>OX421918.1:0-4800000 GCA_949128165.1 Lathronympha strigana | reverse complement strand
GCTGCTCTAATTTTCCCTTTACTAATAGCCAAAGCTAATAGACGACTGTGAGCCCTATTAGTTGATTGGGCTTTGTGAAAGCTTTTTATATCAGCTATTTATGTTTATTTAGCCAAAATATTGACTGGTCATCACAGTAATATTAAGTGTGATTAGAAGCTATAAAATGGTCCAACGCCATTCGCGCCAGGAACAGCTACAGGAACAGGAGACTTTTTGACCCTAAATAAAACCAGTTTTAAGTACCTACAAAAGCTTTGTAGTAGGTACAGTAGGTAGTGGTTTAGTAGCAACACTGTATCTTATAAATCTTATAATGATATTATTGAGTTAATAGTTTTTTATATAAGTAAAAGAACTAAAACACTTGATTATGTATACAGGGCTCTTGATTATGTATACAGGTCTTATAGCCCAAAAATACATCAATGAACGGTTTCCAGTAATAGGTATTGACCAAAAATATCTTATCTAAGCTCAAATATCTTCAAACTTTCGTAAGCAGAGAAAATTTTCCATTTCCTGAAGCGTCAGATAATTTTAAACGCTTTTCTGTGTAAAGGATGACTCAGCTTTATTTAAGTTCGTGTGCTAGCTAATCCTTTCTCATTAACATTACAAAATACCCGAGCTCACTGACCCACTTTCGCGGCTGTCAAAATACATCTTCATCGCCATAACAACAGTAAGGTGACTAAGTAATTTTAACTTAAATATAAAAAAAAATATCGGCTTATGTTTCTGGTGCAATTTAGGTACCATTGAAAAGTAAACAATATTTTTGTGGCCGATTGCCACTACAGTATGAAACACTATCCCGGGGCATTCAAATTTGATAATGTGAACGCTCGCTGTGGCCATTTCTAAGCCGGACGATAGTAAAAAAATCCATCACTGCATTGATCAAGTAAACTCGCAGGTGAGAGTTTTAGCGAGAACAGATACAATTTTTTTTTGGAAGGTAGGTAAATTTTATGTTTTTCCTGCTCACAATTTTGAGCTCTTTCAATCTAGGAGTAAAAAACTACGAAGAAAAAAAGGTCCCATATTTTCAAACGTTTCACGTACTCTACATTTTGTAACCGCTGTACAAAGTGTTTGAAAAATGGTAACAGAATAGAAAAAAATGGGACTCTTTTTTTCTTCTAGTCGGATCGAAAGAGCTCGTAATTTAGAATAGGAATAATTTACCTGTTTAGGTACCTGTTTTCAAATTAATGAATACAATGAACGGTACATTTCTTCACTATCCCTTGTTAGTAAAAATGCAAATTTCATATAAATAAACTCAACTGTACATTTCCCGTTGCAGTGACATAGCTGAAGTTGCCAGAGGTAAATTACTTTTACGCCGAACTTTCTAGATATCATCAACATTATCAAGGATCAGCTGCGTATACTTATAGGAGTTCAATATGGTCACGTTTTTTCAATTCTTGTGTATCTCTTTCACACTCATGAAATACATGTATAAAGATGACTTCTCTTAGGCGTTAGCGCGAAATCATAGATCTATGGATACACATCACTTTAAAGTTGAAAGTTTTGCATGAAAATCCATTGCTGGTGCGCCTCATTTAAGCGCGCCCAACATGTAGCGCAGCCTATCATTGTATTGTATTATATCATATCATTTCCCCGCATTTTTAGAAATATCTCCAACTATTACTGTCAATTGAAGCCCCCATAGGTTCCTAATTCGTTAGGGTTTTTAAAAGTATTATATACGTACAAGAAACTTGTCTTAAAAGGTTTTTAAAAGAACCCTTTAGCTTGTCATTGATGAAGGCAATCGAGGGGGCTGAAAGGAATTTACATACTTAAACAGAGGGGACGCCGAGGGTAGTTGCAGCATAGACTGTCTCTATTAGATTGCGCAAGTCAAAATTAGGTCGACATATTTCGGAACAGCCCGTGTCCCTTATTCATGAGACATGCGTCCGGCCGCGGCGGCTGCTCTTACGCACACACAGAATATAAGTTTCTTATCGAATATCTAAAAAAGTTAAGTAGGTATACGGACCAATCACCAATCTGCTTCCTTATGGCTGAAACTATTTTACATTATTAGGTCCGAGAAAAATAAAACTAGTCATATATTCAAAAACAGTTTAGAGAGGCATTAACTTGCCCTTGTAAAACTTCATAAATACATACATTAAGAATATTATAATAAGAATATAATATAATTAGGATGTTTTATATGAGACTGTCGAACCCACAGTCTAACTGTTTTTACAGTTTTGTAGAACAATGTACTAAGCATATGATCACCAATGTAATTATTAATTAAATAAAAAAAATAAGTATAATAATAATATTTTATTTTATTTTATTTTTATTTTATTTATTTAATTAAGAAACAAACAGTCTTTTATAGTTATATATAACACTGGAGCTATTACTTAAAACAAGACTTACAGTTTCCTTAAGAAAACATTAAACATCGTTTTTAATTTTGGTACTACAGAGTTAAAAATGAGCTATCTGTGTACCCTACCCGTATACAATTGCAAAAAATAAAGGAATGTATGTATATATAAAAAAGAGAATATTACAGAATTAACAAAGTTGACACAAAGACTTAATATGAAAAAAAAATATATATATTTCTTTTTTCCTTTTAAAACAAAAAACCCAAAAACAAACAGAACCAAACAGAAATATAACGCCATCTTAATTAATTGTTTCATTTTTATTATTACACTGCAAAGCTTTTTTAAAACTATTAAGTTTTTTACCGCGATTATTATTCATTGAATGAAGTAGGTACTTTCAAACGGATTTATCGCGTTTATGAATACCATGACCTTACGTTTTGAGGCTTTTAGCTCTCGTTTTTACAGGGTTAAGCTGATGACTGAGAGAATGCTCCCAGTCAATCAATAAACTTACTTGTACACACAAAATGTAAAAAAAAAAAAAAACAAAGGTTCCTAATTTCAATAGAGAGGATGGCTGAGTATTCGCATTCTCTCAGGTATCATCTTAACCTTGTCAAAATTAGTGCTGTAAAGAGCTCGAAACGTAAGGTCATAGTGTTAAAAAACGTGATAAATCCATTTTAAAGTGTTTCATTCAATTGTAAGTAGGTATATATTTATGTATATTATGTATATGTTTGTATAAAATTTGTATAGTTTAAAACTATATGTTTACTAAATGAGTATTTTTATGATGTTTTACATTGAAATTAAACACTTTAGAACGGATTAATCGCGTTTATTAACACTATGATCCTACGTTTCGAGCCCTTTACAGCACTCGTTTTCACAGGGTTAAGATGATGACATAATCCGTTAATCCGTTCTAAAGTGTTTAATTTCAATGAATAACAATCGCGGTAACAGAAGACAATATGATGTTTTACATTTTTTAGCTTTTTACATATTTAATCAATTTACTAATGTGCTGTATTTTCTCTATATTGTTTTATTTTAATATCAGCAATAAAAATAGTATTTTATATTATACACACCCTACATATGTAACACCAAAGTAGTTTCATAATTAAACAATGGGACTATGTACCTATATTTGTTTCACAAATGTTCTTGACTTTTGAGATTTAAAAAGACATGCATATAATTATGTTGACAATGTATGCACCGTCTTGTGGGTAAATCAATGGTAGAGAGTAAGGAATATTGTCTTATTTTGCTGAATAAATTTAGTTTCCGATTCTTGACGTAGAGTCAAGAATTAACATTAGACGCACGTTTCTTTCTACTGAATAATATTTACTTGGCAAGAAAATTACATAGAAGCTATATAAAGGAGTGCGTTATGCAAGAAACGATCAAACAATACAAAGTTAACAGAGAATATGTGCTGCTTTATTAAAAGTTTATTTTATATCATGACTAAAATTATTATTATTGTAAATAATGAATTAAAATCATTTATTATTTATAATAAATGTTTTGATTCATATTTTTAAGTAGTCACCCCTACTATATATACATTATAAATTGAAAGTGATGTCATATACTACAGAAAAGTGATCAATGCCCCCGGTGAGCAGGGCTGGAAGCGAACCAGCGACCTCCTGCTTTCGCGGTTACTCCGTGAACATCGCGCTTGCAACACAGCAAAATATCGCGAACATAACAAAAATATATCTCGTTTTAAATTGTAATTACCTATAAAGTTTTATTTCATAAGCGGTAAGGCGTACGGCTTCCAAAGCAGAGGTCCTGGATCAGAACCCTGGCTCGAAGATATTATTTTTATTAGATCTTCAGAACATTTGAAGACCTACAATAAAATTGTATTGGCTGCTCACAATAAATGATTAAACGCGTCCAAAAGACGGTCAAGTTAAAAATACAGAGCCAACCAATTAGGGGCAAAGTAATTAAAGCTCCGCTTATGTAAAAGCTGGCGCAATCAAGGTTTTTTCTAAATCTAGACTGTCTCGCAGCGAGTGCAGGATCAAAGAGCTTTCTAGTCTAAAGTCTAACACTACCTACCCTGTTCAGTACACCCAGTCCAGATTCACTGCAGTACGTATGCACCGTGTTTTTCTTGAATTGCTTTAGCTTCGGCATATAACTTGGTATAATTACGGCACCCAAATTCGGGTTTTTTTTTTCATACAGAATAATTACATGTTACATCAACCGCTAATGTAAAACGGGCATTAGAATTATTTTTACTAAGTGACAATTATGACATATCAATGTCATTTATATAATACACATGCTCCGTTTACACACTCGCAAATATCATATTAGATAAAAATAAAATTAGTATCTAAATGGAGGAATAAGAATACCAGTGTCTTTAAGAAATTAACTTAATTTAAGCTAAAAAATGCGCCTTTTAAGTTAAAACCTTTAAAAAAAGTACGGTGTAGGTACATAGTATTATACCTACTGCAGTGTATCTGGATTGAGGGCGACGTTTGTTTGCTTTAGATTTGTTCGTGTCAGATATTTCGAATATTTGAGCCATTTTTTTTAAGTATATTCCGTCACTTATTTTAATTCATAATTTTTTATGTGATTTCTACTCAAAATCGCGAGTTCTTTCGATTTTAATAGCAGAAATATCGCAATATCTTTTTCCATTCTGTTACCGTTTTTATAGACTTTTGTATGGCGGTAGGTAACGCAATGGATACATTTATTTAATCTTTCACGATATTCACACATTTTAAATGTACTAAAACGAGGTTTAATCGTGTAAAACTTTCAAAACTAACCTCCGACGTTTCACTGACGACGTGAAACTTCAAAGGCTAGTTTTAGGCAAAGTTTTACACAATTTAGCCATGTATTAGTGGATTTATAAAAGGATGGAAAGTTTTAAAAATGTATGGAAATTTTGAGACAATTGTTTTCTCCTGTTTTCTAACAGGAGAAAACAAAAGATAAAATCACATAAAAAGTATTCACTTGAAAAAGAATACTGACAATTAAAAAAAAACATTTGATTTTATTTTACCTGTTTTTGTAAATATGAAAACAAAGTGTAAAACACACTTAACGTAGTGTAAGACATAATTAACTTTCTATTTTAAATTGTAGTGTACATTTAGTGGTTTCTTTTGTTGATTTTTATTGAATTTAATGTAATTATAGTCGGTGACTTTTCGCTTCGGCGAATCTGAAACACTACATCAAAGCTGTATGGTATGTATTTACGTTTTCAATGTAATATAATATATTAATAATATAATTTTCGTAATTGAACCCCCTAAAGTTGATGAAAGGATAAAACAAAGTCATAAGTCATCAGTCGGAGGCTAGCGGACATTTATAATTATATAAATTAAGATACATACAAAGGGTATGCAGTCACTGACACTTGGCGTCGTTAAACAGATGTTTCATGTTTGCTTATGTCTGTGCCAGTATTTTCGTCTGTCTTTTTGGAGGTTCAATAATTTTAATGAAGGTCGTTAACCGTCTTCTCTAGCATATCAAGTACATGCTTCATTTGTTTTCTCCAAATTATATTAAAACAGTATTCATTTATTTATCCCGATTTTACATAATCTTGGTTTGAGAGAGAATAGTAAATGTACCTATCTAATAATTTATTTTGAAACGATGACGACGACGAAGATCAAATACGCGTATGAAATTTTGATTATGTTGTCTGTCCTTGTACGTATGGCGATGCCTGTGTGTATTAATTTTGTATTAAGCAATATTGCTAGAGATAGAGAGAGATATTTTTTTATAGATAACTCGAGAAACGCAATATAGATGCGCTTTAAATGTGATGCTGGAGAAGAATGCTTGGCATATCATGGACAGAATTTCGCATCAACCAGTCCATGATTCAAGAGATTAACATAAAGCAGCGCCTGTCCTCTATGGTGAAGTCTAGAATTCTCACCTTCTTCGGACACATATCAAGACGTGGAGCTTTGTCCATTGAGTGTTTGATGGTTCAGGGCAGAGTAGATGCTACCGAATTGTGTGGAAGCTCCCCTATGAGATGAGCAGACCAATGTGCTTACCATGAGTTATAACTAAACGTAGGCGTTAAAGACTGAGCGTTTCTGAAGCATGTCCGTCTCGCTCCTGCGAGAGTAGTGGTATGAGCAAGACGGACTATTATTTATTCTAAATCTATCTTCTTTTTTTTTTACATTTTACCTATCTCCTGTACTCGTATAAAATATACGGTATACATCAGAAAATAAAGGTATTTTTCAGTTTTTATCCGTAATAACTTCTTCCATATTCAAAACACTACTCCAACATACGGCTATTTTACACATAGCACGATCAAAGCGAACTCCGCTCCGCTGAACACGCCTAATTGAATCAAGGAATCGGGTCAGTACATTTTTAATACTGCCTTCGGAACTAATGGCTAACAGTAATTATTAGGCGTTTAATTTGATTGATTTGCTGAGGAAAGTAATTTGTTTTTGTCGTTTGTAGTCCTTTGCTGGGTAATAAATGGATGTTGTTTGAAATGTGAGAGACACAATACAAAAGTAAAACAGGATTTCTAAAGTAAAACCGTTGGTTATGCCTATACGCATATGGTTCCTTTAGGCGAAATACGTCATTATCTTAGAAAGACACTCTCGAGATACGTCATTTTCTGAAGATGGTACTTTCCGAGGACGTTCACTTTCTGGGGACGCCACTTTCTGCGAGCGTCATGTTATGAGTACTACGTCACTTTCTTTGGTCACCACTTTCTGAGTTCGTCACTTTCTGAGTCTGTCACATTCTGACATCGTCACTTTTTGCAATTTGCGACTGTTCTGTACATTCTCGCAAGTTATCGCCTAAGACACTTTTGATACAGCACGGGGTATGGGATCGATCGGCATAAAAAAGCATGTAAAAAATAAATTTACCTTTTCATATTAATTATATGGGGTTTTTTTTATATTTTTGTTTTTCTAGCAGGACTTTTTTTTGGTTGCATTAAAATTTTTGATCCTGGATATGAATTCAAACGATTGGGATTTTTTAAAAAAGCTTCATTGTAAGCTGTCAGTGTAGTTTATGGACGCCTTAAAATTTTGCTTTATGTGACTAACGTAATCAGTCGCCAGCGGCATATTACTTTTTTAGCCAAATAGCATTCTGGCGAAGTAAGTAGGTCACTTTCAAGGAAGGTAGTCACTCTCGATGTACGCCACTTTCTAAAAACGCCACTCTCGATGAACACACGAAGTGGCGTACCTACTTAGAAAGTGACGTCCTCAAAAAGTAGCTTATATCGAAAGTGGTCTCACTCGAAAGTGATATAAGTGTCATTTCGAAATGAATCTTTATGGCAATAATAGCTCATGACAACCGACAAAGTGGTTCCTTTTGCCGTTACGTAACAAACACGCAGATAAGACACTAACTTCACACTTATCTCAAATTACGTGTGTACATTTAACACAGCCCTAAATGATTGTACCTTCACTAAATCACTGCGATAGCCGCCGCACTTAATCATGGCTGTATCTCGGATAACTTGCTAGTTGTCTCGTTGGCAACCCTATGAAAACGTGCGTATGTGCGTGGCTCCCGTAAAGATAAGATTACTTTGGATGTCAGTTGCATAAAGTCTTAAGTCTTTTTTTGCCAGTCAAAAGGATATAACACGACAGTAAAGGATGACTCACACCACCTCTATGCTCACACTAAAACGGGACGGGACAGGACCAGGCGGGGCGGGGCGATTTGTCAATTTCTATAGAAAGAATGACGTGATAGCTCGGAGCCCTCGGAGGTCATGTGATATTTTCTATAGAAACTGAGAGATCGGCCCGTCCCGGCCCATTCTATTTTGAGTCACCACCACCATTTATAGTCCCAGTAGTAAGGCAATTACACAAATTTCAAATATAATGTTAAAATTAATCATATTTTAAAGACCGTAGATTGAGCCGATTTTTCATTTAACGAAGTCGACTCGATAAAAATAAATCCGATTGGTGTTAAGTTCATCATTTAAAGGTTCAGTGTCTTTAGTTTTATGCCTGAGGCGTCTGCAACTAAAATTACAATTTCATATATTCATATCTAAACCGCCAACGAATCACATTTTACAAATAGTCCAGGGTTTTAATTTTATTTTAATAGTTTTCGTATTTTTCCTTCTAAAACCAGGCCGAGTGGGGATATAGTGTGATCTCTTTTACTCCGATACAAATACACAGTTGGCTGTTGTCAGCCCGTTAAGAAAGCATATGCAAATCTTAGGCTGTCTTCGGCTATTCAACTCAACATTAAAAGGGGAGAACGACCTTGAAAACAAATGGCATCTTGCAGCGGTTTCTTGCAAAGTGATCCCTCTTCGTTTATTTTCTATGTAAATTCACAAGTTTTTTAGTACCTACTCTCAGTATTAAATAGCACTTGAAAGTCGCTTGTAATATCTGAGTTGATTTGGTATTAGTGGGAATAAAATTGAGATTTTACTGCGTTTGGAAAGTTTTGATTACAAATAAAGTGTAGATTTATTATCTTTGGAAAGTGTTTTACATCGAAAAGCATTTTTGGCACAGTTTTAGATTTAAATACTTTGCTGAGCCATACCTGTTAACAATGGGTTTAGTTAAACGAGCGATCGAAGCAAATGAGTAAGTACTGCCAATTGATATCCTTGGAAAGTCTGTTGTTTATGTACTTATGTCTGTTCAAAGATATCTCGAGTGTCGTTGATCGGTTCTTCATGAAAATTGGCAAGGCAGGTGGTTAGTTGATATTAATAGATTTTTTTAAGGGTCAAATCGGCTAAGAGATTGCCAAGATATCAATCATGTTTGATAAAGTTAAAGTGCTCAAAAAAACAAGTTTAACTAAACAAATAATCCAAACTTATAGTTATTATTTGGATACCTATTCTATGATTATTAAGAATGACTCACAATAGGACGGGAATCAAAAAGAATCACGTGATAGCTCGGAGCCCTCGAATATCACGTGACGTTTTCTATAGAAACTGACAGATCGTCCCGTCCCACCCCGTCCCGTCCCGTTCTACTGTGAGTCATCCCTTATAACGCGATATTTTCTATATAACAAGAGAAAACCCAAAAATCATTTTGATTTTAGAATTTTGTAACTTCTTTTCATGGGAACAATTTTAATCTTAAATTAGCTAATTCCACATATTCATATACTGGAGGAAACTGCATACTATCGTTCTAATAGGTACTCCCAGCACAGCTTCTCCGAACACCTAACGCTAATATACGTACCTACCTACCTACCTACCTACCTACTAGCGTTAGGTTGCTCTGAAAATATAAACGTCCTGAAATTAGCTTTCCAGCTCATTTCACAGTGATAACGTTAGATTATTTTTAGGGTTCAGTACCCAAAGGGTAAAACAGGACTCTGTTAGTAAAACTCCGCTATCCGTTCGTCTGTCACCAAGCTGTATCTTATGAACCGCGATAGTTAGAGAATTGAATTTTTTACAGATGATGTATTTATGTTGCAGTTATAACGGCAATTACTAAAAAACGGTATTAAATGAATATTTAAAAAGGCTCGAATACAATGAACGTGATTATTTTGCTTGTTTTTACTCGATATTGATAACAGCAACAGGTAGATGCTTCAAATATTCACTGAATATTTATTTACATATTCACCTTGAAAAATATATAATTAAATTAAAAAAAGACAAATATTGAATGAATTAATGAATTAATGAATGAATGTTTTATTTGCGGAATATGGGTACAATACAATGGGTTGTTACATTTAAAAATACATACGTGTTCCATCATATTCTACTTAATTAAGCATGCAAATATTTATAGAATAATCTTAATTTCGTGGCTTAAAACTCACACAAAATAAAGATATGTTATTACTCAAATGCAAACCAAGATAAACCAAACCAAATTAATTACAAAACGTCATAAAATAAACTTAAATTACAATTTACAAAAAGTCCTTAACTAAAAACACATGTAACACATTAATTCTGAAACCCACTCCGCGCCCCTCCAGACGCAAAGGTGCCCATTACGCTCGCCGCGTTTCCACGTTGAACCGCAACGGACAACCTCTGCAACAGGAAAGACCCGGAGCGAGGATCGTGACCACTCTCCCTCAGGCGCCTTCCCACCTCCTTAATAAATGCTAGGGCTTCGGCACACCAGCACCCAGCGGTCTCCACCGCAAGAGGGACAAACAGGTAGTTTGCCAGGACCGCGTACTTCTCCCGCTTCCGTATCGCAGCCAACTCAGCCGCCGCTCCCGCCGACCTCATAGTACGGCCAAGGTTCGATGCCGCGAACGTGCTGACGCACGTGGCATCCCACAGTAGACACCGGCCCCTCTCCCACGGGATTAACGTTAACCCATCTGGCCTCTTGCCGTCAGACCGGTTAAGGCCCGGTGGCTCCAGCACAGACGGGACATTGGCAGCTACCAGCGCCCTTCGCAATATCTCGTTGAGGGCGTGGTGCCGCGGAAACCTCCCCGCACATCGACGACAACTTAGGGCATGATAACCATTACTTTCCACCACTGAGCCGCATATACATGCATGGGGTTCGCATACGACACAGCCCAGCCGAAAAGCAACGGCAATCCGCAGTGAATTGTCGTCAAGAAGAGTACCTATGTGCGGGGAGGGAAGCGCCTGTAGCCAAGCACCAGACTCAGGCCTCGACACTGCGTTAAGCCTCGCCCTATCAACGCCTACCGCAGTGTCCAAAAGGCGCTCGAAATCCCGCTTAACTCCCACATCGTCCCACAATCTCTGACAGTCCGGCCTTTCCGGTATGGGAGCACCCGGGTTGAGAGACGTCCAGGCCGCCCTAGCATCCACAGCGTAAGGTATGGTCACCATGTCACCATTTGGAGATAAAATTTGAGTGACAAGGCCCACCACCCCAGCCGCCGACGCCAGGAAGGCCGGCAAGCTCACATCCCGCGCGCGCCGAACACCTAGACCACCGGTCCGTACGGGAAGAGATGCCAGAACCCACTGTTCTGAACTAAGGGAGACATTAAGTAACGACTCCACTGAATCCTTTAACACACAGTCAAAGGAGTCAATGCAGCCGGGGCAAAGCCAAGCGGGAACTGTGCGCAAGAAATAGGTTAGCTTAGGAGCGGCCAGGCACACCCGCAACAAAACTAGTGAGACGTGTGAAGAGATGCATTTTAACCTTTCCCGGGCGATCAGGAGGAGCTGCCTCCGAATTTCAAAAGCATCAGGAATGGCTTCTGGCATGATGGGAGAACCCAAAAGTTCAAAAGTTTGAGCCGATAACTCCCTGAGCCCGGGAAGCAATTGAGTGAGTAAAGGAAGCGACAGACTGGAATCGTAGCTGCAGGGGAAAAACTCACATTTCCCTGTGTTAATTTCCAGACCTAACTCTCGCAAACGAGGAAGGAGGGTGAGTAAATCCCGCTCCACTACCTCTGGCCTACCCCCGAGAGTACCATCATCTAGATACCAAATGTTCAACGGGGAGTGAAGAGCAGAAATCACCTTATGTATGGCCAGGCTGAAGACCAGAGGGCCAAGCGGGTCTCCCTGCTGCGCGCCGACCTGGGAAAGAAGAGCAGAACCACCGTAATATAGATTAGAAGGGGACGCATAGACTTGGAAAAGGAAGGGATAAAGAGCCGGCACCTGCTCCCTGACTTCAGTCAATAGGACATCGCGCTCCACAGAATTAAAAGCATTCCTTATATCCAGCTTGACAACCACACATCCCTCATTACCCGGGTCAGACACAAAAGCCCGCGTTGCGTGGATGGCGGCCTCACAACCCAAGCTGGTACCAAATCCCAACTGACAGGGGCGAAGATAAGAGGCCATCGGATCTCTTACTGCTCGGCACCCAAGCTTAGCGACCAGGCGGCGAAAGGTAGTACCGATGGCAATAGGCCTCACACCCCCGTCCTTTTTGGACAAGGCACACAACGAGGCTCCGTAAAGATAGGGACACACTTCAGGATTCAACTGGCCACTTAGCAAAAAGTTACACAGTTTCGCTAAAGATTCCAGTAACCGTAGCCCGTTATCCCCTGCGGAGCCGGAAGTAAGCTCTCTTAAGTGTACCGGCCGAATGCCATCTAAGCCAGCAGCCGCACCGCTATTAAAAGTGCCGAGAGCCTGAACCACGTCCACAAGCTCAACCTTAAGAGTTGCTAAGGATGTATCCGGTTCCGCTGGAAGAACGAGTGGCCGAGACGGGGCCGGATGCTTAGACTGCAAGGTGGCGAGAGTCTCTGGGGTAGGAGGTGCCATTCCGTCATCAGACATTAATAACCTAACCGCTCCCCTGAGATCCCCCTCGAAAACCTTTGACTCAATCATCTTGAGTACCGAGGGTGGTCGGGAGACCCCTGAGGCCACGTCGAAGTCACCCGTAATCCCACACGACCCGAAAGAATCTACATTCCTCTTTACTTTTGCAGTCAGGTTTCCTAAGCCCGCCGCATCTGGCACCCGCAATGCAGAATAGGCAAAAGACAGCAAGGCAAACCATTGATCAACACAATTGGTGTTGACGCACCCCTCGATGACATTGCTCAACTTACCCGCAGCTAGGCTTCGTGCTCCCTTGGGAATATGGCGCAGCACCCGCACCGACTGCTTAAGGGCAGCAAGATCATCTAGGCCCAATGCCCTGGAGATATCCGCCTGTGCTGGCTGTGACGCCGACTGCGAGGGTGTGGAGGCGCTCGCACGAGGTGATCCCTTGTGCATGCGCCCAATGTGCACTTTAAGCCCATGTTCGGTAAACGTCCTAGTAGAACCGGGGCAGTGGGGACAAAGCAGGCATAACGAAGAGGGGTCACTCATGGTTAACACAAGATAAAAGCAAGATCAAAATAATACCCTTAAGTACACATACAAGCAGTGAAACAAATAAAAACACTAACAATTGCTTACTTTAAAAATAAAATCTTCACCCCAAAATTTATTAAGGGAAAAAAACTATTATTATCTTTATAAATTAGGTATCAATAAAATAAATGACCTATCCTGTGAGGACGTCAACTAATATCAATGTCAAATACAATACAAATTAAACCACACAGGCACCAAATAAATTGAATTCACAATTCGGCAAAGAGATATTATGTAAAACTATTCAAAATACCCCAGGGGGAAAAAACAAAATGTCCTAATGCATAAAACACATAAATAAAAAGAATGTAAAAGCTAAAAAAAAAGTCATAAGAAAAAAGAATACATACAAAACATTTTTTAAAGAATGAAAACATTTAACGCCATTTACCATATGTTAAAATTATTAAATATGAAACAAAAAAATCATAAAAAAAACCTATAATTTCATTTAAAAATTTAAAATAGGTATTCAAAAATTCATTGACAAATAAAAATACATTAAAAAAACCCCAAAAAGCATTAAATATGAAACACAAAAATCATAAAAAAACCTATAATTTCATTTAAAAATTTAAAATAGGTATGCAAAAATTCATTGACAACATTGAATTGGAAACAAATTAAAAAAAAAAAGCATTAAAAAATATAAAAAAAATATAAAAAAAAAAAATTAATTAATAAAAAAAAAAATACAAAAAGATGCTTTGCTGCTGGGGATCGAACTTGGGACGTTGGTGTATTATGGAGCCAAAAGGTAACTAGTTAAACCCCTTAACCACGTAGTACTTAGTCAGAGTTCCGAAATGCAGGTTCTTATTCGAAGAATACTGTCTTGTAGCAGTTTTAAGTTCACCCTCAAGTGACACAAATAAAAATAACTTGCACCAACAAACACCGCACCACACGATACTTAATTGAAAATTATTCTCTTGCCATATTGACGAAACTGCACTGCACTGTCGCTTCCACAAGTTTTTCTGTACGCACTTGACTTGACTCACACATTCCAAAACTTGTATACACTGCTACAGTTGCCAAAATATTGACAAACCAAAAATATCGTTTTCCTAACTTCTTCACAACTCTTGCGCCAAGATAACAATAACACGTCTTCTCTGCAGGCTACCCCATAAGCTGAGGTAGGTTTTAATTACGAAACTGTACTACAATATTATCAAATAAAAGAGTTTCTTGGAGCCGATGTGTTTGCGGCGACGGCAGCGCCATGTTATTACTATGTATTTATATGTATGTATCGTATCACCTTTCGATGTAACCTATGTCCCATACATAAAACGTGTTTTTTGCCGTTTTAATAGATAGTACAGAACCATTTGTGCGCAAGTCGGACTCGCGCTTTGCCGGTTTTATTTTTGCCTAGCCCAGAGTGCAGTATGTTTTTCGTGTAATAAAACATTTACATTTTATCTAGTTTTATGTTTTCCTTTACACAACGTGGCTTTATGAGAATATGTGGGAAAATGGGGGCACGTGCATTTAATGTTGCAAATTGGGAGTAATATGAGAACTGACGTTGCTATAAAGTCATTTTATGGAAACTAGTTAATATTTTAGTGAGTGGGGAAAGTGGTCGCTATTTTATATATTATATATATATACGAGTATATAAGTAATGATGATAAAATTAATATTGCACTAGGCGAAAAATACAAGATGCATACTTTATCGCTACGCACACTCGCCAAAATTTTTATCGTTCATGGAAGTTGCAATGGCGGTCGAAATATGCGGCTTGAACGCATCATGGAAAGCTCATGGTGTGTGTAAATAAAGCAGTGTATGTAACTATAAATAATTAGGTATTAAGACACTCGTGTTATGTTACTATCCTACTCCCACACTCGAATTTTAATGCATTTCATTATATACAGTCACAAACTACTAGTAAGTACCTCTTTTTAGGAAGACACAAAGGTGTGATGTAATGTGGACACACATCACACCATAAATAAGTGAACTAAAACACTCTACACCCGTGTCCATAATACATTACCTACTTACCTACTCCTTAGCTCCGTCTCTCTATCGGATTTCCCAAGGGACCATAACATTTCTGGGATCAGAGGATGTCAGTTTCAGTCGTGGGCAATTTTGAGATCGGTTTCAGATCGACGATTAAAAACCCAGTAACTTAACTGCTCCGGTTGAAAAATGTTGCCGTTAAGAATACACAGTCACATACTTACTAAATGGATTTTCAATCTTCAACTATGCTCTACAAAATGAACGAATTTATGATATTCCTTAGGGTTCCGTACTCAAAGGATAAAAACGGGACCCTAATTACTAAGACTCTGCCAGCAGGCTGTATCTCATGAACCGTTTTAGTTAGACAGTGGAAATTTTCACAGATGGTGTATTTATGTTGCTATAACAACACATACTAAAAATCTGAATAAAATAAATAATTAAGATGGGTGGAGGGGGATGATGATTATTTTGCTGTTTTTATTTATTGGTACGGAACCCCTGCATATTTGCAGAATAAAACATCAATATCTGTCGAGCCAAAATGTATAAAACAGCCATATCTTCGTGGCTAATGACGGATCCCTCAAATTAGCAAAACATGTTTTCAGCCCTACAAAAAACGGCATTTGATCATCTGAAATATATCAAACAGCCATTATTTGCGACTTTGGAACACGATTAAGGACACTGAACAATTTTTCCCATCCCCACCTACAGAAAGCAATAGCAATAGCTGCTACCAGCCGTTTTGGCTGGTCAAATGAGATTTATATTTTGCTTTGCCCGCCAATAATTTAAAAAAAAACACGCAATTACCCAAACTAAGGCAAAAGCGCTTAAATTCCTATATATTTTTAGCCTTCTATATATCATTGAAATTAAACCCTTTAGAACGGATTCATCGCGTTTATTAACACCATGATCCTACGTTTCGAGCCCTTTACAGCACTAGTTTTCACAGGGTTAAAATAATGAATTTATATACATATATATATATCGTTTAATTAAAGGCCAGCGAAAAAGATACTTCACGAATTGTCTTGGTAAAATGTCACACAAAGCACGGAGTGGATGAACATAAACCAAATCCACCATACACAAAATAATTACATTTTTCAAAAATAAAGTATAAAAGACACAATTTTTTTTAAGATAACAGTATTGTTTTTACCATTTTTGACCTTACTCAAATATTTTTACAATTCCTGGGTGAAAATTATGACCTTGACTCACCTCCCAGAAATATTTTGAGGGTTAAGAAAATCAGCCTGAATCGGACTAAAAACTACAGTATATTACGAGTAATATACTCTAAAATAAATGTCATGCACCAATTTCCATTCCCCGCAACAATTCCCAATTCCAACTTTAACTACTAAAGTTCCATTAACAAACGTCCTACATAAAGTACATATTTTAATAATGTCTGTGCTGCATGTAGGCCATTTGGAAGAGCGCCACGTATAATCCTACACTAAGTTAAGGATCCACTTGAATTTGTAGAAACAGAATTTATGATATCTTTTTAATTAGAATGGAACACAGCTTCCTTGGAAAAAAGGGTAAAACTTGTCGCGTCGAGTAGAGTGCTGCAGTAATTATGACAAGCTTTTCTTTAAAAAAAACTACAGGTAGTTTTTTAAGGAGACGGTTTCTTGTTTTTGAAAAGGAATGGTGGTTTAGTGCAAAAGTGAAATAGGTTCAGAAAATTCTAGTAGCAAATGTCAGTGAAACTTTCTTTGGACTGGATAATTGTTAAGTATTTTTTTGTATGTAATAAATTTCTAACTTTGGCAGCTTCGTTATCTTTTCAAAAAATACTTAAAATAGTGACTTCATCTGCATTCGTTTTTTTTTTTTTAATATTCAGAGACAACGTACACTTGATTGAAATATTGACTAGAAACTAATAAAGTTTTTGTCACCAAAACCGATATTGATACTTAAGTAAGTAAAGGTTCTAAGAAAAATTCCTGTACCTATCATCTTTAATTTCCCCCAATTTTTTTCTCAAGGATACACAACAAGGACAACTAAGGTTTCAATTTCACGTTATGTGACACTTCCAGCACCGCTGTGTGACCTGTCATTTAGCTTTAAACCATAAAGTTAAAAGGTAATATAAAACATAATCAGTTCAGCCCGATTCGGCATCGATTAGGTCACACCCCAGTGCCCTTACCATGAGTTTCACGTAACCCTGTTCGCTAGCGTGTGAGTCGACTCACTCGCGTGGCCGCTAGAGTAGCGTGCAGCGGAGCGGGGCGTGCGGCGTTCAAGTTAACCACAAATAAATGTATGAGCATCCAGAGTGCGCGCTGCACAAAACGCATCTTTTTTATACCACGTCAGTGGCAAACACGCATACGGCCCGCCTGATGGAAAGCAGTCACCGTCTATAAATGCCTGCAACTCCAGGAGCATCACAAGTGCATTGTCGACCCATTGAAATTGTACACTCCTTTTTTGAAGAATCCCGTACTGTATACTTTAGGGAAAACCTATCATAATTGCTTCTTAAAATTATCTTGTCTATTGTTACAAAACGACACGTAGAGAAACGAGACGTAGCGACCGTTGAATTTTAAGAATCCTTTTTATATCACTGTTGCATAAACTACCATTATTCTAAAACAATAACCGGGTACACACTAAAAATAAAAAAATTGAAAATATTTTTAGTCAACTAAGTTACTGGTAAACATAGACGAAACTGAAATAAGCCGTCGAGGTCCCATACTAAATAACTAAGTATGGGACTGCATATTCTGGTGTGAACAAAATTCATCGACAGTTTAATTTACGCTGGCGCTTTGCGAGCACGGTTACTTAAAACTAATGGTAAGGGTACTGTTACTTACATACCGAGTGCCGTCACACTAACATACGACGTTTTAAAATATGCCGGCCCAAAAATGGGTCAATCGGCCCACATGTTTATTCTTCGTGAATATTTTACGCCGTTGATGAAATTAGCCCTAATAGGCGCCACGTTTACCGATGAATCGGTTTTTATATTTTACAGGTCGTTAATGTTCGAGATAAGTCATTATTTATTAAACGGCAGTATGATTTCAAATTTTGTTTACCGAAAGGTATTCAGATTTAAGTCTAAATATATAGGAGCGAGCTCAATCACAATTGAGCCGCATATTTCAATTGAACTCGCTCCTATATTTTAAGCCTCCTACTTAATTGCTCCCCTATTTTCTCCTTCTCTCCTTTTTATCAAGGCAATCGGTAGCAGAATAAAATTATCGGAATGCCGGGTGGGACAGAAAAGTGTGGTAATTTCCATACCTACATGCGTTATGTATAAACGATAGTCACGTGTCTAGAAGACTGAAGTATTAAATTCACGGCACCGACGCCATTTTGTCGATAATTAAAATCGGGATAAGATGTGATGTGGCTGTAGATGTAGATCTTCTACTTCTTCCTATCGTTTTCTTGGCTTATGCTATGGCTCAGGGAGCCTGGGGTCCGCTTTGGCAACTAATCCCAAGAATCGGCGTAAGGGACTGCCATCTGACCTTTCAACTCAGACCGTAAACCAAACCTGGAATTAGACCGGTTTCCTCACGATGTTTTCTTTCACCGAAAAGCAATTGGTAAATATCAAATTATATTTCGTACACATGCTCCGAAAAACTCATTGGTACGAGCCGGCAGGATTCGAACCCGCGAACTTCGGATTGAAAGTCACACGCCTTACTGCTGGACCACCAACGTTTCAACACGACGCATGTGATGTAGATTATTAATATTAAACATTACGAGTAGGTATCTATTTCAACGAAAAAAGCTATTAAATATTATTTTTGAACCTATCGTCTAAAATGGTGCCACGTGTGCGGAACGGCCAAAATCCAAATTACAGGCGAAATCAGGAAACATAAAAATTTTACGAACGCGCCCAATGTTTAACGATGAAATGAGAAAGCTTGTGTCAAGGTCACTTAAGTTGTTCTTATTATTTCCATTGTACTTAAAACCTTAATAATAAAATGTAAAAAATAATAAAATATACTTTTCTGGCCTCCGGCCGGTAAACAGCCAATAGCAGACCACTACGCTAAATAAACTCGCCGCTTACCCACTGCATCGACCAAAAAAATAGTGTGTGTAGTGTAATAGTGCCAGTAAATAAGAAATCCTCACATCACATGATTGTCGACCTCAGCTTTGCTTTGGACGACAATTACACGAGATCTGAGACATTTCTTACTTTACAGGCCTCGGTACTTATTCCAATATGGCCAGTAAATAAGACAGCTCCGCTGTATGTGCATTCCTTGATGTCGAAGGTACTTTTGATAATACACCCATAGAAACCATCCGCAAAGGAATGAAGTCAAAGGGAGTTGATGAAACATGTGTCTTCAACGTTAACGCACGAACCCTTCATGACGCTCAGGAATCTTCTTTAGAAGGTAATAATAATCCTTTAGTTAAAAAAGTACTAATAGGTACTCGTAATTTAATAGTACATTACGATACAAGTTCGTAATGAGTGGCGATAGAATAAAACACGACCAAAGGGAGTGTTTTAAATTGACACGAGTTGCGAATTACCTATTTACAGTAAATATGGTCCTTTGAATTTTTTACATGGGCACATAAAGTGCTCATTATCGAACTAGTGCGGTAATGTAGCACCATTATGTACTATAAAAATATATGTATTTTCATATTTTCCTTAAATTCCCTTTTTAAACTAAAAAAGACGGAATATACATTTAATAATCATCAATTTCTGTACAAATTATATTAACTGTAACTAAAAAATACTTCAAAATATCAATGGACTCAAACAATCATATTGGCTTGACGCTTGTTTTGGGTACTATAAACTTAAAAGAAAAACAAGTAAGCTAAAATGCAATTCTACGAAGAATTCATCTTCATTCCATTTCTTTATTGGAATCAATTTAGTAATTTAATCAAAAACAGAACACTTTCGTTACATTAACACGCCCTTTGAGTTCATTTTTCTTCTATCGGGAAACGGTTTTGATTGATTTTAGCGCCAATTGAGGGTCCCGAAGGATCTTATCTGTGGAATAAAGAATGGGATAGACTCCGCTGGGAAATGGCTTAAGAAAAATCGCTAGGAGGATTGATTTATTGAATGTAGACATTGCTATATAATTTACTGCATCTATTCTTAAAATTGAAGTAGATTTAGTGGAATAAGCGCATCAAAACATACGCTTTTAGAAAGAGGAAAAGTGGTGGCTGAAAAACAAACGCTACTTAACTTCAATATAGGTTAATGCGTATTTAATGAAAAAATCTTGGCTACGTTAAACTAGTAAAAAGCTATAAATATAGTTAAAGTGGAAAGTTACGTTGTCGGGAATTCAACTGCAAATTTAAACCTGGAGCGTAACCAGCAGTTACAATGAAATGCTTGTTTTACCCTTTCTTTGAAAGTTAGTATTAAAGCGTTTAATATTAGTTTTATTTCTCTAAATTATCTATAATTATAATTATCTGCAGAGCGCGGAAGAATTGACTATTCAATTCAGACCAACCAACATCAGGGTGCGTAGCCAAGAGTACGCCAGTCGCAAACGAAACGCAACTGTCATTGTCACACTAAATAGGAAGAGTGATAAAAAAGTTAAAAAAAGTTCAAGTTTCAAAATCTTTAATGTCATAAAACACATGTCAAGAATAATAAAAATAAATTAAATTTAAAATACACAATATCATTACAATTAAAAATTAAAATACCAATAAAAAGAGATAGATAGAGAGAGATAACTACGATACGCTACGAAGGGTGAGTGATTGGCATCTTGGTCATACAACGTGTTTTTGAGCAATTGCTTTAAATTCAAAGGTGCATTCTTTAGCTTAAATTAAGTTAATTTCTCAAAGACTAATTAATTAATATAAGTACTAATTTAATTTTATCTAATGGGATTTGCATGGAGTATGAGTATTTGACATGACATTGATACGAGTACGCAGACGTTTCAATTAATTCAAGAACAAAGAAGTATACTCATACACCTTCCTCTTCTATTCGTACATAAGATAAATAAGTCAAGTTACTCTGATCACAAAATTAAAAATTTTGCTAAATAAAACTCTGCGTGTTTCTAAAAAATATGAGAATAAAGTAAGTGAGGTGACTTCTTCTGCCAAAACTTGTCTGTATGTCTGAGAGTCCCTAAACATAAAAAAACAAAGGATGATCAATACACTAGAACGGCCCGGGACGTGACCGGGCCGTCGTAGTATTAAAAAAGTTTAATACTACGACGGTGACAAACAAGCATACGACCCGCCTGATGGTAAGCGGTGCCCTGCAACTCCAGCAACATGCGCGTTGCCGACCCTTTAAAAAAAGGACGATTCGCTGTGTTGACAGCTAAAGGGGCAAGCTTTGCTTCGTGGGTCCCCAGCTGTCAACACAGTGAATCCTCTTGGAGCTATAGAAAATTTTACTTGACCTCTGAGGGCTCCGAGCTCTGACGTGATGATTTCTATAAAAATTGACAAATCATCCCGTCCCGCCCCGGCCCGTCCCGTTCGAATGTGAGTCACGTTTTGAGAAGGACAATCTTACACAAATCCATCTAGTCCCGCAGTAATCTCAATAAGGCTTGTATTGTGAATACAACCTATACCTACAAATCGACGATATTATATACTAGTTATAAATACAAAATCATAAAAATTATATAGAAAACATTTAAAAAAATACCTTGACCAGAATTCGAACCCTGGACCTTCTGATTCGTAGGCGGGGTCTACCTATCGACTAGAGGACGTTTAATACCATCATATTATTATTACACTAAGACCACCGCTCGTTTAAACCGGGTTCAGCGCTGGTAACGAGAGTTCCGAACTAAACCGGCAGTTACCAGCGGTTAAACTTACTAAAGAGATCGTTTGGTCCGTCAGTGGTCAAGCTAAATTTACGCAACTTTGCACTATTATTCTAAATGACTGTGTTTGGTTAAATTAAATTTAAGCTCTATCATTAACTAACCCGTAACGCAAACAGAGAGATAATATCATGATAAAATGTATGACAAGTAGTTCTCTAAATTATCGCCGAAAATTATTTAAAAAAAACGCTCATTGCCCATTTATTGCACAAAATGTCTGCGCATGCAAGTCGCTGCGTGTAACTGGGCCGTAAGGATGACGTTTTCTATAGAAACTGACAGATCGTCCCGTCCCGCCCCGTCCCGTCCCGTTCTAGTGTGTGTCATCCTTTAAACGCGATCCAATTCTCGATCTCATTCCAAAAAACCGGTCAAGTGCGATTTGGACTCGCCCACCGAGGGTTCCGCACTAAGGATGTTCCACATTTATGAGTTTTATAAATCTAGGTACCTACTTTAAAATATTGGTGGCACGGAACCCTCAGTGTGCGGCAATTATACTGATTTCGGACTTGTGCCACAAGCGCTTGCTCCACAAATTTCGTGATTTAAATGCACAGGGTACTTACCGTTGACCTAGAGTCAACGGTAAGTACCCTGTGCATTTAAATTCCCGTAGCAAGTATATGGAAAATGCGACATCGCCCGTATCTTTTGATTGCGCAGACATACAGGTTTGGATTTTTCACAGTTTTGAGGAACCGCAGACTTGTGTATGTTGTATTAATTTTAACTTGCAACAGACGGACGGACGGATGGACGGACGGACGGACGGACAGACAACAAAGTGATCCTATAAGGATTCCGTTTTTTCCTATCGAGGTACGGAACCCTAAAAACCATGTTTGCTAAGTTTTAAATCAATTTTCTTTCTTTTCAGGTAATATATCAACTGTTGTCGGCCTGTTTCGTGTGATCATCGGTACGTTCAACGAGGGGTTCGTGCTAAGCCTTACAGTTTCATTTTCTGTCATCGCTCTTATTACGTTTGAACTAAGGTTCATTATCGCGTGACGCTTGTAAAATGCAAGGGGACTTGCCTTGTTAAAATATTTAAGCTGTAAAGCTTAGGAAGTAGGTAGGACGGTGCAATTTCTGATTACATTTGGATTTTATTTCCATCAAGTTCATAAATGTAGCAGTCTTGTGAATATATGTCACAGTACCTTGTATATTAAGGGCAGTGAACAAGAAATTACGAATAACGAGAATAATGTTATTCTGTTATTCCGCCAAACGTGCTAGTCAAATAGTGCCAAGCTGTTATACCTACTTACGTATTTTTTGCTTGCAATTAATGTTTCTGACACTAAACTCTAAATATAACAAACCACCACCAATAATTCAAAATTCGACACGTGTTTCGCCTCTCAACGACCTAATCCTCAGGAGATGCAGGAGTGAAATGAATAAAGTGAAGTGAAGTGTTTCACTTGTTGGACGCCAGAACGACAACACCTCCTGCACCTGCTGAGGTAAATTGCACAAATTGGAATTGGTACAGAGGTAAGTGCCATAAATCTTCAAAGGTGCTTATAAAGTTTGTACCGACTCCCGCCATTTTGAAAATTTTCAGGTTAAGGCAATTTTGCGAGGTCTGCAGCTCACAGAGCCACTAGTAATTTGTATATACTAATCCATTAGGATCTAAACAAGTGTTGGCGCAACATAAACCGGAATACCGGTTGACGACGCGTTCATGACGTCACACATACGTCGAGGCACCCCGCGCAGCATACCTATTCAGACTGCACCGTACAACCGTAGCGGCAACACATATACCAATTAATTATTTTCATTTACCTAAACTTACCTGTAACGATAAGTAATTAAATCTACATTGTGTACTATCCTGGAGTTACTTCATTGACACCAAATTCCTCGGTTCCTGGTCAGAAGAGCTTAGTTTGAGGAGTACACCCAACAACAAGTATAATAAAAATAATATTGATATTATTTTCATCACACTTGCTCGTAATATATGTAATTACACGCAGGCAATACGATTTGTAAGTCCTTAACTTACGACCTAGGGCTTATAATATTAGAGTAAACCTGTGCACCACGGGCGGTGCAAAAATTATGAACTCGTATTAAAATTAAGCCTGATTGCTTGTTTACCGCCCTATATACACAACTTACTATTTAAATCCTAGTAGTTTTAAATTCACTTTTGTATGTATTATAATCAGATAATCGCCAAAAACCGTTCATGCACTGCAAACGTATCACTTGCATATTTAAATTAAATTATGATTAAAGATCTGAGGCATTACATATATATCAATATATTGTAATGCGATTCAGTTTAGGCTCAGTTGTATGGAAGCTAAGCGAGTCAGTTTAGGTTGTCATGGTTAGGCACCAGATGGCTCCCTCGCACAACGTATCAGCATTGTGATACAACGAGAAGATGCCGCCAGCATCCTAGGTACAATGCATCAAGGACCTATTTTAAATTAAAGGTACTACCGTAGGCAAGAGGGTAGGTAAGTTACACTTCTATCTATCTTTTGATTCAGCCACAGACGTCCACTGTTGAACATAGGCCTCCCCTATAGCTCGCCACAAACTACGATCCTGTGCAGACCGCATCCATCGATTCTGCTACCCTGACGAGGTCATCCGTCCATCTAGTCGGGGGCCGTTGAGATATGATGAAGTTGGAGGGTCGAGTGGAGGTTAAGTAAAACTGGTCATTATGGATGATATGTTGTATTGTCAATAATCAATACAAGAGAGAGCCGAGTAAAACTAAACATACGTTATTTATAGTACATTATTGCTTACATGCTATTTTATTCACTTACGTGCGTCACATGTATGTTGCAGACAGTAACGCGAAGTTACTGTTAAAGTGTTAATTAGGGATATACTACATCTCCCCGTAAAGTTACTCTTCACCCCCACAAAGGAAGAAAAAAAAAATGTGACATACGTATTTGAATTTACATTTTTTTTTTTACTTATTTATTTTAAAACAAAATTAACTTATTTTTATTTCGAATACAACTTAGTGTTATTTTTATGAGTTATATATATCTGATCATTTTTTAATATCTTAACATTAGGTGACATATCTTCTATAACCTCATAAGGTCCATTATAAATAGAATCTAACTTATTGCCTACTTGATTTTTCAAAAGTACTAAGTCTCCTGGTTTATATTGAACAGAATTCATTTTCTTATCATATATTATTTTTCTACTAAATTTACTAGACATTAAATTATTTCTAGCTTCTGATTGAGCTCTTTGTAACCTATACTTAAATTCCTTAGGGTAACTATCATAATTATAGAGAGGATCGACAGAAGAAATTAAATTATTGGGCAAACGACAGTGTTTGCCGAAAACTAATTCGAATGGCGTATATTGTGTCTCGGTATGCACGGTGGTGTTATACGAGAAACACCAGTAACTTACCCAACTGCTCCAATCGGTACGGTTGTTACCACATTGAATCCTAAGATATGCACCTAGGTTTTTGTGCGTGTTTTCAAGCGCTCCTATGGTTTCGTGGTGATAAGCAGTCGAGTGTAGCTTGTTAATACCTAATAATTTACAAATATCGCTAAATACACTAGACATAAATTCGGTACCTTGATCCGTTATAATGTCGCTTGGAATGCCATATCTTAAAACGAAATTATTTACAAATGCTTTACTTACAGATTCAGTGTCTTTTCTTTCTAAGGGGTATGCTTCCACGAACTTAGTTAGTTCACACTGAATTGTTAATACGTACTTATAGTTGTAATTATCTATTTCTAAAGGTCCAAGTATATCTAAAGAAACTCTTTCGAAAGATGAGCTTGGTGTCGAAGTGATCACCATTGGTTCCTTAATGTATTTATTAGTGTGCTTGTTGTATTGACAATGTGCACATTTTTTAACGTATTCGTACACATCGTGGCTCATTCTTGGCCAGAAGTAGTATTGTTTTATATTATTAAGCATTCTATTAACCCCCGCGTGGCCACTGGTGGGTAATAGATGGAAATCATTTAAAATAACTCTTATTTCGTCTTTATCGTATACTTTTGTAATACCTCTTGTTACTAGGATCCTAGGAATATCACATTTATAGCTAGCTAAAAATCCATTTACTTTTTGTGCATTTCGATTATTCTTTATAATTATAACTTCGCTTATGTTTTGCTCCTTGCAAAATTGTTCTAATTCCCTCGCTAACACGCCTAAGGTAGATAACGATCGGGATGTTAGATACATGCACGATTTGCTTGGTACGTACCAAAAATTTCCATTATTACTCATTATTCCATTTCGACATGTCTTATAGTTAGAGTTTAGTACTAATTCAATATAATTTTTTGGTGCTTTGATGATTTCCACCACTCTAGGTTGATCAAGCCTATCGTGTGCGGGATCATCTGTAACTAAGCTACCTTGATCACAAGTTTGTTGTTGTTGTTGTTGCGCGCGTAACTTCCGTGATTGAGCTCTCGTTATGACTGATACAACGTTTGACCTAATATTTTTTAAATCATCACTATTCATCGGTAAACGACTCAATGCGTCTGCAGCTGCATTGTTTCGTCCCGGAATGTATTCAATGTCAAAATTAAATTCCTCTAAATATAATCTAAATTTGGTTAATCTACTCGAAGGATCAGTCATTCCGAAAAGATAAATTAAAGGTTTATGGTCTGTGACAATTTTGAACTTTTTCCCATAGAGATATGGTCTAAAATGTCTTGTTGCAAAGACTATAGCTAGCAATTCCAATTCTATAATTGGATATCGCGTTTCGGCTGGCTTAAGGTTTCGACTTGCATACGCGACTACTTTGCCATTGGAATTAGACAAAACTGCTCCTAAGCCTATCTTTGAAGCATCTGTATGTAAGGTAAATACATTATTTTCAGAAAAATCAGGGTAATCTAGGACTTGTGGACCTGTAAGTATCTTTTTCAATTTTTCAAAGGCTGTTTCACACTCTGGGGTCCAGTTGAAAATTGCATTTTTCTTAGAAATTTGATTTAATGGATAAGCGATATTCGCAAAATTTTTAATAAACCGTCTGTAATAATTGGCAAATGCCACGAACCTTTTGACCTCATCTGTATTCGTTGGTCTTGGATATTTATGTAATGCTTCTACTTTTGCTGGATCGGGTTCCACTCCATTTGAAGTAATTTTATGCCCTAAATACATTATTTCTTTTCGCAAAAATTCACATTTTAAAGGATTTAACTTAAGATTTGTACTTCTCAATCGCTCTAACACTCGAATAAGGTTATGGTTGTGTGAAGTCATAGAGTTTCCTATTACAATACAATCGTCTAAATATATGAAACATTGTTTGTAATTTAATCCGGACATGGCTATAGTCATAAGTCTAGAAAAAACACTAGGGCTTGTTCGGAGTCCCATGGGACATCGCTTCATTTGATACATCTTATCGGTGGTAAACGCGGTATACTTTCTGGATTCTTTGTCTAAAGCTAGTTGGTAATAACCTTGAGAAAGATCAAGTTTTGAAAAATATATACTACCTGCAAGGGAATCTAATATTTCCGTTATATTGGGTAATGGGAACTTATCATCCTGTATCCTATTGTTAAGCTGTCTATAATCGACAACTAATCTCCACTTCTTTTCTCCTAACTTATCACATTTTTTGGGAACTAGCAAAACAGGGCTGGACCACTCAGAAGTGGTCTCCTCTATTATATCGTTATCGAGCATATTTTGAATCTGAGTTTGAAGTTCATTACGTAAGGCATGTGGTATCCTGTAGGGCTTTACGTATACCGGGCTTGAATTTTCTTTTAAATTAATTTTGTGCTGTAGTAAGTTAGTTGTAGTTAGCTTGTCGCCGGGCAGATGAAAAACATCCGCGTATTTTGCGCATATTTGTTCTATGCTTAACTGTTCCTCTTTATTTAAATAATTGTCCAAATTTAAAAGATCTAACAATGTTTTTACTCTGTCAACACTAATTTTCCTTGAGTCAAAATGGCAAATATCAAAATTACATAATCTGTTTACTTCCAAACTTGATAAATCTAACCTAACTGGCCTATCTGTCGTATTTAATATTCGTACTGGTATTTTACCTTTCTCCGGTCTTGAAATGACACCTGCTACAAAAACGCCTTCTTGCATTTCTTCCGATAGTCCTACGCTGCGCTTTTCCACACGTGGTCGCCACTGCCTTTCCTGCCCAACGGCCATCCGTTCTCCGGGCTACATGGCCCGCCCACTGTCACTTCAACCATGCAATTCTGTTAGCTATATCGATCACCTTGGTTCATTTCCGGATATCATTATTCCTGGTAAGTTAGTTTACTTACTGTATTATTATAGTTTCACATAATATAAAGAGCGTCGCGATGCAAGATCCTTCAGGCCCACTTGCACCACCCAGACTCAGCCGCTAACCCGGAGTTAAGCTGTTAAATTATATATAAAAAAAACTTAAATTATATATTTGGGCTAACAAAGGCAAAAGAGAGCAGGTTATGAAAACTGTAACACAAATATAATAAATAAATAAATGTTTGAATATCACACAGATCGATCTAGCCCCAAACTAAGAAAAGCTTGAACCATGGCGACGATAGACATACTTATATAGATAAATACATACATAAATACATAGGAAACGTCCGTAACTCAGCAACAAATATTCGTGATAAACATACTAATAAATGCCCTTACCAGGATTCGAACCAGGGACCTCCTGCTTCGTAGGGAGGGTCACTACTAACTAGACTAAGCCGGCCGTGGCCGGTGGAGGCCGTTATTAAGTGTCACACAAAGATCAGTACCTTCTTCTCATCTTCTTGCGTTTTTCCGCTTTGTACCACCATTCACTCTTTGTACAGCCTGGGATTCGCTATGACAATTAATCCCAAGACTTGGCGCAGGCGCTAATTTTACGAAAGTGACTGCCAACTGAGTTAAAATATCGAATGCTACTTCGTACATAAGACTCGAAAAACTCATTGGTACGAGACGGAGTTGAACCCGCGACCTCCGGTTTTAAAATCGCAGGCTCTTACCGCTAGGCCATCAACGCTCTCGACGCAACACATACGTTGGTACTATAACGGTGGAAACACATGATCCAATGTTCTACTAGTTTTATAATTGAAAGAAAAATGGAAAAATTCCCCGCGTCGAGAGGGATACGAACCCACGACCTCTCTGAATACTGTGTGCGTAGCCAAGATGCCAATCGCTCACGCTCAGTCGCTAACGAAACGCAACTGTCATTGTCACACTAATAAGGAAGAGTAATAGAGAGAGGTAGCTACGATACGTTATTAAGCATGAGCGATTGGCATCTTGGCTACGCACGCCGGTCAGATCCCTCTGCCAAAGAGCTATCGATGCCAGATCGACCCAAGCGAATATCTCCACTATTTCGTTCATTTGGTTACATGCCTTAGGGAGACGCGTAGCGACATTTACCGAAAGTGTTAAACACTTGTACGGCATCGATGTTCTAAGACATTTTAGAAATCACCGATAACATCAAACTGAAACACTATATTAAAAATGCCAGAATTTTGTAACTGGAAATCCAGTTCGTATAAAATGAAATTACGGTCGCAGTTCAAGCTACTCGTATCCGCAATTTCATTACTTGTATCCGACATTCTAGCTCACTGGAAAGACACCCGATATTTTATGCAAGCTTTATTGAGCAAGCTATTATATGAATTCTAGAATGTGGGATGAAATTGTTATGTATTTGTTCAACTAGAGAGCAAAATTATTTATTTCTTTAATGCTTATATTTACGGAAGCTTTACGATTTTAGTAAGATTATGTAGTTAAGATTTGGACTAGTTTGGAAATTAACAGCGCAGTGGATGTAAGGGTCTAAGCTTAAGAAGTAAAAGGATCTATGATATTGAGTGTGATACAAAAATTTTCACAAATGAAAGTACAAGTCTAATATATTGCATTTCAAATCGAATAGAAATTGGATTATAAATAAAGTTCATCACAGGCAAAGGTCCATGAAGGCGCTAATTAAGGGCAACCTTCCGCTTTCACTAAAGCGCAAACTCGTCGACATGTGCATCCTGCCTGTCCTATGGCGCCCAAACTTGGTCCCTCACTGAAATACAAAAAACCAGGCTCAAGGTTTGCCAACGGGCAATGGAGCGCAGCATACTGGGTGTTCGCAGGACTGATCGCATCAGAAACACCGAACTGCGCTCGAGAACCGGTATCGAGGATGTGGGTAGGAAAGCCACTAAACTGAAGTGGCACTGGGCAGGACATGTCTGCCGAATGCATCCCGAACGCTGAGCAAAAATCATTACAGAATGGAACCCACAAGAAGGTCGAGGCAGAGGCAGACCAAAGAGGAGATGGCGGGACGACCTAGACACATTTAACGGGGACTGGCGGGAGTGTGCACACGACAGAGTCGAATTTCGAGAAAGAGGGGAGGCATTTGCCCAGCAGTGGGACACTGAAGTAAGCTATTAAAAAAAAAAAACAGGCAAATACCACATGGCTGAGAAGTGCACATTTTATCTAAACTCCAATGTTTAATACAATTGTAAAACATGAATCAAATCATTTATTTTTTATAATAAATATTTTGATTCATGTTTTTTAAGTAGTCGCTCTACTATATATATATATTTAAAAAATTAAAGAGATGTTATATGCTACAGAAAGACGTGATCAAGGAGGAGCAGGGTTTCAGAGAGGAGTTCGCTGCTTCGATTCCAGCCCTGCTCAACGTGGGCCTTGTGTGCTTTCCTTAACCGTAGGCGTTAGCGACTGCGCGTTTCTAAAATATGTCCGCCTCGCTCCTATCACTACTATGGCAGGAGCGAGACGGACATACTTTAGAAACGCACAGTCGCTAACTCCTATCGTTACGTTTAACTCATGGTAAGCACATTTGTCTTTTTTCTGTAGTATATGACATCTCTTTCAATTTATAATCCAATGTTTAATTTAAGACCAACATTTTATTATGTAGATAGGCTGTGCAAACCGGTTTTTATTTGTATGAAATTTCGGTGAATAACCGGTTATTAACCACAGATTATCCCGATTGGTGTGAGTTTAAAAAAAAAAGAAAACAATGTGAGAAAAAATACTTATTTGGTTTAACATATTTACATTATTTTATATAACAAATGTAACATCAGAATTCCTATAGTAAGGTCAACATGGCTAATTCCGTCATAGGGACTATTCGGTCTAAATCCCGCCTGCGTTCAATATAAGCACAGTACGCAGCGACTCAGTCGATGGCTTCAGGATAACCTGCCGCGGGTACACATAATTTCGAAAACTATATGTCGAATTGTTGAATCTCGAATTTTATAATCCTGATTTTGAAAATCTCGACCTATCAAAATTCCGATCATCAAACTTCCGTCAAAATTACGAATCAGTATTAGATTCGGGATTATGTTCGGAGTCGGAATTTTAATAGGTTGGGATTTTTTAAATATATAGGATTGTGCCAGAATTAACCATATTGACCTTCGCTTTTATACAAAATTATGAAACGAAATTATTTCTGTAATTGATTCTAAATTTGATAGCCCAAAACAACAAAACCTTTCAAATACCAACACTGAGCTTCCGTTATTATTCCTAGCAAAATGTTCTTTTGGCAAACTCTTCATCGAGTAAACAATCGAGTTAGAAATGTTAAAATGACAATACAATACAAAGGCTGACGGCTGAAGGGAAAGGCCCGAAGTTATATTAATTTGAAAAGTGCCGACGCGTGACTGATTGTTCGGGTTCTTTCTTAATACACTTTATCTTCCGAGTTGATGTGAGCACAATTTTATGTTTATAATATTTTGTTGGAAATGTCCTGCGAAGCCTAGGGTTGCCGCCAAGATGACAATTATTTTTAAGCAGATTTTTTTTTATTGAGCTGAAAGCTTCTTGGAAAGAAAGAAAAAGTTGAAACATTCATGAGGAAGAAATATTAAGTATGGGGTAGTGCATTATTAGTGATGAATTCCCATTATAACTTAAGACTTCTCTTGCCGAATAAGAAGTACGGTAGATGTTGCAAAGCGCTCTTTGCCCCCTTAAGGCGCATATGCAAGCAAGCATAGCGCAAGGGGGATATGGTGGAGAAATGAGGCGCCACGGGTGTGGTCTCGGTAGCTCAGTTGGCCGAGTTGGTTCGAGTTCCGCCCGAGGTCATGAATATCTCCACTTTTCTTTTCTTTCTAAGGAATAAAGTGACAATTAATTACAGAAATTGACAAAAAGTAAAAGATGTACTTACTGTAATACTATTATTACAGTGCAATGCAGCTGAAAAGGTATGTAAAAAGCAATTTTATAACTTAAATGTTTTCTTGTTGAACATTGACTATTGTGTTTTCAGAATTTTCCCCAGGGTAGTTTATTTTAACCATTCAACCATTTTATCAAATAACAAACAGCGCGAAAAGACAAAGACTATTTTTATTGAAATTATGATCATAAAATTCATTATTTATAGTGTGCCGTAATAAAAAAAAGATAGGTATTATTTCCGAATCCCAAAGGCGTCACAAAACTATTATACCTCCCCATTCGTTTCTGAGAAGTTTCCACAAACGAGCAGAACGTAATTAAAAATGCATTAAAACTTGGAAAATTAAGGCGTTTCCGATAGCGTTTTACGAGTTGGGAAATTTTGTACAAAATAGCTTATGAGCTTAAGAATTGTGTGTCGCGTACGCCTTTTTAAATTTTGATACTACGATGCGCCGATTAACTTTCAGCGATTCGAATACGACACCGCTGGGAGTAAAGTTGTGTTATTGTATATTATTTATTGTTATATTAGTTGTTATTTATCGTTATATTAGTTAGCAGTTGCAAATTAAAGGAATCTGATGATTTGTTGTGAACGGTCCCTTTTATACTTTGCTGTGGTCGTCAATGAGAAAAAAATACATACGTTTTACCGGTACGATGTATGTATGGAGTTATAATTAATGTATGTACTTAATTATGGACCTTGAAAATATATAATAATTACGTGAAAACAAAGCCCTGGTATATACAGGGCTTTTACAGCCATTTATCCATAGAAAAACTAGCGCGAGCATAATAATAGGGGATACCTATGCGCTAGCATAGATATCCCCGGTCAATCCTACCAATAGTGTTTTGTTTTGTACTGTTATGTGATTTTTTCGTCAGGCCTTGCAAGCATAGATGGCACTCTACGATCCAACAGTTTGATAGTTTTTAGAAAACCCGTTGGATTAAAAGACATTTAAATTAGGTAGTTGCATTTGCCCCATAGTTGCATTTGTCACTCCAAAACAATTTATTACTATTTAAGCCTATTATATTTACTGTAAGTATAATAGAGATGTCGAGTAGGTAAAAAAACTATTATTATATTTAGTCCGTCGATTCGGGGCTGGGTGATGTCATTATTAGGTAAGATTTGTGCGTAATTGTGACGTCATGCGAAACTTTAATGCACTATATTTCCGTTATTGTTCATATGACGAACAATAGAAAAAATACGTGTTAAATATTTTTTTATAATCTAACATTATGTTGAATGTTGAACGATTAAGTATAAATAAATAAAAATTACTATCCAGGTCATTAAACCTCAAGACAACAAGATCAAAAACAATAAAATGTAACTTATCGTACGACCGTGAATTCCCATGAACTCATTCCAAAAAGTAATAAAAAAGACCAACAATTCAGCCACATTAACTTTAGGAGAAGAAACCTACTACAAAACAATTCTACTAAGCAAACAAAACTCCTAAGAAATCTCTTAATCTCGCCAAGGAATACAGCACATTTGAAAAGGACGAGATTACGTATAAATAAAACGGGAAAAACTTCATAGAGCGGAGGGCCTTAAAACGGGATCAAAGGAAACTGCTCGTCCGTGGAAAGTTCGCGACAAACTTCGGAAACATTGTGCTGTCTTATTGCGTATGTTTAATTGTATTAATCGTGGCTATCGATATTACTTTAAGGTAACCTTGAAACTAAAACACATATACATTGTGACGTTTCCAGGCTAAAGGCACCACATTGTCGGCTAGCATAAAGTCACTTGAAAATGAACCTTAACAACAAACGACAATGTTGTACCTTTAATCTGAAAACGTCCTACCTACACAACTGGATCTAGGCGTTGAAAAAACGCCTTGTATATTGGTATTGTTCAACAACTTATACGTAATATACTACAGGGTGCAGAAATTTGTGGTTGGTTAATATTTGTATTTCAGTTTCTCTATTTAAATAACGCCACTTGCACCAACCGAGGTGAGTTAAATAATTATAAAATTGGCCAGCTTAACTTTGGGTTAGCGGCTAACCCTGGGTGGTGCAAGTGGGCCTTAAAATCTTATTACTTATTTATGTGCTTTCATCAACGGCCATTCCTAAGAGATACTCATCAATCATCATTAATTATGACTCACGCTAAAGGATGACTCACACTAGATCGGGCCGGGACGTGACCGATTCTGATTATTCCTATAGAAATTGACAGATCGTCCGAGATGATGTCACTTTCTATGGAAAACGTCCCGTAAACTCCAAGCTAGCACGTGACGCTTTCTTAGGAAATTGACACATCTAGCACCTAGCGGTCTAGCGTGACATTCTTCCTAAAATAAAATTCTTAATTTTAATTCCGCAAGCATTAACCTGTATGCACGAAAGATTAAAATAAAATTAAATATTTCCCCGTCCGCCATCCGTAAGGTCAACAATGCGATGGCGTTATCTGTACACAATTCGGACCCCAAATTTCTAAAAAGGCTCAGCCTTCCTGATATGGGATTAACACTTTTATAAGTAAAGATTGCTTTAGAAATTTTAGGGACAAATTGAACTTGGCTCAAATTATCCCTGCGTGTATTGTTACTATATTATATATAAAACCGACATTTTAAAATTTTAGTATAACAAACGGTGCAATATATGTATGTAAATACATAGATATATCTTAAATAACTGTATTCACTATTCAGTGTATACGCAATCAGCCGAGAAAATTACGCCATAAAAGTGCTGCAGTTTCATTTTCACAGGTCAGGTCGTCATCATTTAAGGTTGACTCACATTCACGTGACGTCCGAGGTCTCCGAGCTATCACGTGATACTTTCTATAGAAACTGACAGATCGTCTCGTATCGAATCGGAACGGAACGGACTTCTGTGAGTCATCCTTTAATCTGTTCTAAAGTGTTTAATTTCAAAGACATATTCCTCACTTATTCCTAGATAGGTCAACGACCGGTTGGCGTAGTTGATAGTTTGGTAGTGACCCTGCCTGCTAAGCTGCTGCTGCTGCTGCTGCTGATGGTCCTGGTTTCGAATCTCGTAAGGGCATTTATTTGTGTGATGAACACAGATATTCGTTCTTGAGTCATGGATGTTTTCTATGTATTTATATAATTTACTAAAACAAGCTTTCTTGAGCTTACTGTTGTTTAAGAATGCCCTATAATATTTATTTATTTTTATATATTTATTTATGTCTAGTTTACCGTAGCTCTCAAAATAAATTGGCGCATTACCTCCTTTTCCAAGGCTAGCCAATAAAATTTATGGTCAACTTTCTCAATCAGCGACTTTCAACATTTTAATCTCCGGCCAATGAAGCCTGTGATTCCGAAAGTATTTAAGGAGTCGACTTTCGTTTGAATTAAGTTAAAGAAGACATACTCGTAATGAGAAATGATTATTTTACCAAACAAAAAAGCATTTTATATTTTTAAAGGCATTACTGAAATTCGCATCGAAGATTTCGCTTCTTCAAATAATGCTAAAGTCTTGTTCTTATTGTACCGATGATAATATATGATGATGGATATTTATGGTGAAATTGGCTACAAATTAAAAAAAGATTTGTGTTTTTTAAAACATCTCATTTATATCATATCGTGCATCTGTTATGAAGCCTATGATTTGGAACTTAAGTTAATTTTCTAGGAGTCGATTTTCTTCTAAATTAAGGTCAGTACTGCAAATATAATATATATATATATATATATATATATATATATATTCAATGTGATAAAGGATGACTTTCACTAGGACGGGACGGAGCGGGACGGGATGATCTGTCAGTTTCTATAGGTCACGTAACATCCGATGGTTTCGAGCGTGATTATTTTTATAGAAATTGACAGATACACTACTGCTTATCGACATCGAGCCTCGAGAACGGAATAGTCCCTATGACGGCATAAGCCACATTTATTAACATCCTTTGTTATGGAGGCAAAACAGCAATTTCTATTTTGAAGATTTATGTTTTCTCTGGCCTTTTTGTCTGGTTAGAAAATGCCTTAATACTTTCACTCCAGGATTCGACAAGGTGGTCTCTCTGCTCTGCATTTGGTAAAACGCTGTTATTGGCTTCGAGCATAACGCAGAGTAAATAGTAGTCGCAAAAGTTTTAAAACATAAAAAGTCAGCCATCTGCGTTAGCATGAAACGTGAATAAAACAAACTTCTCAAAACATCGAACTCAGTCAAATTTTGTAGACTAAATTATGATAGGTAACTTTTAAAGACACTTATATAATATATTTTTCTATCTCAACAAACATTGCCTTTATCAATTTCTTAAATACTTTGGTAAGACAAACAGCAAAGTACGAGAGAATCGCGTGTTCGAAACAATAAGTCAATATTGGAAGTTTCGAGGGCTGATGAAGTAAAGGTCAGTTAACGTGGGGGCTGCTGAAGGTTATGTAGACCAAACTTGGTCTGGAAAGTTCTCGAAATTATATTGAGTACAGTCAATATCTATAATGTTGCTGCTGTTTTTCGGAAATGTCTATATCAATGGTTTATCAACGTAAAATTTAAAAATCATTAGATTGTAATCTACCATTCGAACAACTGTGAAAAACGTTACAAGATATGCTGTTTTTTTTTTAATTACAAGTAATGTCGGATATTGTTGTAATAAAGGTAAGAAATGCTGACTAATATGAATCTAATTATAAAATATAAAATAATTGGTCCATGGGGTCCCAGCGCACGCAAATTTTTCGTAGAAATCGCGAAACGTCTGGTTGATGTTACTGGTGACCGAAGAGCTGGTGGCTTCCTCGCACAACGTATCAGCATTGCGATACAACGAGGAAATGCCGCCAGCATCCTAGGTACAATGCCTCAAGGACCTACTTTAGATTTAAGGTAGGTAGAGGTAGGTAGTTAGGTAATTTACACTTACTGTATATATTTCGAGAATAAATGATTTTCTTAATTGATAATCGTGAAAAAAAAAAAAATTTCTAAAATTACAATATAAATTAGAAAAATTAGGTCTAACTGTTCCGGAGAAATATGACCTATCTTGTATATTACTGAAAGCACTAATTGACCCCCAGCGACAGTTTAAAATCCAAACTACAAATTATACATTCAAAGAGATGTCATATACTACAGAAAAAGTGACCAAGGCCCCCAGGGTTGGAATTGAACTAGCGATCTCCTCCTTTCGCGGCTGACGCCCTAACCACAAGGCCACCCAACCATGGCAAAATTTCCGAAGTATAGCAACCAAGCAAACTTCAAGCTTCGCTTCATGGAATAACTTAAACATCAAAAAATATTAGCAGAGTTGAATTGAAAACCCCTTATTTGAAATCGTACCGTGCATTCATATGAAAGTAAAACAATTGTACCTCTGAAACCCATAAATCCATTTAAAGATATCGCAGAAAGGCTGATTCTAGATATCAAACAAAACTCGGCTACAACTAATACAAAACTCTTTTTTATTCAAGCTTTCAATTTCTTTTACAAAAAACGTGTTTGAGATACGCAAATAACGGTCTGAACTAAAAGGTTCGCGCAATCGGAGCGACAGCCAAAGACAGATAAAATACTTATGAGAAATTCTCAAGAGTAGGTATTCACTGTGAAAACGGCAGACACTTAGCGGATCGCGGGAGAATTTTAAACAGTTGGAACAACGTCCCAGTTTCAGAGACTTATCATTCTCAGTTCTTAATAAATTCTGTTTATATTAACAGCGAAACTTCTGGAAAGCTGCATATTGCAGGCTGTTTAATCTTTACAAAGTTCATCCTCATCTGTCTCGGTTTTGGCTCCCGGAAGTTTCTTTAATTTTGTCTGTGTTCTGAATAACGGAAGAGGATTGTTGACCATGCTGAGACGAACGCAGTAACTTCAAAGTCTAGGTATTTGTCGTGTTGTAATCAATTAGTACTTAAGAAAAGTGTATTTATAGTTTAAAAAAGTAAGGTAATTTCGAAAGTCACAGGAAGATCACTCATAATTCCATCACTTTAAGAGTCTCAGTTTTAAATTTCGCTGCGTATTTTGACATTCGAAATTATGACCATATACCCTACGTGGTTTCTTAGAGAGCAAAAGTGAAAAAGCTCAAAACCTGGGGCAAGAGACGAACTCGCGACGCTGGGACACATGCCCACCACGTATTGTTTAAGGGTTTAGGTCTTATCAAACTAAATTGAAAGTATTGCTTTTATTTATAAGAAAAACGAAACGTGTATAGCTTCTAAACCTAATTGAAACACTTGAGATAATATTAAAATTAGAATTATTAGTATCTATGTTTTCCCTTTTTTGTAGTTAATTAATTTGTATGTTCTTATATTTAAAATTGAAATATGTTTACTTACGCACGAAAACTTGTTTTCATTATTTATCTTGATATTCCAAGCATATTAAGTTCTTGATCGGAAACAGAGAAAAAACAGTCAAAAGGAGTTATAAATGTACGTGAAATTCAATAAACCGTTATTGGACTACGCTCTCACAAGCCATACCTCTACTTTATTATCAATTGGCATTCCAAAAATATACCATAAACTTCTGGTCTCCAACAGTATGCCAATCCAATGAACAGAATTAATACAATTTTACCAACTGCTATAAAGTATAACGGGTATCTAACAGAAACCTGGCAAGTCGGCCAACTCTGAGCACATTGCAGAATCGAACCCCGTGCCAATACTGTTGCTGGGGATAAAATTTTACGACGATCTAAATAACTGCTTTGGAATGTTTTATCCGATAAAATTTTGTTAAGTGACTAAGTTGGCTTTACATGCTTAGGTTTATCTATAACTCCACTTGTTCTTACATATCGGATTTCTATTTTATGTTTGTATTGCGCAATAGCTCCAGTTTTTAAAATAATTATTACATGTTGGATACTAGTTTGTTATAAGGATTACCTTTTTGCTGTATTACCTATATTATTAAATATAACAGTGTCATATTTCAAACAAATATTATGAGTAGCAGATGAGATCAAAAATTTTACCCCATAGATAACTGTGCTTTTCGGGTAAGTCGGGTAATCATAGGTTATTATTACAAAGGACTAAGACAACTGTTTCATTACTGATTACTTAAAAATGATCGATTGATCGATGTTGCTAGGCAGAGGTCGTATTGCTATTATTTTCAGTTTCATCTTAAAAGCTTGTAATATTAATGCTCCTATTCATAGTGGTTAAAAGGTTCTCTTTCATATAATTTAAATGCTTTCAAGCAGATGAATCCATAATAAATACCAAATTTGTTTTCAATAGAGTTTTTATGTCTCCAATAAAAGGAGCTGCGAAATTACGCTACAGCGAAATCTCACTGCATAAAATAATAAAGTTCATTATTTTTGATTGTCTTTATTGAAAGTTACCACTTTGTCGTTTGCCGATAAGGCGCTAATGCCATAAAAAAACATTTAAGAATGAACCTTATCTACAAGCGACAAAGTGACTTTTACTACAAATAAGTACATTTGTAAATGTCTAGTACTTCTCTGTATAATCTCTCATCCTATTACTCTTCAGCTTTTAGGTATCACTCATACTTTCGTCTGAAGTTCATACGATAATCTATTAACTTGGTTCATATTTAATTCGATTTATTTGAGTCGAGGTGAAATAACCAAACACGGTGCGCGTGTTACATTCAATATTAAGTGGGTGATTTGGAACTGCTCGTGCGTCCTTCCCGCCACACCGTTGTTTGGGCGGAGTTGATTTATATAAAGTAGTCCATCTTTGAACGGCAAGCTCGAATTGCGTGTAAGTAACGAGATACGTTGACGGGTCGCAAATAGCTTGGAACAATCTACTGGAGCAATCTGTGCATTGTATTTGAGCGAACCAAGAACATTCATGCTAGCTGGAATGACTAAAATTGTAACAAAAACTTATATTTGTTTCTCGGTAATTATTAAAAGTTGCATATTAAAAGTAACATTTAATTTGAACCAGCCAATTTAAATTATTTTTATGTCAATAATAAACTAAGTTCTTGTCTACAATCTTTTGAAATATGTGTTCATAATCTATACGAAGATATTGAATTATTAAAACAGCCTTTATCTTCGCTGTGTTTACATGGAAGGTTGATTGACCAATAAGGAATATCAAAAAGTCCAACTTGTAAGGGCCACTTGCGCCAATCAGGTTTAATCAAAATTCCCCCGCGGCTAACCCCGGTTCGTGCAAGTGACCCTTATGTGGTTAAAATTATTCCAGCAGGTGAAGTTGCAGGAAATGATTAGTTATTCACATTCGTCCAAACAAACGCCCTTAAATTTGGAGTGGAGTCAGCTGTATTTGTACATTTTTCTAATATTTTTTTCCGCTTTCAATGTTCAAAGGTAAATCATTCTCCCTGTCCCTTCATTGTGTTAAGGGTGCACGGTCGTCACGTGCCAAAATACTTTACTGTAATGTTAAATCGGGTGTGTCTGTGACAGCCTGTGATTTCCAGAACCTTCTTTTACAGAAGTTTTTGCCTTCGTGCATTCGACCTACTTATCGGTTCTGGGCCACCAAAGCCATATTAACAACTTGTAATTTCTTTGTTAGAAGTTTGATGAAAGACATTAACTCGGTCGCGTTATACAATAGTAGGTATACAGGGCCCTGTTTATCACAAGCTTGTTAATTGTAAAACAAGCGGAAGTCTTCGTTATATGCTCCTTTCATTAGATGGGAGCTCTCACTTGTTTTGCCAATTACAAGCTTTTGATAAACGTGCCTAAAAGTCTCACTGTTTAATAAAGCCGATGTTGGAATACCGAAGGTCAGGAATTATGATTTTCTGAAGCGTAGTAGTGTATCTTTTGGCTTTTTCGCTTGTGAAATAACTTATTGCGGCGATTGCTCTGCGCACACTGCGCGCGTGCGTGATTGCGCTGCGTCTGCAGTGTGCGCAGAGCAATCGCCGCGAGCGCATCTCACTCATGATTATGGGACGCGGACCGTTCCGGAACATATCGAGGTATTTTCGAATTTATTGTCGTGAGTAGCCCGATATAAGTCAATGCTCACGGGAGTTTTCTATGTGTCAAATTACCTTTTAAATAATAATAGAAAATCAAACGATCATTATTTTGTAACAAAAAATATTTTCCTGTTTCCGACATGGAATTCCATGTATTGGGCCCAAAAACACCGTAAACAGTTTCTTCCATATCGTCTTAAAAACAATAATTACAAACTACGACCGAAACATTAGGTTAAGACATAACAACTCTAATAAAAGCAAAACATTTTTCACTTAATATTTGAACGTAAATGCTTGGAGTACCACATCGGGAACGTATAAAGAATTGGTGACTGGATTTTGCTGTCTAGCGACAATGTCGCAGTCAGCCAAGGTGTGGTTTCTATCATTTCAGATGTCGCTGCATAGCCTGAATTACTTTATGTATATAGGTCGTTAGAGCGTCAAAACTATTCAGCTGGTAATTAATCCGACTGTATAAGAAGAGGATCCATCTTCGTAAATAATCATGTGTAGTCGGGGATGAAGATTTAGTAATGTTTTGCGTATTTCCGATAAGTCAATGTTTATTTCTCAATTTTCATCTTTTTTCTGACCCGTTGTTTTTTTTTATGCTATAGGTGGCAAACGAGCAAACGAATCGCCTGATGGTAAGCGACTAACGTCGTCCATGGACACCCGCAACACCAGAGGTTACTTGTTGTAGCGACTTCAAAACTTTTAAGCACTTTAACCATATAGAGTTTGCATAAAAGACAAATGTTCTACATCGCGGTATTGAAATCTTTTGATCGACTTGCATAAATACAACTTCCAACTTACTTCAAATGATACTCCATATTACCACTATAAAAAATCCTCGAAAATTTCTTCACTTATACGTGCGTACGTACTTATAAGTGGGATAGTGGGAAGTAGGATGGGAAGTGTGATGGAAAGTGGGATGGAAAGTGGGACAGGAAGTGGGATGGGAAGTGGGGTAGTGGGAAGTCAGATTTCGCTTCACACCCACTGTTTCAAACACTGATTCTCCAACATTTTACTTTTAAATCCACTGTTTCCTCTATTCTAACTGAAGGAGTCTGAAGTCTAACAATAAAATTTCTCCATAAATATTTAAATTCTGACGATCAACTCGAGCGCGCCAGAACAATTGAATGCCATTTAAACCAATATCTCGGTAGAATCACCTATTGTCTGTAGATATCGAACGACATGAACGTCCCACTTTTACCGAAACTTTTTGAATGCTTACTTGGTCAGATAAAATGTTCCAAGTCTAAATAGCTTTATATAAAGGCCTATTTCAATATTCATGAAATATATTGAGCGAGTTGATAGTATAAATATTAAATTAGAAGTTCGACCTTAAACTCGGGCAGATGTAGTGCTGTCAGATGGGCACGACGCCAAGGCGGGGCGAAGTTCTGATTTCCACAGAGTAGGTAAACTAAGAACTTTCAGTAAGTAACCGTTTATTTGTACTTTGAAACGATACTGTGGAATAATTTAGAATAGGGGCCTGTTTTGATTTTGTTTAAATCTGTGAATAATTTAAAACTTGGGGCGTCTTGTCCGTCCCTTTGCTTTTCGACTTTGAGATACTATGTTTTGAAACTTAAAACAAACAAAATAACAATTAAGGGAGGCAGCTCGGAATTAGTATTTCTTGGTTTGTGTTATTTTAGGAATCGATATGCACCTTAAAATATCGTTCGTATCGTTAGTATCGTTGATGTTTAGTTTAGTTTATTTATCTCTTTACACAAATCTCATACAGTTAAATATACATTCGCTTATACTACTGTTTGTCTAATGATCGTTTAACAATTCAAATTTTATAAATAAATAATAATAATAAGAAAATTCAACTTCAATAGTTAACACAATAAAAATAAGATACTGTTACGCCGGTCATGTGAACAAAACTTCAAATGTGATTTTTCATGCCTTAGAAGCGTTTTCAGCAGGCTGAAAAGTGATTTCAGGCCGTTTTAGAGGTGCCTCTTTCACATACTAGAAGATTCAAAATTTAACCCAGTTACCGTTGTTTTCAGGCGCCTGAAACATGTTTTCAGTTCGTTTCAGGCCACCCTCTACCAGATGGCACAATAACCTGAAAACCCGTTTTCAGGCGTTTTCAGGACCCCTTATGGGCCCCTGAAGTACAATTCAGTATATGGCGAAAATTCCAGAAGTGTGTGAAAGAGAAGGATAGAAAGAGACGGCAAGAATCGAGAATGTTCTGGAGTACTCGCGAACACACCTACCTAGTAGCTATACGGAACATTCGAGAAGGGTGTGAAAGAGAAGTATAGAAAGAGACGGCAAGAGTCGAGAACGTTCTGGAATACTCGCGGACACACCTGCCTAGTACCCAGCCGCGTCTAGAAGCATCGCGAGAAGTACTTAGGTACCTACTCGCGAACTTACTAGAATCGAAGCCGACCTGTCGAGGCGAGATTTGGCTGGAACATTCTGGAACCATCAGGAGTACCGCCGACGGGTATATATAGCGGCAGCCTGCCGCCACAGAGTAGTTCAATACTAAATGCGATACAGTGCGGATCAAGAGCGAATCGGAGTGAAGTAAAAGTGACGAGTGCATTAAATTAGTGTGTGATAATTGTGTTCAAGTACTGTGTTTAGTGTCTTGTAAGTAGCAATAAAGCCTCAGTTTTAATTAGTGGTTATTTAGTGCAGTTTTTATAAAGTACCCACCCCTCAAACGTAACAATACAATAAAATAATAAATAAAAGGAATGTCAAAATGTAAAACTAAAATATTAATTAATATAAAATTATAGATGTCGACACAAAAAGAAATAAATTAAAAATAAAGGTTGTACTAGAAGTACCCATCAAAATTTAAATATGTCAGGATCAATACGCTAGTACTATGTAGTACTGATCAAAGTTTAATTAAATAAAATAAAAATGTCTAGTTATTAATGATGTCAATTTATAAATTATGCAATTTATAGTTATTATATTAATTTCTATCATGTATTCAAATATCTATATATTCTTTTACAGAGTAATATTCTTTATCCAACAAAAGGTTCTTAAGTCTGCTGGTCTAGGGGTAAGGAGTAGGGGTAAAAACGTCAAGTTTCAATCCAAAGGTTACGGGTTTAAATCCCGGCGCGTACCAATGAGTTTCTCTATGTACGAAGTATCATTTGTTACCAATCGCTTTTCAGTTAAGGAAAACATGGTGAGGAAACCGGGTTTATCCCAATTTACCCTCTAGATAAGAAGGTCACATGGCAGTCGCTTTCGTTAAAACCCTTAATTTGATAATGTACATCGTGATGTACAGTCAGCCACACAGCTAACAATACACCCAAGTGCCAAAAATATGTATACAGGACTTTATTGTCTGAGCATTAAGGTCGTGTCTACATATTTTTGGCACTTAGGGTGTATTTTTAGCTGTGTGGCTGACTGTACATACTCTTTGACCTCTTTTTGTATTTTTTTTTCTAACCAAAATCATTAGAACTGTTGAGCGCCGAGGAGGATTGAACTCACGACCAATCCTTATTTTGTCAAATTAAGGGTTTAGCGCCTATTCGAAATTTTGAGATTTGATTCCAAACCGAATCTCAGGCTCCCTGAGCAGTCAGATAAGCTGGGAAAAAGTTAGGAAGAAGAATATTATACAAAATATAGGAAGTATATTATATATACAGAATATACAAAGTACGTCCGCTTGTATTAACGTACATAATTAAAAACTGCTTACTATACAATAAGAACAACCATGACCACAAGGTCAACTGGTCTTATCGAAATGCCGGCGAATTATGTTATGGCGTTAGCCGCGTAAGCTGAAGACCCGAGTTCGATCCTCGGATTGGCCTTCGTCGGTGTTGGTCTTTTTCTTTAGTATATGACATCTATTTCAATTTATAATTTAGGTAGTAGTGTAAAAAGATAAAATAAAATAATTTGAGTGACAAGCGCTTGCCGCGATTGCCCGGCACACTATGATTTTGATTTGTCACTCATGATTATGGGGCGCGGACCGTCCCGAAACATGTCGAGCTGTTTTCGACTTTATAGACGTGAGTAACCCGGTCTAAGTATATTAATATGTCTAATACTCACGGGAGTTTTCTATTTAAAATAATTTGATTTGTGTCAACAAAAAGTAATAAGAACAACCTTCACTTGCAAACTCAATACAATGAAAACGGGTTACTTAGTAACAAAAAAGGTGACTCCTTTTTAATTGACCCTAATTTTATTCCAGAACGCTCCGCTTTCAATTAACACGGAAACTTGATAACTCAATAATAAAACGAATTCCTTACCTTGCCGAAATTCAAATCTTACAAATAAGTTAAAGTTTATAATCTGATATCCTGGGATCTGTGAATGATTTGGAATTCAGGCGCGATTATTTCAAGTTCTTTCGGTTGATCCAGGGGATAAAATGTTGATGATTCTGTCACGAGTGCTTACAGAGTGTATTACGAGGGCGATAAAATGCGATGGCGATGCGATGCGATGCGACGCGGCGCGGCGCGGCGCGGCGCGGCGCGGAGAAAACAATTCGTTGATAGGTATAGGTAGTTTCACCAGGGTTGAGGTCACACACACAATAACATTGTCATATAATGCTGTGGGGAGTGATGATATAGGTGTGTGACGCGGTTCGGCCACATAAATCCAAACACCCACTTTACTCAATTAATTATTATAATGTCAATAATAACAACACAGAAGGAGTATCCAAAGTTCGGAAGATAGTTACACAGAAGAAACAGTACGGAAGAAAGGTAGTAATAACTAAACACTATATAAATAAAAGCGAAAGCGCAAGCTATCGGAATGCGACTAGCGGTCAAGAGCGACATGCGTTTTGCGTGTGCATCGGGCATAGACTGGCGGGGCGCGGCGGCCAGCGGCCGGCGCGGATCTCGTCACCAAACCGGTCGCCGCGAACAAAAGACTGCTATCGGAGTGCGCGTTCGCGTTGCACTATCGGCTTGTTGGCACGTCGAGAATTGACGGACGATACGTAAACAAGACTTGTATATTTATTCGTATATAAGTGGAATAAAATATTGGGTTTGTTTACGTACTCGTCTAGGTAATGTAAATAGATAATATACTGTATATAAATAAATATAATGTATGTATATATTAATGTTAAGTTTTTATATAAGTGTAAATATGTGATAATATAAGTGTAGTGTAGGTGTAAGTGGGAAGGTACCCCACATCACTCCCCTCCAGAGACCTGGTTAGGGGCGATAATAATCCGGGAAACGTACTTGTCTTCCCGAACGAGTAGTTCTAAGCACGTTTGCCGGACTAGGTTGAGAGTCAACCTGTGTCCTTTCGCTCACTAGATGTTCAGGCACGATGGGCGTTGTTAACCTCGTATCTTCAGATATGATATCCTCAGACAGGTAATGCGCTGGCTTTAGCCGGTCGATGGTCACAGTAACCGGTTTACCTTTGATGACGAGTTTAAAGACTTTGCTAGTCCTCTCCAAAACCTTGTGTGGACCTGAATATACAGGTGTTAGAGGAGCGCGTGAAGCGTCTTCACGCAGGAAGACGTATTCAGCTGTCGCTAGCTCTTTGAACACAAAGATCCTGTCTTTGCTATGGCGTGAAGCTGGTGTGGGCTTCAACTTCGAGGCAAATGAGCGTAACCGCGCAGTAAAATCGGTAATATCCGTGGTACCGGGTACATTTGGCTCGAAAAATTCACCTGGAAGTCGCAGTGGTTCGCCGTAAAGTAGTTCGGCAGAGGACGCCTGTAAGTCCTCTTTGAAGGAACTGCGTATACCAAGTAGTACTTGGGGCAGTACCTCGGACCAGTTCGCGTCGGCATGGCATGTAATGGCGGCCTTGAGTTGCCTGTGGAAACGTTCAATGATGCCATTACATGCTGCGTGATATGCTGTCGTGCGTCTGTGCTGAAATCCGATGGCCTTGGATAGGTATTGAAACAGTGTGGACTCGAATTGTCGACCACGATCTGTGACAATATCTACTGGACACCCGAACCTGGATATCCAGCCAGCCAGCAAAGCTTTAGCCACTGTCTCTGCCGTGATGTCCACTATTGGTATGACCTCTGGCCATCGCGTAAAGCGATCAATGGCCGTTAAGCAATAGCGGAAACCTTGTGAAACAGGGAGCGGACCGATTAGGTCAATGTGTACCTGCTGAAAGCGAGCACGCGGGAGTTCATATGTTCCTAGAGGTGCGGACACATGGCGGCTCACCTTCGACCGTTGACATGGCACGCAAGCACGCGCCCAGTCTCTGCAGTCCTTCCTGACGCTGGGCCACACAAAACGCTGCGCTACGATCTTAGCAGTTGTGTTGGCTCCAGGATGACTTAAGGAGTGGAGACTGTCGAAAACGGCTTTCCGGTACTGCTTGGTGACGAATGGGCGGGGAGTCGGCGTACTGACGTCGCAGTACAGTGGCTCACGACTACCGGGATAAGGCATTCTTACCAAGCGTAGGGAGGACGAAGTCAGGTACTCTGCGAGTTCAGGATCGGACACTTGAGATCTGGCTAGGTCGGCGAGATCTACTGGTGTCGCCAGTTCCTCGATCCGAGATAAGGTGTCGGCCACGACATTGTCCTTGCCGGATATGTGCCTTATGTCGGTCGTGAACTGGGATATGTAGTCCAAGTGCCTATACTGCCTAGGCGAACAGTTATGTTTCCGTTCGTGGAAAGCAAAACTGATCGGCTTATGGTCAGTATAGACAGTGAAGTGTCTCGCCTCGAGCATATGCCGGAAGTACTTAATACCTTCATAGATCGCCAGCAACTCGCGATCATAGGGTGAGTACTTGGTCTGTGACGGACTGAGCTTCCGGGAAAAGAAAGCTAACGGCTGCCATACCTGGTCCTGTAGCTGTTGCTGCAAGACCGCGCCCAGTGCCACGTCTGATGCATCTGTAACCAACGCTAGCTTAGCCCGACAATCAGGGTGAGCAAGTAAAGCTGCGTTGGATAGGCTTTCTTTGGTCTCATCGAAAGCCTTCAGAGCATCGCCAGTCAGGTTGATGGGCGTGGAACCTTTAACTGCTCCACCCAGGAGTGCGTTCAGGGGTGCTTGGATTTGAGCGGCTTGGGGCAGGAATCGCCTGTAAAAGTTGGCCATACCTAAAAATCTCCTGAGCTGCCTAACATCCTTGGGTGGTGGGAAGTCCCGTATGGCTTGGACTTTGGTGTCTAAGGGTTTGGTGCCGCTCTCCGAGATCAGGTAGCCTAAAAAAGTTACCTGGGGAGCCCCAAAGACGCACTTAGACACGTTGATAACCATGCCGTAGTCCCGAAGTCTGGTAAAAACTTCACGCAGGTGTTGTTCATGCTGCTCTTCGTCCCTGGAAAATACTAAAAAATCGTCCAGGTAGCAATAAACGAAGTCCAGCCCGCGTGTAAGTTCGTCCACAAATCTCTGGAAGGTTTGGCCTGCATTCCGAAGGCCAAACGTCATGTAAGGGAATTCGAACATACCGAAGGGGGTCGTTATGGCCGTCTTCGGTATGTCCTCTGGACATACAGGTATCTGGTTGTAAGCCTTTACGAGGTCAATAGTACTAAAAACCTTACAACCAGATATGCTGTGAGTAAAATCGTGCAAATGCCGAATAGGATATTTGTCGGGGATTGTACGCGCGTTGAGCTGCCGGTAATCACCGCAGGGGCGCCACCCATTATCTTTTTTAGGCGCCAGGTGCAACGGTGAGGACCAAGGGCTGTCCGATGGTCTAGCTGTACCACTTGCTAACATACCTTCAAATTCCTGCCTGGCTACCTTCAGCTTGTCCGGGGCAAGACGCCTCGGCGCGCAGGATACTGGAGGACCTGGGGTGGTACGAATGTGGTGTTGTGTGTTGTGTGGAATAGTGCGCTGTGTGCCAGCAGGCCGTGTGATTTCAGGATATTCCTGTGACAAAATGCGATGATAGGAAGAGTCGCTGTCGTTCATGACCTTGATGGAACAAATATCATTACAGTTGATAGCAGAAATGGCAGAAGTAGATAAGCTAGTAGTACTATCTATGATACGACCTAGCCTCTGGTTACCACAATCTACTAATAACCTATAGTGCGCTAGAAAGTCTGCACCTATAATGGGTTTCGTCACTAGTGCCACAACAAAACGCCACGGAAAATCGCGTCGAAGTCCGAGATCCAAGTTGAGATGCACGTAACCGAAGGTGTCGATGGGCGTCCCGTTGGCTGCGGAGAGTTGGTAGCCCGTCGGTGCCCGACGTTCGTGCAGTAACGATTTGGGGAAGACGCAGAGGTCGCTACCGGTGTCGACCAAGAACTGCAGCTTCGACCTTTTGTCGGTAACAAACAGGCGACGCGATGTGACAGGGCTATCAGTTGTCGCCTTCACTGACTGCCCATCTCGTTTCCCGACTTCTTGTAGTCGCAGGGTTGCACACACTTGTCGGCCTTGTCGCCATGCCTAGAGTGGTACCAGCAGATGGGGAACTTCCTGTAGCTGGACTGCGACCTGGTGCTGGACCGACTCTGCTTTCTGGAGCGACTGGGATTCCTGGACCGGGAGCGAGACCTTCTGCCTTCGCGACCCATCTTCAAGGACTGCACCTCTCTCCTGAGCGCAGCTATCTCCCTCGCTAAGGCGTCATTGCTGGAGCCTGGTTGTTCCATGGCTGCAGAAGCAGCGTGCGATGAACAAGAGCAGCGTGGGCCGATGTCATATACCCTGTCGGCCAGATCTGCCAGAATGTCCAACGAAGCTGATGGATGCCCTGCGAGGACAGTTTGGACGCTTACGCCTGTTGGTCCACATCATGCGTAATACGTCGTCTGAAATCCGTTTAGCTGCCAGGCCCTGCAGGTGTCGCAGGAACTGAGACGGCTTTCGATCTCCAAGTTCCTCGTGATGAAGAAGTTGCTGGATCTGACGCTCGGTGGTGTCACTCAACCTGCTGATGAGCTCGCTTTTTAGCTTGGCGTATTTGTCAGTCGACGGTGGATTGATGATGACGTCTCTGACCTCCTTCGCAAACTGACGATCCAATTGGCTGACGATGTAGTGAAATTTCGTCTGGTCATTGGTGATGCCGCCTGCGTCAAAGTGACACTCGACCTGTCTAAACCATATTTCGGGTTCCTCCGGCCAAAAAGGTGGAAGTCGTACTCCAACTCTAAAAATCTCGGATGACGGACCGGACGGCGCAGTGGAAAAGTGCGGCGCAGTAGTGACGGACGGTGGAGTGGAAACATGCCCGCCGAGTGGTACTTGCGTTGTCGGCGGCGTAGCGGTACTCTCTTTGTCTTGGCCGTCTGTCATATTTCTAGACACTTCTACGTACGGTCTTCTGGTATTTCCTGTCGGTGATGTGTTCTTCCGGGGTCACCACTGTAGGGGGTGATGATGATGTAGGTGTGTGACGCGGTTCGGCCACATAAATCCAAACACCCACTTTACTCAATTAATTATTATAATGTCAATAATAACAACACAGAAGGAGTATCCAAAGTTCGGAAGATAGTTACACAGAAGAAACAGTACGGAAGAAAGGTAGTAATAACTAAACACTATATAAATAAAAGCGAAAGCGCAAGCTATCGGAATGCGACTAGCGGTCAAGAGCGACATGCGTTTTGCGTGTGCATCGGGCATAGACTGGCGGGGCGCGGCGGCCAGCGGCCGGCGCGGATCTCGTCACCAAACCGGTCGCCGCGAACAAAAGACTGCTATCGGAGTGCGCGTTCGCGTTGCACTATCGGCTTGTTGGCACGTCGAGAATTGACGGACGATACGTAAACAAGACTTGTATATTTATTCGTATATAAGTGGAATAAAATATTGGGTTTGTTTACGTACTCGTCTAGGTAATGTAAATAGATAATATACTGTATATAAATAAATATAATGTATGTATATATTAATGTTAAGTTTTTATATAAGTGTAAATATGTGATAATATAAGTGTAGTGTAGGTGTAAGTGGGAAGGTACCCCACAATGCCATCGGGATTTAGATATTACTGTTCATATTTCGTACCGATGGCAAGTTCAACAGTGAAATTGTAAGATAGACCAAAATGTTTTTATACGTATTCAAATATTTTAGAATCTGACGTGTTCATATGAACACAAAAACAGGCGTGTCAGGCTGTTTCAAAAGAGGTGAATGAATGAAATGAACGAGTGTCAATGTCAATAAGAACACTTCAAATATTTTAAAGTGTTCTTATTGACATTGACACTCGTTCATTTCATTCATTCACCTCTTTTGTCATCAGTATAGTCGGCTTCTTAAATATATATGCATATATATTCAATTTGACCCTTCTTCCCCAGTTATAAGTTACAAAGTGTATACATATGTATAGAGGTGACTGTACCTACTTCATGTAGATGTGTGAAGATCATTACGCGATTGCGATGCGGTGCGTCGCGGCCTTCCGCTGACCTAGGATACTGCAATAGGTATTAGCGGTTTGTTTCTTGACATTTATGACATTTGAAATGTCATGAATGTCAAGAAAGGCGTCTCGTTGAAATGTCACCCCACACCGCGCCGCGTCGCCCCCACGCAGTACACCACTTTTTGCATGGTAAGATATTTAGGTAAAGCCACTGAAATGAATTAAGAACTTATACAAAATAACTGGTTATACAATTTTATAATTCGTGACTGTTTTTAGTCAAAAAAACTTTGTCGATTACCGATAAGGTGCTATTGCCATAAATATATCGTTTAGAAATGAAACTTATCAGCAAGCGAAAAGTGGTACCAGTAAAACAACCACACCACAGTGTGTGCATTCAATACCGATTAGCTTGGCACTGACTTCAAATGTATAGGCAGCGCATGTAAAAAGAAATACTTATTTTACTTTTAATTTTTTTTTGAAAAAGTCTAAGCGCCAATAAGGGCCTAATAGTTTTGACGATGCGACAAAGCACACTACAAAAAACATACCTCACACAGTCACAAAACGTATGTTGAAATCATTATCCACATTTCGGCTTAACGGTACTCGTACTCGGGCAACGAGATGATTTCGATGAATAAGCTTTTCGAGCACATAATGAGCGTATGTTGCTCATTCCATTCATTTATTATCCATTCGCTCAACAAAGCGTTCTTTTCACAACAACCGGAAAATGAATATACATCTCATTCTCTCGAGTTACTCATTCAATTTGATTTCAGAACAGCTCTCAAAAAAGGGAAAATTATGTGACATTCTGTTCAGCGGAATCCTAATTATAACAAAGCAAGTTGTGGAAACAAAGGTTTAAAAAGAATGTTGATATCGCGTCCTTTATTGTTGTGTGCTAGATTTTCCATTCGGTTGAATTAAGTGGGAAAAAATATGTAGGTACAGTAAGTGTAACTTACCTATATACCTACCTCTACCTACTTTAAATCTGAAATAGGTCCCTGAGGCATTATACCTATCGCAATGCTGATACGTTGTGTGAGGAAGCCACCAGCTATAAATATGGTAAGTCATATAGAAAAATGATTTTGTATTTATTTAAGGACATGTCATGTAAACGTAAATAACTAACATTGAACTTGAAATAAATAAACAATATAACATAAAAAAAACATTGACCTTGTAGTGAGGATTGAGCCTGCATTTACATATGTCTTAATAGTCGTGTCATACTGGTTATGATTGTAGATTATGGTGCACACTGCTTTGTATTTCTCAAAAAAACATTACCAACAAGATTTTACTAGCACCTATTAAGGAAATTATAAATAACTAATTGGAATAATTTTGAAAGTATGGTAATTTTGAAAATCACAGGAAGATCAACCATAATTATTTCATCTTCGGAGTCTCTGCTTTTTTTGACATCAAAAATTAGCCTGTACCATAACGTGTATTTTGTGCACATTTTTTCAAATCTTAGAATTTCCGGAATTTAGAAAAATGTAGTTCCCAATTTTTTTTTTCTATAGGTATATTGCTACTTAGTTAAACTCAACTCGTACCTATTCTCATAATTTTCTTATATACATATCATAATATATCCTAATTCACTTGTATACCTAAGTGAATTAGGTATCTACTAAAATTCAAAACCTAATGAAAGTAGTTTTAGTGACACATATAATATACGAAACAGGTCCATGCCGCATGTAACACAATATAACGCTACTATTTGTAGCAAGACTCCTATTAACTATATAACAGTATAACTCCTTTTGGGTCGATGCGTTGCTCGTTTATCTCCATTCGGGTCTTCGATAGAAAAATATTATATTGGGACTTTTAACTGAATTACTTGAGTGTGATGAATAAAACAAGTGTGAGACGGCCTCGTGGTTAGACACTTTTGATATTATTATTTATTATTTTCATTACAAATAAAAAAAACCAGATATATTATACAAGCTTTTGCTCGCGGCTTCGCTCGCGTTAGAAAGAGACAAAAAGTAGCCTATTTCACTATGCCTATGTACTCTCCATCCCTTTAACTATCTCCACTTAAAAAATCACGTCAATCCGTTGCTCCGTTTTGTCGTGAAAGACGGACAGACAAACAGACACACACACACTTTCCCGTTTATAATATTAGTATGGATTTTTATAATTTGTTTTTATGTCGGAAATTTTCTTAGACAAAAATAAAAGAAAACTTAAATAACCGCTTTCAATACGTCTAGGGTAACGTTGAATATTCGTCGTTATTTAATATCGTCCTCCCATCTATTTGTAGATCATATGATGCAGCCTTTGGAACAAGGCTAACGGAATGCGTTTGCTCCATCACCGAGCGAGACGGACATACTTTAGAAACGCACATTCGCTAACGCCTACGGTTATGTACAACTCATGGTAAGCACACAGCGCAGATCCATCTTAGAGTCTCGAACTAATCCTAGCAATCCGTACGAATCAAACTAATCGTGCTATATGCAAGAGAAATGGAAAGGTCCAACAGTGGTGGCGTATAAATGCTTAAGAAGAAGAGATGAAAAGTTCTATTTAGACTTTTTATACGGAACCCTACAAAAACAGGAAATTGGCTCGGTTCAACCAAAATAGTACATATGAATACTTTTTCTTCTCTTTTTCCTTCCTCTTCTATTCTTGGCACAGCGTTGACATATGTTATCTTTCCCCTGAAAGTTTTAGAGTGTTTTTTTGTTGTAGTATTTTAAAAGTAGGTAACTCGTAGGTTGAAGCCACGCTAGATCGAGACGGGGCAAAACGGTTCGGGATGATCTGTCGATTTTTGTGGAAAGCGTCACGTGATCACCAAGCAATCATGTTATGGCATAGGTATGCAATCAGCTGGTTGCATGCAGCTGATTGCATACAGCAGGCTGCGTAAAGATGAGTACCTAATAGAAATGCCGAGCATTCCACAATATAGGCCAGAGTCCAAGGTCTCATAAAGAATAAAGGAAACATATATTCTTACTCATCTTTAACATTCCAAGATCAACATAATGACAATAATGTAACAGATGTAAACTAGTATAAATAGCAGTGTCTCTACTAATAAAGGGCTCATTACTTAACCGACTTTGGTATATATACTTTCTACAATGTGACGATTACTATAGAAATATACACATCATCCCGTCCCGTTCCGGCCTATCCCGCCCCGTCTGTGTGAGTCGTTCTTTACGCAATCCTTTTTCATTTTAAGCATTAACCTGGCTTTGTTCGCGAAGCACATTTTATTAAATATGCAAAGAGGATCCCACATCCGCGTACTGTCTAACATTACTGCCTTGTCGTATTTCTCCATTAGGTTACATTAAGAGCGCACATTTATTAGCCGGGTAAAGGTTATATTTGAGTAGTTGCGGCAATGCTGGTTGCCGCTGCAGCAACAGTAAACTATTACAGTTTTCAGTAAAAATGTAAAATGTAAAAATGTATGAAACTGTCATTGATATCATAGACATTCCGCGCCAGCTTCCGTGAATCAATCTATAGCAGCGATCTTGCAGTTCTGGTATGCAGCCCAACCGCATTGCCGCCTGCTGTTAGGCTGATTGGTCAATCAGGGGCCTTACCATGACGTCTTAATGCGATTTAGTTTAGGTTCAGTTTAAGGTCAGTTGTAAAAACGACGCAGTTTAGGTCGTCAACTGAATCACGTTAAGACGACATGGTAAGGGCTCTGTTCAACGCTTCAACGCGGTAGGTAACGCAAACTAAAAAATAGTAACATGAATTTGAACAATACACTAACATTGTTGTATAGGTACCTACTATTCCGACGCAGCAATATGTTTGCAATTAAAATGGTTTATGGTAACATTATGCGGACGATTCACGATCAGTATTGCTATGGTTACCATGGTCTCCATGAGAAAGTCAGAGACGAAACTAAATACACACATGATAGTGCAAAATTGTTTGATAATCACCACGGCGCGGGATCGGCATCCTCCATTACTTAATAGAATTGACAGGTGTCATCGCACCTTTCCCACTTCAGCAGCGATATCGCAACAACACCGCTGTCGTCTTCTTTGGAATGCTACCTTATGCTTACATTAAGAGCACACATTTATTAGCGGATACATAATAGCAATAAACGCCTAATGCTCGTATGTTTCTGTTTTCTTATTAATGTGCTCTATAATCGTTGGGTCTGCAATTTATCTTCGGCCATGAGTTATTGTTGGTTGATAGTGTCGGGTCTGATCAAGATTAGGAATAACTTATGAGCTACACTTTTAGAGCGTCTAGATTTTTAGAGCGTGCCTAGGCTTTTATGAATTATCAATAAAATAAATAATATTTTCTTAAACATGTCTAATGTGGGTAGACCCCCCCCCCACAAGGTGGACTAATGACCTGGTGAAGGTCGCAGGAGTCCGCTGGATGCGGGTGGCGCAGCACCGGTCATTGTGGAAATCTTTGGGGGAGGCGTATGTCCAGCAGTGGACGTCTTTCGGCTGATATGATGATGATGATGAAACATGTCTAATGCAAAAAAAAACAATAGTATCTGTATTCTAAAATCGCTGTCAATCCAACTTGCTAACATTGTAAACAGAAGCCATATTGATCGTCATTACCTAACTTTTAAGTTTTTAATTAAATCTTTAAGATTAAGTTATTTATCTTATTAAAATTCTCATAGCGGGTTACTCACGTCAATAAAGTCGAAAATAGCTCGACATGTTTCAGAACAGTCCGTGTGGATTCATGAGTCATGCGTCTAGCCGCGGCGGCTGCTCTACGCACACTTATTGACGTGAGTAACCCGCTATGAGAATTTTAATATGTCTGATACTCACGGGAGTTTTCTTATTATTTATCTTATGTTTTGTATGTTATTATAATACAGTTTCAGTAGTAAAATATAGAATATCTATAAATTTCAGTATAGAAATTGTAACAAAACCTATGATGCCTTTTGTTTACATCGTTAGTAAGTTCGATTGACGGCGTTTTTTTTTATCAATAAGGTAAACGTCCGAGTACTCGACACGCTTGTATAATACCTAATAGATGACACCCGTCTGTCACCTCTATTGACATTGATATAAGTTTAAAGAATATGAACTGGGACAGCGTCCACTTTATTATTAAAAAAAACACTTCGTGGTTTCTATTTTTAAGTTAGTACAAAATTGTCGTTGTTTGAGAAAATTGGGCTGAATCCGGAAGTTCCATTAAATATAGTTTTTAACTACGTGTACACCTGTGTAGGGTTCCGAGCTACTTTGATTTAAGAAGTTGTATCTGCTAATGAGGTCTACTAATGATCACAAGTTGTAATAATATAGTAGACGTATAATTATGTTCTTTTATGGAAGGTTAAATAGGTACAAATTATTAGGTACAAATTAATTTGTGTAAATTCTAAGGGATCGTTTGAAAAATGAATGGATGTTTCTGATTTTGATGTTATTAAAAAAAAAACTATTGAAAGCTAGGAGCCCGAAGACTACGAACGAAATTTGTGATTTAAAAGTATCTCTGTCATACTTAAATACAAATTTACATGTGTGACAGAGAAGGCAAAACTTACATCAGTCATTCTGATATTAATTTTGAAAAAAAAACTGTTGAACTCACGTACGAGTATGTTTGTCACAATAGGCGTGACATGTGACGGGCCCTAATCGCTGGGCAGTGATGTTGTCCTACGCGGCCCAACATCACTGACTCACCCGCCGCCTGACGCTGCCATCTGAGCTGCGTCGTGCGTGATGGTAACAACATCACTGTCCGACGATGCAGTCCAAACATGTCAAGCCTATTGTGACAAAAATACATGCATGCAGTCTTAACTTAATTTTCAACTTGATTTGTGGTTCACGGCAGACTCTCAAAACTTATATATTTCTATCAAAAGGTCTCTACCTGTGCATACGTTGAGAGAGAGAGAGAAAGAGATAGAGAAAGAGAAAGCTGCGCGACTTTAAACTCAAAACGACGGTTGAATACAAATTAGAAACTCCTAAATCCAGTACATAAATTAATCCTGCACCAATTCCCTCAGCGCTTACCGTTGACGAATTGTTATAACAAACTTAATTAATTAAATCCTAACGAAAGACAAGGAAAGCCATAAACTTAACCACATTCACAGATAATAGATTGGGCTAGATGTACTTTATATTACTTTCAAAATAGCCATTTTCATAAGGAATTTTATCAAGGAAGAATTTGGGCATAGGTAATGATCAGGGCCCGTAATTTTGGTGCCAGTTTCGTCATAATGACGTATATAAACACACAGGATGTTTCAATACGAAATGAGCTAATGACAGATAAAGTCTATTAACGTTCGATTCTAACGTTGAACGTAATAGTTTTGACACTATTCAATGACAGCATTATTCTTTCAAACGTAAAACCTAAAACAAATTACATTACCGCGCTGAATCAATCAAGTGTGATCAGAGCAATCGCCGCAAGCGCATCTCTCTCATGATTAAAGGACACAGGCTGCGCTGAAACATGTTGAGCTATTTTCGTCTTTATTGACGCTACTAACCCAATAAAAGTAGATTAATATGTCTAATACTAAGTTCTAAGTTTTCTATTTAAAAATGAAAATAACTTTCAAATGGTCTACTTCTAACACATAAGTTGCTTTTATAAATAAATTCTACCGTTATCATTTTACACATGATCAAAAATCAGAAAAATCGAGAAAATCACGTTTTATTGTCGGTAAAGAAGGATAACAGCCCTGTTACGATTTCGCATATTTTAAGACCTTGGTTTCACAAGCATTTGCTTCATCTAGTCCATCGACATGGTCTGTAGCAACATCCATCAGCATTTCAGATGCGAATATACGCCAAAATCAGGCAAGTGTTATAACTAACTTACGGCCCTTGGAGTTCTCTTTGAAGAAACTTTTCGTAGCGGATAGCATGTTTACGTTGTTTGATCGATAAGTGCGGGCCGTGGTTGGGAATTATAAGAAGCCATGACCGTGAAAGTGATTTGCCTATTGAGATTTAAAATTAGGGGGCTTGGATCCGTTGGCTATTTTGAAAAATTGTATTGAACCAATTGCAAGAGGGCAAATTATTGATGTGCCTTTAGCGTTTAAATATAACAGCCAGCACGCCATATTAGTGAGTGAAAATTTACACTCGATCTAAAATGTAAAAATGTGGACACGACCTTAAATGGTGCACAGCTAAAGATACGTTGGTCCGAAAAAGTAGTAATGACCTTTACCTTGACTGTAAGAAGCATTTGCTGTTTCTAGTCTAATAACATACTCATACTCAATTCATATTCAATGTATTTAATTATGACTCAAAAATATAAAAAAATTACAAATAAAAAACAGATATAACAAACAACACGAAAATGGTCTCATCTCAGCGTATTGCGAGCGTATGCCAGCGCTGGTCTTCCGATTAGACCATTCGGTGTGCAATCTCGGCAGGCAACAAACAATACAGAATAAAGCACATAGCCATAAAAGAAGGGAAAAAATAAGACAAAAACACAAAGATAAAAAAAATACAAGAAAAAAAAAGAACATTCGCTGACACAATAAAAAGTTACACCCGACCACATCAGTCCAGAAACATTAGATGAACTGCAGCCACTGCCTTACTAAAAACGCCATCCCAAAGAACATCGTTCACCAGCGTCTGTTCAAGTCTTGTAGTTACCGAAGCGATTCTTTGAATCACCGATTGTGAAATTGGGCAAAATGGCGTACTTATTCTGCTCTCGTTGTATCCTCTAGTTTACTTATTACCGCAATATCTGCGGCCATATCCATCAGCTTTTCAAATGCACAAGATACGCCCAAATTAGGCAAGTGTTATAACTAACTTACGGCCTTTGGAGTTCTCTTTGAAGAAAGTTTTGTAGCGGGTGAGGGTTTACATTGTTTGGTCGATAAGTTCGTGTGGTTGGGATTTATTAGGACATGTTATGACCTTGAATGTGATTAGTCAGCTTTAAAATAGGGGCGTGGCGAGCCATTTTGATTTTATTGAACCTAAGTGCATGAAGGCTCTGTTTTGATTTGTGAATTTAGTTTTCCTTATAAGGCATTTTACAAAATCTTGTTTGTTAGCTTAGATATTTTTCTACGAAGGTAGGACATAAAATATAATAGGTAATTTTTTTTTGCTTTTTATTTTGAATACCAGCCTTGTGGCAGGTCGCGGCTGGATGCGGGAGGCCCAAGATCGAGCTCAGTGGCGTGTTAGAGGAGAGACCTACGTCCAGCAGTGGACTAACTTAGGTTGATGATGATGATGATGACCAGCTTTTAGCCATTTCGACCCGTAAAATCACTGGAGTGCACGTGCACTTAACTGCAGTTTGTCACCAAGCTTTACGACTTACATTACTCGTACTTTCCACGCGATGATCGTGAGTTCCTTGCATCCCATTTGAGGCATTGAACCAGCATGCCTACCACGAATATCGAAAATTGGCATTGACGTAAAAACTCTTTGTTGCTCTAATATGCAAGTGTAACGGAGATAAACATACAAATCCGCATTTGTGGTACTAAACCAGACCTCACGAAGTAGCGGGACCTCATAAAAAGTCCCGTTAAAGTTTCCGTACTCCGTCTTGGAAAAACCTCCTATTTGCTAGTGACTTTAAAGGAGGAGTTTCTATCCTAACAATACATATTGGGAAAGAGAAATGTCTGGGTAAGAGAAATTTTCCTGCAGTTGATAGTACCCCTTACAATCCTCCAAATGTCATGAATGTAAAGAAACAAACCGCTGATACCCAACGAAGTGTCCTAGGTAAGCACAGCTTCGCAATCGTGTAACGATCGCCCATGTGGAACGTTTCTATAGATATTTTTCGATTTGTTTTTCGCGCTACGCCGCATCGCATCGCCATAGCGTTTGTTTGCCCACGTAGCACTGCGCAATTCACCCATCGTATGACTGAGTTGAGAACTTTCACAAAACCGTAAGGGGTTCTTGCGTTGCATTCAATAACTTGCAAATCGGGAGTTCGCTGCCGCATCCCATTTGAGGCATTGAGGCAGACTTCACGAAATGCTGCGTGGCCTCATAAAATGGTTCGACGTTAAAGTTTCCGTATTAGTCTATCTTGGGAGCAACATCCTGCTTTTGAGAATGTGGTTAACATTATACTTACTCATTTTGATACAAAGAGAGCTTCGTAGATTTTCTTTTCATTGTCTTCATGGTTCATGGTCCTTAACACTCGAGTCTGTCAGTATCATGAAACTTTAATTACCTTTTTACCTCCGCAAGGCAGATGTGGTCCCAGTTAAATACTCCGCTTAGAATTGTTTTACTAACCTTTATATTCTGCATTGTTCTTGATTGTTCGCTTTAGTTTGCTGGATGCTAAATACTTATAGTACACCGTATAATATCTGCTAGTAAAATTTGAAATTTATATATAAATTATTAACATCAAAGAAATTCAATTTTCTGTAGTGCACCCTTTCTAGCGTGGCCTTTGATGATCGTAACACAATATCCGCTGTTCCTATAAGTAACTAATTATTTGTATGCATACTTTTATGTATACGTTCAGTTTATCATTTACTAACATATATATAAGCAGCCTTCTCATCAGATTTGAGCTAGAATTTGCTATACACATACAAGAATAATAAATATATAAACGTAACTATCGTTCAAAACTTGTAAGAAATTGATGGCATGATGGTGCCGAACTAATTTGAGCCAATCAAAACACGTCGGTAACTTTTTATTAAGTACTTTAGTAGTACGATCTTATGTAATTCTTTTTAATATGGTTGTGATTAGTGAAGTTTTTGACGTTTTATTTGTTTGGAAACTGGTGTAGAAAGTGGGAGTTTTTAAACGTTTTTAAACCGACGTTATCAATAGGTACATGTATTATAAATATGTCAATGTAAACGTGTACACGTTATATACCGGAAAGGGGGGCGAATTCGCACGTAAAGTAGATATTTAAAAAGACCGCTCTGTAGCGATAAGACCGCCTCTTTCTTTCTTGTTTATCTTTTTATCTGACTTAAAATTGTGTCTTGAAAATAATTAATTGTAGTATAGGCAGTAGGAAGTTACTAATAAAGTTTCAGTTAACAACCCCTAACAACCCTTCGATACGTAACCCTAAAAAGGGTCATTAGTCCTGTCTATTAATGAATATCTAACGTGTGACACAAATGGGTTTATAATAACCTATACCGAAGTGTTTCTATTTGAAGTAGTAATTGAAACTCAAACATATTTAACTGCTTCCAATATATGATTACGAATGGGTCAAATGAATGAAATGAAAGGGTCGAATGGGTATATAATTATATGTACAGTCAACCAATTGGAACCCTAGGCCACTGTAGGACCATGTCATAGTGACGCTATAAATCAGATTGTAAGAAATCTCTTACTGCTTGTCATTTTGACATGGTTCTAGAGTGGCCTAGGGTTCCAATCGGTTGACCGTACCTAAAAGGTGTAACAAAAATGCTGGTGATCCGTCTAGTATCGTGGTCTAATTAGGAATATTTTGTTATTCTAGACTGCGTGCTGATTAGTAGGTCAAACTGAACAACTTTTACTTGAGGCTAACTCTAAAATCGAAGAGGACTATTTATAAAAACCTTTCGCTGCGCTTTCGCTCCATTCCGAGGCCGCTCCGAGGCCGAAAAGACCTCATGCATGTATGGTTAACACAAACTGCAGCATCGAAAGGGTTCCAATGCAACAATGCAATGCGAAGGCAACAATGAACATAACTTATAATTAAGTACGGATTCCAGTACGAGTATCAGGTGTTGAGTAATGTTCGCGACGACGCAGGAGGGCGTACCTACTGCGGCACGATGCGCCGCGCGCACTGCCCTCGATGACAGAACCGGTTGAGGATTATGGTGACAAAAATACGTAACTTTTCAGGTTAATTATTAATGAGTCCCAGTATTGCCTAGTCGGATAATCTCACGAAGCTGAGACTCAATGTGTGTAAGTTAATAAACAAACTCAAATGAGTAGATACTCGTTACTATAAAAAAATATTGTTGGGGATTTATTTTATACGTTTTTCAGTTTATTGAAGCAATTTACAAAAATATGAGAATTGTAAAAACTTGAATCAATGTAATATTAACATTTTTACAGGACAACATAAAATCAACTTTTTCCCGTATTCGATATACAAATTATAATTGTTAATATCATGAAAAAAGTGCTTTCACATAACATCAAATGGACTGTACCATATATTGCTGTGAATAACTCTCATTCATTCATTCATAAAAACAAATTACCAAAATCCCGGTTCACCGCTTCATCATTTTTTACAAAATGTCATTGCTTCAATAATAAAGCATGAGAGTTGAATCCTAAGAAAAGCATATACGATACTATTTTGAACCCTATTGCCTCGTAATAAGCCGTATATATGCATACATATATTTGACGTCGTTATTCAAGAAGTCCTTCGGGAGGAAGATGACGTATGCCATCCTAAAAGATTGATGCGAGGGACGGAATGCGATGCTCGTTATAAACGTATAATGTAAAAACGTTCGGTAGATCTTTAAATGTGAGGATATAATCTTTGGTCTGATATGTTAAGGGATTTGAAAGGAAATCCCTAAATATATCAAAGAGGGAATTGATTTTAATTTAGCGTTTTATGTCATTTTAATTGTAAAACTTTGACATAATATCATTGTAATAATTGCCAAATTTTAAGAAAGGGGTAATTACGAATGTGCTAAAACGCAGAGTAATTTCAAAACGAGACTTAAATAAGATGATGGAATTATGAGTGATCTTGTAATTTTCGAAATTACCCTCTTTTCGATATCAATACGAAATAACTTGTAATATTTGTCTTGTTTGTAGGTTGTCTGGAAGAGATCGCTCTTTAGCGATAAGACCGCCTGTTGTTTGCCTCTTTTTCATGTGTAATCTATACCAGTTTGTGTTATTTTTGTTGTATTGAGGTGCAATAAAGAGTTATTGTATTGTATTGTATTGTATTGTATTTTTGACGAATCATCAATCAAAGACAGCCCAACTCCATACATTAAAATGCGACCGCGTAAAACTTCATGAGCACCAGTTGGCGCTAGTGAAAATACACTGTTGATGAGAATGACCTCCAGATGGCGTTAGGTGTCACTAAATATAATTCCTTTATGCTTTGACTTTGTAATCGATCGGACTTGTAACGTCTGTCATTCGATATACGAAAAAGTCTGCCATTGCTATTCCTACGTAACGTACAAATAACGTTAGATAAACGTCAGCCCATACTATGAGTATGAAACTATGTCATACCCATTCGGTAGAGGATTAGGCCTATTGCTACTCCGTCTGGTTTATAACTCAAAGGTTGTTGATGATGTTAATTTTCTAAGGAATCGTTAAAACACTCTGCCTGACGATGACTGCCTGATGCAGTCGAAACATGACACGTATACTGTGATAAAAATACTCACGTTTTAACCACTTTGTCTCAATGAAGTACAACATCCTAAGAAAGTCATGCCCAATTTCATTAAGGCCTTTTTTACCTTCTGAATTGAAAGACCAGATGGTAATTGCTTTCATAATTGTTGCTTTTAAATAGCGATTTAAAAAAAACTCTTACTACACTTAAACCTCAAAAAAGAGCATCTGCTCTAAACGTAAGGCCATCAAACTATAATGCCAGGAGTGACACTTCTCTTATATTTCTATACAAAAATATTCAGCCGATTTTTGCGGGAGGGGTATGTCATGTCTATTCGTACGGTTAAGTAGTAATAGACTCGTTGGTCCATACAATGACATCATTCTTTTGCATATTCTTTTGGCGGAGACGAAGGGGTCCTTAGACCGCACTACGTATTAAACTTAATGCGTAAAGCATATTTCACAAACTTCAGTGAACTGCCTCATACTCACCATACAGTTACCTGCAAACTCGATGACCCAGGCATAACGACCGAAACCAAAACCAAGCTCACCTTACCGACCCTTAAATGTCTAAACAAATTACCTTGCCCTATACTGCTATGTACAAATAATCCGTAAAGGTATTCGTGTCACTGGTAAAGCTGAGTGGTGAACCAGCGTAATGTGATCTCTGTTTTAATATAAAGGTATAATTCCAGTTACGATCGTTACAGTGCAGTATTGCTGCAAACAAAACAAAACTGTGTGCTCATCACTACATAGTATAAAACAAAGTCGCTTTCTCTGTCCCTATATCCCTATGTATGCTTAAATCTTTAAAACTACGCAACGAATTTTGATGCGGTTTTTTTAATAGATAGACTGATTCAAGAGGAAGGTTTATATGTATAATAATAACCCGTGCAAACCCGGGGCGGGTCGCTAGTATTATTATAAAACATAGAACGGAAAGAGAATGTGACATGGTCGCGGCTTGACTGCTAATTACGGTTGTGTGCTTATAGTTGGACCACGCTAACTCTTATTATTATTATAAACATATAACGAGTTTATCGCAAGTTATTTTTACCTTAATATACCGTTGTTTCGACTCAGTTTCATGGTCTCGGCTTGACTGATGAATCAGTGAAGTGTCAAGGGCGATATTGGTAGAAATGTTCGCCTACCCGGCGGAAAGTCCGCTTTAAACTGGACAGATAGAAAAGTTAGGTCTACCCTTTTACTAATTTTATTGTTATCCGCATGACCCACAACACCTTTAACATCCGCGCATCGATCTGAAGACATATCTCGCGGTTTGAACTTCTAAATCATTGGTCCCCAAGTTGATCATACGGTTTTCGGGCTCTATTTTACTTTTTATACTACCTACAGCGCTATTAACTAGTCTATGATACAAAATGTAACGTGTCACCATTCCTATAGTAACAGAACTCGAGCTCCAGTTAAACTAGACATCCAGGGTGACTCGTGAATTAGAGCTATCTGCAAAAGCAGGTTAGGTGAGCCGATACCCCATCAATCAAGCGGGGCGGAGGCAATAATGCCCTCTGAAATATGACGCTGGATAACAAAAACATGGCGGCCCAGAAATATATGGATAAGTCAAGTCCGTCTCTAAATAATAACACGTGTAGGGAAAATCATCTATTACTGGCCACTAATAGGCTGCTGGCTTTTAATAGCATTTAGATTAGTATAAGATTTCAATTACTCGACACCCTTCAATAACTTTATACTAAAACGAATTCTGTCTACCTATGAACAAAACACAGGGAACAGAGGGGCGTGGAGGAAGATCTGCAAGGCCCTATGTACCCCCCAGGTACCCTAGGACCTAAGGAAGGAAGGATGAACAAAATTTATTTTGGTATATAGTGGCCAGTTATAGGAGGGTGGCCAGTAATTGACAATTTACCCTACCTAGAGTTGATTTGTCTCGGTGACAGGTGACCTTTGGCGAGCGATTCCCATTTCTGTTCTACAAATATAACTTATCGATCATCTCAAAACGAGAGCAGTTTTGTATAACCATACTGCTATTTATTTTGTACGACGAAGAAATTCGCTATAATATAGCAAACCCTCGTGTAAAGGATGACTCACACCAGTCCAATCCGATCCGATCCGGGACGATCTGTCAATTTCTATAGAATGAACCACGTGATAGCTCGGAGCCCTCGGAGGTCCCGTGACGTTTTGAATAGAAACTGACAGATCGTCTCTTATCAGATTGGATCGGATCGGACTGGTATGAGTCATCCTTTATGAGGGTTTTGGGGTCAATCGATCTACTCGTACATTAATGTTATCCCTGAACAAACGCGATTTTTAAGAATCTATGAGTTACAGTTAACACTTAAAACTTTTACCTTTTGTACTAATTAGTATAAACTTACAACGGGTTCATTTTATTTACCTCAATTTATTATTTACCTTTATTATTTACCTATATTATATACCTTAATGTATGCCGACCTTTCGAAACAGTTTCATGTGTTGAGTCATGGTCGTGGCTTGACTGATGAATCAGCGAAGTGTCAACGGATTTATGAGTTTTAGTTGATTTTTAGTTTTTTGGTTTTTTTAGTTAGTTCTTTTATTTTTTATTTTTAGTTTTAAACATTGATTTGTGGTACTCCCTCGCCTAGGGTCTTTGCCAATAGTGACATATCTGATTTAAACTGAGTTTCCCCATTGTCGTCCACATATTATTATATGTTATACTCGTAAAATACATGCACACTCAATGCACATTTAATTTACATTTTTTATTTACATTTATATACACATACACGTAAACATAAGATACATACAACTTAAAGAGCACGGAGCGATAAGAATATGACACTAACTCGTTACGTAATCATAAGGTACTGGCAGAATACCAGCGATGTGGCTTGCCGCATCACCATGCTGAGCCGGCACCTTTTCTCTGCCACGACACATGGCTTAATTAAATACAAATGTGCAAATTATTGTAATGGTTTTTAGTTTTTAAGTTATATGCTTTTTGTAAAGTTCTTCTAGTTTTGTTTTCTGTTGATGCCATGTATGTTGTGGGAATGAATAAAGTAATTATCTATCTATCTATCTATCTAGTTTTCCAAGCTGCGCTCGGTTACCCATGAACTGTATATAAGATATCTACTTAGAACGGTTGGCTCTTCCAATTCTTTCATTAAAATATGTCAAACATTTTCATTTTCGAATTGTCATGTTGCAGCCTTTGTTTTATTTGCGTGACGCACGCGATTTTGTGTGTCCCTTACGCCATGAACGAAAAAATCTAAGACTGACAAACTTAAAGTGTAGCTTTCCTCTGAGCTGTATCATTGTGTTCAGAATATCCCTACTTTTTGCAATTTGAGTTATTTTTCGCACTCCAGGGTCCCAAGATACAGGCTCAGCCTAGTTTGGGGTCCGCCAGATAACCCGTTTCATGTATTCTTGTTTATGAGTAGTCATTTTTTTTTTAATTTTTAATTGTGAATTAACTGGACTTTTCCCGGCTTATGCCGGTGCTCAAGGAACGGGTCCACTTTGGCTTTGGCGGACTACAGATTTGGCGTAGGCACTAGTTTCACGAAGGCGATTGCCACCTGACCTTCCTACCCAGAGGGTAAACTAGGCCTTATTGCAATTAGCCCGGATTCATTTCACCGAAAAGCGATTGGTAAATAAAATATCAAATGATATTTCATACGTAAACCGAAAAACTCATTGATACGAGGCGTTTGAACCCGCGACATTCGGATTGAAAGTCGCAAACTCTTACCACTGGGCCACCAACGCTAGTCCGGACAACGCGTTTTGTACTCGACTGTACTTTAGACCTGACAAACTAAACTAAACTGACTGAATTACTGGCGCTTTAGGCGTGCATAGGCTACGGAAACCGCTCAACATCGCGCGGGATGTGTGCTTGTTTGCCACCACTTCGATAATTGTAATAAATAGATGATTTCGTCAATAAATAGATGATTTCTTGCTAAAGATTTTTTTACAATTGTCACGAGTCTATTAGTGTAAATAGAATTGTCGGTAGTTTTTGACATGAGAATGATCCTGTGTCGGAATGTCGTGACATATGTCGTGTTTCTTGCGACAAATGTCAAAAGCTCTTCAGAAAAGTATTTATTTTTAATGGTAATAATGGTGTTTTTATTTATCAATAACATATTGGCGGCAAACAAGGATACAGCCTGCACGCCCAAGCAAGCGGCGCCCGTAGCCCATAAACTCCTGTAATACCAGTATGATGCTGACAATTGTCACACCTGTCGCCGTGGTAAAATTGGGCCCGCGACCTTGAAAATGCGTTATCTCTGACGTAAGGACGTTTCGTGTTCCCTATTCAAGGTCAAAACACTAGTTAAAAAGTATAGTTGATGTCATCGTATGTATTATAAATCATTGCAAACAAGCAGTTTTCTATTAATAGAGCTCATTACAACTTTTCACGCAACTCGCGAAATAAAAACTGTTATAATTCCAACAAAGCAAAACGTTTGAAGAACTTTAATGTGAATATAGATTTTTCTACGTGGGAAGGTCCCCAACAAGTTGTACTGATGACCTTGTAAAGGTCATAGTCATAGTTTATTGCATCCATGGTATATATTGGTCTTACATACTCGTACAATTCAGTAGCACGGCCAACGGCCTCCTAGCCTAGCTGGTAGTGACCCTGCCTACGAAGCAGGAGGTCTCGGGTTCGAGTCCTGGTCAGGGCATTTATTTGTGTGTTAAATCACGAATATTTGTTCCTGAGTTATGGATTTTTTCTATGTATTTAAGTATTTATATGTATCTGTCTATTATATATATCGTTGTCTAGTACCCACAACACAAGCCTTATTGAGCTTACCCTGGGACTAGGTCGATTTGTGTAAGACTGTCCCATAATATTTATTTATTTATCAAGCGTCAAGTTTTATAGCTCTCCAAATCGCTAAACTTAAGTGGCAGTGGGCGGGGCACATTGCACGTAGAACCGATGGCCGTTGGGGCGGAAAGGTTCTCGAGTGGCGACCACGTACCGGAAGGCGCAGCGTGGGTAGGCCCCCCACAAGGTGGACTGATGATCTGGTGAAGGTCGCAGGAGTCCGCTGGATGTGGGTGGCGCAGGACCGTTAATTGTGGAAATCTTTGGGGGAGGCCTATGTCCAGCAGTGGACGTCTTTCGGCTGAAATGATGATGATGAAGTTTTATGTTAGCTAAATGCCACCCACAGCCTGCCACAAAAATCAAACAAATCAATCAACATTTTATCCGCGAAAATCGGCTCAGTAGCTTTGCCCTGACGTTTAAACAAATACAAAGCGTGCCAACATTTCTTATACGACTTAAAAACAGACAACAAAGATATTAGACCTAATAACTGGTAATATATTTGAATTTGTGCACTCAGTAAATATCAAAGCTAAAAGAATCAAAGGTAAAAAACCGGCCAAGTGCGTGTCGGACCACGCATAATTGAGAGTTCCGTACAGTTATACGATGAAAAAATTGTGCGAGCAAAAAGGTGTTAGTGCCTTCAAAATAACAAGGCACTTACGTCCATTTGTAATAAATGGTTATTTGACAAAAACTCAAAAACTGCTTAACTAAATTTGTTCAAAATAATGTTCGTGGTGAGATCGTCTTATATCCTATCATCGTGAATTTTTTCACATTTTTTGGACTTCCCATTCAAATATTTGAGGGAGGGTACACACTTTTTCAGACTTTTAGAGCGATTATTTCCGAAAATATTCGATTAATCAAGGCCTATCCAAGCGCTATTGTGCGCGTATTGTGGCTTATGTGCCACAAGTAGATATTTGGCAAAAAAAAATTGACATTCAGTTACATGTATGAGCCCCCCCCCCCCCCCTAAACATATTTTGTTTCGTAATTTATAGGCAAAACTACTGAGTAAAACCGCTGTGACATACGGACGGACGGACAGACGGTCTGGACGAAACTATACGGGTTCCGATTTAGCCATTTCGGCTACGGAACCCTAAAAGAGGGAAACCTTCAATCGGTAAAGTCACCATGGTAACGCAGGCGACTTATCGTTTTCTCACTAGGAACTCGCTTATTGTTCTGTGCTTGGTTCTTTGCTTGAGGCGCCGCCCTAGTGGTTTGGGGACACAGGCGAGTAAGTTATCGGTTATAATAGTAAATAATGCGTTCAGATACTGTAGGATATAACACAAGGAACTCAATAGAAAAAACACCAGGACCCCCGGCGGACTCAATGCGCCGGAGCGGCAGCGGCACTCACCTCTAGTACAAACCAGTACTGTGATATCATAACCGCATCAATTTTACTGGAATGAGTTTCTTGGGAACATTCTACAATCCATAGACGTCATAGACTGTTGTCGATACAAGCGTTACTTCAGTAGGGTTTTTAAATATAAATCGTACGACATTTGATCTCGACCGATATGAGAATTAGGACTTCATTAGTTTCATTTAAAACCACTTTTTTGGCAGATTATTGCAATGGCGCCATTGACGCGAGTCATACCATTTTAACCGCCTCCTAGCTTAATCGGTTGTGACCCTGCTTACGAAGCTGGAGATCCCGGGTTCGAATCCTGGTCTTGGCATTTATTTGTGTGTTTATCACGAATATTTTGGTCCTGACTTATGGATGTATACTATGTTCTATTATATTTATATCGTCATCTAGTACCCACAACAGGCTTATTGAGCTTACCGTGAGACTAGGTTGATTTGTGTAAGATTGTCCCATAATATTATTTGTTTATAATGTATTTATTTATAGTACCGTTAGTTACCTAGTTTAGAGCACTAATAATATGTGTGTAGAAAAAGTAGGGTATGTATCTCTACATAATAAGGCCTTAAAATACGCGTGTGATCCTAATAGCCACGAGTGGCAGCGAGAAACCTCTTATTATGTAGCAGTAGCAAGAACTACGACATTACCAGCTAACAAAGTAACATATAACTGAAAGTTATGGATTACTTTTGCAATAAATTATTCCCTTGTAGATATTCCGGATCATATATTCAGTAAATAAAATTTTATAACACTTCGAATTTTTGACGAAAACCGCAGTATTTACTTATTTACTATTAACACGTGAATATATTTTTTTTGTGCCGGTTTTTATCGAGAGGATAGTTTTACCAATAAATTTAAACTTTCAACCATTGTTTTTAAGTTATTGCACCAAATTCGCACGCTGCCAGTATTTATAAAAGTATTTTCTATTTAGTCAGTATGGTCGAATGGACATTGTTCGTACGCCTGGATTGGCAGTTCTAACCATTGACGCATCGCACGTGACGTGTTTTAAATTTTTAAACGTTTTTCACTCATTCCATATTCATTTGGCATGATAATTTAACGGCATGCAAACGTTATATTTGTGGATATTGTGTATTACATTTTTGTACTATTAGGTACTTGTTCTGTGCTTATATTCTATGTTGAACCTTCTTCCCCCGTAATTAGTAAGTTCCCAAGTATATATATATGTGCAAAGTACCTGAATGGCAATTTTCATTTTTTTCTAGTTTTTTAATTGTTTATTATTAGTCACTCTCCAGACATTCTGGGAATTAAAACACTTTTACAACTTTTTTAGTCGGCAAATAAAATTAAATAAATTTGTGAAGTGACTTCAAAGTGAGTTTCCAAAGTAGTGTATACCCCGCTTCTGTTATTAGATTGATCGATGGGACCCACTAACGACATAGCGGTGTAAGGCATTTTTTTCCACTTTAGAGTTATTTATTTTAAGGAAATGTTCGCTGTTCAGCCATTTACTCTACATTCGTTTTATTGGTAAATAGTACGAGTATTGAAGAAGAAAAACAACAAAATGGTTTTTATAAATAAAGGTTGAAGTTTAGTTGGTTGGAAGTTAGTTTCTTGCCCTAATAATTATAATAAATCTATATAATACCTTTAAAAGTGCTCTTGTGTATATAAAATAAATAAAGGTATTTTCAGTAATTGGTATTAAAATTTGTATGTGGATGTATTTAAGGGCGAACAATCGATCTAGCTAAGTTTTGTTTCTGAGAAAACTCGAGTTTTAATGAGCTTTCCGATATTTGCTCGGTCTCCTAGATATTAATAAAAAAAATACGTCAATAAATGTCAAATAAATATGATAACCTGATAAGCGTAATCATATGGGTACATGTGTACTAATCGAAAATGCAAATCAAGTTACTTTTTTTTACTATAATAGATAGTCATTAATACGATGACCGCCCGATACAGTCGAAACATGTCACGCCTATGTTGATAAGTATACGTGAGCTTTTTTCAAAATGAATGACAGTATGAGTATGACTCACAAAAGTTTAAAATTTATAACTAAATAGTCATTGTAAAACCATAATATATATATTAATTTGAAGAGCACATTACTTCTTTAAAAACTATCCCTAATTTACAAATCATCCTGTATAGACTTTTGAGGTAGCAAGTATAAAACCTGCTATCTCAAAATGTAACGACTATCCGCTTTATTCATAAAAACTTAACAGCATATTAGTTAAGATATATTTCAGCCCTTTTTAACATACGCAAGAGACAAACAAAAAATTAGTTAACGGAGGTTTGATGAGCGTTTATGAATAACGGCTTGTGTTAATATTCCGAGTAACAAAACACGGCGTAAAGAAGCCTTGAACAGGATTCCGCCACAAATGTTATAATTTTTATAACACTCAATTCCTTTTCCGTGAAATTTTGATAAGTCAATAAAAATATTGAATGTTTACATCGCCAAATATAAAGGTACCTACTCCGATCACCGAAATAAAAGACTTTTATTACGACTGGATGATAAATCTATCGGTTTGTTTTTCGACTCGTTCGGTTTAATACACTTCTTTTTTGTTTGGAATGATTCATCCGACTTAAATAATAATGACAAAAAGAGGAAATGTCGAGAAATTAACGAATATTCTAAAATATTGTTTTCTGTTACCGCGATTGTTATTCACTGAAATTAAACACTTTTGATACATAGATCATATCTGTTTTCTATGTGTTAAAAGCGAAACCGAGGAAATTTATTAACGTAAAACCGATAAATCTACAAAATTCACGGCGTGGTTTATGTGTTATTTGAATATTTCGCTACTAACAAATGGTAATAGGTAGAAACTGATCCTGAAACCATTTTAAATGACTAAAAAACGTGTGTGACGATTAGCACGATATTTTGTTTGATTTTGTTGCATACATAAAAAATCAACTATTTAACTTAACTAAGGTTACTAACGGTAAACATTCACGTATTTTTATCACAATGGTGCGAGAATGTCATCGAAACAACTCGCGCGAAGCACGATATACTTCCTATCCCAAAGTCACCATGCAGTAGTCGGAGGCTCGCCCAAGACGGTGAATTTTTAGAATATTGCTTATTTTCTCAACATTTCTTCTTTTCATCATTATTATTATTTATTTATCGTATCGCAAATATTTACACGTCACTGCAATCTATACTAGTATTATAAATGGGAAAGTGTGTGTCTCTGTTTGTTTTTCCGTCTTTCACGGCAAAACGGAGCGACGAATTCACGTGATTTTTAAGTGGAGATAGTTGAAGGGATGGAGAGTGACTAGACTACTTTTTGTCTCTTTCTAACGCGAGCGAAGCAAAAGCTAGTACATAAAAAAATAAAAAAAAACTACAAAAAATGTAAAGCTAGAGTTCATAAAATAGTCCACAGCTTTTCCAGTCAAGTTCTTGAGCTCCTCGATGTTGCCACCCAATTATTTCCCAAATAATCTGAATTTCCATAAAAGCTCTGTCAGTTCAATTACTGGATTTAATCCCACAAAAGCAAATATTATTGTGAGTGAGAGATTTTATTTACGTCGTATTATCCCAATTTCTAGGTAATTCCACTGACTACGGAAATATAGGTATGCAATTATGTTTCTTATAGCGACGGATTAAGGACCAATATGGCTAGTTTATTAGTACTTATACAATAATTTAGAAATTCCTTTTTATTGATATTGTCCTAGTGATTGGTACTCAAACGATATGGATTTATATGGCAGCGCATTAGGCGGAAATTATATTTTGCTATATAAGAAATCTGATATAGGTATTTTAATCGAGATATTGTTGTGTTCTTAGGTTTATCTTCTATTGTAAATAATCCTTAAATAAACTATGAAACTAAGCATTTATTCATTCCTTCGTTCATTCAAAACGAGAATCTAAATGGTTTCACGAGACATTCGCCCGAGACATTCCAACGAGACTTTCGGTCGAGAGCCTGAAAGTTTCGGCCGAGAGCCCGAGAGTGTACAGGCAGCATAACATGTTTGATTGGTCTACAAAATCACGTCAATAAACAAGGTTACAGCGGTCGTTTTGACAAATTACTGTTTTATTACATTGTGGGTAACTCTGTATAGGGCGACTGTAAACATATGAAGCGGAATGGACATTTTTAGGGTTCCGCTAGCAACTCAAAGGAAAACAACGGCACAGCATGAAACAGCTGTTAAAAATAGATCTCAAATAGGTTTTATTGTTAATGTAAAATGGCAACTGGCGTAAATTTAACTTCACCTTTGTTCAAAGTTTGAGCTGAAATTGGTAACTATTTGCGTAAACCATAAAACGTAGTTTTATTTTAGACATAGTGTAAATATTTAATTTTTGTTATTTTTTTTTATCTCCGACTTTACTTACTAAATGACCTGCATGACTCAACCCTTGTTCAACTATAAAATAGATTTTAAATAGAAAACTCCCGTGAGTATTAGACATATTAATATACTTAAATCGGGTTACTCACGTCTACAAAGTCCAAATTTTCGACTTTGAACGACGTGAGTAACCCGATATAAGTATATGAATATTTATAAAACTTTCCTGTATTTAAAGGGTACTTTCCAATATTGATTATGTGTTATTGCAAATGCAGCGAACTTTACCTATCTAATGACTATACTTGATAAATGCAAAAGTAATTTTTTGACAAAAGTGACTGACAGAACTGCATTATTGTTAGGCAATAGTCTAACAGGAATCGCCTATGAGTAGGCGTCTTTACTAAACTTCTTAAGGTTTTCAACTTGTGATACACCTTGGAACACCTTAGGAATCACCTAGCAAATGTGCCTTTAAAAGGTCTGTCCGTGCTCTTATTGCTAGCAGATTGAAAGTTTAGAGTTTATTTTCGATGAATCTCGTATTTATCTATATGTATGTATGTATGTATTTATGTATCTATATATACCTAAATGTATTAATGTTTATATAATGTATTTACTGTATATGTAATTAATATTTATAGATTTACTTGTTCTTACTATTTCGGTTTTGACTATTAGTAGCACCGCCCACAAATTTTCTGTTTTGCCTTAAGGTTGACTGGCAGAGAATGCCTTCTGGCATTAAGTCCGCCTTTTGTACGTTAAGGTTTCTTTTGTGCAATAAAGGTTAAATAAATAAATAAATAAATAAATAAATAATGTAGCAAGCTTCAATACGCCTACGGCAAAGTCATACATTGCAGTATCTTAAGTCATAATGTCAGCTTAAGTTACATAATTTTATTTTCCATCCTTAAAACCAATGTCGATTTTTTATGCCAAACAATAGAACCTGGTGGGCATGGCACATGAGTGTGATAATACTATTCACAGTTCACAGCTATCAAATAGCTGTTCTCTCTTTGCTGGATATTTCGCCCACTTCGTACATAGTCATTAACGGAACCCTCCTTGGCCAAATCGAGTTCGTTCTTACTCGCTTTTTATATGTCTCCATATAGTCCGTATTCAGTTATAATGTACTAATATAAACACATTAGTGGCTATTTTTAACGAGTTGTTGTTTGTTTACCTTCTCAAGGTTTTATTTTTGACGTGTATCTTTGTAGAACATCAGATATAAGCCTTCCTTTCCGCAACGTAAAGATGTTTTGTATATCTATTTATTTTACAAAGTACGACCTATTTATAGCGCTGAAAAGCCGATTTAGGAACAGTAACGAAAATAAAACGTGAACATAAGCGTATTTTTAGATATTCTAATGTTTAAAAAAAGGCAAAGCCTTGTCAATAAAGTAAAGTCTACATACTAGGTATTCAATGTTTGTCACATATTGATACACTCTGTCAATAGCAGTAGACATTGACTTATCAAAAGACATAAACACAGTAAGCAGGACGAAAACGTCAAAAAAGTTAGTCAGAGTGCCATTAGCGAACAATTTTGCATTGATAATCATACAAACGATAAATGTCTCGTACGAAAAAGAGCACACTGTTAAAACTTGACCAAACAAGACTATATGAAAAAGTGCTGCAACTGCAGCACTTTTATGGTGTTCTTTTTTTCGGCTGATTGGATTTCCAGTTCTTTTATTCTATATCTATGGCAATAGAAGAAAATATACTTTTTTTAATACAACGGTGGCTAACAAGGTAGGCCGTAACCCACCTAATGAAAAGTGGTCACCGTGACGCATGGACGCCTGCAATTTCATTCAGAGAAGAGTCATTATTTATTACTTGTAGGTACTTTTTTTGAAGAACTCTATACATGCTTCGGGAAAACCTCGGCACTTCTTTTTTTACTGCTACTGTAATCGAAGTATCTGTTTTTTAATGTGTACCTATTGTTTGGAGTGAATCCAGTATCCTAGAGTGTATTTTGGTAAATGTATAATATAACACTTCAAAGTTTCGCGTTTCGTTCATATTATTATTATAAACTAACAACACGTCTATCGCGAGTTTAGTTAATTAGGCTTCATATACCGACGTTTAGACACTTCTCTATTTACCTATACACTTAAAATGACTTTCCGCTGGGTAGGCGAACATTTCTACCAATATCGCCGTTGACACTTCGCTGAGTCATCAGCCAAGCCGCGATCATGACACTGACTGAGTGTGTCAAAACGTCGCTATATTAAATTCATGATAGACCTGTTGTAAGTTTAAAACAAAATGTGCAATAATAAGACAGTATTATTAAACTTGATATATACCTGTAAGTATAGTAGCACAGCATTCAAGGTCACCAAACTATAGCCATCATAAAAGCGCCAAACATAAAGATAGAACCAACCAGTAGTTTAAGAGGTTAGGCCATAAATAGCCTCTCCGAAAAGCAATCAAAATATTATATGGCCGCCTTTACCGGTAAGCGCATAAATTTGGCATCCCCTTTTTTATTCCATTACCTTTCTGGGAGCAGATTTACATATTCTGGCTTCTTTTTTACTACATGTTGTTCAAGATTTGGGTAAACAAAAGTTGGTGTGGAACTTTTTGACATCCATCACGCGACTCATGTTTAGTGTTTTCTTGAAAAGAAACACTTTAAAACGGATAAATCGTATAGAATATAGAGAAGTAGGTTGCATTAACTAGGCCCTTACCGTGACACCTTAATGCGATTCAGTTAAGGACCTAAACTGAGTCGCTACCATACAGCTAAGCTCAGTTTAGGACCTAAACTGAATCGCGTTGAGACGTCATAGTAATATTAACAGGGCCCTTATCATGCTGTCTTAACGCGATTAATTTATGGACCTAAACTGAGTCGCTGCAATACAACTGAGCACAGTTAAGGGGCTAAACTGAATCGCGTTAAGATGTCATAGTAAGATTAACGGGGCCTTAACGCGATTCAGTTAAGAACCTAAAGTGAGTCACTGCCATACAACTGAACACAGTGAAGGACTTAAACTGAATCACGTTAAGACGGCATGGTATGGGCCCTGGCCTTGGCTGGACGGAACTGTAGGAGGCCGCACAGGACCGTGAGCAGTTGCGATACTTGCGATCCCTTCTGAGAGCCGTATGTCCCTGATGAGCGATAACAGGATAACGTCATCATCATAATATTTCGAATACTTTGTGCTGCATCGTAGCTATTAATTTCGGGGTCACAAATTAGTTTTTATAAATACCTGTTTTTCTCCATTTTGTTTTTTTTTCCTAGCATTTCTAGTAAAATTAGCAGTAGCTAAAGTACATTTATGAGCTTTTAAAACGTAACTTAAACGCGACACGCCTATGCCGTACAGCTTAATACTATGTTTTGTTATAATTCTTAATATTATTCCACACTTTTGCATTTGCAAGGAAAATAACAATAAAGACGTATTTGTGAAATGACTTGAACTTCAATTATATTTCTCTTTTATTTCTTTTCAGGTAAGTAATTATGCCGCCTCTTCAGGGAGGTGCTCAACGCTTCAGCGCTGCCTGGCAAGTTAAATCCAACCTTATTCCTAAGGGTTTAAAGTCGAGATTTCGTTTAAAAAGATTTTTATACAATTCCTATAAGTACAATGAGCAATCGTTCCCCGTATTTTATAGCACCCTGTATAATGGATGAAGCCGGTCACATACATAAATCGTCCTAAATGTATTCAAATCTTTCTACCCAAAAGACGGAGCAATAATTTTAAATCCCTTTAAATTTACTACGTACACTCGAGGACAAAGAAAATGTACGTTCGTTTTATTGTTCTGACATGAAATAATAAAGATCTTACAATGCCGTGAAGATTTTTTACATACATTGTCCCCGGCCCTAAGAATTGAGTTTTCTTTCAAGCGTAAAAACTTCTAAATGATCGTGTTTCTTTCATAAAACAGGTTTATTTTCTGGAGTAAGCAGAAAGTCGTCTAGTAATTACTCACATTTAACCTGAGTAAAAACATGATATATGTGAAAGTTAATAATACTTAACTCTGTTAATAAAGTACCCATCTCAGAGAAACTTATAAAAAGAGCTTTGTAGTAATGAACCACGGAGTGCTTAGTCAAGAGTAATTGGTCTAGTTTTTATCTTACTACAATATAGTAAGATAAGACTTGTAAAAGCTTGTGATGAGATTCTTTTTTTTTAAATTAAAAACTTCAAACATTGTTTAATAAAATTTTGTGCATAAGGGAAGGAGCATAGACATTCAGGTTTATGGTTTGTTTCATACACAAAAACATTATTTTAGTTGCTTTGGATAGATATGACACATTAATTTTCTCACAGTACAGGAGCAAATCGTAAGAACCTTTGGATATTAGGTACCTTTTTTCCTATGGCGTGCGCTGTCTAGCGATAACTTCTATGTTCATCAGGCGTATATATGTACATACTTATTTTTAGTAAAAGGTGCCAGGTTGCCGATTGTTGATAAGGTTTATTTCTTAAAGAACCTTTATGACCTTTATGACTTTTCTAAATTATAATGTTATTCGATTTGATTTGTATACACAATTTTAAAACTGTAATAATCCACATAATAATGTTAAATTTTTATTGTAATTTTAATGCTGAATATATATAACGTGTAATATGTAACAATATTATTAATAAATGAGTATGAGTATGATATTAGCCTTATCAGTTAGTGGCAAAGTTGCCTTTCACTTGATTAAAATGATCACATAAAGCCAATCAAATAGTCAAGCTACATAAATTCTGGCGTAGCTATACTTTTGTCACTTTACTGTAAACCTGGCGTAGACTGTACCTAATTTAGTTAAGATGCCTAGAATAAAATGTATTCAAAACAGCGAGCCACAAATTACAAACACTAAATAAACCAACAACCATTTAATATTCCCAAACTACACCGCGATCATGTCACGATGACATAATGTCATTATGCTACGTTTAAGGTAAGATTCTGGTGGCGACTGCAAAACATTGCTGAGTTGTTGTTATGTGTGTGCTAGAAACATGGTTCCTATCAGTTGCCTTGATAAATTGGGTTGCTGTCATGAAGTTTAATACATCGAGCAGCCTTAGGCCCCTTTCCCTTCTACCAAAAGCATATCCAGAAAAATCATACACCCCTCACCCCGCAAAAATTTGCAGAATATTTTTGTTTATGAAATGGCAGAGCAGCGTACTCCTGTCATAATAGCTCACAGAACTAATATGACAAGGAATGCTTGTCAAAAATTGAAACCTGATCAAAAACGCAAGATGTGAACTGGCAATGATAAAAATGAAATAGAAATAATATATGACTAATAAATTGCAACGGTTAACACTCACGTATTTTTATCATAAATCATAATAGGCGTGACATGTTTCGACTGCATCCGGCAGTCATCGTCGGACAGACATGCCTGATGGACAGTGATGCCCGAGCCACGAAGGTAACAACACCACTCCGCCTGACTGTAACGACTCACGAAAGTTTAAATTATATAATATATGATTACGTGAATTTGTTTCTTTTGTAACATAATCCAAGACGTATCCATACACCATATCTCTTAAACATAACTTTTCATATTTTCAAGACCGGTATTCTTATATTCTCGTACTACAGCGCGTTTCATGCGTTGATGCGAAGAATTGTCACGTTTTTCAGTTGTTGTGTCTCTTTCGCACTCGCCCTCATATTCTAATTCGCGAACGGTGTGCCACGTATAAGTTCATACATTACAACCAAAGTATACACGAGTATCTACGCGGAGAGCCAGAGCGGTATCGTACACAATTCCAACGAAGATTGGCTGTTATACAACAAAGCCAACCTCCAATTAATTGGCCAACAAAAACAAGATAAAAACGTCATGAACCGTATCTTTATAGCACCGTGAATATGAGAACAATATCAACCAAGCTAATCCAGTCCTATACCATACTTACGACGTCGTTCATACGCTTATAGATAATCAATGACGTAAACTTTTATTCCCGTTATCTCGTTAAAGGGATGGCGGTATAAAAAAAGTTGTAAAACTGTGTCTCTGATGTTATTAACTCGGGTCACAAACATCGGGAACTGTCTCATTGACGTCCACGGTTATGGCAGGGAAAACAATTATAAGTTGACACCTGGTGTCGAGGGAATTGTGAGAAATTTGAGCTCAAATTGTGTTAGTTCCTTTGTATTGCTGATAGAGTCCGTCTATGCTAAGTTTCCTAGATTTTGGTAGCACAGTCTGTGAAAGTGTTAAGTAAACGTCATGAGTTCATAGAAGTTTGACGTATAAAATAACACCTGTCGGGTTAGCATGGTTGCCATTTTATCGCTTATCACGCTATGCGTCACTTTCGCACATACATACTTGTTAGAACGTGACAGCAACGTCGGTAAACGATAAAAACCCGACCATCATAGACTAGCTGGGTGCGTAGCCAAGATGCCAATCGCTCACGCTCAGTCGCTAACGAAACGCAACTGTCATTGTCACACTAATGAGGAAGAGTGATAGAGAGAGGTAGTTACGATACGTTATCAAGCGTGAGCGATTGGCATCTTGGCTACGCACGCTGGTTTGACTCCATATAGCCGGCGAGAGAGACACCTGTCATTGTCTAATTTGAGCTGTAAGAAAATGGGCCCTTATAAAATAATACTTTACAAGCATACATATTAAAGTAAAAAATATATACATGCGTTTGAATTCAATTGCGATACTGCGGCTACAGCGGGAAAGACCGCGATAGCATCCTGTCAATTTCTATGAGAAATTGAATTAGCACTCAATTATCTATATGTCATAAAAATGTTATGCAATTCATTCATTTTATTAAGGTTCCGTACCTCAAAAGGAATAAAATGGAACCCTTATAGGATCACTTTGTTTTCCGTCCGTCCGTCCGTCTGTCTGTCAAGACCCTTTATCTCGGGAACGCGTAGAGGAAGCACGTTGAAATTAATACTACATAGACAGGGTCTGCTGTCCCTCGAAACTGTGAAAAAAATAAACCTCTACGTCAACTCAATTAAAAGATACGGCCGTTGATGTCGAATTTCCCAATATATTTGCAATGGGAATCAAAATGTATAGATTACTACCCGTTGACCTAGAACCACGAATTTTGGCAAAAAGCAAGAGCTTATAGCACAGGTACAGGAAAAAATCCAAAAACCGTATAATTGCCACACACTGAGAGTTCCGTGCCACCAGTATTCTTAAAGTCATGAATGAGTGGGGGGCATCCTTTGTGCGGAACCCTCGGTAAGCGAAACTGATTCGCACTTGGCCGGTCACCAGTCACAACCTTTGGCTTAGTTTTTGAAATAAGTTGAAACTATGACGTCACAATATCAACCAAAAGCTACTAAAACCATAGACCATTTAACCAACCGCACTAGTTATGCCTGTCATTTTCTGGACAAAAAAAGTCTGCCGATTTATACCAGCCCATTTGGTTAAATGGTCTAAGACTAAAACAAGACAAATATGCTGCACCGATTCTTTTTCATCGCTACCATTGACTATGTTCGCTTCCCTCAGTTTTGACGAGAAAAAGCTTTTTTTCTCAGACCCAATCGGAGTAATAAAGCTTATGACGGAGACTATTTGGAGTAGAGTGACAAAAAGAACCGTCAATACTTAAAGAAAGTGTAGCCTCGATTTCCAGTAACCAGCACAAATCCATAAGATTCAATTGAGGTAAATTGAAGTGTGATCTAATGGGAAAATCTTGACATTTAAGAGAAAGTGTATAAATATACCTACGCAAAAAATATACTTAACTATTTTTTTTATTCCCATTAATTTTGCATCAATAATTATGTCATTAATGATTGAATTACAGGTTGTTTTAGAAGCCTTATTTCAGACAATAATGCAGTTCTTGCATGAAGGCGTACACTAGAACAGGACAGGGTGTATCACATGATTATTTCTATAGAAATTGACAGATCGTCCCATCCCGCCCCGTCTCGTCCCATCATAGTGTGAAATATCCTTAAGACTTCAAATAAATTGTACGATTTGATGCATCGTTTGATTGTATTAACTTCAGTAGCCCGCAACGTTACGTGCAAGGGCAACGTCAAAATGGACCATAAGTACCCAAATAAATTGACAAGTATTAGGGGTATTTCTATGAGAATTTCCTAAGTAGAAATGTTATTCTTATAATACTCCTGAAAACGCTCAGATAGTGATTTTGTGTCTGATAATCAGTGATCGGAACTTTTGTAGCAATTTTGGTGCAGCATAGTAGAAATAAAGGGGTCTCTACTAAAGCATCTAGGGACATGATCAATATTGCTGTTATTAACTAATTAACTATCCCAGCTAGAAAAGGGTGTACAGATGCTTTTAACGCAACAACACTGCACCAAAATTACTACAAAATGTACGATTTCCTACTGCAGATGCCATACAAGGAAAAACATTTTGTAATTCTCGTGGAATTCCCGGAATGTTGCCCGTTGTCATCGTCAGCAACGCTGCTGTCGGTGTGGACTCGATTGGAATGTTACCTAAAGGTTATGTTTATTGCTAGACTAGATTTTATTTATCATCTACGAAATAATATATCCTATTAAAACAAAACTTTCTGCAAAACTTTGTTAAGGATTCATTAGTGAGGCTGTAATGATAATGTTGATGAAGCCTAGAATGAAGGTAGGTTGTAAGAACTTTTAGATGTTTTAGAGCCCTCTAGACTTTGACCCGCACTTAGAGCACTGAAAACTTCGTATGGACAATTATGTCGTCTTTATAATTATAGACGAAAAAAGAGTGTTAGGGGTGCAATGCAATAATGAATAATTTTATTTACTGACTTACTTTCACATTAACTGATTAACAAAGCCAGCCGGTATGGGCACTCTACACCATGTCCTTTTTATTTCCGTTTAATTGAACTCGTTATTTTGTTTATATGTTAATAGTTACTGCCTGATATATCGCTTTGTGTCGAATTCGAAAATAAACAATTTTTCATCTTGTATACAAAATAAATGAATTTTACATTGTAAAAGTTCCTTTAGGGTTATACGAAAGTGAGGGTCAAGTATGACGTTTAACTGACGCTTTCACATTCTGCGCTATTAAAATTTCGGTAACAGCATAGACGGGCTCTAGTTTAATAACCTTTTACTCGTACACTGGTTCAGCAAATAAATTAATTCATTTATGACCATAGATACTTAAAAATACTGGAGGCACGGAACCATAAGGAACTCTCTGTGTGGCAATTATACGGTTTTCGGATTTTTTCCTGTACTTGTGTTACAAGCTCTTACTTTTTGCCAAATTTGGTGATTCTAGGTAAACGGGAAATACCCTAATACATTTTGATTCCTATTGCAAGTGTATGGGAAATGCGACATAAACGGCCGTATCTCTTGATTGCGTTGACCTAAAGGTTTGGTTTTTCACAGCTTCAAAAGACCGCAGACTTGTTTATGTGGTATTAATTTCAACTTGTTACCTCTACGTGTTTGAGAGATAATGGGTCTTGACAGACAGACGGACAACAAAGTGATCTTGTAAGGGTTCCATTTTTTCATTTTGAGGTACGGAACCCTAAAAACGGTTACTTACTTGAGAAACAGTATTTTGTCGTATCACGGCATAATATAAAGTCACTGTGAAACATCTGCTTCTGAAATTGGCATAGGGGACGGCCTTAACGAAGAGTTGCCTTGTGGGGGTTCCAAAGGGGGCGTAGGAGATCATTCGTACTGCTCGTTTTTGTAGAATAAAAACATGGTTCCATTCCAGAACTCTAGACCGTAGCACATCACAGAATGGAACAGCGAGAAGTAGCTTGACCTTAGCTGCTGGTACGGCAAGAGACGCGCCAGCCTGGCCAGTGCGAAGCATGAGCCACACAATTTGCCACACACGACATCAATATGCACATTCCATTTCAAGGCCGCATCTAAAAGTCACGCCTAGGCATAATTATGTGCATCACTTGGGTTTTGTGTAAGTTCAAAACTAAACCATTAGAAAAAAACCAACCCTGTAGCTTCAAGCACCAAATTTGGTGATTCTAGGTAAACGGGAAATACCCTAATACATTTTGATTCCCATTGCAAGTGTATGGGAAATGCGACATAAACGGCCGTATCTCTTGATTGCGTTGACCTAAAGGTTTGGTTTTTCACAGCTTCAAAAGACCGCAGACTTGTTTATGTGGTATTAATTTCAACTTGTTACCTCTACGTGTTTGAGAGATAATGGGTCTTGACAGACAGACGGACAACAAAGTGATCTTGTAAGGGTTCCATTTTTTCATTTTGAGGTACGGAACCCTAAAAACGGTTACGTACTTGAGAAACAATGACCAATTAATACTGCCAGCCCCTAGTTTTGTACATTATAATAATAGTTTAGGTAATATTGCAATTAGAGTATATAATAAGTTGACCAAAGATTTAAAAGACTGTGATGACATTAAGCAATTTGAAAGAAAATTAAAAGATTATTTTATAAATAGACCTTATTATTGTATTGATGAATATTTTGCTGATGCGTTAAATTAGTTTGATTATTATTTCTAACATATCTGATTTGAATTTTTGTATAATATATATATTAAAACATATTGTTAAATGTGGTAAATTTGTAAATATTTTGATGTATATTGTATTTGCATGCATGTCAATGTGTTAAAAGCAAATAAAAATAATTTGAATTTTGAATTTGAATTTGAAACAGTATTTTGTCGTATCACGGCATAATAGAAAGTCACTGTGAAACATCTGCTTCTGAAAGCATTGTGATTACTCCCTCGTTTGTTATGAATTGGCCAAGAAAAGCGGCATAGTACAAGCTTTTTCTGCCTGTTTAAGGAAACGACAAGCATAAACATTGAAGGTAACGTACAGGTATTTAGATTGCCTTTTGTTACTTGTTGTTTGTTTTACAAGGTTTTTTATTCCTGCGTTCCTGTGTACAGTTGGTTGGAATAATATATTATTTAGCGTTTTCCAAAGCCTTGTTAGCTACAAAGTAATGGTGGCTTAGCAAGTCACCCGATTCTTAATCCAGAGGATGTAGATGATAGATACAATTGGAAGTTAGGTACCCCACCGAGCCCAGGGTGCGTAGCCAAGATGCCAATCGCTCACGCTTAGTCGCTAACGAAACGCAACTGTCATTGTCACACTAATAAGGAAGAGTGATAGAGAGAGGTAGCTACAATACGTTATCAAGCGTGAGCGATTGGCATCTTGGCTAGGCACGCAGGTCTTAACTATAATATATGATGATGAAGATGATGAGGGACTATTCTCTTTCTTACATGGAAGTATGCTCAATAGTGGAACGTAATATAGGCTGTAATTTTGGTCAAGCAAAACAAAAGAATAAATAACGAGATGCCGAAATTGCATGCCCTAAAAATTTCACAAATACAAATCTATATATTATATAAAAGAGGTTGTCCTCATCTACGATCATCGCACAGCCGAAACGGCTACGACTAGAAACTTGAAATTTTTACCAAAGCTTTCTTTTAGTACATAGACAAGAGATAAGAACGGATTTTTGGAAATTCCACTCCTAGGGGGGTGAAATGGGGGTTGAAAGTTTGTATGGAAATGGAATTTTTTTTTGAGCTAGAGACTTGAAACTTTGTGCAAAGACTCTTTATTATAATTAAAGAAAAGTGTTTTCATGGTTTTTGGAAATTCAACCTATAAAGGGGTAAAAAGGAGGGTGAAAGTTTGTATAGGAATGGAGTTTTGTTTTGAGCTAGAGACTTTAAACTTTGTGTAAAAACTCTGTATTACAATTGAAGAAAAGTGTTTTCATAGTTTTGGAAAATTCAACCCCAATGGGGGTAAAAAAGGGGTAGAAAGATTGTATGAGAATAGAATTTATTTTTGAGCTAGGGACTTGAAACTTTGTGTAAGAACTCTGTATCAGAATTAAATAAAAATGTTTTCATGGTTTTTGGAAATTCTACCTCTAAAGGGGTAAACAGGGGGTTGAAAGTTTGTATAGGAATGGGATTTTATTTTGAAACTTTGTGTTAAGACTCCTTATTACAATTAAAGAAAAAAAATTCATAGTTTTGGAAAATCAACCCCTATGGGGGTAAAAAAAGGTAGATAGTTTGTATGAGAATGGAACTTATTGATTTTACTTGAAACTTTGTGTAAAGACTTTTAATTACAATTGAAGAAAACCATTTTCATGGTTTTTGGAAATTTACCTCTAAAGGGGTAAAAAAGGGGTTGAAAGTTTGTATAGGAATATAATTTTCTTATGAGCTAGAGACTTGAAACTTTGTGTAAAAACTCCTTATTACAATTAAAGCAAAGTGTTTTCATAGTAAATTCAAACCTTATGGGGGTAAAAAAGAGGTAGAAAGTTTGTATGAGAATGAACATCATTGTTGAGCAAGAGACTTGAACTTTGTGTTAAAATTCTTAATTACAATTGAAGAAAACCGTTTTCGTGGTTTTTGGAAATTTCATCTCTAAAGGGGTAAAAAGAAGGTTGAAAGTTTGTATAGGAATAGAATTTTGTTTTGAGATAGAGACTTGAAACTCTGTGTAAAGACTCCTTATTACAATTAAATAAAAATATTTTCATAAATTTGGAAAATTCAACCCTAATGGGGGTAAAAAGGGGTAGAAAGTTTGTATAAGAATGGAATTTATTTTGAGCTAGAGACTTGAAACTTTGTGTTAAGACTCTTTATTACAATTAAAGAAAAACATTTTTATGGTTTTTGGAAATTCTACTACTAAAGGGCTAAAAACTAAAAAGGGGGTTGAAAGTTTGTTTGAGAATTTTTTTTTTAGCTAAAGTCTTGAAACTTTGTGTAAAGACTCTTTATTACACTTTAAGGGGTTAAATCTTTGTATGGAAATGGAGATTCTTTTTGAGCTAGACCTTGAATGTTTTTGTTAAAACTTTTTATTTATATCAAAGAAAAGTGTTTTCATAAAACTTCTAAAGGGGAGAAAGGGGGTTGAATGTTTATTTGAGAATGGTATTTTTTTTTGACCTAAAGACTTGAAACTTTGTGCAAAGACTGTTCATTATTAAATTATAAATAAAAAAGTTGTTTGCTAAAGGGGTTTGTTAAAAGTTTGTATGGCAAAAGGAGATTCTTTTTGAGCTAGAGGCTTGAAACTTTGTGAAAAGACTCTTTATTAGAATAAAAGAAAAGTGTTTTCATAGTTTTGGAAAATTCTACTCCTAAGGGGGTAAAAACGGGGTTGAAAATTGATAAAGCGGGGAAATAAAGATTTTTTGAGCTAGAGACTTGAAACTTTATGCAACGATTCCTTATTAAAATAAAAGAAAACTGGTTTCATGGTTTTTTTGGAAATTCCACCCATAAAGAGGTGAAAAGAGTGTTGAAAGTTTCTATGGCGGAAAGTTTTCTTTTGTATCCATACACTTCAACTCAACTTTGTTATTCAAGTATGTAGGTAATCATTTATGCTATTTAACCGGATGGTTGTCTGTAAGAGCCATGTTGCTTTTTTATTTTATTTTATTTTATTTTATTTTATGAATTCAATTACATTTATAAGCTTACAGTCTAGACACCAAAGCGCTTATAATGCTAGTACAACTAAAACTAAATGGATAAATACTTAAAGTATCATCTAATTAGTACATCTTAATATAATTAACTAAATAAATTACACAGGGCACTAATTTTGCCAAGCAGAATGTACCATTCATCGGCGAACACGTCAGCATCCTGCGTCAGTACAAGCTGATTGAGTAACGCTGGCGCACGAGCACCTGGCGCGTTGGTGGCGCGGCACGAGCGTGCCGCCTCCGGCTCACAGAACAGCGGGCGGCGGCGGCGCCCCGCACGCGCGTATTGCTCGGGAACGAAAAGGCGGATTCCCTCTAACGCCACCGGGTTGTCAATCTGTCCCCTCAACAGGAGGCTATAATGAATAGCAAGATGAAGCTTACGCCTCAAGTTAAGGGTCTCAAGTCCGACCATCCCAGTTACAAAAAGCGATGGATATAAAAAGGGATAGTACCCAAACTGCTTCTTGTAAAGGTGACGCGCGAACTTTCTCTGCACTCTCTCAATTAAGAGTTTATAAGTTTCTTCCGCCGGATCCCATATTATGGAATTGTACTCCAGTTTACTTCGCACATACGAGTTGTATAAAATAATTGGCACTGCCGTGCTAGTAAACTGTGGTGCCGTTCGGATCACGAATCCTAGCATTTTATTTGCACTCTTTACTATAGAGTTAATATGGCTATGAAAATCCAAACTGGTATCAAATTCGAGGCCCAAGTCGCGAATGTTTTGTACTCGCTCAATAACTTCGCCGTCAAGTTGGTACGTATAGTCCAGTGGGCCTTTACTTCTAGTGAACACCATCACCTTGCACTTTTTCCCATTGAATGGTAATCGGTTCGCTCGGCCCCACTCCACAACAGCATCTATATCATGTTGAAGAGTCTCGCAATCACAGACCGAATTTACTGCATGGAACAATTTCAGGTCATCAGCAAACAATAGGCATCTAACATTTCCAACCGCAGCAGGTAGGTCATTAATCATCACCAGGAATAGAGTAGGTCCTAGCGTGCTGCCTTGACTAACCCCAGACCTGGTGAAATACTCCTCTGACTGGTGGCCTGATAGCTGCACATACTGTCTGCGATCTCCCAAATAACTCGCAAACAACCTCAACAAATTCAGAGAGAAACCAAACGTGGAAAGCTTGCTTAGAAGGATGTCATTGTCGACCAGGTCGAACGCCTTCTGGAAATCAAAGTAAGCTGCGTCCACCTGTCGACATTGATCCATATGGAGGAGAGTGTAGTCAACAAAGTTGGCATTGTTGGTAGCAGTTGATCTGCCCTTTCGAATTTTTTAGCGATAATACCGCCTGTTGCCAACATCTACCTAATGAAAAACTTAAACGTTATTAATTACTTTTTGCGGAGTGCAATAGAAAATATATGTATTATAAATGTGTAGGTATGAAACTATGTAGGAAGAACCCTATTATACGCGGACGAAGTCGCGGGCGGAAAGCTAGTTAAATTATAAATAAAAAAGTTGTTTGCTAAAGGGGTTTGTTAAAAGTTTGTATGGCAAAAGGAGATTCTTTTTGAGCTAGAGGCTTGAAACTTTGTGAAAAGACTCTTTATTAGAATAAAAGAAAAGTGTTTTCATAGTTTTGGAAAATTCTACTCCTAAGGGGGTAAAAACGGGGTTGAAAATTGATAAAGCGGGGAAATAAAGATTTTTTGAGCTAGAGACTTGAAACTTTATGCAACGATTCCTTATTAAAATAAAAGAAAACTGGTTTCATGGTTTTTTTGGAAATTCCACCCATAAAGAGGTGAAAAGAGTGTTGAAAGTTTCTATGGCGGAAAGTTTTCTTTTGTATCCATACACTTCAACTCAACTTTGTTATTCAAGTATGTAGGTAATCATTTATGCTATTTAACCGGATGGTTGTCTGTAAGAGCCATGTTGCTTTTTAGCGATAATACCGCCTGTTGCCAACATCTACCTAATGAAAAACTTAAACGTTATTAATTACTTTTTGCGGAGTGCAATAGAAAATATATGTATTATATATGTGTAGGTATGAAACTATGTAGGAAGAACCCTATTATACGCGGACGAAGTCGCGGGCGGAAAGCTAGTATTTTTTATAAAGCAGTTAGATAATATTAGACACTTTTGAAGTCCGATTCGGTAAGCAGCTGACTGTATCTCCCTCACAGGTAAGGACACGGCTTAAAAAGTCTTCCAGTTCATAGCACTATAAGGATTTTACCGTCCTTTTTATACAAGGTTCTAAAACTTACTGAGGTGCATGAGCGCTCAGCCATCTGAGCTCATGTGGGCAGTAAAATCTGATTTCTATCATAAAAGAACTTAAGCGTCTTAGTGTTATTTAGAAGTTACATCATTTTTCTATTCGAATTTTTAAATGTAGGTGATTGTTCGAAAGTCGTAATGTTTAGTAGTGAACTTGTTTGTGCAAAGATTTGACGTGCGACAATTCGCACAGGGCAATCCCTGATTTTATGTATGATATAGGTTCGAGTTTTTTGAGTGGGGTACGGGGACCTTCTAGAAAATTATCGATGTAAATGTATCGGGATAACAACTGAGTATATACTTTCCATACACTGCTAACACGATTCCGTCTCTAGAAAGCATAATTACATGAGATTTTGAAGCTACAGGGTTGGTTTTCTTCTAATGGTTTAGTTTTGAACTTACACAAAACCCAAGTGATGCACATAATTATGCCTAGGCGTGACTTTAGATGCGGCCTTGAAATGGAATGTGCATATTGATGTCGTGTGTGGCAAATTGTGTGGCTCATGCTTCGCACTGGCCAGGCTGGCGCGTCTCTTGCCGTACCAGCAGCCAAGGTCAAGCTACTTCTCGCTGTTCCATTCTGTGATGTGCTACGGTCTAGAGTTCTGGAATGGAACCATGTTTTTATTCTACAAAAACGAGCAGTACGAATGATCTCCTACGCCCCCTTTGGAACCCCCACAAGGCAACTCTTCGTTAAGGCCGTCCCCTATGCCAATCACCTCGGCGATTTGAGCTTTCTTCCCCTCCCGCTTACATTCCTCACCGGTTATACAATACGTCAATAAGCATAAGTTCCCACCTAGGAAGAGCTCCTTGTACTAGGACGCAACCCTATAAACTACTAGTGCCATCTTACACGACTGGCCCCCGTCGCCCGCGCAGGCATCTCGAGCCGGCGTTTTCGGAAAAATGCGTGTAATAGCTTTTTCTCGAAAAGTACAAAACCTAGCCAAAAATCAGTAGATGCGTTTAAAGTTAACATAAATATATACTGCTTGTCTTAGTTTCTTGTACTTACAACGCATAATAAGGGAGTAGATACAGATTTAAGGTAGAAAAAAGGGTTTACGGTTATTTTTTTTTCTCTTGATGTATTATGTTTTTCTACAATTTAGTAGAACCAAATGTAGACCAAATACCTAGCTACATTATTTTTTTTTTTCAAGCGTTGTGCTTGGAGCTGAACAAAGCCTATTCACTTTAAAAACAGTGAAATTTCAGTGAAACAGCCGGGTAGCCCCTTAACAACAACATAATGACACTGACATCACAATACCTATTTTACATAATTAAATATATTAGAAGTAACATACACCTATTTTCTATAAAGACATTTAAAAGTTCACGCATTGCAGACAAACACAGAAATATGTTGGACTCGCCATGTTGATGTTGTCGACTTGCAAAATCTCACAAAACCATAGCTGTTGCGGTGCCAGTATTATACAATAAACTACCCGAAGATTTAAAAAATATTGAAAGTGACCTGTTATTTTATAGTAAATTGAAAAAAATGGCTTATTAAAAATGCTTTTTATGACATAACAGAATTTAATAATGAGGAATCTTAATTCTGACAAAGCCATTAGGTATAAGTATTTGACATGAAAAAATATTCATTTTAATTTTAATTTTATTTTATTTTATTTTATTAATAAACAATTGTATTGTATTTTATTGATTAATTTAAATGAAATTTTGGATTTTTATAAATTGTACCTAAATGTAAATTATTTTTGAAAATTGTTAATTAATTTTATTTTATTTTCTTTGACATGTATTGTATGTGTGCATTTACGAAATAAATGAATATGAATATGAATATGATATGATATTTGAATAGGTAGGTATATTTATAACACATAAACTGATAGTAACTGGCTCACTAGTGTGTTATAAAAAACCGGTTAAATGTGAGTCTGACCCGCGCACCAAAGGTTTCACAAAAACTATCAATTTTCACATGCATCCATTAACATGACACAAACAACATCGATAAATAGAAATATCAGGTACAGCGCCATCTATTACCACAATTATCAGGTTAAGTCACTAATTTGCGTGATCTAAGTAAGGGAACGAAGAAACGCTATTTATTTTAACATTTATTTTATTTTTGTTTTATGTGTTTTTGTTGTTATTAAAGTAAAGATTAGTACGTGAGTTATTTCTTGTAATATTTTTAGTCACATATGAAGCGATTTTAACAAGACGAGAGAGACAATAAAATAATTCTACGACGAATTCCTGTTTCTATTCGAAAGACGTAACCCAAAAAACAACGTATCTGAGTAAAGTTACCAAGGCTTAGCGCGTCAATTATCTCAAAACAATTGCCGGCAATAAAACAAATGATGCCCAGGCGCAAGCTTCACAACACAAATCGGGACGGCTCCAAATTAGCCTTAAGGGCGTAATCGAGAACGCCTTTATTACACAAAAAGGCGTATGTGGCAAGTCGCAGTTGTACACTTACACTCTTCTTCATCTGAGCGTCTCTTTTAAGGCGGGACCAGCGGATTTATGCGAAAGTACGAGTACATGGAGATAATTCTGAACAATTTCTTTCTATTTTGTGCGTGGTGCAAAGAAATTTTAAGATGTAAAAGAAAAATATGATTTTCGAAATTAGTATTTTACTTATTACCTCTCTCGAGTGTGCAGTATCTATCGAAGTCCTCCTTACGAATATATTGTTTGATTTGATGTAAAGATCATCATCACTTTTTGAGTAGGTATAGTTTGCGAATATATTCCCATATAACCATATGTATAGTTCAAATGCGGTCGTTACAAATTGAGTTGGTAAATTACATGGTATTGAGATCACAAAACTGCACGGAGACATTGGCACAAGTAGATAGCTCTCAGATAATGACGTCATCAATACCAGAGCGCCCAGCGGCGCCCTCTTTGGAAGATTGTGTCTTCTAATAAACCATTGCATTTGTATAGTCCATCATATTTTTGTTGTAGTCCTACTTATTTCCCAACTTTTGGTCTTTAGGTACATAGTTTCATTTTACTTATCTTTTGCATTATCCCCTAAACGGCGAAACGTGGCCACTTTTTTCGTTTACGTAATAAGCCTAAAAATAAGTAAGTCGGTAATATAAAACCATACTTTATAGGCCCAAAGATGAAGAATTTGTAGGTATAGAATGAACATAATATATGGTGGTTAATGGAGAAATTGAATGGTTTATTAGAAAATACAATCCTCCTAATTTTATTTATTTTTTATTTTTATTTATTTAATTAAGAAACAAACAGTCTTTTATAGTTATATATAACACTGGAGCTATTACTTAAAACAAGACTTACAGTTTCCTTAAGAAAACATTAAACATCGTTTAATGAGGGCGTCACTAGAGGGTCGGCGCCCTCTTAAAAAATCAGTCAATCTCTTGTAACTATCTCACAGTCTCTGAAATTCTAATCTTTCACAATCCTAAGCTGTATCTACGAGCTCTCCCATAAAAGATAGCACCAGTACCTAACAGCAATCACAGCCCTCCCAACACTTATAAAACCAAACCGCACTTAATACGTCTCAGCCACAATAAAACTAATTTATTTAACGTTACTATTACATAGTTCCAAGTAACGAGTCGTTACCATTCAACGTAGAACCTTGTCGCAACTTCGACCACACGCCTTGGACGCAATGGTGCCGTAAAAACGCCTAAAGTGCCCAAAAAGACTGTTACATTTTGGGGGCTCCGTTAAATATTTAACACTTGGCATTCTTTGGTGTGGTACATTTTCTAAGTGAATTATAGACATTGCAAGTGGATTATTTAAATACAAGAAGGAAAACGTAGTTTTAAGAAATAAAATATGTTATTTATAAACGGCCATTACGCCTCTATCAACAAATGTTTTGTTTTTGTTTGTGTACCATTATCGGGAACGACATTAACGGCTCGCTTTCATACTCGGTCCGATTTCCACGACACAACACTATTTGTATGGGAAACTATCACGATAATGTCGTGACGACACAATCGTGTATAAAAGGGCCGATTTTCTAACTGCTCAGCGTGCCAATAAGATGCCAATCGCTAACGCTCAGTGGCGAACGAAACGCAATTGTCATGATCGCACTAATAAGGAAGAGAGATGATATGCTACTTAGCGTGAGCGATTGGTATCTTGGCTACGCACCCTTATTAGATAGTGTCTCTCTCGACCACAATATAATTTTTTTTTGAACCCTTGGAAATGCTCATATATGTATGTACTTATACTGTGTGTAAGTCTATAACGGGCGATAAATTTATCAAAAATAGAATTCATTAGTGTTATCAATAATTAAAACATATTTTTAAGTTACACTTCATTATGACCCCATAATTAATTATTTAATAAAATTCTCAACAGCAATGTACTATAAAAAAATCGCTGACAGTTGTCAACGAATATTTAACGGGAGTGTGTTTGCATTACATTGCGGGGCGAAAAGAAAGTTCAAACATCAACCAGCTTTTCAGAACTCATGAATAATTTATAAAATAATTTTACTAAAACAGGGCTTAAAATTTTGTAAACAAACCTCCGACGTTTCAAGCCCGGCGACGCAACCAATCAACGAATCGACCAAATGACGATTATTTTGCTGACTCCATAATTTCCAAAATAAAATTCCGCCTAAAACCTAACTACCACTAATTGCCTTAATATTCAAACAGTCAATCTTTAAGACATTTCAGCATATTTTTACGCTAAAACCAATATTCATTGACCGTAATTAATTCTTCAATTCATTTTCTGGAGTTTGAACCGACCAGTGTACGTTGAGCTGTGATGTCCTTTTTCGTGCGCTGGTTCTATGTGAAGTTGAATGAGCGTTGTAAGGTGAGGCGGGTCAGGTTATGTTGGGTGTTGTACAGAAGGAATGGAAAGTCATCAAGCACGTTATTTGAATGGAAACGTGACGGGGGCAGGGTTTAGTAATCGATTAATAGGCCTTTTGATCTGACGTGTGCTTTGGGATCGCATATTTTAAAGGCAACAAGTCCCAAGAATATCTGTCACAGTGATTCTGGCGATAGGTACTTGTTCTATGCTCACATTAAAATTGCAACGGTTAACACTCACGTATTTTTATCACAATAGACGTGACATGTTTCGACTGCATCGGGCAGACATCGTCGGACAGACAGAGTGGTGTTGTCACCTTCGCGGCTCGGGCATCACTCAACCGACGATGTCTGCCCGAGGTAGTCGAAACATGTAACGCCTATTGTGGTAAAAATACGTGAGTTAACCGTTGCAATTTTAATGTCAGTATGACTCGCGAAAGTTTTAATTATATTGTTCTTTGCTTTCTACTGCTGGACATAAACAACCGTTCACACGTTTAAAAGTCAGACGTTCTTACTGCTAGGCCTCCACCGCACTCATTTTGGTTAAATACCTTATATATAAACAAAAAATTGGTAGGTATCTAAAACTAAAAAAAAGACTATTGAAACATTCCCACGGAACCCCAGTTCGCAATTAAAATGAAAAAGTTTCTATTTCATACGTTCACGGCTCGGGTTCTATTTGAAAACCACTCCAGTCGGCGTTGGCGCAGGGAAATAAACATTTTTTATACGCGAAAGAGTAAAGCGACCTATACACTGAGCTGTGCTGCTGGGAAAATAATCAATTAATAGCTTTTTTTATTATAAGTGCAATAAATCCTACTATATAATCCAAAAAATTACATTTTACCCCTCGCAGAGAATGAGATTCGAATTTCGAATCGAGAATTCGCTGCGAGAGGAATATCTTTTGATTTAATAGATAAGGAATTAGCAATAGTTATTTATTATGCAAGAAAGCAAATTGATTTATCTCTCGGGCTTTAATTCTTCAGGTTAACACGTGTTATTTTTTGAAGAAAGTAGTTTTTTAACTCTAGTATATACAAGGGGGCAAAGTTGGACAATATTAACAACACAAGTTGAGATACTTTCGTGCTTGCTCGGGGCAAGCGAAACATTCCAAAATAGAGCCATGTTACCATTTACCAGTATATCTTAGGAATTTTTTTAAATACTTGCAAAAGATTGAACAGGAATTTCGAAGACAACGCAAAAACCCGATTATACGGCCAGCCTATTGGTGAGTAGGGCGACTGAATCAGCTAATTCAAGTAAGAGATCGTTTTTTTTATACCTACCTAATATCTCACACTTTTGTGTTGAAACGAACAAAAAAAACAACCCCCACTTTAGGTGTATGGGAAGCCCCTAAAAATAAAAGTTTTACACTTTTTATTTTACTTGTTTGTCGGTATGATTGATATGTATATTCATACCAAATGACAGCTTTCTAGTACTAACAGTCACTGAGCTATGCCGCAGACGGATGGACGGCGGACGGACGGACGGACAGACGCACAGACATGGTGAAACTATAAGGGTTTCTAGTTGACTGAAAAAAACGGGAAAAATACGGTGTACCTATTGTTTAGCTCAAGTGCCACCAATGTGTACTGACATCTAACACTGTAAAAAAAAACAAGTCAGCGTGCGTTTTGACCGCGCAGTTAGCAGTTGCCCTTAAACTTTTTCGCCAGCGCGAATAATTTTTAATTTGCTCTTTGTTCGCGTAGGGCTGAAATTTTTGTAAATAATAATGTGTTTGCAAAGCATATTTAAAATTCTCTGCAAAGATTTACATAGCAACGTAATTAAATGAACGACACAGGAATACAAAAAGTAATTCGTTTTGTAAAGTGTTCGCTGGAGGGTTATTTTTTTTATAAATTAAGGGCAAGCGTTCTCATTAACAATGCATTTTACATGAGGTTCTCAGATTTCTATTCAATTATACAATGCTATCGCGAACGAAATTCACTTTGTCTATGTTTAAAACTTTTTCTTTCTAGAGTTTCCCGGCTTATGCTACAACTCAGGAAGCCTGGTGTTCGCTTTGGCAACTAATCCAAAGATTTAGCGCAGGCGCTAGTTTTACGAAGGTGACTGCCATTGGACCTTTCAACCCAGAGGGTAAACTAAGCCTTATTTCTGGGAAAGTCGCACGCTTTTACCGTTGAGCCATAAATGCTCTCTTTTACCATGTTTAAAACAGCTATTCTTTTTCAGGTACGTACTTTTGCCTCCTACTTTTGGCTGTGGAGTGCATCTCCTAATCTCTCCCCAAATCAAAAGCTTAAAAAAAAAATATGAATTCTTGGGCATGCCCCATATTTCTTGCTAGATTATCCATTGAAATATGCCACAGCCGTCCACATTTCATTTTTTGTAATTTGTACACAACAAATATTACTCAGATAAAGAACCTCGAATTCAAAAGCCCAATATTAAAACATTCACACAAACAGTATCCGTACCAAACTTCGCCTATCCAGGCTGGGCGAACGCTCGAGTTTCGACTACTTTCGACTAAGTTGGAACATCGCCCGAGTATTTCGAACCCATCGACTGAAACAACTCGCTTTCAGGTGTCAAATTTAGTTCCGAAAGTTCAAAGTTAATCGGCTTTGGGATTAGTATGTTTGGGAATTAGTCGAATGGTAGTGGAGTCGAATGGTTTTGCGGCTTTCTGTGCAGGTACGATGAATAAATACGAGCAACACAAGCATACTGTGGGACGGAGTTTCTTTGATCTCTGGATTTGTTTCTCAAAATGTGACTGATGGCAAAAGATACGGTTTTCATTGTTTTTTTTTTATACCACGACGTTGGCAAACAAGCGTATGGGTCGCCTGATGCTTGAAACGCCGGGTGTGTCACATGCGTATTCTCGACCTATTAAAAACTTGTGCACTCCTTTTTTGAAGAACCCCATACTACTACTACTAATCTCGACAGGGGGGTTCCACAGCCGGAGCGTCCACGGCTGGAAATTCGTATGAATCCGCACAGTGCGCGACTATTTAGGTAGCAAGATGTGCGGATGAGCGTCCTGTCGATGGTAAAGTGGACGTTGGCATCAAGTCAAACAATTCTTCACAACACAACCCATTGTACACGCGATAGTACATACATAAGGTAAAACTCGCGCAACTTTAACCAGACACTTTATCCTCTGGAATCATACATGTAGCGTATTATTTCAAACAATTCAGGACCTGCAAATCAATATGGAATTCCTCCAAATGTTTGCTTATCGAGAAAATATTAATTTCCCGGATATTCCACCCGGTTCAATTCATTCGTTTTAAATCGCAATCAACCGCTCTCGTTCATGAAATCGACATTATAATTACTACCCCAATAAAGGAAACCGCTAATTAAAGCATTTTAATCATTTCGCCCTCTGTTCCCGTTTCGTACAATTCTGTGTTAATATTGCTAGCTTTAGCCTGCGAGTTTGTTTTGCGTAGGCTTGTTGAAGTTGTTACTACTTATTTTGTATAGCTCTAACCCATTTAGCGCTAATGACGACACGTTGTTGTCAAGCGTCTACGCACCATCTAAAGAATAAATTACATAAAAACTCTACAGTAAAACATTATAAAATTAAATCGCATATATAATCGTAATGAAAGTATATCGCACTGTACATAATTCTAATTGTATTATCAACACTCTAGCACTCAGTGCATAATAATTTTAATCGTTTACTTAGTGCAGACTGCAGAGCCTGCATGCATGTGTTTAATGGAATAATTATGAAAGTGCATGCAATTGCAGAGGCATTCACGAATATTTTTACAATAGAAATAAGTTAGTAACGTACAACATTAGAAACTTCTACTTGTAATACGCGTGTGCTCATGAAGGAAATTATCAACGGACACAGCATCTGTTGCAGATGTTTGTTGCAGTGCTTGTTGGTTTGGGTCAAACGACCTTCAAACCTTCAAGAAAAGAGCGTACTCCCACCTTAAAGGCCGGCAACGCACTTGCGACACCTCTGGTGTTGCGGGTGTCCATGGACGACGTTAATCGCTTACCATCAGGTGATTCGTTTGCTCGTTTGCCCCCTATAGCATAAAAAAAATAAAAAAAATAAAAAAACAAATAGAAGAAAAACGTCACTTCTTCTGGACAAGACGTTAAAAGTTAATGTTTTGGGTACAAAACTAACAGAATTTTCACTTTTTAGCCCCAAATATTTAAAAAACTGGCCACCAGCATGTCATGGCGAAATTGTAAGGGTTAGTTGACTACGGAACCCTAAATAATGTTACCCACTCGTAAAAAATGAACATTTATTTTCTTTATTTTTTGCAATGTCCACAGAAGAGATATAACGCGTTAACCAAACAAGGAAATCTGTACCCGTTTACAGGGCCCTGTATCGCCGTTGGTGGCTATAGAGTCCTATAGCAGCGTTGTATTTCTTGCCACAAAGATCACACACAATACGCAAGTCCACAGGAGGTGCTAGAGCACAACGAAGGCTTTTCTGCTAAAGATTCTCTAGCCAGCCGTAGTCATGCTTTGATGTTCCAAGTCGTATGTCCTGGCGTAATGGGAGCTACCGTATTGTCACTCACGAGGCGGCGCCACTCATGCGTGGGTCTGTGATATGAGAGAATTGTCAAAGTGACGTTTGAAATGTTCCCGCAGGACCCACGTTCCACTAGCGCCCCTAGCGGCGAATTGACTCGCGGTAATCCTCATTCAGGTCTCATCTCGTTGAGGTTCCCCCAACCATCGTCAGTCCGAATGCTAAAACTGTTCATTTCCTGCTAACGGGAGTCCTTAAATCGTAAAGTGTGACGCTCAATATGTTTTTGGACGTTTTTTGGACGCTCATCGATGTACATGACTGAGCCAGCGATTTTTCTATTGGAGGTAGCATTTGCGGGGCCTAGGCTGGCAGTATGTAATCTATATTACGTATCTGACAACTGTTTGAATCTAGCATAGAAACGGTTTGTATATATTATGTACAAACTCTTTATGAGTCACTCTAAATATAGCAATCACTACGAAACGTAGTGTTTATATTTATATATTGTGATATAACTATCAGACCAGAAGGTTCATTCTGATGGAGTCCCCATATAGTTTATTATTTTCAAATCCTCCATTTCATCCTTACAAAACCTATGAAGAAATGTTAGCCTTACAAAACCTATGAAGAAATGGTAACGGAGTAGGAAAAAATCTAAAAAACACTTTTTTTTCCTCTGACTAGGATTGAAAGAGCTCGCCATTCTGAGTACAAATCATTTAACATTTTCCAAATCAAAACAAAGTTGGGGGATAACTTTAAATAAAAAACGCCCGACTATACATATTAATTAGAAAACTCCCGACTTTATTGACGTGAATAACCCGTTATAAGTATTTTAATACGACTGTACATATTTAAACGCATTAAAACACGAGTGTATGTATTGCCTAAGCAGTAGAAAGACTAAGTATTAACAGTTATTTCAAAATTCTTGTTACCTACCAGCTACATGGTATCTATCTGCTTGAACATTGCAAAATATTCCCAGTTTCTTGTAACAAAATATTCTGGAATTCTTCGTCTAATTGTTCTAGTATTTATATAATACTTGCTTTTTACTGAATTTGTATTGTGCCAGGATATTTCTGACACTAAACGTCGGTATTTTCCTTCATTTAATATGCTAGGAAATGTTTCATGTAATTGGTATGATATTGTAGCGTTTTCACAAATTACTGTACCCAAGGAGCGATGGTTGTTAAGTGCGTTGTAAAAAAAATTGGTCTAGGTATTTGTGACAAATACCGAGCATGAAATGTTTACGAAACTCAAGTTTTTTGTCATTTAAAAGGACGATTTTAAAATTAAACGTTTATTTTTTAGAGAAAGCACTCGCCTGCAAAAAATCTTATTTTTCGCTTATCAGTAGTCGTTACCGAAACAGCGACCTTACACATTTAATGCCAGAATACACGAATGCCTTTTGGCCAATTTTTACAATATATTCCAGACTTGTTCAGTCCAAATGCATGCAAACGCAAACTTAGCAGTCCGGCATTTCATGCCGCGTTACTAATTGTTTCCGTCTCGCTTCAGCATCAGCAGTGACCGAAATTCCTTATTGACTCACACGACGTATATCCGTAGCCACCGACATTTAAAAATTAACTTTGTACACCCATAGATAAGGTCTGTTTTAGAAAGAATGCTAAAATGTTGTATTTAGAAATGCAGCTAAAATTTTTGTTAAAATTAACTCCTGCTGTGTTTAATATTTTATTTAATGTGGACATTTTGTATACATTTTAGCGTGTATTTGCAAAAGTCGTGTTTACGGAAATGTATTTGGCTAACTTTTAACAGAAATGTACATACCTCGGTACCTCTTTTTGGCTCTTTATTTTATTGTTCGTAGGAAGTGTCCTGTTTTGTTTCTTTAAATCACTTTTGATTGCGAGTACATAATACAAAAAACTGTTTTGGTGGTTTACGAAAGTGTATAAATGAATGAGTTTACTTTACTTTTGCCTTTCTTTTTTTTGTCAACGTTGTTTTCTAGTATTAAGATGCGCTACACAGAGCAGGTATTCTATCTATCTAAAACACTAACTCCCAACTCCCAACTCCCAAGGCACAAGTATGGGGTGAGGACCCCATACTTGTGCCTTGGGAGTTTAATTACCCCCCCTCTCCTATGGATAAAATAGGATCAGAACCAAAATCCAATAGGACTATTTCAGACGTATGTTTTTTTCATTCTAAAACTGTAATCAAAATCTACTCAATTGACGGACTAATAATGTATTGAACATTCATAAAAATATATTTACAGTTAAATTGAGACCCTTCAATCTTTTCATTATTAAGTTCACACTTACAAAAAATATGCATGTTATATGCTTCAAAGCCAGCACGAAATACCGCAAGTCCAAAAATTTTAATTTAAAGAGTTAAAGTATTTTATTACTCATGTACTTTTGTTGTTTAGGTGGCCATTTAGATGACACGTGGAACTTGTTTGACGTAGGCGTAACCATAGAGTAACGTAGGCGTTTATTACGTAGGATAACTATTGTCACACTTAAGACGTCATGACGGGAATATCGCCCTCTCTCAGGGAAGAGATTCCGTATTGTATGTTTATTTTTGGATAACTTAGATTTATCTGTAAGAGATTGGCCAAATGTTGCACAAGAACGGTATGAATGCTAAGAGGGGGAGGTCTTTGCCCGTCAATGGGACACAAGATACAATAGGCAAGCAATAAATAATAATAGTTATTTATTATACAATGGGGAAAAGGTGTTGTTTAACTCTCGAGCTTATATTGAGGCCCAAACAAGCGAACGATTCCAAACTTGAGCCACGAGCGTAGCGAGTAGTTCAATAATTGGAATCTTGAGCTTTACGAGGGTCTCAAGGTACGAGTGTTGAACAAATTTTGCCGCCGAGTGTAATAAATACAACATAATTCCCCTCACTATCGCGAGGAAAATAAAGACTACATATGATTACAAATCTAATCCACATGTAAGTTATCTTGAAGAAACTATTCAAAATTCAATTTCATAATTTGTCATAAAGTGCGCTCGTGGTACTTAGCTATTGCTAATAGCTAACCAAGTGCGGGATAAGACGACCAATTGAAGGTGTGACCTCGTGTGTGTGCATATTTACTCTGGCCGTAAAGGACTCACTTATACTGGACGGGTGGCAAGTGATAGGAATTAGAGCAAGGTCAAATTACTTTCCCCACTAGTGGATAAAATGCGTTTTTCCACGCTAGTTTTAAAGGATAAAACAGCGCTTTCCGAGCTAGTTAGGGAGAACATTATTTATTAAGGAAGGTGGAAGGAACTTTCAAGAGTTTTGAGGTGGTTAAGTAGTTTATTGGCTCTGGTCTGATAGGTTCTTCGAGAAATAATGAAACACATCGCATAGACATGCGATAATCATTCTCATAATTTCCTGGAGCACTTGTTTTCTTCAGTTACTCGAGCACTTGCTTTCGAAAACCAACAACTTTATTAACCGAATCATAATTGACGTGGTTAAAATATTTCATTATTTAATACTAGTTATTTTAACTAGCAGTTTTCTTGGCAACCTGCCAGCTTAACTTAAATCGAGGCCCCGACAGACCTAAACCTAAACGTAACTTCTTTTTTTAATAGCGGTCAGAAACAGTTCAGGAGTAAATGGAAAAGGTGGGACCGTATAAGCTGACTATAATACCGTCGGTAGTAAAATTACTTACCATTTTATTAGGCAGGCGTCCGGTTTTATTCTCCATAACCCAGTATTTAGTCCACCACTTTCACCTAATAGTCCAGTATATTGTACAACTCTCCTCTACCTATCAGTAGTCCATACACCCTGGTGGGTGCAGCCTCTGAGTGCGTCCCATGATTCGGGCAGTTGCAATATCCGCTCGATGTCATTTCACACATTGAGTGCCAGTGAGTGCTACGCGCTACGATCGTAGCCGATTCCATGGTTTTCCCGCTTTGTAGCGGAAAGCGACCACCCACAGAGAACTCCCCTAGCGGGTTCCCGGCGCTCAGTGTGTTAAATTGTCGAAAGGGCTCTGTGTGTTGGCTTACGCGTACGCCTCCCAATGGTCCGGAACACCATCGTTCCGTGATGGGAAATACATAAATTTTCTGATTTTGCTTTATGATTTCTCAACTGAACAGTTCGGTGTTTCTCTCTTACACGCGTTAAAAAAAAAGATTTGGCTGATTTTTCCCCTAAACATATTCGGTAAATTAGTGATATTATAAGACCCAGTATAGACGTTTGCCAATTACAGGCTGTAATGTTTAACGAAAGTATAATAAAACAACCCGTGTGCCAAACCAAGGAGAACTGATTTATTTTCCATCCAACCTACCCACTATACATGCATATCCATTCTACCTACATATACAACATGTCCTCTCCTTATAATGTGCATTATTTTATATAGCAAACAATTTATTAATATATCTCATATTTAAATTAGGTCTTGCAATTAAGGTTGCATAACTTAGTTTGACTTTATTTTACAAAAGCCTAACAAGATTTACAAACTGTTTTATTTATAATTATTTGCAAGCACAAACGGTACTTATGTATGTAACTAATTATTTTTCTTTATTACATGAATCAAAACCTTATCTAATACCTATTCTCCTTGTTCATTAAAAAAAAAACCCACAAGGCCTATAATGTTATACATAGTTAACTTACGTTCTTAAGATCTTAAGATACTGACATGCAAGTTTACCGATAAAGGGAAACAATAAATTAGCCAACGGATTCATGAATAACGGCATAGGTTTTAAGTGGGTATAATCATTAAATAGCATATTTATTTTACAATGTGTTTTTATATTTTACATGACTACATAACATTTATTTTTTTCTTTACTACTTATTATATAATACTATATTACTATTACGTAAATTAAATGTATGTATTGTACGTGCATATGTTTGTAGTTAATTCTATTTAAGTTGTATGCGAAATATAATATTTCGTTACACGTATTCGTTATACAGTAGGTACATTTTTTTTTTAAGCTTTAACAATTGGATAGGTATTTCGCGTGCGTACAACTATTTAGGTAAGTGTATTACCTACCAACGATCAGGTGGACGGACCTGCCGGCCAGAGCGCGTTACGTAATAGCTACCTGTAGGCGCTCGCCCGGGGTTATTATCGCTGGCAGTGCGTTGCGATTGTGTATCATATGAGTTGTTGTTATCATCAAAATCGTCGTAATATTTGTGTGTTAGATTATTATGGTTTTGTTCTTGGATTTTTGAATGAGGTTTTATTGTCAATTGCGCTTGTGGTGGTGCCTGCAATGTTCTGAATTGGTTTCGCACCTGCTTGGCTTGCGATTGAGATAAGATGTGCTGCCTGTTCCTGCGGTATCGGTTGCCGTCCGCGGTACGTAACCAGTAGGAGCGAGGTTGTGCGGCTTCACTTTCAATGCGTGCCGGTACCCATCGCGCATCGCGGCCATTGTTCGATTCCCGAACCCGTACTTGCTCGTTTGGACTGAGCGGGTTAAGGGGTCGGGTTCCTCTGTCATAATGCTGTTTCGCTTTGTGACCCTTAATTTCCCTACTTTTTCCGACAATCGTCGAGGTGGGCACCTTTGGCGTTAGTAACTGCTCTGATACAGGCAATCTAGTGTTAAGCCTACGCGCCATGAGAAGCTGTGCCGGGGAGTAGATTTCGCCGGATATAGGAGCGTTGCGGAAGTTTAAAAGCGCCAAATATGGATCTGTGCCATCACTCTGCGCTTTTTCCATTAACTTTTTTATAGTCTGCACATTTCTTTCGGCTAGGCCGTTGGATCGAGGGTAGTATGGTGAGCTCGTTTCGTGCTCAAATTCCCACTTTTTAACAAATGATTGGAACACCGCTGAGGTAAATTGACGGCCATTGTCTGAAACGAGTTTTTTAGGGATTCCATGGCGTGCGAAAATAGATTTTAGCTGTGAGATTACTGTTTCACTTCGAATATCAGCTAAGGAAACCACTTCAACGTATTTGGAATAATAATCGACTACTAATATGTAATGTTTGTTTTTAAATTCAAATAAATCAGTTGCTACCACCTCCCAAGGCTTTCCTGGGGCGTCGTGCGGAAGTAGCGGCTCGCGTGGTTGCGCGGCGCGACGCTCAGCGCACGTCTCGCATGCCGCCACCAGCGCTTCCACTTGCGACGACATGCCTGGCCACCACATGACGTCACGAGCTCTGTACTTACATTTTTCAATGCCTAAATGTCCTTCATGAATTCTGTGTAACATTTCTTTTCTGAGGCTAGTGGGTATCACCACTCGGTTGCCTCGGAAAATTATATCCTTTATAACATGTAGTTCTTCTTTAATAGCCCAGTAGGGCTTCGCCTCACTCTCCAATATGTTTTTGGTGTGTGGCCAGCCTTTTAGGCAATATTGCCTAACATTATTGAGCCCCGGTTCCTTGTCTGTTTCCTCTTTGATTAGTTTTAGCTTGTCAGCGCTGAAATTTACACTATCGTAAAGGGCGCTTACATGGACATCCACGTCCCTGCTTACCTTGTCATCATATGCGTTGATGGGCAACTCGGGTGGGGCCCGCGACAGCGTGTCGGCCACAAACATCAGCCGCCCGGGAACATATTTTATCTCTAATGAATATTTCTGTAGCCGCAAGCGCATCCTCTGCAGCCTTACTGGAGTATCATTAAGTGCTTTTCTAAATATTGCTTCCAAGGGCTTGTGGTCACTCTCCACCAACACCTTTTTGTGGCCATAAATGAATTGGTGGAATTTTTGACATCCAAACAATATGGCCAACAGTTCCTTTTCAATTTGCGCCCAACGTGTCTCGGCGGGTGTGAGCGTGCGCGCGGCGAAGGCAACAGGCCGCCCGCCCTGCAGCAAACATGCGCCCAACCCGCGCGAGCTCGCATCCACCGATACCACCACCTCCTCCCCGGGGTTATAATATCTTAGCGTTGGAGCCTCCATTAAACACTTTTTAATATTTTCGAACGCTCTTGTGTGAATCTCATGCCACTGAAATTCACTATCTCTCTTTAGAAGTCCTCTCAGTGGCTCGACTAGTTCGGCATAATTTGGTAAGAATCTCGACACGTAATTCGACATTCCTAGGAACCTCTCTAAATCTTTTTTCCCACCCGGAGGAGGCATGTCCCTTATGGCCTTCACGCGATCGCCATCAGGACGCATACCCTCAGCGTTAAACACATGACCTAAATATTTTACTTCTGCTGCACCTAACACGCACTTTTCCTTATTAAATCGCACTCCATTATCTAACGCGCGCTGTAGCACGGCCTCTAACCTTGAATCATGCTCCTCTTTAGTCCTCCCGTACACGAGCAAATCGTCGATGAAACATTCCACCCCCTCCATTGTAAATATTTTGACCATCGCATTATGAAATACTTCCGAAGCTGAACAAATGCCGAATGGGAGTCTTAAAAACTTCCATCTGCCAAAGGGTGTGGCAAATGTGCAAAGCTTTGAGCTGTTCTCGTCAAGAACAATCATGTAAAAACCCTTGCTTGCATCTAAATGTGAGAAATACTTGGCTCCCGATAAATTCGCTGTAACTTCATCTAGTGTAGGAAGTTGGAAGTGACTACGTTTAATTGCTTTATTTAAGTGCTGAGGATCGATACACAACCGCAGCTTGCCGTCTGGTTTCTCCACCAGCACAATACTAGACACCCAGTCGGTAGGTTCGTCCACTGGTTCAATAATGCCGAGCTCCTGCAGACGATTCAATTCCTCTTGCAAGCGTGGTCTTAATTTAATAGGAATTTTCTTTGAACATCTTACGACCGGAGGAACTGACTCGTCTACAGTCAGCCTATGAACGCCCGGCAAACGACCGATTCCTTCAAACACAGTTTTATATTTATCCCTCAAATTGGAACAATCAATATGCGAAACTTCATGCACCCGTACTCTTTTTATTAAATTCAACTCAGCACACAAATCTCGCGATAATAAGTTATTACAATTGATGTCTAAAACAAAAATCTTATCTATACATATTTTCTTGCTGTTATAATGCCACAATTCAGCCATAAAATATCCCTTTACAGGTAAAACGTTCCTACTAACCTCCCGCAAAACCGTACCAGTTTTGCTCAAAATGTCCTCACTGTATCCTGCCGCTCTGAAGCTGTCACGCGACATGACGCAAACGTCGGCACCACTGTCCAGCTTAAACGTCACAGGAACTCCGTTTACGTCCACACTTTCGAACCATCCCTTGCTGTCCACCGACATTATCTCCACTCCTTGTATTATCAGTTCATCACAATCGCTTATTTCGTCCATTGCAATCTGCATCTCCCGCACGTAGTTGCTTCTACAACACCTCATAAAATGCCCTTGTCGCTCACACCTAAAACACTTTGCATTATACGCGGGACACTTATCACGTTCATGTACGTAGTCGCAGTTGGGACACTTAAATCTGGTATTATTTCCACGCATTTGCTGCTGACGCCGCATTACCGGCGCTCCCGGCACTGTGATGCGTGATGTCATCGGCGTCGGCGCGCGGCGACGAGGGTGCGTACGAACTTGCTCGATGTCGGCGGGCGCGCCGCTAGTACTTCCTCGCCCCGATTCCGCGCTCGTCCCACCCCGCACTGCACCTGCTTGCTCACTCGCCACCTCAGCTGCTCGACACCAGCTTGCTGCTTCTTCTAATTTTAAATCCCTTTTCCTCAACATTCGTTCTCTTAACTGACCATCCTTAATACCCCGAATCACTTGCGTTAAAATTAAACTTTCCCTTAAAGATCCAAAATCACACGTTTTACTTTTAACACGTAGCGTCGCTAGATACTTATCAAAATCTTCATCAGTCTGATATGCCTCGAAAAATAAGTGGCGCTCGAAATTTACGTTTTTCTGGGGATCGCAACGGTCAGCGAACTTTTTGCACAACACGTCATAAACACTTTGTTCGCTCGAACTGATATCAAATTCTTCATATAGGTCACGCCCAGCTTTCCCTATAACATGAAGTAATAGTGCACATTTTTCACGATCTGATGATTTTTCCCGGCCCGAAGCAATTAGGTACCAATCAAAGGTTTGTTTCCAATCCCGCCAGTTATCGGCTAAGTTGCCCGTTTCCAACATGGCGGGTGGCTGTTGCACCGCTGTGTATGGCGCAGCATTAGGTGCAGCATTACTCCCGACCGCGACACTCATTACCGATGATCAGTTACACTTTTTTTTTACGTATCCGTCGTATATATTCACACCTGACACCATGTAATGTTTAACGAAAGTATAATAAAACAACCCGTGTGCCAAACCAAGGAGAACTGATTTATTTTCCATCCAACCTACCCACTATACATGCATATCCATTCTACCTACATATACAACACAGGCGATTTCCAGTAAGTAGGTCTGGGCGATGCGAGATTTCGCTGGTCGTTTGCCAAGGAATGATTTGTTGTGTAATTATTGTCACGGATCATAAAGTAGGCTTTTGCGTGATTGAATATTACTACTACTGCTCATTTTTAAACATACCTACATTTAATCGAATTTCAACAAGAGTAAGACTTATATATTAGAATAAATGACGGATAACCGTCACGTACCTATTTTTGGTTACTACGCGAGACATGTTTCGGAGATCTTAGGGCGTATAGTACCTACGCCCGCCTGCGTCGTGGCGGAAAGTACTCAACGCTTGATAATGGAATCCTTAGACCTGCAACGATGGTGCAATATGTGAGCACAATCTGGTTTTTACTGCCAGGTTTAAGTATAGTCCAATAACTTAAAGCTTTAAGCAAAGTCTGCATTAGATTTTATTTTTATTTTTACCTAGGTGCAACGTGAAATTTCCAAAATTGCCTATTTTACTCCTTATCAGCCCTTACTATGATAAGTAGGTATTAATGTTTTAATATTGTGTGTTCCCATAAAAATAATAAAATTATGTTCCTTTTCTGAATACTATCTACCTATGTGCCAAATAAATTATGATTGTACGATTATTTTTCGTGAAGAAAAAGTAACAAAAAATTCCAAACACTAGTTATTTATTATAAACAAAGGGGTAAAGTTGTTGTGTAACTCTCGGGCTTATATTGAAACCCAAGCAATTGATTTAAAAATTGAGCCACGAGCGTAGCAATTGATTCAAAAACTGGAATATTGAGCTGTACGAGGAGTCTCAACGCTTTCTTATTTAAAATATTAGTCAACTTTATTTAGGCGTATAAGTTGGATTGGTTTCTACTAAGATTCTTGTAGACCTATAGCTGGCCATATATGTTCGGGCGTATCTGTCGGATCTGTCAATAAATGTATGGGAAATTTGTATGGCAGATGCCCGGGGGACATACCCAGTATGGAGATCTGACAGATTGCCCGAACGTACAGTCAACCAATTGGAACCCTAGGTCACTCTAGGACCATGTCCAAATGACAAGCAGTAAGAGATTTCTTACAATTTGATTTATAGCGTCACTATGACATGGTCCTACAGCGGCCTAGGGTTCCAATTAGTTGACTGTACATGGCCAGCTATAGGTCTTCAGGAACAGGAATTCGACCTACCAATTTGAAATACCTAAACGAAAAGTTGGAAGGATACTACAAAGTTGAAACGAAATCTTTCAATTAATCAAGTAGTGTGTATTTGGGTCGGGAAACCGATTTAGCCGTTAGGAGCGTTTCCTATATTATTGTGTGAACTGGGAGGCCCCGATGCATAATCAATAAGATGGTTCCAATAGCGTGCAAACGCACCTTAGAACAGAGGAGGGAGAAAAATATATCTAAAAATAAACCTCACTTCCTCATTACTCTTGTATTTTCAAAAATATGTTGAATAAAATAAGATAAGATAATTTATTGTTAAAATGCAAGAATTTTATATGTCATTTTTGAAGCTAGGTACATATATGTAGTAAGTACAGGTAACCCAACCTGTACCTCTCTCGACAAACAAAGAACAATCAATAAAACTAATCGATGAAATATGTAGAATTATTTGGTTCAAAACTAAAATTGGAATTTAGAGTAATTAATTAGAATGTAATTTATATACATGGAATATAACAATATTCATTAAATCAGCTTTACCTTGTAATGTTCCATTGTAATTGGGTGCGACAATAATATTTCACGAAATATGAATGTACTGTTGATGTAGTAAATACTGTTTTCCCGCTGTATTTTGCGGAGCTTTCTCAACTAGCTTACGGCAATGTGATACAGAGTAATAAATATATTCGGCAGTTTTTGACAAAATACCATGAGGAACCATTATCCACTGCAGCTGTAATCAATTAGTACCAAATTTATACGTATTATCTGTCCGCAAAAATTATAATAAACCACCATCAATACTGCTAGCTGAACTGAGAAGTTCTAGGCTCTTAAATGATGATGATGACCATCCAAATTCGATTTTTGGTGGAGACGAGTAGTCTGGTACATAAACTCATGCTATGCAGGGTATCTCTGACCATGGGGCTTTAAATCCAGCGTTTGAATTTACTGGAGAGTATTGAAACTGAGCCTCTTTCACAATGGGAGCCAAGAGATCGCGAAAAAAATTGCACTCATAGTACCATTCATACTCATAGTAACACATACAAAACGTTAGGTAACATCTGATTTTCCGAAATATATACAGAAAAAAAAATACACGTTAAATAGGTGCTTTAAGGTTTTGCAGAGGTACGAGTATTTCCTGAGAAAAGTTGGGTCTTGATACTACAGATTATTTATTCGATAGTAGCTAGGAGCGATTGGGCTATGCTAGCGTGGCCTATGTACAGCGATACTGACGTACTGAGTACCAGTAAGTAGAGCGAGTGAGGAGAGAATGATAGTTTTGGTCCCATAATAAAAAAGCTCGGTTTGGAGAGTAAAATCAAACCCTGGATTAAAAGCCTCGTCAGAGACGTATTTGGTGAGCAGAACACGAATCTACTCCAGTGTAGTGACACTATTAGCAAAATTTTTAACGATATCGAAAATTGTGACATTGCAGATGGGCGCCCACAACTAACTTCAACCCCACAGTCGACTTTTACATACCCACAGGAGGAAAAGGGGTGGTGAAATTCTTAACCCATCACCACATGGGGCTTTTCATTCTACAGTTGTAATAATCTGGGATTAAACTTGGAGTAAACTTTCTTCGCCGCCAGCCAGCTACGTAAGCCAGGTAATGCGGTTAAGACCTTTGAAATTGGCAATCAATAATGAATGAATTACAGCACGCCTGCGATCGGCTATTCTGGCCCTGGCTTGGGACTGTGTTCTCGAATTGTTGTGTGACGTATACTATTAGATTGACACAGTATTAGTTATGTACCGTGTACTTAAAGGACCATTACACACTGCGAACTGCAAACGAAATAGTCGCGCTTTACAAGAGCACCAAAAAGTCAAAAATGTCCATTCCTGCACCACGGTATGCCCCATGTATAGTAAAAAAAATTGTATATTGGAATTTTCATCATAATATTTTTTATATGGAATTAAGAGAGTAAAAGGTACTAGGTACTAGGTACTAGGTATACTTATTTTTTGTTTGCAACAATTTCACATTCACTCAGTTAATTACATATTAATCAATTATGATGATTATTTTAATATTAAAAAGTGATTAACGAGGTGATTCCGTTGCATTTTGGTTCTTATTTTATGATGGGATTTATGATTAATAAATGAGATAGGTACGTAAATTTTTAAAGGCGCATGGTGCTTTTTCCAAGGTTTTTTTTTAAACTAGTAGGTATTTACTTCCGTCATTTCTTGAAAATCTACGGTCTTATATTAACGTAACACACACAGACACATTGTTAACCAGACTCAATTTTGAATTAGATCTCGACAGACGTAACGCAAGCCTCGGGCATTGATAGGTATTAAGGACCTAGGGTTGGTAATGGAAGGATTATTCAATCATAATCCTGAGATAGTTGAGTAAGTTGGAGAAATTGTATTTATGTACCCTTCGGTTTGTTGAGATTAGATTGGGTACATACCTATTCTCATTATTCAATGTGATATTAGCCGTTAAGCATTCCAATATTAAAAGATATAGTGGGGAAATAAATACTGTCGTATGTATCTAAAACCTAAAGATACTCGAGTAAGTAAATAAATCCGATCCCAATGCTGTTTTCGGGTATATCATAATTGTGGAAAAAAGAAATAAATCATCGTCACCCTATGACTTTTGCTGTGTATTGAAAGCAACACGACGTCACTTTTGGTAGGGTTACCAAATTGTATGCAAAATATGTGTTTTTCTACTTAACCCTCCGCATACCAGGTGGAAAATATAGACGTGCCATACAAGGTGGGGTCAAATTTGCACACATTTAAAAGTGTATGATAAGTGTAAATGTATGATAATTTTGGATTTATAATACATTTTCGTATTATTGGGTATATCTTTTTATTAATAAAACCTTTTTTTTTATTAAAAAAAATATATTTTTATGTTTAACATTTACCCAAAAGTAGTTCTTCTTTGACTGCAGAAAAAATCGTATCTCCGTAATCAAAATGTTTTAATGAGATTGTGATATAAATTTAACAATGATTAGAAACGTAATTTAAGATTATAACATAACAAAGCTATTTCAATCACTTTTAAGGTAAAATACGCAATTTTCGCACACATATAAACAATGTTCCAAAACCACTAGAACACCCTCTACAAGTTCCTCTGTGTGCCCGAAGTCGACCCCTAAAAAGGCCGTTTCTCCGAGAACGACCTCTGGTAGGTACCTCTTATGGAACGTACAATATACGTTTCATCTTCCTCAGCATCTACTTCCGAGGGGTGTCCGGACACACGATGCTGCAAATCTGCAATGCTTTGATTCGCAATCATTCTCCGGATGAATTGCATCATCTTCCAAATCAGAACTATTTTTCATTAAACATCGTTCAATTTCCTGATTTCGGAGTCAGTGCGGCATTTTCACTTAAAATAAATAATAATTTAGTTATAATTATTTAATAAAAACCAAAAAAACGAGTAAAAACCTCACGAAAGCCACTTACCTTTTTGACGACGTCCCGTACAAGGTGGGGTCTGAGACACCGAAAAACTTCTAACTTCCAAGTACGCACACGCCAAACTGACTCACGCGTACTGTAGATCTGGCAACGTCATCTGCGCAGCTACTGAAGGTATAAATATCTTACCAGCATTGTTACTGTACTTACTTCCCGATTTATTGGGCCTGGGGTCTGTAATACCCCACCTCGTATGCGGAAGGTTAATACCATCTGAAAAATAATTATCAACATTATAAGAAATTTATGACGAACATCATTAAATTCAGCTTTTATTTATTTCTGTAGTACTTAAGGCATTATCTCTTGCTACACGACCGTTTGAGGTCACTCTGTATATGTATGCTTATCGGCCGTATAAATACAAGGTTATACACAAATAATCAGGAAAGGTGACGATATAAGTATTGAAATTTAATATAACAAAATGAAATGATTGATTCAATTACACTTTTCTATTTCAACATTCCCATTGACGCTCGAGACCATTTCTGATTTCGTCACGTTTCCAATATTTGACCTCCAGTCTTTGACATGAAAGGTCTCGTTTTATTTAGGCAAAGGGCACACTGCCTACTTCATCTCGATTTACATACTGTGCCTACCTGTCTCTATTTTTACGACGGGGGTCTTTTACGCGTTTCACCTGTGCGTTTACGGCCGTTTTTACTGTCGCTTGACGAATCAAGAATCGATTTGATGAAACGACTCGGGATAATCGGGATACATGATTGACCCCTTGATTTGTTTCTAATGCGTCTTTTTAGTAAGCAAGGTCAAGGGTGCAACCGAATTCATGGTCTTTGGACTGGACTTTGTTTAAGAGAACTCGTTGGCAATTTAGCGTTGCCACCTGGTACAAGTACAAGTTTCCAGTTATTTTTTTTATTTATTTAATTTGGGTATATCTGTGGTATCATAAAATTCGAAAAAGCGTTTGATCGTGTAAAATGGACTAGCATCTGGCGTATTCTGAAATCGCGTGGATTCCCTGAGAAAATAATAGGAATTATAAGAGCCCTATACGAAGGATCCTCGTGCAGGGTGTTGCACAAAGGCAAACTGACCGACCCGATCCCTGTAACAGCTGGTGTAAAGCAAGGATGTCTGTTGTCTCCTCTACTGTTTCTCATAGTTTTGGACGACGTGATGCGGAGAGTTACCGTACCAGTTGTGGTAGTACCAGATGCGGAGAGTTATGCAGGGAGTGCAGAGGCATCCCCTGGGTACAAGGAAAACAACTCGAAGACATAGACTTTGCGGACGATCTATGCCTACTCTCCAAATCGCGTGAAGACCTGCAGTCCAAGATCGATGATCTCGTCAAAGAAGCTGCACTGGAAGGACTACGCATTTTTTTAAATTTTTTTTTATACTACGACGGTGACAAACAAGCATACGGCCCGCCTGATGGTAAGCGGTCACCGTACCCTATGAACGCCTGCAACTCCAGGGGTGTTACATGTTAATTGCGTCAAGACAAAAGAAATGCGTCTCCATGCCGAAGATCTGCAGCCGCTCTCGATCAATGGCGAGACTGTCGAACGGGTTCCGAAGTTTACCTACCTAGGGGGAGTCGTGAGCCCACAGGGGGGAACAGAACTCGACATAGAAGCCCGCATCAACAAAGCACGTGCTGCACATGCCCAGTTGAGGCCTGTTTGGAGATCTCAAATTATGACTCGTCGCACGAAGTTAAGGATCTACGAGTCTAACGTTAAGTCAGTCTTATTGTATGGATGCGAGACCTGGTTTGTCAGAAAGGACCTCTCCCTTCGGCTGCAAGTATTTATAAATAAATGCTTGAGAAGCATTCTGGGAATCTTCTGGCCCCGGACGATAAGAAATACCGAATTATGGAGACTGACTAAACAGAGACCAATACACGAAGAAATCCGCGTTAGGAAATGGCGATGGATTGGTCACACACTCCGGAGATCCCAGGAATATCCTCAAAGCAGGCCTTAACATGGCAGCCTTCCGGGAAACGCAGAGCTGGCCGTCCTAAATCCACGTGGCGCCGATCGGTGGTAAAAGAAGCGGAAGTAACAGGTCTTAAATGGGAAGATCTGGAGGATGCTGCACAAAATCGTCCCAGATGGAAGAGCATTGTTCGGGCCCTATGTCCCTCCTGAGGGATAACAGGAAATAAGTGAAGTAAGTGTGGTATCATAAAGTGAGAAAATATGCGAATTAGAAAACCTATCAGGAAAAAGAACATTCGCGTCATGGAAAAAACAATTTCCGGAAAATACAGTACACGCTTGGTCCTTTTAACACCTTAACACACTGAGCGCCGGACCCGCTAGGGGAGTTATCTGTGGGTGATCGCTTTCCGCTACAAAGCGGGAAAACCACGGAATCCACTACGAGCGTAGCGCGTAGCCACTTGCTGGCACTCAATGTGTTACGTACCAGCTCGTGCTATGCGCTACGCCACCGCGACTACGGAGCTCGTAGCATGTAAGGACGCGCTACGAGCGTAGCCGATAAAGTGACAAAATGCGTATGTAGCATCTACGAACAGAGAACCAGATAAGAGGTCATTGACACTAAATATGTTAACAAGTTTTGATTAAAGGTTAAGATTGACAAAGCCTTAACAACAGAATGCTCTATGTAGGTGTATGTGTTTGTGTATGTGTTTAAGCTGTATTCATATCCTCCTGACGAAAACTGCACATTGTATTTATATATTTTTGTTGTCCCGTGAAAATTTTATCTAATTAAAAATTGGGCGGATTGATATTAAATTTTATCACTTTACCCGTTTTAAAGGATACAGTTACTCACTTTCATCAGGAGAAATCCAATTTTACCCAAGCTTATAATAATATTATCAAAGACTCATTATAGGTAATTTTAATATTGTTTAGCGAGTCTCTCGCTTATAAATTGATTTATTTACTGAAGGTACCTACAATCAATAAATAAACATAAACCGTTTATCCTTCAGGGCGTACCACAGATTACTTGCTAAATAGATGGGATGGTATAACGAGCCAGCCCTAGTCATTATGCATTCATTGTCTTTACATTATTATTTGGTGGACGTATGAGCGTTACCGTTCATTTCAGTATTTAATAAGCGTAACCGTTCGCAATGCAGTTTCTTAAATAATGACAAATTTTACGATGCTTCTAGCATTACAATATTATATTTTTAACGGTCTCCTAGCCTAGTTGGTAGTGACTCTGCCTACAAAGCAGGAGGTCCCGGGTTCGAATCCTGGTCAGGGCATTTATTTGTGGGTTTATCACGAATATTTGTACCTGAGTTATCGATGTTTTCTATGTATTTAAGTATCTATCTATTATGTATATCGTCGTCTAGTACTTACAACACAAGCCTTATTGAGTTTACCGTGGGACTAGGTCGATTTGTGTAAGATTCTCCCACAATATTTATTTATTCATTATTTATTTAATTATACTTATAAATAAAACAGGTTGGACTCGGAGCATTTCACTTGACCTTATTATACGTAAGTACTTTCGACCCGAGTTCAACGCTCTACTTTTCTTATCGAATACGAGGAAAAAAAACACATGTGTATTTATAACATGTATTTAAACATGACCTTGTAGTACGAGAGTTTTAATTTTTATTTATTTGAAAAAAACGATTTAATGTCGTCTTTTATAGTTTCGTGAAATAAATATCAGAACGGAAATTGTACAATGCATCCATTTTAAACCGATTTTTTATTTTTATCAGTAAAACTTAAGAAAAAAATGCATTTGAATATTGAAACGCCCTAAGGACATTATCATTTTACACCCACTCCATAGCTAAACAATGACCCACGTTCAAACCAAGAAACATGAACAGTTTAAAATAATGCGGAGTGATTGGAAAGACGTCTATGGGGAGTACGATCAAATTATGCAAATAAAGAAAAGAAAAGAGCGTACTCCCACCTTAAAGGCCGGCAACGCACTTGCGACACCTCTGGTGTTGCGGGTGTCCATGGACGACGTTAATCGCTTACCATCAGGTGATTCGTTTGCTCGTTTGCCCCCTATAGCATAAAAAAAAAAAAAAAAAATAAAGGGTACAGGCGGCCGCGGAAAGGGTGTGTTATTTATAGACGTGCTTCGGCAATTATCGCAGACTGTACACAGTTAAGGTCGGAGAGATAAGGCAGAATGTTTGGTCGGCGCATTATGGGAACCATATTTTAGGGGGTTTGTTAAGTGCAACGTCAGGAAGTCCGGGGACAATTGAAGCATGTTGCTCAGATTAAGGATGCTTCGAGCAGCAGTGGTTGTCGTACTACTCCTTAAAACTAGAACAAGTACGAGTCAAACTCACGCACAAAGGGTTCCATACCGTTATCTAATTTAATTTTGTATTAAGCAGAGACGTCTGCGAACGAAATTTACAATTTTATAATACAATACAATACTCTTTATTGAAAACCTCACACAGATGAAATACAGTTACAAGAGAAAATAATAATACAGAACAGTAAGGGGTAACAACAGGCGGTCTTATCGCTAAAGAGCGATCTCTTCCAGACAACCTTTGGGTAGTGGAGTACATAATAAGTTATAATGTAAAGAAGAATAGAAAAATTTTCTGCGTTGAGTGGGATTCGAACCCACGACCTCTGTGAACACCGGTCAGATCGCTCTGCCATTAAGCTATCGATGCCCGATTGACCCGGGCGAATGTTTCACTATTTATTTCACTTGGTTTAATATTTATTTTATTCTGTTTTTTAGTATTAGCTGTTATAGCGGCAACAGAAATACATCAACTTCAACTGTCTAACTATTATGGTTCATGAGATACGGCCTGGTGAAAGATGGATGGACGGACGGACAGCGAAGTCTTAGTAATTCGGTTACGTTTTACCTTCGGGCACGGAATTTAAAAAAGGACAGGATATACAGGACAGAATAGGCATCAGGTTCTGTGAAAGTAAATTACATTTGACAGCTAGAGATCGACTTGTTTTTATAAAGTCTGTGGTTGGAGTGGTGTTACTCGGGTAGTTGTACGGACTGCTCCGAACAGTCATTTAAGGTGTAGTTTAGTTATTATAAAAAAAAAGACATTAGGTTGCTACAACGGTGTAATTCATTTCCGCTTTCAGACATCAGTTTTGTTTTGTTTTGTATACTTCACGTTTTTTCTTGAATTGCTTTTACTACTTTGACACACAGCTTGGTATAATTGAAGAAACAGAATGACATATATAGTTATTTTTATAAAATTCGTAAAATTTTAATTTTAAAATTTATCTTTATATAATAATTACATGTTGCATCAACCGCTAATGTAAAACGGGCATTACAATTAACTTTACTAGGTAATTAAATCACATCTATTATGTACCAATGTTATTGCGAATACTCATACTCCGTTCACACACTTGCAAATACCTTGAGAGATAAATTTTTATTAGTGATTATCTTTTAAATGGAGCTAATTGGAATACCAGCGTCTTAAAAAATTAACTAAATTTTAGCTTACTAATGCAATGTTAAATATATCAAATATCAAAATAAACACGGTGTGGATTGATTCATCTGTCTATTATCTATTCAAAAGTTTAGTTATTTATAAATGCATTTCAAGAATAAAATGTCGTTATGCATTCGTTTCCACCTATATGAAACCCTTGCGTACAATGCAATCTGTCTATTATTTTACTGAATAACTCCCAACTTCTTGTGAATTGAGCAAAAAATAAAACCCGTGGAATGTTCTAAATCTGCAGTCAAGCTCCCATCAGACATAAACGAAGTTATAGAGTCCGACCATTTTTTCTCATTCAGAGTTATTAGTTTGATATTGGGACCTCCATAACTCAGGAGCGTAAAAAATTCCTATTACTTCCGCTGAATGGCCCGCTTTTTGTGTTTTCTTATGAATTAAAATATTTTTACTGGTTAAGAATAGCCTAAAGATAGGGATGAAAAATATGTATTCATGATACCTAGAGGTTTTCCTAGCACGAACGACCGGTTGTAAGTGTTTGACAAAATGAAAACATCGACAGTCCTATTATCGATAAGTAACACTTCAACGTCATAGAGGTAATACAAAGAGAAATATAGGTATATAGGGTGCGTCAGAAAGTAAATAATAATAACAACATTATAAATTTATTTATATTTTACATACTTCAGAAAGCACTTGGAAAACTTTTGTAACTTTCTTTCATCGTGTGAATTAATTATCCCATAGTCTACGATTTTAAGCTAACATGGTCATTTGCATTATAACTTATATTTAAAACGGGATAATTAATAACAAATTAATGGGGTAATTGTCCCGTTTTAAATATTAGTTATATCCCATGGTCACTTCATAAAGTTCGAATATGCCAAGTTTCCTAGATTTTGATAGCAAAGACTGTGAAAGTAACTAAACGTCATAATTTCATAGAACTTTGACGTTTAAAATAACACTTTTTCAAGTTTGACAGTTTATTTGCTTGGAAGAGATAACGTAGATTGGTTCTATTCTAACACACACACACCGATATTGTTTTTCAACTCGACGCAGAATATCACAAGTTCGTTGAAATGGGATGGTCTGTACTTACCGATAACAGGATTGTCGAGTTTGTGGCAAGCACTAAACAAATGTTGTTCCTGCTAGAAAAATATCTAGGTGTAAATTGATAAGATATATTGAAGAGATAATCGGCACAAGTCAGTGCAAATGGTCGCCATACATGATGGTGGCCATCCACGATCCTTCCTATCATCCAATCGGCATGACGCCTGACTCATGCCAATCCACTCCCCACACGGTCAGTTCTAACTGGTCCAATCGCTAGCGTCATGCCGATTCAACGATGGAAGGGATCGTGGATGGTCACCATAACTCGGAGAGTTGACAGAGTCAAATGGCAGTGAGCCCGGCTCTTGAAGCAATCCTCACCGTTGTGGCAGAAGACGTCTCGAGTCATACGACCTTTCCATACGAGTGTATGGAAAGACGCAGCATGCTTCTTTCGTCCGGGCATCAATGAGGTTGGGTTGACCCATTTTACTCAGCTACTTTTTACAAGCTGAATGTTGTTTGTACACACCCTATTAGGGATGACTCATACTAGACTGCGACGGGGCTACCTGAGACAATCTATCAGTTTCTATAGAAATTACCAGATCGTCCCGTCATCATTTATACCTACAAATTCGCTTCGAAAAGAAATTCCAAGCAGCCCTAATTATCGCTGGCCACACCGACAGAACTAAAGTGATGAACAGAAATTAAACACAGCACTCGTTTTCACAGGGTTCAGATGATAACTCAACATCTGAACCTGTGAAAACGAATGCTGTAAGGGGCACGAAACGTAGGTTTATGGTGTTAATAAACGCGACTAATCCGTCTTAAAGTGATTAATTTCATTGAAAAACAATCGCGGAAGCAGAGAACAATATGATGCACAGAAGTCATCACAACTCTAAATAGTGAATGTATGGGTCGCACTGAACAATTTTTATTATGGAGCTAAATCCAATATCGTTAAAACATTTGGCTATCCCATACAAGTCGCCAGTATCACACCAGCTGGAATACACGGTACCTACAGCAAATCAAAATCCGCGATTTTTACATTGTCCCCATACTTATTAAAATTTATTCAGTGTAACCTATAAATTCACTACTTACCACCACCACCAGTGACTAAAAAATCACCTTGTATACCTATGTAAGGTATACATAACAGTGCCATTCATAGAAGTGACCACGTAACATAAAACGAAAATAGACAAAATATTAAAGAATCACAAAAAACACTTAAATATTCTTAAGTATAATAGGAATAAATTCAGTTTGGCCCAATCGACTATATTGTTCAGGGGAATTTGTTGCGTGTCCGAGGAAGTATTAACGGTTTATTACTCGGATTAAGTTTTAAGAAAAAACTGGTACAATGAGCAAATTTTCTGCAGACGTCCGGATAATCCCAGGAGCTGTGGCAATGAAAAGCGCGGTGAAAAAATGCTTGTTTATTTCAGGTATTAAAGAATTAGTACTAAACAATAAATCAGACTTCATTAATATTAAATTAATGCACAATCGACGGAAGAGGAAGTGGAAGGGTTTTACGACACCTTGACCGCGACACTAAAGAGACTCCCAAAGCGGGAAGTCTCGATCATCCTGGGGGATTTTAACGCCAAGGTTGGGAATACCACAGACGACGACCACCTTCGTCGAGTTGCTGGCAAATATGGAATCGGAGAACGCAATGATAGGGGCGAACGTTTGCTACAATTCTGTTGTGAGGAAAATCTTACTATCGCCAACACCTGCTTTAAACATCATATCCGTAGATTATACACCTGGATATCTCCTGGTGACCGATGTAGAAATCAAATTGACTACATACTGGTAGGGACGCGGTGGAGAAGCTCAGTAACGAATACAATAACTTTGCCCGGTGCTGATTGCGGCTCCGACCACCAGCTTTTGGTAGCAACGGTGCGGTTGCGGCTGAAAAGGATACAGAAACCTAAAGTGACTTCGAATATGCAGTATATCAATATCACTACGTTTAGAGACAGTTTTGATCAGAGGATGGAGGACTTTCCGAATGGCATGTCAGACAGCGACAGTAAATGGGAACATTTCAAAAGGATGGTAGAGGAAACAGCTAGAGGCAACAAAATGGCGAAACCTGGTATGAAAGACTTCATCACAATTGAAACGGCTCAAGTAATCCTCCAAAGGCGCGAACTGAAAGAGAACGGCATTTGCTCAACTACAGATCAGCAGCGGTATGCAGAACTGAGTCGCCAAGTACAATTATGCTGTCGCAAAGATTATGACAACCATATCAACCAAATCTGCAATGATCTAGAACGGCACTCGCTAAAGAACGAAACCAGGTATCTTTTTCAAAAAGTAAAAGAATTGACTGGTACACGTAAATTAAGAACCTGTGCCATTGAAGATAAGGACGGCCGACTACTTACGGATGTGGCCCAAGTGTTGGAACGCTGGAAAAATTACTGCGCGGAGCTGTATGACACGGTTGAACCTGCTGGCGCTAATATCACATGGGTGCCAGCGGAACCTGATATCCTTCCATCAGAAATTGAAGATGCTATCAAAAGTCTTAAGTGTAACAAAGCGCCGGGTAAAGATGCTATTACAGCCGAAGTATTAAAAAACCTAGGTCAGCGCGGCACCAAAGCTATCCATGAAATCTGCAATACCATATGGAGTTCTGGAAAATGGCCAACTGACTGGACTGAATCAGTGTTTATTCCTCTGCATAAGAAAGGCTCTTCAAAAAATTGTGGAAATTACAGAACCATAGCCCTAATATCTCACGCTAGTAAGATCCTCCTCCATGTGATAAATCGACGTCTCAATTCCTTTTTAAGCCGCCAGATACCTGAAGAGCAGACGGGCTTTGTGAAGGGCAGGGGAACGCGGGAACAGGTACTGAATGTCCGCCAAGTCATAGAAAAGAGCAGGGAATTTAACTGCCCCGTAATCCTTTGCTTTATTGACTACACCAAAGCCTTCGACTGCGTGCAGTGGGACAAATTGTGGAGTGTGCTTCTCGAAATGGGAGCTCCAGCTCACCTCGTGGCGTTAATTCAGAGTCTGTACACGGAGAACCGCTCTTTCATTAGGATAGGCATCGAGTGCTCCAATATGTTCCAAACAAAGAAGGGAGTGAGACAGGGCTGCATCCTGTCCCCTGCGTTATTTAACATATATGGAGAATATATCATTCGGAAGACTATGGAAGATTGGGAGAAGGGTTTCCGAGTCGGCGGGAAGAGACTCTCAAATCTCCGGTATGCTGACGACACTGTTCTTCTGGCAACATCCATGGAAGATCTGAATGAGTTGTTCCAAAAACTCGAGTTAGAAAGTGGCAATCTAGGTCTCGCAGTGAACAGAGCCAAAACCAAGGTGATGGTAGTGGACCGTGCGGGAAAGTTAACAAATGTCACCTGCAATATTCCGGGCATTAATGTCGTCGACCGCTACATTTACCTGGGCTCGCAGATCTGTAATGACGGCAGTTGTATCCCTGAAATAAAAAGACGCATTGGGATGGCAAAAGATGCTATGACCCGTTTAAATAACATCTGGAAGAAAAGAGGAATTGGTATCAAAACCAAAATGAGACTGATACGAGCCCTGGTATTTCCTATCTTCCTGTATGGAGTAGAAACGTGGACAATCTTAGCCCGAGAAAGACAGAGGATTGATGCATTCGAGATGTGGTGCTGGAGGCGAATGCTGCGAATACCTTGGACTGCGCGACGCACCAATGCATCGATCCTGACTCAGCTGCGAATAAAAACTCGCTTATCTACCATATGCCAGCAACGTATTTTGTCATATTTCGGCCACACAATGCGCAGAGGGGACGAAAATTTACAGAAGCTCATTGTGGTGGGGAACACTGAAGGTAAAAGATCCCGTGGTCGTTCACCAACAAGATGGACGGACCAAGTGAAAGACTCGTCTTCATCCAAGTTCTACTCGGTCGTAAGAAACGCACAGGATAGAAACCGATGGCGACAGATCATTCGCTCCAGATGTAACAATGATGCTGACCACGATCCTCAGACATGAGGGACCGACCAGAGAAGAAGAATATTAAATTGAAATTAAAATCTAAAATAATAATAATAACAACTAGCCTCAAACTAACATACCCTCTATAAAAGGAAAACCTCGTCCAGCAAATCAGCTTGCGGCATGGATCCCATAACGCTGGCGGCGTTACCTCTCTGTATTGCAAGCGAGATTCGCTGAGAGAGGTAAGCGCCAGCCCGCTTCATACCCCCTGACCAGGGACTCATGGTCTCCACTGCAAGCGCCGCAAACTTGTAATCCTTGGCTAAGGACGAGTATTAGCGGCGCTTGAGAACCTGGGCCTGTCCAGCCGCACCACCAACCTGTGTACGGAACGCCTGGATGTGGGACTGCGCAAACGTGTCAACGCATGTTGCGTCTCACACCAGGATCCTGCCAAGTTTCCACGGTACCAAAGTAGCCCCGTAACATGCCTACGGGTTCTAGGAAACGGGTATATTATATTATATTTTATATGAGTAACTAAGCAAACATGCTCCTAGTGGGTCCTTTTCTAAATCAAAATTGCTGCAATTGCATTAAGCGCTGCAAACAAATTCAATTTTAACACGAACTCATATTTGCAAATTCAAATGCGCTTTGCAAGCGAGCTTTTAAGTACCAATTTAGAAACGCTCGTCCCGTGGCCCGACTGCGGGCGATCGTCGACGGAACGCTGCAAATTGGATCATTAAAAGCTTAAGCTGCCAGCTTTAAGCTTCTCAAAAAACGTGTCGTGGCGCGTTTTTGTGTTTACACCTAAATTTTGTTAGTTATGACAATTTTTTGGGTCAGCTGATTTAAATATGAATACCTTTGTATACCTGTGTGATTCACTGTTTTTACAAAACAGCATCTACCCAAAAGAAATGCTTGACAGCAACTGTTTACCAAGTTTCAAGAGAATCACCCCGCTCAAAGAGACGACAATGGGGGCTACCTTATTGTCGCCCACCAGGCGGCGAATTGGCTCGCGTTCCCCATTCCCACATGGGGTCAATTATGGCTGTCAAATATGTGTCAAACACTGTTTTTCATACAAGACATTTAAAGTTTAGAAGATGACTCACAGTAGAAAGGGCCGGGACGTAACCGGGCCGTCCCGTCCCATCATGTCCTTTCCTAGTGTGAGTCATCCTTTATAAGGGATTATTTGTTAGAGTTATATCAAGTTAAGTTTGCATCGATTTTGATAAAAGGAAGTGCGCAAGCGCAAGTGTTAATTTGAACTTTAAACTTCAATGAAATTATGATGTTTACTTAACATTTTCACTGTCCATGCTATCGAAAATCATGCAAACTTTGCTTAGGTGGATTCTAGAACTAGCTAAACTAAAAAGATTTTAAAAATGCGTTTTCAATCGAAACTCAAGCCACATGATACAAAATATTCGCCCACGCGTGATATTAAATTAAACTCTGTGCATCACGGCTCGTTTTCAGAATTTGTGGTCAAAATGAATTTTACGAACGTGCATGAATAAAGCTGTCGGCTGGGTCAGGGCTACTAACGCAAAAATGGAATAATCGAAAATTGATTTATCTCTCTCTCTCTCTATCGCATCTTACGCATCTATATATTCGAAGGATAGAGATGGAGCCCCGAAAATGATGAATTACAAACTTACCTATTAGTAGACCAACGTACCTATTAGTAGAACAACTTAACTATTACAGTACTTATAACACATTAGCCATGTGACTGATCACACCCCAAATGCGTTACGAAGCTGACCAAAAAAAACGGGACACTCTTTTTCTTTTTTTTTATCAATAGCACTCGTGATTCTGATTATAAAAAACCTAAAACTTCCTATAATAAAAAAAAAGGAAATGGTACCCTATTTTAAAAATGCCCTTACAAGTATGCCCTTACAAGTATTTTTGAGCTAGGTTACAAGTACTTTTGAGCTTACTGCGCTATTTAGAGTGCAAACTTAGCTTGGTAGATGGCAATTGCTGGCCATATACGTTCGTGCATATCCGTCGTATCTGCCAGTCGATATATGGAAAATTTGTCTGGTGGATGCCCTGCGGACATACCCACTTGGATTGCTCGAACGTGTATGGCTGGCATAGGGTGATCATCAAATTTTTCATTGAGATGGAATACGTACTAGGTAACTTACGGTATACAATTCTGAAACGCAATCCTCACTTTATAAATTATTTTACAAGATCGCGTCTGAAGTAGGCGTTATTCAAATTTAACGTCAACATCTTTTGAAATATGAAGAATCATTGCGAACAAAATCCGTAAATATTGCTACGGGAGAAGGTAAACAAGGGTTTTTGTGTAAAAATGCTGAGTCATTCGAACGTTTGGAAGGTATTCAATAGGTACCCGACTTTATCCTCTGTCAAAAAAATGTACGCCCATTTTCAATATTGAACGAAGTAACCACTTATATACGAACTGACTATGGCTGCTTTTAGTAACTGAAATTAAATATGAAATAGGTTGCTTTGCGTAGAACTTTGCTAAACTATAAGAGTGAATTTTAACCTAAAATTAAGCCCTGAGGGAAAGCTCCAGTTTTTATTCAATTTTTTTTTATAGTTATAACATAATATTACAAAATTATAGTTTTAAAATGTTGTAGAGTTCTTTATGGGACAGCGCTCTCATATTTTAAACGTCTTTCTATCTAGTCTATGTCGATGGGCATAACATCACAGATTAAATTTATTTTTAGATATTTTTTTTCAGTCTCTTACAAACTTAACTTGTTTCAATATCTGAATCAACAATTATTAATACAATCACAATCACTAAGTACGAAAACACAATACCAACCGCCATTTGGCTTCGACATCATTAACTTCCACCGTTTAGCTAAATGTCTTTTTTCTTATCAAAGCACCTGAAAAAAAATAAGTCCCTTGAAACAAAGGCTTTGTTCCAATTTACATGATGGAATCAAAGCCGAGGAAAAGTTTTTATAAAGTGGTAAGTGCTACAAAAGCTTAGGTAATGTTGTGGTATTGTTAGAGTTGTTTGGAAATATATTACAAAATAGGTAACGTAAATAACTCAAAATCAGCAGCCAAATAAGTGCATCTAGAAATGAACTGTCAAATTTTAAAGTGTTATTTTAACCGTCTTTTTATGAGATTATGACGTTTACTTAACATTTTCACAAGTCTGTGTTGTTTCAATCAAAATATGAAACTTTAGCATAGACGGACTCTACCTGTAGTTTTACAGGTAAACCCCGCCAATACAAGTGTATGAGTCAGTTGCGTGTTGGTTTACCGCTACGTACCAACGTGCACTGCACCCAAATTGCATTTGTCTGCTTCGTGTTTACATTTCCGGCCGGCATTTCCGCGGTTAAGTAGGTAATTCCCAGGACGGCCATTTTTGTACTTTAACGTCAAAGACTTATATATACAATAAAAATATCCCAATAAAAAGTAACAATCGTTGACTCTCGAATACTGAGTTATTTTAGCCACGTCATGCGAAAGGAAGACGCTATGGAGAGACTTGTTTCTCCAAAGAGGTCCCCGAATCGTAACCAGTTCACCGATGCGGGCAGATCTACATCGGGGGCCGTGAGAGCTTTGTAGCACCGCCCGTGTAGCTCTTTGCTCTTCCATACCGTCTTACGGTCCTCGGTGCTTAGTACCACAGGTTTGCGCCAATTCTCGTTTGCCAAGAAGAGCGGTGTGAGATTTCCGTCTACTACCGCCACATCACGATGCATACCACTCTCGTTGTTAAGGAAATAATTTCTAAGATTGTACACCTCACGGTTGTGGAGGTTTTTGGCGTTTAAAAAGCCACGACCTCCACATTTACGTGGGATGTACAATCTCATAACAGACGAGCGTGTTGTAGCATTTATTTATCAATAATGGCGGGACAGAGTAAACAGCCTGTTCAACGACCCCTGGGACTATGACTTCACTGCTAAGTGTACACGATTAAGAAGAAGAGAAAATTTAACCGCGCTATTTTGGTAACATCTATCTAAAAACCATTTCGTCAGGCAACTTTGATTTTCTCCCCCGTGCAGTGACGGGTTAAGTTTTCATCACTCCCTTTTCACCCGCGGTGAAATGAAATAGCTGCATACTCTTTCTTAAGGATGACTCACACCCACGATCCGATCCGATCCGATCAGTCTGGGATGATCTGTCAGTTTCTATAGAAAACGTCACGTGACCTCCGAGGGCTCCGAGCTATCTTTCTATAGAAACTGACAGTTCGTCCTAGATCAGATCGGATTGGTGCGTGTGCAGCCATTTCTTTACTTTAATTCTGGTTTTTTTTCACTCGATCACTTGGTTTAAAAAGAAAAGACTAAGAGCGGTATCACACTTGCAATTTGCGAGAGAGTTTTGTATGGAAGCAAACACGTCGCGAGTTTGCTGCGTACAAGTTTTGTATAGAAACGCTTTCACATCGCCGAAATGTGATAAGGCCTGTTATCAAACGTAACATCAACCACAACATTGTCGCTCGAAACCCGGCAAAACAATCCAGTCTTTGACGTCAGTTACAAAATTGTTCCCTCCAAAAACATGCCATTAGGTCCTGCCCCGTATTTACAGGGCAAGTGCCCAAAATTAATTTTGCTCCTTATTTTAATGGCATGTCTGAAATACTTGGGACGTTACAAAAGTTGGGTTTGTTTGAACAAAGGGCGTACGTTGGACTTTATTAGTCTTTTGTTGTAAAAATTGGACTGTGTTTAACAAGCTATATATTAATATGTAATGAGATACGGTCTAGCAGGCTTTATCTACTGTTGCTGTTTTTTATCGTTCTTTTCAGTGAAAAGTAAGTACAAATAGTCTTTACTGTGCCGTTAAAAAGCTTAACAAATAACTAAACATAAAAGCAGACCTTTTATTGCTGAACAGCGGTTTTGTTAGCTAGAGAAGAAACTAGTAAAACTTTGTTAAACACATATTTACTACGTGAAAATGTTTAAATTTTAAAACTGAATTTTTTAACTTTTACGAATTTTATATAATGTTGAATTGCATTTTTCAAATGTAACCTTAAAGGGATACCTACTTGTATTGCAAAACAATCTGGGGCCCCATGACGCCTTAACGCCATTCAGGTTAGGTTCTTAACTGTGATCATTTGTAAGGCAGCGACTCAGTTTAGGTCCTAAACTGAGTCTCGATTGGCATCTTGGATACACATGCTATACCTAAACCGAACCGCATCACTGGAGGCCTTACCATGACGTCTTAGCACGATTCAGTATAGGTTTAATACATATTACATACACATTACATAATATTTTTAATACATGAGTTAAGGGGCTTTGCCATGACGTCTTAACTTAACTCTTAACGTCTTAACTGTGCGTACTAGGTGCTTAAGTTGTATAGCAGCGATTCAGTATAGGTTCAGATTAGGCTCAGTTGTATGGAAGCGACTCAGTTTAGATCATCAACTGAATCGCGTTAAGATGTCATGGTAAGGCCTCCAGTGATGCGATTCGGTTTAGGTCCTTAACTGTGTTAACTTGTTCAGGGGCCCTACCACAATGTTTTTAAAAACGATTCAAATGCAGAGTAGCATGTGTATCCAAGATGCCAATCGAGACTCACAAAGCACAAATAGAATACTTGAAATGAAAATTGTTTACTCCACATTCCTGACAACAACTCCAGCAGCAAATCTAACTTTCCAAAGTACTGGAACTCGGGTTTAGATAATTACGCGGATGCACAACGTCAGATGTTACTCGTATTTCCATAGTTTGGGAAATTCACCACCGTGAGACAAAGTTGTACAAAGTTATCTAAGATAATCTAACTAAGGCGACGTCGACAAAACGACTGTGACAATATGAACAGGCATTGTCGTGTTTTGTCATTGTATCTGGGCCCTTACCATGACGTCATAACGCGATGTAGTTTAGGCCCTAAACTGAATCGCGTTAAGACGTCATGGTAAGGCCCCTGCTATCTAATAAAGGCAAAGAAAAAGAAATTCTGTCTAAAGCTAAAATAATACGAAGAGACCTGTCGTATACTCGTACTCCAATAACCTTATAACCTATGGGAAAGATTGCGTAATAAAGAAAGCCAGATTAGCGAACGAAACTCAAAAAACCGAATGTCAGTTTTTTTAGTACGAGGGTCCATATCCCCCGAACCTTCCTTTCTAGCCCTTGATTTTTATATTCTTCAAAAGTTTACAAAACAACCCACGCAAGTGATACAAGGAGTCATGCGGTTTTCGTTGTTTTCTTTTAGTGCCAACACCGTTATCAAAACAAAGTTCTCTGACAGAATACAAATCTTCCCTTTACAATTTCTTGAAATTTGAACACATTTAACCTTTGGTATTTCAGTTTGCAAATTTATACTATAAGTCTATAAGAGACCTGAGCTGTATTATAAATAGACATATCAAAGAAAACGTCGAACTCAGTTTCAATAGCCTCAATCAACGCTTCAAATAATATTTTGTAAGGTTTTCTTTTTTAATTTTGCCTTCAAGGCACGTGTATCCTTTTACACAGATGTAGATTTAAATGTATTTTTGAGACACAGATGTAATAAAGTAGATAGGAGACGTAAAACGCTTAAGAAGTTTATGTTCTATAAATTAATTATTAATATTAACTACTAGCTGACCCGACAGACTTCGTCCTGTCAAAAAGATTTGTAATGTGTTAAATGAAGTACTTTGACATGTTTCCACAAATTGGAGGACTTTAGACAACAGTGAGTGCTTGATGAACTTTATACCATAGCAATAAAGCTCAAATTGACTACGTTTTAGTTACAAATCATTTGTATGGGAAAAAGAAACGGGCTATTTTTAGGGTTTTTCCATCAATAATTCTAATTTTTCTCGCCGTAAAAACCATCCTTGAACTTCAACGAACATTTAAAAAAAGATTTGGCCAAATTGGTCCAGGCGTTGTTGAGTTATGCGCTTACCAACACATTTTGCGATTCATTTTTATATTATAGATTAATAATAGTAGGGGAGGTCAAGATGATAAATTTGCAGTAACTCGAGCGTCGTGGGGACCTTTTGGAATCGAAAAATGTGTTGATAGGTAATACAAAAGATGTTTGATTTTTAGTGGAAGAGGAAGCGAATACATACTTATTATACGTGGAAACACTCGAGCGTGTCAGGTATGTATGTACTGATCACGCGACGTTTCTTATAATATAAAAATAATCTATCGCGTTCCAGTAAGTCAAGTGAGGTTATGTTTGTTACAATTTTGTGAGAGAGGCATCTCTTAAACTTTTTGCTGCAATTGTCAGAATTTAAAATGGCACCTTTTTAACAAGTCATTAATCCACTATTTCTTATACTGACGCGGTGACGCGTAAGATTATTTTTGAGTATACCTTATTTTTTTAACATGATTGAATCTAAATCAAGGACTCACATACGGTGGACTCGGTGGAGGTACTTAACGGGGTGCAAGGTATCCTCCCATATGTTAGTCTGTCGCGCCGGTGTTACTACAGAAATCCCCTCTTGGCCGCACGTACTGTATAATGAATGTTTGAGGACAATCTTACACAGATTTACATACCAAGTAGATTAATACAAAATTATAATAATATATCGATACTTATTAAAAACATCGTTAACTAAGAAATTAAATACCCGTGATAGGTACATATCGTAAGCACACAAACTTAGTGGAATTTTAATCCGGGACCTCCAGCTTGGTCACTATTGATTTATGTTAGAAAGGTCGTTAATCGTTAGTACTTATTTATACGGTTTACTTATTTATCGTCGAAAATAGTATAGAAAAATATCACTTTCCACACAACTTTTCCTGTTTTCATTTGGATGAATCATTAAATGGCATGCAACGTTTTGCATAAATACTTTTCTCATGTTTTTTTTTTTTGACATACAAACTTAACCTATGCCATATGATAATATTGCCAAATGAAACTATAAGGTATTTGAATTTAGTTAACGTTGGTAACCTAACTAAACTTTATGTGATACATTTTTGGGAAATGAAATTGTGCGAAACAAAATTCGGCAAAATAGCAGTAGGTACACGTAGTTTGTAGGTCCTATTTGCTTATTGTCAACTTTGTTTAGGCGTATAAGTTGGATTGGTTTATATTAAGATTCCTGTAGACATATAGCTGGTAATGTACGTTCGGGCATATTTGCCGGATATGCCGTAAATGTATGGGAGATTTATCTGGCGGATGCCCGTCGGACATACCCACAATGAATAAGTGACGGATTGCCCGAATGTAATTGGCCGGAAAATCTCATGATCTTGCTTGTCTAATGACAAAAAACTCATAGATAAACCTAAATATAAATAGACACTTAATTTCAGAAATGAGACAGAAATATGTATATTCCCTTTGTCTACTATTCCTAAATCTGTGTCAAAACGAGATGTCGGCAAATTGGAGTAACAAGCACGATTTATCTTTCCTGTCACTTTCGCTGAGACGGATAAAGAAGTCAGCCAGTTAAGGTCTCAAATAATTCGTGGGTGAATAAATTTCTTTTAATTTCAGTTTATACTTGCTCTGCCAAGTCAATAAATGATGAATAGGATGGTTTGATTATAAAGAGAAATCAGAAAATTACGGGACTAAATATATCTGACACTTATTGACCGAGCCTCATAGATATAAAATATTTTATTTTTGAACAGAAACAGTTTTTTCGTAGAAATCGCAAAACGTCTGGTTGATGTTATTGGTGACCGAAGAGCTGGTGGCTTCCTCGCACAACGTATCAGCATTGCGATACAACGAGGAAATGCCGCCAGCATCCTAGGTACAATGCCTTAAGGACCTATTTTAGATTTAAGGTAGGTAGGAGGAGGTAGGTTAGGTAGCATATGCGAACCAAAATTTGCCAAAAAAACAAATTATTCAAAAAGAAAGGAAAAGTGAAAATTCTCATCACCTCGGGCGAGACTCGAACTTGCGACTCTGCGATACATGCCCATTGCTCTGCCAACTTAGACACACTTCTCCATATCCCTCGTATGCGTAGGTATGTGCTTATAAAAGATGGCTAGGATACCTTACCTTTAGTATCACGTGACGCTTTCTATGAAATTTGACACATCGTACTGGCCCGTCCCGTTCTAGCTGGACTCATTATTTAAGCTTGCTAATGACATAAGCCAGAATTAAATGATCCCATTCCATTCGGAGCACTTTCACTTTATTGCTGTTTCAGCAGACTTAAAAAAAAGATTCTCCATTCGACTGTATTTGTATACGATTTTAAGCTAACGTGGTCATTTACATTATAATTACTATTTAAAACGAGATTTTGGTGAGCTCCCGATATTAAACGTAAGAGGATACATCGGTACGGCGTGTAGTTAGACCACAACTAAAAACTCCCAGTAATCAGTTTCATCGTGATCAAGGCTCTAGTAAATATCGAGAGCTCACAAAAACAAATATTAATGATAATATCTCGTTTGAAATAGTATTTACGACTGTGTTTTTCTGTATATTTTTTATATACCAAGTCGGTGGCAAAAAATCATACGACCCGCCTGATGGAAACATGCGCGTTGCTGACCCATTAAATCTTGTACACTCCTTTTTTTGAAGAACCCCATACTGTAATCTTTCGGAAAAACCTCGGCACAGCAGTGGCTCACCTCATTCCACAGCCGGAGCGTCCGAGGGAAGGAATTCCACTGAAACCGCACAGAGCGCGGCTATTTAGTTTGAAAGGTGTGTGGAGCGCCCTGTCGATGGCGGGCGGTGCGATGGTGAAAAGTGGAAGTTGGCATCAAGTCAAACAAATCTTTATAACACAACCTATTGCACCGGCGATATAACACACATAAGGACTGTGTGTATTTGTCTGTCTGGATGTTATGTAGTTACTCCGTCAATTATTATGAATCGATTTCGATAAATAATTTAGTTAGAATAAATGAGAATTTACTCTGATCGGCTGATAGGATTTATAAGAAAAAGCGGGAGCTCCATTTGGGAGAGACCACCAATTATGCCACTAAGTAAATTTCTTCTAAAGAAACAATTACTTACAAGTGATTCTTATAATTAATGTAAAAGTACTTCGTCCCTAATTGATTCAATGAAGGATCAAATCGATTGTTACTTACTTTGAAATCATCAATCACATTGCGTGAGGGATAAACGATAAAAACAAGCCTATTAAATTTGAATTAGTATTTTTACGTTTTTATTTAATTTGATCGTAGTTAACAAGGCTGGGATCTTGAACACGATGTGCTTATTTATATTAATAAAAACATTTAAATTATAATATAATTACATTTATATTAAACAACATTTTACAATGCATATTCTTGGAAAATTAATGTTATACATAGAAAGTGGTTATTTTCCGCACACGTGTGCGAATTGCTTAGTACCTCGGTATAATATTTTTTCGCACCACCAATCTGCCGCTCTATCAGGTGTATTGCGCAGCGCTATTCTTATCCCTCGTACAAGGCAATTTAAAATGTTTTTCTTCACACTTGCTCGTAAATGGTGAAATTATATTCAAGCATACTTAGACTTAATGAGCTGTATTAAGCCCATGGTCGTAATGGTTCTTCATATTACTTTACCGCCCGACCGGGCCCCCCGGAGGACCCACGCTCCACGCGCCGTATAAGTTATTTTATTTCCTCGCAAATGTGATTAAAAACATTGTACCTATGTATCACGGGCGGTACAAGAATTATGAACTCATGTTAACATTAATCCCTCGTCTTCTGCTCGGGCTTAAATTCACACTGTAACTGTAGGTAATTACTACAATGTACTAATATTATAATATACGTGTTGAAATGCAGGCTTCTTTCCAACTCATATTTTGTTGGCACCGCAGGTATTATTATTATTATTGCGGTTCCAACCGCAGCAGGTTCAACACAAATTAATCGGTCACAGACCACAGAGCAACATTTACCTTAAACATTCATAAAGTTCAACTTCAGTTTTGACACTTCAGTGACGTGGTGTCTTAGTGAAAACGTTTGTACGGCATGGCTACAAAAATGTTAAAACACAGACTTTGTTCGTGTTTTAAGATCAGCGACACTCGTGCGGAAAAAAACTTACTTTTCAGACTTAAAACATAAATAACTATTTTGAAAATAGAATCGTTTTTTACCATTCCATAAATATCTGTTTTAATTAGTAGTATTTTAGTCATAATTAATATCGGTTTTTTACAGCATGCCAGACAAAGGTAGAAAAACCCAAAACAACTTGGAACGCACGTGACAGAATGAGATGCATATTATACAATGTTGCCTGCTAAGCTCAGTGGTGCTCTCCGAAATCTCTACTTCTTTCTGTATTTTGTTGATTCTCTCGTATATCTTTTCCCGGACCGACGCATCGCGATGCATTCCAACATAGCAGACGCATAAAATGACCACATAGCTCAGAATAACGTTTAAATTTACTGCGGCATTTCCACACCAATCCAGCTATAACAAAACGCAAACTCCACAGCTTTACTCGTATGTGTTTACGATCAAAGTTATCCATTATATTATACGCTAGTAACTTCCTTTGTTTTATTACACTGCATGTTAGCACAGTATAGGGAACGAGTCTCTTTACCCAGTAGTCCAATTTTGAATATTTAATAATTAAATCAATACTTAAATATTAGGAAACAATCACACATATCGACTTAGTCCAAAATCCAGGAAAGCTCAGTCACGGACTTTAATTGATAGGCCACTTCCCAAGTTCGTATTTTAGCCATGAAATACAAATCGGATTTCCTCGTATATACTCGTATATTTTAACAACGAATAACAAATTGTACATATTAAGGTTACAAAATATGAACTCACGCAAGTGAAATAAGAAGTAAAGCTGTTTTCACGCTCTTTAAGTGCGGGGAGCTCCAGGCCTCGAAACCCCCTTCTGACCCTTGATTGTTACGAATAAACCCACGCAGGTGAACAAAAAAGTGAAGGTCTTTTCATTCTCCCCGTACTCGACAAAAAGTTAATATTGAACCTATGCAGGTGAAATAAAAAGTCAAGCTCTTTTCATGTTCTTTAAGTGCGGGGAGCTCCAGCCCCCGAACCCCCCTTTTGACCCTTGATTGTTTTCAAACTGTACAAAATTTTACGAACAAATCTACGCAAGTGAACAAAAAAGTGAAAATGTTTTCATTCTCTTACTCTACAGAAAGTTAGGGTTGAACCTCCAGTAACGTAAGGAGTCAAGGCGTTTTCAGTTTTAGTGCGGGGCTTCTTCCCCCCGAATCCTCCTTTTGACCTTTAATTGCTTTCATTCTTTACAAAAGGTCACGAATAAATCCATGTGAGTGTAAAACAACGTATGTATTTTTGTATTTGTATATAGATATTTAACTCATACTTAGAAGAATGCGTTTTCTTACAAAGTCCGAACATAACCTTAACCACTTTTAGTATGGCAATATATTTTCGGTCAAAATAGTATTCGACATTTTTGTGCATTATGCCAAATTATGTTTCTGCTACATTAAGATTCGGCGAAAATCGATTATTCCAAGTCTGTTATGACAAAAGCGTTTCGAACAAACCAAGTAGAGTGCAATTTTACCTAATACTACAGTAAAATTTTCACTTGAATAGTTACAATCAGTTTGGCACTAATTCTTCCAGAGTGTATACTGTGTTTACGATCAAAGTTACCCATTTTTATTACTAGCGAATACTTGGTTTTATTGCATTGAATTTTAGTTTGCGTTTTGTTTTGTTGTACAAGCGAAATTTTCAAATGTCAGTGAACGAAAATACTATGAACAGATATTGAATTTTTTTGTATGCTACTATTTTTGGAATGGAACTAAACGTTTTGACACACGGACGTTACTAGATATTTATTAAACGAATCGATATCTATAATTATACAGCGTGGGTATTTGATACAGGGGAATAATTAATCCAGCTATAGTACCTGTTCATATTAATCGTATGGGATAATTATTTCGTTAAATTGTGTTATTAATTAGGTGTAATTATTTTTCTAAGGTGCGACAGGGCTGCAATGTATGTTGTCCAACTTTGTTTGACATGATAAATGACACTGACATGATACTCGTAAGACGTTTAGATAGCTACGTTAATTTATGTAATTCTCGTACAGAGGCCATTATTTATAAAAGAAGAAGGATGCAATACATTGCGTGCTGAATTTTTATGTATGAAAAAAAAAACAACTTCATTCCCTAGGTCCAATAGTAATCGTCATTAAAATACTCGCCCGTATCAAATACCCACGCTGTATATGTTTTGTAATTAGTAAACGAGATCCCCCGTACCCATGCTCCATTCGTATGGTAGATTAATTCGTGGCTTTTTTTAGCGCTAAGAAGCTAGGGGGTTGTTAAACGAATTTTAATTATTAATGACGTGAAGTGGTACTTTTACTTAACAAGGTGGCTTTTTGCATTATTTTATGGAAAAGAGAAAGAAATCGAAATCCAAATGTCAAGATATATTTAGCTTAGTGAAAGCACCATTTATACAGGAATCGGAAACATGTTTTGCATTCGTACAAAGGTTTGATTTTTCGTGATCCATGCCCATGTTTTATATTTAAATTCATTGATTTAACTAATAACTATAACTCATAAAAAATAAAAATTGTAAAAAAATGTATATTTATTCCAGACATATAAAAACACAAGGTGTTGATTAAACTCTTAGAATTAATCTCAAAAATAATTATTATAGGTATACCAGAGTTATTTAATTAGGAAACATTAGGTATTGTTGATGTGTGAATTGATTTCAGAAGTTATACCGTACGCTTTCAATTCAATTCAATTCAATACTTTATTGCAAATAAGGTAGAAACCATGCAGCAGTACATATACACATTATTCAGTAGTAGGTACATTTTGACTTAAATATATCACAAAAGAAATAATTAAACATATGTCAGGAAAGAAGAAATATAAGACAAGTAATAGAACACAATAGATATCAAACATAATCACAGGAGATAATCAACTACAAAACAAAAAGTAAAAACAAAATCTGTAATATAACAATTTAACATGTCAATAACCTAATATTGTTTTCATCATTTCCACAGATTTATTAAATATTTATTATTCACAAAAACATGTCAAAAATAATAAAATCAAAATCAAAATACAAAAATAATCCTTAATAAAAAATAAAAAATAACACTAAATACAAAATCAAAAAACTATCATGTCAATTGGTTTATACCTATTAATCAAATATCTTACCAAAGTATTCGTCCAAATTATAAAATGGTCTACATTTTAAATAAATTTTAAGCTTTGCACTAAAGTCCTTAATATTATTGGAATTCCTAATGTTTATGTCAAGATTGTTGAATATTTGAATAGAAACGTGGTTGATGCTTTTCCTGTAGTGTACAAAATTTGATTCAGGTAGTAAGAGTCCTATGTTACGTCGCAGTGGGTATCTTTCGCATGCTTTAGATTGGTACGAGCTTAAGTTCCTATAAACAAAGATACATATTTTCTGTATATATAGTGCTGTCACTGTGAGGATATTGTTTTGTACAAAGAGATCTCTGTGAGTTTTAGGGAAGTAGCCTTCTATGAAGCGTATACATTTCTTTTGCATCAGTAATATCTTATTTATACTCGGGCTGTTACCCCATGCCTCAATGCCATAACGTATAATGCTTTCAACGTAAGAGTAGTAAATGGTTTTCTTTCAGGTATAAATCTTGGGTGGTTGTTTGATCAGGAACCCGCTCTACCGTGAAAAGTAAGTTTGTATAATATAAAAACAAAATGGCGAACGTATTTGTTTCGGAGATTTAAATCTCACGACAAAGCAAACAGATGGAAATGTGTGTCGCTTTAATTCTCTTTTTATGTAATTTTATAAAAACGACGCGAGTAACGTTTATTCTGAAAAAAAAAGCAACACTAATTAAGTTATGCTTTCTGGTTTTTATTGTTTTGCTCTCCAAGATATTACGGAAAAGACAATTATTAACGTGCCAACAATGTTTATTAGTAAATATAAGACTAATTGTAAGCAACAGCCCTTGCGTTTTAAGCATATCACAGCCTGATTTGCTAGCAAAATGAAGACGCACGCACATTTATACGCGCATTTATTCATTCGGTTCTTTTGTGTGGCTAGACGCATGCGACCAACGGAATACGGTTTCCCAATATGTAAACTAAGACTTAATTTTATGAAATGAAGCGTAGGCTGCCAGTCATTGTTACCTTAGAAATGCCCACAAAACGCCAGACATATTTATATAAAAATAATTACCAAAAATATATCAGCAAACCAAATTCAAAATGAATTCCCATACCCATACAGTCTCCACGAATTACCCTGTATACACAACAAAATGGATTTCGTTTATCGGACAAACCGCCGCCCGATCCCTGGGTCCCAGGGTGCATGTACTCTATTACAAAATTGCGTTCAAGATGTGATATTTAGATAGGGTTTAAACCTCTGGCAAACGGGTTGAAAGTTTGTACCGGATTAGATATCCAACGCGGTACAAACTTTCAACCCGTTAAAGTTACTCCTAAAATGTAAAGTTATACAATTTCGAGTTGTGTTAATTTAAATTAGAATTTTAAGCTAACATGGTCATTTGCATTATAACTTATATTTGAAACGGGATAATTACTATGTACCTATGTTTGTTTTATTGAGCACCCGATATTTCGACACTGTTGCAAGCGTCATGTTCACGGAGTAAACTGATGACAATAAAACAAACATACCTACATGGTAATTATCCTGTTTCAAATATTAGTTATAAGTAAATTAGAATTTATGCGAATATCCACATTAACTGTATTATTATATTAACATTACCTAATTGTTCGGAATGTTTGGACATAATTTAATCAAATTTTTTCCCTTTATTTGATTCTCGGGTTTAGAATAATTAATAAAATAGTTTAATTTTTTTTTTGGATTTCTACAGTGTTGGAAAAGTCTTCAGCATGGTAATATTAAAACACAGATTATCTCAATTTAAAAACAAGAATACCTTGCCTATTAGAAGAGTGTTTTTTTTTGTTGAGAAGCCCTTAAAATGGAATGTCGTAAGAGTATGTTTTATGATATTAAATACCTACTTAGCACTTGCACATAAGTAAATGGCATAAATAATCATACCGTCATGTAAACTTTTATCTGTTTCAATGTAAGACGTGCCTAAGATAACTTCTGATCATATGTGGGAAATGGGTAACTTTTCCAAATAAACGTAATTTGATGTCTGTCAAAGAGTATCTTAAAGCGGTTAACACATTTTTATTGCACTTGTCGTTCAGAAACTGCCATCACTGTCAAGTCTTTGTCACGCAACACTAAAACTAGATCTAAAGAACATGTCACGTCGAAAAGTTCGGGTTAGCTAAGTTTGGGGTCGACAAACTTAAGCCCAGGGTTGCCCAAGGGACTTGTTTCTTGTTATAGACGTCGTTAGTTGTAAAATAAATGTAATAATGTTGTTTTTTTACGACTCGTATCGTGGCGAACGGAAATGGCTTTGCCGATTGTTTCTTTCAGCAGGTTTTGTATTGTTTTTTTATGTTTGTTTTGAAGTTTACAGTTTATTATTCGGGACTTTGTTCGGTTTTGGTATCGAATTCATGGATTATTTTATAAGTATCCGATTTACGGGATTTTTCCAAAGTTAAGCCTCTTTCTACGAAGAAAATATGTAGTTCATACTAAACAACTCCAAAATCATTAAGGTGGTCCCAGGCGGTCAGCTTTTATGAACACAATAACAATGTCAAGCGATAAGTTAAGTTGGTTGTTCCAGATACCAATGCCATTGTTACAAACGCAAACTAGGCAACGAGATGATTTCATAGATTATATTACGCCTAGCTTTAAGCTGTAAGATTTGGTTTTACTCCGGCTTCATTCCTTAGACTAATAAAGGTCAATCTCTAGTCCCAAATAGACAAAAGAAAAGGTTTAATTATCTTGCACTAAAATGTCCGTCGTTCTTTAAATATAAATGTTTTCATGCTGCTGTCAGCCGTTTAATTGGGAAGTTATAATGATGATGCATTCTTTGGGTCTCTTTCAGTTAGTTAAAAATAAAAATCTTCTGTAAGTATTTTTATGTTTAAATTTCTGCTTCTTTGTATAAAAACTGGCGAAGTTCGAGGTACCTACTTGAAAATACTGGCGACACGGAACTCTCAGTGTGCGCCAATTTTGCAGTTTTCGGATTATTTCCTGTACTTGTGCTACAAAGTATTGCTTTTTGCCAAGATTCGTGATTCTAGGTCAATGGGAAGTACCCTATACATTTTGATTCAGATTGCAAATGTAAGGAAAATGCGACATAAACGCCCGTATCTTTTAATTGCGTTGACGTAGAGATTTGATTTTCTCACAGCTTGAGGCTTTACTCGTTCTCGAGATAACAAATGGATCCTATAAGGGTTTCGTTCTTTCTTTTTGAGGTACGGAACCCTAAAAATGAACTGTCATAGCGATCATCAGACGCGACAGGTATGAAAAGGTTAGTTTCTTGTGTAATAAATCGGAGAATAAAATGATAGCCGATTGTTGACGTGTCAAACGGCCCCAACGCTTACAAATCTTGTTTTTGCGACCATATTGACGTGAGAACAGCGGGTAAAATAAACACATTTATCTTGGCACTTAATCTATTCATTCATCTTGTCTGAATACTCTCATCTTATGGTTGGTTATATTTAGTAAAACAATTTATCGAAGTATTCGTAATTCATGTGTTTGATTTTCAGAAAAAAAATGCACCATTTTAAAGAAAATGGTTCCTCGATAATCCACGCAAAAAAAAATCAGTTTCGTAACGGCCCATACGAAATGTATTAAAAAATGCGTTACGAAACTAACCAATAAAAGGGACACTCTTTATCTTTTTTTTTAATTAATCATACTCGTGATTCTGGTTATATAAAACCCAAAATTTCCTATATTTAAAAAAAAAAGGAAATGGTACACTTTTTTTTAATGCTCGTAAACACTTTAAACTTTAAGTCAACCCTACTCTGCAAGGTAACGTCAGACTTGGCCTTTAGTACCTAAATGTAAATTTTATACCAAAAATAAGTGAGAAATGTCCATTATCAGGCCCCAATTTCACCACGCTGACCAGCGTGACAATTCCTAAAATACTGGCGTTTCAGGCGTCCATAGGTTACGGAAACCGCTCACTATCGCGTGGACTGTGTGCTTGTTTGCCACCATTTCGATAATTTAAATAAATAAATTGTAATGTGTCGTCAATAAATAGATAATTTCTTGGTGAAGACTTTTTGTCAATTTTAACGAGATCTAATAGTGTTTTAATGAATTTTCAGTAGTTTTTGACATGCGTATGATCCTGTGTCGGAGTGTCGTGACATAATTATGTCGTGTTTCTTGTGCCAAGTGTCAAGAGCTCTTCACAAAAGTATTCGTTTTTAATGGTAATAATAATGTTTTTATTTATAAATGACACGTTGGCAGAAATCAAGCATACAGCCCGCACAACAGTAAGCGGCGCCCGTAGCTTATAGATGACTTTCACACCTGTCGCCGTGGTGAAATTGGGGCAGTTTTTTTATAAAAGTGTAGCAAATTTATGAAATGTCAAATGGCCCACAAAGCTTACAAATCTTGTTTTTGCGACCATATTGACGACGTGCAAACGGCGGGGAATAAACACATTTATCCTGGCACATAATCTATTCATTCATCTTGGCGGAGAGCTCACCTTATGTTTGGTTCCATTTAGTAAAACAATTTTTCGAAGTAATATACAGTGTGCTGCGCAGTTGATGTGAAAAAAATGCCTTTTTTTGTCAGACAGCCAGAAGAGGGTAATGTTGTTAAGCATGTAAAAGGCTCAAAAAGCAGGTAGTAATTAAACGGCTCAAACACAAAACGATTTTCTAATTTAAGTCATTATGGGGCACTCCTTTTCTATTGCATTGTCTGATAAAAATCATTACTATATGTCCACAAGCTGTTAACTACTGACCACAGAAAAGAAAAAGTGTGTGTTCAGCTGCACTGTATAGCCAATTTTTCCTGTGGGCAATATAGTTAACAGCTTGTGGGCATGTAGTCATGATTTTTATCATTCAATTCAAAAGAAAAGAAGGGAGAAAAGGAGTGCTTTTTAATATGTATAAGGGTTTAATAAGAAAATCCCTCATAGCCGTAAACTTTTGAAAAGTTTACCGGAAAGATTAAAAACATCGTTAGGTGTTGATCCAAACGCAACACTAATAAGCGCGATATAGTTAATAATTAAGTGTTTCATTTCAATATGTAGTGTATGTGTGTGTTTTAATATAGTGGAATATCTCGTCAATTGTTTCGTGTTAGTTGTCTAAGTACTACTAAAAGGCAGTTATAACAGGGAACAATATACCGAACTAACGCAGCTAAACATAAATAAACGAGTACAGGAAACGAATGCATCTACAAAACGGCAAACTGTGTGTGGAGTCCCCCAGGGCAGCGTGCTAGGGCCACTTCTATTTCTGCTATATATTAATGATCTCCCGCAACACATCAAATACCCGATGATCCTTTTCGCAGACGATAGTACGGTAGTCATCGAATGTGAGAACCCCGATAATTATGAACTTGAAATTAACAATACATTTCGTTTTATTATCGAATGGCTTGAAAATAATAATTTGTTAATTAACTTTAAAAAAACTAAAATTATCCATTTTAACCAGCGATCACCAAGTAGCTCTATTGATTGCGTTCATCAAGGACATTTAATTGAAGCTGTAAATGTTACCAAATTTTTAGGATTACATATCGACAGTAAATTATCATGGAGTTCTCACACCGAAGCCATTTGTAAAAGGCTAGTCCAATTTGCCTACGCTTTATTTAAGCTAGCCAAGCAGGCAAATGTTGAGACAGTTATGGCGGCGTACCATGGCTTTGTAGCATCAACCTTACGCTACGGCATCATGTTTTGGGGGAACTCTACCGACAGAGAAGCTGTATTTAAAGCACAAAAGAAATGTATAAAAGCAATTCGCGGTCTCAAACGAGACGACAGCTGTGAGGCACATTTTAAAGAATTAAAAATATTGACGTTTCCATGCCTTTACATATTTGAAACTGCAGTCTTTGTCAAATCCAATTTAACTTTTTATAAAACAGTCTTAGAGATCTTCCCCAGAAGTACCCGACACGGTAAAAACCTTTTTGTTGAACGCGCAAACACAGCGCTAAAGTGCAAAAGTACATTGTATTAGCAAGCAAAATATATAACAAATTGCCGGATAGAATTACAGAATTGCCAATACAACTATTCAAGAAAAAGCTTGCAAATCTACTCATAGAAAAATGTTTCTACTCAATCTCTGACTTTTTATTATGTGACACATTGTAACTCAGAATCTAATTTATTTATTTGTAATGTAATGGGAATATTTCATCTGATTATTATTATTTTTCTTTTTTTTTCTCTCCTACTTTTATTTTATTTTATTTCTTTGACATATTAATAATTGTAATTTGATGGTAAAAATGTGCGTTTAATTATTAATATTTAATTTAAATTTTTACTCTGTTATTATTACCTGTATTTCATTTTTTTTTCTCTTCATATTTTTTAATGTACCAAGACTAATATTTTTTTACATAATTAAATTAAAAATGTGTAAATATGTGAATTACGTGTAGTTAAGTTTATTATGTAAGTAGTGTTAAGAAATGTTATTGTACGCCCGAAGGCAAAACATAGTGATACAATAGATTTATTTAAGACACCACTGTAAACAGTCTCACCTATGTTAAACAATAAACACTTTGACTTTGACTTTAATAACTCAAAAATGGCATTTAAACGGTATTAACTTTAACCAACTTACTCTGTTTAGTCGTACGAGTATATGGGCGATCATCGAATAGAGCTTTTATTTAATATTTTTTACGTTTATTTTTCAATTTTCTCCAATTTGGTTTTACCTAAATCTTATTAACTTACTTACTGTTTATTGTATCATCGGTTTGTCTTATTGCCTCGTGTTTTAGTTAATGCCTTTAAGAGACCGTTTTGTTGCCGCCGGAAATGAAAATGTGAATATAACATTTTTTTTCAAATTAATTTCGTTATTTACTTAGGCATGTCACAAATTCTTGCAAATTTTCCTTAAAGAGTGAGACCTCGATAAAGCGTACATCTTTAAAACGATTTTTTTTGTAAAATAACTTAAATGCCGTCTTCAAAACCGATTTTTGTGACACGCAATATTTGGCGAAGTATTCAATGCTTTTGTTCACGGCAGCACAATATATATCAAAAAGCAAAATTTGTTCTCTATAGCTCTAAATAACGACATATTTGTCTCATTTCTCCTGAGTTAGTCTAATAAATAGGTACCTTTAAAAATATCTGTAAGTTGTAACAAAAATACTGGTGGTCTATTTTAAAGCGTAGATAGCACATATTATAAGATTCTGATTATAAAAACTCTATGGAGGGTTGGCCTCTAACGATAACCTGCCCCATACAAAACGTCCTATAATATTATAGTTACTAAAGCGGACCCCAGGCTCTCTAAGCCGTGGCAGAAGCCGGGAAAAAACGCTAGTAAGGTAAAGAGCACGATATCATCTACTTAAACGGAACACCAGCATTTTTATTACAGCCTGTGTAAAACCAACACTCATTTGAAATGTTTGACATTTTGGATTTGTGTTACCGAGGTTTTACTCTATAGCGAACCTTTACGTAAAAATCCAATTAAGTATATTGCAGGACAAGAAGGACAACACACAAAAAGGTATTCGAATAATTTGCAAAATGATACGAAAAAGATAATCATTTCCTGCCCGTAGGCGCGATATACCGCCTACACTGTTAACGGACCAGACGAGGCCATTACTGTTCCTTATTATAAACGGCATAAGGACTAAAAATTATCAGTAAATGTTGCTGTGTGTACCTTTATGATTATAATGAATTCCGAAATGTGTTACACGCGATTTCATAAGACCTTGGCCGGTTTTTTGTCACAGTAGGAATTTTATAATTCGTTATTCGATTTTTTTCTATTATGACGTGGCTTTATTACAAAATTGGTTTTAGTATGGGTGGGTAGTTCATTGAGAGCATTAGTGGCGTAATGGTTAGAGCGTGCGACTTTCAATCCGAAGGTCACGGGTTTTTTTTTATGCTATAGGTGGCAAACGAGCAAACGAATCGCCTGATGGTTTTTCGATGATGGTTTTTTTTTTTGATGAGTTTTTCGGAATATCATTTGATATTTACCAATCGCTTTTCGGTGAAGGAAAACATCGTGAAGAAACAGGACTATCAATATAAATAAATAAATAAATGATGATATTCCGAAGATTCTACACATTGTCAATATGACGTTAATTTTAAAATTTATGAAGCCGTATTGGGAGTAATGTGAAGTATCTTTTAAAGCAATATTTAGTACCGAGTCGGAGCCCTTGGAGGTCACGTGATGTTTTCTGTAGAAACTGAACGATCGTCCCGGATCGGTTCGGATCGGAATCGGTATATAGGTACGTTCGGGCATATTTGCCAGATCTATTTCAATGTATGGAAAATTTGTCTGGCGGATGCCCGGTAGACATACCCACTATGATCTGCCGGATTTCCCGAATCATCCTTTAATTCCCATTCTTTGAGTAATGTATTTGCAATTATATTATAGGTAAGTAATAGTAATTTTTAACTATTTATTTTTATTTTATTTGATAGTAATCCATAAATCAACGTGCCGACTAACAAATACCAAATATCCGCCATAATTTGAGTCAAACTATTTTTAATAATCAGTAGCTTCCGGCCGGCCGTCGCAACTTTTCAAAAGAACCATGATGGATGGCGCCGAACTTGGATTAAGGAAATGTCGCATTCGGTGCGATACCATCGCATCGCTGTAGTGATGTGCCAGTGACGGGGAAACTTGGATTTACCTGATAAAGTATGAGGATTTATTTGTCTAGTGGACGCCGACGGACATACCTACTTTAAAGATCTCACGGATTGCCCGTACGTATATGGACGGCATATATTATGAATTTAACAAGCACATCTCAAATTCTACACAAAAGTGTTTATTTTACCGGATACAGGCTTTATCAGTTATGATAACTGCCTGCTTCCTTAGTAATAAATCGTTTATTTTTATATATAATATATATAAATCATTTATTTCAGGTAAATCAACCCATAATACACGTGTTTTTATGATTCTTTTCATATTTTTTTGACTTGCACGACGCATTTCGTTTAACCTCCAGACGAATATTTCCGAATGTATTAATTTCATCAATTTTTTTTTTCATTCTTGTCAATAGTCATAGCTTTACCGAAACGTCACTGGATACAGGCCTTATCAGTTATAATTTATTTATTTAAGATGACCTATATGATTCTTTGAAATTCTTTACAAAACTCTATTTTTGCGAGTTTTTCATATTTTTGGACATGCTGTACAAAAGTTAGGGGGACGACGCATTTTCATTAACTTCCAGAGCGATTATTTCCAAAAGTATTAATTTCATCAAAACGTGCTTTTGGAAAACTGTTATTATTTTTCAAATACTAATCTAACGATACACAGACACATGCTTTTGGTTAAAAAAAAAAATAACCCCCAAATCATGTGCAGGTAGCCTAAAAATTTATTTTTCGAAATTGGATTTTACCACTTTATCAACGTGATTGATGTATGTATGTAGGTACCTATATAGATATATTTGTACCAAATTGGAGCTTTCTAGTACTAACCGTCACTTGGATTATAGGAGGACAGACAGAAATTGTGAAACTATAGGTAATTGAATCTACGGATACCTAATAATTTCGCTCGTGTTACAATATTGGGAGTGGCACATCACTAGCCAAGCGTGTCTGAATATTTACACCAGACCAAGAGGCGGTGATAAATGTAGCATTTTTACCAAATGAACAATTGATGGGGATATGTATGTTTCATACTTATTTTAATGAGTTTAAACAAACAAGTCGATTTAAAGATTAAAGTATCCGACTGCATCCACTTTGAAGGCATTTTTTTCATTTTTGTCTATTAACTTTTGTAGTGATGAGGTTAAGAAGTATTGTTTCTCAAATCTTCACTTTGTACTTTTAATATTTAAAAAAAATGTAAGCAAACAAAACCAAGTTAATTTGACCAATGACATCATTCCCTACGATGACATAGAGATGACGGATACGTGTTGTGACCTCATTGGCCAAATGATCAAGTCACGTTACCTTATTTGTTAACATTTTTTTAAACACCTAAAAGTACAGACTATAGCAATTATTAACGAATTGATGGAATAAATTTAACAGCTGATTTTTGTATATTGAAATTAAAATCCTTTATTGCCTGATTATAGGTGTACAGAGAGGTAACATGTTAATTATTGGTAGTAACACTATAACCTGCCTATATGGCGTACAATATTTGTTTAGTTAAACTCTAGAATATAAATGATATAGTACAAAATATTTACACTGCATACTTAAGTCGTGTTTCTTCACTTTAGCAAAACGCAGCTTTCACATAAGAAACACGACAAGCACACTTACCTACCTTACAACAAATTACAAAATTGTGAAACAGTCTAATTCTAAACATTCATTATTAACATCGTAATGCATTACGTGTTTTAATAATTAAATTAGCGATTTTTTAAAGTCTTATATATTAATTGTTTGTTCGATTATATTATTAAATAACTTCATTCACGTCGTATTTAATTTTATTTGCTATCATATGTATTTTTATATTTTATAATCGATTTCAATCAACTTATGAAAATGTCGTATGAATCGAAACGGCAGACTCTAGAAAGAAAACATAATGAGTAAGTGTTTGCGTGATGAATTATAATCATATCAAACACAGTTTTGCTACTTCTGCTAAATGATTGTTTGTCCTTATCTGTCAAATTTGACAATTGCTTTTGTAAGAAAGGGAGAAAACATAATTTATACAGCTGTACAGTACTTTCTCTTTGTACAGTTTTATTTAGAAACGTATACTGAAATTTATACTCAGTTGAAAACAACAATCAGTCAGCGATGCAGGCAGCCAAGTAAAGTTAGCAACTTTTACATAAATGTCGAATATGAATAAAACATTATGACAGCCACGCGTTTGGACTAAATCGAAAAAGTTCACTTAATTTAGCTGAAGAGATAATTTCGGGGACCGGCGATAATGTCCGTCAAGTTATCCCAAAAGGACCCTAATTATAACGATATTAGAGGACATAATTACATGAGGCGGCCGTTTGTTATCTTGATAACGGCTAATTAGGTACCTAACGTTTTCTTGTTTCAACGATTTTGTTTGGAACTTGCGTATGAATATGGTCGGGTTAATTTTTCAGAGACTATCTTATCAATATATTAAAAAAGGCACAATATTTCGTTTTGATCAGTAGATGCAAAATAGTCGAGTTGATAAACATCAGCCTCCACTTTTTTAGAGATGGACACTATCATCCAGGGATCCAGGGATGTAGGTAGGTTTAATGTAGGTAGTAAATAGAATAATTATATTGACATTACTGTAATACCAAAGAATATTGTATCCTATATGACATGTAAATAATATTTTATCTTTTTTTTTTTTTTTTTTTTTTTTTTTTTTTTTTTTAAATTTTATGACAGTTATGGAATACGGCTGATTAATGGGACGTCATTTTCTTTCTAAGTCGATTTCGGAGTAGGTCAGATTCGTTGAACGTCACGCGATATAATACTGTTATTTCGGTTTGCGAATAAAATATTGCTAAACAATAGTTCAAAAAGTTTTAATAAAAGCTCCTTAAAAAACTTTTAATAAACGCGAAAGTTTGAAGTGTTATAAAAGCTCCTCGTCTAAATAATTTAACGACTGCGGAATCTAGAGTCCGAGGACGACATGATTTTAAGGTAAAAGTAAAATATAACAAGTAAATACCTTACAACGAATATGAACTACTCCGAAATCGGTTTGGAAAGATACTGACGTATACCTAATTAGAAGTTTTTCGTAACTGTCACTTCAGAGGTTGACATACTGCATATCTTTTACGTAATCAGTTTTTGACCCACTGTTCAACTGGCATATAAGAATATAAGCTTCTTCGCCTAAACCCGATTTAATGCGGAGTAAAACAGTTAACCTTTACGATTCCAAACATCGTTACATGTGCTACGCCATAGTCCGTAGACCCGTAGCAATCTTATTTGCCATGCGCGGAAACACAAACAAACAAAAATTGAATAGACATTCAGTGCTAGCGCGTGCTACGCGCTACGAGCGTAGCTGATAACCTGGGGAAATACGTATGTAGCGAAAAGCGCTTACAAACGGGTCAGATAACGGGTCATTGGCGCTGAATGTGTTAACTTCAATGCTTATACCATCTTTTATAGTATCCATTTTAATGGTATAACTCGCACTGCATAATGCTGGCACTTAGTGGCAAAATACACTGCGATTCTGTCTAGGTTTCATATATTATCAGAAATTATGAATTTGCTTTTATAATTTTAATATTTATTCTGCAAGTAATCCTCGGGGACTCTTAGATATGTCAATAGGCTTAAATTGAACATTAAAGAGATTTAGAGATCTAAAAGACTTTAATATGTTGAACTTAGATTCAAAGAGATTATAATCATCTCAGATTAAAAACACCATAAGTAGTTAACAGAAATATAATTACTTGACACAGCTTTCAGAGTAGGTTCTTAACTGTGCTCAGGGGCCTTACCGTGACGCCTTAACGCGATCCAGTTTAGGTTCTCAACTGTGCTCAGGGGCCTTAACGCGATTCAGTTTAGGTTCTTACCTCTACTCAGGGGCCTTACCATGACACCTTAACGGGATTCAGTTTCGGTTCTTAACTGTGATCAGTTGTATGGCAGTGACTCAGTTTAGGTCCTGTATGGGGTTCTTCAAAAAACGAGCATACAAGTTTTAAAAGGGCCAGCAACGCGCATGTGACACCCCTGGAGTTGCAGGACCGCTTTCCATCAGGTGAACCGTATTCTTGTTTGCCATCGACGTATAATAAAAACGTGACGCTTTTTATAGAAATCGACACATCCTCCCGGCCCGGCTTGGCCCGTCCCATTTTAGCATGAGTCATTCTTTAAGCAGCGATAAAATAAATTTAATTTTTCCAAGCTTAGACACGTGAAGCGGAAAATGATAGCATGAAATACCTACTATCATTTTCGCGTGTCAAATCAGATAACCTTAATGGTTGGTAGACAAACGTTTGGAAAGCTATTATTTAGTCCATGTATCGTTTTAACGTGTGTGACATTATGGTAGGTGATGTTTTGTATTTTCCCCATTGTCACATCAACATTTAATGTCTAAACAAAATTCGTCCAAGTTAAGTTTTTAATATAAGTATGCCTATAATTTAAAAAAATAGATACTTCGGTCAGGAAAGTGTAAAGAAAAGGAGCATTGGTGGCACAGCGGCGACTCTCAATCAGTCGCGGATTCAAAACACGTCTCGCACCAAGTATTTCGGAATTTGCGTACGGTGAAAGAAAACATCGTGAGGAAACCGGAGTAATCGCAAGAAGGCCTAGTTTACCCTCTGGAAGGACAGATAGCAGTAACTTTCGTAAAACTAGCACCAACATCAAATCTTGGGATTAGTTGCTAATGTGGACCTTAGGCTTCCTAAGCCATGGCATGAGCCTTACAATAAAATGCTAGGAAGACTAAATAATTTTAAGAAAAGCAAGTTAAGGGTGATTCACGCTCAACATGGCTAGGATGGAACAGGCCGGGCCGATGTGAAAATTTCTATAGAAAGCGTTAAGTGATCTCCGAGTTATGCCGTCACGCTTTCTTTAGAAATGGGTACATTGTCCCGGCCCGCCTGAGTTATCTTTTAAAACTCCTAAAAACTACAGTTTCTGCTTGTTATATTTCTTTAATGTTATATTCAGTGTTAAGGAAATACAATTCGTCGTAAATTCGCTGGGTGCATGACTGCACCGCCGCCCTGGCGGACAGAGACACACATTATCTGACACTTAACAACTGTATCGATACCATGATTTGCTCCCGCTTTCGAACCTCGCCGTCAATAGCGTCAAATCAGCATCTTGCTCGTTCTTTACGGGTGGAAGCGAGATGCAAATACTCTCGAATTGCGTGGTCGCTATCGACTCGTGGCTCCAGATGCAGTGCATAATGACTTTGCTTTGTATTTCTCGGAAACACTCGTATTTGTCATGCTACTTCAATTTAAATCTGAAACTGAAATAGCATGACACGTTCGGGCGTTCCCGTGAAAATGCTGTACGTATAACTCATGGTAAGCACACTGTTCAATCGTATGAATAGCTCCTATTTCCCTCACCACGTGTACATAGTCAATATTTAGCAAAGATTCAGCTTTTAGTATTTGGGTTAAGAAACATCATTATTCACTTCTGTATTCGCTAACTTTCATGCACCAGACCGAGCGAGATGCAATGCAAGGGAGCTAACGCAGTGATATCTGTGTTCGTAGCTAAGATGCCAATCGCTAACGCTCCGTCGCGAACGATACGCAACTGCCATTGTCACACTAATAAGGTAGAGTAGATACGCTTCTGAGCATGAGCGATTGGCGTTATGGTGTTCCATAATGCCAATCGGCAGGCTTATGGAACTCTGACATGGAACACAGTCGATTTAGCGTTTAAAATATCCAAGCCCCCCCGTCAAAACTAAAAACATCAAAGTCATAAACCCGTCCTTCACTTCCTCACCAAGTAAATAACGTGTCAAAAAGAGATGTATATATGTTTGTTATTTCTCCGATTCTGTAGGTTGACAACAGTTTTGCTGATCTCTTTTGATGCAATTTGTCCAAGCAGCCAAATTAAATACATCGTTGTAATTTGGTAGTCGGTATCAATGCATTACAACTTAACTTAGTCGCATATTTTGATAGTGGATTTTTCAAATGTCGTAAGAGGCGCGTTACTAGGTTAGACTTACGACATTACTACACTTTACTTATTCTTCCGTGAAAATATCCCTTTAAAGTTTGACAGTTAATTTGCTTGGAGGAGACAACGTGGTTTGACTCTATATTATACCGCCAACGTTCCGTCGAAATAACATCAACCACCAAAATACCTTTGTTATCAAATAACGAACCTGACTTTCGTTATCAAATAACCAACCCTACTTTTGTTACCACATGACGCAGGCTCCCGAAATAATTTTCATGTCAGCTAATATGACACTGGCCCCGCTATAAATCCATATTATCTTTATCAAGATCAATCATAGGACACGGCTAGGATATTGAGGCCCGGGCGGAGGTGCTGCAAGACACAAGCGAACGGAGTTGTTATTCAATAAATATTAAAAAATAATATGAAGCGGGCAGCGAGCTATTACATGGAAACGGCGCGTGAGGCACAAGACGGGAGCGGATGGCGTCGTTTCACGAAGGACCTCTGAACCACTGGGGTATCATATGACAACAACAACATAATAATATAAATGGTACATGTTAAATGTGACTTGTAGGTCAGATCAGAGTTAGACATGTACACTACGTCATTTTATTGCTACAACTTTTTTATTATTTAGCAGTTTTTCTTGTGTAAAATCTTAATACTTCGACAGGGGTAAATCTTGTTTAACTGAGCGAGGAGTAAAAGCCAATCATTAAATCGAAGGTTATTGGACTCCAGTTATGTGGAAGTCAGATGGTTTAACCCAGGAAATATACGGTTTTCACAGACATTAAATTATAATAGCCTGATTTTCTCAAATTTATAATATTCAAAATCAAAAACGTTTGAATGGGATTTTTTAAATAATATATGCAAAAATCCCACAAACTTTTTTACCGGAAGTAGGTAAGAAGTAAGATAATAAAATTTATTTAAGTCAATTTGTTTAATTTACGGTAACAAATATTTTTCTTGTTTATGAACATGACGACACATTTGTCTTCTATCTGTTAAAACCGAAACAGAAGACAACTTATATATTTACTAAAACGGGGCTTAATCGTGTATAGATTTTAAAAACAAACCTCAAAATCTATACACGATTAAGCCCCGTTTTAGTAAATATATAATGTGTGAAAATCGTGAAAGTTTAAATAAGTGAGAAGACAACTTATTCACGTAAAACCGTACAATCTACAAAATGTACGGTACGGGTGATAGATGTTTTATTTCGCTAGAACTGGTCCTGACCCATTTTAAATGGCTAAAAAACATATATATGTAGATAAAAATCTTACAATAAAAACGTTTGCAATATGGGTGTACATGTGTGTGATGATCAGCATGATGCAACGATATTTCGTTGGATTTTATTGCCTACATAATACTGAACTTCCGATGTATCCGTTACGCTAAAACAATCAGCTATTATAACTTATTTCCCAAGTAATCAAAATGTCCATACAAGCTGTCAGTTCAATGACTTGATTAGTTGGAGTAAATAAAATAAAAATTCATTATAACTAATATTTGAAACGGGATAGTTAACATGTATCTTTGTTTACTCCGTGAATATGACGCTTGCAACAGTGTCGAAATATCGGGTGCTCAATAACATGTGACAATGACCATGTTAGCTTAAAATCGTTCATACCTCTATCATAAAACCGATGAGTCAAATATCGAAGTTAGGTTTCGTTAGTAAGTACATTAAATATCGAAATCAAAGACGTTTTAAAGGAGGATTTTATCCAAACTCACCAATTCTCTTATTACTTGGACCCGACCCGTGAATGCGGCCCAATATTTCTTCATTTAATATTAAGGACCTTATCTTTTTTGCTTTGAGTAATCTTTGCTGGAATCATATGGGAAATAAAGAGCACCCTGTCTTCTTTCAATCATTTTGGCCAAATGAACTGGGACGCGGACCAAATATTATCATAAGAATTACATTATTTTAGAAACTATAATGATATTGACATTTAAAAAGTGTAGATAGTGATTGAAATCAAAATATGAAAGAGTACGTCCACAGGCGTCTTGCCTGTTAAAAATATTGCATACACAAGGTGACCTCAGCCATTGACATTCCTTGAAATCCCAGATAGGGCTACATACCTCAGTAATACTCTAACGTAAATATTTTTTTATAAAACAAAAGAATAAAACGCGGCCAAGTGCGAGTCGGACTTGCCAACAAAGGTGCTCCCCTCGTTTATGACCTTAGGAACTTCAAAATACTGGTGGCACGGAACTCTCAGTGTGCGGTAATTAGACGGTTTCCGGATTTTTTCCTGTACTTATGCTACAAGCTTTTTGCCAAATTTCGTGACTTTAGGTCAACGGGAAGTACCCATTGCAAATATATGGGAAATCCGACATAAACCGCCGTATCTTTTGATTTCGTTGATATAGAAGTTTGGTTTTTTCACACCTTCAAGGGATCGCAAACCTGTGTATGTGGTATCAATTTCGTTAGCTAGTTGAGATCAACCGGATCATCTCAGGTGGGAGACCAACAAATGACAAACATACGTTTATAGGTACGGCCTGATGTACTTACTTACATATACCTACATATATATAACCAGCACATCTACCATGAACATCGAAAATTGGCATTGACGGGAAAACCTCTTTATCGCTCCAATATGCAAGTGTGACAGAGACGGAGATACAAATCCGCAATCGTTCGATTTTCGTGGTATAGGCCCAGGGGGGTGTCACTCCGCATTTTACGTTTACACAAAATCTTCCGCCTACGGGCGGCATAAACTGTCAGGGTTCGCGCAACGGATTAATGGATTTTTCTTGTGTAAAGTAATTGAATGTCTTAGATTATGTAACTATATAATAATATCATGTAAACGTTTTGGTGTTAGGCTGTAAGTTTATATTGAAATAAATAAATGAAATGAAATGAAATGAAACGCGCATTACCTCACGAGTGCATTCAGATGTATTTATATATCAAACACCGCATACTAATGTATAATTTGTCCAATGAATACCAATACTAATAAATAATCAATAAAACGTGTTCTTTTCATACAAATAATATTCCAATATATATTTTGTTCTTATTTATATGTTTATACAAATTGTTGTAAGTATCACCATACAGCCACATACCACCTGAAACCATGGTGACAACCCTAATGTTAATGTATTTCTTGACATTTATATGCTTCACAAGCTAAACGTCAAAATATGTAGGAAAGAGAAGCTATATTAATATACTTATGTTGGGTTACTCACGTCTATACAGTCGAAAATAGCTCGACATGTTCCGGAACGGTCCGCGTCCCGTAATCATGAGTGAGAAGCGCTTGCGGCGATTGCTCTGCGCACACTGCGCTGACTTTATAGACGTGAGTAACCCGATAGAAGTACATATATTAATATGTCCAATACTCACGACAGTTTTCTATTTAAAGAAAGAGAAGCTTTTATATTTTAGTAATATTACTTATTCTGTAGTATAATTATGATAAATGGTTTATTGTCATTATCTCGCAAATGTATTAAAACAACCGTCGTTCTATACACGTGCATTGAATTCTTGTTCTAAGTACTTACAAAATTGTACCAGACTATAAAATACAGGTCACAAAACGCTTCCAGGTATCCCAAAGTTAAATTTATACATGAGCGCCTCCCGAAGTTTAATGTCACGGCAAAAACCGTTTATTTCACGGGCTCATCCCAATAAATTCTGGTATTTGCGCCGACTTCATTAAAACCTTAACGATTCGCTTAATTTTAGGTAATGGACTGGTACCGCGAAAATTTTGTTATTTGTGATCGTTTTTAGATAAACGTACCAGCTAGCCGTTAAAGCGCTAATGCCATAAGAATACATTTAAAAATAAACCTCATTGGCAACCAACAGTGTTAACTTTTACTGAGAAACCGGCCAAGTGCGAGTCGGAATCGCCCACCGTGGGTTCCGCATATAGGATGCTCCGCCCCCAATTTATGACTGTAGGTACAGAAAATACTGGTGGCACTGTATTTCAAAAATACAGTAAGAGAGGAAGCGGACATCCAAAAATGAGATGGGAAGATGAATTTCCAAAGATGTGGATTAGAACACCTCGTAACAGAGATAAATGGAAAATTTTGGAAGAGGCCTTTGTCGGAGACACCCAAATACCTGACTAATACCTACATTTTTTTATATCCCAGAATATTAGTATTACACAAACTATCAGTCACTTCAGTCAGTGAATAAAGGCTACTCGAATTGAAATGTGAATAATTAACTCAAGTTTAGAACAACCATTCTATTCCATACAGGTTATGATTAGGTTTAAGGGAAAGACAATGTGCTCCTTGAAAAGATCTATTCAACTGAATTGATAGCAGCTATTGAAGCGGTATTGTTCTAATTCCGAGCAGTTATAATGATTAATTAAATCAGTAATACCACCGATGAATAAGGAGCGTTGGTGGCATATGCTGCCCACAAATGAGTGAGAAACGCTTCTAAAGGTACTAAAGGTAGCATTCCGATGGTGCCAGCATTTTTATCGTTGTGATGTTTCAGCTGAAGGGGAAGATGCGATGAAACTTGTCTTACCCTTGGAAACTAGAGTGCCGACACCAACTGCAAAGCCCATGCCGGTGCGAAAATCTGACGGTGTAGTTTGGAGTTGATGGGAGTGAGTGATTTCTTAAATTTAAAAAAATCAAGCGGTGCTAAACAACATTTTAAGAGTATAATTTTGTTGTAATTTCATGGTTGTACTTTCAACAATTTAAAGTCTTAAATCCCTATTGTCTCCAAAACTTTTGGCTTTATCTTTTCAGTTTGTCTACCTAGCTCGATTGTTTTATATATTAAGAAGATTATATTTCGAGTAATCCTAAGTTAACACCCAGAAGTAGGTAAATACCTACAATACTTACCTAAAGGAACCCAAAACTTCGTTTATAATTCCCAATTCAACAGTCAGCCTTGAAGAAATACTCCATTGTTCTGCGCCTATAGCAACAAAGGATATCCTATCCGTTATACATTAAAGTACATTATGGTTATCTGAGTATTCCGGAATCCGTCTAAGTCTGCTCAGCTTCTCGTAATGCCACGTCACGTCACTGAGAAGGCCGCAGTGGGTAGAATGTTACAGTAAGATAATGTTATAATAGTGTAACGCTTTTTATACAAGACAGTGTCACAAACTACGATCGTTGCTCAAAAATAATCTTGCTGGAAGATCAGCACTGACTTTCGGGTTTCCATAATGATGAGGCGAGCTCATTTCGTGGTGAGACTTTCTGTTCTGTTATACAATAAACGTCATTTTGTTTTGTATTAAATACATAAATATTTTCGGACAATCTTACATAGATCCACCAACGTATAGTCCCAAGGCAAAGCTTGTACTATGGGTACTAGGCGATTGTAACTCAGAAATAAGCACACAAATAAATTCCATTGCCAGGATTCGATCCCGGGACCTCTAACTTCGTAGGCAGGGTCACTACGGGGGGCTACAACGGGAAACCTCCTCGAATGCCAGGGCTCTTCCCATTCTCCTTGATCCGGTTGATCCGGGAAAAAGGGAAGGGTTCCTGGACGGTGCTTCCTGGAAGCAACGGTAAGCGATCTCTTGGAAGATTCCGAGGATTTCTTACTGGTGCTGCAAATATCCTGTCAGGGGGGGGTTAGGGGGTTTCGTACAGGGAGTACTCTCATTGAGGGAGAGAACTTCTGAGTGTTGGCGTGAGGGGGCCTCCGGGTCTGCCGACAGGAATGCCGCTGTCCTGTATAAAACTGCGGTCCCGTACCCTGTCTAGGCAGAGGGCCTATGATGACGGACCGGGGGTTGCCACTGCTGGCCGGCGCCGGCGTGGTGGCTGCGAGGATGACCACCTCTATAAAAAATCGCAAAGGCAACCTGAGGGGGTTAAAACCCGGGGTTTTTCCATCTCGCTCCCGGCGTGGAGGTTGTCATGAGGGACCAGCGTGTGGTGTCGCCCTGCACGCTACCTTCGGGCGGGGGAGCTTCGGCTCCAGGGGCTTCGGCCTCAAGGAGGGGACAGCTTCGGCTGTCGCAGCAGGTGGTGTTCGCGGTTGTGAGCCTAGGGCAATCCCGTGTCACCGTCACCAACGCTGCAAGATGGGCATACCGTGGATGGTTTAGTGGGTAGTGCGGGTCCGGACCTGCGAGTCCCACATACCCGTCCTAGTTCCCCGGCTAGGCGGGATGCCTAAATGCATTCCTCCACGTAAAAAAAAAAGGCAGGGTCACTACTAACTAGGCTGTTAACTTTTTTGTGTAATTTTCCACGGAGCACTTATCACAAATAAATGATTTGTTTTCATAGATATAGAATTAAAATGAAACTGGATACGCAATCAGCCAAATAAAATGACGCCATAAGAGTGCTGCAATTGTAGCACTTTTTCATAAAGTCGTTGGAACGTGACGTTTCGTTAAGTGTCAGCATCCTGTAAAGTTTTATAGTGTTGGTAGTTCTATGTATGAAACTGACACGTAATGCTTACGTCAGTAAGCTCTTTTTCGGAGGAAACATTTATCGTTTGTATACTTCAATGCAAAATTGTTCGTTAATGTCATTCTTATGTCATTGTTAAGAGAGGTATGGGCACAGCGGATGCATATCGTTTAGTGTGGTAGGGCACAGCACAACGAATGTCGTCTCGCTCAAATCTGGAGCAGAGCCCATCTGGGGAAGTACCTTCACCTTACAGAAAACCACAGTTAAATAACACTAGACCCTACTCATAGTGTTGTGTTTCTGTTGGTGAGTAAGGTCGCCAGAGCTCCAAGAGGATTCGCTGTGTTGACAGCTGAGGACCCACGGAGCAAAGCCCTTGGCCCGTTTAGCTGTCAACACAGCGAATCCTCCTTTTTTTTAAAGGGTCGGCAACGCGCATGTAACACCCCTGGTGTTGCAGGCGTCCATAGGCTACGGTGACCGCTTACCATCAGGCGGGCCGTGTGCTTGTTTGTCACCGTCGTAGTATTAAAAAAAAACTGTCCCACATTTTTGTTCTGCTTTGTGTGTCTAGTTCTTTTAATAAGCCAATGTTTGTATTTTAATCAGCCTGCTAGAATAAAGTGATAAATGAGGATAAGTTGGACTGTTAAAAATAAAATAAAATGAGCGAAATAATAATATCATTTTTTTATACAGTTTCTTCGTATTCCTCATTTTACATTTATGTAGAAACATCAATGTAAATTCAGCAGTATTGGTGAAGATTTTTTTTTTAATTATTCTATAAAATGAGACTCTGACAGTGACTCAACCCTCAGCCAGTAAAACAAAATGGTGCCTAGGCAACAGAAAATAGAGGCACTTTAAAAAAAATATTACCAATACTGCTGAAAGTTTCACCTTTGAGAAAATCGCTAAAAGTTGGAAATCTAAGTCTTTTATGTATTTATAACGACTACTGATTCTCATCTATATCCTGCACCCGCGCGGAGTTTTAATCCTATTTCCACATCTGCATAATCTAAAGACGTTGACAGCATGTCAAGTGACAACCGGCTTTATTTCACAGAAAATAAGGTTTGCTTTCCCATTACAAAACTATACCTAAGGCGCTGAGGTATATCTAAGACAAGTAAATTTAAACTTTATTCCTATTCATACAAGTCACGTTTTGCTTTGCATGCAGAAAAGGATTCTCTTACATCGTAGACATCCAGAGAGCTACTTAGACAGGCATCGCATTCCTTCTGGAAAATACGATATGAGAAATAAACTTTAATTTAAAATAAACCGTTCTAGGAACGCTTTGAAATATGTAAGATGTGATCAGTGCGTTTGAAATATGAATTTTAGTGGCTTTGAACTTTGAACTTTGTATCTGACAAGACTGAAATATCATTTACTTAGAATGAAGGACTTAAGACTAATTTAACTAAGATTTTAAGCTTAACATTGAGTCTGTCATTTGTTTTCAACCTTGTCTTTTAGGGACTTTGTTACTATTTGACTATAACCAGCGTAGGCAAGATGCCAATCGTTCACGCTCACAAGCGTATCGTTGTTATCTCTCCATCAGCAGGCCTACCACGAACATCGAAAATTGGCATTGACGGGAAAACCTCTTTGTCACTCCAATATGCAAGTGTGACAGAGACGGAGGTACAAATCCGCAATCGTTCGATTTCCGTGGTACAGGCCCAGTACCTTATTAGTGTGACAATGACAGTTGCGTTTCGTTCGCGACTGAGCGTTAGCGATTGGCATCTGGCTACGCACACAGACCAATGGAATCGATTGTCATTTGTCTTGTGTCCCTAACGACACATATTATCAGCGGGCTGCCCACACAACCTGAATGTCACGCTATGCGTCACTTTTGCACCTACAAACTTGCTTAGCAGAATAACGATAGTGGATAACGAAATTTTTGATTTTAAATTCGCGGCGGGCCAGAATAGAAGGTAAATATTGGTGTAATGATTCGAGGCAGTAAAACTATATAATACAAGAATATTTCGGTACAATAATCGTTTATACTTAATTTTAATGATTTTTAAAGTTACAATTCTAACGCCAATTCAATGTACGCGAACACAAAAAAAAAGAAACAAATATTATTTTTAAATCCTAGAAAGGTACTACAATGTCTCAAGGACCTTTTTTAGATTTAAGGTAGGTAGAGGTAGATAGGTAGGTGAGTTACACTTACTGTATATATTTTGAAAATAAATGATTTTCCTTTTTAAATAGGTACAACAGAATTTTAATGAAAACGTTCTGTATTTTGCCGAATGAGGTTTTCACAGTTTTCCGAGAAGTGTTAAACAAATGGTTACTTTGGCTAATAATATGATTTGTAAATTGCTGTGGCATTTTGCCAGGAGGCTAAGTATACACAGAAATATAATAATGAAGAAAGTGCACTAGAAACGACAGCTATAAAAAGTATTTTATTATTTACATATCAAAACTGCGTAGGTTACTGGATGGCGTAATCCAGTATGCATATTTTACCTTTCAATCATCCTGATTCGTGTTAATTTCTTGGTTCTGTTGGTTTTTGAAATGATTTAAAAAGAATTAAATACAAGTACCTACTAATATACCCTAACTTCAAGTACTTACCTAGAAATAAATATGAAAAATATAGAAAACATCTTATAATTTGAATAAATTGACCATTTTTTTTGTAGACAAAGTAATACAGCACGAAAATTCATAGTTTGAATATTCTTCTTCTCTTCTTCTTCTTCAGCGTGTATTCGCCCACCGCGGCACCGATGCGCATACGCCTCTCCAACCTCTTTCCATTTTTGAGCGGTTTTTAGTGTCTCACATCAAGACTGGTCCTGCTGTCTCCTTTATGTCATCAGACCAACGGGCAGAAGGTCTACCTACGCTTCTTTTGCCGGGGTATCCATTCTAGAACGCGCCTATTCCACCGCTAGTCGTGGCGTTGGTACACATGCCCAGGCCCTTTTCAGCTTGGTCAGGTCACCAATATGTTTGAATATTAATATAAATAAAAGCACTTTAAAGTAACGGTAGGTGGCGAAAATAGTATAGTTTATTTAACTGTGTTCTTCTTTTGCTTCAGGTACGTTGCTACTAGACAAGAAAAATAAACGAAACAACCAAGAACTTGTTCTGAACAGGGTAATTACTGGAATTAGTGAAAGAGGTAAGATTACTATAAACTAGGTACACAGCGCTCGGATTAACCGCTGTTCTCTGCGCCAAAACGATTCCAAGTTAAATTTCTGTTTTGGTGTTTTCTGTGCCACGAATTAATAATGCGATCTGAGCGATAGCAGTTTCTGAGGTGAAATGCCTTTATAGTGGCTTATCAACTTGAACTTACAATTATCTGGGTTAATAAGTTTAAGCCTAAGTTTATAGCTTTATAGCCCGGCTTACTGGCTTATCTAATGTACCTAACTGTAAGACGAATAAAGACCCAAATGAGGTATTATGCAAAGTCACTTTATTATTTTATAAAACCGACCCTGCTTTTATTTTGTGATTCAATTTTAAAAGGCATTATTAGGTATTATATTACAAATTCAGTGCAACAAAAGTGATCATGGAGGGCGCCACTTAACTTTAGAAGGCATCATTGTGTATTGTACATCTCATTCTGGCGCATTAAGGACGACTCACACTAGTACGGGGCGGGACGGTGTGCCAATTACTATAGAGAGAATCATGTAATAGCTCGGAGCCTTTGGGGGTCACGTGTCGTTTTCTATCTAAACTGACGGATCGGGCCGGCCCGATCACGTCAGTTTTAGTCATCCTTTAGTGTGAGTAGTAACTTTACTGTTTGACTTTTTCATTTTTAGATGTTTGTTCAAGAAAATAATGACTTATTTGACAAGAAAAGTGGAGTTGCCACTGTGGTGCGTATTCAGCTATTTCTACCTTTTTCCGTCACACTGTACATCTATTTACACTTAAATCACGTAGATAACCGCATAAATAAGCCCAACGCTAACGGCATACACTTTTTTGAACTATCTCGGTTTTTTAACATTGTAACTTACGGGTTCTTATAACGGCTTTTTATTTAAATTGAGCTCGCGAACAAAACAGTCTATCTCATGTCGCATGAAGGAGCACATAAAAGCAGTGAAGAAGATGCGAAGAAATCTGCCTTTGTTGAACACCTGCAACGAGGCGCCAGTCACTGGATCGAGTTTCACGCACCACACGTACCTACTTTCTACGGAACGCCGATTTATCCCGAGAATGCTTAAAAAACCATTAAATATTTCCAAGTTTAAAATTTTCAGGAGAACGGGTTTCAACTGTCTAGAACGTGAAACCCAATGCTTAGAATAATTAAAAGCGCCTGTAAGCTCATTTGTCTGTGTTTTGTCGAGGTGACGTTGGAGTGAGTTCAAATAGTGATGAACGTAAACGAACAAGAAAGAGGGTAGATCGTAATGGCTTACCTTAGGTGTCAACCTACCTTCAGTTTTCTCGTGAACATGGCGGTTGCAACATCGCTGAAATATTGGGAGCTCAATTTATGTAAAAAAACCGTGGAAAAAACCCGTGTTCTTAGTTAAAATGTTATTGAACGGCATTACTCATATTCTCAAGGAAATTGGCAAAAACTACGACGGTGACAAACAAGCATACTGCCTGATGGTAAGCGGTCACCGTAGCCTATGGACGACTGCAACTCTAAGGATGTTACATGTGCATTGCCGACCCTTTAAAAAAAAGGAAGATTCGCTGTGTTGACAGCTAAAGGGTCAAGCTTTGCTCCGTGTGTCCCCAGCTGTCAACACAGCGAATCCTCTTGGAGCTCTGACGACTTTACTCACCAACATAAACACAGCACTATTAATAACTAGTGTGGTCTAGTGTTATTAAACTGCGGTTTTCTGTAAGGTGGAGACACTTCCCCGGATGGGCTCTGCTCCAGATTTGAGCGAGACGACATTCGTCGTGTGCCCTACCAGGCTACCACACTAAACAATATGCATCCGCTGTGCCCATACTTCTCTATTTTCAGTAGCATATTATTTATTTTACGACTGAGCTATGCTGATAATCATTAGATTGAAACCACATTATCTTTTACAAGCAAAATAACTGTCGAACTTTAGTGTTATTTTAAACGTAGAGCTTCTATTGATGACGTTTACTTAACACTTTTACAGTCTGTGCTATATTTGTAAACTTAGCATAGACGCACTGGCACTCCATTGACTGCTTTAAAATTTACATAACGAACTCTGTTTTTAAGAGAGTCTGTGCGTTTTATGTACCAATATATAATAACAGCATTAATGTAAAATCTTGCTGTTTATGAAGTGGCACAGGAGTCGTTCCCAATATTTTCCCTTCAAAACAATTTACATAGTTAAATAGGGAAAAAGTTTCGTGCCTATGGAACCCTAAAAAAGAGTAATTAGGTCACCCGAGTGACGTCCCCGTGTCACGGCTTCAACGCCAAAAAAAGAAGCGATCCTATCGCGGGCGGGTTTCACATGCAGATTTTTACTTTTAATATCTCGCAGTACATCAAACATGAAAGTAGATGTGGAAGCATCACATCTACTTGTTGTCCAATATGTTTTTCTTTAAATCGACTCGGCATAAGTTTATTTGACTTTTCTGTGTAGTAGCAATAGAAATACATAATTATTCTGAGTTCAATCGTGTAGCTACTAGAGATGTTACGAATATTTGCATACGTATTCGTGATATTCGATGCGAATGTTGCAAATATTTTGATTCATTTGTTTCATACATTTTCGGCAGAACTAGTGGCTTAGTTGTGAAGTCTGATGACTTGTGGTATTTATATCATAAATATATTATATTTTGACGTTTGGAGGCCTTTACACCTCCAAATCCTATTAGTATTATTTTTTGACGATGGGGACCGTTTACATCTCCAGTCTTTATTTTGACACTTGGGGAGCCTTTACATCTCCAAATTTTATTCGTATTTTATTTTGACGTGGGGGGACCTTTTACATCTCCCACACTTAATTTATTTTTAACTATAGAGACTATACCTCTCTTGCACATATTACACATTTATTTTAATATTCTTTACCCAGGTTTTGGCTGTTGTATTATCAACATTTAGATTATAATTTTACTTCTATATATTGTAAATGTTTGTACATACAAATGCTTTACTGTAATGCTTATTGACTTGTAAAAGTGCCCTTGAGGCCTACTTGCAGAATAAATTTTTGAATTTTGAAGTCAATAAGTATAACAAAAATGTCACTACCTGTCACTGCAACATAATTGTTTAACCAAAGATATCGACGCCAAAGCATACGGTCTTTGCGTTCCATTGCGTCTATGTTTGTATTCTGAACGTAAGCTAGTGCATAATATAATAACGAAATGTGGGGAAAACCAATATTCGCGAATATTCCAAAACCAATATTCGTTACATCGCTAGTACTACTACTCAGCTAGTAGTAACTACTGTACCTACTAATGTTATAAGTACTCTCTGAAGGACTTCAAATGAGGCCTAATTGAAAATGAACCCCTAAAACACTTTCCTAATCACATTGTTTCGACATCATCTATAAAGTGCCAGCGCCACTAACTTTTTTTTTTCATCGCCATAGCCAGAAAGAGTATGTCATATCGATCAGCCGCCTGTTTCACCATGTTCACAATGTCGGCGACATGTGTCGCTTAATTTCAAACTTGGGTAAAATCCATTAGACCCTCTCTGCAAATATCTACCTTATTACCTTTTCTTAGTTGTCTTGTCTGAGCTTTTTTCGGAACTTTCCTTAATGAGTTACTTAGCAGTACAAAACATCAAAATATCGACATTTATGTCGTTATTCATAAACGCCTATCACACCTCCGTTTTTTTGTTTATCCTTATCTGTCAGTTTGACATTTGCGTTTGTTAAAAAGGGACAAAACAAATTTTAACTAATATGGGTCTGTTAATTTTTTATGAATAAAGCGGTTAGTCTTCAATGTAAACAAAATACTACCAAAATACAGAAAAGTCTCTAAGCACAAAATATGCCTTAAAATCCCTGAGTCCACTCCACATATTTCTTTTTTATTTCACCCAAGTAACTGGAAATTCGTCGGGCATTTTTCAAGAGCCAATAAATTTAATCATTCCGTAAATGTAGGGGGAGGAGATAAATTATCCCCCGAGGACAATAAAGTAAGTGAGGATAGAGTGGCTGAAGATAATTGTTAATAATATCCCTTTAATTGTTAAAGCTAATTTAGTGATGCTAAATGTTCGTTTTCTTTAAATATACTACGTCGAAGTATACGGCGCGTCTAATGGGAAGTCAGCGTAGCCTATGGACGCCTGCAAGTCAAGGCCGACCCTGGTGGTATAAACTGTCAGGGTTCGCACAACGCGCATTACCTCACGGATGCGTTCAGATATATTTATATTTCAAACACCGCATACTAATTTATATTTAGTGAAATGAATACCAATACTAATAAATAATTAATAAAAACGCATTCTTATGATACAAATAATGTTCCTTTACATATTTTGTTCCTATTTCTATGTTAATTCAAATTGTTGTACCACCATACGCACCTGACAGTATGGTGATGACCCTAATTTAAATCATTTTGCCATTTGCATGCTTGACAACCTAAACGTCAAATGTTGGAAAGAGAAGCTGCTGTACTTTAGTACTATTACTTATTCTGTGGTCATACTGAGATAAAAAGCGTTAAAGAGTCTAGATATGAAGTACATCAAATAACATAGTTTTCACACCACCTATTTAAAACAGGATTATTTCTTTCCTGCTAAGAGGGATCAAAGTGGTACTTTTCTGTTCAAGGACTACACAGTTTTACGTTTTCGGACATTATCTGGTGGCATTGTGGTGTTGGATAGCAGAATTTGGTCTTGTGAATGCCTTGTGAATCCCTCATTATCCATTATACCGTTCGGGATTCTATTGTAGAAGCCGTCGCTTTATTCGGGATTCAATGAACGCCCTCGCCGGAAATATATCATTTTTATCCCTTGTGACATAATATACTATTGTCTTATAGTAACCATGTTTTATATCTTTCTTATTCCGGTCTAAATAAGGGCTCCATCACAATACAATAAAACATAAACATATAATTTAAACTTTCGTGAGTCGCTACACGTAAAATGTGTGTAAGAAAGCACTGATTAATCTTAATAAGAACAAACGTTAAATCAATACATGAGCACTAACTATATAAAATCATTTAACTTACTAATTAGGCTAAACTTAGTTAATAGAATCTCAAAACTTCAAGATTGTAACTGAGTCTTGAAAATCTATATGATCAAAATAAACAGATTAAATTTTAAAATATTTTTTTTTACCTAAATGCAGTACCGTCACTCAATTTATCAAGGAATTCGACAAAAACATTGATATTCCCGTAAATTGTAGCAGCTGTGCAACCACGATAATGTCATTAGATTAGGTTTCGAATGTACGTAAATGCAGAAAGCTAATGATGATGCAAATATAATGAAACCTTTCGACCAACCGGCGAAACTCCAATTAGTTACTAATCACAATATTCCATGTGTTGGGTTTACCGATACCCCATTATTTCTAAAAAGGCTTATGAGCAGTCTGATCGTTACAAGCAATAATTGGCCTGCTTAGTTATTTCTGCTGTTGACGGAATCTCTAGTGTTTTTTTTTTCATAAGCAGCACTTCACCTAACTAAGATTATTTTATAATTAAACAGCAGATGCTATCATATTGTACAGGCTATTCGATTAAGTTCTACAATATACGATGCAATAACCATTATCTAAATTATAAACTGATATTACCTACGTTATACCCAATTTGGGTTAATGAGATCATTAAATCCTTGTCTAAAACGAAATGTGATTGAGGCTTAACCAAATAGGATGTAATAAGGATAATTGAGTTCAGTTCTTGGTAATCCGCTTTGTTAAGGAATTACGTTACCTTAGTTGTGAAATATTAATCTTTTTAGGGCTCCACGCCTCAAAAACAGAAAAACGGAACCGTTATGGGATCACTTTGTTGTCTATCCGTCAAGACTCTAACGTGTAGAGGTAATAATTAAAATGAATACCATATATAAAGATCTGCGGTCTCTTGAAGTTGTTAAAACCAAAGGGGTCAAACACACAACGAATTACTTACACGTTTTTCCGGTGGACTTTGCATAAGTTAAGGTCTGTAAAGGTTGATTTTCGTATTAAACCCTTATTTGCATTAAAATGTACTCCTTTTCTTTAGAATTGTATGATAAAAATCATGACTTTATGTCCACAAGCTGTTAACTATTGACGTCAGGAAAGATTGGCTCTAAACAGTTCAGTACACACACACTTTTCACGGACGGGACGGGGAGAAAGAATCACGTGATAGCTCGGAGCCCTCGGATGTCACGTGACGCTTTCTATGGAAATTTACAGATTTTCCCGTCCCGCCCCGTCCCGTCCCATCCTGTCCCGTCCCGTTCTAGTGTGAGTCATCCTTAAGTACCTACGAAAGTGCTTTGATGGTTAAACAACGTATAGAAAGTATCTACATTTTTCTTAAAGAAGGAAAGGATAGAATTCTAAATGAATTGTTTTCACAACTTAGCCAAACTGGCAAACTAAATATCAGCCTTCATTATAAGAAAGCAGCTCCGGTATTACAGTTTCAATTAAATAGTTAGTCGTCTCAAAGCTCTTTGTGTTGTAATTAAGTTTCTTACCGCCCGGCGGAGGGCATTTTGTTGTCGTCTAAGCGAATTTAACCGTAGTAATGGAGGAAAGTTGGTATTTTTTTTTAATAACACATTGCGACAAATTGGGAACTTTCTCCCTTTTTTTGCAGTCTGTTAAATAGAAGTTTATGCAACAGTGATATAATAAAGGTTCTTAAAACTTGAGGGTCACCGGTACAAAACGAGACGAAGTAGAGTCGAGTAAGAAAAAAACACTTATTAGGATAGTGTCCTAAAATAGTAGGTAGTTTTTGTACTCCAGCACTTTTATCTGTCAATTAGATGACTGACAGCGATATAGAAAAAATGCAACAGTGATATAATAAGGGTTCTTAAAAATCAAGGGTTACAATATAATCAACATAAGAACATAGTCGAATTATGTAATATGCCAACTATAAGTACTAATTAAAAAAAACGTGTTACTATATGGTATGAAAATCCATAAGAGGATCTCTTAGCGGTGTTATAATGTACCTACACTTTTTTAGTACCGCTGTCAGTCGTTTAATTGACAGTTTATGTAGAAAAAAATTACATAGAACCTCCACAAACTGGCACGTGGAGCGAGCCGCACGGCTGCGGTTGCAATACGCGTGCTAAAGTATGGCGCGCGTGATTAGTGCTGCTCGTACTGCTTACCGATATGCGTGCTATTGCTCCGTGTACCCGCGTCAGCATGCGGTGACCCTATGTAATTTCTCAGACCACTAGCCTATATAAAGTTTTTCAAAATTTAGATACCAACTGGAGGTCCGAAAGATTATCAAAAAATTTTAGACACGTGTATTTTTTTCTCTTATAAATTAAAGAATAAACGGTGAAGGTATTGCTCGTTATACGTTTGACTACGTAGTAAAGGATGACTCACACCCATCGGATCCGATCCGATCCGATCCGGGACGATCTGTCAGTTTCTGTAGAAAACGTGATTTTTTCTAAAGAAAATGACACATCGTCCCGGATCGGATCGGATCGGATCGAATTAGTGTGAGTCATCCTTAATGGTACTCCCGAACTTTGATGCGCTTCCCTCGAACATGCGAATATCTTTGCCATTTCTTGTTTTATTAGCAAAAAAACCGCATTTTTTAATACACGGAAGGACTATTCATATTAATATTATATCTCACTTTCAATAATATAAGAACTAAGTTAATCGATAAAGGTTCAAATTAGATTGTTGAATATGTATAAAAAGTGTAAAAAAACGGGGATTTCATGATATCATCGATGTTTTTAATTCTATCACAATTACCTACAGATATTTCTAGAGGTCAACTCTATCACAGATTAGGATTGACCTCTAGAAATTATTCAGTATCCTTCCATTCAGCGAGCATAGCCGATAACATGGGGACATGAGAACCCAATATGGGTCATTGGCCTGGATCTATATCGGAATCCATAAAGATTTTTGTCCTATTTTTGCATTCCCTAATTTTGTTTGGCATAATGATCATTTCTCCTAAACTCATATGTCCTAATTTTGTTTACCCTAACATCGTTTTCGCCTACTTTTCTAGCAGTGATTCGACTATGTGTGAGGTCATAGTTCTAACCTAACCAAACCGACTTCTCTAGCAGCGATTCGGTTCTGTGTGAAGTCGTTTTTGAACAATAATTCGAGTATGGCAAATAATCGTTAGAGATTATGATAATTAGGACAAAACAGTTAGGGCAAGTGACTTTAGGACAAACGATATTAGGGATGTCGAGGGAGACCCCATTGGCCTTGATAACGTGTCTCAGTGTGGTAATTTAATTTATAACAAAACGTATATCAAACACCTGGTCTATTTCGAAGTGGACACCAGATCTTCCTCATTGTATTAGCATAGGAATAAGGAGTCGGTGCCAACATCTTTGGCAGAATGCCATCGCCTCTTTTTATCTCACTGGAATTTTAGAACTTGGTTCTAGACTTAAATTTGGTTTGCCTAAAATGTATCTAGACTTTAGGTAACATTTAACGGTGCGGCTGTAGAAAACTTGCGATAGCCTGTCAATTTACTTAACCCTGAGGGATGTTTGGGACTCAAGCGGGGCTTGAGTGGCGTTCTTAATTTTTTTTAAATATGAGTGCCTTGAGTGCACGCTTGCTTGCTTGTTTTTGTTTGTTTTTGTTACTTGTAAGGTCGCGGGTTCAAATCCCGGCTCGCAATGAGTTTTTTGGAACTTCCTTTTATCTTAAATCTAGAAATCTACACACGCGTGCATGGGCGATTTATAAATGAATGTCTTTTTATGGATTCTCTGGTAGTGTGAGAGATGGGTCGCTCCCCGGGCGCTGTCTCTGAATTTTTGACAACGATCTAAAGGCATTATTCATCCGGCCTTTGCAGTACCTTGCATCATTTTCTAACAATTTAAAAACAAAAATGTGACAATTTGCCGATTAGATTTTTTTCTTCCCTTTATTTGGCAATGTATGTCAGGTTATACAAACCCTTCGACCCTCTTTTTGTTTTTTTTACGAGCTAGAATCGTTAGTACTGTTGAGCGCCGAGGAGGCTTGAACTCACGACCATCCATTTTTTTGCCAAATAAAGGGTTGAGAATGGTAAATTTGGAGCCTAGGCAAAATTAAATTAATACCTACATTTATCTACACATATTACTTTGAACATGTAAAACACTATGAAAAATTACCAATACAATAACCAATTTTACTCAGAACTTGTGCAGTCAAAGGCATAGAGTCAGACTAAACTATGTTTGCATATATTTTGATAGCACAGACTGTGAAAGTGTTAAGTAAACGTCATAATTTAATAGAGGCTTGATTTTTAAATAATGCTTGCGCAGTCTGTAAAATCAAAATCGATGCAAACTTGGCTTGGTTAGACTATAAATATGCGAACACTTTTTCATCCATTTAAACTATTGACATAAGATAATATGTGTATAAATTTATGCCGCTCATACAGTTCATCGAACCAACGTCACTATTATTTAAGTGAACTAATAGAAAACCAGGAATCGATTGAGCGCAATATGCATTCGACATAATTTATAGAAATATCTATGAGAATTTCGGTGATAATTAACAGGAAACTGAATGATAGCCTTGAAAGTTCCAAGTCAGTGACAAGATCGAAAGGACTGAGTGAAACTTTAAGTTTTAATCCAGAAAGACTACTCCGTCTGGATTAGGTAACACTCGAAGTTTCACATGCAATTGACTGGCCTACCCCTCTGCCGCATTGGTATGACATAGAATCATAGGTACTTAATGTATGGACTGACATTATCTGACATAGCTATTCGTTCGCATTTGAGGATCCACTCCCCCGCAAAAATAGGCAGACTGTTTTAAAATGACAATTATTACGCAAATAAAAATGTGTTTCATTCGACATCCAATGTTCCTTAATATTTGCAGCTGAAGTAAATAAATTCTGTAACAAAGGATGTATTTGAAATGCCGGTATTTTAGTGTCGCGTTCCTTCCTTATTATTTAGGGACGAGATTGATCGGACGATCTTTTCCTTCACAACATTCCACCATTTTGTTTTTTTACGTTCCTGCAGTGATAATACAGTGTAAGTATTTTTTATTCGTAAAAAACAAGCATTTCATTACTTAAAAATCATTCATTTCGACATTTCCGACTAAATAGGGACTACGGAAAGCAGACATTTTCATTATAAAAGAATGAAACAAAACAACTCCAGGGACAAAATTATACATAAGGTAGCCTTGTAAAAACTAATGTAAATGGCGCTGTTCACGTGCGTTGAACATGTGACTACATCAGCAGCAGAGCAATCTGGGACAACAAACCTGCCGACTAAGGAAATGCACACTAAAGTAAACTGAATCACTCATCTGCAGAATCTGTGTATAAAAAGAATAGTTTTTGTAAATAAATTCTCTTTTCTCATTTGGACACCGTGTTTACTTCATCAACCAAGTTACTCCGTCACTGTGGCATAAGACACCTTCACGCCTCAATAATTAGTTGCATGAGTCTGTGTAACTAGCAGTGACTATCCATCCCATTTTACCCATATCCTTCCAACCTTCCGTCTGTACCCGTAGGTCGCAGAGGTGCAGACATCCCTGTTTATTATATTTATTTATATGTAAACTGAATCTATGGTACTGCCGTCCTATCGCTAAAACCGCTCTAAGCTGCATATTAGCAGTTTTCATTTGGACGAAGATTCTAAAAGAGAAAACAAATCCCCATCGACTGGTCTTGGAATTATATTTTTATCACTTGTAGTTACCGAGATACAGACTCGACTTTACACGTTAAGTGCACAATATTGTGATACTTCTCAAAACTATAAAATCGTTAACCCACATTACTCAACTATAAGCAATGTAAAAACGCTTAATTGTTGTTTATGTTGATAAATCTTTTATACGATACATACCTAAAACATCGTTACTTGACAAAAACTTTATGAATTCCCATTTATGCCATTTAACCCTATTATTACGTTTTATTTCGCAATGTCTTTTTTTTCATATGCTACACTAAAACACAGTTCCTACGCTTTAACATGGCTAAAAACATTTAACCGTGTATTTGAAAGACTTGTAGTATAATCCCTGTAACAAATACAACGCAAAAGCTTAGTTAACGCGCTTAACGGTGAATATGTTTGTACAAAAATATAATAATACAACACTTAAATACGGTCAACTGGCAATACTACGCTAAAATCCCACTAAGTGCGAAACATATCCCCTCTTATTTTATTACATAATGGAGTCAGTCGGCCGTGCGGCGCGTGCGCATAAGGTTGCGTGCTGTTTTAGTGAGTGATGCCTGCAAACTTTTCGTTAAAAATATGTCCGGTAACCAAAGGTAAGTGTTGAGTACGTCTTTCTATTGATGTTTTCTGCCTGCTACATTTAGGTTTAGCTTGAGTATTTTAAAAAAGATGTGTATTAAGAACAATTTAGCTTTATAAAGCTATAAAGTTAGTTATCTATTTTCAATCATTAACAAACAAAGTTAAAACACAGTCAGTAAAAACGGTGTATATCTTATTTTTATGGATATTCTCACTTTCTCTCATAACATACATTTTTTTTAAATCAATTGTTGTGATCAGTATTTTTTTATCGTTGTTTTATATAATTTAGGTGTAGTTGTCAAAATGTTACAGAAGCATTTAAATGAAATATGGAAACATTCTAGATTTATTTTAAAATGTTGTACTTTTGTACTTTTGTGATGTACTTTTGATAGTTCCTAAAATTTGTTAGTAGATTTTGTATTTATGTATTTATTTTATGTAAGTAAACATTTAATGATTACATTGTGTATTCAATATTCAAACAATGTGTATTCAATATTTTTTTTTTTTGAAGTTTTGTTACTGTACAATTTTTGCTCTTAGTTTGTCTTTCATCGTTGCCTGTTTTTATCTAATTTCCTCAAAGGTTAACTGGAAGAGATCCCTCATAGGGATAAGTTCGCCTTTGTTGTATCAAATTGTCTATGTTACTGTGTTTCTTGTATTTCTTGTGTTATTGTACAATAAAGCTTATACATACATACATACATACATCCTGTATACTTATATATATATGTTCTTAAATAGGTATAATATCGTATATATTCTTAGAAAGGAATACATTTACAAACAATAAATAATGATTGTTATTTCTTCCAGGTGTTTTACGAGAATACAGACTATGATAGAAATCTGGCAGAAAAACGAAGAACTAGCTCAAATTAGTCTACCGCCTTTACACGGCATAAAAGAAGAAACTCTCAATTGCATAAAGGTATGTCGGTTCTTGATACACAGCAAGAAGCCCATGCAGCATCGGACAAGCAGTAAATTAAACAAATCTTTACCGAATCTACCCACATCAAAGTATTTTGAGTTCTTTTTCGAACCTGATGAACATATTACGATTTTGGGACGTGCTCCTATGACAGAATCTCATCAACATTGGATACAAGTTGATAGATACAAATTGACTAAACAGTCCCGCTAAGCGATTATGCTTTCAATCGTACGTCGAATGTATCTCAACTTCGGATGATTCGGACAAACAAAATTGTATAGCCTGTAAAAAACACAAAATGGATAGAAACAAAAAATATGGTTTTGGCAGGACCAGTCCATTTAAACTTTTTAGATTCAGAAGTTTTAAATCCAAAAACAGAAGACAGATCTACAGACGTACTATCAACTAATAACATTTTAAGTAATACTCCACCAACCGTCGTTACAGGATGCGAAATAGCTTCTGGTCAAGACAATATTGTATCTTTATCGCATAGCGCCGATTCTGCTGAAAACCAAACGCCCAATATTTCTGGCCAGGGTAATATTCTACGTTCGCATAGCGCCAACTCTGATGAAATCCAAGCCCCTAATGCTTCTGGTCAGGATAATATTCTATACTCGAATAGCGCTGACTCTGCTGAAAACTAACCGCTGAATGCTTCTGATAAGGCAAAATTCTAACTTCGCATAGCGCTGACTCTGCTGAAAACCAACCGCCCAATGCTTCTGATCAGGGCAAAACTCTATCTTCGCATAGTGACGACTCTGCTGAAAACCAAATGCCCAATGCTTCTGGTCAGGCTATATAAGGTTGTAATAAAAATATAAGCATTTAGTTCATTTGTAGGTACTTACTAAAAGTATTTTAGATTGTAAGAAATATCTGATTATTATAATTATGTTCATAATAATTATTCAAAATAATTAGGGATCAAAGACGAAATTGTAAAATAGTCATAAAAAGTTGAAATTGAAGGACTGACTTGTTAGTAACTAATATAATGTCTAAAATGGGATAATTACCTACCATGTATTTTTGTTTCATTCAGCATCCGATATTTCGACACTGTTGCAAGCGTCAGTTTATTCATGGAGTAAACTGACGAGCTGCGAGTCTTTAGTTAAGATCTACCCCCACGCCATAGCGATCTGCCCTCTTACGGGTTCGCTTACTTTGTGTGTTGTCACTGGCACTACTACCGTCCGCTTTCTAACTTGAAACTCGATCACGTTCACGACACTCACACTTACAATATCAACCCGTGCATTTCTTACCGAAACAGTCTCTTTTCGATTTGTGCAATATCGGGTGCTCAATAAAACAAACATACATGATAATTATCCCGTTTTTATATTAGTTATAATGCAAACGACCATGTTAGCTTAAAATCGAATATTGATTTGTAAGTTTTTTATAAACTTATATTTGGCATGCCAATAAATAAATATATGATTCATATATGTTTTACTCACATAATATCTTAAAAACATTCTAAATACCTTGATACTATTATTGCAGGTTAACGGTTATTTGTTAAAAAGATGAATCCTTTTTGCAAATAAATACAATACTTAAACCACGTTAACATCGCTGGTTCGGGATGTAACGGGCTTATAGACTAGTAATGTATACGCATTACTTGAATAGTAGATTCGATACCATAAAGGATAATTCACTCTAGAATGGGACGGGACAGGGTGAGACGGGACGATCTGTCAATATCTATAGAAATAATTTCAATCACGTCCGAGATCGGAGCCCTCGGAGGTCACGTGACGTTTTCTATGTAACTAACTGAACAAAGGCCCCAAAAATCAAAGCACTCACATTTGACATACAATGATGTAATAATCAAACAAGGTACAGATGTTATGAAAAGCTTAAATAGAAGATAGTACCAGCCAGAGGTCATGATTTTAGGATAACTTTTAACACCGCGATGTAGGATATTTGACAGGCGGTACAGCGACATCTAGCAGGTAATTAAGTAACTAAACAAACATTCTTCAACCAAAACTATAAATGCTAACTACAGTTAGACACTAACAGATCATCGCGGCCCGGTCACGTCCCGAGCGGTACTAGTGTGAGTCATCCGAAAGAGAAAATAATGAAACAGGAGGTGGATGGCCCTTATAACCATATGCTTGAGTTATCAGTTTTAGATATTACGCCTTAAAATCCAATGGTTTATGAGGTGTAGGTAAGTACTATGGGTCTGAACAAAAGCGGCGCGATGCGGTGCCGTGACATTTCAACCCGACGCCGACGGGTTCGTTATCAAATGTCATAAATATCAAGAAACAAACCGTTGATAAGTATCGGAATGTCCTAGGTAAGCGGTACGAGTACATACGCTACCTGTCGCACCTAGAACAGTTCCATTAGGTATTAACCATTGGTTTTTCCGTGCCACACCGCACCGCACCGCGGGTTTTTGTAGATTACCATTTCAGAGATATTCAAGACAGTTTCGCGAAAATGATAAAAAACTACTCCTTAACATACATTCTGCATTTTGAAGACAATATTTCGTTGGTAATTAATTAATTTTCCCAAAACGTACGGCATATTTGCTTATAAGGGCAAATGGAATATATTTCCCATCCTATTTTGAACCTTATCTCTCACTGAAAGGTGTCAACGTTAATGATAATTTAAATGTGACTGTTATCCTATTAAGGGTTAATGCGCTTGTAACATTTCATATCATGATTATAGTGACTACATTGTATTTTAAAGTGCTATAAACAGCTACCATACGCCAAAATACACCACAATGCGTTGTCAAGCCACCATTTGATTCCATCAACGTTTGACGTGTCGCTGCAATGGACACACCTTTGCCACAATTCAAGCTACTTTTATAATTCCATGACACGCTTATGTTACTCCAATCTAATTTGAATTGTATGCTCAACGCTTTAAGGACCTTTTTTGAAATCCTATAAATCCTGAGATACGAGCTTGTTGGATTATGACGTCACATTCGCGTGTCCAATTAAAACTGACCGCGAAAAAAAATGAAGCAGACCTAATGGAAATTTATTCATACAGGTTGGCTTTTTTACGTTTTACGCAGCATTCGTTTAATTCGGTGACTAATGATTGTCGTCCGATTAAATGAAGTGTAGTAATGGTATTTTGCTTTTGTTTTGAGCGCAATTTATTTTGGAGTTGGATCAATACATCTATCACAAGCTGTCACGAGAAAGTTAGGTATTTAAAAGTGGGCTTTATCTTCGTATTGGAATAAAAGTTACAATTCGTGTAAAGCTGATATAGACTTTTTGACCGTGGCTGTGGCAAATAAGAGTGCTGGACTTCTAATGGTAACCAGCCAGTGAGAGTGTGCTGACGGGTAAAGAATGAAACAGACCGCCCATATCTTACACAGGGGATGCTTGATATGCTTCGGAAACATTACTTAACAACAGTCATACCTATAGGATAGAATAAATTCAAAAACGGAACGTCAATTTTTATGTAGGTAATAGAATGCATTTCTATAAACATTACGTTATTAAAATTTGTGCGAGCCTCGTAGCGTCTCTTTCTGACAAACGAGTTCTATAGGATACTTTATTTACGCCGTTATAAGCTATTCACAATTTGCCATTATGTAAATCCACGTCCACTGGAACTCTGATATGTCATTGCGAATAGTTTTCATAGAACGCGGGACCGATACACTCCAGTTGTAAGCTAGTATTTTTGTAAAGAAATAAATACAGCTGGCTATTTATTTGACGTCTAAAGCTCTTGTCAAGGATGTAAGAGGAAAAATGTTAGACAATTTCGCTACTTTATATACCTACATAGATTGAGTGATGTCCAAAGTAACTCAATGAATGAGGGTCTTGTAAAAACAATACCTCCCTCGAATCGCAGGAAATAGAAAATCAATTGGATTCCGCTTCTTACATTCCCTTGTAATCTCCACGCTTGGTTTATTACTATTATACTTTTGTTGATATACTTTTTTATTATTAATTGAAAGAGATGTCATATAATACTGAAGAAGTGACCAGGGCCTCCAGTGTTCAGAGCAGCTATTAAGATTGAAACTTCCTAAGTACTTATATGCAATCCTCTCTTATTATTAAATGCTTGAGATGTGTTCTGCCAATCCTACAGCCCAAACTTAGGTACATTTAGTGCTGCCCCTCTAGAATAATCGGGGTCTGCGATTCGTGGTTTACAATTGTTACTTTTTATGTTAAGACAACTGCTTTTTTATGCGACATATTTGTAAAGGATGACTTACACTAGAACGGGACAGGGCGGGACGGGACGATCTGGCAGTTTTTATAGAAAACGTCACGTGACATCCAAGGGCTCCGAGCTGTCACGTAATTCTTTCTAAAGGAATTGGCTGATCCCGTCCCGTCATAGAGTGAGACATCCTTAAATACTTTATTATTTAACGTATTAATGCGATTTGAAATTAGGGTTTTGAAATTAGGGATTTGAAATTTGAAATTAGTGTAGGTATATTAGTATTAATTCTGATTGAATGTTTTTAGTGTTATTATTTTTACTGTTATGCTCGTGTATGTATTATTTCTAACACAATGTAAATTGTTTAAGAAAATAAATGAAATGAAATAAATGAAAAATGATAGCTGTTGAATGACGTTCTTCTGACTGAATAAGTTGTACCTCTAAAAATAGCTTTATATTAAAAAAAACACATCTTTTGCTGCTTGATCTCTCATTGGGTAGTTCCAGGGACTTTCAGTATTGCCCATGTACTCGCAATCCTATCATGTGCAACAATATGATACGAATGAAGTGCATTATATTAATATCAAGGCAGAAAGTTCGATTGGTCCTATCCTATGGCGTGAGCGGCCGCCATCACTGTATTTCGTTTTGACAAATGACATCGCGATCGGATCCGCTCGGTTATTGCTCGTAAACCAAGGCTGCCAACTTAACTGACATCTATGAAGGACTTTATCACGTTGTTATAAGGACTATAATGGTTTGATGTGGTTAAGTCGGTTGAAAATCCGAGGTTTGCGGCTAGAGACAATAATAGCTGAATGTCGATTGGTTTCGATCGCTGTACCTATTCCGCCCATATCCATTCACTGCTGAGTACCTCTTCCATATTACCTCTTCTTTATTACGTCAGTCTTCTTGATCTTGTGCCAATCTCATCCACTGTTTTCTTCCCGTTTGACAGTTAGTGTTACATACTACTGTAGTATGTACTGAAGTAAAATATAGGTATTTATTTGTCGATAGTAAAGACTACTATAATTTTGTTTTGTTTAGATCACAGACTTCACCGACACCGCAACATGAAGCCATTACAAACAGAACGAGGTACAATACAAACACATTGAGTGCCGGAAACCCGCTAGGGGAGTTCTCTGTGGGTGGTCGCTTTCCGCTACAAAGCGGAAAAATGACGGAATCGGCTACGAGAGTAGCGCGTAGCACTCGCTTGCACTCAATGTGTTAAAAAAGAACGAGGTCACCTCACATATGCCGTATTTTACTTGTAAAATTGTACGTTTCTGATCTATCACCATAACCTATTACCACCCTTCACCATTTAGTAATATAATAGAGCGTTGGGGCTTACGTATTTGATATTTGCTAATCACTTTTCGGTGAAGGAAAACATCCTGAGGCAACTGGACTAATCTTAAGGTCTAGTTTACCCTATGGCTTCGAAGGTGGCAGTCGCTTTTGGGATTAGTTGCCAAAGCGGACTTAAGGCTCCTTGCATGAGTAGTGGCGTAAGTCAGGAAAACACTAGGAACAAAGAGCATTTGCCCAGGTTATCGACAACGCTTGTAGCGCGTAGCCTGCGCTGGCACTGGCTAAAGGAAAAATCTTAGGAAGAAGACCATTTTATACTATAACAAACCAGCGTGCCTAGCCAAGATGTCAATCGCTCTCGCTTAGTAACGTATCTTAGCAACCTCTCTATCACTCTTCCTTATTAGTGTGACAATGACAGTTGCGTTTTGTTAGCGACTGAGCGTGAGCGATTGGCATCTTGGCTACGCACCCAGGTTCACCCCTAAAACCCATTAATTGTAAGTATTTTTAATACATGAGTTCAGGGGCCTTACCATGACGTCTTAACGCGATTCAGTTTAAGTTCTTCACTTTGCGTACTAGGTTCTTAAGTAGTATGGCAGCGATTCAGTATAGGTTCAGATTAGACTCAGTTGCATGGAAGCGACTCAGTTTAGGTCGTCAACTGAATCGCGCTAAGACGTCATGCTAAGGCCTCAGGTCATAAACGCAGATGCAACTAAAATAATCGGTCGCGCTGCCATACTAAATTAGTACTCATGTTTCGGACAATATATATTAAATAAAATATATATAACCCGTAAACTAATTAATACATAGATAACAATACCCTTAGCCAAAACAAGCTATACAGAAAGATCCCCAGTAATCCTAACATAATCTTTAAATACCCCAATCCCCATAGCTATCAACCATTGTCCTTTTATCCAATTCCTCTATCTTGATCAATGGAAATCTGGAATTAGGATCGGTCCACAGACCATTAACTAAGCTAGACGCCGCAAGCACTGTAAAATACATGATAACTGTAAATAATAATTGAAATGTTAATTGATTAATCGCTTATATGGATATCATTCCGAATCCAAAACACTACGCTGCGCTCCATAACTCAGATTGTAGACGGAACTCGGAAGTCGGCCAAGTTGAAGTGTTGTTGCATCTAGCTATATTATGGTCTGCAATTCAGACAATTACGGGATAACAATCGGTCGAAAATGTGCGTAAGTAGGTCCGACCTTGTTTACGCTCGGGATTTGTTATGATGAGGATGCTGATAAGTGACGGCTTTGCTGGTTTTTAATTGGTTATAAACAGGGGATAACGCACAGTTAAGAGTGAGCCTTGAGTTTATATATTTGTCTCTTTCTATCAACTGTATCGTCGAATCCGACTCGGTTGGGCAGCGTTCGGGAAGCTGCGACACATCTTTTCGTCCAATATTCGGCAGTGCCTGAAGACGAAAGTCTTCGATCAGTGTGTGTTGCCAGTGATGACATACGGTACTAAAAACGTGGTCGCTTACAATGGGCCTCATAAGAAGGCTCAGAGTCACCCAAAGGGCAATGGAGAGAGCTATGCTAGGAGTCTCTCTGCGAGATCGTATCAGAAATGAGACCATCCGCAGCAGAACCAAAGTAACCGATATAGCTCTCCGAATCGTTAAACTTAAGTGGCAGTGGGCGGGGCACATTGCACGTAGAACTGATGGCCGTTGGGGCGGAAAGGTTCTCGAGTGGCGACCGCGTACCGGAAGGCGCAGCGTGGGTAGGCCCCCCGCAAGGTGGACCTGGTGAAGGTCGCAGGAGTCCGCTGGATGCGGGTGGCGCAGGACCGGTCCTTGTGGAAATCTTTGGGGGAGGCCTATGTCCAGCAGTGGACGTCTTTCGGCTGAAATGATGATGATGATGATGATGATCAACTGTATACCTAATACAGTATTGGATGACTCACACTAGAACGGGAAGGGACGGGGCGGGATGGGATCCGTCAATTTCTATAGAAAGAATCACGTGATAGATCGGAGCCCTCGGAGGTCACGTGACCTTTTCTATAGAAACGGACAGATCGGCGCGGCCCGGTCTCGTCCCTGCCCGTTCTAGTGCGAGACATATTTTACTGTTCTTAATAATATAGTCTTTTTCTTTCTAGATTAGTCTGGTTTCCTGGTGATGCTTCCCTTCATCGAAAAGCGATTGGTAAACAAATGATATTTCGTACATAAGTTCCGAAAAGCTCATTTTTGGGACCCAGGGTTTGAACCCGCGACCTTCGCCGCTGGGCTACTTACGCTCCGTATAATAACTCACTAGTCACTACTTATACAAATAAAAAATAAAAACAAATGCGCACAAAGGATGCTTCCTTGACAATAGGTACTTAAAAGTACTGGTGGCACGGAATTCTCGGTATGCGGCAATTATATGGTTTTCATATTTTCTCCTATACTTACAAGCGCTTGCTTTTTGAAGCATTAAATTTCGTGGTTCTAGGTACGAGAAGCCCCATACATTTTGATTCCCATTACAAATGTATGGTACATGCGACATAAACGACCGTATCATTTGATTGCGCTGATGTAGAAATTTGGTTTTTTCACAGGTTCAAGAGGCCACAGGTTAGAAATAGTGTGCATGTGGTATTATAATTTCAACTTGTTACCTCTACGCGTTCCCAAGGTATAAGGGCCTGGCCACATGTCCACGTTGCGGCGCCGTTAACGTAAAACGGCGCGTTGCCGGAGCGCAGCACGTTGCACGACGTGAAAATATACGTTGCCGCGCAACGTACAGATGCACGTTGCACGTTGCCTCGCCGCGCGCCGTGCAAACACACGTTATGCGGGATTGAGTGAATTCACGTTGCGTTGTCGCGTTGCACGACGTCGCACTTATCCATCACTACTAAATTTTGTGATCAGTCTTCAATAAAAATTATGAAAACATAGCCAATTTATTGATAAATTATAAAACTAAAGATTGTATCGTTAAGTATAAATACAAAATGAACCTGGCCTAATTGTTGACATGTGTATTATTTCGTCTGAGATTCTTTTGTTTTTGAGATTCCTGAGAATCTGAGAGTATTTTAAGCCGTATCTGATACAAAGCTTTATGTTATTATTTTTATTTTAGGATATTTTGATGTTTTTATTGACGTCTTGTAAATATATTCCCCATCCCCATCGCTCCCCATCGCTACTAAAATTGCGCTCGCTCAATCTCTATTACTCCCAATTTTATATTATGCTGACGTTTCCTATATTGATATTACAGAGGAGCAACTTAATAAACTTGAGCGTATCCAAAATATGTGTATTAGGTTCATATTTGGGTTACGAAAATATGACCATGTATCCTCTTTCCGTTCCCAACTCAAGTGGCTTCCTATCCGGCTTAGACGTAACTTTCACATTCTTTCACTTCTCTTTGGCATACTTTTTAATCCTGCTACTCCCCGCTACCTCAAAGAACGTTTTAATTATGTAACCTCCGCTAGGTGTGCTGAAAACTTGCTTCTTTCAGTTCCTTCTTCCAGCTCCAAATTTTTCACGAGCTCCTTTTCATTCCAGGCGGTTATTTTATGGAACTCTCTACCTGTCGACATTAGACGTGCTTAAGTCATTGCCAATTTTCAAAAATAAACTGAAAGATTTTTATTTTTCTTCTACCTAACAGTTTTCCTACTGTTATGCTGTGTTTTGTAATATTTATGTGTATGTATGTTTATGTATGTTTATATATTTTTTGTATGTGTATGACTTCCCTTTTATGTTAAATTTTTTTTGTTATATTAATTAATTAAATTAATTATGTACTCAGTTTTGGTTTACCTATACATTGTTTGGATTTCCATGTGTATTGACTCCTCTACCCAAAGGTTGTCTGGAAGAGATCGCTTCTTAGCGATAAGGCCGCCTGTTGTCTACCAGTGTTTATATTTTAGTGTTTAATGTATATTGTTTTTATTTCCTTGTTGGTGAACAATAAAGAGTATTTGTATTGTATTGTATTGTATATTCTGGACAACCTATCGAGCTTAATTTAAGATTATCTCAGCCACTGCTTGATACGACTCAAAGAAAAAAAGGGGTAACATGCTGCCAAAACATGTTATGTAAGTTTCCTCTTCATGATTGCCCAATTGAGCACCCATGAAATAAATGTGGTGATTTTATATTTACGAAAAAAAAGAATAGCAATTTGGATTCCCGTCAACTTTTGATGCAAGAGGGATGAGGGACGCGCTAAAAGAATCAGCCAAAACCAAAGCCTAACATTCATGGCGATGGACCGTCGCTAGAGCAGGTCGATAGGGACGATATATGATAGATATATTCGATATTAAAGTTTGACCATTCCATCTAGAATCATTCGTTGACCAGGCTAATAGCTAAATAAAACTACCGAGCCGTGCGCCGTCCGCCGATGTGGTGGCACTGGCGCCGTGCCGCGGCACCGTCACCGTTTATTCTCACGGCAACGTCGACGTTAATTTTGACGTCGACGGCAACGTAAAAAACAACGTGCCACGTCAACGTCGACGTAAATTTTCACGTCGGCGGCAACGTAAAAAACAACGTGCGACGGCACGTCGGCCGTCGTGCGTCGTGCCGTTTTACGTTGGCGACGCCGCAACGTGGACATGTGGCCAGGCCCTAAGGGGTCTTGACCGACGGACGGATATACGGACGGACAACAGAGTGATTATATAAGGGTTCCCTTTTTTCTTTTGAGGTATGGAACCCTAATAATAAGACACAATTTATCCTTATAAAAAAATAACAAAAATAAGCTAAATCGCGTAACAAACCCCTATATTTCTTCCCAACTATACTATAATACACTCGCCGAGCATCAACTCCGAATCCACTACCCAGGCTCTACCGCGAATATAGAACGATCATGTATCTCTCTCCATCGCACTTGATCCGAGCGAAAGGGATGCAGATACGAAATCCGGAAAATTTCGATGTCCGCTCGCCCCTCTGAGTTATAAATTCGCGGCCAGTATGGGACGATAGATGTGCGTGTCTAAGAGATCGATGGCTCCTTTTTTCGGCTAGTTACGGTCAACTTGAGGAATTTATTTGATTTTCCTTAAGGGCCTCTTATTACCGAAGCAGAAGGCCCGTTAATTTGTTATAAAACGAAACAATGTAGATGTGGATTTAATAAAAGACAATGTCGCGGCTAATGGCGAGCCATTACATTATATAGTTCTTAAGAATAGATATTTATCTCTAATAGGAGAAGCAAATACTTTTGAACCCAACGCAAAAAAAAACGCTTAGCCCCTCTCTCTCTCTCTCTCCCTCGCACAACGCTATGTTTACGTAGGGTTGCCTACGATTAGAAATTGTATATAATACTGGTGGTGGCGTGCCCCGTCGGGCGAAAGATGTGTGGGCAACCCGTGTGTCGGTACCGACACGAAACAAAAGACGATCAATTCGAGTTCGCACCGGGAGCTCCATAAGCTGATGTGTATGTTAAATAGAGATACTTTCTGAGATTACTGCCTATGATGTAAGCTTCACTAAGTACCTACTGGAGGGATTAAGTCAGGCCCTTGTGAGCCTGAACATCTATCACAAGCCCTTAGTGTTTTTATACGGACTCAATTAATTACGACCTAGACTAGATACTAGATCCAAACATACCATCTAAGATTTTACGTCTTACAAACATGCATGTGATAGCTACCTATTTATTTATTACAGGAAATACCTACGAAAAATCTGAAATTCAAACTTGAAACCTTAAAATACCGCCCAAATTTTGAACCATCTTTTCACTTAAAAAAAGTAATCACAGTATAAGTACCTACTTATAAATCTTCATGAGACCTTTTTCGCTAATCAATTCGAGCCACGTATCCATCGAAGTTATCAAGTGCCTCAAACAGATATTACGGAAAATTTAAGAGATTTCCTCCTCTTTTGTGAAGGCTTAACATGAAACAAAGTGTTCCATTGTACTCGTTTGATGAACGTTTATAAAATTTGTAGGGCCATTATCGTAATTAGTGCTTTGTCGTTTTGATGTTGCCAGTTATTTGCTGTGGGTACTTGGTACTTGAACTTTTTAATGTGAACCACGATTTTTTTGCTTACGACTAAACATCAGTAGTGGCGCGTCAATATTCTGTCTATCTATCTATTTATTTACCCACTGTTGCATACTCGTATAGGCTTCTTCTTTATTACGCCAATTTTTTTCGGTTCTGTGCCAGCTTCATCCACTGTTTATTTGCGTGGCAGATTTCATCTGACCATCTTGTTGATGCTGACCTTTTTCCCACATTAGCCTATCTTGTCCGTCCCCCGTGGTTTCTTCTCGCCAAGTGTCCTGCCCATCTCCTCCACAACTGCCTGCGTGCTTCAACAAATTTACTAGACACGTCATAACCCCATAACATCTTTCAGCAGTTAATTAAAGCACCTGTTAGCTAACCTACATTCTTTGACTCACCGACTGTATAATTTGCGTAATTTGGGTATTTTGGCGTACATATTTTGTTCCGGCTGTTTCCTCTAGTTTACGTATCACCTTGATGGCTTCAACGTTATACACTGGCAAGCCTAATTTAGCCTTGGGTCTCATTTTATTGAAAACTGTATGAAAAGTAATCAAATTCTAGAGATGTTGGTCCCCGCCGCTTCTTAAAAGTATTTATGCCTACTTCCATTTTGATTGAGGAAAAAACTACGGTAAAATCAAGGGGTCAGAATTTTCATAACGTTTTACGTACGAGTATACTCTCCATTTTGTAACCGCTGTACAGTGTTTAAAAAATGGTAATGGAATGGAAAAAGAAAATTGGGACTCTTTTTTTCTCCTATTAGGATCGAAACATCTCGTGATTCTGAGTAGGAAAAACATTAAATTTACCTGTTTTATAAAATAAAGTTTAAGAAAAATGCGAAAATGTCCGCACATTGTTCCGACCCACTCTAGCGTGATTCATCCTCCATTCAGCAATACAGACGAAAATGATTCAAAAATTAATCTAGCAAACTTATTAAATGAAAAGCACTCAAATTATAAATAATCAGCTCTTACAAGAGCTGTCCGGATCAAAAACAAAAGAGCGTCAATATTTTTTGTCGACAACCGATTAATTTGCGAAAACGTACTTTCTACAATAAATAATATCGGCATTAACTTTATCATCTGGCATTCTGGCAGTTCAGTTTATTACATCCTTGTTTGATAAATAAAACAGTCCAATCGAGGAATTCCGCTTAATGTTAATTTGAGCGTTCATAAAGGACATTATTTATACATTAAACAAAGTAAAAGGAAAAATGGCGTTGATCCGGATATTACAGGCTTTTATGAAACGTTTTTAAATATTGATGTAAGAAGCAGTCTTCTATTGTTATCTTCTTCGACGTATTATTTTTGTTGTGAAAAAATTGTGCCATTTTATGTTAATCGGAAATAAACAAAACATTCTATTTATATTTGAGATCACGCTGACTGCTACTCATTTTCTGGCACCTCTCATCAAAAACAATGTTTTATTTAATGGGATGTTTTGTCGCTATTTAATACCAGTATCCTAATCTTTCTTAAAGCGGTTACCAGATACAATTTAACCCATTACCGCGCAAGAGTTTGCTTGACCATCTCCATATGACGGATGGAGGTCAGAGGTAGTGATCTGAATTCCTTTGGTTCCCGTTATTTTCCGCCTGGCAAGACCGTGACATTTACACATTGCGTTCTTCATAGTTTCTTATTCGCCACATATCCTACAATCAGTATCGTCAAAAAGTCCCATCATGATTAAAACACCAGGGGCCTTACCAATTCTCCAAGACGTCTTAATCCAATTCAGTTTAGGTTCAGTTTAGGCTCAGTTGTACGGAAACGACTCAGTTTAGGTCGTCAACTGAATCGCGTTAAGACGTCATGGTAAGGCCCCAGACCTCTGACCCCATAATGACATGTAAAGAGGAATTCCCCGAGAATAACCCTAGTGGGATTTTTCTTTTTTTTTAATTACCCATTGAGAGTGTCCCACTGCTGCGCAAAGGCCTACCCTTGGATCTCCATAACTCCTTTTGTTTTGCTTGATCGGCCCAGTTAGTAAGGAAGGCGTCCAAGTAATCTCGCCATCTCCGCCTGAACCTGCCTTGTCCACGCCTACCTTGCGGCATCTACTTGGTAGCTATATTTAGCCCACCTATCCGGATGCATTCGATGGACGTGGCTGGCCCAGTCCCACTTTAGCCTGACAGTCTTCTCGCCTACATCAGCTATGCGTGTTTTAGAGCGCAGCGTAGTATTTCGAATGCTATCCATCCTCAGAACACCAAATATGCTGTACTCCATTGCTCGTTGGCAAACCTTTAGTTTGGACTTCTGACCCTCTGTAAGCGACCATATTTGGGCACCGTAGATTAGGACAGGCAGAATACACATGTCAACGAGTTTGCGCTAGACAAAGGAAGATTTCCATTAATTAGCTCCTTCATGGACTAGAAGCTCTTTCAGGCATTTTTCTGTAACTTCTAAAAATGCAACGAAAGCGATTTTGTGTCTGATTTCATGACTTTACTAACAAATTGGCAGTATTTTCTTGAGCTTTACAGATTTGATTGAAGTAGCGGCCATACAAAAAGCAATTCGTCGACAGTCTTGTGGAATGTACCTAAAAACTCCTGTAAAATGTAAATATTTATATATTACCGGACAAACACAAATGAAATAAGCTTTAAACATTCAGCGCAGAAATTCTCCCGCCTGCCCCTATGAACAACGTAACAGGCATGTATATTATGTATATATACGGATTGTATGAAAGCACACTTCAGTGATCAAAGCCAGCCTTTGTTGTGATAGATTGGCTATGAAACTTGTTTTTTATTACTCCGCTTTTATGACGCATTTTTGTTTGGAAGTATCTTTTGTTGAAAATGTGATTGATTTTTGTTGTTTATTGAAAACAACATTTCCTATTACAACAGCAAAGTTCGGGTTTGAATTGCGAGTAAGGTATTTGTGCGATTACTTTAGGAATTTAGAATGGATTAATCGCGTATATTGACTACGCCCCGATCATTTATTCAGGGTGCCTTTCTACTAGAATTAAGGATGACTCACACCAATCCGATCCGATCCGATCCGGGACGATCTATCAGTTTATATAGAAAACGTCTTGGGACCTCCGAGGGCTCCGAGCTATCACGTGATTCTTTTTATCCCGGATCGTATCGGATCAGATCGGATTGGTGTGGGTCATCCTTTGAGAGAGCAGAGCTATAGAAAGCTATGCAACGCTACGTTTGCATACAAACCGGCCAAGCTATGATATGAAGCCGTGTCTTAGATGTATCAAACGAAGCACTACTGTTGGCAAGAGCGAGACAGACACACTTTCGAATGCCGCAGTCGCTATCGAATACGGTTCGATTTGTTCAATTTATGGTAAGCACACACTGGTGGAAATATATTCTCCACCCAGTAGCAACGAGTGCAGTAAAGGACTCTAAACACAAGATAATGTAGTTTTTCGCGATTGTATTTGCAAAGTGTTTCATTTCAATGAGAAATAATCGCGATAACCGACGGAAATATTATTTTGAATGGGTTTATAACTGTTATTTTAAAATATTAAGCTTCAATAGAGCGGGTTGGGACGTGACAGACCGTCCCGTCCCGTTCAAGTGTGATTCATGCTTTAGTCTAGTAAAAACCTCTCTAAGCTTCATTTCGATAGACTTTCGACAATAAAAGCACAAACATTAGTTGAATTAATTTCTATTGTATCGATGTCTAATAATGGATTAATGTCTAAAATAAAATGTCTACTTGCCTATTATATTGAAACCACAATAATATCCTAATCCTAATCTAATATTCTAATCCAAAACAAAAGGCTGAATTGTACAGTTTAAAACTTATTGTACCCACGAATGACGCAAAATCCGACCTAAATGGTTAAGCCCTAATAACTTAGACTTTCCTAATGACTTCCCAAAACTAGACTAAACTAGGTGTTTCTGCCTAATTCCAGTTGCTATTCAGGTTAAATCGCTTTTAAATTACAGCCTTTGTTCCAATAAAAGCTAGTGTATGTATGCAACAGCCCATAACGGATTCTTAAATCCTTTAATATATCACTGATGGTATAAGAATCCTTATTATATCACTGTTGCATATTAATAGTTTATGTGATAGTATATAATGAACGGTATTAAAACTCGAGTGTGGGATCATAATAAGAACACACGAGTGTTTTAATGCCTAATTATTTACAATTACATAGGTACACTTATTTATATACACATATATCACGAGTACACCCCGTTTTTTTTTTTCTTTTTATGCTATAGGTGGCAAACGAGCAAACGAATCGCCTGATGGTAAGCGATTAACGTCGTCCATGGACACCCGCAACACCAGAGGTGTCGCAAGTGCGTTGCCGGCCTTTAAGGTGGGAGTACGCTCTTTTCTTGAAGGTTTGAAGGTCGTATCGGTCCGGAAACACCGCTGGCGACAGTTCGTTCCACAGTTTAGCTGTGCGAGGCAGGAAGTTTCGGGAAAAGCGCACAGTTGAGGACTGCCAACCATCTAAATGGTGAGAGTGGAAATATTGTCGCGTTATCTAACGCTCACTTTCGGGGCAAGGGATGGGGCAGTTTCGATAATCACAATTAATAAAATTATGAAGTTGACTATAAAAAACATACACTGCTCGTTATTATTAACAAAACGGGACCTGATCGTGTACTAAATAATTCAAATTTACCCCCGAAATTAAACATCTTGTACTAAATTACCTAGTAAGTCGTCTCTGTACTGTTCAATAATTGTCGTCTTCCTATCCGATCAAATAGATACAGAACATCTAATGATATCAAATATATATAACTCATTAATTGCATCTACAATGAATTAATTATCTCAAGATTATTCATAAAAAAATAATTTTATTTTGACTGTTTACCTAATAAATATGAATCGACTCGACTAAGCAACATCACTTTTTTTGTTTTTGTTTATGCTATAGGTGGCAAACGAGCAAACGAATCGCCTGATGGTAAGCGATTAACGTCGTCCATGGACACCCGCAACACCAGAGGTGTCGCAAGTGCGTTGCTGGCCTTTAAGGTGGGAGTACGCTCTTTTCTTGAAGGTTTGAAGGTCGTACCGGTCCGTCGGTCGTATCGGTATACTATTTTAGCTTGCCCCCAAAGTGAGCGTTAGATAACGGGGTGTAATCACGAGATTCACGAGCTCTCTATGATGCGTTCAAATCGCATATTTGACCGCCATTACGACTTTCATGAATGAAAACTTTTCTGACATTCAAGTTTTGACATTTATATCTTTAAAATTTAGAGACAAACTAGAGTGGGCCCCAATTTTCATATCGTTCGATATCAAACAATGTTTTAGCACGTTGTTTGCGACATTGTTTGCAATTGACACTTCGTTTAGAACTCAACGTCATCTCGACTGATATTAGAATAGAGGCTAAATCAAATTTCCTTGTTTGTCAGAGATGTTCAAAATTTGAAACAGAATAATATTATCGAATCACTACATAGTATAAAACAAAGTCGCTTTCTCTGTCCCTATATCCCTATGTATGCTTAAATCTTTAAAACTACGCAACGCAACGGATTATGATGCGGTTTTTTTAGTAGATAGAGTGATTCAAGAAGATGGTTTATATGTATAATAAAAACCCGTGAGAAAGCCGGGGCGGGTCGCTAGTTTGATAATATTATATAGATAGCTACATACTACATTTTCACTGATAAGAAATTTGTTGTAACAAAAAAGTTTATTATTATGGGGGTCTTTATATAGGCGGTTTTTGAACGCATCAATGAGGGCTAACGATATGTGGGTATATAAACTAGGTACTGTTCTAAACCGCATCTTGCATTGCAAGTTGTACTTAATATGTGGTTATTTATTTGATTGGTGCATAATGAGAGGCATTCATTTCAAGGGTGTGGTTTTATAAAACGTGATGAAGGTGACTTTCTTAATATGATTGTATGTTTCTTAGTGAGTGTAATAACTTATACATGACCTCTGTATCTACCCTTGTCATACAACATTTCAAGATACAGGTAATTTTAGATTCTTGCTATATGCCTGCCTTCATTTTCCTGCTAAAAACCCCACTGCAAAGGCTAGACGAACTTTATTACACTCAAAAGCGAGTGCTAAATATATTCTTGTATGCGGAACTTCAACAATGTACAGAATGCGAGCCCGCCGTTGTTTTACAATGGAGATACGACATTTACGACCTGGAATAGATAACCTTGTGTTTCTTCACAATTTTGATCAATATGCAGTGTGGTTCTCCTTTGCTGTATTGCACAGGGCGTGTTAAATAAATGTGGTTATTTCTCAAGAGTGGTTTCATAATGTACGTACGTAGATTCAGACCAAAGTTCAGTACAACATTTGTATAAACATAAAAATAACGAAAAAATATTATAATTTTTATTATACGAACACGTTTTATTGATTATTGATTAGTATTAGTATTCATTTGTCTAAGTATAAATTAGTATGCGGTGTTTGAAATATAGGTAAATATATCTGAACGCACCCATTGGGTAATGCACGTTGTGCGAACCCTGTCAGTTTATGCCACCCATGGGCGGATGATTTTGTGTCAACGTAAAAGTGTGATGTGACACCAAACTTCTACGAAATGATGATGTTTACATAACACTTACACAGTCTGTGCCTTCAAATGCAAACTTATCTTAGGACCATTGACTAACTAAACACGCGACTAAGCTAATAAATAAAATACTCACCACTCTTTTTCTACTATTTAATATAGGTACTTTATCACCAGCTAATTACACCAATTTACAACTAAGTCTCGGCAGTCAATAGTTCCGAAGTACAGTCAGCTGCTGAGTCAAGTGACCCCCTGCATACAAATTTACTATGCGGTGTCACTTAACTTTGCTGACCGTACATCATTTTGCCGCCATTTAATTTATATATATAATGCTTTTACATTAAACTATTTACCTATATATTTACAAGCTACTACATGAAATGGACCTACAGGAACACGCCGCAGAGGAAAATCAAATAGCCGTTGGTCTGATGACATCAAAAATTGGCGTCGTCACTACTTAGTTGTATTAGACTCTGACGTCACGCGAAGTGAGCCTTTTAAACGCCTGAAATGAGTAAGGAGATTTATATACTACTTGATACTACGTATTTAGTTTTATTGCGCTGAAAATCATTTTACAGTATTATGATTATAAAAGCTTACATCAACAGCACCTAGTTATAAAAACAATAAGTACCTACATATTCTTTATTTCATACAGCAATCGTGTTAGTCTGAGCTTTTGTAATTAAATATTTTATGTTGAATTAGGAAAGGCCCTGAGACCTCTTCGGGATATTTTACGGGATATTTTCAGTAAATTGTGGCATAATCCACAGAATTATTGTCATGATGCGATGATTTTACCCGTTTTAGTGAGGCGGGAGGCGATCATTGTAACCTCGATGCAAACTTTCTGAAATTCTGAGCTTTTATTCTGGCTGATTCTGGCTTTGGGTCGGAAAAGGTTCATTATTACATGCAGTCAAGTCCAACTGTCAGCCAAACTGACTCATGGCGGTTATAACATTGACGTCGCACCGCATTATACATTTATCTTTTACATAATAATTAATATATTTTTGCGGCCTTTATAACGCGGAAGATACTATTGCAGGTGATTGTAAGATAGCTGTTAATGGAACTTCCTAACAATCCAAACAAACCGCCATATTGATCGCAATAACCTAACTTTAAATTTTTCATGAAATCTCCAAGATTAACTTATTTATCTTATGTTTTGTATGTTACGAAAATACGACCGTTCCAGTAGTGAATGGTTTCAGTGGTGTTTGATGAGGTAGTGTGGAAATACAAGGAGAAACAGTGACAAAACATGTGACGTTAATTGTTTACATTGAGTTCAATTGACGGCGATTTTAAATGCTTTGCTACCGTGTAAACGTATGTTGTCACGCCGATAGTCATGTCACCGATATCAGTGAATCACATATCACTTACTTAGCTGGTACAGTCGCCATCAGATATATCGCTGCGTCCGAGGTGTTCACAAATATCTGAACACGCCTCTATTCTCAAGGCGTTAGAGTGCTTGTTCAGATATTTTGAACGCCTGGGACGCCCCGATATATCTGATGGTGACTGTACACCATCGTCCTAGAGTGTCCGGTTGAGGCGGCCAGCTCAATATTCCCTGGTCCGTTTGCTAACTTTATACCGAGATTTGGGGTAGACGCTATTTCTTACGAAAGCGACTGTTATCATACCTTCCAGCAGGTAACTAGGGCTTATTAGGATAAATGAGTCTAGTTTCGTCACAATGTTTTCCTTCACCGGAAAGCTATTGGTATACTTAAACACCAAATTATATAGGTAGTACCTACACAATATCAGAAAAACATATTCGTATTAGCAGGGCATGAACCCGCGAACTTCGAATTGAAGGCAACCCCACCAACATTACAATTAGTTAGCTACTACATGGAGCGTATAAAACGCTCGCGGCAACATATTGGCTCTTCTATTTATAGCTTAGTAGCTTCCATAAATAGAAGAACCAATATGTTGTGGGCAATGTGTTGTGTGTAGTAGGTAGTCTTAATGTACTATGAATTCATTCATAAATTGCCCATGCACTTTTGAACGCGTGTGTACATAATACATACACCCAATGTAAAGTTGTAGACGCTACTGCTACATATGTGCGTGGCACACACAAAAGTCAGTAATTTTTTGGGTTCTTTTTTATTCTACCACGTTGGTGCCAAACAAGCATACGGCCGCCTGATGGAAAGCGGTCTCCGTAGCCTAAAGACACCTGCAATTCTGTTGCCGACCCATTAAAATCTTAATTGTTTTAGGGCTGCGTACCAAAATGTTAAAAAATAACCCTTATGGTGTGCTTACGCATATGGTATATGATGCAGGTTATTGGTATGAGCCTAGCATATGATGCAATAAACTGCATCTCGAAGTCTCGAAGTCTCGAATACGGTTTTCGGTATTTCGGATACGATAACTGAAAGTTTGTACGAATCCCTCGGTGCGCGAGTCCTCAGATTTGGCCGGATTTTTTAAAAACTAAAATAATGTTACTTTGCTATTCCGCCAAACGTGCTAGTCAATTATAGTGCCAATCCGTTATAACTACTTGCGTATTTTTTGCATGCAATTAATTTTCCCGAATTCCGGATTCGGATTCGGATTTTTTAATAATAGAACACCGTGCAATCAAATACCGGCTTGTCTGGCGATAAGCGAGCACCGCAATATTGTTACCCCTTTTATTCAAGGGCGAGTTTATTTAGTTTAAAACCGTTGCTGTTAATATAAAAAAAAAGATAAAAAAAATCGTTTATTTCAGAATATAAAAGTTACAGACATACCAGGGGTCTCCGCACTAGGCTACGCCTGTATCGCGGGGAACCAGATAAAATTAGTGTATCAGAACTAGTTACAAAAATAAAAACTAAAAAGAAGTTTTGGTATAACATCTCTTACCTAGCTTAAGTTTATGCAAGAATATGACAAGCCAGGCTATAGGTAGATAAGGTACGCATACGCCTCACGATCGATGTTACCGTAAGTTCTCGCCTCCATTGCTCTAAATAAGGTGACGTAAAATAAATGAAAAATAATGGACGCTTGAGGCAGTAGGTATATTAGTTCATTTAGGCAACCGTTTTCAGTCTCAAGTAGTTTCAGCCTTTGATAGTATAGATAATACTCGTTATTGGTAGTTGTCGCATTTTCTTGTTGTATAGGTATTATCGTTATTTCTGTACAATTCACTACCAACACCTAAATTGCAGTTTTTCCCTCTTTGATTGACCTTGGATGGGCTTAGAACCAACTGTGCCCATGATTTGTATTTTTGTATTTGTTCATGGCGTTTTCGCATCGTCTTATAACTCCTAAAAGCGAAGCGACACCAGTGTTATACGCCCTTTTACGTTCGATTCATCCACTCGATAAGGCGTTTTGAATAACACATCTGAAACGCTTTGATCACCCAACCGTACTGTCACGTTTCTTCGGGCGCCCTCAATAATGGGGTATTTTACTGCACATACTTACACTCCTTATCGACTTTGAGTTTTCGGAGGAAGTTCTCAACTCGTCGGAATCTCTTTATTTGGTATTGCGAATTTATTTACACCGATTACTCGAAGACTTTTTGTATTATTATTGAACGAGCGAGCGAACATGGACATGTAGTTAGATTAGATAAAGGATGACTCACACTAGCGTGGGACGGGACGGGAAAATCTGTCAATTTCTATGGAAAGAATCACGTGATAGCTCGGAGCCCTCAGATGTCACGTGACGCTTTCTATAGAAATTGACAGATTTTCCCGTCCCGTCCCGTCTCGTCCCGTTCTAGTGTGAGCCATCCTTTAATAGAACTTTTAAGTTCGAATATGAGCCAAATTGGATATTTTATTGGATATAGGGGCCGCGGGTTAACGTTCGGAGCAAGCCACTAGTTTATATTAATTTGAGTATTTGATACCTTTATTTGGTCATAAAATATGGAAAATAAAAGCACTATTTGGACTGCCCATCATTATTAACAGCGCCCGTACTTTTCATGCCGATTACGTCAATTTGACGGCACGCCGCATATAGGTGATCCCAAATAGTTTTATTGTTATGATTAATCATTAATCGTCAATCATTTTAATCATGTACAAATGACTTCCAAAGTAATCTATTCACAAGCGTAAATCAATACATACTTGATACGTGAAATGTAAATTACTAGGTATTTCTTTTGTTTTTAACCAACTTCGAAAATTCGACGCGGGTATTTATATATTAGTCTTTATACATTTGATTAAATGGTATTATTACCACACTTCAATAATAAATAAATAAATAATAAATAAATACTATGGGACAATCTTACACAAATCGACCTAGCCCCACGGTAAGCTCAACGCTTGTGTTATGGGTACTAGGCGACGATATATATAATAGACAGATACATATAAATACTTAAATACATAGAAAACATCCATAACTCAGGAACAAATATTCGTGATAAACACACAAATAAATGCCCTGACCAGGATTCGAACCCGGGACCTCCTGCTTCGTAGGCAGGGTCACTACCAACTAGGCTAGGAGGCCGTTATAAGTAATAATAGGCCGTAATAAGTACGTAGAAAATATAATCGAGCGTATTTCATAGGGTATGGGAAATGAGTTTCAAAAGCCCTAGATATAGAAAAAGTCCACTACTACCTTCAATATATTAATTATGTTTAATGATTGCCTAAATTGACCTAGATCGCCTTTTGCTCGTTTTACATCTCCACTCGGCATAACTCCTACACCAAACTTCTGTGCGGTGAACGAGTTCTAAAACAGTACTGAAAGTATACCGAATAAAATTCCAGAAAATTCTAGAAAAATGTAACAAAGGAACTTCAATGCTTTACGGACCTACGAAAGCTACACTTATCCGGGACTGCGGAGTTTGGGACGTGAGTGTGGCTCTTTCTCCTCACGGCTCGATTCACAGACCTTATTAGATTTCCAGGAATACAATTTTATACTTTATTTAATATTAAGGAAAAGGAAAATTTCTAAGAAAGAAAGGATATGTGGAAAAAAATCATCACCTCGGACGGAAAGTACTTTCTTACACTAGATGTTGTTAAGCACTCCCCTATGGCTCATACGAGGGATATGGTGGAGAAATTCGGGGCCACGGGTGTGGTCTCGGTAACTCAGTTGGCAGAGCGATGGGCGTGTATCCCAGAGCCGCGGGTTCGAGTCCCGTCCGAGGTCATGAATTTGTCCACTTCTCCGTTCTTTCTAAGAAAGGTTTCGCATTTCTGCTTACAGATAATAGTTGAAACGTTTATAAATATTGAGTATGTTTGGAGTTTTGCTTGTTTATATTATGATACTCGTGACGTTGGCTGCTGGAATGGCTGGAGCAATTCTCTCTTGCTATGCAAAATAGGTGCTAGCCGTCGAGTTGCGGAAACTAGCCCGTAATACAATACAATACAATACAACGTTGCCTGCTGAACATGCGGCGCCTGACTGCGGTGACGTTTTAAGAATGAAGGTATCACTTTGTCCGGTGCCGCGTTGTCTATATAGGTCAAGAAAATTAGATCAATAAAAAGCATTTCCAGAAAGTAATACCCTGAAAGCTGGATATCGTTTTAATACCTTCATTAGGTCCTAAAGATGTGTCAACTGAGTTTGCACAATTCGAGGACTTAAGCACCATTTTCGAGCTAGACGCACTAAACTGAAAAATTACCAAAATTTTGCCCTCAAAAGTCTAACTCAACTCCTGGAATTTTGCAAACTCGGTTGACATATCTTAAGGACCTAATGAAGGTATTATTCTTTATTTTCCTTTTTTTAAATATGAAATGAAATGAAATGAAATATTTTATTTCAGACAGCAGGGTGTCCATATTTTTTACATCTATACAAAGTTATGTTATTAAACTACTTATACCTAATGTTAGTAGAAAACATAATGCTCATTGGACCGAACATGCATCAGCATCCAATGAGTGATAAGAGGGCTATCAAACCTTTCTGCGATCACCTTCAGGAGAGTGTTGGTGCTGCTCTGCACTCGAATACATACAGCTCGCAATACTCGCATACTCGCAATATATACAGGAAAAAATATATATACCGCCAGCATCTTAGGTACAGTGCAAGGACCTATTTTAGATTTAAGGTAGGAAAAGGTAGGTAGCTAAGTAAGGTACACTTACTGTAGGTATTAAAATGATATCCAGCTTGCAGGAAATTAGTTCCTGGATATTATCAAATATTCTTGGCCTAACATTGCGTTAAGATCATAATATGTAATAAGCCGGGCATACCCGCTATGCAAATCCGACAGATTGCTCGAACGTAAGCGGCCGGCTACTTTCTCCACAGGTCACATTATTTTATCAACTGCTTCTTATGAAATTTTGTGAGAAGGCTCAATTAGGTATTATAAATAATTATTTTATCAAATTCCAAAAGGCGTAGACACGAGAGCAGTCTAAAGTTCACCGAACAAATAGTTGTAAAATCAACCGGTAGTTTTTGAAATTACCTATTAACAATCCCATTAAGTTAACGATGAGTGCGGTTTAATTGTAACACTTTCCTTATTCAGGTCAGCCTGACCGGCAAACTGGGACGCCGGAGCTTTAAATATTTGGCATTCATTTATTTCTAGCTTAACGATAGTTATTTATAAATAACTGGAATGTCTATTAAAATAATGACAGTTTCATACATTTTTCGGGCCAGCTTTCGTGAATCGATCTATAATATTGTGGCGTAGAATGCTCCGGGTATCTTAGACCAAACGTCGCACAAACGAGTATTATCTTGAAGGAGCTCAATATTTCTATTAGAGATAGATAGATCTATTATAGATTTGCCCATACCATACTTCCATCGCGCGGAAATGTATCAACTTAGAATTGGATAAACTCCCACTATGTGACGAGTTGACTTTTTTTTAATATGGCAGAGCGCCTACCACGAACCGCTTCTTTTGTTCGTTCGTCTATTTGCCTCTTCGTCGCTCGAATATGCGAGAGCAATAGAGAGGGTGAACTAGATGATCAAATGAACGAAGTGGTTCGTGGTAGGCGCTCTGGGTCGAGTTGACTCGGCGAGTTGGTGATTCGCGTCCTTTCGGTCAGAGTCAGTACTCAATCGAGTTGATTTGAGTGAAAAGTGTGAAGACGCCGCTTGTACTTTCGAAAGTGTATCAATAATTTTAGAAACACAAATTAAATAATGCAATATTATTACCTCATGTGAAAAATTCACAATTCTAAATAATCAAAACGAAAATCGCAAGGCAAAGATAATAATATTGGCAATCACCGCGAGACGGAAAGAAATAGCACTATTTTCTGGGTACCGATTCATGGCGCGTCAGCTGGCATGGGTCGCTCGCTATGTTGTTACCAAAATGTTGCTAAACTTTTCCCTTCGAAGGCGCCTCTATCTACTTCTACAAAGATTTTGGTTAAGTTTCAGATGTCTTAGAGAGCAGTCAACAAAAACTATAACACCGTTTAAAGGACATGAATAGTCATTGTGATATATATTTGTTTCTTAATGTAGGCACGAAGAGTTGATCACCAAAAAAAAACCTGCAACTTTGTATGATATTCCATTAAAGGCCTCTCGTCAAGGTCGCGCCTGAAATTGAGCACTTCGCAGCATATTATGAGGAACGTTATGACAACATTGTTTTATATAATAAAAAAAAAAACTTCCTGCCTGTTTACAATTTAATTTCATAAACTCGCTAAATATCACTAAGAACTTTAATAATGCAAGTTTATTGAATATCAAACCCCCAAATTACGTCAGAAATGTAAATGTGATTGATCGCCGGTCCAGTTAGCACAACTCTGACTTCATAACAAAGGTCTCATATTCCAGTCACGCAACAATACCACAACAAAGGTCGAATCATAACTAATTAATACATACCAAAAACGATCGTACCCCTTGTTAACAAGGCTTACAATCCAGTGACAGGAATAATAACAGCCCGGCTTAACGAAAGCGGTCGTCAAATGTCCTAAATGCTCTGCGGTTATATGAAAATAAGGAAATAGTTTTTTCGAATTAGACCGCTGCAAGCCCACGATGTTTGATTGTGTCACGAAACTTCGTGTTGATAACACTGAACCTGTGTTTAATTTATAATTTTCGTGTAACTTGTACGGGGTACTTTATCGGGGTATATTTATTATAACTAAGTATTAAGTATTAATTCGTATTTATATACGAATATAACGGCAAGCAACTCCCGCTCAAGTACCCAGCACTACTCGTAACTTACCTAGTTTACTGGTTTAAAACTGTTGCCACCAAAAATAATAATATAACACCGTAATATATGGTGCTTTACCATTCACAATGACCAGGTCAATGTTAATCTCAGTAAATTCACCAAAACATAATTCCTGGCTAACGCGACAGAGTCACGGCAGCAAGTGTGAATCTACCTATAACGCTTAATTCATTAATTTTTGCTTGCTTTGCGTAACCAACGACCTAAACCGACGATTAGGTTCCCATTAGGATCTGTAAATAAAAATGCGTATCTTTTGAAAAAGTCACGCGACGTTACTGTAAGAACATATAAGGCTAAAGTTGACAAATATGTACGCCCATGAATCATAGAATATACGCAATGCGACGAACATGAAAACACTTTGTCGTATCTATGTAAAACCGCCAAACGAACCATGGATATTTATAGATACTAGTTATATGCACCCACAGAACGCAATAATGTTTACTTAGAAAAATAAATAGTTATTTATTATACAAGGGGGCAAAGTTGTTGTTTAACTCTCGGGCTTATATTGAGACCCGAGCAAGCGAAAGATTCCAAAATTGAGCCACGAGCGTAGCGAGTGGTTCAATAACTGGAATCTTGAGCTTTACGAGGGTCTCGAGGCACGAGAGTTGAACAAACTTTGCCGCTGAGTGTAATACAACATTTTTCCCCTCACTATTGCGAGGAAAATACAGACTAAATACGATTATAAATCTTATCCACATGTAAATTATCTTGAAGAAACCATAAAACATCAATTTCAAAATTTGTCATAGAGTAAGTACGCTCCTGGTATTTAGATATTGCCAACAGCTTACCAAGTGCGGGATAAGACATGATAACATGACCAATTTAAGGTGTGACCTCCGATTGCGCATATTTACTATGGACATACAGGACTCACTTATACTGGACTGGTGGTAAGTGATAGGAATTAGATTACTTTGCCCCACATGTGGATAAAATGCGTGTTTCCACGCTAGTTTTAAAGGACAAAACATCGCTTTCCGAGCTAGTGAGGGGAAAATAATATTTAATAACAACAAAATACATAAAACTAAAATAAAATAAATATTCCCTCCTTGCCATGGTACCGTAGAGGCTGACAGCGTTTCCTCGCTGTATTGCAATACTAATGCGTTGGGCGAGGAAGCTGCCAGCTCTAGGGTCACCGTTACCAGTTTTTACGTTTTTACTTTTTAATTTGTACCTTTTTCTGTCGCACATGCAGAAACATCTGAGCAGATTATATCCAAGACTATCAATCATCCACTTGTCTTTTTTTCCGTTGTAAAAAAATATTAAAAGTTAGCACTTTGCTTTCCATTTAAAGATTGAATTTTTAAAATGCTTTCTTAGTGAAATTTTCTAGGGTGTAAAGAATAAATGTTCCAAATATCCAAAATTTATCCTTAATGGCGTTGGATATTATTTATCTGTCATTTTCTATATAAAGCTAACTTGTATTTGTTTAGAAAGATAGACTTATAATTGAGTTAATTTGCGAAATAGTTGATTGTGTTATAATTATACAAGGGATCAAAATGATATATTTCCGGCCAGGGCATACATTGAATTCCGAAAAAGCTATGTTTTCTACAGTAAAGTAGAATCCAGAGCGTAATGAGGGATTCAAGCGTTATCGCCCAAGACGAAAATAATTTTGATACCGTGTGACACATACTGCTTTTCACACCAAATAAGAGGAAATAAAAAATACGAAAACATCATCATACCAACACCAGGATTAAATGCCTGAAAACGTAAAAATATGTAGTCCTTATACAGAAAAGTGCCACTGTGATCGCTCCTAGCTTGAACCTAAAAAAAAACCGTTTTATGAATAGGTGGTGTAAAAACGATAGTCCTGAGGCTTCAGTATCAATTCACACTCTGAAAAGGTTTCAACGTGTACTTCAACGGTTTGATTGGGTACTTACTCAAATACAATGTTGTTACACAAAACTCAACTGTATCTACATGAGGGATTGGACATAAATTCCATTGCATCACTATCGTTACCGACACTCATTATTCCAATTCAATGTTGTCTACAAACAAGCCAATTTAGGCTGTGACATGCATGCGACTGATCGGGTTTAATTTCAATCATTCAATATCACGTTCATGATTTGAATTGCAATAATTACATTTCGTATAAAGTGTAGCTAACTAACACAACAAGCAAATTGAGTTAAACTCAAATACTGATACAAAACATTTATTCGTAGTAAAATTACAGAATTTCAAAAGTAACGCAATAAAGACAATTAAATTACAATATCTACCACGAAATGGACACGCCTGAGCATAATGCTAGCTCGAAGGCCAGCGTCGGGGCCTTACCATGACTTCTTAACGCGATTCAGTTAAGGTTCAGTTTAGGCTCAGTTGTATGGAAGCGACTCAATTTAGTCGTCATGGTAAGGCCCCTGTTCTTCCAGCGGACCCAATTGTGAGCCACGATCGCAGCGTGTAAAGACGGCCTTATAATAAAATTGAACGCAGCCGTAAGTGAAACAGACATTTGACATTTACAATACAGTAAGGATAACATGCTAAAAGGAAAGACACAATGCATCTTTACACCATTTTAAAACGTCACTCAAGCTAATCAGTGCAATGATCAACAGTATCTGTAAAAAAAAAACTGAAACAGCTGTAGTTATAGTTTGTAAAATATGAGTTATACATAGCCTTGTTTTCATGTTTAAAAAATACTTACCCATTACACATCGTGATTCAATATCGTCATTTATCTGATTTCTTTGCATAAGTGCACCTGTTCCTAATGAGGGTGAAGGCAGCGCATGTCCATGTAGCCACGCGCCTGCATGTCTACCACGAACATCGAAAATCGGCATTGACGGGAAAACCTCTTGGTCACTCCAATATGCAAGTGTGACAGAGATGGAGGTACAAATCCGCAATCGTTCGATTTTCGTGGTACAGGCCCTGACTCGACCCGCGATACGGCTTTCAAGCGAGCCAAATGTATACGCCTTCAATGTACCTACTATCTCGTTCAAAATTGCATGAATTCATTAAATTATAATTCTTAAAATTATTAAATAAAAATAAAACAATATTATCGTGATAGTGCAACACTCAATGTCAAAGTTACGTTAACACTTTTATACCTTATGTCTTTGTAATAAGGCCTACATCTTTGCCGATGAATTCATTGACGTTCGCGTGTTTGAGCATTTTTGCCTGATTTCCACTGCCTTTGTTCTAAGTATGCTGTACGAGCTTTAGGGCAAAACAAGTATAATCAACAAGTCGTATATAAAATAATTATTACTAGTCTACTTTAAAAAAAAAAACTTTGATATTCCGCGAAATAAGTGCGGCGTTGCCTCGTGGACACGCGATACACTTGTCAAGTTTTTGTGGCAATGTTTGTAAGTAGGTATGTTTGCGGGAAGTATGGTGGAAATATTCATTGAATGCTAAGAATACACGTGTAAGTTAGTACTATTGGACTAGTCTGTTGTATCGCAGAAAGGGAAAGCAATATTATTTTTAGGGTTCCGTACCTCAAAAGGAAAAAACGGAATCCGTATAGGATCATTTTTTTGCGCGCCCGTCCGTTCGTCTGTCTGTCAAGAGCATTTATCTCGGGAACGCGTAGAGGTACCAAGTTGAAATGAATACTACAAACACAAATCTGCAGGCTCTTTAAGGTGTGAGAAGACCAAACCTCTACGTCAACGCAATTAAAAGATACGGCCATTTAGGTATGTCGCATTTACCATACATTTGCAATGGGAATCAAAATGTCAAGGGTACTTCCCGGTGACCTAGAATCACGAAATTTGGCAAAAAGTAAGAGCGTGTAGCACATATACAGGAAAAAACCGAAAACCGTATAATTATCGCATACTGAGAGTTCCGTGCCACCAATACCTAAGGTCATAAATGAGGGGGGAGCATCCTTTGCGCGGAACCCTCGGTCGGCGAATCCAGCTCGCACTTGGCCAGTTTTTTGTAATTAATACATCGTCTTTTGACGTGCTACGAAATACGAAAAAATATATATAATTTAAACTTTCGTGAGTCATACTGACATTAAATTGGAACGGTTAACACTTGCGTATTTTTATCACAATAGGCGTGACACGTTTCGACTGCATCGGGCAGTCATCGTCAGACAGACAGAGTGGTGTTGTCACCTTCGCGGCTCGGGCATCACAAAAAAACAAGTAACGTCTTCATCAAAAAAATAAGCAACGGTGAAAGGGGTAAGAACGACATAAACGGAAAATAACTATATAAAAACATTATAAAATTAAAAATATAATTCTAAAGATTTTCTGGTTGAACCGCAATGCTTATGCGTTGAGCGAGGAAGCTGCCAGCTCTTTTGTCCCCGCTTTCGTCAATTGATTGATTAGTGAATTTTTAATTTAATTATTTGTACGTGTCAATAAAGTATTTTCTACTTTTACACATAAACAAGACAGAGATACCATAAACATTCAAACTGAACTCGTATTGCTGAAAATATTAATTCCTTTCCAAAACAAATATTAGAATTTCATCTACAACACACCTAAACAATCGAGACCAATTAATTTCCTATTGTTTATTCAGTCTTTTGTAGCAATTATATGAACTAACTAGTTCTGTACTAACAATGATCCCTATTAAATTACAGGGTGAATAATTCGTTAGGGCTTCTCAATCTCTCGGTTGTCTGTAGCAACACCCAAATTAACGGCTTTATAAAGCCATTCAATACCGGGTGAGCCACATAACAGGAGCAAAAATATTAATCTCAGTACTCCTCAAACCTAACAACTTCAGTTCAATAATTTTTAATAATTATGTACATTTCTCAGACAAGCTAAATAGTATTTTTAATGTACTATCGTGTTTAAAATTGCATGGGCAGTTAATAAATCGTTCATAAATTGCCCATGCACTTATGAACGCGCGTGTACGCTAACATCAGCCTAATTGACGTGTCTTGTTATAATACAAAAAAACCGGTCAAGTGCGAGTCGGACTCATTTATTATTTATAATATTTTTTTTGATTTATGTTTTTAAGTAGGCACACTACTATATATAAATTATAAATTGAAAGAGATGTCATATACTACAGGAAAAGTGACCAAGGTCCCCGGTGAGCAGGGCTGGGATCGAACCAGCGACCTCGTGCTTTTGCGGCAGACACCCTAACCACTGGTTTACCCGATCACCAGATCATCTACTAAAGTTTTTTTTAATAAAAAAAATAACAAAGTTATGGTCAATATTATATTTTTCCTGTAATAATATCAAGGTTGTGTAAAAATTCATATTTTTTCCTTCATAAACTTCGGAGATAAAGAGGGGGGGATGGTAAAAAAGTATACCGGACTCTTAAAGTGTAATAATCAAACATGTTAAGACGCTGAACAAACTTTGTTCAGTTCAGTTCGGGGAATACCACCTACGATTACATTTTTTGCTTGTATTTTGAGCTCACCCGGTATACAAAATCGGAGTTAGCTAATGGAGTTATCCTACCGAGTTCAAGTCAGGTTGGAGTCGAGTCGGGTCATTAATATGTATACATCTCTTTGCTTTATTACCAAGTTAATTAATTAATATATGTGCAACGGTGTACATATATTAATGGTCGTGACTATACATTTGGGACCGAACTGATTAATGGATTAATTACAGATATAATTGTTGCAGAAATCTCTCGTATTTATGTACAATTTATATCGACCGCACAGAGTGACGCCGGACTAAACGACTTATTATTTGCCATACAAATTTGAAACATACATTAAATTATAGATCTAGTTATAATAATATATAAAAAAGAGACGATTGTCAGATTCGCAAGACGATTGCCAGAGTATTTTTATACATTGTCCATAATGGAAGACCGTGAGACCGTGTCGTATCTCTCATTAACGACGACGTTACTGGCAACTAGCATCACATTCGCACATGCCAAAATTATATAATTATTTCTTAGTCCAACCATAAGTGGTATCTCCGATGACGTCACGCACGACGGCCTCACTTTGTTTCTATGGAGTTTTCAATATTTCTTAAAGCGACCGTCGCTAGCGGTATTGAATCTGGCCCCGCTTGATCAGTATAAATCGTACTTTATACTACCTACCCTTACCTTTCGTTACCGCCATTATCGATTTCCCGAGCATTGAATGCCGTGTTTGCCTTTGGACCATTGTATTTACCGCGGACCAACGGCAGGAATAGTTTGTATTAGTGGCTGAACTCTGGTTATACTTATACTGTATAATTTAATGCCCCGTTTGTTGACTTGATTATAGTTAAAGGCGAGTAGAAGTCACAGTTCTATTCACTTGAAAGTCACGCAAATACCTTTAAAAACAATGGTCATAATTAGAGTTGGAATGTTTAGTGGCATTGGGTGAACAAAGAGCAATGGAGGTGTTGTTATATATTTTTTGATTGAATGAATAAATTATTGATATTGATTGGCTTCAAACAAATTATTGATACAATGTATAATGTTGTTCTTATTCAAGACCTTGATTAATTTTCTATGGGAATAAATTTCGGTATACTACTGATACTTTATTTCCAGTATCAGTACATATAATATTCATTCGGACTACCCTCTCTGACTAATTCTATAGTAATACTTGTTTGATTTCATTGGTACTTTGCAATTAAATATTATTTGTTAAAATTTCACAGCAACGTTTTTATAAAACGTAAGTCCGTACTTAACTTATTTCATAATCATGACATAAAAAATATTAGCAGTGATATCAGGGTCAACCAAACAAGTAATATTATAAGATCTACATAATATGATTTTATAATTCAGTTACTCGTTATTCAAATAAAAAAAAAATACAATGGCGACTCCACTACATTACCTGTACTATAATGCCACCATAGTCCTAACACTATTTATAATGTTTATTTGAGACCTTTGTACTGAGCAGTGACTTGAGGTTTCTCTTTTTTAAACTTAGGCTTATAGTTCTTTTGGAATTAGGCCAAAGTTTAATTCGCTCTTGTAACCACTATGGTACAAGCAAGCAACTGGTGTCCAAGCGCAACCTTTATACCTCCATTGAGATTGATTTGTCCTAAATCTACTTTTGTACGTTTTTATACAATAGATGTGAGTTAAAGATACAAATCTAATTAAATTGACACTTTCTAGATTCTTTGGGCTGTAATGTGGTCCTCATAGGGTTGCAGTTGCCTACTTAGGTGGATACTTTTTTGTGCATTTATTTTTTATTCATGAAGGAAAATGTAAAAAAAATACCATTCCCATTCTTTCAATAGTGGTTAGTAGCTCGCACGAGTACCTAACTAAACAAACGAGCAACTGTCTGCCATTCCCTGTTGTATAATTGACGCCGTTGCCATGTTGAACTTCAGTGTTTGCGCATACGAAGTTACTGCTGTTTTTAGGAACTGCCGTGATTAGTCGGAGAATATTTTATAAGGTACCGGTATTCTGGCCTCCACTCGTACCTAACGTTAAACATAGCACAAGCTTAATTATATTTATCGTTAATTGCTTAATAAGTACCTAAGTGGTAAGAAAAAACAAAAACAGAAAATTTGCTCATACATAAACACACTCCATTCGAAATTATGTAAATAAAATTCAGGATTCTTATTCCAATATAGTATCAAAAAGTTGAAGAAAATCGTAAAAAAGGTGACCGGTCTCTTAAAATCCTTACTGCTGTATTTTGTGATCAATTTCCATCGTTTTCATTATTAATATATTTTTTACGTACTTTATGTGACTCTGTAAACTGAGATAAATCTAATGAGGTTCATATGTCATAAAATCGGTCTAGTGATGTTAGATATAATGTGCGAAAAATGTAACCCTCTTCTCGGAAAACAATCAAAAATCAGTAGTCAGGCAAAAATAAAAAACCGTCATCAAGAAGCACGCCGATCTTCATTACATATATCCTTACAAAGCTGTCAATGTTCAGTCCTTCTTCATTGGTAATATTTTTTCTTTACAATTTTAATAAAATCAGGGGGTGTCACTCTGCCTTTTACGCTGACACAAAATCTTCCACCAAGGTGACATAAACTGTCAGAGTTCGCGCATCGCATTACCTCACGGTTGCGATCATATATATTTATATTTCAAACATAGCTTACTAACTACTACTCAGATAAATTAATACCAAATAATGTTCCGATACCTAGAGTCAAACCACGTTAACTTTTCTCAGCAAATGAACTGTCAGACTTGAAAGTGTTATTTTAAACGTCAAACTTCTATGAAATTATGACGTTTACTTAACACTTTCACAGTATATGCTATCAAAATCTAGGAAACTTAGCATAGACTGACTCTACCTATTTTGTTTCTATTTTTATACGTTTAAACTAATTGTATTACCACCACACGTACCTGACAGCATGGTGACAATCTTAATGTTAATGCCATCTTGACATTTGCATGCTTGACAAGCTAAATGTTAAATGTAAGAAAGAGAAGCTTTACTTTAGTACAGTCAACAACACAGCTGTAAATACAGCCAAAGTGCCTAAAATATGTATACACGACCTTAATTCTCTGGCAATAAAGTTCTGTATATATATGTTTGGCACTTTGGCTGTATTCACAGCTGTGTTGTGTTCTTGACTGTACTATAGTCTGACAAGCAAGCGACCGCAGTAACAGTAGGTTAGAGAACGGAAGAATAACTAAAACTAAAGCACGGAAGTAGTACAACAACTGTCAAATGACAACAGTTTCTAGCGGCCTTGAAATTGGCAGTGGATTTCTCAAATGTCGTAAGTCTAACCTAATATCGTGGCTCTTACGACATTTGAAAAATTCACTATCAAAATATGCGACTAATTTAAGTTGTAATGCATTGATACCCACTACCAAATTACAACGGCGTATTTAATTTGCCTGCTTGGACGAATTGCATCAAAAGAGATAAGCAAAACTGTTGACAACCTACGGAATCCGAGAAATAACAAACACATAAGTATACATCTCTTTTTGACACTTCCTTTACTTCGTAAGGAAGTGAAGGGCGGGCTTATTACTTTGATGTTCTTACGGTTTTGACGGGGGGCTTGGGTTAGAGAGCATTATACTGTATTTTTCTTACGCTAGTATTACCACCCCGTAAAAAAGGATGGAAATAGTTTTTTTTCGTCCTACCCTTACTGGGGTACATTCTGTGACACTATTCCATTCTATTCTGCTGTCTAAAAATATAATTTTCAATTAAATAAAGCTTTTACACAAATAGAACTCATCTCAGTGTCTTCAAATATTGAACTCGGGTAAATTTAATGACGACGCCATCTTCAAATTAGATATGTAGCTATCCTTGACAGAGCGACATCAGACACGGTTGTTTAATATTCATTTCTACAAAATTTCCAATTCTTCATGCACAGACAAAATAAAAAGACAGAAAACTAACTAGTGCACTTCATTCGTTGTACTGTTGGGGCGGTGCGATGACATTTCAACGCAGTATGCCGCTTCGCTTTCAAATGTCATAAATGTCAAGAAACAAACTGTTGAATAAGAATAAGAATATTTTATTTCGGACCAGGTCCATATACATTTTATACTCGTACGTTTTAATTATAATACCTAATAATAACATTAATTAGATTATATCTGTTAGTAAGCAACAATAAATAATAAGTAAGCAAGAATAACTATCGAACTCCTATGTGAGGGTTCCGAGTTATCACGTGATTATTTCTATAAAAATTGCCCCGCCCCGTCCCGTGCTAGTGTGAGTCATGCTTAAATCGGCTCAATAGAAAATAATTACAAAATTTGTCAAAATTCTTCATTATTAAATGTCTTTATTTTTACTTGGGCGTCTGTTTTAAAAATCATATGAATCGTTTTATTATTTTAACAGTTTACAAATAGATAGTGTGCGATGACTTAACTATTTTTTATGAATAAAATAAACATTAAGCCCCTGACGTGGGCAAAGTCTCAGCCCCTTATACGATGACGTTACCAAGCTCAAACCGTAAACTGATAGCATTTGAAGCCTGGAAGCGTAAGAGATGTGGATTTTAGAAGTCTCGCTACTGCAAATCATTTCTGTGGCCCAAGTTGGTCTGAAATAAATCGAGCTTTATAATATAATGCCAGGAGCGATCCTCCCAGCTCAATCAATTGGAGCCCGAAGTTTCTTTTGTTGTTAAATTACGATTCCATTTGAAGTCATCCGGAATACGATGATGCCTTGAGTATTATTTATTTGCTGAAAACAAACTTTTTTTCGATATAAAAGTATTTTTTCATAGAGTTGCGAAGTTGCGATTGTGTTTTTGTCGTAGAATAAGTAAGAGTACGAAGACACAGAAGATTGAAATTCAAGTTTATAGTACGACATTATTACAGAAAATGCATTTCTCAAATTAAAAACGATTCAAAAGCTTAGATTTTATTTAACATTATCATACAGGCTGTAATCGATAAGTGTAGTAGGCGATTATTCCGTAAATATAACAGATATCAGAAAACTGCAAACTGCTATCGAAAGTGCGTTACCCAATGAGTAAAATCACATTAATAACTTTTTTGAATAAAGTCTAATCTAAAAGTCTTCCATATTTTTAGTACGCCGTTCGAGAAAAACTAGTTTATTTAAAATAACTCAGTTGATACTGGAATTCATCACAAAATTTGATCCAATATTGCAACTGAAACGCACTAAGTGCAAGTGCTTTTCTATCCCACTGTTATTGGGGGTATTTTTTTTAATTTAGTACTACTACAATTGTAAAGCACAAATCAAATTATTTATTATTTTGTTATTTTTGTCATGTTTTATTTTTTAAGTAGTCCCCCAAATACTTACGTATAAATTATAAATTGAAAGAGATGTCATATACTAAGGAAAAGTGACCAAGGCCCGCGGTGGGCAGGGCTGCAATCGAACCAGTGACCTCCAGCTTTCGCGGCAGAGCAGGAAGTCGCTGGTTCGATTCTAGCCCTGCTTAAAAGTGACCAAGTCCCCCGGTGAGCAGGGCTGGAATCGAACCAGCGACATCCTGCTCTGCTGCGACATCAGGAGGTCGCTGGTTCGATTGCAGTCCTGCGCCCTGTCGGGCCATGGTCACTTTATCTGTAGTATATGACTTCTCTTTCAATTTATAATTTAGTACGACTGTTTCTACAGTTCAATATCAGCCATAAAAGTTATAGCCAGAGTTAACTTATGTCATTAGCAGTATTTTATCTCTGTTGCAAATTAACCTGGCTATTTACTAGTTAACTTAGCCATAATTCACTGCCTCCATTGTCTGGACCGCGAAGTTGCAATGGCCACTGTTTTAGTGATAAACTACCAGAGAAGGCATTAACTAATTTAATTTTGTTGAAGTTGTGTGCTTCGCTATATACTTTATACGTTACCAGCCTTAACCCGTGAATTAATCTGCGTAGACCTTCTTAAAACCCTCTTAGGAGTTTAAAAAGATGTTGTTCACAGCTTAGAATATAGGCGCTTGGGTAGAATTCGGAAAACTTTAAGGTCTCTTTTAGTCTTACTGGGGCTTGGCAAGTAAGTTCTTCGCTTCTTGGTGAGTGAAAGAGATGGCATGATGACTCCAGTCGTCAGGTGTTATTGCGTTTGTACCTACACGCTCATACTTGTCCGTCAATGCATGTCGGAAAACCTCCTGGTCTAGTTGGTAGTGACCCTGCCTACGAAGCGGGAGGGCCCGGGTTAGAATCCTGGTCAGGGCATTTATTTGTGTGTTTATCACGAGTATTTGTTCCTGAGTTATGGTTGTTTTCTATGTATTTAAGTATTTATATGTATCTATCTATGATATATATCGTCGCCTAGTACCCACATCACAAGCCTTATTAAGCTTACCGTGGGACTAGGTCGATTTGTGTAAGATTGTCCCACAATATTTATTTTTTGATTTATATTTTTTATACTCGTATGAAGTAAGCAGTCACTCTAACTATTCTACTAAGACAAACTCCGGAATTACATTGAGATGGCATTACAGGTAAAATTAAAAAAAAACAGTGTCGGGGCAGTTTTTTTTAATTATGGAAGAAAAGAAACTAGTCCAGGTGTTTCTTTTAATTATTAGCGCTTCTTATAAGACACGACAATGGCATAACACGATATTTTAATATTTTTTTAACCTACGTCTAGGTCTATACGTCTGCGAGAAACTCTATGTAGCATATGCAATTTGTTGCTAATGCAGTGTAACGCATGCCCCGCCCAGTCACGCGTCTTTAATATTTATTCTTCTGGTTTGTGCTCCGGAACAACAAGTAATATAAACTCCACTGCCTTGCACATTTATAGGTACTAACGAACAATTTAATGTCTAAAATCGAAGCCTTCGGACACAGTTTAAAATAACTTTTAACTAGTTTTCTTTGCTAACAATAAGTCTTAGCGATAATGGCCACAGTTCGAACCCGGGCAGTTGGACGTCCTGATACTTAGTTACACTAACTTTTTATCTGATCTTGGATGTGGTTGACGGTCTTTAAATCTTGTCCCCTATTTCTAGGCCACTAGAATGGATGTATCCCAGTTGTGAAAGTTTTTTCGCATTGCTTTACTGACATTCTCCCTTATAAAATAGGTGATTTGAATGTGTTTTCTGTTACCGCAATTGTTATTCATTGAAATTAAACATTTTAGAACGGATTAATCGCGTTTATTAATACCATGACCCTACGTTTCGAGCCCTTTACATCACTCGTTTTCACAGGGTTAAGATGACGATGAACGAGTGCTGTAAAGGGCTCGAAACGTAGGGTACTCATGGTGTTAATAAACGCGATTACTCCGTTCTAAAGTGTTTAATTTCAATGAATGAATGAATTAAAAAAAAATACAGGGTGACTTCAAAATGGTAATACAAAATCAATGTTTTACACACATTTCCCCTAAACTAAGCCTCTCAATTAAGTATCATGCATTTAAAATAATCGTAAGAATATTTTTTTAAATTTTTAATTTATCCTATTTTGTTTGACTTAACATGGTTAACCTACCATAATAATTAACAAAGAAGTTTAAAAAATCACTTTCCTCTTTAGTTGTCAATCACCTACCATGGTATTTATGAAGAAAACGTGTTTTGATTATTAAGTGACACTTGTCAAAGAAAATAAGATTTACCGTAATATTTTGATTTCACTATTAAATAAAATGCCTCGACCTTATCCTTATACTAATATTCAAAAGATGGATATGCTTGATTTTTATTTAACATCGCGAAGTACTGTGCGAGCTCAGGTATTATTTAACGAACGTTACCCTGATTGTCCAACACCTACACGTGTGTTAATAAACAGTAACATCCAGAATTTACGAGACTATGGTCAGTTTGCAGTTCCGGTGCATGCTCAAGCTCGAGGCCGACGGCCGCGGTATTCACAAGCTTTTCGGAGACGAGTGCTCGAGTATTTTAACCGCAACCCAGAGGCTAGCACAAGGGACGCTGCTGCGAGATTCGGCACGAGCCAATTGTTATTTGGCGGCTAATGAAAGCTGAAGCAAAACATCCGTTTAAATTTCAAAGGGTTCAGGATATCGTATTAGCAGATTACCCTAGAAGAGTTATTTTTGGTCGTTGGCTGCAGCAAAACTTACACCTAAATATCTTATGGACCGACGAGGCAACTTTTACAAGAGTCGGCATGTTTAACGTCCACAATGAACACTGGTGGGCTGATCGTGATGCAAATCCTCATGTAACTCGCCGAGACTCTTACCAGACTCGTTTCTCTGTAAACGTTTGGGCAGGCATTCTGAACAATTGTGTAATTGGCCCATATTTTATTGACGGGAACTTAAATGGACCGAAATATGAAGATTTCCTGAGAAACGTGTTACCGATTTTGCTACAAGATGTGCCGGAGCAAAATTTGGATAATCTTTATTTCCAGCAAGATGGTGCACCAGCACATTTTGCTCTAAGTGTGCGAAATTATTTGGACAGACAATTCCCTGAGAGATGGATTGGACGCAATGGTCCAGTCGCATGGCCGCCTCGAAGTCCCGATCTGACGCCACTCGACTTCTTTTTGTGGGGCGAAATCAAAAGGAGAGTGTACACACGGGAATCTAATACCGTCCATGAACTTCGCCAAAAGATAATTCAGGCGTTTGATTCAGTAAAAGCCAATGAATTTATTCTAGGCAGACTTAAGATCAACCATAGACGGCGGGCGGACTTATGTGTCCGGGAAGGCGGTGGTCATTTTGAACACATCTTAAAATACGTTTAGGAAAAGTAGGTTCACACTTATCTACTTAAACGTAGATATTTTAAGCTTGTAATTTACGGTAGTTTAGGTACATTAATAAATGATTTTATTTAAACTAGCTCCGTTTATTATTTTCACAAATTTATCAGGGTACTTAAAACTAAACAACAAACAAGTTAATATTGTCTTCTGTTACCGCGATTGTTATTCATTGAAATTTAACACTTTAGAACGGAATAATCGCGTTTATTAACACCATGATCCTACGTTTCGAGCCCTTTACAGCACTCGTTTTCACAGGGTTAAGATGATGACTGAGCAGCTTAACACGACATGTGCCTTAACCTTGTGAAAACGAGTGCTGTAAAGTGCTCTAAACGTAGGATCATGGTGTTAATAAACACGATTAATCCGTTCTAAAGTGTTTAATTTCAATGAACAAACAAGTTAGTTATACGACTGTCACTCATAGTGATATCGATAATAACTTGCTTTGATGATAACATCGAGTGACAGGTATGACAGTCAGGTATTGAATGTAGTGTAACAACACTTCGGGACTTTAAATATTTGTTTTGTTAGAAAATTAGCGATAATTAAATACAGCTAATTTTAACAACGGGGTGCATGTATTATATAGTTTGGCATTAACTGAGCCACAACCAAGTGTTTTGTATTACGATTTTGAAGTCACCCTGTATACGTACCAACCATTGACTTACTAAAAGAAATAGACACAAATACAGAAAAAAAACGTCAAAAAATGTGGGTCGGCGTCATTGATGATGATACAAAAGCATAAATGTTTCGTACGAATAAGAGCTTACTGACGTAAGCATTAAGTGTCAAATTCAGACACAGAACTACCAACACTGTTAAAAGTACATAGGCTGTTGGCACTTACTGAACGTCACGTTCCAAACAAGATTATATGAAAAAGAGTCGCAACTGAGGACCGATTTTTGAGATTCGAACGCTCGAATACAAAAACAAGTGATTGAAAATAATCGCAATTTTAACTATAAAACTCTCGTGAGACTCGAACATATTAAATAATATTTAAAACGGGTCACTCACGGGTCGGGTCGGGGTCGGGGGTGTGTACGACTTGCCTCTGTCGCGAGTGGGCGCTCCTGATGACGTTCTTCGTAAAGAACGAAACATGTCGAGCGAAAATCGACTAAATTACGTGAGTGACCCGTTTTAAATATTATTTAAAATAATCGCACGTGGAAATTTGTCACGATTATTTTCGCATGATACCATAGTTCGTGCGTATTTTTGAAATCCACTGGAATTATCACTCGAAAGGCTAGTGGAACTTCTTTCTACTTCGTTTTTATTCACATTTGAATTAAATATTCGAGCGTTCGAATCTCAAAAATCGGCCCCGTACCGCCATACGCACCTGACAGCATGATGACTACTGTGACTACCCTAATATTAATGTCATCTTGACGTTTGCATGCTTGACAAACTTAACTTCCAATGTAAGATAGAGAAGCTTCTGTACTTTTACTATCACTTATTCTGAGGTGTTACCTACATGTGGTAAAGATAAGACCTACATTTATTATGGAGATTAACAAGTGACATCACCTAACTGCTGCGTTGCTGTAAAATTGCTGCTGTTGTGAACAGAGTGCAACCTTTCGGCTTCGGAAAACGGACAAGGATACGACTTATTATTGAAAAAAAAATTATATTAAAATAACAGGGAAAACATATATTAAAATGGCAGCCAAATTAGTTCTTGAGAAAAAAAGGCCCAAACCGACCACTTATATTTAAAAAAAAATCAACTAAGTTTAAGGCGTTTCAAGTCCACTTACTTATTAATTGAATATGCCTCTTTTTTTTAAGACGATTAATTACCAATTATTTTGTTCGAAAACTTCGATGGCGACTTATTTTTTTACTATTTGGTTTTCTTTATAACAAACTGTTTTTAAATACTGCAATGGTTATATATCCTCTCCTCAATAGGTATATAAATATATTTTAGCCGCCATCTTAGAACTGATTCGGAGTCACCATTACTTTCCTTTCAAATGAATTTAATCGAATCGACTTTGAATGCAAATTATAATCAAATGTCTTCCGCAGAACTCGACGTTGTATTAATATTTATTCGAGTTATCTAAATGGAAGCGAAATCCTGCTTCGTTTCAATAGAGAGGGTTGTTTATTATTCTCTTTGGTTTTTTTTTCTGTATTTAAGTATGTAGGGATATAGTTTACATAATGGCAGCCACTGAGGTTAAAAAATGGTGCATCTCGAATGCCTCCGTACAAAACTAGGCGGTAATTATTTATTTGTTATATTTATCTTTATTTTATTTTATCTTATTGAAATAATTTAAATATATGTGCACCTTAACTCTATTTTTAAGATTGTACACTAATCACATAATGGATCTGTGATTCGAAATAAATCATTTGAATTGAATTGAATTGATAGAGGTACATCGTCTACGTCCCATCATGTAATATTTTTCTCGACCATTTTTATACTTATACATAGATGGTTTAATTAAACACTCGTTACAATTTTCATATTATGCTTACATTGATTACCTTTTGCGAGAAGATCCTTAAGATAGATATATCAGTTCATGGCGTTTCCAATTACAAAGGCGTTAAAAAAAAAAGAGTAGGTTTATGTAACAGATAGTACTACCGCTTAAAACATATATTATTTGGAACCGCAAAATTCCGTAACATTTTAAAGCATTCACAAATTACCCTGCAACTTAAACAGTTTATCTTGTTGACACGCGTAACGCTGATATACAACCGTTCAACACATAAGCCAGCTTTGTCAATGCTGGTAATGATTCTGTTTATTTTATCGGTAATTTTAATGGAAAATCCTTTTTAGTAAAATGTCGGAAATTATGGATTCCTATGGTGTTAATTGACTACTTTTGAATTGATGTTTATTACGTCATATTTCTAATGGTCCGGCTTTTTCTCACTCCCAGGGGCCTAGGGTCCGTTTGGCAACATTATTTCAAAATTCGTAGAAATTATAGAGACGGTAGAATTCTTAGAAAGAAAGGAAAAGTGGAGAATCATGACCTCGGGCGGGATTTGAACCTGCAACGACATACGATACAGACGATATAATTATTAAATACAGTGGTTATGGGACCTTTGATATTTAATTTCATTTAGAACATCCAAATCTCGAATTGAACTCTCATTTTTTATATCCTCGTGGCCTTAAACATCGTTTTATCGATGTGTCGGCTTCATAAATATATATGCATCTGTATTCAATTTTGAGCCTTCTACCCCTATAATAAGTTCTGTACTGTACCTATTATTTTATTTTGTAACATGTTAGTAGAAGTTTTGTGACTGAAACAATAATGAAACAGATAGTACAACCGCTGTCAACACATTTGGAACTGCAAAATTACATAAAATTTTACAGCATTCACAAATTACCCGGCAGCGTAAACAGTTTATCTCGTTGACACACGGAACTCTGATATACAGCCGTTCAACATTTAAGCCAGCTTTGTCAATGCTGATAATGATTCTGTTTATTTTATCGACAAGTTTAATGTTAAATATTAATGTTAAAATGTCGGAAATTACGGATGGGGTTTATCAACTATTGAACATAACATAAATACCTACATAAACAGGTGTGACCTGTATTTCCAGGGGTAGGCTGAGCACATAAGGTTGGGGGGTGGGGGTTCTAAGGAGACCTCACGTGTATTTTTCTACATTGACCAAAACCAAGAAAAAAATTAGGTAAAACCTACACATCACTTCGCACTTCAAAATAGTGAGTCTTAACAAAATTTTGAAATGCGTGGCTATACAATAGTAGAAATTATTAATTAAATAAGATTTACGGATACAATCATATTTATTTTAAAATTAGGTCGATGAAATATAATACACGTGAGGTTATGTGGGGGGAGGGGGGGGGGATGATTAGCCTCGAACGTCACCAATATATATATTCTTTCCAAAATAGTAACTTTATCAATACCTCACACTTTAGGGTATAAACGAAAATTTAAAAGGTAAACTACAAAACAAACGTGCAAAACACGAATCATCTTAAAAAAATATATATCATCCCCCAGGTGCTCAATTGATGGGAACACAAGCAAAAAAAAACTGCATACGTATATTATATTACGAACTGTGATAATTTCCACGTATAACCAACTTGTAAAAAAATGATAATATTAATCGTTCGACACAGAAATATCCGCACCAATATGTTAAGCCCGTTAAATTTACTTGTCAACATTAAATTGTCACATTAACGTAAAATAATCTGTCAGTATCTAATTTACGGGCAAATTGCAGTAAACCGGGTCGTTAAATACAGTATCAAATGGAAAATCATTGAAATAAATTATAGGAGTGTGGGGCTTAGGCGAAATTTACGACCCAAAGAAGAGACAATTAACTGAGTAAAGACGGTCAATCTATATATAACACTTTTAGGGGCCATTATTCTATAACTAAAAAATAAACTGAATCTATTTTTAAAATGATTTTTAATACTTTTATTACAGTGGTCGTTGTCACGAAGGAGACTGAGGACATCTACAAAAGTGCGTTCTTAAAGTGTTTATTTCGAATAATTTTTCTTATTTTATTTTTATTACATTTACCTATATCTACATAATTTTTTACGAAAAATACAGAGGAACTACCGGCCTACCACGAACATCGAAAATTGGTACTGAAGGAAAAACCTCTTTATCACTCCAAAATGCAAGTGTGACAGAGGGAGATCCAAATTTTCGATAGTTCGATTTTCCTGGTACCTAATACTCGTCGTAATATTTATAGGTACATAGTTAATAAGTATATTATTCCTGTCACTTTTACCTCTATATAGGTATCTAAATTAGAAAATAATTGGATACACATTAATAAAATTGGTGCTCATTAGTCTCATTACCTCTCTACTTTATTGACATATCTCGGGCCTAGGTAGTTCTGTGATTCGGTCTAGTAAATCAAAACACATACCTTGCACACACAAAATGGCGGAATTGAGGGAAATAATACCTCATACGGCCCTGTTTATTATATGATGGAGGTAATAGCTTGGAAATGAGGTACGGCCATTAAGGTGACCGATTTAGGCCTTCTGTTTGGTCATCTTGGGTTTGATGTCATCCAGTAACCACGAATATATATTATAAAAAAAAACACTTGTAATAGATTAACTACTTTAGTCATTAAGCTTACATAATTATACCTAACACACATTTGAACAGGGGACCTACTGTAATTAGAGACACCGGACTCTAGCTGTTAGTTATACCACTAATTGGATTTAGCAGTTAAGTACACATATATATGAAACTCTGCTATAAATGCTTATTTTTGAACTTTAATACCTTAAAATAAAAAACTAATGGGAAGAGCGTTAGTGGCCTAGGATTTAAAATATAATTCAAATAAGTACCACGTACTGCTCCACCAGTCACAATACGCAATCAATTCGCGAACGCCCACAGGCTGACATCTCCATTCTCCTTCAAGTATATAAAGGATGACCACACCAGTCCGATCCGATCCGATCCGATCCGGGACTATCTGTCAGTGTCTATAGAAATAATCACGTGATAGCTCGGAGCCCTCGGAGGTCACATGGCGTTTTATATAGAAACTGACAGATCGTCCCGTATCGGATTGCATCAGATCGGACTGGCGTGAGTCATCCTTAAAGCGTTGAGTAAGCTCACAATGCTCTGTTTGTGTTGAGCAAAAAAAGAGAAAGAGAAAAGAGAGACAACACATCAAAGTTGTGATTTGTTTGCTGCAGGCTGATAGCTTTGGAGCTTTGAAATCACATATTAATGGGAATGACCTCTATATTTGACACATCCTGCAGTAATGCACTCGACAGAACTGCATTGCAACCTTAAATACAAAATTATAAATTATATGTTTATGTGGCATAACAGCTCCCATAACGATATACCGAAACTGTGCTTATGTAGGTTTCAAGACTTTCAAGCCACTAATGGCGCTTTTATAATTCTGTTAGTGGATTTTTTTTTAATTAGATATAATACCACGTGCTGATCTCAACCAGTATTACGCAATCAATTCCCGAACGCTACAGGCATCTCCATTATCCTTCAATGTATAAAGTGTTGAGTGAACTTGCAATGCTCTATTTGTGTTGAGCAAATATTACGGAACGTGAAAAGAGAGACAACTCATCAAAGTTGTGATTTGTTTGCCGCAGGCTGATTGCTTCGGAGTTTTGACGTGTGAATTACCATGTCCAGGGCCTATCAGGAAAATCTTACGATTACAGATTTGTACCTCCATCTCTGTCACACTTGCATATTGGAGTGACAAAGAGGTTTTTCCGTCAATGCCAATTTTCGATGTTCGTGTATTCGTGATCGATAAGTTATCAAGTACTTTGAGTACTGAAAACGATATCTTCAGTTCCTTTTCTGAGTTTCAGTTGCTTTTATTCATAGAGTAAATTAGTAATCAACGTACCTATATTAGAACACTATTTGGCAATTTTAGATTTAGATTCTAAACAATCGTGTGATTTTTTTGAGGAAACTTATTTATTTAGTTACCAGTAATACGCAACCAATTCCCGAACGCCCACAGGCTGACAATCCCATTCTCCTTCAAGTATAAAGCGTTGAGTAAACTCGGCAATGCACTGTTTGTGTTGAGCGAATATTACGGTTCGTGAAAAGAGAGACAACTCATCAAAGTTGTGATTTGTTTGCCGCAGGCTGATTGCTTCGGAGTTTCGACGTGTGTATTACCTTCAATGGTGCCGCTTTCATAAAAATATTGTTTTTAGGGTTCTGTACTCCAAAAGGTATAAACGAACTTTTTATAATAGGACAATTTTGTTGTCAGTTCGTCTTTGTCTTAGCCTTAATCTCCGAAACGTGTGGTGGAAATAAAGAAAAGAGACCGTTTATTTTGCATTTTTACGTTTTGCCTATTCAAAAATATTACCATACGATTACATAAATAATCTTTCTACACATATAATAAAGCAGAGGAGGGTCAAACATGTGTACAATGAAGATATTTGAAAAAATGGATTTAGATGCAACCTTCAGTGACACGTTAGCTAAGGGGATCTCCAGTCAGGTTATAGCCTAAAAAAATATTATCCGCGGACGAAGTCGCGGGCATCAGCTAGCTAAAAATAAACCTAGCGTTTAGGGGAAACATTATAAGATAAACGCATCTCCTGACTGATATAACATATTTTCTAATATTTAAATTTTAATCAACGACGTTTAACGAACGAAGCGCCGTATTTCAATTTAAACTTAAAATAGCGTCGTTTAAAAATACACAGATTACCATACTAATGAACTAAAGGAGACTTCCTCCTTTCCCAAGAAAGTCTTAACTGATATATTTTTCTTATTAGAAAAGAGACTTTCCCGGCCTAGGCCGCTTGCCCTCTCAGCAGAGGCTAATTGAGTGGTATCGAGTTTGTCCCACTTAGCCGGGCGAGGCAATTTGATTCTTTACTCAAGGGGCGGGAAAAATAAACGGTAAAGTGAATTTTCATGCTCGTGCGGGAAACGTATTGTAGCACTAGTAAGCAGGATTAAGTGTATGTGTGTATTTAGAAACATAACGTCACCTGAGAAATTTGTGGACGAAATTTCTAACGTCCCTAAGGCTTGCACCACACAGGGTTAGCCGCTAACCCAGAGTTAAGATCATCTGTGAAAATGTCAACTGTTTAACTATAACGGTTCATGAGATACAGCCTGGTGACAGACAGACTTACGGACCGACGCGGAGTCTTAGTAATAGGGTCCCGTTTAACATTTGGGTACGAACCCTAACAAAGCTTAACTCCGGGTTATGTGACCCCGGGTGGTGCAAGGGGCACTAAAGCGTATAAAGAAATAAAAGAAAAGTCTTAAGATTACTTAGAACCTGGAAGAACCGAGTTTCCGGGTACCTTTCCCGCCCCGAATCGGGAAATTTAACTTCTTAGAACCGGGACCGTTACTGCATACTGCATAAATACATAGAAAACATCCATGACTCAGGTACAGTCAAGGGCATAAATATATGTACAACTTTTTCATTACTTTATATGGAATCATATGGCTGAAAAGACAAAAAGTGTATAGATATTTATGCCCTCCTTGACTGTACAAGTATCTGTGTTCATCACACAAATATATGCCCTTACCGGGATTCGAACCCAGGACCATCGGCTTAGCAGGCAGGGTCACTACCAACTATATTACTACAGATATGTTGGGCGAGTTGCCGGTTTAGGCCTGATTACCCTCATACTCGAAACTTAACTTAATATATATGTGTTCCGTAACTAGTTTTCGCATATTGATCAATAGGCACTTGCTTGTGTCTGTATGCTGATGGAATAGTATTTGTAATCAGGTTACATGGTGCTCGGAATCTTAAGTGGCGTAATTACCATCCTAGATTACAATCAAGAGCTAGGTTTACCATTACCATAAGTACCATATTACATGATATGGATCTTATACAGAGATTATCCACAAAGTTGACACTAAGTAGATTAACGCCGAGCAAAAGTCGTTTACCAATGTGTTCCACTTTTACCGCTCTTAAAACTTAAAGTCAAATATACTGTATACTAAAACCGTAGTAGAATTTTAAGTTTATCTATAGGTTTTGAATGGTTCAAATCTGTTCGGCGCCAGCCGGTATCATTAGGGTTCCGTAGCCAAAATGGCAAAAACGAAACCCTTAGGTAAAGTTTTGTCCAGTCCGTCTGTCCGTCCGTCCGTATGTCACAATGGTTTTACTTAGTAACTATAAATCGTATGGTAATAATATTACAGCTAGAGGTGCATTTTGAAAATATATATGTTTTGTATGTGTGTGTTTATGGCAAAATAGTAGAATTGTTAAACAAGGGAAGAAAGGCACCCACACCAGTCGAGGTATTTAGTCCAAGATTAAGTGTTTAACACTCTTCTACTTTTCATATAAAATATGAGGAAAGAAAATTCAAGTGTATTTTATAAAATACTTGCTGTTACCCGCGACTTCGTCTGCGTAGTATTATAATGTTTGGTAGTGTATTTTTATTAGCATAAATATTAAAGACCAAATTGACTTGAACTGTAAATTGCTAATTAAATTCCGGGGCCGTATAAAACAAATAACTAACTTGCAACTACAGTAACCTGTTATTCTTTTTTCTCGTTAATAATTCAGGATATACCAAAAATGCTGGTGATCAATATTGTAATCTGATTTAGAAAAAATAGGACTGAATGTTTTTTTTGACAAACATTTTTTGTAAATTTTTTTTCCTAATCACAATACGATACCGATTACGCATTTAATCGAATCAGCAGCATTTTTGTTACAGCTGTATGTATCTTTGTATCTACCACATATTAATGTTTCAGTGGTTGGATACGTTGTAGATATGGTAAAAAGTAGATACGTTCAAGTTTACATAAATTATCTTTTAATTAAATAAGTAATCAAGGCCGATTGTTTTTGATCACAGTTTAAAACACTGTCTTAAGCTCACTGAATTTAACCCATGGAATGTCATTCGATACCTGATTACAACTTACTTCCCAGTGAAGAAAAACATTGCAAGGATACCAAAATAATTACGTCGCGCATATAAACTTTCATTAGGTAGTAGGTAACTATATATGTCTTATCCAAGGACGATCCTGTGATAGGATCGGCATAGGCCTTTATTCGCATGTACCTACTCAACATAAGATAAAAACAAAACTGCTGTAAAAAAAAAGTGCAATGCACAGGATTGAATTGACTATTTCATTTGCTTTCTTTCCGCTTTGCACCTCTATATAGGATGATTTCCGTAACAAAAACTATCCTGTCCTTTCCTAGGAGTCAAAACATCCCTATACCAAATTTCACCTTAATCCGCTCACCTTTCAATAAAGCATCGCATGGAAATTTGTCCAAAATTTAATTGAAGAAACCGTGCTCTAGTTTTGTGACTGCATCACTACGCAACATCAGTTTGCTTGACAACAAAAATAAAATTGATGCCATTATTAAGTAAAATGTATCTAACGACATGATCTAAGAATGTTTTTGCGCAAAGTTAAAATAATTTTAATCAAATCAATTTAAGGAGGATATAGGCGATACCTAGTGCGATTAGTGGCATATAGATATAACTGTAATAAGTGCCATCCTAATCCATCAAGTTGTGCGTATTCAGTAATTTTTAGCCTTTTAAGTATAGTAATCATACGAAAAAATCTAAGTTTAGCCATATTATACATTGAGTTGCCGTCTTTGTAGTGGTTGGATTCCCCGTCACTAAAGCCTCAATGATATTGTCCTGAGGTCTCTTCAGTCAGCGGCTGTTCATTCCGCTCTGGAGCCACTGAGTTTAGGAGCAGTGATACCAAGATGGAGTGACGCTGGTGCTATGGGAGACGGAGCGATGTTTGGTGTGGGATGCTACATGCGTCAGCACATTTTCGACTACCCATATTACTCGCACTTCCCACGTGGCAGGAGTCCTCTGCCGAAACTTTAGCGGCGGCGAAGCGGCAAAAGTGTGCGCTCCCTTCTAAGATAAGATCCCAAACGGATAGCGTGATAGGTACTTACGTAATAGGCCAACACTTTGTCACCTTTGTGTGTCAATTTCTGATAATTCTATACATTACTCACATTTGACAGCAATCACCGTGGCGCTATCCATGCAACTTGTCTTTTCATGAACTTATAGCATTATCATTATCAGATGACATTCGTGAATAACCAACTTAGGTCTGTAGGACATGGATACAATACATGTTCATGCCTTTGGTGGTGGAGACTGCGGGCTGCTTTGGGGGGACGCCAAATTGTTCTGAATGACATAAGCCGTCGACTCAGACAAAAGGGAGAGGAGCCCGATCCAAGGTTGTCCGTAGCCATCCAGCACGGAAATGCCGCTAGTGTTCTGGGCTCTTTTGCACAAAGAAATACGGATTATTATAATAAAACTTGTGTTTGTATTTTTTTTCATATGTTATTCAGTTTTTAAGTAACTGGTTGTGATTAATTTTTTAGTATATTCAATTTATATCATTAGATTACCCATTTAATTTCATAGATTTTGTTTGATAAAACCTACTAAACTGTTAACAGCGCCATCAGCCAAATCTAGAAGACTTCGCGGCTTAGTATGTTTCCTTAGAACGAAACAGTTAGATACCTACAGCTCTTAAGTAGTTTTACGTGTAATATATAGATGGCAGTGTAATAAACATAATATGAACGGGAAAATGTACCTTTTATGCCCCTGTGCCCATTTCTTCCGATAAACGTATTAAATGTGGCACAATTTTATTTACAATAAGTTCCGCTGATTAGCAAAATATTGCCATAAAACCATGGATTTGTCATGGCATATTCACTTACTTCATAAATAAGCAAATAGATGGCGCCAGTGTACCTGTATTATAATATTTTTTGGATTTTTGAACATTATTAATTACTGTTGGAAATAATCAACTTAAATTTACCGTAATATGCTTCTTAAACGGGAAATCACGTAGTAGTACACGTTTAAAGTATTTGAAACAAATGAAGTTTGCATTAATTGCAAATGTTTTACATCACGCTATCGACATTTTTAAATTACATTGCATAAATACAACTTCCAACTTACTAAATTTAATACTCTATTGCAACTTTGAAAAACCCTCTAAAAATTCTTCGCTTATAATATTAGTGGGATAGCTAAACATAACCTTGTGTAGTTTGAGAAGTTCTAACAGTCGTTTTTATTAATTAGACTTAAAGCCGTCATTTATGGAATCGGGAAATAATTTTCAGAATGGAAATCATGCGATGCTTCCATTTAAGTAGATCGATTTTATATTGTAATCAGTAAAACTCAAGAAAAAAAATGCATCTGGATTGCGTCATTTTCCACTCGCTTCATAGGTATGAACGCAAAGAATGAAGCGTTTATGCATTGATTAACAATGAGAGCCCACTTTCAGAGCATGAGATATAAAAATAAAATTTACTGTATTTGTTATTATATAAATCCAAATAATAATAATCTCTCGACAATTAGTTAAAAAGGGGCCATTTTCGTCGTCCCTGTTTATACAAAGAGGTTACTAGATCGCCACGCCATCTATTAATTCATACATTCATTATTTGCGTTATTTGTAATCGGCTTACCCATTAAACTTTCATATTAAACCTGTAATCAAGAGCGCAGGTAAATTATTACCGTATTACTAACACTTGAACACTTTCAACAGTTCAGTAAATTCAGATCAATCAGGCGAAGTTTTACATAATCCTCTTGGCGACTTAAGGCACCATTTGAATGCTTGAACAGTGGCGAATCTAAGTCTAAGATAATCATCATCATATCCCCAAAAAAGCGCACACTGTTGGACGTCACAGATGAATGAGATGAACAAGTATAGAGGTGGAAAAATTTAACCAGTTTTTTTTGCAATAAACGTCCTGGTTTTTTTACTGTTATGTGTGTCATATGTCATTTGAGGAAGACTGCGGACGAAGTAATGGTAGGTCAAGACCGTTCATACATTATTTCATTGTTCATACTTACAAGTTACAACTGCATGCATAGTTTTTCATTTGGCAAGTGTCGAAAATACTGAAACTTCCTAACACCCTCAAAAGATATGATGGTAGTATTTTATTCTGCTGCTACTGCCAAATTCTTTTGCCAGACAATATGTCTATGACTATGTCTATTATATGTGTATGATTTACCACACCTCAAAATGCAAGCCGAACCAAAAATCGGAAGAAACTACAATCTAAAACGGGATAGTTTTGATGTATGTTTTTTTAATGAGTACTTGATATTTCGGCACTGTTGCAAGCGCCATGGTTATGGACTAAATGTTGTGCTGCGAGTTGTTTCCCATTTAATATTGTAGTTATAATAATGTACATCACCACGTTAGCTGAAATCGATTACAAATCAATAAAATGCTAAGTTACATTACTCATAAAAATAAATATATTTTACTAGCTTTCATTTTTAACTTGGAATGTATGTGTGTTTATGTGAATTTCGTTGCCTTTCGTAGTAAATGATACTTAAAAGCTTTTAGCTTTTTTACCGTACGTTGCGACAATATTTTCGCTATTTCAGTCATCATGCCTGATTTTTTGTAAGGTTTCCATGGAATGGGGGCTATCGTATTGTCGCTCACTAGGCGGCGCTACTCATGCGTGGGTCTTGTGCCTGTATGAAGGAATTGTCGAAGTGACGTTTGAAGTCTTCCTGCCAAACCTACGGTCCACTAGCGCCTCTAGCGGCGAATTGATTGAATGAATGAAGTTATTTATTTAAGACAAAATGAGGTCCACATATTGTTAGTTGAGTGTTAAGTCTGTATTATAAATTAATAATAGAAGCTAATAGAGCTTTTGTCCTCAGACCCATTTTCCACAATAAACCATGAATTCCAGTGTTATGCTTAAAAACTTGTTATTCGGTATAATGTTAATAAGATTAGATAATACAGTAAGCGTAGTTTACTGCTAAAAAACTAATTTGATTGATGATAAATATTTATCGGACTGTACGTAGAATAATGGTCGGGCGTGGAATGTAAAAAATGATCGCACGTAAATTTTCCTTCGAAATTTCCATTTTCACAACTGACTTGTAAACTTTGAATCGACGCTATTCTAAAACGGCTCGCCCGATCTCGAGTCATTCTTTTGTTTTCGAATTCTAAATTCAAATATTTTAGGATTATATTAACTACTTAGTTTTTTTTTTAATAATCACGGGAGGTTTGCAAACGACAGAACTTAAAATGACTAATATTATTATGTTCATATTTAAAAAATGATTTTTTTTAAATTACTAGAAATGTGACAGTGCTACACGTAGGACAATCCCCGGGAATTCCTTTTCCGGTTCACATCAATCCCGTACCAGCGCATTCCCAAGGTTTAAACGGACTATTTCGCTACAATACCAACAATTCCATGTTCCAGGTATTGTTCCTTTTAATACGTACTGGAATACGGGGTGGAATTAGACAAAAATGGAAGTTCAAACCTAGATAAAAGTTTATATTTATATGAGGCACGTTGATTAATACAAAAAGTGTTCCGGTTGTAAGAATTTTAGTTTTTAAATATTAATCTGTCATTTCTTTTTATAGATTTTATGATAAACACAAGTGGGGTCCCTAACCCCGTAATTGGGGTTAGGGAGATAGAAATTGAATGCGATGGGACGATTGTTAAAATTAACACAATATTATAATAGCTTGACCTGCCAATAGGCCAAAAAAAATTATAATTTTCAGGAACGAATTCCCAGCAAGCTGGGTAGCGTTCTACGAGTAATACCTTCATTAGGGTATTAAGACGTGTAAACCGAGTTTGTTTTTTTTTTAAGTTTTTTACGTCTAGCTCTAATAATTATGGTATGTCGGACGGAAAAGTCATTCAGTTAGGTATTAAAGAGAATTAAAATCAGAATTCAAAGATCATTTATAACAAATAATAAATGATTTTATTTGTGGCAAAATAATATTGTCTTCTGTTACCGCGATTGTTATTCATTGAAATTAAACACTTTAGAACGGATTAATCGCGTTTATTAACACCATGATCCTACGTTTCGAGCCCTTTACAGCACTCGTTTTCACAGGGTTAAGATGATGACACGTAGGATCATGGTGTTAATAAACGCGATTAATCCGTTCTAAAGCATTTAATTTCAATTGCAAAATAATTTAATTCTACGGTTTTAAATTCAAATCCGCCGTCTAGATTAGATTCTCAGTTCTGATTGAGAAAGAAGAGAATGTTCCCATAGACCTTTGGTTTTGTCATTGTGTTCTTACGGAAATTTATGAAAAAAGTCACAAGTGCCAGAGATGTCTTGTGATCTTTCGTAGGACTCACTTCTGACCGCTGGTATCTTTGTCCACAGATGAGATGGCGCGTGGCCGGCGGGATGGGCGTACCGCTTGCTGCTGCTGTCTTCTTCATGCTGCCTCTCTTCACATCGCCCACCGGAGACATAAGTGAGTATGGGTACCTATAACGAAATGGGTGTGTATCAGTGCATGCGTGTGTGTACGTGTGTTTCAAGGATTTCCATGTCAGCCTAATTGAGCCTCCAGCGTCCCATCCCGCCCCGTCCCGTCCCGTCCCAGTGTAAGTCATCCTTTAAACGGCTGACAAATTCAAATCCGCAACGTAGGTAGTCTCAAGTGGCATAAATCCGCAACACGAGTCGTCATCACACAAACAATAAAGAAATCCGCAATAGGTTTCGTCACGTTTCTTTCCCCTTACGCAAGTTACTATAGACAGGACCTATACCATGAAAATCGAACGATTGCGGATTTGTATCTCCATCTCTGTCACACTTGCATATTAGAGTGACAAAGAGGTTGTCCCGTCAATGCCAATTTTCGATGTTCGTGGTAGGCCTACAGTACAGATAAGAAAAGTAATTTGTGTGTCTGTAAACTGATATGACTAAACTTTCAGGACACCACGGCACATCACGAGCGCGCGGCTGGCGGGCCGGCGCTCAGCCATCCGCCGAAGTGGCGGCTAACAACTCGGTCAGCAATATCACAGCTCAGCTGGGGGGCACCACGTACCTGCACTGCCTTGTGGGGCACTTGAGTGAACGAGGGGTGAGTGATACATAGTATCGTAGAGTACAGGCCTTTTAATACAGCGCTCTGCCGAACTGACGGCTTACAACTCAGTCAGCAATATCACAGCTCAGCTGGGGGGCACCACGTACCTGCACTGTCTTGTGGGGCACTTGAGTGAACGAGGGGTAAGTCATACATAGTATCGTAAAGTACAGGCCTTCTAAAACAGTGCTTTGCTGACGTATTCCACAACGTATTGTACAGTGTACAGTGTACACTGTCGGTCACGCCCCGGCCAGGTCTAGCGCGAGTCATCCTGTATACTTATACGGTCGGCTTCATCAATGTTATTATGTCACCTGAATTCTACTTTGAACTTTCTTTTACTGTAATAAGTTCTGAAATGTATAGATATTTATATACTTAACTGTATATACTCGTACTGTAGATTTAAACAGTATCAGAATCGGAGTAGAACCAATACTTGAGAATATCGGAAACCCGAAAGCCTAATTAGTGTGATTAAGTACCATGAGTTTTACGTAGTCGCGAGTCGATAGTGACTGTGCGATTCGAAAGTATTTGCAATGCGCTCTCACCAGTTGAGAACGAGCAAGATGCTAATATTTTCGATTTGCGTAATCGCTAGCGATTGTCATTCTACAGGAACTCATGGTACCGGTATGTAACCCTTAGGCTTGCATGTATTAAAATCGGAAAACGTAAATCCCTCCCTAGTTATGAAACCAGATTAAATTTCTTTAGATTACGTACTTAAATCGTAAGCGTAAAATTTCTGATGTAACCCTTTCATATAAAATAGTGAATTCTTTAGTAGATGCCAAGATTTTACACGAATGTAAGTTTAGATGTAGCAAGAGACCTGTCCGACATCCCCGACTGTTTGCATGCCCCCTTAGTAATAATAATGTATTATCTAAATCTCCTATTTTTCGTACGTCGTTACATAATGATATCTGTTCTGAATATGGTCTTCTCAATGTCCCTCCAGTCTTTCAAAGCCGCTGTGGCCTTGGTTATTAGTGAGAAGTTTCTAGGTATTAATGTGTTAAATATATTCACTTCTTTTATTCTTGTGTCTCTTGACTGTCCCTTTTTAAACAAGCTGAGAACAGTTGTTATTAAGTTGCAAACGTGGAAACAATATTATGAGTGTCAATTAATATAAGTCAAATTACAAGCTTATAAGTTATATAGTTTGTATTTTGTTACTGTTCCTTATTGAGAACTGCAGACACGCTCAAAATACTGCTAAGAAAATAACTACTTAGTTTTGTAAGGCGCTCAAAATAAAGATACCCTATCATGGAAGTATTAAAAGTTGGTAAAAGCACATTAAAGTTGGTTGAACGTCGTAACAAGCTGATCTGATAACGTGTTCATAGTCCGCTTGACCACAGCGCGCCCTACTTGCGAACTAAATCGAGGCCTGGCTTGCTATTCACTATAGTTTGTTTAGTCGACTTGTCGATAAAGTAAGTTGATCTATGAACTACATTAAGTTACTTGTGCACACTGTGTTTACCTCTAGTAGCACGCAATTATATTCGATAGTGACTGCGGCGCTCGAAAGTATGTCCGTCTTGCTCCTACCATTATAGGCTATTACACAATGTGATTAAATTGGCAATTTTATTGTGTCGTGTGGACACAAAATTTGGCAAGGATGCACTGTGTAAACTATTGTAGTTTGGCAAAGGTGGATTGGCCGATATGATTCTGAGCTGTTCATATTAGAAATTTGATTGGACGGGACATTAGGTTACCAACGCATGTTTTTACCGCCCACTACACTGGGCTTTTAAAGCGATTTGGCCGATTACCGTTCGGAATAACAGTTCCGAATTTGCAACTTTCCCGGCGTAACCACACCTAAACCTAACAAAGGGGAAATACAGCGGAACTTCTGTTATTAAATAATGTAAATCGTTTGATGTTATAGCCAAGGTAGTAAACCTTCTAGGAATTGGTATTGTATTTAGCCATATTAGTTGCCAGAGCGGACTCCAGGCTCTCTACATGAGCAAGAAATGAGTAGGAAGAAGAGTAGGTAGGTATATGTTGCAGCTTAAAAATATGATGATATGTTTTTACTAAAGTGAATTAGTAATTATACAATTTCATTGCTATCTTTCTACAGCCTTACATTACAATAGCTATATAAACAGACGGATCTAGGGTCAGTTTTAAGTTTAACCGCGTTTGCCGCGAATGTGGAGACGTTGGTTTGATTCCAACCTTAGTTTTAACGGTCATCTATCAGCATCTATTTCATTTTTCAATACCTATGCAATGTTTCCCTTGATACACATTATTATATAACATTACTACAATGTGTCTTTTGTTTACAGCAAGTGTCCTGGATCAGGAAAAGAGACTGGCACATTCTGAGCTCGGGGAAGTTTACGTACACCAATGACGAGAGGTTCCAGGTAAGGTTCTTTTTATGTATTTTTACGTCCAAGTACGTACCCGAAACGCGCTTCTGCACTTTATACCCAAAAATGTAAAGGACTGATAATCCCGATGTAATATCACTGCAGTGCCATCTATTGAGGTAAAGTTTAGTTATGTTAAACTCAAAAGTTAATACAACTCCGAAATATAACAAGGCGGTGTCATTGATTTTGAAAGTTAAAAAAAATGATTCGCTAAGAAGTACAGTCAACGATAACTTTGTATCATCTAAAAATTCAAAATAAAAGTATGTGGAAAACAATTTATTTCAAATAACTATTCGAAATATAACTAACAAAATATAGGTATATAAGTACAGGAAGTTACAAGCTACCTTATATACGATTTTAAGCTAATAATTATGGTCATCCACATTATAATTACTATTTAAAATTTACCATGTAATACTTACCTATATTTGTTTTTGTGAGCTCTCTATATTTCGGCACTGATACAAGCGCCATGTTCACGGTGTATCTGGCACACCGTGAACATAGAACAACAGTATCTAATTAATTATAAATATTATAATACAAGCTACCTACCTTAAATCTAAAATAGGCCCTCAAAATATTGTACCTAGGATGCTGGCGGCATTTTCTCATTGTATCGCAATTGTGATACGTTGTGCCAGGAAGCCAACAAGCTCTTCGGTCACCAGTTACATCAACCAGACGTTTCATGGTTTCTACAAAGCGTACGCTTCCCAGCGTAACCCCAAATAATATAAAATTCAAGAGAATATTCAAGATTGTTATGATACAACAATCTCACACAAAATTATGCATTAGAATCCAAAAAACACTTGTAGCCCGCAGACACTAGCAATTATACAACAAACGAACAAACGCAATCCCAACTCTTTATCACAGATACTGCAGCGAGTAAATTGCTGCGCGTCATGTTTATTCATGCCGCTAAGTGCAACTCGGTGCATTCCTGTTGTGATAGGAGAGAGGAGAGCTGAGTGACGGGCCAGTGTAACGTGACCTTAAGGTGAACAGTATCAAAATTAAGAGTACAGCGCAGTGTGGGACGGCCACCCACGAGATGGACCGACGACTTGGTGAGGATCGCTGGGTCTCGATGGATGCAAGTGGATGTAGATCGGTCGCGCTTGAGTTCGATTAGAGAGGCCTATGTTCAGCAGTGGACGCTTATGATAATGCCGATGATGATGATGACTCTTTTAACATATCGTCACAAGTAAAAAATCTGCAGGAATTTAAAAACGGAACCTCTCAATTTCCCTGATAAATTAAATGGTGCAACTACTTCATCGTTTAGATTGAGACTGGCGCTGAGGTTAGAACGTTTTTTTTTCACGCCTAAATATGGGGGTAGCGACAATATTATTCATGCACAGTGGGTCACACAAGGTAAAAGTTTAAAAACACTGCTGTACCAAATCAATGTAACCTAAAAGGTTGCTTCACACGCCGAGCGGGTGCTGTCTTACCCGCCCCCGCGGCCTGTGTGAAGATGTGCAATCAAACTAACTGAAAAATCGCGACGCGCAACGTGGACCCTATCTTGGGTGGGTAACTCGCCCGACCCGCGCTCTCTCTGTGTACAAGCTAATGTTTCTAGGTCTTAAACTGACCCGTGCTTGAATTGCGATTGGAATAACTCGGAACACTACGGGATATTGCCTCTGATTCATTGTTTAACAAATTTAATACATTTCATCTTCCCGGAAGGAAAATGAGCATTCAAGGAATTTTACTTAACATTTCTGTTAATGAAAGACTAACAGTTAAGAGCGCACTTAACTTGAGAGCTACGAGTAACAAGTCGTCACTTACAGGAATTGTGTAGGTACTAAATTACCTGCATTCATTGCACTTTTGTTTAAAGTTGCTTTATTCACAAAATAAGCGTAGAATGTATATTAAATGCAGCGGGGCTAAGATGCCACGCTGATATCCTGATAATTGCTGGATAAGACGATAGTTTGTCGGCATGTTCTGACAATTTCTGATCATTTTAAACAGTTCTGTCAAATGTCTTTGCATTTGGCAGCTGTCACCGTCGCGCTATCCGCAATTTATCAACTTATAGCATTATCGTATGACATTCGTGGATAACGATCTTAGGCCCGCAGGGGATGCAAAATTTTGGTTATTTTTATTTACATGTGTAAATAAAAATAACCAGGCAAGTGCGTGTCGGGCCACGCATAATTAAGGGTTTCGTATCGTCACACGATGAAAAAAATGTGCAAGCAAAAAAGCGTAAGTGCCAACAAAATATCAAAAACGGATTTACCAGTTCAAAATAATTTTCGTGGTAAGTATGTTTTTCGTCTTATATCCAGAATTTAACCTGAATTATGATATTTATTTCCCGAATCTATAAATTATTATGAGATTTCAATCTAATTATAAAAATTGAAAATTTTCCTCGAGACTTTCCTGCTTCATTCAATCATGTTTAAATTATATATTTTATAAATACTCATATACTTTTCTTTCTTCGTATTCGATTTGAAAAGTAGGGTGTTCAACTCGGGTTAAAGACACTGTTTCAGTCTCGGATTATCTGCCAAAATACCTGGACTAATTATAAGTGCCTTTTCACCCTTTGTTAACAACTATTCAGTTTTAAACCCAAAGTTTAACTATGCAAAATTACAATGGTCGCATCCAAAGCGGGTTCCATATTATGTTGGCTCATTAAAACTCTTTTCCCGCCTAGGTCTGCTTTTACATAAAAAGTGTTACCAAATTAGCTACCAATATTTTTACAGTTGATAAGTTCCTGGAGTAGTATATTTGAGTATGAAACATTATAGGTTGTACAGTCAGCTACATAGATATCAATACAGCCAAAGTGCCAAAAACATGTATACAGGACTTTCTAGCCTGAACACAAGGGCGTGTATATATCTTTTTGGCACTTTGGCTGTATCTTTGTAGCTGACTGTACGATGTTAATTGGAGAAAACTGAAAAATAAATTTGCTACGTAGAAACACCCTGGTGATGTTCACCCGTATCTTTTTAGAAATTGCGCATTCTCCTTGGTACCGTAAAAAAAGTAATTATAAAATATGTTATAGGTACCTACCCCACAAATAAAATTTCATTTAAATTGCGAGTTTTCCCGAATGGCATAAAAAAGTTGTGCTTAAAATTAAGTTTGAAGGGATAACTCTGAAACAAAAAGTGTCCATTTACCCTTTACGTTTAATAAAACCTGCATTTTTGGAATTTGTGTGCAAAAAATGCTGACCTAGGTACTTCCGCTGCTAAATATACGCTAACTGCGAGCTGATGGCCGATGCGCATCACTTTGAATACTAATTTAATGTTAAACTAGAACGTTTGCGATGCAAAATTACAGCGATAGCGAAGCGGACCGTGTGTTGCTTCATTAGGCCTCCATTCCAGCCGGTAATAAACGGAACAGGCGTGCGTAGCCAAGATGCCAATCGCCCACGCTCAGTCGCTAACGAAACGCAACTGTCATTGTCACACTAATAAGGAAGAGTGATAGAGATAGGTAGCTGCGATACGTTATTAAACGTGAGCGATTGGCATCTTGGCTACGCACGCAGGCCTATATTCCGTCAATGTTTTTGACGACCGGTTGGCGTAGTTGGTAGTGACCCTGCCTGCTAAGCCAATGGGTTCGAATCCCGGTAAGGGCATTTATTTTTGTGATGAACACAGATATTTGTTCCTGAGTCACGTTTTTATTAGAAATATAATCTGTGAAAATTTCAACTAACTATCACGGTTTTTGATATACAGCTCGGTGACAGACGGACAGACAGACGGACAAACGGACGGAGCCTTGGTAATAGGGTTCCATTTTACTCTTTGAATACGGAACACTAAAAACTACACTAACAGAGTAAAACCTAAATAACAGAGAAAATGCAAAATGCCTTATTATGATGTGAATCCAAAACCAGTGAGCGAACGCACGCCAAGATGACCTAAATTTCCTGTAGGTAACCTGTAGCAGCACTGGCTAGTATACCTATATAATCCTACATGGAAACACCATGAACATTTATCACTAAAGTAGCAATCATCATTACACTGCAGTGGCAACCTTCAATAAGACTGGCTGTATTATTAGTCGCCATAAGTGTTGGTTAACAATTAAAAAAATTTGTTAACGCAAAAACAAAACGCAGTGCGTTTTATACTTAATATAGTAGACTATCGAGCACAGAACACTTAAGCGTAAACTAAACGCAGCAGTGATGACGGTGATTGGTCAGCCGCGAAATTACCGCCGTTGATTAGGACCGCGGTGCAATGAGGCGTTTTTCGTAGAATTTTACCGCGAACTCAAAGCAGATATACATACAAACAAAATATCCATGTTCGGCACGCAAAGAAATGCCTTATAAACGAACGCCATAATTACCAAATGGGCACACAAAACGATGTTAGGAATCTTTCCGGTGGACTTTTCAGAATGTAAGGGTTATGAAGGGTGATTTTCTTATTGAACCCTTGTCCATATTAAATAGTACTCCCTGGCTTTAATCTGTTAGCCATTGGCCACAGGAAAAATTGGCTCTAAGTACAGTTCAGCTGAACACGCCCTTTTTCTTTCCTGTGGTAAATAGTTAACGACTTGTGGAAATATATTAATGATTTTTATCATACAATTCCATAGAAAGGGTATAAGGTACCCCTTCATGTAGATAAGGCTCCAGTAACGAAATTAAAAATTCCCACTTTTAGAGTTACCGCCAAGAAAAATTACGCTTCAATGAGAGCTACCGTATTATCGCTCACCCAGCAGCATGCATGGGTCCTGTGTTAATATGAGATAATTGTCAGTGACGTTTGAAATGTTCCCGCAGGACGCACGTTCCACTATCGCCCCTAACAGAAAATCGACTCGCGATAATATGAACTCAATTAATATTTGTTACAAGGGTAGCAAGTCTGGTAACTTTCCATGAAGCTGGCCGTATTTTATGGCCACCGCCAATGAAAAAAAAAGAAACAATATAATTTCATAAAGGAAACAAAACGCACTCTAGCATTTGTTCATAAAGTTCACCCATTGAAAACAGAACGCAGCAGTAATGGCGGCGATTGGTCAGCCGCGAAATTAACGCCGATGAGTAGAACCACGGGGTAATGAGGCGATCTTCGCGGAATTTTACCGTGAGCTGAAAGCTCAATCAAACTGAGCGGGAAATATCAGCGGAATAGGAACGATCAGTTGTTATTGGGCGTAAGTGATGGGCGATAGCGATTGCGTTGCGGCCTATTTGCGGTTGGAGTGCGTGATTGGCGTTGGAATAGAGTTGGTAATAGTTACGAGCTATTATTTCAATCGGCGAGTATTGATAAATGCTTATCCCGCTTTGACCGTTGTGCGGTCTCTATTTAGTCTGTTTTCTAGTGTTTGCACATAAAAAAAACTATGGAGTATTACCTAAATAGAAACACTAAAGTGAAGAATGTTTTTACGGTACGATAGTAATGTCTGCCGGTAGTATATGACTTAGCTTGTGTAAGTTATTTACCTCGGTTTAATTTAAGTTTGGAGATTAAAATTTATATCTGGCAGCATTCCCTCGCTGTATCACAATCCTTATGCAATACAGCGAGGGAATGCTGCCAGCATTCTTGGGACCATGCCCCAGGGGCCGAGGCTATTAGATTTTTAGTTGAATTTTGTTCTTAGTTATTTGATTTAAGTTATTTTTAATTTTTGTTGTTGGAGGTATTTAATGTTGCCAATAAATATATAGGTGTATACATTTAAAAAAATATCTTAAAATTAAGATTTTTTTGTTTATTAATTTAAATTATTTAATTATGTTTATTAATAAAAAAAAGATTAATGTAAATATGCATTTATTTCATAAACTCTTGAAACATTACAATATTTAAATTCACACATCACACACACACAAATGTAACCTGCATATAAATTGCGCAAACTAACCGCTCACACAACGACCGCAGCCTTACCTCATTTAGGCCCCGCCCTTACCCGTGCTTACGGGCCTTAATGAACGATCGCATTAGAAATTTAGACCATTAGCATAACCTATAGGTGTATTGTAACTAGGTACATACTCGTATAGCTATAGCTATTGTTGGTTCGTTAGTGTAACCACGGGTCATTCGTTTGTGGAACAGTGACGGAAGGGGATTGGATTGTTTTAATAGAGTTGTTCCATAGTGCATAGCGTACAGCGATGTAGAATATCCGGTATCTGTAGTGTCTCACAAAAATAATCATCAACTAATGTCCTTTATTTGGAATTCAGGTTTGTATATTAGAATATACGATTTTAAGCTAAAATGGTTATTTGCATAATAATTACCATAATTTTTACCGTGTTACAAGCGCCATGTTCACGGTATACGGTGTGTAGTTCCGAAATATCGAGAGCTCACAAAAATAAGTACTTACACGTGGTAAATGTATCGTTTTTAAATATTAATTATTTATATATTGTATTTTTTACTTTTCTTGATTTGCCACCACCATAAAGTACCAAAGAAGGGTTTGTTTCATATCCAACCACCCCCTGAAACGTACTTAAAAACTGTTCCGCTGGCATTTTCCTACTGATCTTCATCCTCTTATTCCAGAATGTCCCAAACGTCGTATAGCTTATAGCAAAGGCGCTCCACATACGTCCTGTTTCAAACAAGATATACTGCCCAAAACATTGTTTAGTACACTTTGATCCCACTTAAGCGGAGTTATGGTGGCGATATTTGGTTATTCACGAACGTTGTTGACTTTTTCGCTAAAACCGACGTAAGGTGGACCTGTAAAAATATTATTATTATGGTACGGTTTCGCCAACTATGCGTTGAAATGACCTTTTGGGATGGCTTCTTTAACATAGGTAGTTATAATAATGGCAATAAATAATTATTTTAGTATTTCCCCGAGATTGATATATATAACAAAACGTGCACAAAATCAGCTGTTTTTTTTTATATATTTAGATAACAGCTGATTTTGTGCACGTTTTGTATATAGCTTAGCTTTTTTTTATATATTTAGATAAGCTGACTGGCTGAATAACTCACTGACTGACAAATCAACGCACAGCCCAAAACGCTGGTCCTAGAGATTCCAAATTTGGCATGTAAGTGTCCAGCCCAGTGTCCTCATAAGCTGTCGAGGAACAAAATAAATTATTTTCAAAATTGACCACATAAATGAGTGATATTTTGTATAGGGAAACTAACAAGTTAGACTATTTATTCCAAACTTCACAGGAGAATTCCTACAGATAAGTAAAGATTTATTTCAGGTTTTTTGAGAATTCAACTTGCTGGAATTCAAAATCTAGGAAATATCACAGTTGGGTTAATCCACCTGACCGCCTGTTGCCTGCCTCTGCTGTATTTATGTGTCTTGTAATGTATTTTTTCTATGAAGAGTGCAATAAAGAATACTTGTATTGTATTGTTTAGTATTTATAATTGAAATAAACACGCAATGAAGTCGTGACACACGTTAATTTTACGTGGATTGACCCAGTTGGACTCTATTACTCGTATGTTGGTAGGACCGCATGTTAAGGAAGTATTTCTGAACCAACTGGCTTCTGTGATCCGTTATATTGAATATGTATCAAGTTTGAGCCAATCTGAGACTTTGGCTCGAGGTTTGGGTAAAGGTCGAATAAGAATATTGGAAGCCATTATGCAAAATAACAAGGCCTGTTTATTTCAAATTCTGGTCGGAGCGTTTAAGTTTAATGGTTGGGTGGGTTTGCTAATTTTAATATATTATAATTAATAATACGTTTAAGGTCAAAGGCAAGTTTATAAATTTCGCGTAATAAAATGTAGGTATTTGGTAGATTTGGAGTGTCAAAGGAGGAGGTTGAGCGTTGGTGGCGGTAAAAGCGTGCGGGTGCGGAGAGTCGCGGGTTCAAACCCCGTCTCATACTTACCAATGAGTTTCCGGAACTTATGCACGAAACATCATTTGAAATTTAACAATCGCTGTTCGCTGAAAGAAAATATCGTGAGGAAACTGGACCAATCCTAGGAGTTTCGTAGTTAGCAACTAGGCTAAGTGACGCTATTTAAAACACTTAAAACCAGCCGCTAGAAAATAGTGGAGAGCAAAACTAATTAAGCAATTAGGCCGGCAGCTCGCTAATATTCTTCTCGCTGCCCCACTTAGGCACAGCCGAATGAGACAGACACACCAAATTTAGACCTTCAATGCGCATATTACTTAATATCGAAGTAAACGAGATCACACAATCACCGGTCAGTTTTGGATGGACTAAACACGAAAAGTAATAAAATAAAGAAAACCGTCAACTATTTTTGAAATGTGACTCATTGGCCAGTTATATGAGTAAAATGAAATTAAAGTATAAAAAATCAGACATAAAACCGTTTAATTGCGAATTGAAGACCAATATTTGCGATCTATTTATATTGAGCCGATTTCGTTTAATTACCAATTTTTGCTCCATCTACGCTCTTCCAAATATGATGAACATTTAAAAAATTTCAATAAGTATTTTTTTGCAGTATTTAAATATAATTATGTAGATTTTCTTGAAAATTACGTTACGTTATCGTTATCGGCTGGGCCCAGCTCGGTCTAGCGTGAGTTATCCTTAAAGTATGACTCACACCAACCCGATTCGGGACGATCTGTTAGTTTCTAGAGAAAGAACCACGTGATAAATCGCAGCCCTCGGAGGTCACGTGAAGTTTTTAAACGCACAGATCCTCCCGGATCGGATCGGATCGGATTGGCGTGAGCCATGCTTTAGTCGCTATTTTTTTTTTATCACGGTCACTAGTATAGCTTGGTCTCCACTTTATATTTGGCGCTACGCACGTGGCTCGATTTTGGAAGCTGCCGGCTATCTAAGATAAAATGTGTGGGAAAATCACATATTTTTTAAATAAAACGAATATTATAAGTCGTGTAACTGTCCCCATCGGTTGTTGCACGCGCAAATCAGTTCAGTGGTTCAACATAATGTCTTCCCAGCCGTTGGACAGTCAGCGTCAAAAATATCTATACCATTAAGATCTTATTCCATTGTGATAAGGTTTAATTTGTATATGTATTTTTGACGCTGACTAGAAAATTTCCTTTAGCTTCGCGCATTACTAACCAACCATTGGCTAACGATGATTTCAAAACAATGAGGTTAAATAAGGAAAGTGATACGGATGGCGCTTGTTGCTGTGTATCTTTGGTGAACAGTCGCTCTCAGTTATATCAGAACAGCCAAGATGCTCAATAATATCTGAACACGACTCTAACGCCTTGGCGATAAAGCCGTGTTATAAATTGAAAGAGATGTCATAATTATACTACAGAAAAAGTGACTAAGGCCCCCGGTGAGCAGGGCAGGAATCGAACCAGCGACCTCGTGTTTTCGCAGCAGACGCCCTAACCACTGGGCTACCCGATCACGGCAATTCAATTTCAATTTATATATGGTAGTGTGACTACATAAAAACCATGAATCAAAACATTTATTACAAATAATAAATGCTTCGTTATGACTGCGTACAAAATCAGAAATTATAGTCATCTGGCTCCTGACCTGAAATACAACACTTTAAATTGGATTGGATACATTCAACGCCAATGACATACAGGCTTCTCTATTGTAGGGCATTTCCAAAAATAAGGTACAATTTCCTTTTTTTAGATAATTTTTAAGAAAAAAAAACCGACTTCATTTGGTTCCCGGTAAAAGTGAAATTTTAAATTTGTTTGAGTTAGCCAGTTTACTTCACAAATATCCAATACACCGCACGTGTAAGATTGAAAATTGAGGAGCTTTCTTAATGTCCCAGGGCTTCCATCATTACATGCGAAGTATAATCAAACGGAACTCCCTTGTATAATAAAACAAACAAAATAACAATGTGTTAAATTGGATGACAGACTGTAAACTATCGAGCAGTTTCAATATGCCATCCCTGATTATCAACATCAGGTACACTCCAGCAAAATGATAGCCACAGTAAGAAAATGCCTAAGCTAATTATGAACACCCTCTAATCACAATAAACGTGCCGTTCAAATTTGAGGAGTTCTCTGAATTCTTCAAGAACTCCATCATCAGACTAGAAATCAAATCAAAAAGATGAATGTCACAACTAGGATAATAAGTAGAGCTAGGTTTATTGACCAGTTCCACTTTGCCATCCCTGGTCTTCATCAAAATGTTGGCTCCCCCAAAACAATGTTTTAGTTACTTAAGGAAAACCTCAAATCAGAATGCATGTGCCGTTAAAATTTGAGGAGTTCCCTCAATCCCTCATGAATTCCATCATCAAAATAGAACTATAATCAAATAGGACTATCCTGAAGGTATTTCTTTACAAAGAAAAGATGAATGTCTCAAATCGGATGATAGAGCTGGAAATTACCAAGCAGTTCCACTTTGTCATCCCTGGTCTTCATCATCAGGTCCACTCCACCAAATTGATGATGTTCGTAAAGAAATGCTCGAGTGTCTTAAGAAACTACCCAAATCATCATGCATGTGCCTTTCAAATTTGAGGAGTTCCCTCAGTTCCTCATGGATCCCATCATCAGAAATTGATTTTGAAAAAAACGGGACAAACCTGGAACCATCTATTTTCAGACAAAAAAATATTTTATTAAATCGGATGATAGTCATGGGAATTACCAAGCAGTTCCACTTTGCCATCCCTGGTCTCCATTATCAGATCCACTCCACCAAATTGATGATTTTCGTAAAGAAATGATCGAGTTTCTTAAGAAATCACCCAAATCAGCATGCATGTGCCTTTCAAATTTGAGGAGTTCCCTCAGTTCCTCATGGATCCCATCATCAGAAATCGATTTTGAAAAAAACGGGACCAATCTGGAAACATCTACTTTCAGAAAACAAAAAAAAAATTGAAATCGGTTCAGTAATGACGGAGTTCTGAGGTAACATACATTAGAAAAAAAAATAAAAATAAAAAAAATTCAGACGAATTGAGAACCTCCTCCTTTAGAAATATTGAAGTCGGTTGAAAAATAGGAAGTTTTGAGTTTTTTATAACCAGAATCACGAGTACTATTGATTTAAAAAAAGAAAAAGAGTGGCATGTTTTTTTGGTCAGTTTTGCAACGCATTTTTTCATACATTTGGTATGGGCCGTAATAAAACTGTCAATTTTTTTTTGTATGGAAAATCGAAACCCATTTTCATTAAATTGGTGCACTTTTTTCTGAAAATCCCCTGCGCTTTTCGTTTCATACGCATTCCCTCATATTATACGCTGGAATTGCATTGCGCGCGCCACACTGAATGTGTTAAGGGGCCGACAACAGCCAAGTCAGCGCACACAGTCTTTAGATTGGAGTAGAGGAGATCGCACTATCACCAGTCAGCCTGGTTTTAAAAGGAAAAAATACTATTCCAAGAATATAACATACCCGGAAAATCTGCGTTCTGAGCGTATAAAGGATGAATCACACTAGAACGGGACGGGACGGGGCGGGACGGGAAAATCTGTCAATTTCGATAGAAAACGTCACGTGACATCCGAGGGCTCCGAGCGATCACGTGATTATTTCTATAGAAATTGACAGATTTTCCCGTCCCGCCCCGTCCCGTCCCGTGCTAGTGTGAGTCATCCTTAAACCTTAAATTCTAGGTACTCTTATTCAATTTCGTAGCTTTTCGCTGGATACGCAAAAGCAGACGCCTGCAGTTACATTACAGACATATCAAGTAAAGTGTGCTTACTTTGAGCTGGCTTTGAGTTTCTTGTGTCTGTTGTAGGTACGTTATATTAAATAATGCCGAAATTTTAGTTTGCTGGCAGTGTGAACCAAAAGTTAGTAGAGAGCTGACAATGTCTAAAGTACAAAGTCGTGTTCCCAAATAGAAAGTCGGAGTCGAGTCTGTTTTACATTTATTGCAGTTGCATCTTGCTCTCGTCGGTACTTTCCATGTAAGTACGAGCAAGATGTACTGAGAGTAAGTTGACACAGATGACGCGTAAAGTATGCCACACTGGCTTACTACCGCGAAAATACAACTAAGAAAAATTTTGTATCTCCCTCTATCGCACTTACATATTCGAGCGAAAGAGTAGAACAACGAAAATTTTGATTTTTGATATTTACAGTAGGCCCTAGGGATAATTTTGAGTTACATAAAGGAGACGTTTAATAGCTCGACTTACCCTCAATAAATGGCGCAGTTGGTAACTGAAGTAGAAATAGCCTGGGCAAGCGTTTCACTGTTGGCTACCTTATGTTTTCGTTGTAATTTTTAATTTCGTGTTATTTTTAGGTCCTGCACGGCTATGACGGCGAGGACTGGACACTACAAATCAAGTTTGTGCAGAAAAGAGACAACGGCACCTACGAATGTCAGGTAAGCTAGTCTATAAGAAAAAGCCAACATTTCCCAAGGAACTTCCTACCCCGCACAGCTATTTTGCCTCCTAAATAAAAAAACTAAAAACAGGCACCCACGTGCCTGGCAGCTGTCAGACATGTTTTCATTCATGTATATCGCAATGACGGTTGAAATATACCTACGGCTAGAACGCACTGAGAGCTCATGATATGTGTGTATGTAAAGCAGTGTATGTAACTGTGAATGATTAGTTATTAAAACACTAGTGTGATGATGATGAAACATATTTTAATAACCAACAAGAAGACTACTCAGGTCTCAATTAATACCAGAGCAATACATCGGTATCATACAGGATATGTATAGAAACATTACAACCCGAGTGATCTCCCCAGCTGGCACAAGTAGCAGTTTTGAAGTAAATGTTGGAGTTCACCAAGGATCTGCCTTGAGCCCCTTGATCTTTAACATTGTGATGGACTACGTCACCAAAGATCTTCAAAAACCGGCACCTTGGACACTATTATATGCAGATGATGTAGTCTTAATCGAGGAATCATTGCCGCGAATTCAAACTGACCTCGAATCATGGCGAGCAGCTCTAGAAAGCAGGGGTCTACGCGTGAGCCGACAAAAAACTGAATACCTACACTGCAATTTCTCCGGTAATATTCACAACCAAATTCCACCCACACTTGAAGGAACCCCTCTAAATAAGGTAGAGGAATTCAAATACCTCGGATCAATACTTAACTCTACGGCAGGTATAGAGAGAGATATAGAGAATCGGATAAAAACAGGATGGCACAAATGGAGGACACTGTCTGGAGTTCTCTGCGACGCAAAAATGCCCATTAAAACGAAAGGAAAGGTATACAAAAGAGCAGTACGGCCAGCTTTACTCTACGGTTCCGAGTGTTGGGGAGTTCGAAAGTGCGACGAACAGAAAATGCATGTTACGGAAATGAAGATGTTACGCTGGGCCGGGGGTGTGACCAAACTCGACAAAGTTAGAAATGAACACTTCCGAGGGAGCTTTAAGGTAGTTGAAATCCAACAAAAAATGCAAGAGAGCCGCCTACGTTAGTATGGTCACGTAATGCGCCGGAACGAGGACCACTTGACCAGACAAGTTATGGCCATTACCGAAGGCAAAAGAGGTAGAGGACGCCCACCGACCACCTGGGCAGGAACCATACAGAAGGATCTGCTGACGATGGGTTTAACGCCAGAGATGACACAAGACCGCCTTAACTGGCGCAAAAGTATCAGGAGGGCTGACCCCAAATAGGGAAATAGCCAGGAGATTGATTGAACAAGAAGACTACTCAATAACCTTAACCTAATGTGGTAACCTGGCTAGTGTGATGGACATCTTTGCGCCCGGTACGACCCGTGGGGAGCAAATAGTACCTAATTATTATTTTATTCAATAAAGTAAAATTACTTTTTGTTTGTGGAGTAACAAATTTTAAGTCAGATATTTATATACATACGATACTAAAAGTTCGAAGGTAAAATGGGTGCAACGCAAAATAGGCACAATGGATGTCGATTTGCGGAAAAAGCCCAGGAAAACTAACTAACTATGGGTGCATTCACCCCAGGAATACACTCTACTTTTCATTTCGACTGTTCCTGACTGTCCCTATCGTTCGAAGCAAATATACGTATCAAACATTCGGTTTAAAGACCTTCAATCGTAGTTTTTGTCCCGTCTTTGTCTGAGTCGGGAGTAAAATTAAAGTCTGTTTACTCTCTTCTTTCGAATCACTCGATAAATCCATATTTATCCGTGAATTTTCTATCATTATGAATTGATGATAATCTCTCAACGCCGACATCCATTTCGTAAACATTTTTGCTTCGTAAAATTTACCTTCATTCAAGAGAGATGTTTGAACGAACAAGCTTGAGTACATCACGACATTCACGACAAACATGGGATTGACGGGTGAAAATCTGTACTAACGTTTAATAGTGCGAGGAAACATTAAACTAATGTTATTAATTGATATCGATAAAAATGACGTACACCTGTTGTGTTTTTTTAAATGTACTTAATGCAATAACACCCGTTGTGTTACTTTAAGAATTTGAATTAAGAAGAAAACGACGCACACCGACATAAACTTTTTGTGGAATAAACTTCTTTAATATTTTATATAATGTTCATAATAACACACAACACACACATTTTTTAACATTCGTTTAAAATTTTCAGACTTCGTCGTCTTTAGCGACAGTATCCATTTTACCCTACTAAATGTTTTTTCTAGGTAATGCATAATTTTAATAAACAACTGTAGAGTGAATCACGTTATCTTTTCTAAGCAAATGAACTGTCAAACTTGATAGTGTTATTTTAAAGGTCAAACTACTATGAAATTATGACATTTACTTTTACACTCTGTGCTATCAAAATCTAGGAAACTTAGCGCAGACAGACTCTAGTACTTAATTGGAGCAAAGTCAAATAATTTATAGTGTCAATGCTTATGAATTTGTTCTGTACGATTCAGTTCAATTTCTTTTCCAGATACAAAATCATTTAATGCTTTTAAAGTTGAATTAAAAAACTAAGTCATTAATTATGATAATTATAGTTTAAAAAAATTGTCGATGTCGATAAACTTAGTAGATTTTTAATTAATCACTAGCACTGGTACATTTTTGTCCTCGTCCATCCGGAGTTTGAGTCATGGCTTATAACCTCTTCTTTTACTATAGCTGTTGGTATAGTAAAAGAACGACACTACGATGTTGCCTTGCCACTTTTTAATTTCTACCGCTTTCTGTCGCAAGGTAGTTCTCATTTATTTAGAATCCACGTTCCAGAAAGTGCACAGTCATAAAAATTAAAAATAAGTGTTGACCAACCTTATAAAAAATTAAATTGAAATCAGAACAATCAGCATTTTTTTTACACATTAACCCAAATCTAAATTTAGACAACATTAAACAACCCTGCGTCCTACCTCAGTAAAAGGTCAACGTATATTGCTTTGCTTCGTTAGGGCTGAGTGACAGTAACTTTTAATTTAGATTGGCAATCTAAACCTGACATACTCACCAGTCCCTTTTTGCCTTGACCATTCGTGTTAAATCTAGAACAGGGATATAGGAAATATAATCCAGTTATTTGGTTTTGGAACAGTTGGTTTGGTTATTTAGGAAATAATTTGCAACAGGTGATTTTTTAGCGTATTCGATATATCATGAGATTCATGAGTCTAGTATTATGTAGGGTAAGTTGTTCATCAATGAAACACTAAAAGTTAAAACTGATATGAATCGGAATGGCAGGCGACAAATAGCGTGATAACATCTGTATTTTTTTAAATAAAATAACATAATGAAACAAAAATTAATTAGACTTTAAACATGATCTTGTAAAGGCCAGTTGCGCTAGCCAGGGTTAGGTAACTAACCCGGAGTTAGCTGTCATAAAAACGCTCCAGAGTCCACATGCTCGAGCAAAACAGAGCGGGAAAGATCTAATTGCAAGAGCACGCGAAAAATGAAAAGGCGATAGTAGGCGGGCATGTCAAAATAAACCGCGTAATCAGATAATTGCTGTTTACAACTAAACTACAGCTGTTGTAGACAGAAGCTTTTACCAGATTTAAGAACTTATTATTACTCAACAATTTAACTAAGAATCATGTTTGTAAATTCAAGGATTTTGAAGTCCTATCCTAACCGAAAACAAGTAAAAAAGGACCTATGTCGGAAAAATAAAAGTATCGAGGTTTTTGTTAAAAATCCTGTTTTCACGTTTACCAGTTTAAAGGAAATATGTTGAAGTTTTATATATATGAATCTCAGGTACTTAGTTGTTATCAATCTTAAGATCTAAGTAAATCCTGGTTGGTTGGGTAGCACCGGAATCTCGCTACGTAGTGTATCGTAGTTATTTCTCTCTATTAATTGTCGACGGATGGTTCCAGATTCTTACTCTTACTCTTCCTTTGTGCTTGCCATGAGTGGCACGTATCTGTATTCGTTACCGATTGCGCATTTCTAAAGTATATCCGTCTCGCTCCTGCCAGATTAGCTGTAGAAGCGAGACGGATATACTTTAGATTTTAGAAGCGCGCAGTCGCTAGCGCCTACGGATTACAGTCATGGTAAGCACACTGATTAGTGCGACAATCACAATAACTTTGCGTTTCATTCGCGACTGAGCGTTACCGATTGGCATCTTGACGCACGCAGTTATCTCAACTCGTGTATCTTATCTTTTATTATAAATGCGACTGTGTGACGTTTGTGAATAAGACATTTTCGTCATCTTCCTTTTTATCTCATGAAAAGGAAATGAAATGATACAGAGAGGGGTTTAATGGAGCCGCGTGCGGGTTTCATTTCATGCGTGTAAGAAGTATAATATGCTGGAGGTTGTGATATTTATTTTGATTTTCAACAGTAGACCGGAGATTCTTATATGTAAGGATTTCTCTGTAAAGAACGCGCACATAGAAAAAATCCATCGTCGTGATAAACACACAAATAAATGACCAGGATTCGAACCCAGGACCTCCAGCTTCGTAGGAAGGGTAGCTACCAACTAGTCTAGAGAGTCCGCTAAATACCAAAATACTAGTAAATATTAACCTTTATTGTTACTCCTAGTAATGAATATGGGTCATTCCTATTTCCACTCATAATAGAATAGTAACGTAATGGATCGAGTAATGAAAACAGAATTCTTTTTTTAAAAGCTTATCCGTGGAGTACGAATGGAAAGCATTTCACAATGTAAAGAGGGAAATGGCGGTATTCTTTGTTATTTTATTAGGTAGAAGCTTTTAGCCGGAACTGAGACGAAGTTATTATTAGTTCAATCTTCCTCGTCCTGCTTATCCTAGTTCATTTAGTTTTTATAAAGTTTCTATAAAAACTGTAGGTATAGGTACCTACTTCGTTCAAGCGTTATGTTAATATTTTACTATTCTGAAAACATAAAATAGTAACGTTATACATCGTGTTTTATTTTTCGTTAAATTCGACGTGTATTTTTGTACGTTAATTATTTTTTCATACAAATATAAAAGGTTACACAAACTTAAGTGCACTCAGCACATGCCACAACACAGCTGAATGGTAGATGGTTTACTCGTAGTTACCTATTACACTGGTTCAGCGAATTAATATGTTTATTGAATATAATAATATCAAAAACTGTAATACTTTCACTAGGAGAGTTTATAGGTTTTGAAATAGCGTAATGGAGTATAAATGAAGACCTAAATATTTGTACAAGAAGTTTTAGCGATTAGCCACTTCTATTGTCCTAATCGAGGTTACTTATAACCCCTTTTGACACAAAATCGGCAAAAAATCACTTAACTATGCCAAGTTTTTCGGTTTAAAATATTACTAGTCGTGTAATAGCATGAAAATGTGCTCGTTTGCCCCACCCTGTCCCAGAAAAACGTGCGAATCGGTGATCTAAAATGGCTATAAAATTCATCTTTATATAATCAGGCAAATCTGTCGACTAATGTTCTACTTCTAATGAAATAAGCTTTTGAAAAACATATAATACATGACCATACCATGTCCAGATTTCGATCATATAATTTCTTTCCTAGACGGGACGATCTGTCAGTTTCTATAGAAAACGTCACGTGACATCCGAGGGCTCCGAGCTATCACGTGATTATTTCTATAGAATTTGACAGATCGTCCCGTCCCGCCCCGTCCCGTCCCAGTTTGAGTCATCATTTATACAAATATGATGATTTATACATTTATAGACACTTTATCGATTTTATGTTTTGACTTTTGTTTTGATGGAGGAGGCCTTTACTATGGAGGAGGCCTTTACTCGTAGAGGAGGTCCTTAATAAAAATTAATAAATAATAACTTGAATGTAATTTACATATATATATTTAAAAAAAAGTGAAAATATTAATGCATGCTTATTTGAAAAATTATGATAAAATACCTAATATCTATGAATGAAATTTATAAATGAAAATGAAATCTATGTTAATTTAATAAGGTGATGAAATGAGAATGTAAATGTTATGTAAAATACCGTTTATTTATTAAGGAATAAATGAGGCTATAATAATAATAATGGTTAATTATGGTTTCGACCGGTGCAATCAGTCAACGCAGGGCAGCTTGTGGCGAGTTGTTGGGGAGTAGCAACCCCACGTACCTGAGCGCTCCTGGGGGACTCCGTCGTCCGACCAAGTCCTCCGCCCCTGGCTTGCCTTAACCGGCCGTCCAGAGTGGGGTCGCGAGAGCTGTGTTCTCGAGGGTAGATGTGGAAACCTAAGTGGCGAGTTGGCTATATGTTTAAAGTCCAGTGACACCTCTCTACCCCCAGCCCTCATACCGGTGTTGCCCTCGAGCCATCCTAGATGTCGCTTTTTGTGGGGGCCCATCTTATGTGGGCGAGTCACCGTCTGCCAGAAATAAAATTGATTACCGTTTTGTTAGGCAGACGTCCGATTTTATTCTCCATAACCCAGTATTTAGTCCACCACTTTCACCTAATAGTCCAGTATATTTTAGATTCCATTAAATCTCAATAGTCTATACACCCTGGCGGGTGCTGCCTCTGCGTGCATCCGCTCGGTGTACCCCTTACATTTCATTAAATTGTCGAAAGGGCCTCTGCGTGTTGGCTTCGGCTCCGCGTACGCCTCCCAAAAGTCCGGAACACCATTGTTCCGTGATGGGAAAGACATACAAATAATAACAATAATAATGTTTGGACTTTGTCATTGAAATTGACGCCTCAATATAACTCTCTGAGTAAACCAACGATAGATCGTTGGTTAGCTCAGAGAGTTACACTCAGGTTGGACAATACATACCTACTTAATTTTTTAACACTTTGTATTGAACCTTAATCATATTTCCTTACGCCCCGTTACTCTCATCCCGATCATACATTTTTCGGCGACGTTACGTAAAGTATTCAAGCCGCAGTACGGATTAAAATATTCATGGTCGCACCAGCCGAATTATTCCTCATGCAAAATGGGTCCTTCCGCTTTCGAGGCACGTATGAAAATGGATATTTTTAGTGGCTATTGCATTTTTAGGTGTCTTTGATCGTAAAGATGTTGTTTAGTTTTGGCTCCGCTGTACAGGGATATATGGCAAGATTTTTTAAATTATGGCTTATGAAAATTTGAACTAGAACGAGACTTTATCTACACTTATTACATTTCGGTCGGTTACAGAATACTTTAGATAACGTGATACATTATTATGTATTAGGTCATCTTTTTCCTAGCGTTTTCTCGGTTTTTGCCATGGCTCAAGGATCCTGGGGTCCTCTTTGGCAATAAATCCCAAGATTTGGCGTAGGCGCTAGTTTTACGAAAGCAACTGCCATCTGATCTTCCAACCCAGAGGGTAAACTCGGCCTTATTAGGATTAGTTCAGTTTCAGTAGAAATGCGAACAGTAAATATCAAATGATATTTCGTACATAAGTTTCGAAACACTCATTATTACGAGCCCGGGTTTGAATCTGCGACCTTGGATTGAAAGTCGCACACTCTAACCACTGAGCCACCAACGCTCACTATAATAAATATGTATTAGGTATGCTGACATTATAAAGTTGACGTTAATATTATTTGGCTCGATAAACTAGTCTCTAGACGAATGGCTATCCAAGTTACTACAAATAAAAATAAGTTAGGAAACATTATTTATTGTTTAATACCGATACAGCGTAATATGACAATGTCAATAATAATTGTACCAACCTAAAGAAATATCATACAAACAACAAACTTAGAGAACAAGAGACTCATTGCTCAAATATCTCACAAATGTCACTCTTGATAAATTACAAGCTTTCAAGTTTATTCGATCAAAGAAAATATAGTTAATAATACAAATATTCTGTTCGAGATACATCTAATTGAGTCGAAGTAAATCGAGAACGTAAATAAACAATTTCCAATACAATCTCAGTTCTTTCCAAGTAAATCCGAAAGCAATTAATCAATATAAGAAATACGACGGACTGGACTTCAGAAGAAAAATGAGGGAGGTGTGCTAGTGAGCGATAGGTTTTTGTTTTGCTAATTGTTTTATGAATATAAAAACACATAATGTCGACCGCTCAATTAGATTAAGGGGCAAATAATTCCCTGTCCGTTACCTTAATTTAACCTACGGTCGACGATAAATAGAGAGACGTACAGTCAAAGAATGATATATTTCAATATTATAAGGATGTCTTTCCTTTTTTCATTTAAGCAATTCGGTAAAAAAATCACATACGGTTTAAATTATATAATAATGTAAAAAAAATGACACGGTTGTTTTACCAATTAAGTGAACAAAAAATAAATAAGTTGACTTCAGAATCACCCATCATTTCCACGGGTTGAGATTTGAGATGTGAGATACATTTTAACATACCCCTGTCATTGCTTACCTTGCTAAGCCATTCTCACCTCTAACACCACGGCATAAAGTGCCACAGCCGTCGATCTTTTCAAATACTTTCAGCCAAGAGAAATTTCTGGATTCCTCGACAAACGCACAGAGAAAATAAATACTTACAAATCTTGAAGACACTTCACCTAACGTTTATTTGTTTTGCCTTTATTGGAAGAATAATTTCAACATAAATTGCGAATAAGCTGAAGGTATCGTGTGTTGTGTAAAGGAATACTTAGCTATTATTGACTTTCATATACATGCAGAATAACATCAAAACTTTTTTATTTTCACTTGTGTTCTAGCGGTCTAGATCTTAGAGCTAGATGGTCCAATCGGATAAACTACAATCGAGAGGTATTTTTGTGTGACTGCCCCCTACTGAACTACTCAAGAGCTTGATAGACCGTATGATGGAGCTCAGGAGTATACTCAACGCAAAACTAACTGGCAACTGGATTCATAAAACTATCTCTTTTACTCTTGCTGGGTCTTGCCAAGAGTGAAAGAGATGGCATTATAGCTGCATTCACTAGTTAGTTTTGCATTGTGTATAGTGCTCTGAACTCCATTGATTCCAGGTATCTTGCGTCAAAATCGGTTACGCAAAATAATGAGCTATTATCAATTATTTCCCAAAACTCAAAATTTTCATACAAGCTGTCAGTTCAATGACTGTATTATTAACCGGGGAAACAGATTTTAATTATTAATTAATGAAATGCAAGTTTTCTTTACGTCAAGGTGTTTTCATTATCGGCAATCGGAAAATGAAAATAAAGGAAAACAAATTAAATTGATTCGGACCGAAAATCGGTGAACCATCCTTGATATTCCAATTTCGTTTTGTGCTTTAGGGTTCCATTGTAGATCGAACCCACTGATCTACATATATAGAGATAAAACAAATCTCATCAACTTGTAAGAAGACATTTGATAAATACAGACTTACAAAATGTATCTCAACATGACCTTGTAGGACGAGTCTTGAAAAAACTTTTTTTTTAAATCGATTGAATGTCTTTTATGGATTCGGAAATAAATATCAGAATGGAAATCGTAGAACGTTTTAAGGATGACTCGCATTGTTAGAACGGGACGGGACGACCTGTCAATTTCTATAGAAATATTGTGAGCCCTCGGAGGTCACGTGACGTTTTCTATAGAAACTGACAGATGGGCCGGGACGTGACCGGGCCGGGCGGGTTCTAGTGTGAGTCATCCTTTAATAAGATTTTTTCTCCAATATGCTCGGAAATGTTCACATTAATGTAGCAAAATTGGTACGTAAAGAACCTCCTTATGTACCGACTCAAATTAAAAAAAATCGAATTCATTATTTTACGGTTTTAGCGGCCAGGAAGTTGTACTAAAATCCATTAATGTATTGTTTTTTACTTTTTAAATAAATATTTGGACTATCAATATTGCAAACAGCCAAATATACTTTAGCCGCGACCAAACGGTCTGCACAGACGAGACAATCTGATTGACATCAAATTATCAATCTGATCATATCGTGCTTAAAAATGCCCCGCCTGGGCTGGCTTTGTAGTAGTGTAGTAGTTCTAGAGAGAAGGAGGTCAAATGCTTGGTTGTCTCGTTCTATCGCGAGTTGCATACGGCTCACTGTGCAAGGTCGTGTAGATACGGCTTGATAAAACTAAAGACATTTCAACTTTTTTTATGAACACAACCGTGCATTAAAAGAAAGTTTAGGCGGGAACCTTATTTTTCCTTTCAAATCTTATGCAAGAATACATTTTATTTCCTTTCATGTTTGGAGAAAAGCACTATATATGCCTCGGAAGGAAATAGAATTTCGTGGATTCGTATGTAATTTGTCGTAAAAAATATAAAGTAAAAAAATACTCATCCACGAAATTCGGTTTCCCGGCCTCTGCAATAATGTACTATTATTGCAGTGCGTAAAATTTAACAAAAACATGCATTTGGAAACCCTGTAATTTTTCACCCGCTCCATAGGTTAACAATGAGCCACTTTCAGAGCATGAGATAAGAAAAATAAATTACCTTAGTATCCTTTGGAAAACTAGTTCGCGTCTCATGTTTTGATTTAATTTACTCCGATTTATCGCCCTGAAGCAAACTCGCATGTGTCTACGAGTTATTTTCTTTATGTTTAAACAATATTTACAGAAACATGTGTGTTTCTAGGCGTTACAATATAATATCACTGTATTTACTCATACCGCAGTTTCGTAGACGGAGACAAGGGAACATTATAGACTGCCAATCTCAAATACACGTGTCGCTTCGTATCGTCTGCATGAGAGTTTTAGAAACTAGGTTTGTTTTAGGTAAGATTATTGCTCTAACGATAATACGCAAAAGTCTGAGCACTGTTCACAATTCAGTAGACTCATTACGTACACAATCTGCTAAGAGCCATCACGGTTAATTCGTTCGACAACCTACCCCAAGAATTAAAATATAAATTGAAATAGATGCCATATAGTATTATACTAAAGAAAAAAAACGGCCAAATACAAGTCGGACTTGCGCACGAAGGGTTCCTTACCATTATTTAAAAACGGCAAAATAAATCACGTTTATTGTATTTATTCAGATTTTTAGTATTTGTTCTTGTAGCGACAATAGAAATACATAATCTGTGAAAATTTTAACTGTCTAACTATCACGATTCTTGAGATACGGCCTGATGACAGACGGACGGCGAAGCCTTAATAAATAATAGGGTCCCATTTTATCCTTTGGGTACGGAACCCTAAAAATGACCAAGGCCTCCAGTGCATAAGACCGGGATCATACCTGCGTTCTCCTGCAATCGCGGGAATAATTAAAATAATCCATGACATGGGAAGTTTTCAAAAAACGACTGCCATCTGACCTTCTAACTCGAGGCATTAATCGGCTCATAAATGTACACTATTGTTGGACCGCGCTAAGTCTTCCTGCCAAACGTAAAGTATGGCATTTTTTATACAATGTCACTGTCACGTGTGCCAAATCAGTGCAAAGTTAGCTTGGTCGCTATATGGTGGCTATATGTCCCGTCACAGAATAGCGACTCGTAAAATTGATGGGATTTTAAAAGTATGTAAGACCAAGGGCTTCTTGCGCCAACCGGGGTAAGTCAACTGTCTTAGCTGTCAAATCTCATACATTACAAACGCTTCACTCTGTGTTAGTTGGCTGAGTGATCGATGCAAGTGACATTGAGAGTCTTTATTTTTCACTAGTCTCCGTATAGCCAACTACAAATTACGCAGAAACAAGGAAAGTAGGTCGTTAAGGGGAACGCCTGCGTTTCATTTGTTTACCTTAATTATGTGTTAAACGGAACTAGCGTAAGCAAATGAGTAAGATAGGTGGTAATTAACTAAGTGTGGGAGGGAGAGGGCTGACAGTAGTTTAACACTTTCACTGTCGAGCTGTTTGATTAGGGTGGCGACACATGTTAAATTTTATACAAAAAAGTTTAGTTCAAATAAATGTGATTGTTAGTAGTAAAAGGTACCGCTTTGTGGGGTGTTGATAAGATTTATTTCTAGATTAATATATATGGCAGTGGCGCCTTATAAGCAAGCGTGAAAGTGGTTTTACTAAAAACAGTCACAAGAACTGAAATTGGATTTAAAAAAACTTGAATATAACATGTTTTTACGCAATATAATAAGACGTCACACATCTCGTTCATTAGGCAAGTATTTTGGAGCTTTGGTACACAAACATACGGGGAGGAACAAAACTAAGGACCTTCCTGAAAGTATTGCATCGTTTTAGTGATAGCGAGTGGATGTGTAATAGTTAGAAACATTACTTAATTTAACAATTATAATTTCTAATTAACTATTTTTAACTATGGTAACTACCATATTGCAATTACAGTCCCGTATACTTCACGGGTAGATCAAGGAATCGTCATCGGTAAAACTCGTAGCTCTTACGCTTATTTCCAATGTATTTCTATTGTCTAAAGATTGTTTACAAGTAAGTTCATTAACCCTGTCACTGATTAGAATTGAAACAAAGTAGTGTTTTACATGGATGTTTAAAAGACCAGAACTTAACACAGTTTGTATGGAGAAAATATAGAACTAAGGAACTATCTCCCATTTTCGGAAAGGCCCCTCGTCGAATTCCACGCTCTATATCAACAAAAGTTCTAACGAATATTTCAGAGTTTTGTATTTTTTTAACTTTTTTAATTTAAGTAATATAACTGTGCTATATGAAAATAAACATATTAATATAATATCCGCATTATATCACTTTTCGTAGTTTTCACTAGATAAGATTATGAGAAACGGAACCATTTCTTCTTTGCTTGACTCGCGCTTGACAATATTTTTATGAATTTCGGAACAGGGCCAGTCCCATCTCCCCCTTAATTAAAAATTTCCCATCGGATTCGCGCGGATTACGGCTCAGCTTTAATTCGATTAACGGAAACATAAATATACGTATTCCTGTAATATCATTATACAGCGACCAGTAAATAATATAGACTTGCAATGTCATTTAAACTGTTGTGAAATTAACAATTTGTCAATTTTTTTCTCCTGTGCTCGATGGTCTTACAATGCGTGGCATGGTTAGGAGAGCCTACTTGCACCAGCCGGGGTTAGGCCACTAACCCGGAGTTAAGTCTACATTTCATATGGAATTTGACAGTTAATGGGTTCACCCTGTTTGGCGTTTGGCAGTTAACCGGATTAGCAGTTAACTCTGTTTGGCGCAAGTGGCGCTAGCATTTAGCAATGAGGCCTGGGCCTGCACCACGAAAATCGAACGATTGCGGATTTGTATCTCCATCTCTGTCACACTTGCATATTGAAGTGACAAAGAGGTTTTCCCGTCAATGTAAATTTTCGATGTTCGTGGTCGGCGTGCTGTGCCTTGAATCAGACTGTGTCGACTTGATTAATGAACAAGCCAGGTATAACTTTGCATACTAATAAATGAAGGAAGTATTCAATCTAGGAAACTGATGGGGCGCATTTTAATATGGAAACTACCAGTCTATTTTATGTACATGTCTATGTTACCCAATACAAATATTCGTTATTTTGGCAGATTCAGCTTATGGAACAAATACACGCTTCTCTAGCGTTTCAATAAGTATATGTTACATTGATTTAAAAGTCATCAAATTCAACATTAAATTTGTATTTCTGCCATTTCTCAATCCTTTTATTGAAATCAATCTAACGATCTCTACTCCAATCATTCGATGCAGGAATAGATGCATTACACTTGTAATTACTACTGCAAAAAGGACCCCTTTCAATATGATTTATATCTACATAAATTAAGACTGATTTTCATGCTCCATAGATGATAAATAGGTAGGGGAAAGTGATCCATAATGATCCCATGAGGTGAAATGATTCCCTACCGCATACGAGTGCCAATTAACGGTATCTATCTAAACATACGTACTCAAATTCCCGTGTAAAAATAATACAGTCGAAAATGTACAGGGTACAGCCAAGATGACAATCGGTAGAAAACGCAATTGAAAAATTGAACATGATCGTTAAGACATGCGACCAGAAAGGCACATAATCATTTCCACACATTATGTTTCGTAGTCGATAAAGGATATTCATTTGGTTACGGCCCGGTAATCTAATAAAAATGTCCCGATTAAAGCCATTTTATTAATTACAATCGATGGCCGTCAACCAGCTCGTTAAATTATCGGTTCTGACAATTTCAATCTATTGTTGGATTGGAGATAATCGGCCCGATATTTTATGGACCGCGATGAACAGCGAGCTACTAAGGTTATTGTTGTAGATCCTAGGGCATCCCAGAGGTGCATGGCAATGGCAACTGGTACGATTCATGTAGCTGTGGCTACCAGCCGTCACCATTACTTTACTTGACAATAGAGGCCAATGAAAAATAGCAATCATGTGAATGGATGGGGCCTCCACAATCCTTTCACGCTATTTTATCAGACACCTTCTTGGCTTTACTTCTCAGTCCTACGGCTCGCAACTCGCTCTCCACACTCCGTCGCCACCTGTACAGGCGTACAGGGCGTCCACGAGCTCACTTTCCACTTTAAGTCTTCCACTCATATCATACGACGCAAGTATCCCATATGAGTCATATGGGAGACTGGCGCTGTTCGTTGCTTCTCTTTGAAGGGTACCTAAGCGGCTCCACTGCTAAGCTACTAAGGTGTACTTATGCAAATAAGCAGGTCCATTTCTAATCCCTACTGCAAAGATATAAGCTAATAAAGTCTACCCGTGGCAAGCTTTTAAGGGTATTGTTTTGTTGCTAGCCCAACTTGTTGTTCGCGTAAAAGTTGTTAAAATGCTGATAATTGATAATCATTCAGCTTATATGCGTCCCACTAAGCACAGGCCTCATCGCAAGCGCCAGAGGGTTTGGTCTATAGTCCCTAACCTGGCCCAGAGCGGGTTAGAGACTTAGTATACATAATTTAATTTCTTCGCGGATGTATACAGGGTTCCTCGCGATTGTTTCCTTCAACGAAAATAACTGGTAAATATCAAATGATGTTTTGTACGTTGGGTTCCAAAAACTCATTGGTGCCAAGCTTCAAGCCAGCGGGATTTGAACCAGAGACCTTCGGATTGAAATTCTGATGCCTTCGTCGGCTACCAGTGCTGAAATCCGGTTTAATTTACAAAATATCTTTTTTTCCTTGGAGATACAATTGTTAAAAGAGTTACAAGAATTCTGGTAATCCGTGGGTATCTGGGGACGTAATTGGATATGTTTTTATAGAGGTATTAATCCATTATTAAAACTACCTGCCCTATAGTACATAGGTACTAGTTAGTAGTGGGTACCTGGTATTACTTATGTAGCATAGGTAGGTAACTACGTGTTATGTACCTATCCTAGGTATACAACTAGGTACTACTAGGTTCATACAAAAATAAATCGTTAGAACACGATACTGTCTTACGCCCTTAAACGGATCACCAGCATTTTTATGACACCTTGTATAAATATTTCATTATATGAATCAGTCGATTTGTATCCCAATCATGCATATAATTCACGGACCTGCTCTACTGGATCTATTTCTATCTCGAATCTATTACGTCAGTCACTCTACATTTCCAGCACGTCTCATCCTGATTGCTAGTGCCCCTTCGTCGTTTCCGACCCTGATCCCTGTAATACCCTGTATGACGTCATTAATTTTTGGTGCGGGTTATTCATTTTTTATTACTATTTTCTTAATATATATTTTTTACAAATAGTAGGCTTAATATCTTAACTATTGGTTGAGTTTTTTGCCCTTGTATGCAATGGGGTTGGGTAGTGTACTTACTTCAGCTGCAATGATATGAATACAGCCAAAGTGCCAAAAATATGTATACACGACCTTAATATTCAGGGAATAAAGTCCTGTATAGGTACAATCAACCAATTGGAACCCTAGACCACTCTAGAACCGTGTCAAAATGACAAGCAGTAACAGATTTCTTACAATCTGATGTATAGCGTCACTAAGACATGGTCCTACAGTGGCCTAGGGTTCCAATTGGTTGACTGTACATATTTTTGGAACTTTGGCTGTATTCATATCTTTGTAACTGACTTTACAACGCGGAACTTATCGATTTGTTGTTATTGACAGTTTTGGAATTTTTCTTCTGCTATTCCTGACAACATTTTGCCTGACAATCCCTTGTCAATTTAGTCCGTCGAACTGTGGACTTGATTTTATAACTTAGTTTTTTGTCATTCATATTTTATATTGCTTGAATTTTTTTACATTGGGCATTTTGTTTTACTTATATATATTTTTCAACTAGGTAACCTATGTTTTGTTCATTAAAACCTAAAACAGCATGAATCAAACTATTAAAAGGCCAATTCATTCCGGCTAAATTCCAAAAGCATTATTTTATCATTCCGCGAGCCATTCTGCATATTTTAATATTTTAATTCAATGATCACACTACTGACAAAACAAAATATCACTCTGTTTGAAAATACCGTTAGCATGCCAAATATTTTCGTTAATTAGTTAATAATATGGGAATTACAATGACTTAACTTAAAGTAAATTATAAAATGATATAAATAGGAAATACGGGGCCACCGGTAGTGTCTCGGAAACGCAGTTGGTAGAGCGATGGGCGTGAATGCCAAAGTCGCGAGTTCGAACCCGAGGCCATACGCTTTTCCACTTTTCCTTTCTATATAGCTTGACATTTGATTTTGTCAGAAAGGGTGAAAAAATATTTTAACAGTCTGTATTTTAATATTGTCTTCTGTTACCGCGATTGTTATTCATTGAAATTAAACACTTTAGAACGGATTAATCGCGTTTATTAGTCATCATCTTAACCCTGTGAAAACGAGTGCTCGAAACGTAGGGTCATGTTGTTAATAAACGCGATTAATCCGTTCTAAATTGTTTAATTTCAGTCTGTATTTAAACTTTAGGACAAGATTCCTGAGCATTTTATATTTGATGTTAATTAATTATTGGACGCATTTTAAAAGCCTTTAAAAAGAATAGATGTTAAATGTCCCCGAAAGTTCACACGAATCCGATTCCACGCCCGATCTTGTCCCAAAGGCCCCAAAGCCTCAAACCGTTCAACCCCCTTAACGGGTGAATTATCGTAAAAAATCCTCTATTATTGGGGCTACGCAAATGAATGTTGTAAAAAAGACTTTGTCTCAAATGGTTTACATTAAAAACTTGTCTGACAGTAAATACTTATATTATATAATGCCGACATTTATATAAATGCTTATAATACCAGTTTACATTTTCGAATGGAAAACGTCTTTCCCCCTCTATTGTTAAAGAAATAGATAGCTAGGTCGCTTATGTAAGCGCCCTGTAGCCCGGGCATTAGAATACGGCTACGGTATCTCCTGCCTGTCGTAAGAGGCGACTAAAAGGAGTCCTCGGGGTCGTAGACGATGGCAGCTAGGGACTGCCATCATCCTAAAACAAGGGGGAACCCTCAGAGGCGTGACGCAAGGGTGGCACTGGCGAGTTCTATCGAGATTCCAGAGCCACCCTAATTGCGGCGAAGAGGAAAAGGGGGGTTTTTTAGTCGGTGAGACTCCGACATAACTTCTGCACTGTCCCTGCGGTGCAGAAGTATCCATAACGGATTTTTCCTCCCAAAAAAAAAGTCGCTTATGTAAATAACAGCGCCAATCCCTGAGATAACCGGAAAAATCATAAAGACACGGAAGCCGAAATCAGATAAGAAAATACAGTTTAGTTAGTTCATATTTTTGTTACAGAAGAAACAATGCATCCGAAACTTAATTTGCACAAACTTGCGAACTAAACTTCGCCAAACTTATAACTAGTTGCCAGGAAAAGCATCTCTATTTCAAGTGGATTAAGATTGATATTCCCATATGAGCGCATTTGATATGTGTTTGAGAAGGTCGACAATTCGCTACGTCTCTTGTCACCCCATGGTTGACCCACTTTTACTTTCTGACCGAGATAACTTGATTCATTTGCCTCGATTGACGGCCTTTCTTATTTATTTTTTCTTTTATGACTACCCTCCGATACTATTTTAGTTTATACATAAGTTAAAGGACTTAACCGTAGACACACAACAACACTAGCTACTGCGCGATTTGCGTAGTGAGGGAAGTGAGGAGAAAATATATATAAGTATTACTCACACATATATATTAATATTAATAGTTAATATATCTATTGATCAATCCGTAGTGTATTTGCCTTGCTTATTGATCGATGCCTAAAACTATCAACTTAATTGAGTTATATGGAAGCCCGGCTAGTTCGCAGTCGCATCCGAATGACACCTTAAATAAATTTAGTAAATGGTGCCACTTTATCGCTTGCTGAGGCCATAAAGATTAATTTAGAAATAAACCTTAAGAGGGGGCCGACCATCCAGTGGCGCCATCATTGGGCCGATTTTGTTTTCTAATAAACCATTCCATTTATCTATGCCTCACCATAAGATCGTTGTAGTCCTTCTAATTCCCCAACTTTTGAAGTATATGTAATATAGATCACTTACTTACTTTATATTACTATATTATATTACATACTTACTTTTTGCTTTATCACTTAAGGGGAAAAAAGTGGCCACTTTTTGCCATTTACGTTGTAAAGCAAAAAATATGTAAAATGAAACTATCTGCCAATGACCAAATTTTTCATATGCCTATAAAACCTATAAATCATTAGGAATAACATAATTTTATGATATTTGTGATAATAAACCGACAACAGTTTCTGAAACCGGAAAACGAAAACGTTATTAAATACACCTTAAGAACATTTTGTGGTGTTATTACGTACCACAATTCATTATAACCCGAAATGAGACCTCCCATTCCCGAAATTCAAGCACCCTCGCAAACAGAAGCTCCAAATTAATAATAAAACACATAATAACTGTAATAAAGAAGCTATAATAATAAATTAACCCTTTCAAAACTGGGCATCTTGAACGCAGTAAAACGTAGGGCGAATGAACGAATGGATGTCGTTTCCATTCAGTCATTTTCAGCACGTCATTCACTTAAGCGGGTCAAGGACTTGTATTTATTAAGTGTCAGCCGCACAATTCCTTATTCTTGTGGGCAATCTAGAGTGTTGTTCTAGATAGTTCCCGAGTGCGGGGGATTAAATGCTTGGACGAGGAAACGTTTTCGATTAAGCATCTCTAAGAATTTGACAGCTAATTCCGGTTTACGTGACTAACTCCAGGTGGGTCAAGTTGGCATATGCCGAGTTAGCTGCCAAGCCGGAGTTAAGCTGTCAAAATACATACAAAAAACACTTAACTCCGGGTTACGTCGCTAACCCTGGGTGGTACAATTGGGCTTAAATGTTATGTAGGACGGCACATAAATGTAATAAGTGTTTGTAATTCGTATTCACTGCTGAGAGCCATTTTGTTTTTTTTAACTTTTTTCCTGACTCTTTAGTGCGTATGTGGGCATTTTCAGAAGAAAGTGCACCCTTTTAATGAAAATGGGTCCTCAATTTTCCATACAATTTTTTTTGTCAGTTTTGTAACGGCCCATACGAAATGTATGAAAAATGCGTTACAAAGCTGACCACAAAACACGGGACACTCTTTTTCTTTTTTTAAATCAATAGTACTCGTGATTCTGGTTATAAAAAACCCAAAACTTCCTATATTAAAAAAAATACTAAAATGTTAAGTACCCTATTTTTGAGAATGCCCATATGTGTGTGTAAGTGCTAGGCATCAGTTTACTTACTTTGATTAAGATTAGCTATATACCTCTGGGTTCCTGTAATTAGCTTTTCGTTCTCTCTCTCTTGTTGTATACTGATCATTTATAGTCGTTGGTTCGCCATTCATAAATAAATAAACGTTTAACTCCGGGTTTGTTGAATAACTCCGATGATGCAGTTGGCCCTTACGTAATGGAACGGTACACGGTCGTTTTTGGATATTTGTGAGAAACTTTGGCCGCATTATTTTGCTATCATGGGTAGCAAGCACTGTTTGATATAGAAATTTGTACATTATATGTATTAAGTAACGATAACTTAGTCCTCCTAAAGGATGAATCGCACTAGAACGGGACGGGACGGGACGATCTGTCAATTTCTATAGAAATAATTACTTCTGAGCTCGGAGCCCTCGGAGGTCACGTCACGTTACGTTTTCTATAGAAACCGACAGATAGGCCCGGTCCGCTCACATCCCGGGCCGTTCCAATGTGAGTCATCCTTCAGTCCCTCATGTACATTTTTTGTACATATCCGTAATCTAGTCACACAATTTTATAATGTTTTTTTACGTGCTAGATTGCGTATAGTCATTACAATTTACGTAAGACTGGTTTGCTATCATAGCTCGCATAAACATTGTGAATATTCTGATACAACGGCTCATTTGGGCTCATTGTGGAATAACTATCTTGTTTGTATAAGCCGGCATGGCTACCGAAATGTTGTGTATATTTGGTTACGCAATGCCTGGTTATCCGAAAATGGAAACAAGTATTTATTTATAATTCAAATATGACAAAAACAAGTTGGATAAATAGAAACACGGGTTAATAGAGTTCGACTAAGCTAAGTTTTCATAGATTTTGATAGCAACTGTAAAAGTGTTAAGTAAACGTAATAAATTAATAGAAGTTTGACGTTTAAAATAACACTTTCACAGTCTCTAATATCAAAATCGATGCAAAGTTACCTCGGTCCGACTCCGGGTCCAAGTTTTTTTTTCTCAGGGAAAATCCGTTATGGATCCCACTCGGCCCGGAAGAAACCGAGTGGGTATGTCCGACGCGCACGGACTGTAAACTCCGAGGTGTTCTACCGCTTTGCTTTGGGGTGGGGTCTCGCGAAAGCGATTGCACAACCTCCGATAGAGTTACTAATAGAGTACTATTGATTTAAAAAAAAAGGGTGTCTTTTGTTTTTGGTAAACTGACCAATTTAATTGTAAGAAAAATCGAGGATCCATTTACTTCGAAATGGTACACTTTTTTCTATAAAATATCGTTTACCGATATTCTAGTTGCTACGTACCTACCGGCCCTTAACTGAAAAGTCATTGCTACAATTCACTGAATACAAATGAACTTTCTATCAAAGATTTGACAGTTCTGTAAAGAATTATGGCTCGGCCACAATATTTAAAGTTGATCTCTTTATTAATTTTGCGCGATGATGCTAAAATGCTTTGACGTTGATGAAAGGTTTTGGTGAATTTCCTGAGTATTAAAACAGATAGATACAAAAGTGTATGCCTCCATTTTTCCTCCATTTAATAACGCTGTAACTTGGATTGTTACTTACAGTGTAGCAATAAACTGGGATGAAATTATTAGGTATCAGCCGTAACAATGTAGAGTTTGTGAATAACAAAGTTGCGATATTATGCCAGGTTTATGTTTCTCAAAGTGGCTTTCCTGTGTTTCAGTGTTTTAGCCAGATACTAAAACAAAGAGGAAAGTTGGTCTACTTGAAATATTTGGTAGTTCTAGTGAAATAAACTATGTAGGTTCTACGTACAACCTAGTGTCCGACCGAAATATGTTTTTTTGCGGAAACCGAAACCGAAGGGTCGGTAAACCGAACCTTTGATAAATGTGATTAAAACACTAAATAAAATGTCAGTGAGCCGTTTTTATTTTTCAAATGTGTATATGAATAACGAAACATCTCCATGGTCCGATTTCACTTTTCTCGAATAGAAATTTTGGCATCATCATACGATGTCATATTGCCAACTGTATATGCCCTCTACATACCTAATATCGTTTGTCCTAAAGTCACTTGCCCTAACTGTCTTGTCCTAATTAATGATCATAATCCCTAACGATCAATTGTCCTACCGATTATTTGCCATAATCGAATTGTTGCCCAAAAACGACTTCATATAGAACGGAATCACTATTAGAAAAGTCGGTGAGGTTAGGTTACTAGTGACTTCACACGGAGTCGAATTGCTGCTAGAAAAGTAGGTTAAAAATATGTTAGGGTAAACAATATTAGGACATATGAGCTTGGGACAAATGATCATTATTTCAAACAGTATTAGGGAATTTAAACATAGGATAAAAAGCTTTAGGGATTCTGATATAGATCCTGTTAAACGTATGGTGACAGGCCACCCCGCCCGCTAGCCCTTCAGTGGCTATCGTGCGCTTGTGTGGACGTTGGACCTGTACAAATTTTCTCTGTCCAATCCATTGGATTTAAAATGGCTAATTGATAAAAAAAACGGTTTCGTTAATGTATGTAACAAAGAAAATGTTCGAAACCACTGCACTGCTTGCCTGGCTTGCTCGTTCCTCGGGCAAAGGATTGGCACTGCCATTCATGGGCGGAATGTAGCCAGTCTTATGGGCACCGTATTTCAGGGATCAGATTTGGGGGCCCTAGCTTAGGCTCCTCGTGACTTTAATTTACCTAGTTTAGTATTTTTAATGCATATTGTTGTATTTCAGTTCCCTAAAAATAAACATGTAAATAAGGACAGGAAAAGAGAATTTGTAGAAACGGTCTGTAAATTAGGTACTCCACATTCCGGTCTACCTAAATATAAAGGTTTTGTTATACCCACAGAGCGTAGCGTGGGTAATGGAAGTGTTATGGCACATTAATATGTAAACACAGCAATTTCATGCCGGCAAATTGCTATGTTCCGTGCGATTACTATCGCAGTGGAGAAGGGGACAGGAGTGAGCATGCATAGTTTATTATTGACAATGTTGACTTTTTACCCCCCTTACCCTCTTTCTAACCCCTTATTCTTAAAACTCAAGCATCTGTTAAATTAACATAAAGTATTAATAGACTCAAAAAGTGGAACATCGGTATAATTGAAATAGATACAATTAGTTAAAATAGGAGTGAAGATTAGGAGGCCGAAATTAATCTTTTAATACTCTGCCTGGTTTCAATCCCAGTACTTACGACTAATTACTTTCATGGTGCGTACGGTTTTACCGATCAAAACAGACGTTATTCTAAACAATACAATACAATACAATACTCTTTATTGCACACCTCACACAGATGAAATACAGTTACAAGAGAAAATAATAATACAGAACAGTAACAGTAAGGAGTAACAACAGGCGGTCTTATCGCTAAAGAGCGATCTCTTCCAGACAACCTTTGGGTAGTGGAGTACAGATCAAATGAAAAAAAATGTATTAGGTGGCACAGAGATTAACAAAAGCACACAAACAACACACAATAAATATACATACCAAAATAATAATACGATAAGACATACATACATACATACATAAACATACATACATAATAAATACATACGTAAACATACATACATAATATATATATACATAACGATGAGTGAAGAAGAGAAACGACAGTGTCAAAGAAGAAAAGCTAAGGAAGAGACAGATAGTATTCCTTGAGTTTCAACTTAAAGGCAGTTATAGTTTGAGCACGTCTTACGTCAAGGGGAAGAGAGTTCCACAGTTTAACAGCCTGGAAAGTAAACGAAGAATTAAAAAACTTAGTAGAAGAAGAAGGAACGGATAGTAGTAAGTTATGAGAGCATCTAAACCGTGCTTTTTTATTTGTTTTAATTTGAAGGGTACATTATTTAGCTAAAATTAAGTTAATTTCTCAAAGACACTGGTATTCTAATCAGCTAAATTTTTAAGATAGTCACAAATTACATTGTATCTGATAAGGTATTTGGAATAGGCTATATGCACTTGAAATAGATAAGGCTTATATTTTTTTCTCAGAAACTATGTTGGTTCAGCATTATATCCCTATCAAAATTTCTTAATTTTATTTTATTTTAGCTGTGAAAATAATTATTGAAAAGTGCAAAAAAATGTGTGAAATTACAAACGGTTAAAACGCTGTGACGTCGAGTGTGACGTCATTGGATAGTGGTGCCTGTACACCAAGCCAAGAACGCGAATGAACAAAGCCGCTGTATGTAATCTCGCGTCTCGGTTTCTCAAATGTTTGGTGTACAGCCGGCACAGAAGCACTAGTATCCAGATCATTAAAAAAAAAGCATGCGAATCGTGAATCGTCTGTGTCAAATTGTATACATGTTCTCGTATGGAATTTCCTTCATAAGATATCTAGTGTTTCTCGTTCTGCTACTCATATTTTTGCATTTTGGCACAATCCAATACATATCCCATCTTTAAAGCGGTTTTATGACTTGTATGTCGTTTTACATTGTAAATGTAAACACAATCGGCTGAACAATACAAGACTAATTAAATAATAAACATTTTTTAGGTTATGTTGGGCCGATCAAACACGTTCATAAATCATAATCTTAATTCACAATATTCACATCAATTGATCTGAGAAATTTATTATATCTGAAAAAATCAGAATACGTGTGAGCAATATCTAAATTGTACGTACTTTTATGCATTATTAATTCACAATATAATTGTAATTATGCATCGTAATCTGCATGCCTACCGCAAACATCGAAAATTGGCATTGACGGGAAACCTCTTTGTCACTCTAATATGCAAGTGTGACAGAGACGGAGGTATAAATTCGCAATCGTTCGATTTTCGTGGTATAGGCCCTGATTCAGACTGTGTGCCGGCCTTAGATGAGAAATGACGTCACGGCTCAGCTTGTCGGAATGGCGGGCGTTTCAAACGCCCGTTTTTATTTGGAGTTTTTGAAAGAAGATTTATCTACTAAATTTTAGTTATTATGCGCTGAAATTTATTTTACAGTATTTTTATGATAAAAGCTATCATCCAACAGTATTTAAAAAAATAGTGAATATTCCCTATTGTGAGTGTGTGTTGATATGTCATAGTTGTCACGTAAAGTTAATTGTAATGCCCATTTAAAATTAGCGTGTGATGCAACATGGTATTTTTTTGTATGAAAAACATTTAAAAAAATACAAAAATAAAATCAACTGTGCCAAAGTTTACCCAATTCAAAAAAGCACGGTGTATATGCTCAATCTCATTATACAAATAATTAGATACTTGAGTCTCGCCTCTTAGCTTCCTTCCTTTCCTATCCCAATTAGGTGTTCTATTCTTAATTCCTGTTTAGTTTAGAAAAGGCGATAATCGTTTGAATATCCGTAATTTATTTATTTTGAAAGGAGTAATCTACTTTGTTCTTATAATTGTTATTGGTTTTGGACTATTGAAGACGCATTGACCAGTTGTGATCTATTGGGGCAGCCCGTTTGTCGAATCCAGCAAGTTCCAGATTGTTTGGGCTGTAATTTCTTGTACCTCATAAAGTCGCAGTACATGCCTGCCAAGATAGATACTTCTTTTATACATTAGGTGGTCCGCAGGAGTAGGAACACTTTGATCTACTGAAACGCTTCAAATATTTCCTTTTCACACTTCGCTGCACAATGAATTCTGACACATGCACCTAGGCTCCGGTATCCAAAACAGCATTTTGTCAGTTAACCCACTTTAGCTAACGGTGTCAATGCTTATCTGACGTGAAAAATGGGTCTAGGAAATTGGCTCAAACCTAGCTAGTAGCTGTATGTCCTCACAAGCTACATATATAGTTAGGCGGCAGATAGCAGATAGGATGTGTTGGGACGTTGGTGTATTTAGTATAGCCCAGGACACTCAGGATTACAGTAGATTACGCTTCTAAACTTTGCTATTGGACTGTATTTATTGTATATTTAACCAGTTTTTGGTAATTTTTTGGCCTGATTTAGTTCGTTCGTGATTTTTCTTGAGTTCCATCTATGAATTTATTTTTCTTAATTGCATTTAATCCAAAAAAGTACCTTCTATAATAATCATTCATCTACCCACAAAAAGTGTAGTGTGAACATACAAACTATGAAAATATAAATATGTAAAGTCTCACTTTCGCAATTGATCCAGTAGTGCCGGAAACACAGCCGTCGGCCGGAAGGATTCCGGACGGTCTGGTTCTAGATTTGAATATTGATACTCCGGAAAGGATCGTATTGGAGGAGAAACAATTCACAAACATTTACCCACTGGAATTCGCATTGCTAAAATGTATGCGTAATTGACCAAACAAACTTTTATGCAGCATTATGCATACCGATGCTAAATAATTTTGTATGATTATTGTTTCATGTGGTCAGTCACATTAGCTTATTTGCACCGTATAAATTTAAACAATGATCGTACGGAATACATAGCTTATTTAAAGGTTTTGTGGCGTCTCCCCTGGCAGCTGCTGTCAATTCCCCGTGTTGCAAAAAATTATACAAAAGTCACTGTTTAAGTGATTCACGAACCGTTAAATTCACCACAGCAAAATCAAACTATAGCTCGGAGATCGGAATTTCTATAGAAATTGACTCGACACATCGTTTCGGTCCGGCCCGTTCTAGAGTAAATCATCCATAAGGAAGCTATTTTTGAACGCGTTTTTTCACTTTATTTGGCACATCATACAACAAAACTTACCCTAATGTACCACATGATACTAATAATCCCTTAAACGCACCACCAATATTTTTGCTACATCCCATAGAAATGCCTTGAACATCAAAATTTACTTAAGCTCTGTACAAAACCCTCTGACGGATACTTAACATAATATTTCCTTGTTTGCCTATGACTTTGTTCCCCGCCGCGGCTATTTGTATCAACATTCACCCTGGGGAGCGAAAATGATAAATTGCTTTCACAATTAACTGTTATTCCTTCGCTAGCAACAAACATAGCTAAGTTTTCCCGCTCAGTTGCCATTCTTCAAGTTTAGGTGTCATTTAAGTAATAATAAAATGTATATAGAATTGTGTTGAATGATATTATAAATGCTTATCAATTTAATCTGTCGTAAAGGAGACAGAATTACCCTAACAAGGCCTAGTTCCCCCTCTAGGAAGGTCCAGGTGGCAGTCGCTTTCGCAAAAAAATTCAACACCAAATTTCAGCATTAGTTTGTCAAGCGGACCTCAGACTCCCTGTCCCGTGAAGCATAAGCAGGAAAATGCTAGAAAGAAGATTTTGAGTCAAAATGACGGCCGAAAATGATAAATTGCTTTACCAATTAACTGTTATTATTCCTTTTCAAAGAACAAAAATAGCTCAATATCCCCGCTCAGTTAAAGCCTCTTCCTGTTTCAAGTTGAGACGCTCTTTAAAATTACAATAAAATTTAAATGGAATTTAGAACCGATGTACCTTTCGAACGGATGTGCTTTCATATATGTAAGAACGCCCGTTGTGTTCAGAAATATCTGTACAAGCATTGTAGTCTTGACAATACCGTCATGTTGACATATTTGTCAGCACCTTGGGTGTTCCGGAATATCTGACGGGGTAGTCCCCGTTTCCGGAACTATTACGGAACATTTTAGCACTGATCGCGTAGGTATTCTGTTAAGATTCAAAACTTAATTTGAATTTATATTTAGCAGTTGGTCGGAGTTAGAATCGCCTGGGGGTACGACCGTACGACGTATTCCTGCGACTGAATTTACCAAGTTATGTTGCTTCGTATTCTCTATGTATGTTAGTGATTTAATAGCATGTAGGTATGTCGTGGAAGATATAATATCTTGTCATTATTACAAATTAGAGTTGTAAAGAAAATGTATCTGTCTCTTGAACAACGATAAGAAAAATTTTCTCAGCACCTACGTTGTTCGGAGGAATTTCGTTCTAATTTTAGATAAGATTTGAAAGAACGAAAAGTTGAGTCAGGTGACGTAACGTAAAATCAGGATAGTAAAGTAAACCAAGTATTTTTTTTTAATGAAAAATTGTATTTCTTTCTTCAGGGCTTCCTCAAAGTTGAATATACGTATTGTTTAAACTCTTCATATGTCGTATGTCTTAGAGTTGTCTGTGGGTGGTAATAACTTTAACAATTAATGTAACTTTGCGCACAACTTGTTAGTACAAGCCAAGGTTTGAACCTGCGACCTTCGGATTGAAAGTCGCTCGCTCTTACCACTGGACAAACACACACAAAACCAACGCAACACAGTATTGTATCTTTCTAATATATTTAAATAATTGTTTCAGGTGTCAACGCGAACAGGCATCGTTTCCCATTACGTGCGGCTCCAAATTGTGGTGCCAGAAGCATTCATCCTGGGCTCAGGGGAGCACCACGTGGATATGGGCAGCGTTATACACCTTATATGCATCGTTGAGAAGGTTAGTATATAAGATACCAGTGGCGAAGCGTCAAAATGTTGTTTGGGCAAGCCGGAGCTGTTTTGGCCTGCCTTCCTTTAAGTCGTTAAAAAAAATTCTAGTGCTAGATTGTTTCACGCAAGGGAAGGCGGCAGAAATCGAATTCTATGAACGCCTAGCCACTGATAGATACATACATACATACAAATAAAAGTGTTTTCATCACACCTGCTCGTAAATGGTGATATTGCCCTCCACGCGTGCGCCGCGCATTCGTACTCACTCCCGAGTACTCTACACTGTGCTACTACACTACCGCATATATTTATTGTTTCTTTATCTGCCTAGAAAGGTTAGTTATTTCGTCGCAAATGTGATGAAAAACATTGTGTGTACCACGGGCAGTAAGGGGATTACTAACTCTGGCTATTTAAAGCCTTCGGCGTCGGGCTTCAATAGACCCTCGTAGGTAATGCCCTTCTTACCGCCCTACATGCACAATGTACTATTGTAGGCTATATTATCATCTTAGTCAAGCACCAAGTTTATATGGGTAGCGTCGTAGACCTCATAATAATACTTGATACATCGTTGAGAACATCGTAATAATTATACATTTGCATGTAGTAGTTAGTGGTCAAGGCACTAAACTGTTAATTTACGAGTAATAAACATCTCAAAATGCATTAGTATGCAGACTACTCGTACTTTGAGTTAATCAACCAAACATTGGATAACTATTCCACGAGTTGATTTGATTGACTTGAACGTGCAAATATTAGTATTGGCAAGCTCATGTGCTATCCAACGCTGGCTATGCCAATAACGCGACTGATAACTGATGCGCGGATATTTATTTCATTTCGTTAATGGTATAAAACATTTTGATTCTGTATACAACGTGTTTTTGAGCAATTGCTTTATTCAAGTGTAGCTTAAATTAAGTTAATTTCTCAAAGACACTGGTATTCTAATTAGCTACATTTAGAAAATAACTAGGTACTATTTTATTTTTTTCTCATATGGGATTTGCATGTGTGTAAACGGAGTATGAGTATTCAAGTTTAGCTGTAAGTGCCAATTGAATGGATCATAAATAAATGAAATGAAAGAAAATTACATGACATTGATATGTCATAGTTGTCACTTACTTAGTAAAGTCAAATTCTGATGCCCGTTTCACATAAGCGGTTAATGCAAAATGTAATTATTTTGAATGAGAAATCCAAGAAATAAAAAAAACGAATTTAATTAAAACTAACCTACCGGTTGACGGTAAAACGGCGCGGGACGGGGCGGGACCGGACGATCCTTCAATTTCTATAGAAAGAATCACGTGATTAGAGCCCTCGGATTTCACGTGACGTTTTCTATTATAAGTAGTCATAATGGTTCGGTTTTTTTCCTTTGGATAGCTCCAACCGGAACCGGAACCCTAAAAATAATTTTAAAACGTTTCAAAAGGGTCGAATTTAATAGTTGAAGTATTGATATGTACTTAAATTTGGAAACCTCGACCTTTTTGCAACGTTCGTAAGTTTTTTTTTCTGTGTAGGATTACCGAATTAGGGTGTCACCAAGTAACGCTTGTTTATAGGTAATTTCACTAGAGTTGATGTCACGCACACAACAACATTCATCGAAATTTTTAAATTACGGTTCTCTTTTTCGTACCAATGGCTTGAAGTACTGTAGCTGTGTGTGAAATCATTCCCTGAAACTCTCGTGAAGCTACCTATACTAGTAAAGTGGCTTCTCTGAGCTGAAAATCTCGAATAAAAACCTAGCTTCCAACCATATCGTCATCCCTATAAAAATCCCTCTCTCCTAGTATTTCCATGTCAACTTTTAGTGAAATGCATTCTGGGAAAAAGTGTCCCAATTACTATCCAAATCTCCCTTTTGTGTCGTAGTTGGTAGTAACCCTGCCTTCAAAGCTTGGTACTTAGTCCGACCTAGTCCTGGGTTTCAAATTCCAGTAAAGATATTGCAAGGTTTACGAGTATTATATGTTTGCGAGTTATGGATGTAATTTTTTTAGACTTTACTTAATCTTAATATTTTCTTTAGCTACCGCGATTAGTACTCATTGAAATCAATCACTTGAAAACGTATTTAATCACGTGTATTATAAATAAATAAATATTTTGTGGGACAATCTTACACAAATCGACGTAGTCCCACAGTAAGCTCAATAAGGCTTGTGATGTGGGTAGTAAACGACGTTATATATATACATATAAATACTTTAATACATAGAAAACATCCAACAAATAAATGCCCTGACCAGGATTCAAACCCGGCACCTACTGCTTCGTAGGCAGGGTCACTACCAACTAGGCAAGGAGGCCGTTATTATTATTAACTAAATTTCCTACGTTTAGAGTACTTTAAAGCACACGTTGCATTGACTGATGAAAATGATTGACTGGTGTCTGAATCTCGATCTTGAACCTTTACTGAAAACATTGAGCTTACTGTAGATCTCGGGCTGTTATTGAGAGCCTGTCTTATAATTTTAATTTATTTGTAAAATAGGTAATAGCAGGTCTATGGAACTCTTTACGCGAACTCGAATCGATCGTCTCATATCTTGTGTCGGTAACGACACGCGGGGTGCCCAGACCTACCGCGCCCGCTAGTGTACGCCGCTGCCAGTATTATATAATATTTCTAATCGTAGGCAACCCTAGCGTTTTGCGGGGGAGAGGGGGGCCGAGCGTCCATTGTTTTTGCGTAACAAAGCGGTGCTTTTTCTATGAGAGTTGAATATCTGTTCTTAAGAAGTATTATATAATCTGTGGTAATAAATACATTTTACAGTACATATGGCGCTACTTCACCGCCCTAAGGCGAGGCACTTTTCGTGCCTGCGTCGAATATTCAAAGGGCCATATGTACTGGAAAACGTCGTACGATATACGTGCGACGACATAATTCGCAATTCGTGTCAATTTGAAGCACTCACTACGGTCGTGTTTTACTTTAAAGCCACTCTTTGCGAATTTCCTCTTTTTTGCCTTTGTATCGTTATGTCTGTCATGCACTTTTTCACGGCGCTTGCGGAAGTGCAGAGAATCTGCCGCAAAAATAGGAAATCCCCAAATAAGCAAATGCAGTAGAGGGAGAGATACAAATTTTTCGTTTTTCGATTCGCGGTAGCTCGGCAGGGCAGACTGCAAACTAAATCTGTCGTAGTTTATTGGGTTTAACACTCAGCCAGACACGCCACTTACGGTTAGATTGGATCTCATCGGACAGAGTCGGACATCGAAATCGTAGATTCAACTATAAATAAATCATGTTTTTCTACTCCAGCACTTCTATCTGTCAATTAAATGACTTTGTTGTCTATGGTATTCTATAAGAACATCGCTAAGCAGTGCTCTTATGGATTTTCATATAATATAACACCACTGTTGTTCTTCGGGTTCCGTAGCCAAAGTGGCTAATATAAAGCGTATAGTAATGATATTACAAGCAGAGATGTATTTAGTGTATCGCTACTTAATTTTTCATATAAAATGCGAAAAAAAAAACCATCCATCTGTAACTAAATGTGAAAAAAATATTTTTTCTATTTGTGGCACAACTTCGGATAGGTTTTTACAAATAACTTAAAGGTTCCTTGAACTTAGATTAATCAAATACTTTCAGAAATAATCGCTCTTAAAGTCTGAAAAAGAGTGCCCTCTACTTTTAAGAGGTCCCTCAATTTTAACGGGAGGTCAAAAAAATATGAAAAATTTCAGGAAGTAAGGATTTACTAAGAAAATTATTTATAAGAAATTTTGTCAAGCCGTTTTCAAGTTTTTCCCCAAAAACTATTTATTACAAGACGTAAGTGCCTTGATATTATTAAGGCACTTACGCCAGTTTGCTCGCACAATTTTTCATCCTATGACGGTAGGGAACCCTCAATTATACACGCACTTGGCGTTTTTTTAATATATATTTGTATATATATTAAAAAATAATATAAAAAATAAGTAGTTGGCATACGGCATTCTGCCATCTTTTGCGATTTCACTTTCATGACTATTTTTGCTGTCGTAGAAAAACTAGTGTATGTAACAGCTCATAAATGGTTCTTAAAATTGTCGGGTATAACAGCAACCCTAGAATTTTAAGAACGCTTAATATAAATACTATATTATATTACTGTTGCATAAGCTACTATTTAACCTGCACTTTCCTGGGCACCTATGTCCACATCTGAAAACGCATACAAATAGGTACATGCACAGGGTGCAAGCGTAGTACTTTTTAGAGGAGCGCGCAGTTTAAAAATAGTTCAGTTTTATTATAATTTTATAAGTACCTATACTATACCTACTTCAGTCCAGCTTGTGAAGGGCCTTCTCAAGCTGAGCTCTTCAATGCTATGGGTCACTTAAGATTCCTTCCACCCTACAAGTTATCGGTCCACGAACATTAATAGCTTACTAGTTTGCCAGTAAAGTATTTGTATGAGCTAAGCTTTTCTAAAGTTTTTGGATCAAGGATTGTCTACACAAAACCGAAGACAACTCTTTAATAATCAACGACTGTAGTTGACATTCTTCGGGGAAGCATGCGGCGTGTTGGTCTCTTCGGTAATTTCAAAAACTAAATGCCTACATCAAGCCGTAATACAAAGTTTCTCGTTTAAAAATACACAAAACCTCCATCCAATATTATTCAGCGATACAAACCTAACAATAATAAATCATAGTTTTAACGGATTGTGCCTAAAAAGCACAAAGCAGTGCTAAGTTAGCGATTGCCATAAATACTGAATGACGGCTGTTAGCTTGTCTAAGTGGGTTGATGACTGCGAAAACCTATTACCTAATAAATATAAAGTACTAACAGGTATAATATAAGCAGGTCAAGCTTAAAGTTTCCTTTGAGTGTAAAAAATGTGGTTGACCATTTAAGCAGTTTACGTGTTATAGGAAAAAGTTACGTGTTTTTTTTATATAGGCCGGACGTTCAAATGGGTTAAGCTGTGTAATATGAATGAATGAATAAAATTTTATTTCGAGTAACTAAAGGACTCATACAAGATTGTTAGTTTACTTACACTAGTACTTATAGGTATTATGTTAGTATTATTTAGCCTAGATATTTAGAAAACACATGTGCTGTTGGACACGCAGAAGCGAGGCAGTCCCATCAGCACCCGGAACGCGTTATTATATTGGACCCGGAGGGCCCCATAGGCCCTTTGCGTATAAAATCTCCACAAGGTACACGTGTACAAGGAGGTGCAATACGCTCTAAATAAGGTTACTTTTACCTCCCTTATACACCGTGCGAACCTACGCGAAATCATATTTGCCCTAATTGATAGGGCCCTCCGTTCCCGTTCGATATCCATATATTGTCTTTTAAGTCAGACGTAACAATATGACCCAAGTACTTGACGAATGTCACCCTCTCTAAAGGGGTGTCGTTTAAATGTATGGGAGAAACCTCCCCAATCCGGTTTTTGCCTCTTTCAAACACCATAAATTTGCTTTTGGTGACATTATACCTAAGCCCGTGTTGAGAGACGTAATTCCTCACATACATTCAGTAGCTGACGTAATCCACAAGCCGACGCGCTGAGCAAAACCATGTCGTCAGCATAGCTTATATTATTCACGCAAACTGCATCAATATGACAGCCGACATGCTTTTTACGCAGCGCCCCGATAAGCCCATCGATATATAAATTGAAGAGTGTGGGAGAGGTCAGTCCTCCCTGCCTCACTCCATAATCCAGCTTGTATGGGTCCGACAGTGTACCCGCCCATCTAACGCTATCTAACGCCTAAATATGCCTAATTATATATACTTATAGTTCTGAATGTAATATAAAAGTTCAAAAGAAAGCTTTGTAGTGATATGGCGACTTATTAGTCATAATATCACGCGATTAAGTGATAAAAAGATAACTTTTCTGTGATAGTGAATAAATTATCCATCTTAGCCATGGTGCAAATAGGTATTCCACACCTCAACAATAATGTACTTACCGCAATTTAAAAGCTAATGTGGTGTGATTTTTAATCATGTGTAAAATGATCACGATAAAATGATTTAAAAAATAAACATATGTGTTTGAAGTACGCTATTTAATAGTTATTTTCATGTCGGTAAGGTATTTTTATTTCCAGAAGTTTTCTAGAAAACATCGTGACAGAGTGACCCTTTTCAGCGGAGAATGCGTTCCGATTGACCACTTTGTCACGGTGTTTTGAGTTCAATATTGTACATTAACAGGTGCCAGGGTAACTGTACTGATAAGGTAACTAAAAAAATCGAGAACCTTCTACCAAAAAAAAACAGACAGTACACAGCACACACCAAATCAGACAGTAGACAGCGCGAAGACAGACCATTGTCGCTTAAAAAGGAGAAAGGAGGTTTTAAGAAAGAGGCCTTTGCCTAATTGTGGCACACTGTAATACAGGCTACATAAAAAAATAAAAGCATGTTTTCGTACAAACTCTTTCCCATTTAACCGCCTCCCCTTACAGTATCTACAAGAAATACTTAACGCTATTTACATATTCCCAAAATAAAATGCAAATTCGTTCAGAAAACCCCGATTTCAATCAATAAAACGGAACATTCCCAAACATTCCCAGGTCACGGTAATAACAATAACGACCTCCAGCCATTTTCAGTCGTTACCTTCCGCCAATCTCGGATTCCCGGATTCAATCTCTGTCCTTTTCGCGCCGGGGTTAAGTTTAACTGGATTGACAGAGACGGACATTTAAATTCGGCAAAGAAGGTAATGATATATGTGTGGGTAGACCACGCAAATATTCTCATTGAATGTGAGTGCAAAGAATTTGCAATAATTTCGTTTGATCAAATAAAATCTGTAATATTTTCCACGGCTGAGTTGTAATTACCGCCCTAAAATTTATCTCGTATATCTGATTATACTATATATAGGTACTAATACAGTGCGTAACATTGTTCTGGCAGACAAGCTGTTATTTTATCTAAATATGTATTTTTAATTTTCGCGACCTCTTACGCTCACATATTAAATGTTTCATACAATACTTTATTTATGAGCGTAGGCGGATTTGCGCTTATTTTATAAATGGTTGATCTTTAAATACCTAACTAAATTAGTGGCAATAATGTTGCTTACGCATATTTACCCACACGACAGACGGAGATGTTCTAAGCGCCTCAGAATATGAGTTACTTTTCAGACCAATTCAGTTACAAGTACAAATGCGTTAACCATTCACAGATATGTCTGTGGCTGTAGGCTTTACTGCTGGAATTTTACGAGGCCGTAAAGGCTTGTTTTATTGGCACGCGCGGCAATATGCCGCGGACACGCCATTCGAGACACGTTCGAGTATGTCGCTTAATTAGGACTGGTTTGACGCACAGCGGGGTTTTCGCGATTGAATCTTTCGTGAAAAATACTGAGTGGATTCGGGAATTTTTTGTGGTTATTTTGAATTGGATAAGTCGACTAAATAACGATGATGATAGCGAGTTAAGCGGTAGGTAAGACAGCGTTATTTATTTGCCTAAAAATATTAAGTATTTTCGTATTATTATATTCAGACGTCAGGTTTAAAATCGTCTCCAATCCATTTCTGAAAAAATTGCCATTTATCGTGGCAACTTTGCAGACGGCCACATCAATACCAGCCCAACCATAATAACGGCCATAATAATGTTTTCAGATTTCGAAATTCACTTTTAAAGATTGTGGTGGATATCCAAAAAGTGTTAGATCGACCTCAATAATTTAGATTTGAATTTATCTATTACACAACATACGATTACAGTACTCGTTAACATTGACTCTATTAACGACCATTTATTTCTAATTCCAGAGTCCAACACCTCCCCAATACGTGTTCTGGTACCACAACGACCGCATGATCAATTACGATGCCACGCGCGGCGGCATCACCGTCGAGACCGAGCCGGGCGCTCGCACTCAGAGCCGGCTCACAGTACGCGACGCCACGCTCAAGGACTCTGGGAACTACACGTGCAGCGCCAGTAACACGGAGCCGGCCAGCATACACGTGTTCGTGTCGGAAGGCAGTGAGTATTCGAGTGTATAGTGCCGATAGCTTGCACGCAGAGCCGGCTCACAGCGCGCGACGCCACGCTCAAGGACTCGGGGAACTACACGTGCAGCCCCAGTACCGCGGAGCCGGCCAGCATACACGTGTTCGTGTCGGAAGGCAGTGAGTATTCGAGTGTATGGTGCCGATAGCTTGCACGCAGAGCCGGCTCACAGTGTGCGACGCCACGCTCAAGGACTCGGGGAACTACACGTGCAGCCCCAGTAACGCGGAGCCAGCAAGGCAGTGAGTATTCGAGTGTATAGTGCCGACAGCTCGCTCGCGGAGCCAACTCACAGTGACTACTTGCCACTTAAATTTAACGGAAATAAATTAAAACACGGTGTACTCGTAATAGAGTATCGTACACACTCCCTTAATCACTATAAGGATGAACCAATCCGATGCCACTACGCCGTAATGATTTTCAAACCCGCCGATAATGTAGTTCCGTCACCTGTAGGTATATTTCCCAAGAATTACGGGATGCCTTATTGCTTTCGATCGTGGAATGTCATCTCTAAACTGCCTTTTATAAAATTGCAGGTAATAAAATGGCCGCCATCCTCCGACGGAATGAAAGCGCCATCACCGGCATCGCATCCAGCGTCACCTGCCTGCTGTTGCTGGCGTCCGTGCTGCTGCAGTGCGGCCTGCGATGACGGAGCGGAGCAAGAGTAGGCTAGTGTATCCGTAGGTTAGGACTGTACGTTGTGGAGTAAGGCTTTAGTTAGGTCCACCATTGACAACATGGTTGCCTTCTTACGAGATGAGACCGAATTGGACTATTTCGAAATTTATTAAAAACTAATACCGATCCCTGAGCATCATCCGTCTGCTGTAGTGCAGCCTGCGATGACGAAGATGTGCAGTAGGCTAGCGTATCCGTAGGTTAGGACTGTACTGTACGTTGTGGACTTAAGTTAGGTCCGCAATAAACAAAAATGGTCGCAATCCTACGGAACGAGTGTCACCGGCATCGCGAGCGTCACCTTCCTGCTGTTGTTGGGTACCGTGCCGTGCTGCTGCAGTGTGGCCTGCAATGACGAAGCAGTGCAGTAGGCTGGCGTATTCGTAGGTTAGATGTACCTTATAGAGTAAGGCTTACGTTATGTCCACCATAAACAAAATGGCCGCTATCGAACGGAACGAAAGCGTCAAGGGTGCCACTATTGCTGCTGGCGACTGGCGTCCTCATCAGCAGCACCTATGTTGTAAAAAGTAAGGCTTAAGTAAGATTAGGTCCAGGATAGTCGAACCTAAGGACAAAATGTCTCAGGAATCCGTTTAAGAAAATAAATGAAATGAAATGGAATGAAATAGCTATGTAACACATTGAATGCAAGGCACTTATTAGGTGGGTTTTTATTCGCTATGGACGTAGCGCAGAAGCACGGATTGAATCCAAGTGCATTATTCCTTTACTTAACTATTAGTGTTTATCTTTTTTCCCAACAGCGCTAAAGAATGTCTTTGCATTCGTAGTCTTCGTTCATGTCGAAGTTTCACAGATAATGGATGCCAAAAAGTCTGCTGATAGCCCTAGTCATCGGGTCTTCCAGGTCACATTGCTTTAATTACTAACCAGAGTTTTGAAATTCAGTATCTTATATTGACTAGTTTTTAGGGTAAATTTATTTTATTTTAGACGGTTAAAATTACCACAATAGATAGCGCCGTACAAGTGCAGTGCGGACAGCCTGAGTAAATGGTTTCAGGGGAACTAGACTTTGTATGGACACAGTTAGTCCTTCAAACTATTTATTGTATGTAAGATATAAGTCCTGTAGATTATTTATAAAATCCTGACCTTACATATAAAAAAGACGTTTATTCACAGAAAGAACCGAATGTTACAACTCTTCTTATGAGCCAATCTGCAAGACAGTTTGTTGGCAGCCTTACCATCACGAGGCGATCGGAGACACCTATTCTGGTTGGAATACGCAAGATACCCATATAATGTTTGATTGTGCGAATAAGTCAACTAACCGTCAGTCACCTCCTCGTCAGTCGGAGACACCGCGAGACGGTCTCGCCTTGTTTTCTTCTACTATTATGGACCTAGTGCATCTTACTCCACAACTGTAACCAAATAGTTTACCGACTAAAGCTCGTTCGATTTCTTCCGAAGAACTTTTCTACAAAATAGCAAATCTGTCTCATGTGTTGATGCATCTAATGCTTGTCACCGTTCATTCATTAGAATTATTAAACTAACAAGTAACACAACTTAAACGGCACTGCCATAGTTAAATAAGATGTCATTTTAACCTTATACACCTTACCTTACTTATGTTATACATATTATATGCGACATCAAGATATCTGAACCCGCAAATTCACTTCATGTTTCGTGTACGGATTGCGCTGTTTTCATCTCATTTTCCTCAATAAGTCAAGAACAATACGCGGTAACGAATTGCAAAAACCAATCGCCATGTGAATAATCCGTTTACCTATACTTACGTAATGACCTACTAGTAAAAGAGAGAGATTGAAATTACGAGTAAGGTCAATGTCGCGAACAGCTAAGGAGTGGAATTCTCTACCTGCGAATTTATTCCCTGCCCACTATAACTTGGATCTTTTTAAATCGCGAGTGAATAGACATCTTTTAGGCAAGCATGCTCCATCCTAGACCACATCGGCACTTACCATCAGGTGAGATTGTGGTCAAATGTTTGCCTATTCCTCAATAATAATTAAAAAAAAAATGTGGGTAATTCCGTCACAGGTCACAGTACACAGCTGTCGACTCTGTCGATGAACTTTGTCGCTCAGTCGCGAATGAGACGCAACTGTCTTAGTCGCACTAATAAGGAAGAGTGATAGAGAGAGAACACTACAATGCCATCCTGGCTACGCACCCAGGCTAGCCTGCTGCTTATCGACTGAGTCGCCAACTGCGTACAGTGCATATTTAATGCAGGCGAGAATTAGACACAATCCGTCATTAAAACTCATGGTAAAGACAGAGTCCGACTAAGCTAAGTTTGTGTTCGGGCACCTGACTGTACCTTAAGGACTTTCACTGTTCGCGTCCGACTGTACTAAGCACCACGTCACTGAGAATTTAACTAGTACTATTATTGTACTAAACACTTGTACTTTTACTCCCGGTTGGTGGCTGTCCACAGCTTTTTTTAATGGTTTGGGCTTGGAGGAAACCCTTTCGTTGCCCCTTTCACCCCATTGTTTTAAGATAAACGTCGTTAGCTAGTTCTAAACCTGATAAGCGCCATCTAGCGGGAAATTCAGTCACTATTCAAAGTTATTTACATATATGTGGCAATTTTAAATCTCGACAGTTTGGATCGATATTGATAGCACAGACTGTGAAAGTGTTAAGAAAACGTCACAATTACATAGAATCTTGACGCTTAAAATAACTCTTACGCAGCCTAATATCAAAATCGATACAAATTAGCTTGGTATAGGCTGATGACGAACCATAAGTTGAGAAATCTAAACCATCCTAAATCAAGGATTAGATGCATAAACACATAAATTCCTCATTAAAAATAAATAAAATAGACGAATTGTAATTAATAGTATAGTCCATAATAAATATCGGAAATATGTCTACTCTATGTAATTGTATAATAATGTTCGATTGTATATTATGATTAATGTTATGTGTAGGTAAGAAAATGTGCAATAAAGGTAATATCAATTAGAAAAGATATGGCATATGTAATGACAAAACTATTTTTAATTTAATTAGCTTATTGACATGCTTATGCCATTGTATTTATTTCCCATCACGGAACAATGGTATTACGGACCTTTGGGAGGTGTACGCAGAGCCGGAGCCAACACGCAGAGGGGTTCGAAAATTAAATGAAATATAAGAGGCACACCAAGCGGGTGTTGCACCTGCCCGAGTCACGGGATGCACGCAGAGGCAACACCCGCCAGGGTGTATAGACTATTGAGAGTTAATGGAATTTAAAATATACTAGACTAAGTATTAGGTGAAAGTGATGGACTAAATACTGGGTTATGGAGTATAAAATCGGACGCCTGCCTAATGAAATGTCAGGTTAGCAATTTTATTTCCAGCAGTTGGTGAAATGGTGACTCGCCCACTTAAGATGGGTCCCCACAAAAAGCGACATCTTAGATGGCTCAAGGGAAACATCGGTATGAGGGCTGGGGGTAGAGAGGTGTCACTAGACTTTAAACATAAAGCCTACTCGCCTCATAGGTTTCAACATCTACCCTCGAGAACACAGCTCTCGCGACCCACTCTGGACGGCCGGTTGTTATTGTTAAGTTATAATTAAAATCGCAGATATTATGTTTTACGGTCATCGCATTAAAATTTTGTTTAATGGTTGTACCTACCTACTTGTGTGTACTTGTTTATTAACCCTGTCTCTATATATTCAATTGCCTTTCTTAACCTTTTGACCGTCATCAGAAAATCTAGCCAAGGACACCAACTGCTAGAGTCAAACCGAATTATCTATGGAATTATCACGTTTTATTTAACACTTTCAGTCTGTGCGTTCAAAATCTAGGAAACAGCATAGTCGGACTCTATAGTCAAACAGCTTCGCGAATGCAATAGAGACTTCGCACTCGAATTCTAAGTTCAATTTCGCTTAACTACTATAGTCTGACAACCCAGCGAGCGCAGTAACAGTAGGATAGAGAGCATCAAACTATCTTTTTCTTACGCTAGTATTACCACCCTGAAAAAAGGGATTGATATAGTTTTTTTGTCCTACTGTTACTGCGCTCGCTCGCTTGTCAGACTATACTGATTGCCTGGTGTCCGGGCACGACATATTTCTGTGCCACCTGGCGTTCAAAGGGTTGCAGAAAATTAAAACGACCATGTTCTAATATTTCAAAAATATTAAACAGTTGCGTCTCGCTCAATATAATTAATAAGTTGGTCACTATCAACAAATCTAAAACTATATTCTTATTCTAGTGTAAGTACTTGGATTCAAAATTAAGTCAATTACGATGAAGCAGATATATTACCCACCTATTTTCGATGTAGCCCTTTATAATTTTAGTTATAAAAAAACACTTATTTCTTCAGGAAAAAGTAGTACAACAATAAAGTATGTTTGTAACAAAATTATATTGCATAACTAGTTAAATATTTTTATTTTAAAAAACCTCGCAATATAATATTATATTTATGGATTATTTATGCAGTCTGTAAGAGAGTGATTGGATGAAAATTGGTTTTTCTACTCGCCGACTTTAATCTGCCAATTACGAGTACATAGACAAAACTATAAGCTCATACTTTTCGATATTAGACAGTCCAACTCAACTATAATATTTCATTTCGATACGCTGTAGGCAACTATAATAGAACTTCATACAAATTTGTTACTTATTTGCGATGACGCCTGAGACTTTGCCGAGCGCGCGGCTCACGCCTGCGCCGACCGCGCCGGCCTGCCGGCCATCTTTTCGTGTTACATCCTTGTTAAGTCAATGAAATTGAATGATGAAATTGTTCCTCCATAGATGATGATGATGATGACTCGTAGAAAAACTATTGTATACAATCGTAATATAATTAAGTTTTTCAATCTCGTACCTTACTTAGGCCACTCAGCAAGCTTCGTGCACACGGTACTCGACTGAAAAACTCTTCATTATATCACGATTGTATAAAATACTATTAATGGCGGCTTCGAGATGAAGTTATGCAATTCACATTAAACGGTTGAAGTCGGCGTCTCGACAGAGTTAAATGAATTTGAATCGTTTATACGGGCGATAAATGTCATATTTAAATGGCAGTAGCAATACTTGCAAGCCAAGAGCGCACGGCAGTGTCATTTGAAAATAGAATGTATCGCATATGTAGAAGGTTCAAATTTCTTTGACACTAGTGCGCGTTCATTTGATATGAATCCACGACAAACCCATTCTGCGTCAAATGTTTTAAGTGTAAAAATAAATTGAATAGGTACTTCATTCCAAGGAATCAAAATCTAGATATATTTGAGCTGTGTAGATGGGTATTTATCAAGGTGACAGAAACGCTTAGTCGCAAACGCAATAAGATATCACTGATGCTATGGCTATTGCTAAAATCATATCTGTCTCTATCGCACGATGCCTGAGTATGTAAGTGTGACAGAGAGTGAGATAACCAAATTGCGATAGACCAGCTGGTTTCAGCATGGCTTAATATGTTAGGTGCAATTTTGTATGCACTAAAATGTACTAATGTTTTTGTGATTTTGATAAATGAGAGTTAACAAAGATTTTATCATATACTTAAAAGTGTATGAAAGGTCTTGATCTAGTTAATAATAGGTAAAACATAGTTAAATACTATCAGTATACTTGTATATTAAAATATAGGTAATATTTAAAATAAATATTTGTTACTTTATTTAATGTAAATACGGATTATTGAAAAGAGTAGATAAATATATCGATAATTATTTAGCGGTAAGTATTGTAAATATTTGTCAGTGTTATTTAAATTACTGTACAAACAATTTTGGTGATCCGTATGCAATAAAGATTTCTCCGGAGTTGGTGTTTTTATTATTACAATAAGAAACAAAAGGTTTCACGAGGTACCTACCTCAGACACAGCTGTTTTAGAACAAAATCGATTTACAAATGACGGAAAAATTACGTAAAAAAAAGGATCAAATGTTCAACAGTTAGCCACTAGTACACAATGAAACAAGCGAATATAATAGACAACGCAACGTTCCTGCTCGGTATAACCACAGGCATTACAATGCCTACGGGCCTGTCAGTCCTCTCTTCTCTTAGACCTAGCGTTTTCCCGGCTTATGCCATGGCTAAGTGAGCCTGGGCTCCGCTTCGGCAAATAATCCCATGATTTGACGTAGGCGCTAGTTTTACGAAAGCGACTGCCATCTTGTACAACGTAGTTGCCATCTTGTACAATGTAGTTGTAATCTGGTTAATACTGCCTCATGGGGTAGACATTTCAAACTAATTCCAATATTTAAAAATGAACGATGACGTAAAAACAATCAGCATTTCTTAACCGCAGATTTGTATAGATTAATTTGTCTATCAATTGGTGTAACGAATATAATATTCTAATCAGATATTTCATGGATATGGTCGTTCAAAAAAAGGGTGGTTAATTGATGAACAAGTCACTCTAAGCCTTCCCCTTTACAGAATTTAATGAAAATTGGTTGCCAATAATAGCATTAATATTTTGGTAGAGATAGCCGAAATTATATTTTGCTATCTCAATTTGCTTTGGTACCCGACGTAACCTGGTTGAGAAGCACGAACAGTTCCTCTAAAATCCGACGTTATATCTGTACTCAAGATTGATTGCATTTTTTTTCGCATTTTAAGGCGCAACGATTCGTTTCTACCGAGATCCACGACGAAGTTACAGTTACATTTTCCGATCTGTGAGGTCAATTGTATAATAATCATTTATAATATAAAAATTTACCGGACCTCGCTTTCTAATTAAAGGGATTGAAAAGAGACTTCCGCTAATTTTACGCATCCCGTGAAAACCAAAACCATTTTTTTTTATAACAAGTTACAAGTTATTGTACAATAGGCCTCTATTGTAGTTTTTTGGGCAGGCAAGAAGGGGTACACTATTGACATGATTAAAATACTAGTTCCTCAATAAAACAGTGTTTATTCACAACAAACCCAAGCACTAACACACAAATAAATATTACACATATATAATAAATTACTATCCCATTATGTACTTTATATAACAATATTCTTTAGCTTTTTACAGTAATTAAAGATCTACTGAGCAAATTATCTACATACGATTACGATATCGTACACATAGAATCCATACTTCGGTAATTTTCTAATCTATTCATAAGAATACAATTGTAAAGCACGAATCAAATCATTTATTATTTGTAATGTTGATTCAAGCTTTAGTTGTTTTTTTTTTATTCATAAGAAATAAAAAGTAGGACGGCGCGAGCATGGGGAAAAAAATTGTAAAAATTAAATATAAAATTTGGTTTAAATATAAACCGTATTACTAAAGATTGTGGCCGTGGAAAATTAGGATATTTTGGCATATCATGTAGTAAAAACATAATATAAAATGCAACATCCCTTTACAATAAATACCTTCACAGCCAAATGCTAATTGGTTTACTTATAAATAAGGAATAAATTAACAAAAATAAGCACGTAAATGTGATATTGACAAATCAAGTTTTTAAAGTATTATATAATTTTGAGACACAATGGGAGCTACCGAATTGTCGCTCACCAGGCGGCGCCACTCATGCGTGGGTCCTGTGTCAGTATCAGAGAATTGTCAAAGTGACGTTTGAAATGTGGGAACATTTCAAACGTCACTTTGAGGCTTTGAGAGCAGGACCCACGTTCCACTAGCACCCCTAGCGGAAAATCGACTCGCGGTAGTCCTCATTAAGTTGGCTTTTAAACTTTTAATCATACTGTGACCCTCGTTAGTAAATATAATATAAAATATAAATAAATAGTGACACTTAAAATATCATAAGAAGTTCAAAGAGTTACAAAAAGTAATTAAACCCAGATTGGATATCTGCATTTTGTCCAGCAAGATTTATTTCTATGTAGGGTATTTATTTCCATGTTTTGTTAATTTTTGTATGGGAAAATATAGGTTTTTAACCGAAACCGTGGTTTTTACATACAGAATTGGTTAACCCTTGCGTTCTCCATTTATATTATTCAGAGTCATGGTCATACATCGCTTTAATAGGCGTTTTTCAACCGACTCCGACCTCTTCGGCCAGGTTGACCCTGGGTATCCTTTTTTCCTATAATGCAATATTTATTAAACATAAACATAAATTGCGATTGTGAATTGTAATTGAGGATATGTAGAGTTTATTAAGCTGGGCTCTTCTAACTAAAATCCTTTGCACATAATCACATTACAGTTTTACTTAACAATTCATCTATTACGTTATTGGTTGTCCTCATAAGCCCCTGCTCTCAGCATCCTGGTCTTGCTGTTTGATTAGGTTCCAGTAGAATCCTTTCTGCTTCTTCAGCTGTTCGTGAGTTCCCATCTGAAATACAAAAGGAAATAAATGTATTTGAGCACAAATGCTTTGATGATGCTTGTAGGTTATTTTATTATAAGATTTTTATTATACCTTCGTTAACCACGTCAATAGAGCCGAAAAGACGCGAAAGACCAACGTCGCGAGCGCATCTCAACCGATTAAATATTCATGAATAAGGGTCACGAATTGCCCCAAAACATGTCGAGTTATTTTCGACTTTATCGACGAGACTAACCAAATTGAAGAATATAATAAAATAAGTATGAGAATCACGGCAGTTTTTTTTAAACTCCGTAAACGTTTTGATAACGATTTTCAATTTGGTATTTTTGTAAATTCTATATTCGACAATACAAAATTCTAATACAATGAAAAAAAAAAGTAATCGCCATTAGATACATCGGAGCTACCGAGGCGCTCACAAATATCTGAACACGGCTCTATTGTAGAGTGATGTTCAGATATTTGCGTTTGCCTCTGCAGCTCCGATATGATGACGACTGTAACAAAACGCGAACGTCCGATCGGACGGCCCAGATACAGTGGGAGGGTTAGGTCTTTCTCAAGGAGGCAGTAAAAAACCAATGTTGGCTTTCATTTCTTTGTTGAAGAGCTGGGACTGGGATGGTAGGAATAGGGCTACCTCGTTACCACGCAAAAAAGGCACAATTGATGTCGAGTTGCGGAAAAAGCCCAGGAAAACTAACTAACTAAAGGTCAACGCAAGGTAAAGGGTAACGCGACGTCAACGGCCAAAATGGCGGGATTTAATTTAAGACAGAGGAGAATGACGCTTTCTGGTGGCGCAGGTCAATATCCATTTTGGATCGCTGAGTCAGTGCAGTAAGAATTAGTAAGTACCTACTCTATAGAATATACTCGTCAAAAGACAGATTACACTTCCATCATTTTATCAGGTTTTTTTTTATACTGCGACGATGTCAAACAAACATACCTATGGCCTACAACTCCAGGAGTGTTACATGCGCGTTGCCGACCCTTTAAAAAAAAGAGGATTCGCTGTGTTGACAGCTAAAGGGGCAAGCTTTGCTCCGTCTGTCCCCAGCTGTCAACACAGTGAATCCTCTTGGAGCTCTTGTGACTGCGGTTTTCTGTAAGGTCTGTCTGTCTGGTACTTCCCCAGATGGGCTCTGCTCCAGATTTGAGCGACGACATTCGTTGTGCTGTGCCCCACCACACTAAACGATATGCATCCGCTATGACCATACCTCTCTTAAAATTGATTATGTAGCGAACGCGTAGTAACTCTTTTCATCACACTTGCTCGTAAATGGTGATATTCTGTGCACGCATATTTATTATTAATGAGCTGTATAGAGCCCATGGTCGTAATGTACTCTCGTAGTACTTTACCGCACGGCCAGGGCTCGCGGAGGACCCGCGCTCCATGCGCACGTAGCCGCCGCTCACCACGGAGTACTGTGGACTGTGCTACTACACTACCGCTAATAATAATTGTTTATTTATCTGCTTAGTAAGTTTTTCTGTTTCCTCACAAATGTGATGAAAAACTTTGTATGTGCCACAGGCGGTACAAGATTCACACTCGTTCGTAATTTCTTATTTACCGTCCATAATACACAATTTATATACACTATTTTCTATAAGACATAAATGTCTGTTACATACCTCGACAATCTTGCCCTTGTTCAAAACCACGATGACGTCAGCGTTCATGACAGTTGACAGTCGGTGCGCGATGACAAGCACCGTCCGCCCCTTGGCGGCCGTTTCCAGCGCCGTCTGAACTACCTTTTCACTCGCCGAATCTAACGCACTGACAAATTGAAACAAACATTTATATAACAGTTACATCACTCAGATTCTCGTTATTTGAAAGTATCTATATTATAATAAGTGATTAATTACGACAGCCTTGCTATTATTTGCTTTCCCTACCATAATATTTTCTCTTACCTAGTGGCCTAATCTAGTATAATAACAGGTGGATTCTTCAGAACAGCGCGTGCTATTGCTATCCTTTGTTTTTGCCCACCGCTGAGCGACATACCTCTCTCTCTCACGATCGTGCCATAGCCAGGATACCCCTGTGTCACATTATGCCGTCTCTTACCTAGTGGCCTCATCCAGTATAATAAGTTAACAGGTGGATTCTTCAGAACAACGCGCGCTATCGCTATCCTTTGCTTTTGCCCGCCACCGAGCGCATGCCTCTCTCTCCCATCAATAACAACCCCTACATCCCTCTCATTCCCACATCTCGTCCTCTCTTACCTAGTCGCCTCATCCAGTATAATAACAGGTGGATTCTTCAGAACAGCGCGCGCTATCGCTATCCTTTGCTTTTGCCCGCCGCTGAGCGACATGCCTCTTTCTCCCACCATGGTGTCGTAGCCGGCCGGGAAGCCGAGGATGAAATCGTGGGCGTTCGCTGTCATGGCGGCTCGGTACACCTGAAAGATAAATAAAGTTGACATAGAGTAAATCGTCAGTAACGTGCCACGTCATGTAAAAAATTAGTGTTATTGACCTATAAATATAATTCATTTTTGTATGAGGTGGCCAATTATGGACACCCAGAGCAGAGCATCGAAAACACGGCTCTGGAATGCCCATACAAAGGTCATATAAACGACTTCAAGATCCTGTTAGAACTGTTAGAAGAGGCAGTCGCTTATCTGGGACGAGCATAATTCTCAATTAAGGATAAACACTCAAACGTCAAACTATATATCTCTATTTACGTATAAAGCCGGGTTCCCACAATGAGCAGAGCGCACCTGCCTTTTGGCGTTTATCTCCCTAATTATATCCTCGATAATCATTTTACACACTGTATATACTGACCTCATCATCGTATCGGATATTCTATCGTACGCTAGTTGCAAAACAGCACAAGCACCTGACTTATCAAGCCTAGCGCACGCGTAGCTATTTGGCGTTCATTTGGTGTCAATATCGTCAATTCAAGACAAGGGGACGTTATTTCCCCCAAACTATTCTCAAACGGACTAGAAGACGTCTTCAAAACTTTAAACTGGAAAGGATATGGCATCAACGTCAATGGGCAGTACCTCTCGCACTTGAGATTCGCGGATGACATTGTAATCATGGCCGAATCGTTGCAGGATTTACAACATATGCTGAACAGCCTAGCCGATTCATCTGAACACGTCGGTCTCCGGATGAACATGGATAAAACCAAGATCATATTCAATGAACATGTTCGGCCGGAGCCGATTGCTGTGCAGGGCAATACTCTCGAAGTTGTTCAAGAGTACATTTACCTCGGACAAGTTTTGCAGTTGGGTAAAGACAATTTCGAGAAAGAAGCAGACAGAAGGATACGTCTGGGCTGGGCAGCGTTTGGAAAATTACGTCGAGTGCTTATGTCGCCAATTCCGCAATGCCTGAAGTCGAAAGTTTTCGACCAATGCGTCCTGCCTGTCGGCCCCTAACGTTAGGACTAGTCCACAAATTTAAAGTCGCTCAGCGAGCTATGGAGAGGGCTATGCTCGGGGTTTCTCTGAAGGATCGCATCCGCAATGAGGTGATTCGGCAGAGAACGAAAGTCACCGACATAGCTCACCGGATCAGCATACTGAAGTGGCAGTGGGCTGGCCATATTGCTCGTAGAACCGATAACCGCTGGGGAAAACGGGTTCTCGAGTGGAGACCGCGGCTCGGCAAACGCAGTGTGGGACGTCCAGCGACAAGGTGGAGTGACGATACTTCTAGGGTAGCAGGTCGCGGCTGGATGCGGGAGGCCCAAGATCGAGCTCAGTGGCGTGTAAGAGGAGAGACCTACGTCCAGCAGTGGACTAGCTTAGGTTGATGATGATCGTCAATTAATATATACTGACCTCATCATCAGTAGCCTCGGGGCGTCCGTGTCGGATATTCTCCCGTACGCTAGTTGCAAACAGCACTGGCTCTTGACTTATTAAGACTAGCGCGCGCCCGCGTAGCCATTTGGCGTCCATCTCCCTGATGTCTATGCAGTCTATGGTAACTTTACATACTGTAGGTATATGTACTCACCTCATCATCAGTAGCCTCTGGGCGTCCGTATCGGATATTCTCCCGTACGCTAGTTGCAAACAGCACTGGCTCTTGACTTATTAATCCTAGCGCGCGTCCGCGTAGCCATTTGGCGTCCATCTCTCTGATGTCTATGCCGTCTATGGTAACTTGACCAGCGTTTACGTCGTAGAATCTGGAGATGGAGAGAAATATAGATAAGTGACAAAAAATAAAACAGGTCAATCCACGTAAAAGTAACGTGAGTAACGACTCCATTGCGTGTTTATTTGAATTATTGATGCAAATGTATGATTCAATATAAAGGTATATCTAGAGAAAGTAACATTTATTTAGAGATAAATTACCACTTGAATTTGAATCATGAATAAAGGGAACATGCAATTAAATTGATTGTATGTTATTATGAAATAATTTAAGTGATGTTAACCACCATTTACTACTGGTGGGAACCTATAATTGGCTCTCTGTTACTTAAGTTATATAATTAGTTTATATAATTATCTTGAACTGTTAGCTGTTGGTTCTCCGAATAATAATAAAAAAATATATAAAATTGTGACTCGCGTTACTCTTGCCGTGGATTGACCCAAACGGTAAAACTAACGTAATAACGTCATATTTAACGCGACATGATTCAGTGTACTATGCCACAACGCGGAGGCTTACTCACACATTCAACACTCCCAAATAACACTGAAGATGAATGCCTGACGCATTCGAAATATATTACGCTACATATGATCTTAAACGTGCCGTCGTTAAGTATGTGTTTACATGTTAATTATACTATTACAGTACACATGGTGCTACATTACCGCACTAGTGCGATAATGAGCACTTTACGTGCCTGCGTCAAAATTTCAAAGAGCCACATGTACTGTAAAACGTCGTACGACACATGTGCGTGTCAATAAACACTCCCTTCGGTCGTGTTTTATTCTATCGCCACTCTTTGCGAATTTTCTCCTATTCGCACTTGTATCGTATTATACTATTGTATTATTGTAAATTACCTTTCCAACAAAGCGGCTATTGTCGATTTCCCGTTGCCCGAAGTACCAACGATAGCTATAGTTTTTCCCGCCGGTATTTTCAAATTGAAGTTCTTCAGAACTACCTGTAAATTAGATAAATACAGTTATTGTAAATATAAACAAAGGAAATACCGGCACCAGAGGTGAGGTCACGCAAATATATTTTTCGTGCAAAAACCAAGAGATTGACCAACAAGATTTTGAAAAATTTTAACTTGAATATCGTGCACAAAAATCACTTTCAATCATTCGTTCATTCACTTTTTTGCAATTTGTAAATAATTAGGCATTAAAACACCCACCCTCGTATTTTAATGCCTATTACAGGCCTCGGTACGTAATCTATTATTCTTACCGCTTCAGGTCGCGTTGGGTAAGCAAATGTGACGTCCTTAAACTCAATGTCGCCATAGAATTCGTGGTATTTGATCACTTTCGAGCCTGATGTGTCCATTTTAGGCTCCTTGTTGATGTACTAAGAAAAAAAAATACCAAATAAGTTTCATTAGGAAAACATGCAAGAAATCAATTAGGTTATTTCAAATTTTTACTGATGAAAAAAACACTAAAATATGAATATGAATAATAAAGGTCATACTTCGAACACGCGTCCCCGGCGTTTACGCCCTTTACAACCGAACCGAAGTATGACATCACATTGGCTGTTACTGTTGAAACTTCATTCAAATATCGACTCTAAATGTTTAATTATAGGGTCTTACTTCGATAACGTGTCCGCCAGCGCTTACTCCTTATGCACGTGAACCGAATAGTAGAGAGCTGTGCGACGGACTGCTGGACAATTTGAGCGTTATCCAGGAAACCAGCTGAGTGACTATTGATTCAATTATCGACTCTAAAACCGTAGACATAAGGTCTTACTTCAAACACGCGGCTGTCGGCGTTTACTTCCTTTAAAACTGAACCGAATGGTAAAGAGAGCTGTGCGGCTGTTTGAGCGTTGAGTAGAAGAGCCATGACGTTCACAACTATCATCTGGCGATTGGTGTACAAGCGTCGTTGCTTACTCCCTTACAACCGAACCGATTAGCAAAGAGAGATATGCGACAGATCACAGCACTGCCTGAGCGTTGACTTGGAACGCCATTACCTCACCAGCTGACATCTGAACGTTAGTGTACGTTCGTTCAATAATCGACTCTAATCGCGAAGACTTAAGGTCTCACCTCAAACACGCGTCCACCGGCACTTAGTCCCTTTACAACCGAACCGAACAGTAAAGAGAGCTGCGCGACAGACCGCTGGACTGTCTGAGCGTTGACTAGGAAAGCCATGACGTCACCAGCGGACATTTGCCCGTTGGCCATGAGGTGACCACCCAGGAACATCGTGGCTAGGACCATTCTGAAACAATTCAAATGGTCATCATGCTTATCATGCTTATGTAACATTCTCACTACGTTATGGCGTAATATTTTGGGGAAATTCACTAGAGGAACAATTTGCAAGTTACAGCTGATCGTGGAAATGGAACACTAATGTTTTAAGTCCGAAAATACTGACATTTGGTACTACTAAATATTTTGCCAAAAAATAAAAATAAAATAGTATGTTTATATCTTTTACAAGAACAGAATTGTTATACAGTCTTCATAACCTCATTGCGAAAGATTGACTATCTTCATTTTAAAGACTTTTACCCACACACCAATATTCTCGAGACTATCTCCTTCATTTTGCAGTGAAAATACCAACCCGTTCAGGAACAAATTCGTTCCAGCTTGGAACAGTCCAACGCCCAAACCCAACTCCGTGCTCAACTCGGCCGCGGCGTCGCACTCTTGCGCGAACATTCGCGCCTCGTTCTCTTCGCCGGCGAACGCTCGCACGGTGCGCATGTTTGATATCGCTTCTTCGGCTACTAGTGTCGCTTTTTCTATCTGTAAAAAAAAATAATGGTTCGCCCTGAATGTGAACTTCCAACCCCTATATCACGGCAACCTCTTGGAAGATTTGGTTCCCATTGAAACTTAATCTAAAAATATTGTTATAGATACTGTTGGACAATCTGTCGTTTGTATGTTTGGTTAGAACCAAACATACAAACGACAGATTGTCCAAGTAGACTGTGAGAAATCACTCGCTTCCCTCGTTTGATAAATATTTAATTGAACTGAAAACCACCAGCCTATTCACGGTGAAGTGATGTTGGTGTTTTCTTAACTCATTCAGCGATAATCACGACAGGTTGTCGTTACGCCTCTATGCGCCGTTTCCGATACAAAGCGAAAAATCCATGTTATCGGCTAAGGCGTAGCGCTACGGAAAATCCGGAGCATTGAGTCGGTGCATCGAATTTGTTATATTTTAATTTATATACCCACATATCATTAGCGCTCTCTATAATGCGTTCAAAAACCGCATATAAAGACCCCCATAATAATATAACTTTTTGTTACGGCAAATTTCTTATCTGTGAAAATGTTATTACCTATATTATTGATGCATATCGTTTAGTTTGATGCATATCGTTTAGTGTGATGAGAGAGGTATGGGCACAGCGGATGCATATCGTTTAGTGTGGTAGGGCACAGCACAACGAATGTCGTTTCGCTCAAATCTGGAGCAGAGCCCATCTGGGGAAGTACCTCCACCTTACAGAAAACCGCAGTTAAATAACACTAGACCCTACTCATAGTGTTGTGTTTCTGTCGGTGAGTAAGGTTGCCAGAGCTCCAAGAGGATTCACTGTGTTGACAGCTGGGGAGTGGGGTGTAGCCACGGAGCTAAGCTTGCCCCTTTAGCTGTCAACACAGCGAATCCTCCTTTTTTAAAGGGTCGACAACGCGCGTGTAACTCCCCTGGAGTTGCAGGCGTCCATAGGCTACGGTGACCGCTTACCATCAGGCGGCCCGTATGCTTGTTTGTCACCGTCGTAGTATTAAAAAAAAAAAAAATATAGCTAATTTGTATAATCGAATTCGATATTTTTTTCGGACATCTCTGACAAACAATGTCGCACGCAATTCGCACGTTATTTCATATCGAACGATATGAAAATTGGGGCCAACTCCAGTTTGTCACCGAATTTTAAAAAAATAAATGTCTAAAATTGAATGTCAGAAAAGTTTTCATTCATAAAAGAGATGTAGTATATTATATGCGGTTTGAACGCATCATAGAGAGCTCATGATAAGTGTGTATATAAAGCAGTGTATGTAATAGTAAATAATTAGGCATGAAAACACTGATGATAAAACAGAAGGCTTAATACCTTTCATTATATACAATCTCATAAACTACTAATATAATAGTAGGTTACATACCTAGGCCGTTAAAGTGGGAAATGTCTCGGATGACATGTAATTGGCATGTTATCCGAGGCTTTCCCATTTACCGGCCGAAGTTTGTATATTATTTTTCTGCTCAACGGAACCGGCAGGCTGCAATTTAGTTATGCGTAAAGTGGCGTTTGCCGGCCGGAGGGCAGAAAACAATATTTTTGAAGTAGTATGTGCGTAACGTGACTATAACCAGACAATGAGGCAATTTACCTGTTGCTGTGCTTCTCTTGAAAGTTTTCTCAATAAAGATCCAATAAATGTACCTCCTATGACGACGGATGGGACGCACACCATAGTCAACCCGGTTAAATGCGGAGAAATTACTAGTAGGCTCACTGCGGAGCCCACTACCTGAAATGAACAATTTTAGGATTACACAATGATCGTTGGCTTATTTCTTTAGATAGACAGCATCGGCCAGAGTTAAGGTGGATGTGCATTGCGCACGGGTAATTTTACATACAAAAGTTTTTGCAGGTCTATGCTTTCGAAATGTGGACTTGGAGAAGGATGGAAAGTATAAACTGGAGAGAGAGAAGAACAAACGAAGAGGTGTTGAATTTGGTGGGTGAGAAAAGAAGCCTGTTAAGTACGATAGAGAACAGAAGAGGAAACATGTTGGGGCACCTGATACGTCATGACGCCTACATAAAAATGATAATTGAAGGCAAAATTGAAAAAAGAAGAGAGAGGGGAAGGCCAAGACGGGCGTTTTTAGATCAAGTCAAAGAGAAAGTTAAAGTAGTGACGTACCAGGAACTCAAAACAGTAGCAGAAACAAGACCCGAGTGGCGATTACTCCACCGACAAGAGCAAGGCTCTTAAGTTTATGATGATGATGATGATGAAAAAATTGCTAAATATGTGTGTGATTTGCTAAATTATTGTTTCACTAGCTGATGCCCGCGACTTCGTCCGCGGATAATAATTATTTTTAGCCTATATCCTGCCAGGAGATCCCCTTAAGGTGCCAGTGATGGTTGCATATACATATATCCATTTAGCCGCTTACACGTGATGCGTGACAAATACACAGGCAGACAGACAAACTGCTGTATTTGCAGCACTTTTATGGCGATAATTTTTTCGGCTGATTGGGTATCCAGTTCTTTTATTCTATATCTATGATTATTTATAATATAATGAATGTTTTGATTAATGTTTTTTAAATTATCTTTCTCGCTCTTTGCTTTTTTTTCTTTCTGCCGCCGAAGCAGGAAGCAGCTGGTTCGATCCCAACCCTGGGCACTGGCGGCCTTGGTCACGTCTTCTGTAGTAAGTATATGACATTTCTTTCAATTTACAATCACCCTCTTGACGAAGCCTACGTCGCGGATATTGATTGTAGGTACATTTGTAATTTTTTGTAAATTGATTTTGTGAAAATAAATAATATAAGGTTTACAATTTATGCATAACAACCAGACATGTGACGCCTACGATATATACGTATTACGTACCTAGTCCAAAATTATTGTCCCTATGAAAATCAGCATTTTTCACACATAAAGACATATCCGACTACATATGCATATAGCTAATCTTAGAGACATTCGCCATCAGATATATCAGAGCGTCCGACGTGTTCAAAAATATCGGAACATGCACGCTAACGCCTTGACACTCCTCTATAGTCGTGTTCAAATATTTGTGAGTGCCTCGCCTGCTCGGATATATCTGATGGCAACTGTACTGTATAAGTACTGACTGTACCTACTGTGAAGGTCGCAAAAGTACGTGACACGCTCTTATGGCCCTACAGATAAGATTGTGTAAGATATTTTACGGCAATTTGTACCTGTGTTAAAGCTCTCAGCCCCCCAGAAATGGTCTGCTTGAATGAACTCTTAAAGTCTTGTACATCTACTGTTAACCTGTAATAAAATATGTACAACATCAACTAGGTACAGTCAACCAATTGGAACACTAGGCCACTGTATAACGCTGTAAATGAGATTGTAAGAAATCTCTGCTTGTCATTTAGGCATGGTTCTAGAGTGGCCTAGGGTTCCAATTGGTTGACTGTACCTACTGTTTAATCTAAATAAATGGTGGAGTAAGTTTCAAAGGTAAGGTGGGTAAGAGAAACATAGTTCAGTCCGGAGAAAGAGACCGTTTGACATAATACAGCCATCATCCCATCCTATATGCCAAGCGATATGTTGTTCCAGAGAATCTTCTCTACATATGAAATATTCCCAACAAACGCAAATAACTAATCCAACAATAAACAGTGTTTCTTTTTATTATATTTTGTTAACCTCTTGCGGCCCACAATACAAAAAAATTGCTGAGTATTTGAAATTGAAATCAATAGTGTAGAGAAGGTTGACTTTCATAGTTTTAAAATCAAATTCAACTCTGTTCCAATTCAAAACAGTTTAAATTTCATTGTACAGTCGACGCCAAAGATATGTTTACATTTCAGCACTTTAACCCCTTGTAATAAAGTGCAAAAGTGTAAACATATTTTTGGCGTCGACTGTACTATAAGTCCTATGGGTAGGACCATGGTCCTTATTAGGAGGATAAGGTTGTCAGAATCAAAAATACTTGTTCAAGTGAGACTCAGTTGATAAACCACTTAAAAAGCACTCATACTTCGTGGTATAAAACAGACCAGCATATTGTCATAAGAGAATTTCACATCAAACCGAAAATGTCCAAAAAATGTGGAACGCTTCACGATTTTGCGTGTCATCCTTGCGCAGGGGCCATGCTAATCTTCTCTGTATCGTTCCAATTTTAGTATATGTACTGCCGAAGCAAGTACACTTACTTGGGTCATCCGTTTGTATATATAGTAACTACACGTCAAAACTTCGATGGCGCGATGTACGTTTTTTTAAGTTTTTAGTGTTAAAAAATAGCATACTTATGCATTTGACATGCAACATAGAAACATATTTGTATTTTATAAATTAAAAATAATTTAAAAATGACCAAAATAATGTATTTATAACCGTCTACCGCCTGTTACCATGGACCATATAGACGTAAGCCGTCTATTGCGCGATCTTAGTGCTATGAAACTGGCGCTAAACAACATCAGTCTAGAAACAGTGTCTAAAAAGGAGATGGCTGAATTTGAAACGCGAATTAGATCTGACTTAATAAACCGACGCACCGAGAGTCCCCTTCGACAAGTGTCAATTAACACACTAACCTGTAATACGACTCCACCTAGTGCTAATTCAGTATCTAGGACGCCTAAGAAACCATCCAAAAACAAGCGAATTAGTTTGCACAAAATTGAACAGCCGCTGCCGCCGACATTAAGGCCTACCGCCATTAGCAGTATTAACACTAAGCAACAGTCACCCGCGCGTGCTTCGACCTACCGCGACATCGCAGCAACGCAAGCAAAAAGCGACCGTGTTTCCATCGACAATGAGTCGGAGTATAAACTGGTTGAAAAGAAAAAACGTAACAAAAAACTGAACCGGTGTGGAACGTCCCAGAACACCTGCAAGATACAGGCCGCAGACCTAACGTCAGCTGTTTACGTATCGAGGTTGAAAAAATCTACTACTGTAGATGATATAAAGGCACATATACATGAAATGGGTGAATCCTGTATTAACATACAGTTGTTAGTACCTAAATGGGAAACCAGTTTTAATTCGTTTAAAGTGACAATACCTAGGAGTAAAATATCGACTTTTCTGTCAAGTGACTTTTGGCCCGCATTGGTGAAATACAGACTATTTGTGGAACGCCCAGTACGCGCTGTCTAAAATACTCATTTTAATATATTTTATGGATAGTTTACAACATCAAGTTAATACGCTGAACGGAATTGTAATGGCTTCGTTTAACTGCAGGTCTCTAAAGAGATCCATTGAGCATGTACGTCAACTTTGTCGTGATGCAGATATCGTCCTGTTACAAGAGACCTGGCTCCTGGGACACGACCTGAGCCTTATCCACAACATCGATGATAAATTCGGCGGCTACGCTACGACGTCCGTGGACACGTCGGCCGGGGTGCTGCGCGGTCGGCCCTACGGCGGCTTGGCTATACTATGGCGAAATTCGGTTTTTCCTAATGTAACAAGAATAGAATGTGACAGCGACAGAATACTGGCAATAAAGATTGAGTGTAGTAGTATATGTTTTAGTATTTTTAATGTATACATGCCCTGCGACAGTCCTGATAATTTAATGGATTTTACAAGCTGCCTGGCCAATGTAAGTGCAGCCATCGAGGAGAGCGACGTTGCAGCTGCTTATATAATAGGCGATTTTAACTCACATCCCAGTGCTGCTTTTGGACTAGAGTTAAGCGACTTTTGTGCTGAACAGAAATGGGAATGTGCGGATATAAATATCTTAGGTATCGACTCCGATACCTATACCTATTTAAGCGAAGCGAATGGCTCTCGTCGGTGGTTGGACCACTGTGTAACAACTAAAGCGGCATGGAGGACTATACATTCTGTTTGGGTCAGTAACGATGTTTCCTGGTCAGATCATTTTCCTTTATTCATACGCTTAAACCTAAAGGTCATATGTAACACTACTGCACCTAAACATTATGTAAATGGTTTAAAAAATGTATTGTGGGGTCATAGGGATTTAGAACAAATAAATATGTACGGCAATTATTGTTATGAACATTTAAAAGGCATTGATTATTGTAAAATTGTACCGAATTTAGATAGTAAAATAATGATTTCTAAATTATATGATGACATTATCGATATTATGCAGACTGCTGCTGCCATGAGCTGCTGTTTGGGTGCAGGTGCACGGAAAAAGGACAGACAGATCGCTGGCTGGAACTACCATGTTAGACAGAGCCATCTTATCGCTAGAACGTTTTTTAATCATTGGGTAGACTGTGGAAAGCCGCGCGCAGGTGACGTTTATAATAGCATGACAGAAAGTCGGAAAGTTTTTAAAAGTAAGTTAAAATGGTGCCAGGAAAATCAAGAGTCAATTAAAATGAATATTTTAGCTTTAAATAGGAAATGTAAAAATTTTAAAAGTTTCTGGAAAAATACTAACGCGTTAGCGTACAAGTCGAAATTGCCAATAAATATAAATAATATAAATGACCCAAAGGAAATAGCCAACCAGTTTGCCCGTCACTTTAAAGTTAACTCGCCAGCTGACGCCGACAATGCGCCCGCTCCCCCCCGCCCTGCCCGGGAGACCGCCCGTCCGCCAACCGAGATGACTCAGTTTACACCAGAAGATGTTGCGAATGTCGTAAGAGGTTTTAAGAGAGGTAAGTCTCCGGGGCACGACGGGTTGAGCGTGGAACACATACTTTATGCTAGTGATGAGATGCCGAGAGTACTATCTATTTTATTTAATCTTTGTATCCAATTTAGCTTTCTCCCCGAATCGTTAATGAAAACAATAGTTGTTCCTATTGTTAAAAATAAAACTGGCGATCTGTCTGACCTAAAAAACTATAGACCGATATCCCTGGGCACAATAATTGGAAAAGTATTTGAAAGGTTGTTGCAGCCCGAACTAACGAAAAACGTAAAGTTGAATGACGCGCAGTTTGGTTTTCGTACTGGCCTATCTACCGAGTCCGCGATACTTAGTCTCAAAACGGTAGTTAACTATTACGTCAGTAAACATACATCTGTGTATGCATGTTTTCTAGATTTGAGCCGTGCCTTTGATCTAGTCAATTACGACCTACTGTGGACTAAGCTACTGGGATCAAACGTACCGGTAGACACAGTCAATGTTCTTAGGTATTGGTACGAAAACCAAACAAATAATGTGAAATGGGGCGACACCCTCTCTAGCGATTATAGGCTAGAGTGTGGCGTACGTCAAGGGGGCATAACTTCTCCGGACCTGTTTTGCCTTTATGTCAATGGTCTGATTGAGGAGCTGAGAGGTGCTGGGACGGGTTGCCATGTTGCTAATGTGTGCGTTAACAACCTGAGCTACGCCGATGATATGGTGCTTCTCAGTCCCTCAAGTCAGGGCATACAAAAACTGCTAACCATCTGCGAAGCATTCTCGAGACAGCATTATCTAAAATATAATATTTTGAAAACAGAAATGCTCGTTTTCAGGTACGGCAAAGGTCCGGAGGTAGTTCCGCCAGTTTATTTGAATGGTTCGCCGGTTCGCGTTGTAACGTCTTTCAAGTACTTAGGCCATTTTCTAACGGAGAGCCTTCGCGACGACATGGACATGGAGCGGGAGCGACGCGCGCTCGCAGTCCGCTGTAACATGTTGTCGCGAAGATTTTCCAAGTGTTCCAGGGACGTAAAGATTACTTTGTTTAGGGCATTTTGTCAGTGCTTTTACACATGCTCACTTTGGTGTAACTATACCAAACGCTCTTACAACGCGCTCCGGGTTCAGTATAACGATGCGTTCAGAATACTCATGAAACTACCGCGCTACTGCAGTGCTAAGACCATGTTTGCTGATGCGGGAGTACCTGACTTCTATGCAATCATGAGGTCCCGCATAGCTTCGGTCTGGGCAAACGTATGGCAAAACACACAGCAAAATGATATTCTGGAGCTGTTTACTGTCAACCCGAGCAATAATATCCTAAAGCACTGGATAACCGTGCACCTGGACAAAAATAGTAAATAAGTAGGTAGGTAATTAGTTTTGTTTTGTACACATATTTTAATATTTTTTAAATGTGGTGATAATTAGTGTTAGTGTTTGACTGTCTGTAGTGTATCTTATTTATTGTAACTATGAGTGTATTAACTTGAAATAAAGAAAATTATTATTATTATTTACTTTTGGTTTTTATTTCTCAGCATATGAATACGCTGGCAATTGGTGCCATCTACGGGCTAGAGCCAAGTAGGTGACATGTAATAAAATCTTATGATTAAGGCCTGAGGGCTCAGGACATCATAGTTCCTCTGTAGCTTCATTATCAACTTGTAAGAACTTTCGTACAATTCTGCACGTGTTAAGTATTGCCGCTTTTTGTAATTGCATATAGGTGTTCGGTTTCAGGTCAATAAGTTTCAGACTGTGGTGGAGGTATTTAGGTATGACACCTGTAGTTGATAGGACTATGGGAACAATATATACTTTTTGCTGATTCCATATTCTAGTGACTTCGTCTTTAAGATCTGTATACTTGTGGATTTTCTCTGTTATTGTTTTCTGTAGGTTATGAGTATTGGGGACAGCAATATCTATTAGGTATGTGATTTTATTAATTTTATCTGTTAAGGTTATATCTGGCCGGTTATAATGTGTAGTTCTATCAGTAAGAATGGCACGGTCAAAGTACATTTTATGAGTATTATTTTCCAAAATAAGACTAGGGGTATATTTGTAGTATGGTGTTATGTCACTGCGTGCTATTAGGTTATGTTTAAGAGCTAGATTCTGATGGATGATATTTGCTACCTGATTATGCCTATGGGTGTAGTCTGTTTGTGTAAGGTTGGGGCAAGCACCGGTGATATGTTGGATTGTTTCAGATTGGCTATGGCACTTCCGACATCTGTCGTCTCTGAGTCTCGGGTCTTTGATTATATGCTTTGTGTAATTGCGAGTATTAATCACTTGATCTTGGATTGCAATTATGAAACCCTCGGTTTCAGGAAACAGTGATCCTAACTTAAGCCATTTGTTGGAAGCTATGGGGTCAACGTGTGACTGTGATAAGTCATGAGGATGCCTACCGTGTAAGACTTTCTTTTTCCATTGTTCCATCTTAAGAGTTTCAGAGAGGTGGTCGGTGCTAAGTAATGCTTGTTCTGTTAAGTTCAAAGGGGTATATTTTGTATCATTATGTACTATAGCTTTATGAAGGTCACTGCTACTAGCTTTGTTTAAGAAAAAGGTTTTCAGATTATTTATTTGTTTTAACCAAAGCGTGTCTATGGCTATTAGTCCTCGGCCTCCATTCTCTCTTTTAAGTGTCATTCTCTCTATTGCTGATTTCGGATGATGATGATTGTGTTTAGTAAGTATTGTTCTCGTGGCAATTTCAAGACGCCGGATATCAGATTTTGTCCATTTAATAACTCCAAACGAATAAGTTAAAATCGGTATTGCATAACTATTTATGGCTTTTATCAAAAACTTTGCTGTAAGTTGACTTTTGCTAATGGCGTGGACTCGTTTCTTGTATTGGTGTGTCAGTGTCTTTTTTATTTGAATATGGTCTATACCTCTGGATTGTTGGTAGCCTAAGTATTTATATAGTTCGCCTGGTTCCATTGCTGCTATTGTTTCTGTATTATCTACTATGTAATCACCGGGTTGAATTTTTCCTTTAATAATATGGATAGTTCTGCATTTATCTAAACCAAATTGCATGTTAATGTCCCTACTAAATTCTGCTGTGGTATCTACTAATATTTGCATTTCTGTCTCTGTTTGTGAATATAATTTAATATCATCCATATAAATAAGGTGTGATATACATGTCTCTTCACTTCCATCTTTTAGGCGAAATCCGGATTTGTGTTTACGAAGCATTGACGAGATTGGGTTAAGGGCCAGACAGAACCATAGGGGGCTCAAGGAATCACCTTGATAAATACCTTTTTTTATATATATCTCTCGTGTTACAATTTGGTTAAGGTGTAGAGTAGTTTTCCAAATTGACATTGTATTTTTTAAGAAATCTATTAAAACGGGATCTATTTTGTAAATTTGAAGAATTCGTGTTAACCAGGAATGAGGAATACTATCAAACGCTTTTTTATAATCGATATATGTACAATGCAGATTTTTCTTACTACTTGTCGCGTGTTTGTGTATCACAGAATCTATTATTAGCTGCTCCTTGCACCCCATGTGATTTCGCCTGCACCCTTTCTGTTCTTCGGCGAGTATGTTATATTTTTCTATGTGTGTAGTAATTTTTCGGGTTATTGCTGACGTCAGGATCTTATAAATAGTAGGCAAGCAGGTTATGGGCCTGTATTGGGATGGCTGGGTTGAATATTTACCTTTCGGCAGCATGTACGTTACGCCTTTTGCAATGAATTCTGGTGCAGTTTGTTCTCCTTTAATAATTGCTGTAATAGTTTTCGCTATTGGTTCATGGAGGGCAGTAAATTTTTTGTACCAAAAATTATGAATCTTGTCTATTCCCGGAGACTTCCAATTGTGCAATTTATTTGTAATAGTGCCTATGTCAGACTCTGTAACATCTCCAAATTTCATTTCCTCTATAGTTTGCCATCTTTTTTCTTCCTCTTGAATCCACGTAGCTGCTTCATTATGCTGTATTTCCGTTTCCCAGATACCTGACCAAAATCTTTCTAATTCACCTACCTGAGGTATTTCTTGAACGTTAGGTGATGTATTTTCTGTTGGATTAGAAAGGTGCCGGTAGAATATTTTTTCGTTAGTTCCAAATAATTTATTGTCGTTTTTACGCTTAAGTGCCTTGTTATATCGTTTTAATCGGTGAGCTTTCAGTTTTAACTTTTGTTTTAGTGTGTCTAAAAAATCTTCCGGTTTCTCATTATTGTTTTCATGACTACTGTGTACTTTGAAATTTGTAAATATTTTCTTTACTCGATCTACTACCCTTTTGGATCTATTGTTGTTGATGTATTGTGTTAAACGACCAATGTCTGATCTTAGTTGCCCTATGTCTTTTTCTAACCTAATGCACCAAGCGGGTTTTCTCACCTTAGCTCGTTGCGGTTGATTATTGTCGTTTGTTGTGTATCCTAGTTCTTGTGATATGACAAAGGCACTACAGAACACAAGGGTATGAATATCTATTAATTGGAAATCTTCAGAAATAAACTCGTTTAAAAATTTTCGATTGAATAATTCTATTAGTTGTGTAAGGTGTACGCTATATTTTAACTTTGGTAATTTTGGTCTGGTTGTAGGGTCTGATCCTGTATATACTGCTAAAGCAGTCTGTAGGTTTTCGCACAATCTTTTTTCTGTAGTGTCTGTTAATGGCGGCAGTGTGTCGTTTTCATTTCCACTATTTGGATTTGTTTGATTCAAAGTTTGTGTTGCATGTAGTTCTGGGTTATTTAATAAATCTATATTTGATATCGTATCGGATTCTGTGTGTTGTGGGACTGGTGGGGGTAGTGACGTAATGGTGTTTTCTAGTTCTGTTTTAATTTCTTCTCTTATTTGTGCTAGGGTTTCATCAGGGATCATTCTATTTCGTATGATTGTTCTGCGTTGGTCTGAAACTCTTTGCTCCGAAACGTTGACTCCAGGGTATTGTGTCAGAAATTGTTCATGTAATAGTTTACGGTAAGTGGTAAGATCGGTTTCTAATTTAGTAATACGGTAATAGGTACGCATGATGAAAAGGTTTACATCATTACTCCATCTCATGCGTACACGGGGTTTACCAGCCTTGGTGGACGCAGGTTGGAAAGCATTTGCTTCCTGCGTAACACATAAGGTTGGCGTTATAGAATTGGGTCGTGGCTCCATCGATAGTGGAGTGACTGTCCTGCTTCTCAATTCCCGGCCGTTCCGGGTAGTACTTACAGCAGCCTGTGACTGGACTAGTGGCTGCGATGTGATGTCTACAACAGGAGACGAAGGCCGGTCCCAGCTAGGCTCGGGGGCATATTTGCTGGTTTGGGGGATTCTTTTACGTGTAGTTGTTCTTACCTTTTCATTTTCTAGAGATTGCGAGGAACTATCAGATTCAGAGTAATTCCGGTAAGATGCAGGTGATGATGGAAGCGATGGAAACAGAGAAGCTGGTGATGAGGGAGTTAGAGAGGTCAACGGTGATGGGGTGGTTTCACGAGTTTCAGGATTTTCGGCTGTAGTATATTGTTCGATGGGAGCCCGCCTGGTCAGCTCCGCATCGCCGCCGGTTCGCATGCTGCGGCACCTAGCAACGGCTCCAGGTGCGCCCGGACGGTAGCCCTTGGGCAGCCGCCCGGCTTCGGCTGTAACACATTCTTCGATGGGAGCCCGCCTGCTCAACTCCTCATCGCCGTTGGATCGCATGCTGTGGCACCCAGCAACGGCTCCAGATGCGCCCCGACGTTCACCCTCGGGCAGCGGCCCTGAACGTAAACTTCTCGAACGTAACTGCATACTTATTCAACAAGGGAAGGAAGAGAAGAAGAAGAGATAGGAAAGATTGGGATCTTGGTTTGGGAAGGGTAAGCCTAGATGTTATTGGCACATGTTTTGTATCTCCCAGTTTGGGGTATGGTCTAGGTGTTTTGACCTCGAATGTGGTAGTATCACCAACCCGTAAGCCCCCCCACCACGGCAAGGTTAATCCCTAGGGGGGTTATTATTATTATTATTATAACTTTTAACTTAGAAATTAATCGTCACGCACGGCTGTCTTTCACAGTAGCGACATCTAGTGGCGAACTCTCGAACTCAACTCGTGGTTATGGCGTTGATGGGAATACCGAGAGTACTAAGTAGTTCATGGCTTAGTCGCAAGATGGCGCTGACAACAAGAAATGAAGACATCATACCTATTGACGAGTTCTCCAGTTCTCTCCTGGTCAAAGAAAGCCATATCCTGGTTAAGGATGGACACAAACAAGTCCTGCTTCATCTGACACGCGACACGCTCACCCACTTGTGCCAGTAGATGGATATACATAAATGTGAATGCTGCCTGAAAAAAATTAAGAGTTCAAATGACAAAATGTATTGTATTACAAAAGATAATAAAGTCATTTTTATATATGTAGTTATGAATTTAATATTATCGCCAAACAAGTATCCAGTTCTTTTATTCTTTATCTATGCTAATACTGATTTAATTCTGTTTGTTCCAAACGAATCCTTTATGTAGGTACATAAAAAAAAGTCACCTAACGGACAAAAGACAAACAGACACCTAAGTTATCCAATAAGTGTTATACAAATCGACTTTCGTATGGAACCCCCCAAAAAAAATATAGTACATACCTTTGGCACAGAAACCTGGACAAGTGCTGCAAATAGAAGGAGGCCTACACCCAAAGGGTGGATAAGGGCTAAAGAGAGTTAGAGCGAGAGTTCTTACCTGTCCAATGTACAGTGATATCAGTTTCATTGCCGGGAATTTGATTTCTTCTATAAAGTCCGCTGTGGGGTTATTCTTCATGTTTGCTAAGACATTGACTATCACCCCCAACATTGCCGGGATGTACACATTTAGAAATGCTACCGCTAACGCTGACTGAAAATAATAATTTGAGTTATTTGAGGTTTAACCCTTAAGTGCCACTTACACCACCTGGTTAACCCCAGGCTAGTTAGCTAACCCAGGTAAATTATTTTCTGTTAAATTCTATATGAAATAATTCCAGGCTAGTTGACTAACCAGATTTACTCCATGAACAGGGTGCTTGCCAGTGTCAAATATCAGGTGCTCAATAAAACAACCATACATGGTAATTATCCCGTTTTAGATATTATTAGTTATAATGCAAATGACCATGTTAGCTTACAATCGTGTATCATAATTTTATATATTATTTTACAGAATTTTAAAGCCTATAAAACATAGATTTTTTCAGTCTTGCCTGTTATATAAATATGCTGCAGAGTGGTTCTAAGTCAACAGTCCAACCCTTTAATATGTCCCATTTGAAATTTCTACTGTCTATGTGTTTCGTAGAACATTTATAAGTAATCAACTTTTAGCATTGGGAGCATTGCACAAGCTATACCATAAAGTGCATTTGTTATTTAATGAAATCATTAAGAGTCATTTCTGCATTTTAATTTTACCCTTATTTTTCTGTCCAGTTATAAGTACATTGTGATAGGAAAGGAAACTTCTATACCTACAACTTCCAGGAAATTCTGTCTTAGTACATTGCAACAGGAGACAATACCATGGAATGATTGATGGCCGGAATGAAATGTTTGAAAAGTAACTCGTAAATTATTGCTTAACAAATGCCGAGTTAATCTGTTGTAATCTACTATTTTTGGAATACTTACAGCTATAGCACCCACTAACAACCATTTATGGGGCCGTAGATACTCAAACAACCGTTTCCAGTCAAACTTTTCACTGTCATCATTGATATTTGGTCTCCGCTGTATTATTCTAGAGTTCTGTTGCGCTATACAGAATGCAGGTCCATTACTTAACAATAACTTTGCTCCTAAACCTAAACTAACACCCGTACACAATTTCCAGGGGCTACAAATTAGTAGAAAACCGGACTTTGAACTTTTTTCCGTAACATTTTTAGCATCCGAAAAATAACGTCGAACGACGTTCGACGGCTTTTCTTTTAGCAAGTTATTAAAGTTACAACTGTTCTTTACTGGTAACAGCCTGAAAATACAAAAATTTAATGGAATTATTGACCAATTATGCAAAGAACAGGATATAACTGTTTAGAATAGGTTATAGGATTTACCTTTGCCGCATTAAGTGGCTTGACTGAGTTTGTAGCAATTGCCACATTTTATTCAAGTAACTTTATTAGAATAATGTAATTTAAGCACAAAAAGGCATTATTTATTTATAAAATAAATAAATTAGGCGTTGATTCGGTAATAACCAAGGTAATAACACACAACTGTCAACCAGCAGTGTAGTGTCAAATTTGTCAAAGTCAAACGAGTAGAAGTCAAAGTAACGACGCTGTTTGAGATTCACATTTTACGGAATCAAGAGATAATCGTAATTTTGCTACTAAAATTATATAATGTTATGTGTTTACAAAATATAAAATTTACTATGATCAAACGGATTCATTTAAAATGGTTCGTACGATGTTTTAAAACCAAATAAAAGTTCATGGTTCGCATCGGTTTGTGCTTTCATCATCGCTAGGGGGAACCACAAAACAGAGGTGGGGAAGGTAAGGGCAGTGTACCCCCGATAATCAGGCCCCGACGGATAAGCTCGTGTACTACCCGTTTAACATTTTTTATAACGTTTTCCACGGTATCTCAAACAACTTTAACACGTTAAACGCAATGGGGGGCACCAGTAAAAATTTTGTAAAATTTAGGTATTATACTTTTTCATACAAAATAAATAGTATTTCAATATCTTCAATGCAAAGTTTTACCTACATCGCGTTTCTAAAAAAACTTTCAAGTGTAATAAAAATCTAAAAGTCGCTGAACCAATGTTATTCAGTATGAGGAGCACATCCTACGATTTAATTTATTGCTATTGTAGGCCACACCCGTTATACATGTTCCTATATTAAAAGTACCTATGCTATGCTGCAGAAATCACGCGACCAAAATTCTGCCACTCGCACTCACATCACAACCGAATGTTTACGCTCGCCTTCATTCTAAATGTTGCAAATTAGAAACAAAAATATTGTAACAAAGATTATTTGGGCGGATTTTTATTTTGTTGTCTTTTTTTTCGAGTTTCGTATGAAATTTGGTGGGTAGGTAGAGTAATTTTATTAATCAATCCGTTCTAAAGTATTCAATTTCAATGAATAACAATCGCGGTATCAGAAGACAATATTATTTCCTTATTGTACGTTAGATAGATAGATTCTATACAAAATTCCAATGTGCGACAGAAAAATGTATACCTAAGTACCAAATTTTCCACGTGTTACAGAAATCCCATACGATTCTGTAACTCAGTGGAAACAATTGTCAGACATACGAGTACTGGAAAGTTGGGTATATCTTGAAGAGAATAAGGAACTCGAACTACATACCGAACATTCAAATCTGACGCGAAAAAAAACGACTACAAAATAAAAATCCGCCCAATTACGATATAATGAAGAGGTAACTATATAAATCACAATATTCCGATCCCACCAATATCATCAAATATCTACCTATAAGTAAGTACATAAGAAAAATTGGCCTGGGCTACTCGAGAGCGTCTGGATAAAAATTTACTTCTTGCATAAGGTAGATAAGATACCTAAATAATAAAACCGGACAAAAGTATGCCGGGCCATGCTTAGTGTAGTGTAGGGTTCCGTAGCTGACCCTCCGTCACTATTAAGATGGGTTTTAAATGTTTTAATAGATGCTATGCTCATAAGTCTAACATTATTAAAGGAGAATTTTTCGCAGTTCTTACGACTTATACGACCTTTTAAGGTAGAAATGGGTTAACTGACCAAGTTGAAAATAATTTTCCTAGAATATCATAAAGCTATTTTTTTATTTATTTCTCATATTTGAGGAGACTTGAGGTTCAAAACTTAAAGAGGAGATTATTTCCAAAAGATTCACTTTATCCAAAAAATGTATTTAATATATTAATAATTAAACAATAAAAAATATGGGAGGTACCCTAAAAATAAAGGTTTTTCGACTTCTTATTTTAAGTACCACTTTGTCCGCATGGTTCTACTACTAACGTAACTGAGCTAAGCCGCGTACGGACGGACAGACAGACATGGTGAAACTATACGGGTTCCTAGTTGATTACGGAACCCTAAAAATGGTACTTAGAGGCACAGTTAAAATAACACCACAGTGGTAACCAAGTATGTACGTAAATAGGTGTTTATATTTACTACAGTCTGACAAACCAAGGCCGCAGTAGAACTTTTTTTAAAATTTATATGCCTCTCTATTTTGTTCATACCGAAAAAAAGGGACGCACATAATTTAAAAACGAAATCTACTGCAGCCATGGCTTGTCAGACTATATTAGGTACTAGGTATACTATACCTACTATACAACTTACAAGCAAACCTCAGGGCGCCCTCATAACCGGCGAATGCCGAGCATCTCGCAGATGTTCGAGTGCCGACCATTCTCCATTGTTTAACTCAAGTGGCGCGAATAACTGAATTATTTGTATATCGCCTTTTTGTTCGCTTCGAGTGGTTGTAATAACATGTAGATTATGATTTTATTCGAGAGTTGCAACTGTGAACTTGTGATTGAAGGGATTTATTGTTTTCAATCAATAGCGTGATACAATGTCGGCCTGTTAATTTAATTTAATACCTACATCAATTTATTTATGTCATAAAGAAGTAAATAAGGGTTCCGTTTTTGCCATTTTGGCTACGGAACCCTAAAAATCGGCCAAGCGTGAGTCTGACTCGCCCACCGAGGGTTCCGCACAAAGTATGCTCCAACTTATGACCAAAAATACTGTAGGCTCGGAACTCTCAGTGTACGGCAATTATACGGTTTTCGGATTTCTCGCTGTACTTGCACAAGCTCGTGCTTTTTGCCAAATTTCGTAATCTAGGTCAACGGGAAGTACCTACCCAATATATTTTGATTCCCATTTCAAATGTATGAGAAGTGCGACATAAATACCCGTATCTTTTGTTTGCATCGACGGGGAGGTTTGATTTTTACATAGTTTTATGGGACCACGGACTTGTGTATGTCTGTCTGTATGTGGTATGAATTTCAACTTGCTGCCTCTTCGTGTTCCCGAGATAAAGAGTCTTGACAGACAGATGGACGAAGGGAAGGACGGAAAAAGTGATCTTATAAGGGTTCAGTTTTTTTCCTTTTGAGATACGGAACCCCAAAAAAGTAAAAAATATATAAAAACATTTCAGTCTTATATCACCTAGAATTAGCGTCACCTACTTAGTTTTGATCTCCGACAATGCACTTTATAGTATATTTCGATGCTAGTGCGGAAAGTATGTCATTACTTCACGAGCCCCGAGGTATCTTGATACGAGCCGTAGGCGAGTGGCAATACTCGGGATGAGTGAAACATGACATATCCGCACGTGTACCGAACGACGCTTTTCAATACAGATGCGGAAAAAAAATAAACGAATTTGAAAGTTTTTTATTATTCCTGTAACATACTATTGTAATAGGTACAGTTAAACGTATTAAAATCATCTTGAAAATGTTCATCTTATCTTCTTTTCTCATTTTTAATCTCATATATATACTTAATCATTATTTCTCATCAACAAAACAATAATTCGCATGTGACATATCGTATCATCATGTCTAATAGACCCTTCGACATGTTTACCTGAAGGCCTAGTATAAAAGTTGTACGACACTTACTTCTCGATCGCGTTAGCGTATCGAGAGTTCAAATTATGTTTGCCGTTCATTTAAATCATCCGGCAACTTTCATATTTTGACCCCTCGATACGCTAACGCGGTCGAGAAGTTAATGTCGTAAAATTTTTATGGGTACTAGGCCTTCTGATTCAAAACCGCCTCTACTCTTTAACAGACGTTTCGTAGGGTCTGTTCCGTTTCATACACACAAATGTATAAGAACTGTTTTTAATGTTTAATATTTTTAGTAGGTATTTAGTTTTATTACGTCTCGGTAAAGTTATCGAACAATAATACTCTTCGGTAAGCAGTCATGAATTGGAACAAAACGACATAAAAAAAATTGCCCGTACCTTATGAACGCCTGCGGCCCCAAGGGCCTTATCAGTGATAAGTTATCACACTTGGGCGATTTGAAAGCGATTTCTTTACAAAACTTGTACGCGGTGAACTCGCGACGTGTTCGCCTCCATACAAAACTCGCTCGCAAATCGCAAGTGTGATATTTAACGCCACAAGGGACACACAAACGCGTTCAAAGTACCAAACCGATTCAAATGCATTTTTGGAAAACATTTGTAAGCTAACTAATAGGTACTTACTTAATTATTTAGAATCCACCTAGTTAATGGAGTTAATGGAAATGGTATGTACATACCAAAAGAGGAATTAATGCATTTAAGAAAATTGTTAAATGATACCGCTCTTTCATCTACCAGTAACTTAAAAATGACTATCTGGATTGTTTTTTTATGTGGAAATGATAATACGTAATAAAATCAAATTATCAAAGCAAGCGGTGCCGCGGGCAAAGCTACTAGAAAACATTACAATAACACCATGACTCCCAAATTCGTAATACTAATGGCAGTAATGGCTATAGACAAATTGAACGATTAACTTTATTCATAGAGGATTTACATCTATGGCTCGTCCGTATGGCCGTCTCAATAAAACAAAATTAATATCAACAAATACCAATAACGGTAGTCATGAGGATATCTCTTAAAACCATAATTTATTGTTTGTGGTGACAGTGCCGTGACCTGTTTCAAGTTTGCCCCAATACATGATTTTGCAATTTAAAATTTGAACTTTATTCGCTGACGAATAGGACTCAAGTTTGAAAATGTGGAAAGAGATGCAGTCAAATAAATTCACCCCATTATGTTCCCCTAATCGGTTAGGCGTGATAGTTCAGAATAGTGTGGGATTATTAAAATTTTATTAGTTTTGTAAAATTTCATACGAAATTAATATCCTAAATATTAATTTTCTTTAATCGGTTCGCAATCGCTGAAGTCAACTTACCGACTCCGTCGAATGTTCACTGCTGAATAGGTTTGTATTCCGATGCGAATACTACTCGTATATAGGTTGAAGCTATAACGTTACAGATCTTAATACTCTTATGGCGTTATTCATAAACGCACTTCAACAACAGTTTAGCTAAATTATTGTTTGTCCTTATGTGATGTGGGACGTTAATAGAAACACGTTGGCTGGAGTATAGGTTTATTCTGTCTAAATTAACACTAACATGCGCTTATATAATGCGGCTATACTAGTGTGTGGGTGAGGCGTAGTACACTCACTACACCTCCCCCCTTGAAGAAAAAAAAGATTAATATAAATGATAATAAAATTAATCTTTTTTTAATAAATCTTAGCACAGTTATATTTAAAAATAAAAGAAAACACTGTATTAAAAAATTAAGACACATACCATAAAGCACAGACCTACATACTAACAGTTATAAAGTTTTTTTTTTGTATTTTTACGCAAACAATGTTTTTTTAAAGAACCATATAATAGCATCACTACATAAAACCAACAATCTTATTGCTAATCTATGCCGTTTTGATGAAGAACGTTACAAACAATATTTTAAAACTAAATTAATTAAATTACATTATTAAATGAATTAAAACTGAGTACAAGACTTAACTACTTACTTCAATAAAAATCATAGGTAAACTTATTATCTTACTAAGTTATATTATTATTCTAACATTCATATACAATTCTATCCGTAGTTACATTTCCGGAGACCGTATATATATTTTTTTTCATTTCCTTTCCTTTTTGGTAGGTACCTTTAGGTAGGTTAAATAACTCTCAACATTTCGGTATCGTTACTTGCAAGTCTTTATCCATTTTTATTAATTAACATTTCTTTTTTTTATGACGTCATTCTTCTCATTATTATTATTTATGAATTCTTATTATTTTTAACATAATTATACATTGTGCATCTAAGCGTGCAACTCTGGCAAGGGTATATAACGCATAAATTCATGGCCAGCCGACCTTTATATACATTTTATTTATTTGCTCAGGACACAAGATAATTATTTATTTCGAGCGCTCATACATACATTTTATTTATTCACCCAGGCAGTTCATTTAACACTTCCATACATCATAACCTTCCATGTGTCCAAGGGTCGTCACGGTTGGTTCTCGACCAAACCATGATCCGATCTCCAAGGATTCTCCTGCCTGTCTTGTGTCCTGATATACCCTTGCTACACCGTATCGCTCAAGGCCGCCTCGCGGGCCACCGAAGATGCGATAGGCATATTTTTTAACAATCACATTATTTCTTTATATTTCCCCATCATTACCGAAAAGCATTCAAAATTCAATCAAATACTGCATCATACCATGAAAACTTCAACATATACGAATTTCAACAACTCTTAGGTGATCAAGCTAATCGTTCTTAAAAAACGTATCTGTTTCAGTTTCGCCATCACTGTTATCCTGTCATCAAACAAATTCATTTTACATTTAAATACTACTCCCAAAACCATCTAAATAATTATTTTACCTTAACACCATTTCTAACCAACAACAAACTTCAATCCCAAACTAAGTACATTAATTATTACAAAACTGCTAACCATAAAATCAAATGTTAAACAAACCTGCATATCCCTATGCCAACACAATCAATTCGTCTTTACTTTTACATATTTCCACGATATTTACCTTCTATTTATTCGTTAAATTGTCATTTCCATGTATAAAATGTCCAAATCCGGTACTTACATTAACACACAAAAAGAAACAAAATCCATATAAAATTCTTACTATAAAAATCCTAACTTTTATTAAATAAACTAATAAAACATTAAATCTAGCATATGTATGGTTAAAAAGTCGGAACCAATCGTAGCAAACTGTTTTTTTCGAAATTTTATTAAAACCAATCTAAATGTTACTTGATCTTCTCTAAATTGAATTGTATTAAAGTAAAATTTAAATCATATAAGTCAGTGCACAAAGGCTACGAAATTTGAGATGAAATGACAGACGTCGCATGCCAATCCTTATATGGAGGGCATGCGCCGCTGCCACCGCGACGATGCGCCTTATTTGTAAATTGTAATATCTAATCATGTCACATATACCTACGTCTGACGTCTCTTCCTTTTTTAATAATTTAATAATTAATTTTGAAAACAATATTAACTGAAGCGATTTATGTGTACTTATAAAAAAATGCTAATACTATAAGTCAAAAACGAATTCGTGAGTTATATCTTCAACGCATCTACTAATGACGACCGTACTTTTAACCATATTCTGATACCTACTTAACACACCGGTTTCGTCATCAAACGGCTTACCAGTTAAAAAAGAAATCCACATACCTATAAATCATTTTAACACTAATACCATAAAACATAATATTAATCACTGAATTTATTAAAACTGTCTGTGTTGTCCTTGTGACGTGTCACTGGATATATTCTGACAAACATTTCCCGGCACGGCAGTCCGTCGTACTTCATAATAAATTGTCTATTTTTAATATTGTATTAGGCACTCGTATGTATCAGTATCAGTGTTCCGTTCTGTGCGTAGGCAAATATTTATACAGATTAATTAAAATTGTCCGCCATACTTTTCCACTGATATTTCCATGGTCACTTCTTTACTTTGTCATCAATAGTCACTGTGCCTAAAATTGTCTATTTTATTTTTATTTATAAAACAAAATTGGTTAAAGTGTCAATTTTTCATTTATTTTCACCACACTTATTTTGTAGACAAAGTTCTACTAGTCCACGAGATGTTCTTAATTAGTTAGATAGCACATAGTTCTTCAGAAGTCCTTCATTCTTGATTTTTGTGGGTGACCACGAAGGCCGCACTGGCAGGATCGCCATGTGTGGTTAAAGTGTCAATTTTTCATTTATTTTCACCACACTTATTTTGTAGACAAAGTTCTACTAGTCCACGAGATGTTCTTAATTAGTTAGATAGCACATAGTTCTTCAGAAGTCCTTCATTCTTGATTTTGGTGGGTGACCACGAAGGCCGCACTGGCAGGATCGCCATGTGATGTGGGACGTTAATAGAAACACGTTGGCTGGAGTATAGGTTTATTCTGTCTAAAATAACACTAACATGCGCTTATATAATGCGGCTATACTAGTGTGTGGGTGAGGCGTAGTACACTCACTACACTTATCTGTCACTTTGACAATCGCGTTTGTCAGAATGAGTCCGTATAAAAGGCAGTAATCGGCAGCCCAATAATTCGTGTCCATTTTTTTGGTTGCGGATTATTGGGTTGCTGATTATTGTCCTGCAAAAACTGTGGCTTCGGATTATTGGGCCGCTACCGAGCTTGTCCGACCCTATAAAAGGCAGCCCAATAATCGGCGACCCAATAATTGCCGACCACGATGTACCTACATGGATTATTGGGCCGCCGATTATTGGCCCGCTTCGAGATTGCTCGACCCAAGAAAAGGCAACCCAATAATCAACGACCCAATAATCCATGTACATCGTGGTCGCCATTTCGCGGGATGCGGATTAGTGGCACCCGTCAGAATGGGAGAAAACATAATTTAACAAAAGGTTCCGTTAACTTTTTTATCAATATGGCGGTCAATAGTTAAAAAAATATTCATGAATCATCAAAGATGAAGGGTCAATTGTTGACTACGGAACTCAAAAAAGGCCAAAAAACGCGTCAAATGTACTTTACATGGGGTGGTATAGGCAGGCGGCTAATATAGCCCTCTCCTATATCGACCGGTTTAGCCCCGGTCCAAGTTCCAATGCGTCCACCGGCTCTCGAACCGGGACCCAATGGGGCAATGCGTCCATGTCCATCGGGTGGGTGGTCATCGAGCTTCCAAAGCCTTATCAAGGCTTCCAAAGCCAGACAGAGCAGCAGTCTCCTCTCGCCATATCGAGATAGTTACTACTTCACAGTAAAGTAACGGACGCGTCGATATAGAAATTAAAACCTGTTATTTGTTTGAAAGATTTTATAATTTTTAATAGCGTGATGCAACATAAATCGAGTTTTTACAGATTACATACCATAGAAGTGTAGATTATTACTTGTACATTGTACATATGCCTGAAATTGAGCATAATCTGTAATTTATATCTTCAGTTAAGTTTTATTTATAATCATTTATTATTTTTTATTTATTTTTTTGAAAGTATGGCGATCATAACGCCATCTACATGTTTAAACTGACATTTCTGATAGGTGACGGGGATTTCCCTACCTGAGGCTGAAACATACCTTAGTTAAGAGTATTTTTGTGGTTATAGTGCCATCGAGCGTGCCAACTTACATTCCCTACTTTCAAAATGGGTAGTTTAAAATTGTTATTTACAGTGGACAGTGTTCTAATAAACGCATGTATTTATATTAAACAATATTGCCCATGACACTTTCACTGTTCGCCCTCTTTTCAAGAAAAAATATTAAAAAGACAGGCAAAATTTAAACATGTAGCTTTACAATTTTGTAATTATAAAAAATACGATTTAAATAAAACAAACTATAACGTTATATTTACTTAATTATACCAAGCTACATGCCCAAGTTAAAGCAATTCAAGAAAAACACGTTGTAAAATATAGTCTGACAAGCCAAAGCTGCAGTAGATTTCTTTTTTATTTATATAAGTACCTCCCTATTTTTTTCATATCGAAAAAAAAGGGGCGCACATAATTAAAAAAATATACTGCAGCCTTGGCTGACTATAACAATCACTGACCTACAATTTTCAAAAATCTGCCACTTTGACATTTGCGTGTGGTAGAAAGGGAGATAACATAACCCTTAAATGCATGAATTATCAATATTGATCCTAAAACATCCTAAGTGACAACCAAATTCATTTCAAATTAAGAACTTACGACGATATGACAAAGTCTACATTCCAAGAGAACTTGGTTGTCACTTGTCTCGTTTCTAGGTCATGAATCGAATACCATGGATTTAAGGGATAAACCAATACTAATAATATAATGTAAATAAAATGTATATGTCTGGTAACTCTTTTATGAATAAGGGGGTATATTCGATAGGCGAGGCGTACAAATCTCAAGCTTGGTTTCGAATCCATTAGCAAATTCAATATCCAGCAATTCTTGTATATAAAATATATATAGTCTGACCACCGAAGTCTGACAGTAGATTTCTTTTTTTATTTATGTGCCTCTCTTTTTTCGAAATGAATAAAAAGAAGGCATCTCGAACAGGGTCCAATTTCAACACGGCGACAGGTGTGACAATTATCATCATTTTTACTGGTATTACAGGCATCTATGGGCTACAGGCGCCGCTTACTATGGTATGGGTGTTTGCCACCAACATGCCATTTATAAATAAAACATAATTATTACCATTAAAAACGAATAAGTACTTACTTGTCAAGAGCTCTTGACATTTGTCACAAAAAACACGACATATGTGACGAAATCCCGACACAGGACAAAAACTACCGTAAATTCTTTAAAACACTATTATTAGATCTCGTGACAATTTTCGTAAAGTCTTCACCAAGGAATTATCTATTTATTGACGATACATTACGATTTTATTTAAATTATCGAAATGGTGGCAAACAAGCACACAGCCCGCGCGATGGTAAGCGGTTTCGGTAATCTATGGACGCTTGAAACGCCAGTAATTCAGTCATTTTAGGAGTTGTCGCTCTTCTTAGCGTTGGTGAAATTGGGGCGAGTTCATCGAGCTTCATAAGTACATCTACGAAACCAGAGCGCCTACCACGAACCGCGAACGAATGTATACCTCCCTTTCGCACTTGTGATTTCTCACTCAAGTGCGACAGAGAGGTGAAACTTCGTTCGTGGGTCGTGGTAGGCCTCCAGTTCTAAAGAGTTCCAGTGTCGCCCTCGTATGAAAACAAAGTTTTATATGTCACTGCACATTTATGAAATGACAGTGGATGCCAAGCCGTACATTTATCTGTGTAATCCTATTATACGCAATAGGAGGGCACTTGTTCGGCGCAAGTGTTTAATGAATTGGATTATAGTGGGTTCGATTCCTAATTAACGTTTTGGGAGCGGTAAAATGCTGCATGTTGCAGTTGATTTCGCGCCTTATCTGCATGAACGGGCGTCCTTGTATGATAAAAATAATTACCTATTACATGCCCAAAGGCTGTAAACTATTATCAGGACGGAAAACGCTACAGTTCTATGGAACATGCAAGGTTTTTATTTAATATATAATCAGACTGTTTTATGTATTGAAATCAGGGGTCGGGCAACCTTTTATCAGCCAGGGGTCACATAGCAAAATAGCAAGAAAGTAACCACTTAGTTAGCGAAATTGACGCAAGCCGCACTTTCTTAATAGTTTACAATTTTTCATCACACTTCACACTTGCTTGAACAATGCACAATGAGCTGTATTAAGTCCATGGTTGTACTGGATTTTCATAAAACTTTACCGCCCGCCCGAGCCCCCCAGAGAACCCGCGCCGCACGTAGCCGCGGCTCACGCTAGTGCAGTATCCTGTGGACTGTGCTACTACACTATAGCTAATAAGTATTGTTGTATTATATATTTATTTTCTCGCAAATGTGATGAAAAATATTGTATGTATCACCTGCGGCGGTACCAGAATTACGAACTCGTGATAAAATTCACACTCACTGGTATTTTCTTGTTGACTGCTCTTAATACTCAATGTAGGTACTATTTATGTGCACATTATACAAAATAATCAAAGAGATTTATTTTCCTGATTTAAATGATTAGAGTTAGTAGGTACCTGCTAGTTTTTTGTTCAACAGCGCGATTTTAGCGCCACAAGTATCCATCGCAGCTGGTAATGACCACCCGCGCGTTTTGCAGCCCGCACCCATACAGTTTGACTTTAAAATATTACCACCATACCCATACCATCCCACCTAAACACCCTGAACTCTATCACAACAGCATAAAGTTCAAATTTACCTGCCATCGGTTTCTGTAACAGCAATAAATCCGTTGCAAATTTCGAAAATTACCATTTTATATACGGAATTGGAAAATTTACTCGTCTTTATTGCTGTAGGAATACAGGCGATATTTGAACTAATAGAATTATGTTAACGGCAAATCGATGTTTGTTAAGGTTGGGTGTTGGTGCCGGCAGATGGCGATGGTAATGCCACTCATAATACTTGTACACTCATTACAATTTAAAAAGGTCATATCTTTCTAAGCATTTCTATATGATTTACAACATTTACGTATTTAAACAGTTAGTAATAATCGTTTGCAGGCGTACGAAGTATGGAATATTGTTTGTTTGTGTGATAGATTTGACTTTTGTTGTTAGACCATATGGGTAAAACTAAAATGTCTAAAAAGCGGAAGTTAAGAGAGCAAATCTGTGTCGAATAGGTGATTCTATTACAAAATAAACCAAGGGTAGGTATATTTAATCGGACTTACGAGTTTATGACACAGTAATGTTGAAGTTTAGTTTGATTATTCGTCTTAAATAAAAAAAGGGAGTTTAGGTGTTTTCCTAGTCTACTTTATTATTTAGTCTATTTTATTCAAGGACCTACTTTAGATTTATGGTAGGTACAGGTAGGTAGTTAGGTAAGTTACACTTACTGTATATATTTCGAGAATAAATCTTTATTGTTGATCTACTCAGTACTCTCATGTCATTGCCAATCTTACTTCAAACTTGCTCGTACTATCTCTAAACTTAACATAATCTCGCAAAATCCTTATTCGGTTAGTTTAACTAAAACGTGATAGCAAACTACGTTATCTCTTCCAAGCAAACTTTAATGCAAACTTTAGTGCCGTGGCAGCGGGGAAAGTGTCTGCTTTGGGACGCCACGTGTGTCAGTACTTTCGCCGCCTCACACCTCGGCCGAACAGTGCGGACAGCTGGGGCCGCTGCTGACTTTGCCGCGGCCAAAAAGCGGGATAAATACTCGGCCCTTGGGGGCAACTACTATTTTGTACCCCTCGCGTTTGAGACAACTGGGTGTTGGGGGTCGGAGGCTATTGTTTTCATCAGGGAAGTGGGACGTCGAATAAGGGAAAGGGGATCTGACGCCCGCGCGGGTTCGTACCTGGTGCAAAGGTTGTCCATCGCTATTCAGCGTGGGAACGCGGCTAGTGTGATGGGTACCTTTGCGCCAGGGACAACTCGAGGGGGATTATTTGACTAGGCTTAAGCTAATCTTAAGTTTTATTTTTACTATTTTATGCTGACTTTTGTTTATTATGGAATAAAGTTTTAAATGTCAAACTTCTATGAAATTATAACGTTTACTTAACACTGACAGTCTGTGCTATCAAAATCTAGCAAACTTAGCACAGTCGGACTCTAAGTATATCCCTACACTACGAAATAAGCTTGTAAGAGGTTTCATCAAAGGTTTAGACGTTTTCATAGTAAGTATTTTTAATTGCCCTAGTCAATAACAAAAAAAAAACATTTTTCAGTACTGTTGCCGGTGTCTTATATTTTATTTTAACAGAGAAAATGCTTATACATAGGTACATAGGTCATACTGAAAGTTCCTGAATTATCAGGAACTGTATTAATTAGGCAACTATTTTCTAATTCATTGAAATTAAACAGTTTAGAACGGATTAATCGCGTTTATTAACACCATGATCCTACGTTTCGAGCCCTTAACAGCACTCGTTTTCACAGGGTTAAGATGATGACTGAGAGAATGCGAATTCTCCCCGTCAATCAAAAAAAAGTTACTTGTGCAAACTACCTACATACAAAAATATAAAAAAATATAAAAATAATTTAAAAATAAAAACAAAGGTTTGTCTACAATGCCCAGAGGGGCTTATAAAGCTATATACATATACATGGCCTGAAGGGCATTCTATAATTAAAATTAAAATAAATAATGTTTAAACCCTGTGAGGATTAACATACTCGTACATACAACTTACGAACGCTTCCCTAACTGGCTTATGGAGCAGAAAGAAGCGACAAGAATACTACCCCATTTTGCATTTTTTTTTAAGATTGAAAACTGATAAAAAAAACCTGTAAAAACACAAAATTTACTTATAAAATTTACTTGTAAAAAGTGTTTTGTGTTTTTACAGGTTTTTTTTTTGTCGTGACTCTTTTAGATACCTTGGTGCTTAGCCAAGATGCCAATCGCTCACGCTCAGTCGCTAACGAAACGCAACTGTCATTGTCACACTAATAAGGAAGAGTGATAGAGAGAGGTAGCTGCGATACGTTATTAAGCGTGAGCGATTGGCATCTTGGCTACGCACTCTTAAGTTGTCCGAATTATGTAAGTATGTAAGTACACCTTAACTATATTGTTAAGATTGTACACTAACCAGTAACCACATATTGATCTCTGATTCGAAATAAATAATTTGAATTGAATTGAATTATTTACTGTATAAATGCGTCTTCAAAGGAAAAATATTTTGAATATAGTGAGTTAAGCCACTTTTGATTGTTCGAAAGACCATAAAAGCAGTATAAGTCGTAAAAGCAGTGAAGATACTCCTTGTTTTGACCATGAAACCTTTTTTAAGTTCCTCTATTGTGACAAATATGGAAAACTGCGAAACCCTACCTACACTGAACGTGGCCCGAGATACTCTAGGCTGGGTACGGGTACGGTAGGTTTTAATGTTTTTTGTGGTTTCAAAACAACTTCGCAAATGCTTTTTACCAAAACTACGTTAAAACGACACACCAGAATACCCCCACATTTCAAATCTCCAAAGTCCTGTAACTCCCTAATCCACAAAATCAGTGTACATACCAGATGACGCTACGTAAATATTTACCGAATGTTCGTCTTAAGAGATTATGAGGATTTTTATTGTGAGAACGCGCTTTATTGGTTATTAGGAGAACAACTGTTTGAGAAATTGTGTAAACATAATTTTTAGTTTTTTAGTTACAGGGTTTTAGTACCACCTTAGATGAATAATTGCTTGAACAAGTATTTTTCATTTGAATGGGCCCTTATAAAACTGTAAAATTTTTTTGTATGGAATTTTCAGTAAAATTGTGCACTTTTTTCTGAAAATCATACAATCACAAATCTTAGGTCTTATCTTAGTGAAGAGTTTGGTGCCTTGTTATTTAGAAATGGGTCAAACACAAAACGATGTTTGGAGTCTTTCCTGTGGAGTGGACTATCCAAAAGCTAAGGGCTATAAAGGTTGATTTTCTTATTTAAGAGTCCGGTAGGTATACTTTTTTATGACTTTCTCAACCTTTTGATACTATATTGGAGCAACTTACAAGATTCCTGTTAGTTTTTTAAGATATTACGTAAGATAATTTCAATTTGAATGGAATATGTTTTTGTTTTTGGTTGCGATTTTTAATAATAATAATTTACCTACCTAAATCTGAGGACCGTTTCGCGATTTTAGTCGAAGAGGTAAATACGTGAGGCTCATTTTGATTATCAGAAATAATCAAAATGATATCAAACCGGTATGTAATGTAATTTATACAGATCTACATAATGTGCTGGATATTGAGCCGTCTAAGGAATAAATGAAACACTTTTTTCCACTTTCATATATTTTTTTCGAGTAAATGTACATTTATCTAGAGCAAATTTAAGAAAAATTGCCATATTTGGGTATGCATAAAATATATTTCATAATAATAAAAATACCAAAATAAACTTCATTGTATGCAATAAACGTGTATGAAAATAAATTAGGTAGTATAAAAATGAAAAAAAAAATAAGTTCCAATATTGTATGAATATTGTATTGTAAGTAGGTATTTAATTTTAATATGATCCTTGACATAATGTATCCAACTAGCTACTTCTTTTGACAAAACTAAATAGGTATCTAATGTGAAAATGTAATCAAAGTTTCTTAATTATTATTATTATTACCTATGAATGTTATCTGACTTTATAATTATGATAGATTAACAATTGTAAATATTGTAAATGCTTTGTAATGTATACTTGTATGTGCATGTATAATATATATCTACTTAACGGAAATAAATGATCTGAATCTGAATCTGAATCTGAATCAACCACATCACAAAATAAGCCCTTTAAGAATAGAGGTTTTGGATACTGAATAATCCTTTTAATATTATAAACGCGATAGTTTGTATAGATGTTTATTAATTACTCTTTCACGTAAAAACTACTGAATGGATTTTAATGAAACTTCACAATAATATACCTTATACATCTGAATAACACATACTTAGGCTGCAATTTATAAAGATAGCGCAGACGAAGTCGCGGGCACCACCTAGTAATATATATTTATCTAAATCATTTTTTTGCAATACCAATACTTCATACTATGCGGATGCGTGGAAAAGAGAGAGGAAGGCCTTTGCCCCGCAGTGGGACACTTTAGGCTCTTAAATAAAAAATAGAAATACTGGGTCATGTGGGGTATCATTTGAAAGGGGGATTTGCACGTTCTAAATAATTTTTTTACAATGTTTTTATTTTATTTATAAACGAAAATGTTGAAAAAATACCATAGGTAAGTATAGATATAGATTTTTTCCATATTAAAAAATATTTTTTACCTAAGAGAGCAACCTAATCATTGACAAAAAATGTGTAGGTATCTTATAAGATATATTGACAAGATTATGTTTAACATTAAGAAAACCGCATTAAATTATAAAAACGTATTTACTTATTCGTATTTTTTCCGAAATAACCCTTAATTACCCAAACTCCTCTGCCAATAATAACCTCTCCTCTAAATAACCCATTTCATTTACTAAGCCACATCCAAATTGTTCACCCAAAATATAACACATTTAACCCCAAATTGCTTATATACTACGCACAAAGCCCTTTGCCTTTGATTCACGATAATTTGAGGAACAATTAACTTTGACTTTCATGTTCACCTTTGTGGTGGTCCAATGCTCCTATTTTACTTTGAAAGCTTAATAGAGAGTAACCTCAAAGAAAAATGTACTTACAAACAATTACACCTACGTATGAAACTATGAGGCACTTCGGAGGAAGCTGAGTCAGCCTGTAGGGGTGGGAATAATGGGGGGAGTTATCGATGTTTTTATCGATAACTTGTAGATTTAATTTTGTTGTTACGATTTCACTCGTAACTACTGAAAACGGACGAGAGATGAATACATTTATTTAATGGAAGATTAGAGTTTAATGTAGCCCTATTTATATTTTGCAGATGTTTATTTAGTCCAAAACATTCAAAGTGAATCTCAAGACACCTACAGCAGAAGATACTGACTGATTCGGTTCATGAACTTGAACTCCCTACATTCTGACAAATTGTACTGGTTGGGTTTTGTTGGAAATATAAGTATAAGAAGCTAGGCTTTGAAAGATCTGGAGTTTGTATTATTTGATGTTGGTGTTGTAAAATAAAATCAGTTAAAATTTCCAAGTAATGAATTAACCTGTTTTCCTTTTCGAAACGTCAGAAAAAAGCAGAGATTGGATACCGGTATTTTCTTCATACATAAAGAGCAGTATTTCGTCATTTGGTTTATTAATTCGTTATTAATGGGGCAATCCAATAACATTGTGTTGTAACCTAAATAAAAGCTTAAGTCCTACATATAGAGCACAAAATGTTGGGCTATTTCGAGGTTTTAAAAAATACCGGTTCCGATCCCTAGAAAATAAAATAAAATAATTTTTATTTCAGCCATTGTGGGTACCTAACCCATATTATTATTACATGTTACATATCACTATCGTCCCTACAAAATAAAATACGAAAAACTAAAATACACTTAAGAATAAAATAAAACAAAACAGTAAAAATAGTCAAATAATATGATTACAACTAGTTTTTGCTCTTTTTTCGGTTGTTTAAAAATGTGGTTTTCTCGTACTTACTCCTCCCTAACTGATCGTGGGTATTGCATTTTTAAGTAATAGTATACTTTTAAGTTGCACCTAGAACTAAAAAAAGCTATGTCCAAAATCGACACAACATCAACCATCACAAGTTCGTTAAGGTGATGGTTGACCTCATCCCGTCCCGTCCCTAACCCCCCCTGAGTAGCCTTTGTGGGGCTCTCCAATTTTCGCTTTGTTACGGCAAAACGTTCCCTGAGTCTCGCGGCGGCCATCACTTTTTTATTTATTTTTGCTCACTAACAGCGCAAGAAAATATGTAAATGTAAAAATGAACGAGCGAATCATACGCTAAAAAAGATTGCCAGTACTACAACCAGGTAAAACTAGTGAGCCTGTGGTATTTGATCTAATTTAGAGAATCTAAGCATGTACCTACGTAATTATTTAAAACCTGGTTTTCTCATGCCACTTTACCGCCGCGACAATATTTAACCTGCATTTTTAGCAACGAGTAAAAAATTGCCAAAAATTTATCGACACACCCTCAACCAGCACCTTAACAAGTTTCATCGACTTAATTCATCCCTAAGTCCCGTCCCTAACCCCCCTGGGTGGCCTTTGCGGGCTCTCCAATATTCGCTTTGTTACGGCAAAACGTTCCCCGAGTCTCGCGGCGGCCATCACTTTTTTATTTATTTATGCCCGCAAACAGCGCGGAAAAATATGCAAATGCGACATTTTATTTTGAAATGGCAATAATTTTATTGAAGACAAACGAGGAAAATAGCTATGTAGGAATTTTGTTTTAAGGCTCTGAAATTGTGTTAATTTAAGTGGTAGAGAAGGAAATGGGTAAATGATGGTAGAAATACGACCATGCGATAGTTATAGCGCTTACTGTCTTTGTATTTCAGAAAAATAAGTTTTTATTTATTTAATAGGACAGCATCTGGAAAACGAATCATCTTCTACTGACGTTAACTGAAAAAACTAAATTTTGAATTTAAAACTGGGTTTGCGTTGCGACGATGACTTCGATAATTATAAATTGGAAAACACAAGCAAAATGCTTAAAAAATTAACCAAATGAAAATTTACTTCTTATAAGTAGCACTTTGTGTAAAAAATAATCCGTAGATACTTAATATACAGTTTTGACCAATCGATTAAATTTCTTATATGCGCAGAGAAAATTCATGAGGCAAAGTGGTGTAGCAAAGTAATAAGGCATTGAATTGTTTTGATACGACTATGCATCGAACAAAAAAATGTAATTAAACTAATTAACCGTAAACCTACGTATAAGGGACAGAAAACACAACCTTGAAATCAAGTAAGACATCATGTTGATGGTAATAAATATAGTTATAACTTTTCAATTTCACAATTTGAATTTTAATAAGAACCCCAAAGTAAGTAACTACGGTCAACTTAAAAAATACCTATGTATCGATAAAATCGTTTCTTAAATACGCTCCTATTAGACCGAAATACTACTACGAAATAATACTACTATACTATGGGTATATTTTCGAATAAGAGTAGTATATTTTTACACTTGACTGTGCCTACATTTAGGTACTACGACTGTGTTTTTCCAGGACCAAAGTCTGTGGTAATTGTTATGGTTCCTTCGATTTACTATTTTTTATTCGATTGCAATGCCATCTTCCTCAATTTACGCGTTTATCCTGGTTGGAGTATTTTTTATTTGATACAACCGGCATTGAAAAAAACAATAAAGCTATTTTATTGTTAAATAAGAGGAAGTGAAGACAAATTCCGGGCCGCCCGTGTTGTCCGGCAATCCGGCACAGCTCCATTACTGGAATTCATTACACGCTACTGATTGTGCGAGGGAAAAAATGGCTTAGGACGGTAATGTAAGGAAGTAATAAGTGTCTAGTATTTTTTTAAATTTAGTCACTATTTTGTATAGCTTTTGTTTAATTCACACACAATATTTATTATTATGGTAAATTGCAAACATAAATATATTGAAGCACATTCTCAAATCGACTTACGAGTATTTCCACAGTAAGCTGTATAAAAAAGGCTTGTGTTGTGAGTACTGAATCATAAAATACGGTTTATATGTAGATAATAGGCTAGAAGACAAAACAAATCTAATTAGTCTTTAAGAATTAAAAAAAATGCTCAACACGTATTTTTTTAACAAAATTGTGTTGAAATTGTAACAATTTTGTTTAAATAAATCCAATTTCATTGAAATTTGGTTGTGACAATTTTGTTCAAATAAATCTAACATTATTGAAATTTTGGTTGTAGCTTAATACTTATTACTTAATTTATTCAATATAAAATATTAGTTTTAAATAAAACCTCATTGCGCTGAAATTAAGTAGCCGTAAAAAAATACGCAATTTGGCGCAACGTTACAGAAATAGTATTATTATAGCTAGGTACACCAAATAGGATACCACTCAGCATGAGTCGTGACATAGAGTCAAATTACGTTATCTCTGGCTCCGAGCTATAGAAATTGACAGATCGTCCCGTCCCGCTCCGTCCCGTCCCGATCTAGTGTGAGTCATCCTTAAAACGTCAAGTTTTAGGTTCGAATAGTATTCTTCTTCCTAGCATTGTCCCGGCTTATACTTCGGCTCCGCTTCCGCGTTAGCAACGAATCTATTATTTTACAAAATATCAATTTTCATAATCATAATACCTATAAATATTAGAGAGTTTTGAGATTTATGTCTGGCGGTTGCTAGTTTAGCATTTACTCTGAAAGTGGTCATCAACACAAGACGTAGACACAAGAGTAGTCGTGATCTTGACGGCAGTAGTCGGGATTGGCGGCAATATCGCCCGCCTCGTTTAATCACGCGACGGAATGTGCGGGGAGAGGATTCTGGCCGGCTAAAGCTGTATGGAAAAGAACACTTTATGCCATATAAATATATCAAAAAATGTAAAATATGGTGAAGGAGGGTAAAAATATGCGTCTTGCAAGATACATCGATTCGACTGGGAGTCACAAAGGGCTTGAAGTATCTAGTATCCTGTTTTCTGTTAGCTATTAAAAGAGCTCCATATATCTATAAATACATTACTATGAATAGTGTTTTCTCGTAGATGCAATTCTTATAATATATTCACAGTCAGACAAAAAAGAAGAAATTAAAAATGTCGTCATTTTAAATCAATATGATATTGTAAGAAAAAGAAACGACACTAAGAAGTTGCCAATTTTTAAATTCTACTCTTTTTTGCCAGGCTGTACAACATAAATTCCATCGTTCCTCTTTTATTGAGACGGTTTCCAACAAAGACATGTCGAGCGAAAATCGACTACCTACATTACGTGTGCTAATTTACATTACCCTCATAAGTTTAGAATAAATCACGACCATCCTGAGTTAGGAAGCCCCCTTTTTTACAAGGGCAGGTTTATTTTCTTTCTCCACTATCTACATACTTCTTCACAATTCCCCCCAGCAGCTGAAAAAAGGCGCGCGGACATCGCGTTATTGGCGAGTCAATAATGTGCGGAGATGCCGGACACCATAGTTCCCGGCTTGTGCAATAAACACCATTGCCTTGTATGCCATGTTTGATATTATCTTAGATTCTGTTAGCGAGTCTCATGACAAAAAATGCAGAAGATTGCCAAATTGCAGACGCAATCGCTAACATATGATAATTAAAGCAAATGATGCGCAAACAATATGTAGTATTCATGAAATTAAAATCTCAAACAACAGCTTGGTTTGACAAAGGACTTTCTAGATGTTATCTTACTTAAATAAGCACAGTCAGCCACTGTAGGACTATATCATGGTGAGGTTGTACATACAATTGTAAGAAATGGCTCCTAGAGTGGCCTGGGGTTCCAATTGGTTGGAGTTAGTTTTCTTATTAGAGAAATCCACCTCCACACAATTCCCCCAGCAGCTGACAAAAGGCGCGCGGACATCGCGTTATTGGCGAGTCAATAATGTGCGGAGATGCCGGACACCATAGTTCCCGGCATATAGCGGCATGTGCAATAAACACCATTGCCGGCTTGTTTGCCATGTTTGATATTTCGTGAGATTGCGATAACGATGAATCTTATTTTAGTAATATTTGGGCATGTTTTTTGAAGTTGTGAAAGAAATTGAACACATACTTAGATAGTCCCATTACATGCGGTAGTGAAATTAGCAAAAAAATTAATGAGGTAACATTCAGTTACCGGTTTTACACGTTTGACGTAACTCAAATATAAATTATTGGTATTGATTGTATTAATAGGTACATTAGTAGTTATTTGAATGCTCCTTTCATTACAACATTTTGAAAATATTCGTTATTTTCCTATTTATTTTTCTTAAATATTGTTTAATACAGTCTACGTAAAAACCATTTCAAATACTCTATTGAGAACTGAAGCTTTCGAATGCGTGATATTTTTAATATCAGGAGTATTGATAATTGGCACCCGTATACGGATGTAGTGCATAATATTTTTCACTGGTATTTTCCCAGAAACGCCTGAACATTTCATGCCATTTCAGTCAGTGTCAGCATTAAAAAAAGTATCGCGATCGATTGCAGTAGCGTGACAAATACAAGCATTTCCGAGAAAATAAAATACGCTGATGAAATGTAATATAACACTACATCTGTACACGAGTGTCTCGTATTAATACACAAGTCTCAACACTACTCATTTACCTACATGGATAGAATCATCAACTGAACCCTAAAAATAAAAGAAAATCCAGTAAACATTCCAAATAGACTCTGAAAATCGTGAAAATCAAGAACACAAAGGAAAGTCAACTCCTAACAGCTACTTAAAGACCACATTTATTCGCATTGTCCAAGTCCAACACCACTTCAACTCGTAAAACGGTTCGGTCTTAAAACGGCACCAATTTCGATTCTCAGCCAAAACCGATTGACAATAAGGACGAAATTTAATTGTATATATATGGAAATAGCGCCTTATCGACCACCCACAAAGTGGCAGATTTTGCCTGAGACTGTAACCTTTTGTATGGTACTTAAGACGTAGATTCGGAGACGACAGGACATTAATCTGTGTCTTCCGAGATCCATCAATTGTCAACATTGGACTGGCAGGGGGGGTGGAGGTGGGGGTGGGACAAAGATTAAGGAGGGTGCTCGTGATGATTGTAGAGGAATATTTTAGGTCGATTGCCTTAACTGGCTGAACACTGGCTGGCTTATGCTATTTACACAGAGTTGGTCTGTGGCTATTCATTACGGCGGACACGAAATAGGCATTTAGCGGCCCCGCACTGCTCGCTATCTGTGTGCGTGCGCGCACGCACACTACTACACCGGCGCGTCATTATTCGGGCGTTAAAAGGTTATAACTTAGAAATCTTAGAATTCCTCATTTTTATAATCCTTTGATACAGATATTGTATTAATTCACCTAATATTTGTTCGGTTTTTCCAAATGATTTTATTATTTGTGTTTGTATTTAGTACTAAAGAAAGGTACCATTCTGTCGGTTGTTGATAAGGTTCATTTCTAAACTAATATTTATGACATTCGCGCCTTATCGACAACCGGCAGAATGGCAAAGTGCCTTTTTCTAAATAAAAGCACATTTTTTATGATTTCATATGTGGCTATTTACGGCTAAAGGTCGGCGCTTACGTCGCGTTGCAGCGCATTATTATCAGCGTCTTTGTTAACAGCGTAAGCGCCGATCGTCCATAAGGTACCTTTCACCGCAAAACGTCACATATTATGAAATCGTTAAAAAATTGTGTCGTTTTCTTGGTAAAAGTACCACATTGTCGCCTGTTGATAAGGTTTTCCAAGTGATTCTTTATGACAGAAGCGCCTTATCATTCTTATCAATAAGCGACAATGTGGTATCTTTCTTTACCCAGAAAACGTCACTTTTATAATATTGATTATATCAATATTTATAAATTTTGTAAGGTTGACTCCGATTTGGATAAAAATCGATATCCGAGGATCCGACGAAGTGATTAACATGAATCCAGAGTCAAAATGGTAAAATATTGTAAAAACCGACGCCATCTTGGATTTTGTAAAATAAACTCCGATTTGGATAAAAATCGATATCTGACTATCCGGCGGGGTCTTTAACATGAATCCAGAATCAAAATCGTTAAATATTGTAAAAAGCGACGCCATCTTGGATTTTGTGAGATTAACTGCGATTTGGATAAAAATCGATATCTGAGAATCCGGCGGGTTGATTAACATGAATCTTGAGTCAAAATTGTAAAATATTGTTAAAACCGACACCATCTTGGATTTTGTAAGATCAACTCCGATTTGGATAAAAATTGATATCTGACGATCCGGCGGGGTCCTTAACATGAATCCAGAATCAAAATCGTTAAATATTGTAAAAAGCGACGCCATCTTGGACTTTGTGAGATTAGCTCCAATTTGGATAAAAATCGATATCTGAGGATCCGGCGGGGTGATTAACATGAATCTTTAGTCAAAATTGTAAAATATTGTTAAAACCGACGCCATCTTGGATTTTGTGAGATTAGCTCCGATTTGGATAAAAATCGATATCTGAAAATCCAGCGGGGTGATTAACATGAATCTTGAGTCAAAATTGTAAAATATTGTTAAAACCGACGCCATCTTGGATTTTGTAAGATCAACTCCGATTTGGATAAAAATTGATATCTGACGATCCGGCGGGGTCCTTAACATGAATCCAGAATCAAAATCGTTAAATATTGTAAAAAGCGACGCCATCTTGGACTTTGTGAGATTAGCTCCGATTTGGATAAAAATCGATATCTGAGGATCCGGCGGGGTGATTAACATGAATCTTGAGTCAAAATTGTAAAATATTGTTAAAACCGACGCCATCTTGGATTTTGTGAGATTAGCTCCGATTTGGATAAAAATCGATATCTGAAAATCCAGCGGGGTGATTAACATGAATCTTGAGTCAAAATTGTAAAATATTGTTAAAACCGACGCCATCTTGGATTTTGTAAGATCAACTCCGATTTGGATAAAAATTGATATCTGACGATCCGGCGGGGTCCTTAACATGAATCCAGAATCAAAATCGTTAAATATTGTAAAAAGCGACGCCATCTTGGACTTTGTGAGATTAGCTCCGATTTGGATAAAAATCGATATCTGAGGATCCGGCGGGGTGATTAACATGAATCTTGAGTCAAAATTGTAAAATATTGTTAAAACCGACGCCATCTTGGATTTTGTGAGATTAACTGCGATTTGGATAAAAATCGATATCTGAGGATCCGGCGGAGTGATTAACACGAATCTTGAGTCAAAATTGTAAAATATTGTTAAAACCGACGCCATCTTGGATTTTGTAAGATCAACTCCGATTTGGATAAAAATTGATATCTGACGATCCGGCGGGGTCCTTAACATGAATCTAGAATCAAAATCGTAAAATATTGTAAAAAGCGACGCCATCTTGGATTTTGTGAGCTTACCTCCGATTTGGATAAAAATCGATATCCGAGGATCCGACGGAGTGATTAACATGAATCCAGAGTCAAAATTGTAAAATAATGTAAAAACCGACGCCATCTTGGATTTTGTAAGATCAACTCCGAATTGGATAAAAAATTATATCTGACGATCCGGCGGGGTCCTTAACATGAATCCAGAATCAAAATCGTTAAATATTGTTAAAAGCGACGCCATCTTGGACTTTGTGAGATTAACTCCAATTTGGATAAAAATCGATATCTGACGATCCGGCGGGGTCCTTAACATGAATCCAGAATCAAAATCGTTAAATATTGTAAAAAGCGACGCCATCTTGGATTTTGTGAGATTAACTGCGATTTGGATAAAAATCGATATCTGAGGATCCGGCGGGGTGATTAACACGAATCTTGAGTCAAAATTGTAAAATATTGTTAAAACCGACGCCATCTTGGATTTTGTAAGATCAATCTGATTTGGATAAAAATTGATATCTGACGATCCGGCGGGGTCCTTAACATGAATCCAGAATCAAAATCGTTAAATATTGTAAAAAGCGACGCCATCTTGGATTTTGTGAGATTAACTCCGATTTGGATAAAAATCGATATCTGAGGATCCGGCGGGGTGATTAACATAAATCTTGAGTAAAAATTGTAAAATATTGTTAAATCCGACGCCATCTTGGATTTTGTACGATCAACTCCGATTTGGATAAAAATTGATATCTGGCGATCCGGCGGGATCCTTAACATGAATCCAGAATCAAAATCGTGAAAAATTGTAAAAAGCGACGCCATCTTGGATTTTGTGAGATTAACTGCGATTTGGATAAAAATCGATATCTGAGAAGCCGGCGGGGTGATTAACATGAATCTTGAGTCAAAATTGGAAAATATGGTAAGAATCGACGCCATCTTGGATTTTGTGATATCAACTCCGATTTGGATAAAAATCGTCAGATATCGATTTTTATCCAAATCAGAGATAATTTTCCTGGATTTTGGAAAATTATCTCTGATTTGGATTTGGCGTCGGTGTTGACATTATTTAACAATTTTGACTTCGGATTCATGTTATGGACCCCGCTGAATCGTCAGATATCGATTTTTATTCAAATCGGAGTTAATCTCACAAAATCAAAGATGGCGTCGCTTTTTACAATATTTGACGATTTTGATTCTGGATTCATGTTAAGGACCCCGCCGGATAGTCAGATATCGATTTTTATCCAAATCGGAGTTGATTTTACAAAATCCGAGATGGCGTCGGTTTTTACAATATTTTACAATATTGATCCTAGATTCATATTATGGTCCCCACTGGATCCTCAGATATCGATTTTTATCCAAATCGGAGTTAATTTTACAAAGTCCAAGATGGCGTCGCTTTTTGCAATATTTTACGATTTTGATTCTGGATTCATGTTAAGGACCCCGCCGGATAGTCAGATATCGATTGTTATCCAAATCGGAGTTGATTTTACAAAATCCAAGATGGCGTCGCTTTTTACAATATTTTACGATTTTGATTCTGGATTCATGTTAAGGACCCCGCCGGATCGTCAGATATCAATTTTTATCCAAATCGGAGTTGATCTCACAAAATCCAAGATGGCGTCGCTTTTTACAATATTTTACGATTTTGATTCTGGATTCATGTTAATCACCCCGCCGGATCCTCAGATATCGATTTTTATCCAAATCGGAGCTAATCTCACAAAGTCCAAGATGGCGTCGCTTTTTACAATATTTAACGATTTTGATTCTGGATTCATGTTAAGGACCCCGCCGGATCCTCAGATATCGATTTTTATCCAAATCGGAGTTGATCTTACAAAATCCAAGATGGCGTCCGTTTTAACAATATTTTACAATTTTGACTCTGGATTCATGTTAAGGACCCCGCCGGATCCTCAGATATCGATTTTTATCCAAATCGGAGTTGATTTTACAAAATCCAAGATGGCGTCGGTTTTTACAATATTTTACAATTTTGACTCTGGATTCATGTTAATCACTCCGTCGGATCCTTAGATATCGATTTTTATCCAAATCGGAGTTAAGCTCACAAAATCCAAGATGGCGTCACTTTTTACAATATTTTACGATTTTGATTCTGGATTCATGTTAAGGACCCCGCCGGATCGTCAGATATCAATTTTTATCCAAATCGGAGTTGATCTCACAAAATCCAAGATGGCGTCGCTTTTTACAATATTTTACGATTTTGATTCTGGATTCATGTTAATCACCTCGCCGGATCCTCAGATATCGATTTTTATCCAAATCGGAGCTAATCTCACAAAGTCCAAGATGGCGTCGCTTTTTACAATATTTAACGATTTTGATTCTGGATTCATGTTAAGGACCCCGCCGGATCCTCAGATATCGATTTTTATCCAAATCGGAGTTGATCTTACAAAATCCAAGATGGCGTCCGTTTTAACAATATTTTACAATTTTGACTCTGGATTCATGTTAAGGACCCCGCCGGATCCTCAGATATCGATTTTTATCCAAATCTGAGTTGATTTTACAAAATCCAAGATGGCGTCGGTTTTTACAATATTTTACAATTTTGACTCTGGATTCATGTTAATCACTCCGTCGGATCCTTAGATATCGATTTTTATCCAAATCGGAGTTAAGCTCACAAAATCCAAGATGGCGTCACTTTTTACAATATTTTACGATTTTGATTCTGGATTCATGTTAAGGACCCCGCCGGATCGTCAGATATCAATTTTTATCCAAATCGGAGTTGATCTTACAAAATCCAAGATGGCGTCGGTTTTAACAATATTTTACAATTTTGACTCAAGATTCATGTTAATCACCCCGCTGGATTTTCAGATATCGATTTTTATCCAAATCGGAGCTAATCTCACAAAATCCAAGATGGCGTCGCTTTTTACAATATTTGACGATTTTGATTCTGGATTCATGTTAAGGACCCCGCCGGATAGTCAGATATCGATTTTTATCCAAATCGGAGTTGATTTTACAAAATCCAAGATGGCGTCGGTTTTTACAATATTTTACAATATTGATCCTAGATTCATGTCATGGTCCCCACTGGATCCTCAGATATCAATTTTTATCCAAATCGGAGTTTATCGCACAAAATCCAAGATGGCGTCGCTTTTTACAGTATTTTACGATTTTGATTCTGGATTCATGGTAAGGACCCCGCCGGATCGTCAGATATCGATTTTTATCCAAATCGGAGTTTATCTTACAAAATCCAAGATGGCGTCGGTTTAAACAATATTTAACAAATTTGACTCAAGATTCATGTTAATCACCCCGCCGGATCCTCAGATATCGATTTTTATCCAAATCGGAGTCAACCTTACAAAATTTATAAATATTAATGTAATAAATATAATTTATAATTTTTTAATATATTTGTAAATATCTGCTCCATCATCAGACCTTGGAAACCATGCATGGCCCAAGTGCTCGTCGAATCAAAACTAACGAGTCTAAACACGAAGGTATTCTATCAACTGGTTCCTGAGTACCAGTTGACACCTTTCTGCTCCATCATCAGACCTTGGACACCACTCACGATCCAAGTGCTCGTCAAAACAATACAAATGACTCCAAACACGGGGGCATTACATCAACTACTGCCTGAGTTCCGGTGGCCACCTTTCTGCTCCATCATCAGACCTTGGACACCACCTACGGCCCAAGTGCTCGCCTAACCAAACCTAACGAGCCCAAACACAGGGGTATTACATCAACTACTTCCTGAGTTCCGCTGGTCATCTTTCTGCTCCATCATCAGACCTTGGACACCAGTCACGGTCCAAGTGCCCGCCAAAACAATACAAATGAGTCCAAACACGGGAGTATTACATCAACTACTTCCTGAGTTCCGGTGGGCATATTTCTGCTCCATCATCAGACCTTGGACACCACTCACGGTCCAAGTGCTCACCAGAACAAACCTAACGAGCCCAAACACGGGGGTATTACATCAACTACTTCCTGAGTTCCGGTGGTCATCTTTCTGCTCCATCATCAGACCTTGGACACCACTCACGGTCCAAGTGCTCACCAGAACAAACCTAACGAGCCCAAACACGGGGGTATTACATCAACTACTTCCTGAGTTCCGGTGGTCATCTTTCTGCTCCATCATCAGACCTTGGACACCACTCACGGTCCAAGTGCTCACCAGAACAAACCTAACGAGTCCAAACACGGGGGTATTACATCAACTACTTCCTGAGTTCCGGTGGCCACCTTTCTACTCCGTCATCAGACCTTGGACATCTTCTACGGTCCAAGTGACACTATATACAATGAGGTATAAAAGAAACTAACTCTGTATGTCATTCATTTTGAACTGGTTGCTATTGCCTATTTCCTTTGGAAACACAAAAAATGGTAAAAAAATTCTTATACCGTTTTGCTACCTATAACGCAGTATACGTACACAATGAACATCGATTTATTTCAAGATGTAGACGCTCCGCAGAGAGACGTGGTGTCGCTTCGAATATTCGGGGCTGACTGACTATTTCGGGTGTTGCTCACTTGTTATATTTCAACGATCAGATTCCATAGTAATTTTGTATGGCGGATTTTTAGGACGTTTTAAAAAAATCATAATTAATTAATGAACCAGTATTATGTAATAAGACTATACGAATTCAGTAGCTTGTATATTTGAGATTGGATAGAGTTAGTTTTTAAAAATAAAGCAAATGATTTTTCATTCACTTTGGCATAAACGCTGACACGCGTTTTTCTCAATTTTGCTGCGTCTTTGCGTAGACATATTTACTAAACTGTACATTATTGTAGATTATAAATACACGAATATGGTAGACACACTCTTTGAGATAATAATTACATGCATCTTGTATGTCTTTGCAAATAATTGAGGACGCCACAGTCTTAACCGTAACTGTCGTTTACGTTGAAAACACTCTGCCCCCTCTTAATATGAAGCTGGCGGTGTACGGCCGGCGAACCGAGTACGTGGTTTTGACTCGTTGTTACGTTACACTTGTAACTTCATACGAAAGACTTCATTTACGGTTGGCGGTATGATTATTTCGCTGACATAATCGGTTTATATAAGATTGTGCCCTCGGAGTAACACGCGAACTTGACACAGATTTACGAGAAATTATCTAATGTAAACTATTGTCAACTTAATATTATACTAAACGGATTACACTCACGTTTTTTAGCCACTGCCGACAGCCCGTTGCACGTGGTCGAAAGCTGTATCGACGCTTGAAAATGGGGACCTAAGCTCTCCAAATCATGTTTCGCGTAGGGACTAAAATATGTGAATATAATCCATAATTTTACTATAATACTTACGGGCAAACTATTTTGTTAGAGCATGATTATGTCGGTAAAAAGTTGTATTGAGCACAGCAAGTTCTAAAGTATATCAGTGTTTACAGTTTATATAAGTCGCTATTTGTGGTCGCGACATATTTGAGAAAACAAGCAATTCAACATTAGTTTAGTTTATATCATTATCCATATCATTTAGAGTTATACAAACTTATCATCACAAGTTACGCAGTTTCCCCAAATGAGTGTGCCGTATCCCATTACTGTATGGAAGTAGCCATAGTAGATCGACCTTAATAAAGAATAAGAAATTAATCGATGACTCCAAAGTAGAATATTGCTCTGGTTCCGCATTTGACGCAAACATCACAGACTCAGTCGTCTATTAACTCTTTCCACAAGTTCCCTCTCTGCCTACCATATACTCTATGGAGGCACAGACTACCTGGCATTAGATGAAGTATCTAGTACCTGTTATAAAAGGAATATTTTAATATAGGATAAAGGTATACGTATTCCCTCCAACGTGAACTCGCGACCACTTTATCTCGGCATCCCCTAAACCGACTTGACTTATATTCGAACTTAAAAATTCTGGTACGTTGCATGTTGATCCAACCAACAACACTCGAGTTATCGTCAAACAAACATACATACATAAAATCCTATAAACATACATACAAACGAAAAATATCCAAGTAGATTTGGAGAGCTCACTCGTTCGATTATCGGATCGGACTTGTCAGACCGGTAACATCTGCAATCTGCATTTTCTGTGGATGTCTCGTAGAGTCGTGTCAAGTTTTGTACTATTGGTGGTGGTTTATTATTAGTAGGTATATTATTAAATTTGTATCCTGACCTGCCATTATTTTGTGATATCCGAAATAAATGATTTTATTGACTAGCATTTTTGGCGTAAAAGCAAAGTCGTAATTATTTTTGTATTGCTCTCCATCTAGTGATAGGCCATCTGTGTCGGGGGGCATCCCCCTTAGGGAGGATAGCTAGTGATTGTCAAAATTTGGCTTGGAACAAAGCGCTATTTACCAACGGGGGAGCCTTTGTGAAGGCATTACGGCACTCTACATAATATTGTGAAAGTTACGGACAGACAATGCGCTGTTTGCCGGCTTAGGGAAAAACTGAGGTGTTGGACGATGAGTTTTGGATATCCGGTGTTTGAGTTTGGGATTTGGGTGGTTTGGAGTGTCTTTAAGGCTGTTGTTAAGCGACGTTATATTGGTACACGTTTCGGTAGGAGTTAGAGTTAAGATTGTTTTTAACGCAGCGCTATAATGCCTATAATGAAATATGTCGTTTTTCGCTTAAAGACTAGCATACGGATAAAATTTAAAAAATGTGATGATGAGTTTTCTAATTAAAAAGCAAAATGCTAACAATTATAGGTCCTATAGGTATATAAAGCTATTTTTTTCTACAACTTTACAGGAAACCCCCCAACAAGTCGAACAAAACACAAGCACGGCCGTTCCTACCATCCTTTTCTTGAAGCCATTCAGGCCATTTTTAACCTCCTGTTATGGAATGACGCGCTGGTTAAAGCTAGTACGCTGAATTTTCAGTGACATGTTGGCTATTAACTTCGATATATTCTGGTTGTTCTAGAAAATTAAAAAAAAATGAAATTCGTAGAGGAAAACAGAGGTCAAATAAAAATAGGCAACTCGGTGGAATTCGTGTTCTACGAACACTTACCCGTCGACTAAAATTCAAATTCAAATAATTTATTTCAAGCAATATTGTTATAGCTCATATTGATAAGATAATAATAATACAAAATACAAAATACAAAAATAACATCAATAAAATTAAATTATTTACAATTAAGATTAAAATTATACATTGTTAATACCTCTACGATCTACCTTACTAACTAAGCCATGCCGGCTACAACAGTGCCGAATATATGGGCAATCTTCCCTCTCGGCGATCATGGCTAGAACGGCGTTGCGGCTGTCCCGGACTCTGCCGAAAAATAACCGACTTGTTTTAACATTACATCTTAAAACGTTTTTGCAGCATAAGAACTGCGAATTGAACCTACTTACTGAATTTTTACATGTAATTTTTTTGATGGGATACAGTTTTGCAGGAATTGCAGGTGACTGAACTAATCATATTATAATAAATTAATAATACAACAGAAAACAGGTTTTTGTCATAAAATAAAAATAAAATAAAATATTTATATAAGTACTTATTTTTATTACTGACCTGACTTTCCTAACAAAAGTAATTTTAATGGAATTCCGGATTAATTTGTTTGGAACTAACAAGACAAGTTTAATATAATAATTGATTTTTTTACAAATATGTTTTAAAAATAATCATATCATTACAATAAAATAAGTTAATATATATTGAGACCATTAGTGGCCCAGCGGTAAGAGTGTGCGACTTTCAATCCTAAGGTCGCAGGTTTAAACCCAAACTCGTACCAATGAGTTTTTCGGAATATCATTTGATATTTAGGTAGATACCAATCGCTTTTGAAGGTGACGGAAAACATCATAAGGAAATCGGACTAATCCTAACAAGGCCTAGTTTTCTCTTTGGGTTGGAAGGTCAGGTCAGGTCAGTCGTTTTCGTAAAACTAGTGCCCACGCCAATTCTTGAGATTAGTTGCCCCAGATTCCCTGAGCATACATAAGACAAAACGCTAGGTAGAATAGGTAGGTACTTATAAGGACAAAGGAATTAGGTATTTATTTATTTCAATACAAATAATTAAACAGTTTGAATATCATCGAAAAGTGCAAATTATTATTAAATCGCTCACAAATTGTAAACCACGTTTAATTTAATCTCAATGCCCCGATCAATTATCAACAACAAAACCCACTCGCACAATTAACAGAAACCAAGTTATGTCAAAATTAATTGGCCGAAAACCGTTATGCATCGCACACGTTCGAAAGCAACGGGTTCGAATTTCAAATGAGGCACGCCCCCCTCTGCTCCGCCCCGCCGCCATCTTGAATGGGGGGACGAGGGAGAATTATTTCATTCCGCGTTGGGCCGCGCTGGTTAACGGATTTAAACAATTGCCTTAACTGTGAATGGGTAATTTTTGGATGTGGTGTGGGTATTTATCCAGCGTGCTTTGATGTTCATGTAGGTTTTATGCCCTTGAAGCATGATTAATCTGTAGTTAGTACTCTAAAAATATAAACCTTGGGTTGGGGAAAGAAAACTCTACAGTTCAACTGAACACTCACATTTTCTCTCCTATGGGCAATAGTTACCAGCTTACGGCCACATATAAGAGTATCTAATGATTTTGTTATACAAATACATACAGGTAAATGGAAAGGAGTAGGTACCCAATACTGTATGCGTAAGGGCTGGACTGAATAACAAAATCAACCTTAATAGCTAACTTTTCAGTAGTCCATAGGAAAGATCTGAACATCCAGAAAACTTTTCGACTCACTTAAATTATTAATTAAAATATTTATCTGCGTATACATAATGTAAATATAAACATTTTCGACATTTTCTAATCATAATAACACATCACACACACACACACACACACACACACACACACACACACACACACACACACACACACATCACACACACACATCACACACACACACACACACACACACACACACACACACCACATCACACACACACACACATGTCACATGATGTGCATGTTGGTCACATGTGGTCAAGACAAATATTCTAACTGACTGACTGATTCTAAGACTTTAACTGAACTGTTTTTAACTTACAACTCACTTTATTAATTATTTATTAGGTCTACTATTTTTTTTAGAGTCAGAATAAATGTAAGTAACTTCGAACAGAAATTCGTTTGATATTTTCAACCAAAGCCACTATATGCAAAAGGTTGCAACTGAGCTTTCTCTCTATTACCGCGGGAGCATTTCAGGCAATTTTTGCGTGGGGAGACAGGGGGAAATATTTTCGTTAGGAAAAGCAGTTTTATTTTATTTTGTGCTGGTTTTTCCTTGTAAAACTTGGTAGGAATATTTACCGCTATATAAACCACTAATTTTTTATAGTAAAAGTATATCCTTTTACTATGAAGATATCTTCATAGCTACGTTTCCCTGGCTTTTGACACGGCTTTGGCAACTAATACCAAGATTTAGTGTAGGCACTTAGTTAGTACAAAAGTGACTGCCATCTGTCCTTGCAACCCAGACGGTACTTAGGTGAACTAGGCTTTATTGGATAAGTCCGGTTTCCTCACGATGTTTTCTTTCACCTTAAATTAGTTGGTAAATTATAAATTGAAAGAGATGTCATATACTAAATAAAAAGTGACCAAGGTCCCCGGTGAGCAGGGCTGGGATCGAACCAGCGACCTCCTGCTTTCGCGGCAGACGCCCTAACCACTGGGCTACCCGATCACGGCTCACGGATCACGGCCGTGATCGGGTAGGCAAGTGGTTAGGGCGTCTGCCGCGAAAGCAGGAGGTCGCTGGTTCGATCCCAGCCCTGCTCACCGGGGACCTTGGTCACTTTTTATTTAGTATATGACATCTCTTTCAATTTATAATTTATATATAGTAGTGTGACTTCTTAAAAAAACACAAAAACATGAATCAAAAAACATTTATTACATTTAATAAATGATTTGATTCGTGCTTTATAATTGTTTAGTTGGTAAATTAAATATCAAATGATATTTCGTACATAAGTTCCGAAAAACTCATTGGTATCTAGGATTTGAACTGGCCACCAACGCTTCATAGGTTTTTTTTAAATCTAATTAATAAAAGGGGTTTTATCACGGTTTTATCATATTGGATAATGTCACCCCCATCGGCACAAATCACAATATTGCCTTCGCTTATTTCCTAATGACTAATTTGTACAAATCTTTAGCTGGTTTGGATAAAGGGTGTGCTAAAATCTCAATACATGTGCCAACATCCAAAATATTTATCTTATGTTTAAGTACAAAAGCATGTCATGTTGATGGTGCCAGCGGCCAACATAGTCTATAGACGCCTGAAATTTCAGGGATTAATGCGATTTGCTTTCAAAACCTGTAGTTTCAAGAACCCCACGTGGTAGGCTCTCGAAATGGAGGTCAAAGTAAAATGTAGACGATAGTACAGTAGAAGATTGGTTCGAAGCGGAGTTTTCCTGCTCTGACAACCTGCTCCTGTCCCATACAATGTTCCGTTCATGTATTTTTTTTCTATTCATAACGTTGGTTTTTTAAATGAATATAATTTATTAGTTCAACAAACTAAACTAAAACGTGTTATATGAATTTAAATCTAAAAGTATAACTCAACTAAATCTTAAATGCGGCATGGTACCCAGGACGCTGGCAGCATTTCCTCGCTGGATTGCTAAGCTAATACGTTGAGCGAGGAAGCTGCCAGCTCTTGGGTCTCCTGTGGCGTCTTTGAGTCTCTTCAATGGGTCTTTGAAGTGACTTAGAGCGCAAGGGCCCCACGTTGTTAAAACAGATCACCATCTTTTTTGTTATCCCTTGTATATGTCACCGTTAAATTGTAAACCCCCGACAGATTATAATTTGACTAGGGATATTATAAACTAACCTAACATATCCGCTTGTTTACAATCTCGCGCGTTAGTTTATAAACTAAACTGTATATGTACATATACACACGATTGTACATTACATACGATTGTTGTATATTACATACGATTGAAAAACATAACCCTCCATTTGCAACTTGGCATGAAAGTAAAAACTTACCTCAGTTTACACTACCACCACTGCATAAGCAGCTTTCTTTCGCATGAGCACACAGCTTAAGCCACAGCCAAGTTTAAAACTAAAAGAAAGTCACCTATCATATTAAGCTGCAGCTCCAAGTGACCTGGAACTCAAAAACTCGGCTCGCTTAGCAACTTAAGGAGTTAGCGAAACTTGCGGCCGCCTGTCGGGGCGACGCGACAGCTGCGGTCGTGTCGTCGCGACAAAACTCCTTCGTCCCAGAAGATACTCTACCTGATTTTCTAGGAACCTTTCATGTTTTATTGATATAGTTTGTAATCATAGTGCTACTAAGGAAGGAAGGTAGTGCTATAAGGAGTGGAAATAGCTGAGATATTCGTACACTTTATTTACGGAGACAGATAAAGTTTTATGCCTAATGTGACGACGATTTTGTCTATAAAATATTATAGAGCAATGTGTAACTTACCTAGCTACTTACTTCTACCTACCTTAAATCTAAAATAGGTCTTTGAGGCATTGTACCTAAGATGCTGGCGCCATTTCCTCGTTGTATCGCAATGCTGATACGTTGTGCGAGGAAGTCACCAGCTCTTCGGTCACCAGTAACATCAACCAGACCTGTTTCATTACCTCTCACCTAATTATATGTATGTACAGCTACTAAGAAAGGCATAATGAGTGAAAATAACTGAGATGTTCGTTCATTTAAGAATAACATTATCCCCGACGCGACAAAATTTAATCAAAAATTTCATACGTACGGTCAACAGCAGGCCAAGATAACCATTTGCAGTTCAAAATTAGCGGTTATGCCTCCGATACAAAGGTGGCACCACGTCCCGAGTAGATAGTCTGACATGCTTTAGTTGGCACTTTAACCTTTTCTCATATTAATTGCGTACCTACTTTTTTTGGGTCGGGGGTTTTTAAATTTTTTAATTGAATTGTAATTTTACTGTTTCATGCCATCAGTCTTTTAGGCAAATTTTTTGTGTAGGTTTTTGCAGTGCAGTGTGTTAAGGTTATACACTTAATTTTTTTTAGGGCCATTTGCACCACCCGGGGTTAGTTATATGACTCGGAAATAAGCGTTTTTTGTATGGAATTTGACAGCTTAACTCCGGGTTAGCGGTTAACCCAGGGTGGTGCAAGTGGGCTTTAAACTACGACTAGTTACCTAAGGGTAATGGACTAGATGAAATAGAGTCACTCCCAACACCGATCCCACCATGAAACTATTCAGGTGTGAATCGAACACGGTTTAGCCATCAGCGACTCCCCCCCTCCCCCCACTCGGCACTGATTCAAATTGAATCGAGCTGCACTCGCTGTGTGCATTGCGGATGTGGCTTTCAAGCGGTTCAAATTAGTTGCAGTTCCTGTTTCAATTCCGATTTTAAACCCACTACGCATAGAGTTTTCATCAGTTCAAATTATGTTTGCCGTAATAAATCATCCGGCAACTTTCATATTTTGACCCCTCGATACGCTAACGCGGTCGAGAAGTTAATGTCGTACAATTTTATACTAGGCCTTCACCTTCAGGTTGTTACAAAACACCCAAACGAGACTTCAACAGCTGATAAGGTCAATGACCCTGCGTGAGATGCAAGTAGAAAAAAACTGCCAAGGAGTGGAATTCTCTGCCGGCGTCTATATTTCCGTGCACATATAACCCGAAAGCCTTCAAATCAAGGGTGAACAGGCACCTTCTGGGCGAGCTCGCTCCATCGTAGGCCGCGTCTTTGTCCTCGGCTAGTCTGTGGCCAAGAGTTAGCCAATTTGTTATAAAAAAAACAGCTGATCGAAAATGGATCTATCTTCATACTAAGTAAATTTTTTTTAATGTTGAAATGTTTGCATTTGCATGGCACTCAGGGTAATTTACCTTGTCCTCATCAGCTGTTAAAGTATCGTTCGGGTGTTTTGTTACACCCTGTGTGCTCTACACATTCTACAAGAATGTTCTATATAAAATGTGATTCTTCGAATAAGTACTTACATGTGAAAACGTGGAGAAACCAACCCAAAAGGATAAACTAGGCCTCTGGGATTAGTCCGGTTTCCTCACGATGGAAAGCGATTGGTAATATTGACCAAATCAAATGATATTTAAATATTACACTCTTACGTACAAGCAGGGACCGGAAAACCCCTCTTTAGGCTTAAGCCTATCGAGTTGGTTACCTAATCATATCTGTTACACAATGATACTGTAACAGCAACATTCAGTAACCAAATACAAACGGTAAGCGAAATGTTGCTGTAACAGTAACCATAACCCGGTTAACTGCAAAACCCAATCCCGATAGGGTTTTTGTTTGGGGTTTTCTTTAGGTTACTGTTAACCTTATTATAACAAACGAGTATACTCTTTACGTGTAAGTAAATTAGATTCAATATCTAATAACAGTAGAGGCTGGCATCGGCAAAGACAATTCCGTGTCAACAGTGAACGATAGAAATGTCGTAAAGGACATATAAAAACCTCGTACTTAGGACATTTTGTATCTTGCACTGTTTTTTGGGTCCAACAGGTAGAATAACCCAGGTTTGTTTCATAGTTCTCACTTCAATCAATTTTGAAGTATAAGCCGTTACACTAGAGTTGTATTAATAATAACAAGCGGTTTCTACGTCTTACACTTTCAAATTAAAGCGAAGACGGCAACGCGACGGCACGTGTTAATAATTTCTTATTTTTCTTCAAATACACAACAACCCGTTAGATTGAACTAGCTTATTTCATCAAATAAAATGTCATCATACCTTACAACTTCAATTCACGTTATAATAAATAAAAATACTTCTATTAATTACGTGAATTTCTTAAGCTTTCGAAAATTAAAAGTGTAGTACTAAACAAAATTGCAATTAATGAAACTGCAACATCATTACGTTTGCTTGCATGTTGTGATTTAAAGTTATTCGTAGTGTTTATTTTGACGGATTTAACTTGTTCAACGAATTTAGTGAATATCTCTTACGAGTCTTACGACTAACGTCGGTAGGTGATATTTTGTTAAGTTATTTAATCAAAACATTCAAAACCATTGTAGTAGGAACGAATAGGAATAAATCGTCTAATACCGCACGTGCAATGATAATTAAACAACTTAGGTAGCCAAGTTTACAAGTCGGGCTCGCGTGTAATTTAGATCCGAGTATCCGTGGTACTCGTAGAAACAGATCTTAAATACACGCGGACCTAACCCATCCTTATCCGTTACCATAACGTTTTAGGGCATTTTCAAAAATAGGGTACCATTTTCATTTCTTTTTGAATATAGGAAGTTTTGGGTTTTTTGTAACCAGAATCACGAGTACTATTGGAAACAAGAAAAATAGTGTCCCGTTTTTTTTGTCAGCTTTGTAACGCATTTTTTTTCATACATTTCGTATCGGCCGTTACAAACCTGACAAAAATTTTTTTTTATGGATAATTGAGGACCCATTTTCATTAAAAGGATGCACTTTTTTCTGAAAATGCCCTTTAACGCAATTCAGTTAAGGTTCAGGTTCAGGTAAGGAACCTGTATTGAGTTGTATGGCAGCGACTCAGTTTAGGCCCTAAACTGAATCACGTTAAGACGTCATGGTAAGGCCCCTTGGCGTGTAAAGTAACAGTGCATGATAATTAAAATAAAAAGTAGGGATACAAACAAAAAATTAGACATACTCGTAGTACATATTATGATCAATGTGAACAACAATCAAAATACAAAATATTCAGCAAAAACAATTCTACAACGATAGTAAAAAATAATATCACACTTTTGTCTTAAATCTTCATAATAGGTAGGTCTTCCCATCACGGAACAATTGTGTTCCGGACCTTTGGGAGGCGTACGCGGAGCCGAAGCCAACACGCTGAGACCCTTTCGACAATTTAATGAAATGTAAGGGGTACACCGAGCGAATGATGCACCTGCCCGAGTTATGGGATGCAGAGGCAGCACCGCCAGGGTGTATAGACTATTGAGATTTAATGGAAACTAAAATATACTGGTCTATTAGGTGAAGGTGGTTGACTAAATACTGTATTATAGAGAATAAAATCAGACGTCTGCCTAACAAAATGGTAATAAATTTAATTTACGGCAAACGGTGACTCGCCCACATAAGATGGGCCCCCACAAAAAGCGACATCTAAGAGAGCTCGAGAGCAACACCAGTATGAGGGCTGGGGGTAGAGAGGTGTCACTAAACTTTGAACATATAGCCAACTCGCCACTTAAGTTTCCACATCTAGTAGGTAGGTAATTATTAGGATTAGCTTTTGGAGCCGACGTGCTCATATTAACAAAGGCTCGTTTATAAAACAAAAAAATGGCCTTGCACGTGCAGACTACGGATAGGTATGAGTTGTTGGTAAGGGTATCGTTATAAAAATTATGGCAATTTAAAATGATAATATTGAAAGCAGCTCTAGAAATTCCTGCTTCAAAAACTTTACTTGCATTGTTTTTACTAATTACTCTCATGAGACAATGACATTTAAGTGCACAAAGATGAATACCGACCGAGTGCAGGCTTATTGTTATTGCCCTTATCGGTTCCACATAAACAATGAATCTCGGCAATGTCTAAGCCGCGATGCGTTATATTATCTTGGTCTGGTATTTTACATTAATATTCTTACAATTTACGTAATCCAGTCAAATTATTATTACACATATTTTGAGTTGATACTTTGTATCCCGATACCTATACCTACTAATTGGTGTCACGGTAAACACTTCCGCTTTTCTATGTTTTCTGTGTGTATGTACACGAATGCATAGAATGAGCAGAAATCTAGATCCTGGATGGCTTTATGGATCTAGGGTGCCATGAAACATTGCTATTAAAGTAATATAAATAGTTAAATACGGTATAAGAGGGCAAGCGTACTGTTGGCTAAAAAGCTATCTCAATGGGCAGCGACAATGTGTAGAAGTTACAAAAATAGTTAAAAACCTTAACAAAACGTATAATTCGCCGTTCATCATTAACACATGCGGCGTGCCATCGGGTAGTATACTAGGGCCGTATTTGTTTTTACTTTACATCACCGATTTACCTGGCGCCACACAAAATGACACTATACTATTTGCAGATGACACAACCATAGTAATTAAAGAAAATACAGATGGTTCTCTAAGAAATATTATTACATGTACCTACATTAACAAATGTAACAAATTGGTTAGAAAATAATAATCTCAAAGTTAACTTAACCAAAACACAACTGGTTTAATTTCAAACTTATAATAGCAAAACCAATTAGATTATCTGCCGATTTTAATGGCGTAAGTACAACTTAATGAAACGGAAAGTGCAGTTTTTCTAGGAATTAAGAATGATAAGTTTTGTAATTGGAAAGCCCATATTAATACCCTTTGTAATAAGCTACATCGATTTAATTATATTTTGTATCGTCTGCGAGCAACCGTCTCTGAGGTGGCAGCAACGGCAGCCTATAACGGTTATGTATCGTCGCAAATCTGTTACGGAATAATAATATGGGGCAACTCATCAGATGCTGATAAGGTTTTCTTAGCCCAAAGAAAGTGTTTACGAGTAAGATCTTTGTGTGGAGCATATTACCTAGATAGTTGCAAGCCATTATTTAAAAAAGTATACTACCCTTGCCATCCTTATATGTATTTGTTATGTGTATATTCGTAAAACATAATATAGAATTGTTTAAAATGAAAGGAAGGGAAAAACGATATAAATACGATCTAAATACCGACACATCAGACATTAAAACTATTTCAAAAAATACGTGTGGCACTCGGGGACTGCCGCGGTAAAGCTATTGCATATCATTTTGTATCAACTTATGCAATTATAATTATTTATTTATTTTAAGCTGTTGGTTATTCAGGAATATTTATCATTGAAACTATAGGTTTATGATAACTGAAATGAGAAACATAAGTTTGCGACTAACATATTTGATTTTGGCGGGACTAAAATAATAGTGTTTATTTTGACGTTTGACATCGCCGTATCTCTGGTAATAAAAGCTACTGTCCTCAATATTTTGTATAGAATATGACACTTAGCGACATTCGTTTGGAGATATATCCTTTCCCCGATAAAGAACTTTGTAACAAAGTGAATAAAGTCGGTTTCGGTCCGTCGGAGGTCGGAGTGGGGAGCGTCAGGTTTTTTTTCGTTACGGAATTTCTGGATTCAGTCCCCGCGCTCAAGGCCCGCGATAGAAGCTATGCAATAGCTTAAAAAAAAATTCTAACTCTATGGCCATCAAATTATATTATAATTATTCTTCCTGTTACATATGAGAGTTCTTAAAGGAAATAAAATCAGTAGAAAACTCTTTTTCATTGTTAGATTTTGTATATAATTAGATATTGTTATTATAATTTTAGTATTATAAATTTACGAAAACGGGGCTTAATCGTGTATAAACTTTGAAAACAAACCTCCGACGTTTCAAGGGCGACATTGCCCCCGTGGTCCCGGAGAAAGACTGTAATTTTAGTAGTATTTCCGTGAATATACCTACTTAAAAAAGTTATACCCAGAGTATCTCGAGATGCGATATTGTAATGTAATAAAATAAATTATAGATGTTTAATTACTCATTTATTGTCGGTACATTTTCAAATTAATTTAAACACATTACAGAAGCGTCTTGTCACACACGATACCGGTTTTCTGCTCTGTTTGGAACATGCCATTAGGCCACGTGTAATTAAGACACGACTCGTGTACACGGAGCCACGTGTCAGCGTGTACTCTTGTAATCGGGAGCCCTAATCTCAAACTCGTACGATTATACAAATTTTGCTCATTACTACGATAATACGAGATACGAAAAAATAATATAATAATAAGTATCCAATATCAAAGTATGTCATAATCATTTGGAGCACCGCTTGCTGCACTTGCTTACAATTAACTCAAATACATACTTTTGTTTTGCCAATGGTAGCAAATAGCGGTCTCAAGTGAAAACACGTCAGACGTCAGCGTGCGTAGCCAAGATGCCAATCGCTCACGCTTAATAATGTATCGTAGCTACCTCTCTCTATCTCTCTTTCTTATTAGCGTGACAATGACAGTTGCATTTCATTAGCGAGTGAGCGTGAGCGGTTGGCATCTTGGCTACGCACCCAGGTAAGAAAAGAAAGCAATTGCCGGCAAAATCGTATTAAGATTGGTAATAAACAAGACTTTTATTGTCGCATTATCACTCTTGACGCATATATGAGAAATTAAGGAAAGACAAAAACTATTCACCGTTTTATAATGTAAACAGTTTGAAATCACGATTTCCACTTAAAACTTATCTGCTATGAATAGCATTGTAGTGTCTTTTGTTAAACCCAATCGCTAATTACCTGCAGAAAATGAAATGCAGTAATACAAAAACCTGTAATATAAATTACAAATTTATTGTCTTAAGAATAAGGGTCAAATTGGAATAGGACGCATTTCACATAAAACCTTTTAGAAATGAAATATGATCTGACCACCTGGGGACAATTGTATAATTTATTTTGTAACTTAAAATATTAGCGGAACTCTCTTTCTAATAAAAGGGATTGAAAAGAGACTTCCGCTAATATTACAAGCTACAACTGATTATGCAATAGGCCTCCGGTAGCGTGTTTTGCAAGTCTTAGTTAGAGGGTGGTATTTATTATATTATTTTTGCTGTAGTTGAGTAGTGTATGAACTAAGCATGGATTAAAAATTCAAGAATCCAAATGCATTAAAAATCCAAAAAGTAGGCCAGTTGTCGATTGTAAGAAATATCGGGAATAGAATACAGTGTAGCTAACGTTGCCGGTACTTGGTAGCGTAGCGACTGAAGCTTGCACAATATCCTCAAATCGATAAGAAATCTGTTCCCACTTTTTTTAATATCTACCTACGTAAGTTGCAAAATTTAACACAAGCTACAATAATCAAATCAACTTTTAATTATGAAAAATAAACAGACACCTGGTTGACCACGCCTCGGTTCTTAATTTCAAAAGGTTATACGTTGAGTGCATGCTATAACAATTTGAACTTTATTGCCAAAGGAATACTGTTGTTATTAATAAAATATCTCTTGTTCTTTATGGTACTATTTCGTGCAGGTAATTAGCTGTTGGTTTTACAAAGGATAACAATGTCGAGATTTTAAAAAGTTTTAACTTTACCGACAGCCGTCACAAGATGTACTCACAAAATAGCACTATTTGCTGAATTTTATCGCTTCGTAATCTGAGACTAATAGTTATGTTTTGTTTTTAAATAATATCAGAATAATTGCGCTAAGTTACCCATGTATGATGATTATTTATGACTCTACCTATATTTGACTGATTAACTACAAGAAAAATAAATAAACTTGAGCATAGTAGAAACAAACGCTCACGCCGCTTTCATTTCTATGTATGATAATAAAAATGTTAGGCCTAAAATGTTAGGTTATAGTAAGGAAATAAAGAAACGATGCCACACTAAGAGCAAAACAAACCTGGTTCCACAGCGAGCGACAACGTCCTAACTCCTAGCCATGGTCATTCAATATTAAGTCTAATTCCTGGGCGTATAAAGATTACTTTCGTTTGAACTGTTCAAAACAGAATAAAACACTAACAGAATTCATTGGGGTTAGTTACTGGTTAGAGGTTAATTGGGGTTAACTGGACCGATAAGGTTTCCGAATGATTAAGGTTTCCGTATCATGAGTTAACCGAATTGGAGGTGTTTTGAAAACAACCTTTAAAATAACCTTATGAAAAACCCGGGTTATGGTAACCGGTTCCGGTCCCTGCGTACAAGACGTAAACCTATATATACTATAAGTAGGTATTATTTAGTAGCTTTGTGTCGTGCCGCTCGTGCATCAAAAGTACGGAGTCAATTTTTAGGCAGTAATTCATATACTTAATTTTACTTTTATTTATGATGCGGGTCACGTGGGTGACAAAGTATCAATGTTGCTAGGATAACTCGCACTAGGACGAGACAGGACGAGACGGGACGGGACGATTTGTCAATTTCTATAGAAATAATCACGTGATAGCTCGGAGCCCTTGGATATCACGTGACGTTTTATATAGAAACTGACAGATCGTCCCGTCCCGCCCCGTCCCGTTCTGGTGTGAGTCATCCGATACGTCACGTGACATCCGAGGGCTGCGAGATATCACGTGATTATTTCTATAGAAATTGACAAATCATCCCGTCCCGCCCCGTCCCGTCCACTGTGTGTCATCCTTATATATAAGTGTATTTGGAGTCAATTTTATTTCGCATTCTTGAAACGGTCGTTATGTAATTAAAATTAAAGCTTGGCTTTAAAATCCATCTGTAAAACATATAAATTCCAGTCGACGTCAACCATTTTAATATCTCGGCAATAAACAAAGGCGGTTAGAAATTTAAACTCACAGTTAAATTGTTACGTTCAGGGTAAATTGAGCGCCGCGTCGCTGTAATAAGTGATAACTCTCTCAAATAATGAAAATTGTTCAGCGCCTGCGGAGTGTTCATACTGGGGCACTTACAACCGCTCCCAGACGAAAATTATCACCGTCTTCTTCATACAATTTAAACTTTCGTAAGTCAAACTTACTGTAATATTGAAACCGGCCAAGTGCGAGTCGGGACCCACCCACCGAGGGTTTCGTACAATGGATACTCCCCACACCCATAGACGCGTAGAAGTCTCGGTGCGCGGTAATTATATGATTTGCGGATTTTACCGACAAGGGGTCTGACAGAGAGACGGACGGACAACACAGTAATCCTATAAGGGTTCCGTTTTTTCGTTTACAGTTTTCGTTCACGTTTTTTCGACATTTCTATTCCATCTTAACCCGTCTATTTTTTGGACAAAAAGGAATTTTAATTTATTATTTTTATGTATTAGAACAGGCGTAGCCGAGTTGTACCGACAGCATACAAAAATATAGGTAGTCCTTGCCCATGCCTTCTAATTTAGACAACCGAGAGGAATCAAATAGTTTTTAATTTTTATTTTACAAGGATTTCAACACAACACTCATCAAAAAACCATTCAATCTTCTCCAAACCTTACCTTATTTAAAACGAGATATTTACGAGTACCATGTATATTTGTTTATGTGACCTCCCGAATTCCCGATATTACCGCACTGTTACAAGCGCCATGTCCACGGTGTAACTGATTTACTGTTAGTTTTTGTTTGTGGTCTACCCACCCTATACCTACCCTCTTACAGGTTCTTTTATTTTGCGCGGTGTCACTGCCGCTATTACTCGTACCGTCCACTTTCTCATTCGGAGCTTGATCACGTTCACTCACACGTTTGTCACCCACGTAGGACACTGTTGAAGATACTATATCCCATTGACTTGAGACTACATAACGCCAAACACTACGATCCTTTCCTTTTTACAACTGTTAAAATGATCTTACTTACAGGTGTCTTACTACGAACGTCAAAAATTATCATAAAACCGGGAATCCGCCTGGTTTTTAATTGAAATATTTATAATTGCGAGAGCGCTGCGAGATAGAACTGTAAAGCAATTATTGTTTTTACTTTGTCTTTTAAAGCAGAAATTTGCGAAATTAATGGATAATTTTATTATTCCTTAACAGCGGAAAATGCAAGATTATTTTGAATATTGGAATGTTTGATTGCTACTGTTGTTTTTTTTGTTATTGGGCGTATACGCTTAGAGATTGATGGACAAGACAAGATATATTATATAAATAGATATAACCTACATCGCTGAAGGTACAACAATGAAATTTGGCTGTAACGATGTTTAGAAATTCAACTCTCCTCCCTCAAGGGTTGAATTTCATCTCCATTTTTGCTACTTACATCACTTTAGTATATGTGCCCCGAGTTAGCACAGGTACTAATTTTTTAAATAGGAAAGTGTGTGTGTCTGTTTGTTTGTCCGTCTTTCACGGCAAAACGGAGCGACGAATTGACGTGATTTTTTAAGTGGAGATAATTGAAGGGATAGAGAGTTACATAGGCTACTTTTTGTCTCTTTCTAACGCGAGCGAAGCCGTTATTGTATAATGTAAGGCTGGCTTATGATTATATTTATTAATTTATAAGTACTGTTGTGCTAAAGGTACTGTCGAATCCCTTTCTCATCGCGGTTTGATAATAACCGCACGTAAAATTACCCGAATATTTTTGTATAGGAAATGTCATACAAACCCTGGATTGTTCTAGTAAACTCGGAGAACTTCGCTCGCTCCGCTCGCTTGTTCAATTACCTGTACATTATTGTAGGGAAATACCAAAAACAGAGAATGTTCTAAAAAGTTCTCAGGGTAACGTCTCAAATCACGTAGTGGCCTTAAGAAATACAATCAGCGTCATGGATATCCAGAGACCTGTTCCCAGCGATAGGACTCAAACAGGAAAGTCAGTATACATTAAAAACAATTTGATTGATATTTTCAACGCCCAAGGCGACAACTAATAAACATGCACTTATCACCGCACGATCATACAATACTGTCCTGCCACGTGTCTGCTTGATATTACTTTTTTATTTGCCTCAACACCCCTCCAAACTTGTCAACATGTTCCAATGCTTACTCTACCACCCCTATTGCAACCCTAAAACTAAAAAAACATTCGAAAACCAACCGTAAATACTAAGGAATAAAGAAGCAGGGATTTTTTCGCGACAGCAAAATGTTATTTGGATTTGGTTGTTTGCACATAGGATATTATGGGCCCTTTAGAGTGGCGAACTATTTGTCAATATTCTTTGGTGATGCTGACGATTCCCATGAATGGATTAGGAGTGTTTTAGACTTAGAAATAACAGATTAGTCTGATTGTGCCCTTGTTTGTATATAGATAAGTGTATTAAATACGTCTCCAGTAAAATGATTTGTTAAATTTCAAGTGAGAATGACTTTGGAAAATCATAGTCTTGTTTAAAAAACTTGTGTTATGAAGTTATGGCCACTAGGATTAAGTATCGCTCGGTTTTCAGCTGTTTACAGTTAGGTACAGTCAACCGATTTGAACCTAGGCCACTGTAGCACTGTCATGATGATGAATGACGCTACAAATAAGAAATTTTCTTACTGCTTGTCATTTTGACATGGTTCTAGAGTGGCCTGAGGTTTCAATTGGTTGACTGTACCTTAATTTATTTCGTAACGGATGGCTCACACTAGGACGGGACGGGACGGGACGGGGCGGGGCGGATCTGTCAACTTGTATAGAAAGAATCATGTGATAGCTTGGAGCCCTCGGATATCTATTACCTATTTTGAACTTTAACTTTGTTTGACAGGTTTCAAAATCGACTACATTTTGACATTCACATGCCCAATTAAGGGGTAACACTTTGACAGTGAGTGATATCAAAATTGATGAAAACTTAGCATATTCAGACTCGTCGTTTTTTTAGAACATTGGATGCGGGTGGCGACGTCTTTTGTGGAAATTCTGGGACGCATTTGTCTGACAGCCTTCTTTCGGCCTAATGATGATGATATTTTTTTGTGGTGGAAATTAAAGATATAATGAAATAAACTACAACTTTAGTATGAAATATCCCACCAAAAATATAGGTGTGAAAATGGAAGCCAAGTTCCATATGAGAATATCTTTATTTGTCGACTCCGCCGACAAAAGATCTGATATCTAAATGGGTGCCAAGTTCTGTAGAAGTTAAAGATTTGACTTTGCTAGTTTTTACCGTTTATTTTTTTTTAATAATAAAAAAATGAAGTATATTTTTCTTCTATTTATAAGCTTATTCAAGATAACTAAAATGTCGTGGTGCGAACATTATAAATACCACCGATCTTCTGTTTTGGCTGTTTAGGGCCAATGCCTTCGTCTTATTTCATCGTTTCAACCGTTTTAAAAAGTTTGAATGAATGCTTCAAATGCATGAAACAAATGAAATTAACGTCTGTCCCTATGCTCACGATTTTTGGATGCTTATATCTTAATAACCAATTAAGCTATAATTATGAAATTTGGGGATCTTGTTAGTCTCGGGAGTCTAAATGGATGGGTAATATTTCGTGTGTTTATAATCAGTAGATTTTGAGTAACAAAGGGGTCAAAAGTGCGTCCCGATGGTTCGGGTAAATACACACTGCAGTTGCGTCGCCTGAACTTGGCTGGACACGCTGCCGCGTGTCTATACCTCCGTGACATTAATATTGAAACCTTTAAAGGTATAGCCTGATAACCACAGTCCGACAGTAGGTTTTTTTTAATTTATATGCCTCCGTTTTTCCAACACTGAAAAAAAGGGAGGCATATACATATATATATAAATAAATCTCTTGCCATACTATAAATTTGAGTCAATCACATCTGACACAATATTGCAGTCATCTTTATTTAAAAAAAGAATAACTACCTACTGGCTGGAAATTCAGAGTTTCAGCGACTGTAAAAAAGTTCCCACCAGCCAGAGACAATTGTTTTCTCTAAAAAACCTCGGGTTCGCGGCTTCATCAAAAAGGTATTTCATTAAGTCCTCTAGAAAAGTCGTGATGGACTTGAAAGAAAGATCCCACATTCCTTCGTTCCTTGATGAAGAATGTTCATTTTAAAAGGCCGTTCTTTCTTTTGTTTTTGATCTTTTCCGTGGCAGTTAATGAAATGTTTTGTTTTGACGTGCGGTCAAGCTATCGCGCTCAAATTTTTGTAATAGTATTTTAAATATTTTTCGAAAAATCTGAAGAGTTAGTAATTGATATCTGCGTAAATGTTACAATAATATGATCGTCAATATACCGTATTTCGTTAAGATATTTTTATCGAAGACCTCGCCTACTTATTGCAAGCAATAGTAGTTAATGCAACTATACATAATGAGGGCATTACAACACGAGTGTGGGCTTATATTTTATCATGATCCGCGGCCCGCTGTGCGCGAAGAACAGCCGTCGCGTCGCAAGCGCATCTCATGAATAAGAGTCGCAAATAGACCCAAAACCTATTTTTCTAAGCGTTGGAAGGCCTGCAAGTTTCAATCCGATGATTGCGGGTTCAAATCCTGCCGGCTCGTACGAATGAGTTTTTATGCTTACCAATCGATTTTCCGGTGAAGGAAAACATCGTGAGGAAACCGGATTAATCCGAATAAGGCCTAGTTTACCCACTCGGTTGGAAAGTCAGATAGCAGTCGCTTTTGTAAAACTAGCGCCTACGCCAAATCTTAAGACCAATAAATAAGCCGGGAAAACGCTAAGTCGAAGAAGCCTTACGGGTGTTTTCTATTTAAAATTTCGTCCAGTTTTGTTTCAAAACCTAGCGGATTTATTTTCTTGTGTAAATTCAGAATAAGCCGTTATTGGGCTGCGTCCATTTCAAAACATTAAACATGCAAACGATGTAGTTGGCAAGTTCGATACTAACTAATGGAAATGCATTCTCTCACTGTACACTCATAGATATACCAACTCCACGCAACAATACAATACAATACAATACAATACAATACTGCACCTCAAAACAACAAAAATACCACAAACTGGTATAGATAACGTGTGAAAAAGAGATAAACAACAGCAACTCAACAGCAACAGCAACTAACATTGTGCAACATCGGTGTTTAGTATTTTTTTATATAAGTACACCGTGTTTCTAGGGTTCCGTTCCTCAAAAAGAAAAAACAGAACTCTTATATGATCACTTTGTAGTCCGTCCATCCGTCCGTCTGTCTGTCAAGAGCCTTTATCTCGTGACCGCGTAAAGGTAGCAGGTTGAAATTAATACCACATATAAAGGTCTGCGGTTCCTTGACGCTGTCAAAAAAATCAAATATCAACGTCAACGCAATCAAAAGATATGGCCGTTTATGTTGCATTTCCCATACATTTGCAATCGGAATCAAAATGTATAAGGCACTTCCCGTTGACCTAGAATCACGAAACTTAGCAATAAGCAAGAACTTGTAGTAGAAGTACAGGAAAAAATCCGAAAACAGTATAATTGCCTCACACTGAGAGTTTCGAGCCACCAGTATTTTAAGTACCTAAGGTCATAAATGAGGGGGGGATCCTGTGTGCGGAACCCTCGGTGGGCGAGTCAGACTCGCACTTGGCCGTTTTTTTTAAATACTATACATCCGCGATTGCACCTTGAGACCTTCGAGTATTAGACCAGACGGAGTAGCCAATTGACAGGCCTACCCCTCAGCCGAATGCATATCACAATTATAATCATTCTCATTGTATTGTATGGACTGGCGTTACGTTACGTACAAATAGCCATACGTTTGACGTGCCCCTCCCCCGCAAAACTCACCAGACATTCCGGCTGATTAAAGGATGACTCACAGTAGTCCGTTCCGTTCCGATCCGATACGGGACGATCTATCAGTTTCTATAGAAAGTATCACGTGATAGCTCGGAGCCCTCGGATGTCACGTGACGTTCTATCCTTTAAATTGATCTTACACATCCCATTCATGTTAGATTTAAAAATATAATACATTTTATGGAACAGTTTTCGGCAATGAACGCGATTTACACCGACAATTGACCAAATCTAGGCAATCTTCTTTAATCGGTAATCAGGAACGATTTTTTCTAAATAAACAAGTAATCGATGGCAATCATATTTATACATAGTTCGTCAAACGAAGTCTGACAGTAGTTTTTTTTATTTGTGTGCTTCCTTTTTTTCGGGGTTAAAAACCTTTTTCGCTACAAAGCGGGAAATACATGCCATCGGCTACGGCGTAGCGCTACGAGAAATCCTTGGCACATTGAGTGCCAGCAAGTGCTACGCGCTACGCTCGTAGCCGATTCCGTCGATTTTGTGGAAGAGTAGCGTTAACGAGAAATCATACCTCTATGTTACTTGTAGAATTCTAGTTTTTGAACATTCCGCTGCCCAAAACCAATCCAACCCCACTCCTCCCTGAAATCCTGTCCTGTTCACATCCCCAAATGCACAAGTATACAGTATATACAGACAGACACACAGTAGTGTCTGGGAACGACCCGCTGCGTATCAATAATGCAGGATAACGGACAAAACACTTAGCGGGGTCGGATCCGAACGTATACGGGGGATTGACGCCATTGCGTGGCGCTTTTGTATTTTATATATACGTATTTGGATGTTTAGTGCAATTTATTTTATTAGGAGGCTCAGGTTCTTTGTTACGTATTTTCCTTATTTTGCTTTTTATGTTGTTATAAATGTGATTACTGGTATAATTACCGTTTTATTTATGTATATTAGCGCTTTAGCCAATTGACAACAATATCTCTATTTCACTATTTACCCTTAAAAACTGCTACCGGTGTACTGGTCGTAACATAAATCTCTTAAGATCCAAAACCAAGCGTTTGGAAATAATTAATCGTGAGCCATTATATGCAGATGATGCTGCACTTGTCGCCAATACCAAAGAAAACTTGCAGCAGCTAGTAACGAGGTTCGATAATGTTTGTCGCCAGTTTTCGATGACCGTTATCGCAAAGAAAACTGTTGTCATGACGCAAGGAGTTGATCGTACTCCAGTTATAATGCTCGGTGGTTCTGTACTTCAGGTTGTAGATTACTTTTGCTACCTTGGGTCCACGATGACGTCTTCATTGTCTAATAACAAAGAGTTGGAGACCAGAATTGGCAAAGCATCAACGTCATTCGGGAAGCTCTACTCGCATGTTTGGCGAAACGAAAAACTGACCATTAACACTAAGGTCTGTGTGCATCCAACTTGCGTTCTGAGTGTTCTATTATACGCCTCAGAGACACTGACAACATACGCCTAACAAGAGCGCAAATTAAACGCTTTCCATATGCGCTGTCTCAGAACTATCTTGGGAATCACTTGGAGGGGCCGTGTGAGCAATAGGACTGTGTTAGCTAAAACGCGTTGCTAGAGCATAACAGCAATATTAAGGCAAAGGAGGCTCACTTGGCTCGGCCATGTGCACAGAATGAACCCTAGTAGGCTACCTCGCCAAGTCATGTTAAGCAGATTGAGATTGAAGAGGCCGGTTGGACGCCCAATATTAAGGTATTTAGATTACTGCATGAGGTACCTGGTCTCTTTGAAATCCAACCTCATAGCTGGGAGACTCGGGGTGAAATGAGACCAGAATGGCGGCGTGACCTCAAGAACGGAGCACAGAAACATGTCGAAGTCTCGTTCGAAAGCCTTCACCAGAGAAAATTCCGTAGGGCCAGATCTCTTCAGGACTCACGTCATGTTTGTGATCGCTGCGGCAGAAAATGCCGCTCTGCTATTGGTCTGTACAGTCATCAGAGACGCTGTGGACAACCTTTCCAAAACAGATAATTTTAAACTACTGATGCTGCAAAAATCATCTGTAAGAGATGTTGTGGCCAATATATAGGTATATTACTAAACTCGGACCCATGTAACTCCAAACGGCACGAATATAACTAGTGGACTGTGAGATAGTAGTGGTGTTGGTTTGGGTCCTGGGGTGTAAACGCTTAAGCCTTTGTACCAATTCCCGTCATTTAGTATATTTCCGAAAAATAACTCCACAAAAAATATGTTATCAACGAAGTTGCTTTCAAAATTTCACAATAATTGGTTGATAAATTCGACCCGTAGAGGAGAACAAATGGACAGACGCACGAAAGCATTTTTGCCCAAGCTGAAACGGAAAAGCTTCGCTCACTTCGCTCAATCGGTTAATAACCGCTTCCCACACTGCCAACAAATCGTTCGGGCATAAATTACAAGCAATCAAACGTCGATTACATCGTAATCGTGGCCGCGAGGGTGTTTGCCATTCGCACCGACGCGCGCGCACCCCATGAGATAAACTGCGGAGCGAAAATGTTTAATTGGTAATATATTTTGAGTCATACAATGATCTCCTTTGGCTAGTTTATTTAAATACGAAATAAAACGGACAGTTCAAATTCTAAATGGCGAATGTACTAATAAGTAATTCAGAATAACTTTTATTATAGGCCAGTATGCTTCAGTCTGATTTCCTGCATTCCCTGTCCCTTATCGCCTCCCTGATAATCCTTCTTCCGAGCGTTTCCCTGGCTAATGCCAGCTTGGGATTCTCTCGGAATCTTGGCCCCCTGAGAAACCATATGTTAAGTCTTATAGCTGTAAACTTAACATATAGCGAGGCCAATTACCGAACAACGTCGCCCAAGTGGCAATATACTATTCTATTTATATAATATACTAAGATTTTGATTATAAACATTGGCAAAATTTTCCAACTCTCGGACAAAAGCCATTATTTAAAAGAAGGACATGTGTATATTTAAAATGTCAACATAAAGAAATTAAAGCGCGTGTTAGTCTAAATTATTTTCCACATCCACTTGAATATCAACAAAGCTACAATCATTGTTCACACCCCAAAATGACAATCAGTGTAGTGTAAAACACGTTTGATGTGCCGCGTGTCCGGAATCAATTGACGCCTTTTTATTAGTACCACTCGCTCGCTCGAGAGGCGCGTAATGGAATTGTTATTGACAATCTTGTATTGATTGTGTTCTACACTGGAGGGGTATCTAGGGTTATTGGTGAAACAAATAAAGGAAACTAATAGATAGAATATTTCCCAAAAGCTAACAATACATTTTAGACTAAACTTTTTTCCGTTTAACCGCCTGTGGTGAATGAAAAATGTATTGAAATGAAAGGCGGCCACCTGTCTCAATAAAAATTTACTTAATTCGATTCAATTCAATTCAATTCATTTATTTCAGATAACATTGATAGGTACATTACATTAAAATTAAAATAAAATTAGCATTAAAATAAAATTAAAAATAATTAAAAATTAAAACACACAAAATAGAACAATATACATTTAAAAAAGTCAATAACTTAACATAATTAATTATTTACATCTAAGTTAAAACACAAATAAATATGTCAATTAATTAAATTAAATTAATAACAATCGAATCAAAATCAGAAATTAAAGTTACAATAAATTACATTACAATACAATTTAGATGTCAATCATTATTTCACATTACATATAAGAGGCCTGCCGCTTGTGAGTACTGAGTTCCAGTGCCTAACTAATGAAAACTCAAATTTGTCCAAAATAACACTCAGGAGGCCATTGGTAGGTACTACTTCGGGTTCTGTGCATAATGTTGTGTTAATGGTTTCAGAAGTGGCGACCGCGTACCGGAAGGCGCAGCGTGGAGAGCCCCCCCCCCCCCCCTACAAGGTGGACTGATGACCTGGTGAAGGTCGCAGGAGTCCGCTGGATGCGGGTGGCGCAGGACCGGTCATTGTGGAAATCTTTAGGGGGAGGCGTATGTCTAGCAGTGGACGTCTGATGATGAACTCAGAAATGGTACAATAGGTGCTATATTTATTGATTCACAGAAAAATATTTTTCCAAATAATCATTAATAATGACATTCAATTCCACCATATCCCTCGTATGCGCCTTAATTAATTTATTTATTTTTTAATTAAATAGCTAAGAACTACGATACGATGATTATGATAAAAAACATTTAACCATGCAGGAGGTAAGATGCCACAGACACAGTAAAGGAAGTTATTCGAATCAGTTGTCCCAAAACGTACCTTTGTTGTCCGTCCGTCAAGAGTCAAGACCCTTTATCTGGAGAATCATAATATATGGGAAACTTCCCGTTCACCTAGAATCACGAAATTCTGCAAAAATACTTAGCATGTAGCACAAGGACAAAATCCAAAAACCGTATAACTGCCGCGCATTGAGAGTTCCGTGCCACCAGTTGTCAAGTCAAGACCCTATTATCTCGGGCACAACTCGGAGAGGCTGGGGCACAAATCCTTTGCGGAGAAAGCTAGGTAGGCGAGTCAGACTCGCAAATCTACGACCCGAACCCGGAAAGTTTGTTTGCCGGAAAGTTTCATTCATGGACTATCGCGTTTATAATTGAAAGAGCAGCTTATGAATTGCCAACGCGCGTACCATTTCGTACCTTGTCACAGTGACAGGTAAAAAGAGTTTGAACAACACTATAGCCTCAACAAGGTAGCTGAATACCTACATTAGGTACCTTTGTAGCTGTCCCCGTAATCTCTCTCGAGTCGCGCTGGCTCCTTCAACACGTGTGAGGCTCTATTTTCATATGAGTACGATGAGGCTTCAAAATTATGGATTTATTTTTTTATGAAATATGTGTCAAATGAGCAGACGCATCACCTGATGGTAAACGATTAACGCGGTTCATGGACACTCACAACACCAGGGTGCGTAGCCAAGATGCTCACGCTACGAAGCGTATCGTAGCTACGAGTATCTCTCTATCTCTCTCTCTTTGCAAATGTTCTACATCACGCTATCGACATTTCTAAATCACATTGTATAAATATAACTTCCAACTTACTAAATTTAATACTCTATTGCAAAATTCAAAAACCCTCTATTTCTTCGCTTTTATAATTTTAGTGGGATATCCATCTAGTATTGTGATATTTTATTGATCGTCTTGTCTACAATTTTGATGGATGACAATATTTATTATGAAAATCTAGATTTCTGGATTCCGTAATAACAGTTCTGTGATAAATATAGACATCTATCAATATTCTAAACCACACGTACAGTAAATACTAGCTAGTATTTACTGTACGTGTGGTTTACTAACAGCATTCTCATTACAATTCTAACCATCAAGTACAAATACATGGAATAGCCTTGGGCCCCCTTCCTCACTGCCAAAATAATATGCAGAAAAATTATATCATGAACTGACAAGTATATTTCTACGTGACCTGTACGAATAGCCTAATAGCAAAATATTTTCGAACAGGGAGCGGCAGAGAAGCGTACTCCCTGTAATCATAGCTTGATGGCGCTAACCATTTACTATTTATTAGTTACGAGCTTTAATGCTCCCACTGTCAAAATAATAAACTTCCTATAGCTTTTATGTAATTTTGTCTTGGACATTTTTCCATTTGTTTCCACAACATTCGGTCCGGGTAGCACCGCATCCGCGTTTCCGAGGATCCGGTTTATTTGCGCTTATATTGTGTGGACACAATACTCGTGGTGGATCACGTCGCCGACTGTACTGTTTGCCGTGCGCTTGTGTATTCGTATATACTCAAATATGTGTACGCGGCTCTTATTACAGTGACAGACCGTACGAGCGTTTTTATAGCCTGTACAAAACTTACTTACATTATTCGTGAGATAGTAGATTATCAAGCATTTAATTGTTTAATACCCACATAGGTATATCATAAGCTCTCTGTAATGCATTCAAAAATCGCATATTAAGATTTTTTCATTTTATTATGATTAAACTGTTTTGTAACAACAAAATTCTTATCCGTGTAAATTAACGTTAATCGCTTACCATCAGGCGATTCGTTTGCTCGTTTGCCCCCTATAGCATAAAAAAAAATGGTACTATATCGATGTAATATTATCGAGTTCGATAATACCTATTATATTTTAAAAATGTCAACAAATCAGCAATATTTAATTCTAAGTAAGTACCTACGTAAAAAAAATGGGGACAATAAACTTCAAAACGACATAAAATTCATTTTACTTACGTTTTTTTATTTAATCAGTTCCCTTCGGTTATAATGGGCCCAGAGGTCAAGATCAGACCTTCCACTATTATACATGTAATAATAAAAAAACACACATCAATTTAGCCGTTAATGTAGCTGTTTCGAAGCTACGATATACGTGCACAAACAGGCACACAGACCACACGTATAAAAAAAATTAAGTACGTAGTTACTCGTATTATTTCAAACCAAGAAACAAACAATACGCTATAATGAATCTAACCTTCACTCAAAGGGTTTAAGCAAATCTCTAGGGATAGGGACATTAGGGACAAATTTCTGTCAACGCGTTCTAAGCAAATAAGCAGAACTGTTGACTTTGCAAACTAAAAACTACAAATACGATTTAAATGAGAGCCCCGGGCGGCGGGAGGGTTAATATTAGGGATGGGGCGCGAGACTAAAATGCACATTTCAGCGCCTTCTTGACGGTGAGAATAATGAGAATTACAATAGTTGAAGAGATGGTGGGTTAGGGTAATTTTTCGGGGTTAGCCACTTAACCCGGAAGTAAGCGTTTTGTTTGTATGAAATTTAACAACTTAACTCTGGCTCAGCGGCTAACCCTGGGTGGTGCAAGTGGGCCTAAGCGTATAAAATAAATCCAATCAACTGAATAAAAAATACGTTTTGAAAGCTTAAAACGTATTTTTAGGCAGTTAATTGGATTTGGAAGAGGCTTTAAAAATGACGATACTTCCATACAACATTTTATCCCCCCTTTTAACCCTTTCGCAATTAAAAGTAGTTCTTGTCCTTTGTCAGACTCCAGACTATCTGTATATGTACCAAATTTTATTTAAATCGATTCAGTAGTTTTAGCGTGAAAGCGAGACAGACAGATAGACAGACCTAGTTACTTTCGCATGTATAATATTAGTTAGGATCCATTTGTATTTCTGTTTTGTACTGTTTTTTATCATGTAGTATTTTACATACCTATATATAATTCTAGGTCGGGCAGTCTAGTTGAAAGTCACACTTGTATTATTGTAATATCAACTACCCATACTTGTTTAAGCACTTTATTGTACAAACAGGTTACAATTGCAGGATGCAAATGCAACCTTATAATATATTAAGAAACAAAATAATACCTATTTAAGTACTCATAATGTTTTATTTTATTCTTTTGAATATCGATCGAGCGCTGGCAAGCAAATGGGCTAAAACTATAAGCAACCGGAGTGTTTGTGCAACGGCTCTGTCTGAGCCGGGAGCGCTTCGGCAAACGAGGGCTCTTTGTAAGCTCCGACGGGGTAATTTTGGTTAGGAATTATTTTAAATACCGCTATATTTATATGTAAAATGTTTCTTCGATAACATGTTTTAGCCATTGTTATACTTCTTAAGCATAGACACAAAACGCTAGCAATATGAAGTAACACTTAGTGATCATACATTAGTTTAACCAAGAGCATTTGATGTTGATATCCTCTTCTGTCAAATTAGATTTCGACTTGCACCTCGAGAATTCAAGTGTGTACTGATGTTGTATTTAATTTTTTTTAACATCAAATCGGCTAAAACTATAAGCAGTGTTAGTGCAACAGCTCTGTCTGAGCCGGGAGCGCTTCGGCAAATGGAGGCTCTTTGTGAGCCACGACGGGGTAATCTTAGTGAGGAGTTATTTTAAATAGCCATAATGATCATCATTTCAGTCGAAAAATGTCCACTGCTGGACATAGGCCTCCCCCAAAGATTTCCACAATGACCGATCCTGTGCCACCCGCATCCAGCGGACTCCTGCTACCTTCAGCAGGTCATCAGTCCACCTTGTGGGGGGCCTACCCACGCTGCGCCTTCCGGTACGCGGTCGCCAGTCGAGAACCTTTCCACCCCAATGGCCATCCGTTCTACGTGCAATGTGCCCCGCCCTCTGCCACTTAAGTTTAGGATTCGGAGAGCTATATCGGTTACTTTGGTTTTGCTGCGGATGGTCTCATTTTCTGATATGATCACGCAGACAGACTCCTAGCATAGCCCTCGCCATTGCCCTTTGGGTGACTTTGACCCTTCTCATGAGGCCCATTGTAACCGACCACGTTTCAGTACCGTATGTCATCACTGGCAACACACACGGATCGAAGACTTTCGTCTTCGGGCACTGCGGAATATTGGACGAAAAAATATGTCGCAGCTTCCCGAACGCTGCCCAACCGAGTCGGATTCGACGATTAACCCCTTTCTCGAAATTGGACCTACCTAACTGGACAGTTTGTCCTAGGTGTATATAATCGTCTACTGGAGTTGGTGCTACATGGGCATTTGACATAATTTTCGTCTTATCCATGTTCATCTTAAGACCAACTCACTCGGAGGCTATACTGAAGTTAACAAGCATCGTACTCAAATCCTCAGCCAAGACTACTATTTCGTCAGCGAATCGAAGGTGAGTGAGGTACTCGCCCGCCATTTACATTGATGCCTAGCCTTCTCCAGTCCACAGTCTTTAAAACATCCTCCAGTGCAGCGGTAAACAGCAGGATGTATGTTTGATGACATGTTTTACCTTCTGAATAAAAGGAGTGGGAGTGACGATGCCGACCGCTCTGCTGTCAATTGGGGATTGTCGGAAAAAATTAAGTCAGCCATGTCATGGTGAAAGACTAATGATTGCTGAAGGGCATTTTTTTGTTACTCAAAAATATTGTTTTATAACATTGGAAATATTAATTTGTGAAAGTGTTAAAACGTGATACTTGCATGGGAGTATGACATTTAAAATTTAATATTTTAAGCAGTCAGTAAATGTCAGACTCTATCATTAAAGCGAAGCATATTAGCTTCTCCACTTATCATAAACTGTCATTTTTTTTCTTAAAAAGCCGGTAGTGATGTTCCGCCCAATTCACGCAATGTTTCACGCCGTTTTCACTCCAACAATCGGCCGTTTTGCGGACTGTCGATTTGCCCGCTGAGCCGTGAGGCACCCACCGGCAAAATATTTATTTCATTACTCCCATTCATAGCCTCTAATCTGTGGGGCGGTTAAACTCGGGGATGGGGAGATTTGGAAGTGACCGGAATTTATGAATTACGAGTCTTTTTCGTTGAAGATTTTGTAATATATTCAAAACTCCTTTGTATCTAATAAGGTGTAAAAGTGACGATCTCAATGATCTCAAAAAACTTTGCACCGACATAGCAGTGAAAATGTGTCTTAGGCTTAGGAGATTGATATTTTAGTATAGCAACTGGCACGTTAAGTTAAAATCTTAGCGGGAATATAGCAGTTACTTTTTAAAATACCTAATCCTGTAGTAATCATTTCAAATAAGAGAATTTGTAGTCATAGCTTACTTTACATACCCAATTAGGTTGGTCATTAAGTTTTGATTATGAAAATAAATTATTTTTAAAATAATAATGAATGTTCATATTTAATGGATCGTTAAAACAATTGATCGTTAGGGATTATGATCATTAGCACAAAACAGTTAGGGCAAGTGGTATTTGGACAAACGATATTAGTGATGTCGAGTGAGACCCATGTTTGATGACATGTTTTACCTGGTGAATAAGGAGTGACGATGCTGACCGCAATGCCGTGGCAATTCGCAACCTGCGACAGCAAAGCTTTAGTCGCAGGTGGTATATGAGGGAAAAACAACGTCAGCCATGTCATTGATGAAGAATGTTTATATTTTTTGTTGTCCAAAACATTGTTTTGCTAAATAAGAAAATTTTCATGTGTTGGAGTTTGGAATTTCCATTCAGAATCGAGAGCGCTTTCAATCCTTCTTTCGCATTTATAATATTAGTTAGGATTAATGTTGTTCTTATTCACCGGCAACTAGTTACCTACACGAAATATGATATCAAAATGTCCACCATTTAGATTGAATGTTACGTCTGGTTACTTTTGTAAAAGCCCAAATTCAGTAACCCCAACAACAAGACAGTGCAGGAACAGATCATAGCTTACTTCGCGGGGCGTCACATCGAGGGTAGGATTTTGTCGACCCCCATGGCGCCATTATCACCACACCACCCCTAAAACCAACCTTACTTCATTAGCCATAACGGTCCAAATCCATTGCCACCAATTTGTCAACGCAGCTTCAATGCAAAGCACTATTGTGAGGATAATGCCACGATCAAAAGTAGGTAGTTCTATTGTCATACCTGCCAACTCACACTCGACCTTATTTTTAATAGCGTAAGGTTCAGTTTTGACGAATAAGTTGCTTGTTATAGTGAAACCAAATAAGGGGTAAGTGAGATTCATTTAATTCGTCTAGATTGTCAGTGGAACTCTTAATTTTCATTGTAATATAGGAGGGTGTCTCGCAAGACTTAGGGATGTGTGATTAAACATCTGCAAGAGGTAGTAATATGCTCAAACGGCTGTGCCAAAGGGGGACCTTTAGCCAAATTTTGACCGTGGGTAGTCAATCAATAGTGATTGATTTATTTGATAACAGAAGTGGGATATTTAAATTTAGGCGCAATGGGTCTCAAAAGTAAGCTCAAAATAGCTCCGAGAGGAATGGACCGAGTTGTGCCCAGAGTTTCCATGCGGGACAAATTAGAAACAAGGAGATCCGCAGGAGAATAAAAGTCGTCGAGATAGATCATAGAATTAAAAGAACTGACTTCTGCTAAGAAGAGAAGTTTCTCGAGTGGTGACCACGGACCTACCGTAATAGGTGGTCAAGATCGCTAAGAAGCGGTGGCTCACCAACATATGTTGTGGATCCTTAGGCGAGGCCTACGACCAGCAGAGGACAATTTGGACATCAGAAATTGCAAAGCTCATGCCAAAAATAATGCCAGAAATGCTAATGAGGATTACCGCGAGTCGATTTTCCGCTAAGGGCGCTAGTGGGACGTGGGTCCTGCGGGAACATTTCGAACGTCACTTTGACAATTCTCTGCTATTGAGACAGGACCCACGCATGAGTGGCGCCGCCTGGTGAGCGACAATGCGGTAGCTCCCATTGCGTGGGATTTATAAATGAGATTAGGGTCCTAATTTCCGAAACCCTTTTTTATACTGTCTATTTTTATGGTGTGCATATACTTCGACACGTAAAACAGGAAACAATAAGATGCGAAGGGCATTCTGGCTAAAACATTTACACAGCCTATGTATAATGTATACATAAAAGGGACGAGCCCTTGTCTATCCGTGATCTAATAAACCGGGCCCGGACATTCAAACAATTCGCTAACGCTCGTTTCTGTATTACGGGTACGTGTATATGTATTGTGAATAACGGATCGTGCTGTGGGGTAACTAAAATCTTATGAATGTTCAAAAGTTAACTGTTTTTATAGTGTTTATGTTACGGAAATATGTATTTTATAGAAACGTATGTTAATATAACATTTGTAAGTATATTTAACTGTTTTTAATGTAAAAGTGAAATATTTTGACATAATCGAACGAGCGGTCGAAGTTAATAATATGTGCCTTCAGATAAAGTATGTACGGTCAGCTTCAGAGAAAAGGAACCCCCTAAAACTTAAAGATTATTGCCCGACGGCGAGCGCGTCACGTGATGTGACGTGTTCGCCCCGAGTACCTTCCCTCTCCACGTGCCCCTCGCCCCGCACCCATCTTTCCGAACATCACCGACTAGTATCCACTCAAATTATTTAAAGTTTTAATTGGAATATTTGGTATATGGTCGCCTTCCGAGCAAATCACATGCCCCAGAAAAACTCACAAAAAGACATCGCTTAAATGCAGTTTGCAAGATTTGAACCCGGTCTCACCATGCGCCGGCCGAACATCTGACCATGGCTTATACCCCTAGGCTGTCAGGTCAGTTGCATATTCCGGCGAAATTAAGATAAGGATTATGCTTGTGCATCCATACGTCACTTCTCAATCGATTACAAAATAAGGTTGAAATTCGTATAGATTTTTCGTTTGATTAATTCTTGTTGCGGATTGTTGAACTACCGCAATTTTAATGTAGAAAACTAATTCTTGGCTTTCTGCGTGTTATGATCTACAGGTTAAGGTTGAGTTTAAAATAATTGACTTCGTCTTATTTACTAAATTGTGATTGAAAGTAACCTTATAATGTCTTTTCAAGTCATTAGGTTTTCTGTCGATTCGCTAATAACATATTCTTAATACAATTATCCTCATTTCTAAGTTTTCGCATAGTTCGATAATTCGAAATAATGGTGCGATTAACAAAGTTTTTAAAAACTAAAATTGTTGTGCTTTGGGAAGAGGGAAAAAGTATTAAAAAAATATCACGAGATATGGGCATAACGGTAAGATTTCTGTTAATATGTATTTTGTTGTAATACAGGTATATTTATAGTAGCAATTATGTTGCAATATTGCCTACAGGTTTTTTTGTGTTTATAATATTATCATTTTCATTATAGAGGAAAACAGTTCGTAGATGGATACGAAGGTATCAAGCGACGGGTGGCGTGGAATGCGATCGTCAAGGTCCTCGGCCAGTTGCTTACACTGATGACTCGGAGCGACACCGAAATATTGTGGAAGTTCATTCAGTGGCACCTTTTAAAACTACACGATCAACTGCTGAAACTTTTGGGGTGTCGCTTAGCACGGTTCGAAGACACCTCCACGCTGCGGACATCCATAATTATAAACCGGCGAAAAAAATTAAGCTAACTGACGACCATCGCACCGATAGAGTAATTTTTGCTAAACGTTATTTAAATTTTGATTGGAAAAACGAAATTGTTATATTTACCGACGAAAAGTGCTTCAAGTCAGATAAGGATGGTCGAAAAATTTTATGGAGAAGAAGTGGACAGAGGTTTAATCCTAAAAATATATTAGAATTGAGAACAAGCGGACGGTTAACACTAGGTAAGAAGATATCGTTTTTATTTAAATTTAGTATATGGTATAGGTATATACCGTAAATATTGTTTATATTTACTTGACATCTATGATTGCTACATTTTTTAATATTTACTCTTTTTAGGTTACTGGGGATGGATGTCTTCGATGGGGCCAGGTGAGCTGGTCGAAATAGGCGGCCGAATGAACATTGAGCGATACCTTGAAGTTTTGAAGGACGTAATGCTGCCTTCTGTGCGTGTTGCATATCCTGAAGGCCATATTTATTTAGTTCAGGATAATTCCTCAGTGCATCGATCCAAAATCGTCCAAGACTGGTTAAAGGCGCAAAATAATATAACGGTGTTTAAGTGGCCGGCAAAAAGTCCGGACCTAAATCCAATAGAAAACTTATGGGGTCAAATGGTTTTGAACTGGGACTCTAGTGAAATAAAGTCGAAAAAAAAATTGAATGAAGAGGTAAACAAAACTTGGGAACTAATGCGAAATAGTGATGCTTGTTTCAATATGGTTGCAAGCATGAAAAGTCGACTTCAAGAAGTGATAGATAATGACGGCTATCCTCTCCGCTATTAAAAAAGTAGGTATCTACTCCTCACAAGTGTTTCGTAGCAAAGTATTAGACCGAACGAGCATAAATCGTTCGTTCGTTAATGCTTTCAATTTCCCAATATATTGTTATTTCGTAGTTATTCAAATTAAACAACCTTAGTTATCAATAATAAAGATACTCTTGTTTATGAGTATTTATGTCTTAATGCACCACATGATCTCACATAGTTTAATTAAATTATAACTAGTGTTAAGTTTTAAATGTTTTGGTTTTTTATTTGATGGTTGCAGTGCTTTGGTTTTTACTGTAATGCTGTAAACTGTTAAGGTTATCATAATATCAGAAATGGTGATAACAGAGAAAGATGTAAATTGCTAACACTAATAATGGTATTTAGCATGTTGGTTTCTTTCTCAGTGACTCACTCCCAGTAAAAGGTTTGTGTCATGTATAGATAGTCTATAAAGTCTCTAGAAATATCTATAACTATAAACAAACTGTCTGTGTCTGTTTATAAACGTGGTAAATTTCATCCAGCTATCTATTTTGTGTTTTGTAAGTAAATTTAGTTCGCTTCAAAATTTTAGTAAGTAACCATTTTTTTACGCAGATAGAAAAGTGTATAAACTACTGAATTATATAATGGTTTACAATTTTTTTATTATTTTGATCTCGTTGTTATTTAAAAGTAAGTTTATAAGTTAACTGCATAAAAATAAATCGCAACCATACAAAATGTAACGCTGTTAATAAAATAAATAAAATAATTATATTATATGCATTGAAATTAAACACTTTAGAACGGATTAATCGCGTTTATTAACACCATGATCCTACGTTTCGAGCCCTTTACAGCACTCGTTTTCACAGGGTTAAGATGATGACTGAGAGAATGCGAATTCTCCCCGTCAATTCGCATTCTCTCAGTCATCATCTTAACCCTGTGAAAACGAGTGCTGTAAAGGGCTCGAAACGTAGGATCATGGTGTTAATAAACGCGATTAATCCGTTCTAAAGTGTTTAATTTCAATGAATAACAATCGCGGTAACAGAAGACAATATTATATTATATGCAATATACCCATCTTTTCTTGTATACCTCATTTCAGCTAATTTCTCTATAATAATAATATAACAGTAAAAAAGAAAAGGTAATTAATGAATAAAAAGATGAAAAAAGTGATGCCCTCGGTGGGTTTGAACCGGCGTCCTCATATTGGCAGCCTCACAGTTTAGCACTAGACCATCTCAACTTCTATTAGATAGGACGAAAATACTTAACACTTTCATGTCATTACCAAGGGGGAGTCCTTTTCTCTGATGCTTACTGTACCTTCGTATCAAGAACCAGTTGGAATGTTACAGATCTGTAGCCAGGAGAAATATAACTGTCCTTGTCTAATCCGAACAGTTAGAAGATGACAGGTGTCTTTCTAGGAGTAATAGTTCAACTACATGCTAACTTTTCTAGATTTTGATAGCACAGACTCTGTGAAGTTAACGTCACTATTTCATAGAAGTTTGACGTTCAAAATAAGACGTTAAAGGTTCATTTGTTTAGAAGAGATATCGTGATTAAACTATATGCTGTTATTTATGTTTTAGAATTTGGAATAAACCGAGTAAATGCGCTTTTTTGGAAAATAAATTCAAAACTTTTGCAATGAAAATTTTATTTTTAACTTTTTTATTCTGTCATTTGCGCAAGTGTCACTCACCATTTGTCCCCCAAACCGCACTTGAACACACTGAGCTGTATTTGATTCCTGTTGAATACAAACTAAATACAATACGAATACAAAAACGTCGCATTACACGCCCAATTGAAGGCGAAATAAAACGCGTTGGTTAATTTTAACAATGGGACTGCGGTGAAGCGATATTGTTGGAGAGTAGTTTTATATGTAGACAGGTCAGAATTGGCGTGATTTTCATCTTTTTTTTTTGGTTGTTTTTGTCAATATAGGTAGTTAGTTTGGTAAAGACAGATTTTTATTCAATAAAATACAAAATATATATAAACAATAGATAAATAGAATTTAAAATAACTATAGGGCCTCTAGGCATGGTGAGAAAAGATGCTAGCTGCGTTAGCGAGACTATACAGTGTTTTTTTTAACTACAAGGAAAAAAATACCATTCCCCCTTATCTCCGAAGTTGACGAAGGAAAAATATGAAATTTTCACACAACGTAAACAGTAACATAAATATTACAGAAAACACATTTATCCCTATTTTCATTTTTTTTCTACTAATAAAACCTTTTCTGAACTTTTGAAATGTAACCGCCTTTGATTGTTTTATTTTCTTTACATATGATATCATCGTGTAAGTAGGTATCGTCTTTTAAATAAAGTTAAAAAAGAATCGGATTTCGTGATAAAAAGTATCAAGGAAAAAAATCAAGTGATCTAGTCTGTCAACTGATCTAATAAAAGTTCGTACGGAATCCTCGGCGAGAGAGTCCTACTCGCACTTTGTTAAAGGAAAAATTCTCTCCCTTATTAAAATTTTGTTTCCTGCGTTTCATAACGAGATGAAGTTATACGATTTTTTATCGCTGTTTTACAACTTTCCCGTCTCTTTCTCGCGTTCATTCAAAGAAAAGGATAGAACCCCGCTGCGTTCCCCCCATGATTTTTACATATCAATCAAAGGTTCTTGAACTTGCATATGCATGTATGATAACCCTTATTGCAATGGTGCAAAGTAGAATTTTAAATGAAATAAACGCTTTAGAGAGATTAAAGACGTAAGCGCTGAAAACCGCTTGCTGACACAAATGTCTGTAAGTATTACACGTTTTTATTGGTATGCCTAATTTTCGCTGGGTTAGCTATGAAGAGAAGATGGGAGTGAGAGGAAAAAAGTTACTTTGGGACGGCCTAGTGGACGGCGTCCGGTGGGGCGCTCTAGGTACCCCTGGATCGATGAAGTCCAGTCCTCTATGCCAGCTTCGAGGAGCCGATTTCTATTGGTGATAAGCTTCCTAAAGGAGGAAAGACTAGCGCATGTCAGCGTTTGAGGCCAAGATCCACTTCGGGTCGCTAAGCCAGCGTAAAGTAGGTACCTATAACTAAACTATAAGTTCGCCTTTGTTGTATCAAATTGTCTATGTTACTGTGTTTCCTGTATTTCTTGTGTTATTGTACAATAAAGCTTATACATACATACATACATAAACTTCTACAAAGGTTATTACCCTTGAAGGCATGATTTATTTATTTTTCCTCGAAATCAATATATGTGGCCGTAAAAATGATTTTTCTGTGAACATTTTGGTTTACTATTATGTAAAAACCCCATTTTTATGGCTGAATAGGCTGAATCCTATGACTGCTTGATTATGGACGATATCCACTTATCCACGGTCATGTGGGAATAACGTAGAACAACAAGAAGAAAGATGATAATAGATGATAAGGTTAGAACTTACTTTGACCATCAAAAAAATATTCGTATCCGCGTGTCTTTCTCTGAAGTAATAAATAAGTGCGATATACAAATGGGTAACACGAACATCAAAAATTGGCATTGACGTAAGTACGAGTAATAACCTTTTTATCGCTCGAATACGCATGTGTGAGAGGGAGGAAGATACAAGTTTGCCATCGTTCGATTATCGTATAGTGGCATAGTAGGACTGTTCTCCCGGTACAAATGTTCGTTATTCGCATTAAAGGATGACTCACACTAGAACGGGACGGGACGGGATATCAAACAGACTGATAAGGACAAACGACAAATTAGTTGAAGGAGGTTTGATGAGCGTTTATGAATAACAGCATTCTTTTTTAAATTTGACAAACTGGCGCAAAAATGTAACACAGTTGTGTACGAAATTGATATACTACGTAGGTATACGTAGAAATAAATTCAATTTATTTTTAATGCTTAATATAAAGTACAGAATGTAACTGAAAAGCATGTACATTTTTTCAAAGGACTCGAAATAAAAGGCTTTTTTTATAAAGACAGGAATCATAATAAAGTTCCCAAATAGTTTGTATGGCAGCCGTCCCCGAAGTGCGCAGTATTATGACGGGTGCGTTCAAGTGCGCACACTTGCACACATGCGATTCGTTCCTTATTGAGCAGCATTGTGTGCGGACAGTTACACTTACTGCTTTATTGTGTAATGCATAATGTGACCCTTGTGTGTTTGTTAATTTTAATATAATTTTTGAGTAGGTAGGAATAGAGCGTTAAGTTATAATGACAGGAGTTGAGGAGTACGCTTCTTTGACATTTCCTATACAAAAATATTCTGCATATTATTTGGGAGAAGGGAGCACCTCCGTGTACTTCAATTTAACTTAATGTTGAGTGAACTACCTATTTTATTTTGCAGCTCGGAGCACGCTAAATATTCACGGAGTTTAATGGAACAAAAATTTGGCTGTCCCATACAAATTGGCCGCATCAGCCGGAATGTGCGAAACAGAAAATTGTTTCTTCGTGATTTTGGCATTGTCCCCATAGTACAGTTGTTCGGTATGATCTAAACATTCACTACTTAGAGTGTCGTTAGTGACTAAATAATTAACCGGTATTTCACAATTTGTGGGTAATTAATTAGCTTGCGAACGTTTTGCAATACATACTTTCAATATACGATTTTAAGCTAACATGCTCTTTTGCATTATAACTGCAATCTAAAATAGGATATTTACCATATACTTATGTTTGTTTGTCAGAGCGCCTTATATTTCGGCCTGTTGTAAGCGCCATGGTCACGGAGTAATCATGGTAGTTCATGGTTACTCCGTGAGTCCGTGACCATGGCGCTTGCTACAGTGCCGAAATATCGGGTGCTCAGACAAACAAACATACATGGTAAATATCCAGTTTTAGATTACAGTTATATACTTGCAAGAAAAATTAATTTTAGGTCCCTAAATAAGTACACCGGACCCTTCTAGGTGCCTATCAGCCATATCTATATATCTGAAAACATTTAATACCTATACCAATGTAATTTTAGTTTGTTGGAATTATATTTCTTTTTAATAACACTAAAATGCATGCTGTGTTTACCTGTAAGTAATTGTTACACTAAACATATGCATGCTATTTTTTTTTGGGTGAGTGTAAGCTGCAATATTGATGTAATTCTAGATTAATTTATTGTACTTAGTTTATAAGCTTTTTGTGGCAATAAACATTTTTTCTTTCTTTCTTTCAGTTATTGGTACTTAAATCAAATTAAATTAAATTACCCTTCAGCAGGCATTCATCGGGCGTTATAATTATGCTAATTATCCGCTATAATGATGTAAGTAACAGAATTTGTTATCCTTTCCATTATAATAAAATACGGATAACACTCATGTATTTTTAGTCACTTACGCGCGACATGTTTCGGGATACTAGGATTCCATTATCAAGCGTCGGGTACCGTGCGCGACGACGGGCATACTGCGTTGATTCTCGCCGCGCGTTGCGCTCTCGATGACAACACTGGTTGAGGAAGATACTGTATCGGTATCCCGGGATCGTTCGACTGTAGATTGAGTTCATCCAATATAAATGGCGGCAAGCATACCGAACTTCTCTACACCTACTTCAAGGTATCATACAGGGTGAGCACGATAAACGTGACTTACGTAATAGGTACGTGTAGCAACAATTTCATGAAAATATGAGGTGTCAAACCAATTTTTTTTTTTAATTTTTGTAGTTTGTCTCATTTCACTACTTATTTATGATGGGTCATTTTATAAGGTGATGAAATTTAATAAAAAATAAGCAATTACCTCTTCGTTAGCTATTTAATTTTTAACTCTGATTAAAACTTTAACTTTAGATTCCTATAATGTTAAAGTTTTTCACACTGCTCGGGCCTTTTGTTGACATTCAGAGAGAGACTCTACCCACATATTTAGCATCTTTAGAAAGATTTTTTGCAAAAATGTTTTTTTATAATTTAGTCGGAAGTGCCGATAAGTATCGATATAATAGATACAATGGAAGGATATTTGGTGCAATGGACAATTTTATCGAGCGTCATGTATTGTGGTGCGATTATGTTTTCTCAATGCAATTGTTGGCCAAACGTTGTGACATGCTGTGCTAAGTCAAGTGATATGTTTATTCATACTAGAAAACACTTTTTTTATACAAGTTGCCGCATCTGAGAATAGATGTTTGAGACACGAAGAAATAAATCATTTTAAAATTATTAATGATACGACGACGACGACTAAAATAATGGAAAATAATATGAACGTCCGAAAAAATACTAACCTAACGTAACCTACAAAATACTAAATGTACTTCGGACTTGACTGGGATACTAACTTTGTGACTTTTTATTTTTTGTTGTAGAAAAGTAATTTTATGCTAAATTGGAAAATTTAATATGTTTTCTACTCAGAATTGCAAGCTCTTTCATAAGATTTTTTTTCATAGATTTAGTATGACGGTAGGTCAAGGGAAAGTTCAAAAAAGTATGAAAATTTTAGGACACTTTTTTTCTCCTACTGGGATTGAAAGAGCTCGCAATTTCGAGTAGAAAACATACAAAAAATTCCAATGTAACAAAAAAATATTCTACTCCAAAAAAAAGGCCCGACTACTCTTTTACTTTTTATTTGGGCAGTTAGTATTTTATTCACACGTTTAGTTTTTCTGTGTACCGGTTTATTAATATCCTGTACTGTGTGATTCTAAAGTATGTCCATCTCGTTCCTGCCGGAGTAGTGATAGGAGCGAGACGGACACTAAAACAATCCGTATTCTAATCAACAAATAGTAGCCATTTTAATTAGAACACCATACCTATTTTAATGGATAACCACTACGGTTATTATTGTTACAGTGTGTATAATTTAATTATAAAGTAATTAATTTCCCTCCGTTCTCCGATCCTTCCAAAGAGGAACAGTTAAAAAACAAATGTACTTACCTATTAAACCAATCAAATTTCATACTAACTAGGTAATGAACACTAATTAATGAAGTGACCTGAACATGGGAACTTTTTTCTCGTAATCTTGGCGGTTGCAAGTTGCAACATCGCCGAAGTATCGGGAGGCCAAAACGTGATATGAACACTAAGAACCCGCGTGTTCAATTGTTAGAATGCTTAAAACCACTTTGAGTTTTACACCAAAAGGAGTTGCAATTGACAGACCTACCCCTCTGCCCAATAGGCATGGCACATTTTCACACTCATGGTATGGATTGACGTTTATCTGACATAGCTATTTGTACTCCCCTGCAATAAATGGCAGAGATTTTTATATAAGAAATGTCAGACGTTGCCAAACCGGTTCATTAAAAAGTCGGAAAAAAACCACGATAGTTAAAAAGAGTACCTATTAAATTTCATTTACCTATGACTTCTTTAGCGCCGATACTGCCGATAGAGACTTGGGTGCGAAAAAAATAGTTTACTGCCTACATTGGCCCGTTTAAAAATCCATCCTGTTTAAATTTATGCAGGTAAGACAAAGCAAGCATCAAGTTTATTTGCAATGCGTACTTATAACAATGTAATAACAGACAATTAGATAAAATTAAATAAATATAATACGACAATCAAACGCTAACAAAATGTTATCAGTTTGCAAATCTCTGCAAACCTTGTTAATTTTGTTATTGTACTGTTACAATGTTGTTATTTTACAATATGTTTGTAGAAGATAGCCCGTACTAATATTAGTGAAACAAAATGAGGAGAAATTATAGCTTTGCATTGCTTATCTATGAAAGTTACACGTTGTATCTTGTGTCTATTTTTAAATGATCAAGGAGTTATTATTTAAATATTTTCTTTCTTCGTGATATGAATGTTGTTTATTAAATACAGTGGCTTGAAAAGTAAAGAAACAGTTCTATTTCGCTGACAGTTGCTACTTTTCTAAATATTATTTGATTAACTATCTATAGTACAAATCGCTTTTCGATGAAGAAAAACATCGTGTAGAAACCGGACTAATCCCAATCAGGCCTAGTTTCTGGATGCGAAGGGCAGGTCTTAAAAACTAGTACCTAACTACGTCAAATCTTAGGATTCTTATGATGCTAGGATCTAAAGTTCCTTGAAGTAAGTATTTAATTGAATCCCAAGAAAAGCATATTTTCCATTGAAATTAATCATTTCACTTTAAAACGAATTTATCGCATTTATTAACACCATGAACCGTCTATCTTCCATTAATTTTTTTATTACGACTATGAAGGATACGTCCCGGTACATGTCCCAGTCTGAAACGTGGTATGAATGAACGAATGAATGAAGTTATTTATTTAAGACAACATAAGGTCCACATATTGTTAGTTCAGTGTCCCATGCATTAATGCCCACATGGCTATGTACATTTTAAGACTATGTTTGTTTTCTCCTAAGTTTATGTACCTCTTACGATGCTGCCCAGTTTGGAAATTCCCTGACTTGACTTCAGCGGTAGACAACGTTTTAAAAGAGACCATGTCCAAAATTTTAAATGTCTCTCTAGATTCTTCAGGGTGGGCCCAAATTACTCTTCCAATCAAGTATGGCGGGCTGGGAATACGCTCCACGGGTGAACTGGCTCTTCCAACTTTTCTCTCATCTGCTTACAGCTCCACACTTCTCATCGGCGGGATCCTTAATGTTGCTAATCCGGCTGATGTGGTGGTGACGGGCTTGGTAGATGCAGAGGCAGCTTGGAGGGTAGATAACCCAGGCGAGAGCTCGCCAGCGGAAAAAACCAGCCAAACCGCATGGGACTTAGTGCGAGTAAAAGCAGCCCATAGGAAGTTTTTGGAGAACATTGACGACCCTAGTGAGCGTGCTCGTTGGTTGGCTATTTCGGAGCCTGAGTCGAGTCACTGGCTGCGCGCTTTGTCGTCGCGCAATCTCGGATCCGTTTTGGACCCCGCTGCATTGCGTGTTGCTGTTGGTCTTAGGTTGGGGTTAAAGGTTTGCGAACCGCATCGTTGCAGCCGTTGCCAGGGGTCTGTGGACATTTTTGGGCGCCATGGGCTCTGTTGTCAATCGAGTGCCGGGCGTTTGTTTAGACACGCTTCTTTGAACGACCTTGTCCGTAGAGCCCTAGGCACCGTCTCTATACCAGCGACCCTGGAGCCGGTGGGTCTATCCGCAGCAGACGGTAAAAGGCCTGATGGTTGTACGCTGGTACCGTGGTTTTTGGGACGGCCCTTGGCGTGGGACGTCACGTGCGTAGATACGCTGGCGCCTTCTCATATTCGGCGCTCGGCCGGGAAGCCGGGTGCTGCTGCGGACGACGCTCAAACCGTCAAGTGCCGCAAATATGCGTTTTTGCGGGATAATTACGTATTTGCGGCGCTTGCCGTTGAGACATTTGGACCTTGGTCGTCAGACACCAAACAGCTAGTGAAAGAGATATCGCAGAAGCTCGTCGGTGTGTCTGGCGACCTTCGGGCGGGGGCATATTTCGCGCAGAGGCTTAGTTTGGCTATACAGCGGGGCAATGCGGCAAGTGTCTTAGGGACAATGCCTCGTGTGACGCTGGGGTTTTTTGATGAGTAGGATGGCTGACTTTTGTTTGTATTATTTTGTGTTAGATAGGTTAGATTTTAGTTAGCGCTTAAGTTTCATTTGATGAGTTTTATTTATATTTGAATGTAATAGTTTTAAGGAATTTTTAATAATAAATAAACATTATCAATTGTAAAAAATATGTTCAGTGTCTATGTCTATGTTAGTAAATTAATAATAGATACACAATAAAGATTTTGTCCTCTGACCCATTTTCCACATTAGAGGACAATCGAGCTTGTTAGCTATCATGCTTAGGATACTGTTGCTTACTCCCGCGCACTCTGTCTAAAAGCGAGGCAGTTTTCTTCCGCCAGACGGCATCAAAGCCGTCTGTGCGCGCCTGGGCGAACATTGACGACGCGCTGCAGAAACGCGGCAGTCTCAACAGCACCCTAAAAGCACCCTAGCCATACCGGGACCATGCACTGTCCCTGGTTTAAAGATATGAAGACGTGTTTTTGTACCTACTTTTTACCCGGCTGACGTCACTAGATTGTCCCCGTCAATGTATACATATTTATAGCAACCTTCGCTTATAGGTATGTCAATGACTTATCATTGATAACAATGATAATACAGGCTAAAGTTCTGACCAAACAAAAGTGCAGTTTTCGTCAAAACGCAAGCTGTTTGCTTTGCCGCGAGTCCCAGAGTCTTATCAAATTGAAACGACATGTCTCAACGTTTTTATACACTTGTTTGGCTAACATGAATTAGTGGCATTGTGTACCTACAGTCGTGTACATAAGTCTTAAGACTGATTATCGCTTGCATTTAATAAGGGATTCACGGAAGTGTGCAAGTGAGATTTAGAATGTATCATTCTTCATAAGAAATTATAAATAATTGTATTAAATGTTATACTTTCGCGTTTTAAAGACAGGTAGGAACCTTAGTACTAAAAACGTGACATCAGGACTGTATTCACTGGTAAACTGTGTCAAAATGTAGCACGAGTTCATATTTTAGTTGGCGATAGACTCGTATACATTTGGAAAAAACTATTTTATAAATTATAACGAATTTTTAGATGTATATAGAATGTTTTCGTACCTTTTCCTAATCAGAGCACGAAACTGATTACGACCTTAGATTCATTATTATCATTAGACAGATCTTACATTCTGTATAATTATTTGATTGAAACCACCTTTTTTAGAATGTTTGCTGGATCGTAATATTTTCTTGGGATTTTGATATAAATAAGACATTTTAACACCTATACTGCATGTCTTTTTAGCGTTCCGTACTGAAAGGGTAAACCGGGGCCCTATTACTAAGACAGCTACCCGTCCGTCCGTTTGCCACCAGGCTCTATCTCATGAACCTTCATAGTTCGACAGTTAAAATTTTCACAGATGATGTATTTATGTTGCCGCTATAGCAACAAATAACATAGGTCTATTTTACATATTTTTGGTCAAAACGTCCAAGCCCTTGAATTTATAAACATGATTCTAAGTCAAGCAGTTGAGTGATAACTAGTTCTTAAATCTAGTAAAAGCTTTTATCTACAACAACTGTAGTTTAGTTGTAAACAGCAATTATCTCATTATGCGGTTTAGTTTGACGCGCCCGCCTACTCGTACTATCGCCTTTTAATTTTTCGCGTGTCCTTGCTATTAGATCTATCCCGTAATCTTTTGCTCGAGCATGTCGACTCTTAAATACATAAATGTTTTAAAGAAAGAAGTTGCACCACAAAAATAATGTTATCCGAAGCAAACATTTTGTGTTATTTCATTAAGGCCCTGAACACTTGTCTACGTACCAGTACCTAGGAGTTTTCCAAATAAACGAATGTTGGTTGTTTATCCAAACATCACAAAGTTATGTTTGCCGAGGTTTTGTTGCGAAATGAGATCTTATTGTGAAATGGTTTTATTGTTATTTACCCGTAATTTGGTAATTTGTACACGTAGGTTATGTTAGTTTTCCAGAAATACGTTGTTTATTTTAGAGGGTTTGCTGTGTATTTCAACGTCAAACGTGATCATTTTTAGTAAAAGGTACTTAGTCGCAAGCCGATTGCGCTAATGCCATAAAGACTCATATAGAAATGAGCCTTATGAGCCCGGTATATAAATATGGCCAATTCAGCTGAAAAGTGCCATGAGTTTTCATAGTTACAAAAACATTTTTTACATGTTTACAACAATTTAAATATAATTTCAATTTGAATGGAATCCATTTTCTAACAGCTGTTTTACAATTTTTTGATGAGCGAGCTCCAAAAATCTATCTAGTTTTCGACCTTACGAGTATCAACGATACTCAACGATCAACGATACTTGAGTCCTGATCGTCGCTTGAGGTTATCATCACTTCATCAGTTGCCTGTGTGCGTAGCCAAGATGCCAATCGTAGAATCGTCGATGAAATAAGGTAGAATGTTAGACAGAGATAACTACGATACGGTTATGATTATCAGCGTGAGCGATTAGCATCTTGACTAAGCACGCAGCGTGTTTGACTTGCCATCTTACCAATCAAAATAGTACATTTACTTCAAATAACAATTGAGTGCCGCCGGCAACTAGGCAGGGCCCAGGTCCCCAGTGGTTAGGGACGCAGAGAAAGGAACCGCGGGACTATACATGCCGGGTCCAAGACTACCGCCTAGCGAGAATCTCTCGAGATGTTGGTCGAGACTCTTCACTATGAGACCGTTCACCGAAACGGGACAATGATCGTCGAGTCAACATCCCACGTGGCAGTTATCTCGTGAGCCAAGTCTAGGTAATTACTGGACTTGTCGTTCTCGGATCGTCGTTCTTGATTGCTTACAAGCCATCAGTTTGGTTTCACAAGGGGACGTTCCACGACAGATGCTGCTTCAATACTCATAAAATATATTTACAATATTTGGGAAAGTTCTTGTGATGCAATTGGTATATTTTGTGATCTTTCTAAAGCTTTTGATTGCGTAGATCATGGAACGCTCATTTTGAAATTAGAACATTATAGTCTGTCAGAGAATGCTTTAAACTTAATGTCCTCATATCTTAGCAATAGAACACAAACTGTTGTTGTAAATAAATCACAGTTTAGCGGCGCCGTAGTTAAACTAGGAGTGCCACAGGGTTCTATTTTGGGCCCATTCCTGTTTTTAGTTTATATAAATGATTTACCAAGTGTCGTAGAGAACCGTTGTGATATAGTGCTTTTTGCAGACGATACATCATTAATATTTAAGGTTGACCGGAAATCTACCGATTATAGTGTAATTAATAGCACACTAGTTGATGTACTTACCTGGTTTACTATTAATAATCTGCTACTTAATGCTAAGAAAACTAAATATTAGATTTGCTTTGCCGAATGTTAAACCAGTAGATACTAGAATACTTTTAAATGATGAATGTTTAGAGATAGTTGATAAAGCATTGTTTCTAGGTTTAACGTTGGACAAAAATCTACAATGGAGTCCGCATATAACAACACTCGCAAATAGATTAAGATCGGCGGCTTACGCCGTTAGGAAAATCAGACAACTAACTAATGTTGAGACAGCTCGCCTAGTTTATCATGGTTATTTTCATAGTGTAATGTCATACGGTATTCTGGTTTGGGGCAAAGCAGCTGACATACAGACTATATTTGTTTTACAAAAGAGAGCCATTCGTTTTATATATAAGTTAGATAAACGTGCATCAGTAAGGGAGCTATTTAAAGAAATTAATATTTTAACTGTAGCATCCCAATATATCTATGATAATATAATTCATGTTATTAGAAACTTAGATTCATTCAATAGAATTTCTGATGTCTCTAGCTATAACACTAGAAACAAAAATAAGCTAGCTATCAGAAAGTGTCGTGTCCGTAAAGTATATAAGTCATTTTTTGGACAATGTATTCATTTCTATAACAAGTTACCGGATGAAGCATTGCAATTGCCCCTTCCCGCTCTTAAGAATTATTCGAAAAAATCTTTGATGTCGAAGGCTTATTACACAGTAGAGGACTATTTAACAGACAAACATGCATGGCCCATACCAGAAACTAACGAAATCAACAAAAAATTAAATTGAATGTACTGCTTATAGAGTGAAGGACACGAAAGAAATCATATTAAATGTTGTGTAAGTATATCGTGTAAAACCGTTTTATTTTGTTTATTCTTTTTGTTCTCTTTCTGTTTCATTATTTTCTTTTGATATGGTTTCTTGTAGAACCACATATTGTAAATATTTTTACTACTTTTGTAATTTCTTTTGAAAAATAAGTCCCGCCGAGTTTCTTGCCGGTAATAATCTTCTCGGGCTGTGGTGTAGGGATAGAACCGGTAGTAGCTTTTTTTTTGACGTTCATAAGTGCATTGTAATGTGCCTAAATTGAAAAATAAAGATATTTATCATTTATCGGCCTTCTCACTATCAATGTATCCCGACTCGTATTCCCAGCATCGTGTGAGGTATCGTTGGACAAACTCTGTCAGGTGTGGGACGGGGAAAGCTTCCGGATTACGCGTTATCAGTGATAACGGGGCGCGAATTACGTCACACCGGGTGCCGGGTGGTCTACAAACTTGAAGAGTTAACAGTTATTCTGGTAACTTCTGTCAAATTTTTAGCCTGAGAAAACAATTTCGTCAATATAAATTGAACGAGGGCGAAGCGAGAGAAATTTACCAGATAATAATTAAAGGGCATAAAGTTAGCCATTTTAGCCGAGGCTATTTATTGGTCTGGTGCAACCAATAGTAATATAGTGTCAAGGATAAAATGGTTAATTATGCCCGAGATATAATTATATACACCCTGCTTTTCACTTCGATTATGAGGAAAATATTAGGATTTATTTCACTTTAAATCGTTGAAAATTAAATATCTTTTTATTTTACTTTATACCCTAGAGCATAAAAAGCGATTTGATGTCGCCTAGCCTTGACTAAAAGTGGAACTTTTCGAGCAAGAGAAGTGAAAATAGAATAGAAATACATATAGAAGCGAAAAAATAGGGATTAAAATTAAAAATATTCTGGGACAATTTTACACAAATCGACGTAGTCCCACGGTAAGCTCAATAAGGCTTGTGTTATGGGTACTAGGCGACGATATATATATATATATATATATATATATATATATATAATAGACAGACACATATAAATATTTAAATATATAGAAAACATCCGTAACTCAATTAAATACCCTGACCAGGACTCGAACCCGGGACCTCCTGCTTCGTACGCAGGGTCACTACCAACTAGGCTAAGAGGTCGTTAAATATTAATGATAAGACTAGTTCCTTCTAGTTTCAGCTGGAAGACGACTGATTTTATATCCACCGAAGATGCGAAAAGATTTGCATTAAAAAAACTCTCGTCTCGTACTCAAATCGGTTCACTATAGTCTGGGAGCTACGAGTATGATACCATAGACTGACACAAGTGACGTATACACAAGTTAAACTTAGAGTTAAACCACGTTATCTCTCCCAAGCAAATTAACTGTCAACCATTTAAAGTGTTATTTAATACGTCAAACTTCTATGAAATTATCACGTTTACTTAACACTTTCCTAGTCTGTGATATCAAAATCTATGCAAACTTAAATTAGTCGACCTCTAACTAGGTGGTTCTAGCTGGTCCTACTAATAGTTCACCCTGGACGCGAATTCGCGATCCTTAAATAAACCTCAAAAATATTAAGACACTAATTAATTGAAATGAAAAAAGTTTTCACGGCATATACTTATTATTCTGCATTTATTTATTTGATTCATAGTTTAAAAGTGAATATTTTAACTTTTAACACTAACAGTGTTAAAGGTTTTTAATCGTTTTTTTTTTACTTTCTACTTATTTTTTTACTTTCCTTCGATTCGAAATGAAAAGTATAGTGTTCATCTTGGGTGAAAGGCACCTACCTATTTCCAACATTTCTTTGCGCTTCCTGGCATTTATTTTACAAGATCGGTAAAAAAAACTAAGAAATAATTTTTGTATGCGAAAAAAAATGGGAAACCATGCATTTACGTATACCTACTATTAGGTATGTTTTTATGTTTTGATAATAATATGTTTGTTTTTATTATGACGGGTTTTTATTATTGCTTTAGATGTCGTTGCTGACACGGTGTTTTGAGCTATAAATTGAAAAAGATGTCATATACCGCAGAAAAAGTGACCAAGGCCCCCGGGTGAACAGGGGTCACAATTGTACGGTGTTTTGAGATTTTGCTGAAAAGTAAACATGGCGCCCTTCTTTTTTAGCGAGAATGATCTGTTTCTCGTTGTGAAAATTGTATAGTTAAGAATATTCTTAAGTGTTACGTTTCTGACAAAAAGTAACCACATTCAAAATTTAATTACCTACCTTTTTACTTGTAACTATAAAAACCCAAAGGTTGTCTGGAAGGGATCGCTCTTTAGCGATAAGACCGCCTCTTGTTTACCGCTTGTACTTGTCACCTAATCTATATATACCTATGGGTCTAATTTTGTTGTTTGAGATGCAATAAAGAGTTATTATATTGTGTTCTGTAATTTCTCCGTAATCCTGCAATCCTATTCATACTCCTTTCTAGGAGTATAAATTTTCAAATACATTTTCTCAAAACACTATGACAGAGTGGTAAATCGGAAAGCTCCTCTGCAAAGGGTTACTCTGTGACGGTATTTTGGAGGAAATCACTGAAAAGAATACGTTTTTAGCAAATATTCATTGAATAATTTACTTAAAAGTTCAAACATATGTGTAATTAATTAACCCAGCAGTATGAGACTAAGATTATTTTATTAGCGTCCGAAGTTCCGAACTGTCAAATCGTATGGGTTTCCATGACAACCCAGTAAATATTAGTCTAACTCTAATCCCGTTTGAGAAATGGGCGCCTGAAGAAGGGCGCCTAAAAATCTATTCATCATTTTGAAGAACTGCGGTACCGAAAGGTTCCAAATACAGAGAACCAATCTACTTACCTATTTTGAATTTTAGAATAAAGGATGACTCACAATAGCACGGGACGGGACGGGACGGGACGGGAAAAGCTGTCAATTTCTATAGAAAGAATCACGTGATAGCTCGGAGCCCTTGGATGTCACGTGACGCTTTCTATGAAAATTGACAGATTTTCCCGTCCCGTTATGTGAGTTATCCTTTATTATAAAATAAGACGTAGGTATATCTAAGCATCAGTGAATATAATAATATTTGTAAGCTAAAACATTAATAACGAAATATTTATAATGTTTTATGCAACCTACCGCCGTCGGCGGCAAGATCCCATTTTAAATCAACCAGATAAAATAAAATTTAATGACGTCTGCGACGATTTAATGCGATCAGCATTGGAATGAAAAATACTTCACATATCTGTCATATTATCTTATATTTCATATCTTAGAAACGAATTAGTTACACAAAATATACTACAATTATGAATCATAAATACAAGTGGTTCGGCGATTTACCAGAAAAGTAGGCATTTTCCTACTTTCTCTACTCTAAGTATTGCGTACCTACTTACAAAGTTAAGTTAAAAAGTATTTACATAGGATGAGACTTTACTAAACTACTTTGTACATAGAATGACTAGATTTTATTAACTTATTTATATTAATGAACAAATGATAACAAAAATAGGCACCTTTTGTGTTATTTGAATTAAATAAGTTTAGTGTTAAAACTGGGAAGAAGAAAATTTGGCAAAAAATCACAACACAACGAAAGTTAAATTAATATTTAGAACAATTATTTACAGTATAATTCTTAATTATTAGATATTATTATTACTGTGGTACTTGTTATTAAATCTCTGACTATAATTATTATTTGCTTGACACGGACGAGTTAAAAATAGAAGCAGTATTAGTATCCGACGGTTTCGAAAATAATAAACTTTTAACTAGCGCTTTTCAATTTTAGTGGACGGTCTACCTTTTGTTTCTGTTTTACTGAACACAGCAGCACAAAATAATAAGAACTTAATAGCATTCCTAATCACACAAAACATACCCGTCTTTACATGTAATGTACAAACACTAAAGAACACAGTCTCAAAAGTCACTTGAACCGATGTTTAGAACGGATCGACAAAGAAGGCTCATCTCCAGTCGTCGGGTGGACCGCTGCCATGGTAAAGCGGGCTGAAGGCACTCCGTCGAGGCTGTGATTCCTCTTGGGATCCTATTATGGATTCAATGGAGAATCCGTTGCGTGATCGCTTGGATCTAGGCTCGGTGGTCTCGGAGACTCGTGGAGGGAGCGGAACGGGCCGGAGCGCCGCCGGCGGCGGCCGCGGCAACGACAATAGCGGGGTTGGAGGAAGATAACAAGGCAACGGGAGAAGCGGGGCGTAGGCCTCTCGAGCCAGCATCGCCACTACCGCATGAGCGTGCTGCAGCGACGGCGCCGGCCGCTTATAACGCTTCCGTCGCCTCAAAAAACTCCCATTATCAAACATATCCTCAGCCAATGGATCCAAAGTCCAATAATTCCCTTTCCCTGGATTCCCTGGCTCTCTAGGAATTTTTATGAAGCAGTCGTTCAAACTCAAGTTGTGTCTTATTGAATTCTGCCAGGCGGGGAACTTTTCACGATAATAAGGGAATCTAGTCATGATGAACTCACAGATTCCGCTGAGCGTTAATTTCTTATGCGGAGACTGAAGAATCGCCATTGTTATTAGAGCGATGTAGGAGTAGGGTGGCTTGATGAGCTGGGTCGAAGATTTCTGCTTGGACTTCTTTGGTGATGAAGGTTTGGTTTCACTAGGGCTGGATGCGTCGTAGCGTTCAGAGTCGCTGGACGGCGGCGGCATGTCTGGCGTGTCCTCGTCAACAGACACGTAGGTGTCATCTTGGGGATAATCTTCGCGGTCATCACGGAGGTAGTGCGGTAGATAGAGCCTGGGCGGCGGCCGCAGGTCCAGCGGGAGGTCGCCTTCGATGATCATGTCGCGGTATTGTGTGAGATCGCATTCCTCCATAGCGTCACATGTCAGAGGTGCGTTGGGGCGCGTGGCTGCGCGCGGACTGAGCTCGGAGCTCCGCCCCGGCGGCCCCCACCGCGGGCAGCCCCCGGAGCCCGGGGCCGCGTTTACGTTCCAGTAAACACAACAATTGTCGTTATTATTCCTGCGGGGCTCGCTTTGTGCATGAATTTCAGGCCGCCGACTAATAATAATTATTAGACCGCTTATCGATTCAACTTTGTTGCGGTGGCGGGTCGAGTTCCGATTCGTTTGGATTTTGTTTGTTGGTTCCTTTCGGATAGTTAGTTAGGGATTCTGATTTAATTTTTAACAAATGTAGGTACTTATTAGTAAGTAGCATAAGAATTAATAACTTTAAATTTCTTACCTTTTAAGATACTTAGTATGACGCTCTCTCATTCTCTCATCTAGTAATCCTTACCAAACATGTTACCTACCAGTTACATAAAAATTGAAGTAAGTATACAATAATAAGTCTGCCAAAGTAATTGAAGCTAAAACAAACTGTTTAAATTATTAATAAATTAAAAAAAATCATATTAAATTAATTATTATGAGAGTACCTACCTACTTAAGTTATAATTGCCTTTGTCTATTGCTATCTATTAAATAAAGCTACGACGATAAGTAGATATATTTAATTACTCTTAATATAACATTATTCACACGACCCTTGGTCTTTACCGTCATCTGAATCAAAATAATCAAAGAGCGTCACAAAAAGCCAGCGCAAACGTAATACTATAAAATATAAAAAGATCCAACAAAGCGAGCAAACGAAACTGTTTACAGAGATATGTATGCGACGCGATCCTTTAATCCCGAGCTAAAGGACTCGAGTTCTATTGAAAAAAATCTCATAAAGCGAATTCTGGTACTCCATTCAGGTAGACGTCTTCAAATAAACGCGTAAAAAATATCACCAGATACGCCTTTACAATGCGGCTCTAGAAAACCTTCGTATATGTTGCCTACCAAAACATTTACCCCTCGGGCGTCGAGGGAAAAGCTACGTGAGCAAGAGAGACGGAAAATGCCACAGAAAGAGACCGAACACTAAACGAACCAATCGGTAAGAGGATTGGCATGGGCGGGGCCCCCAAAGCTAACATGTCAGGGCGTGGCATAAGATCCCATTATTGTCTGGCAAGGCAAATAATATTTTGCACAATGTACACATTGGGAAGGGGGGATGGGGGGGTTGCTAATTTATTCCCAACTTCGGTCACGGGTTGTTTTTCAGCTTTGCGCGCTGTTGTTTAAATTGGACGTTAGTTATTTGTATGTAGGCTTGTAGCCATTGTCTCTGTAATGAAGGAATTTGCCGTGCGCCGCGGAATTTTAGAGTAAGTACTTATAGGTATACAAGTATTGTAGGTTTGGGGAACAAAGGGATACTTTTGAGTACGCAGCGGTGCGTTATTATGATTATAGGATGAGGAAGATGCTGTATGAGTATAATGAAACCTAAAACATTAGAGCGGTTATATTGAGAAACTTTTTAAAGTTTTTGACTAGTTAATAAGTTTTAATTTTTTTTTGTGAAGACGAGTCTTCCGCTTCTGTTTAGTATGTGTGTCTGTCTATGGCATCATAGCTGCTGGACAAGTAAATGACAAGTTTTCTTAGTTTATAATGTAGGTATGTTGTTTAGAGTCCATCTAGGTACCTAAAGTGGGAAGTGTTTTTTTTGTTTCAATTCAACCCTAAAGTGTGAGGTGTGAGGTTCGTTGAGTAGGTATTTAAAAATAGGGGTTTGCTACAAACGTTTTTCGATAAAGTGAACATTTTCGGAAATAAACGCGCCGAAAGTTTAAAAAAATGTCCCCCCCCCCCTCTAAGTTTAGAAGTCCGCAAGTCCAAAAATATAAAAATGTGAAAATAGAGCGTTATAAAAACTTTCAAGGATAATTATTTTCGAGTTGGTCAGTTATTTTTGATTTTTTGCAAATAAACTAGGTATCTTCTCGGATAAAAGGGCGTATAATACCTATGAGTCGTAACAGCTGTGAAGATACTCCTTTTTTATTGTTAGGTAACTATGAGCATGGTATACTACCCCTACACTGAGCATGGCCCGACATGCTCTTGGCCGGTTTTTCACCCTCATTATAGTTGATTTTAAATGTTTTGCTTAATGAAAAAATTAAAAGGTTTGTAGGAAATCGTTAAGTCAATTTCTATTTCATATCTCCAGGTATTTAGAATATGTGCGTCTTTATTATAAAGACGCTTACCTATCTATACCGTACCTAATTGTCCTTTTAAAACATTAAATAAATAAAATAAAATAATAAATATTATGGGACAATCTTACACAAATCGACCTAGTCCCACGGTAAGCTCTAAGGCTTGTGTTGTGGGTACTAGGCGACGATATATATAATAGATAGATACATATAAATACTTAAATACATAGAAAACATCCATAACTCAGGAACAAATATTCGTGATAAACACACAAATAAATGCCCTGACCAGGATGCGAACCCGGGACCTCCTGCTTCGTAGGCAGGGTCACTACCAACTAGGCTAGGAGGCCGTATTACCTACCTTATTTGACTGGTTTCCAGACATCACATAACTAAACCGTGCCAGAAACGTTGACACAGGATATAGGTACCACCTAGGTAGGTAGGTAGGTAGGACACATTAATCACCATAAGAAATTTCAACTTCTTACGTGTGAAAAACGGGTTCCGGTAAAATTTAGTGTGCAAGAGAAAAATAACAAAATTTTATACAAATCGAAATTCTACTAATAAGTTATTACAGGAAGGAAGAAGGTAGGGTAAGTATATTAAATTTAGGCCAATCTTACATTGGAAAGTGGCTGAAACTCAAGTTACAATATCTGATATTAAATTGCAATGGTTAACACTCACGTATGTTTATCACAATAGGCGTGACATGTTTCGACTGCATCGGGCAGTCATCGTCGTGTGATGCCCGAGCCGCGAAGGTGACAACACCACTCTGTCTGTCCGACGTTGACTGCCCGATGAGTCGAAACATGTCATGCCTATTGTGATAAAAATACCTGAGTGTTAACCGTTGCAATTTACTCGTAATATCAGTATATATGACTCACGAAAGTTTATATTACAATAAAGTTTCTGCGTACAGCTAGAGTGTTATGTCTTCTGAGCAAATGACCTGTCAAACTTAAGAGTGTTATTTTAAACGTTAAACTTCTATAAAATTATGAATTAACAATTTCACAATCTGTGCTATAAACTTCTAGGAAACTTACCATACCTACGTAGTTTTTCAACTTTTTATTTTACCAATTTGTTGGCATGATTGATGTGTATAGTATTCATACCAAATTACAGCTTCCTAGCACTGTTAAGCCGCAGACGAACGGACGGAAGGACTGACAGACATGGCAAAACTATAAGGGTTCCATAGTTTCATCCAGTTCGTGTGTCCGTCCGTCCGTCTGTATCATCTGTATGTCACAGCGGTTTTAGTCAGTAACTATAAAGCATATGGTACTTAATGATATTACAGCTAGAGGTAAGTATATATTTTGTGTGCCTTCTTAGTTTTGCAATACAAGTTGCGAAAATAATATATTATGCCCTTACATGTAACTAATTGTAAAAAAAAATGTACTTCATCTGATAGGTCTTTAGAAATAACTTAAAGGTTTTTGAAGACTATTTTACCTAATCGAATAATTTCAGAAATAATCGCTCTGAAAGTCTGAAAAAGTTTCCCCCTCTTACTTTTGAACGGGAGGTCCAAAAAATGTGAAAAAATTCAGGAAGATAGGATAGGATAAACTTACCAAGAAAATTATTTGGAACTAAGTCAAGCCGTTTTTGAGTTTTAGCCAAAAAAACTATTATTAAATTGCAACGGTTAACACACGTATTTTTATCACAATAGGCGTGACATGTTTAAAATACGTGAGTGTTAACCGTTGCAATGTAATATCAGTATGCCTCACGAAAGTTTAAATTATATAAAAAAAACTATTTATTAGCAAAACGACGAAGGTGCCTTGATATTGGTTTTGAAGGCACTTTCGTCTTCTTACTTGTTCAATTTTCTATTATAAAACAAGAAAAACCGTTTGTTGTTTATAATTTCAAGAAGAATCGGTTTCTTAAAAATTTGCAAGAAACGACGATATAGTATTTTTATTACATAATGCGATGCGAGATAGGAATTGTAATTTTTTAGTGTCCAATTAGGTACTTTCGACTTTACAATCTTGCCAAGTGAGTCAGAAGGCCTAGTATAAAATTGTACGACATTAACTTCTATGGCGTTAGCAATCATAATTTGAACTCTCGATACGCTAACGCGATCAAGAAGTAAGTGTCGTACAACTTTTATACTAGGCCTTTTTTTTAGGTGACGCGCTCAAAAGTGAGAAATCGGCACCTGTGTATGAAATACTAACTAACTTTACGCAAATTTGAATTTGGAATACCTAGAAGCTTGTCAAACTGCAGCTTAAAATGTTTAGAATAACCTTTCTGTAATCTCTCTGCGCTTGTAAACATTTCAACAAGATAAGTTGCTAAGCTGAGTCTGGGCTGGGATTAGGCTGTAGTTTAAGCAGTACAGTCGGCTGGAAATTTCTAGAAGATACTCGCTCGTATCTACATTGGAATGAATGTCCTGCCAACGACTACTAATAGTAGAGTTGTTGGAATCCTTACTCGCTATACGCTTTCTATAATCCATAAACATTTCATTTCAACAAGATGAGGAAGCTGAGTCTGGGATTAGCCCTCGGACGTTCTCTAGTTTAAGGCAGTCTGCTGGAATTTTCTAGAAGATACTCGTTCAAAAGCGGTTAAGAGGTCCCACACTTCGAACACTTTGAACACACATTCATTAACACTAGTTAAATGATAAAAACCTGGATAGCTGTTTTTAAAAACTTAAGCTTCACAAGCAAGCTGGTAGAAAGACTAGAAAGCTGTGTCACTGTCAGTGCTTGACCCAGCCTTTATACTAGCAAAAGAGGCCTCGAGGCCGCCAAGATAACGAACTTTTAGCTGCATTAAGACTCGATAAGGGCTGCGCAAAAGCTTAAAAAAGCTAAAAGTACTGTAAAGCCTTTATTATTAGCTTTTGTACTCCAGTTCCAGTTTATCTCTTACATCTATTCTTCTTAAATTTAAGTTGGTCAAGTCCCCCACTTATCCCGCACTTGATAAGCTACACTTGGACTTGGACATTTTTGACCTTGAGTTTTTAGTGATAATAACTTACAAGATACCTTATATGTGGATAAGATTTGTAATCGTAACTATGTTGTCTTTATTTTCCGCACGATACTGAAGGGAAAAACAAACTTTGCCGCCAAGTGTAGTTGACGATTTGCCTCGAAAGTTGGTAGATAGATAGGTATATGCATAATATAACCTTTATCAAATTATAAGAAGAAGGGATTTGACAATACGGTAGAGAAGTTCTGATCTAATTCACGAATTAGGTGGGTACTTAAGAGCGCTTTGACAAGAAAAGACGAAAAAATGTAAAATTGATGGTTTTCGTGAACAGATTTCTAGCTTTTCGTTTACTATTAGAAATAGATAGTGTGTATTCCACATAGAACAATTCCTTATCTTTAGGAATATAGGACTAATTTTTTGAAAACTGGCTTACCTACTTAGTTATGATATTTTTTCTGATGGTTGTTTATGAAAAATCGGGTGGAGCACTCATTTGGGAGTATAGATATTTTAAATTGTAAGAAGTTTACTCTGTTGAATAGTGTTATTTTATATTACAAATACCCTGTTCTTTAGGAATATAGGACAACATTATTTTAATATATTCGTTTTTAATAGATACAACGAAGTAACTGAATCCAATTTTTTCGTGAAGAACTTCAAATACTAATGCCAATAACTCCGAAAATTTACTTAGTGTCAATGTACTTTGGATATTTGAGTAATTGGTAACGTTTGTTTAAACTACCGTGCTGCGTATTTTTTATGAACTCCCACTATTTAATTATATAAATATTAAAATTTGAAAAACACCTCTTTTTGCTCTCGTCAAAACATAGCATTGCGATCATTACGTTTTTTTCCTTGAAAGTAAATAAATTAACATGTAATTTTAAATGCCATTGAACTAAACTAGTGCTTTCAGGACATTAAATATTTTTCCTCTTAAAGACAACAAAGAAATTCAATTGTAAATCTAAACTTGCGTAATTTTCCCATTCATCCGCCATGACAGCGAAATTCTCTTTGAATCAGTCGAGCTTTGGCTCGCGTTCGAGGTGGTCGCGTACTTCATCTCGGCATTTTGACAGGTCGTCTGACATTAATTTTTGACGGGAAATCATATACGTATACAAAAAGGATACCAGTAGACAGATTGTATTCGAAATAAATAGGGTAATTAATTGCGTTACATGGTTATTCCGTCTCATTTCAAATTATAGTTATTGCTATTTACCAGCCGTGTATGCTAAACAAATACAATATGTTAGCAAAAAAATTACCATTACTAGCGAATTCTTATAATTTGTTTCATCAAAACCCATTTTAAATAAAATAAGTTTCAAGGTTAGTTTTCACTAAGTGGAGTTCATTTTTATTATGCTGGTAATAATATTACGTCGTTTTTAAGCCAAAACGTGACTTTTGAAGTACGTCAACGTGATTGATAATTTTATTTTGACTTCGGCTTGTTTGCAAATAACAATGATTATTTAATTTTATTTATTGCAAGCAGTGTTGTTGTCTACTTCGTAATCGTATTTCAGAAATGAAGATCTTGCAGTGTTTTCTTGCCGTTCTCTATACTATCTCGGAAAGTACAGCGGAGAGAAAACTGAAGGAAATATCTTCATGCAATCAAAATATTGGCGAACAGAACCACGGATCCTAATCCTCCTAAGAGTGCAATAATACTGCATCCGTTATGCAGCATGTATCATACGGCAGCTCCTACAAATCGAGACTCCTATATAATGTATATATTGTTGTAAAAATATATATGTCCTAATCCTCCTAAGAGTGCAATAATACTGCATCCGTTATGCAGCATGTATCATACGGCAGCTCCTACAAATCGAGACTCATATATAATGTATATATTGTTGTAAAAATATATATGAGTATTTAACAAATAAAACTGTGTGTTTGTGTCAGTAGCGGCTACTAAGATCCTTGTTATCACGCGAAAACAATCTTAAGAAACCTCCCCCAAATTGTTATTTTAGTACGTTTTACATTAGTTACATTACACATCAACATTACATTACATTCAAAGAGGAAGATGTGATGATTAGTAATCTGACATTGTTTTTAAAGCCAACCAATCCACTTTTTATAGGTAGGTGAAGTAGAGTATCAGAACAATCTAAATACAATCTAAAAACATAAATAAATAAATAAATAACTAATAAGGAACAAGTCAAAGGAAACTTCATACATATAAGTACTTAAGTACAGTCAAGTGTAAAAATATGCTGGTGCACATCTTACTCAAAAATATGTCCCATAGCCCCTTATGCCGGTGTAATAAGAGCGTAGTACCATATTTATGAGTCGATTACCTATGTCGAACCATATTTTTGCACTTGACTGTACGTAATTCATCCATCCAGGCAGGCAGGCACTTTAGGAAATGCCACTTTTAAATTGCTTCTATTTATTTTCGCTCCTTTATAGTACCTATATTCGAGTTCATTAACGCATTAGTGCATTAATCGGAGGTGAGCCAGCCTACGAAGCAATAGGTCCCGGGTTCGAATCCTGTCCAGGGCATTTATTCGTGTGTTTATCACTCCTGATGAATGATTTCTATGTAATGTAATGTATATGTATCTATTTATTATATACAGGGTGACTGGTAACTCGACCTTTTCTTTGAAAGGGGTTATTCTAAGAAACTAGGTACTAAGGTAACCAGGGGTCAAAATTCAGTGGTTTTTGAGTTTTTAGATATTTTTTATCGAAAAAAGAATGACAATTGTAAAAAAAAGTTAAATGCATTAAAATGGGCAATTTATGTTTTTCTTATAGCTAGTGAACATAGCATTAGTTTAAATAAGTCGCGCAGTATGCTATCCCGCACACCTCGCTGGCTCCGCAGAAAACCAGTGCCGTTGATAACGCTTAGTCGTGCCAACTGCAATGCTTAAAAAAAAAAACTTAAAAAAACTTAAACTCCAACCATTTCAGCCTCACATCATTTTAACATGTATACTTCTTCTTTGTAAATGTGCTTCTGTAATGATGTATTGTCTGAATAAATGTTATTCTATTCTATTCTATAAAAATTCATGTCAACTATTATTGACTCTTTAAAAATAAACGAACGATAGGAACTAATGTAAAAGCGGGCAGAGCGGCTGAAAGCGCCGAAATTTGAAAAACTTAACAAATATAAGAGCCTGTGCAGAGAGTACTATTTTGTTCCATTTGGGGTCAAAACTCTAGGTCCATGGGGTCCCAGCACACGCAAGTTTTTTTTTTAAATCGGAAAACGTCTGGTTGATGTAACTGGTGACCGAAAATTTGGTGGCTTCCTCGCAAAACGTATAAGCATTGCGATACAACGATACAATCCATTTCTCTGGATAGTTAAAGTCCAACCACTGTCGCAAACCCAGCTAATAGTGAGCTGGGTAGCTCGTGTTGGTAAACAATAGCCATTTTTGTAACCAAGCGGCACATCCTCCAGCAGTATAAGTAAGTTTTACCTTTTAAAAAAATTGTAGGCGATGCCGCTTAAACGTACAGGCAAAAACAATGGCCCGATCACCTTGTCGTGCACAATTCCCTATGTGAGATTCCAGGTTGTGATAGTTCGTGATACCATCGCAGTCAAAGTTTGATTCATCTGTACTCCACAAGATCAGTTACTCCGGATATTCATTGTCAGCATTGAGTAAAAATTTGCAGAAATCCATCCTACTAGCAGGATCTGTCTTCTCTATGGTATAATGGTATACATACAGCCGTGCTGACTGCAGCGTGAAAAAAACCCTCCATTGTGACATAGTAAGGTTAGCCACGACTCCGGTCGATGTAGTGTAGTGGCACGGAGCAACTTTAGTATTTGTTCTTCTTAAACAGGATTATAATGGAGGTCTTTCAGCATCAGCTTGGAGTCGTTGAATCGAATCCTGCCATTGAAAGGGATCACCCTTTTCTCGAATACGTCGATAAGTCGTAATAAACGTGCTGACAACAGGTAAACGGCAATTCGGAAGCAGTCATAACAATACTAGGATATCTGGGCATTTTTATTTTTTGTTGTAGAAAAATATTTTATTGCTTATTTGGAAATTTTTATCTCTATTCTACTCAGAATCGCTAGCTCTTTCAATCCTAGTAGGAGAAAAAAAGTGTCCTAAATTTTCCAAACTTTCCATTGCGCTACCGCTATACTAAATGAAATGATGGTGGCGAAATGGAAAAGAAATCTTTGGACACTTTTTTCTCCTACTAGGATTGAAAGAGCTCGCGATTCTGAACAGACATCAATTAAAAATTGACAAATATTCAAAAAAATATTTTTCTACAACAAAAAATAAAAACGCCCGTCTACGTATTCCTCAAATTAGTAAGCCGCCATTAGATTAAAAAAAAAAAATGAAAGCATTTATTTTATTTTGCATATTTACATCCACATTATGTTAGTTTAGTTTTTATAACAACATTATAAAAAAAACTATTCAACAAGATGTCCGATTTGGAAGAATAGTTAAAATTTATTGATTGGTTACTTGATGTATACAGATAAAGCCTCGGTTAATCACAAACATTTCCGAATATTAATAATATTACTTTCATTAATGAATAACATCATAACATACGAATATGTCCCATCCTTGAACATCAAAAGACCACAAAAAATTATATAAGACACGATAACAAAAGTAGCACAAACAAATCCGATTTCGGGTCAGGTACGCTTCTAGCTCACACACACTGCTTCCACACGCTACCTGCTCTGTCACTGACGTTATTATTTTAAATAATTTAGTACAACATGCTAACATTTTTACCGTGTCGGAAAAGTTATGAGTTACGGAATTCATTTATGTAAGTTTTACATGAACTATAAATACTGTTAACACATTTCTTTGAGTCATAGCCATTGATTTTACAAAATTAATATAAAAAACTTGTGACAACTTCTTATTTTTTTAAACTGGATAATTTTTAACGTGTATTTTATTTAAAGTATCGCTTTTTTCATTTGCTACAAGAAATAACATGCAAGTACATTTTTTACAATTATAATTCATAGGTAGCAAGATGACGTTTTACCGAAAAAACAAATAAGTGTAATAACTCAAACACCAGTGACTTTTAACCCCGAGTCGATTGGGCTACTAAAACATTGTCAATGAGCTCTAGAATAACCCATTCAAGAAGTATGTAGGTCGAATTACCAGTCACCCTGTATATCGTCGTCTAGTACCCACAACATAAATTGATGAGCTTACCGGACTAGGTCAATTATGTGTAAGATTGTCCCATGGTATTTATTATTATTATTTATTTATTAATATGTACATCATTTGGCCGCCGTTACAAAAAGGACGTATCCGGCTTTTATTCCAAAATTGTGCTACAGATATATTTAGAATCAGTAAAAAAAGTCATATCTGATGTTATTTTTATTATAGATTTTTCATTTTATTGTAGGTACGTCTTTTCCCTTGCGGCGGCAGAATTTTACACCTTATCACAAGAGAATAAGGTAAAAAATGTACACATTTAAATGAAGATGCCTGTACAAGATACTCGTAGTATCGCTCTATAAGTCCAATTGCAATCCTCCAAAATGCAATGTCGACCCTGCCTTGGCTTTTTTCTAATTAAATTCCATTTATTTGATTTTACGCCCTATGAAAAGCATATAGGGTAGTAAATAACATCGTTAATCTAAGTTAATGACATTTGTATTTAGTCGGTTTAACTTTACGGAGCGCAAATCAAAGCAACAATAAAAATTCACAGTATCACGAATTACATTCACATGTGACATGTGACATCATCAGACAGAGACGTCTAGACATAAATGTTTACTTTCTCTATCTTTATACAATGGAACACTTTTACAGTTTTATTTTTCAAAGGAGGTATGCGATCGATTTCAAACTCAAAACCAAATCTTAAAAAAAAATTAAGGTCAATGACCTCTTCGAATAAATTGAGATAGTGTGCGTGAAATGCGCTTGTGTGTGAAACGGGGTAATTTGACAGCATTTGACAGAAATAGCTCAACGCCGAAATGTTATAGCGCTCTTCAAATAAATGTGGGAGTACCTACACCATTTTCAGGTAGTAATTTCATGTAAAGGAAGAAACTATAGCAACTGGGCCCTTTAGGCTGGGGCCTTTAGGTGCAGTTTAAGCAAAATTGTATGGAAGTTTAGGCTCAGTTGTATGGAATTAGGTCGTCAAATGTATTGCGTTGAAACTTGAAACGTCATGGAAAGGCCTCTGATACCTGCTGCTTAATCAGATGACAATGATACCAAAATGTAATAGAAAAAATGTTCGTACGCATTAAAAAGCAAAGAGAAAAATCCTCCTTACTCCTTGGAAGAAGTACAAGAACCTCCGCCTTCGAAATCGTAATATACGTAATGCTTGTTAAAAATGTGAGAATGAAATGGCTATCGCAGCGCCATCTATGTACAAGAATAGCTCTTTCCTGTCCATAACATGAAGTGGAAGCAAAAGCAAGTCACACGTTCATAGTGAATCCGGTAGGTGGCGCTATACTCAATGTCTTTACGGCGTCATCTAGTGGCTTATGTACTAACTTTTAGGACTGCTCGGACGCGACATTTACGTACTGTTTGTAAGTAAATTGTTCAAGTCAGTGTCGCTAGATGCCGCTGTAATCAAATGTAAAATAGCGCTACCTAGCGGTTTTCACTCTAACCTTAAGTAGTATTTAGAGAAAGTTGTAGTTACGTATTATATCAAGAGATGGATCTTTCAGCAATTTTGCTCAAAGAGGGATGAAATATATATCTTTTTAATATGGATAAGCATTCTATGTATAGGTATGTATTTATATTTTGTTTTTATTGTTGGGGAAAAAAGTTATAATTGACGTAATAATAAATTACCGGCGAATTTTCCCATAAATCCAAGGAAAGTTTTTTGGTTTCGAAAATCTTTATCGGATATTCTGCATTCAAAAGCGTAGGTACCTAGCTAGACATATAGATACAGGTGTTTATAAGTTTCACCCTTTTTTTTTTTTATACTACGACGGTGACAAACAAGCATACGGCCCGCCTGATGGTAAGCGGTCACCGTAGCCTATGGACGCCTGCAACTCCAGGGGTGTTACATGCGCGTTGCCGACCCTTTAAAAACTTTAACACTCCTTTTTTGAAGAACCCCATATTGTAGTCCTTTGGGAAAACAGTGACAGGGAGCTCATTCCACAGCCGGAGCGTCCGCGGGAGGAAGTTCCTCTTAAACCGCACGGTACGAGACCATTTAGGCTCCAGGGTATGCGGGTGAACACCCTGCCGACGGCGAGCGGTGCGGGTAACTAGCAGACTAGTTTCACGTCACGTCTACTGAATACTTATAGTCCGTCCGTCTGTGGCATCGTAACTCCGTAAGAAAATCAAAAATAACAAACAAAAATACGAAACGATTTTTACGCCGTTTTAAAATCGAAAGCGTCGTGTCGGAATATATGGATGTTTGCTTGCATCTCGCTTCCACCAGTTAAGAGCGAGCAAGATGTAAACAGAATTTTTTGCTTTCATGTTGCTGTACAAGTGTACAGGTCTTACAATAGGTCTTACAATTTTATTTATTTATTTATTTAAACTTTAATGCACAAGACAGAAAACTGTACCTACACATGGATAACACCCACATACTAAAGTCTTAAACTAAAACATATCATTATTAAATGTACTTAATTAATGATACTGAAATAAATGAAAGTTTCAGTTTTTAAAGTGTGGTTTGCAAGTTTCAGGGAAATTAATTATACTATCTACATAGTACCTACGTACCTACATAATCAGCGTGCAGCGTGTAAAAAGCATTAAACATTGTCAGCGTTTGTTAATTTCGCTATCGACTGGTTATACCCAGAACCAACCAGAACTCGTGGTAAGCACACTATGTTTAGCCAATTCAGCTCAATTTTGAACTAGGTACTTAGGTACCTCGTTACTGGATCTCAGTCGGTGGTATTGACCTAAACGTAAACTAAATTTTGAATTTTTTCCAGACGTGTTCGGATTCGGATGTTTATTTTAGGTCATACAAAATCATCTTTTCCAATAAGTTATGAAAAATTCAATATCATCTGCAGTCTAATCTGACCTGAAAAATACGGAATGTAACTGCGGTTTCCTAAATCAGTATTTTGACATCAAACGTTCAGCCCCACCGCGTCTACTCTTGCCAAATGAAAAGTTCAAAACACCCATTTAATCCATTTTTTACAGCGTTCTTTAAAAAAGGTCAAAGGAATGCCGACCGTAGCACAGAATAAATAATAGTAATAATAGTAATCGGTAGCTATAGCTATTGATGACACCTGCGTGCGAGATCTATTATTCAAATGATATACAATTTTGAGCCCTATTGTTATAAATGTAGGTATCAAAGCGTGAAAATAGCTTTAGACACCAATGAATGAGATGACCGTAGAATCAGTCAATCACCTAATGGTTGGAATTTGTATCATTTTTTATTTACTAAGTAGGTACAGTAGCCGGCAATCAACTTGAACCAATGACCTTGCATGCGCAGAACCGAATTTTAGGGGCATTTGGTGGTGCGGGGCGGGGCGCGACGGAGGGGCGACCGCGGCGCTCACGCAATTGGTCAGTCAGTTGAAGTTTGTGCCCCGCGCCGCTTTCACGCCCCGCTGTCTCCAGAATACACTTGTGTGCATTAAAAAGTGACTCGTTAATACTCGTAGTTAAGTTTTTTGTTATAATTTGTTATCGTTTTTATGTTATATTTTATTGTTGTTAAGTAATTCGTAATACAATATAAAAGTCGAACCATGCCGAAGCGAAGCAATACTGTGTTAAAGAGACAAGCTAGAAAAATGGTGTACGATGTGTATTGTTTTATGAAAAGTCATGGAAAGACCGATTTGGAAACATTTAAAAATACCGCCGAAGCTACAAAGACATCTGTAAGCACTGTGAAGCGAATTGTTAAAAAAGCCCAAGGTTCCGATTTACTCACCGTGTTTCGAACGCCTGGCAAAAAAAGAACAGGACAGAAGAAAGTGACCGGAATCGATAATTTCGACCAGGATTACGCCATCCACAGTCCCATTTCGTCACTGCACTGCGTCCACTGTACTGTAAATAAGACAAGATAAGTCAGTCCTCGCCTTACGTGTATGGGGGCGGCAGGGCAATGACGATATATGCCTCGCGCTACGTTCCTTAGTCACCGCCCCTGTATCCCTAAGGTGAAGACTGAGTTATATTGTCGACCTATTCCTACCATACCTACCATATTGACCCGGGTATGTCAAACAAGATAACAGAGAAAATTTGTGTAAATTATATAATTTGCAATAAATATAAAGTTAACCATTTTTTTGCACGTAATTGTACGATGCGCAAACTTTCCCCCACCATGCCGACTCTGGGTCAAGTTGTTTGCCGGCTACTGTAAGCTGTTTTGTGTCTGAAATTATGTAGGTAAGGTAGGTAAGGCGTAGGTAGTCATCACTTACCAGGTTCTACTTACATAGTTATCTTTTAGGCATTTTTATAAACAGATCTAGATATTATATTTCTAAGATTTAACTAAGCACTCAAATGCGTATTGGTATCGATACACGCATAATGACTACAAACAGATAAATAATAATGTGCTTGTCTTTAGTATTTTTAGTAAATGCAAAAGGTACCTCTTTGTCGGTTATTGATAAAGGCGATAAGGCTCCGAGGCCATAAAGATTTGTCTAGAAATTAACCTTATCGATAAGCTACAAAGTGGGAACCTTTATGTACTAAAAACAAGCACATAAAATTAAGAGGAAGGCCAGACAAACCAATTTTGTGAATAAAATAATGCATGCGCGTAAAATAGATCTTCTATACGACAAAACAGTCTGTTTTGTGTTCTATACAATTTGTGGCTTCCACGCCCATTTCCACTGTTAATTAGTTGCCAGTTAGGGCTGTGTTTCAATTACAACCAAAGGTTTTAGCTTGGTTTCAGTTTCAGCAATGTTGATTATTAGCTACGTTACGGAACTCTGACACCCAATGTTTCTACTCCAGTCGAGTGTAGTGAACTTCGTAAACGCGCTGTCTGTCCGCTCACGCTTGACACCCGCAGTCTGCGCGCGCACGCGTTCAGTGTTTGACGTATACTGTCAAAGTTTAAAACGCTCCGGACACTCGTACCGATTTCGTAACGTTTTGTGGCAGTGAATTTCAATATTTACCTTCGTTGTTTAATTAAACCAGACTTGTAATGGATATAAACGATCGAAAAATAAATTCGCGTACGCATTCGATCACAATGAATCGTGATTCCAAGTTTATTTTGCGAAAAATCATAATGGATTTTGCGATACTATTTTGCAGTAAGTTTTTGCTTTTTTCTTATTTTTTAATAAGTCAGCATTACTAAGTTCATAGCGGAATAATGACTGCATTCCTTAAATCATTAGCATCGACATTATTTGCTATTTTGTATCGAAGTCATTATTTTATTACCTAGTAATTATTTTTTACAAGATAATAACAACCAATCACTTTCTGATCATTATTTACCTTGAAATTACGCTAGATTATTAGTAAATTTTACAAAAAATATAATTCTTACTACAATATTACTTTTAAAAACATATCAGAGTAACATATTTGTCATTTATCCATATCATAACTACCTATCATAAGTTAAAATGTAATAAGTGACTTATTAATTTAATAGCCTCTGTTATCAAGCTATTAAATTACATTGTACTTGTCTATAAATTTCAGACAGTTTAAAATAACAATAGGCAAATTCACTCAACAAAATAAAATAAAATTAACAAAGTTTTTTTGTTCGTTATTTGTTTTTAGGCAGCCATAAACCTTTGTAAACATGAGCTCCGGTACATCATTTATCACATTAGCGCACATTTGTACATACATTGCATTGCACACAGAGGGTCTTGTGTTGGAGTGCACTCGTTCGGGATGACCCTGTCCTGTCGCATTCTGAGAAACATATCCCTGTTGCCATCGGTGGATATATTTTAATAATTTCTTATAGTTAGTGTAATATAATTAGGACTTTAATGTTTTTTGGGTATGCCAAATTGGTGCTAATTACATACTGATGAATAGGTATTAGATTAAGAGTATTTCTGGTTTTTTAAAGCAATTTCTTGTTTTTACTATTATTGTGTGGAAGTTGCCTGTTGTTATAGAAGTGGGTTTCAAAGAAATTAAGTTAATCTACAGTACTTGTAGTTAATGGACATTATGTAGGAATTCAACATTAATTTTGTATAGGTAGATAATTTGGTACCAGATTAAATAATTACATCCGTTATATGTATGAAAAGTATATTTAATACTGACTTAGCTGATGAACGAATCAAGAGTGTTTCTCTATTTTGATAACTTTTTAAGCATAATTACTGAATACTAATAATTTATAATTCCTACTTCAACAGAAGTCATTGTTTTCAAAATTGATAATATTATTATTACACCACATAAGGTGTCTTAGGTTGGCTGGTGTTACATCCTGTAGGTATATCAGAAAATATAGTATACAACCTGATATATGTATTATGAAATGAAACAAACACCCACAGTACCTTCTGGTATTTTTGCATTAGTATTAAGGAAACGCGGAAAAATGTTGAATGTTTCATACATTTTAGTTGTGTGATCTTGACATTTTGTATGGGGCAGTTATTTTGTATTCAGGGTTGTTCTCATGGTAAAAGTTGTACAGTATGACTTATACCAATGGGGTGCCTGAGGTTTTCATTGGCTGGTTGTACACCCTGTACCCAAAACATAAATTTTTTTTAGCTTTTGTAATTTTATTTGATGCTCAATCACGTAAATGAATGTAAAGATTGTGGTAACTCACTGCACAAGTTCAGAACTTCAGACTGGATGAAATCATAATCATAATCATAATCATAAATATAATTATGTCAATATCAAATGTAATATCAGCCTGTCCATAGTGTCCGTCCACCCAGTAACACGGTTATCATTCGCGGATCCATACGCCTATATAATGACGCCCTATATAACGCCGCCCTATATATATAACGACGTCCTATTTATCGACGTAATTTTTTCTCACATCATAGGTACATTTTTGGGAAGCCTCCAGGGTAATGTGGTGTACCCTGGAGGCTTCCCAAAAATCACATTCGTCTATTTGCCTCTTTATCGCTCGAATATGCAAGAGCAATAGAGAGGCAAATAGACGAACGAAGTGGTTCATGGTAGGCCTACTACTAGAGTGCGATTCAACGCACAAAAACTTATACATGTATATGAATTTCCGCGGATTTGCCATTTTCCTATTTGTCAAACGCAAGGGATCTGTGGAATTATGGATATTCCCATATGTCAATTCAGCTGTCACATTAGTAGGTATTTTAAAGGGGTTGGCCTAGCGGGAGAATTATTCTTTTATACCACAAAATCACAAACAACCAACTTAACGTCTAGCCTGCTACTTCAGGAATGAGCCTCAAAGAACATGCTGTTGGTTTGATAGCACCGACTAGCGTTCAAAATTTAAATTCCTAAAATCGCCGTCAATAGAACTTCCTAGTAATGTAAACAAAAGGCGACACATGTTTTGTTACTGTTTCTCCTTGTAATTTTACACTACCTCATGAAACACCACTGAAACCATTCAGTACTGAAACGGTCGTATTATCGTAACATACAAAACATAAGATAAACAAGTTAGGTAATCTTGGAGACTTCATTAAAAACTTAAAAGTTAGGTTATACGGTCAATATGGCGGTTTGTTTACATTGTGAGGAAGTTCCATTGACAGCGATCCTACTTATAACTAATGCCAGACCCTCCATCAAACCAATGAGGCTGTAAAAGTAGCGAACCCTTACAGTAGTTCGGACAAGGCCCCTCTCCCGGGTCTTACCATTTCCGTAATGTTCCATTAGATGACATAGATGTTGTACGAGTTTCTACCAAATTAGATAGGTACGTAAATTTATAATTTAATAATATAATATTTCTTTTTAGGGTTCCGTAGCCAAAATGGCAAAAACGGAACCCTTATAGTTTCGTCATGTCCGTCTGTCCGTCTGTCCGTCTGTCCGTCTGTCCGTCTGTCACAGCCGATTTACTCGGAAACTATAAGTACTACAGTGATGAAATTTGATGGGAATATGTGTTGTATGAACCGCTACAAAATTATGACACTAAATAGTAAAAAAAAGAATTGGGGGTGGGGCCCCCCATACATGTAACTGAGGGATGAAAATTTTTTTTTCGATGTACATACCCGTGTGGGGTATCAATGGAAAGGTCTTTTAAAATGATATAAAGTTTTCTAAAAAACATTTTTCTTAAAGTGAACGGTTTTTGAGATATCAGCTCTCAAAGTCGTAAAAAGTATGTCCCCCCCCCTCTATTTTTATAACTACGGGGTATAAAATTCTAAAAAAAATAGAGGTGATGCATGCTAATTAACTCTTTCAACGATTTTTGGTTTGATCAAAGTATCTCTTATAGTTTTTGAGATAGGTTGATTTAACTGTAATTTTGGTTAAGTTATTGTGCTTACACTGAAAACGATGGCTGAACCTTATAAGTTTAGGCTCCATTCACCAGGTGTATAAATTGACATAATAAGTTTATTATATTTGCTGCTACGGAACCCTTTGTGCGCGAGCCCGACTCGCACTTGGCCGGTTTTTTTATTAGGTACTTACCTACTCGTGACACAGCTTAAAAAACAATTCGCAGAAAGCAGGGCTTTCGTTTTCTTCTACAGGTGTCCAAATAGATTTAGGAAAGCTTTAGAAAAGTGCTCATTGTCTGAAAACTAGGTAGGTAGTAGTTATTATACTGATCAATTTTTATCGAGTTTTATTGTGTATAAACTTAAAAAAAAGGGACAGAACCTTTCATTACAGCTTTATCTTAGCCGATATACCTACCTACTACTATTATATAGCCAGTCAACCTCGTTTAAAAACAATTGACACCTCATTCAAAAAATCGGCTTAGTAATTTTGTCACTACCTACGCTACGGTATATGCATATGTACCTACCTATGCACTCTGCTAAAATGTACCTTTATTCGGGTAGGTAAATAGTAACCAATGACACGAATATTCGAAATATTTTTGCCATTTTGGGCACTGTGTAATAATGATGACATCGACAACTTGACACTGAAGTGAGACCCTGCTATTTTTGACATGTTCTCAGGATTTTTCTCTAGCTAGACATAACCCTTGGGAAAACTTTGGGAACCACATTGGACTGCTATCTATTTTTCTGTTAGCAGCGTCTATCTGAAATAAATCAATTTTCAGCACTGAGACTGCCTGATGTTCTTTCTACTATATCTATGTTGCACAAATCAATCAAAATACAATTTTATTGAGTTTGGGCATTTCACGAGAAAGTCGCTTGCAAAATGCAATTGTTCTAATGTTTCTGAGAACGCTAAGAAAGCGATTATTATATAATTAGCAAATTAGGGGCTTAACTAACAGCTAGAGTTCGGTGTCACTAATTACAGTGCACTGTTAAAATGTATGTTAGGTATGAATATGTAAGTTTAATTACTAAAAACTTAATTACAAGTTTTTCTTTTTTTTACAATTTCTATTTTTCGTGGTTACTGGATGACGTTAAGTATTTGTTTACGTCTCTAATTGACTTGCGGTTTGTTAGATATAAATCATTTATGTATTTTAGTCTTAAATTATCAGGCACAATTATTTTTAATATTTGTTTTTGTATTTTATATATATTGTCAAGGTTTTATTTATATGACCTTCCGTAACTACAGATCATATCTTATTACTGATTCGGCTAATGCTAGGTATAAAGTTCTTAATTTTATAATATTCTCGAGCTTTACAGATTTGATTGAAGTAGCTGCCGTAAGACTAGACACAAAAAAATACTAAAAGCTTTTTTATCATTACCTTTTTAAAAAAAATTTCAACTTTACTTGCTACAATAATGATTTATATAATCTTTGATAATGATAACCACCCGTGATCTCTCAAAGAAAACATTACACAATACTGCGGTATAAATTCTCGTTATCGGGGATGTGCGTATGCGGCCCCTATCTGTATCTGTACAATGTTTGCGTAGGCGTGTGGCGCCTAGCGTTTTAAGAAAAAAGTTTTTTTAGTTTACTCTTAACCGTAAATGTTGAAAGGAATCATAAAGTTGAAGATATTTTATCTACAATTTCTCCCGGATACAATTTCGACTTTCATCTGAGCTGTTTTAAAGCTTACCTGCGTAGGTACTTATTAGGGAATGGAATCGGTTATTTTTTGTAAGGGAAAATCGAAACCACGTCTTTTCATACAAAATCGGTTAACCGTTGTTTTAACTAGTTATTGTTTTATTTATAGCGTAGTGATATTTTTAGGTATGTAGCTACCTTCCATTTTCAATGCGAAAATACATCAAAAAGCATTTGCCTTAAGAGAATTGTGTTCCCAATATGTCGACATGTCATGTTTTTGACGCCCCAACGAGAAAATACTTTATGCTACCTGAAGCTAAAAACCTGACCGGCTTAATCCCTTCATTGAGAAACGTATGTGGTTGAATTGGTATATACACTCTTTATATTAATTATAAAAAACGTCTCACGGCTCATTCAACCTGCATTTTGAAAAAAGATTTATAAATATCGCCGCAGGTATCTTTTTAGGTTCTTTTGGTAAGCCTCGTCAGCTTAATTCCGAACATGTCATTCAAAACGAGTGTATTTATATGGTTTAAGTATATTTTTCAACATTAACAAAAAGGTGTAGTGTGCCTAAGCTGTATCTTGCATCGAAATTTACCAACATTTGAAAAATGTGCGGACTACGGTAAAACAAAAGCCTAATTCGTCACAAACATTGTATAAAAGCACACCTCTACAATTAATCGACCTTTGACCTTTCCACCATCAATTTGTGAAGTAAGTACTGTATTTGGAAAAATGCGTGCAACCAGACACTACAATAAAAAGGCATTGTTAAATTTAAGTACCTAATGAAATCGTGATTAGAATGAAATGGAAGAAGGATATCGGAATAGAACTAAGACCTGATAACATTATTTATTGTCATTCTTGTTGATGTAAGTTTTGTATCGCGAAACGAAAGCAGCTCAATCTAAACAAATCCCAATTCGAGTCATGAAAAATGCCGAGGAGAAAATCTTTATAATAAAGCGCTGCTGCTATGCTACTTGGTACAGTGACCTGTCTGGAATAGTATCGGTATTCAGCTATTAAAGTCGCAAAAATATGTCACACGCTCCTATACCTACAAATAAGATTGTATTAGATGCGGAAGGATACTAAGTAGGTACCAGTGGCGGAGCGTTAAAATATTCTTTTGGGAAGCCGGAGCTCATTTGGCCTGCTTTTTCGTTCAGTCGTTAAGGAAAAGGTGTTAGATTAGCTTGCGCAAGGCAAGCCGGCAAGAATCGAGTTGTATGAACGCCCCGCCACTGCCAGGTACCTATGTACGTACTCGAACTTTCATGTTAATAATAAAATTGTCTTATGTAGGCGCCACTTGCGCCACCTGATTAGCCGCTAACCCGGAGTTAAGCATTTATAAAGTAAGGGTTTTGCGAGCCAACCCTGGGTTGTCGCAAGTGGTGCTAAGCGAAATTTATTTAATTATCGCTACATAGTATAAAACAAAGTCGCTTCCCGCTGTCTGTCCCTATGTTGCTTAGATCTTCAAAACCACGCAACGGGTTTTGATGCGGTTTTTCAATAGATAGAGTGATTCAAGAGAAAGGTATATATGTAAGTACTCGTATAATACATTGCATCCGTGGTAAACTGGGGCGGGTTGCTAGTGAGAAATAAATGTCTGTATAAAGTTCAAACCAAAAATAACGCCAATGTTCTACTTTTAGTAACGAACGTTTAAGCTATATTGTCAAAAGACCACGCTGACTTTGCACTGATTTGGCACACTTGGCATTTGGCAGTGACATTGTATGAAAAAGCCATACTTCACGTAAAAATTGTCAGGGAGACTTAGCGTCAACCATAGCTGTGAAAATTAACGTACATAATGCGATAACTTGTACGATTACAGTACCACTTTTTATCGCCGGCATAATCATCATTATGCTTATAAAGACGTTAATGAGAGAGCGAAGGTAATGCTTGCGATTTATACGCACATATGCTAGTCACATCTAATAATACGCAGGCATACTCTCTCTGACCGTAGGTCCATGGCATAAGGATCAAAATCGTTTACATATTTCTATAGCTGACCGTACAACACATTCTCGGCAACGCCGTACGTAATTTTTAACAAATCATTAAGACGACATAGTCGACATATTTATTACAGCGGGATCTAAACGTCAGTTCTCAAGTCGGGCCTGTCAGGGCAGCGGTTCTAAGGGCCACGAACCATTTCGTCAGTTCGATCATCTATAGTCTTACAAGCCAGCGAGCGCTGTAACATAGGGCAAAAAACTATATCCATTGTTTTTTTCGGGGTGGTAATACTAGCCTAAGTAAAATACATATGATGCTCTCTATCCTGCTGTTACTGCACTCGGCTTGTCAGACTATATTTCCCACGAATGAGGTTGATTAATCGTAAAACGAGAATGTGGCAATTTGACCGCGAAATATAGAGATGAATGTACAGATTTACAATTTTAGTAACTTCAGTTGTGATGTGATCTTATAGGTATTTATTAATCACTGTTGTGCTACTTTACGGATCAAATCAGATTATTAAATATTTTTATCCAGGTTTCAAGAGTAAAATTGCCAAAAATCTGAGCATTAAACTAAACTGACTATACTTACCCCTTTTATCCACCATTATTATCATCAAAAAATATTGTAACCTCGAATTAAGATTTAAATAATCCAAACAATATTTTTTGATAGCAGCGGCCCACGCTGTCCTACGAGTATAAACTCCCGCGCAGGATGTGAACGGAGTGGCAGGTAATTGCGCGCTGTCAAAACATCCGAACTGTCAGATTACCCGTATCCGCTAAGGAGACCTTTCGCAGCCGTTTCAAGTGTGGGACTGAAGGATTTAAGGGCTAATTTTGACGGATTCAAAAGCTCAATTTTGCATGGTAAAGTTTTACTTACGGTAAAATTGTTCATCGAGAGATTGTTGCTTCGATGTGATGCCTACCTACTGGTGAATTTATAGGTAAGTAAAATTTATTGCAATACTAGGTACATTTTTATCGTTCCGTACGCAAAGGGTAAAACGGGACCCTATTACTAATTGTAAGACTTAGGTGTTAGGTCGTCTGTCACCAGGCGTTATATCATGAACCGTGAAAGACTAGTTGAAATTTTCACATGTGGTGACTGGTGACTGTATTTCTGTTGCCGCTATAACAACAAATACTAAAAACAGAATAAAATCAATATTTAAGGGGGCTCCCATAATACAACAAACGTATTTTTTTCCGCATTTATAGATTTGTACGGAACCCTTCGTGCGCGAGTTTTTTTCATAAATTCTAAGTCATTGCAGCTTTCAGTTATCACCAGCTAGGATTAAGCACATTGAGAATGGCTTCGTAAGCAATGGATTCGTATTTGTTCCACGTTGAAGTCATTCCACCCCTTGCTTTTGTTCGGATGTAAGGAATCCTTTTAAAAACAAAAGTCGAATAGTGAGCCCTTACACCAAGTGTTTAAGGTAGAGGCTTATCTTTATGTTTCAAGCATGCGTCCCGTTCCCGACACCCCGGCAACTGTTGCAAATAGTACAATATGGGTATAACTAGCAATGGCGGTGCGTCAAAAATATCCGCACTGAAAAATGGCAGATTTAGAATTTTTTTATATTTTTAAAGGAGATAAATGCCCAAATGTTAGTTTACCATATCAGTGCAGTATTGTTATTTCCATGGTTGTGACCATAAACTTACCTGCATTATTTAACTCAAAACATCGTGACAGAGTGGTCATTGGGAAGACTGTCTTCGCTGAAAAGGGCCACTCTGTTACGGTGTGTTCTAGAAAACTACAGAAAAAAAAGTTATCTACATGAAAAGAACTGTCACATACTTAGTCATTTTATACATGACATGATCAAAAATCCGAAAAATCTAGAAAATCCCGTTTCATTGTCGGTAAAAAAGGAGAACGTCCCCTCTATCTTTTTCAAGTCTTATCCTACTAATGAGTTCCAACACTAAAGACAGCAATCCAGACACTTAAGTACCTATCTCTTATTACGATACAACTATTAGTGGTAGAATAATACATATATAATACAGCTAAACTGTGGAACGAACTGTCGCCAGCGGTGTTTCCGGACCGATACGAGTTACGACCTTCAAACCTTCAAGAAAAGAGCGTACTCCCACCTTAAAGGCCGGCAACGCACTTGCGACACCTCTGGTGTTGCGGGTGTCCATGGACGACGTTAATCGCTTACCATCAGGCGATTCGTTTGCTCGTTTGCCCCCTATAGCATAAAAAAAAAAGAATGTCACTTCAACTCAGTCGCTATGTGAACATGGCATCAAAGAATATGCGGACCCCGACGAGCAAAAACATTACGGCTCTTTAAAATAACTTAATTTCCCCTTAACAGATGGCTCTGAGTAATTAGAGATGGAATGCTACTTTGTATAGTAATTGTCAGTCCATTTTCAACCTAGCGAACCTACTTGTGATTGGGAAACTAGGTAACTTTCATGTCTGTAACTCTGTATGCCCCAGCCATGAGGCCATGACGAATTCTCATCCCTGTATTTTTTCTGCCTAGAGTTTTGTTTGTTTCATTAATACCTACCAAATTAATATTATTATGATCAGTGGTTACGATTGCGGTCAAACTATAGGTATCTAATTAGCTTTTCCATAACAATAATGTAATTACGCAATTTCAATAGTCACTTACATATAATTACGAGGGTTTTAATCATTCCGTTGATTATCGCAATTTGATTGCAAAGTTGGGTTTTCTTTAATTGTTAACATTTGGCTAATAAACAAAATATCAAACAAATAAGTTATTTTTCAATCCCCAATGTCACCTTTCCTATTCCCTAATCAGACAGGACGGAAATTGCGTTGAGAGTTATTAAAAAAAAACCGGCCACCAAGTGTGAGTCGGGCCTGTCCCACCGAGGGTTCCGAGGGCCATTGACCTTAGGTACTTACTTAAAAATACTGGTGGCACGGAACTCTCAGTGTGCTGAAATTATACGGTTTTCGGATCTTTTCCTTACTTGTGCAATAAGCTCTTGCTCTTTGCCAAAATTCGTGATTCTGGGTCAACGGGAAGTACCCTATACATTTTGATTCCTGTTGCAAATGTTTGGGAAATGCGACATTAAAGGCCGTATCTTTTGATCGAGTTGACGTAGAGGTCTGGTTTTTTCACACTTTCAAGGGACCGCAGACCTCTGTATGTTATGTTTTATTATTTTTAACTTGCTAATCCTACGCGTTCCCGAGTTAAAGGATCTTGACAGACAGACGGACGGACGGACATCAAAATGATCTTATAAGGGTTCCGTTTTCCTTATGAGGTACGGAACCCTAAAAAGTAGACTTCTATGGCTTAACACTTATTTAAACTTTCACGATTTTCACACATTATAAATTTACTAAAACGGGGCTTAATGGCTTATGTACTCTATGACCAATTGCCATAGAGCCATAAACGTATCCGCATACATTAAAGAAAAGTTACCGACATTCCCACAAGCCAGGGAAAATATTTGCGTACACTATCATATATCCTGTACTGTTTCAGAATGTTTTATCATTCAAATTTAGACTTTACGACTAGAGCAATATAGAGACTAAGAAATGCTACATGAAATTAAGGTTCAGATTAAAAGATATGAATGTAGTTGTAGTACCACACATTTCTGTAAATAAAGAAAGTACGGCATCAAAAGATGGTACAGTCACCTACAATAAAACCTTACAGGCTCTTATGTTTTATATTATCTTTAATGGACTCCATCGCCCGTCGGTTTTCTTTTGTAAAAATTGAGGAGTTTCCTTAATACATCATCCCCATGGCTTGGCTCCCATCATCAGATCAGGACCAAATTCCTATGAGACCAACTTGAAAATAACTCCTTTCGGTTAAAAAAAAGAATTACTCAAATCGGACGACGGAGCTCGGAGTAATCGGTGAACAATTGAACATACTAAGAACATAATAAAAGACTCCTACGATTGAGAACCTTCTACTATTACCTATGGAAGTCGGTTAAAAAACTGAGATATTTTTTTGTAAATGGAAGTAAAAGATAGATGATAAGTGGAAATAAACATACAGATATGCGCATTCATAACTAGGTATTAATAATTGTGCTAGATATCATTCGTCACCGGAAAAGGATGGTCGTAGTACTAAAATAAACCGATAAATGGACTAGAATAGTTCCTTTAGCACTAATAAATAGCAGCTTGCTTTATATCGCTTTGCTTTAAGAGCTTGCGTGACAATGGCACCATTCGTTGTTTGACAGCTGACAGATGTCAATAATTTACTTATAGCATCGATTCGCATTACAATCTCACGGTTCTTGTATACCTAATATCTAAATACCATATTGTATACCTAATTAAAAAAAGATCGTTACTGAGATAGAAGTTTACGATTTTTCGATGTTCGCGGTAGGCCCTCTGATTATGTTATGACATGCATGAGGATGCCGATGGCCGTTGGGGCGGGAAGGTTCTCGAGTGGAGACCACGTACCGGAAGGCGCAGACTGATGACCTGGTGAAGATGAAGGTGGCGCAGGACCGGTCATTGTGGAAATCTTTGGGGGAGGCTTATGTCCAGTAGTGGACGTCTTTCGGCTGAAATGATGATGATGATGCATGAGGATACTCCTGGCTTAGTAGCAGGAGAAGCCGGGGGAGCACCGTGGTTGAATGTTCGCGATCCCATGATATTCCCCAAAACGGAAATGCGGGCTAGCGCCGCAGAGGGTTTAGTGGGTTAGTCTCCTCCGCTTTCTGTCATCAGAAGTGGTCAAGGAGGTGCGAGTCCCACATATCCCCCACACTGGCCTGCCGCAGGCTCCGGGCGGATGCGTAAATGCATTCCCTCTGAGAAAAAAATAAAAATATAAGGCCCTCTGATTATAGTTTGTTTTCATTCGTGCATAAGCAGAAGGAGTCATACTGTCTTTTACTTAGGATTGTATTGCCACTTCGGAAAAAGGGAAGGGTATATATATAGTTGTTTTTATCTACTACGCCAATTGGTTTATATATTCCAAATTTTCCCTTAAGGAAACTTATTTAGGATTTAGACTCATATCCTGTAAGTTATTTATATATTTTCTGTAGCTAAGTACCTACTTATATCAAATTTCTAACTATGAAAATGACATGCTGACATAAACATGGGTAAGGATCAAGAAGTCTAAAATTTCCCATAAAAAAACTATCATCATCATCAATATTACAAATGTGATAGGTATAGATCCTACAAATGGGAAAATAGTGCTTTTGAAATCAAGTGATTAGACACACAAAGATAGCGTTAATTGGTCACTTAAGGCTGTAAGTGACTACAATCAGACGACTAATGAGTGGTTGTAAATGTTTTATTAATGGTGAGATCGATAAACGTGAAAACATGTTTGAAGTACTTAATTGTTTAGATTTCAAACACCATACTACTGGGAAAACTAGGAAATGGAAGAAAACTAACAAATTAAAATGATAAAAAAGCGATTTAGCAGAGCAACAGCGGAATAAACATACAAAAATAAAGAATATTTTTGTAAAAATTATTGATTTTAAACTTATGATCATCCTCAAAACAGTCGACCCAAGCATAATTTGCTACTAGAAAACAGTGAGCAAAACAGCTAAAATCGCTGTCAATGGAACTTCCTAACAATGTAAACAATGGCTCCACATTTTCGTCACTGTTACTTCGTGTGTTTTCACACCACCTCATCAAACACCACTGAAACTATTCACTAATGAAACGGTCGTATTAGCGTAACATACAAAACATAAGATAAATAAGTTAAGCTTGGAGTTTGTTCACATTGTTAGGAAGTTCTAGCGATTTTCAAGATTCTAAAATATAATTATGTTATTGAATTCTTCGCTAGCGCGGAATTTTAGTTCAGCACTCGCAGCAAAAAACAACTTTGCCCTCTTGTTTCAAAAACCATGTCTATTGCTGACTACGCAGAAACTGCAATAAAGATTACAAGCTGCATTCAGGTCAAACACAATAGGTTAAAACTTATAATAATATTATTGCAGCTACTGTTTTCAGTTCCAGTCGAACCTATAAATCTAGATCGATTGAAACACTAAAAGAGTACAATCGATAAGAACATTGTAAACTAATTTATAGGTTGCATATACAGTCACCGCCGTCACCGGTATAAAAATCTTGTACTTACAGCAAAATGAAAAACCTGTGACAAGATATATATATACAACTCTTCTTCTTATAGCGTTTCCAGGTTTATGCCATGGCTCAGGAAGCTTTTGGTCCACTTATGCAACGAATCCAAAGATTTGGTGGCGGAGTTAGTTTTACGAAATGACTGCCATCTGACCTTCCAACCTCTCTAGGTAAACCCTCTGGTAAACTAGACCTTATCGGAATTAGTCCGGTTTCTCCACGTGACAAAGTGATTGGTAAATATTTATCAAAAGAAAGTTGTATCTTTTGATATTTACCAGGATATTTATTTTTTTGTCGGTAAAAAAGGAGAACGGCCCTTCTGCTCAAAAATAATAATTATATACGTACACATACAGTATTGTAAGGCTCATACATCTCAGCAGCTCTTTATTATGGAACACCATCCCACGTCCCACAGAAACAAACCACCGACATGAATGCTCATTCATTAAAACCGGCCCCATACATCATAAGATACGGCATGGCAAATTTAAGGACTCTTAACATGCCATCTCCAGTTCTACACCCGTATTCCAAAGCAGCACGGTTCGTTTTCGAATGAATTTATTAATGATCTGATCTCCAGTACAAGCAACACAATCAACTGACTGACCTAGGCCTTATGCAGTAGCAAATAGAGATCACAATAGATCAGTGTTGCGATGGTACCTGTCAAGGGTTGAGATACTGAGATCTCTGAGATAGTCAGTGTGGGTGTAGCATTAAGAAGTTATAAATCTTCGAAAGCTTTAATTATTATTTCTTATCGGATACATGTGAGATTTTTATTTCATTAGCAGATAAGGATTATTTATTGGTTTGGGGAGTTTGAATTGAGTTTTATAAAGTTTCCTGTGTCGTGAGGTTTTATTAGTATAGTTTACACGGGTGTCATATAGGATAGGATCTTTATTTTTTGTCGAACAGGAATAACACAATGCGTTACCTTTAGGGGCTATAGGCAAAATAGAAGTAACTACCTGCTACTTCTAACTGTTCCACTTTATGCTTATTTTTAACAATATTGACATGACACTGCTTACATTACAATATCAGAAAGAAACCTTTTCGACATATTTTTTTCTCACGAGTCTCACGACAGTTCGCATGTGCCCTCTAATTAGCGGGAAACAATATTAATTTTAAATACAAAACAGCGTCTTTATCGACTGTCATTAAGTCATTATAACTCATTTTAAGACCGATTTTCAAGTACCTACTTATTATTTCCATTGTATAAGACGGACGTACCTACTTATTTCTAAAATTATACAAGTATCATGATCATGACGTATATTCACATGTTCTGTTTTCATGGTTTGGATAGGTATTGCGAATTGCGACACTAAATTGTCCCGTTTTAATTAACATCATAAGTTTAAGTACTTAATTTAAAAATATCACATTACTACAGTTTCCTTTTTCCATTTTCGTTGAAATCCGATCTGCACTAGTCTGCTTGGTTTACCAACCAATTCCTGTTTCTGAAATTCCCCTCACACCCGATCTAGGTACAATTAGGTCCCACGGATGCAATTCCCAGTTTCCTCCGAGCCTATTAGGACCAATTTACTAACGCGAATTGTGGCGAAAAGTGCTAACAATTGTCGATCAGACTATAATCATAGGCGATGATAGTGCCGTTTATTTCTGTGATCTTATATGGACCATATCTTCTTTATATTACGGTTTATATTTCAATGAGCCGTTACTGAAATGTGTTATGCCATAATGCACCATGTAGCTTGTTGGTAGCGGGTTCTTAATCAGGGTTTTATAGGAATCGGCAATTTTCTTATAGTCTACGTAAGTGTGAGGTAGTTTTTGCTTGTGGCGAGCGTTGATGCGTGAAATGATGACTGCTGTTTAAGGCATATGTATTATGTATAATAATAACTACACATTTATTCATTAACCATGGCAAAATTCAGAGAAAATTTGTCTCTTTCGAACAAACAAAAACGTGAAAATGATAAATAGAGACATACGATTTGCAACGGTTTCTTTAGATTTTACAGACGGTAAACGGTAGACGGATCGCTATTAATAACAAGGGGAAATTAGTTCCACGCCGGGCCGATATATGGGGCTAAACTTTGGGCATTATAGTTAGTTTCTAGGCGCGCTGTAAATAATTTCAGACGTTATCTAAGAAGTTTTTTATGTGTCATATTTTTTTCATTATGAACCTTTTTTTTCTTTATTATATGTATTTATCCTAGTTATAACATGTGCTACTTAGTTATTTCTTTACATTTCCTCTAACGTTAATGTATCTTTAAAAAAAATCCTGTCTGGCTATTTCGTTAGTGTTTATATCGGTGCAAAAAAAATATGAAAACTGGATTCTCTTGTTATTTTTCCATTCTGTGCACTCCTATCCCGATCTAATTGTGACCCAGACATAACCCTACGTTAACTCATATTCGCCTACATACAGGATGGCATCATTTAGGCCCGGTAGACCCCAATTGAGCGCAATCTGGATGGAATGCAATTGCACAAAACTGAATGTAGGTAATTGAACTGAACTGTAGTATTATTTTGTATTAAAAAGAGACGTCTGCAAGCGTAATTCACAATAATTTTTCTTTCAATTATAAAATTGTGAACTGTAGTATTTAGCTCAACTTTGGAGAGTTCGAATTCATTTGTTAATGTAGAGCTGTGCTAGGTTGTTAGCTCAATTCTGGCGAGTACGCTCATTGCTTAAGTGTAATGTAAATCTGCAACGAGGGTGTGTACCCGGCAGACCCAAACGGTGATGATGACTGAACGCCTTAGACACCCACCTCAATAACTGTTCTGATGGGGACGATGGGTTTAACATCGGGTGTTGGAGATCAAAGGGCATTTACCCAGTAGTGGAAGTGGCACACTATAATATTAAAGGCTAAATTAAAAAAACCGCAATAAAATCCTATTAAAACAAATTATTTCATTAATTAATTTGAGGCGTCTTGCCTGTCAACAAAATTGCATATAGGTACTGTGGAAATTCATCGGCTTTCGTTGCTAGGTCTGAGGTTGGTAGGTTTGAATTTGTACACCAGACCTAGAAGTTATGACGTTAGCCGCGTAAGCCGAAGACCCGGGTTCGATCGCCGGCTTGACCTTCGATGGACTTGATATTTTTCCTTAGTATAACATCCTGCTAGTCTAATATGGAGTTTTTATCTACCACTATAGCTGTTACGCTCTAGCAAGTATGAAAGTGCGAGACGCATGACGTGATAGGACTGATAGACGGTAATAATGGCCACCATTCTATCCGCCCTGGAAGACATAGCCTTTTTGCTCGCAATTTCTTTAAGATAATTGTACCTAATTATGATTCAACTACTTAAGATCAGAGTGAAAAGCTAAAGAAAAGGTGTATGGACTGTGTGAGAGATGACATGTAAAGAAAGGATGTGAATAATGAGAGAACGGGCAATAAATATGTATGGAAGAAAAATACATGCTGCGCTGATCCCATTATTCCCATTTAATTACGTGTAAATAGGACAAATGGTATGCGAATGATGTGACATATGCTTATTAAGATTACTTTTCTACTGTTGCTTTGCTACTACTTTTTTATACTACGACGGTGGCAAACATGCATATGTCCCGCCTGATGGAAAGCGGTCACCGTAGCCTATGGACGCCTACAACTCCAGGGGACACACATGCGCGTTGCCGATCCATTAAAATCTTTTACACTCCTGGTTTGAATAACCCCATACTATAATATTTAGGGAAAACCTCGGCATGGAGCTCATTCCACAGCCGGAGCGTCCGCAGGAGGAAATTCCTCTGAAACCTTACTTATCTTGCGAAAGCATAAGTCAGTCGTGGAAGGTCTAGAACGCAATAAACAATCTAGTGTAATATATTGATTTTAGTCCACTTGCCAATCAGTCTAGAACGCGCATTCTGCGCAGTTTGGCTTTCGGCCATTTGAAGCTATCTATCTAGTGATATAAAAAAGGGGTAATTTACTAATTTTGCGTCCTAGACCTTTCGCGATGTAGACTAAAAGGGACTTGGTCCTTTTACCGACTTTATCATTGTGAGACAATCCCCTTTTATGACCCTAAAATAATATTATATACGAAATTGTACGCTATTTGTTTTGCATTCGTATTATTGCAGTTGAGTGTAGTACATGGAACTGTTATAGTTTTACGTAAACCAGTAAGGGTTGTCGCAACTTTTGCGACGCAATGTGCTTGAGGAATTATAATAATTAAGTAGCTGCTTTTTCTCTGAAAATAGATGTAGGTAATTAGAGTTTTATTACCTACTTCACAACAAAGAAAAAATTGTTATTGGCAACACTTTTTTTCTCTAATTAAATACATGTCATGTTAGTCGTCACCTTTACTACTAATTCATTCGTGAGTGTGTTGGCTAATTTAAACATATCCCCTTATTCATAAAAAAGTTAACAGACGTTTAAGTTAAATTATGTTTTATCCTTTTCTAACAAACGCAAATGTCAAATGGACAGATAAGGACAAACAATCATTTAGCTCAACTGTGTTTGATAATAACCCCAATAATTATTAAGCACAATAAAACGAATTAAATACCATAAAATGTCTTAGTCAAAACAAACGACATTCCTTTTTTCCACCATTGTTTCTAAAAATACACAAAGTCCCTTTTCTTTTGTAATTCGACTTACCTATGTATAGGTACTTACCGTTGATGGTTCGTTATACAAAGCTGAACAAGAGCCTTCACACTGTCAAACAATACTGACGGCGATACTGTCAGTATTGTCATAATTAATGGACGGGGCTCGCCCTGGCACGCCCACGTCTGTACAATGAAAATAACTTTAAAAAGAAAGGATAAGATAAAAAGTATCAGTAACAAGGCAGTTTATTGTTTATTGTTGTAGTATCAATTTTTACTTGGGAATTATGGGTAATAAATTTAAATTCAATCTGAAACATGAACAGTAGGTACCTATTTTTTTAGATTAAACATGGTTTCTCATAAAATCGCCGGCAATCCAACTTCCTAACAATGTAAACAAACCGCCATATTGATTGTTATAACCTAACTTTTATGTTTATAATTAGATCTTCAAGATTAAGTTATTTGTCTTACGTTTTGTATGTTACAATAATACGACCATATCAGTAGTGAACGTCTTCAGTGGTGTTTGATGAGGTAATTTGAAAATATAAGGAGAAACAGTGACAAAACATGTGACACCTTTTGTTTACATTTGAATTAAGATGCAAAATAAACATTTATCGATACACAATATCGACACTACAGTTATTTACCCACTAGAAACACACTTAAGTTGTCTGGAAGAGATCGCTTATAGCGATAAGACCGCCTGTTGCTACCTTTATATAATTTGTGAATTTGTTCTGTCTTTTGTCTCATATGTGGTGCAATAAAGAATATTTTACTTTTACTTTACTTTTACTTTTAATCTTAATCGCAGCGGTTATCATGGTACAGTCGCCATCCGATATATCGGAGCTGCGGATGTGTTCACAAATATCTGAGCACGCCTCTATTGTCAAAGCGGCAGTTCCGATATATCTGATGGCGACTGTACGAACAGCAACAACCTTAACAAACCATCGTTAGAACGTATGCCGTTTGCAATAGATTATAAGTATTATAACAGTGTTGACACTGTTGACGATGTTACGCGCATGTAAATAATGACTCATTAACGCCACCAATGTCAATGTCATGCGGCCACGCGTTGTTTTGTTATAACAACGTGCCAAAGTAATTGGACCTTTATTTGGAGCGCTATAAGTTTCAAATTCAAATTTAAATATTTTACTTATACACAGGTGTAGGTAATAGTAGTACTATTCAAATTTTAAAATTAATATGATAAGCTAAAAATAAAAAAATGCATTGTTTTTACTAATATTTCCTATTGGAATTGATTTTCTACCACACATGTGTGGTAGAAAATCTCTTTACGCCGATGGTGGCCTAACCAACCACCATCGGCGTAAACGTAACGTACCTATAATAATGTTCGCATAGAAATTTTGTTAATATTTAAATGTTTTATACAAATGTTGTAGGTACCCCCATAAGCACCTGACAGCATGGTGACAACCCTAATGTTAATGTCGTCATTCATAAGCTAAACGTCAAATGTAGGAAAGAGAAGCTTCTGTACATTAGTTTATAAAAAAATACTTAACTAAATATCAGTCTTATTATAAACAATAACCAAAACATGAACTGACATAGCACCGATAAAAAATAATGCTATAAAATAACACGAAATACGTCTAAAACCCTCCTAAAATTACGCAAAACACTCACGTATTTTTAGTCACTATGCGCATAATTTATTATAGGATTGTTATGTCTCATTCGATCTAATAGGTTCGTTTGTCCAAGTATGCATTTCCTAGGCTTTACTTCTATTTCCAAGTTGAAAACAAAAAAAGTTGAAAATAACTTCGAAACATAATCTTGGTCAATGTTATATGTACTTACTTATACAGCGTGCCACAAAATGGTAATGTTTAACTGCCTTGTAACTTGACCGTTTACTATTGTGAGCTATTTTAATTGGTTTCCCTTTATTATGCTCCACGGTCCACGGTGGGTACTTACTAACAGCACCACCTTTAATTGACCACCGGTAAACCTTAACAGCATTGAAATAGAGATCAAAATTGTTTAGACACCAGTGTTCCCGATGGTACATCGATGGTAATGTTTATAGGCGTAGAGGAATACCGTTCGAATTGAATATGTACGAGTTTTTGGACTGTTAATGACGGACAATCGTTTTATTTAAATTCTTCTGTATTTTTACTGTTATTGTTACTTATATCGATAAGAAAATTGTTGTCTTTTAAAACCATGTTGTACTAAAGTGACCTTAATGGTAAAACCACAGATTATATAATAGATTAAGAACAAATATTTATCTCTCATATAAAAAGCTACTATAAACCGTTTTGATCACTACGCAAATAACATTTCACGCGCGGCCACCTCGCACCCACTAGGGTTGCCTGCGATTATAAATAATATATATCACTGGCGGCGGCGTGCTCCGGTGGGCGCGGTATGTTTGAGCAGCCCTTGAGTCGCTACCGACACAAGACAAAAGACCATCGTTTCTAGTTTGCGCGGAGGGAGAGTTCTATGGGCCTGATCCATCACCAACCTAAGCTAGTCCACTGCTGGACGTAGTTCCCTCCTATAACACGCCACTGAGCTCGATCTTGGGCCTCCCGCATTCAGCCGCGACCTGCCACCAGAATGATCGTCACTCCACCTTGCTCGTCACTCACAGGACGTCCTACACTGCGTTTGCCGAGCCGCTGTCTCCACCCGAGAACCCGTTTTCCCCATGGTTATCGGTTCTACGAATAATATAGCCAGCCCACTGCCATTTCAGCATGCTGAACTATAATTTGCTACTATTGAAGTATGGAACTATGGAAATAAAATGAAGCCCCGCTATGAAGATGACATTGTGGCTCTTCATGATATGCCAAATCCTCATGTTAAGCGTATCACGCACACATCCATAACTAAGTGTTGAACTGTGATTGGATCGATTTTACCCAGTGGTTGTGTGTGCATCCGAAATCGGCAGACAACGTTCATTTTAACTTATACATATACCTTTTAGTTTGTTTGAGCTCTACGTAAATAAGTGGTTTAGTTATCTTCAGTGCAATAGCCTTCAGATATTACTAGCGGTTTTGCTAGGGCTGGTAAGATATACAATTTTGAGTTGTAAATATTGGCTACACTTCTGGTGCATCAGCATCACTCTCCTTTACGAAGTTTACGGTCATCATATTTCGACCGTCTTCCCAATATAAATGCGCAGGCGCTGGCGACTCGTGTTCTGTATTAATAACCAGCATAACGGGGACTATACTTCGATAAGTAGGTACTTGTTTTGGTAATAGGTATTAAGAGACTAGCTCTGTGTGCTTACCATGAGTTGTATTCGATTGCGATTACGTCTCGCTCGTACCACTATTTTGGCAAAAGCGAGACGGACACACTTTCGAATGCCGCAGTCGCTATCGAATACGGTTACGTACAACTCACGGTTCGCACACTGAGCTCTGTGACTGCAGGGCTGAAGTGACAGAACAATGGTACCTAAGATGTTGCTTTGGCGTCTCCCTTCCAACGCTCGTGTTGCTCGAAGCTTCAGCTCGATCCAGCGATATGAATGACTGACTCCTAACGACCGTGTATGAAGCAAAGGCTAAGAAGTTTACGATAGTTTGTTTAGAAGTGTGAATGGAAATGTCGAATTAATTCTTGGCCGTAGCTTATTTACGACATGGCCGCGAAGGGCTTAGATAGGCCCGGGAAATATGGCTTAAGCAGTAAAGAAATTGGTTATAAATCAATGAAACGATTGTATGTAATAATCTAAATGTAGATATGACTTAATTACTTTAGTGGAAAAGGTAACTTATTTGTAACTCGAATGGTAGATATAATTTATTTAGTGTGATCTGAACATGCAGCATACATATGCCTACCTATGTATATTTTCGTCTACAATCTGAGCCAAAGCGTTGAAGTATTATTTTTACGTATGTTAATTCCTTAATGTACGAAATAAGTTCTAATATTAATAACTATGTTAACTTGCACTTAAAATTTCGCGATTTATCAAGTTCCCATTCCCATCTCTTCCAGTATTACCCTAAGGGTTTCTCTTAAGACAAGTAATAAATATGATGATTTAAAAGTTAAAGTAGCTTGTTAAATGTAATAGCGCGATTATTCACTGCGTTTTCATTATGGCTCTTTCAAGAAAGCAAATGGCCTATTACTTTTGCTTTTTAACTAGATGTTGCACGCGAATCGAACACGGAGAGATATGGGCTCATTTATTCATTTAACATCTTCAAACAACTTCAACTTGGACAGTCACCAGCAATAATATCTTAAACAAGGAAGCGAGCATAAATGTCGGGCACAATCTTATCTTAGTGTAGGTACAGTTCGACTGAACTCTACTTGTGGTTACGTTACTATGACTGGTGACTACCAGTAATAGTAATTATCTTCCGTTAGATCAGAAGCTGTACAAATAAAATTGTCAGATTTTTGCGGCTTCCATAGCATAAGTAGTATCTTACGCTATGCAGCCATAAGTGTGCTTACCATGAGTTGTAGTTACCTTAGGCGTTAGCGACTATGAGTTACTAAATGTCCGTCTCGCTCCAATCACTACTCTGGAGAAACACGCACATAATTTAGAAATGCGCAGTCGTTAACGCCTAAAGGTTACGTACAACTCATAGTAAGTACAAAGAGCGTGTCACATATTTTTGCGGCCTTTATAGCGTAACATACTATTGCTGGCGACTGGACAAGCCACATATAATTATCCTAATCTAGTCAATACGCGGATCGTGGGGGGTAAAAAGTCAAGATAAATAGTTCAAGTAGGTACGTCTTACTACAAAATGTCTGTCTGTGTACTAAATACCGTTGCAAGTGTTGCACGGCGTTGTATTAAGTCCAGAGTAAGTATTGTTTAAATCCAGTTGATGAAATTGATAAGTTCTATCCTTAACAAATGCGATATCGAGTATGCAAAAGCACGCAGCATCGCAATTCCTACAATTTACCTCCAACCAATAAATAAGCGATTGCATTTCATTTCCATTCCAGTTCTTAAATAACGCAAAAAAACTCGGCACAAGACAAATGTGTATAAAGGAATTACCGGGGGAGAACAATCAAGAAGGCGGTGTTCCAGTCAGAAATATCTATTCAATTTTACATCTTATCCGATTGGAATAAAGTCGACAAATATATATATGTTTATGACTGTTCAACCTTGATTAATCGTTCGTTTTTAATAAAGCAATTAGTCGGCATTCACACTGGCCCTCGGCTTTTTACAAATGAACGTATTATTGTGAATTGTGGGAATTGAGGCTATAAGTCTTGCGAAGTTTTTAAATATAGATTTATTAAGTACATGGATGGATATCCCAATTCTGAAAAGGAATATTATTCACCTGGACATAATAAACTTACAATTTAAAATTTTCTGACTTGGATTTTGAAAGAAAGAAAGACCTCTGACCAGCAATGAGACACACATTCAGGCAAATAGAAATACCTGCTTAAATTGGTCAAGTAAAAGTGATTAGCAAATGGAGGGCGTACCGTTAGGGAATTCTCCAAGCATGGCCAATTTAGGAAATACCTAGTTAGAAATATCTCAGGAAGGAATTCAAAAACCTCTAAGCCTTTTAAAGAAGCAATTTGCTTCCTTTACCGGACGTAGTAAAAAGAAGATTCAGCCGGCCTCGAGTTATAAGCGACAAAAACTGTCAGACCGGGAAAGCCGATATGTCTGATAAACGTGGCAAGTGAGCGATTTGCGTAAGATTTCACTATAATGAGTATATGAGAGAAATTGCCATAAGCATACTTTACGAAATTACGATTTAAGATCTGATTGGAGTTAAACAGACCGTGTATTTTGCCGTTTTTAGATTGAGGATTAGAATTATTGCTAGTTTTATGTCTTATCTATACAGACACCATCGTTATAATCAACTCCAGTTTATCTGGTATAACTGTTTGAAAGTCGAATCAACATGGTTCAGAGGAAAATTGCCGGTTTCCATGAAAGCTTTGCATTTTATTGACGTTCAGTACCAAAAATGATTATCTTAAGACTAAAATTCAGCTTACTTGTACTACTGTCTACTGTGTTGCTAGTTGCTACTCAATGTTTTATAGATAATAAGAAAACATCAAGTTAATCGATGACGTTTACTAGGCATTTCCTAAAAACTGCATACACGATCATATATATAGAAACCCCACTGTCCATACGGTGATTTAACTAAGATAAAGCATTAACTACGACAGCAGTATACAGTGTCTAAACTATGGCATGAAAACCTTTCAGCCAGGAAAGGAAATGTGAGGGGCCAAAGACCATAAAATTCGCCCTGCGAAAAGGAAGCTACGGAGCCATAGGCCTGAGGCCTGCCCTTGGACCTCAAGGAGAAAGCCACAAATTCCTTCACCTTCTTATAAAAGATGCATCAAAAAGTACTTATTCTAAGCCCTCTCGAGCCAAGACAAATCCTATTACGGTAAGAATTAACTCCACAATAAAACTATTTACATTAGACTGCCGACGTGCGCATATTGTCATTATAATTTATGGTACACCGTGCGCTGCGGTTTATAAGGCTCATTTGCTTTAACTATGACATAAAATAGAGAAAAGTACAGAAAGAGCACTTCGTATTATTCTTAATTTTGCAACGCCTACTCTTCAAGGGTAAGCTTTTAATGTTTTCGCTTACCAAAGGTTGTCCTTTTTGACTTTGTTTGTTTCTCTCTTTAATTAATCAAATGTCCTACGTTGTAAAGGTTTTTTGTACTGTGATGTGCAATATTATATCTATATATTTATTAAAAGCATGACATGTCTGAGCAAATTCCCTCAGACGGTTTTTTGTGAGTTTTGTTTGTCGAAGATCTGGAAAAATAAAATATATAGGTAATTCGCAACTCGTGTCGATTTAAAACAGGATCGAAGGGAGTTTGCGATAGTAGTACATTTCGATACATGTGCGGTAATGTAGCTGTAGTACAGTACTGTAATAGTAGATTACATACCAAGGCCGTTTAAGTGGGAAATGCCTCGGATGCCATGTAATTGTCGGCCGAGGCGAAGCCGAGGTCAACTAACATGTGATCCAAGGCTTTCCCATTTACCGGCCGAGGTTTGTATACTATTTTTCTGCCCGACGGAGCCGGCAGGCGGCAATTTAGTTTTGCGTAAAGTGGCGCTTACCGGCCGGAGGGCTGAAAAATATATTATTATCACATGATAATTACTATTTAAAACGAGATATTTACCATGTACATTTGTTTTAATGAGCTCCCGATATTTCGGCACTGTTACAAGTGCCATGTTCACGGTGTAACTGATTTGCTGCGAGTTTTTATTTTATTTGTGGTCTACCCACACCCCGTAGCGATCTACCCGCTTACGGGTTCGTTTAATTTGCGCGGTGTCACTACCGCTACTAGCGTCTACTTTCTCACTTAGAACTCGATGGGGTGTGGGTAGACCACAAATAAAATAAAAACTCGCAGCAAATCAGTTACACCGTGAACATGGCACTTGTAACAGTGCCGAAATATCGGGAGCTCATTAAAACAAATGTACATGGTAAATATCTCGTTTTAAATAGTAATTATTGTGTAAATGACCATGTTAGCTTAAAATCTTTTATTATCACATGATTTGTGGATGAGCCCTTACGAGATTGAACCTTTGAACTTCACAAATTATAAAACAGTTTCAACATTACGAGTACTTTTTCCGTACCAAACTGTGTTCTTGTACCAAAGTGAACTTTTCCCAGAATGTTATCTGTAGCTAGCTGCTTTTACACAATGCTCGTGGAAGTGTTACTAAAGGCTTTTCTGATATTTTTGTTTAGATTCACGTCATGTTTGCGCTTTTATTATTCAGTGCTTCGCGACACTGCCGGAGGATATAACAATTCGATGCCACCATCAAAGTGCGTGCTCTCCTTGAGCCGACTGGCATTATCAAGGATGATGGTTAGAAACCCGATGGGGGTGTCCGTGGTTCCTTGGAGTTTGGGTCGGATGCTAGTGTAGGATGCTTCCTGTCTAGACACGCCGGCACCGTTCCACCTCCAGAACTTAAAACGGGCGCAGCGGAAGAAAGCACCGAAATGTTAAAACGTAATAAATAAAAGTCTGGGCACAAAGTACCATTTGGTGTCGAAACTCTAGGTCCATGGAGTCCCAGCGCACGCAAGTTTTTTGCAGAAATCGCGATACGTCTGGTTGATGTATCTGGTGACCGAACACCGAAGAGCTGGTGGCTCGCACAACGTATCATCATTGCGATACAACGAGGAAATGCCGACAGCATCCTAGATTCAATGCCTCAAGGGCCTATTTTAGATCTAAGGTCAAGTTTACATATATTCAGCGGAAGTAAGTAGGTAAACCATACAGTCATTTTGCAGCGGTATCATTTCAAAAACTATTATGTAGTTAGAATTCTTCTAATACATTATCTATTGCGAGCCGCGTCGACACCTTGACAATCACATAATACTTATAAAACTACGTAAGCTACTTAGTAACTAGAATAACAGTATAGAGTAGGTCAGTAATAAAACCCTGGCTAATAATAGCGTACCATACCAATTACGAGTAAACCCACAAACCGTATTGAGGTTGTTATGGCACATTCCCTAAGCTCTAGTAGTATACTTACTATAATTAACAGTTTTAACCACACTCGATTGGTAGGTTTATTATTTGCATACTTACGTATTTGTGGTTTAATACTTTACAATAATAAAACTTTATTATTTTATCTTGAATAACTTTATATTTACAGAATTAAAATTATCGTATCGTGAGACATTAATATTATAATTAAATTACGGATATAACTCACGTATTTTTAGTCAGTGCGCGACATGTTTCGGTCATCCTATGATGCCATTAACAAGCGCCGAGTACCGTGCGCGACGACACAAGCGGGCGTACTAAATAAAGCATTTCGCCTCGCCGCCCGCAGCGCTCTCTATAATGACTTAAATTACGTGAGTGGTATCTGTAATTTTATTGTAATATTTATATTTTCAGTTCGCGAGTTAATAGACATCTTTTAGGCAAGCATGCGCCCCCTACACTACATCGACACTTACCTTTTCCGATATAATAAAAAAAGCTCACATCCTGTTTCAAATGATTAAAATTACATAATTTAAACTTTCGTGAGACGTACTGATATTAAATTGCAACCGTTAACACTCAATTATTTTTATCAGAATAGGCGTGACATGTTTCGTCTGCGTCGGGCAGACATCGTCGGACAGACAGAGTGGTGTTATCACCTTCATAATTACACATTACAATGTGGGTATATAAAGTAGACATAAGGAAAATAAAATTTACCTACTGTTTAACCGTGACCGCATAACGCAGGACAATGACCGAGAGCATTATGGCATTATGGTTATAACTTTATGACGAATGACACAATGGTGTTAAGCAATTGTTACATAATGTAATCTTCATACGTCATTAGGAGGTCACAGAAGTACCTACGTAGCGTTTAAACGAAAAGTAAATAAAAACCAATTGTATGAACTTAAGAACTCTTGACATTCAGGTTCTTTTATTAAATAGACTTTTGAGTTAAGCAATGCATGCAGAATCACGAATTAGATACCCATTATTTCCAACCATTTTGGAATCACAGCCCGTTGACAAATATCGTTCATGTCCCTCTACTCCCTCTTAATTTTTGCAAAAATGGTGGCCGCAATCCCGCTGAAAATTTGCCTTTAAATATCATGTGTAATAAAAAAAACTTTAACTTTGGACAGGGATACATTTTCTGAGTTGTTATTGTAATAAGATAGATTGACGAGATGGTTGCCATCCCATACCAAGGTGTCAAACTTCACACAATCAGATCTTAACGGACTTAACTTACGGGTCTTGCGGCCACTGATGGGACGACACCCGGTTCTAATATATTGCAGCGTTGTTATCTATGTCAGTTTATTTGTACCGAATGGTACAGTTGGCTACAATAATTTCTGAATCAACCTTTATGAAATTATCGCCTTATCAGCCACCGATAAAGTGGTACTTTTTAATAAAAATAATCACAAAGATTAGGGGGTTAATTCAATTAATAAGTTGCTATGCTATACTTAACTTTGTATGTCTCGTCAAACCAAGCTGTTCTAAAAATTACCTACAATTTGTATAGTCACTATATTAAAAAAAATCTGTCCCAATACACTTTTGGCATAACTCTATTATCGCCGCCCTGGCTGGAAAAGGACAGGAATAATAAGCTACATATAATCTGTCAGCAGACAGCTGTCATATGAAATTCTCTCTAAATCTCTTAGAGCTAATTGCACCAACCTGGGTTAACCGACTAACCTCACGTTAGCTATACGATTGTAAAGCACGAATTAAATCATTTAATAAATGTAATAAATGTTTTGATTCATGTTATCGTGTGGAAAAATCGCTTAACTCTGAGTTAGTTTGGTAATCCCGGGTGGTGCAAGTAGCCCTAAAAGTTTCCCTCACTTCGCATATCGCCAATAGAAGTTTTTTTTGGCAGCAGACTATACGCATGTCCCTAAAACATAATGGGATCAGATTTCATCCCGCCTGAGGTCAATGCGCCGATTGCCGACCGCATAGCCGTCGCGTGTCGTGTAGGGTTACCATGTTGCTAGTAATTAATGCAACTTACTATACGTTTCGTTTACATTGGTTTTGTTTACAGCTAAATGCTTTATTAGCAGGAACTTTAAAAGAAGATGCTTGAAAAGTTGTCTAGTGGATTTCTAGTAAATAATATTCAATAGCGAGGCCCTATTTAGTTGAGATTTTTTTTAGGGGATGACCTCAGTGCTAACAGCACTGCAAACAGTGAAGCGTCAAGCGTTGCGTTTAGCCGCCGCTGCCTACGGGTTTACGCTACGTGCAGACTGCTTACGTATATACTGCAGCTTTACTGTAGAGTAATGTGACCAGAAACGTCCATTTTAAACTAATGCTAATTTGCATTACTCCTTTTACATACTTACTAGGATTGTCCACACAAAATAGTAGTTGAATAGTGAGGTGACCGTAGAGGCATACCTACGTTAGGTTGTAGCCTGGTAATGGAAGTTATTGATGGTTAATCCAGTTTTCGGTAGCGGTACCCAAAGGGGCACATGAAAACGTTTCGCCGTCGCTACGTCAGGACACTCAGGACGTCACTGAATACAGTAGAGTTTCGGAAACAGACGGTCTACTGCGAACTTCGACTAATGTTTTCTCTCACGCATGTATCTGCAAGCAAGTGTGACAAACGCAAAACTTCATTCGTTGTGAGGGCTTCTGGTAATTGGAGAGTTACCGCATTTTCCTGAGCCTTCGACTGCTCGAAAAGCTATTACAATGATAGCCGCGCAGTATGTAAAGGCACGTTTACATTATACGCGGCAACCCCGTCCCCATTTCGCGCGGCTGCCGCGTAAACCTATGTTTGCCAAGCATAATCTGAGGCCTATTGCATAATTACTTGTAGCTTGTAATATTAGCGGAAGTCTCTTTTCAATCCCTCTTATTAGAACGAGACTTCCGCTGATATTACAAGTTACAAATAATTATGCAATTGACCCCTGGACGAGGCTTAATGGTCGCGCTTCTATCGTCTCTCGTTGGAGCCTTCACGTTCTAACAAATACAAGTATTATGCGCAAACGCAACCATCATATTCCTATACAATGTCGTCGGCCTGTCACGTCTCAATAATCTTGAGATTCTTGAGTATCACAAAATGGCGTAAGTCCAAGAATAAGTACTAAGTCCAATATTAAGTTTTTTGTTAAGTAGACATTAAAGTAACGGAATCGGCGCGTTAGATCTGCAATTAGAGATTGATCACCGGAAAATTTCCGTGTCCGGGATTCTGAGTAGATTGATGTCGGCATAGAGAGACTGGGCCACACCGCTTGCGCATGCAGCAAGTCAAGTCACCAACTGATACTCCTGCAGAAGCCACGCCAGCTCGTCTGCATTGTGACCTCACCTTAAATTATGGTACGATTAGACACCATATTTAATGAAATTCGGTAATAAAGTCAGAAAATAATATACACTACAGCCTGGCAAAATAAAGTCAAAATTAAAAAGTGGTAACACTGTAGTGTCGTCCCGCTTTCTCACACATATTGATTTGAAAGGGACGACACTACGATGTTGCCACCTTTTAATTTCTATTTAATTTTGCCAAGCTGTACGGTCTTTTTTTTCTACTACTGCTGCTGACAAATTGATTGGTGGATCTATAAGATAAAAGTAAGAAAGATTTATTGTAAGAAACGAAACTAACACATATTAAAACAGAAATAACTATTTATAATTTATTTTTAAAATGATAAATACCTATCTTCTTAATAGAATGCCTAAAGAATGCCTTCTTGAACATGTATTTTTAAAAACACATTCAGTAACATTGAATTTGCATACCAATGTAAGAGGAAAAATATAAGGAAAAATTTAACAATGATATGAATGTAAATAAGTACCTGCCGAAATTTCCTATCGCCGATTTACCATTACCATACGTTAGATATAATCATAAATATGCTCAATTAATAATATATAATAATATTTTTATGTAATGTAATATTTATTGTGAAATATTGTCGTTAATTGACAATTATGGTAATATTTATGTTTTTATCACATTTATCATAGTAGACGTCAGATCTTCTTAGCGTTTTCCCGGCACGGCTTAGGGAGCCGGGGATCCGCTTTGGCAGCTAATCCCAATATTTGGCGTGGGCGTTAGGTTTACGAAAGCGACTGCCATTTGACCTTCCAACACAGAGGGTAAACTAGGCCTTATTAGTCCGGTTTCCTTACGATGTTTTCCTTCACCGAAAAGCGATTGATAAATACCTATCTAATGATATTTGGTAGTTTTCGTACATAACTTTGTGGGATTTGACCCCGCGACCTTCGGATTGAAAATCGAATGCTCTTATAGTTGGGCCACCAGTTGCATTCGATTGCGACTGCGGCATTCGACAATATGTCCGTCTCGCTCCTGCCAGAGTACTGGTAGGAGCGAGACGGACATACTTTCATGAATGCAAAATAATATACAATGCATGAGTAATGCATGAGGAGATGTCAGTTGAAAACTGCTTAACCCTTTCGCCGCCATGTCAAAAAAGTAATAAAGTGCCACCAATAGGTAACCTCATAATAGTCATACAAGATATGAAGTCGCGGCGTTTGAGGCACGAAATGTACCTACTGAGTCTACTGACTTAGTATCAAGTCAATGGCGTCGAAAAGGTTAAAATTAACATTTTTCTTATGACGTGCGCTATTGTAGCTTTTATTTTCCACACTTCGCACATTACCAATTGAGCGTCCTTTACACAAATAGAAGTTAATACATTCACACAGTAGTAACCTAGTTAGGCTGACAGAGTCTCCATTCATGACTTTATGGCAGGGACCGGTCCCGTATCCCCTTCGAGGGTTTTTGAAAGGGTATTTCGTTCGACTTTGCTAACCAAAGCCGTTCCCGCTTAAAACCCCTTCATATGGCTTATTAAACGACTTTTAATACGGATATCAGTATAGCAAACGGATAGTTAATACCCTTTGCTTAGCGCTTAAAAAGTCGTTCGAACTGCTAACCTCTTGAAGGGGTTTCCCTTATAACGCTTAAGCCATTTTGATCCTTGTATCAAATGAATAAGAGCAATATTACAGTGTTTACGTTGTTGGCGTTTAGCGCGGTATATCGGCAAGCGTTGACGTTCTTTGATAATGCCGCTAGCCGCCGTCGCATTGCAATCGAAAGTAACTAATCAAATAGTAATAAGGTTTAATTGAGTGTGGCAAAGGGCGCGTGTATGTTGCGTCGTTTTGTTGCGTGTCCGTGTTGCGTTTGTGTATATTTTGATTTTCAACCGACTTCAATATTTCTAAAGGAATTGTCTGAATTTTTATTATTATTTGTCATTTCTGTCCGGATCAGCAAACTATCAACAACAAGTGCATCAATAGTTTTACCGGCATGATTTTTCAGATTAAAACCACAATGTAAGGACTCTATACAGTGGACAAGGTTCATAGAACCTAGTCGTTCGGCGTCTTGGCTTGTTCGAAGATCAGGGCTGTCACAAATATTTCGTGACACTGACATGTTTAATATTTTTTTTCTTGCGACAAATTAAATTTTGTAGGTGGTGATTTCTCGGAATTTCAAATGTAACAAAATAAACATTTTACATTTGGTACCTATTGTAAAAATAAGTGCCATCTTGGATTTTGTGAGATTAACTCCGATTTAGATAAAATTCGATATCTGAAGATCCGGCGGAATCTTTAATATGAATCTAGAGTCAAAATTGTAAAATATTGTAAAACCGACGCCATCTTGGATTTTGTAACATTAACTCCGATTTTGATAAAAATCGATATTTGACGATTCGGCAGCGTCCTTAGCATGAATTCAGAATCAAAATTGTAAAATATTACAAAAAGCGACGCCATCTTGGATTCTGTGAGCTTAACTCCGATTTGGATAAAAATCGATATCTGACGATCCGGCGGGGTGATTAACATGAATCTAGACTTCTAGAGTCAAAATTGTAAAATGTTGTAAAAACCGACGCCATCTTGGATTTTATAAGAAATATTCCGATTTGCATAAAAAACGATATCTGAGGATGCGGCGCGCTCCATAACTTCTATTGGCAAAATTATAGATTATTGTAAAATTTAATGCCATCTTGGATTTTGTTTGTTGAAATTCGATTAACATAAAAATCGATATCTGAGTATCCGGTGGGGACCATAAAATAAATCTAGGGTAAATATTGTAAAAACCGACGCCAACTTGGATTTTGTGACATTAACTCCGATTTGGATAAAAATCGATATCTGAGGATCCGGCGGGGTGCTTAACATGAATTTATAGGCAAAATTATAGAATATTATAAAATTTGATGCTATTTTGGAATATTTTGAATTTTGTAAGTTGAAATTCGATTAGCATAAAAATCGATATCTGACGATCCGGGCTCCATGAAATGAATATAAATTCAAAATTGTAAAATAATGTCAACACCAACGCCATCTTGGACCTTGTTGTAGAAAAACTCCGATTTGCATAAAAATTAAAATTAGACGATCTAGCGGGCTCCATACAAGAACCTATAGTGAAAATTATGTAATCTTACAGAAACGGCACCATCTTGGATTTTGTAAGTTTAACACCAGTGCGCTTAAAAATGATATCTTATGATCCCGGTGAGCTCCAGTGAGTTCAATAGCGCTTGTTCGGGTTCAAGGTTCGGGGCACAAGGAACTATAACTTTTTTGTAACATTGTGTAGTTTTTGGTTGAAATTGTCCCAAAAACCTCATATTTTGAGTAGGTATCCGAACCTCTGATCATCCGAACAAGTCTCGGTCCCAATTACATCGGATACTGCAAAATAAAGTCAATTAAATTTCTGTACGATTTTGATTTAACTAGAGGAAGAATTAAGTAGGTAACTTTTGAATTTCGATTATCGAATAATGTTAAGGACCCCACCAGATCGTCAGATATCGATTTTTATCAAAATCGGAGTTTATCACACAAAATCCAAGATGGCGTCGGTTCTTACGATATTTTCCAATTTTGATTCTGAATTATTCTCAAGGACCCCGCCGGATCATCAGATATCGATTTTTATCCAAATCGGAGTTAATCTTACAAAATCCAACATGGCGTCGGTGTTGAAATTATTTAACAATTTTGACTATGGATTCATATTATGGACCCTACTGGATCGTCAGATATCGATTTTTATCCAAATCGAAGTTAATCTTACAAAATCCAATATGGCGTCACTGTTGACATTATTTAACAATTATGACTATTGATTCATGTTATGGACCCCACCGGATCGTCAGATATCGATTTTTATCAAAATCGGAGTTTATCACACAAAATCCAAGATGGCGTCGGTTCTTACAATATTTTACAATTTTGACTCTGAATTATTCTTAAGGACCCCGCCGGATCATCAGATATCGATTTTTATCCAAATCGGAGTTAATCTTACAAAATCCAACATGGCGTCGGTGTTGAAATTATTTAACAATTTTGACTATGGATTCATATTCTACTGCATCGTCAGATATCGATTTTTATCCAAATCGAAGTAAACCTTACAAAATCTAAAATTCCAACAGTTTTTACAATATTTTGACATTTCGACCATACTATTTTTGGGCTACCTATATAGTATAGTAGGAACTAACTGGGTTTCTTCTTTTTTTTTTTAATGTAATTTATACAATACACATACACATGTCTACCATCTCCAGTTCTCCTTTAATTGCTCAAAGGTTAACTGGAAGAGATCCCTAAATGGGATAAGTTCGCCTTTGTACAAATATTTGTGTTATTTATCTTGTTTTTTTTCCCCTGTTTTTGTGCAATAAAGTGTTTTACTACTACTACTACTACTATTCATTTAGGAACTCGTCGCAGTCACAAATACTGATTTCCTGAGAAATCACGTTCTAAAATGGCGTACCTACCTATTTTATTAATTCTCGTATCAAAATACTATAACTTGACAGCCCCGAAAATAGACCTCACAATCTGTACAGAGTTTGTGAGGGAATCCCCATCCGCCCGCTTCCCGCACACCCCCCATCGTTGACCCGAAAATCACCGGAGCTGACTCACTACACACGGTGAAATATTACTGGTTGTTTTCCCGCAACGAAATAATTTTGCAATCGTCTGTGTGTCGCACTGTGTTAAAACTGTAAAATAATTCTGTTATTTTAAAATACTTGACTCATGTTATCACTATGATATCAGACACTTTATCGTACGTACACCAAGACCAAACTATTAAAGGCTATACGACTTCTACGGACCGACAAAAGTCAGTGACCTTAGTGGCTGACTCAAGTCAAAAATAACCCCGCCTAATGAAACGAAATCAGGTCGAAATAGGTACTTATATATTTCAAGGTTAGGATAGCAAAGGGAAACCCGTTCCTGATGCTAAGCAAGGCTTGTCGGCTATTCAATAAACAATTGAGCCGTTCCAAAAGCTTATTGAAAGAAAGGGAAGCCCTTTCCTACATTCAAGTGACCGCGAAAGGGAAACCCCTTCCTACAGCTAAGTCAAATGAATGGGAAAGCAATTCAAGTGGTAGGCATGTGGATTCGGGCTATTTAATGAACGGCTAAGCCATTCAATGGCTTTTGCCTGGGAAGAGGTTGACCGGTCCCTGATTGTAGAATTTGAAAGGTCCTTTTTATTTCAACCTGTATAACAGCGGCAGAGGTGCTCAAAAATATCTGAACAGGTACTTGTACAAATACTACAACAGAGGCGTGTTCAGATATTGCCCGCGAGGGCAATGCTGTTTTCAAAACGGGGTAACTTTCAAATCTACGCCGTTAAGTTTCGTCTTAGTTAAGTTACCAAAGCGGACCCCAGGCTCCGTGAGCCGGGCATAAGCCGGGAAACCGCTAGGACGAAGAAGCTTTATGGGCAGACACAGGACATTACCTACTCATCATGTCATACTGCAACAGTTAAGAGGGGGCAGAGTGTTTTCAACGTAAACGACAGTTACGGTTAAGACTGTGGCGTCCTCAATTATTTGCAAAGACATACAAGATGCATGTAATTATTATCTCAAAGAGTGTGTCTACCATATTCGTATATTTATAATCTACAATAATGTACAGTTTAGTAAATATGTCTACGCAAAGACGCAGCAAAATTGAGAAAAACGCGTGTCAACGTTTATGCCAAAGTGAATGAAAAATCATTTGCTTTATTTTTAAAAACTAACTCTATCCAATCTCAAATATACAAGCTACTGAATTCGTATAGTCTTGTTACATAATACTGGTTCATTAATTAATTATGATTTTTTTAAAACGTCCTAAAAATCCGCCATACAAAATTACTATGGAATCTGATCGTTGAAATATAACAAGTGAGCAACACTCGAAATAGTCAGTCGGCCCCGAATGTTCGAAGCGACACCACGTCTCTCTGCGGAGCGTCTACATCTTGAAATAAATCGATGTTCATTGTGTACGTATACTGCGTTATAGGTAGCAAAACGGTATAAGAATTTTTTTACCATTTTTTGTGTTTCCAAAGGAAATAGGCAATAGCAACCAGTTCAAAATGAATGACATACAGAGTTAGTTTCGTTTATACCTCATTGTATATAGTGTCACTTGGACCGTAGAAGATGTCCAAGGTCTGATGACGGAGTAGAAAGGTGGCCACCGGAACTCAGGAAGTAGTTGATGTAATACCCCCGTGTTTGGACTCATTTGTATTGTTTTGGCGGGCACTTGGACCGTGACTGGTGTCCAAGGTCTGATGATGAAGCAGAAAGATGACCACCGGAACTCAGGAAGTAGTTGATGTAATACCCCCGTGTTTGGGCTCGTTAGGTTTGTTCTGGTGAGCACTTGGACCGTGAGTGGTGTCCAAGGTCTGATGATGGAGCAGAAAGATGACCACCGGAACTCAGGAAGTAGTTGATGTAATACCCCCGTGTTTGGGCTCGTTAGGTTTGTTCTGGTGAGCACTTGGACCGTGAGTGGTGTCCAAGGTCTGATGATGGAGCAGAAATATGACCACCGGAACTCAGGAAGTAGTTGATGTAATACCCCCGTGTTTGGACTCATTTGTATTGTTTTGGCGGGCACTTGGACCGTGACTGGTGTCCAAGGTCTGATGATGGAGCAGAAAGATGACCAGCGGAACTCAGGAAGTAATTGATGTAATACCCCTGTGTTTGGGCTCGTTAGGTTTGGTTAGGCGAGCACTTGGGCCGTAGGTGGTGTCCAAGGTCTGATGATGGAGCAGAAAGGCGGCCACCGGAACTCAGGCAGTAGTTGATGTAATACCCCCATGTTTGGAGTCATTTGTATTGTTTTAACGAGCACTTGGATCGTGAGTGGTGTCCAAGGTCTGATGATGGAGCAGAAAGGTGTCAACCGGTACTCAGGAACCAGTGGGTGGAATACCTTCGTGTTCAGACTCGTAGATTTTGTTTTGACGAGCACTTGGGCTATACATGGTGTCCAAGGTCTGATGGTGGAGCAGTAAAGTGTCAACTGGTACTCAGGAACCAGTTGATAGAATACCTTCGTGTTTAGACTCGTTAGTTTTGATTCGACGAGCACTTGGGCCATGCATGGTTTCCAAGGTCTGATGATGGAGCAGATATTTACAAATATATTAAAAAATTATAAATTATATTTATTACATTAATATTTATAAATTTTGTAAGGTTGACTCCGATTTGGATAAAAATCGATATCTGAGGATCCGGCGGGGTGATTAACATGAATCTTGAGTCAAATTTGTTAAATATTGTTTAAACCGACGCCATCTTGGATTTTGTAAGATAAACTCCGATTTGGATAAAAATCGATATCTGACGATCCGGCGGGGTCCTTACCATGAATCCAGAATCAAAATCGTAAAATACTGTAAAAAGCGACGCCATCTTGGATTTTGTGCGATAAACTCCGATTTGGATAAAAATTGATATCTGAGGATCCAGTGGGGACCATGACATGAATCTAGGATCAGTATTGTAAAATATTGTAAAAACCGACGCCATCTTGGATTTTGTAAAATCAACTCCGATTTGGATAAAAATCGATATCTGACTATCCGGCGGGGTCCTTAACATGAATCCAGAATCAAAATCGTCAAATATTGTAAAAAGCGACGCCATCTTGGATTTTGTGAGATTAGCTCCGATTTGGATAAAAATCGATATCTGAGGATCCAGCGGGGTGATTAACATGAATCTTGAGTCAAAATGGTAAAATATTGTTAAAACCGACGCCATCTTGGATTTTGTAAGATCAACTCCGATTTGGATAAAAATTGATATCTGACGATCCGGCGGGGTCCTTAACATGAATCCAGAATCAAAATCGTAAAATATTGTAAAAAGTGACGCCATCTTGGATTTTGTGAGCTTAACTCAGATTTGGATAAAAATCGATATCTAAGGATCCGAAGGAGTGATTAACATGAATCCAGAGTCAAAATTGTAAAATATTTTAAAAACCAACGCCATCTTGGATTTTGTAAAATCAACTCCGATTTGGATAAAAATCGATATCTGACTATCCGGCGGGGTCCTTAACATGAATCCAGAGTCAAAATTGTAAAATATTGTTAAAACGGACGCCATCTTGGATTTTGTAAGATCAACTCCGATTTGGATAAAAATCGATATCTGAGGATCCGGCGGGGTCCTTAACATGAATCCAGAATCAAAATCGTTAAATATTGTAAAAAGCGACGCCATCTTGGACTTTGTGAGATTAGCTCCGATTTGGATAAAAATCGATATCTGAGGATCCGGCGGGGTGATTAACATGAATCCAGAATCAAAATCGTAAAATATTGTAAAAAGCGACGCCATCTTGGATTTTGTGAGATCAACTCCGAGTTGGATAAAAATTGATATCTGACGATCCGGCGGGGTCCTTAACATGAATCCAGAATCAAAATCGTAAAATATTGTAAAAAGCGACGCCATCTTGGATTTTGTAAAATCAACTCCGATTTGGATAACAATCGATATCTGACTATCCGGCGGGGTCCTTAACATGAATCCAGAATCAAAATCGTAAAATATTGCAAAAAGCGACGCCATCTTGGATTTTGTGCGATAAACTCCGATTTGGATAAAAATCGATATCTGACTATCCGGCGGGGTCCTTAACATGAATCCAGAATCAAAATCGTCAAATATTGTCAAAAGCGACGCCATCTTGGATTTTGTGAGATTAGCTCAGATTTAGATAAAAATCTATATCTGAGGATCCGGCGGGGTGATTGACATGAATCTTGAGTCAAAATTGTAAAATATTGTTAAAACCGACGCCATCTTGGATTTTGTAAGATCAACTCTGATTTGGATAAAAATCGATATATGACGATCCGGCGGGGTCCTAAACATGAATCCAGAATCAAAATCGTAAAATATTGTCAAAAGCGACGCCATCTTGGATTTTTTGAGATTAACTGCGATTTGGATAAAAATCGATATCTGAGGAGCCGGCAGGGTGACGACTAACATGAATCTTAAGTCAAAATTGGAAAATATGGTAAGAATAGACGCCATATTGGATTTTGTAAAATTAACTCTGATTTGGATAAAAATCAATATCTGACGAATCTGGCGGGGTCCATAACATGAATCCATGGTCAAAATTGTTAATTAACGTCAACACTGACGCCATATTGGATTTTGTAAGATAAACTCTGATTTGGATAAAAATCGATATCTCATGATCCGGCGGGGTCCTTAACATGAATCCAGAATCAAAACTGTATAATATTGTAATAAGTGACGCCATCTTTGATTTTGTGAGATTAACTCCGATTTGAATAAAAATCGATATCTGACAATTCAGCGGGGTCCATAACATGAATCCATAGTCAAAATTGTTAAATAATGTCAACACCGACGCCAAATTGGATTTTGGAAAATTATCTCTGATTTGGATAAAAATCGATATCTGACGATTTTTATCCAAATCGGAGTTGATATCACAAAATCCAAGATGGCGTCGATTCTTACCATATTTTCCAATTTTAATCAAAATTGGACCCCGCCGGATCGTCAGATATCAATTTTTATCCAAATCGGAGTTTATCGCACAAAATCCAAGATGGCGTCGCTTTTTGCAATATTTTACGATTTTGATTCTGGATTCATGTAAAGGACCCCGCCGGATAGTCAGATATCGATTGTTATCCAAATCGGAGTTGATTTTACAAAATCCAAGATGGCGTCGCTTTTTACAATATTTTACGATTTTGACTCAAGATTCGTGTTAATCACCCCGCCGGATCCTCAGATATCGATTTTTATCCAAATCGCAGTTAATCTCACAAAATCCAAGATGGCGTCGGTTTTAACAATATTTTACAATTTTGACTCAAGATTCATGTTAATCACCCCGCCGGATCCTCAGATATCGATTTTTATCCAAATCGGAGCTAATCTCACAAAGTCCAAGATGGCGTCGCTTTTTACAATATTTAACGATTTTGATTCTGGATTCATGTTAAGGACCCCGCCGGATCGTCAGATATCAATTTTTATCCAAATCGGAGTTGATCTTACAAAATCCAAGATGGCGTCGGTTTTAACAATATTTTACAATTTTGACTCAAGATTCGTGTTAATCACCCCGCCGGATCCTCAGATATCGATTTTTATCCAAATCGCAGTTAATCTCACAAAATCCAAGATGGCGTCGGTTTTTACATTATTTTACAATTTTGACTCTGGATTCATGTTAATCACTCCGTCGGATCCTCGGATATCGATTTTTATCCAAATCGGAGTTAATCTCACAAAGTCCAAGATGGCGTCGCTTTTTACAATATTTAACGATTTTGATTCTAGATTCATGTTAAGGACCCCGCCGGATCGTCAGATATCAATTTTTATCCAAATCGGAGTTGATCTTACAAAATCCAAGATGGCGTCGGTTTTTACAATATTTTACCATTTTGACTCTGGATTCATGTTAATCACTTCGTCGGATCCTCGGATATCGATTTTTATCCAAATCGGAGTCAACCTTACAAAATTTATAAATATTGATATAATCAATATTATAAAAGTGACGTTTTCTGGGTAAAGAAAGATACCACATTGTCGCTTATTGATAAGAATGATAAGGCGCTTCTGTCATAAATAATCACTTGGAAAACCTTATCAACAGGCGACAATGTGGTACTTTTACCAAGAAAACGACACAATTTTTTAACGATTTCATAATATGTGACGTTTTGCGGTGAAAGGTACCTTATGGACGATCGGCGCTTACGCTGTTAACAAAGACGCTGATAATAATGCGCTGCAACGCGACGTAAGCGCCGACCGTCCATAAGGTACCTTTAGCCGTAAATAGCCACATATGAAATCATAAAAAATGTGCTTTTATTTAGAAAAAGGCACTTTGCCATTCTGCCGGTTGTCGATAAGGCGCGAATGTCATAAATATTAGTTTAGAAATGAACCTTATCAACAACCGACAGAATGGTACCTTTCTTTAGTACTAAATACAAACACAAATAATAAAATCATTTGTAAAAACCGAACAAATATTAGGTGAATTAATACAATATCTGTATCAAAGGATTATAAAAATGAGGAATTCTAAGATTTCTAAGTTATAACCTTTTAACGCCCGAATAATGACGCGCCGGTGTAGTAGTGTGCGTGCGCGCACGCACACAGATAGCGAGCAGTGCGGGGCCGCTAAATGCCTATTTCGTGTCCGCGGCAAACACTCTGCCCGCTCTTAACTTCAGTTATGCAAAACAGCAAGTGAAGTAACTCTGTAGAAGTGTGAAGTTGGTACCATCATCAAATGTAGCGGAGCCGCCTAGGTATGCATAAATATGTGTACAGTCACGTCTATAAATATCTTTACACTCCGGAACTTATTACAGGGGAAGAAGGGTCAAAATCGAATACAGATGCATATATATTTATAAAGCCGACCCTACATGCACTCTAAAGCCTAGCTAAGGGAGATCAACGCGTATAAATTCGCCGCTAGGGGCGCTAGTGGAACGTGGGTCTGGCGGGACCATTTTAAATAAAATTAAAATAAATAAAATAAATATTATGGGACAATCTTACACAAATCGACCTAGTATTTTAAACGTCACTTTGACAATTCTTTCATATGGACACAATCCCCGCGCTTGAGTGGCGAGCAATAAAACTCCCAGTAGCTCGATTTCTTACACACACCTCAGATTTGGTTGGATTCGGTGAACCGATCTCTCTGGAGCGTAATCTCAGTTGGGGCATTCCAGAGTAGTAAATATCGTGTGATGTCGCGGAAGATTCCTGGATTTTTCCCAGGCTACCATCCCTCTTCACAGTCCGTACGCTCCAAAGCTCCAGTGCATAGAGCCCGTGCACTGAAAAAGCATGAGTGGTGCCACCTGGTGGGCGACAACACGGTAGCCCACATTGAGGCGTGTTATTTGTGAACATCTTGCTCGCTCTATCTGATGATAACTGTTTTAGCATTATTTTTCGTCTTAAGGAAAACCGTAGAAAAAATATTTAGTTTTGATTAGTTGCCCATTATCTTTTGCAGGTCGTTAAAATGTCAAATGATATTCGATATCAAGTGTTTGCGGTAAAGACGTTGTTTGAAAGCAGCTTATCTAAAAACAAATGTTGTAATATAAACACAAAACATCAAAGCAATAAAGGGAAAATGGAAGACCATCAGAGCTAAGATGCCAAGCGGATAACGTGATACTTGCTGGATCAAACAACAGTTTGTTAGCATTTTATTATGGCAATTTCTGATAATTTTAAACTGTTATCCACATTTGTCAGCAATGACTATCGCGCTATCCGTGCAACTTATCTCTTTATCAACATATTCCGCACAACACTAACGTTGTGCGGGGGTGAGGGAGACCGAGCGGCAATTGTTTTTTGCGTAGCGTTAAAAACAGTTTGTATTCGCTATTATATAGGTAATCGGTGATAAGGCCTGCTGGAGGATATTGATTTAACGGAAAATATTGAGAGTTATCAAATAAGTATAAGGTCTCGGCCCCACTGGTGTGTTGCATTAATTGCGCTGCGCCGTGTTTTGTCATAAAACACACGACGAATTCGTTGACGCTGTGACGTATATAATGTATTATCAGTGGCAAAACGCGACGCAGCGCATCATAAACCAACCGAGCTCGCTAACGTCTGAGATAAAGGGTCTTGACCGACAGTCCGTCCGTCTATCCGATGGTCCGGACGGACGGACGGACATCAACAATAATGGCGTGGTCATATTGGTGAGCACGTACTCCGCTCCGATGTTTCTGATTTCGACTATACCTATTGTTTATATTTACATTATATTTATTTATGACACGCCTGACAAGATGGGTCGTCACAATAATGAGTGCTTGATGATTGATGTATCAGTATAATTAGTTGTTGTTGAAGTTGTAAATAATCGTTTATTCTTTTCATAATATCAGAACAATAACGAATGCGTTAATTTTAACGAATGATCTTAGGATCTTACCCATTTTTTGAGGAATAGCAGATATACTTATGTTGCGGGTTTTAGGTATACCAATTTTCTAATTTTGTTCCTGTCAACTAGTTGAGCCAGGCAACGAGCTAGTCTAATTAGGTCGGGATTTATTAGATTTCACTAAGACGGACAGTTTTTATCAAGTAACGTGGTGATAGACGATAAAATGATAACCCTGCTATTCTTCCTGTGTGCTTACCATGATTAACCACGAGTCGATAGCGACTACGCGATTCAAAAGTATTGGCAACTTGCTTCCACCAGTTAGGAACGAGTAAGATGCAAATACCTACATTGAACGCGCAGTCTAGCGATTGTCATTCTACAGCAACTCATGGTACCGGTACTGGTGGTCCAATGAAATCCATACTGGCGCTAGAAAATGGCTCACATCCCACTAAATAGCACCACAATTTGCTTAATTACCATTACTCTATTCTATTGTCTTCTGCAACAATTCCGCAATTTCCCTACTACCCCTTTGTTGAACATCATTGACGCACACTATAATTCTATTCATACATTTAAAACCGGCAAGCTCTTACTATCATGCCAATAGAGCTGGCCATACAACTACAGTTTTGACCACCTTTAGACCTTATGCCGTTGAAATAGAGACCACACATGGTCAATCAACAGTGCTGGCGATACATCTACTATTTGTATGGAACTAGGTGTTCTCGTGAGAACACTAACTTCACGCCGGCACGCAAACACGCCTCGCATCAAGTGGCGCACGTACATACATTATGCATTCTATATTAGTATTAGCATTGTCGTCTCTATTTGTACATGTTTCCAAAGATAAGGTTAAAAATACACGTAACTTTCTCTACAGCGTGTAGGAAGTATAGTTGGTGGTTAATGAGAAGTTTGGTATTTGATTGTATGAAGTCATGAAGCTTTGTTGAAGGATTTCTAATCCAAGCAGATTTTATCAGTGTAATAAGCTCACCTTTCCGGTTGTCCGTCATCTAACGGATCATCTGTATACATATATCCTCATGGCTTCTTCTATTTATATATATTTCTATTTGGATTTACAAATATTTTATTTTGAATAATGTTTAGAAATAATTAATTTCTTCTTCTTTTCATTCTGTTACCCACCGTGGGAGTTTTAGGATGGTTTAGGTTTAGGTCCTAGGCAATTTGGGTTACTTACCTCAAGTTAGCTAGTCAAAGTTATTGGCAGTTGTAAAGGTCGAATAGTGTTGTAGCATTTGTTAATTAAAATCAAACATTACATATATGACAAATTTTAGATACAGTATAATTGATGGTAAAATGACATCAACGTGTCTGGGAATCCGAAAATATTTATAGCATTTTATAATCACTCGACAGACAGTAAAAACTTTTTCTCCGAATATGGTTAATATTAGCATTTCCAAGGACCACCAATAGTTTATATAAACAGGTGTTTTATTGTCTCCACTTCAAGTGACTCCCAATTGTGTTTGATCAGATGCTTTGCTCTTCGCCGCCATAATTTGATGCGTTTTAGGACCCATTAAACGTTTTTATGGTTTCTTGCGTAATAGGGGGACGACATAAAATTTCTTCATTTTGACGTCATTTCACCAGTTTGATGAATTTGTTTAAAACCAAATTTATGATAAAATACGTTTTCAGCCACAAGATTCAAGATTGAGGGATTGGCAAAAAAGTAGGTGTAGATGATTACGTGTTGGTTCGGTTTTAGTGACTCACAAAAGTGTTTCTATGTATAACTCGAACTCATTAAATTAAATAACATCATGCGTAGCTGTACAAATACCTCATGTCAAATAAAATTATGCGTCTTGGAGTAATTTCGTAAATATGTTTTTTTTGTACAATTTTACAGGAGGAATAAAATTACGCCTTGTACAATAATCTTCTTCAATCAAGTGAACGTTTCACTTTGGATCGATAGATAGGGAGAAAGATATTCACGTAATATTAGATCCATTAAAACAAGGGCTACCATAAAAAAACATAAAATGTAATATGGCAAAATATGTGTATTTAAACATAAATGGCTTGATAACAGAAGCGCTTCCAGCATGTTTGTGAGCACTTATGTTGCGTACTAAACAAATTGAGTGTAGCTTCATTCATATAAGTATCTACTGCTACTTGTGATTCAGTTTGCCACACAGATGCTCTTTTGCCTTTCGACCGGACCAACCGGCTGTAAGAGTCAACTTTTTCGTACTGACCTTCCGAGTCACTGACCGCGGGACCGTTTAGTGTAGCCAAAACAAACTCGAGATTTGCCGATTAAGTGTTTGCGAGGTCACAAGGTCTAACTGAGGAAAGTAGATATTGTAAATATATCTTTGCTATTTTGGTTCTCCTTAAGGCAGGATTCGTAATCATATTGCGTTGTAATAGAAACCCATGTTTATTTCTTAAAGGTGAACGGCGTTTGAAACAAAATAACTGCAGAATTATCAACAAACAACTTTGGATTTTGCTTAAGCTTTTGATTAGGTATACCCTCAATCTAAAAAAAATGCCTATATTAATTTGCCGAATCAACTAGCAGTAAAAAACCGTCAAAACCCAACGTCAAACATTCCTCAAAAAGCAAGGTGTCGCTACCTGAGTGTTTGCTACCTCGGATTACCACCGTAATCTGAGATAACGTTACGTAACGTAACAGGTCAACGGCCTAATTTGTTAAGACAGTGTTGACGATGATTCATTGCACAGTTTTATGGGTTTATGCGACTTTGTAAAATGTTAGTTGGCTTTGCTACTTTATGTAGTAAGCATTAGTGCCATTTTCCCTCGTCCATATTAAATGTAGCTTGTTTTGTATTAGAAATAAATTAAATCATTGGCTTTTATACCCTTACAAGTACTATCGGCCCAATTGAAGCCTGACCTACCATAGAACTGTATCACAGTAACGTCATGTATGATTTTACTTAGCATTTGACTTTAGATGTCAATATGACACAGTTCCATGGTGGGTAAGGATTTAATTGGGCCGATAGTACATAAAATGTGTTTGACTATGAATTAAATTAAAAAATAAAATAAATAAATATATTATAATATTATATAATTTTTTATATTTATATATTTTAATTAAATGTGTTTAAATTAAGTTAACACTTACATGTTACAAATGTATTCCAGCATTGTTTATTTTTTATTGATTATAACGATGATGACCTTTTTGCAATAGACACTTTCTTACTTTCTAAAACTAAATTATTATTTATGATAACTTACCTTTTCGTCATTTTGCGATTTTTATATATTTGACATTGTGCTCTATAATACTGAACGTCCTTCTGTTCGTCCTTTGTTGGCGTCTGCCGCGAAAGCAGGAGGTTGCTGGTTCGTGATTCCAGCCCTGAGCATTGGGAGCCTTGGTCACTTTTTCTGTAGTATATGACATCTTTTTCAATTGATAGTGCTTATTGGTTTATTTTCTTTGGTTTGCTTCTCTGTTTGTTGTGACTTCTACTTACATTTTTTCCGTGTTTATTTTCATCAAAACAAAATTCTATATTTTTTAAATACTACTTATGATGCAACTTATTATCTATCATTCATCTTTTATGGTATTTCGTCATTACAACCAACCTCATTTATCTCTCTTGTTTTCGTACTTTTTCTTTTTTGTAAAAACATAAAGGTATACATACAATATACAAATGTATAATGCTATAATTTCCAACTTTCATGTTTAAGAGTCCGGTATACTTTTTTAAGAGAAAACTGGTAATAATGAAATAACGCATATAAATTGCAATTGCTAAGACGTATAAAGTATTGGTATTTATATATTATTATTTAGTATTGACAGATAGAAGTGCTGGAGTAGAAAAAAACACTATTCTTACTGAGCTTGTTTTGCGAGGTGGTCGATTCATACAATATTATAACTAGATTTTTTATATTTTCTTTTTATACGACCTAATTTATTTGTATACACGTGAATGAGGCATAAAACTAAGTTTGTTTTTGCATCTTTTGTTTCATGAAATATATATTACAATACATACCCAAATATACCTGGTAAACTTTGGCAATTTTTTTAAATTTGCTCTAGCTAAACGTACATGTATTCCAAAAAATATATAAGTGCAAAAAAGTGTTTAATTTATTCTTTAGACAACTCATTTACCAACACATATGTATAACTTATATACCGGTTTGATATCATTTTGATTATCAAAAAGCCCCAAGTATTTACCTCTTCGAGCGAAAATCGCGAAACAGTCCTCAGATTTGATTTAGGTACTTTATTAAAAATTTAAAAACAAAAATAAAAAAGTAGATTTTAGATTTAGATTCAATTTATAAAAAAGTAGATTTTAGATTTAGATTCAATTTATAAAAAAGTAGAATCATACATTCCATTTGAATTGAAATTATCTTCCGTAATATATTAAAAAACTAACAGAGTTCTTGTTAGTTGTTAGAGCAAAATCGTAAAAAAAGTATACCGGACTCTTTATCGAGCGAGTATAACCAATTAACAGTTACGATGTTCGTGATAAGTGTTCATGTAATTTAATTATCGACGAGATTGTTTCTTTTGTATGTTCAGCTGGAAAAAATTCTCTCCGATTTACACATACCCTGTACAAAGTCCGACCTTCACTCCACTCCTATAACTGCACATATTGTAGAATGCAACATTTTAAATAAGTAGGAGACCTAATGCAGGCGCATGTCTGGCGAAGTTATCCATTCGCCAAAGGAGGCGTCGCGTGATTGAAAGAGACAGACGGTGGCATATCGATATTGTCTCGTCGATAGCATTATCCCTGCCGGACCTAACTCCGTTTGGTATCCATTTGGACATATCATATCACGCACAAATCGTACAATATATATATGTATCACTAACCTATTCAAATTTGATTGTATATTTGTATGATAAGACATGGCAGTGTAACACACTGCACTTTTATTCGAACTTCGATTACGCCTCATCTATCTTATCTCGGATATCTTAGGCATAGACAAATTTACGTAGGATAGAAGTACTCTAGGTATTACTAATTATACTATGTGAGAATATCTAAATTGTCATGTTGATCTAAATAGAATATACGTCATTTCCACTAATTTATTTAACAAAATGCTCATTGCTTATTGCTTTAAAAATAGTTGTCCTTGATCGGTTAGTTAAGTGCTTATCGATCCCAATCATCAGGTTTGTTTATTATACCAACATGCATATATACTACAGCCATCGCCACCCGAGCTGGTTCAGTGCCACTATCGTTTTCTAATGACATTTTGCCATAGAGAAAGTGCTTTACCTATCTCTTGCATTATAATCCAGTCTTGTTCAATTACTCGTATACTACGAAATTTGGAATAAGTTCTACGTTAATTTTATTGCAAAACCAGGCGTAACGTAACAAGAAACGTACGTAATACGTAACGTAACATCCTTCCGTAAGTTTTAAAACATGTTCCTCATATTTTTGTGTTGAAATAGCATGAACCCGTAGAGAAAAAATAACCATCCTATCCACATTTGTTTGTAAAGGCGGCTGTAACTCGATACTGGCAGTCATAAAACGTATGTTTGTTTGTAAGATCAATAGCAAAGGGCTCTTCCTATAAATAACTAGAGATATGTAAATGTAGACGTTTCTTGTGAAATTTTTGAGGAAGTTTGCTTGGGATGAGTTTGATGCCATAATTGGATGGTCTCGTTTCATGGGATATCAGATTATTTGACTTTGATAGATTTTTTCATCTGTTTAAGTTTAACCATCCGAAAACAAGTGAAATGAATAATTCATTGTTTTATTAATGGTAATTTTTACTTTCAACATTCTAATTCATGAATCTTAGCAAAATATGTTTATAATTTTAGTCTAGTCGTCTAGCGTTTGTATAGTTTTTGGTTATTTTCCTTAACTTGTCCCTATCTCATTTTGTTTTTCGATAAATAGCTTTCAGATCAATTTCATTAACCACATCATTAAAATAAGAATACGATCTATAGCCGGTTAGTTTTTTACTCCCAGCAGCTCCCGGTACCTGCTGTTTTTTGTCCAACCGTCTCTGTTTGTAGAAGAAACAATCCGTGAAACAATGGTTAATTTGGTCTAAGGGGTTGCGTACGTCAGACCAATTTAAATTCCATCTTGACGAGTATCGTACGATTTAATAGCTTCTATAGTTTTTTCAACGCCATGACACTTTGATTATGGGTTTTTTGATTTATTAACTGTTTTTCTAACAGGATCATAATCAGTGTGATCGGCCACACTTGGGGCTGTTTTGAAAATGACTTCATTTTTTACATGATACCTCTTTCTTTTCTCATTCGACCTCATGTTATTAGGAGCTTATCAATGTTTATTATTCAATAATTTTATATCAACAGATTGTAGGTGGTCGTAATTTATCCTAAAAAGCACGAAACAAAGCGTATTTTGCATCTGGGCCAATTTAATTTTCGCATCTTGTCCCTTTAAATAACTAGGTAGGTTTTTTATTGACTGTAATTTTTATTTTTTGTTACAGTTGGCTTCTTGATACTGGCGTTCTACTTATGGGGCGCGCCTTACAAACGGGGTTTCTTCTGCGACGACGAGTCCCTCAAGCATCCCTACAGGGAGTCCACCGTGACCAATATAATGCTGTACCTCGTCGGCTTGGGCCTTCCTATTATCACGGTGAGTTTCGTTACATGCTCTCACTCATGATTATGAGACGCTGACCGTTCCCAAACATGTCGAGCTATTTTCGACTTTATTGACTTGAGTAACCCGGTATAAGTATATACATATGTCTAATACTCACGGGAGTTTTCTATTTAAACATGCTTCTTCATACTTTTTTGTCTCATTCGAATACTTATTATAGGTAAGTAAACTTAAATATTAAGTGGTTATGTTTACGTTGCGTGTTTTAAGTTAATTATTTGTAAGTAATCAGATTAATATAATACCTACTTAATTAACGCTAATGAGCTGTAAGTACTTACACAAATGATGTACAATATCGCAATTTAGGGGACACTAAGTTAATTAAACAGCAGTGTCACGTCATGTAAATGTAATGCGAAGGTTAATTTATTGATGATTAACAGTTTATATTAGGCATGTGCCCTATATTTAAAAAAAATATGTAGGTACTGGCAAGGTTATTTTTTGTATAGAGGGTTGGCCTATTCGGACATTTTATGCTTATGTCATACAAACAAAATTGTTTTCGCGTCAAAAATGATTTTTACTTTTTTTTCGCTACTAAGTCCGATACTGGTAATACAGATTAGGTACACCCGTAAACGGACCACCAGCATTTTTGGTACATCCTGTATGTGCGAAAGCTCTTTTATACTTACTCCCTTCCAAAGCTGGGTGTTAGATTATAATTAATTAGGTAATGAATAATTATTAGCTTTGATTAGTTAAAACTATAATTATTTAGGTACTTACACGTGTAAGATCGATTAAAAATAATAAAATTATTAAAGCAAAATAAATATTCATCGTAATCGAGGATGTGTCAACATTGAGTGATCCACTTTCCCGAAGTCGTTGGCCGGATAAAAGAATGCGAAGGTGTGAATGTCAACGTCAACAAAACGAAATGCCTTAGAAAAGAGAGTATGTGCGCAGGAGTTACATACATTTTCGACTTTTTTTAACCACTGAGCGTTGTCAATCATTCCAATCGCTTTTCGAACACGGTCGAGTCGAATACTCTAGACTATTCCGGTTCAGTCGAACAGTCCGGATTGACTAAATCAGAGTCAGAAAACCAGAGAATTAATCTCATTATGAATTTATGTAATAACAAAAATCAAGAAGACATATGTAATATTGTCTTCTATTACCGCGATTAGTGCCTACTAGGTGTATAATACATAATACCCAAGTAAGCCGTTTTTAAGTGTATCATTTCAAAGAATTATCGTATTAGTTAAATAGTTTATATTTCCGTGATAAAATAAGCAATTTCATTTAACTTAAATATAAGAAAAAAATGGCTAAGTGAGGTTTGTTTTTTGCTTGGGCATGCGATCGACTCAGTAAATATGTGAACCTAATTAGAATTACCTATACTTCACGGAAGGTTCAAAACTGCATCCCTACTTGAAAAAAAAAAAACAAAACTTTTCTATAATCGAAAATCGTAATCGTAAATCGCCAGTGTAAAACGGTCTTTATTCGACGTAAAGACCGTTTTACACTGGCGATCGAGAAATCGCCTCGCGCACATCGCACACTCAATATTACCTACTAGGCTCGATCATTTGAAAATACATCGTTTCGGGGACAACTATTATCTGTTTGCTCGACCGTTTTTCATTGTACACCTTATCATGCCTATATTTGCTTTAAAATTCCGTGTATATTAAACGATGATTTCAATTTTCGGCGATAAAATTTCGTTGTTCACAAACATGGTTTCAGTTAAACTTGAGGTATGTACACTATGTACACGCAACATGATTTTCCGCGTAAGATTACGCTTAGAGGTTACCTATATTATAAAAGCGGCTGATGCGTGCTGCCAACCTATGCTCCGATTATTAATTCAAGGCCAAAAAACGAACCTCACTCACATTCTTCTTGTTTGAAAACAGAAACCTAGAAATAATCGAATATTTAGTGTTACTTTTTAATCCTAAAGACCTTACGGGGACCGATACCGGGATACCGGGTGTTGTCTGTAACAGGAGCAATACATTAAATCGCAGGTAGTACGCCTCAAACCTAACAACTTTTGTTCAACAAATTTTAAAAATGATGTACTCTGTAGGTTTTCACTTTTTAATACAAACTAAATACCTACATAGTTCAATGTACAGTCAAGGGCATAAATATATGTACAACTTTTTAATTACTTTATATGGAATCATATGGCTGAAAAGACAAAAAGTGTATAGATATTTATGCCCTTAACTGTACCTTAACATCAGCCTAATTGACGTCTCTTGTCATTGTCATTGTCATAGTACAAAAATGACAAAATTCGCAGTACATTGCGTCTTCTAAAAAACTTCAAAGTGTAATAAAAATCAAAACACACGTTATTTTTAAAAGTGGCTGAACTAACGTTGTTCACTTTGGCGAGGAGTACCTGCGATTAAATTTATTGCTCCTGTTACAGGCAACACCCAGTATAAATAAAAAACCGGCCAAGTGCGAGTTGGGCTCGCCCACCGGGGGTTCCGCACAAAGGATGCTCCCCCGTTATTGACCTTAGAGGTACATAAAAATACTGGTGGCACGGAACTCTCAGTGTGCGGCAGTTATGCGGTTTTCAGATTTTCTTCTGTACCTACTTGTGCTACTACAAGGTCCAGCTTTTTGCCAAATTTCATGATTATAGGTCAACGGGAAGTGCCCTATAAGTCCATTTTGATTCCCATTGCAAATGTATGGGAAATGCGACTATAACGGCCGTATATTTTGATTACGTTGACGTACAGCTATGGTTTTTTCACAGCTTCAAGGCACCGCATACTTGTGTATGTGGTATTAATTTCATCTTGCTACCTCTACGTGTTCCCAAGATAAAGGATCTTGACAGACAGACGGACGGACGGACACCACAGTGATCCTATAAGGGTTCCGTTTTTCCTTTTGAAGTACGGAACACGGAACCCTAAAAATGTGAATTGTGGGGGGAGCACGGGAGCCACCTGTTCATTAACGTGATATGCTAAATGCCAATGTCAAGTGATTCATTCCAATTTAAACGGGTTTTTCCAACACACCTTGCCCACAGTTTGAAGCAGGGATATAATACCATATAATGCATAATAGGTGCTATATTTGCGTTGCCTATACCTACCATTTTTTCCAGTCCTCGTCCCGATGGCACGTCTCGTGACATATGCACCGACCTTTACTTACTTTTAATCACACCTGCCCCTAGGCGCGGTCGCAAAACGACTTTTTTTAAGCACACCTGTTGCAGTCGCAGTATCGATTACATCTAATGTAATCTGATAACCCTAAATCACGGCTCCTGATTATATAAATTAACATAATTATAGACCATTCTATCCATTAAAATCTATCAGCGGCACCATCGTGATCCCAAACAGTTTTTTAACGTTTTATTCGAATCAATTCGAATCGATAGATCGTATTCGAGATTCGAGAGAGAAGTAGTGATGCTGATGTGGGTTACTCTGGATTACAAGAAAGCAAATAATATGTTCCTGGAATGATTTCTATATTGGGAATATGAAATACAGTGAAGACAATGAAAATGCTCACTTGGTTATTTATAAATTGTGATTTTATTAGCGTAGCGTAGTAGTCTGAGATCCAGATTGGGTACCTGTACCCTCATCAGTTATTTAATCTAGATCAAAATAATGTCAGATAAATCAGATATTTAAATTTATTGGCAAAATTATCCATGGGCTGCCTAAAGAAACCCAAGCGGGGGAAAGAGGTATCGATTTATCGAACTGCTATAGTTAACAGCAGCATGCCTACCACGAACATCGAAAATTGGCATTGACGGGAAAACCTCTTTGTCACTCCAATATGCAAGTGCGACAGAGATGGAGATACAAATCCGCAATCGTTCGATTTTCGTGGTATAGGCCCTGGCCACTCATGACCTCGTGCGATGTATTTCCACCACGTAATAGTAATTGTCGTAACGAGTCTTACCGGTACAATATAAAGTTTTATTCATTCCAATGCAGTCGAGGTGTTATGGCTATACAATTGATTGACATCCGTAGACCTGAAATATGTATTTCTTTATTTCTTTCTTTATCTGAGAAACAAACGGTCAAATACAAAAATGAGTTCATAGGATTTGAAAGTAACATAATTAATATCTCCCTGTATTTTTTTATTTGTAACAATTGTTAATTAATATATTATATCATACACATTGCAAGTAGAACCGATGGCCGTTGGGGCGGAAAGGTTCTCGAGTGGCGACCGCGTACCGGAAGGTGCAGCGTGGGTAGGCCCCCCCACAAGGTGGACTGATGACCTGGTGAAGGTCGCAGGAGTCCGCTGGATGCGGGTGGCGCAGGACCGGTCATTGTGGAAATCTTTGGGGGAGGCCTATGTCCAGCAGTGGACGTCTTTCGGCTGAATGATGATGATGATGATGATATTATATCATGTTTGAAAGTACATAAAAAATTGAGTGTTAAAAACAAACGTAATTAATTACAATATATTTATAAAAAACTATCGCGGTCATAAGGCTGTACGTTGCATTACTCGTATTTATCGTCCTCAATATTCCCGGGAACGTCCCATCACTACCCACGACCACGTGCGTCGTGTTCTCACGACGTTCGTACTCAGTCTTATCGATCCAATATAAAGTGTGTTATTTATTGCAATGCAATCGAGACGTCATGGTGGTGTGTACGACTTGCCTCTGTCGCGAGTGGGCGCTCCTGATGACGTTCTTCGTAAAGAACGAAACATGTCGAGCGAAAATCGACTAAATTACGTGAGTGACCCGTTTTAAATATTATTTAATACGTCATGGTTACTATTACGATCGGCTTCTGGGCGTCCGTAAACAGACTACTTAGTACAGTTGCGCTCCAAATCATTAATGAACACTGATTTTGACTTTCGAAGACTAGTTTAATTAAAGTCGTTTAAAGTTTAGTGATAGGTAATTTTTTTTATAGCAGTAAACGTTAAAAAACTCGAGGACACTTTGTTGTCTTGTATGAAATTATTTGACATAGACCCCACTATTTGTGCATTATCTTGTTAACATTTTTCAATTTTTCTATAAATAGATATGGTTAAACCCCGCTATCAGTGGTGCAAAATGGTATGGTGTCAAGTTCTTAGGGATGGTTAAAAATTATTTTGAAATTTAGCTAATATTGGTATCCGTTTCTTTTAAATCGCAGGTAGTCCTCAAACCTAATAACTTTTGTTCAACAACTTTTAAAAATGATGTACTCTGTAGCGTTTCACTTTTTCATACAAACTAAATAGTCGATGTACGTTAATATCAGCTTAATTGACGTCTCTTTTCATAGTGCAAAAATGACAAAATTCGCAGTAAATTACGTCTTCTAACAAACTTTAAAGTGTAATAAAAATCAAAAAACACGTTATTTTTAAAAGTCGCTGAACAACCGTCATTTAGTTTGGTGAGGACTACCTACGATTAAATTTATTGCTCCTGTTACATGCAACACCCGGTATAAAACTAATTGAACAGAAAAACGAGTATCGATATCGGCATCATAAATATTTTTACCCATCCCTGAGAACTTGACAGCTACCATTTTGCACCTCCAATAGCGGGGTCTAGATATTAATCATAATAAAAATGCAACAGAGTAATGATGTGTGCAGCAACTTTGGTCGTCAACTGTACATTCTGGTTCAACTAAACAAGGATGAATAAGGTGATTTCTGTCCAGTTGTAGTAATTACCGGGCCTCAGTGGTAATTAAAGTCTAGTCGCTAGATAAATGCAAATACAGACCTTCACTTTTGTTAATTGGTTGTAATTGATTAGCTAGCATATTATTATTAGTTGCCATGTCTATTATGTAAATGTTTTCATCTTTCCTCATACGTAATCACTTTTCACTGGCTAAGATTCTTTATCAGAAGGGTTTTTTCTTATTCTACTTGTTTTAGCACTGTCTTTTTTTATATTTCAGAATTGATAAACAAAAACCATGTCTGTTGTTCTTTTGAACCAAAATGTCTTTGACGAATTGTGGTTTCGTTTTTTGCCAGATTTCTAAACTATGCAGAGTTAAGATAAGTTTAAGTTTATCTAACTCAACATTTCGCAGTTTATAATCCCAAATATACAATCAGTTAAACGGTACAGTACAGTGTCCTAATTCTGTCGTTGTTACTACCTGTATTCTGTTCAAAACAGGATTCCATTTTATCTGATATACAACCGATCAGACCAGTATCTGTTTTACTTTTTATACATTTATCCATGAACTTGTTAAGTCGACCATCGATTAAACGGATCACTTATTGATTTCTTCGATCGATACTTGTAACCTGATCTATATCTTTTTACTTTGAATTTTTATAGTGCTGATTTGAGCTAGGTTATACAGCTATGATTTAATTCAATATTAATTCTATTCAATTATGTAGGTCTGAATAATTTGTCTCCATATCACAATATTCACAATATAAAAACTAAGTATGAATAGGTAAGTTTTTATAATTTTTTATCATTATCAAAATTTTGTTGAATGTTTTTAGCATCTTCATATGTAGTTCATCTTACATATTACATGCCTGATTATAAATTGAAAGAGATGTCATATACTACTTTTTTTCAAGAAATGATGACGGTACATCCGTCAATATATGTACTTAATAGATATTGAAATACTGATAATATGTACTTAAATACTCGTACATAAAAAATTACAAGCGTTACTAACGCGCATATAGGTCATGTACAAGATGCTTAATTGCCTACAATTAATTAGAAACCAAGGTTTCGGAACTAAATACCGACATTACTAGAAACGGCCACGCTTGCGTGCTGTCATCGCGGCCGTTTGTGGCTTTCCTCGAGGTGATTCCCTTAATTGCTTTACATGTGCTCACTTTCTTAATTATCGTTCTATCTGCTGGCTCTTCGTTTTTCAAATATTCATTAAAATTTGGACGAATCAAATTTAACCGAACATTGCGCTTATAAATATTTTAATATCACTTTATATTATACGTTTAAATAATCTATTTGCTTTTTGATAGACCTAAAACTTAGACAATTAATATATTGAAAACATGATTTCTTGGTATTTTCAGGGACAATTTCGATAACGCCAGATCGCTAAAGAGTGAAAATTGTCGGTCTTAATGTCGATTCGCCCATTTACCTATTCAAACACATTTCGTATGGCATTTCAGGAAACTCGTCTAAAAATCTTTTTTTAATAGTTGTAAAACAGTGTTTTGGCATTTTGCCAGTAGCCGAACGATGTCAGTTTGCAAAGTTAGAATACGAGTTTACATTACGTAGGATTATGCTTTTGTTTTTTTTAACAGCGTATATGTTATGACAGAGACCACTTAAAAATAAACAAACTGTCAATATGCTTTTATGAACAGTTTTTTTACCCGATTAGTTAATTTATGTTTGTTTAAATAAGTGGCTTTGTAGACATAACTATTTAATGGTTCTTTAAACTAGCATTTATCGTTTAAATTGTACTGATAAGTGTATTTAGTTTATACTCTGGCGGCTTGTTTACTGTAATCTTTTATAATGTACTTTTTTTGCAGACAAAAAACGTATGCACTTTGTGCTCATCGTCTTTCTTAAAATAGTATCTTGGTGAAATAATATTACTGACCGATAAAATATTGAAAAAAATTAACTACGGAGAGATGGACGTACATTCTATTATGTCAGGTCGTGATTTGAATTTCCAATTTTATTACCATTTAATATATTGTAGCTGATTTGTGTGATCAGATAGTTGCGTTATACTTCACCGCGCCTTGTACTTCAGCGCGCAATTTTTCAAACGCATGAGATAAATGTGCTTAAAAATTGCCACGTGCATTTAATAACTTCGAAACATAACGTTGGACTTTCCTAACCTTTATCACAGACACAAAAGTAACACGAAATCAGGCATAAACATATCAAATGGACAGCTTTGTTGCATATTCCGATGACCTATTTCACCCATCGGTGACCTCCCATTTAAGAATTCAAATTTGTGGAAGTGCACACAAAATCGGAAGCAACCATGTCATTGCCGCAGCTCTATTTATACACGTGTGCGGGCGTTTCAATGTTTTACTTTATTTTTAGAACACTTCAAATTTATCTTTGCGGTCATTCTTTTTTTAGGTCACTTTGAACTTGAGCGAAAAATATATATACTTGCATTCGGTCATCCTTCATTTATTCCATAAATATATTTGCATTTAGATTAACTTGCGTGGTTAATGAAGTAGAACATTTTTTAATAAATTATTTTCATATTAATTTGTTTACTACCGATGTTAATCGTTGTAAGATTTCCCTGCTTATCATCATCATCATCATCATCATCTTTTCAGCCGAAAGACGTCCACTGCTGGACATAGGCCTCCCCCAAAGATTTCCACAATGACCGGTCCTGCGCCACCCGCATCCAGCGGACTCCTGCGATCTTCACCAGATCATCAGTCCACCTTGCGGGGGGCCTACCCACGCTGCGCCTTCCGGTACGCGGTCGCCACTCGAGAACCTTTCCGCCCCAACGGCCATCGGTTCTACGTGCAATGTGCCCCGCCCACTGCCACTTAAGTTTAGCGATTCGGAGAGCTATATCGGTTACTTTGGTTCTGCTGCGGATGGTCTCATTTCTGATACGATCTCGCAGAGAGACTCCTAGCATAGCTCTCTCCATCGCCCTTTGGGTCCCTGCTTATACTAAGAATAAATAAACCATAAATTATACATTTACGGTAGTGAGCTAACATCAAAACCGTTCTAAAATTAAAATACTCCACGTTTTACTACATGAACGAATGGCTGAGAAGAGCCATTCGTTCACCCCATGTCACTTTGTTTTACTACCACATCATTAATGGCGGTCTCTGTATACTTAATATCTTTTACTGCGCCGTCTGCCGCGGAGATTTCATTATTTTAGATGCTGCATTGCAATTTTAATCAAATTTTACATAATTTTATATCTTAGCAAATTTATCATTTTAAAATTTACATTGACATTGTACCTACTCGTATTATATAAATTTAATGTTTAGGTGTTTAATGTTCTCATCCGGTAAGGTCTATCTGGGGTGCTTGTTAATAAATAGCTGTTTGTCATGTACGTACCTACTGTGTAAGTTAATAACAATAGTTTTGTAAGTTATAATATTTGTTTAAAGTTAAGGAGTACTAATGGGCATATTTTTATTTTGTTGTCGTTTTTTTTTTCGCGTCAGATTTGAATGAAATTTGGAGGGTAGTTAGAGTTCCTTATTCTCTTCAAGATAGACCCAATTTCAAAGTATGCCCCACATTTTTTTCCACTGAGTTACGAAATCGTATGGAATTTTCGTAACTCAGTGGAAAATTTCATACAATTTTCGATTTTGTATCTATCTAGCGTAGAATAAGGAACTCTACCTACCCACCAAATTTCATTCAAATCTGACGAGAAAAAAAAACGACAACAAAATAAAAATTTGACCTCAAAATTTTATGGGCTTTGCCTGAAATAAATTTTTCATTCATTTTTTCATTCATTCATTGCCGTGTAGTTACGCTAGATCATCGGTCATAAATGCGCAATATGTCGCATTTGGGTTTCGATTCGCTTTGAAAATCGACGCAAAGTGAATAAATTAAAGCGCTCAGAGAATAAAGACTCGTTGATTATTCAAATAACGTCATTTAAATACATAATAATATATCAAAAAAATATTATTTTGGAGTAAATATTCATTCGACACCGCTTTCTCCTTCATCCATATCAGAATTACCTTCTGCATGGTTCCATTATAAGGATTCAGTTTCGTTACATAGGTAGGCACTTGCTACTTTTTTACACTGTCGTTCGCGTTTACAACTTACCAGTGTGTCTTTAACTTTATCATTAAGCATGAGAGATTCCGATTGGTGTGCTTACCATGAGTTCCATGCAACTGTATTCGATAGCGACTGCGGCGCTCGAAAGTATGTCCCTGTCGCTCCTACCATTACTCGGGCAGGAGCGAGGTGGACATACCCTCGAACGCCGCAGTCGCTACGGCCATGTACAACTCATCGTAAGCACAAAGTTGTGATCATAAAGTCGCCCTTATCAATATGCTATATCTAGTATTTGTTATCTATGTCCGTCTGTCTCGTATCTCGTCTTCAGAAATAGCTATTCTATACTAAGCTATGGTTATAATAATATATAATACTACCATCTAATCCTTTCTTGCCTTAAGCAGGGCAAGGGTACACGGTGACATTATGCCTATTTATGGTGTAATTCTATAATTTGTAGTTTATCCTATATCCTGCCTCGTTTTTCCATATAAGCCTTTAAACGATTACTTAGTATAAGTTATACCAAGTAACTTCAAGGTGAAATAGTAGGAAGTATTACATTACATTGAATATCTATAAATGGGAATAAACTGATCTAGTTATATGCTATAGTTATTTCAATTACTTGTTCATTAAGTAGTGTTTTCAAAAATAATTTCTACATACGGTTTAGTTTACGTTTAACGGTATCGAAAATTGCTATTATTGTTGTTAGGTATTTATAATATAAGGTGCACAAAAAATTTATCTATTGGCTTATATACAAATACGATTTGACACTAAAAATATTGTTGACATTTTTTAAATTTGTAACAATGCGATACCTCGGACATAAACTCTTCTCAGTTCATTCATAATTATTAGTAAATATATAGTCGCATACATAAAATATGAACAAAAACATACAGAATACTCTAAAGAACAGATGAACTCACAATTTTGCAGTCGTACCTCAGACTATCTCATTTACTAAAACAATTACCCTACTTTACTCCGTATCATTCGCTACCTGTAACTCATTAATCAAACAGAATCAACATTGCAGTTTGCATTCTGCACAACATTGCATGATTATGGCACATTTGATCACACTAAATCAGGGACATATTGAGTAAAATTGCAACCTCGGTAACACGAACGATATAAAGAATTCCTCGTTTAAGGAAATAAAATCCTATTACTTTCGCTTCAAAGCCTCAAATCTTTAATTATTTGACCCCGTTATGCAATATAACTATATATTTTCTCCTTAGTAACACGGCAGGTATAGAGTGCATAGATTTACTTCAAAAACTCGAAGGATTCATACATGTCTTGCCTTTCGAAAGAAAAATGTAAGTAGTTGTGTTTAGTTACGCGATTTCTCTTGTATTATTTCTAAGTTGTTATCTAACTAAAAATTCTCTGTACTTAACACAAAGATAACCGGCACTCAACGTGTTATGCGTTACCTGTAATATGTTTTTTTTATTAATTTAATCTTTGCAACATCAAACAAAATCAAAACCAAATGAATACGACGAAAACTCATTAACACGCATTTTTTCCGTTTCCCTTGAGATGAGACTAGTATTACCGAGGTTCTACTGTACAGTGTTGTATCCGTGTAGCAAAGAAAGCGTCTTATCGGACCACGGTTGGTGCATCGCAAGGTATTTATAGTAAAAACATGGGTCGTATTGGCAGTGTCGTGATCACAGACATGTATCTGAAAAGACGTGGCATGAAAAATTATCTCAAGCATTTGCGTAGTTTTTTTGTTTGACGAAGATTTATTTGCGGAGGACCGCTGTACCGTCAGCCTTAACACACATGAACATATATACACCAAGGCAAGCATATATATTTGTGCTCTTCACCGGGATTTCCCACCACCTTCGTAGATAAAACTACTGGGCCAACCGGTCATTAAAATGTGAGTATATTTTCTAAATTATCATTTACAATTAAACTGACTCGTAAAACAGTAGGCCGTCACTTAATGGTCTTCATCACCACTTCCTCTTGCTCAAATATCGGTTTTCGAGAAAATATTATATTTTATTATTTCTAAAGTTTCTGCCTAAAAAAGTGAATTTTTTATTTTTATTATATTGTGTTCCCTCGGCTTCTCCAAGATCCCATCATCAGATCCTGACCTGACGCCGATAGGACCAATTGAAGTAAGCCTTTTCAAACATAAAAATATCGATTTACCTGTCTTTGAAAAATCATAAGTGTGACAAACACCAAACCAGATCACGTATAAAACAATGATTAGGTTTGCACCACAAGGTTGACCCAATCAAGCTGTCACAATCAGCTTAATAAAAATTTAAAAATAACCAAATTTATAAAAAAAAACAATTAAATTTAAATTTCACAGAATCCATTGAATGTCATCGATTCTTTCATCGATTGTATTGATAATGATAATATATGTCTGCAGCCGTGATCGAGTTTATGCAACTCTCTTGTTATGATTTACATACAATTAATAATCAATACACGCAATATTTAATGGCCGGTCATTTGTCTTTACTGTAGCGATCTATTATTACTCGGGAGTAATTGGTTTGAGTGATAAAGGGTAATATTTACGAGTATGGGTACAATATCGCTGTATACTTTCGGTTTTCTTTTTATATAAACATTAAACAGTACTAAATCAAGATAATGTAGGTACTAGTAAAAAACCTGGCCAAGTGCGCGTCGGACCACACATAATGTACACACACACACACACACACACACACTTTATCAGACGAAAGAACATATTACATGTTTATGTTTACAATTTTCTTTATCAGGTTACATCCAAAATTACATAGCGGCACTCAAAAGTCATAAAAATATTTGGTTAAAATGTTATTAACGTCCTATACGTTAATGAAATTTCATAGTTTGTGAGTCAAATGGCTGTGACATACGGACAGACGTGACAAAACTTTTGAGGGTTTCGTTTGCCATTGTGGCAATGGAATGGAACCCTAAAAAGCAACTCACCTTGAATATTGTATAGTAGGTACCTACAGAAGACTAAAGTTTCTAATTGGACCCAACCACAAGTTTTTTAATATAACGATGACCATGATGAAGAGTAAATAAAAGAAACTTACAAAATTAAACTCGACGAGAACTCCTGTGGCCCTCTTCGTTCGTCAGATCCGCTCAATTCCAATCTGCTGTCTTCTTAGACATCACCCTAATGAGGTCAAGCAAACGTGAGGAATTTTATTTGTATTTAGCTTCTCAGATTTGATCCACGTTGATGTTAACATACTCGTACCTACTAACTAATAGAGCAAGTTAGAAAAAAGTTAAACAGTGGCGATCACACACAAGACTTATTCATAAAAAGTAATAATAATAATGTATAACAAAACAAATAGGTAGGTAACAATAATTCACATCTCGGCAATACTATAATATGGCATAATAATGGTCAGTAGGTGAAATTTAGCTGGTGTTGGGAATGGCTGCTCCGTCGTCAAACCCCAGCAGTTTCGCTGCAGGTTTGAATTTGTAACGTGTGCCTCGTATGCACATGCTGGTGGCTCGAATTATAGCAGTGCATATCCTTGTTCTAAGCCAACCCAGTATCGTGTGTATGCCTATGTGTTTGACGAAGGAGTTCATCTGTGGTGCGAATACGCCATCGACTTATTATTATTGGCAATGTTTTACTCTCATAAATTCTACTTTCATTGGCTTATACAGAACCAACCGGTCGGAAAGCAATATCGAAGAAAGTTCGCTTTAGCTAATAAACTGGATGACTAAAAAACTGATAAAATTTCTCCAAGATCAGATCGTGCACCGGGTTGTGCGTTGGTTGTGCGTTGTGACAAGATAACACTATACCTGTCGAAGTTGAATGATGTATGGCGTAAATAGTAGAAGATGATATATTAATGAATTAAACAGTAGTTGGATCGCAGGTGCACGGTTCCGTTTAAATATAAAAATGTGGGCTGTCAGAATCGAACGCTTATGTAGATTCCAAAGTTGCTTCAAAACTTGTCAACGAAATCAAAATGTTTCCTTGTTTGGAAGATTACATTAATCGTATTATTGTGGTTAACGAAGTAAGTACCTACATCTGAAATAAAATTATTTGGATATTTAACTGAGTACCTACATATAGTTATATTATTGTTTGGTCGTGAATGATTTAAAAAAACCCCTAATATGAAATGTTAGGCTAATTGTTCTGTACCCACGAGGCGCATTTATGATGTAAGCTGAAGAGACATTATAACATTTAAAACTTTCGCGATTTAAACACATATTTAAACATAATTATTAAACGGGTCTAACGCGAATTAATTCAGCCGCGACCATGACCAGTGAAACCTGTGTCGAAACGTCGGTAAATAAGGTAAACAAATTAATTCGCGTTAGACCCGTTTAATAATTATGTGAAGAGACATTATTTTGAAATTGCCAGAATTATAGATGAACATTTCTTAAAAAAAAATCTAATAACTTTTTACAACTGCCTACGGAACCACAGCCCCACGGCGTTTCCATTATCATCGTTTATTATTTATAAGAGCGTTGTATCGATGCATAGCTTTGTATCGATTGCAAAGATGGCAAAGCCAATGGGTGCGGAACCGGCGACATGACAGCCGTCTAGCCACAGGAATGATAATTTGTGGAAGATGCCGAGTGCTCCATTTAACACAATGATGGAGACAAGAAACAAGCTGAACGTGCTTGTTATGGTGACATTAAAAAACTTCTTACGTGATCAAATCCTTTAATCTTTTATTATTATTATCTAAAGTTGCATGTTTTACAACTTTAGCAAAACGTAGATGACGCTGCCGCTGCACTTTCGTCTGCTCCCAATTTGATGGATCGAAGGTTGCACGTACCGTTGCATGTTCACTGCACGTGAACAGTAGGTGTGTATTGTATACGTTTTGAGATATAGACTCATATAGGCATTTTTTCGTATAATTAATTTTTTCGTTTAAAAATATAAGGAGGAGGTCCTCTCGCAGCGTATTCCACATGATTGAAGGTATTATGATTCCCTGATGGGGCTGGATTGATGCTAGTTGAGTTAAACAAAGTTGGGTGTTTTGAAAATAAAAGTAATTAAGTCATAAATAGGAGGATTAAACCCATACAGTAAAATAGTAATCGCGATTAATATTCGTTCGTGAATTCAAAATTTCTTTTTCTAATTTTGAGTAGGTACTATCAGAATAGTCTGGCATTTTAGACAGTTCGTTAATTTGACAAGGTTAAATTCGTAGTGTCTCTATTCTATTAGCTTCTGTGGCTGTATTCTATTAGCATGTAAAACCCGTTTCCCATGACTCCAATGAGGGGAAATTCTGTGTGTTCCAAAATACCTATGCAGTTATAACTCACGCATAGCAATGTTGATAAACACAATGATTCATGACTGTGTACATATCGCTCAGTACATTTCAAGTTGCTAACCAAATCTTGTTGATTCTTTCTATTAGCTTAGTATTGAGTCAACTTAATATTACATTTTCATCTTCAACTTCGAATCACGCCTTATGCAAATACAGTTTAAGCATCTTTTCAATTTTGACCTCTTTTGAGATTTTATTAGCATTTGCTTTCCCTTCGTTATCTATTTGGCAGCGTTCATTTACAATTTGCGCAATTTGTAGCATAGTCACTGCATACGTTATTTTAAGTGGAGTAGAAACTTGGCAGTATTTGCACTTTTATTGCATGTAAGTATGATTGTACGTAGATACATTTACGTTAAGTAAAGTAAATAAGAATTAAGATTAGAAATTAAATGCATACTATTAGCGGAGTTAAAGTCTCAAACACAAGCACAACATCAACAAGGCACTTTGGTTCAAAATTGTTATTTAAGTTGCGTTTACGAAATACATTTATACGATAAGTTGATGCTTTGCTGCACTTGCCGTAATCATATCCTATAAGGATCATATCCTATTTATCCTTATAGAAGCATAGGTCAAATTGGTACGTATAATTTGTTTTCTATAAATGTTTACTAATGAGATTACCTTCATGCGACTGCCGGCTTACTGTAACTGTAGTACGTATTACGTAATAGGATTCTTTATTTTTAATTTTTACTAGTAGATTGTAGTTGGGTTTTTCTGTTACTATCTTGAATTTCTCTTGGTACCTTAACTAAAGCGTCCTATATTACCTGGATGCTAAAATTCTATTGATATATCCTACTTTCGCCCCAGATTCGGCAGGTTTATTTGGTTTGTTCTAATCTAGAGTCTATCTTTGGCAGTTGGGCATTAATTTGTTTCTAATTCTAACCGTTAGGTATGCCATTGTCATACCTATGGGCCAAAATTGGCCTCCCGTAGCAGCCCGATCTAACTTTATTTAACCTACGCTTCATTTTGCTAGGCTCTCTTATTCCCAATTCGGTGACAATGAAAAACTTAATTCAGATTCGCGAATATCAATATGCTGTGCGCATGCGACCCGACCTTACTCGGTATCAACAAGGCCGCAATCTACAATTCTACAATATTGTTTGTGTTGTTCACAATGCTAAAACCAGTATAAGTTTGAAGGTCTATCGCCAAACAATCGAAAACCTAATTAATACCTTTAAACATACAAGTTACATATAAATTGAACTTGTACCTCACTTAATGAAATTTCCTAAATGGGTCAGATTACTCTTTGCAAATCGAAACGAAATATTCGAAATGAGGATATTAGAATAATAGCTAGGAGAACATGAATTAAGTCTTTACGCCACCTATTCGAAAAAGGACTTTTTCCTTTAGGAGGGATCAAAGTGGCACTTATCTGCTTAAGAATCACACGGTTTTACTGTTTCGGGTATTTCCTACTTTGGTTATTTCCGATTTTGTTTATTTTCGCAATAGTTGGTCTGAAAAGCAGTATGTGAAAAGCAGTGGGTGTTATCACGCCTTAAATCAATCATTTCGCTCAGTGTTCTACTTAAGAATCCATCGCTTCATTCGGGATTTAATGTACCTACACCCTCGCCGAAAATATATTATATTGATTCCTTGTAACATACAACATACCTAATGCAAACTGGTGCTAAATCACGCAGTTTCCTCCTTCGAGGCCATGTTACATTAGTCTGCTAGAGGACTCGCCTCACCTCGTCCGCGCAAACAAAACACGACCTACAGTTATCCTCGTTATGACATCGCTTATCTCTAGGGTCAAAGACACTATCGAGATACGGGATGTTGCTGCGTTTACAGTGTTTGTATACAGTGGTTTGGGCCATCTGTCATACAACCCCACCGACTTCAAAAATAGGAGGTTCTCAATTGGACTGTATGCTTGTTAAGCGGTTAATTCGCTGTTTTTCCATAATATTTGATGAAGAGTTCCAGGAGGAACTGAGTGAACTTCTCAATCTTGAAAATTTTAAGTAACACTCCGGTGCACACGCACTTCCTGCGGTGGCGTGAGTATAGTCCGCTGACCTGACACTTATTTGCCACTGACGTTACGTTACATATAAAAATCTACTTTTTGCACTTGTTCATGTGACTTTTTTTCCAAATGCTGATTTAAATCGATAGTCTCACGACATATATCCAGAGAACAAAACATCTGATTACGCGTGAGACATACGTTTCTTACCATCAGCCATTCAATGGCTATCTACAAACTATCTTTTATAATTGCATGCTTAGTAAGTACAGACTTTTAACTTCTTGTGTTTGTACCAGTTTTTCGATGCACATGCATATAAAACAGGACGCAAAATGTTTTTCAAATTCTAGTCGACATAAGACACATTTATTTAGAAGAATCTTTGTTGGTTTTTCACTCGGGCTCTGTTTAGTAAAATTTTGTTTACTCTGATCAATTCTTTATAATTTGTATCTATAATATTCTGGATGCTTTTAAAATGTATGTTTTAAGATTTTGAAGTAAAACTAGTTACTGAATAACCTGATTTAAGTTCTCTCCACACTAATTATAAGTTTATGAGAACTATTAATTAAAATGATATTAATAGCTGCTTAAAGTCCCCGTGCTACTGTAGAAACAATTCCTCACAAAGTCGTAAAACAACATAATTGTTTTTACGACGCGAATTAAACGGATGTTAAGCCAGCCTGCGTAAGAGCAGCTGCGGTTGAAACCATCCTAACTTAAGTACTACGAGTTATTTAACAATTACTGGAACTAAAGTTAAAGATCGGTGTTACCAATACTGAAAATTGTGACCAAGCTGTAACCCTATGTGACAACATTTGGTACTAAACTGAGATACATGTAGGTACTCAATAGGTACAACGATGATTAGTAGGAATTGTAAACAGATTACAGAAACAAGAGTAATACACTCAGAGAAGATTAGGTTCATTAGTAATCATTTTAGAAGAGAAACGTTTTCTTTCATGAGATTAAGACGATAACATTGTGTATGCCCTCATGGTATGATTAATGTAGCTGTAGCTCCTACTGTCACCCTTATTGAACTTGACAAAAGAGGTCAATTCAAAATAGCAATCATGTGGCTAAACAAATGTGTTTGTGGATTTATTTGTTAGGTACATATCTCTACTGTAGAACAAATTGTCGTGGGTTACAATTCAGTGTAGTAGGAAACCCATCTTTTGAACTTTTCGGACTCAATCATAGTTACACGATTTACAGTATATTTTTGTCCTCAGATGTGCCTAACGGAATGGATCCACCTTCGAGACACGAAGAGCGGGCGGCCTCGAGAACTCATGGGGCGAGAGATCCCTACCTGGGTGTGGGAGGCCTACAGGGTGGTCGGGGTGTTCCTGTTCGGCTGCGCCTGCCAGCAGCTCACCACCGACATCGCCAAGTATACCATCGGGAGGCTGCGGCCGCACTTCTTCGATGTAAGTACTCTGCGACACCAAGACTCATTTGTTTCTTGTAGGTAGTCAAGACGGCGCAACCGTAATATTTCTGTTTACACTTTTGGTACCGTCGCCATCAGTATCGCATCAGCTATATCTACTGACGTTTGAAATGTTCCCGCAGGACCCACGATCCACTAGACTAGCGCCTCCTCATATTATCAGAAATTTACATAAAATTCTGACAAACCGTTTGGTCCTTCCAGCAAGTACCACTCCCGGCATCTTAACCCCGCTGACGTTAAAAAAAATTGTGACTTCCCGCTCCCTTTATCACAAATTAATATCTATGACTGAGCTTTGATTTATCGCCGGTATAAAATATAGATCAAGGACGCAGCCAAAACTTAATGGTTCTTTAAATATTTATTGCTTATCAATGTCAAAGTATCGGACAAAGAAAAAAAGTGGCCAAGTGCGAGTCGGACTCGCCCACCGAGGGTTCCGCACAAAGGATGCTCCCCCCCCCCATTTATGACCTTGTGTACATAAAAATACTGGTGGCATGGAACTCTTAGTGTGCGGCCATTATACGGCACTTGCTTTTTGCCAAATTTCCTGATTCTAGTTAAACAGAAAGTACCCTATACATTTTGATTCCCATTGCAAATGTGACATTAAAAAATGCTCAGAAAGCATGAGAAATGCGACATAAATGGCCGTATCTTTTAATTGCGTTGACATAGAGGTTGGGTATTTTCACAGAATGAAGACCCCAGACCTGTGTATGTGACATTAACTTGCTACCTCTACGCGTTCCCGAGATAAAGTGTCTTGACAGACAGACGAACGGACGAACGGATGGACGGACAACAAAGTGATCCTATAAGGGTTCAGTTTTTCAACCGATTTCAATATTTCAAAAGGAGGAGGTTCTCAATTCGTCTGAATTTTTTTTATTTTTTTTTTAATGGATGTTCACTCATAACTCCGTCATTACTGAACCGATTTGAATTTTTTTTTTGTTTTCTGAAAGTAGACGGTTCCTGGTTGGTCCCGTTTTTTTCAAAATCCATTTCTGATGATGGGATCCATGAGGAACTGAGGGAACTCCTCAAATTTGAAAGGCACATGCATGCTGATTTGGGTGATTTCTTAAGAAACTCGAGCATTTCTTTACGAAAATCATCAATTTGGTGGAGTGGACCTGATGATGAAGACCAGGGATGGCAAAGTGGAACTGCTTCGTAATTCTCAGGACTATGATCCGATTTAAAAAAATATTTTTTTGTCTGTATATAGATGGTTTCAGGATTGTCCCGTTTTTTTTCAAAATCAATTTCTGATGATGGGATCCATGAGGAACTGAGGGAACTCCTCAAATTTGAAAGGCACATGCATGATGATTTGGGTAGTTTCTTAAGACACTCGAGCATTTCTTTACGAACATCATCAATTTGGTGGAGTGGACCTGATGATGAAGACCAGGGATGTCAAAGTGGAACTGCTTGGTAATTCCCAGGACTATCGTCCGATTTTAAAAAATATTTTTTTTTCTGAAAATTGATGGTTCCAGATTTGTTCCGTTTTTTTCAAAATCAATTTCTGATGATGGGATCCATGAGGAACTGAGGGAACTCCTCAAATTTGAAAGGCACATGCATGATGATTTGGGTAGTTTCTTAAGACACTCGAGCATTTCTTTACGAACATCATCAATTTGGTGGAGTGGACCTGATGATGAAGACCAGGGATGGCAAAGTGGAACTGCTTGTTAATTCCCATTTGAGACATTCATCTTTTCTTTGTAAATAAATACCTTCAAGATAGTCCTATTTGATTATCGTTCTATTTTGATGATGGGCTTCATGAGGGATTGAGAGAACTCCTCAAATTTTAACGGCACATGCATTCTGATTTGAGGGTTTCCTTAAGTAACTAAAACAGTGTTTTGGCGGAGCCAAAATTTTGATGAACTGGATCTGATGATGAAGACCAGGGATCGCAAAGTGGAACTGGTTAATAAACCTAGCTCTACTTATTATCCTAGTTGTGACATTCATCTTTTTGATTTGATTTATATTCTGATGATGGAGTTCTAGAAGAATTCAGAGAACTCCTCAAATTTGAACGGCAGGTTAATTGTGATTAGAGGGTGTTCATAATTAGCTTAGGCATTTTCTTACTGTGGCCATCATTTTGCTGGAGTGGACCTGATGTTGATAATCAGGGATGGCATAATGAATATGCTCGTTAATTTACAGTCTGTCATCCAATTTAACACATTGTTATTTTGTTTGTTTAAAGGTCTACAAGGGAGTTCCGTTTGATTATACTTCAAATGTAATGATGGAAGCCCTAGGACATTAAGAAAGCTCCTCAATTTTCAATCGTACACGTGCGGTGTATTGGATATTTGTGAAGTAAACTGGCTAACTCAAACAAATTCTTAATTTCACTTTTACCGGGAACCAAATGAAGTCGGTTTTTTTTTCTTAAAAATTATTCCTTTTCAAATCAAATCAAATCATATTTATTCATGGTAAAAAACAGAAATACAAGAAAACATTAATGTACCAAAGAAAAAACAGAATATTTTTACCACGAAATGGACTCGCCTCAGCATAAATCTTAACATCGATGATTGCGCAAGATGGCGCCGCGAAAATTCAACCTCCCCGTATTTAATTCCTTTTACCAGTAATACATTTAGTTTCCGTTATAATTATCAGTGTAAAGTGTTAAGAACTATATAAGTATCAAGTGTAAACGTTATCTCCCTCAGAACTTAAGACAATAAAGGTGTACAGTGATTTATATATGATCGATCTGGATAGTGAGTGTATTTTAAAACAGTGCACTTTTATGCTACCATAAATCATATAATAGCTATAATAATATTATAGAACTCAGTGGTAAACAGTTGACTCGCCAATAATAACTTTTAACTTCACAGTGTTAAGAAAGTAACCTAATAAATTAACCAACTTTCATTTAAATTTATAACTGCCGCCGAACCGAAGCGACGCTTAAAACTGTCAAAAAAATTAAGCCATCTACACACTCAGCTAATCATAGACTGATTTACGCCATCTAGTTGGACGCTAATAACACTAACTGTGATTTGAAATAACGCCATCTATGAAACCTTTTGCTAACTTCAACAACACCGGCTGAAAGAGAATTCGAACTTTATACTCACTAGGTGGCAGCACGAGTCCAAAATGTCAACCAAAGTACTTGAAAGCATGATTCGCGAACTCTCGGTATCCGTGAGATCGCTTGTATGTAAAGTTGAAGACCTTGAAAGTAAAATTAATGTACAAAATGCAGCAATTGCGAACCAAACCTGTATCATTAGACAACTAAAAGGTGAAAATGGAACAACTGTACTAAGCGCACCCGCAGAGACGACACTGGCATTGTACTCAGAGGTCACGGCAGCAGCAACGCCTCCTGCTCCTCAGGCGGACTCAATAACCTATGCAAGTTCCTCCACGGTGCAAAGGCCTGTACGACAAGCTCGGATCAAAGCGGCAGAAGCTAAGGCCACAAACAGCGCTGGCAAGTCAAAAACCCTTTGTACTGACTCTAAAAATAATATTAGCAAACGAGGAACATCACAACCGACATCTGCAGAAGCCCCATCGGAAACCTCAGACAATAGCAGTGTGAGTTCTCATCCTATATCTAACATACCCACTGACCTGCAAAACTCTAACAAAAAGTCGGCCTTGCTCACATCTTTGCCTACTGACAAACAGATCTTGGATACCACTACCAGAAAGCCGAACTCATCATACAAACCTGTTATTAATAACAACTTGACCACCGACAATTCTGACGATGGAAGGGAATCGCCAAAGAATTTACGTTTTTCCAGAAAGCATAGAACAATTACTGTCGGCGCCGGCAGGATAGATGATGAACTTAAGTCAGTAGAGCGAACTAAGTATATACAAGCTTGGTCATTCAGGCCGGAAACAACGACAGACAACGTGAGAAACTTCCTAAACAAAGTTGAAACATACGAACATTACTATATTCAGAAACGCGCTATTAGGACAAGCAGGCATGCGTCGTTTGTTATTGGTATTCCGGAAAGTCTTTACAAAGAGTTTAACTCGCCTGCGGTGTGGCCCCCGGGCGTTCGATTCACTGAGTGGTTTCCCGCACGTCCCCGCCGACAACGGGGACTACAGTGCGACAACGGACCCGTGCGCCTACCGTCCTACGCCGCTGCGCCCACCGTACCCGTCGACCGCGTCGTGCCCGCCGAGTTCGCCGGACTCGCCGCCGCCGCCGCGAGCACTACACAATAATTTTATCGACAAACCCGCAACTCCGGCCGTTGCCAAACGCCAACAACGAATACAAATTGTATACCAAAATGTACGAGGACTAAAAACAAAAATGGTTACGTGGAGACAGAATTTAGCCTTACTTGATTGCGATATTGTAACCGCCACAGAAAGCTTTCTCGATAGCACGGTGGAGGACGCCGAGTTAGTGAACCAGGATTGGAATGTGCTACGGCGGGACCGAGGGACTCCGTGCGGTGGAGTGCTGCTCGCCGCGCGTTCGCACATCACTATCCAACGTATGCGTGATTTCGAAACCGACTACGGTGAAGATTTATGGGCGTCATTGACAATCAATGGACTCAAAATGTATGTATGTGTCGTGTACATTAAGCCTAGCGCGGCTGACAGTCAATATATGGACTGGTTTTGCAAAGCAGAGGCAGTTAGCAATCAAATCGATTGTCCCATAGTTATCTTGGGCGACTTAAATTTGAACAGTGCGTCAACTAATGTTGTAAATTACTACCATTATTTTATAAGTTTTACTGGTATGAAAGAGAGGAATGAAATCGTTAATGATAAGGGAGGCATCCTGGATGTGGTATTGGCGCAGGAGTGTGTTCGTGAGGCGACCGTGTCCCGGGCAGATATGAACCTAGTGCCACCGGATGCCTACCACCCAACTTTAGATATAGATATATCATTTAGTTCTTCGGTAAAGGGAAAATCCCTTGACCCTAGTAATATTAGCACGGACCGTGACTGGAATTTCAAAAAAGGTGATTACTCGCGTTTATACGAATTGTTAAATACCGAAAAGTGGCATAACGTACTGAGTGAGAGTGATTGTGTTAATACCGCTACTGATTTTTTTTATAAAACTCTATATTCTCATTTTAATCAATGTATACCTAAAAAACGACGCACTAGAGGGCCCTGCAAAATATACCCTGTATGGTTCACGGGCGATATAATCTCGGACCTGCGCCGAAAAACTGAGCTGCACAGGCGATGGAAACGCACCAAAAACGAGGATACCGGTAAGTCGTACAACGCTTTGCGAAACGAACTAAAGGTACGAATAACTGCCGCATACGACGCGCACATTAAGACCATTGAAAAAAACATACAAGTTAACCCACGAGGTTTTTGGCAACATATTTCAAGTTTAAAATCAAAGGGCGGCCTTGTACAGTCGGTCTCATATCAAGGCCAAACCTATAGCGGCATAGAGGCAGCAAATTCTTTTGCTGACTTTTTTAGTAGTGTGTTCCTCCCAAATAGTCCACTTCTTAATGTAGATAATATTAACTCTTTACGCGGATTCCAGATTGCACAAAATGACAACCGAAATGTACACATAGGATTAATTAACATAAAAGATGTTCGTCACGGCCTGAAATCTCTAAAACCTAACAGTGCTGTAGGTCCAGACGGAGTACCGCCCTATGTGTTGCGAGCTTGTAATGATATCTTTTCCAAACCTCTGTGTCATATATTTAATCTCGCTCTTAAAAACAATACTTATCCAACTCTATGGAAACATTCTCGTGTCACACCAATTCCTAAAAGCGATGATAAATTCAAAGTAGATGAATACCGTCCAATCGCTGTGCTCAACTCTGCGGCCAAAACATTTGAAAGCGTCCTACATAAAGAAATATATCGTCAGATTGAGCCTTACATTAGTGACGCCCAGCATGCTTTTAGATCTGGTAGATCAGCCAACACTAATCTACTCATACATGTTGACTATATAAGTAAATGTTTAGACAGCGGCATCCAAACCGATGTCATCTATTTGGACTTCCGTAAAGCGTTCGACACCGTCGACAATGACGTGCTCTTACTCAAGCTGAGTGACCTAGGTTTTAACTCAGAATTACTGAATTTTTTTGCCAACTACCTCAAGGATAGGACACAGTTTGTTAAATTCGGGTCTTTTATTTCCTCTACCTACCACACCCGTTCGGGGGTTAGTCAGGGATCGAGCTTGGGGCCATTGCTGTTCTTGATCATGGTCAACGACCTGGTAAAAGACCTTCAGCACGCAAAATGCCTACTCTACGCAGATGACCTGAAACTGGTAATGGGTATAGAGAGGGAATCCGATTCCCTAGCACTTCAACAGGACTTAGACCGGGTACATCGTTGGAGCATCGTGAACAAACTCCACTTCAATAGCAGCAAATGTCAAGTAATGACATATACGAGACGACAATGTCCCATTGACTATAGCTACACGATGGAAGGACTACCCATAAATCGTGTAGCTACAGTCAAAGACCTTGGAGTGAAGTTTGATCGCGAGTTGACCTTCCATGACCATATCCTTACCCTCGCTAAGGAGTCGTATCGAAGACTTGGATTTATGACGAGAAATGTCAAGGACTTTCGCAATCCTGGCACCATCAAACTGCTCTATAACGCGCTGGTTAGGAGCAAACTTGAAGCGAGTGCTTCTGTTTGGAGCCCTAGCGAAGCCAAGTACAAACTTATGCTTGAAAAGGTGCAAAAAGCATTTTTGCGCTTTTTATATAAAAAAACTTTATGGATACTATCCCTTTATGTACCCAACCCAGTTTCTACTTGGCTGCCTAGGGTTTAATTCTCTCGAAGTGCGAAGGAGCAATGAGCGGTTGATGACGACGTGTAAGGTGCTACGAAATAAAATAAATAGCATAGAACTGCACAACGCCCTCAACAACATCATTGTTCCTCCGAACAAGTCACGCCGGCGCCCGTACCTACAACTGTCGGATGGATCCGGGCCACGCGCGACCTCAGCTCGGCGCCACTCTCCACTATGTGATATGCTCAACTCGATGAATGGGCTTCTGCGTAATGACATAGATGTGGACATATTCACAGACTGTTGGTCCAAACTTACATCCAGGTGCCTTGCTTACTGCGAGAGAGTATGAATGAATGATTTGGGTGAATGTGTACCTAATTACAATAAGTACTCATCTTATGTACCTAACAGACTGTAACAATAATAATGTTGTAGAATAACAAGTGTAATTGGTGTAAACCGTTCTTGGTTATAAATAAATAATAATAATAATAATAATGCTATCCCGAAGGACAGCGCTGATTGGGCGCTTTTGAGGTACGGAACGTAAAAACGAATTTCACCGGCATATATGTATTTTTTTAAATGTAGTAAACATAAGCATAAAACATAAGTAATATACTGATATTTACATAGGAATACCTAACCAACAGTCATCGCAGCATGTAAGAAATTCAGTGACAATATTGTGGCGGGGTCTATCATTCACTCAGCGGGAAATATTTTAATTAAATTGAATTTAAAACACTATTTAATGGCCAAGTCAAGTTATTAATTACGCAGTTGGAACAGTTTAGTTGCTATTAATGTATAATAACATTTATATATACATATTCATAAAGCGTTAAAAGAGCTATTTCATTAAAGAGAATGTATTCAGAATTTCACATACATACATGAAGTATACCCAAACTGGGTAGGCAGACCCCGCAGATCACATGAAATTGATGTTTCAGTGACGCTTTTAGCAATGATTGGGTTTAAACAGAGATGGGCATTATTCGAATAAAAAATTATCTAAATGATCATTCGAATGACGAATAATCCACCAATTTTTTATTCGCGAATGATTTATTCGCGGATGATTTATTCGCGGATGATTTGTGCGCGGATGATTTATTCGCGAGTAACTTATCGGCGAATAAATATTTAGACCGGTTTTTAACTTGACGAATTATTTACTTATTATATTACTCCTATAAATTTACTAACAATATTAAAGGTTTTTTGGCTATTCTATTAAATTAAAAAAAAGAAACATATTAAAAATGACAAATTTTTACTAAAGTTCACGATCGTCTAAGACTTTAGTGATCTATTCGATATGATCTATATGTAGTTAATGTTATTTACTCTGGTTTTCAAACAAAGAATATCATGACGTATGATTTTTATTACGAATTATTAATAAATCCATGTTGATTTCTAAAGTGCACTTTTATTTACAGTCCTTTTATAATCCCTATGTGGGTTGGAAGAAAATCTGAGCAAAGAAACCGCCTAATTTCTATGGCATAGATTTTGTCAAGTTTCTGTACATTTCAATGACATATACTATCTCGGTCTAAAAAGGGCCTCGTAGTTCTCACTCAAATAACCGAATATAAAATTAATTCCATATAAACTAGTAAGGCCATAATGTTTAAAAGAAATTGTGTCAATGAAACTAGGCGGTTGAAATGAAACTTGAGTTATGAATTCATAATTAGATAGCTATTTTAAACAGAAGTTGATAAGGTATTTAAAAAATTATTCGTGGCAATTCATCCGGCGAATGAATTATTCGCGGATAAATTATTCGACGAATAATTTATTCGAATACGAATAATCATCCGAAAATTCATCCGTCATCCGCGAATGATTTGGTTATTCGTCATCCGTCATCCGTCATTCGAATAAATTTTGCCCATCACTGGGTTTAAAGATAACCAATAGTGTGACAATTGCAGTGATAGGTTGTTAGCCCACCGCCCACAAGACCACAACACACTTGTACCATATTAAAATACTTATATCGGGTTACTCACGTCAATAAAGTCGGAAATAGCTCGACAAGTTTCGGAACAGTCCGAGTCCCTTATTCATGAGTCATGCGTCTGGCCGGTTTCCTCACGATGTTTATTGGTAAATATCAAATTATATTTCGTACGTAAGTTCTGAAAAACTTATTGGTAGGTACCTACGAGCTACGAGCCCCCAGGATTTGAACCAGCGACCTTCGGATTGAAAGTCGCACGCAGGGCCACCAACGCCCTCGACATTACCGGTTGATGAAAAATGTAATTATTTTGTATGAAATTTAAAATAGTATTAATATTCTAATTTAAGAAAATTAACTATGCCACTATCCATGAATTTACTTAGCTGCGTGCCGAAGTTAAAGCAATTAAAACAAATCACGGTGAAACCGAACAAAATGGCCTCTTAAAAAGTAAATTAGATAACAGTGTAGACAAGAACAATAGAATAGATTATCATAAAACAAACCAGGCAGAATCTACAATACAAACACGTGAAACAAGCGAATGACGGGAAAACATTTGCATTCGCGAAATGGCCTTTGATAATGATAACGTTAAAAGATTTACGTGAACATTTCCACGTACACCTGATGGGGTTTTTTTTATGCAAAATCGAAAACCAATATTAGACAGCGGTTATGCAAATTAGACATCAATCTTTATCAATTTACTACAAAAGAGAAAATGTTTTGAAATTAAAACTGGTACCTACTCGTATATATTGGTACCTACATTACGAACTCTTAATTCTTAAAAATTCTAAAAGGCTCGAGCATGAAATAATAATGTAGGTACATACGCGTTTAGAAGTGTATGGGTAATTTACGAATGAATTCATTCATAAACTGTGCATGCAATTTTTATGTTTATTTCTAATATTTCTTGTGAAAATAAAGTAATAAACGTAAAAGAACTGTGAACTTACCTTACTTTAGTTGAACAGAAAATAGTTTAACTTTTATAGATATTTTATGAGTTTGCGGTTTGTCCGCACGCATCGTTTAACTCAACAAAAATATCTTACGTTTAAAGTTTCATAATATTAACCATGACAAACATGTGTTCAGTTTTACCCTATATTTTGATGTCCCATTAATACATCATGTTATTTAATTTATTATTTAAAAACAGAGGGCCTACCACGATCATCGAAAATTGGCATTGATCATGACTATCATGAGAGATATACATATTTTGGAACGTTCGATTTTCGTGGTACAGTCAACCAAGAAAGTGCACTACCACTTTTGACAAAAGTTTCTGCGAGCTCTAACGATCGCTAAGGTTGGTTGACTTTTCTAACGCGAATTCAAACCAAATACCACCGCCCGCACAACCACGCGAAAAACCTGTGTTTGTAACTAAACGAGATCTGGCCAAGGTATCATAAAAAATTATACGCGATTTACCTTATAACCAGTTAAAACGACTCGGTTGACCTCTACCTACATCTACAAATTGAATCCACTTGACTTGACTTATCCTTAGATTCTTGTTGCATCTGATACCCGTTAAAGTACCTTTGATATTTTATGCATGTTTTTTTAATCCACAACATATCACACATAACTTTAAATTAAAATCTCCAGGGAGTCTCACACATGTTTAACTACTTATATAGAGTTACTCACATCATTTAAGTCGAAAATAGTGCGGTATGTCTCATGTCCACCCGTGAACCTTAGTCACATATTCAACTTGCATGGGTTGGGTCTACACTGATTACAACTTTTACAGTGTTTACTTAACTAAAACGGAACATAACCGAGTATGTATCGCCATCCGATAGACAGGATGAAAAAAGAACCGCTCAAATTCTACATGGTGAATGTATAAGTTATACTAAACAACTTTTATTAAACTCGAAACTCGGCTAAAGTCGAATTCGCGAAAAGTATTTAGTTATAAGTCTGCTTGTTTTTCTTTTTTTTTTATTCCTTCTCTTTTCATACTTTACTCTTTCATATGTAGCACTAACTTTTTAGCATAATTTAGGATAAGTTACTAACAAAGATATGGATACATATGGTCCGAAATAAACAATTTTTTTTTTTTTGTATTTTTTTTTATAATAAAAATAATGTTTGCTAGCCGGTAAGATATCGCTGATTTGTATAGGAAAGCCAAATTTTCTTCGCGATTTCGGCGTTGGACATACTATGTAGAATTTGAAAGGTCCTATTCATTTCAACCTGTATAAGAGCGGCAGAGGTGCTCAAAAATATCTGAACATGCACTACAAGTACAAGTACTACAATAGAGGCGTGTTCAGATATTGCCCACGAGGGCAATGCTGTTTTCAAAACAGGGTAACTTTCAAATCTACGCGGTTAAGTCTCGTCTTAGTTAAGTTACCAAAGCGGACCCCAGGCTCAGTGAGCTGTGGCATAAACCGGCAAAGCGCTATCTTGATCATGTGACGTAATCTTGTATGTAGGTACACTAGAAGGCCTACCACGAACCACGAACGAAGTTTCACCTCTCTGTCGCACTTGAGTCAGAAATCACAAGTGCGAAAGGGAGGTATACTTTCGTTCGCGGTTCATGGTAGGCGCTTAGGTACCCAGTTAGCTCCAATTAGCTCATATTCTGTGAAACAGATAAAACACAGATCCAAGGGAAAGAAAGTCAAACAGTGTATTTTACTCAGAACTTTGTTATTGCTCTCTCTATAATCCGTTCTACGTTCCTAGAATCGTACGCACGAGACTGATTATAAACGACAAGATTGATTATTCACGGGATTTACTCGTTAATAAAGAACTGGAGTTTTTCGCGCTAAAGTAAAATACCTATTATTTTTAGGCAATGTGCCAATCTCTCTCTCTCTCTCCTGGGCATTTATTATTCCCATCTGATGGTGGGGTCTGCCTTCCTTGTCTTTCTCTTCCACTTTGCCCTGTCTGACGTGTCGGCTTCAGAAGGCAATGTGCCAATCTGCCAATATTATAAGCCTTACGTCAATAATGGTTTCTATTCGTTTTAGCAAGTTTTATTTTTATTAAAAGTGAATCCTAAATATCATTCGATTCAGTAATGTAATGCTTATGACTTGTCTGAATTTTTCTGTGTACGAGTAGCTATTTCATGAACGATAGGCAGGAGGCACCACAGTTGAAGTCCTTGGCATGTACTATCATGTTCATAATTGTATGGGCAGCTTATGAATGAATTCATTTATAAATTGCCCATGCACTTTTGAACGCGTGTGTACGTAATGACAACGAAATTTTGAAATCAAAGGTTATTTTTCGCTCCTTTTGTCCTTTTGCAAGTTCAACAAAGGTCAAGCTTCCAGTTAGCTAACTTTAGAAGATTGAACTTTTTGCCAACAAAATCAAAAATATTTCTTAAAGTTTTAGTTTAAATACAGGATATAAGACACAATATTCACATACACTAATTCAGACCTTTCCCACTAGACATAGTCAGGTAAAACGGAATAGCCAAGATGTACAAAATACATACAGCCGTGTTCAGATTATTGTGAACATTTGTTGATCCGATACATCGGAGGTTAAAATCGGCAAGCCCATTTCAGGCATGTCCGAACACCTACAGACAGTCAAGGATGCGCGTCCGTTAATCCTGCAAAGCGCTATATTTACGCAGTCTATGCTTAGGTTTTAAGTGACGTTTTAGCGTCTGGGTGGCTCTCGCCATCTCTGTTAGGTGGCGACATACAGTCCAATAATTCACACGGAATCGCTGCGATTTAAATATAACCCATAATTGATTAGCAACATGACAACATTAACGTAAAAACTACGTAATCTACGTTTCCAATGATCCAATTATTTAAGTCTTCCGTTTTGTATATTTTTATGTATTTTGCGCAAATAATATTTATGTATCCGAATATAAAGTGAAATTAGTTCAAAAGCGAAGTACACTGCTCGTAAACCTCTTCTAGTGTATTTTCCTGGTCCTCTTGGAAAGATCTGGAGGCCCTACGTAGTAATATTACTAGAATAAAGCTTTAAGGTGTATTCTGATTTCCTAACTATAGTTAGGAATATTCATACTAAATATATTTCGGCTAATCCATACTAAATACGAAAGTAACTCTGTCTGTTATCTCTTCACGCTAAAACCGATGAGAGAATTAAGATTTTTGGTATGGGGATAGTTTGACTACTGGGAAAAGACACAGGATAGTTTTTGTTTTATTTCTACGCAGACGAAGTTAGTTAAATATACAACCCGGAAAATATGTCAAAATCTCAAGTAGCTTAGCCACGATGACAAGAGTTTGCAGAAATTGCTAATAAACGCAACAAAAATAATATTATTTAGAAAATAACTTTCTGTGATGACTTTTGTTGCAATACATTATTTACTTTTCGCTTTGCGTTTTTGCGAACGATTGTCATCTCAACTACGGTCTCCGACGTGTCCACCACCTGTGCGTACACGCAGTAAAGAGGTGCAGCCGGTATAAATAATGTACGGCGATGCGCTTCGCCGCCCCGCGTCTTGTAATTTGACTTATTGGCCCAACGGCGGTAAAACATATGGTTTAACGTTTTTATTTCCATCCTAACTAGCCGTAGGTGTTTTATTATGTTTTGATTGTACTGGTAATAGAGCGTGAGCTGTCGTTTTGGCGCTTAAATCTTGCTACCTGGATTTCTTACGATAAAGTAGTTCAACTATTTGTTTGTACACTACACTCCTTTCTCTCAGTGACTTTCGCTGCTAGATGTCCACCTACACCTTAATCCTCTGGGCTCCTGGCTTCATCCCATGGCTTCTTTGTGTATCTGAAGATCTCAACAGCCAACTTACATTTTTTTTTGAGTCCCATTCGTTATACAGTCACGATTGATAATGGTGAAATGTCTGATCAACACATTGGACCAACGCCAACAAACCATAGATGTTTTATTGCCAGGTCATTGTACTGTTTCAAGAGATTGTACAGAACATTTTGAACACTTCGTTTACCTAGCAACAATTGCAGCTATTCAATGGTGAACCATATGGCTTAGCTTCACGTTTTTATTTCCATTCTAGTTGGCAGTAGGTGTTTTATTACCGTTTTATCCGTATTGCTGACGCAAATGTACATGTGCGCTATTTTTTGCAACAATTAGGTGGATCTTTTTGAGCGTGATGTCAGAAATATAATGGATTTCAAATGATACCAAAATAAACTGGAGATCTCTTGTTATATTTACTAAAGCACTTTGGTATTGTATACTGTCACAGTTTGTTGCTGTTGTCAAAGAATTTATTCCGTCACAATGTCAAATGCATCCTCTTAACGGTAACTGAAGACAATAGTTTTAAAAATAGCGTTTAGGAATTTACTAATTAGAAGACTGAACCATAACAAAGCGGTTTAAGTTCACTCTGACCCCTTGACGTTTTTATTTAAATTACTGCTCATTACCTTGCACAACTATATTTGGTTTATGTAAATGATCGTTTGAGTGACGCTACCGGAGGGGACGTATCGTTGAACTGTCATTCCAATCACCGAGTCGAAGTCTAAAATAAACCAGTTTGAATGTGATCCCCGATTACATTTAGTATTTAAAGATTTTTAGGTCAAGTTACTTTGGATCTCGATTCATTTGTGATAGCTGCTATGTAACTGTACACCCAATATCGGTGTAGCAAGCAGTTGAAGTCGGTACATTCAAACAAAGGTGTGTTCAAAACCACTGAACGCTTGGCTAGCGACCCGCGACGATGCATTCTGCATTCTACCATCCCCATGCCCTTGACTCTTTTATACAATAACCTCATATGGTTCTTGTAAAATCCCTTAATTCACACAACTGTCAGTGCGATGAGAAATTTTATTGAATTCGTTATCATTATTAGTTTTCATATCTGTCACGTACTGGGCATCTGTTTTTGAAACCCTTTTGAGCGTAGCTTATTTGCTTTTAAAACGCTTCAGAAATACAAGTACTTGAATCAGCATTGTCATCTTCACCAACACTCTGGTTACGTTGAATATGTTCATTCGTTTGTATTTCGAAAGCTCTTTCAAGTGTGTTTGCGTGACAATGAATATGTTTTGAAATTAGTCTTGTCATGATTGTTTGGGCTTTATTTATGACTGCAAATGAGTTGCAGGGTACGCACGGTAAGCGATTTCTTTTGTCGTAAACTTATGATTGACTTTTACATTGTTGAGATATCGCGAAATTCTTTATATTTTTAGATACGTTAATAACTTGAAAGGTTTAAAGACCTTTTCTTTTAGTAATCGCTTTTTATGTAGACTTCCTTTGTGAACGAGTTTTTATTTATTTTGTCGTTGATATTTTCTACAGATTTTGGCATGGCAAAGTTTTCATTTACTCTGCATTTTTATCGTACGTCAACCAACTGAAACCCTAGGGTTTCAGTTGGTTGGTTGGAGTGGCCTAGGCCACTCTAGAACCATGTCAAAATGACAAGCAGCAGTAAGAGATTTGATACAATCTGATTTATAGAGTCACTATGACATTGTCCTACAGTGGCCTATGGTTCCAACTCTGCTTTGCTAAGCCGAAAAGCGCTACCTCAAAACAAAATGTAACGCTAATATATATCCTTACATTCTATAGGTGACAGTTCTATTTTCTAATTAATTTATTTTTGGGATAGCACTATTCGGCTTAGCAAGGCAGAACTGGTGGACTGTACCTATGCAACATATTGCATTTTATGACGATTTTATAAACTATTACCTACTTAAAGTGCACAACTAACTAGAGTGAGTTTGATGTAATCGTTCACTTTCGAAGCAGACTCTCAGTTGGATGCTTCGAAAGTAGAGTTCGATAAAATCATGAAAGTAGAGCTTCATAAAGACTTTCAAGGAAAATTATTTTAAATATAGTATAGTATTTAAGTCAGTTTTGTTTTTTTACATAAAGTCATATTTTCTTAGTAAAAGAGTATACTTATATGTGTCATAGAAGTATACTCTAGTGCTGCAAAGATACTAGGTAGCCTTTTTGCTAGCTATGGTCATAGTACCTACTAAAACCCCTTCTATTAGGTCCGCTTATTGAGACAAACGGTATCACGGAACCTAACACTGAGCGTAGCCCGACATCGACATGGTCTTAGCCGGTTTTTAATTTTATTTTAAGCTTTCTAATCCTTTAAATTTGCGCCTGGCCTCTTCCAGTTCATTTTTGCACCACTTCGCCGCCGGATACCAACTGTCTCACAACTCGTTTTATTTCAGTGTCTTTAGCCCGATCGGCCACGTCTTGTAAGTGATTTGGTCCCTCGTTGTCTTGTCTTGTATTATTACTGGCGTATTTTCGGATGACTGTTACAAATTACTTGACGTTGAAATGTTAATAATGTCCAAGTTCGTTTGTTTCTGTTGGAGTGATGATTGGTGACTTGTGTTTGGATATTTTAAGAGCGCTTTGACAAGAAAAGACGAAAAAATGTAAAATTGATGGTTTTCGTGAACAGATTTCTAGCTTTTCGTTTACTATTAGAAATAGATAGTGTGTATTCCACATAGAACAATTCCTTATCTTTAGGAATATAGGACTATTTTTTTGAAAACTGGCTTACCTACTTAGTTATGATATTTTTTCTGATGGTTGTTTATGAAAAATCGGGTGGAGCACTCATTTGGGAGTATAGATATTTTAAATTGTAAGAAGTTTATTCTGTTGAATAGTGTTATTTTATATTACAAATACCCTGTTCTTTAGGAATATAGGACAACATTATTTTAATATATTCGTTTTTAATAGATAAAACGAAGTAACTGTATCCAATTTTTTCGTGAAGAACTTCAAATACTAATGCCAATAACTCCGAAAATTTACTTACTGTCAATGTACTTTTGATATTTGAGTAATTGGTAACGTTTGTTTAAACTACCGTGTTGCGTATTTTTTATAAACTTCCACTATTTAATTATATAAACATTAAAATTTGAAAAACACCTCTTTTTGCTCTCGTCAAAACATAACATTGCGATCATTACGTTTTTTTCCTTGAAAGTAAATAAATTAACATGTAACTTTAAATGCCATTGAACTAAACTAGTGCTTTCAGGACATTAAATATTTTTCCTCTTAAAGACAACAAAGAAATTCAATTGTAAATCTAAACTTGCGTAAATTTCCCATTCATCCGCCATGACAGCGAAATTCTCTTTGAATCAGTCGAGCTTTGGCTCGCGTTCGAGGTGGTCGCGTACTTCATCTCGGCATTTTGACAGGTCGTCTGACATTAATTTTTGACGGGAAATCATATACGTATACAAAAAGGATACCAGTAGACAGATTGTATTCGAAATAAATAGGGTAATTAATTGCGTTACATGGTTATTCCGTCTCATTTCAAATTATAGTTATTGCTATTTACCAGCCGTGTATGCTAAACAAATACAATATGTTAGCAAAAAAATTACGATTACTAGCGAATTCTTATAATTTGTTTCATCAAAACCCATTTTAAATAAAATAAGTTTCAAGGTTAGTTTTCACTAAGTGGAGTTCATTTTTATTATGCTGGTAATAATATTACGTCGTTTTTAAGCCAAAACGTGACTTTTGAAGTACGCCAACGTGATTGATAATTTTATTTTGACTTCGGCTTGTTTGCAAATAACAATGATTATTTAATTTTATTTATTGCAAGCAGTGTTGTTGTCTACTTCGTATTTCAGAAATGAAGATCTTGCAGTGTTTTCTTGCCGTTCTCTATACTATCTCGGAAAGTACAGCGGAGAGAAAACTGAAGGAAATATCTTCATGCAATCAAAATATTGGCGAACAGAACCACGGATCCTAATCCTCCTAAGAGTGCAATAATACTGCATCCGTTATGCAGCATGTATCATACGGCAGCTCCTACAAATCGAGACTCATATATAATGTATATATTGTTGTAAAAATATATATGAGTATTTAACAAATAAAACTGTGTGTGTCAGTAGCGGCTACTAAGATCCTTGTTATCACGCGAAAACGATCTTAAGAAACCTCCCCCAAATTGTTATTTTAGTACGTTTTACATTAGTTACATTACACATCAACATTACATTACATTCAAAGAGGAAGATGTGATGATTAGTAATCTGACATTGTTTTTAAAGCCAACCAATCCACTTTTTATAGGTAGGTAAAGTAGAGTATCAGAACAATCTAAACATAAATAAATAACTAATAAGGAACAAGTCAAAGGAAACTTCATACATATAAGTACTTAAGTACAGTCAAGTGTAAAAATATGGTGGTGCACATCTTACTCAAAAATATGTCCCATAGCCCCTTATAGAGCGTAGTACCTACCATATTTATGAGTCGATTACCTATGTCGAAGTTGTCGAACCATATTTTTGCACTTGACTGTACGTAATTCATCCATCCAGGCAGGCAGGCACTTTAGGAAATGCCACTTTTAAATTGCTTCTATTTATTTTCGCTCCTTTATAGTACCTATATTCGAGTTCATTAACGCATTAGTGCATTAATCGGAGGTGAGCCAGCCTACGAAGCAATAGGTCCCGGGTTCGAATCCTGTCCAGGGCATTTATTCGTGTGTTTATCACTCCTGATGAATGATTTCTATGTAATGTAATGTATATGTATCTATTTATTATATACAGGGTGACTGGTAACTCGACCTTTTCTTTGAAAGGGGTTATTCTAAGAAACTAGGTACTATACTAAGGTAACCAGGGGTCAAAATTCTGTGGTTTTTGAGTTTTTAGATATTTTTTATCGAAAAAAGAATGACAATTGTAAAAAAAAGTTAAATGCATTAAAATGGGCAATTTATGTTTTTCTTATAGCTAGTGAACATAGCATTAGTTTAAATAAGTCGCGCAGTATGCTATCCCGCACACCTCGCTGGCTCCGCAGAAAACCTGTGCCGTTGATAACGCTTAGTCGTGCCAACTGCAATGCTGAGTGGAGACCATTTCAGCCTCACATCATTTTAACATGTATACTTCTTCTTTGTAAATGTGCTTCTGTAATGATGTATTGTCTGAATAAATGTTATTCTATTCTATTCTATAAAAATTCATGTCAACTATTATTGACTCTTTAAAAATAAACGAACGATAGGAACTAATGTAAAAGCGGGCAGAGCGGCTGAAAGCGCCAAAATTTGAAAAACTTAACAAATATAAGAGCCTGTGCAGAGAGTACTATTTTGTTCCATTTGGGGTCAAAACTCTAGGTCCATGGGGTCCCAGCACACGCAAGTTTTTTTTTTAAATCGGAAAACGTCTGGTTGATGTAACTGGTGACCGAAAATTTGGTGGCTTCCTCGCAAAACGTATCAGCATTGCGATACAACGATACAATCCATTTCTCTGGATAGTTAAAGTCCAACCACTGTCGCAAACCCAGCTAATAGTGAGCTGGGTAGCTCGTGTTGGTAAACCATAGCCATTATTGTAACCAAGCGGCACATCCTCCAGCAGTATAAGTAAGTTTTACCTTTTAAAAAAATTGTAGGCGATGCCGGTTAAACGTACAGGCAAAAACAATGGCCCGATCACCTTGTCGTGCACAATTCCCTATGTGAGATTCCAGGTTGTGATAGTTCGTGATACCATCGCAGTCAAAGTTTGATTCATCTGTACTCCACAAGATCAGTTACTCCGGATATTCATTGTCAGCATTGAGTAAAAATTTGCAGAAATCCATCCTACTAGCAGGATCTGTCTTCTCTATGGTATAATGGTATACATACAGCCGTGCTGACTGCAGCGTGAAAAAAACCCTTCATTGTGACATAGTAAGGTTAGCCACGACTCCGGTCGATGTAGTGTAGTGGCACGGAGCAACTTTAGTATTTGTTCTTCTTAAACAGGATTATAATGGAGGTCTTTCAGCATCAGCTTGGAGTCGTTGAATCGAATCCTGCCGTTGAAAGGGATCACCCTTTTCTCGAATACGTCGATAAGTCGTAATAAACGTGCTGACAACAGCTAAACGGCAATTCGGAAGCAGTCATAACAATACTAGGATATCTGGGCATTTTTATTTTTTGTTGTAGAAAAATATTTTATTGCTTATTTGGAAATTTTTATCTCTATTCTACTCAGAATCGCTAGCTCTTTCAATCCTAGTAGGAGAAAAAAAGTGTCCTAAATTTTCCAAACTTTCCATTGCGCTACCGCTATACTAAATGAAATGATGGTGGCGAAATGGAAAAGAAATCTTTGGACACTTTTTTCTCCTACTAGGATTGAAAGAGCTCGCGATTCTGAACTGACATCAATTAAAAATTGACAAATATTCAAAAAAATATTTTTCTACAACAAAAAATAAAAACGCCCGTCTACGTATTCCTCAAATTAGTAAGCCGCCATTAGATAAAAAAGAAAAAATAAAAATGAAAGCATTTATTTTATTTTGGATATTTACATCCACATTATGTTAGTTTAGTTTTTATAACAACATTATAAAAAAAAACTATTCAACAAGATGTCCGATTTGGAAAAATAGTTAAAATTTATTGATTGGTTACTTGATGTATACAGATAATGAAGCCTCGGTTAATCACAAACATTTCCGAATATTAATAATATTACTTTCATTAATGAATAACATCATAACATACGAATATGTCCCATCCTTGAACATCAAAAGACCACAAAAAATTATATAAGACACGATAACAAAAGTAGCACAAACAAATCCGATTTCGGGTCAGGTACGCTTCTAGCTCACACACACTGCTTCCACACGCTACCTGCTCTGTCACTGACGTTATTATTTAAAATAATTTAGTACAACATGCTAACATTTTTACCGTGTCGGAAAAGTTATGAGTTACGGAATTCATTTATGTAATTTTTACATGAACTATAAATACTGTTAACACATTTCTTTGAGTCATAGCCATTGATTTTACAAAATTAATATAAAAAACTTGTGACAACTTCTTATTTTTTTAAACTGGATAATTTTTAACGTGTATTTTATTTAAAGTATCGCTTTTTTCATTAGCTACAAGAAATAACATGCAAGTATATTTTTTACAATTATAATTCATAGGTAGCAAGATGACGTTTTACCGAAAAAACAAATAAGTGTAATAACTCAAACACCAGTGACTTTTAACCCCGAGTCGATTGGGTTACTAAAACATTGTCAATGAGCCCTAGAATAACCCCATTCAAGAAGTATGTAGGTCGAATTACCAGTCACCCTGTATATCGTCGTCTAGTACCCACAACATAAATTGATGAGCTTACCGGACTAGGTCAATTATGTGTAAGATTGTCCCATGGTATTTATTATTATTATTTATTTATTAATATGTACATCATTTGGCCGCCGTTACAAAAAGGACGTATCCGGCTTTTATTCCAAAATTGTGCTACAGATATATTTAGAATCAGTAAAAAAAGTCATATCTGATGTTATTTTTATTATAGATTTTTAATTTTATTGTAGGTACGTCTTTTCCCTTGCAGCGGCAGAATTTTACACCTTATCACAAGAGAATAAGGTAAAAAATGTACACATTTAAATGAAGATGCCTGTACAAGATACTCGTAGTATCGCTCTATAAGTCCAATTGCAATCCTCCAAAATGCAATGTCGACCCTGCCTTGGCTTTTTTCTAATTAAATTCCATTTATTTGATTTTACGCCCTATGAAAAGCATATAGGGTAGTAAATAACATCGTTAATCTAAGTTAATGACATTTGTATTTAGTCGGTTTAACTTTACGGAGCGCAAATCAAAGCAACAATAAAAATTCACAGTATCACGAATTACATTCACATGTGACATGTGACATCATCAGACAGAGACGTCTAGACATAAATGTTTACTTTCTCTATCTTTATACAATGGAACACTTTTACAGTTTTATTTTTCAAAGGAGGTATGCGATCGATTTCAAACTCAAAACCAAATCTTTAAAAAAAATTAAGGTCAATGACCTCCTCGAATAAATTGAGATAGTGTGCGTGAAATGCGCTTGTGTGTGAAACGGGGTAATTTGACAGCATTTGACAGAAATAGCTCAACGCCGAAATGTTATAGCGCTCTTAAGAATGATACCTACTCGTACATTGAAATATAAAAAGCGGTCTTGTTTTTTTTTTGTATGGCACGAGCTGTTTCTGTTTATGATATATGTAATTAATTTATTGTAATTAGATATTCTGTTTACTCGACGCAGTTCTTCATGGAAGTTCCTTGACCTCTTGTAACAACAAGATATTTATATAAGTACGTTTTTTAATTATACCTGAACATTTGATCGGACTTTCTCATTCTAGCCTCCCTTCAACGATCTTTACTCGTATGTATTTATGTGTACATACTAAAAGTAGACATAAGTTCATATTCTCTTTTTTTTCGTATATTTCACTACTACAATTATAAGCTCATACTTGACACTATTATATTGTAAATGCTTGTACATGCAAATGCTTGCAGAATACAATTTGAATTCTGAATTTAAATTTTGTATGTAATATTAAAACCATTGGTAAATATCCTGGTTGGTGCAATGAAGTGTTTATTAATTACTTACCATTAAGTATTATATATACTATACATATATTATTCACATCCAGTTTTTAATCGGTCTTGAACCACAGGTTATCTTTTTCTTGTAGCAATTTTTATACGACATTTATAGCGTTAAAAAGGCCAGGGTTATTAAACTAACTGATAAAATATTAGAATTGTGGTCCAGTGAGCTATTATGACTTATCTCTTGTATATTTTTATAAGATTTTTATCAGTATGGCTTGATTCGTTCCGTCACTCAAACAGTCATTTATGTTATTTTTTACAATGTTTGATGTAGGTGCCAGATTACAAAAGACTAACTAAACCAGTTTCATCCCCATCATTTTATACTTAACGCTGTTTTCAATAATATCTGCGTTTCACTAAATTACTACTTGAGTTTAGTAATTACATTTAAACTTGTGTAATTTAACTGCAGCTTGTTTATCACCATGTGTAAATTACGATTCAACGTCAAGTAAACTTATATTTGTGGAAGTTTAATCATATATACAAACATTCATTATGAAAATGCATTTCCTATCAAATTAAATAAATCAACCGCTCAATTTAAAACGTCTGTTAATCTCGGCATGAAATTTCTCAATCAACAGTTAACTTAGGTAACATAACATGTTATTATCAAACGAAACAAGTTAAGTATGCTCGTAAGTGGTCCCAGATTGTTTTCAAAACTAAAAGGACTAAAGGTTACAAATACAATTCAGAATCGGATAGCGTTTTAGCAAAGTGAATTGAGTACAGTCACTTACAATAGTATTTTCCGCTATACAGGCCGTAAAAATATGTGATACGCTCTTATGGCTGTACAGATAAGATTGGGTCAATATCTTGACCCAATCTTATCTGTACAGCCTATCATTGTAATCCCTTTAATATTGTAAAGGATTACGCACCAATGATTATTTAGAGGTGTTGCTGTTGTATAGTCGCCACGAGATATAATTATAAGAGTTCAAAAATATCTGGATAAGACTATACCGCCTTGACAATAGAGGTATGCTCAGATATTTGTGAGCACCTTGGCCGCTGTGATGTATCTGATGGCGACTGAATAGAGATGTAAATTCTAAGAAATGAGGTGTCAAATTCGAGGCTCGATTATTTCCTACCTTTATTCACAAAACTGTACCCAACAGATTCATATTGATTAATTTATATTGTATCCCTTTCTAACAAACGCAAATGTCACTCTGACTGATAAAGACAAACAATAAATAAACTACCTTTTTGAGGATTTATGAATAATTAAATTAGGCGTTTTACGCCTGTAGCACTCTATTCTAGTAGGAGAAAAATGCACCGATATTTCGAAAACGCCTGTATCAGGAGGTCATCGACTCAGGCCGGATTTATTGCGTTTGCGCATTAGCGGCGTGTTTGAAACGACCAATTAGCGCTATCGGTTTGGTGACGATTGGGGACGAGCGTATGGAACGGTGCGGCGTGGTTTAGGGGCGAAGGCGGTAGCGGAGTAACGATTTTAACAGTGGGCTTAACCTAGAACTGTTGTCATATGGAAATATACAGCAAATATAGCTCACAATCTTGTTTGAAACACAGTTTCATCCATTGCATAATTACAATTACAAAAGTTATACTGTTATCCTCCGATTCTAATATTTAGCTTAATTAGTGCTGTAATTATATAAAAAAATACCTCTTTTTGAACATGTAAACATTTAGGTAAATACGAGTTCAACATGGGCGCTAAAATCTAATTTATTGCCAAATAGTAACCCTAAGTCCCGCACAGAGGACACTTTTGATATAACCGTATTGCCTATGTTCAAATTAGTCGGAAACTCAAAATTTTAATTCTATTGCTTTTGTAGTTTCTCCGTCTATACTAAATATGTATTTGCATTTTTTTATACCATATATAAACCGCTCGCGCTTATAACTTTTCCCAAACCATTAAACTGGTATGTTTGTTTTGAAATGAAATTGGATTGAACGAAGTAAGATGGGAGAGTGGACCAAATTACGTATCATTAGTGATTCGTTATCCTGACAGTCCTGACACATGTCATATTATTTTTATTTACGTAACTAGTTGTAATGAATTACGGGCATTACAGCATCGTCTCATTTCGATGCTCGTAATAATATTTAACTACTAGTATTGATTAAAATGACATGAAATATTATCCATAAGTATACAAAATATGTATCGGAACATTATTTGTATTTTCAGAACACGTTCTTATATTATATTGTCTTCTGTTACCGCGATTGTTATTCATTGAAATTAAACACTTTAGAATGGATTAATCGCGTTTATTAACACCATGACCCTACGTTTCGTTCACTCGTTTTCACAGGGTTAAGATGATCACTGAGAGAATGCGAATTCTCCCAGTCAATCAAAAAAGTTAAGAAACGTAGGGTCATTGTGTTAATAAACGCGATTAATCCGTTCTAAAGTGTTTAATTTCAAGGATTTTTTCATTATTTATTAGTATATTTTGTATTGGTATTAATTTGTCGATGTCGGTGTTTGAAATTTAAATCTATCAGAACGCAACTGTGAGGTAATGCGTGTTGCGCGAACCCTGACAGTTGATGCCGCCTGTAGGCGGAAGATTTTGTGTCGAACGTAAAACGCGGAGTGACACCCCTCTGGGCCTGGTACAGTCGCCATTAGATATACAAGCGTCCGAGGCGTTCAAAATATCCGAACAAGCACTCTAACGTCTTGACAATAAAGGCGTGTTCAGATATTTTTGACCACCTCGGACGCTCCGATATAACTGATGGCGACTGTACAGGACAAACGGAGCCAGTTTAGTCTCGCCTTAAGTCTAGTAAAACTGTTTCATTATCTTTCACTGCAAACATATAAAACTGGTACTATACTGTCGGGTACTGACCATATATCGGTTCACACGTTATACAAATAGAAGTATCATGGAACGTGGCATTAACGGCGATATTTATAGCGGATCAATAAGCTTTATTATAGATCGGTCCACTGTTTGCTCTGCCACCTGGGAGATTCGGATTCACCTTTGTCTTTTCAATGAAACTTTTGTTGCGTTTTGACTAATTAGTTAATTACCTCCCCAAACTATGTCTAACACACACGTATACATACTCGTATATACGTACTATAATAGATTTTGAATTTTTTATCTCTATAAGGACGTTCTTTCATTGCCTGCATTAGTAATTACGCTTATCTTATTTACCTCTAAACAACGAGACCTTAAAGTCATAGTTGTAAATTTGAATTTTAAATGTATACACGCATCTCTTTCATTGTATAGAAATGTTATTTGATTCAACGAATCTGTTGACACTATTCCTCTGCCCCGCAGTCATAAAATTATTTTGTATTGAAGCAATTCAATTTTTTATTGTTAACAAAAAACTGCTGCCCGTTTTAATAGTCCAATTCTTTTGTTATGCGCAAAACAACAGTCGGATAGTTTTTATGACCGCTCTATAAATGTATACTGCAATTGTAATTTTGCAAAAAGTCTACTGGTCTTGCTTTTTAATAGCTACGGTATTTTTGTTTACTTCTCTTATTATTTTTAAGAAAACAACTGCCATTTACATTTAAAACCCATAATTCACCGGAAAGAGTGTGTAGTAAGTTAAGTTCTGTTTATTTTATAATGCTATTAACGTCTTTAGCAGGCGATAATGGCCTTATAAACAAAGCGGATTCGTTTTCTTTAGCACCGAAATTTCTTTCTGGTAGTAAAATTAATACGTCAGCTGTTAAGGAGAATTTGGTGATTCCTGGAAATAAGAATTGAGTTAATGACTATCTTTTTAAATATGAGACAATAAACATTACAGGACAAATGAAACAAAGAATTAGTAGCAGAAATAGAACAAACGTTATTAATTACTGAATTACACATGTATGGAAACCGACTTAAATTATTCAGACCGATGGGGATGGACGTGGAAGCATATCAAGCATATTAAATCAATGTCAGAGAACACGTTTCTTACTTCATTAGGTTTTCTTTGATTTAAATTACTGCATAAATCATTTATATAGCCAAACTAAATTAATAGAATCGTCATTTTATTAATACTATAAGTCGATATTCTTACCTATATAAATAAATAAATAAATATTATGGGACAAATCTTACACAAATCGACCTAGTCCCACAGTAAGCTCAATAAGGCTTGTGTTGTGGGTACTAGGCGACGATATATATAATAGATAGATACATATAAATACTTAAATACATAGAAAACATCCATAACTCAGGAACAAATATTCGTGATAAACACACAAATAAATGCCCTGACCAGGATTCGAACCCGGGACCTCCTGCTTCGTAGGCAGGGTCACTACCAACTAGGCTAGGAGGCCGTTAAATATATATGTATGTATATTATATATGCTATATATATATATATGTATATTAAAAATCACATTTTGTAGCCATCACAACAGTCCCAATCATTTATCCAGCATTAACTTTAACAATACAATACAACCCATTATATCACATTTTACACTATATTTACGACCTCCCAAATAAATACGCATGACACCATTTCCCTCATTCAATTTATAGCATCCCATTCTAACACGCACAATCAATTACACACCAACCATAGAAACGTCATCGTTCTCTTTCACACTTATTTCAACTTCGACAGTTGCCCCAACTAAATGTTCCACATTAATTAAAACTTATGACGCATCACCGTTGCCCTAAGTCCCTGCTGTAATACGCTGAGTAGTCGTCCCTCTATCATCATGACTTGAACTATCCATTATATCTTGATCTTCGACATCTTTATAAAATCTTCTACCTTTATAATTTAGAGGGGTCTTTGTTATCTGGTTTAATTTAACAATCGCGTGTCCACATGAATGAATGCCGTCTTTTCGCCTTTTGTTATGAAAGTGTCGGAAGGTTCGGGATTATCAGCTTCAAGGTCCGTATTTTTTGTCGGTATTATAAATCTAATCGATGTTTCGAATTTGTTCATGTATAAAATGATCATGTTTGTTTAAGGATTTATATTTCCCACGCATATAATACTGCACGTGTATATCTTAAAATATAATGCCGTGTTCGAGCCCTATAATTGTGATCTGAACTTCTTTTGTATCCGCGGACATGAATGCTCGATTCAATATCGTCAAGTGCAGTTAAAACAAAAAGTGGGCCCACAGCTGGGTTCTTTTGATTGAGAGATTGCTGGGTTTGGTTTCAGTTTATTAAAAGCAATTGATCGTGATTACATACTCTACGAGGAAGTCAAACCGAACTTGATCGGTGGAGTAACCACTAAGCAATTAAATAATTGACTTTCTTTTTAAGTGTGACAATACAATAATTCGTACATAACCTACATAAACGAAAAGAGATAAAAGTTCTAAAACTGATTAGAATTTCATTATTGAAAATGTTTGTCCGTCTTCTGGCTAGCGTTTGTATGAATGTTTGTTCGACGCTAACTTAAATTAAGTATTGTTGATCAGATCATCATAAAATTTAGCAAGTCGTTAAATGAGATAAAAATAATTCTGAAGTTCAAATGAAAGCCATATCTGTCAAGGGTTTATCGAGATATAGGCGTCGCAAGTTGACGTTCGGGGCGAGCCACAAATTTCTGACTATATTATTTGCGGTCTGCATATTACAATGTTGAATTGGACTACTGGGTAAATCCCTGAGCAACACTTCTACCTTGTCAAACAATAATGAGCCTGGATTTACAGCTGCCCAGCCAACAGTGTTAAATGTCGCCGGTCGGCAATCCCACTCTAATTGACTGTGACAGGCCTACTGCGACTATTACCGCTGTTGACAAAGCAGCGCGACGCAAACATTACTGTTTGGATTGTCCACTTACTCATAACTTTACAAGTCTTCATCCCCTGCTAAAGGAAAATCTAATTTATCTTTGTAACTTTAGAGTACACTATCAAAAGTAGCATTCTGGGTGGTTAATCCCTTTTGGGAGAATGTGCGGGTTCAATTGCATTTGTAAGGAATTTCAGAAAGGTGCTACTTTGTCGTGAATTGGATATGGCTATATAATGTTTGTGGATTGAACTTAGCAACTTGTGTGGCAAATGGAGCAGGATATTACCAGTTTTATTTCAAGCCGGTTTTTCAATAGTTATCAATAGGGATGACGACTAGGTTGAAAAACTATTATTCTAATTAGTCCGTCAGTTAGATTATCTAAAATTATTAGACACGTATTTTTTCCTTTTTCAATTTAACTAAAATTGACAAAGCTAAAGAGCATCAAAGTTCCGGGGTGGGGGCTTGTGACGTCACTCCTAGGTAAGAATTGTACCTAGGAGTGACATTACGCGAAACTTGAACGCACTGTATTTTTGTCATTTTTGATTTGACGAACAAAAGAAAAAATACGTGTACAATATTTTTTTATAATCTAAAAGACGGACTTAATAGATTTTTTCAGTCGTCTAGCCTATTTTTAGGCGCGTATGCTCATGGCAGAGCTATAGTGATCACCCGTGCGGTTTTGCGGTGGCACGTTGTACTATCCTATTCTAATTGATTTTAACGGCCTCCTAGCCTAGTCTGTAGTGACCCTGCCTACGCAGCAGGAGATCCCGGGTTCGAATCCTGCTCAGAGCAATTATTTGTGTGTTTATCATGGATATTTGGGCTTGAGTTATGGATGTTTTTTATGTATTTAAGTATTTGTATTTGTATGTATCTATCTATTATATATATCGTCGCCTAGTACCCACAACACAAGCCTTATTGAGCTTACCGTGGGACTAGGTCGATTTGTATAAGATTGTCCCATAATATTTATTTATTATTATTCGTTTATTTATTTACTTTCTCAGGTTAGGATTTTTACAATACGTATATAAAAATAAAATACAAAACAACTCACGCGGCACTCTAGGTTAGGTCTTTTATAATGCGTAAATGTGTTTTATATTGTTTTTTGTAAAGACCTAACCTAGAGTGCCGCCGGCAACAAGGCAGGACATTATTATTTATTATTATTGATATGTGTAAATTCATTGCAATGTTCATTGATGGAGGCATTTGTTTTTTTTACCGATAATTATCCGCGCTGAAACATGTCTGATTTAGAATTTAATTATTATGTTTTTGTAGGAGGTAAATGCTTGAAATTTTAGTTTGCCTTATCGTACAGTATACTTGTTACTTCCCTAGTTAGTGACTGTAAACTTATCTACATAATTAAACTTAAAACACCGTAAAATACTGGTCAAACGGAAGGTTGTCTTCGTTGAAATGGGAGTCTCACGGTATTTTCTAGAAAACCACTGAAAAGGAAAACACTTTACCAATATGAAAATCACTGATCCTCCTTCAATTTTTGTGCCACCTCATCAAGTCATTGAAAACATACACTATTAAGTTTTCAATGACTTGATGAGGTGGCGTGAAAATTGAAGGAGGAACAACGATAAATCAAAGTTACGCCGTTTGTTTACATAGTCCTGAAAGTCGAATGATGGTGACTTTATATCCTATAATCCCTACATCGGGTTCTAAACAAGAAGAAGCCTATTGAATGTGGTTATGCGATTAAGCTAACTTCATAGTAATAAAAAAATCACAGAAACGGCGTAAATTAAAAACACTATTAAAATAAATATCCATGAATGATAATTGATAAAGCACAGTTGTTTAACACGGAAGCTTGCATACTGAAGTATATCTCTTCACTAGCTGTATTTTCTTTACCAAGTTTACGAGTAAGCCATTACCGCTAACCAAATATAAACAGATTGTCTTAATTAAGCGAGACAGTGGGTACTTAAGGGATAGTGATTGACTTAGTAGTTTATGATGAAATTTTGCTTAACAGAGAGAGGTAGGTAGGTATTGTAATTATGTAACTACTAACACTTAAGTTTTTTTAGTCATTCATTTATTCTGAACTTGTTTTGTTTTGCTATAAATCCAACTTCAGTCTTTCAATAATCTCACATGAGATTTAAGACAGAGGGAGGGGGTTGAGCCAAATCTAACCAGAGGGGACCAAAAAGTGGCCAATGGCTATTACGTAACTAACGAAGTTATATAATACTAAAAAGCCTTAAAAGGGTGCAGATCGGTCAATGGCGCTTTCATTGGGGGATTTTTTTCTAATAAACGATTCCATTTCTCTATAACCCTTCATACGTTGTAGTCCTGCTGTCCTACTACTAATTAATTCCCCAACTTATGGTCTGCTGCATCTCAATGACATTCAAATGACAATGAATTCGTTATCACTGCTGATTTTTTCAATGTTAGTCACGTTGCTGTATAATAAGGTGACAATCCTGCTTCAAACTTAAGAGACATAAGCGACTTAAAACGGTACCGTCTTACACAGCCTTCATACAAGGATAGCTGAGTAAGGTAAATTACACGCAATACTAGTAATAAGCACATTAGGTTGCAAAAGGCAAACAGCCACACGCTTAACTGACTAAGTGTAGTCCGTCAGCCCTTGCAATAGGGGTTACAATGGTTAACAGTATTGGCGATGGTACAACAAAGACTTTACGGGAAATGTGGGACTTTGTTTGAATGCCAATCGTAAAAATGTAATTATTTTAATGCAGACACACGTTCTGTGGAATTTTCTGACACGAGCTAATAGCTGAGCAAACAACTTGATACGTTGATTAGATATTTTTTTAATAGCGTGTTTGTAGTAAGTATATTAGTTACTGCTTACTAGTCTGATAGGTACTATTTGGGAGAGGGACGTCGCAAAGAAGTGGCTGGAATCTTCTGAGGGCATCAGTGGCTACTGGCCGGGTGGCCATATACGGTCAGACATATCCGCCGGATCTCACCAATCAATGTATGGTTTTGTCCGGCGCCCTTGACGCGCTATGCAGATCCAACGGAACGGATATGACCGGCTAGTGACAGTCGAGAAGAAGTTGGAACTGTAACTGTCAAATTCCATATAAAATAAACGCTTAAGTCCGGCCCTAAGGGACACTTGCACCAAGCGAGGTTAGCCATATAACCCCGAAATTAAGCGTGTTTTTTTGGAATTTGACACGTTAACTCCAGGTTAGTGGCTAACCCTGGTTGGTGCAAGTGGCCCTTAGAAATATAATGTGTTTTTTTATAACACTAAAGATTTTTAACTTGAACAAGGTACAGGTCGATACACAAAAGCCTGGCGCGGAATGTCTATGAAATGAATAACAGTTTCATACATTTTCCACGCCACTTTTCGTTAATCGATCGTTACCTATAATTTCAAGCACTAATTCAACAAAAGTAAGGACGGATAGACCAGATCAACGTTTATAAGCAAAACTATCAACACGGGTCGACTCTGCCTTAAGCTGATTGAAGTCAACTAATTAGAACCTTAAGCCACTGTAGGACTATGTCATAGAGACGCTATCAATCAAATTGTATGAAATCTCTTACTGCTTGTCATTTTCACATGGTTCTAGAGTGGCCTAGGGCTCCAATTGGTTGACTGTACATGATACTGCAACTAAAACTATTAACAAAAATTAGCACCTAATATCTTTAGGCAAACATTTCTAAAGAATGTTAGGCTATTGGTTACCTTTAAACCAACAGGCCTGAGGGTTTGTAAACATGTTAACTAACAATTGTCTATAAAACAGGACCTTAGAACACAGGGTCAAGATAACGGTTATCACACTTCTAGAGGATCTAGAGAATATACATACATTTTGTGTTTCATATGTTGTATTATGTGTGGACTGGAAATAGTGATGTGTTTTTCTCGGTAATTTACCCGATTTGTATATAGAAAATTACTTATAAGATAATTATAGAAAAGGATAGATAATAAATAGACTGTCTCGTTTTAATCGTCAAGTCACGTGTAGTGAAACTAGTGGAGATCAATTATTACCTCGTAATTTAAAAAAGTAATTGCAGCGCCGTTAGAAAACACTGATGGCCATCTCAAAGTGGTATTTTTCTTTTAATTGAAGGTTGAAATTGTCATTATTTCTATCATAATTAATTATTGGTTTGTTATAGGGATATAAGTGTATTATACATACATTTTATTTGAAGTCAAGTGTGTTTAAAACAACTCACAATTGTGACATTATGACCATACGACACCGAAAATCCTCTAAACCACCAGTAAAACACAATGTGGCTACATGACATCACATTCGAGCCTTGTTTTCACTCGGCACACGTAACCACAGCCGTGTTTTGTTTCCAACCATTATTTTGAAACGCAAAAGACTCAAATGTCACGCACACCACAACTTTACTGAAAATGGTCATAACTTCTACACATTTGATCGATACATCCGCTCTAAAGATTCTAAGACTGCATTTCACAAATGTAGGACTGTAGGTTGCTCGGAGACATGGCTATATGCAGATTTGCTTAAAAGTACTAGTGTGGTTTCAAATATATTACCTATTCATGTTACTAGGCACACAGCTCCTATTTCCAGTTTGTATTGCTTTCTAGCGTAAAATATTGTGAGAACTATAACAATAAAGGCATACATCAAAAATTGCTGAAGCATTATAAATGATGTTTCTATTTGTTTCAAAAGTTAATGCCTTACGCAAAATTAGTAAGTTTTATATAAGCCAACTATTAGCAAAATATTCTTCTTTTTATAAACTCTTGGTGAAGCCGCACAAACAAGTCTTGTCTTCTTTAACGCATGGAATGTATCCATTAACAGTACTATCTATGCACATATATCCCCACAATCACCAAAGTGCTGTCTTCCCTATCATTACCTCCACTTATCTATTTCAATGAACTACAAACATTTTCCTCCTACATATTTAAATGACTTAATTTCTATTCAAGATTCGTTCTTTACCGAAATTCTGTGTCTCAAGTAGTGGGTGGTATATTAATTATGCTATACGTATTGTGAGTGACCGCTTTATTACAGTACCATAGCAGTTGATCAATACGATCCTTACGATCTTTATTTGCGAGTATTGTCCACTTGTGCGTCAGAGATTCTTTAAAGGCTTCTTAATGCCTATTGGTTTATATGGTCGGTCAGCCAAGATTTTTTTAGTAAGCTTAGTTTAGTACAGTTACAAAGTATGTAGTTGAAATGAAACATTACTTTTTTTTTCTTACCTAATCCCATCTCAACGTTTTATGGTTACCCTGGAGGTTCCAATCAATCGCGTAAATAGAAAGGATAGAAATAGAAATAAGAAGTATTTATTCGCGGTAAAATTATGAAACAAAAGAAACAAAATACATTATTCTACCGATTTTATAGTTTGGCCTATAAAGTAAATAATAACGCAGGTTTTGCTAATTTTATTTTTCAGCTGCCTAATATTTGCATACATTGCCCTAAGGCCTTCTTCTTTGTTTCCATTGTTTATTGTTGTTGTGCATTGTTGCTTTTCTCTCTGTAGGTTATAAATTCAACTAACATTAAACTTAAACACTAACGCAAAGGAAATGTCTGCTTAGCCATTTCCTTATTCGGCACTTACCTATGAAGTTTCTTCTGACTTCCTCGTTTAGTTTAATTTCACTCAGAATTTCCTTAATGCAATATATCTCGCCGTACTTAGAGTAATGTCTTTAGCAACTTAATGCCCTTTTCAATACAATTGGTTGTAAATTCACCAACAATACTTCAATTTCAATCTATTACTTACATGACACTTTCGGAAGATAACCATATAACTTTTTAAGTACCAGACTGCCATTCACTTTTATGCCTGAGTTTACGACTTCACAACCCTTTAAACGTCTTATATTGCTTATATGTACAATCATTCGCAAATTACCTTCTTTGCCTCTAGATTGTTCAACTGGATTGTTGACTGTTTACTTGAAGCTAAATACACGGTAGTATTTAGTATACACTCTATAATTCTTGGTGAAAAATATTGCAATTCAAAATGCTTTGATTTATTTAAATTGTTAATTGTGGTTTTCTACATTTGCCTCAAACGCTCGGAATTATCATTACAATGAAGACATGAAGCAATGTCCCATATTTATACTTTCTAAACCCATTCCAACAAATAATGATGCTTGCTCTCACAATTTCACCCATTTTATGAGAACATTACTGTCCAAGAGCTGATACCGAAGGCATCAAAAGCGATTTAAATCGTGTACACTACAACTTACACAGTAAATTCCAGACCGTAAAAATCACCTTGTCACCGTTAAATTTGCATTTACCAGTGTCACTTACATTATCTCAGTATTATTCCGTAATTGGATTTATCTTAGATCTAGAACCAGTTCTTTCCCGTCTATTACGTGTCGGGAATGTGCCAACTATATCATTCGGACAGACATCTCTAAAGGTACTGATATGGAATAGACGTAAACTTGCTTGAACGCATGTCTACTAAAAGTGCCATAATATTTTCAGTGTCGGTTCTTATTTTTATTATATCTGTTTATGTTTTTATTTGCATGTGCTGTAATTGCGGTTCGTGTTTCTTGTTTTATACTCTGGAACGATATTTATTTTATACCTACTCTTTATTTAAATGATGCTTGTTTAAATCGTTTTATGCAATTATGATAATTACAATCAGCTTGCGTTGTAATGATGAAAGTTTTACTTAACTTGGAATTACAGTTAGTCATCTTTGGTTTATATTACATATACATATTAATATAAGTCTACCTTTATGTAATTTATTATCGTGAATGTATATAGTACACCTAAAGTCGTTAAAATATGGACAGTTGGTATTATAATTTTCTCATCCATGTATAGTCAGAGAGAGTCATACTGTCTTTTTTCTTACGCTTGTATTACCACTCCGAAGAAAAGGAAGGCATATAGATTTATTTTTAAATCTACTGTCAGACTTGTTAAACTCAGGTTTGTGAGCCTATATAAAAGGTTATAAAATTGTAAAAAGTAGTTTACTTTAGCTACAATTATTTATTTAATTTCATCGCCCCTTATACTCGTATAATGTTGTCCAACGATATCTTTCGCAAAATGAAAAGACTGGAAAGCACAGCTCACATCGCGGTGCTCTTTCACATTTGCAGTCTCATTGTCTTCTATATCTTCATCAAATACACCAAATTCAGCCCTTTCATCGTGTATTAGGGTTCAAAGTTCCTTAATATCGCCGTATTATCTCTAATACGCCTTACCACGGTCCAGCACGCGCTTAATAAAAGCGATAGGATCGCAATCTTGGTCTTGTACCTCGTATCTGGGATGCCTGCCGGTACCTTGGAGAATCAATTTAATAGGGCCATGTCGGACGGCTTCGGAATCTGATATGAAATCTGGTAAGAGATCTTTAGATTTTAACACCTTTAATGGTAGTTAGGGGGTTTAAATGTTTGCTATGATGGTAGAGTTTTGTTGTTATCTAGATACAAGACTGTAAGTTTGATGAGAAATGCAAGAGAGTCTGCTGTGCGTACATTTACAAGTTCTTATGGACCATCATGCGGTGAAGGTGTTTTATTGATGTACCATTTCGGACCATAATATGTCACAGTGACAATAACATCAGATTCCCAGTGGCTATTATATTGATTTTCATTGTAACAAGGTCGAAAATGGTCCATAAATCAAATTCCTTGATTGTACGGGATATTTTTGCCTGATTGCCAAACGAGCCTTACGTTTTTGGAGCGTATGTGATGAATGTAACTATGTCTAATTCTCTGGCACGGCCTGGCCTATAGCCTACATCGTTTGACGGATGTCAAAGTGTGAGGAGTCATTAAATGTGCTTCAGTCGAGGTGACATAGTGTTTAAAAATGGTCGATTTTCGCGCCAAGTAAAGCAATCGTCCTTTTTGTTTTCTATAAAAGCTAATTTCTTTTGAAAATTTCCCGCTAAGGTTTAAGGTTTAGGTTTAGAAAGAATTTTTGGTTTTTTTTTTTCTCTATATTAAATTCGTCACAATGTCCGACTGCACTGCCACCACAATGACTATTTAACAAGCCGGTCATTAGATGCAGGCCGCGTGCGCCGTGACCAATGGCCAATAAACTCGGGGCAGCGCGTTGAATTTAAAACCGGAGCCACCAAATTACACTCTTGAGACTAAAAGTCTTACATCCAAGGTCTTCACGCTACTTTTACCCTTATTTTAAGAAGCTTTGAGCAAAAACTGGCGTAAACTTTAAATGGGTTAAGCTTGTTGGTTTCAGACGTACAATGTGCCTTGATTATAAAAAGGAACTATTTCAGTTAAAATTTGATGACACTTACAACGTTCTTCTATTGAGTTAAGGTACTATTTAATATTATTTTCGTGACAACATACAGTGGCGCTTCATTTGAGCTTCACTTTAAAAAATAAGTCCATAAAACATGCATGCTACCGTTTACGACCGAAACGTGATTATATGTATACCGTTAAACCCGTTGCAGAATAATTTGCATTTTATATTCGCGTTTACGTCTCACACCTCGAGAACATTAATTTAATGCTCCATAACGTTTTATTACTTCAACACTGTAATATCACATTTTACGCATACTCTGATGCTACAGGCATGATTGAGATTAATTCAGGTAGACCTTAAATCGATGCGTTAATATCTATTTTTGCATGGATCCATCCTTCTGGGTGCCATTCCAAAAGTTTGCCGTAAGCGAGTTCGAGCGAACAAATGCTAGTTCAAGGGATACATTGTCAAGTAAGGTGCTTTATAGATGGTCGGTGACGAGGGAACTTTCCTGGTCTCCGACCGTATAGCAGGTAATTTGCCACCAAATCGTATTGAATTGTATGCAACACCTGCAACACTGCAACTAAGCGTTCCAGTTTGGCAAAGGGTTACTTGTAAGTAAATCACTATCATTTTTCGTTTGTTATTAAATACACAGCCCGTGGATCAGCCGAACCTGTTAGATCTTTTTGTCACTTCTGCGAGCGTTCATATCAATACGACAACACAATCCCAGATTTTTTTGTAACACATCTCACAAATTTACCTGAGTGCGTTGTCTCTCGATCAAAGTTTTTGATCCACAGACTTTGGATGGTATGTCAATGAGGATTACCGCGAGTCGATTTTCCGCTAGGGGCGCTAGTGGAACGTGGGTCCTGCGGGAACATTTCAAACGTCACTTTGATAATTCTCTCATAACTGACACAGGACCCACGCATGAGTGGCGCCTCCTGGTGAGCGACAATACGTTAGCTCCCATTGTCAAGTGATAGGATGTCAAGTTAATCTGGTCTCTTAACTTAACTCCTTGCAATCAGAATACACAGCACTGGCACAAAACTTAGTACCTAGCCGCTGGCTGCGTAGTATTTCAATCGATAAGTGAGCGATAATGTAGTAATCGGTACGAGAGCGAAAGTTAAATATGAGACGGGTTTGCGTAAACTATTGATAATGAGTGGCATTTGGTTTTCCGCAGGATCGATTGCGATTTATGATTGGGCTCGATTACTTATACGTGAGTTGGTTGAGAATTACTTGGTTGTGGTTAGGGAGTCGATGATTTTGCATAGTAGGTAAACTAAAGTATCAATTCTAGGTTTGATTTAGACTGGGATAGAAATTCAGAATTGTGATTCTGATTGTGAGAAGCAAATGATGTAACAAGTTGCTAAGAGATCTTTTCCGGGGTTTTGGCAATCGATGAATCCGAAAATTGCTATTAGCACTTCGAATTATCATGGTGATCAATGAGTATCAAGAGATCTTTTTCGGGGTTTTGCACCCCGAAAAAGATCTCTTAGCAACTTGTTACATCTTTTGCTTCTCACCATGAAAAATAGAAGGAATTCTGAATTTCTATCTCAGTCTAATTACAAATTGCGTCAGATTTGAACTATCGTAGACACAACGTTCAGAACACTGATGTGTTGACTGATTATTACACACGCGTTCAAAAGTGCATGGGCATTTTATGAATGAATAAATTAGTTCATATGCTGCCCATGCAATTTTAATACAGATGACACACGTAAAATTTCACAGTGTTCAATGTACATAAAAAGTGCATTAATATGTTCTTAATTCGTTTTAAAAACATAATATTTACCTGCTTCTTTTTTACCTGGAGTTATGATAAAATAATTTTTAGCTCACTGTTTTCACCAAAACCAGCCTACGTTATTATAACTGCAAAATATCGCAATACCTATCTTGCAATCCTTGCAATGGCTCCCTTCGGCGTCTCGTTTCCATAATCACTAAATTACCTTCACTGTTTTAACATGCAAAACTCGAAAAATAAATATCCCCCGTTTACCAACGAGTTGATAAAACCGGCAATTTGGTACGCGATTAACATGATACGCAAAAAAAAATGGCGAAACTGGTCTGAAAGTGAACGAGGTGATTTTTTTCTTTTTTTTAAACCACTTGATTGGATGATTGACGTGCCCTTTTATAGTGTAGGAATTAATTCAGGGCATGTTGATAATAGTATGTTATTGATACTGTAAACAAAATTATGGGCAGCATACCGAGACTGGAGTCGATTGACAACTTTTGGTGTATTTTATTTATAGGTTGTGGGAATTAATATCCTAGGGCTTGGGTAAAATTGTCGTTGTTTATTTTTGCCTCTGACTGTACACTGTAGTGTAATGGGAACCATGGGAAGGGATGCTTGTAGATACAACTTTTCATTTCGAAAAGTTATTTGTGAGATTGTACTCGATTGCAGATACCGATATTGGATTGAACTATGAATTACATGAATTTAGCGCATTTGTAAAATTATGTATTTAGAAAGGTACATAAAATAATGTAGGTATTTAAATAGTAAATAAAAATGATATGATTGATACATCAAAGTACTAAACCATTTCGAAATCTTATAGAGTCGCATCGATATCTCTTCACATCAGCATACTTCAACGTCAGTCAGTCTATAAACTTATCCACCTTAAGACCGTCAAGTATCGCAGCCATAAAGCTCTAGACCAGATTTATTGCTAAAAGCATTGCAGTGTTATTTCCACTTGGCTCGCTAAACCCCAGTACCTTGTCTCCTCGCGTAAGTTTCCCAGCCGATTCGCAACAGGCTCAGTCGTAAACGTAAACATTAAGTCTGGCATATTAGCATGAAAAGAAAAGACGATTTCGCAGACATTTAACATTTGCGTCAGGCAATACCAATTCGTCCGTTGACCAAAATGTTTAATACCATAAATGTTTCATGGGATTTTTGCTTTAGGGGCTATGGATATAGGGGTAAATTTAGCCTGTTGTTGGCGTAGTGTTCAGTTTTGCCAGGTTTTTATGTACAGAAACGTTGCCTTATTGCACCGTTGGGAGAGGCAAATGTCAAACCGGCATTTAAGCCGCAGGGCGTCAACGCCGTTCAAGTGAAATTGTTTTTAGTGCAAAAATATTAATAGGCTGACAATTTACGAGCTATGGATAAGTAAAACGAGAGTTCTGAGAATTAATTTTTATTTTGGTTTTACTTTACTTCATACAGTTCCACGGACTCGTGGTTCAAACTTCGAATGTTGGTGCTGAAAATGTTATGTTGTAATTTTTCACCCTTGGTTTTTATTTACTTCGGACATATTATTGTTAAAATATTTAATAATGTATTAAGGTGTGTTTTTGGTTTTATTTTAGCACAGCTAAGATTCCAAGCGGATACAGTGATACTTGCTGGATAAGAGAAGAATTTGTCGGTATCTTATGGGTATTTCTGATAATTTTAAAGAGTTATCTACATTTGACAGAATCACCGTCGCGTTATACGTGGAATGTCTGTTTATCAACTTATAGCATTATCAGATGTCATTCGCGGATGACCATATTATCTTAGGACTGTCGAAGTCGTTAAAAACTTGCAACCCCATTTTCACTCCCTTATAACAAATTGTGTAGCAAGTAGTGTATCTTATGCCCTTGTCTTATTTATTTGTTCTAGATTTGCCGGCCGAACATAAACTGCACCGAGCCGGAGAACAAGTGGCGATACATCGTAGAGTTCGAGTGTCTCCGGACAGACGCGCCCAAACTCATCAAGGAGATGCGTCTCTCCTTCCCTAGCGGACATTCTTCCTTCTCCGCGTATACCATGTTGTATTTCGCAGTAAGTATCGTTGATTAGGTATGCCTGTGAACAAGGTGGTGCCTGAGAGTGGCGTTGCATCGTAGATTTCGAGTGTTTCCGCACAGGCGAGCCTACAGTACAGACTAGTAGAATGGTCAGCTGCAGAGTTAACTGACGACCCCCCCTCCTCCTCCTACCGGAGGTTTGTATGCCGGGGGTATCACTTAACTCTGCAGCTACATCCTACCAAAGCTCATCAAAGAGATGCGTCTCTCGTTTCCTAGCGGGCACTTCTCCGATTTACCTATATTATATTTCACACTAGGTATGATTATGATTATGGGGTTAACCATCAAAACAGACTCAACTATATACGAGTATCTACGCAGAATACGTATTTTCGTGACATAGCGGGTAAAGAAGGTGTACGTAACGTAAGGAAATTTATCGTTACTGGCAAGGTTGATTTGATAGCAAACAACCCAAATGCTGGCAACCCAGGAAAATGGGTAGATCAAGTCCATTCCACACCAAACGAAGTGGATCTGTAAGTGCACGTCGTGGTTCACAATGCTAAAAATAAGCACATTTCGAAAACGATGTTCCTACTAGTATCCTACCTTGGGTCCCTGATTGTATAAACCACTTCGTTCTAAACTTCTAGAGATTCCCTCCTGATAAATATCTTTGTTTCCAGTTCTACCTCCACAAACGCTTCACATGGCGTGGCTCCAAGCTGCTCCGTCACTTCATCCAATTCGTGCTGATCATGCTGGCTTGGTATACCGTCATGACCCGAGTATCGGACTACAAGCACCACTGGAGCGACGTGCTGGCTGGTTTCAGCATCGGGCTGCTGTACGCCATTGTCATAGTGAGTAGAACACGTATAGTCTAGCTGTGTTGATCATGCTGGCTTGGTATACCGTCATGAGGTCATGACCCGAGTATCGGACTACAAGCACCACTGGAGTGACGTGCTGGCTGGTTTCAGCATCGGGCTGCTGTACGCCATTGTCATAGTGAGTAGAACACGTATAGTCTAGCTGTGTTGATCATGCTGGCTTGGTATACCGTCATGACCCGAGTGTCAGACTACTAGCACCACTGGAGCGACGTGCTGGCTGGTTTCAGCATCGAGCTGCTGTATGCCATTGTCATAGTGAGTAGAACCTGTAGAACACGCATAGTCTAGCTGTGTTGATCATGCTGGCTTGGCACACCGACTACAAGCATCACTGAAGTAACCTGCTGGATTTTAATGGTTTTGAAAACAGAACCGGATGGAAGTTTGTAACCTAGCGTCGCTAAAGCCTCTCGCAACGAACACACACAAGAAAGTTGTTGAAAAGTCCCCGATTCAAACATTGTGAATATTTATGGCGTCTTGTTTCGTATTCTAAGAAATTACGAAACTCTCCAGTGGCGTAGCATCCAAAGAACTCGATACTTACCCAATTTTCAGTCACTCAAGTCATTCTACTCCTATGAAGATTAGGCAAGCTACATTAACTCTGGCTTCCTAACTACCAGTTTTTACGCACCCCGTCTCGAACCCTGTAATTTGCGTGGTGTGACACGCACTCGATCGAATTATAATTACTTGTTGACTATATTTATTAGTTTTATTATTCTTGACTATGTCCTGTCATCACATTCACTACTTGGATGTACACATTGTACACCACCAATTGACCTTAACACTGTATACTTAGCGACATTGACTCTAGACCAGGGTTGAACGATCTTCTCTTCGTCTATTATGGTTCCATCAGAGAAATTGAGACCAATATCGTTCCAATATACTTTAGAGAAGTGAATAACTGCCAAAATTGCGCATAGCGACACAACAAAACATCTGGACTAGTTTCATGAGACCAGTGTTTTACAAACATGAACGTACGTAACATGTAACGTTATTTTTTACCTCGCCTACCGGAGCCTACACCTTAAGGTAAAAGTGCCCATGTCGAATACTAGTGCAGCGTCGAGCACTAGTAATAGTGCCCGACGCTGCACTAGTATTCGACATGGGCACTTTATGTCAAAGTGACAAGGTTTAAATTCGATTATCGAAAAATTTTCGTTGTTCAAATTTAACCTATATGATTTTGACATAAAGTGCCCACTGCCCATGTCGAATACTAGTACAGCGTCGAGCACTAGTACTTCTACCTTACATGTTACCTGCAGTACCGTGTACTTTTTTCTACCTCCTTGCTTTTTTCATTCTTATGCCACGGCTCAGGGCTTTGGCAACTAAGCCCAAAATTTGACGTAGGTGCTAGTTTTACGAAAGCGACTACCATCTGATCTTCCAACCCAGAGTATAAACTAGGCCTTATTGGGATTAGTCCGGTATCCTCACGATGTTTTCCTTCACCGAAAAGCGATTGATAAATATGAAGTGATATTTCGTATATACCGATACCTAAGTACCTACCGAAAAACTCATTGGTATGGGCCGGGATTTGAACCCGCGACCTTCGGATTGAAAGTAACACGCTTTACCGCCCAACGCTTATCTCTATAATAAATAAATAAATATTGTGGAACACTCTTATACAAATCGACCTAGTTCCACGGTATTAGGGCTTGTGTTGTGGGTACTAGGCGACGACATTTACATATAAATATTTAAATACATAGAAAACTTCCTTAAATCAGGAATAAATATTCGTGATAAACACACAAATAAATAAAATAATACAATGTTTTTACTTTTCTTTACGCAAATTGTTTTTAATGAAATCTCGATGATTCCGCTACTACTTGCGCCATCTATTGCACATTCTACAAACTAAAGTACATAGTTCAACCTCGGCTACTTGTAACTTAGATATCCAGCTGAAATATATTAAGTATCTGCATTATAAAATGTTAACTAACCTGTTTTTGTTTTAAATTCCAGTTCACATTCGTATCCAACCTCCGCAAGACCCCGCGCCACCGGCAGCCAGTGAGCCACCACGACTCCGAACTGCAAACCAACGGCAACAGCCGCACGGCCTCCGGCTGGCGTGTTTGACAGTCCGACGAGGAGTGACCCCCGGTCATCTCCCACGAGTATTGAACCGCGAGTGGTTATTATCTAATACCTAATCTAGATGAACTCTAGGCAGCTTGATTACAACGCCACCTACGTAAATCTACGGTAACTATTTCAATTTGTTTGTTACAACTAGCAAGTTTCACAGTCAGACTTTTGCCTTTCATGGTAACTTTTATGTAATTTCGTCTCTAAGTCCATGAAAGTGTACGGCAAATATTGATAACCACGCCATCTACGTTTTATACGCGGAACTACGATGGAACTTGGTCAACTACCCATCGGAGTGCGATGAACTTTAGGCGATTTTTAATATCGATTATGGCATTCTATTGAAAGATTCGAGGTAGCTTAAATTGTATGTGCTTTGAGCAAGCCTTCAATTAGTTTTTACAAATAAGTGGTAGTTTGAATTTACGCATAAGTGCCCTTGTAATGCATAACATTGATTATTCGAGTAAAAATAATACTTTAGACGATGAGTATATTTAAAAATGTTAGTCAAATAATTTTATTGATTTAATTAAGTATATGTAGTAAAGAATTTGGTAAAACTGCTTTAGAAAAAAAAAACAGTACAATTATACTATATAAAAATTTAGTTGACAGGTTCTAATCTAAGGTATATTTTGAAGTTGGAAAATAAATAGTATCTTCATTTAAACTTTCGAAATTACCTTATATAAGATATATTTTACTACTTAATTTTTTTCGTGCAATGTGTTATTTATATATTTATAGACTATTTATTAAATACATAGCTCTTGTATATAGGAGTTTGTATAAATAATTTAAAGTACAATTATTGTTAGTTTTTATGTTAGCGTACGTCTGTAAATGTTTTATTTTATTCAGTACGAATTTTATGGCATTTTATTTTTATGCATTTATTTGTTTGAAAATGTACACAGCTCATTTATTTACTTTTTCATACATAAATGAATTATAGCAGATGCTAGGAGGTGTGGTTTAGTTATTTCAAACTAGATGGCGCTGCCACCGCTTTACAATTGATTCGATTTTTATGCTGGTGACTAATGCGTGGACTGTTATAGGTCTATCGTTTTAGTGAGATATCTTCCTAGGTATGCGGGGAGAAGCGGGGAGAGTTGGGAGGGGTTATAGTTTTATATGTCATACTGTATAATCTTGGCATAACCACAGTACACAAGACAGATAATGAGTGTTCCACTCGCTCGCTCCGAGAGAGCATCCTAGGTCCAAAATCGAATAAATTTACGTAAGTTAAACGACGATTCCAAACGATAATTAAACGATAAATAAAACACCACTATTAAAGATGGGGTATTTAACATGTATAATTGTTTTTATGAGCTCCCTATATTTAAAAACAAGGTTGAACTGCCGAGTAGCGCCATCTAGTGTAAATAAGAACCACTCCGTGCGTCTATTGTAAAAATAATTCTGCTTATATTATTGTAGAATAAGATACCTTTGGTCTACAAGACTGGAGGCATGTATTTGATACTGTGATATAGAGATGTAAATTGCAGAATAGTGACCAAGTGTAAACGCTTTTTGTGTGGAAATTATAGTAAATAGTTTTATGTATTGAAAAGTATGTATCACTGTTATTTACTAGTCCAGTTACTTGCAATAGTATATAATGGTATGAAGGCTGCAAACACTTGTAGAACATGTAGGTAATGGAATAGCTGTTAATGGAACTTCCTAACTATTTAAACAAATCACCATATTGATCGTAATAACCTAACTTTTAAGTTTTTTAATGAAATCTCCAAGATTAACTTATTTATCTTATGTCTTGTACGTTACGATAATACGACCGTTTCAGTGGTGAATGGTTTCAGTGGTGTTTGATGAGGTAGTGTTAAAATACAAAAAGAAACAGTGACAAAACATGTGACGCCTTTTGTTTACATTGTTAGGAAGTTCAATTTAAGGCGATTTTATTACCTACATGTTCTACAAGATTGTGTCAGATATTTTTGCGGCCTTCACAGCGGAAGTTACGTACTATTGTAGGTGACTGTACACAGCTTTTATATTTTTCTTTTTCTACTATTCCTACCATGTCTAAAGTCTTATTAATTCAATATCTAAATTGTTTTACCTACTCCACTACGACTTATATACTGCCAATCTTATTCGTATGGGAGAAATCAAAATAATAAATAGTTATTCGTGTGTGCTTATTTATATTAAAGGAACCATTTGGTCGGTTGCTGATATAGATAGTACTTACCTTTTTTTTAAATCAGTCACATATTCAAATGGGTTTAGAAGTTTTCCATATTTTCCTATGTTTATCATTATTTATTTCGTATAAAATATATAAAAAGGAAATAACAGTGAACAATCATATTGATAACCACCAATAATTCCTAAAAATAACGCAAATATGCAGTCTCCCTTTCGCACTAGTCTAGTTAGAAAGAGACAAACGTAAATCAGTTCAAAATTGTGACTTTAACGGTGGACGTAAATGCCATTGTGGCCTTAAATCAAAAACATAATAGAACATTAAAAATATATTTGTATGTGTTCCGCTTTGTACATAATAATATTTCGTTAGTTACGTTTGGTTAATTTTATTTTACATTTAAGGTAAATTATTTATGTAATTAAATATATACTGGGCGTCGAAATTTCTTCGCTACTTTTTTTTAAATTATAGCTATCTTTATAAGGATGAAATTATAGAAAAACTAGTTAAATGAGGATAAACACGCCATGTTTGAAGCAAATTGCGTTCTAAAAAAAAACATCTGTTATAAAAAAAAACTATTTTATTAAACTGACCAAGAAGTTTCACGTGACTTTATTATAGTTTAGTTTTTCTGTAAACTGTATAATATGTTCAAGATCCTGTATGTATATATGTATACAGGATCTTGTATTTAATAGCGTATGTCTGATTCCTTGTTCTCTTCGTTTTGCCAGCATTTCTGTGTTGTTAGAGGATGCTATAGACGCTTACTTTGAATTTTACATTACTGAGAAAAATAATTTAAAATAAAAAGAATAATGAAAAAAAATATTTTTTTCACTTGCCCTTTGGCAAAACCCTCCTTTACCGCGCTCTCGCCGACACCAAAATTATGCCTTCTGCCCTTCTCTAGCTACGCCTCTGTACTGACATGCCTAACCATGCCATTCAAAATAGCATTTCTCCGAATTAGATGCTACCCCTACTCAAATTAAGTTATACTTTAGAGAAATGCAAAGATAAATCTACTTTCTACCTTTAGTTTATGTATCCCTTCTTGCGCATTTTGGTAAAATATTAAACTAAATAAAAATAAGTAAACAAAATCCTTACAAGAGTACCTATTAAAACTCGGGAACAAAAGGAAATAGCTATCATATAAATACTAATTAATCCAATTATCTTCCGAATTGACACAGATCGATTGAGCGATTGATCATTGAAATTTGCATTAAGATAAAGGTATAAGCAATAACACGACAGATATGTTGACAAAAATAACCGCCTTATTCATAAAAAAGTTAACAGAAGTTTTAGTTTATGTTTTCTCCCATTCTGACAAACGCGATTGTCAAAGTGACAGATAAGGACAAACAATCATTAAGCTAAACTGTTGTTGAAGTGCGTTTATGAATAACGCCATAAGTGATGAGCGGAGCGTCCAGCGTTGCATATTCAAGTCCATGGCGTCATGCGACTGCGCCGCTGGTCGCTCCGCATGCGCGAAACTGAGGCCGTGCTCTAATGCAGGACTCGGAACCGGTATCTTTTAAAATATCTCGAAATAGCCCAATATTTAAATCGTTTAAGGCGGTTTGTACTTTTACACCGTCTACCGTTATCAAATCTCCATCTATAAAATAATAATATTTGATAAAAAATGATTTCCTACTCCAGCACTTCTATCTGTCAATTAGATGACTGACAGCGATATTAAAACAGTACAAATTATAACGTTGTCTATGGTATTCCATAAGAACACTGCTAAACAATGCTCCTATGGATTTTCATACAATTCGCACTGTTATTTTTAGGGTTACGTATTACGTACCAAAATGGTAAAAAAGGAACCCTTATGGTGTGACTCAGTGTGTCTGTCTGTCACATCGTTAAATATCTTGAGAACTACTTAAGCTACAGATTTGAAATTTTGAATATTTATAAACAAAGTTAACCCACACACATTGAAAGAGGATTTATTATACACACTATTTTTATTGATTTTCGTTAATATTAAGGGGAGATTCTTCCAGTTAAATCGAGTTAATTTATATAAAAACTTCTATAAACCCCTCCCTTTTCGAAGTAGCAATACAAGCGTATGAAAAAGTCAGTATGGCTCTCTGCCTGAGCTCTCTGCCTATTCAGGAATGAGAACAGATCCTGGTCAAACTAGGTACACTTCCTTTATTCTATACCCAACCTGCGTTTGCAATTGGTCAATCCTTGTTTAGAATATAAGCTTGTCTCTTTTCCACGCAGTCAGAGCTCGTCAGTCCACAGTGTCCACATCTTTTGCTTATTGGAGTACCTTACCATAACCTCTTCGATTTTTAGCACGCATGACTGATCTATAGGTATGTAATACCCCATAATAGATTACATCAATTACATGTATAAGATGATTACGCATTTTTCATGACGTCATAATATTTATAATCCAACCCACGAGGAACAAAACACGACTAACTTATCAGTAACGGTAATTCTTTATTTGCTTATCGTTCTTCGTGCCAACCTGAGATTGTAATGCAGATGTTTTATCTCTACAAGCAAAAATATATCATACGACTATCGAATCAGAGTTCAAATTGGAAGATAGAAAATTCGCGAATACATTCAGAGTTTAATTACGATATTGAAGGTGAACACAGATAGGTGTACAGATTACTCATTCCATTCCACTAGTATCAATAGTGAAGTGAGAGCCGCCGCGCGTTTGCGTGATGTGCTGAAATATTTAATCGCCTTTATAAAATTGTATTTTATTTACATTGGATTTTTGTGAAATGGCTAAGGATAGAAAATGGCAGTTGTTACTAGATATATTAGTGTTAACATGCGGTAAGTGTTTTTTTTAACTATTTGTTAATAAAAATAACGGTTTTTTGTTCATTCGGGTATTTGTCATCAAAATGGAATGGGATAAAGGGGTAGGTAGTGAATGAATATAAGCAGGTATAGGTAACGTGGACAAAAATTAAATTATTTATTACATACTTTGATGTAAATATTTGTGCTGAATTAAAAAATAAAATCCACAAATATTAGAATATAGAATGAGTAGAAAATAATTATCACATGCATATTTAAAGGTAAAATATTGTCGTTAAGAGGCTAATAGATTTCCTTTCCTCTTAATTTTAAATAGATTCTTTTTTTTAATCCACTACCTATTATTGGGGTGATAATAGTGTACCTACCTATTAAAAAAAAATGTTGTTATCAAGATCCAGTACCTCCTTGGGGTGAAAGGTCGGATGTACAGTTTGACAGTTTCTTTCAAATTAACAACAACGCTTGGAATCAGTTTGTTAATCGGGCCACGGCTTAGAGCGGCGATAGGAGTAGGTTTTCAATACAATTAACGTACGAATAGCCAAAACCCGCAAAATTCAGCAGAATATTTTGTACCTGTACAAAATGTCAGACATGCTTACTCCAGTTGTCTATGCTCTAAGTAGCACAGGTTCTTTTCAGGATACAACATGAAATATTAAATAGGTACCTCTTTGACGACAAATCGACTTCAAATCAACGTTCTCGAGTAAAACTAATAAAAAAACAGGTGCTATCCCACTAATAAAAAACACTTTAAAAAAACTTAACCCCTACTTTTCTAATCCCACTGTTTTACAGTTTTTTTTTATAAATTCTGCTACCCAAACGTTTTCGCTGTATTTTTAAAGAAATAGGCAAACACCACCTGCTGTTTGCCTATTTCTTTATTCGATTGGTTTTATATTTGTAAATGTTGTTTTTCTTTTCTATTGAGGTGTGTAAAAAAAGTATGCGTGCGGGCATTTAAGGCATCGGGACGAGATCGAATCAATTTTGCTATAAAATGGGTAACCTAAATTTTATGTTTCTTCTACCCATAAGCACGAGCTATTTCGATCTTACTAGGTAGGGCGAAAAAAGGGTCCGCCTAAAGCAAAGGGGGCGCAAAGTAAGGACTTAGAATTTTTTTGATCAAAAGTGAAAATTATATAGGAATCATAAAATACTTAGGAAAATTTTATTCAAAACGCTAAAATAAGCATGTTTTATAGAAAAAACTTTTTCTCTAAAATCAAAAATGGCCAAGATATTCGCCCTCAAAGACTTTTTTATATTGTGTCAGACACTGCCTTAGCTCCGGCGCTGCGGGAAGTGCAGCCCTTCCGCCCTTGCGTGACAAAGCACGGTCGCCCGTACTCCGCTTCGCAGCTTCGGCCTGTTGGTCGCCTTCGGCGACCAGCCTCAGCCGCTCCGCTCCGCACGGCTCCCGAGCTTTGTCACGGCGGGCGAGGGCTGCTCTCCCTCCGCGCCTCCGGCTTTTTATATACACTCTAGGGGTAGGGCAGACAAGACCACGTGGAATCGGGGTTGACAGCTTCGGTTCTGTGGCAAGTCTTATGATAATGCAATGCTTATTTTAGCGTAGCGTGTTTTAGCTAGATTCGGACTTTCGCAGCCTAATATTGAATACATAATATTCCATCATTGAGAAAATTACATTTTACAATCCGTCATGTATCTTGGTAATTATCAAGTTTAGAGAAAAGTTGCCCCAACAAAACATGCTTATTTCAGCGTATTTATTACGATAAAACAATAATAAATAGGTGTTAATGACACCAACATTCATCGAAATTTTTCTGTCCCAGCTCCCTTGAAAACCATCAATCTTTGAGGGCGAATATCTCGGCTATTTTCGATTTTAGAGAAAAAGTTTTTTCTATAAAACATGCTTATTTTAGCGTAATATTTACGATAAAGCAATAATAAATAGGTGTTATAATAACACCAACATCCATCGAAATTTTTCTATGTCCCAGCTCCCTTGAAAACCATCAATCTTTGAGGGCGAATATCTCGGCCATTTTTGATTTTAGAGAAAAGTTGTTCCTATAAAACATGCTTATATTAGCGTAATCTTTACGATAAAACAATAATAAATAGGTGTTATAATGACACCAACTCCATCAAAAATTTTTTAAGTCCTGCGCCCCCTTTGCTTTAGTCCAACCGAAAAAAGTGTTCCACATTTTATTTTTCCAACCATTACCATATTTCAAAACTTTGTACGGCGGTAACAAAATGGAAACTACGTAAAACGTGTAAAAATTTTGGTTCTTTCCCCCATTTTTTTCGTAAATCGAAAGATATTCTGAATCGGAAAAATATTAAAATGCCTCGAAAATGCCGGTTAATATTGTATGTAATGTAGGTACCTAATATGTCTCGTTTTGTATCGTTATCGAGTATCTCGTTTTTGATTTAGAGATCTCTGTAAAAGCCTTCTGGGGGACCCTGCTTAGCTCGGCAGACCGGCCAACTTTTTTTATTTGTATGCTTTTATGTTTGCTTGAATGTTTTGTGAATACTCAATAAATATAGGTATTGAATGTTGAATTAAGTATAATTATAATTAAGTATAATTAAGTAGGTACTCTCCTTATTATTTTATGATGCATTTTAGAGTCGATCATGACCGCATTTGCCATATTTGTTTATATTTTAAGTTTAGACTTTAAGTAGGTAATTATAATTAATTGAGTCACTGTGAATTAAGATCGGATCATCCCTAATATCAACAAATTACTGTAATTTATGTAGATTTATTAATAAAATACGTGCTTCCATGATTCGTAGTTCGTACCTATATAATGAAGAAGACGGAGTTGACCACACGTCATTGTTTAAAAATTAAAAAATATGTAAGCTATACATATTGTACTAAATTGGTTCACGAAAGGAAAGCCGTCGGGAATTGTTTTCTATGAACGCAGCCACTGCACGGTATGCAACAATAATAAAATATACCTAGTTGCTTTTTAAAGCTTGATTGTACACTGTACATTCGGCTACAAAGTGATATACCTTTGGACTTTAACACAATGCAATAAGTTGAAATAGTAAATAGCCTTTGTAGTAGACTGTGCGGCATTATACGGTCATTTGTAGGTTCAATAGTACAACCTTGGAGAGTGACGAGGAATTACTCCATTCAACCGTGTAAACCGTGTTCACAAAAACAGTTGAATTAAAAAAACTTGATTTAATTAAAATCGGTTTTTGTCAAAGAAAATGTGAGATCGTAGGCGAATCAGCATTTTAAATGGCGATCCGATGGTTCATCGATCTCTTATGAATGAATATGAATGGTTTAAGCAGTAAATGTTAGTAATGACTTTGATTGGTAGATAGGTACTATAGCGTTTAAAATTGCATGGGCAATTTATAATGAATTCATTCATAAACTGCCCATGCAATTGTGAACGCGTGTGTACCTATAAGTTATGTGTTGGTACAGTCACCTGTTATAGTATTTTCCGTAAAAATAAAACCTTTCTAATAAAAATTAAACCGACTTCAAAAAGGAAAAAATAAAATGTTCCCTTTTGTATGCGCTTCCAAATGATACCTTTGAAGTCGGTGCAATTCCAAACGATACTGTATTGATTAACGGCTTGCCACAAAGCTACTTTCTTTTTTATGATATCAGTATGGATAAATTATTTAAGTAGTATATTTCTGGTAAGTAATTCTATTTTCATCTTTAGAAGCTTGCTAAAATCAGGTAGGTAAGTAATATAAACCGTATCTACGAGATCAGACTAATAAAGCGCTATCTATTCATATTTTAGCATATATATTCTTATCAAAATAGTTTATAAATATTTTTATCAACGTACGTGCTGTGATTTTCATGTAAAATTGTTTTTGAGTTAACCTAAAGGGCGATTTTTGAATGAAAAGAAGACAAAATTGTCACTCGTGCCGTATTCTGTAGTAGTCATAGGTAGGTACTTTGTAATTCTAATTTAATGATAAAAAATAGGGGTTCTGCGTTCAGGAAAAAAAAACAATAATCGTTTGTGAGAAAAAAATATGTTTCCGATATGCATTGGGCGCAAAAAACCGTTCCCACAGGTTAAACGAAGTTAAGACTTTGTGCCAGGGTCATCATGACTCTAATAAAAGTTTTTCATTTAATATTTGTACGTAAATGCATGGTGTACCAAATCGGGAACGGAGAATCCCTAGCTGAATTGTATATCGGCAATGTCGATGTCGCAGCCGTTGCTGTCAAGCAGCGACATCGTAGTAGCCAAGTATAGTTTCCCTATCTTATTCTTAGCGTAATCCGGAAATATTAGTTCGGGAACCGTACACATTGTAGGGTATTTTTTTCCAACCTGGACAGAAAATAACTAGACGTTAAGATTAAGTTTTCTCATAAGGTGTGTGAATTAGGAAAGTACATCATCATAATCACCGTCAGCCCCTGATTAACCATTACTGGACATGGCCTTCCCCAATTAATGCTATCATAGCCGATCCTCAGCCCTCCATCTACTTCCCGCTAATCTCTTCAGGTCGTCGGTTCACCTGGCAAAGGGTCATCCCACAGACAAAAGATATCTACATCATTACGCTTAATAATACAATTACACCATACCCAAAACAGTATTCTCCTGCGCCACTTGGGTTACCCAATTAACCCAGAGTTAAGCGTTTTTAGTATAAAATTTGACAGCAAATTTCGGGTTAGTAAGCTAATCCTGGATTGCGCGAGTGGCCCTGAATTCTCTAGCATATATTACTAGATCTAGTCAACTCGTATAATATAGGTATATCCCGGATATTTCAGTCTAATTTCATTACTATCCAAATCTTTGCCTATATTCGGTCTCTCTCTATCTATATTATTTCTATACATTTACGAAGAACTTATCTTGTTTTCAGTGGGTATCCCGCTACTAATGTTAACGCAATTCGGTAACCCGTTCGAGCGCGGGTTCTTCGAGCATGATGACTCCATACGACTGCCATACATGGCCCAGAGCGTCACTGAAGTCGCTTTGGGTATCATTGGATTTGTTCTCAATATTGTTACGGTAAGTTCTTCTCTTATTTTCTGATGATGACACTGTACGACTGTACAGGACCCGGAGTGTGACTAAAGTCATTAGGAGTATCGTTGATGATAATAGGTAATCTAGGTTAACGGTAGGCAATCCTATCCCGCTTCTACTTCTCTTATCTTCTAATATGGCTCTCTATTATGGCTTCCATACAAATTGCAAAGTGCTACTGAAGATAATCCGGGTATTGTTGTCTTTGAACTGTGGGTCTAAGTCAAGCAATCCGACAGATGCCATTTTTTGAATATCGATGTGAAATTTTCTGGAGTTCATAAAAATGAATCTTAGTTACCTTTGACGCTTCGCTACCGTTGCCCATTCCACTTCTTCACCCATGATAACACTGATGCCCATACAAGCAGTACCTTAAAATGCCATCCTATTAGCTCTCGTTAGATACAGCCTCGGTAAACAATTCAACCTGTTTCCGATTTCCTTTTATCTATAATAACTCGATATTGCCACACGCTCGTAATTGCTTTAGTTACAATAATACCGTAAAAATATTGCTTTAATAAAACTAGGTATTAAAGTCACGATTGGAAGTCACGATTAGCTCAACTTGAAGATTGTCCCGTCAAGTGAGTTTAACAGTTAAAATTTATTATTTTTAATTTCGATGTCTCACGATAGCTTAAGTACTGGTGACTATCCCGCTAGGGAACTGTTTTTAAATAGTAAAATACTCACGTTACCCAGCGTGTACATAATAGAGGCATGCAAATACGTGAGACAAAATCTTCATCAGATACCAACTCATAGTCAACTCCGGGGTAGGGTGACGCGCAGGCGCAATCAGCTGGTTGAGCCTGCGTGCCGCCTCGCGAAAACTAGGAAGTCTATACATGTTATGGGAATAAGACTATATAATATTTTGGATGATGAAATAAGGCAAGCTTCTAGCGATGCAATATTTGTCCGCAAACTGAAGGCAATCCTACTAGAAAGGGCTTGCTATACTATCGATGAGTTTCTCGATAGCTCTAGGTCATTAGCCTACTAATATACCTTGTAAATAAATTAAATTATAATTGTGTAGCGAAGTTTACATACAATGTAAAATACTTACCTATTTATTTTATTTTTTATATGACTGACTGTAAAATGACGTGTAAATGTAAACTTTTACCAATAAAAAATCAATCAATCAATCAATCAAACGATAGTTATAGGTTTATTTAAATACGCTAGAGCCTGCCTGTATACTGTTAAACTATGGGTAAGACATGAGAGACGTGCAGCGTCTGTGTGCTTTGTGTAGCGTGCACTCAAGACGCTCTCATACGTTTTACTTGTGTTTGCCAAGACCAAGACGGACCGCCCCAATCTCCCGCAGCCCCGCTCAAGCGGCCACTTAAGGGGCTCCACGCGGAATTCCACGTTTTTTTTATTATTATTGTAGTTTTGGGCTAATAAAGATGCCGCGTCGACCAGATGTGATCTATTGTGGCAGCCCTTTATAATTCATTACTGATTCCCGTTGAGTCCAGAAAGTTCCAGATTCTTTGGGCTGTAATGTTGTGTATCTCATGAGGTTTTTTTTACGAGTTTTCACTCGATATTCCGCTACGAATACTATAAGTACAATTACTAAACAATTTGTCATCGATTCATCAAACTCTTATCTTGACTTTCAAGAGACAGATTTTGAAAAAAATGTATAGATAATTTGTAATTATTTTTTCAAACATGGTCTAAAAAAGCACATTTTTCGATATTCTATAGAAGTTTATGCTGTGATATATGTGAAATCTACATGTAACTGTTCCCATTTGAAGCTTATAAGATCCTAAGACAGGTTTTAAATTTAAACTTATTGGTACAAAAGTTATGTACTTACAAAAAACTGTTATTTTGGACTAAAATTGCCAAAGTTTGATGCCGTATATCTCAAACACAGTAAATATGATAAGCTAATTTTCTTAAGGCCGTTGGGGTTAATGTAATAAGCCATAAAAACTACTTGAAAATTAAGAGATACAGATCGAAGGTCATTGGGAGCAGGAACGGCCGTAAGTCGTAAAGCCTTTGGGCGAAGAATGATCCTGCCCGCTTCGAGCAACACGGGCCTCCACTCCAACACGTTCAAAGGGGCCTCCCTTGCAGAGCGACATATTACCGCACAAATGATTCTGTCACTTTTTGCAGGGAAAAGTTCTCACATGTACGGTCAACCAATTATAACCCTGGGCCACTCTAGAACCATGTCAAAATGACAAGGAGTAAGAGATTTCCTACAACGAGTTATAGCGTCACTATGACATGGTTCTAGAGTGGTCTAGGGTTCCAATTGGTTGACTGTAATTCTCACACACTTTTGTGTACTGATTATTATATTCACACCACAGACCCGCGTATGCCTATCTGGGCTTGTAGTTTCCCTCTCCTAGACTACCCTCCCTGTCGCTTGAAAACTGCCCGTAACGAGATCTTAAACCCACTGGGAAAAAAATTCGCCGTGAGTGTTTGATAGTATTCTCAACATTTCCAGATACTGATAATCGAGTACCTCCATAACCGAAGAGAGAAGAACCCCAACGACAAGAACCTGTTCGGCTTCACGGTGCCCGCCTGGGCGTGGCAGAGCTACAGCACCATAAGGACCTTCACGTTTGGCGCGTGCTGCCAACAACTGCTGGCCAATCTGACCAAATATTGCGTCGGGAGGCTGAGACCTCACTTTATGGACGTGAGTACTACGGGATATGATTGCTTACGAATCTGACCCGTTTTTGCTACTCTCTTGCTAAATTTGAAAGCAGTGATCGAAATGTATCGTATTGCGTTGTTGCAATGGACTAGGTTTCACTGTGCCTGCTTGGGGTTGGCAGAGCTACAGCAGCATACGGACCTTCCCGTTTGGCGCTGGGTGCTAGAAGCTTGCTGGCGAATCTGACCAAATATGCCGTTGGGAGGATGAGATCTCACTTTATGGCTGTTAGTGTCGAGATTTTTTATCCACTTGCCTTTGGAAATAGTGACCGAAGTCATGTGTTATTGCGTTGATATCATTTGGTGGTTGCGGTTGAATGAGAGCAACGTAATCAGTACGTCACCGAATGCAGTTTGTATCGAGTTGACCAAAAATTGTCTACCTACGCGCGTCTTGATTTGGTAAGAGCTGCATGCGATGACGCAATCAACAGGCCTAAGATGGCTATCCACGAATGTCACCTGGTAATGTTATTGCTATAAGTTGATGAACAGACAAGTTGCACGGTGATTGCTGTCAAATGTGGATAACTGATTAAAAATATTAGGAATTGTCATAAAATACTGACAAACTGTTGACGTCGATATCGTCTTCGCATTAAGATGCCATTATGTTTTTTTTTTAATACTACGACGGTGACAAACAAGCATACGGCCCGCCTGATGGTAAGCGGTCACAGTAGCCTATGAACGCCTGCAACTCCAGGGGTGTCACATGCGCGTTGCCGACCCTTTAAAAACTTTAACACTCCTTTTTTGAAGAACCCCATACTGTAGTCCACCCTGCAGGGTGGCAATTCATTTGACAACTGAGGTACCATTGCGGCTGTAAATGCATTGCTGTGCTTAGTATTTAGTATACTAGAACACGGGCCATGTCACTGTCAATTTACTTGATAAATTGGGTTGAGTTACAGTAACGAAAGCAACTGAATTTATTTTACTATTCTCCAAATGAAACGCTAGAAGTAGCAAATTAGGTACTCGGAATGTAAACTTTATAAATGTTCACTGAAAATTATGAATTACAAAGATGCCGTCATGATATTGACGGAAACAAAGACTTATTACGTTTACAGTTTTCAAAGGAAATGATTAATTGATAGCACTTATCATTTCGCACATCAGCATAATTGCGTCGTTTTCCATTCATAAGATTAATTATCTATATTGCTATAGATAATTATTTATGTTTTCTGTTAATGCGACATCAACAATCATTTTGATATTGGTAGGTACTCCAGTTAATTCTAAAGGCTTAGTTTTGTAGGTAGACTACGAGTAGGTAGGTATGTTGTAAGATAGTTTGTAACAAAGAAAAACTTAAGTACGTAATTTAAAAGTTTTAAGTATTTTTTGGCCATAATATTTTTATTATTATTACGCGTCACTCATACTTTTACATACATACGTCATACATTACATACGTCACTCATACAATTAGTCCAGACACGGCTATGATACCTACTACCTACGGATCATTCAAAATATCAAAAGGAAAAAAACGGAATACTTATGTTATGCACTTTGTTGTCCGTCCGTCCGTCCGTCCGTCCGTCCGTCTGTCCGTCTGTCTGTCCGTCCATCTGTCTGTCTGTCTATCTGTCTATCTGTCTGTCAAGACCCTTTATTTCGGGAACGCGTAAAGGTAGCAAGTTGAAATTAGTACTATATACACAAATTTGCGGTCCCATGAAGCTGTGAAAAATCGAAACCTCAACTGAGAGTACTGAGTACGTCCACGCAATCTCAAGATACGGCTGTTTATGTCGCATTTCCTATATATTTGCAATGGGAATCAAAATTTATAATTTAATTTTCCTCTTGATCTAGAATCATGAAATTTGCTTATGCTGCACAAGTACAGGAGAAAATCCGAAAACGGTATAATTGCCGCACACAGAGTTCCGTGCCACCAGTATTTTTAAGTACCTAAGGTACGTAAGGTAGTAAATTGGGGAAGGGAGCATCTTTTGTGCGGAACCCTCGGTGGGTGAGTCCGACTCGCACTAGGCCGATTTTTTATTGTTGTGTCGCAATCCATGATTTCGCTATTGGCCCCGACGGAAGATTAGGGCTGTACAATAAGCCGGCATCATGCTGAGGGGAAACCATTTCGTAGTTGATCATCTATTTCTTTGTTTTTGTGTAGGTATGTTCAAATTTTATCTCTGTGTATGTAGTTATAGTATTAGCCGTGTATAAATGTATTTTATTTTTTTCTTCCTATGTTTGTAAGAGTCCGGTATCAAAATACATGTCGTTATTCCAGGTATGTCGCCCCATCTACAACGAGTCATTGCCGGAGAATAGCCTGGGCTACATTCAGATCTATACGTGCACCAATGTGGATGATCCAGCCATACTTAAGGACATGCGGTTGTCCTTCTTCAGCGCTCACTCCAGCTTTGCTATGTATGCGGCTGTATTCTTTGTTGTAAGTTTTTTATTTATATTTACCACGATCCCTGAAAGCGACGAATACCGATCGTGCAGGTTCTTTGATCTACTTTGTACTGGCACTCTGTAAAACATCTGTATGTCATGAAATACTTAAAGCTATTAAGTTGATCTGACATTGCAAAATATTGAAGCCAAGCAAAGGAGTTACTGTTATTGATCGGTTTTACAACTGCATCTCTAGGAACATCACTCATGCTTACTAACTTTGCATGGGAAAGTCTAAATTCCAGGATGTTAACTCCACTCTACTCGTACTTTTAAAACTACTAAGTACCGTGTACCCGTACCATACAATTTTGTATAAGCGTGCCAAACGGGAAAGATCATTTCTACTTCCTTTTAGCCGAAGCAGTTAACGACCTGTCTAATTAAGTTGGTTTGGTAATTAATGAAAGAGGTCCCGGGAGTGAATCCTGGTAAGGCTATTTATTTGTGTCCTTAATATTTGCTCTCGAATGACAAAAGTTTTCTTTAGATATTGCTCAGTCTGTGTAACATTATCCCTATTTATAAATTAATACATTGTGGGGAAACCTGAATATTACAAAGTGGCGCTGGTGATTCTTAAGCAGATTATTCTCGTGATTTCCAGATTTATATCCAGTTTAAAGGCAGATGGCGAGGCTCGAAGCTGCTCCGTCACGCTGTCCAGTTCTTAGTAATCATGGCTGCCTGGTACGTGGGGATGACGCGCGTGGTGGAGAACTACCATCATTGGAGTGATGTTGCCGTGGGCTTTATTAACGGCGGCATCATTGGATGTTTTATGGTAAGACATTTTATTACCATCCTAATGGTGTTCAGTCCTTCATAAGGATGGGACCTTGGTATGTGGGGAAGACGCGTGTGGTGGAGAACTTCCATCACTGGAGTGATGTTGCCGTGGGCTTAATTAACGGCGGTATTTTTGGATGTGCTATGGTGATTCATTTTACTACTGTCGTAATGGTGTTCAGTCCTTCATAATTATGGGATCTTGGTATGTGGGGATGCCGCGCGTGGTGGAGAATTACCGCCACTGGAGCAACGTTGCTGTGGGCATCCTCCGGCATCTTTGGATGTTTGATTGATTGATTTGCTACTATCAAGGAATTCAGTTCTTCGTAATCATGGCCGCTTGGCACTTAGAGATGACGCGTATGGTGGAGAACTACTACCACTGGAGCGACGTTGCTGTGTGTTTTACAAACGGTGGCATCGTTGGATGTTTGATGGTGAGACCATGTGATTGTCACTGGTGATTAGTGTACAAGTAATAAAATTTATAGTTACTATTTTAATAGAGTAATTAGTGTAATTACCAACACAGTCTTTGTTCGTAGGCTACTCGTATCAGTGGAACAAATTACATGTGTGTATGAAAATAATCCTTGCCAACATTAATCCGCTCAAGGCTCGCGGCTCAGGCACAGCCGTTGCACAAACACTCAGGTAGCTTAACATTTTAGCCTATTTCACTTTCTGCCTGCGCTTTATCGGAGACGGTTAAAATAAAATACAATGTTATCTACCAGCATTGTTTATCTTATTACTTATGGTCGATGTTGGTAAAATTAAGCGAGGAGACATTTTTGCGCGGGAGATATCTAGTAAGGGCACTTGCACCACCCAGGGTTTACAGCTAACCCGGGGTTAAGCTATCAAATTCCATACAAATAAACGCTCAAATCCGGTTTTGTTATGTGGCTAACCCCGGTAGGAGCAAGTGGCCCTAAGAAGTTTTAAAACTCAAACTCAACTATTTCGGTAGACATTTTTTATAAATTGGTACATTCAACGACATACGTTGTATATCTTGTTTTTTCTTATCTTATTATCTTCTGGATACAATTATGATGCAGTTTCATTTGACGGTGAAGGTAGTTGCATCTTTAACTCTTTCCAGACCGCTCGTGCTTCTCTTACTTTCTCAATGTATTCCGTCCACAGCAATCGATGCGATTTCATTGATAAAAAGAACACGTTTGCCAACAATATGTTTACCCGAAGGCCTAGTATAAAAATTGTACGACATTAACTCCTCGACCGCGTTAGCGTATCGAGGGGTCAAGATATGAAAGTTGCCGGATGATTTAAATAAACGGCAAACATAATTTGAACTCCCGATACGCTAACGCGGTCGAGGAGTTAATGTCGTACAATTTTTATACTAGGCCTTCAGATTCGGAATCATAGCCACAGCTGGGTCTAGCAGCGAAAGAGGACCATAGTCAGCAAGAAACATGAGCAATATAGTCCCCAGAACAGGTGGTATGCCAGCAATAACGCACGCTAGTGTTGCAACCAGCACTTTCCCGCACACTTCCCGACAAGAAATCTTCTGCCGTCTTAGAAGCAGCACCAAATTGTAAACCACCTTGATATACAGCACTATATTAGTCAGCAAAATCGACAACTCTATTAAAGTCACTATCATCCAACAAATCACCCACAAATCTGAACCCAAGATCATCATAACACCTTCGATAATAGGAAGCACCCACGAGAATAAACAAGCTAGCAGATATTTGCATCTCACTTTAGCACTGTTGAACACTTCAACCACAGCAGTGTGGATCATGATGGTGCTGATCATTTGCCAATGGGTCATTTGAACATGGGTGATTAGAATTACTACAGTGGTTATGAAGAATTCTAAGGATAGTATTTCCATAGTTGACCAGACGTGCATCCAGGTCAAGAAGTTGGTACCAGCGAGGATGAAGCTGAGAAAGGCGAAGTGCCGGAACTGCCGCCATTTCTTGAGGAGGATCCAGGAGATGATGCCGAAGAGAACGCTGGTTATGGAGAGGACTAAGCTGAGCACGTATAGTGTTAATGAGATTTTTTCCAAAATCGTCATCTTCTTTGATTACGTTCAATTCAATTATCGCCGTCCTTCTCAAAGTAGTTGTGATTGATTTTACACTGCTTCAGTCAATTATAACCATAGACGTTTTTGCAATGGAAATAATAAAAATAGTATACTGTTATACATTCAATTTTGTAACCCATTTACGGATAAAGTTTTTAAGTTAAGTGAATGCAAGTGCTATACTTGTAAGAGCGGTTTTGGTAACTACATGGCTATGAATGACAACTTCAGACGACAATAAATAAGGAAAATATGGTTATTATTAATATTCAATAATGAATTCCGGGCATCTCAATGCGTCACAGGTGTGATGTCATAATTTCCTCAGGAGTACAATAAAATAATTAAACATAAATCGGCCTTGTTATAATAGATTTATGGTCCATTATGGCTATCGAATTGTGGTAGTACTTAGTGACATTTGCTTGTCACCCGCCTATTTAAGAACATTAGAACATTAAACGTATAAGGAATATTGTTCTACCTTATAATAAGCAAACAGAGTATTTATTTGTTTGCTTATTTAGTGCAACAATTTAGTCAAAATTATTAGACATTAGAATAAATATCGAATAAGCAGGTAGGTACCTCCGCTAGGTGTGCTGAAAACTTGCTTCTTTCAGTTCCTTCTTCCAGCGCCAAATTTTTCGCGAGCTCCTTTTCATTCCAGGCGGTTATTTTATGGAACTCTACCTGTCGACATTAGACGTGCTAAGTCATTGCCAATTTTCAAAAATAAACTGAAAGATTTTTATTTTTCTTCTACCTAACGGTTTTCCTACTGTTATGCTGTGCTTTTGTAATATTTATGCGTATGTATGTTTATGTATGTTTATATATTTTTTTTATATAATTATGTGTATGACTTCCCTTTTATGTTAATTTTTTTGTTATATTAATTATGTACTCAGTTTTGGTTTACCTATACATTGTTTGGATTTCCATGTATATTGACTCCTCTACCCAAAGGTTGTCTGGAAGAGATCGCGTCTTAGCGATAAGGCCGCCTGTTGTCTACCAGTGTTTATATTTAAGTGTTTAATGTATATTGTTTTTATTTCCTTGTTGGTGAACAATAAAGAGTATTTGTATTGTATTGTATTTTACCTACAGGATTTTAAAAACCTGACTATCTCCTCTATCGCAATTGCGCATCTGGCACGTGGTTCATTCGCTGGCGGTATGAGCCGTATGTTTCCCTATCTGGTCGCTAGATTTTTCTCAGCACTTTTCTCTCAAGCGCTAGTTTTTGTTCTATTTTCTGAGTCGAAGCCCAGGTTTCACAGGCGTATGTCACAACTGGTCTTCAGCCATTTTCGCGAGAAGAGATCCAAAAATTTTTTTTTAAAGAGAGGTAAATTAAATGTTTTTCTTACTCAGAATAACGAGCTCTTTCAATCTAGGAGAAAAAAAAACGATAAAAAAAGGTCTCAGAATTTTCAAATGTTTGACGTACTCTCCATTTTGTAACCGCTGTACTTCATAAATATTTATGCATCTGTATTCAATTTTGACCTTTCTTACCTTGTAATAAGTTCCAAAGTGTATAGATATTTATAGACGTGACTGTACAAAGTGTTTGAAAAATGGCAACGAAATTGTAAAATAAATTTGGGTCTGTTTTTCCTCCTAGTACGATCGAAAGAGCTCGTTATTCTGAGTAGGAAAAACATTAAATTCAACTGATTTGGAAAAAAAAATTGTATCTCCTTGCGAAAATGCCCCTTCGGATAGTTGGGTAGATGACGACTTTTGTGATTATGTATACATTGATATATTCTATTTCCAGGTAACACACGTGCTAGTACCCACAAAGCGCCTACCCATAACCTGGCAGGACGCGGTCCCGGGGCCCTCGTTGCCGGTGGCCCGGTGACGGCCACGGCGCCAGCGGTTTCGGCTTCTGGTCGTTCTGCAGTTCATACTGATGATGATGCTTAGGAAAAAAATGTGACACAATGGACTGTGACATTAACGTTATAACTTTCACAGTGATCCGAGCGCTGTACTGCGAATTTTACTTAGATTGTGTGTATGTGTATTTTGACCTGTTCGCCGCCTCGTCAAAAAAGTAATAATGTGCCATCGAAAAGCAACAAATAAACATAAGTAAATTCACACTTAATATGAAGGCGTGGCGTGCGGGGCATGAAATGCTGACTAAAGCTAAACCAAGCTAAAAATATCAATTTATTGCTAATTTTAATACTATGATGTAAAGACGGAGTTGATGTGATTTACATAGGTAATTACTAGAGATTAAGGAAGTGAGTGAGGTTAGTTTTTTGTAACTAATTAAAAATCGCAGTATAGAGAGCCGTGCCAGTATATCGCGCGTGAGATATTACCGTTCTCTCTTCTCTTCTTACCCTTCTCTTCTTCTGTCGACTTGTTATAATAACTTATAATTAATACAGTTACAAAGAGACAGGTAGTCCATCTCACGCACGATGTAGTCACCATCAGATATATCGAAGTTGCTGAGATGCTCACAAATATCTGAACAAGCACTCTAACGCCTTGATTGACAATGGCGGTGTGTTCAAATATATGTGAGCACCGAAGCAGCTCCGATATATCTGATGGTGATTGTACATTTAGGGCTCACTTTTGGAAGTACTATTTTGTCTTCATGCAACAAGTTCCTAATACCTATTGGGGGAAGGCATGGTTTAACTTTTACCGCGCTGACCTTCACTTTTACGTTTTAAATTATAACAGAAATTAAAATTGGGATTTTTTGTTGAATTTAACTACTTTAGTGTGGTAAAGTTAAAGCGTTCGTGTCACAAAACATTGTATGTGTCAAAAATATGTTGTTAGGTACATTAAAATTTGATCTAGACCAGGGGTTCCCAATCTGTGCACCGCGAGGCGCCCAGCCAAGTACAATGGGGCGCCGCGATCCTAGGGATCGCGGCGCCCCATTGTACTTGGCTAGGTTGAGGCGTGGACTGAAAAGATTGGGAACCCCTGCCCCAGATTGTTATAATTTTATCGCGTTTATATTAATTCTATATTTTATTAGTGAATTGATAAAAAGTTTTGTATCGTCTCGGTTTATTTATCCAAGTATGAACATTCTGGCGCCTAACGAAATACAACAAGCAGTAAGTAGTCAATAGTTTATATTTCCAGTACACATCGATTCACGAAAGTTGGCACGGAATGTGTATGAAATGAATGACGGTTTCATTCATTTTTAGCGCCGGCTTTCTTCAATCGATCATAATTATAAGACTTAATATGTAATTAGACCACGGGTTACAAACCTCTGCCGAAAATAACTCGTGATTTCATAACCTAAAATAATTATCTACATGCTACTTAACATGATGTACCTAATCGCTAGAGAAATATGTTTATTGTGATAAGAGTAAGATGTTTGTAGAGTATGACACACGGTTATGTACCTAATGAATAAGCTTTATGTAAATATGTAAGAGCTTATGTTAGTCAGTTTTTTAAACACTAAATTAGGATAGGTATATTTTTGTAGAAATTTTGAAACGTCTGGTTGATGTTACTGGTGACTGAAGAGCTGGTGGCTTCCTCGCACAACGTATCGGCATTGCGATAGAATGAGGATATGCCGCCAGCATCCTACGTGCAATGCCTCAAGGTCCTAATTTAGATTTAGGATAGGAAGCTTGTAACTTATTGTATATATTTTGTCAGTTATATTTTTATTTAATTTTCCTCGGGGTATTGTGTCCAAATGCCCACGTAAGTACCAAGAGTTTTTATGATACAATGAACGAACTAAAAAATTTTAAATAAAATCTTAAGATCGATGGATATTATGTTTATGGATTAGAGCAACACATAATAAATAAATAAATATTATAGGACAATCTTACACATACAAGATGTCTTCGTTATGTTTAGTCATGCTCTGCTCTGTATGTATATGCAGTTCTGAATACTGAGTAATATTTTTTAAATTAAGTTGTGTAGGTACTTAATTTGCTTTTTCTCACTGCACGGGTACAACCATAGGTGTTTTACGTGCAATAATATTTAAACTAAATAAATAAATAACTTTAAACTTATATTGCTTACTGTGCGGCCAACTCCTAAATCGTGAAAAAAAAAACATCTGAATAGTTAAAATATATAAATAACAGTGACTTCGATATAGTATCATAGTAACAGGTACTTAATCATTGTGATCTAATTAAGCTATATGTCATATACCTACTACTCTTCAATCAGACTATGGCTAGATATAACAAATACCTTGTATTTAAACAGTCGACGGTCCCATAGTGTTTATTGGTTCAACTTTGTTCCCGTCACCCCACCGTACATTGAGTCGTATAGTATCTGTCTGTACCTACCTAAATACTTAGGTTTGTTTCGCACTTGAGAAGACTATGTAAGTGTGAATGAGAACGAGTGTGTGTTTCATGACGTTTGTCATTAATTCAGGTGTTCAGGTTAGGGTAGGTACTGTTTCTTTCTTCTTTCTTTTTTTATGAAAAAAAAAATGTAAATTCATTTGCTAGATATTTGTACATAGTTTTATTAATGTTCATATTTTTGTAAATATAATGATTCCTACATACCTACTAAATTAACGACGCTTGGTTAAGTAAAAATCAGTCAATGTTGATAATGCAAAAAATATACGAAAATTGCACATGCATTTATATTCCTTTCATTTTTGACCTATTTTCAAATATATTGACTAAGGACCCTTTACCAGTATAAGGATTTCATAATTGATCAACTTATTAAATTTAATAAATTACGGACAACTATTCTTAGGATGCCATTATCAAGCGTGGAGTAGTGCGCGACGACTCAGGCTAATATGTCCGAAACATATCGCGCATGGTGACTAAAAATAAGTGAGTGTTATCCGTAACTTATTATTACAATAACATTTCTCACGATAGTTTACACTTGATAAGTTATTAACTCTTTTAGGTATATTAATTAACCTTATAACAATCGCGGAAACAAGAAATTTCAAATTTAACCTATACCTATGACTTTGACATAAAGTGTAGTCGAATACATACTAGTGTAGCGTCGAGCACTGGTACTTCTACCTTACTTACCTTTATATTTAGATATTTTATTTATTTATTTTATGATCAATTGATCAATGATCATAGACCAAAGGTAAAATTATTTACTTATTGTCATAAACTTTACCGAACAGAATTCAGAAAATACAAATGTCACTGCCTTGGCATTCTAGATCCGTAGGTCTACACCTACGTTTAAAATGTCTGTCCTCTGACCTTGTTTCACTCGGTCCTCACACTAAGCCGGATCAAAACGATAATATTTATGGTTCCTACATTCTATACCAGCAAATGAACGAATATCGAAAATTGACATTGACGGAAATACCTCTTTGTCACTCTAATTACGCAAGTGTGACAGAGGTGGAGATACAAATCCGCTATCGTTCGATTTTCGTGGTACTAGCCCTACAACCATGTAGGGATTAATTTCAAACAGATAACATATCCGTCCATACAAAAAATCAATACGCAGAAATTGCAAAATCATGTGTTGTGATGAATTTAATAACGGTATTCAAGGTGAGCACTCGAAGATTATTCACCTATCGCTATCAGTATAGTGCTTCGCTCGCTCGGTGCGGACGTGTAGCGAAATATGTGAAAAAAATGGTTTTTTTTTGTGTACGGATTTAAGAGTCGGACTCTAGCTGTCTTTAAATGACGGCGTGTAAAAAAATATAGTAGTATACACTACTTACAGGTTGTTTTGACACCTCGTCATTTAATTGTTCAAATATTTGGGTTCTTTGTGATTATGCCTTAAAATACAGAGATAGAATTTAGATTAGAGAAGAGATAGTGAAAAAAGGACTAAAAAACTTACTAGGAAAAAAAATGTTAATGTCAAATGATGCCAGTCGATACTATTTCCATCACCATCAAAGATTGAGACCAACCAAGTTTACAGTTAGTATGGGAACGAGTGAAAAACAAAGTCTCTAAAGTCAGTTTTTCTTTTTTTAAGTTGCCCTATTCGCGTGCTGCTCAAACAAGTTTCCATTTTGTATATATGTCAATAACCTGTCGCGCAAAACTGCTGCGGCTCTTTATTTTAAAATAATAAAGATTGAGAAATAGGCCCCAGTCATTGACTTATTAAAAGACACACACACAAAGAAAAATAAATACGTCAAAACTTGTGGATCATAATGACATAAGCGAAAATTTTTGCATCACGATACAAATGATAAAAGTTTCGTACGAAAAAGAGCTTACTGAAGCATTAAGTGTCAAATTCATACACAGAACTATTGACAATGTCAAAACTTTACAGGCTGTTGGCACTTAACGAAACCACGCGTTCTAAAGAAGACTATAAGAAAAAGTGCTGCAGTTGCAGCACTTCTTTTTATTATGGCGAAAGCTTATGCTAAATTTTTTAAGGCGTCAGTTTCTTGGGTATCCAGTTTTTTTATCTTACATCTATGGGCCCAATCCTATTCAGCGCTGAGCGGCTAAGTGTTGGTGGCCTAGCGGTAAGAGCGTGTGACTTTTAATCAAAAGGTCGCGGGTTCAAGCCCCGGTTAGTACCAATCGCGTGAAGGAAAACATCGGGAGGAAACATGGAAGGACAGACGGCAGTCGCTTTCGTAAAACTACGCCTACACCAAATCTTGGGATTAGTTGCCAAAGCAGACACCAGGTTTTCTAAGACATAAGACGGGAAAACGCTAGGAAGAAGAAGGAATATTTAGGCTAAGTCCAGTGGATTTTCCTAACTTAATTATTTTTTATCACAGGTCAAAACCAAAACATGAGATAACGAATCAGACATTTCAACGTGACACAAATATATCAGTGCGTGAAAATAGTGAAGTGTGAAAAATTAACAAAGTATGCAATTATATGAAATATAAAAATCCTTCGATTAGCAACAAACAGTGCAATTCTTAATCAAAATCTAATCTATGAGTGATATTAAATACTATGCGATACTATCATTTAGTGAAACAAGTGCAATTCACCTGATAAAACTGTGTAATCGTACATAACAATCACTGGCATGAGTGTGCCAAAAGTTTCATTACATTTTCGTTTCTGCTGATTTTTCTTCGGTTCTTCTAAGATGGCTCAAGACAAGTTAATATGGAAGATCGTGCTGGATTTTGTTATATTATGCTGTTGTAAGTATTTTTTTTGTTAATTTATTTAATAGTTTTTATCATCGTTATTTATTTGTTTTACGTAAAAAAACTGTTTCTTCTTTTTATAGTCAGAATAATACACTGATATCGCCTTAAGAGTTTGTTTTCCTTTAAAAACGATTATGAATTTAGTACTATTTCTGTATGATTTAACGTGAATCAGTGTCTTTCTTTTACCAGCTTAATAGCACACATTTTTTGTATTTTACACTATAATTACTATTTAAAACGAGATATTTACCATGTACATTTGTTTTTGGGGCCGATGTTCGCATGGGAAACATTTTAGATAACGCGATTTCAGTGACCACTAAGATACCTAATATACCTATCTTGTCTTGTATCTTTTCGTTAGATTGCGCTTATCTCCGTATATTATGTTTAGATAAGGTTATGCGGAAGTTGCCCCAGTTTTTAGTTAAATCTGCGAAACATGATGTATCGTGCAATGAGGTCAACACTACAGCCATACTTCGCCCGCGTAGAAATGTGTAAATGCTGAAATAAACACAAACAAAATAAATACAATAACGTACATTCTGACTTCGTAATTTTAGTTAATTTGCATGCACATTGGGTTCAGAGTCAGAAATACTAAATATGAACAATTTACTGAAAAATTTACTTTGTATAATTTTAAAGCACACAATCATGTATAATATATATACACATAATACTATAATTAAGCCATTTACTATTATTTTTTCTTTTTTAATATTTTCGAATTAATGTAAGTTAAACAATGTTATTTTTCAGTAAAAACATTTATTCTTATATATTTCACTTATTTTAGGCATTGAAATGCTTATCAAAACATTTTACCAAAACTCAGAACATAAAAATATAAAATAACTTTACTCTTCTAATATAAAGTATATTTTTTCTAAAGCCTATGCCTATGCTAATGGTAATTAATATTAAAGTGTATTTCTGTATCTTTAAAAATCCAGAAAGAAATAATGGTAACTCCCAATGTGCACTGCAAGGAACATCATTTTACGATTAAGAACTTTTTTTATATATGTCCTTAAGAATAATAAAAAATATTTCACTAAAACACGCATTTCGGATAATTTTTATGTCACAATTCTCATAAGAAAAAAAGTCATGATTCATTTATAAAATCAAGGATCAGATGGAACGCTCCTGTGTCGTACTACTAGTTGTCGGCATTAATGAAAAAAGACGGAAGTAGAAAACTTCTCTGTCAAACTTCAGCTGTCAAAAAGATCGCCATTGAACCGATCATTCACGATATCTAGGTGGTATTCAAATACGTAGGAAAATTTTAAAATGGCATTTAATATTTTTTTATGTACAGCGTAATGTACACTGGGTTGTGCGTTTATGCTGAGTGATACTTTGTACAATGTATTGCACATTGGGAGACACGAGGCTGCTATAGTCCCCACGCTTTTATTTTTTTCGCGGACGGATTCAGGTTTCATCATGTTTTTTCTTTATTCGAAATGCACTAGTAAATATCAAATGACATTATTAGATAGAAACACTCCAAATACCTATCTATACCTATTTGACGCTGATACATAGATTAATGGATAGATGCTTTTAAATTATGTTAACCCATAATCATATTTATATTTCCAGTGGCCTCCCCCCTCCTGTACTTTTTTGTCTGGCGAGCGTCAGCTCTGGGGGGGTTTTTCGCGGGAGACCTGAGCCTCCAGCTGCCGTATAGGCAGGCAACGGTACCTGAAGTTGTGCTAGCGCCCGTTGGTTTCACCCTCCTTATAGTCACAGTAAGTTTCTAGTTGAGCCAGATACTTTCAGTGGCCTCCCTCCTATCGTAAGCCAGAGCTGGAGGTATCTTCGCGGAAGACCTTAGCCTTTACATGCATATACCCAGCAAACGAACCTGAAGTCATACTGGCAACTGCTCTCGTCATTGTCACGGTACGGTACATATTTTTTACTAACTTTGCTTTCTGAAAACTCCATTTGATGGTTTTCTATTGAGGAAAACTCTTACTTTTTTGTATATCTTAAGCGGAGGAGCTTTGTTGTTTACAAATCTTAAAACTATCATGTTAAAACGGCTAATTCAAGCATTTCAGAAAATCAACCGATTGAGTTGAAATACTTAATAGTCTGAATAAAAGTAGTTATTGCGTATAAACATAACGTTTAACGGCCTCCTAGCCTAGTTGGTAGTGACCCTGCCTACGAAGCAGGAGGTCCCGGGTTCGAATCCTGGTCAGGGCATTTATTTGTGTGTTTATCACGAATATTTATTCCTGAGTTATGGATGTTTTCTATGTATTTAAGTATTTATATGTATCTATCTATTATATATATCGTCGTCTAGTACCCATAACACAAGCCTTATTGAGCTTACCGTGGGACTAGGTCGATTTGTGTAAGATTGTCCCACAAATATTTATTTATATTTATATTTAAAAAAAAAACATAATGTTGTCAGACACATATTTGTTACTTATTATCAAGCAAAACGAAGCTTAAAGGATGACTCGATTTTTAATTGTATGAAAATACAAAAATACTTATTACACCTGCGTAAACTTTGATTTTCCTGTTGTAATTAGAAGACGCCAGGCGGCCTGTCTTGCATACTCGTATCTATTCGTTTCCGTCCTTTGTTAAACACGTTTTCTTTTGTTCTTGATTTAGTTTAGAATTCATGTCAAGTATTATGTATTTGAAGTACATATAATTAATACATAATATTTTCCTCGATGAAGGAATGTCTGAGCGCCAATAGATAGAGGAATACCCACCTAGTACTTCCCCATAGATAAGTTTTGTAAAACCACAGTTGATCTTGCACCGCCAACAAATGATCTGTTTTGTCCAAAGGTTGACTGGTAGAGAATGCCTTATAGCATTAAGTCCGCCTGTTGTACGTTTGTATTTCCTTTTTTGCAATAAAGATTAAAATAATAAATAATAATAAGTAAAACACTCTACTTTTCATTTCGAATACGATGAAAGGCGCATTTTATAACTATAACGGTAACTCTTTTAAACATGGTAAATAAACATGGGATCTGAGTTAAACGTCAGAAAGGAAATTTTACAACAAACCCATTTAGATAAACATATGCTTCCACGCTTCCAGGTATTACTCGTGGAATACGTCCAAGAGAAGAAAGGCAGGAGTGTAGGCGAGAAGTTCCTTTGCGACCACCTGGTGCCCGGCTGGGTGTGGTCCAGCTACGTCACTATCGGTATCTTCACGTACGGCGTGGTGGTACAGCAGGTTACCTCGGAGACCATCAAGTACATCGTTGGGAGACTGAGGCCACACTTCTTTGATGTAAGCTATGCAAAGCCAAACTATATTTCTGGACTGTTCAAATGTAGAATTGAGATGTTGGAGTATTGGTAACCCAGCGGAAGGGTGACATTGGAATAGAAGGGGTCCGTTACCTGGCTCGTACTAATAGATTGTCCTATTACCAAAAATATACCTAACTTTTATAATTTAAGATTTTAGAAAAATAATAGGCTTCATCGAGGAGCTCCAATAAAGTCGATTTTACTTAAAAATAATGTTTTTTTTTTAATAATAAATATTACAGGACATTCTTACACACATTCTTATTAACTACGTCCCGCAGTAAGCTAATTTAGGGATACTTATAGTCAAGATATTCGGGGCCACAGTCGTGGTCTAGATAGCTCAGTTGGCAGAGCGATGGGAGTGTATCCCAGAGTCGTCCAAGGTCATGATTAGTTCCACTTTAAGAAAATGTAATTACAAAAAGGAAGTCGCATTTATAAAATGTTTATACTCATGAAATTTTTAGTAAAGAAAACATTAGGATCAGGATCATACAAAGTGTCAATCACCGGTGTTTAACCTAAATGAGGTACAATGGTTTAGGTTCGCGTCAAGTGTCGGGTCATTCGCACCTCGTGTCAAACCTGTCATTTACCGTAACGGTGGTTACCGTGTCGTTGTTATTTACCTTTTACGGTTATTTTCATGCTTTGGAAAAACACCTATTGTTTAAATATGTAAACGAAGGTCATCCTCGTTGTAAAGGATATTTTAACACATACACATTTCAGCACTTTCAGCAATGTGGTCATCGCTTTTGCATACGGTTGCTAGTGCGCCTACAACCATCAGTTTCTAAATCCCAAACCTTTCATAAAAATGCGCTTTTTTCCTTAGACATCTTTCCTCAGGATTTTGCGTAAATTCTAAAATATGACATGCACAAAAAGCAATTGTTTTGTCTGGTCGCTTCCTGGACGGACTCGGATCTGGCCCCGCGGTAAGACATGCGACTTTCAATCCGAAGGCCGCGGGTTCAAATCCTGCCGGCTCATATCAATAAGTTTTTCGGGACTTAGTAAGAAATATCATTTGATATTTACCAATCGCTGTTCGGTGAAGGAAAACATCGTGAGCAAATAAAACTATTCCCAATAAGGCCTCGTTTACCCTCTGGGCGGGAAGGTCAAATGGCAGTCGCTCGTAAAAACAAGCGCCTACGCTAAGGATTAGTGGCCAAAGTGGACCCCAGGCTCCATGAGCCGGGAAAACTTTAGGAAGAAGACTGAGTGGGAGTTAATGAAGTCTATTTATGGATATTTCTTCTTACAGGTCTGCCGTCCGATCTACAACGCGTCCGACCCGGCCAATGCCAACGGCTACATCCAGGTCTACACGTGTTCAGATCCCACTGACCCTCGGGTGAGGGAGCTGAACTTGTCCTTTCCCAGCGCGCATGCTAGCTTCGCCATGTACACCGCCGTCTTCTACGTTGTGAGTACCTAACTGCCACATATAATGATATAAAGAACCACATCATATAGGAAATCAATCAATCAATCGGTGAAGGAAAACATCGTGAGGAAACCGATCTAATCAAAATAAGGCTTAGTTTACTCTCTAGGTTGGTATACTAGCGCCTACGCCAAATCCTGAATGAATCTTGAAGAAAAAAATAAGAAAGAAATCAATAATAATTTCGTAACAATTTGGTTCTCAAGTCAGCATGGTGCACCACATTGTTAACGCAATAGAAGCTACCGTATTCTCGCTCACCAGGCGGCGCCACCCATGCGTGGGTCCTGAGTATGAGAGAATTGTCAAAGTGACGTTGGAAATGTTCCTGCAGGACCCACGTTCCACTAGCGCCCCTAGCAGAAAATCGACTCGCGGTAATCCTCATTGCATGCCGAAGCACAGTCCGATTGCAATTTATCACCGCATTTGAGTCGATGTGTTAACCTCATTGAAATTGTATTAAGTATTTGAGTATTTCAAATATAACATTGCCAGTAAATTGCCACGGGGCTACGTAGCTAGATGATCTCACTCATATTTATTTAAAAATGCCAAATGTTTTGTCGTAGCAATATCCGATAGCATGTCAATGCCATCACATGCTTTAAAATCATATCACATGGTAAGAACATCCCAAATCATGCGTCATGCACCGAAATATTCCCTCCTTAAATAATTAATTATTTCTCCTGTTACATTATAACATTGAGTTCAATACAAAAGGACTCTTCTTCGTACTATTTTTCCTCTGCCAAAATAAATAATATCCAGAAACAGTACAAGCTTTGATTTTGGTTTGGGACTAGGTTCATCTGTGTCATGTGACTGACCTCAAATATTTATATATATATTTAATTTTTTCAGATATACCTTCAGCTGAAATGTAAATGGCGGGGATCAAAGCTGCTCCGACATGCTGTGCAGTTCCTGGCTATAATGGCTGCCCTATACTCTGGCCTGTCGAGGGTAGTTGAGAATTTCCACCATGGAGACGACGTTGCTGTGGGCTTCGCTATTGGCGTTGTTACTGCTGTTCTAGTGGTGGGTTCCCATACCGATTTTTTTACCTTCAGCTAAAATATAAGTGCGTGGCTATCTGCTGCGATATATGCTGGTCTGTAGCATATGTTTCTAATGGGAAAGAAATAAGGTGCAGCATGCAGGTTCTGTTAGGAAGCAGAGGAAACTGCGGTGCATATCTTCTGCTCCTACGAACCACTAGAAGAAGTATCCACCTGGGTAGGCAGGCACAACCTTATGACACACAGTCGTACACATACGCGACACATATTGTATAAGTTACAACTCAAATAATCTGGAACTTTCTGAACTCAACGGGTATTAGTAATGGTTTATAAAGGACTGCCATAATAAATCGCAACTGGTCGACGCGGCATCTTCAATAGCCCAAATGAGCATTTTCACCATGGCGGTTGGCGACGTTCCGGTTCTGTTGTTCTAGTGGTGGGCTTCTATACCAGCTTTAATGTATCCATCCAGATACTTTTAGCCAGACACTGGAGTTTGGCAACTTTAAATTAATGTTGACTGCTATAATTATATTTCCCGTTGAAACAAAAACGGTAATATGCATTTACTAATCATCCATCGCCGTGGTTTTTTTATTTTATTTCGAACGAAACTTGTAAAATGTTCGAAGTTGGACAACTGTAAAGAGACTCTATCCATATACTGTGATATGACGGAGATGATATGATTAAGACTCGTCTTGTATGTTGTATTTTCAGGTAAAGTACGTATTGAAACCTAACAAGTACATGGCCAATACGTGGCAGGAAGCAGCCCAGCAGAACATCCTGCCGCGGCCGGTGCTAGCACGGTGACCGAACATCTCCAGAATCTTGTCATTGACACTTGCGAATACGCATCGCTCCCAGGAATCGCTAGTGTAATCTAGTTTACTTTCGCGATGGACAGCAGTGCATATCTTTTGGCTGACATGATGAAGACAATTTGTACCGTTTAAACTTTAAACCCAAACGAAGTAGCTAGAATCACATTCGTACATGTCGCACAACGAGTTATGAGTGCAGCATGCCTACCACGAACATCGAAAATTGACATTGACGGAAAAACCTCTTTGGCACTTCAATATGCAAGTGTGACAGAGATGGAGATACAAATCCGCAAACGTTCGATTTTCTTGGTATCGGCTCTGATTTTGAATGCGCAGAGCAGTGTGGTGCAGTGTAATTGGGGTTGGGAGAGCGAGATGCGCTTATGCACCCACCCTTTTCACCGAGCGCTCACTTTAGTAATTTAGTGTGATATAAAATGTTATTGTAAGACTTTTATTTTACAGTTTTGAGATAAATAAATTTTGATTAGAATTAGAATTTATCAGGGGTTAAGGAATTAGGAAACCATAAGTGATTAAGGTCATGACTCCTTGCCATGCAAGGAAGTTTGCTGTACCAAATTAATCGCGTTGATTTATGCTTATCGACTGCTATTTTTCGTCTAAAGTGAAAGCCTACTGATTCTGTAATGTGTTTTTTCATATTATTTGAATTTAATATGACTAAAACTATCTTTGTAATTGTATGTTGAGTGAACTGTGCGATATACCAAATATTGGTTTTTCGCGTGATACTGATACATTATTACGAAATTCGAAATTTTTGCAGTACTTATTATGTTAAACAAACGTCACTCTTTTGAATATTCGAACAAAAGAGAGGCAGATAACTAAATTTCGTCTTTAGATATTCGTGGAACGTCGCCAGGGTGGAACATTTTCTCAAATGATAAACCGTCTATTAATAACCAGTATGGCCACCCATCAATACCTGGCCAACAAAACCGGCTACGAGCTTGTCGGTCCACGCTCAGTGTAAGTTTCCGTAGTTTATCGTCTGTCACAATAGACTCAATAGAGGAACTTAAAGGGGTTTCATAATCATAACAAGGAGTAACCTCGCAGCTCTCAGCGACATACGCTTTTTTAACGCAGACATTTTTTTCCAAGCAGCGTTTAGCAAAGGATATATTTTGAGTGTGATAAAAGTATTTATTTGTTTTTTTTAATGAGTAAATGGCGTTTTATACTATTTCGTATGTGTTTTGTGACGTGATCGATTTAATTGGTAAGGAAAACGTTTCATTAAAGTTTATTTATTTGTTTATGTGGCATGAGAAACATTTTGTAAGTTTTCGTTTTTAGTGCAGGCTTGGTGTGTTTGCTTACCGGTTATTTCTTAATATCTTAATTATAACAGGGGGGGGGGGCTTACCATGACGCGCTAACGCGATTCAGTTGACGACCTAAAAACTTAGTAGCTGCCATACAACTGAGACTAAACTGAACCTAAACTGATACGCGTTAAGACGTCATGGTAAGGCCCCTAAGCCTAAACTGAATCGCGTTAATATGTATATCATGGTAAGGCCCTACTAACTACGAGTATAGACAAAGTGTAATGGTGCAGGTATGATATAATATACCTACCTATTAAAACATATTTATAATAGGTTACCGCTACCGTGAGTGACCAGCGTGCGTAGTCAAGATGCCAATCGCTAACGCTCAGTCGCGAACGAAACGCAACTGTCATTGTCGCACTAATAAGGTAGAGTGATAGAGAGAAATAACTACGATACGTTTTGTAGCGTGAGCGATTAGCATCTTGGCTACGCACCCAGTTTTGTAAAAATATTTTAACAATATATCTGAGTTTAATACAATGATTCTAATATGTACAGTCACCCACAATAGTATCTTCCGCTATGGAAAACACGAAAATATCTGGCATAATCATATTTGTACAGCCATAAGAGCGTGTCAGATATTTTTGCGGGCTTCATAGCGGAAGATACGATTGCAGGCGACTGTACTTAAGCTTGTTAAGCTTGTGCCAAACTACAAGCTCCGACTATAGGCTAGGTGAGTTATTGTAGGTAAGTATGCTGAAATTCAGGAATGATGTTCTGACTCTGGTTTTATGTAATCGAATTGCGATGCCTTCTTCGTGTGATTATTTTGCATCATGTCTGTATTTTGTGTGTTTTGAGGGGGATTTGAACGAAAGATAAAAATAAAACTTAATTGTTTGAAAACTTGAGAACGTTTTTTCTTTTAATTTGTACTTTATAATTTTTTTAGGTAATTTTTACCGACAATCCAACATAGACCTTATTGAACACTCATACATGTCCAAAAAAGTCAACTTCCGTTTTGACACTTCGGTGATTGGCGTTTGAGGAACGCGTTTGTATTTACTATGGCGTCGACAATAAAGGGGTCGCGTCTGAAGGATGACTCAGGCTAGACAGGGCCAGTTTATGATGTCAGTCACAACCCTTAGCCTCTCTAGAACCATGTCAAAATGACAAGCAGTAAGAAATTACTTACAATCTGATTTATAGCGTCACTAATGACATTGTCCTAGAGTGGCCTAGGGTTCCAATTGGTTGACTGTACTTATTAAAATCGTATGTGTTGACCCCTGTCTTCGGGGGAGCATTATGATAAACTTGATAACACCTTTGACATATCAGAACATGTGTTGAGAAATCGAACTTTGTTCATAATAAACTTTGATCGATGAAGTCAAAGGGCGTATATTTGTTTTAATAATAGGGTAAGTACAATTTTTGAAAGGTGCTCATGAAATCCCTGCCCCATTACGTTTCACGTTTTTCAAAACAGGTCCCTGGTTATTCATTTTATTTTATTTACTCGAAATAATATTAAATATTTATAATTGTTATGTTATACGAACTTATATATCTGTTATTTGACATTCTAACTATAATATACACGGTTTCTTACCATAAGTTTAGTTTAGTTTACCACAGTTTTATATTAAAATTGAGCTCCCGATGTTATATCTGTCTGTCACATTACAAAAAAAACCATTTTGTTTGTTGACTAAGGTACAAGTATCAATCCGTATAAAGATATTTTTTTTAAAGCAGTGTCCAACGTTGAAAAGTTTACTTACACAAAACCATAAAATGTACACCTTTAAACAATTGTTCCTATCCTACTTTTTATGTAGAGTGTCTTTAAGTAAAGTAGAGTAGATAAACTAATCCATCTAGTCTATGATGGTCGGGTTTTTATCGTTTACCGACGTTGCTGTCACGTTCTAACAAGTATGTATGTGCGAAAGTGACGCATAGCGTGATAAGCGATAAAATGGCAACCATGCTAACCCTGCAGATAAGTTGTCAAGTCATTTTGTTTTTGTTTACTTATAGTATTTAAAGTCCAAAAGTCTATAATTTAATTTTAAATCTAGATAATAGTATGATTGGAAATGAGATCGTTGGTGGTTCAGTGGTAAGAGCGTGCGACTTTTAATCCGAAGGTCGCGGGTTCAAACCCCGGCCTTGTTGGCTTGTTCGTACTAATGAGTTTTTTGGAACTTAAGTACGAAATATCTTTTGATATCTACCAATCGCTTTCCGTAGAAGGAAAACATCGCGAGGCAACCGGACTACTCCTAATGAGGCCTAGTTTACCCTTTGGGTTAGGAGTTCAAAGGGCAGTCACTATCGTAAAACTAACGCCTACGCCTTGGGATTAGTTGCCAAAGCGGACCCCAGGGTCCCAAAGCCAATGTTGAAATTAATTAAACACTTTAGAACGAATTAATCGCGTTTATTAACACCATGACCCTACAGCCGTTTCGAGCCCTTTACATCATTCTTTTTCACAGGGTTAATATGATGACTGAGAGAATGCGAAATCTCCCTGTCAATCAAAAAAGTTAAGTACATGTGCAAACTACCTACCTACAAAAATAAAAATAAAATGCAAATGTGTTAAAAATGTTAAAATAATACTAAGGAGCCTGGGAGCTGGGTGTGACTAAAAGTTAAGTAACAAATTGAGAAAAAGAACATGCCCTATTCTAGGAAGGAGTTACGTGATTAGTAATTTCACAGTAAGGCCTCTATACATACATGTTTCTTATTCATGATCATCATCATCATCATAAAATTGGGGCGATACCTTCTTCTTGGTAGGTATCAGCGGCGGCACGTCAAAAATATTCCTAAGTCCTTACCATGAGTGGCATGAGTAACTTACCACTATTCTGGCAAGAGCGAGACAGACACACTTTCGAATCCCGTAGTCACTATCGACAACGGCTACGTGCAACTCATGATAAGCACACTAGTCAGTCCGTAGCTAAATTGGCTTAGGTACCTTTTCTTCATGAGCTGTAGAGAAAGTGCTCAACTGTCTGGATATTAGGCAAGCTGTTAGGAATCGAGTTATATGGCGCCGCCACTGGTTTGTATACATAATTACATACTTCTTCTTTTCACCCTTTTTCCCTGCACTGTAGGACATACATAAGCCTCCTCCATTGCACGCCATTTTCTACGGTGTTCTGCCGTCCTCATCCACATCTTCCCTGCTATTTTAACTCCAAGTGAATTCACTATGTTGACAGCTGGGGACCCACGGAGCAAAGCTTCCCCCTTTAGCTGTCAACACAGCGAATCCTCCTTTTTTTAAAGAGTCAGCAACGCGTATGTAACACCCCTGGAGTTGCAGGCTTCCATAGACTACGGTGACCGCTTGCCATCAGGCGGGCCGTATGCTTGTTTGTCACCGTCGTAGGATAAATATATATATATATATATATATATATATATATATATATATATATCATCGCTCCAATGGGCTGGTGGTCCACCTCTGTTTCTTAACCCGTCCTCGTCATATACTACTAAAACGATAAAAAAAAAAACAAGAAAGAAAAAGCTGTTTTACACCTTTTACTATAAACATTTTATATAGCTTATGTATTACTTATATGCTATGACGTACGAATCATATCGATTCACAGCTGATATCGCAGTGATATCAGCGTGACCTTTGACTTATTCTGAAATGGCATTTCAGTGGATTGCGCATTTCTGACCAAAAAAAAACTGAACTTGCAACAACAACAGACTGAACAGTAGGTACCTATTCCAGGCGCTTATCAACACTTGGTTGCTAAGCGGCTCCCTAAGGCGCATACGATATGATATGGTGGCATAGGATATGGTGGAGAAATTTGGGGACACGGGTGTCGGGTCTTGGTAGCTCAGTTGGCAATGCCATGGGCGTGCATCCCAGTGTCGTGAGTTTGAATCCCGCCCGAGGCATGACCTTCATTTTATTTATTTCATTTTACATTTCCTTTTAAGAAAGTTGGTAGTTTGCAGACGATTTTGCTTAAAAATAATGGTTCGTCTGAGTGAAATCACAAATGAAGCCTCCAGCTTTTTCTCTGGGTTGGAAAGTCAGACGGCATTTTGTTTCGTAAAAATGAGTGCCTCTGACAATCCCTCTCGAGGGAGGCTCAGCAAAGCAGCCCATAGGGTTTGGATCATTTATTATTCTTTGCGTTTCTATTGTATTTTAAATAATCTCGCTAAGCTAAAATAAGTCACAAACATGTAAATTAACATAAAAATTCGTGATTAATTTTTAAAGAATCTCATTTTGATACTCGATAAGTTTGTACCTACGATTTTTTTTTATCACTGTCTATGGACCACATAATCCGCCATATTGTTTTCGTTACGTCGTCATACAGCCTATGTTACTCGCGATAACATAAGGATTCTAACGATACCTAATTTGTCGAAATTGGTTAAAGCATTCCAGAGTTATGGTGACATTGGTGACACACAGAAACTCACAAACAAATTATGGATACATGAACCCCTAATACTCGTACATGTTTTTTTTAATAAAAATAAAAACAAAATAACACGCTTTTTTGTTTTGGCCAGTCGTGTAATTAATAATATACTGAAAGAAATGGCACTAACATACACTTGTTGCAAAAAGGTATATATTTTTAAACCTGTATTTAAAAGAATTAACTGACATCTCTTATATAAAAAAAAGAGAATTTTGTATCCCTTAGCCTTAGCCATATTCGGGGATGAACATATATGTACAATAAGTTGGTCTGTTCGGTCGAAATGTATGCATCAACTAACAATTTTCGCAATATCAGTGTCAACTCTAGCTTTCAGTTGGTAACTACCACTTTACCAAACTAGAACTACATATATAAAAAAGGCATACCACGGTAGGTATGCCTTATTTATATATGTAGTTGTGTCGATAAACTCAAGTTTACATAAAAATATTTTCAAATGTCTGATGAAATGTTCTGATGGAATATTTATGTTAAATTATCAACGTTATCATGTCATGTGGCCTATTAGGTACCTATAGTTTGGAAATAATTTGATCTGCGTCTAAAAGTGGGTAAAATCAGTTTATTGAACTGCTATCAACGACGACTCTGCAAAAACATGTTGTTAACAATCTGTTTCTTTCTGATATTAATTTCTGTATATAAGTAGGTAAGTAGTTAAGAAAAACAACTTGAATTGGTTACTTGGTGCAGTATACATATTATTTGGTTCTACATATTTTTTAATTTTTATTATTTATTATCTTCAAATGGGGTTACATTCTTAAAACTATAAGCCCCACAAAACGGTTTTCACAGTTTGACTGTGGGACGGCGTGTTGTTTAAAGAAAACTAAAGAACCAATTGAAATGATCGGTGTTGAAGTAAATTACCAGTAATTTGCAATAAAAAATATTGGAAAATAATAAACAGGCACACAGAATACTAAACGAGCAAATAGAACTGTACTGTCAAATCGTATCTTCAGCGTCGACTACGTAATATAAGATTGTACAGCATAATTGAAACGGTACAACAAAACATGTTATCAGCGCACCGCCAACATATACTAGTAGTAAGTAAGTGGCGTTTCTTTTTTAGTAATTATAAAAAAAACTGGTACTTAGGTAAGTAAATTCACACTTGTTCGTAATTTCTTGTTTACGGCCCTTAATACACAATGTAGGTACTATTGTGTTTAAATGCATAGATATTGCGATAACAATAGCGTGGCCCGGAAAGTTCGGTTTTTCTCTTTTTTGTTCTTTTTACTTTATTTGCTTTTAAATTAAATTCTATGTGAGTGTTTTTGTAAAATATAAGCTATAAACAGCCAGCCATGATGCTCGCGTTTTTATCGTGTAACACAGTAACCGTCAGCCTAGCAATATACAAGTTGTAGGACATTCCCAAAATGCGGAAACATTCTCGAGAATGTTCTACGATCTACGAATATTGCAGCATGGAATTTATTTTTTAAATAAGTTAATATTCTTGGGGCAAACCTTAAATAGAAAAACCCAAGGGCTAATTTCGTCACATTTGCTAACGAGTGGTTAGCTCAGCGGTGATACCGACTGGCTAATAATGCAGATGCTGCGTGATGCAGAGAAGCAAGAGGTCGCGACATCGATCCCACCGGGACACTTTTATTGTTTCGTTTATTATTTGAACCATTATACTTTTATTTTTGTATTAAAAAAATATGTTGTATTATAATTTTATTTTGTTTGTATCAGGGAGCGGTTTCACGTTAATTTTTTTAACTTTTACAAAGTATTCCGATAAATTCTCGTTCTCGAGAACATTCTCAAAAGTTACCGGAAATTTCTCAAATGGAATATTTCGCAACTTTGGAAACTTCTCATCGTTGCATTGCTACGTCAGTCTAGTATGCCAGTACCATCTCATCCTACCGATATTCAGCAAGCCTTTATATTTAGAACCCTTTAGATAAATTATCATAAACTACGTCACAGATAAGTGAAGCCTCTAGTTATATTTTTAGAACTTGGACCTGCGTAAACTCTTATCTCAGTCATAGTCATCACCGTAATAATATTATTGGATAAACTCGTCCGATTCATGAGTTACGTCAGAAAGTCATGAGTTATGTTTGACAGAGTTTTCAACACCACTGCAGCCTTATATATAAACAGTAGTCACCCTTTAATAGTTGAAAACTAGTTTTTTTTTATCACACTTACTCGTAAAGGTGATATTGTATGCAAGCATTCTTAGACTTAATGAGTTTTATTTATTACGCCCATGGCCATTTCATAAATTTTACTGCCCGTCCGGAGCTCCCAGAGGACCTCGCGCGGCGCACCCCAGGCCGCACGTAACCGCCGCTCAACGCAGAGTACCGTGGACTGTGCTAATACTCTACCGCTAATAATTATTGTTTATTTATCTACGTAGTACGTTTATTTATTATCTCGCAAATGTGATGAAAAACATTGTATCACGGGCGTTGAAATCACTACGAACTCGTATTAATTAAACCCAAGTCTTCAACTCAGGCTAAAATTCGTTCATAATGTCTTGTTTACACCGCCCTTAGTATACAATGTACCTATTCTTACCCAGACGAACTTGTCTGGAAAAAGTCTGGTTGTTTATAGCGATAACATTTTGTTGTTTACCTCTATTCAAATTGTTGTATTTTGTACCTATATAACTGAACTTACGCCCAAATAAAGTAAATAATTAAGTTATATTCATGAGATAAGAGTGCAATAACATCATAGTATTTTAATAGGTCATTGCCTGTGGTATAAATAAGGCGATATATACGTGTCTGTTGTTTAGCATTGTTTACTTATATTAAGGAAAATATTTCATGACAAACCTGATTATTTTCTTCTAGAACCTACTTACCTGGTTGTCTCAGTGCAGTGTAAACATAGAGATAACGAGTTGCATTAGTTACTTTGTGCGCTGCAAGTCTCAAGCTCTGTCATAAAAAAATCCAAAACTAAGCCGACATTAAACGTAAGTATACTGAATGTATACATAATAATGTATATTCAGTGTGTAATGTATATTCAGTGAATTGCCTTCTAATAGTATTGCAGTTAACTGTACCAAACTTCGGAATTTTCCTTACGTTGGACACTCATCTCCGCATAATATCGTCGATCGTAGGTTTAATTAAGGTAAGAGACATGCAAATCCCGGCCTATCTATTTTTTTTTCTTCATTTTGATTTTACATCTATTTTTTATTGTAATAAACTAAACTAAAACATATAATACAAATTTAAATCTAAATGTATAACTAAACTAAAACTAGATAAAAACTAAATATAAATTAAATCAATCTATACTTTGTCAATGTTGTTGGAAGTTTTTGAAAACTCCATTTACCATCCAACCATTCCATTTGATATTTTCCTACCGCTTTTCGGTGAAGGAGAACATCGTGATGAAACCGGATTAGACCCGATAAGGCCTAGTTTACCCTCTGGATTGGAAGGTCAGACGGTAGTCGTTTACGTAAAACTAGCATCTACGCCAAATCTTGGGATTAGTTGCCAAAGCGGACCACAGGGGCCTTGGGCCATGGCATAAGCCGGGAAAACGGTAGGAAGGAGATTTTCTCTTTCTGTAAGTACTTTCCTAAAAACTAAGTAAGTACTCACGTGTTATGTAATCTTTGACAATATAGTACATAACGATACAAGGGCGAACAAGAGGAAATTCGCAACGAGTGGCGGTAAATTAAAACACGACCGTAGTACATTGTGCATCTAGGGAGGTAAGTACAGGATTACTAACGAGAGTCTGTTAGAAGCCCGACGCAGCAGGGCTTTTAATGACTCGAGTTTGTAATTTGTAATCCTCTTACCGACCGTGATGCATACAATGTTTTTCATCACACTTGTAAGGGAAAAAACAAATATACAAATGAATATAAGTATTTATTGAAGTTGAATAATACACAGTAAAGTTGGTTTATAGCCAAGTTTGAAGATTTGAAATAGGCCTTAGCTGATGCAAAACCTCCTTAGTCTGAGGTGAAATGACGTACGATATTTTAAAACTAAACTCATAACTCTCTCGGGAGTTATATTGTACTAAAATCCATAACTCCCGAGGGGACTAAGTCGGCTCTAACCGCTCTATACGCCTGCGCGTTATAACACCATTACCGAGCAAGTGTGATGAAAAAGTGTTTTAAATGACGACGACTGTATTGTCAAACAATGTTTTCTTAACAATAAAGTACTTAATATGTATTATGTTGTTACAAAGGATTGCTTAAACAAATGATTTATTTACTTAAAAGAGAAATACAATGTAATATAGTATGTAACTAGGTAAGGCTACTTGGCCTGGCTTTAATTACACTTTATAATAAGCACTCGATGAGATAAAACGACAGGATATAAACTCAATATTACTTAATCAATACCTACCTTAAAATAGTCAAGGTTCAATGGCTGACCAACGACGAAGATCTGAAGAATTGTTTGACATGATGCCAACGTCCATTTTCACCACCGCACCGCTCACCATCGACAGGGCGCTCATCCGCACACTTTGCAACATAAATGATAGTGCAATGTGCGGTTTCAGAGGAATCCCCTCCCGCGGACGCTCCCGCTGTAGAATGAGACCCCTGCCGAGGTTTCCCCGAAGGATTATATGAGGTTCACCAAAAAGGGGTGAACAAGTTTTTAATGGGTCGGCAACGCGGATGTGACATCCCTGAAGCGGGCATCCTAGCTACGGTAACCGCTTTCCGTCTGACGGGCCGTATGCTTGTTTGTTTGCCACTAACGTGGTATAAAAACAGACGAATCCCTGAAAAGTAGCTTAGGAATGCTCCAGAATTCCAGAGAGCCTATGGCGAACATCAGAAACATGAATTTTCTTTATTTACGTATCTTTCACTCCAATATGCAAGTGATAGAGAGGTAGGTTACGAAATGTCTATTTTCTCAATTGGATCCCAGTGATGGAGAAAGTCAGAGTTCAAGTAACAAAAGAAATGGCACATTTAACTTACGAGTATCTCAGTATGTCTGATTACGAAAAAATCCCATTCAACAATATGTTTCCTCCTTTTTCCTCGATTGTCAACTTATCCACAGCCCCATCAGCAACAGCACTATTTTCGTTACAACCTGTATAAACTGTGGTAGGTACAAGTAAAATGCGAAGTTAGCATTGTACAGTCAACATCAAAGATTCTCTACACTTTTACACGCCCTTTGTTGTGTGCTTTGTGTTTGTAAGGATAAGTTTGCACATGCAAGGATATCATTGACTTCGCCTCTACAGTCGTTATAAGATATATCGGAGTGGCCAAGGTGCTCAAAAATATCTGGACATGTCTCTACAGGTTGTAACAAAAATGGTGATTCATTTATGGGCGTAATCAGAATCACGGACTGATAAGGAAAAGATTGAAAAAAAGAAATATGTTCGCGTCAAAATTTATTTTTCTTTTTCTTTGCTAATTAGTATCATACGTATCATACATATAACATACATATCATAGTACAATACGTCCCCTTTCAGATATTTTTGAACACCTAGATCTCACCAATACATTTGATGGTGACTGTTCAGAATGACTGGTAATTTTATACAATGATTTTCTATATACCAAGCCGTCAACAATGTATATAGGGCAACGACGATACGGGGGTCCGAATGAAACACTTAGATAAGTGAGTGTGTATTATGAAGTTGTTGTGTATAATTGATAACATTAAGGAAATCAGACGAACGGGGGCGTGGCTCTTGTGCAATCAGAACTGGATAATGATAATATTTGTTGAAAGTCCAAGTTAAAATTATATCAGATTGTGTTATACTGGACACATTGCTAGACACATTTGATTTTAAAATCAGTCGTTGCTAAAGCTATTATCACACCGGCGTCGCATCCGGATGTGGTAGTGTGAGAGTTAGACAGTATGCAATGGGAGCTACCGTATTGTTGCTCACTAGGCGGCGCCACTCATGCGTGGATCCTGCCTGTGTCAGTATGGGAGATTTGTCAAAGTGATATTTGAGATGTTCCCGCAGGACCCAACGTTCCACTAGCGCCCCTAGCGGAAAATCGACTCGCGGTAATCCTCATTGCATGCCGAAGCACAGCCCGATTCACCATCACCGCATCTGAGTCGATGTGTTAACCGCTTTAAATAGTTTTCTCGCCTAGTGCCTCATCATGCCTATTATGCCTTCAGGAAGAAAGACAATATTCCTAGCACTAAACTTCATTGAAATAGGTCAAAGTACTCGAAAAGTGCGTTTTATATTAGAGCCAATCCGTGCTTTACAAACTTTTACTTTTCAGCGCTATACAAACTGAAACTCGAATCTTTATTTAAAACGCACTTTTGCAATGATATGATTCTAACTTAAAAGTTAGGTTATTACGATCAACATGGCACTGTATTGTTAGGAAGTTCCATTGACAGTGATTTAATGATTTTATACCTAGCTAGTATAAAGTATGAAATACCCAAGTACGAATTGATCCCAGTGGCCTGTCACTTTATTTTCGAGCTTTGTTTGTTACACAGTAATATACATATCAACTTCCCTCTTAATAAATATTATGCTTTTAAGAATGTTCAGCCCTAGAACGTTATCAATCATATCCAGTCTATATCCAACATTCAGTCTATTTCCGTTTGAATATGATGCAACTCATGAGCAATATGAATACATTCGCGAATTAAACGCAAAAGTTAACGCCTGAGTAATTGTTTTCATTGTAAACATATATTGAGATACGAGTATGAGGCAGAATGGCATTATCAAGCTCAGATATATCTTAATATGACATAATGAATGCGACTTTATAATATGATTAATGAAAAATAATTCAACGCGTAAATAGACATTTATTAAACTATTTTATCGGTTAAAATAAATCAGGGAAGTAAGGAACTATATTATGTAATATTATATCTACTTATTTATCAAACATTTGTATCCCTACAGATTTCGCATCCTTAGACAGTGGTTTCACCATTTTACGAACTGCCCAAATATAATAATTATAAAATGCCATATAAAACAATGACATGGCAACTCGTTAAGCAATAGAACTTTTACAATTATCATTAATTAAAAGTATGTTAAAAAATACCTACCTATACATTTACATGTGCCTCAGCTGTCCGGGCGCTCTAGCTTAACTATGCGCGGCAGGCGCGAGTCCACATGTCAAGTCGCGCTTGATGTAAATATGAAGTGTCGTGCCTTTTGACAAATTATGCTAGAGGGCTACTGCTACTACTGTACTGACCATACTTTTATCGACTATCACCGTAGCTGTCACGTTCTGACAAAGCATGTACGAGCCAGAGTGACGCACTGACACATGACATGACAGTGATAAAATGACAACCATCTTATCGGTGCTGGTTACATTATCTCTCTACTATGTAACACACATTAACATAACTTTATTCTGCCTAATTATAAAAGCCTATGAAACAACTAAATAAAACAAGCTTAACAAGCTAAAATTTAAATTCTAGCAAAATTAAAATACTGCCATCTAGCGAGATAAATCCCATCTAAAATAAATCGCTGGCGTAGCAAGTTGCCTTTGCATAAAATGCAACCACATTTTAGATGTAATTGGATGTTTGTGTGTTTGTATACTTACTCAAATTAACACACATGTCATACAAACAGCTTCTCACTTTGAATGCATAAACATACACGATGATTTTTAATCGGTGATCATGAGTAGAAAATTCTGAATGTCTAGCCCAAATTAAACTTACTAAGCGAGGGCTCATACATTTACCTCGCCGTTTAATTAATTAAAAGTTTTTAGTTAAACGAATAACCACTGAATACATGGTCATTCTATATGGAGTAACTCCGACGTCAAGTACCATCGCTATGGCAGGAAATTTGACGGATCTTAAGTCAATAATTAATGCATATGACTATGACAATGACAAGCTATCACTCATAAATTATTAATTGCCAATAAGTTTGTAAAGAGGCCGTTATAGATAATACATAGTTACCGATAAATAGAGTAACAAGAATTTTAGGATAAAATTTTTCTCAAAATTTAAATTAATTTTACAAAAAACAAGTTTTTTCCGTATAATTATGACATAAACGTGATCCCCATCAATTACTGGAGTTAGAAAGAACTGTACCTGCTCACCGATTAAAATTCATCGTGTACTTATACGCATTCTTTGTCAGTACATACATAACTGAGGTGACGAAAGAACTGCTTTGTTCCAGTGTTCCTTCTTTGCTAAAAATAATCACACTAATTATAAACTTATATGAGTAAAAATAGCTTATTATAACAAGTAGGCTAAAGCAGAAACAAGGTTATCTACCCGATAAAGACACCCCATGCTATCACGGCATGCTCGCTAATCTCTGTTTCCAGGAATAATTATAATTGTTCTACTACTGTGTACGTAACTACTGTGGAAATATCATCATCATATCCGCCGATAGGATACTAAAGAAGAAAACCTTAATCATTCGATTTCAATAGGTGAGGTAGGTACATTTAAGTTAAATTGCAACGGTTAACACTCACGTATTGTTCCGCGTGATCTTGCCCAAATGGTCCACCGTATTGGAAGTCTTCCCACGCTCTGTTCCCGGCGCGATTTGCCAATCGAGCACCTTTCCTTAGTGGCTATCAGTTCAGTGAAGGTATAATTATATGTCACCGTTAAATTGTGAGTACCTACCGTTTTTTTTATATGCTATTTCGGTCTCGGACTATCGACGCCAATATACCTCGACTGAAATAGGTGCCTTTCACCCCTTGGTTAACAATCTATATTCCCTTCCTACCGTCTAGAGTAGAACACCTACACTTTGCTTATCTGGTTAAAAGTACTATCGCGTTCAAAATTGCATGGGCAGTATATGAATGAATCCATTCATAAATTGCCCATGCACTTTTGAACGCGTTTGTACCTGCGTGTTTATTATGACAATAAGCAAAGCGTTTCCAAAAACTTCCTGATCTTGTATGCATTCAATACAAAAATACAAAACAAAAGACTACTGTGCTTGAAGACAAAAGCAGATTACAGCATAATTAATAACACATTTGAAATAGTTTTGTTATTTGTTATTGAAAGAGATGTCAATTTTGCGACAGAAAAACAAACATGAATCAAATCATTTGTAGTTCGAGTTTTCATGCCCATGTCACTCATCATCATGTCATTTATTTTGAAGAATAATCAGAGTGTTAGGTAGGTTACATAAAACTTCAAACTGCCTTACTTATCTAAAAAAAAACTCTTCAAAATCTTGGGAGTCGGTTACCTGAACCTTGACAAGAGATACATAGATAGGCAAATTGGTAGGTTGCTAGCCAGAGACCCAGTTTCCTTTTTATTTAGTAGTTAGACCTTTTTTTCAGCAGCTCAAGTTATCTAGTCTCCATTGAGCTGAAACCAGCATGTCAGGCCATTTGACAATACCCGAGAAAACTGTTCAGTGTAGGGAACGCGATTTTTTCATACATTATCTATTCTAATATCTTATTACTTAATAAAGGTCGTAACTACGTACTGTAAAATGGGGTAAGTTGGGACGAATTCGATGTTCAAAGTTCAAACCTCTATAAAAGTATATTTATATGGCACGTTAAATTACACGGTGCTTTTTTGATTTACGTTTAATTCAACAAGTTGCTTTGTACGTCAATAGAAGCTGCTTAATATATCGTTTTTTTGTCGAATACGAAAAAAAATGCGTCTTCCATACAAAATAAATGAATATTACATTGTATAAGGTCCTTTAGAGTTACACGAAAGTATGTGTCAAGTATGGCAAAGCTGAAACTATCGACATGACAGCACATGCCAAAACACAGTTTAGTTGGTATATAGTAAATGGTTTCGTAGCAGTTACACTAGTTCAACAAATTGATTTATTTCTCAAAAACTGTAATAGTCCAGACAATAGTTTCTTAGAGAAATGAACTCGATTGAACCTGAAGGGGAGAGTCCCTTAAGGTAAAACAGGGTCTATATGTATAAGTTACTCTCGTATACGTCTACTTAAAAGTGTCTATTTGTGAATTCGTTTTTCAATATACCTGTCATTTAATTACATAGATTTTACGATTCAATTATTCAGTGAGATAGGACAATTAGTAGAATTGTCACAATATTAGAATTGTTATTTCCCCATTCATAAACCAACTATCCTCGCAACTCCTCACCCCATTATACGGAACGTAACACGTTGACTTTGCGTAAAGGTACGCTTAAGGGTTGAAGAGCGCTATCTAGACACGGCAGCATGTTCGACCAACTTCAAAGATATTGCACTGACGGCCAAACATCCCTATACAATATTGTATGTAAGTAGAAGGAAACGGTTCTAAGATAATGATTAAAAGTGATAAGTGACCCACGCCCCCCAATCATGTGCGTCGAAGATTAGATTATTTAGTACTCGTCACTGTTTACTATCGCAGCGTGTACGCAGAATGATCGCCACACAACCATTAGGTACTGGAAGAGCTTCGATACAAAGTGACCATCAAAAGCATTTCATGTAAAAATACACAAGTCTCGCTCCGCAGTTCTTATGCTGCAAAAAAGTTGAGATGTAATGTTAAAACAAGTCGGTTATTTTAGTCGGCACCGGGGGGTTGTCCATAGAACGTGACTGCCAGCGACTTGCCTATTTTTATTTAAACTCTGTCTCTGCGATTTCAAAATAGGAAAATCGGTGGAATTCGATTACAAACGGTTCAGTTGGTAGCGCTATGTGGTGTCTTTCATTTCTTTGATTATATTCATCCTTTCCGAACCTTACAGCAAATAAAATGAATACATTTTAGTGTTCACTTTTTGAAATTGGTTTTATTTTTTGTTAAGAAGTTTTTATTTTTTACTTGTGTGCGTTTTTCCTTAATGTTTTTGTTTAATAAAATAACTCATAGGAACATGAAAAAATAAGCAACTTGTTATTAAAGAGAAGAGGTATTATCATCTCTTATCTATGTTTTTTGTCTTCGATCAATTGCACAGTTTATTATATCAAATACATTATTAATGCATTCGGCAGTATGGCATCCGTTAACAAGAACATAAAAATAAATCAAAATGCATAAAAAATGCGTCTCAGTCCAATTTGCAACTATTTTTGCTATAATAACCAGTTCAAGGTTTGCTAATGATGTTTTTATATGTCGCAAACGCATATAAATTACTATTATGATTACTTTTAACAATCCTACCTCATGGGAGTACAATTATGGTAGAACAATTGACGATCGTGCTTTGTTGTAACAAGGATTGAATGTGTTGACAAGTTAAGTTACAAAGACATACTTTCCATAACTATCACATTGTATACTTTAGGACTGTATACCTACTGTATTTCTCCGGGAATCGTTTCTTCCACGGCGCGATTAATACCATTCACATACTAGAGATGCAACGGTTAACCGTTTTTGTATGGAAAACTCGAAGTATCGGGAAAACCAAGTTTTTCCCATACAAAAAAAAACCGATTGCATTCCCTAACATTTACCCATTAATTTTTCCTCAGTACGTAACTCGCAAAATTGACCTTTTTTTGTTCTTCGTACGTAGCAAGGATTGCAAACCACTCTGTCACAAGACTCCTATTTAAACATAGTTTGTCATTCGGACATCTAAAAGTACCTAACTAACCTAACCTACCTACTATATATTACAGTACATGCTTTTCTTTAGAGTTTTGAATATCTTGAAGGTTTAACAGGTTGTTGACTCTACCTCTGTAGATAGTAAACATAGATAGGTACTTACAGAATAAACAGCAATATAGGTGCTACTTATGTTCTTAAGCAAAGGTCTTATATAAAATGTAAAACAGGAGCCACAAACAAAAAAGTAATTATTCGGATCAAGTTTTTAATCACTGCCAAGAAATGAAATAATAAAACAATTAAGATTCTTTAATTAAATCAATTAATTGCTGGTTAATCTTCAATTTTCTATAAAAAACAAGGTTTTGCAACTTTATCATACTTGCTTACGAATAGATAAGTGCGAATGAGATGCAAGCCTGTGTTCGCGGTTCGCAGTAGGCCCCTGTGATCAAATACCAAAGTCTCAAAAAAAAAAATAACCTTACTAATAAATTACCGCAATTGACGTGTAGACTATTTCTTTTGTTTTTATGTCAATATTGAATACCCAATTTCTAGACGAGGGGTCCCATTTCGCACTGTTGACTCCCAAATCTCTGGATCAATCGAGCATAGAGTTCGTGTTCCGGAAGTCAGATTACATGTATTTCGACCTCAGCTTCTCTTCGGCCGACAATTACCCGAGATCCGAGACATTTCTTACAGGCCTCGGTACGTAATCTATTGTTGTCACCTGTAGGTGACAAAGAATAAAGTCTGAAAATGTGAAAAAATATGTTGATCGTATATTATGAAAATTCTTGCACTATTAAACGTCAGTACAGATTTGCACCAGTCAATCCGATGTTTGCAAATAATTGTTACTACATTGTTTTCCTGATTTTAAATTCAAAGCGTTTTTTTTTCTCGCTGCTATTACTTGCATGTAACCTACAGTTTTTATGTAATCGTTATGAAGACACTTCAAGCAACGCAGGGAGGGGAGTCGGCATATGTAGCGTTCCTATCTGTCGAAGTACAAGCCCAAATGGGCATCCGCGGCTCTGTGTTGTCACTAGTCCGTACACTAAAATATTTCAAAGTGTGCATTATTTATTAGTGTAGTTTTGTATCATTTTCTATGTGTTAGTAACATCATTACATATAGTTTTTTGTATCTAGTGTGTGAGAAGTGCGTCTGTGTTCACGTCTGCCCCCGCAAAGGGTAACAGAATAATTTATACGGTAAGACGTCGCTATGCCGTCTCCCTTCCAACGCGTTGGAAGCCTGTGTTGCTAGTAGTGAAGATATGTTATAGTTTGACACACTAAGTCTGACAGTAGTAGTAGTCCGAAAAACTGAATGGCATATAGATTTTTAATAAATCTACTGTCAGGCTTGGTTTGTCAGACTAGACCCCTTCTATTTTCTATCGTTCTCACATAAAATTCGACAAGCTTTGTTCTAGTCCTTAATTTTCGTAAATATTTTAAACTAAAGTTTATTGGGAATAAGTTTATAAAATATTTGAAACTGGCTCATCCAGTAGCACAACATCTGAAACAAACTGATAGTACGCTACCATATAACCTGCGCTCACGCCGGCATTAGTCATTACCCGACCGAACTTAACGACCACTTGACGTTGCGACTAAACTATTACAAATTAGTAAATAAATAATTTGGTAAATAAACTAGTGCAATATGTCGAGGGACGAGCCAACGGTCAGCGTGCTACGGAAGGTAGTGCTGGATGGATTCCTTATTGCTGGATGTAAGTTTGATTTTAATATTTTTTTTCGTAGAAAAGTTAGAAATTCTGAAGTACCATTTCAATTTTCTTCCGTTATTAGTAGGTGCTCATTGAAATTAAACACTTTAAATTATTTTGCGATTGTATCTGTTGTCAAAGTTAATTTTATAAATAAATATTAATACTCAAAAAACCTAAAGTACTCTACACATTTTCAGGTAGCCCTGCTACATTTTTTTATTATAACAATCATCACTGTAGGGTTCTTCTGTCAATTTTTAATATTTTAATAATAGGTTATAGGCATAAAAGTACACAGAAAGACTATGTAAGATAAAAGTAATAATAAACTACTTACGATACTTACCTATATTTACTAAAACTAAATATGTAGGTACAGAAACCACCATGATATTAAAAATAATGTCAATTTACTTTAAAATGATAAAGAAATTTATTTCAAATAACTATTTCAGATATAACTAACAAAAAATATACAATGAGTTTCAAGCTACCTAAGATCTAAAATAGGCTTTTATCTAGTAAAGTACCTCCTAAATGTTCGAAACATTGTATAACTCAATCAAACTCAAATCAACTTCAGGGAACTACAGATGGCGAAGTCGTATCGGTGTAACCAATGATGAATTGTCTATTGTTAGTCGGAACGTGTAACGACAATTGTAAAGTAATCGTTTCCGCACATCCAGCCAACTCACGGTTATTACGATAGATGATATGTATATTATTTTTGGTACCCACATAGGACAAGACACAAAATAGTACATTACGTTACAAGTGCGAATAGGATAAAATTCCCAAAGAATGGCGATAGAATAAAACACAACCGAAGGGCGTGTTTGAAATCGACACGAGTTGCGAATTACCTATTCGCACATGTATCTTACGACGTTTTAGTACATATGGCTCTTTGAATTTTTGACGCAGGCACATACAGTGCTCATTATCGAACACACGGCACTACGTAATGTAGCACCATGTGTACTGTAATAGTACATTATTGCAGAGGCCGGGAAACCGAATTTCGTGGATGAGTATTTATTGTCGGACGAAGCGAAGCTGAGTCCGACAAATTACATACGAATCCACGAAATTCTATTTCCGTCCGAGGCATATATAGTGCTTTTCTCCAAATATGAAAGGAAATAAAATGTATTCTTGCATTAGATTTGAAAGGAAAAATAAGGTTCCCGCCTAAACTTTCTTTTAATGCACGGTTGTGTTCATAAAAAAAGTTGAAATGTCTTTAGTTTTATTAAGCCGTATCTACACGACCTTGCACAGTGAGCCGTATGCAACTCGCGATAGAACGAGACAACCAAGCATTTGATCTCCTTCTCTCTGGAACTACTACACTACTACAAAGCCGGCCCAGGCGGGGCATTTTTAAGCACGATATGATCAGATTGATAATTTGATGTCAATCAGATTGTCTCGTCTGTGCAGACCGTTTGGTCGCGGCTAAAGTATATTTGGCTGTTTGCAATATTGATAGTCCCAATATTTATTTAAAAAGTAAAAAACAATACAGTAATGGATTTTAGTACAACTTCCTGGCCGCTAAAACCGTAAAATAATGAATTTGATTTTTTTTAATTTGAGTCGGTACATAAGGAGGTTCTTTTCGTACCAATTTTGCTACATTAATGTGAACATTTCCGAGCATATTGGAGAAATAGTACATTACCTAATTAGTGCGGTAAATCAAAGAAACGCCGAGATCGCAAATATGTGATCAAGGGCTTTATTTATTACCTCACGTGAAATCGAATCACAGAAATCGGCTTTTTCTGTTCGCGTAGCGTGCGGAAAAAGGCACTTTATGGCCAGGTGTGGCATAAAATATTTAACAAAAATAGTAGTAACTAGTACGTAATTGCTTATCGTATTCAGGTACAAAAATTGAGAGGGAACAAAAATTTATAGAATTAAACCGCATTCTCTCTTCCTAGCAAATGAGCTGTAAAACATTTAAAGCATTAGGTAGGTACTTTATACATCAAACTCATTACTCATTATGAAATTACGATGTTTACTTTACACTTTCACAGTATGTGCTACTATAGACTACTTTAAACTATGCTTTTTCAAGGTTTAACCATAGGCACTAAAGCGAGCTAATACTCCAACGATTTTCCTTATGGACTGACTGTAACAATTTCTATAAGTATACAGAACATCACGTGACCTCCGAGGGCTCCGAGCTATCACGTGATTCTTTATGAAAATTTTCGCCATACCTTATTGCATAATGCATTACTAGACTATCCCACCGACATATTCAACGCATGTTATTATTCATCGCAGTGTAGCCGTGCCTTGAAAAAACATCCTGTAGACTAGAGTGCAAATATTTGATATTGGATATCTCAATAGTAGTTTATGCAGAAGTGATATATATATAATAAGGGTTTTGTAACAGCGACCCTTGAATTTTAAGAACCAATTATGAGCTGTTGCATAAACTAGTTTTTGTACGACAGCAAAAATAGCGAAAAAAGCGAAATCTTGAAAGGTGGCAGAATGTGGAAGATGTCGTAATCGTATGCTGTGTGCTAATATATTGTATGAAAATCCATAGGAGCATCGTTTACTAATGTTCTTATGGAATCCATATACGAGTATGTACAACGTTATCATGTATAAGTAGGTACTTTTTTAATATCGCTGTCAGTCATCTAATTGACAGATTACACAATAAATGAATTGACAGATAGAAGTGCTGGTGTTTTTTTTTTTAAATAATAGTAATAATAGATTAGTATTCAATGAAATGAAACACTTTAAATGGATTAATCTACTGTACCTATTGATAAGATTCTCCTACGTTTAGAGCCCGTTATCACAAGCTAGAATGATCATTGAGCAAATGAGAATTCTCCCTGTCAACAAAAAAGTTACCAAACCAACATACAAAAATCCATATCCATACTAATATTATAAATGGGAAAGTGTGTGTGTCTGTTTGTTTGTCCGTCTTTCATGACAAAACGGAGCGACGAATTGACGTGATTTTTTAAGTGGAAAGAATCACGTCATAGCTCGGGGCCATCGGATATCACGAGACGCTTTCTATAGAAATTGACAGATTTTCCCTTCCCACTCCGTCCCGTCCCGTCCGACCGTTTTTAGGGTTCCGTAGCCAAAATGGCAAAAACGGAACCCTTATAGTTTCGTCATGTCCGTCTGTCCGTCTGTCCGTCTGTCCGTCTGTCCGTCTGTCACAGCCGATTTACTCGGAAACTATAAGTACTACAGTGATGAAATTTGATGGGAATATGTGTTGTATGAACCGCTACAAAATTATGACACTAAATAGTAAAAAAAAGAATTGGGGGTGGGGCCCCCCATACATGTAACTGAGGGATGAAAATTTTTTTTTCGATGTACATACCCGTGTGGGGTATCAATGGAAAGGTCTTTTAAAATGATATAAAGTTTTCTAAAAAACATTTTTCTTAAAGTGAACGGTTTTTGAGATATCAGCTCTCAAAGTCGTAAAAAGTATGTCCCCCCCCCTCTATTTTTATAACTACGGGGTATAAAATTCTAAAAAAAATAGAGGTGATGCATGCTAATTAACTCTTTCAACGATTTTTGGTTTGATCAAAGTATCTCTTATAGTTTTTGAGATAGGTTGATTTAACTGTAATTTTGGTTAAGTTATTGTGCTTACACTGAAAACGATGGCTGAACCTTATAAGTTTAGGCTCCATTCACCAGGTGTATAAATTGACATAATAAGTTTATTATATTTGCTGCTACGGAACCCTTTGTGCGCGAGCCCGACTCGCACTTGGCCGGTTTTTTAAACAGAGTCTACACTAATATCTTCCAGCCCTGTGTCTTGCTTGATACATGTGATACAAAATTCCAAAGCCCTATTAATCCATTTTAAACTATTGTAAAGCACAAATAAAATCATTTATTAAATGTAATGAAGGTAATAAATGTTCCGATTCATGTTTTTTTTTAAGTTGTCATACTACTATATATAAATTATAAATTGAAAGAGATGTCATGCCCGGCCCAGCCCTGCTCACCGGGGGCCTTGGTCACTTTTTCTGTAGTAATGACATCTGTTTCAATTTATAATTAATTTTAAGCCAATGAATAATTGGATATTCATTTCAATGGATACTTCAAATTTCCAAAAGTTGATTATGTCAGCGATTGATTTATCTGACTGACAAATCATCACTATCATCAGTGATTATTAACCAGTCCACGCGCCGATATAATGACAAACCTTAAACTACATAGATTTATCAGTTATCAATACTGCTATCAGTAAGTCCTTATCATATTTAATTAAATACAACCAGGCTTATGGAACCCTTTGCAATAATTCTAATCGATCGTCTTTTGTCTTGTGTCGGTAACGACTCGGTACAAAGAAAAGATTTGGTACTACCAAATCACGCGGCGGTGCACGCCGCCGCCAGGGCCTATACTACGAAAATCGAACGATTGCGAATTTGTACCTCCATCTCCGTCACACTTGCATATTGGGGTGACAAAGAGGTTTTCCCGTCAATGCAAATTTTCGATGTTCGTAGTAGGCGTGCAGTATTATAATAATATTTGTAATCGTAGGCAACCCTAGCGTTGTGCGGGGGTGAGCGGGCAGAACGTTGTTTTTTTTGCGTTGCAAAACGGTTTCGCTTTTCCTATGAGAGATAGATATGTATTGTTAAGAACTATTTTGTAATCTGTGATACAGCCGCCATGTCATATATTTAAGGGGGTGAATTGGAAAAGAACGGGTTCTTTCAAACGTTATCTTAAAAAGAAAATCTAGGAAAAAGCATTGACGGCCCTCTATCCGACGGTCGCGGATTCAATTGGCACTACAACTTACTAGAGCCACTTTTTTTCAAAGATGTCTCCCCATCAGTTTTTGGAACATGGGTAGGTATATTTTTATTTGATTTCTACTCAGAATCGCGACGAGGGGACCTATTCGCCGGCGAAATTATCAATATGACATGATTCACATGATAATGACGTAGGGAATATAAAATGGATATGTCAAATGTCAGTTTAGCACGTTCGAATTGATCTCCTGTTTCATTTCTAATTGGAGGAAGAAACTGTCCCAAAATTTCCAGAATGTTTTCAAAGTTTTCATTTCATTACCACCATACAAAGTATATGGAAGAATGGTCACCGAATGAGAAAGAAAACTGGGGAAATGAAAATAAAAGTGGGGACTTTAAAAAAAATGGCCCACTTACTAGCTCATTTTTTGTCAAATAGGTATCTCTCTTGTCAGTCGAATATATAAGTAATTTTTGTATATCTATACTCTCTATCTGCGGTTTTGTACATATTTCCCTCTTGTACGCACTTTTAAATCCAAAATCTGATCTATCAAGACGGTTCTTACGTGGGTGGGCTTCACTAGATGGAGCCGTTATGATTTGGCCGAGATCTCTTGTGATTCATGCATCAGAGAGAATTATACTGTATTTTATCTCATTCGTCTTTACATGCCATTTCCCTTCGCTAGTACAGTCACCTGCAATAGTATAGGACTATATGAAGGCTGCAAAATAATCTGACACATTCTTGTTTGTACCGCCATAAGAGCGTGAAACATATTTTTGCGGACTTCATAGCGTCATATACTATTGCAGGTGACTGTACCACCACTCCAAAAAGAGGGATGAGTATTATATTGTTTACTGTTCAGTAGGTACTGACAATCGCCAGAATATTAGAGTAATTGCCAGATTATTAGAGTAATAAAAAAAACTGTATTTTTCATTTCCAGTGACTATAAGCTTGTTCGCGATGAAGCTGCTATGGGAGCCCTTCAACCGAGGCTTCTTCTGCGACGATCAGTCCTTGAAGTACCCCTACCACGATGATACCGTTACCACACTCGTGTTGAGGTTATATGGAATAGGATTGCCCTTACTTGTGGTGAGTCCCTTGAACTAATTCCACAGCAGTCATGGAAACTCACTAAAGATTTGCTTACCTACTTACGTGGCAAGCTGTGCCTAGCGTAGAAGTCAGAGTTATTATATATTCTCAATTTGCTGGAAAACAATTTTCTTTTTCACCCCTGTAAATGTGTGAAATCGAATTTCTGTACACAAGTTTTTGTGCAAAAGATGTCTTGCCAAAATGTTTAGAGGAACTGGATGAGCCTTGGTATACAGAGGTGCCACAAAGTGCACCTTGTTATCTGACCTGATGTGATAACTGTCTGAATATAATTCACGATATTTCTTAAGGACTTGTCCGGGATTAGAAAACGAGCGACCGATTTTCTGCCGCCAAATTTTTGCTGCATTTACAAAACGCTTGTTTCGGCAGACAAATCCTTTTTCCCCTCACTAGCTCGGAAAGCGCTGTTTTGTCCTTTAAAACTAGCGTGGAAAAACGCATTTTATCCACATGTGTGGCAAAGTAATCTAATTCCTATCACTTACCACCTGTCCAGTATAAGTGAGTCCTATATGCCCATAGTAAATATGCGCAATCGGAGGTCACACCTTAAATTGGTCGTGTCTTATCGCGCACTTGGTAAGCTGTTGGCGATATCTAAGTACCAGGAGCGTACTCTATGACACATTATGAAAATGAATTTTGAATGATTTTTTTCAAGATAACTTGCACGTGGATAAGATTTGTAATCGTATGTAGTCTTTATTTTCCTCGCGATAGTGAGGGGAAAAATGTTGTATTACACTCGGCGGCAAAGTTTGTTCAACTCTCGTGCCTTGAGACCCTCGTAAAGCTCAAGATTCCAGTTATTGAACCACTCGCTACGCTCGTGGCTCAATTTTGGAATCTTTCGCTTGCTTGGGTCTCAATATAAGCCCGAGAGTTAAACAACAACTTTGCCCCCTTGTATAATAAATAACTATTGAATCCCTGTGAACCAAATGGGTGGTTTGTACGAAACCAAATGCAGCAAAAATTACGCGGCCGAAATTCTGCCGCTCTCAACAGAAAGTTTTAGCTAGTATGACTTGACCCATAGTCTAAAATTACCTGCCATAATGTTAATTTTGCCTTCAGATCCTAATCTGCGAATGGGCACTCCTACGGAAAGAGCCGAGTGACACGAAGGTGTTTGGCGTGAGCATACCGACCTGGATCCGAGGGTTGTACTGCGGTGTTCTGGCTTACGGTCTTGGCGCGTGCTTCGTCGAGTTGGCCACAGAGATCGCTAAGCATGTCATAGGGAGACTGAGGCCGCACTTCTTTGATGTAAGTGTCTTTTACTGTCGGGTGGACTGACTCCATTTGATATCCACATAGTTCTCGCCTCGACTCGCCTGTATTCCCAAAACGTGTTGGCAGACCACATGAAACTGCTCATGTTTCAATGCCACTTTCAGCAATAAAGGGGTTTAAACAGGATAGGCTGCTAGTGCTAGTTTATTGCCCACAACAGACTTGTATCCATTCCATACCCTACATTCAACTTCCGCGCCTGAAACGAGAGGAAAAGGGGGTGGTGAAATTCTTAACACATTCACCGCTAAGGATTTTTTATAGCGCTACGCCGTAGCCGATGACATGCATTTCCCGCTTTGTAGCGAAAATGGCGCGTAGAGGGATGACCATAACGTGCGTGTCGTCATTAGCGCTAAATGGGTGAATCCGTCAGCACTCGGAGTCTACTACTCAATCGAAAACTTAAACAATAATACCTGGGTACACAATTACCAGGCTATTGTTGTTTATAGTGGTTGAAATGATATTTGGCCAATGGTGGAGAAATTACAGAATGTTTACTTATTTATGTGTAAAAAAGTAAGGTTAAATAGATCAACAAAACAGAATCTTAATGTTAGAACCTATTTAAGAGCCAGTAATGAGGCAACACAGTTAATTACCTATAGATAAGGGCTAGGTTTCCCTGCTTGCCCTGGCCCTGATATAACTGACTGACCTTAGATTCGATTAATGGCCGATTGCGTAAAAGTTGTCGATGTACCTTTCCTCGATAGGTAAGTAATCATAAATTTAGCACGTGACTAATCAGCCGGAACGAATCTGAGCCTTTATAGAGATTTTTTATAGTAACAGTTGTATGCTGCAAGTAAATGCCGAGTTTCATCAATAAATACATAAATAAATTATCATCATACCGCCTCCTAGCTTAGTTGTTAGTGACCCTGCCTATGAAGCTGGATGTCCCGGGTTCGAATCCTGGTCAGGACATTTATATGTGTGTTTAACACCAATAATTTGTTCCCCGGTTATGGATGTTTTCTATGTATTCAAGTATTTATATGTATCTATCTATTATATATGGTGTCTGCCTAGTACTCACAACACAAGCCTTATTGAGCTTACCGTGGGACTAGGTCGATTTGTGTAAGATTGTCGCACAATATTTATTTATTTAAAGCAGCATAAGGTGTAAGTCGTGCTCCTGTACTGGTTTTCTATAAAAATATAGTACTGGAATTGGAAATTCCCGGTTCTCTCGATACAAATAGAAGAAGATTATCTGCAATAAGTGTTTCTTTTTTTCAGCTATGCATACCTTCAATCGACTGCAGTGCTGCTGAGTGGCGCGGGCGCTACGTGCAGCCCAAAGACTACTACTGCACAGGCACGAACAGCAAGATAGAAGACGTGAGGAAGTCCTTCCTCAGTGGACACTCCTCCTTCGCGGCCTACTCCATGGTCTTTGTGGCTGTGAGTACCATTCATATTCTGAGCTATACTGAAATGCATAGTGGATTAAAACCGGAGACTACTACTGCATAAGCAGAAGCAAGGTTGAGGATATGAACAAGTCCTTCCGCAGTAGACATTCCTCCTTCGCAGCTTGCTCCATGGTGTCTGAAGCTGGGAGTACCATATAATTCCCATCCAGCCAGCAGCCATCGTACAGTCGCTATCAGATATATCGGACTTTAACCCTTTGACAATAGAGGCGTGTTCAGATATTTCTGAGCGCCTCGGCAGCTCCTATGTATCTGATGGTGACTTTACTGCAATGTCGCAGAGTGTAGTCGCAGGACTACTAATACTGGCACCACCAGTTTTAAGACATGTGGAAGTCAGTCTGTTCCTCAGTGGACACTCTTTCGCAGACTACTCTATCATAAGTATCATTGACATTAGTTCTAGTTATGCCAGCTGTATATCGAGTGCAATTCGTCCGAATTCGAAGACATGCTCAAGTCCTTCTTTAATGGACATGTTATGGTCTTTGTAGTCATGGTCGTGATGCTAGCAAATTATCATTTTAGAAAAATAACAATTATTACCTGGCCAACTAATCGTTTTTATTACTGCAACTGAAGGAATTCCTACGTATGACTAAGTCATATTACGAGTACTTTTATCAATATCCTTAACGATAAAAACTCACGATAAATACATAGGTAGGATAGGTTGAAACACGCTCAAGTTAATTACTGGAAATGCAGACTTTTTTTCTACACAAAGGACAATCCTTGCGTACATAGAAACTTTTGGGATAATTTGACATTTTAACCCACAAAGAAGACAATGTTACGAGTTTGTGAAGTAGCGGATAACTTTTTTACTCAAATCTGCCTTCTATATGTTTTTTGTTTTCTATTGTTTTCCAGCTATACCTCGAGCGACGAATGACTTGGCAGGGAACCCGCACGCTGCGCCACTCTCTCCAATTCGCCGCCCTCATGATCTCTTGGTTCACCGCGCTCTCTCGAGTCTCGGACTACAAGCATCACTGGAGCGATGTGTTAGCCGGCTACAGCTTGGGTGTCGTCATTGCTGTGCTGGTGGTGAGTAGAATACCATTTACCATGGCTCTCTCTTCTCACAGTCGCTGGTCGAGGCTAGTAGTTAGCCTTGGTATAATATCGTGTAAAGTACTCCTATTAGCAAGACCTTGTGCTTGTCAAATCAAATGGTGCCTATCAGTGAACTGTATGCACCATTGGAGCAAATCGGCGCTCAAGAGCACCTCAAAATAGAACATAAATAAATCTGGAAGAATTTATAAACAGAAATGTCAAACCTAGAAAAACCCTAGAGAAGTACCTTGGCCAAGTGAATGAAGTGCCATCGAACTCTGGCATAATTCCTTATCTGTGGATTGACTTTCCACACTATTAGCTTCGTTACCCAGTTGACTGACTGAGGGTTATCTTTGTAGATAAAAATGCTTATTTAAAAATAAGTGGACATGAAGTGGTTTGTAAAGAATTAACAGTGTGTAAACACAATAACACGTGCGAATTTGTGGGTGATCAGACGTGTTTATATTACGGTTAAAAATAAAAGTTTATATTATCTCCATGACATATTAAACAGTCATGTTAATAGACTGGCTTATAATATAATGGGGTCAAGATAAGGAAGTGATAACCGTGAACGGCGTGACGTGACAAAATAACATAAAAAATGTTCCATGGTCAAACATGAAAAATAAGAAATAAATATTAAGACATTTTAATACTTACATAAAACTTAACATTCATTTTCATGACTGAGACTCCCAGGGTCCCATTGAATCCAAAAACTTGCGTAATTTTCCTACAAGTTATGTAGTTTTCTACAAATTCAATTCGAAATTTGGTACGGATTGTTATTTTTTTGACATGACATTGCTGCCTAAATTGTGTACTCAGGTTCTTGTTAATTCCAGGTCACCAGCGGCATAGACCTGGTCCAGAAGAAGAAGAACCACACGATCGTCCCCCAGCACGATGTCTTCGTCATCGCGCCCACGCATACGTAGTAACCAACACGTAGAAATAGTCTAGTTAGTACAAAATCTAGATATTGAGATGAGAGCTTTAACTAAAAGAAAAAAAAATGTCAGCGGTATGATGAAAAGCAATTTTAAAGGAAAAAGAATAGGATGCTTAATGTGCACGGGTCATTTTTCATACAAAAGTATTTGCGACTTTAATATGACGCATTTTTTGTGACTTTATTGTTTCATTTGGTCAATCACATTATTTGCGCCAAATTTATAAAATTTATATTAATCGTGATTAATGCCTTATTTCTTAGAATATTATTAATATTAAACTTCCATACAAAACTTGAAATATAGAAATATACTCATAATCTTAACAAAAACGCACATGATTTTGTTTCGCGCAAATGAAGTATTCGTATACCTATTCGTTAAAAATAATATGAAAAAGTTTCCTAAATATAGTAAAAATGTGCAAAACCTTTAGTATGAAATTTTTATTTGGTCAGATCCACCTCAAAATATTACAAAATTCTGTAGCTTAACGCTGCGTAGCGCCATGTGCCATACGTTTTGTATGTAGTAAGAAGAGTGGGGTCAATATGTGCTAAAAACCGTATGGTTATCGCAATGTAGTACATTGGAAACATACTCGTAATATATAAATCGGAAAATGCAGTATGGAACATAATGTGTCATCTTTTTGAAAACTAAAGGTTCAGTTTAGAGAAAATTAATTGAAATTACTAGCAGCGGAATAAAATTATAGATATTAGAATACCACATTTAAAACGACGCTGCTAGCATTTGTTAGCCTATTAGCGACGATGTCACGTTATGTAAAACCTGACTGAAATTTATTGTGTGTGTGACACCTTTTTTCATAAGTAATTCAGTATACCAAGCCAAGAGATACCAAGGTAAGTTTGCATCCATTTTGATATTAGAGACTGGGCAAGTGTTATTTTAAACGTCAAACTTCTATGAAAATGACGTTTACTTAACACTTTCACAGTCTGTGCTATCAAAATCGATACAAACTTAGCTTAATCGCACTCTAGTATTTACCTACTCTTACAAAAATAATTTTCTATGAATTGGTATAAATAATAAATTAAAAAGAGGTCATATACCTACTACAGAGAAAGTGACCAAGGGTGAGCAAGGCTGGCGTCGAACCAGCAACCTCCTGCATGCCTACCACGAACTTCGAAAATTGGCATTGACGGGAAAACCTCTTTGTCACTCCAATATGCAAGTGTGACAGAGATGAAGATACAAATCCGCAATCGTTCGATTTTCGTGGTAGCAGCCCTGCTTTCGCGGCAGACACGTTAACCACTGGGCTACCCGGTCACAGCTCGATTATATATAGTAGTGTAACAAAAAAACATTATTAAAAACATATATACCTAATAATAAATTATTTGATTCGTGCTTTATAATTGTATGGTATAAATAAGTAAACTTTTTGTATGTGCCGAAACAGCATCTTAACTCTCATGTGGGCGTTTTTATTCTTTGTTGTAGAAAAATACTTTTTTGCTAAATAGGAAATTTTTATGTTTTCTTCTCAGAATCGAGAGCGGTTCCAAGCGGTAGGAGAAAAAAGTGTCCTATAATTTACATACATTTTTGAAACTTTCCATTGTGCTACCGCCATACTAAATCTGTAAAAGATAGCGGCGAAATGGAAAACAAATCTTGGGACACTTTTTTAGGATCGAAGGAGCTCGGGATTCTGAATATAAAACACATAACAATTTCTCATTCAGGAAGAAAAAATCCACTACAAAAAATAAAAACGCCCATGTAGGTATTTTTTATATGCCTAATGTAAAGTAAGTAATTTCAATAATTGTTAATATTAATAAAGTAATCTGTGATACGATCTTTATCTATGACAATATTACAAAAATGGAAAAAATGTGGTTAGGAAAAATGTTCTTGCTTGCAACGTTATTTAATAAAACAAATAGATGTAGGAGAACCAATTAAATGGTTCACAGGTGGCAGCTTAAAATACACGGAACTCGTGCGTGGACTCTACTTTTGCTGCTGACTGTATCTTTAATTGTGTTGTGATCGTTTTCAGTGAAAGGTACCACTTTGTGGCTAACTAATAAAAAAAATAGAATTTACTCTCATCGACACTCGAAAAAGTGGCAAGCCCATATTAATGTGTTTGTCAATTTTATTCGTATCATTAAATGGGTACAGTGGTACCTTTTACTAAAAACTTAAGTACACAAAATTAAACAAAATAAAACGAATAGAACTTAACAGTACTGCACTTTGATTATTAAACAAAGGCAATTTTTAAAACTATTAGACAGCTTGTTCATCATTTATATTCACTTTAACGCACACCATTACATATCTTCAGTTGGAATCTATCCAAAAAGAAAACTAGTCGATTTATATAACATATAGCATTTTTTCATTCAAATTCGACTTTTTCGATGTACGTGATACTGCGAGCTATACCGGGTTTTGCCTATAACAGGACCAATAAATGTAACCAAACTGAACAACTTTGTTCAGCGACTTTAAAAATAACGTGTGTTTTGATTTTTATTACACTTTAAAATTTGTTAGAAGACGCAATGTACTGCGAATTTGTCATTTTTTTACTATGACAAGAGACGTCAATTAGGCTGATGTTAACGTACATTGAAAATACTATTTAGTTTGTATGAAAAAGTGAAAACCTACAGAATACATTATTTAAGAAAGTTGTTGACCAAAAGTTGCTAGGTTTGAGGCGTACTACCTGCGATTTAAATTATTGCTCCTGTTACAGGCAACTATCGTAAATATGTATGGTGCTTGGTGTATAATATAATTAACTATACAATTACAAACATGATAGGCCCAAATAACACGAGCATTTTTCATCGCGCATCCATACAAATGCCTAACTGTGTTTTTCTGTTTTTATTTTATTTTTGTGTATGTGTACCCGTACAGATTCGCCCGACAGATATGTCTGGAGGATCTGTCTGCTAGACATTTCTATGAATGTATGACGGTGATAAGCGGGGCCCGTAATTTTCATGCCCGGTTTCGTGATAATGACGTATATAAACACACAGGATGTTTTAATACGAAATACGTCAATAACAGATGTCTATCAATGTTCGATTCTAAGGTCGAACGTAATAGTTTTGACACTATTCAATGACAGCATTATTATTTCAAACGTAAAACTTAAAACATGATGTATGAAGCTTGACGTCATTTGTCTGTCATCGGCATGAAAATTACGGGCCCTGGTGATTAGACACAGATGTGTATATGTAGCTGGCCATATACGTTCGGGCAAATCTGCCGGATCTGCCAATAAATGTATGGAAAATTTGTATGGCGCTGTGGAAATCTGACGGATTGCCGGGACGTAAATGGATGGTAAATTAAATGTCGATATTACGTAACCAATATTGTTATTCTTGTATAAAAATCTCATTAAATAGAAATAAGGTCTAGTGATTAATTTTAGCTAATTTTAATTTATTAGTAAATGAATTAATAAGTTATCATAATGTTTTTTTTATTACCGACTCGAACATCCTTTTATCATACCTATTTAGGAGGTAAATAACTACACTGCGCTTAACAGATCAGAAAATAACTACAGGTATAGTCGACGCCAAAGTACTAAGCGATGAAGATTGTACTTAAGGTAAGACTACACGCGTCTTGCCTGTCAAAGAGATTGCATAGGTATTCTCAAGAAATTTGCCGGCTCTCATTGAGACCAGGTGGCCTACAGGTTATGACATTAGCCGCGTAAGCTGAAGACCACCCATGGTCTTTCTCTTTAGTATATGACATCTATTTTCAGTTTATAAGATTATAAATATTGTGGGACAATCTAACACAAATCGACCTACCTATTTCCACGGTAAGCTTAATAAGGCTCGTGTTGTGGGTTAAATCCTTGAGCCATTTACGGTTCAAGTAAATTTGGTCGTTAATACTAATGATTGAAATCCGTGACCCGTGAGGTACCGTACAACAATTTATCTAAATGCTCCCTAAATATTGAATTAATTTTCAAAAAAACTTTACAAGCTAAGCTAAACATAAGCTATAAATATATAACATTTAGTAAAGTAATAAGCTCCCGAAGAAATATTCTGCCTGTCTAGTGAGTTAAAAGCTATTTAAGAACGAGACTTCACTATAAGAAAATTGCACACAAAAGGGTTTATTCGTATAGGAGATACGATGCCACACACATCCACACATCAAACTTCGGGAAAAAGCGCCTGTTGCATGGTAAATAGCAATTACATTTTTAACGTCGTTGCCATTGATAAAAAACACTGTACCCATTTAATGATAGGAATAAAATTGACAGGCGTGCAAACCGGCATTCTATTCTATGGAAAAACCGGTCGATACCCGGTTATTAACCGAGATTTCATACATATAAAAACTGGTTTGCACTCACTAATTGACACACACATTAATATGAGCTTGTAGCATCGTTTTGCTAAACAATCCAAGTATAATAATCCAAGTAACCTAAGCATGATAGCTAACAAGCTTGATTGTCCTCTAATGTGGAAAATGGGTCAGAGGACAAAATCTTTATTGTGTATCTATTATTAATTTACTAACATAGACATAGACACTGAACTAACAATATGTGGACCTTATGTTGTCTTGAATAAATAATATTAAATAAAATAAATAAATAAATAACAAGTTATAAAAAATAAAAATCATCTTAAACGCAAAGCGCTATACATAAACTCGTCTGGTTATAATATAACGCCAGTAGAATTTTTGGCGCATTTACCCCCGGGTACCTGTCTTTCAAAATTGTAGGGACAAAATGAATTTAGATTATTTTGTATGTAAAAACTCATGTATTATGGTATTTTTAGGGCTGGTTTAGATAGCAGGGCTACTTAAGTTTCCAAAAACCATAGAAAAAAACAGAAATATTTTAATATTTGTAGACGTGGTAGTTAAAAATACCATTAGGGATATCGATTTTTGATTGCCCGCTTGGTGGTGCCGGCTTATCGTTGAGTTTTGGGATACGTTGTATAGGCGTAGTCTTTGTAATCCGAATTATTTTTAAATTACATCTATTGTTTTTTTTTTATTTATTTCTGTTACTAAAATTATTATCTTACTAAATCTAGACATTCAAAAAGCTTTTGAATATCTTAAGGATTGGTTAGCAATTATATTATGATGAGTGTGACTTGATGATATTATAAATTAATAAAAAATCTTTTGAAATGTTTTCTTTACGATTAATCAATACCATATATTTGTAGATACATTGTTTGCTTAAATCGGTCACAGACAAAATCGCGTTGATGTCTTTTATACGGAGTGTCCGAAATACAGCTTGCAACAAAGATGCTGGGGATCTGTCTGTTTCAATACTTTAAATAGAGTCTTGATTCCTTTAAAACCGCTCATTAGTATTTTTTTGGTATGAATAACGTGAATCTTAATCCTATCAAAAACATTCCATGTAAAAATACACAAGTCTCGCTCCAAAGCTCTTTTGCTGCGAAAAAGTTTGGAGATGTAATGTTATAATAAGTCGGTTATTTTATTCCGTACGGGGGTGTCCATAGAACGCGACTTCCACCGACTTGCCTAATTTTGTTTTTAACTCTGTGTTCCTGTACGATTTGAAAATAGGCTAGTTGGTGGGAGTCGTTCTATGGACACTCCTCGGTACCGACTTGTATTGACATTTACATGTATAAACTTTTTTGCAACAATAGTTATACAATGTTTTTGATGGGATCTCATCTCTTTTTGTTGGCAGTCCTTTTTATAGAGGTATCCATCCCATATCTTCATACAGGGTGTAACAAAAGGACCGAACGATACTGCAAGAGCTGAGAAGGTCAATGACCCTAAGTACGATGCAAGAGAAAAAAATTCAAATGATAAAAAATTTCAAAAGTGATGACTTACGGCGCCGAACTTGGTCTTTCACTATCGGTCTCATCTCAAAACTCAAAGTCACTCAACGAGCTATGGAGAGGGCTATGCTCGGAGTTTCTCTGCGTGGTCGAATCAAAAATGAGGAGATCCGTAGACGAACTAAAGTCACCGACATAGCCCTCCTGATTAGCAAGCTGAAGTGGCAATGGGCAGGCCACAGAGCAGATGGCCGATGGGGTCGAAAAGTGCTCGGGTGGAGACCACAGCTCGGCAAACGCAGCGTAGGACGTCCACCCGCAAGATGGACAGATGAACTTATGAAGGTCGCCGGGAGACGCTGGATGCAAGTTGCTTCCAACCGGTACATATGGAGGTCCAAAGGGGAGGCCTATGTTCAGCAGTGGACGTCTGAAAGGATGATGATGATGAATTAAGGCAATGTTAGATGCCGGGTTCATTTAGCAGTTGGTTAAAATTACTTACACATTAATCAGCATCGTGACCTGATTTTTTTTAATATCACGACGGTGGCAAACAAGCAAGGTTCTGATGGAAAGCAGTCACCGTAGCCTATGGACGCCTCCAGGGGTTCACATGCGCATTTCCGACCCATTAAAATATTGTACACTCTTTTTTTGAAGAATCCCATACTGTAATCTTTAGGGAAAACCTCGGCAGGGAGCTCAATCCACAGCCGGAGCGTCCGCGGGAGGAAATTCCTCAGAAACCGTACAGTGCGCGCCCATTTTGGTTGCAAGGTGTGTGGATGAGCACCTTGTCGCCCTGATTAGGAAAAACTGGAAGAAGTAGCAAAAGCTATCATATTATCTCTCATTCGATACACGGAAAAGCAATGTCAACACATCCCGCTTGCACTTTCTCGTCATAAAGCGTCAGAATGAGACACCCTGCTCTTACAAGCATATATCACATTTACAGTAAAACAATATTGACAAACCGCATCACCCATGAAATCGTATCCTAATCAAACAGTCATGTTTGACACACATACACACAAACTTTACAAAACCCAAAAGCACACGAAAACCGAAATCGATTACCAGCACTTATCCAAATATGCATATATCAGGTCCACATTCACTGGATATTGAACCTTACTGGTTAAATTATAAGGTCGTGTTTGGGTAGCTGGTGATATAATACTTTCTCCAGGGAGCTTGGACGCGCGGAGTGGCCGCGCGGCGTCTACCGAGTCGCCATAGAATAACGGTGCGTGGTTTTATAGATGTGACAGTTAGTGGCCGAAAGGATTTTAGTTTTTGGCCGACTTTCGTCAATGTTTCCTTTTGAAGTTACTTTATAGCTAGGGAATGCAAACTAGTTTTTATTTGTGTGAAATTTTGGTTAATACCCGGTTATTAACCGGTTTTTGCATAAAGTTCAAAACCGGCTTGAATTCCCTATTTATAAAATTCAAATTCAAATTTCTTTATTTCAGATATCGCTTCTTTCTTCATTTATGGCCATAATCAGAAAGTTTGCCATTTTAGCACCTACATATTATTGGCAGATTTTATTGAACGAGCGAGTGAAGCGAGCGGAGTTCTCTCAAACTACTTGGACACTTCGTCATTTGTATGTATGTAGGTCGATAACTCGAGTATCGTTGATGGGATCGTCGGGGTTAGATGATATAAATATAAATTTTAAGTTCGAATATGATTCGGTAAAGGGGCCGACATATAAAGGTCGCGAGTTCAAGTCCGAGGCGAACCATTTATTAAATTCTAAGAGGCGAGCTACAAGAGCTTTGTGAACACAAGTCTCGTCTTTGTAAGCCAGAATTAATTTGGTTTCAAACTTACCACAACTACCTTCCTACTACTACTACTCGACAGAAGGCCTAGTATAAAAATTGTACGACATTAACTTCACGACCGCGTTAGCGTATCGAGGGGTCAACATATGAAAGTTGCCGGATGATTTAAATAAACGGCAAATATAATTTGAACTCTCGATACGCTAACGCGATCGTGAAGTAAGTGTCGTACAACTTTTATACTAGGCCTTCAGTTGACTAGGTAGTAAAGTTGTGTTTGGGTATTGTAGTGGTCTTTAAAATACCTTCTCCAAGATGCTTAGACACACTGAGTGGCCGCGCGGTGTCTCTCTCTCTCTCTCTCTGTTCTGTGTGCATAGGTTAGTAGTGTTAGTAATAGTACTAAAAACTGTTCGTTATATCCACGAGCGCTCCCAGCGCGAAATTATTAGCAAAAACGTTCATTGGTATTATACTTAACATTGGTTCAGAATATTTCAAATCGTATTCAATACAAAAGGTATTGAAGTTGGTACTTGGTAAATAAATATTGGTGGTGTCTAAAACCATCCATCAGTGGACATACCCAGTATACCCAGTATACATCTACTTGGATTTATTATTACCAGTGGTTCGCCCCAAACGTGTCCTTTGTATGTATGTATGTACTACATACATACATACAAAGGACGCACGAATTCCAAACTCATTTAAGGCCCTTTACTGTGCTTCTGAAGATATTTAGATCGCTGTAGGTAGCGGACAGCGTCATCCCTAGTTCAAAGGCTGCCTATATTAGACGAGACCGTTTCTCGTATAATGCTAGTAGTACATGGCACGATCCGTCGAGGCAATCAGCGGCATCGGTCCGTATTATAGACGAGGGAACCTAGGGAGTCGAGCGAGACGAAGGTATGGGGCAAAGCACCCCCGATAATCGAGCCCGGTAATCGCGCCGTGTACCACCCACGTTCACGGGAAGCAAAGCCTGAAAAATAATGTCGGCTGCACTTCATGCCTACCACGAAAATCGAACGATTGTGGATTTGTATCTCCATGTCTGTCACACTTGCATATTGGAGTGACACAGAGGTTTTCCCGTCAATGCCAATTTTCGATGTTCGTGGTAGGCATGCTGGTATAAGGCGCTTACCTCTCTGCGAACACGCTCCATCACCCACAAAAGCGTCGTCACTCTTTGCGCGTGCGCACTCTCTTGGACCGTAAACATCGCGGCCAGTGCTCGCCCGGCCTCCGCGGACGCCGCCCGTACCGCCGCGTACCACCGTGTCCCGTGTACTAGTACCGTTGTTCGTAGTGTTGTGCTGTGCTGTGGACTGTGGGAAACGTGGATGCTTAAATTGGAAACGTATGTCTAAGTTATGAAATCGTAGTGTAACTTGTTTTAAGCGGAGCAATTAGATTCTTATTGTGACATGAAACTGTGGCTGTACATGTTATATAGTTGAAAATGCCTTTGAATGTGTATAAATTAAGATTTACCCAGCAAATTCCAAGCCAAAATCCGATGTAAATGTTAATAGGCACAAATTAACTGTGTTTGACGTCTGTCAATTGGGAGATGTTAGTCTATAACCTGTAAAACTCTTTAACATTTTGACATAAGTCAAAATGTACGGTTTTGAACCGTAACTGACTGTCGGTAGAGTAGTTTTTGCTTTAAATTTGGCTACAAGAGTCAATTTAATCAAATAAAAAAGTTTATGACCACACAGCTTAGAGTCCGTACAGTTTTTGACTTTCAAGAGGTAAATCATGACCCTATACCATTCATATACCTATTTGCTTATGACAAAATGATAAATTAATTTAAGACTTGAGTATGTAGGTACTTCTTATCAGATCTGTCTGTAGTGGGCCTTAAAATGGCACCTTCCTCATAAAAAAAAACCTTCACTTGGTTTACATCTAGGTATTATTTACCCTTGATAATGTGTAAAACCTCCAAAGCAATGCTACTTATTGGTGCAACCGAGATACACAGCGAATAATATTAAGTTAAGATGAGTGGCATACCTACTCAATCGATAGACAGCTTCCCGCTGTATGTATGTATGCTTAAATCTTTAAAACTACGCAACGGATTTTGATGCGGTTTTTAATAGATAGAGTGATTCAAGAGGAAGGTTTATATGTATAATACAGTGCACCCGTGCGAAGCCGGGCGGGTCGCTTCGCTAGTAATAAAATAAATTATAAATAGATACCTACCTTTATTTTTCAATTTAGGCACTTATGAACGTCAAAGGCCACCGGTTCACCGGCAATAACTCGAAAACCATCCAACTTTTACTGAGGTCATGTTAGGTTGGTTAGGTACCTCTTGGGTAGACCTACCTCTGGTGTCAGGCTGAACTGCTATTTATGGGACATCCTGTATATCGTCACCTAGTACCTATAGTACAAGCTTTGCTTAGTGTGGGACTAGGTCGATATGTGTGAGAAACTCCCCAAATATTTATTTATTTATTTAAAAAGTAGCCGAAAAACCTCACGTGATTTGTGCATGACCCTTGGTTACCACAATTTACCGTATTCCTCAATAGATATTTTAATATTTTTTGACATAATTTAAATTAAACTACCTATATTCCTATTATAACTAGTAGCACCTATTTGGAAAGAGTAGGTGCCTATCCTTATAACGTATTTATTCCTCTATATATAATTATCTTATTACAGTTCTGAAAATAGCTATGGCACCTACATACCTACCTACACTTGTACTAGGATGACTCCTGCCACAGACACTTTAGAACTGATAGGTAATGGGTATTTGAATCGGCGGCGTTGCTTATAGCTAGTAGGGCACAAAATTAAGCTGTAGGTTAATTAAGTGTTTACTTACCTACAGCTTAATGTTTCAAACTGTCAAAAACATGAGGTAGTTCCGCGGATTATAGTAGTTTTTAGCCCATAAATTGACGGAAGATCCTCTTAACATGCCCGTGAAGGTTGCATCTAAATTCATTCAACCGTTTCCACGTGATGATGCTGGAAAGGCAGATAGACAGACAAAAATTCTAAAAATCATTGAAATGTGTTCTGTTGTCAATTCTAAGAACTACCTACTAACTTATTTTTTTTTCTTCAAATATGTTCAATGTACAGATTTATTACCCTACTCTGTTTTATTATATGTATGTATACCCTGCTTTATTAATTAGGTATGTCCTTAAAAACTGCAGTTTTGAAATTAATGTATAATTACATGTCAATATACATCATTTCAATAGTCAAATAACCAACAGACACGCAATGTAATGCCTCAAGGGAAACTCCTAGTTAACCACTGCATACTGCCTGACCAATAAGTGGAACTGATTATTCAATAATACACAGTAATAACTGTACTGTACTGATTATAACTGACTCGTATTTTCTCATATTTCCGTTACAAAGTTAGATATTGAAACAAGATAATTATATATTTATTGGCAACATAAAATACCTCCAACAAAATAAACAATTTAAAAATAACTTAAATAAAGTAACTAAGAAGAAAATTAAACTAAAAACTAATAGCCCCGGCCCCTGGGGCATGGTCCCAAGAATGCTAGCAGCGTTCTTGGGACATAAAAGATAATTTATCATTTAAGTAGATTTATATGTTAACTGACGAATCTGAAGGAAAAGAGTTAAAAATGGCGGCGATTCTGATTACCGAATGAATTTTTATTTAAAAAAATGTTATATAGAAATTTAAAAAATATATAATGAAAAGCGCGTACGCACCAACTTTAGTTATGCATGAAATAAGTACCTAATATCCTAGATTTCAATGCGTAAAAAAATATTTTACGAAATTTTAAATAGGAAGCTCCCCTGAGTAATAGACATATTAATAATACAATTGTATACTACTAAATTATATAAATTATAAATTGAAAGATATGTCATATACTACAAAAAAAGTGACCAAGGCCCCCGGTGAGCAGGGCTGGGATCGAACCAGCGACCTCCTGCTTTCGCGGCAAAGCAGCATTTATATTGGCATTTTAATAATGTAACTAGAAAAATTGCATACCTATATTAAAGCTATGCCTTGTCAATTCATACAAGGTAGAGGCCTACAGGCCCGTGGCAAATGTGGCCACCTGAGTGTATCCACGCCGTGGCCCGTGTCCTAAATTCCATTCCATAAGTGACCATGAGACGACCAAGTGCTAATTCTCACAAGGACTTTTATACGGCGACAAAGCAACGAAGTAGTTAATGATACATGTCGATGGGTAATAATTATTGTCTTGATCGAAATCGAATCAAAAATAATAGTTATGTCATTATTATAAAATTACGGATAAGACTCACGTATTTTAGTCACTATGCGCGACATGTTTCGGACATCCCTCTTTTAGTGACTAACAATACGTCAGTGTTATCCGTAATTTTAACATAATATGAATATGTCTCACGATATGCTCGATGCCCAAGCCAACACTCTGTCCGACAATGACTGCCCGATGCAAACACAACAAGTCACGCCTATCGTGATAAAAATACGTGAGTTTTAACAGTTGCAATTTAATGTCATTTAATGTCATGTCTCACGATAGTTTAAATTTATGTCGTTGTGACTGAAGTACGTTACAAACAAAATATTTTACATCATGCAAAAACTAAGCGGCAATATAGTCGGGCCAAGCTAAGTTAGCATCGGTTTTGATATTAGAGACTGCGCAAATGTTATTTCAAACGTCAAACTGCTATGTATTTATGACGTTTACTTAACGCTTTCACAGTCTGTACTTGGGAATGCAAACTCGGTTATGATTTGTATGCAAAACCGGTTATTACCGGTTATGAAAAATATACCGGTTGTGGTGAAAAATAACCGGTTTTCAAAATCGATGCAAACTTAGCTTACTCGGGCTCTATTTTCTTAATCGAAAATAATACATACTTTTATGTTGTTGTTGACTGTACTGTAGTATTAGGTAAACATAAAATATTTGACATCATGTAAGAAACAAACACAACACAAACTAGTATCAGAAGGCCTACCACGAACCGCGAACGAAGTTTCACCTCTCTGTCGCACTTGAGTGAGAAATCACAAGTGCGAAAGGGAGGTATACTTTCGTTCGCGGTTCGTGGTAGGCGCTCAGATATATTTTGACTTTGAAGTCTAAAAAAAAACATAAATCGGTAAAAAATACATAATAAACTTAGCATCACTGTTACAAACTTAAAATTCTACTAGATATCGGAGATACTAGATGTCGGGAGATATCATATATAATTATATGGATTTATAAGACATGTTTGATGTTTTTACCGGATTGCGGATCTTTACCGGAACTTACAAAAACGTCATACAATTTTTTGCATCTGGATCTCAGAAGATATAACACATTTACAATTATTTAATTTTTTTGACAATTTGTCTTTCTTTACGCTCTACATTAATTTCTGAGAAATACATAATAATAATAAATAATGATCCGCCCAGTTACCTAATGGTTAGTTATCGAAGTGATGAAACAATGTACATGCATATACGATAAACTATAACAATGTAGAGGTTGTTGACTGCGCAAAGATGGGAAAACGATAGACAATGAAAATTCTTGGGGAAAATACATAAAAAGACACTTCAAACTGATTATATTTCGAAGTTTTTAATAAGGTATATGGTGTTAAGTCATAATTAATGTAATTTGGTGTTTATGCAAATAAGCTGCGCAGGTAAACACAAAATTACATGCGTACCTATATGTACTATACAGGGTGTAATCGTTAAGTGTAGCCAGGCGATTATTCCGTAAATATAAGAGATATTAGAAATTTTCAAACTGATATTAAAAGTGCGTTACCTAATGAGTAAAATTGCATTAATAACTTTTTTGAAATAAAAGTATTAATATTAAAAATATTAATTTTAAACGCTCCCATACGATTAGTACCTAAGACGACTCACTCTCAAAGTAGAACGTCGGTGCCGAACGAGATAAAACTACTTGAGATTCATTATTTGCAGGAATAAACTGTATTAAAATAATAAAACCACCATAAAATAATAAATCAAACATTTATTTTTGTTTTTGTGTCAGTTAAGAAACAACACATACGTTTTTCTGTTTCCGCAATTCCGAAACTTAAATTGGCGGGAATGTATTTTTTTTTTAAACAGTTATGACATGGAAAAAGCGTTACCTAATGAGTAAAATTGCATTAATAACTTTTTTGAAATAAAAGTATTAATATTAAAAATATTAATTTTAAACGCTCCCATACGATTAGTACCTAAGACGACTCACTCTCAAAGTAGAACGTCGGTGCCGAACGAGATAAAACTACTTGAGATTCATTATTTGCAGGAATAAACTGTATTAAAATAATAAAACCACCATAAAATAATAAATCAAACATTTATTTTTGTTTTTGTGTCAGTTAAGAAACAACACATACGTTTTTCTGTTTCCGCAATTCCGAAACTTAAATTGGCGGGAATGTATTTTTTTTTTAAACAGTTATGACATGGAAAAAAAGTTTAGGTCCTTTAAGCCAAACTTTTTTTTTCATATGCACTTCAATAACACACGGACCTGCTCGACGAACTGCGGGGTGAAACTCCGTGTGTGAGTTGCTTTATAAAATAATGGATTGATAATACCTAACTTTTGTAGTTATTTAAAACGGTCAGATAATAATAGATCAGCACGTGTAACTACTTGAAAATGATAATTGATTGATATGGAATAAAATAAAACAATCCATGAATCATTTGATAACGGTAAAATGCCTAGACCGTACAAACTAGTCTTTCAACAAACGTCGAACTAAATGTATGGGAGCGTTTAAACTTAATATTTTTAATATTAATACTTTTATTTCAAAAAAGGTATTAATGCAATTTTAATAATTGAGTAACGCACTTTCAATATCAGTTTGAAAATTTCTAATATCCCTTATATTTACGGAATAATCGCCTGGCTACACTTAACGAATACACCCTGTATAAGAAAAATTAGGCTCTCTTTTTCTCAAGATCCTTAGTTGACCAAGTGAGCAAAGCGAGCGAAGCATCTCCGCTTCAGCTTGGGCAAAAATGGTTTCAATTTCGTGTGACTGTCCATTTGTTCTCATCTACAGGTCGCGTTTATCAACCAATTCTTGTGAAATTTTGTAAACAAGTTTGATGTATAATTTTTTTTGTGGATTCAGTTTTTGGCAATTTTAAAAATAGCTAGACTTGGTACAAAGGTCCTAAGCGCCATAGACACCAAAGGCGCTTACGACCTTTGTGCCAATAACAGACCAGCTCGCGAGGTCTACAGCTCATAAATAGTTCTTAATTGACTAAAAATTTGGCAAGCCTACAGGCAGTATCGAGTTTTATAGATGTTTCACCACTGTTATTTTTTACCATGCTGATGTACAGTTAGGTGCCTACTTGTTATGTAATTGTTACCTACGTAATCGAAACACACAAAATCGAAAATTAGTAATTTGCCTCTCTATTAGGTCGATAACTAAAAAACCGACTTCAAAAAGGGAAAAATAAAACGTACCTTTTTATACCTATGCGCTACTAACTGGTACCTTTGATGTCGGTACCAAATCTGTATTGAATGCAGTATCTTTTGGAAATGCACCGACTTCAAAAGAGCAAAAACAAACATTATTTCATTCACCCAGACTCCAATTTTGCTAAATTCACCCTTGACTCAGATAAATCTAAAATGTTTTACTTCCGTATCCTTCACTTTAAGGTTACATTTTGCATATTAAGCTTCCTATTATAAAAAAAATCATACGGGTCATAAAATTAATTAAAAATCATCTTAAAGAATTTAAATATATTTTATATAAGGGACTTAAGATATAAAGTTCACGTGTTTATGTGATGTGCAAAATGGTGCCAATCTAAACGACGTATACTTATGCATAGAGATGGACTCGAAATCTGATGTTTTCCATTCAATTGACGAGGTGGATCAAACAGGGTTATTAGCATAATCCTGGCGTATAAAAGGTCATATCAATATATAAACTGATAACAGGCGCTTCGGTTACAATCAAACTTCATAGGTATTCCATGAGTCTTGACTGATCGAATAGTGTTAGTCGGTAATTTTACAATTTACCTACCTTGAGCTATTAATGAAAATTACATATTAGGTATACGAATATACTTATCTCAAAAGCATTAAAGAGCTAAAACTATTTACTACAAAGATAAAAATTAAAATATGAACGTATTAGTTAGCCGATTTAAATTTTTTTTAATCTGAAAGTAAGTGGTTCCAGATTGTTGTTCAAATTAATGCAGCGCCATCCTTTTCACGTTTACCCCTACTGTAACCTTCATGTCTATTTAGCAGCGATCAGAAATGCCTTTTGGCTTAAAATTACACTTATTTGCGCTTATTTGGGTATCGCATCCTTTCTGACGCACTCTCTTACACATAGCAACTAAACTTAGTCAATACGAGCTCACGAAAATAGTCAAAAATGTAAATACAAAACTTTAACACGAAATGTAGAAATAACATTACCAACTTTGAAGGTCTAGTGCGAACGAAGTTTTTCTTTTCTGTCACACTTACATTCGACATCACAAGTGCAAGTGAGATGCATAACTCTATGTTCACTTCCATATAGCACCAAACCGGTTAGGGAGTTCCGAGAATACTTCTACGGATTATAATTTAATATTACATCAAACGGGTATCTAATCTATGAAGCTGTTTTTAGAATAAAAACGGTATAACTTAATACTGTTATAATAATATAATAAGTAACAGTGAGGTCTATGGGTGGTTCGCAGCCGGTTTATTTTGTGGCATTCCACTGTCCATTTTTGTGTAATTTATAAGAAAATCACTATACAGTGTGTAAATCGAATACGAGCGAACCTCTTAACGGTGGTTAGATAGTGCATAAGAAATGTAATTAGGTAACTTTTAAATGGAATTGCAATTAAAATTTTATCCATAGATAATAATTCGGCCCGCAATGTAATGCAAACACACCCCCATTTTTAACATTCGGTGACAACTGTCAGCGTCAAATTTTGTATAGTACATTGCTGCTGAAAATTTTATTAAAAAAATAATTATGGGGTCATAATTAAGTGTAACTTAAAAATATGTTCTAATTATTGATAACACTTATAAATTTTATGTTTGGTTAAATTTCTCGCCCGTTGTAGATTTACACACTGTATGAGTGTCGATTTGACTACGATTTCACAAAATTAGATCACACAGTTAGTAATGCCACAGAATAAATAATAGTACCTACTAAAGTACAGAAGTTTCTCTTTCCTACATTTGACGTTAGCTTGTCAAGCATGCAGATGGCAAGATGACATTAACATTAGGGTTGTCACCATGTTGTCGGGTGCGTATGGTGGTACAACAATTTGTATAAACATATAAATAGGAACAAAATATGTATCGGAACATTATTTGTTCGGAACACGTTTTTATTGATTATTTATTAGTAAGTATTGGTATTTTTTTTTTTGAGTATGCGGGGTTTGAAATATAAATACGTCTGAACGCAACCGTAAGGTTATGCGTGTTGGTGAACCCTGACAGTTTATGCCACCCGTAGGCGGAAGATTTTGTGTCAACGTAAAACGCGGAGTGACACCCCCTGGTAATGCCAGGTCCGACTTCAAATTATCCGGAAATGTTTGTATGGGCAGTTCCGTGTTTACGGAATTGACCATGCGAAGCAATTCCGGAATCGCAAGACCCAGTGCGGTAGTAGTCGTCCAACTTAGACTCGGATTTTACGCACAGTGGTCTTCAGTTACACGACACGGACTCTCCTCATGTGTATGCGATCGAAAAGAGGTAATAGTGCTTCTAAATACTTTGTGATGCTCCTTTACACCCTAACGTAGCTCTACCTGTCATCGGAAAAGCAATTGTCAATTTTAATTGATAAAATTGGATTGTCGTTTATTTCTCGGGATGATGATGGCGTCTCTGGAATATTTTTTTGTATTTTGTGTGCAAAATGTTGTTTCATGTGTAATGTTGATAGCTAATTGTGCAGTAAACTAACGAAGCAGTATACAGCTAATGAAGAATTTATCCTGAAACGAGTTCAGTCACTCCTTTAGTCACCAAGCGGCAATCCCGGGATCTTGGCCCCCTGAGAAGCTATATTTTTCTTTTAGCTATAAACTTAACATATAGCGAGGTCAATTACCGAACAACGTCGCCCTAGTGGCAATATACTATTCTATTTATACAATATACTAAATATATAATACGTGACACTGGCAAAATTGTCCAACTCTCAGACAGAAGCCATTATTTAAAAGAAGAAGAAGAATTGATATTTATTTTCAAAATATATACAGTAAGTGTAACTTACCTAACTACCTACCTCTACCTACCTTAAATCTAATATAGGTCCTCGAGGCATTGCACCTAGGATGCTGGCGGCATTTCCTCGTTGTATCGCAACGCTGATACGTTGTGCGAGGAAGCCACTAGCTCTTCGGTCACCAGTAACATCAACCAGACGTTTAAATCCAAATTTTAACTGTGACAAAATGTTACCACAGCAGGTACGAAAAGAATATAACTATGTGATACAAAACAGAACAGTGGCCATTTGTTAAATATATTGTATAGGAGCTGCAAATCAATTTTCCACCAATCCGGCACCTCCATGTCTACTAAGGGGATCTGACCAAATCACGCATGTCAAAATGCCTACTTCCTTTATTTGCTAAAAAATCAGCATTTGATAAAATTTCTCAGTCCATTTAGTGAAATAAAAAACCGGCCAAGTGCGAGCCGTACTCGCGCACAAAGGGTTCTGTTCAATTATCTATAAAAAATCAGGTTCAATCATCTATAACAAACACCTAAGGGGTTCCCATACAACAAGTATGGGAACCCCTAAGGTGTTTGTTTTATTTTAATTTAATTATTTATAACTCAATATTCTGTGAATATTTCAAGCGTCTAACTGTTGCCGTTATCAATATCGAGCAAAAACCAGCAATATAATCACGTTCGTTGTATGGGAGCCCCCTGAAACATTTATTTAATTCTGTTCTTCAATATTTATTGTTATCATCTATGAAAATTTCAACTATCTATCACGGTTCATGAGATACAGTACAGCCTGGTGACAGATGGACGGACAGACAGAGGAATATTTTTAACAGGGTCCCGTTTTTTATGTACGGAACCTAAAAAAAAAGAAGGCCTAATCTCCCACCTCGTTTATCGTCTGAAACCCCTGTTCTGGGCATTTTTCATTGATATTTATAAATTTTAATCATAAAACTGCTCTAAATCCTTTCAGCCTTGCACTTTACCCACATATTCTTCATATCGATTCATTGAGTAACAAGTAAAAGGTGTTTTACGAAGCCCTTCGGCACCCACGGGCCTCCTCCTACACCGCCACCCAAATCCGCTGACCAAGCCACCAAAATCCGCTCCTACACAATACCAATCCCAGAGACCACAATAACCCTTAACACCACGCAATAACAACTATTTCGGAATGACTAAACAGTAAAAGCAAAGTGGTTTTATGTTTTCCAAATTCTAGTAATGTCGTAAAACCATTTCTATGTTGTGAAATGACGCTTATGGCCCTTTTTGGTGGTCTATTATTATGTAGATTTGCTTCCTCCGCGTTTTTTATATATTTTAGTAGCTTAACGCCTTGTATTCTTTTTATAGGATTGCTAAATTGTCAATTTCCTTTTGTGAAAGATGCGGAACTGATAAATGCCATAAATCTGTCATAAAATGATCTCATGTGGGGATTTGGTTAATCATTAGAACATTGACATATTTAGTATACCATATGGTGGTATTATAGCACCCTGTGTTCTGTAAGGATAATTCTAAAAGACTAACGATTAAATAATAATTATCAGAGATCACGTGACGCTTTCTATAGAAATTGACACATCGGCCCGGTCTAGCGTGAGACACAATTAACACCAGTTACACTTATTGGTCCTAATCGAAGACATAGGTATAGTTATAAAGTCTGACAATAGATTAAAAAAACTCTAACCGCCTTATTAAAAAAAAAGTTAACATGAGCTTCAGTTAAATTAGGATTCGCTGTGTTGACAGCTGAGGACCCACGGAGCAAAGCCCTTGGCCCGTTTAGATGTCAACACAGTGAATCCTCCTTTTTTTTAAAGGGTCGGCAACGCGCATGTAACACCCCTGGTGTTGCAGGCGTCCATAGGCTACGGTGACCGCTTACCACCAGGCGGGCCGTATGCTTGTTTGTCACCGTCGTAGTATAAAAAAAAATGTTTTCTCCCATTCTGACAAACGCGATTGTCAAAGTGACAGATAAGGACAAACAATCATTTAGCTAAACTATTGTTGAAGTGCGTTTATGAATAACGCCATAAGTAGCTTACGCCTCCATTTTTTCCCAGCTACTTTGCTTTTTGACTATGCACGAATGAGAACAAATCCAGCTGACCTACCACCAACATCGAAAATGGGGATTGATGGAAAAACCTCTCTATCACTCTAATATGTAAGTGTGACAGAGAGAGACATAATTTTCGAGCGTTCTATTTTCGTGGTACTAGACCTTGCCTGTAGTTTAGTAAATACCTCAAGTTTAAAGAACATCTACACGACTAGTTAACATATAAAAATATTAATCGTGTTACGCACTGATGGGTTATACAGGGTGGAAAGACACGACGATCCTTCTCGCAAAGGGGGGTTACTTTAAGTGATGGAGAATCGATTAGTAATGTTTATATTTTTGTTACGAACAATCAGTAAAAATATTAAAATTAATTAATGTTCTTCTTAGTGACAACCCTGCTATTACTATGTACTATACCTACATGTAACTGTAATGTGACACTTTATGTTCACAAAAATTACTTCGATTTTGCTCGACATACCGCAGCACTCGCTCTTCAAACCTTGGTGCAATGTTGGTCGTTTTGGCCTGTTCGTGGTACTATGGGCTGATTATTTGCCACGCGATCAAAGGCCCGTAAAATTGACATACGAGTACGGCTAGTTGGGTGTGGTGGAGAATATCTTTGTCGATAGCGTCGTAACGTCTCGGCGGCATTATAATTACACTCCCCGTATAACATAAGCAAATTTAGGTAATCGCGGGCTCCCAAGGGCATTTTGAAAATAGGTTTTATCACGTAATTTGCAATTTATTTACGTCACTGTTTTATCACGGGTAAGACTGAGTAGAAATTAATATTTTTCCCAAACAAAATAATACAATTGTGCAAACTACCCACTTACAAGAATCAAACTTAACCATAGAGAAATTGAGACTAAGTGCAGTTACAATAAATAGATTCATAAAGCCCATAATACACCGCCAGAAGAGCATACTAGGCGGGGTGGAGGTGCGTGGAAGCTAGAAAATGCAGTTGGTTAACCGATTTGTATGGAAATACCTAAGAAATAAACCGATTGCATACCCTATCTGTAAAGCGGACCGGGAGGCAACCGCCATATTGTAGCGGGTGGGTAGTATGCATGTAGTGTATGTACAAACATGTTGTTATTCTTGATAGAAGTATGCTATTAAGGCAGTAGGTATAGGATGGGCTTTATGAACCTAATGTCTTGTTAACTATTCTACGATTCTGCATGTATAACTGCCCTTAGTCTTAATTTATCTATAGTTAGTTAGATTATTGTAAGTGGGTAGTTCACACAGTTGTAATATTGACTGGGAAATATTATGGGGTAGAAATGTTGTTTTGGTAAATGTCACTGACCTTTGTGTTATTGTTAAATGTTATTGAACCTAATGAGGGTTGTCACTTGCAGTATTTTGCATCAAAAGTTAACTGCCTATAACTTAAAAACGCTTACGAATATGAGCCTAGTTTCTTTAGAGGAAATACAGTACTAAATCTAAACAATCCCCCTTTTGAGGAAAGGATCGTCGTGCCGTTCCACCCTGTATATGTAAGTATTACTGTTAAATTATGCACGAAAGTAATGAGTCAGTCTTGACCCTCGCTCGCAATCATTCGTCCGTAACACCCCACAGAGCACTGCAATTTAGTATAACACCATAAGCTCCTATGATTTTGTACTAAATTGGTGGCTTGTCAAAATTATATCAAAAATAGGTTGGTTTCGCGCGGCTGAGTATTCGCTCTAACTCGCTCTAGCACATCTGATATGGTTGAGAAGAGAATAGTCTAAATTAAGAAGAAGCAGAAAACTGTCGTTATTTAAATACTGACTTTCTTTGTAATCCAATCTGAATCTTGCGAAGGCATTTCTCTAATAAAAACTTAACTTGGTTGGCGCAACGACCCAAAATGAGTCCAAGACTACGCCATTTTGGTCGACCCTGCGCAGTTACTTGCCAGCTTGCTCCGACTCCAAAATCTCGAAGATCACTCTCCACAGCACCCATCCACCGATACTTAGGGCGACCTAAAGGAGACGTTCAGTCGGTCGTCCTAAAGGATGACACACTAGAACTAGACGGGACGATTTGTCAATTTCTATAGAAAGAATTACGTGATAGTTCAGAGCTCTCGGAGGTCACGTGACGTTTTCTATAGAAACTGACAGATCGGGCCGGGCCGGTCACGTCCCGGCGCCTTCAAGTACCCTTCATTGTACAATTGTACATTCCTGACTTGACTACTTATAATCGTGAGTTCTGTGCATATTATAGTACCCGTTAATTTCCACAATACAACAGTTCCAGAAACGTTTAAATGTAGTTTATTAACAATGCAATGCGATGCAATGCGTGCTAGATGCTGCGCTTGCGGCGGTACGTGGGACAGGTTATAAGTAGGAGCGTTTTTATTTACTAAAAATTTAATGTTTAATAAATAAATATTAATATAATTGAACAATCTTACACTAATCGACCTAGTACCACAGTAATCTCAATAAGGCTTGTGTTGTGGGTACTAGACAACGATATATATAAATAGATAGATACATAGAAATACTTAAATAGGTATATAGAAAACCTCCATAACCCAGGAACAAATTAAAATCCATACTTCGTGATAAATGCACAAATAAATGCCCTGACCAAGGTGCGTAGCCAAGATGCCAATCGCTCACGCTCTCAGTCGCTAACGAAACGCAACTGTCATTGTCAGACTAATAAGGAAGAGTGATAGAGAGAGGTAGCTACGATACATTATTAAGCGTGAGCGATTGACATCTTGGCTACGCGCGCAGCATTCGAATCCGGGACCTCCTGCTTCGTAGGGAGGGTCAGTACCGACTAGGCTAGGGTTCAGTTAACAGCATAATTGAAATATTATGAAAAACTCACTTTTATTTTATTTACCATATAGGTATCTTGCCCAATTAAGCCACTTAGATACGAAGATAGCGAAAAGTGGCTTTTCGCTATCGGCATCAAGAGTGTTGCTGTTGTACAGAACGATGGCACCCATATTCGTACCTTGGTAAATAAATTATTGCCGTTGTCCCAATCCATGATCGTCGTAGTCGAGGATACTAAGTCGGTAACGGCCATGTCTTGCGCCCGCGCAGCACCCGCGGTGACTATTGAAACGTGCCAATATAATGATAGCTCGCAACTTGTTTATGTGGTCGTGCGCTGCATTCGTTTAATGCCTGGAAAGTCGGCTAAATCGCTAAATAAACTAAACTACTTTACATGAATACCTTCCGAGTTGATACGCATTCGGAAAGGTCTCCTGACTATGTAGTTTATATAATTGTAGGTATACGGTATACGTTACATGTCTTTATCTTAGAGGGTGTTTTAAATTCGTCAACTTGCTTTATTTCTAGTACAGATAATTTTTCCAATTTTTTAAATATATGTATATTTACAATTTTAAGCTAACATGGTGACTTACATTATAATTACTATTTAGAACGAGATATTTACCATGTATATTTGTTTTTGTGTGCTCCCGATATTTCGGCACAACACGGTTATACAAGCGCCATGTTCAGGGTTTAAAAACACAAATATAGCAGCACCCAGCACTTTTCGACCCCATCGGCCATCTGCTCTGGGTGCATGTGGCCGTGTGCCTTAAATGTGGTATATTTGTTCCAAACTACACCTCTTTAACACAATGTTTTTATCTTTTCCAGGCAGTTAAGCATCCAGAAGCAGAAAACATCGAATGCTAGTCCAATACCAAACATCCATGAACAAGCTTAAGCAATACAAAACTGGAACTTAATATCAGGACATCAATTGGACCAAGAACGCAGTGAACAAGTGACAGTGAACGTAAAATATACTGATGTGAGACTCTGGTCATGAAACTAGTTACAGTGAACGATGCACAAAGTGCCGCACTCCACTGTGAACTTGGTGACAGTGCAAAGCGCGTAAAGTGCATTCTGTAGTGAACAGTGCGCAGAGCTGCAGTGAACAGTGAGTGACGAATACTGGAACTGAGATGACGTGACCAGCCACGATGTACCGGCCCAACTTCTACGAGAGCACCTGTTTTCGGTGCAACGAGATCGTGTACCAGGTGGACCGCGTGGGTCCGCTTAAGGACTTCACGTTCTTTCACAGTGGCTGCTTTAAATGTGCAGTATGCAGGACCAAACTTACGTTGAAGGTAAGAAAAACAATCCCTTTCTTCCTATCTATGTATTGCATATAACGTTGCTCATTCGCACTCTGCAGTGAACAATGCGAAATACAGTGAACTGAAATGACGTGACCATCCATGATGTACCAAACTTACGTTGAAGGTGAGAAAATACCTATGTAAATATATTCTATGTTTTTTATGTATCCTACATCATGAGATCAACTTATATATACTTTTCCACTTCGCTCTGTCCTTGAACTTGTTTAAGGATAAATTGCACTTAGACACAACATCTTTCCACAATAAAAACAAAAAGAAAACCATTTATGATTGTCATATGCCATGAAAAAGAAACAAAAATGCGTAAAAGTGTCAGACAACCAAAAAATACATAGAAACAAATATATACCCTTCTCCTTCGTGACCGTCAAAATGAAGTAGTTTAAAAATTAACATATCCCGATATGGTTCCACTTCAGCATGGTCATGGCTCGCTGTACTGGGTGCGTAGCCAAGATGCCAATCGCTCACGCTCTGTAGCGAATCGTAGTTATCTCTCTTTATCACTCTTCCTTATTAGTGCGACAATGACAGTTGCGTTTCGTTCGCGACTCAGCGTTAGCGATTGGCATCTTGGCTACGCACGCTGGGGCCTTACCATGACGTCTTAACGCGATACAGTTTAAATTAAGTTGTGTGGCAGCGACTCAGTTTAGGTGCTAAACTGAATCGCGTTAAGACGTCTTGGTAATAAAGGCCCCAGAACTAATTCGTACAATCGTGACCTTCCCGCCCGTTGACATTTGGCTGACCTTGGTACAGTCTAGTCGCAATTCGACTCGTAATGTCAGCCCAAAAAACTATACAAATATTAATCTTCTTTACCAGATTATCAAGTTGTCAAATAAATTATTAAAATGTACATGCATGTTTCTTTTATTAAATTAAAAACCCCTAAGTGGTTAGGATGGAAGTACAAAAGCAACGTCGCTTGGAATTAGAAAATGGCCACGGGCGTCTTGTCTGTTACTAAGATTGCATATACTCGAGAAATTCGCCGACATTCGTTGAGACCAGTTGGCCTAGTGGTTATGGCGTTAGCCGCGTAAGCTGAAGACCCGAGTTCGATTCTCGGATTGGCCTCCATCGGTTTTGGTCTTTTTCTTTAGTATATGACATCTATTTCAATTTATTCATCTTGTCAAGGAATAAAGCTTAGCCTGCAACAAATTATTTATTGCAGCGACCCTTGTAAAATAAAATCCAATATAATCAATAAAAGTATGAAGCATGTTTATAAATTAAATAATTAAAATTAATATAAATTAAACACAAATCAGAATCGTCTGCGAACGATACCAAATTTCTTAAGAATAAAGGAAAAGTGAAACTAATGGCCTCGGAGATACGAACTCGCGACTCTGTAATACGCTCGTATGCGCCTTAGCCACCGAGGCAGGAAATTTACTCTACCGTATTTATTGATTCGTGGCCTATACTCCAATAATTTTTAAAACCTGAGAACCCGTACTGAGGCCGTGCATGTATACACATATGTATGTATACCTATCCTCAGACGCAAGTCGCGCTCAGATGTAATTTCGTTTCGTTATCATTTTCTTTTTCTGCATTGAGAGCGTCTGCCGCGAATACAGCTGGACGCTGGTTCGATCCCAGCCCTTGCCACTGGGGGCCTTGGTTACTTTTTCTGTAGTAAGTATTACATATGACATATTTTCAATTTATACATCCAATGTATGTATATCCATACATTTATTCAATAAATGTATAGAGGAGCACGAGAGTAGTATATATGGTTACTTAAAACTGTGTGACCTCTTATAAATAATAGATGATTTGATTCGTGGTTTATAATAAAATTATAGATGTCATCTTGGCTTCAGACCCGGTGTCAATAATCCTACTACAATATTTACTTTGAAAAATATGAAATTGTTCATGAAAATAAACACAGATGAGTCAGCTGGCCATGTGACTCACTGTCAGTTTCAGTGTTTGCGTAGTTACTCACGCAGTATGCGCATGTCATTCATTAATGAAACCGCTAACGGGACCATTGTCATTAAAACAATCATAACGTATGAATAACGCCGTTTATTCTAATTCTTTGATTTTGTGTCAATGAAAGTTTTGTAGTATTTCACGTACCTACCTTTAACTACATAGTTGTCATACACAACTCATTTGTGGTATGACACCGTTTTTTGACATCGTTTTTTGGTCAATAAGTATAATTAAGTTATACAATTGTAAAGAAGGAATCAAATAAAGAAAGAAGAGAGGTATGGGCACAGCGAATGCATATAAGAGAGGTATGGGCACAGCGAATGCATATAAGAGAGGTATGGGCACAGCGAATGCATATCGTTTAGTGTGGTAAGGCACAGCACAACGAATGTCGTCTCGCTCAAATCTGGAGCAGAGCCCATCTGGGGAAGTAACTCCACCTTACAGAAAACCGCAGTTTAATAACACTAGACCCTACTCATAGTTTTGTGTTTCTGTTGGTGAGTAAGGTCGCCAGAGCTCCAAGAGGATTCACTGTGTTGACAGCTGGGGACCCACGGAGCAAAGCTTGCCCCTTAAACTGTCAACAAAGCGAATCCTCCTTTTTTTAAAGGGTCGGCAACGCGCATGTAACACCCCTGAAGTTGCAGGCGTCCATAGGCTACCGTCAGGCGTTTACCATCAGGCGGGCCGTATGCTTGTTTGTCACCGTCGTAGTATATAAAAACGTAAACTGAGTCGCTGCCATACGATTGAGCACAGTTAAGAACCTAAACTGAATCACGTTAAGACGTCATGGTAAGGGACTCGCTTCGTCCACCACGTGCTTTATTTAGTCCCTCGTTTAGCCAATACATAATTTACCAAATTTAGCTCCCAATTTCCAAACAATCGTGGTATTGTTATAAATTAACTGGGCATCACGGCGCATCGATCCCATTGTGACCCACCAGTATATCTAGAGCCCTCTGCCTGCTCGGCCGTTAACAATGCTCCACTGGAATGCATTATGCCAAGCTCAGTTAATATTGGCCGGAACCTTTTGTATTCGAATTAGTAGTGAATGGATAATGTCGTTCTCTTTATATGGTTATTGAATTTTTACAAAAAATAAGTGACTGTGAAATTAGGTTTTATGAGAGGGGTAACCTCAGGGGGTGGTGAAATTATACGCAACAGTTTTCACACACACTTTATAAATCAATCTTGAACACACACTGAGTGGGTTTATGCCCAATTAGGTAAAGTATTAACAAGTTATTTAAGTTATTATCTAAGTCTTAACAAGGATTCTAATAAGAAATGGGGAAGAGCGCGCACGAGCGAAAACTAGGAGTCCGCCATACTGTCGTGCGAGAGAGGGATCGCCAAGCATGCCGACCGCGAGAGCGAGACGACACATTTCGCTCGCGCCTACTCTTCAGTGTACCGCGCGGGAAGACGACCACGAGAGGCGCGCGCGGGCAATTTAAATTGGGGGCTTACGCGGTTTGCTATATGCTCCCCCTCTAGTCCTGGAGAACGCCCTCGCTCCTGGACTAGTATCCTATCATCCCTTTCAGCGTTAGCTGGACGCCCACGATTTCTTTTAGGAACAACAGGTTTTGGAGTATCATCGTCATTACCTTGGTAACGGGTTAGGTCTTGAGTGTGGTATCTACCAAGAGAAATGTCAGGTTGATCTGCGTTGGCGATGGTGTACGTTGTAGGGCTAACCTTCGTTGTTATGACGTACGGTCCATCACGACGTGGAAGAAACTTGGCAGTTACATCCTTAGATGCGTTGCTCAGCACATGAGATTTCAGGAGGATTAAATCACCTACCGCATATTCCTCTGCAGGTTGACGGGATGCATCGACATACTGCTTTGATTTATCTTGCTGGATCTCCACACGTTCACGAATACCTGATAAAGGATTTAGAAACGATCGCAGATACGGAGTTATCTGTGGGACAAAATTATCTTTATCCAAGATTGCACGAAGGTCGTGGACGACCTCCGTGGGTGACCGCATTTCCCTGCCGAAAGTCAGATACGCTGGTGACTTCCCTGTAGTGCGGCATTTTGCACTGTTCAGCGCAAAGCGAATCACGGGCAGTTTCCGCGGCCAAGACGTATGGTCACCTTCTACGAGTTGGGCCAACATTGCTTTAAGGTCACGGTTTTTTCGTTCGGCAGGGTTGGCTTCTGGGTGGTATAACGGGGCAAAGTTTTGTTTTATCCCCAGCGCAGCCATGCACTGGCGCATAACTGCGGACACAAACTGAACACCATTGTCTGATATAATTCTGCGAGGCAGCCCAAAACGCATGAAATAGTCCTCGACCAGAACAACAGCACAAGCTTCGGCAGTGGCCTCCTTGAGCGCGTATAACTCAGTCCACCGGGTAGCCGTGTCCTCAACAAGTAAGATCCACCTCTCCCCCTGGTTTCCTGTTGGCAATGGACCGAATAAGTCCATGGCCAGGACTTCGTTTCGCTGGTTCATAAGCGGTGTTTGCAGAAGACCTGGAGGTTTGGTATTTGTAGCTTTGTATCGTTGACAGTGTATGCAGGCCTTGACATAATCAGTGATTATTCTACGCATACCTGTGAAGTAGTACAGCTGGGCAATTTTCTGGTACGTACGATCGACGCCAGGATGTCCTGCCACCGGTGAGTCGTGACACTCCTTCAGGATTTCTTCTCTGAGACTGTTGGGAATAACGAGCTGTGGGGTCTCACTATCCGAATCGGGATTGTACCTGTATAGCACTCCTTGCTCCATCAAGTAGCCCCGCTCCGCCCAACGCCGAGATGCCACCTCGTCAGTGCCCTCGAGTTCTTTAACGATCTTCTCCACCTCCGGATCAGCGAGTTGTTTCACCCGCAAGTCTGTCGGGCTTTTCGTTGGCAGGTCAACCACAACTGAGCAGATCCCGCAATTCTCCCGGGAGTTCCCGGAGCAGACCGGTCTACTCAGTGTGTCCGCCACTACGTTTGCCTTGCCCGGAGTGTACTGGAAGCGGATGTCAAAGGACTGGAGTCTTAGAGCCCAACGTACTAACCTGCCAGATGGTGACTTCAGGGACAGCAGCCAACGAAGGGGCTGATGGTCACTCCCAATGATAACCGGCTGGCCATCAAGGTAGGTACGGAATCTTTCAACCGCCCATACTACGGCGAGAGCCTCTCTCTCGGTTGTGGAGTAATTGCGCTCCGCGGCGTTAAGAAGACGGCTGGCATATTCTATAGGTCTTTCTTCATTCCCCTCGCCTTGTAATAAAACAGCACCTAGAGCGTAGTTACTTGCGTCTACACGTAGGATGAAGGGACGACTGAAGTCGGCTTGCACTAGAATTGGAGCTGTGGTTAGAAGACGCTTCAGCTCCAGGAATGCTTGGGTTTGTTCTGATCCCCAGATCCAGATTTGATTTTTCCTGGTTAAACGTGTTAGTGGTTCAGCAACCTTAGAGAAGTTCGGTATGAACTTTCTAAACCACGAGCATGTTTGTAGGAAGGTTCTCAGATGCTTTAAGGTACCTGGCTCCTTCATCTCGAGGACAGCACTCACCTTGTCAGGGTCGGTGGAAACGCCTTGTTGCGTTATAACGTGGCCGAGGTACTTGACGCTTTCGCGCGCGAAAGTACACTTCTCCCTGTTGACGTGGAGGTTGAACTCGGCCAAGCGTCTGAAAACTGCCTCGAGGTCTTGTAAGTGACGTTGATAACCTTCGGATATCACCAAAAGGTCGTCTAGGTAGGCTAAGACGGTTACATCTTGTAACGCTGAGCAGGAACGTAAGCGATCGATCAGCCGTTGGAAGGTCGCTGGAGCGTTCTTCAGCCCGAACGGCATTCGCTTAAAGCGATAGGTACCTAAGGGACATACAAAATAACTTTTGTCCCGGTCTGCTTCCCTTAACATTACCTGCCAGTAGGATGAGCGAAGGTCAAGAGTGCTCATGTAGCAATCTCGCTTCGTATTCTGTAACAAGTCGTCGATGCGCGGCATCGGGTATGTATCTGACTTGGTTATCGCATTTAAACGACGGTAGTCGACGCAGAAGCGGACAGCTTCATTAGCCTTAGGCACCATCAGGGCAGGTGAACTCCAAGCAGACTCGCATTCTTCTATAACGTCATCTTGTAACATCTTATCGATCTCCTTCTTCATCAGCTCCTTCTTGGCTGGGTTGAGTCGATAAGGTGGTACTGCTATAGGTGGGTGCTCACCTGTTTCGATCCGATGCTCTGCGTAAGGGGTAGGAGCTCCCCCTGGTTTGAAGACTTTCGCGTGCCTGGTAAGGACGTCAGCAAGCGCCAGACGCTCATCTGGGTTGAGGTGGGTGCCTTCGTCATCCCGAAGGACGTCTGTGGTAGCACAGGTCACATTACGCGAAGCGGGCTCGAAACAGAGGTTATATTCAACCCCGCGGTCACCGCTGAAACACCATACTTCCCTGCTAAAATCAATCTTCACTCCAGCAGCTTTTAAGAAATCTATACCCAATAACGTCTCGTTATTGGTTGCCTCCGGAAAAATTAGAAATGGAATTTTAACTACTACCTGTTCCAGCCTCACCTCTAACGTGGTAGTGATTACTTCCCTCGTTCTCCATACCCCATCAGCCAACTTAATATTCCGCGTTGTAGTATGGAGAGGGTGGTTCAGCTGTCGAAGGAGAGCATATAGCGTGTGACCCGCGACGCAACGCTTGGCACCCGTATCTATTAACCCAGTGCCGTTTACGCCTAAAATTTCAATTTTAAAAATTGGTCGTGAATCCCGCCGCTCTATTCCATCATTACAATCAATATTTGTCAAATATAAGCTTATAAACTCATCAACATCATGATTAAAAATGTCATCACGGTCCGCGTTCAAAAACGTGTTAACTTCCAAAAAACTTGCGCCATTTGACGGGTTAACATGCACCTGCAATTTGTCGTCACTATTTAAAACACTCGCGCCATTTGACGGGTCAATATGCAATTGCAGTTTTTCGTTATAATTCGAAACACTCGCGCCATTTGAAGGGTTAACATGCAATTGTATTTTCCCGTTGTCATAACACGGGTTAACACGGTTTGACGCGGACGGTGGGCACTCAATATTATTATCGCACGTTATCGTTGGCAAATTATTACATCGGCTTTCATAAACATTAGTATTTAAGTTTACATCTGTCATAAAGTTACGACTGTTTGCAAGATAGGGTTCATTTTGTTTACGACTATCCGTCATCGGACGTTTTCGCGCATCTCCACTCGAAATAATCAAAGTATTACTAGGACAAGTCGGTACTGTAATAGGACTAAGTGGTTCGCAGCAGCGAAACTCTTCGTTGCAAGAATGAGGGTTAGTCGTTTGCATAGGACTCGTAACAAATGCGAGATTGTTAAAATTATCAGAGCGAGCTGTAGGTACATAACATCGTAAACATTTCTCGCCCGTAGTGTTACATGCAGGGATAGTATTACACTTATTCGTATCGTAGTCATAACACTCATAACAATAACCGGTTGGACCGTTTTCGACTTTATTGTTATGTGAAATAAGGCTCAAATTGCTGCATGACGCACTACTAACCAAATAGGCATTTTGTGTTCTATTTTTAGATTTGAAGTCGCACTTTTGGGAATCGACACTGTAGAAGCTAATATCACTTGTATCACTGTTAGGACGCACTTTAGCACTTTGATCAGAGTTATTATGAGAGGAGGACTCACCTGAGTTCATAAGCTTACGGCACTGGTCTCTGGAATGTCCAAACCTTCGACAGTACGCACAAACGGGTCGTTGCTTCCTCGCGCTAGCATCAGCGGCGGCGCCGAGACTTGACGCGGACGCCGATTGCGCCGTTGGCGCCGTTGGCGGCGGCGCGCGCGGCTGCGCGGGCGCCGACGTTTGCGGCGCTCGGGCCGGCGCGGCGGTCGGCGCGCTGGCGGCATGCGATGTACCCGTACGCGCCGTGGACGTCGGAGCGGGAGGCGCGCGTTGGTTAGAGGTTACCGCGCGGCCTGTGGCCTGCGGCGGTGTACTCCTGTCACCCTCGTCGAATGAGTCTTCCACGCTCCTTGCACGGCGGAGTAATTCCTTAAAACTCGCAAAGTCCTCTCTTCTTAATCTCTTCCTTATTCTATTATTAAGTAGACCGTAGGTCATATCTAGTTGTGCCTTTTCGGAGATGTCGCCCTCGGGGAGTCGCGCGAAAAGGGAGCGTATTTTTGCAACAAATACGTCGGTGTTTTCATTTGTCTGTGGTGATGAAAATATTTCTAAGTATAAGCGATGTGGCGGGCGGCGATCGCCGAATGCGCTAATTAAGTTTTCCTTAGCCTGCCTCCACGACGTTACTTGGTGCTTGACGCCCTGCCACCATGTGGCCGCGCCTTCTTTCAACAAATACGCCAACCCACGGAGGACATTTGCGTCTGACACTTGCGCGCACTCGCTGTACGCGTCTACCGCATCGATGAATGCCTCCACGGACTCTTGTGGTCGGCCGGAAAACGTTGTCTTACAGTTGCTCAAGGTGCCCTGACCTTGAGCGTATCCTGAGACCGGAGTAGCTGTACGCGATGACGCCACGGATTGTAGGAGCTCCCTTAGCGCCTCGGTCTGTGATCGCTGAAGGGAGTCAATTATACTTTGAACATTTTCGTTAGAAAACATAGTGAGCGGCGGAGCTACAGCGTTTGCTTCAATTTCACGATTGTTGTGATCACCGCCATCGGCGCCATCTTCTCCGTCGTTGGCGTGGGTTGCTCGTTCCATACTCGTAGCTCTTCTTGTTTTCGGCGGCATACTTATCACTTGTTATTTAACTTATTTTCACGTTGGAAGCGCCATATATGAGAGGGGTAACCTCAGGGGGTGGTGAAATTATACGCAACAGTTTTCACACACACTTTATAAATCAATCTTGAACACACACTGAGTGGGTTTATGCCCAATTAGGTAAAGTATTAACAAGTTATTTAAGTTATTATCTAAGTCTTAACAAGGATTCTAATAAGAAATGGGGAAGAGCGCGCACGAGCGAAAACTAGGAGTCCGCCATACTGTCGTGCGAGAGAGGGATCGCCAAGCATGCCGACCGCGAGAGCGAGACGACACATTTCGCTCGCGCCTACTCTTCAGTGTACCGCGCGGGAAGACGACCACGAGAGGCGCGCGCGGGCAATTTAAATTGGGGGCTTACGCGGTTTGCTATAGTTTGTATTTTCAGGTTCTAGGTAACTATTCAATTGGTTCATTAAATAATTGATTTGATAGAGTAGAGCGTTAATTATAAATTGAAAGAGATGTCATTTACTACAGAAAAAACTGACCAAGGCCCCTAGTGCCCAGGGCTGGGAATCAGACTTATGAAGAGGGGCCATTCTCAGTGATTTTAGAGAGCGAGAGAGAGAGAGGGAGAGAGAAATAGAAATGGTTGATGTTGTCACCGACTAAAGTATCACTAGATCGGGCCGCGACGTGACCGGACCGGGGCGATCTGTCAGTTTCTACAGAAAGCGTCACATGATTCTTTCTATAGAAATTGACAGATCTTCCCGTCCCGCCCCGTCCCGTCCCGTTCAAGTGAGAGTCATCCTTGAATCAGGAAGTTTCAAGTGCCTGAAACAAAGCTATTTTTGTTTTCAAAGTTTAATGAAACACCAAGATTGCACAAAATTTTAATCGTTATAAATAAAAATGTGTCGGATGAACATAGGCGGACGAAACGTCACAAAATAATTTCCATACTTATTTGAAGTAGAGTCCGCGTAAGCTAGCTAAGTTTGCATCGATTTTGATAGCACCGTGAAAGTGTTAACGTCTTAAACGTCTATAAAGTGTATAAACGACATAATTTCATAGAAGTTTGACGTATAAAATAACAATTTAAATGTTTGACAGTTCATTGTCACTTGCTTTTGATCACAAGCTCTATTTTCGCGGAACTAACGCGTTTGGGGAACTGGTTTAGCCACTTTTTGATTTTCCTATGCGATTGTGTTACCATTCCTACATTTACTTGGAGTAGGTATTCATTTTCTACTCGTATTTGTTATCAAACGTGTTTTTAACCATGCATTTCATTTCCTTTCTTACCTAATTGTGTTACATTAGTTTTTATCCCATTATTTTCTACTGGTTTCTCTGGTTAAATTTTTTCCTTCCCATTTTTTCCTTCACATGTTTTTTAAGAAAGTCCCGCTAAGTCAATATGAAGTTAGATTAGGTTCGTCAGGTAACTTTAGATGCCCGAAGGGCGAATCGCCCAGTAATAGACCCGTCTAGTTAGGTCGTGAGTCTCATATGGGCAGAATAAATACTTACCTACGGGAAGAGTCATATTCATATCTGACTGCAAACTTCTATCAGCTACTATCGATCGAGCTAGTTATTTGACGTGTTTATGGTTCGAACAACAAGTCAATAAAATTGATGTTAAGGCACGACATACAGACACTAATATAATATTTTTAAAAACTTATACTACAGGTAAGAATTATACACGAATACAATATGAAGCAGCAAATAAAATGCATGGGTAAAAACACGTTTGTCAATAAAGACGAGTATAAATTAATACTCCTAGGTATATACAAAAGTGTGAAAAACCCCCAATGGAAATGGTGCTAGTTTCTTAGTTCTTTCGTACGACAAAATCATAAAGCGTTGTAATTTTTTTTACCCTTTTTCCACAGACATACTTCAACAACCAGCATTACACAGAGGATAAAGAAGTGTACTGCTCCTCGCACGTGCCCAAGATCGGGCCGGGGCACCTCGACAACTCCTCCGTGGGCATCCGCAGCGCCCTCAACGTGCCGAAAAGCAACAACTACGTTAACGAGCAGATACGTGGGCACTCCAGAAACATCGACAATGAACGTAAGTAGACTATATTAGTAGCAGGGACCGGTCAACCTCTTCCTAGGCAAAAGCCATTGAATGGCTTAGCCGTTCATTAAATAGCCCGAATCCACATGCCTACCACTTGAATTGCTTTCCCATTCATTTGACTTAGCTGTAGGAAGGGGTTTCCCTTTCGCGGTCACTTGAATGTAGGAAAGGGTTTCCCTTTCTTTCAATAAGCTTTTGGAACGGCTTAATTGTTTATTGAATAGCCGACAAGCCTTGCTTAGCATCAGGAACGGGTTTCCCTTTGCTATCCTAACCTTGAAATATATAAGTACCTATTTCGACCTGATTTCGTTTCATTAGGCGGGGTTATTTTTGACTTGAGTTAGCCACTAAGGTCACTGACTTTTGGCGGTCCGTAGAAGTCGTATAGCCTTTAATAGTTTGGTCTTGGTCTACGTACGACAAAGTGTCCGATATCATAGTGATAACACCGTGTGTAGTGAGTCAGCTCCGGTGATTTTCGGGTCAACGATGGGGGGTGTGCGGGAAGCGGGCGGATGGGGATTCCCTCACAAACTCTGTACAGATTGTGAGGTCTATTTTCGGGGCTGTCAAGTTATAGTATTTTGATACGAGAATTAATAAAATAGGTAGGTACGCCATTTTAGAACGTGATTTCTCAGGAAATCAGTATTTGTGACTGCGACGAGTTCCTAAATGAATAGTATGGTCGAAATTTCAAAATATTGTAAAAACTAATAATAATTTAATATCAATATGTCTCACGAAAGTTTAAATTATATGATTGTAAAAACTGTTGAAATTTTAGATTTTGTAAGGTTTACTTCGATTTGGATTAAAATCGATATCTGACGATGCAGTAGGGTCCATAATATGAATCCATAGTCAAAATTGTTAAGGGGCTACCCGGCATATTTCACTGTTTTTAAAGTGAATAGGCTTTGTTCAGCTCCAAGCACAACGCTTGAAAAAAATATATAATGTAGCTAGGTATTTGGTCTACATTTGGTTCCACTAAATTGTCGAAAAACATAATAAATCAAGAGAAAAAAAAATAACCGTAAACCCTTTTTTCTACCTTAAGTCTGTATCTACTCCCTTATTATGCGTCGTAAGTACAAGAAACTAAGACAAGCATTTTATATTTATGTTTACTTTAAACGCATCCACTGATTTTTGGATAGGTTTTGTACTTTTCGAGAAAAAGCTATTACACGCATTTTTCCGAAAACGCCGGCTCGAGATGCCTGCGCGGGCGACGGGGGCCAGTCGTATAAGATGGCACTAGTAGTTTATAGGGTTGCGTCCTAGTACAAGCAGCTCTTCCTAGGTGACGACTTATGCTTATAACCGGTATTGTATAACCGGTGAGGAAAGGAAGCGGTAGGGGAAGAAAGCTCAAATCGCCGAGGTCATTGGGATAGGGGACGGCCTTAAATAATTTCAACACCGACGCCATGTTGGATTTTGTAAGATTAACTCCGATTTGGATAAAAATCGATATCTGATGATCCGGCGGGGTCCTTAAGAATAATTCAGAGTCAAAATTGTAAAATATTGTAAGAACCGACGCCATCTTGGATTTTGTGTGATAAACTCCGATTTTGATAAAAATCGATATCTGACGATCCGGTGGGGTCCATAACATGAATCAATAGTCATAATTGTTAAATAATGTCAACAGTGACGCCATATTGGATTTTGTAAGATTAACTTCGATTTGGATAAAAATCGATATCTGACGATCCAGTAGGGTCCATAATATGAATCCATAGTCAAAATTGTTAAATAATTTCAACACCGACGCCATGTTGGATTTTGTAAGATTAACTCCGATTTGGATAAAAATCGATATCTGATGATCCGGCGGGGTCCTTGAGAATAATTCAGAATCAAAATTGGAAAATATCGTAAGAACCGACGCCATCTTGGATTTTGTGTGATAAACTCCGATTTTGATAAAAATCGATATCTGACGATCCGGTGGGGTCCTTAACATTATTCGATAATCGAAATTCAAAAGTTACCTACTTAATTCTTCCTCTAGTTAAATCAAAATCGTACAGAAATTTAATTGACTTTATTTTGCAGTATCCGATGTAATTGGGACCGAGACTTGTTCGGATGATCAGAGGTTCGGATACCTACTCAAAATATGAGGTTTTTGGGACAATTTCAACCAAAAACTACACCATGTTACAAAAAAGTTATAGTTCCTTGTGCCCCGAACCTTGAACCCGAACAAGCGCTATTGAACTCACTGGAGCTCACCGGGATCATAAGATATCATTTTTAAGCGCACTGGTGTTAAACTTACAAAATCCAAGATGGTGCCGTTTCTGTAAGATTACATAATTTTCACTATAGGTTCTTGTATGGAGCCCGCTAGATCGTCTAATTTTAATTTTTATGCAAATCGGAGTTTTTCTACAACAAGGTCCAAGATGGCGTTGGTGTTGACATTATTTTACAATTTTGAATTTATATTCATTTCATGGAGCCCGGATCGTCAGATATCGATTTTTATGCTAATCGAATTTCAACTTACAAAATTCAAAATATTCCAAAATAGCATCAAATTTTATAATATTCTATAATTTTGCCTATAAATTCATGTTAAGCACCCCGCCGGATCCTCAGATATCGATTTTTATCCAAATCGGAGTTAATGTCACAAAATCCAAGTTGGCGTCGGTTTTTACAATATTTACCCTAGATTCATTTTATGGTCCCCACCGGATACTCAGATTTTTATGTTAATCTAATTTCAACAAACAAAATCGAAGATGGCATCAAATTTTACAATAATCTATAATTTTGCCAATAGAAGTTATGGAGCCCGCCGCATCCTCAGATATCGTTTTTTATGCAAATCGGAATATTTCTTATAAAATCCAAGATGGCGTCGGTTTTTACAACATTTTACAATTTTGACTCTAGAAGTCTAGATTCATGTGATATCGATTTTTATCCAAATCTGAGTTAAGCTCACAGAATCCAAGATGGCGTCGCTTTTTGTAATATTTTACAATTTTGATTCTGGATTCATGCTAAGGACGCTGCCGAATCGTCAGATATCGATTTTTATCAAAATCGGAGTTAATGTTACAAAATCCAAGATGGCGTCGGTTTTGCAATATTTTACAATTTTGACTCTAGATTCATATTAAAGATGGATCTTCAGATATCGAATTTTATCTAAATCGGAGTTAATCTCACAAAATCCAAGATGGCACTTATTTTTACAATAGGTACCAAATGTAAAATGTTTATTTTGTTACATTTGAAATTCCGAGAAATCACCACCTAAAAAATCTAATTTGTCGCAAGAAAAAAAAAATTTAAACGTCAGTGTCACGCGTGTGAGGCGTGTAACACTTACTATTCGAGTGACAGAGACGGAGATAGACTTTACGATCTTCGTTACGGCACAGAATACATATTAGTACAAGTACAAAAATCCCTCTCCAACAACTCGTTTAAAGAAATAACGACTCATGTTACGATAATACTAAGTTAAAATTCCGACCGCGCAACGCTGAATGCCTACAATTATATTCACGTAAAGTGCGCTCTCTTTCTATCGTGTAACTCGTTCCTTTTATGATGATATCAATGTTGTCTTCTTTTAATATAATCTTAATACTTAGTTACTACCTTTTTATATTGCTATACTTTAGCTCGAATAAACCTAAGATATGTCTAAGTATGTAGGTTTAATTCTAATAAATTTGCGTGCAACTAGTTAGGCATAGGTACTTACTTAGATAGGTACCTTAATTGAAACAGGCCTGATGAACCTACCCAAAGGCCTTGAATAATTCCGCCCTTTAGTTATTTTAATATAAATAAAATTCTGTGACGGCGGTCGAATCAGTACGTAGGTATGCGACGAACAACTCTCGCGCGTGCGTCACCGCTCGCCCGTGAGTCCCTACTGATTTTGCCCCTAGCAAGGGGTACTTACAGTTCGATACCTACACGCGCGAGTGGGACAGGCCTGACTGTATAGAGTCCTTACATTGTGGTTTTAATCTGAAAAATCATGCCGGTAAAACTATTGATGCACTTGTTGTTGATAGTTTGCTGATCCGGACAGAAATGACAAATAATAATAAAAATTCAGACAATTCCTTTAGAAATATTGAAGTCAGTTGAAAATCAAAATATACACAAACGCAACACGGACACGCAACAAAACGACGCAACATACACGCGCCCTTTGCCACACGCAATTAAACCTTATTACTATATTTGATAAGTTACTTTTGATTGCAATGCGACGGCGGCTAGCGGCATTATCAAAGAACGTCAACGCTTGCCGATATACCGCGCTAAACGCCAACAACGTAAATACTGTAATATTGCTCTTATTTCATTTGATACAAGGATCAAAATGGCTTAAGCGTTATAAGGGAAACCCCTTCAAGAGGTTAGCAGTTCGAACGACTTTTTAAGCGCTAAGCAAAGGGTATTAACTATCCGTTTGCTATACTGATATCCGTATTAAAAGTCGTTTAATAAGCCTTATGAAGGGGTTTTAAGCGGGAACGGCTTTGGTTAGCAAAGTCGAACGAAATACCCTTTCAAAAACCCTCGAAGGGGATACGGGACCGGTCCCTGATTAGTAGTGGTTCTGTGAGTTGTATCTCTCGCGAGATGGCAGTGGTAATGGCATAAAGGTCCTAAGTGCCGCTATTTTTTTTTATGCTATAGGGGGCAAACGAGCAAACGAATCGCCTGATGGTAAGCGATTAACGTCGTCCATGGACACCCGCAACACCAGAGGTGTCGCAAGTGCGTTGCCGGCCTTTAAGGTGGGAGTACGCTCTTTTCTTGAAGGTTTGAAGGTCGTATCGGTCCGGAAACACCGCTATGGTGCTTAGGACCTTTGTTCCAAGTCCCGTTACTCGTATTTTGAAAACTTTCAAAAACTGGATCGACAAACATTTTATTAATATGTTGTTGCTTTCCAAATTTCACAAGAATTGGTTGATAAATGTAACCTGTAGAGGAGAACAAATGGACAGACACACGAAAGATTTTTGCCCAAGCTGGAACGGACGCTTCGCTCGCTTTGCTCACTCGGTCAATCATCTTGAAAGAGTGTTTAGACAAATTGTTGGTGGAACTGGTGGGCATCAGCATACTTTTTTTTGTGCATCACAATTTATTTTTTAATTTATTTCCAATCAGCATACGATACTGATTACCCCTTGAAACGGATCATCGGTATTATTGGTACACCTATTAGGTAGCGAAACTTATTTACGTCTTCGTTCTTAAATACCGCATCTCACCTTTCCTCTCAAAGTGCTTCGACGGTAAAGGTAAAATTGAAAATTTAAACAGTATTGTGTAAATTACCCACTTAATAAAACAGATAACTAAATAAAAACATGAGTGTTTGAATACGAATGCTCAGCTAACATAACGGTCCTAAAGTGCCGTTTGCCATTATAGACGTCATTTCCCTAAATATGACCGCAACTCTAAATAACGCTAACATGGACCACCTCTCACAGACTCCGCATAATAAGTAAAAATGTCTTACAATCAGGGAGGTCAAGGCACAATGCTTTGTTAGTCGTAAATACTTGCCGTAAACCGCGGCAATTACAGAACCGCGTTTCAAAATTGTTTCGTATAACATAAATATACATAAATATAAGAACAATAGTTTATGATCCAAAGATTTCTTTTATATTTATTTCAGTTCATAATTTATAAACGTACATTTATCGTGAGACTATTGCAAAACTATGAATCTGATTGAAATTTGATTTGTTCTACATACAATTAAAAAGTATATTGTTGATATGTCTTATTTACGTGAGTGATGGGCGGTCTGCCCGTGCCCATGGTACAGAATGACTTCGGGTATGGCTCCTACAAGTAGATGCCCAAATACAAGCGCATCTCAATGAGGATTACCGCAAGTCGATTTGCTGCTAGGGGCGCTAGTGCAACGAGGGTCTTGCGGGAACATATCAAACGCCTCTTTGACAATTCTCTCATACTAATACTAACGCAAGACCCACGCATGAGTGGCGCTGCCTGGTTAGCGAAAATACGGTTGCTCCCATTTTGTATAAGCTGCACAATTAAACGTACTACACAATACGCAAGCGATTTGTATCGGCTTTTAAGTCGTAAACGTGAAGTAATAATTTTGTAAGTGATTGTTTGTAATTTGATTTATTTCCTAGTTCTTAATTATATGGACATAAATGTAGTCTGAAATAAAGCTATTGAATTGAATTGAATTGAATAAACTAATACAGGTACAGGCAAACAGGCAAGTATTGTACATGCCTATGGGGTGTCCGCAAGTCACTTTATATGGACAATCTAGTAGAGAAGTGGTCCGTCAACGCTCATAATGTTTATGTGTAAGCAATTTAAATAACAGCTGAGACCAACATTTGCGTTAATGTGTGGCCCAAATGTTGACAGATGTGTTACAATTACAAAAAGGGTTAATACTTATTTATGTTCCTATGAATATAATGCGTTAATCATCATCATCATCATCATCATCATTTCAGCCGAAAGACGTCCACTGCTGGACATAGACCTCCCCCAAAGATTTCCACAATGACCGGTCCTGCGCCACCCGCATCCAGCGGACTCCTGCGACCTTCACCAGGTCATCAGTCCACCTTGCGGGGGGCCTACCCACGCTGCGCCTTCCGGTACGCGGTCGCCACTCGAGAACCTTTCCGCCCCAACGGCCTTCGGTTCTACGTGCAATGTGCCCCGCCCACTGCCACTTAAGTTTAGCGATTCGGAGAGCTATATCGGTTACTTTGGTTCTGCTGCGGATGGTCTCATTTCTGATACGATCTCGCAGAGAGACTCCTAGCATAGCTCTCTCCATTGCCCTTTGGGTGACTTTGAGCCTTCTTATGAGGCCCATTGTAAGCGACCACGTTTCAGTACCGTATGTCATCACTGGCAACACACACTGATCGAAGACTTTCGTCTTCAGGCACTGCGGAATATTGGACGAAAGGATGTGTCGCAGCTTCCCGAACGCTGCCCAACCGAGTCGGATTCGACGATTAACCTCTTTCTCGAAATTGGACCTACCTAACTGGACAGTTTGTCCAAGGTATATATAATCGTCTACAACTTCGAGTGTAAAGTCTCCGATTGTCACTGGAGTTGGTGCTACATGGATATTCGACATGATTTTCGTCTTATCCATGTTCATCTTAAGACCAACTCGCCCGGAGGCTCTACTGAGTACTTAATATTTTGGAATAATCGTACACATATCGTATTAGCCCCAAACAAAGCAAAGCTTGCATATTATATTAAGCAACGTCGCATTATATTATATTATATTATATACGTAGCAACGACGTCCTCAGATCGATTCTATCCAAATGATATCCTAATAAGTACCTAGCATTTTTATATTCATGCATTCATATGTTTAATACCATAGTGGCAATGTGAGCTCTGACGCCATAACCCTTCCCTACATGGCTTCAATGGAACATGGAATGTACGCATGTGTCCATTTATGTTGATTTGTATCAACACACATAACTACATAACTAGGTACCTCCTCATACTTACTCTTGAAAAGTTGTGACACTTTTTTGTCCTCAAGAGCTCGTGATTCTGAGTACGAAAAAACATTAAATTTACCTCGCAATAATGCCCAGATATACCCTAGATACACTCTCATCCAATAATTATACAATCATCACTTTAAGGTTAGCTCTAATCACAATGAACTCCCACAAGCGCCAAGAGCCCGCGATGCTATCAGCAATTACCGTTAAAGTGCGTCTAGCACAAAGCAGGCCCTTGGGAATCGCCGATGCGATGGGAAACTCTATTACACTTTAGAGCATTCAAAATGGATCAATTTGTGCAAAGCTGTCTTAGATAGTCTGCAGATTGTTTCACCATTGAGTATATATCGATGATTATGTAATTACTTACTGTACTTAGTCAATGGCAAAGTAAATTGTGCAAATTCGACACTTGAACCCATCCACAGTCGTTCTACGACAATGAGAGGAAAGGAGGTGGTGAAATTCTTAACCCGACTGATGCCGTGTTGTCACGGGCTTAATTTTTGATAGTTTTGGCATTTACAAGCTTGTATACCTACATAAATACAAGAGCTCGACGCGGTACCAAGACATGTCATCGTTATTATGTCAATGCCAACAGAGGTATGACAGATGGGTGTCATCTATTGGGCACTAGCGTATCGAGCATTCGGGCGCTTGCCTTAGAAATAGTTGACACTTGTTCCATGCAAAAAAAATGAACAAAGAAACTTTTTTACAAAGCTCGATTCCAAAACCTGTTCCCACAGCTGTATATTTACCTTATCTTGAATGGTCGTTTGACGTCTAAGTTTAGGCACTTTGTTGGGAATCCCGCATTGTACGGGACCAATAAACCGAGACCAAGGCCGACTATTGTGTCATACAAGTGCAGTGCTGCGCCAAAGTCACTCGTGGAGGAAGAGGAAATCGATTAACTTAATTAATATTTCGATTTGTTTGTGTTGCAATACAACACATACAATCAAATAGAGAATTTTCACTGGTGGACGCTTGCCTTAACCACTTGGATCGTCGTAAAATCCGGTGACTTATGAAACAGATATACCTACAAACTTTACTAGTTTTATCATTATGCATCGATAGGTCAACATAGGGAAAATTAATTTCAATGGGTAAAGGAATCTGCAAAATCACAAACAGTTACTTTTATAGAAAATGGAACAAAATCATACACTTAACCGAAGTCATATTTCATTATGCATATAATACCATAGTCACTAAAACGACAAAATGCAATCGACCACATCGTATACCTGTCGCCAGCCCGTTACATCAAATAAAAATAGCCACAAATCTGCGCAAGCGTAAATACATGTCCACGCGCAAGAATCCAGTCGGACTTCCGAAGAAGACGCGAAAGCCTTGGCTTCGGGGGATTCGCGGCGTCTCGGGCTCGCTCGGCTGCGTGAAAGGGACGGCTAAGCTTAGAGAAGGAGGGGAGAACTTGTTGCAAAACAGCCGGCCGCATTCCTTTGGCCAGCCCAGTGACCTAAAGCTCAGGTACTGTGGACCTGGGACCCTGACAATACGCTGTATTAATGTAACGGGATTGGCGACTGGATTCGCATGGGACCCTTTCAGCAAGCACCGTGCGATTTAAATATAAATACCAGAATGCTCATACTGTTTCTGAATGAAGTTTCATTAAAGTTCCATGACACTAATGACAAGTATTTATTAACTTCGCACAGCTTCTCAAAACAGTATTAGGGCTCTCTTACAAAGTTAATTAATAGGTTCTCCGCGGTCTCCGGTTCTCGCAAATTTTCTGTACGTGCGAGAGTCAATACAAACGCGATACTTGTTCCATGAAAGCAGCTAATTATTTGCCTACAAAGTTGCACCCTACAAAGCTCGGTGAAACTTTGTAAGATGCTTGAGGAAGCGAAATTATGCCCATTTCGTAGAAAACCACTAGCTCCTTCGAACAATTCATGGTTCACTTGTACAGTAAGTGGTAGCTTCTGTCTAATATAACGAGTTAAACAGAGACTTCCGCTTGTTTTATAAGTTACGAGAGCGTTTGTAGGGTTCCGTACCAAAATGGTAAAAAGGAACCCTTACGGTGCGACTCAGTCTGTCTGTCTGTCACATTGTTAAATATCGCGAGAACTACTTAAGCTACCAATTTGAAATTTGGAATAGTTATAAACAATGTTAACGCAGAGATATTGAGAGAAGATTTATTACACATTTTAATTACCAATTAAAATTATTAATATTAATTATTATTATTATTTTAATTTGACGGTGACCGCTTACCATCAGGCGGGCCGTATGCTTGTTTGTCACCGTCGTAGTATAAAAAAAAAAATTATTTTCAATACAAATTCCCCGATAAAATAGGGGGCAAAAAGTAAAGGTTTTGGGTTTTGGGTACTGGGTCGTGTGGAGTATCATTTGAAAGGGCTAGATTTCCACGTTCTAAAGCAAGTTTTTTTTTTATATAATATAAACACAACGTTAATATTATAATAAACATTACAGGAAAAATATAACATTGACCCTAACTTAATTAACTTTTTTTTTAAATAAAAAACCTTTCGGATTTAAAGTAAAATTTAACTAACTCAGATTGTTTTTTTTTCTTGAAATTTATGTGATATGATGATAAAGTACTGTCTTACAACTAAAGTAAAAAAAAATGTTTTACGCTATAATAAAAAAAGTATAAAGGAAAAACAAACTCATACTATCTCCATGCCGTACAACCGACTGACACAATTTGTCGATTCATGTGGCTGACGTCAAATTTCTACTTCTAGTAGTTGCATTGCAACATAAAGTTTATACGGAACCCTCCATGCGCGAGTACGACTCGCACATGGCCGGTTTTTTTTACATTAAACCAATCTCGTGCGAACTAAAAAGGGAGCTAGAAGTTGTAACTACGGGATGTATCCTTATTTTTAATGCCGGATCACTGGACGTACCGGTGTATCGAAGTGCCGGATTACCGAGTTGCAACTTCACCTAGAAGTAGAAATTTGAAGTCAGCCACATGTATCGACAGATTAGGTCACTCGTTTGCACGGCAAAGAGTTATTATGCAAGTTTGTTTTTGCTTTATATATTTTTATTACGTAAATATATATTTTTTTAAGTATATTTATTTATAAGACGGTACTTACTGCATGATTTCATATAAATTTAAAGAAAATAAATCAATATAAGTCGCTTAAATTACAAATTTAATTCAGAAAACTTTTCTTTTAATAAAAAAAATTATGTTAGGATCAATGTTATATTTTTCCTGTAATATTTAGGATAAAAGCAAGGTTGCGTAAGAAATTCATATTTTTTCCTTCATAAACTTCGGAGATAAAGGGGGGAGGGATGGTATTTTTTTAAATATTTTCGTTTTCTTTCATTGTAAAAAAAACAATAAAAAAATATTTTAGAATGTGCAAATCTAGCCCTTTCAAATGAGGGTGCCACTAATCCGCATCCCGCGAAAAGGCAGCCCAATAATCGCCGACCCAATAATTGGCGACCACATGGATTATTGGGTCGCCGATTATTGGGCTGCCTTTTCTTGGGTCGAGCAATCTCGAAGCGGGCCAATAATCGGCAGCCCAATAATCCATGTACATCGTGGTCGCCAATTATTGGGTCGCCGATTATTGGGCTGCCTTTTATCGGGTCGGACAAGCTCGGTAGCGGGCCAATAATCCGAAGCCACAGTTTTTGCAATACAATAATCGGCAACCCAATAATCCGCAACCAAAAAAATGGACACGAATTATTGGGCTGCCGATTATTTGTCTGCTTTTTATACAGACTCCTTAGATCGAATGTTAAGGCAGGTCGGTTTAGGTACGACGACGAGCGAAGCGAGGAGGAGTGTTAGGTAGAACTGCGACCTAACAGCAAGAACCGACTTTTTTCGCATCCCGCGAAAAGGCAGCCCAATAATCGGCGCCCCAATATTTGGCGACCCCGATGTACGTGGATTATTGGGTCACCGATTATTGGGTTGCCTTTTCTTGGGTCGAGCAATCTCGCAGCAGGCCAATAATCGGCAGCCCAATAATCCATGTACATCGTGGTCGCCAATTATTGGGTCGCCGATTATTGGGCTGCCTTTTATCGGGTCGGACAAGCTCGGTAGCGGGCCAATAATCCGAAGCCACAGTTTTTGCAGTACAATAATCAGCAACCCAATAATCCGCAACCAAAAAAATGGACACGAATTATTGGGCTGCCGATTATTTGGCTGCCTTTTGTACGGACTCTCAAATGATACCTCACATGACCCAGTAACTAAACTTTTAATTTTTGCATCCTCTTTTATCGGGTATTTTTCATTAAAACGGGTCACGTCCCGGCCCGTTCTAGTGTGAGTCGTCCTTTATTGAGTATCTACTGCAGTGTAATATGGGCCTAAAACAAGCACAATTCATCATCAAACTACCGTGCCAATCTGCAAAGAATGTGGATGTCTCGAAATGTCGGCCGCATTATTTAGAAGCATGAAACGGCGGTCTTGCGCAAGCGCACGCATACGCGCTTATGTAAGGAGACTGGGTGCTTTACACCTTCCTGTCGTTAACTTAGATTATAGTATTTAACCGCAGTTGCTAATTTTTTAAAGGCTAGGCTACACCTACAGCCATCGACATAGAAATAAATAGAATAGACTGATGACGCTAAACAAAAGTCATTTATAAATGTTTTCTACATTTTACGGCCTTACGAGTACAACCATATTGTCTTCTGGTTAACCAGTCTAACTACACACTTCCCTTATTTAGACCTTAGGTACTAAAGTATGCTACCCAAAAATATAGTAAAATTGTAAGTTTACTTGTTTTGAGAGGTTAAAGTCATTTCGGTACCACCAGCCGACACCAATTGTTTGGGCACACGTTTTGAGCAATAATTACGTTTCCATAAGGGATGACTCACAATAGGACGGGACGGGACAGGATGGGACGATTTGTCAGTTTCTATAGAAAACGCCACGTGCCATCCGAGGGCTCCATTGATTCCACACCACGTGATTCTTTATATAGAAATTGAGAGATTGTTCCGTCCCGCCCCGTTCCATCCCGGCCTTGTATGAGTCATCCCTAAATATGATTCTTCCAAGGTTCTTGTGCGAAATACAAAAAAGTATTTACCTACATCTCCGCACTTTTTAAGAAAGTAATAGTCGCTATTTTATGTAGGTAGATTAATCTTACATACGTAAGGATACGCACGTACAATTTTTTCTCACATATTTGGCACACACTGAGCAATTCGCACATTGCAAACTCATGTTTACCTCTCCGTCCCATTGGAAAAAGGTCGTAACTGACAAAATGTATGTCAGTTACGACCGTAACATACCTAGTCCATTTTATAAAAGGTGAAAAACTGCGAGTCGCAAGCGCAGGCTGCGCAACACTCGCTAAAGCCCTATTTGGATCATTTGAGCAACGCACAAAAATGCGTCAACTGCCATACGAGTATTATAATTTTGATCTGGGTGTGATATGTGCTGGTAAGAAACATTAGTGTTTTAGAAAACTGTTTGTCTGGAAGAGAAGTTTTGCAAAAGATCGTAACAGATTTGCAAAGATTTAATGTGTGCACATCGGTTTGGACAGATTATTGTAGCAAGCTTAAAGGATGACTCACACTAAGACGGGACGGGACAGGACGGGACGATCTGTAAATTTTTATACATAATGTAACAAAAATGCTAGTGATCTATGAACCCTATCACATTGTAATATGCTCACGGATCAATAGCATTCTTGTTACAACCTATATAGAAATAATCACGTGATAGCTTTGTATAGGTACTGACAGATCCGCCCCGTCCCGCCCGTTCTAGTGTGAGTCAACTTTAAATGCCCTGACCAGGATTCTAACTCGGGGCCTCGTACTTTGTAGGCAAGGTCACTACCAACTGGGTTAAGAGGCTGTTAAAAAGTTTTAATATCAGGTGTTTGTACAGACATTGTGTAAAGTATGCACGTTCACAACATAAAAAAAAATACGAATTGAAAAGAGCTATCATGTCATTCTTTCTATAGAAATCGACAGATCGTCCCGTCCCGCTCCGTCCCGTGCTAGTGCGAGTCATCCTTTATTTGTGAGTTATGGATGTCTCCGATATATTTGAGTATACATATGTACCTATAATATTATATCGTCTAATACCCATAAACAAGCCTTATTGAGCTTACTGTGTGACTAAGTTGATTTGTGTAATGTTGTCCCATAATAAAATAATATATGTATAATAATAAACCGGCACACAGAAATACTAAACGTGCGAATAGTACTAACTGTACTCAAATACTAGTAAGTAAATGAGCATTCACAAAGTTCAGTCAGTACGTTTAAAGGTTAGGTTAGTATTTTTTCGGACGTTTTATTACTATGTAGGTACTTATACAATTTTGAAAATACGCATTGACCATATTTTCCTACACCCACAATTCTTTCGCAACCGAACAGTTTCTTAATAGAGCCTACTTTAAACCGGCATGCGGGTATTTGCCCAGTGAAATAGTGTGTAAGTTATGGATATCGATAGGGTCATTGGCACCATTCCGAAGACTAGTTCGCTGGAATGTGGGCCCTACGACTTTTACAATTGGGTTCATATTGGAACGGCAATATGACCGAAAGTTTGCCGGTCAGTCGGATGACCGCTAAATACCTCATTTTACTAGTTTTCATTTCTGTTATATTGTTAATTGATATTATTGTCTTGTTTAAGTACTCACGGACACTTAGGCACGTATTATATCATTTTGATAATGTGGATAACTCAGACACCCATAAGTAGGTATACGTGTCAGCATTGCTTGTTTACAACCTATACCATAACCATAAACCTAAAAAAGAAAAGCATGAATCAAAACATTTATTTGACATAATAAATCTTTTGACTCGTGTTTTACAATTCTATGCCTTAAGTTTGCTTTACTTTAGGTAAGTAAGCACGGTACATTTTTTCCTTTTTTACCCCTGACGAAAAAAAGGTATGTTATGTGTATCTGTGTGTCTGTGTCATCGTAGCTCCCTAACGGGTGAAATTGTTTTAGTACGATTTTTTTATTGAATTCAATAAAAAGTTGTCGGGATGTTTATAGTTAGTTAGTTAGTTTTCCTGGGCTTTTTCCGCAAATCGACATCCATTGTGCCTATTTTGTATTTATTTTGGGATGTTTATAGCAGCATTTATTACATGTTCTTTATGTGTATGGAAATTAGCAGCTTCATAACTTCTATAACAACTTAGTTGAAGCCTATTATGATAATTAAAACCTGCCTGGTATTTCTAACTCCAGTCTACCTTGAACGCGTTGCTAATAATATGTTAATGCATTAATCTAATCAGTGGTACAAGAAAATGAGATGACACTGTTCATATGAGCGTAAATACGTATATATAATATTGTCTTGTCTTCGCGATTGTTGTTCATTGAAATTAAACACTTTAGAACGAATTAATCGGATTAATTAACACCATGACCGTACAATTCGAGTTCTTTACAGCACCCGTTTTCACAGGGTTAAGATGATGACTGAGAGAATGCGAATTCTCCCCGTCAAAACCAAAACGAATATATCCCCTGCGATTCATCCGTTCTAAAGTGTTTAGTTTCAGTTTCAGTGTAAATATACTACAAGTACAGTATCATTATCCATTCCTTGTGTAAAATATAGAATAACCAATAAAGTTGTCCTTGGAGGTTTTTATGTGAGGGCATCGCCATCACCGTTAAATTTAGAGATATCGGTGGAACCATTGGCTCATTTAGACATTTGCCGCCTGTAAGCAATTTAAAATAATAAATAAAAATCAGTTATTTACAGACAACATATGGTCCAGACATTTCATTAAAATAAAATTAATAATAATAATCCAATTACAATTAGAAATTATTTAAAATTAAAATTAAAATCCAATACTTATCAAATTAAACAATAAAAATAAAAATTTTAAATTTAAAATATGTAGTTAAAAATAAAAAATAAACTTAACATAATTTCCCCTCCCCTCCTCCTCTCGCCATGCCTCACATCCGATTTGCCGCCCTCAAAAATTTTGCCGCCCTAGATTTCAGCTTACTCAGCCTATTAGCACAGTGTAAGGACTCTATACAGTGGACAAGGTTCATACAACCTAATCGTTCGGCGTCTTGGCTTGTGCGAAGCTCAGGGCTGTCACAAATCTTTTGTGACATGTTTTAATTATTTTTATCTTGCAACATCTGCTATTGAGATTTGTTTTTTTTTTTGTTGTTATTTCTCGGAAAGTCAAATTGTAACAAAATGAAGATTGTACAAATCGGTACCTATTGCAAAAATCGGTGCCATCTTGGATTTTGTAAGATTAACTCCGATTTAGATAAAAATCGATATCTGACGCTCCGGTGGGGTCAATAACATGAATCTGGTGTCAAAAAAATGTAAAAACCGACGCCATCTTGGATTTTATTAAATCAACTCCAATTTGGATAGAAATCGATATCTGACGATCCGGCGGGGTCCCTCACATGAATCCAGAGTGAAAACTGTAAAATATTGTGAAAACTGTAAAATATTGTAAAAACCGACGCCATCTTGGATTTTGTAAGATTAAGTCCGATTTGGATGAAAATCAATATCTGACTATCCGGCGGGGTTCTTAACAAGAATCCAGAGTGAAAACTGTAAAATATTGTAAAATTCGACGCCATCTTGGATTTTGTAAGATTAAGTCCGATTTGGATGAAAATCGATATCTGACTATCCGGCGGGGTCCTTAACATAAATCCAGAGTGAAAACTAAAATATTGTAAAAACCGACGCCATCTTGGATTTTTTAAGATTAACTCAGATTTGGAAAAAAAACGATATCTGACGCTCCGGTAGGGTCAATAACATGAATCTGGTGTCAAAATTGGAAAAAAAGTGTAAAAACCTACGCCATCTTGGATTTTGTTAAATCAACTCCGATTTGGATAAAAATCGATATCTGACGATCCGGCGGGGTCCCTCACATGAATCCAGAGTGAGAACTGTAAAATATTGTAAAAACCGACGCCATCTTGGATTTTGTAAGATTAAGTCCGATTTGGATGAAAATCGATATCTGACTATCCGGCGGGATCCTTAACAAGAATCTAAAGTAAAAACTGTAAAATATTGTAAAAACCGACGTCATCTTGGATTTTGTAAGATAAACTCCGATTTGGATAAAAAACGATATCTGACGCTCCGGTGGGGTCAATAACATGAATCTGGTGTCAAAATTGGAAAAAAATTAAAAACCGACGCCATCTTGGATTTTGTACAATCAACTCCGATTTGGATAAAAATCGATATCTGACTATCCGGCGGGGCCCTTTACATAAATCCAGAGTGAAAACTGTAAAATATTGTAAAAACCGACGCCATCTTGGATTTTGTATATTCTTGTTAAGAACCCGACGCGTGACGTGACGATCCGACTATCCGACGCGTCAGATATCGATTTTTATCCTAATCGGAGCAATCCCTACAAACTCCAAGATGGCGTCGGTTTTTACAATATTTTACAGTTTTCACTCTGGATTTATGTTAAGGGCCCCGCCGGATAGTCAGATATCGATTTTTATCCAAATCGGAGTTGATTGTACAAAATCCAAGATGGCGTCGGTTTTTAATTTTTTTCCAATTTTGACACCAGGTTCATGTTATTGACCCCACCGGAGCGTCAGATATCGTTTTTTATCCAAATCGGAGTTTATCTTACAAAATCCAAGATGACGTCGGTTTTTACAATATTTTACAGTTTTTACTTTAGATTCTTGTTAAGGATCCCGCCGGATAGTCAGATATCGATTTTCATCCAAATCGGACTTAATCTTACAAAATCCAAGATGGCGTCGGTTTTTACAATATTTTACAATTTTGACTCTGGATTCGTGTTAAGGACCCCGCCGGATAGTCAGATATCGATTTTTATGCAAATCGGAGTTGATTTTACAAAATCCAAGATGGCGTCAGTTTTTACAATGTTTTACAGTTTTCACTCTGGATTCATGTGAAGGACCCCGCCGGATCGTCAGATATCGATTTTTATCCAAATCGGAGTTAATCTTACAAAATCCAAGATGGCGTCAGTTTTTACAATATTTTACAGTTTTTACTCTGGATTCTTGTTAAGGGCCCCGCCGGATATTCAGATATCGATTTTTATCCAAATCGGAGTTGATTTAACAAAATCCAAGATGGCGTCGGTTTTTACACTTTTTTCCAATTTTGACACCAGATACATGTTATTGACCCCACCGGATAGTCAGATATCGATTTTTATCCAAATCGGAGTTGATTTAACAAAATCCAAGATGGCGTCGGTTTTGACAATATTTTACAATTTTGACTCTGGATTCATGTTAGGGACCCGGCCGGATCGTCAGATATCGATTTTTATCCAAATCGGAGTAATCCTTACAAAATCCAAAATGGCGTCAGTTTCACAATATTTTAAAATCAACAATAAACTCTTCGCAGCCACAAATACTGATTTCCTGAGAAATTACAACGAACAAAATCACGTTCTAAAATGGCGTACCTCCCTATGTTATTAATTCACCTATCAAAATACTATAACGTGACAGCCCCGAAAATAGACCTCACAATCTGTATGGAGTTTGTGAGGAAATCCCCCTCCGCCCGCTTCACCGCACACCCCCCATCGTTGCCCCGCAAATCGCCGGAGCTGACTCACTGTATAGAGTCCTTACACTGTGCTATTAGTATATCCACCGCTACTTAATTTTAATATTTATCAGCTTGTGTTTTAAGGTGAAGTGCAAGAAAATAAATGGTATATAATTCCATAGTGTAAGAAGTTCGATGTGTTAAATGTTTGAATGGAATATTTTTTTATAAATATATATACAGGGTGTCCTACAAATAGCAGTTCAGCCTGACACCAGAGGTAGGTCGACCTAAAGAGGTACCTAACCAAAACATGACCGCAGTAAAAGTTGGGCGGTTTTCGAAATATTGCCGATTTCATTTTTGTTCGAACTTGTAATTTTTTGTGGGCACAGCTTAGCTGCTTTTAATCTCAGCCAAGGTCAATCAAAGAGGGAACAACTACAAATTTGGTGTAGCTATGTAATAAATACATAGGTAAATAGGATAATAATACAACAAGAAAATGCGACAACTACAAATTATTGTAATAACAAAGGCTGAAGCTACTTCAAACTTATTCAAATTTGTTTTTTTTTAATGTTGGACGATTAACCGAAATGGGAGAAAGTTTGTAATTAGAAGTTACATGTCACAGCCGGTCCACGGCTCCACTGACCATTAAGTATGCGGTGGCAAACTGCTAGAATTCCCTACACTGCATCTAGCTGAACTGATAGCAAGTAATTTACTGCTAATTACGCACCGCTTCAATTCGCTCCACTTCGCCCGTTAGCAGCTCTTGGGGAGGCCATGTGGAAACGGTCTGGTGGTAGCCCGCGGGCGTAATCATCGCGGATATCATGCGATAAAAATGGTCATCCTCGTTCCAGGCTTATTGACAACGGTGTTTTGAATCAATACGTAACAGAATAGCTATACAATTTAGTACCCTGTAACCTAGATAGAACTGTGACAATGAATGGAGATCGGAGTTGCAATGGGAATCTGGCCGGTAACAGCGAAACACTTCGTTCGTTATGTGGAATGAGAAATCGAATAGGTACGCGAAAAAGTAAAGGGCCGATCTGTCAGTTTCTTTAGATAACGTCACGTGACCTCCGAGGGCTCCGAGCTCGGACGTGATTCTTTCTATAGAAATTGACAGATCGTCCCGTCCCGCCCAGTCCCGTCCCGTTCTAGTGTGAGTCATCCCTTAATTTCAATATGTTTGTGGTAGTCCAGCTGTAACAAAACAACACAAACACACTATTAAAATCAACCACAGTAATTCATACTAATCCCTAAAGTAATCTTCTTCTTAAAGTAATTCGATTGCGGTTATATAACCATTTTCGTAATTGTAACATATGAAATTGTTCGCAGTGTCCCCCACACGCGCGACTAACGGCGGCAGCGTGCACGCGTCGCCGGCGCGGGAGCTGCGCGACACCCCAGACTACCAGTACGGTCGGTTCGACGCCAGTGCGCTGCACATCGCGCATGCGCTCAAGCAGACAGAGCTGCAGAAGGCGTATCACCGTCCGAAGGAGAAACCTATTGACTGCTACTTGGTAAGTTTAATTTAACTAATGCTTCGCCCCGAAGTCGGGACCCCTATATCTCGTCAACTTCCTGGACCAATTTGGCTCACATTCTTCTTCCTAGCGTTTTCCTGGCGTATGGCACGGCTCAGGGAGCCTGGGGCCCGCTTTGGCAACTATTCCCAATTTGGCAAAGGCGCCAGTTCTACGAAAGCGACTGTCATCTGACCTCCCAACCCCTAGGATAACGTAGACCTTATTGGGATTACTTCGGTTTACTCACGATGAGCGATCACCGAAAAGCCATTGGTAAATATCAAATCATATTTCGCACTCGAGTTCCGAAAAACTCATTGATACGAGCCGGGGTTTGAACCCGCGACAAAATGCAAAAATAAGTTATTGTATGGTATTAATGCATCCGTACTGTACGACCACCTAGATCTATATTGTAGTGAAACGAATTTTACAAAATAGTTAGGTACCTACCTAAAAAGAGTCATGCCAATTAATTTTACTAAACAAGTCATTAAGTAATTGAGTTTCTCATGTTGGTTTGTGGATAGTTATTTATTATTACACCACAGAACAAATAACCGACACAAAAAAAGAGTTTTCTACCGCATTGCCACAGCATGGTGGTGGTGGTAACTAACTACCAGTGGCCACCTACTCGTTATCGCGTCATTTCGTCCATGATAATTCCGTTGCAAATCAAACTGTTTCGCAAACGCTAACTAATGTTACGACTGGTCACTTTTAGGTTTCGCATTTTAAAATGTAATTCCTCTTGTTGTAAACTTGACAAGAGCGAAGAACGGAGGCCAATATATGAAGATAGAATTTCATGTTTGTTAGAAGATGAAAGCCTTGATGGTCAATCGTTGGGCTTTTATCGTCTATAACGTACAAGAGGTCTTGTTTGTCTGTCATTATTTCACCCTTTACGGTAACTAAGTAATGGCAATTTTAGTCTGAGTGGTGCCGGAAAAAAAAATTTAGAGAGGTCAAATTTCTAGCCAAAGGATCGAATCCAAACGGTAGACATTCATCCATTCCATTATGAAGAAATTTGACTACGACAAATTGAACTCCAGTATGCATTGGAGTAAGGAAATAGACTTTCATTAAAACGTGACCCAATGAAGAATACCCCATCTTATTCATCAGTCGGCTGAAACCTACTGGAAGCCAGGCATTCTCCCATGACCTGGCTCCCAGAGTCCATAGACCTAAAAATAATAAAAGGTTTAAAAAGAACGCTGAACGGGCCTTTCTTCTGCGATAAGGACGCACGCCATAATGCAAACGTGTATCGACGGATCCACATCGCATTCCTGGCTCTTGGACTAGAACCGATCGCGTGCGCCAATGGAATGCCGGTGCCTGCGCAAGTCATGAGATGAGGCGGAGAAGCGTTCGTATCTGAACGCTCTGTTTCATCGATCGATAGCTAGGGCCGGGCTAGAGCCTAAGCATGCGAATTCTAGGAGATATCCATCCCGCATAACAAAGGAAAATGCTCCCGGACCTTTGGGCAAGGCTATACTGGATGCACAAGTCGCTAAATATACGCCCGCTGCGTAAAATTGACCCACAAGCCGCACGTTACGCACGTAGATAAAAAGACTGGCGAAATGCTCTAAATAATGTTAGCTTTACTGAATAATGTTACTTTTAATTTCTATCAACAGCATTTACATTTGCAAGATGTGTATGAAGTTAATAAATAATAAATAAATATTATAGGACATTCTTACACAAATTGACTAAGTCCCGCAGTAAGCTCAAGAAGGCTTGTGTTACGGGTACGAACGATATATATATAATATACAAATACATAAATACATAGAAAACATCCATGACTCAGGAACAAATATCTGTGTTAATCACACAAATAAATGCCCGCACCGGGATTCGAACCCAGGACCATCGGCTTAGCAGGCAGGGTCACTACCAACTACGCCAACCGGTCGTCAATATAAAATAGGTGCGTTATATAAAACAGATACTAACAGCTATCCCTATCAAACTAAACCATCGATTCATGGGATGACAATAACAAAACGTTACCTTTATAGTAAGGCTAAAACCATAGACTATGTAGTTTGTATATTTTTTACATTGATTTAGTATTGTGAACCCCTTCCAGGGGTTCACAATACTATAGTATAGCCTTGAAAATATGCCACGACAAACTATGAAAATGACGATACATAAAACTAAAGAATTTAAGAGCGATGAATAACTCGCTGCCGCTTTAAATTTAGACAGACTCGTGCGCACATTTCTAGCAAATCTCGAGGCTTCATCGCGAGAAATCTGGCGTGCGAGATAAAAAGATAATCCGTAAACAAATGCAGTTGCAGCTGCGGACGGCGTATTAGAAATTATTAATATTAACGGATATTTGTAGTCGTAAGGTGTGTTACACGCGAAGAAGGGGAGACTCTGTAATATTTGTACAGTCGAGATCATAAATATCTGTGGAGCTGAATTCAATTCAATAATTTTTTGAATGCATACTTACACCTTATTGTCAATGTCAATATCCTAATCCTAAGTGTGGACAGATATTATTGAAGCGATGGAAATGCTCATAAATTTATGAACTCGACTGTACCTTCCTAAATAAATGGCATTATTGTTAGAGGTTTATTTCAATGTGCCAACTGTAAACCTTCTTAGTTTTAATCCTGGCCGACTCCACAATGACAATGTCGTTTGACATGGTGGTTGACATTCGATTCTTGTATTTCTTGTGCTGTAAATTGATCTGCTTTATATATATTTTATTTTAAATATATGTGTTTTAATTAGTCCACATATAATAGGTTATGGTCCAGCGTAAATAGTTTTACCGTTATAATAAATATGTCGGAGAGTTCAAGTAACAATTTCTCGCACGAAAAATTACGTGGACGTGAAAATTATGTCGTGTGGAAATTTATAATGAAAAATGCTCTGATACACGACAATTTATGGATCAGCATAAGTGGTTACGATAAGGATGACACTACAAAGCCTGAAGTGAGGAAACGATGTGACGAAAAAGCAAAATCCAAAATTTGCTTGAGCGTTGAGAAGTCTTGTTTTTCTCATTTGATGTCAGCGGAAACGGCGAAAGACGCCTGGAATGCACTGGAACGTGCATATGATGACAAGGGTCTTGGTTCGAGAGTGCGAACACTACAGAACTTGTGCGCTGTCAAGCTAGAGAACTTCAACAGCATGGAAGCTTACGTCAATGAGATTTTGTCGCTAGCACAGCAATTGGCGAACATGAAAAAACCAGTTGATGATGAGTTTCTTGGTGCGCTGATGCTCAAAGGTTTACCGACAGAATACGAGCCCATGATCATGGCACTAGAGCATTCGGGAGCTGTCATTACGTCTGATATGGTCAAATCTAAACTGCTGCAGGATCAACGGTGGACTACTCGTGGAGATTCGAGTGAGTGTTTTTCTTCGATGAGAAAAGGCGCTACTGCGAGTGACTCCAAGACGAGAAATGCGCAACAGCACAAGGAAGAGTCTATAGCGAAGAATGCTACTGGTCGTAAAAGAGAACCGTGGTGCTGGAAATGCAAACAAAAAGGTCATCTTAAGAAATACTGTCGGATCGAGACTGGTTGTTTAGGATACTGTGATTTGTCGGCATATAGTACTGAAGCGGACTCTGATTCTTCGTGGTATGTAGACTCGGGATGTACGACTCACATGACTGGCAGGCGCGATTTACTGACAGATGTCAGATCGCAGGGTGGATATGTCACAATTGCTAGTGGAGATAAACTTCAGTGCACAGGTATAGGTAACGTTAAGTTGTCGAATAATACGATGTTAACTAACGTGCTGTATGTACCTAAACTGTCAGTTAATCTTATTTCTGTTTCTCAATTGATAAAGAATGGTAGTTCTGTTAGTTTTGATACTACTGGTTGTACAATTTTTATGTCAAGCGATGTTTTTATTAAGGCAAATGACGTAGGAGGTGTGTACAAACTTCAGACCTGCAGTCTAAGGGCGAATACTACTATTAGCACTGCAACTTGGCATCAGCGGCTTGGCCATTTAAGTGGCAACAATATGAAGCTTTTGAGGCAGGGACTTGCTAATGATATTAGTTTTCAGGACGACCCTTGTAAAGATGTTGCATGTGAGGTTTGTTTGAAAGGCAAACAAGCGCGTTTCCCTTTCATCAGCAACCCTGAGAAGTCAGTGGCTGCAAAGAGGTTGGATCTTATCCATTCTGATTTATGTGGCCCGCTGCCGGTGAATTCGCTGAATGGCAAGAAGTACATCCTGACATTCTTGGATGATCACACGAGGAAGGTGTTTGTGTATTTCCTGAAGCATAAAAGTGAGGTGAGTCAACACATTAAACACTTTATTAACCTGGTCGAAACTCAAACTGGTGATAAAGTGAAAGCCCTGAGGTCTGACAACGGGACCGAATACGTGAACAGAGAACTTGAGAATTTTTTCAAAGGTAAGGGAATAGTCCATCAGGTGACAGTGCCTTATAGTCCACAATCTAACGGTGCTGCTGAGCGTCTGAACCGCACCCTCCTGGAAAAAGTAAGATGTCTGTTGTACACGTCACGTTTAGATCATAGATTTTGGGCTGAAGCTGCGGACACGGCAGCATATTTGATAAATGTGTCGCCTTCGAAAAGGCTCTCGGGAAAAACTCCTGAGGAGGCCTGGACAGGCAAAAAGGTTAGCTTGAAACACTTACGTGTGTTTGGCTGCGAAGCTTATGCTCACATTGACAAAGTGAAGCGTAATAAGCTGGATCCAAAAAGCAAGAGTTGTATCTTTCTTGGCTATGAGAGTAATGGATATAGGCTGTACGATTTGGTAAAGAAGGTAGTTTTTCGTAGTCGTGATGTTATTTTTAACGAAACAATTTTTCCAGGTGCAGTCAGAAAACGGTCAGTGGAGATATTCTTCCCTTTAAGTGACGACGGAGCTGTTGTTGAAGATTTCTACACAGAAGATCAGCCTGATGTTGAGCTTGAGGCGGAGATGCCATCGCTACGCAATATAGAGGTTCAGGTTGAGGCGGAGAAGCCGACACCTGAATTTTGGCTTGAGGCGGACGAGCAGATGCCGAGTTCATCTATTGATACAGGTGGAGCGCAAAAAGAGTCACGCGATGACGGACCAGCCTATAATTTACGGCCAAGATTGAATGCAAAATGCAATATAATGTCTGCGCTCGAAGTAGAAGCATGTGAGCCGACAACTGTCAAAGAGGCAATGCAATCGAGTGACAGCAAGCTGTGGAAACAAGCTATGCAAGATGAAATAGATTCATTTAATAGACATGAGGCTTGGGAGCTTGTTGATAGACCATCGGATAAGAATATTGTTAAAAATCGGTGGCTATTCAAAATTAAACGCGACGCAAATGGTAAAATAGCATGTTATAGAGCGCGATTGGTTGCGAAAGGATTCACCCAGAAGTTCGGGATTGACTACATGGATACGTACTCTCCTGTTGTACGACATAGTTCGTTGAGAATATTGCTGTCTCTTGCTGTAGAGTTAGATCTGAAGATTGATCACCTAGACATTAAAACAGCCTTCTTGAATGGCGATTTGAGTGAGGAAATTTACATGTCACAGCCGGAAGGGTTTATAAAACCTGGCAATGAGCATAAAGTATATAGACTCAAGAAAGCCGTGTATGGATTAAAGCAGGCATCTCGTGCCTGGTATGATAAGGTAAAGGAAGTTTTACTCGCAGAGAAGTTCACGCAGAGCAAGCACGAGAGTTGTATCTTCAGTCGTCGAGTGGGTGAGCGAACCATTATTATCGCACTTTATGTAGACGATTTTTTTATTTTTTACAATTGTGACGAGCTTGCAAAGAAGTTGAAAACGTCACTGAAGTGTCACTTTACTATTAAAGATTTAGGTGAAGTGAAACATATGCTAGGTATTAAAGTAGATCGCACTAGTAGTGAGTTGAAGCTGAGTCAGAAAAATTATATCGAAAAGGTGCTTGAACGTTTCGGTATGAGTGACTGTAAAGTCGCCAAGACGCCCTTAGATGTAGGTCTGAAGTTTTTTGACAGCGCTGCACACGATACTAGTCTACCATATCAGGAGTTAATAGGCTGCTTGATGTACTTGTCTGTGACCACTAGACCTGACATTTCATTTGCCGCATGTTTTCTAAGTCAGTATAACAGTTGCTACACGGCGGAACATTTTGCTGCGGCTAAACGTGTATTGCGTTACTTAAAAGGCACAATGAATTTAGGTCTTGTGTACAGGAAAAATATCAGAAATGAAAAATTTCGTGTGTTTGGGTTTACTGATGCCGATTGGGCTAACGGAGAAGATCGTAAATCTTACACGGGATATATGTTTAGGTTAGGTAGGAATGTTATTTCCTGGGGTTGTTATAAACAATCTTGTATCGCACTTTCGTCTACCGAGGCGGAGTACATTGCTTTATCTGAAGCTGCCAAAGAAGCGGTATACGTTCGTGCGATTCTTGCTGAGTTATCGGGTTGTTGTAATACTGTTACGCTGTATAGTGATAACCAGTCTGCTGCTAAGCTGGCCAATAATCCAGTATTTCACAAACGCTCCAAGCATGTGGACATTAGATATCACTATATTCGCGAGGCTGTAGATAATAAGGTAATTGAGTTGTCTTATATGCCTACCGAGCAGATGACTGCTGATGTGCTCACAAAGGCATTGCTGTATTGTAAGCATAAGTCATTTGTTCAGGACTTGCTGGAAGTCGTTCAAGATTAAGAGGGCGTGTTAGAGGTTTATTTCAATGTGCCAACTGTAAACCTTCTTAGTTTTAATCCTGGCCGACTCCACAATGACAATGTCGTTTGACATGGTGGTTGACATTCGATTCTTGTATTTCTTGTGCTGTAAATTGATCTGCTTTATATATATTTTATTTTAAATATATGTGTTTTAATTAGTCCACATATAATAATTATTGATACGTTTACCTCTATAACTTATTCGGACGCACTTGTGCGGCAAAGATAAGAGAGCTAGGAAGGCCGTTTCTAGGTTTTGGATTGAATTCTGTTTTTTTTTTTCACTTTCATTTTTTTATAAGAGACTGACCGGGGGTTTACTGGAGTCAGACCTGATGGAAAGTTAGTCTAAGGCTCACCCGTTCAGCAATAGCCTATTCACACGTGCTTTAAAGAGATTCACCTCCTTTGATAAGTACGTACTTATCAGGAAATACAGAAGGTGTGAGCGCATTCCATTCCTTGGCAGTCCGCAGTAAAAGTGACGAGGCAAATCGTTTTGTGCGGACAAATGGAATGCTTACTACGAACGGGTGCATTTGCTACCCGCGCCTAAATGCGCCTGATGATGGAACGAGGAAGGTGGGATCATGCCATGCAGCTATTGCGCGCACACCCCAGAACGTATCCGATAGAACACCGATAGACACGCGACAAGAAATATGTATATCATTGCTTATTAGTAATTACTAATAAGCAATGATATACATATTAATGAAAACACGGGAAATCTTATTATTGAGTGTTTTTATTGCTTCCTAATTTAAATAAGGCTCGGAATCTGCATTAAACACGCTATAATTGTGTTATTGCTCACATTAACCAATTGAACAAATTATACATATTGATTATTATTGATTTCCGCCCGTGACTTCGTCCGCGTATAACACAGTTCCACATACAGAGTTTCATGCACTGTTTTATCTTTTTTTTAATGTGACTTGTATATCAAGTACTTGTACAAATACAATTTAGGTTTTACAATACAAATAATCTTTATTGCACTCCTCAAAACGTAAAGCTTCCGCCTATAACAGAAAACCTTCCGCCATACAAATTTTCAACACCCTTTTCACCCATTTTGGGGTTCGATTATTGCAAAACACTTAAAAAACTGTTAGAAGTTTGATAAAGAATCTTTTCACAAAATTTGAAGTCTATCTCAAAAAAAACTTACCCATACAATCTTTCAAACTATTTTTTCCCCCTTATGAGTGGAATTTCCAAAAAAACCTTCTTGCCTACCTCATACAAGAAAGCTTTGGTAAAAATTCCAAGTTTTTAGTCCCAGTAGTTTCGGCTGTGCGTTGATAGCTTATCAAGCCATCCTCTTATATAGATTTAATTAATTATTAATTTGAAATTCGCATGCTAGTGATAGGCTCTGCCACCACAAATATTTATTTCATACATACCCACGCTTTTATTGTTCTCCCTTCCTCCGCCATTGCATGAGCTTCAGAAAACCCACAGAGTCCCTTAGATTAGGCTACTTGATAGAAGAATTTTATTGGTTTATTTATAAAACCTAGGCCATCCAAGATATAAAGGGCAACATGATATGATAATCTGCAACATGACGGTGATGTCATACCAATCTGTCAGAACATAATCAATACTTTGACAGCTTTTCTAATTAGGAAGCCAGCATTTAGCGTCGCGTTAACGATGATCATGCCATAAATTTGACCACTTTATAATCATTCACGGATATTAGCATACTCAAGCTATAAAACGACCAGTTCATTCTATTGCGTATCGAATTGTGGGTCGATGGTGACAAAATCAGTGCTTAAATTGACCATGCTAATTCTGAGTTTAATACTGTAATTGGTTTACGTGACTGTAGATAATAGGCTACTCATTATAAAATGTCCAAATGATCTTTGCTACGGAGTTAAGAGATACGTGAGAGACAATTTTTTCACATCGACATTGAATAGAGAGACTGAGAGTTAACGCTAAACAAATGACATTTACATATACCTGCCACTGTATGTGTCTTTAAAACCACAATTTATTTTATCTAGTGTACTAGAACAATATATAAACTCCTATGAAATAAAAAAAATAATCTTGTTTTGAGTGGTTAAACTAGGTTTGGCAGAGCACTACTTTTTGGTGCATGTTTTGTTGAGCGGTAATTACGTACGTTTCTTTACTTATTATTCTTCCAAGTATATTAACTGAACTAAACATTAAATCGGTCAATCAAATAAGAGTTTATAGTCTTTTTTTTTTTAATAGCCTATTTTGTGTCCCACTGCTGGGCAAAAGCCTCCCCTCTCGTCCTCCACCCGTCACGGCTAAGTGCATATATGTCTTCGCCAGTCGCTAGAAAAGGCATCCAGGTCGTCCCGCCATCTCTTCTTTGGTCTGCCTCTGCCCCGACCACCTTCTGGGATCCAGTCTGTATAGTCATTAAATATGCTAAAATGTCAGATCTTTTGTTGTTTAATTCGCTACCTATTTTGTTAAGTGACATCAAAAAAGCATTTGTTTTTCATGCAACTGTAATATCTAGTCCCCATTTGTCGCAAGTAACTGTTCCTATGGCTACCGCTCCCACGATCTTACATAATGCATGACAATCCTTATAATCTAATCGAATTACATCTCTGATTAAAAAGCTTTACTTACTTAATTAGGACATTTTCAATTCAAAGTTATGTCATTCGGTTTTAAAACCGCTCCCAGAATTCCATAGAAAAACTTGCCATTTAATAATTTGTCACAACCACTGTTTCCTGTAACTATTCACCGACTGTCTTACATAATAAACAACAGTCCCCATAAGGCGTTTAACGAACTGCGTACAATATAATTAACGAACCCTTATAAGACCTTAAGGCACCGCAATAAGATCTACAAACGGTCATCAGACGATGTTATGCGGTGGAGGTTTGTATCCACCACCTTTCATTACGTAGTCGCTTGCACTTTTATGGTGAGACGACGAATTGAGCAGGCGATGTATTTGGTCCATAAACGGGCGTCTGCATAAACGCGCCGTTAGCCGCTTGTGGGAAGTTTTGTTGTGTAAATGTGCTATAAAGCTATAATACTATTTTAGTACTTTTACTGGGTGCAGACGAAGCGGTATATAAGTACACTATTTGATTACGCATAGTAGTTATATATCTAAAAATTATTTCTAAGGTTGTACAGGAATGATCTTCTTGACATTCGAGACACCGGCACTGGCTGCACTTGGTAAACAACTGGCAAATTGCCGCCTCTGCCATTATATGCTTAGAACGTGTCAGTCAACTGTCAGAAGGTAAATGCGTTTCTAAACTCGTAGTCTAGCGAAACAGGAAAATATCATAAAGGAAAATAACCATTGGATGGGTATTATAAATCCGTCATAGGATTACCTACTGCTATTCAAAGAAGCTACATCAATGTTTTTGGTCTTAGGTAACTTTTAAGACGTAATTGTCATGACTTATTTAATTTAGGTATACCTATTTACCAATGAGTTTTTGGAACGTATGTACGTTTAGTAAACATAAGTTATGTTTACTTACCGTTTTTCGGTGAAAGAAAATCTCGAGAGGAAACCGGACTAATGGCAATAAGGCCGTCAGACTCCCTGAGCCGTGACATAAGACGGGAAAACGCTAGGAAAAAGAAGAGGTTTCTTATCAACATTCAACTGACAACATCCCAAGGGGCATCACACTATAATCTGGACATAACCGGTGCACATAAGACAGATTTATGATGGCTCCTGTTAGTGTTCCAAGACTCCTCTTGACCCGCGCTCAGTTCTAGATACACGTCTCAGTTAAACGGTAGACCTATAGCAATTTTCCCTTTCTTGTATCCAGACTTTAGTGATTCAACCCATGAATCATCAAATACTTTTCTTAAAAGGAAATCTCAGAGGCTGAAGATGTTCTACCGTGTCAAGTTCTCTGGATGTTCCTTTCACGGCGACAGTAAAAACAATCGTCGCGGTACTCTATCAAATAAGATGGACGCTTAAATCCATCTTCCCTTATAAGAAAACGGCGCAGAAAGGCTTAAGTGGTGTGGAATCCTTATATGAGAAGAGCGTACCTATTTTGTATTTTAATTGTTTTGATTAACATTGTGTTGGCATCTTAAATCCGGCTTAAGACTTGCAAATTACTACATTAAAGTATGACTCACAATAGAACGAGACGGAGGACGATCTATCAATTTCTATAGAAATAATCACGTCCGAGATCGGAGCCCTCGGAGGTCACGTGACGTTTTCTATAGAAACTGACAGATCGGCCCGGCCCGGTCACGTCCCGGCCGGGTCTAGTGTGAGTCATCCTTAATTGAGATATTTGTACACTCACCGATTTGGTAAGTCACCAGTTACCCAGGCAGCTTCTATGGGAAAGTCCAACTTTGAAGTTATAATTTCATGGTCTTTTTAAAATAGTTCCTTTTACTTCGCATAGACTGTACATTTCTAGAGGGTGTAACCCTCTAGAAATGTAGTTTCAATAGACAATTCAATATATAAATTGTTAACCAACCTGAAAGACGTAATCGCTGGTGTTGTTAGTTTTTGCCCCGCTATGTTCCGTACGCCAACGTCTTCGAGTAAATTTATTGGATATTAGACACAAAACCTTCTACCTTTTATGTGTAATACCCCATGTTAAAGAGCCTTTAAGGAGCCATTAAGTAAGATGGCATTGCCTTGGTACTTTGCCAGTAAAGGTATAACCTAATAACTTCCGCAAAACTATACTAATTATAACTAAATATCGAAGGATCGACTAGAAAACTTGGATCCGGTTTTCTTTGAGCGCGCGCCAAGGGACACAACTTCGGTGCGTTATGTATTATTCAATGTGAGTAGCGATAACTGGGGATCATGCGCGATGCATTTTAAGTTCTAATTTCAATCTCAGTGGCCTCATTCAACAAATTGTATGAGTTAGGTTATGTACCGATAGATAATAGAATCAGGATATCGGAGAATTGGATACATATAAAATAATGACAACACTAAAAGTTAGCATAGTGGATCAACCTTTTAGACAGATGTGATCTAGTAAGTGATTAATGTATTCATGTACACAGCAAGTTATGCACATTGCCAGTCATTTTATATCTAGAAAGTAGTGTGTAATTATATTAAGTCAGCTTTGCCTATTTAGTAGTACTAAAACACTTCGTTTCAAAGTAAACTTATAAACTATAAACGAACTAATGATTTTTTTGAAATTTTTGAGAATTTTTGAGAGGTTTTGAGAGGAGGTTTAGTGTGGTGGGGCACAACCCAACGAATGTCGTCTCGCTCAAATCTGGAGCAGAGCCCATCTGGGGAAGTACCTCCACCTTACAGAAAACCGCAGTTTAATAACACTAGACCCTACTCATAGTGTTGTGTTTCTGTTGGTGAGTAAAGTCGCCAGAGCTCCAAGAGGATTCGTTGTGTTGACAGCTGGGGACCCACGGGGCAAAGCTTGCGCCTTTAGCACTCAACACAGCGAATATTCCTTTTTTTAAAGGGTCGAGATGACTGGCAGCAGGAACTCATCGCCACTTTCTGTGCTATATCAATCAAAATAAATCAATGAATATTTACGTTTGGCACGTGCTTAGAAGGAGTGAAGCTCTTAATTATAGTTACATATTTACCAATTGGAGTTATTGTTACAAGAACTAAAGGTGTTTTACAAACAACTCGCCACACTCCGCGAAGTGCATGTATATAGGTCAGTGAACTGCTTTAACTGCTCATCTCACCTAGCCAGAATTCACGTAATGGCTGTCACATTCCCATAGAAAACAACGGTAACTATGGTAGAATAGACAGTCCATACTGAACATATTCTCTCCATATGTCTATTTACCTCCGAGAGCATGGTCTCAAAATAGCACACCAGATAAAATAATATCAAGATAATAATTCAAAAAAAAAACAACCATTTTTCAATAGCCACTGAGTAGATACAAATAATTCACTAAGTTCACAATACAATAAGGGGTACGGGTTGCCGAGATTATTATTTTATTTATATTGATACGAGTATTTAAGTATAAGAATTACGATCTAATATTATGCTGTTAAATTATTTGTACATCATTTTGTAGATTTGGTATAAACTTTTATCACTAATAAAAAATGTGCTTCCGTTACTTTGTTCTAGAAGCTTATCCACTAGGAAACAAATTGAACAATAGTTAATGACTAAATGAAGGCTTCACTGGTCACTTTGTTATGTCACAGTGACATTTCTGAAAACGGCGCTCAATGCAATCAGGCGCAGCCGGTTATGAATGGACGAGTAGGTGGTGGCCTTGCAAATGTTTACAACGTATTTCAAAATTTTTTTTTATAATTGGGTCAGATATGCAAATTGAAAAAAAAAATTACAAGCACCTCTGTTTAAATTTTTGGATGTAACTGTAAAAATATTTTACGTAATGTTAATGAATTAAATGATCCCATTTAACTAACTCAAGGATTTCAGAAGTATTTTGGTAATTTGAAAATTTTCTGTCAGAAAATTACCCTTCTATGGTTTGTTGCTTATTTGTACGGTGGCCTTACGGATCCGGCGATGTCATACTGACAAAGGGTTCTTTTATAATAATAGATTTAAAAAAATACTTAAAATATGAATAATTCTAGGACGTTTTCAATTTAAGAGGATGCCATTTGGTTAAAAGACGCGCTCCATGTAACAAATTATTGGTCGATGATATGATATGCACCCGATATGTACCCGTGTTTTTATGAGAGCTCATCGGAACTTTTCATGTAGCTATATAATTTCATGTTTAGGGCGCATCCTTTAGCTTAAATTAAATTAATTTCTCAAGGACACTGGTATTTTAATTAAATTCATTGAGAAGAGAATCACTAATTTATTATTGGTATTTGCAAGTACATGCAATATGTCATTGTTGTCACTTGGTAAAGTTAATTCTAATGCCCGTTTTAAGTAAGCGGTTGATGCAACATGTAAATATTTTGTATGAAATCAAAAAATTACGATCTAATTAAAACTAAGTGTGCCATGCTGTTTCATCAATTATTATCCCAAGCCACATGACGAAGTTAAAGCGAATGCCCAAGAGCACCCTGTATAAACTGCTTGTATGAGAATGTTGCGTCTAGTTCACATTGCATGCATTTTAAATTTAACTACCATTCGTTCCAATGTAATAGTTATTACAGTATGAAAGACCTGCAATAAGTGCAGCGTACGCTGCGCCGGCGCAAGGCCGTCGCCCACGCGTTCATTCATAACTTGCTGCGACTGCATTGCTATGTAAACCGTCCAACAGAAGGCATGGTACTGTATTATACCTCCTGTGCTGTGATGGTTAATATTCACGCTCTAAAATATTCATTGAAATCTGTCAGATATTTACATTATGCAACATACCTACAGGATGTAACATAACATATAAGTCCCGAACGATACTTCAACAGCTGATTAGGTCAATGACCCCTCAGGGTCATACTCATATGAGGCAGGGGAAACATTTCGAGATTAGAAAAAAAAACAATTTGTATGGGACAGCTGATCCAAAAGCAACTGTCTCCATGCAAAACGAAAAAAACCACTTTTCCTTCCTTTCTGAGAAAGTTGGTTGTTTACGGATTGTGAAACTACATAATTTTTTTAAGCCCTTAAGAAAACACTAAAATTACCATACATGTGCTTTTCAAACTTGGGGAGTTCCATCTGTTCCTCCATATATCCCATCATCGGAACGGAATTAAAATTCAATGGAACTTGGAGGTAATTTAAGGTCCCATCATCAGATCAGGATTCAAATTCAATGGAACTTGTGGGTACTTTGAGATCCTCTAATCTGGAAATTCAATGGAACTTGGAGGTACAGTCAAGTGTGTGAGTATGGCTCACATCTTGCGCAAAAATATGTCCCATGGCACCTTACTCCGGTCTAATAGGAGCGAAGTACCAAATTTATGAGACTATTTTTTCAATACATATTTTTGTACTTGACGGCACCTCCTTCAAATTTAATTTATAATAAGCTAAGTAATCGCGTAACATACATATAAAATCTAATGTAGAACCCCCTCTCATTAGAATACTAGAACTGGGATTAAATAACTTTCAAATATTCCGTTCAAAATCTGCCTCCCTAGCCCTAGATAAAACAGTCACTCCAACTCCAAACAATCTACGGTTGCGTCACTCCACACTCCATTTCATCTCACGCCGGTTTCATCAACGAGATGCGAGCGAGATACCCTATAGTATAGGAAGTCATACAATAGCGGAGCGACTCGAGTTGTATAACATTGTATGGCCCATTGTACTGTTACTATTATGCCTTATCGTGGATGTGGTCGGAATTCCGTGTCAAAACTGTGTCTTTTGCAATTATACAACTTGTGATAATTATTGAACTGGGTACCTAGTCCATTTTGTTATAATGCTAAGCCCTACTAACCTGAAATTTACTCCGTGAAATTAATAATTATATTCATTGTAAAACGCGTCTGATCCTAACGAACTTTTTAACGTTTTATCTGACCAGTTGGTGCATTTTTTGTAAAAGACTCCAAAGCAATAATGTCTGCTAAATAACTAAGAACGCTGCCGGCAAATAATAAATTCCCAATTTTTTTTTTGTCATTTGTTTTTTTTTCAAATCTACAAATTCTAGGTCATTTGTGTGATCCTAATGAAGTTTCGTCTTTTTAAATGACCAGTTGATGCATTTTTTGTACTAATTTTGCAATAATTTCTGCTAAATAACTGAGAACGCCGCTGACAAATAATAAATTCCCAATGATTATTTTGTTATTTGGTTAATTATTCTTCTCTAAATCTACAAAATCTAATCCACACAATATACAGACATACCTATACATCCAATGAATGAATCCGTGGGTACAGTACAAGAGTACAAGTAGTACTTTTTGCTGCCCTATCAAGCACTGAAAAAAAAATGGAAAATGCCATTTTCTCACGCGTACAATAATAGAGCTGTATTTACAGTGAAGTTCATACTTCATAGCTGTATTTAGTAACAATTGTCTAAACAATAAAACAAAGATTCTCAAGTACCTCTTGTGGCGGCAAATATGTACCGAACATCGGAATTTGCTGTCCTGACCCTTTAAACAAGGAAAATTTGCCAACCTCGTAGTTTTAACACTTTCACACGTAAAAAAAAATGTTCGGTGTAATTGTATTGTGGAATGATCAGACCATCCTAAACAGAGGTCTCATTCCAACAACTTATTTGATATTATACAAAGGAATCAATCATACGAGTATCTTCTACGTAATTTAATGGAGAAATGAGGAACCCACGGAAATTCACATTTGTGTCAGTTTTGATACGACGAACCGCACTCTGGGTACCTAATTAACTTAGTAACTCAACCTCATTGTCTGGAGGCATTCATTAAGAATGAACATATATCACTTGATATTACATGCACTTCAACACCGAGTAACTCTTCATTAAAGTTATAATTAACTTTAATAAAAGTCGTTATCTCATGATCGGTTCCTTAAGGCCGCGTGAATTGTACCGGCTAAAGCCAAAGCTAAAGTTTATTGGTTACTTTATGAATGTTGAAGTAATATAGCAAGCTGGCAACAATAGTTTAACGTTGGTAGGTTCATTTGGCTGCGACAGCGCAAGCCCTAGAACGCAAATATGCTGGGTTTTCACCAACCCCATATTTGCTGATGTATATAGTCTATTCAAGATCTTAAAACAGAAGCTGTTCCAGACCACTGGACTTGTGGCCCTTGGGCTAGCTCTTTCCTCTGACAATTAGTAGGCATTGCCGTTTAGCGAGGGAATTTAGCCTGTCTTATGGACATATATTAAGCTAATGTTAAAACTCGACACAATAAAAATAAAAATCTTGAAATGTTCATTATCTCTGTCATAATTAATTGTGGAAGGAAGTGGTTGGTTTTAGTGATACAGTCTTTATAGAAAAATCTACAACCTACATATAATAAACCTTAAATTAAAAAAAAGACTATTAAGATGGGATGAATATAATACGAGTATGTAGTACTCGATGTACTTGATTTTATAAAACCCGACATTCGCCATCTTGGATTGGCTGCCATTTCTATTAGCTACCACTTAAAGATGGCATTCATGGTTTTTGGGGTTCTTATAAGCTTACCTAACTGCCGTGAAAAGGAAAATTAGTACATCCAAAATTGACGCATACCTGTCATACATCCGCCATCTTGGGTTGGCCGCCATTTCTATTAGCTGCAAGTTTGAGATGGCCATCATGGTTTTTCAACATTTTAATTAACATATTTAACTGCTGCATGAAGGAAATTTGGTACCCCCAAATATACCATTTGCGAATTTTTGGCCTGCGGGCCCATGGACTAAATGTGATTTCTTTTTATTAATCATTCACTCCAGTCACCTCTACATTCCCATTCACTCTTGTCATCTCCGATTTTGGAAACGAAATGCATTGCGGTAATTCCGGAAACTGGGTTATCGCACCTTAATGCAATAAGTAAGCCGCCTTATGTGGACCTGAGTGTTAACTTTTGCTACGGTTATTTTGTTATTATTCCGTGGGAAAACTCTTTTCAAGTTTCGATGCGAAAGTTCAGGAGGCCGACCGCTTGTTACGCTTGTTTTATTATATTTCCGACACTAGTTTCACAATTCTAAAGAATCACTATTAACAATTGCATGTATTTTGTTTTGTACTTTCTTGCGAAATTTAGTAAACAGAATGAAAAGAGAATGAGATGAAGAGAGAATGGAAAGAATGTTTAGTTTTAATAAGAACGTAAAGGTTTTTTGGCATCATTTTGTATTTTTCCGAAGAGACAAATTTTTGCAAAGTATACAAATTATACAATCAACTAAAAGCAAACATTGTGCTGTTTCCAAATAAAATGGGCTTGGTTGGTACTGAAATCTAGCCAGGTATACTACCCTCTACTACATCGAGAAGTCAACTTCGTTACTCAATTTCACAAGAAAGTTGGCAGTTCTCGTGAAAAAGTAGCAGATTAGAAGTGGTCGCGACAATAGTGTTAGTTTTCGAATAAAGAAAAATATCTGATGTGTCCAACATCAACAAACGTTAACATGTCCCGCCTGACCAAAGTATCCCCTTCCAAACCGAAGGTTGCTTAAATCAAATAAACCTCTAAACGCATTGACCTGCATCACAATATTTACAACTGCAATTACACATGTCGTAAAATGACGCAAACGATTGGATTGTCTCACGCCGGAACGATGACCATACTGGTGACGTCAACAGCCGCACCTATTGCTAAGTGCAGCCTATGGCTTAGATAAGAACCTGTCCTGCTCAATTATGCCTTGGTCCACGCATCATCGATTTATTTACATCTGTTACCTTCTCAGCAAAGTATTCTGAGTAAACCGAAGTCTTCCCTCTGTTCTGGATCCGAAGGTCTGTTGGGATTTGGATAGGACAGTCGGTTTCGTAACCGCTACCTGCGCTAAATTTTGGAATCAGGTTGCCAAGGAGATCCCAAGCTCCCTGAGCCATGGTAGAAACCAAAAGATGATGGTGACCTACTTCTAAAGGAACCTTCATATTTGGTGCATTGGCTGAATTTTTTGTAGAATTTCAGTGAAACGTAGGGCGCCAACATTTTGGGTACACTATTGGCGCCCTGCGCTTCAGCCTACTCAACCTATTGCTAAATTTGCCTAGATCAAAGTCAAGCAAGCCCGCCTGTAAACGAGGTGCGACGTCGTGAACTGCGCGGTGATCCCACGTCGTACATTAGCATACCCACCGAAATCGATGGTTTACTCAATTATACGCCAGTTCGCATTGAATTTTAATCACCCGTAGGTTGGTGATGCTAAGAATAACCGCTTTACCTAAAAGTTAGAGACTTACACACATGCCCCTTGTGCTTGAGTACTCTTCAATGGGACCTCTTTATAAGACTGTCAGTCGTCCGTTTAGTTTGAAGCACATCCCCCCCAGAGAGATCATCCAGTACCCGTTGTGGGACATAAGACATTTAAGACGTCAATGTTCGGGCCTCACAGTTCGGGAGTTCACAGTTTTGCCACCCCGTGCGTTGCTATAATTTTCACAGCAATCAGCCAAAACAATTCGTGTAAATAGGGAGATACACTTGTTTCAATACGAATTTCAAGCAAACGAGTACTTTCTGTTGGTACTTATAGTAAACATCTGTTCCAATAGACTGAAAGATAAATCGAACTAGAATCGAGAGTACAATTTCGTATATGTACAGTATGCGGCCCCATTTAAAAATGGAATTCCAATGCCGTTTGAAAAAGCGAATTTGAATCCGTTTCTGCTTTCAATATGGTAGGTAGACTTGTTCTAGTTACCTTAAAAATACGAGTAGGTAGATAGTCATTAGATTTCACGTGCCTATTATGCGGTCCATCTATTATATTTACAAGATATATAATTTTGTACTAAGCAGAATCTTCTGCTAATGATGCCACAATGCTTAGAAATAACTACAAAAAAGGGTACAAAAATAAATTCCAGTTTGGACTGATTTTGACATTATGTTAAGAAAAAACGTGCCACCGATTTAGACGAAGTCAGACAAAGGACTGTAACACAGACAAAAACGAATATGTAATTTGTAAACTAGACGTAATTTAGCAAACTTTATGTAGGTACGTAAGTAGGTACCTATTATGTGTTTCAATTTGCTGGTATATTTCCTACTTGTGTTTAGTATATTTTCTACTAGTAGTGTGTTTAAATTTGCTACTGGGTATTATGACACAAGGATTCTCCGGAGTATAGCTTACCTATATCAATTCTAGAAAGCCCTTTTTGAATTCAAGCAAATAACCACAAAAATATCTGTTGTTTTCCCAGCAATAATATACCTACAAAGTACAAATTGTTGAATAAAAGGAAATACGCAACTCTTTAGTGATGAGATAAGACTCGTATTTAAAGACTACATTAACACTTACACAAACACTACGAAAACTATAAAGATCGCGATTTGCGAAGACTCCGTAACCGTATAGCTTTTTTTGCAACCAACCATCCTATCAGCAACGTTCAACGGTACATTCAATTCAATATCAGACAACAAACACCCTTATTACAATGGAATAAAGTTCTCCAGTGCAACGGGCCGATACAGCTCGCTTGCATTTCCTATGCTATTAAGTCTACAATAGCAGGTTTATGATGACAAATAATAATTGGCACTTCTGATGCCATGATTAATTACCTGTGGATGCACTTTACGCTTTAATAACTGCACTGTTCAGTGAGATGAAGGTAATACTTGGATACCGTTTATTTATATCGTTTATCACGTGCTATAAAATATATCCGACTTATAACCATAGTTGGATACCACCATAGGGATAGAAATATAAGTAGGAAAGCCAATATAATACCTACTTAAGTGGTAAGAGAGAATTCGTTCTTTAAGTTCGAATATATTAGACACTAAGTACTTAATGTATGTATTATGCATGAATTCTCCAACTTTATTACCAGATGGCCTTGACTCGAGTGTTTTTATGGTTCTTAGTTCTGAGACCATTTAAGTCAGTCACACTCACATATCTTTCAGTGTCATAATATATAGGTAACGTAAATCATTGAAATGAAATTAATGTTTCAACTATAGGTATGTAGATATATTTTTTTGTCAAAATTGAATTTCCGATCAGTGCTAATATTATAATGGTGACGTGCCTACCACACATTGGCGGCCTCGTTTACAGAACTTCTAATCCTTAAAAAACGTACTGTTAATACTAAAATACTAAGTTTTTACCAAACTTGAAATCCAATCGGCTTTGCACGAATAATAATCACACACGCAATAGATGCTGTCATCTGATACCTATTGGATTAGCAAAGAAAAACATTGATATCTATAATTATCTAAGAATCCGATATCTATTAGAAAACCTTGCCGCCACTTGGAATTTTAATGACGAACGTGAACCTATAAACTAAACGGTTCCAAATTCAAAATGAAATGAGATTTGAAATTGGAATCTATACGAGTATGAGCGATGTTTTTTTCTAGTGCTAAAGGCATTGATGCTGCGCATTCAGCCAGCGTCCGTTGACTCGATATGGAGAAAGTTGTTAATTAAAGAACGAGCGGTGATTGCTCGATTGTGTAACCGAACGCAACAGATCAACCATGTGGCTGCACTGGGAAATACCTTCGACACGGAAAGTTGCACGTAATATTTCGTGTTGGGTGCCCGTTAAAAAAAAACAAATGTCTATGGTCGCGAATTGATTTAAATGAACGCGTAGCATGAAAGTTGCGAGCGTGCTTTGACACTTTCGATTGGCATAATTTGCGAGTAAATTTTACAGCATCGGTAATTGTAATATGGAGTGTTAGAAATAAAAAGGTTTTTATAAATGGGACTATTATTGGGGGGATATTAAATAATATCTCATTAATTTTCCCATAGTTTTTGAGTTCATTTCACTTTTGTTTATTTTGTTTATCAAAATACTGATGCAGATTTATGGACAAGGAAGGACTTATACTTCTGTAGATTATTTTCTGATTCAGTGGACAGAAACTTCACCCTAACCTCCTGTTTGTATGCAGAAATAATAAATAAATAAATAAATAATAATAAATAAATATTATGGGACAATCTTACACAAATCGACCTAGTCCCACGGTAAGCTCTAAGGCTTGTGTTGTGGGTACTAGGCGACGACATATATAATAGATAGATACATATAAATACTTAAATACATAGAAAACATCCATAACTCAGGAACAAATATTCATGATAAACACACAAATAAATGCCCTGACCAGGATTCGAACCCGGGACCTCATGCTTCGTAAGCGGAGGCCGTTAAAGAAATAAATTGCATGAAAATCAAAGACAATAAGCAAGATTTTGACAACATGGTCAAAGTGGTGAATTTATTATCAATCTGAATAGATATAGTTTCCGAAATACCCAACCATTGTAACGGCATGTCTTAATAAGGGCGTCCAGCCAAGAACGGTGTAATTTAGTAGAAATGAGCTGTTTGCACAATTGCAGATACCCATAAATATCAATCTAGTGCTGTCCTCGGTTAAACGTGCTATTAACGACGCAACCGATACGGCAAACAAAATCATAAACCATAGTTTAAACTGGCAACTCGTCTAGTTATAACATGATTAATGAAGAAGTCGTTGTGGCCGATTTGATCGATTAATCGAGTGAAAGACTATTTACCCGTCGTACACTCACCAGCAAAAGTTTCTAAGTATCTTACTAGTACAGAGATTGGAAGCCTGAAAAAATGATGTGACAAGTCCCTAAAAGTACTGTTACACATGCTCATTACTAGCATGCTTATTAGTAAGCGGGGAAGTGGGATGGGCCCCGCTCCCACCCCTCTTGCTATTAAGCATGTTTATTAGCATGCTAATAAGCATGAAGCATGCTAGTACTGAGCATGTGGAACAGTACTTTAAGACTTTACAAATATAATTGGAGAGTACTAAAAACTTAGCCTCGCAACAGAAAGTACCTAATTACGCAGATTGTGGTTTATGACTTGGCAAAATAGACATAGACAGCTATATCATACAATGATATGATACATATTTTTTGGCAGAGGAGAAATAACGAAGACGCCTCCGTTGTATAGATAATGGAAAAAACACTTCAAAGTGTGAAGTGATAGCCGCGGTTTCTTTGGTTACCTATTACGTAACCAACGTACGTACGGGAAGAAGCGCGTATCCACCACACCATATCTTAAATATAATCATGTTTCATAAATTAAAACATTATGAATCTACGTAATCTTTAATTACAGATATGAACGATAAAGGCAATATATTAAAACCTTATTTAAATTCAAAAATATTGTGTCTGCCATGGGCAGAGTTACGACACAATTTTTGCAGTATGCGTTAGAGTGCGACCGCGCTAACTTTGCACTAATTTGGCAAACTTGGCAGGAAGACTTAGCGTGGTCCAACTATAACCACTGCTCCGATGCTCTTAAGAGCATAATTAAAACTGTAAAAGTGGATCCATCTATCATCATATCAACCCAAATATAATAAGTATATCCTTTTGATTCCTAAGATTTCCCGTATGATAGCGGGTTAAGAATTTCACCACCACCTTTTCTTCCGTGGATGTTAGGTTAGAAGTCGACTGTCGGATATGGTTTTAATGTGTTGTGGGCGATGGGCTACCAACCTGTCATCGCAATATCGCAATTACTATCATTAAAACCTATAATTGTTAAAAGTGGCACTGAAAACTCCATGTGCTCGGTCCTCCCCTTTCGGGAATAGAGACCGACTACTATGCTAAGTTTCCTAGATTTAAATAGCGCAGACTGTGAAAGAGTTAAGTAAACGTCATAACTTTATAGAAGTTTGACGTTTAAAATAACACTTTATAGTTTGACAGTTCATTTGCTTGGAGGAGCTCATACTTAACAGGGCCTCTACTCACGAGGCCCGAGGCAGCGGACCGAACCTTTCGGCTCGGTGATTGCCTATCAACGCGTCATTAACTGGTACAGTTTTAATTGTCCGCCATCATGCCCGAGGCTGACGCAGGAATAAATAGAGCTTATAACTCGAGTATGTCTTGTAAGCAAGTTTGTTATGTATGGTGATTTTCTGCTTCATGTTCTGATTCACTTCCTTAAACGGCATCGCCACAATGCAAATGGGTTTTGGTTGCCCGAAGTTATCTTCCACGCGGATTATTTGTCCCATCCTTCTCTTTCATCTCCATCCGCAACTTCAGCAACATGTTTGCGTAAGGCTCAACAATGAGCAGAGGCATCTTAACACGATTTAGTTGACGACCTAAACAGAGTCGCTTCCATACAACTGAGCCTAAACTGAATCGCATTAAGACGTCATAGTAAGGGCACAGATCCCTGTTCAAATATCCAGTTGACCTACAAGCGTTTGACACTTGAGGACAATCTCGTCATGTTCAAGTTGGGATGGAATTACCAGGTTCAGGTGGTTTCAAACCCTGAGTATCTAGATTTAAAAACCCATAGGTAGATTCCTTTTTTGAAAACACATACTCTTCCCCGGACGTAGTCCAACCAGGCCACATTCGCATACACCGGTAATTATCTGCTAATAACGCCGATTTGCCAGCAGAAGTTTCTTGCAAGGAATGCCATTGGGAAAAAACGATGCGCAGGCGCGAGTACCGTGGCGTCTCGAAAGCGTAAAATGTAGCTATGATGTACACACGGTTTTATCACGGCGAGTGACCTGATGACCGAATTAATCGTACGATGATGGAATTAAACATAATGCACATAGTTACACTTGAGGTAGACGTAGTGTCCTTTGGTGGTAGAATATTATTGATCCCATGGTGCTCCCCCATAACGGTACAGAGGCTAACGCCGCAGAGGATGTTAGTGGATATTCTTCTCCCCTCTGGCTAGCAGAGGAAGTTACGGGAGGAGCCAGTCCCCCATCCCCAACGGGCTGTCGTAGCCCGGGGGTGATGATGCTTAAATGCATTTACCCCTGCGACTAAAAAAAAGCGTAGGGTCCTTATCACTGGAACATAAAGAAACCCCGTGAGGTGGCGAGAATTTTACCACCGTCTTTTGTCCCGAGAACGTCATATATAGAAGTCCCATATTCCACAATCGATTTCTAGCCCATTCAACATACTTGAACCCATATGGGGTCAGGTAAGATGGGCTATGGGCTAGCAACTTTACAATTTCTTTATCTTTAAACCTCTTAATTTTTAATAGTAGCACTGTAACTTCAACAGTTGCATGTGCTCTGTTCTTACCCTTCTTGGGAATACAAACGTGTATGTTTGTGTATGTTAGCAGTGTATTGTGTTGTAAATATATTTCGATTAATTTTTAAGCGGAAACGTCTGCGAACGATACCAAATTTCTCAGAAAGAAAGGGGCGGGACGCGAACCCTTGACTCTGGGATACCAGCCCACCGCTCTGAAGGCCTACCACGAACCACGAACGAAGTTTCACCTCTCTGTCCCACTTGAGTGAGAAATCACAAGTGCGAAAGGGAGGTATACTTTCGTTCGCGGTTCGTGGTAGGCGCTCTGTCAACTGAGCTACCGAGACCACACCCGTCCCGCCGTCGATTCCCGCCCGAGGTTATTAATATTTCCTTATTTCCTTTCTTTTTAAGAAATTAAAATGTTTCGTATATATTAACTGGCTCATTTTATTTCTTTATTTATATCCTACTTCCACAATCGTGGCAATAATAATATAATTGTACCTACTTACACAAAATTCACACAATAAAGACAAACTCTAATTACTAAAAACAGAAACAAATGCCTGACCTTGTTTCTCATAAACAGTTGATAATTAAAAGTGCCATTCTTTTGTTAAACTTGAACTTTGAAAGTCAGTATAAGGCCATTCTTCACGCCACTTACCTACCAAAGACAACTGCAAGCAACCAACATAAAGTGATCTCTGATTACGTATAGTTGTTACGGCCGTCGACGTCTCACTTCCACTGGTTGTTTTGACGTGATGGGAATATCGTCGCAGGCGCAGGTCACCGAACACGATTAGCAATGTAAATCAGGTTTTTATCGCACAATGGATCATGAGTGCACAGGTGATTAGATTATAATAATTTGAGGTGGCAGCCTTTCAGTTTCCTTGTTGGATAAAGCTTTTATCTTAGGTATTTGCTCCTGTTTTTAAATAATATGTTGTTGAATGGTTCATCAGGATTGATATACGTACCTAAAATCGCCGTTAATGGAACTTCCCTACATGAAACAAAAGGCGTCACATGTTTTGTCACTGTTTCTCTTTGTATTTTCACAGTACTTCGTCAAACGCCACTGACACCATTCACTACTGAAACAGTCGTATTATTGTAACATATAAAACATAAGATAAATAAGTTGATCTTGGAGATTTTATTAAAAACTTAAAAGTCAGGTTATTATGATCAATATGGCGGTTTGTTTACATTGTTAGGAAGTTTCTATTGACATCTGCGGATACCAAACTGCAATCTAACGTTAATGAGCAAAAACAACATAGGTAATTTACAATTATAACAAGTAACTTTTTGTTGAACATTACGTCGTTTGATATGACATAATTGCTATACTTACCTACATTACGTAAACAAATTCTAAATAAACAGAATCACTCCTAGCATTCAAAACACGCTTTCATTCTATGAGTAATTTGTGATTTTATGATAACGAAACACAATCTTACAATTATTCGGTAAAATCATTAATAAATATTTGTTCTGATAACAACATTACTAACACAATAAAGTGGGCGTGGTTTTGATAAAAAGAAGTAGATAGATGAATTTTAATTTAAAATCAGTTCGTTTATTTTCGGCAGGACTCGTTTTAAATCACTAAATTACGAGTATCACAACCACACGTTAAGTTCACATTCGGTTGATAAGATATGAAAACATAATTATGATAAATAACCAATGTATAATAATTTACTGTATTATGAAATCATCGCAATTTTAGCGTCATTATTGACCACACATGTTCATAACTGCTCCTTTCATAAACATGGAAATTAAGATAATCATGGTTAAGTTTCAAATGTTCTCGTTTCACTGTAAAAACTTGCAAAATCGTTTAAAAAATTACAAAACAAGCAGACACAACGAAGAACAGGTTTGAAGTTTAGTAAAAACGAGTTAATATAAAGAACCATCGTTCGAGAGTATGTCTAATATTAATGTCACTTTGATAGTCTCTCATTGTCTCAGCACAGCTTACATTCTAAATATACCAAATTTACTTTCCCGGAACGGAGCATTCAGAGCAGCGGATAAACTTAGTCCTATAACTTTTCTAGTGTCTTTCGGAGCAATGATTCCATCGTCCCATAACCGGGCCGTGCTGTAATATGGCCGGCCTTCTTTCTCGAATTTTTCCTCCAACGGAGCTCTGACTTTTCTGTCATCCTCTTCAGTCCACGGCTTACCTTCCCGCTCGGCTTTGGCTTTAGAAACTAGCGATAGAACGGTAGCAGCTTGAGGACCACCCATCACTGATATTCTGGAGTTCGGCCACATGTATAGGAAGCTTGGGGAATACGCTCGTCCACACATGCCGTAGTTACCTGCGCCAAAACTGCTGCCAATTAGAACAGTGATCTTAGGCCCTTTGAAGCAACTGACAGCGGTCACCATTTTAGCACCATTCTTGGCAATACCGCCCGCTTCAGCGTCGCTGCCGACGTTAAAGCCGGTAATGTTTTGCAAGAACAACAGGGGTATCTTCCTCGCCGCACATAGCTGTATAAAGTGGGCACCCTTCAACGCAGACTCAGACAACAGTACTCCATTGTTTCCTAGCACACCGACGGGGTGCCCGTAAATAGATGCGAATCCACACACTAAAGTATCACCATATAGTTCTTTGAATTCGTGGAATCTGCTGCCATCGATTATTCTCGCGATTACTTCTCGGACATCGTAAGGTCTTTGAATATTCGCATTTACAACCCCGTGTAGATCCTCAATGTCAAACTTTGGCTCGTCGACTTGAGGAGTCTGAACTCGCAACCGACGATCGGCATTACTATTTAAGTTAGCAACAATGTTTCTAGCTAATAACAGAGCGTGCTCATCGTTCTGCGCATAATGATCCGTGACACCGGATTGCCGACAATGAAGATCAGCGCCTCCTAATGCTTCTGCGGTAACTACTTCCCCTGTAGCAGCTTTTACTAAAGGTGGGCCGGCCAAGAATATCGTTCCTTGATTCTTAACTATTATACTCTCGTCGGACATGCTTGGAATGTACGCGCCGCCGGCCGTGCAGGAGCCCATAACGACAGCTATCTGAGGAATGCCCTCGGCAGACATATTGGCCTGATTAAAGAATATTCTTCCGAAGTGCTCCCTGTCCGGAAAGACTTCCGCCTGGTCCGGTAAGTGGGCACCTCCGGAGTCGACGAGGTATATACACGGAAGCCGGCACTCTTGCGCAATCGCCTGCGCGCGCAGATGTTTCTTGATCGTCACCGGGAAGTACGTGCCGCCTTTAACAGTGGCGTCGTGAGCGACTATCACACATTCCTGACCGTGAACTTTGCCGATAGCTGTAACGATACCGGCTCCGGGGACCTGGTTTTTGTACATGTCAGTGGCTGCTAAAGTGCTTAGTTCGAGTACATCGCTGCCCTCGTCGACGAGCCGGTTTATTCTGTCTCGCACGAGCAGCTTGCCCCTGGCGGTGTGCCTCTTCACGGCGTCCTCCGACCCGCCGCGTATAACGTCACTTGTTTTTTGGCACAGCTCGGCAACGAGTTCATCCATTCTCGCCTTATTTTCTAAATAGTTAGGATCGCTTCTGTTCGGCTCGCTGCCAATAATCGTGGCTTGGCTGTAGTGGCGGCATTGTCCGCTTAAACGCTGCGCTCCTCTAAATATTCTTAACATTTTGTTAATATAATACGGCGACACGTCCGGCCGGCGACTAGTTGCCGCGCTACTGATGATAACACCGTTATCTGGGCGATTAAGTCATACGCACAAAAACAAACTTATTCGTCGCCGGGTTGATAAAAACTATTCGTATGGAATGATAATGCAGTGCCATTGTCACAATCGTATTGACGTAATATTTACATATGGTTATGAGCGGCATGTCGATTGAGGTACGCTTTGCATATCTAAATGACACTAAAACATGCAGTGGATAGACGGCTGTTAAGGTCGTATTTTGAAATTTTTGAATGGATATTCGACCTACATAAATCGCCAATGAGGCTTATTCAAGTGTTACTCGCATAGCGAGTTGCCGATTGTGAAACTTGCCTTGTGCCGGATAGTTATAGTTATGACTTATTTAATACAACTTATGTACTTACCTACCACGTCATTAAACCTAATATCTTTAGGGCCGCTTGCGCCAGCCGGAGTTAGCCAACTAACCCGGGGTTAAGAGTTTATTACATATGTTGGCGCAAGTGGCGCTTAGCCGTTTATATTTCTAGGGCAGCTTGAGTTAAGGGACTTAATACAATTGTGTTTACAAAAATAAATAATCTCATCCACCTATTACAACTGAACTCATTGAAAATTACTTAAATTAAAAGTATGACTTGAAAACACATTGCAGCGTTGCAATTTTAATTGAAGTAATTGAATTGTAACAACCTCACTAATGCAATCATTGTCGCTTCCATCCCGTAACAAAGCGGTTTTTGAAGAACGGCACTGTATAAATATAAGTACGTGTTAAAATCCGTATTTTTACGTGTTACAATAAATAAATATTGCACCTTTTCGTATACGGCAGGTGTTGAAAAATTTGCAAAATAATAAGTTCGGCCGAAAAAATAATTTAAAAATAAGTCGGTAGGTAGGTAGACCGGTACCTAGACTTATTTATTACCGACTATACGGTAGGTACTTGTATCAAATCATTGTATTGTCATTTAACACCGAATATATAAATTTCATACCGATTTGACTATTTCTCGTTGTCACAGGGTTAAGATGATGACGGTCATGAGTGGTGTAAAGGGCTCGAAACGTGTTAATAACCGCGATTAATGCGTTCCAAAGTGTTTACTTTCAATGAACAACAATCGCGGGAACTGAATACGATATAATATTAGAATTAAGTAGGTAAGTAGGAGGTATTGTTTTACAATAGGGATGTCCTTACAAACCAGTGCAGTAAGAATATCAAAGTCCGTCCATGTTAAATTTCATAGATGACGACCAGTTGGCGTAGTTGGCTACCCTGTTGGTGACCCTGCCTGCTAAGCCGATGGTACTGGGTTCGAATCCCGGTATGGGCATTTATTTGTGTGATGAACACAGATACTTGTTCCTGATTCATAGATAATTTCTATGTATTTGTATATTATATATATATCGTTGTCTGATTAACGTAACACAAGCCTTCTTGAGCTTGATGCGGGACTTAGTTATTATTATTTTATTATTTATTTAAAATAACACTAAAGTTTGACAGTTTATTTGCTTGGAATCGTGGTTTGTCATTCACCTGTAGATGAACCAGTGGTTAGACTCTCGTACTGCGAAAACCGGCTTAACCCTAATCTGTAGGTGAACGACATCGTTTCACTTTCCGCGACCCGCCGCGAGGTGGCGACACTTTCCTTCCGAAGACAGGTTATTGTGATGTAAACTAATCGCTCGCTAGTCACTGCCAGTTTCCGTGCTTTTACATTCAGTAAGTGCATGACTTGTGTAATTATGTTGTGTCTCATCATTATGCATGGAGGAAACAGTTTTTTTTTTTAATTACTTATATGTTTTGAGGATCATACATTTTTATCAACTCCAAGATAGTTGACCGTTGAAAGAAAAGTAAAAGTACCTATCACAAATAAATTTTGTGAACTTAAAATAGGTACTTACGTATTTACGTAATCTTGTAATATGAACTTGAAATAAGTAGGTACCTATACGCTTCTAAATACCAAAATATAATGTTACATGCCAAAAACGTGTTATTTTAAAGAGGCACCTACACGTTTTAGGGTCCCGTACCAAAATGGTAAAAAATGAACCTTTGTGGTGCCACTCAGTCTGTTGTCTGTCACATCGAGAACTACTTAAGCTACCGATTTGAAATTTGGAATAATTGTTAACAAAATTAATTCACAAATTGAATGAGGGTTTATCATAATACTTATTTTTATTTATTTTTCAATGAAAACTTCCCGATAAGAGAGGGGGCTGTAGTTTAAAGTTTACTTAAGAAGTCGTCAGCCCACGCAAGCCGTATCAAATTAAATTATTTCAATTGAAATTAATTAACGCTATTCATAAAATGGACACATATCCCACACATGTGCGGTATAAATGTTACTAAGTTATTTAATCCTAATCCAGCTTAATTCTGTAACATTCCATTATGAGATTTCACAATCTAAATAGCAGTACCTATGATAATATCACTCGTCACGCGACTACCGCCTTATTCTGCACCATTTCATGTATCAACATTGTAATGAAATCGTATTGGTTTCGTGCCTTCAAGTAACGCAACGCAGGTTGTCGAAGTACAAGCCCAAATGGACATAGTTGTATCATTTTCTATGTTTTAGTGTCATCTCATTACAGATTGTTTTTGTATGTAGTGTGTGAGAAGTGCGTCTGTGTGCACGTTTCCCCCCGCAAAAGGTGACAGAATAATTTGTTCGGTAAGATGTCGCTTTGCCGTCTCCCTTCCAACGCGTTGGAAGCCTGGGCTAGTACCACGAAAATCGAACGATTGCGGATTTTTATCTCCATCTCTGTCACACTTGCATATTAGAGTGACAAAGAGGTTTTTCCGTCAATGCCAATTTTCGATGTTCGTGGTAGGCGTGCTGTGTTGCTCGAAGTTTCGGGCTTTACCTTTCAGACTTGCAATCATCAATTTCCGAACGTAAAGCTTTGAGGTCCAAAGGGAGCACTAACCTTTAGTTCAATGGAGATGGTTGAACAAGCTCTCGAGAAGGGCGCTAGGAGGCAATTACATAAAAGATTCCTTATTATTCCTAGCGTTTTCCTGACTTGCTCAGGGAGCCAGGGGTCCTTTAGCAACTAATCCCAAGATTTGGCTTAGGCACCAGTATGAAAGCGACTGCCATCAGATCTTCCAACCAGGCGGGTGAACCAGACTTAATTGGGTTTAGTCCGGTTTCCTCGCGATATCTTTCACCGAAAAGCGATTAGTGAATATCAAATAATATTTCGTAAGTACATAAGTTCCATAAAACTCAACGGTAAGAGCTGAGTTTGAACCCGCGACCTTTCGAAAGAAAACCGCACGCGTTACCGCTGAGCCACCAACGCTTACCACACATCCTCGCTCATCTAGTACAAAAATTGGAAATGGAGCCAAATATAAAAAAAAATGAAAATGCAAAAAAAATGCATATTAAATTTATATTGTATTGGTATCGAATTTTCGCTTCTGAATACGGTTCTATTTGATATGTGAAACTTATAATGTCATTCATTACTACGAAACAGTAACTCATACTGTCCATCCATAAACGTATATTGGTATATTAACCGGCCATTATTCTTAGTTTCACGAAAGCTGTTGATTTATCGGGTTTTCTCTTTGAATATTCAATTGAAAAATTCTTGGGTGAATATCTGCTACATACATACATAACTACCTACTATTTATTAGTTTAATGTGTAGATGTTACGTATAAAATCGATAATTTTAGGTAATATTAAGTGCCAACCAGGTTTAGCCAACTAATCCGGAGATTCCGGAGTCACCCGGAAAATGTCATAAGTACTTAAAAAGGCTAACCTCCGGGATAGTAGGCTAAGGGCCACTTGCACCACCCGAGGTTAGCCACATAACCCGAACTTAAGCGTTTTTTATGGAATTTGACAGCTCAACGCCGGGTTAGCGGGTAACCTTGGGTGGTGCAAGTGAACCTAACTCAAATTGTTAACTTACAAAAAACCTTTTTAACAAATGTACCTAAGTGCCAATGGCACCAACCGGGGTTACCCGACAAACCTGACTGTTGTCACATTTTTAACTAAAAAATACGTTTAACTCCGGGTTAGTGGCTAACCCTCGGTGGTGCAGTGGGCTTAGTACCTACTGTTTAGTTTCTGACCATTCGATTAGTATTAAGTCACCGAATTTATGTAAGTATCTACCTATTTTCTGAGGGGTTGGTACTGGTCACTTTACCTATAAACACAGCGAAATTTTGTACATCTTTTGGGTCGGAATCGTACTTATGACTGACTTTGATTGGGATTTCGAGGATTAGATTAACAATCATTAGCAACAGGGGTCGCTTTGTTTGCCAACGTCCTGATAAAAACAAAACTTATGGCGTTATTCATACACGACACGCACTTCAACAACAGTTTAGCTAAATAATTGTTTGTCCTTATCTGTCACTTTAACAATCGCGTTTGTCAGAAAGGGAGAAAACATAATTTAACTAAAGCTTCTGTTAACTTTTTTATGAATAAGGTTACTATATAAACTTACTTTTCCTCCGAAAATACCTATCAAACAAAATAGATATCTACACGGATAGAATTTGGAATGATATGGTAAGACATTGGCAGAGCTTCCTAAGCTCCTACCGGTCCTATCGGGATCCTAGAGCCGCGCATTTGGATTTAATTGTATAAGCCTCGAAATTGGTTACTAATATGTATTTAAATGATCTATTGTTTGTTACAGGATCGAGATGAACAGACGAAGCTTGAGATGAAACACCGCCAGGAAGAAGATGACTTGTACAGAAAATTCTCGAAACACCGCGAAGAAGAGAACAGAAGAATACGAGATGAAATACAGGTTCGTGCTAAATACCCGTATAGGTACATGATATATCAACATAATCAGTAGGTATATTTCATAGGCAGAGTTTTCTATGGTTTTGGGTAGGTAATTAGGTACAGAAACTCATTGAACTCAATAAAATGTGTGTTTATTTCGCATCTCCCCCTCGTGAGTTCGAATCGTACAAAGCAATTTTCATTTTCATAAAAAAAAAGTTTAGTACTTACTTACTTACTTAGGTACTTTAGAAAAAAATCACGTAGCATATTATCCATATACGTATACGTACTTACCTGATTTCGTCGACCTCTACCTAATAACGAACAGGGATTTAGGTACATACGCGTTCAAAAGTGCATGGGCAGTTTATGAATGAATTCATTCATTAATTGCCCATGCACATTGAAATGTGTGTGTACATGTCCTTTGCCCTAATTTAACCTACGACGGTCGATATCTTGCACAACAAAGTACCTACGCTCAATTATCTGAAACCATCTTGTTTTTAGAGATATTGGTTATTCACGGTGTTGGTAATACTTACCAAATGTACTCTATACCAACAGGACGAGTGGGAGCGAGAACTGGAGAGACTGACGAACAGGTTCCAACAAGAGATGCAAGTCAAGAAGAGAAGGCCGGACTCGGAGATCGGAGCCCTGACGCTGCGGCACCAACAAGAAAGAGACGACCTGGAGAAGAACATGACGTTGAGGAGAGATAAGAAGAAAGAAAGCTTGACTAGAAAAATGTTGGAACATGAAAGGTGTGTATTTGGTAAACTTTTTGGTCACAGGCACATTACCGTCATGTTTTTTCGAAATTAGCAGTGGCGGCATCCATAGATTACGGTTCACGAAGACTTAATATAGTGTTATTAATAAACGTAGGTCAGGAACAGTTTAGCTATATGATTGTTTGTTTGACGACCGGTTGGCGTAGTTGGTAGTGACCCTGCCTGGTAAGCCGATGGTCCTGGGTTCGAATCCCGGTATGGGCATTTATTTGTGTGATGAACACAGATATTTGTTCCTGAGTCATGGATGTTTTCTATGTATTTATGTATTTGTATATTATATATATATCGTTGTCTGAGTACCCGTAACACAAGCCTTCTTGAGCTTACTGCGGGACTTAGTCAATTTGTGTAAGAATATCCTATAATATTTATTTATTATTTATTTATCTGTCCATTTGCATTTGTTAGAAAGGGGGAAACATAATTTAACTAAAATGTCTGTTTAATATTTTATGGTTTATGAAGCAAACAAAAGCCAAATCAGCTGTGTATCTCGTCGCTTCGATGATGCGACACTTTGGTAAATACTTAGACATCTATGCCAAATTATATTTAGTATTTACTGAAAGTATGATCCCTGTTTTAAACATTTAACATACCTCTATTTCTCCAGGGCAGCGACGGCAGCACTAGTCGAGAAGCAAAGCCACGAGATGATGGAGCTCATCCAAGAACGGCGTTCAGAATACGCAGCAGGATCCTCGCTGTTTGTGGACGGGGAAGAGGCGCCCCCGTACCCGGCGCGCGCTCCACCGCCGCAGCCGCCGCTCGTCTCCAAATTCCACATCTACACGGACCCTGTGGAGTTTGCTGACGTCGATAAGATCGCTATTTCGGTAAGGATCTCTCTTTCTGCCCAAGTCAGGGAGTTACGTACGATTTGCGCATTCTAATGTGCAAGAATATAAGTTCCGGGAGTCTACAAGATCTTCTTTTCGGTGGGTTTCGCTTTAAATCCTCCTGTATCTTTAACTACTTATTTTATATTTATTTGAACTGTGCAGAAGTGTGAACATCTGAGACACTGTTTAGAATGAAATTAAGATAAACTTGGTCTCTACTGCCGATTATAATAGGTAGGTACCTATTTTAAGTCAGAAAATATTTAATAGGTACTTGAATTAAATTCTCAACGTAAGTTTCGACGAGAAACCCACTGTACGAATAAGTATGTTGCTATCTGACTTTAGTGATAGGACTATATCTAGTAGTGGCGTCGCGCCCATATAACTCTATTCCCAACAGCTTGCCCAATATCCATCAGGCAGTTCAGCACTTTTCCTACAGCGCATAAAGAAAAGCAAAACCAATTCAGCTACGGCCGGACAAGGAGTATTTTTGACGCCCCGCTACTGCTAATTAGTAGCAATAAACTCGCCTTAGTATCAAAAAACTTAAATTCTCACCATCAAAACCTTATAATTAGATCCATCGCAGCAATCCATAAAACAATAACTTTCTTACACATTATTGCCTGTTGACGCGGCTAAGCTGTCAGCTAACACGTAACAAGAAAGTTTGTTTTATGTCTCTAGTGTAGCGAGACTAGTGGTGTAAGATCTAGCCACGGAAATAGGTGTACAATTAATATAGCCACGAAACGAATAGTTCGTTTGCCATACTATTATTATTATTATTTAATCCGGGCGCCTGGCAACTGTCCAGCGGTGGATGTGGCAGTAGTTGGGGCAACAAAGGGGTTCTATAACCAATTGAAAGTGTGCAATTTATAGAGCGTTTGCCGTACTATTATTATTATTTAATCCGGGCGCCTGGCAACTGTTCAGCGGTGGGTGTGTCAGTAGTTGGGGCAACAAAGGGGTTATATAATCAATTGAAGGTGTGCAATTTATAAAGCCTCTTAGTCTAGTTAGTGAGCCATACTATCATTATTAATTAATCCGGGTGCCTGGCAGCTGTTCAGCGGTGGGTGTGGCAACAAAGGGATTTTTAAAATCCCTAATAGTTTTAAATGATAGTATGACGCACTTACTAGAAGGGTTCCGTGACTCTATAAATTGCTCACCTTCAATTGGTTTTAAAACCGCTTTGTTGCCAATCACTGCTACTGCCAGGCACCCGGATGGCTCTATGAATTGTATACCTATTTCCGTGGCTAGCTCTCCGTCTATAGCGAGTAATGAAATCACTTGTGCTGTCATAAAGATCAATCACCCCTATGATTGATTGAGGAAAACGTCGCCATTTGTGAATGGTTCAAATTGCTGCGGTCTGATTGGAATCGGTACGACCACGGGTGACAGTGAATGATCGAAATGAACAAGCTAACTGTGTAATACCTAGGCAAGCCGGCATTGTTTGTGCAAGGTAAGGGTGTGGTTAAATTCATATCGGTCACGCCATTTAGACGGGGTCGCAAAGTTCAGTTCATATACATACATCTTCATGTTCCTAGCGTTTTCCCAGCCACGGCTCAGGGAACCTGGGTGCCGCTTTGGCAACTAATCCCATGATTTAGCGTAGGCGCTACTTTTACGAAAGCGACTGCCATCTGACCTTCCAAACCTCAGGAGAAAAAAACTAGACCTCATTAGGATTACTCCGGTTTCTTCACAATGTTTTCCTTCACCGAAAAGCGATTGGTAAATATATATATATATATATATATATATATATATATATATATATATATATATATATATATATATATATATATATATATAAATAAAAGTTCCGAAAAACTCATTGGTACGAGCCGGGGTTTGAACCCGCAACCCTCAAATTGAAAGTCGCACGCTCTTACCACTGGGCTACCAACGCTCCCAAGTTAATTTACGTACATAATGTCATTAGTGTTCCTTTACTTTGAGGTGCTTTCTATAAAGCCGTTTTGCTATATGACAGCATGTAATGTTCCTTTTCTGACCTACGGCCGGCAAGCAGCCAATAGCAGGCCGTTACGCTAAAAAAATTCGCCGCTTGCCGATTGCTTCGATCAGAAAAATTGTGTACAAATTGGCGATTAAATAAAAAAGCCTCAGACCACATGTTTGTCGACCCCAGCTTCATACTTTACAGGCAGGCATTCGGCCGACAATCCTTACTTTTTCTACTCCAGCACTTCTATCTGTCAATTAGATGACTGACAGCGATATTCAAAAAGTATACATTATAACGTTTTCTATGGTATTCCATAAGAACACTGCTCCTATGGATTTTCATACAATATATGAGCACTGTTGTTGTTTTTTGTTTAATTTCCCACAACATCTTCCCTATTCTGCCACGTTTCTAGATTTTGCTTTTTACGCTATTTTAGCCGTCTAAAGACTAGCTACAACTACAACAGCTCATCAAGGGTTTTTAAAACCCTTATTATATCACTGTTGCATAAACTACTATTACAGGCCTCGGTACGTAATCTACTATTCTCGTTTCCAGGTAGCGCAAGAAGATCAGAAAACCTTCACGGACCTAGTCCGGCAACTAGTCGGTCGCTGCGCCACGGACGTGGAGAAGGCGCGGACGATCTTCCGTTGGATCACAGTCAAGAACTTGAACAACATCCAGTTCGACGACAACCTGAGGGGGGACTCTCCACTCGGGTTGTTACGAGGAATCAAGCACGGCACTGAGAGTTACCATGTGCTGTTTAAAAGACTGTGCAGGTATGCTGAATTTAATAATTTTTACGTAACAGCTAGTTTTTTTTCATGTGGAGAAAGTGCCAACGATATTCCGCCGCAGGACCATGGTGTAAAACACACCTACCTGCAGTTCGACGACAACCGGAGGGAATGTTCTCCGTCCGGATTTTTCTTTCAATTTTGAAATAAATGCAACGCCTGATATATCTACCATGGTAACTTAATAGTACTACATAAAGGATGTCTCACACTAGGACCGGGCGGGGCGGGACGTGAAATCTGTCGATTTCTATAGAAATAATGACGTGACAGCCCTCGGATGTCACGTGATGTTAACTATAGAAACTGACAGATAGTCCCATCCCGTCCCTTTCTAGTGTGAGTAATTCCTAATACGAACCTTTTCCTGGAATAGTGGTGATTGCTGTCTTCGATTTGAGTTTGAGACTTTGAGTTTTCGAGTCAGGCGGGCTAGCACGGTTGCCATTTTATCGACTATCACGCCATGCGTCACTTTCGCACTTGTTAGAACGGGAGAGCCACGGTGATAATCGATAAAAACCCGACCATATTAGACTAGCTCTAATAGACGGTGTCTAAAGAGTGGATATAAGAGTACCTATTTATTATCGAAAACTAAGATATCTACTTAACTGGCGCAGCGATTCAAACTGAGCCTCCAATATCCTCTACTCTGGGGCCCGATAAAAGAGCCGATGGCATTCGGGAGTTCCATGAAAATACTGGAATTGGAGAATGAATAGGAGCATGCACTACTTTATTATTTCAATTACATTTCCAGCTACGCCGGCCTTCACTGCGTAGTGATCAAGGGCTACAGCAAATCAGCAGGCTACCAGCCTGGCGTTCGGTTCGAGGACAACCGATTCCGGAATTCCTGGAACGCTGTGTTCGTGGCCGGGGCCTGGCGGTTCGTGCAGTGCAACTGGGGGGCGAGGCATCTGGTCAATGCGAAGGATGCGCCAAAACCGGGGAATAGGGGGAAGAGCGATAGTTTGAGGTTAGTGTACCCTCAGGTAGAAGTTGATGTAACGCGATAGCACATTCAAACTGGCTGGGACACACAACAACACAATTTTACTCATCAGTATTCAGTATGTATTGTAGGTAGATAAATCATTATTTAAGTTATCGTGTCCATGACTTTACGAGTATATTCCTATGCTCGACATTTTTGTCGACCGTGTGATAATCCCATGAAATTCACCACACTGTCTACATGAAATTCCGTCATTCGTGACAATACATATAATTTAACTTTGTATGCCAATAATGGTTGGCAGTCCTCAACTGTGCGTTTTTCCCGAAACTTCCTGCCTCGCACAGCTAAACTGTGGAATGAACTGTCGCCAGCGGTATTTCCGGACCGATACGACCTCCAAACCTGCAAGAGAAGAGCGTACTTCCACCCTAAAGGCCGGCAACGCACTTGCGACACCTCTGGTGTTGTAAGTGTCCATGGACGGCGTTAATCGCTTACCATCAGGCGGTTTATCTGCTTGTTTGTAAACTTTTCCATAAAAAACACACACACACACACACACACACACACACAATTTACGTTTTTTGTTTCATCTAAAAACACGGCAGAAAAGTCCAACATTTAATTCTTCTTATACATATGAAATCTTGATTGAATCTATGTCAAATGGACCGTTTTTAGTTTAACTAAAAATACATCGTACACTTTTCAGATACGAATACGACGACCACTACTTCCTGACGGACCCTCGGGAGTTTATCTACGAGTTCTACCCCCTCCAGTCTGACTGGCAGCTGCTGAAGACGCCCATCACCCTGCACGACTTCGAGGAGCTGCCCTTCGTGCGATCGTTGTTCTTCCGCTACGGACTGTACTTTAGTGATCCCAACACTAAAGCGGTCATGTACACCGACTCCACTGGTAAGTTTTTACAAGGAACTTTAGCAAGAAGCTATTTCGGAGAAACGCAACTCTGTACATCTTCTTGTTAATATAAATGTGTCAGTCTTTTATTGAATCAGGCTTTACTTTGCGGAATTCCATATCGTTGTTACGAACATTAATTGCATGCAAAAAATACGCAAGTTGTTATAACGGGTTGGGACTAATTGACTAGCACTTTATTTTGTTGTTTATTTGTCAGTCTCAATAAAAAATATTTAAAATGGTCGGTTGACCACTCGGTCGCTCCTGATGACGATCGAAAATCGATAAATAATATGTTCTAGTCTCACAAGAGTTTTATTGTCAATCCTCTTTTCGTTTTCGTCGAACAAATAACAGCCTATTTGTTTGTGCAGGTGCGGCGACTATGCGCATAGCCATGCCGGCACACATGCAGAGCTCGCTCATCTTCCACTACAACCTCAAGTTCTACGACACGGAGGGCGACGGCTTCGACGGCGTCAGCCTCAAGAGATTCGTCATGCAGGTACGATCCGGCTCGAAGGACCAAAACATAAACGCAACTAAGATCGTAAAAGATCCTGACCTTTTCACTTTCTAAGTGATACGGCATAGTAACCCTTAATCGAACGCATGAAGGCTCATTTTAATCTATAACCGGTGCCTATTTCGACCGTAGCGGTTAAAACAATTCAAAACCAAAATAAACACACTTTCTCTTCGACAATTTTGCCAACCAAACGAAACTTGAGTGAGGTTTGCTCCCCATATGCTTACGCATACAACTGACCATATAGTTGTGACCATTATGATCTAGTATATCTCCAGCAGAAATTGCCTAGGAAATTCTAGGTTTAGCATTCATAAGTAAACCTTATCTGGTTCCAATACAGTGTACGAAAATCAGGTAAAACCGTCAATAGAACTTACAAACGACATGTTTTGTCGCTGTTTCTCCTTATATTTTCACACTATCTCATCAAACGCCGTTTACTACTAAAACGGTATTCTCGTTTTATAGTAAGATAAATAACTTAATCTTGGAGATTTCATTAAAACATAAAAGTTAGGTTATTACGATCAATATATGGCGGCTAGTTTGCATTGTTAGAATGTTGTATTGACGGCGATTTTAACTGTTTGGTGTGTTTCCAGTCGGTGGTGGGCAACGTGGTATCGTTCCGGGTACACGCGCCGTGCTCGGGCGCCTTCCTACTCGACATCTTCGCGAACGCCGTCACACCGCGAGAGTACCTCACCGGCGAGCCTATGAAGTTCAAGAGTGTCTGCAAATTCAAGGTAACAAACTTATGTTTTAACTAAAAAGTACTAAGTATTGCTATACTAAATTAATGTATGATGTTCCGTATGAATAGTCGTTTCCTTCACCAGGGTGATTTTCATAAGATTGCTTCAAAGCTCCTTTAAATAAGCAGCACAAGTTACAGCATTTTTCACGGATCACGTGAGAATAAATCAATAAAAAGGTGGTAAACGAGACGCATTATCCACATGGTTTGTGAGTAATATACTTGAAACTCGTAGTATTTCTTGGTATTTACTAAAAACGTACTGTTATGTACCTCGCTCGAGTAATGTGAGCCCGATGACATATATGTCCAACACACATACGTAATTGCTGTATGTAGCTATTCAACAATTAGTGGATCAATCTGAGGAATAAGAAAGAAATTTCATGACTCATTCTTCTTCTTCCTGGCGTTTTCCCGGCTCAGGGAGCCTGGGGTCCGCTTTGGCAAATAATCTAAGTAACTACAATAGAATCCGGTTAGTACGCCTCCGCATAAAACAACCAACCGGTTTTAGCGACGTAGATATAGGCAGATGGTTGGTTTTCATACAAGCCACTATGAAAGTGCATCCGTAATTTCATCAATTTACAATGGCTTAAGTTGCAATTTAGTCGAAAAGTACGAGTAAATAGGTCAATGATTCAACAATTTATTTCGCTAAAGAGCAAAATATTCTTTATTTCGATTATTCAGTGAGTTACATTGAACCATTATGAATTATAATGCATGTGTGACTATTAAAATCGATAAATAACTTTAAAATTGACAGTTTGTTTAGTACGACTTCCGGTTAGTACGACGTGATATCTTCGGTCCCTTCGACGTCGTTATAACCGGATTCTACTGTAATTGTCTTTGTATTTTCCCAGATCTGCTGTGCAGAACTACAGACAGTGATGGTTCCCCTACCAGACTGCGCCAGCGGAGAGTGGGGACCCACGAAAGCGACCAGGCTATTTGGCCTCGTACCTATCACACACCAGGTAACATTTACACCGATAACAGACCTCTACTCATGGACTATTGCCCATTCCTTCTCGTGCTTCAAAGGAGGCCTGTGTCTACCAGTTGGACGTATATAGGCAGGTTTATTTTTTATTAACGTCAATCACTATTATAATACTGATGGGCTATTTATTTTTTGATTCATTCAACACTGCGTCTTGTATACGTCCCTCCAGTAGATCTGCGAAGAATTTCAATGATCTTCAAAGTCAGGACCGTAGTTACGAGGGCATTATGGGACAATGCCCTATCTTATAATACAAATTGCCCTACCTTAAGAAATATCATCAACTCTGATAATAGGTTACCTTAAAAGGCTTACTTGCGGCACCTGTAATGATGAATGCCCTATCTTAATTTCAACTCCGGCAATGACCCTCGTTGCGTGTCGATCAGTTAATCACTAATAAACAACGTAATATTTCTAGGAAGCCTTAGTTTTCGCGGGCAGAGAACTAGAACTACAATTCCGCATGTCGCGACCGCTCGCCGACTTCATGGCGACCCTGCACAAGAACGGAGTCGACGAGAAGCGACTCAGCAAGTACGTGCAGCAGAACGTACAGGACGACGTAGTATCATTCTACATCACGTTCCCAGAAGAAGGTTAGTGTCACACACAAATTTCGTTAAAAAATCCAGCCCTTAGGGGTTGTATATAGAGTCCTCCTTTCTCAGCGAAGTTTCACGACATTTTTACAAGGGTCTTCTTTAACTCCTATGCCTACCACTGAATAAAAAGTCCTTGCTTGCTGTTACCACTAAAAGCAATTGTGAGAATAACTCCTTGGAGTGTTTTCTCTTCTACTTCTAGGACTAGGAAAAAATCCCAGTAACAATAGCAACTACAACCTGCACTTTTTTTTAAATATCTACCCTTACTTTTTTCTAGGTCAATACGGATTAGACATCTACACCCGCGAACGGGGCGGCCCTACCGCGATCCACCAGAATGGCTCCGTCGAGAAAGAAAAACATCTGCTCACGCACTGCTGCAAGTATCTCATAAACAGCAGTAAACGGAACTAGCCAAAGGAATATCCACTTTAAGTTTATGGTATAGAGTGCTGTTTCCAAAAGCATCCACTTGTTTACACCAAATACTTTTTGAACGTCAGACAGCGAAGGAATATACTGTGGCCCGGACGCCAAGCGATCGCGATTATTTAAGCGAAATTGAACTTTACGTAGTACCGCGTAAGTTCCTATTGCACTGGCGAAGCTGTCGGCTGTAGCCGTCATTGGCACGAGACTTTCCAATGACGGCCAAGGTTGTGTTGTGCTTGTTGAGTTATCACTATTTGGTTCAAAATGAATTAAATGTGACGCAAGCGAATGTAAACTTTATTATAAAGAGAGTAGGGCAATGATTTGTGTGTTGGTAAATCGGAAGGTGAAATATATATGATATCGCAGTATTTATTGTAGAGAGTACATCAAACTGCGTAGTGAATGGCGTATGAAATTATGGATTTGAAATTTCCAAAATATTATTTTAGAAGTAAACATTAAGCTCTCGTCTCTTGAATGCTTGTCTTTTAAAATTGTATAATACATTTGAGATAATAGAGGTGTAGTCTTATTTAGTTTTATTTGCTTATTTGTAAGTACGCGGAGATCTTTTAGATACTTATATCTAAAAGATAAAATAAAGATAATAAAAATAAATGCAAATGTGGATGGAAAACGAGTATTTATATGAAATGAAATCCAAGGTATATTATTATCTTATTTTATTTACTTTTAATCTTTTATAAAAAGTTATGCCCAAATGTAGATAATTATAATTAGGAATTATCCGTCCATTTTTATAAAAATATGATATTATGCTAACATTCTATGTCAATTGAATTTTATATGAATTTACACATCAATTTTAAGTAATAGAGGTTGTGCTGAAGCAATTTAATTGCTTTATTTTATATATATACATTATTTTGTAAGGAAAAAAATATTTTGTATAAATTTAAGTACAGTAATTTAAGATTCAGATCTATAGTTATCATTATATCATCACATAATTATTCTGTAAACACGAACACAAGATACCTTACACTTATTTGAGTTTTTAATGTAAGTTGAAACCACGAAAATTTTAAATTTATGAACCTCATGCCTTAAAAACATTTATTTATTTATGCATATGTATAGTAAAATCAAATATTTTTGATAAATATCTAATACGGCAGTGCCGAATCACTACCCCATATTAAAAACTAATGTATGACATTAACTCGAGGATTATATTATATTGGGTGAGTCTTTATATTTCACTTTCACTTACAATTTATAATTTTTATTCATCTAATCGTGGTGTCAACCTACTTTAAAAACGACCACCGCATACGCTTAACTCCGTTCATAGAATAGATTGCTTTATTTTATTTTTATCATATTTAATTATACTAAGCACAATGAAATGAAGCAATGTATTTATCATACATAGAGTAGATACAACCAGTATGAGATAATGTAACATTATTTTTACCTATTTAATAAATGGCAATAATGTAAATTTTATAAAATATATGGCATGTTACTTTTCTAAATGCAGTTTTTCTTACATAAGATCAATTCAATTGAGCATCGATTTTAAAGAGGACGGTTTAGTTTCATTTTAACACTAAGAAATATCATTTATTTTAATACAAGGCACTTAGAACTAAATATAATCAGAGATTCCTAGACCCAATTGAGATTCTTATCACAAAAGACATTCACTAAATTTCGAAGTATCAAAACCACAAAAATGTAAAAAAAAACATAAAAAGATCTAATGAGATGCTTCAAGTCCATAATATATTTAACTAAGACAAAACATAACAAATGTTAATATAAAACAGCCAAAGTATACTATCGATTACTTTTTGAGCCCTAATGACACTGAGACCTGTCTCCAAATATCTAGTGTACCTAAACTACACGATCAATATCACCTTGCCGAGACTTGACAATGTTTAGAAACTTAAAAAGGAAACACTAAACACATTTTAGTGGTTTTGACTGAACACACTACATAATATACACAGCAAATGAGATTCTAAAGCCGTCTCCAGATTATTTATTTTCGCTATTTCTGTGCGCAATGAAAAATGTGAAATTTGCCTTACGGCAGCTTAAGTGTTGTCGTTGTCGAACATACCGCACTTTATACGATTTAACCCTTAAATGCATGATTTAACAGTATCGATCCTAAAACATCTAAGTGCCTACCAAATTCATTTCAAATTAAGAACTTACGGCGATATGACAGTCTAATTTCCAAGAGAACTTGATTGTCACTTGTCTCGTTTCTGTGTCATAAATGCATCATCATGCATTTAAGGGTTAAGCTATCATGGTCATTTACATTATAATTACTATTTAAAACGATATAATTAGCATGTACATTTGTTTTTGTGAGCTCCGATATTTCGGCACAAAAACAAATATACATGACATTTAAAACTTTCGCGAAGCTTTCGCGTCGGTAAATAAGGTAAACAAATTAATTCGCGTTAGACCCGTTTAATTATTATGTTTAAATAAATATACATGAGTAGATATCCCGTTTTTAATAAATAAATCTGGACTCGGCTTAAGAGATCGCATTATAGGTCAGTTTGAAAATTTTTTTTTGTACACCCCACTTTTTTGAATTTTTTCTGCGATCTCTACTCAGAATCGCGAGCTCTTTCGGCCCTAATAGGAGAAAGAAAATGTCCAAAAATTTTTGCCATTCTGTTACCATTTAATTTTTTTATAGACCTGTATGGTGGTAACTTTGGAACTCCGAACAGCGAAAAGCGGACACAGGACCAGGCTAAGAAAAAAAAAATAGGATCGAATGAGCTAGCGATTCTGAGTAGAAATCACATGAAATACACATGTTAAAAAATGGGGGGCATATTTTTGAATGAAATGGCACATTGAAAAGCGAAACAAAGCTTTTAAAACCAAGGAATTACGCGTCTAATGGATAAACAGCTCTGCTGTCTCCTTATACCCATTTCCAAATCAATAGAAACGGGAATCTGTCAAATACTGTCAGCAAAAATACATAGGGTTGAACTTTCTAGACTAACCCCTTAGTTGCATTGAGGGTTGCTCGCTGTTCCACGCCTCGTATAAGCGTCCCTAGCAAACCTTCCATCTCGTTGGCTGTCTCTCTCAGTTGGTTGTTGTCGAACGAAGATTCTGAAATAGACATAGCGAGATTAGGACAATCAGTGAGGGATTTACTAATAGCACAGATTATATATTTATCTCTCATAGTAAAAGCGAATACGAACCGTTTTGAACAATACACAAAAAACAATTGCCACTCGGCCCTCATCATGCTACGATTAGAAATATTATATAATACTGGCGGTGGCGTGCACCGGCGGGCGCGGTAAGTGTGGACAGCCCGTGAGTCGGTACCGTCACAAGACAAAAGACGATGGATTCTTTATAGACGTGAGTAACCCGGTCTAAGTATATTTTCATCACACTTGCTCGGTAATGGTGTTATAACGCGCAGGCGTATAGAGCGGTTAGAGCCGATTTAGTCCCCTAGGGAGTTATGGATTTTAGTACAATATAACTCCCGAGGGAGTTATGAGTTTAGTTTTAAAATATCGTACGTCTTTTCACTTCAGACTAAGTTGGTTTTGCATCAGCTAAAGCTTATTTCAAATCTTCAAACTTGGCTATAAACCAACTTTACTGTGTATTATTCAATTTTAATAAATAGATTCATTTCTATATTTGTTTTTTCCCTTACAAGTGTGATGAAAAACATTGTATGCATCACGGTCGGTAAGAGGATTACAAACTCGAGTAATTAAAAGCCCTCCGCCTGCTGCGTCGGGCTTCTAACAGACTCTCGTTAGTAATCCTGTACTTACCTCCCTAGATGCACAATGTACTATAATATGTCTAATACTCACGGGAGTTTTCTATTTAAAACGATGGATTCGAGTTCGCGCGGAGAGTACCATAGGCCTGCCAATAGGCTGAAGGAAGCCCAACTGCACGGGGGGTTGGTTTGTCTACATTTGCAACTGAGCAATTATACATTTTCATCAATGTATCCTTGTTTATCGGGACTGGCAACGTCGCAACCCTAGTAACGGGTAGCAGTCTACTTGCCATCACATAGAAGTTACTAGTATATTTGCTGCACGCGGTCCGTTATGTTCCTTCATCTCGTCGTTACTGCGTGCGTAGCCAAGATGCCAATCGCTAACGAAAGGCAACTGTCATTGTCACACTAATAAGGAAGAGTGATAGAGAGAAATAACTAAGAAACGATATGAAGCGTGAGCGATTGGCATCTTGGCTACGCACGCTGGTCTCCAAGGAGCCGTTATCCGCCGCGCACTTTTGCACCTTGTCCGTTACTGGGCTGTACTTTAGTAACGGTTAGTGTCCTCACCATCCATAGCGAAGTTGTTAGTCAATATCTGCTGCAGACGGTCCAAGCCGTATCCAAGTCTGGGTTGAGCTCCTTGATCTTGTCGTTTCTGGTTTCTACAGAGAGGCTGTTAGCCGCGTACTTCCTCCTTGTCCATTACTGGGCCCTAGTAATGATCAGTTACTCACCATCCATAGCGAAGTTGTTGGTCAATATCTGCTGCAGACGGTCCAACACAGTGCCCAAGTCTGCGTTGAGCTCCTTCATCTTGTCGTTACTGGTTTCTACGGAGCGGATATCCGCTGCATACTTTAGCTCCGTAGCGGAGATCGATTGGGAGGTGCAGTCGGCCTGGTTAGGCAGGGTGACTTGCTTGCTCGGGTGATCGGTTTCTGTAATAAGAAAATTCGAAGTTACTGTCTATGAGAGTTGCCAGAGGTATCTGAGAAATGCTTCAACCTAAAATCGCCGTCAATCGAACTTGCTAAAGATGTAGACATTGTTTTTCCCCTCACTAGCTCGGAAAGCATTGTTTTATCTCTTACAACAAGCGGGGTAAAACGCATTTTACTCACTAGTGGGAAAAGTAATTGATGACCTTGTCTTAATTTCTATGATGGGTGGTAACACCCGTCTAGTATAGTGAAACGAAGTGGAGTGTTCAGGAGAGGGTAAAGGCACACAGCAGCAGTTTTGCTTTGTTGCTCGAGTGACCCCAGTATCATAATGTTAATCATTGTTGGAACTTACCATTATACCAACTGCTAATGTCCCTCATAGAAACCGTCGATATACTGTCCGACTTATGCACCAACACTGGTTTTAATGCATCTCCAGACACAGTCACTAGAGGCTCCTGTTTCGACATCACAGAGAAATTCCCGGAATCCAGACTGAGTACTCTCGGAGCTTGGTTGAGTTTCCGTTTGTTACTCTGTTCTAGTACTGGTATGGGGCTAAAGAGATCGAACGCTTGTGGGTGGTCTGGTTCTGTTGTGGGTAGAGTTTGGTTGGATGAGAGGTTTTCCTGCAATTGAGAAAAAAAAAATATATTTATGGACACCGCGGGCAGACCTCAAGAAGACTATGTGGATATGTGGAACGACAGTATGATTAAAATTCCGGTAAAAAGTGGGTCAATATTGTGATCCACTTATTTAAACTTTCACGATTTTCACACATTATAAATTTACTAAAACGGGGCTTAACCGTGTACAGATTTTGAAAACAAACCTCCGACGTTTCAAGGGCGACATTGTCCCCGTGGTCCCGGAGAAAGACTGACGACGTCGAACGTCGGAGGTTTGTTTTCAAAATCTGTACACGATTAAGCCCCGTTTTAGTAAATTTATAATATTGTGATCTTTGTGAATTTTGGCATACATCCACAAATTCGAAGGTTTAATACTAATATGAAGTCCCTAACCTGTTTTGAGCCTTCATAGATATTTTGAAATAAGGCGTTTTCCTAATAATGATGACGATGATCTTAATGCACTGCCATTTTTTCAATAGGAGTGGTTATCTAGGTTCCTTCCGGCCCGCTTAATATTAATATCTATACTCAGAAATACACTGATCAATCACAACGAAGGAAAAACTAAGTATCTCCTTCCTAGCGTTATCCCAGCTTATACCACAACTAATCCCAAGATTTGGCATAGGCACTAGTTTTACGAAGGCAACTGCCATCTGACATTCCAACCCAGAGGGTAAACTAGGCTTTATTGGGATTAGGCCGGATCCTCAGAATGTTTTCCTTCACCGAAAAGCGGTTGGCAAATATCGAATGATACTTCGTACATAAGTTCCGAAAAACCCAGTGGTACGTGCCGGGGTTTGAACCCGCGATCTTAGCGGTAAGAACCGCTCAGGAAAACCAAAGTATATATACTTGTAAACATTTGACTAACCTTTAATATTTTCAGTCTGTTAATTTGTTTAGATATCTGACTCCAGAGCGCGTCAACCTTCACTCTGAGCCCCTCTTCAGGATCCTTGGCACTCTGTAACTGTGCTGGCAGTTCTTCTAGGGCTCTGTAAATTAAGGGCATTATTTAAAATAATCAATTATTACGACAAAAACAGATTTCAATAGGAAAATAGCTATTATCATCATCATATTCTATGGAAGTTCACTGCTGGACAAAGGCCTCCCTCAAATATCTCCACAATGACCGGTTTTGTGCTGTCCGTATCCAGTGATTTCCGGAGACCTGCACAGGTCGTCGGTTCACCTTGCTGGGGGCCTTCCGGTACGCGGTCGCCACTCGAGAACTTTACTGCCCCATCGGCTCCCCCTAGGAGTAGGTAGGTAGGAAAAAAAGGTCCTAAAATTTCCATATATTTTTCAAACTTTCTATTGCGCTACCGTACCGTACCGCCATACTAAATCTGTGACAAAATGGTGGCGAAATGGAAAACAAATCTAGTCACTTTTTCTCGTACTAAGATTGAAAGAGATCGCGATTGAATAGAAACCACATGAAAATTTACAATTTAGCAAAAATGATTTTTGTACAACAAAAAATAAAAACGCCCATTTACGATTCGAGTAAACATCGTGAGGTAAACCTAGAACTTTAAGGCCTAGTTTGCTCTACATTGGACGGCAGTCGCTTTCGCAAAAACCAGCACCTACGCCATATCTTGGTAGCTTAACTTAGGAAAAACGCTACGAAAATGATTAAAACCACAGCGTAAGGATATATTCTATACAGTGGGTTAACTCCGCCGATTTCTGGGTCATCGATGGGGGGCGCGCGGGGAAGGAGGCGGGGAGGAAATGCGGTCTATTTTAAGGGGTTTAAAATGGAAATTACTTTTCCAATCAGACTGTAATATCTTTCGCATAGTTTTTGACAACCCTGAGCCTCAGCACGACCACCGAGCCGAGCCGCTGGCCGTGTATGAAATTACCTCACTGTATGGAATACATCCCTACGCTGTGTTAAAACTTACTTATTTTGTATCTCCAACTGCACAATAATATCCTGCAACATAGACGTCGGATTATTGTTCACGTGCCCCGAAGCCTTCCCCACAGTCGACGTGAACATAGCGGGCCTCACTTTCTTTACTATCTCCTTCTCTTTCGTCATGCTCGTGGTTTTTTTGGTGTTTTTCTTCTTGGGTTTCTTTTTAGTTTTAGTGCAGAAGAAAAACCGCCTCATTGATTTGATGAAGCTTGGACATTCTTGGGGTTTTGTCTGAAATTAGAGAATTAAATATAGGATCTGTTATATTACCCTATTCACCCTATAGTCGGCACCTCACTAGTGATGGGCACCTTTAAACTTATTTTTAAAGAAGGTGTAATACCTAATTAATACCGCTTTAACCCTTTGAACGCCAGGAGATCGCGATTATTTAAGAAAAATTGAATTGAACTTTACGGAGGCCCCCGTAAGTCCTTATTGCATTGTCGATGCTGTCATTTGTAACCGTCATTAGCGTCCGTGGGCCATTTTTACAATGTTGTCCCCTCCCCCCACTTTTTTTAAATTAGAAAAGAACAGTTGTAAAGCATTAAATTGCGAATTAAATCATTTATTATTTGTAATAAATGTATTGATTCATGGTTTTGTAGTTTTTGTATATCTTTCAATTTATAATTAATTTGGAATTTTGCAATGTGATTCATACGAAGAATCGCAAGCTCTTTTGATCCTAATAGGAGGAAAAAAGTGTCCCAAGGTTTTTTCTGTTGCAAAATATGATGCAATTTTTCCATTACGTTGCCATTTCTTCATAGACTTTGTATGGCAGCAACGGAATGGAAAGTTTGGAAAAAGTATGGAAATTTGGGGTCAATATTTCTTTCTCAAAATCAGCAAAGCAAAGCAGCGAAGGAATCAAAAAACTGGAAATGTAGTAACTGCGTACATACGGCAGACAACGCAAAGTCCAAAGATAGCCCGATTCCGATGTCAACCTCGAACACTGTAATTAACGATGCTCGTAATTTACACACCCCTACAAATTATGTGACTAATCGTAAAATTAAACCAAATATACCTACAGAGAACTCTTTTGATTCCTTACCATCTGAAGATGCCAGCAATGAAGATGATTCGTCAATTTTGAACCGGAGCTGTCCAGAGCCTGGCTACAGCCTTAAAGAAGAGTTAGAAGAATTGAAGATTAAAATAACAAGACTAGAGACTCAACTGCAATCAGCTGAAAATGAAATTGAAAATTTAGGCTTAGAAAATTTCAGCCTGAAAAAACTGATATTAGCTTATGAGAAAAAAACTGAGAAACTAACCAGTATTTGTAAATCGACTCCGACAAAAAATTGTAGAGGACAGAGAAGTGTGAATAGGACAAGGTTAAATTTTACTGAGATGGAGGCAGTTGAAAAACCCAAAATTATACATGTGATCAGCTCGCATACTGAAGACAACTTAGACGCCAGGGCATTGAGCGCAATTTCTAAACCTGATTCTGACTTGGAAAATAGGATAGAAAATATCAATGAGACTAGAAATGAGCAGGATGATGCAAATTACGTAGAAAGTTCAAGAAAATATATAAAAAAGTTAGAAATTACAAGGACAAAGTATGAAAATAAACTACAGCACACAAGGACTATTCAAGAAATGAAATATCAGACTCAGGAGATGGATCCTCATAGCAAACTAGTAAATGCGAAGAAAAATGTTCTAATTTTTGGCGATCAAAATGGAAAAGGACTTTGTAAGTTACTTCAAAATTTGTTGGGTGACAGCTTTATTGTTTCAGCGGTTATTAAACCGAATGCACGTATTGAACAAATTTTATTAGGATGTAATAATATGTGTAAAGAACTGACAATGCTAGATTATGTGATAATTATTGCTGGAGCAAATGATGTTAACCCGATTAGTTTTAAATCTTCTCTTTATAATAAACTATCTGGCCTTTCAAATACAAATGTCTTAGTCGGTGAGATAAAATATAATGAATACTTAAATGTCCATAGTCTCAATGAGTCAATGTGTGACGTTTGCTCTAAGTTTACACATGCAACATACATACCTTTTGAATATGAAAACGATGTACAAAATTGCAAACGTACAGCTGCGTGGTTATTAAGGCAGATCTTGCGCATTGGTTACATGAGATCTAGTAATAAATAAATGTCATTAAAAAACCAAACTTTGCCTACTATCAAATCATTCGTTCATCAAAAACTTATTACAGACTTTTACTCGAATAAAAATAAGGCTAAGTTAGAAAACCATAATTCTGACAAAACACTTAAGTTGAGGATCACCACTATACCAGACATGTTTAAACAAATTCAATTGAAACAAGCCAAGTCTGCACTAACAGATAATAGCATACAAGAATCTAAACCCGAACAACAACAAAATCAGTCACACTTTTTTCGAGCATAAATATGAAAATACGTGTAAGATTCTGCACCTAAATACACAGAGTATAAAATCTAAACAAGATCAGGTAGAAATAATGCTTCATGAACATGATGTAGATATTTGTTGCTTCTCGGAAACTTTTTTAAGAGATGAAGAGGTAGAGATATTACAAATTGACGGATATAAGAATGTCGCCCATTATTGTCGCAAGCGAAAGAAAAGAGGCGGTGTTGCAATCTACGTCAAACATTCAGTCGAGGTTCGTAAACTTGAATGGATTTCCAAGTTGTCAGTGGAAAGTCACTTTGAGTGTTGTGGCACTGAAGTATGTGGAGTTAAGTACCTTATAATATGTGTTTACAGAACTCCTAATAGTAACCTGGAAATTTTTCTTGTTAACTTAGAGCTCCTACTTAATAAACTTATAACAAGGCAAAGAAATAGCTACAAAAAGATATTCGTTTTGGGTGATTTTAACGTAAATATACTTGAAAAAAACAATAAAACGGAAATTTTTCTAAACACTTTCCGATCGTATAAACTTTACCCTAAAATTTTAGTACCAACTAGGATAACTACACATTCCTTAACATGCATAGACAACATTTTTACAAATGCAAAACATTGTCACGCTGAGGTATTGGACCTGGGCTTATCGGATCATACGTGTCAAATAATCACTACTCGAACTCCTATAGAGTACAAAGAACATTTTTGGTACGTAAATAGCCGAAATCCAGAGAAATATTTAGACGTTTTCCTGAAATATATCTCACAAATAAGCTTTTCGGATGTTTATTACCAAACAGATGTAAATTACGCGTACGGTCAATTTATACATATGTTTACCCTTATTTTCGACTTATGTATACCAACGGAAAGAATAAAAGTAACACATAAGAAAAAACCAAACTGGAAGACAAAAGGGATCGTAGTAGCTAGCAAACAAAAAAGGCAATTATACTTACAAACACTAAAATCGCAAAATGCTCTCGTCAAAAGCGAGTACAAGAAATATTGCCGGCTCATGAAACTTGTAACAAAGCAATCCAAAAAAATCACAAATACAAACTTCATAAATCAGAGCACCAACAAAAGTAAGGCTACGTGGCAAGTAATTAAACAAAGTACAACACAAATAAATACTATTAAAAATACTATAGATTTAATAACAACAGATAATGTAACTTTAGACAATCCTATTGACATTGCAAATACCATGAATGATTTTTTTATAAACGTGAATAATACTCGTCCAATAAATGCCCCCGACTGGTCTGAATATAAGCCTATATCTAATTCACTCTTACCTAGCATTTTTATGAACCCAGTGAGTAACGAAGAGGTTGTAAAAATCGTTAAAGAATTAAAAAATAAGAAAAGTACTGGGCATGACCTAATATCCATGAAATTAATAAAATCAAGCATTGAATACATAGCAGAACCCCTAACTTATATCGCAAATTTAATGTTAGAAAATGGAGTATTTCCTAATGACCTCAAAAAAGCGTTAATAAAGCCTTTACAGAAAAAAGGGTCAAAACAGGATATTAATAACTATAGACCGATAGCATTACTACCGAATTTCTCCAAAATATTTGAGAAACTTATATTAAATCGCTTTATTTCATTTTTTGACAAACATAAAATAATAAATGACAATCAATTTGGCTTTCAAAAGGGCAAAAGTACGACATTGGCTATATTTAAAATTTTACACCAAATTTGGACGGACTTGGATAAGAAAAAAACTTCTATTGCGTTATTTATTGACCTGTCGAAGGCGTTTGACTGCGTTGTTCATAGCATTCTGTTACAACAGTTGGAACATGTAGGGATACGAGGAGTCGCCTTAAAATTAGTACACACATATCTCACAAATAGATCACAATCTACAATGTTAGACTCGTATGATAGGGTGACAAAAACAATAGTAAAAATTGAATCTAAATGTGACACACTTCTGCAAGGCGTACCCCAAGGTAGTGTCTTAGGGCCACTATTGTTCTTAGTATATGTAAATGAGTTTCCACTTATAATAAAACATTTGTGTGTCATGTTCGCCGATGATGCAACTATTTTTGTATCCGAGCAGAAACAGGCAGAAACTCGTATAGCAAAAGAGTTGCAAAATACGTTGAAAACTGCAATAGATTGGTTGTCTACTTTAAATCTAAGGGTAAATCTAGAGAAAACTAAAATTGTGCAGTTTACTAACTATAAGCAAGAACCAAAAAGTTTCGATGTAGTCATAGCCAACAAGAAAATTGAACAAGTCAATTGTACAAACTTTTTGGGAGTCACAATAGATAGTAACCTTAATTGGAAGTCTCACATTGATACATTGAATAAGAAACTGTCGAAAGCACACTATGCACTTTCAATGTTGACTCACATTACCTCAACTGAAGTAGGACTGAAAGCGTATTATGGCACTGTTTATCCTTTTTTAACATATGGCATAATTTTCTGGGGAAATTCGGTTAACGTAGAATCCACATTTCTTTGGCAAAAAAAATGTTTAAGAACTATTTTTAAGCTCATAGATATGGAATCGTTGCGAAATTTCTTTAAGGATAATGGAATATTGACTCTGACGTGTATCTACATACTAGAAATAAGTTTATTTGTAAAAGAACAAAATTACATTTTTAATAAGAAAAGTGTATCTAAAAATAACATTAGAATGCAATATAAATATGACATTTCAACAGTTAGATCTTCTAGTTATATTTTAAGTAAGAGTGCATATGTCTCAGGGATTAAAATATTTAATAATTTACCAGAACATATTAAGTCACAAGATGGAGTCAGGTTCAAAAATATGCTCAAGAGGTGGCTAATAGACAAGTGTTTCTATAATTTGAATGAATATAACCTATAGATGTAAGAATAGTTAAGATTAAGATGTATTAATTTACTTAGGTACTGTTATCTGTATGTTTGTGTTTGTTTTTTATTATTGTACGCCCGGAACGGGCAAACTGTTGGACCTTTTTGTTATATATAAAACCTACTTGTACACAGTTTCTGACAATAAATGCATCTCTATCTCTCTCTATCTCTATCTCTATCTCTATCTCAATTATTGGTCAATTGATTTGATCAATTATTGTTACAATCGAAAGAGCTCGCGATTCCGAGTCGAAATCACGTAAAAATTGCCCATGTTAAAAAAAAAATATTTGCGGGACAATCTTACACAAATCAACCTAGTCCCACGGTAAGCCCAAGAAGGGCTTGTGTTGTGGGTACTAGACGACGATATATATTCGTTGTTCGGATTAATCCCTGCCGCTTCTTTCCGCCATCGCCCTACGCGACAATATTTCCACTCTCACCATTTAGATGGTTGGCAGTCCTCAACTGTGCGCTTTTCCCGAAACTTCCTGCCTCGCACAGCTAAACTGTGGAACGAACTGTCGCCAGCGGTGTTTCCGGACCGATACGACCTTCAAACCTTCAAGAAAAGAGCGTACTCCCACCTTAAAGGCCGGCAACGCACTTGCGACACCTCTGGTGTTGCGGGTGTCCATGGACGACGTTAATCGCTTACCATCAGGTGATTCGTTTGCTCGTTTGCCCCCTATAGCATAAAAAAAAAAAAAAAAAATATATATAATGGTTAGATACATATAAATACTTAAATACATAAAAAACATCCATAACTCAGAAACAAATATTCGTGATAAACACACAAATAAATGCCCTGACCACTGACCAGGATTCGAACCCGGGACCTCCTGCTTTGAAGGCAGCGTCACTACCGACTAGTCTAGGAGGGAAATGGGGGAAACAACTTTGAAAAAAACTGGCCCTCGTGGAAAGGGTCTGCGATGACGGCCACAGCCGACTGTTGGGGTCAAAGGGTTAAAAGCTAAAGCAAGATAGACAACTGCATTTATTCCTGACTATTTCTTAACAATTAATTAAGAATCTGTAATATTAATAACTTTTATAGCATCTCTCTAATACTAATTGTGATGTGATAATATACTTTTTGTGATGATGTTATTGTTTGTGGATGAATAAAGATTTTTATCTATCTATCTATCTATCTAATTGTATTCAATCGTATGAAGCACACAACTGAAACTGTTAACCCAATTTTAACCCCTGGTTCCAAAACCAATAAATGAGTTTACTTTGAAAAAGTTATCAAGCCTACTACTACGAAAATAGAACGGTCGAAAATTTGTATCTTCCTCTCTGTCACACTTGCATGTTCGAGCTATAGAGGTTACTCCGTCAATGCCAATTTTCGATTTTCGTGGTAGGCCCTCAGATCTGGTAGGTCCCAATTCATCATGAATCCATTCGTCGCTTCTTAAATAGAGCGACCTAGTTAGTGCCTATAGTCATAAGTAATTAAATATAATAGGCTTCATAATCTTCGGAATGAATACCCATAACTTTGACAGTAAAACTAAATTAATAAACAAAATAAATTAACAAAAGTCTATCGAAGATGTATACTGGTTAAAAATATATACTAATAAAACATCATAAATAACGGTGTTTCATTTTTAGCACGATACCAAGTGTAAAAATAATATGAGCGCCGTGTTGCTTCTTGGCGGGCGATCGTCCTACACTACCAAAACGTAATATCTAGAATACTCTAGCAGCCACATTCAATTTGAACCTTAGTGCGTACTATGACGATACCGTCTGATTTTTAACTATAATGTTGTAGTGGCACGCGCTGACCCAGGAGCGAGCGGTTTTGCGATCAAAGAGACAATGGCCTTTGTTTAAAAAAACCCGAGATGTAAAATTCATCTAAGGTTCGTTCGTATTTTTATATAGCGTGGATTCTTACCTCTCCGTCAATGATTTCGTGAACTAAATGAGTAGTCTTGTGACCGTTGACTGTCGTCAAATCTTTGTCGTACAGGTAGCACTTCTCACAGAAGTACGTTTCACTGCATTTGGAACATTTGAATTTGAGAACCTGTAAAACAGTAATGAGTATTGAACATAAAATCAATTAACATTCCAGTGGAAATCTGTATAATGAAAGTAAGTAGATGTTATGTATGTACCGCTTGCATGTGTGTGTGTGGCTGCGCCCACCACGAACCCAATGAATAAAGCAGTGCATTACCAGCTACCGGTTGTTTCACTTGCGTCCATTACGTATCCAACAGTGGCGACGAGGATGGGATAACGTATAGGCAATTTTAGCTAACTGTTAAATTTTAATGTAAATGATACTCTGATTTAATTTTAGATAGTAAAACAGCCGAAACTTCAATTTGTTTTGTATTATAATATATACGCAGAAAAATACCGATACATTGCTTAAATTTGGTCAATTTTGAGTGATTTTTAAAGTAAGATTTCTCAATAAAGTACTTTTTACTAAAATACATATAAATTGTATGGCATTAGATCACAATAGCCCTGTTTAAGATAGTAAAAAGAAGAAATACTATGATTTACATTAAAACGCACCGAAAATCTACTAAATTCATGAGAAGTTTTGCAGGAATAAGGATTCTTAAGAGTAAGATATGGGCGACTTAGGCTGGATTTGACCAAACTTTTTAACCAAGAGTAACGCTTACTCTTGGATACTAATAATAGTAATTTGACGGTACTATCCGAGAGTAAGCGCTATTCTCGGAATAAAAATTTGGTAAAACGCAGCCTTAGTGTGACAAAGCCTTAAAATCTAGGTAATATGTGCGAGATGGTACCTGTATGAGCGGCTCTTGACATTTGGCGCACGCGGCGCTCACGCACGAGCTGTTCCTGCTGGCGCGCACGCGCGCGGCGGCGCCCAGCCACGCGGCGCGCGCGCCCACCGCGCCCCACGCGCCCACCGCGCGGGACGGCGCGCCCAGCATGCCGGCGCTCTGGTTGCATAGACAAAAGGTCATCAAGACTTTCACAGAAATTAAATGGTATTAAAAGCAAAGATAACACGAACTTTTAAGACATTCAACCAAATATGAAACATTGCCGAGCCATCGGTCCGCGCAGCAGATGACCAGCTCTCATTAAGTTCAATACAAGGAGATTTCCCTGTCAAAAATATGCAGAAAAATCATCATTACAGCTTACAAGTCTATTATTATTCACAGTACGAATACCTGTACACCCCCATGCAAAAATCCGAATCAGAATATTTTTGTATAGGAAATGTCAGTAAAACGGATTCCTGTTATGACAGGTCTATGCCTCCAAGTCCAGCTGGAACTGGACTTGGAGAGCCCAAAACCGGGACGAATGGAAATCTCTGGAAGAGGCCTTTACCTCGAAAGGGGGGTTCTGGTGTAGCTAAATCTAAGAATCACCGCATTTAGCAATAATACTAATATAAGTATTGAATGCCAAATCATGCTAAATTAGTTATGTACAACTTTTTTAAGGAACTTATTATAATCCTTATTATTTTCTTCTTGTATATTGTTAAGTGTAAATCAGGGAGCTTCACCGACATTAAAGGCTTTTTATTTTATTTATTATGCCAGCACTGCACACTGGTCCAACCCTCCTCTTGTATTGTGACAAATAAATATGTGAATATACCTTATAAACATACCTTATCAAAACAACTATCAATGTCACTCTGTATCTGATCGCATGGGTCTCCCAGATGCTGTGGCAGTGCAGCTACATGCGTTAGCAGCGCCGCCAGTCGCCGAGGAGACACACACCCGTTATGGTCTGCGCAGCAATTGGCTAGAGCTGCCCATTTGTCCGAGACGGACTCCTCACTTAGGACGATGAGCAATGTCTTAGCGGCTAGCACTCGAATTGGCTCTTTTCTGTCTCTGAAACAATGAAGTGAAAGAGGCTGGTAAATAGTCTAGCCTTTTGTAAGACTGAGCCAAGTATTTATTACTTAATCTTTTTTTTTTCAGTAAACTACTTTTATGGATAGTCAGACTAAGCCAACTTAGCTTGGTATATTACATTGATATACAATGTTTGGGTTTCCATGTGTATTGACTCCTCTACCCAAAGGGAGAAGAGAAGAGATAAGAGGAGGTAGAGAGAGGGTAGATAGAAGAGATCGCTTCTTAGCAATAAGACCGCCTGTTGTCTACCAGTGTTTATATTTTAGTACTTATTTTATATTGTTTTTATTTCCTCGTTGGTGAACAATAAAGAGTATTTGTATTGTATTGTATATTAGTGTTATGTAACTTGATGATGATTATCATCATCATCATCATAATTTTATAGAAGTTTGACAATTAAAATAAGTCTCGCACAATTTCTGTCACAGTCTGTGCTATCAAAATTGACACAAACTTAGCATAGTTGGATTCCATATTTCTTTCATTACAATGAATAAACCAATATTCTTAGCATTCCTTCCACGAAGCCATGCAATCTTCTTCATGTGCCATTTCCATCATGGAAATTGGTGACCATTTGCTTTTATTATGTAGATCTATGTATAGTCATACAAATTAGTTAATGGAGTGTTAGTGCATTGCTTAGTTTGAAGTTAAAATTGTGTATTCTGTACAATGCAATGTTCGGTAGTATCAATAGCTCAAACAAAACTTACTTATCATACACATTGAGCAGTAGATTGATCAACAAGTCCACTGCCAAGTCAACATCCCCTGTGAACAGGCCTTCCTTTTCCGCAGCAAAGTATATATCAGCCAACACTGCCTCCAATTCTCCAGTGTCAAGAGATAAGCTGGTCTCAGACAGGCTTAGCTGGTGGCGAGCGAACACTCCGGAACTGATCCTTAGGGCTGGAACTGATTTAAGACTATGTTTATGCAAATAAAGAGAACTGTTGCACTTTTAAATCATGTAACAGTAAACTAAACACATGACAAGATACAGTACACATACATTTTTACTAGTGGAACAATGCTGTGTCAAAACACTTTGGTAAATCACCAGGAATCTGAATTTAGTAAATTTCAATAAGTTAACAACATTATGAGTTGGACTCATAATATCTACATTTGAGCCTTGTTTTTATACAAAAACCAATGCCCAAGTCTATCGTTTAGCATTCTACTGTCAAGTTTATGCAACTGTATACTATACTAACCCCTAAGCCGTCTCTGCAGGCCAAACACTTTGAAGGCGATACGATACGCGCTATATTTGATCCCATTGTATTCTTCCAAAGATTCCATGATCTTGCAGAACTCAGGATGGTCATTCTGCTGTCTTCCAGTTGCTTCGCTGTGAAAAGAGTTGACATTACTTCCGGATTCTTGTGCTACTTTACAAAACTTGAGTGAATGATTGAATACAAAGATCAGATCATTAAAATGTAATGATAGCAACAGAATAAAGCCTAAAAGTAGTTATTTAGTTAAAGCACTGAATTATATTGACTCACGGTCGAATACTTACTCGATGTAACACGGGTAACCCGCTTCATTTTCTATCTTTCTAAACCCGCTTAAAGCCATTTTATGATTTGTGTGTTAAGAATGTTCATAATTTATCTCCATAATTTATCATAATAAATCCATTGTCAACAATAGGCACTTTCCAAAATATTGCGGACGAAACCAAACCGCCAGCATTAATTCAAAACTTTCCGAAAACTTAATTTGACTGATTTTACACCAATAAAAATAGTTTTCGTAATGAAATTTTAGTGACTCTCCTATCACAGTGGCACCTACATTTAATTTTTTTAATACTGCGTTGTGATTGGCAGAAATAACGAAATTCCAAGGAAAGTATGCTGCCACGTTAAAAAAATATAAATGAAAGCACAAAGCAAATAAAATACTAAACTAAACAGCGTGATAAACCATGATAGACAACATAACACAAATATTTAGAAAATTTTATGGTGCTTTTACATGCTCGGGTTCTCGGCCGAATGATTCGGCCCACCCTAGTACACGCTCATTCGAGACAGACTATATAGATAAAATTTAAGCCAGACCATAGACAATTTAAGCTTTTTCAGGTAGTTTCGGTGAGTTAAACGGTGTTTTAAATAGCTTTGGTTATTGAAACTATTTAAGACGCTTTTTAAATAGCTTTACCCGAAGTGAAATTATTTAAGACACCTTTTAACTCAACCAAACTACCTGAAAAAGTACTTAAATTGTCTCTGGTCTGGCTTAAGTTTTCTCTATATAGTCTGTCTCGAATCATCGTGTACTAACATGGCCGAAACATTCGGCCGAGAGCCCGAGCATGTAAACACACGGTTAGATATACAATTATTTCTGAAAAACATGAAAATAAACATACTGTAATTTATACAACGAAGTCTAGATTGTAATTCACAGAACCAAAATTTGCTTAATGTTTCTTTAATATAAAACCATATGAAGAGCGGAAATATCAAAAACACAAGCAACGCCGCGAAATTCACTTGTCTTGATAAACCGGGAGAGTCCGTATAAAAGGCAGCCAAATAATCGGCAGCCCAATAATTCGTGTCCATTTTTTTGGTTGCGGATTATTGGCTTGCTGATTATTTTACTGCAAAAACTGTGGCTTCGGATTATTGGCCCGCTACCGAGCTTGTCCGACCCGATAAAAGGCAGCCCAATAATCGGCGACCCAATAATTGGCGACCACGATGTACATGGATTATTGGGCTGCCGATTATTGGCCTGCTGCGAGATTGCTCGACCCAAGAAAAGGCAACCCAATAATCGGCGACCCAATAATCCATGTACATCGTGGTCGCCAAATATTGGGGCGCCGATTATTGGGCTGCCTTTTCGCGGGATGCGAAAAAAGTCTGTTCTTGCTGTTAGGTCGCAGTTCTACATAACACTCCTCCTCGCTTCGCTCGTCGTCGTACCTAAACCGACCTGCCTTAACATTCGATCTAAGGAGTCTGTATAAAAAGCAGACAAATAATCGGCAGCCCAATAATTCGTGTCCATTTTTTTGGTTGCGGATTATTGGGTTGCCGATTATTGTATTGCAAAAACTGTGGCTTCGGATTATTGGCCCGCTACCGAGCTTGTCCGACCCGATAAAAGGCAGCCCAATAATCGGCGACCCAATAATTGGCGACCACGATGTACATGGATTATTGGGCTGCCGATTATTGGCCCGCTTCGAGATTGCTCGACCCAAGAAAAGGCAGCCCAATAATCGGCGACCCAATAATCCATGTACATCGTGGTCGCCAATTATTGGGTCGCCGATTATTGGGCTGTCATTTCGCGGGATGCGGATTAGTGGCACCCAACCGGGACATCGGGATCAAACACCAAAATCTTAGCTTTATTCAGTAGGTTTTCATTGTCGAAAACATCGGCAATAAACTGTGCGCCCAATCACAATCAAGCTTTCATTGTTTACGTGGTCAAAGGACCAATAGAAGGGGCTTCTACGAAACACATTCCAGCCCCCATTTTCTTCTCGTAAAAGGAGACGCCATTTTGCAAGCGTCAGTGGTCGGCGTGCTGGGTCGGGTTTCCGAACTATTGTGGTACTAATAGCTCCACGCCAATATTGTTATTGGTTTGTTTTAGTGTAATATGTCGTATCAATCTAGTGTAACGCAAGATTCATTGGCTGCGGCGCAACTCGAAATGGCCGGTAACCCCAATTCTTTGGCTCTGCGTCGGCCATTCGACCCGGTGGCACACGATTTGGAGGCGAGTTTCCGATTGACTCGATTTGCGGATCTAAAAGGAAGAAGCTGTAAAGTGCCTCAAGATGTTTTGGGAAAACTTGTGGAGTCTCTTCAGCAAGACTACTCGCAACAGGAGCAGGATCAGTTCATGCATGTGGCGATTCCGCGCATCGGCATCGGCTTGGATTGCTCGGTGACGCCGCTGAGGCACGGCGGGCTTTGTTTGGTCCAAACTACTGACTTTTTTTACCCTCTCGTCGACGATCCCTACATGATGGGTAAAATCGCGTGTGCCAACGTTCTAAGCGATCTCTACGCCATGGGTGTGACTGAATGTGACAATATGCTAATGCTTCTCGGCGTCTCCACTAAAATGACTGAAAAAGAACGTGATGTCGTTATCCCGCTTATTATGAGAGGTTTCAAGGATTCGGCTCTGGAAGCCGGCACCTCTGTGACTGGAGGTCAAACCGTCATCAACCCCTGGTGCACCATTGGAGGGGTTGCCACCACTATTTGCCAGCCTAACGAATACATTGTACCCGACAACGCCGTCATGGGCGACGTGTTGGTACTCACCAAGCCTCTGGGCACCCAAGTTGCAGTAAATGCCCATCAGTGGCTTGACCAGCCTGAACGTTGGAATAGAATAAAACTGGTTGTATCGGAAGAGGATGTCCGCAAAGCTTATCATCGGGCCATGGATTCCATGAGCCGACTGAATCGCATTGCAGCTAGGCTGATGCATAAATACAATGCTCATGGCTCTACTGATGTTACTGGCTTTGGTCTGCTCGGCCATGCACAAAATTTGGCATCTCATCAGAAGAATGAAGTTTCATTTGTTATTCATAACCTGCCTGTGATTGCCAAGATGGCAGCAGTGGCAAAGGCTTGCGGTAACATGTTCCAGCTGCTGCAAGGACACGCCCCGGAAACTTCTGGAGGACTGCTGATCTGCTTGCCCCGTGAACAGGCTGCTGCTTACTGCAAAGATATTGAAAAGCAAGAAGGCTACCAAGCTTGGATTATTGGAATTGTTGAGAAGGGCAACCGTACAGCCCGTATCATTGACAAACCCCGAGTCATTGAAGTACCCGCTAAGGATTAAATTTGACTTTAATTACAGACATCTCAACATCAAAATATCTATTTTGACTTATTGAGGCCTAGTCAGAAACAATGATGTACTCTGATGAATTGTAGCTACACAGCTAGGTCTCTGCATTTTTATGTTTTAAGTTCATTTTTCTCTATTGCTGATGTTTGATAACAAACAGCCAGTCAAGATTTTATTTGTGAGAATCAATATAAGAAAGCTTTTAGACTTGATCTAGTTAGTATTTGGTGTTTATAATTTTAAGTAAGATTTATCACTATTAAAATTAAGAACAATTCCATTAGGTACCCGTTAACATCTAACATTTGTTTGCAGCTTGTTAATGAGAACATTTCTGCAAATTGTGAGATAAGTATAATTATTAGAATAAAGTTATTTTTCAGTCAGGCTGTTGTTTCATTTATGACCCAAACCTAGAAAGTAATTTTGAATGAACTGCCTAATCAGCAGAGCAGTGTCAGCACCGATAGTATGGTTGTCAGCTGTAGAGATAATACAAATAAAGTTTATATGCATGGGAATCTGCACGCCTACCACGAACATCGAAAATTGGCATTGACGGGAAAACCTCTATCACTCCAATATGCAAGTTTGACAGAGATGGAGATACAAAACCGCAATCGTTCGATTTTCGTGGTATAGGCCCTGTTATCTCTGAAACTGACTCTGAAACTATAGCTCAATTGCTGCATTGTGGCAAGTCAAATGTCTAAAAAATTTGGTTGCGTAATCAGGCTTGAGCTTGGCTCAAGAAAGTCATGACTTAGATATTTTGTTAGTAAAAAATTAACAAAATAAAAAATGGGTACACAGTATGTTCACATTAAAGCTGCCTCGTGTATCCTTCCCCTTACTAGACTCCCGGGCACTGGGACCTAGCCTAGCCTGATTGTATTACAGACAATTATGAGAAATCGGGCTCGACGAAACTTTTCGTCTAATACCGCTATTGGTCTTGACCACCATGTTTGCTAATGCCAGAGACGTGAATATACACCGTGGGCCTTAATAACCTGAAAGACACCATGTACCTATTCTTGATGTTAAAAGAAGCAAAAAATGTTACACGACTTGTCATTTTTGGACAAGTGATACACGGGAACACGGCCTGTAATAAGTAACCAAAAGTTTTAAAGGTTTTTTTTTATATCAGTCAAGTAGGTATGTTAACACTAAAACTTATAGTGGTAACACTTAGTAAAAAATGCGTCTTAGCACGCGCTAGCAAAGAGTTTTAGAGACAGATGCAAGATGAAATTAACTCTGAAACTAAGCCAAATCCAGATACTTTCATATGACATTATAGTCTCGAAATGCGGTTCACCTTGTCGCAGGCATATAAATGTCAGTTATGTTGAATGTTTACTTAAATATGTTTTATAAACTTGTGCGCAGTAAAATATATTTCTGCTTTCAATGTGTTATGGTTAGAGGCACAAAACTACAATAAAATATGCGTTTTATTTTAGGACCTACGCTAACACAGAGTTCATTTTTAGGGTTCTGTAGTCAACTAGGAACCGTAATAGTTTCGTCATGTCCGGTCTTTCTGTTTGTCTGTCCGTCCGTCTGCGGCTTGTGCGTCAGTGACCGATAGTACTAGCTTAGCAACTAGCAAGCCGTAATTTGGTATGAATATACATAATATCAGTCATGCCGACAACGTGGTAAGTAAAATAAAAAGTCGAAAATCTTTTCTTTAGGGTAGGTTTCCTCCTATACCTACACGTAAAGTGAGAGGTGATTTTTTTCGTTTCAACCCTATTAAAGTGTGAGGAATCGTTGGATTGGATTTTAAAAAGATTGGGATTTGATAAAGTTAATATTTTCGGAAATAATCGCTCCGCCCCTTCTTCCCAACATTTTCTATTAAAAGGGCGTGTATCTAAGTCGTTAGGGCTGCGAATATGCTCTTTTTTAGGGTTTGTATGTGAGTATGGTATCTAATAAAACCCTTTTAAAGTTAGCCAATTGTGAGAAACGCTGAACTACGGAACCCTACACTGAGCATGACCCGACATGCGCCTGGCCGGTTTTATTAATATAATGTGGCCTGACGATCTACCGCTTACCATCAGGCGGGCCGTATGCTTGTTTGTCACCGTCGTAGTATTAAAAAAAATTTACGTCATCGTACCCTACGATGGGAATAAACACGTAGATCTACGCTGATGAAACAAACGAATCGAGGATTCTGGTATCCTATTATTTGTAGGCAGATACGATAAATAAATAATAATATAAAAAAAAACATCAAGATTATCATCCGTATAATTTAATTCCACTTCAGTTAAAAAGACGAAAATTAACTAAGCAACTAAAATTAACATGCCTTTTATAAATTCGATTACTCTACTATTGCATTGCACCAATCAATGCTTATGTTATGGCAGCCACTGATTTTAACAATGAAATTATTACAAAAATTGAATTCCATAAAATCAAACAACCAAATACAAAAATCATGTTTGCCATTCGATTGTACTGACCGTAAGTGATTTATAGATGTAGTGCATAATTATTTTCCTTCGTATTTTCACGGAAATGCCCGAAGATGTCATGCTATTTCAGTCGGCGACAGTATACTAAACGTACCGAGGTCGATTGAAATAGCATGACAAGTACGAGTGATTCCGAGAATAGTACATTTCGATGCTAGTGCGGAAAGTATGTCATTACTTCACGAGTCCCGAGGTATCTTGCGACGAGCCGTAGGCGAGTGGCAATACTCGGGACAAGTGAAAAATGACATATCCGCACGTGAATCGAACGACGTTTTTCAATACAGATGCGAAAAAAATTAAAATACATAAGAACGAATTTAAAGTTTTTTTATTATTTCCGTGACACGATTGTAATACAATTGATATATTAAGAACATCTTCAAAATGTTTATCTTATCTTCTTTACTTTCTCATTTTCAATCTCATAAACAAAATAATAAATCGCATGTGACAAATCGTATCGTCATGTCTTAGAGGCCCTTCGAACATGTTTACCTGATTGAAAAACGCCTCTACTTTGACTGACGTTTCGTAGGCTCTGTTCCGTTTCATACACACAGATTTATAAGAACTGTTTTCAATGTTAATATTTTTAATGAATGATCATTAGTATGATGAAGAAGTAATTATTGAAATATGAAATATCAACATCTTTAATATTATTGTGTTAAAAGTAGGTATTTAGTTTTATTACGGCTCGGTAAAGTTAACGAACAATAATACTCTTCGGTAAGCAGTCATGAATTGGAACACAACTAAATTTAAAAAGATTGGAAAAGTAAAAAGCACTAGTTCGCAAAAACAAACTTTGCGCACGCAAAACAACCAAGAAAAGGGCACTTTTTGAGCAACTGTATTGAAAAAGTCATTATGCACTACATCCGTATTTTAGGGTCCATTAAAACAAAAGCTATAAAACAATTACCATCTGCCTTAGCCATGTCTACACGAGTATCCATAACTTTATAAGGCTAGCCATAAAGGGGTGGATTTTAGAGTAGTTAAGCAATGATACCTTCGAAATATAGTCTGGTCATTACCATTGTAGTCGGTGATCTTCCAGAAACTTCGGATTTTAGAACGATACTTCGGATATCGGCGGGAAAACAACGGTAAAGGGGGGCTGCACTGCAACAAGTGGCAATCGCTATCGAAGAGAACCTGTGTGCTAGACGGATATACTTTAGAATGCCGCAGTCGCTTTCGAATATCGAACGTGCATGTTATGCATAGTAAGCACACTTAATTTGTCCCGGAAGTTAGATACGCTACCATCTGTTAAAATCAAACGGCAATACACACCGTTTCATTCTAACATTAGTTGGGTCTCTTTCGGCTATGTAGAGAAACGGATAGGTCTTTAGAACATAGTCTAAAGTTGCCGTCTTCCTGCTAAAAATATTTGCTAAGATGGTGAGACTCGTTTTGATGGTTAAATCACTCTGAAATCCAACCCGAAGCACTTAGGTTACTGAACACATCCTTAATTAAGTCTATAATATTATTGCTTGTTTAATAACCGGCACTGATTTAATATAGAAGCGCATCAAAACTTGAATGTTTGTGATTGTGAAATTATGGTCGGTTTTTAGTGACGTGCCATTATTTCGGATGTCAAATGAAAAGGGGCGCCAGGAAGAACAACGAAGTTTTTTTTTTTAAATAATAAAAACAAACCTGGGCGCCAAACTTTCAGCCGGCCACACACTACGCCAATGAATATTTCAGCATTTAGTGTTTCACTCAGAAAAGTTTTTCAATATCATTTAAATTGATAACACTTGCAAATTTGTTTAGTACATTATTTGACACAATTCCGAAAAGTGAAATTTTCTACTGCTACACAATCTAATATTTTAAATTAATTACAATTAACTGGAATGAAATACCACAAACTGACTTCCTGATATGACGGATGTTACAACAACCTATATAAAAAACATTTACAAGAAATGACACATTTCGTATGCCTCCAAAATAAAACCAAATGTCATTGTACATTTGATATTGCGGAATACAAACGGTAATACAAAAATGCCGTACACTTGAATGTTCAATACCAAGAAACTTATAACTCAAATGGAGATTGAGGGAGCAAAAATCTGGGTGAAGGGGTGCTCTGTCTCTTTCTCTACTTTAAGGCCCACCACACATTGCTGTAGTCAATCAGAACCAGAATGTAGACGCTCAGTAAATTAAGTTGAATTTTTTGGTTTAAAAAATAGCGGAAACAACTTTTGCAAAAACCGCAACTTTATTTGCCTAAAGGTTTTAATTATATTGAGATATTTGAGATACGATGTATGTATGTATAACTAATCATTTGTAATCCCTATTACATCGCCACACGGTGTAGAGTAAATAGAGTTGATGGTCAGTTAAGAGTGTTGCTGTTTGTACAGTCAACCAATTGGAACCCTAGGCCACTGTAGGACTATGTCATAGTGACGCTATAAATTAGATTGTAAGAAATCTCTTACTGCTTGTCATTTTGACATGGTTCCAATTGGTTGAGTTTACTTCGTAACAATCGTAATGCACATTGAGCCGGACCTTCAGGTGCGTGGTGTGGCTAGGTGATTCTGTTATAAATCAGCAGCCAAGTCTTTTGTAAGCTATCAAGATTAAGAGTCATTTTGAAAGAGACAAGGCATCCTCGTCAAGTGTAAATTCCAATGAGTATACAAGTTTCTTGGTCAATACTGAAGCACAACTAATTAAGCAGTGGTTTCAGTTGAGCGGAGAGTTGAGGCAGGGCCTCTTGCGCGGGCGGGGCTCGTCGCCGTTCTGTTCGAGGTGGCTCTGGTCCCGCTTTTTGGGTGAATTGTTATTCTGGAATGAGAAAAAAACAATTATTGTATACTAGCGACCCACCCCGGCTGCGCGCGGGTTATTATTATACATATAAACCTTCCTCTTGAATCACTCTATCTATTAAAATGTGGCGGTCAATGCACACTACCTCTAAGAAACTGCAAACGCATTAACCACCCCGCCGGAGTCGGTTATCCCGCGCGCGCGAGGCTGTTGGGAATAACATCGCCGCGCGACCGGTCCAGCCGGCCGGCGCTCGCGCCGCTCCGGCAGTGCATTCTCGACTGCGACGGCGAATGCATGCATCCCTGCCTAGCAATCCGCTACATACGCGAGTGCAGTGCTTTTAAAACCTAAACGCTAATTCATGTTATTTCGTGTGACTTTCTTCCGAACTATAAACTCTGCTTTCTTCTTGTGCCTGTGCTTTCTTATGCTTATCGCTGTGTAATTGTAAATTAAATAGTGTACGTCTACAACGGACTTATTATTTAAACGCCCGGTAGGCTCCACTATATTGGTGACCTCCGATTTTTGAACTATAACGCAAGTGAACTTAGTGAATTTTCTGCAATGACTAACGAAGATAAGGACAATGGCGCAGGAGCAGTTGGCGGTGCGCAACCGCCGCCGAGTGATTCGGATAACGGTTCCGCCGTATTCAAAGTTTCTGTGCGTGCGCCGCCATTTTGGCCCGCGGAACCCGCTTTATGGTTTAAGCAGATGGAAGCCCAGTTCGATGTATCGGGAATAACAAGCGAATCTACAAAATATAATTACATAGTGTCGCAGTTAGAACATCAATACGTATTGGAGGTGAAGGACATAATTACAAATCCTCCCGCATTAAATAGATATACGAAATTAAAAACTGAGCTTATATCTAGATTATCGGCGTCACAGGAAAAACGAGTGCTGCAATTAATGAAGCATGAAGAGCTAGGTGAAAGGAAACCGTCACAGTTTTTGAGACATTTGAGTACGTTAGCCGGTAAGTCTGTAACGGACGACTTTTTGAAAACGGTGTGGTCCAGTCGTTTACCTAGCGGATTGCAAACTGTGATAGCTTCTCAATCAAATGCCACGTTAGATGAGTTAGCCGATTTAGCGGACAAAGTGCATGACATTGCACCCCAGGCGCCGCAAGTATGTACTATGGGCGATGACTCTTATGCCACAGAGTTGGCAAAGCAGATGGCTAATCTGGCAAGGGAAGTGGCTTCATTAAAGGTCCATTATGGAAATCAATCGCACTCGTCAAGGTCGGGCTCGCGGAATAGCCAACGTGGTAGGAGTGGTACTCCATCTACAAGCCGGCGGCGGGACCGATCAACATCAAAGCACAGAGATCCATCGGTGTGTTGGTACCATAACAGGTTTGGGGACAAGTCGACGCGTTGTACCAGGCCATGCAACTACCCAGCGTCGGGAAACTTCGACGGCAGCCGGAACTAGCGGCCAACGACTGCCAATCGAAACCGAGCCGCCTCTTCGTTACGGACAATAACTCTAAGGTACTGTTCCTAGTTGACACGGGATCTGATTTGTGCGTGTATCCGCGCACAGCGCTTAGAGGGACACGTAAGAAGACAAACTACGAGTTATTTGCAGCCAATGGCACAATTATACCCACGTACGGCTCGGTGCAACTGGAGCTCAATTTAGGACTGCGCCGGGTATTCAGCTGGAACTTCGTGGTCGCCGATGTTACTAAGCCGATCATAGGGGTTGACTTCCTGTTCCATTATGATATTTTGGTTGATTGCAGGAACCACCGCCTAATCGATAACCGTACCACGCTCACCGTGAATGCCCCCGCCCAGCCAACAGCAGAGACCATGATGGCCATATCTTCAGTGAAGGCGGTGAGTGGAGAATCCAGGTACCTTGATATTTTACGCCAATATCCAGACATCACCCGCCCAGCAGGTAAACTGACCGAACCCAAGCATGCCACTGTGCACCATATAAGAACCACGCCTGGTCCACCCGTTTCAAGCAGACCTCGACGCCTTCCTCCTGACCGTCTCAAGGTCGCTCAGAAAGAGTTCGATGCCATGCTTCAGAATGGTACTGCGGTCAGGTCTGAGAGTCCGTGGTCGTCTCCGCTTCATCTAGCTCCTAAAAAGGATGACGGCTGGCGGCCATGCGGCGATTACCGTGCCTTGAATGCGCGCACCATCCCAGATAAGTACCCGGTACGGCACATCCAAGACTTCACTCAGCAGCTGGCTGGAAGCAAGGTGTTTTCCAAGGTTGACTTGGTGAAAGCATATAACCAGATACCTGTCTACCCTCCTGACATCCCCAAGACGTCCATAATAACACCGTTTGGGCTGTTCTCGTTCCCCTACATGACGTTTGGGTTGCGTAATGCTGCGCAAACCTTTCAACGCTTCATAGACGAGGCCCTTAGAGGGCTGGACTTCTGCTACGGATACCTTGACGACATACTGATCTTTTCTGCGAGTGAGGAAGATCATCACCAGCATCTCCGGCAGCTGTTCCAGAGGATGACGGACTATGGGATCCTCATCAATTCCGCAAAATGCGAGTTTGGTGTGCCATCAATCACCTTCCTCGGTCATGAAGTGTCGGCAGAGGGATTAAGGCCACTCCAGTCCAAGGTGCAGGCGATTTTGGACTACCCTGTTCCCAAGAATGTGAAAGAACTCCGTAGGTTTCTCGGAATGTTTAATTTCTACCGCAGGTTCGTGCCGGGTGCGTCAGCTCTGCAAGCACAGCTGAACGTCGTACTGAGTGGACCAAAGAAGAAGCCTACGGAGGAGGTCAAGATGACGCCAGAGATGTTGGAGGCATTTGCAGCATGTAAAGACGGTTTGTCCCGGGCTGCCATTCTAGCACATCCGCAGACAGATGTCGAGCTGGCTATTTTCACGGATGCTTCAGATGTCTCGATCGGGGCAGTGCTGCAGCAGCGAGCATCACAAGAGTCATGGGCACCTCTTGCATTTTTCTCTCGCCGTCTCAAACCATCACAGAAGAAGTACAGTCCGTATGATAAGGAGCTGCTGGCTATCTACGACGCTATACGCCACTTTCGTCATATGGTCGAGGCCAGGCCATTCACCATCTATACGGACCATAAGCCACTGACGTTTGCGTTCTCTTCAGCGAGAGATAAGTGTTCCCCCAGGCAGTTCCGGTATCTAGATTTTATCTCGCAATTCAGTACCGATGTCCGCTATATAGCTGGGAAAGACAATGTGGTAGCGGACGCACTTTCCAGAGTAGAGGAAATAGGTGGACCCATCGATTACAAAGCTTTGGCGCGGGCACAAGATGATGATCTTGAATTGAAGAACCTTCTACAGGGAGGATCAGGACTCAATTTAAAGAAGATTCAGCTACCCGACACTCGTACGCATCTTTACTGTGACGTCTCAACAGAAAATGCTAGACCGTACGTCACTCATGCTTTTCGTCGACTGGTGTTCAACGCTATGCACAGTCTGAGCCACCCAGGTGTCAAAGCTACTGCCAGACTGGTGACGCAAAGGTTCGTTTGGACTGGAATCAACAAAGATTGCCGCCAGTGGGCGAGAGAATGCGCTGATTGCCAGAGAAACAAAGTCTCACGACATACCACCTCTCCTATCTCTCCTTTCCCTACTCCATCTGCCAGATTTTCCCATGTCCACATGGACATTGTAGGGCCATTACCTTATTCTTCTGGTTACAGGTACTGCCTCACGGTCATTGATCGCTTCACTCGTTGGCCTGAGGCATACCCTTTGCCTGACATCACGGCGGAGACCTGCGCCCGAGCATTTGTGGCGGGCTGGGTCGCTCGGTTCGGCTGCCCTCAGAAGATCACCACCGACAGGGGCGCACAGTTCACATCTGAGCTGTTCCGCGCCTTGTCAGCCATTCTGGGTGCCGAGCATCGCCCTACCACATCCTATCATCCTGCCTGCAACGGAATGGTCGAGCGTCTTCACCGCCAAGTCAAGGCAGCTATTATGTGCCACACCAACACCCACTGGTCCGAGGTCCTGCCCTTGGTGCTGCTGGGCATCCGCAGCGCCTGGAAGGACGACGTGAAGGCTTCAGCGGCTGAGCTCGTGTATGGGGAGCCACTTCGTCTGCCCGGTGAGTTTTTCGCGCCTACGAAGGGCATCACAGTGGACTACGCAGACTTCGCATCCAGGCTACGGGACCACATCTCGAAGTTGAACCCGGTACCAGGATCTAGGCACGTTCAGAATACGTTCTACGTACCAAAAGACCTGAGCACTGCAGAATACGTGTATCTTCGCCAGGGGCCTGCCAAGAAATCCTTGGATTCTCCATACACGGGTCCATACAAAGTCCTGCAGCGAGATGCTAAAACCTTCAAGATCGACATCAAAGGTAGAGAGAATACCGTGACGGTAGACCGACTTAAACCAGCTTACGTGACCAAAGATGACGACTCCAGAGGTTCCAGCTCCAGCCAGACTCCAGCCGATGTAGCGCCGGTACCTGATGAACCTGCAGCTGCCACTAGGAAGACGCGCTGCGGTCGATCAGTTCGTTTTCCGGATTACTATCGACCGTAGCAAGCAACGGTCTCGGTGGGGGAGTAGTGTGGCGGTCAATGCACACTACCTCTAAGAAACTGCAAACGCATTAACCACCCCGCCGGAGTCGGTTATCCCGCGCGCGCGAGGCTGTTGGGAATAACATCGCCGCGCGACCGGTCCAGCCGGCCGGCGCTCGCGCCGCTCCGGCAGTGCATTCTCGACTGCGACGGCGAATGCATGCATCCCTGCCTAGCAATCCGCTACATACGCGAGTGCAGTGCTTTTAAAACCTAAACGCTAATTCATGTTATTTCGTGTGACTTTCTTCCGAACTATAAACTCTGCTTTCTTCTTGTGCCTGTGCTTTCTTATGCTTATCGCTGTGTAATTGTAAATTAAATAGTGTACGTCTACAACGGACTTATTATTTAAACGCCCGGTAGGCTCCACTATAAAAAAAACCGCATCAAAATCCGTTGCGTTGTTTTAAAGATTTAAGCATACATAGGGATATAGAGACAGAGAAAGCGAATTTGTTTTATACTATGTTATTGTATATGTTTATCGTCTATCTTAAAGGTTTTAAAATTCTCTACAACTTTCACATATAAACTTTTTATCTATTCCTTTTTGGTGTCTCGATTTTGATAAAATCTCTATCTCCCCACTTTTCTTTTCGTACATTACTCTATATCTTGGAAACTCTTTATCTGAGAAAAGCTTCCTTTAGGAAACTTGTAGATAATAAATCTCTTTTTAAAAATATGAAGACATATGCGTGTGTCCCTTAATTGCCGTTCAAAATGTAATACGGCATTTAAAAATTTTGGAAATTTTTGCAATATTTCATTAATAGGTGGGGTACTCTTGCTAAATGTTGTATGCATCTTGCACTTCGTGAATATGCGCTGACGAATGGTACAGTTGATCTTTAGGTAGTTCCGAGTGGATTTAGACTATAGTTTACTCGTAGAGGGGGAAAGGGGGGAAAGTTTGGTCCACCGCGCTTTGTTTGGGCCCACTTTATTCCAAAGCATTCATAATACGGCATGTAGTATATACATTTTCGGATAAATTAAGGATGAGGAATCCATTAGAAAAAACATTATATGACTTAAAAAAAAAGGGTTTATGAACGAACAATTAAAATTGACGATTTTATTTTGTCACAATTTTGCCCATGGAAGTCACAACATGGTGATTTGAACTAAGTACACATTTTATAAATATAGCCTATACATCATTTAATCAGACAGTTATCACTTCAAAGTACATTCCCATACTGTCTTTTGTATATGTAGTAAACCAAAATTTCATATGAGACATCGTTTTCGAGATGTACTAAAACCAAAAAAATTGGACGTTCTATGTATATCCCCTCTCCCCCTCCTCGGGCTCAGGTCCGAGGGGCAAGAGCTTTTAGTATGTTTGTCTCCTAACTTTTCTTAACAACATCCCATAGTTAAACTTTCTGCTTTCGAACATTCCATCTAGGATCATTCATTGACCATGCTAGCAGTAGTATATTCAATTTTTTTTTTCGTTACAGTTTCTGGTATGGGCCATGCATGTTTGTCTGTTAAATAGTCCTCTCTGTATAGAGGACATCCATATACATAGAACCCAGATTTGGAGTAGAATTGTAGGCAGGGTCACTGCCATCTAGATCAGGAGGTCAAGATTCCTGATTTATATCATAAGCAAAGTGGTTCAAAGGTTAGATAAGACTTATTAATTAGGTTTATTAGTAACTAATAAACCTAATTAATAAGTCTTGACCTCCTGATCTAGATGGCAGTGACCCTGCCTACAATTCTACTCCAAATCTTGGTTCTATGTATATGGATGTCCTCTATACAGAGAGGACTATTTAACAGACAATTTATTAGTTTTCTCGGGGGAGCCTCACCCCTAGAGAACGCGTCCCAGGTGGCGGATAGGGAAACGCTCGGTAGTCATGCAGGGTAGGGGTGAAATAAAATAGCCCCCGCGGACCAACAGGCCGGAGACGGAAACTTCGTTATCAAACCCCACGTGCAAGCTCCTTTGGCATCTGGAGTAGAGGCTGTATGTGTGCTGCATACCTAGGTTGGGGTACTCAGTAGGGAAGGCGGCGAAAGAACTTTTAAATTTAGAGGTCAACGGTGGCTCCCAAACCCTTCAGGAGGGCTACAACCTTGGCGACAGGTGGTAACCGGCCGTAAAACCATAAACCAACCAAACTTCTCCTAATTATCATGAAAGTCAGAAAAAGGAATAAAGATATAAATGTTAGGGCGTCCCCCTTAAGCGACGTGAAGATTGCGAAAGCCAGGAATGTTAGGGCATCCCCCTCAAGCGACGGCCATTGCCTAGAAGCATCAGACAACAACAACTGTTCGCAGACTACACGAAGACTTAGGATAGCGACATGGAATGTGGGATCCCTTACTGGCCGCAGTCAAGAACTCGCGGAAACGCAGAAAAGGCGAAATATAAACATATGAATGTACAGGAAACGCGTTGGAAGGGTTCCCAATCCAGAAATCTTGGTCTGGGCTATCAGCTGATCTACCATGGAGTAAAAAATAAACAAAATGGTGTCGGCATAGTGCTCGACTCTAGTCTCAGTAAAAGGATAATTAACATCGAGAGAAAAAGTGATCGCCTCATAGCTGTCAAGTTGGCAATGGATAACCAGCCCATAGTAAATATCATCTGTGTATATGCACCCCAGGTTGGCTGTAAAGAGCAAGAGAAGGACTCGTTCTGGGACGATTTGGATGAAATCACTCTTAAAATTCCATTGGAAGAAACAAGACTCGTCATTGGAGACCTAAATGGACACGTAGGAGTATCATCCAATACGTATAAAGCTGTTCATGGAGGCTTTGGATATGGTAACCCAAACAAAGAAGGGGAACATATCTTGGAGTATGCATCGAGGCACGATTTGACAATTGTTAATACCCTATTCCAAAAGAAACAGGAACACTTAATTACACACCAGAGTGGAGGAAAAAAAACCCAAATTGATTATATTTTGGTGGACAGTAGAATGAAAAAGTGCTTCAGAGACTGTAAAGTCATCCCTGGCGAAGCATTAACATCCCAGCATAGAATACTGGTTGCAGTTTATGATATGCCTAAGCCTTTGAAGAACGTAATGGATAAAACTGCTAGAATCAAATGGAAGGAGCTCGCCTATTCAAAGGCTGATACTTTTCTAGAGAACCTGCGAGATCATCTCACAGAAGACCTGGCTAACACATACCATAGCCTCGAACTAATGTGGTCAAACTTTGAAACATTTTGCCAAAAGGAAGCAACCCTTAGACTAGGTGTAGCTAAGGGAGGCTTAAGTACAGGAAAAGACCCCACCTGGTGGAACGAAGAAGTTAAAGCAAATATGCGGAATAAGAAAAAACTTTTTAAGATATGGCAAATGTCAGAGTTAGATGAAGATCGGGAAAAGTACAGACAAGCAAAGTCTATAACAAAAAGAACAGTTGCACAGGCGAGGGCTACTGCACGGGATACATTTTATAGTAAGATTGAAAGGGCAAAAACAGACACGGAGATATTTAAAATTGCAAAGTCAAGACACGCAGCAAAAAAGGACATAAAAACTAATAAATTTATTAAAGATAAAGCACATAACTTATTAACAACTGACGGGGAAATAACGCACAGATGGTTAGAATATTATAGAGAACTCATGAACGAGGAATTCCCGAGTGAAGACCTACACCCCACAGAACCAACGGAAGGTCCCATAAAAGAGATAGGGGTTGAGGAAGTAAAGGTCGCAGTTGCAAGGATGAAAAACCACAAAGCCACCGGGCCTGATCAAATTCCAGCAGATGTCTGGAAACGCTTAGGACCAATAGGCATAGACTGGCTTACCAAACTCTTCAACATGATACTTGCTACCAACAAAATACCGGACTTCTGGCGTCTGAGTCATCTCGTCCCATTCTTCAAAAATAAAGGCGATGTTACTGAATGTGGAAACTACAGGGGCATCAAATTGACGTTGCATACCTTGAAAATATGGGCACGTATTTTAAACCATCGCATACAGGCAATCGTTTCTTTGTCACCAAATCAATTCGGGTTTACACCCTCAAGGTCTACAACTGATGCCATCCAAGCACATAGGATTATTATCGATAAATACCGAGTGAACAAAGAAGACCTACATCTTATATTCATTGACCTGGAGAAAGCTTTTGACAGGGTACCAAGAAGACTCGTATGGCAAGCTCTGAGGGCGCAACATCTGCCAGAACGATACGTAACGCTTATCCAAGACATGTATGAACATGTGTCCACCAAAGTCAAAAGCCCAGCTGGTGTGAGCGAGGCATTTGAAGTAGGCGTTGGAGTTCCCACCTATTGTGGGAATGAGCAAAGGAAAAGAAGAGAAGTTATTTATTAGTTGTAATCTGATAATCTCATTGATAACCTGTTTTAAGTTGTATAAGCAGTTTGTAGTTAATATAGTTATGCATAATTACCTTTTTCTCCCACTGCTGGTGCAGATATCTTAGAAGAATATTTGTTTTTTCTGTGACTATTACTGAAAAATTAAAAAAGAAAGTTTAATTTGATATAAATATAAACAGTAAATTAAACCAGGTTCAAATTGTGCTACCAAGGCAATTGTCGACCTACATAATTTGGACCCTGCTTGACATTACGATTTCAAGGCTGTTTTGTGTTTTAAGTTTAAATATGTATGTACTTACATTAAAAATCATACAAACACAGTATATCATATGCTTTAGAAAGAATTTTCGTATACGTAAATATCTTATTCAAACATATGGTATGTTATGGAGGGACACTTGGCCGGAATCAAGCTCTTTTTCTCCTAAAGATTTCAAGGTTGGACTGGTCTGGCAATACTGCGGCCAATAGTTCATACCAGAGTTTAGTGGTTCAATGCTTATTGCTTTAGGTACAACATTTTGAAGAGCAATAAATATATTATTTGATAATATCAATCACATTTAGGTTTGTATATGTAAATAGTTTCGTCATTTCTTAAAATAGGTCTGGTAATTTTATTTAATAATCTAAAATAAGAGTGATATAAATGCGAATAAAGTATTGAACACTGAAACTATCTTGACTTATTGGAATCACACATGAAGTTGCACACAAACTATTTGAAATAATAGCTAATAATTGATTGCATAAATGAAACAGCCTTGAAAATCAAAAAGTAATCAAGTAAAACCATAAAGGTTCTAAAATGTCAACAAACAAAGTTGCATTCTACTTGTCTTACTTGCTGCATGAGACATAACCAACAAATCTGACAAGAGACTCTTTAGAAATTCTAGAATCTCCACGAAAAGTAAAGTTATATTTAAACGCGCCATCAACTTATTCAAAAACTAAGTATTTACTTACTCTGTTCTGAAGGTATGTCTTTTGTGGGGAGGTATATCGAAGGTCTTTTCGAACAGTATCTGATGCCATGATCAGTGTTGTATAGCGTAAAGTTATGTTCATCGTACGACGGCAGATCCTTTAGGAATTCGATCACCGACTAGAAACATAAATAAAACTTGAAAATCAGCCCAGCAAAGAATTAAAGAGACTCAATACGCAACATGAGACACACATCGGGTGTCATTCCTTACTTACCATTGTATGCTTAAATTTAAAAAAACGTTGCTGCGTGATAGCAAATAAACCAGAATTATACTAATATAATAATGCTGGGTAAGAAATAAAGAACTTGGATTAAAAATAATATAATCACTGCAAACACTTGCAGATGCAAACCGAGCAATCCACCAAAACAGGGTTGCCAACTCAAATTTTTATTTACCACTAAAGCACAAATTGAAAACCCCTAAAACTGTAGTGATTTTTCGGAAAACCCCCTAAATAAAAAAATGAATAAATATTAAATAAAATTTCTTTATTCAACATTAATTATCGACATTATTCAGTATCTCATAATATAAAGTCATTAACGCACGACCGTTTACGCCACAGATTTAGTATTTTTGGTCAGAAAGGTTGAATGATCGATCCAAAGACGTGCTGTCCGAATTGTCAACGATCCCAAACTCACGAGCGATATCGAACCCTTAAGTCTAAGGAGAGACTTCGCCTCCTTATGTGTATTCTATCGCTTGTACAATGGATTGTGCTCCGAGGAATTGTTTGATATGATGCCAACGGCTGCATTCTACCACCGCACCGCTCGCCGTCGGCAGGGTGTTCACCCGCATACCCTGGAGCCTAAATGGTCTCGTACCGTGCGGTTTAAGAGGAACTTCCTCCCGCGGACGCTCCGGCTGTGGAATGAGCTCCCTGCCACTGTTTTCCCAAAGGACTACAATATGGGGTTCTTCAAAAAAGGAGTGTTAAAGTTTTTAAAGGGTCGGCAACGCGCATGTAACACCCCTGGAGTTGCAGGCGTCCATAGGCTACGGTGACCGCTTACCATCAGGCGGGCCGTATGCTTGTTTGTCACCGTCGTAGTATAAAAAAAAAAAAATGATGGCCTGTCCAGACGGGACTACTAAATGCAATTTGATAAATTGGGAGAAAATTTCGTAGCTGTACTGTAGCGTAAATCGGAGCGTTTTAGTTCCGGTCGTATTTTTTTTTTTCATGAGTTCGAGCAACTGAGAGTGGAATGGACTGCAGTATCATTTCATTTTCAGTAATTATGCTTTGCTGTTCCATTCTCGCGATTATAGTTAACTTGTAGTAGTCCATCTTTCCAGCTCTCGGCCATCACGAATTATTTAAAGATTAAAAGCTAATCTGAAAAAAATATCTATTAAAAAAGGCTCCATTGATGACTGTATACCTCCTTCAACCAATAGGTCTTACCTCCATACTGATCTCCATAGTTACGTCATTATCTGTTTTTCGTGCTAAAGGCCATCGCACGTGAAAATTCGTAAATTTTATTTTAGCTATAACAGTGTATTTTTGTTACTCCAAACATGGGAAAAAAGCGTAAACATCACGACCGCGATACAGATCGAATTTTAAAGAAATTGCGGCGTTTGGAAAAAGTAATTTTTAACCGTCGCCGCCATAGATCTAGTTCAAGATCAGGTGAGATTTTTTGTTTTCAGATTTTTCAGGATTGGAAATACGCATGCAACGAGAATAATTATAATTGTAATTTATGGTTGTCATTACCACTTCGGAAAGTAAATTGCAGATTACGATTACGTGGCCGCAATACTGGCATTTTAGCAAACGAGCGTGCCGGCCGTCTGATTCTTGTGAAGATCCAAGCATACGACTTGCAAAGTTGTCAAGATGTAGTGGCGTATGCATAAAAGGATTTTATGCGTTATTTCAGTATTGCTCTAACATAGTGATGCGAACTACACAGTCGGGGTAGTTACCTTCACAAAGCATATATATGTTGCCATTAATTACGGTACTGGCATGAGTGATGCGAACAGTATATCTAGGACTGTTACCTTCACAGTTTTCTGTCGATACAGATGTTTTGCCTACCAACTTAACCATAACTTCAACTTTTTATTCACACATATGTATCTGTTCTGTGTATACCTACCAAAGAACAAATGTGATGCGAATGTTTCTTGGGATCATTACCTTCACTGATATGTAAAGGTAGCATACTTCTTTGTTCTTTCAGACCATGAAGCGTACTACTCTTCTAATAATGAGGCATTTTATGAATCGGTTTCTCCTCAGCCTTCGCCGCTGCCTCAGCCAGCAATAAGTGATGATGAACCAGAGGTACGTTTAGAAACAGAAACGAAAACAGTAGACAACAACCAGCAACCGGGCACTTCAAGCAAAGATATTGAAGATGACGTAATCATTGAAGAAGTCTCACACTTGGATGATGAAATTCTTACCTTGCTTGGTGATGCCCCAAAAGAACATTCGCCAATTGGACCTGACGTTCATAATGATATTGCATTACGTTTGCAAGATATTTTACTAAATGGTCTTAAAAAAGAACAGAAAGATATAATTATTGAGAATTACCCTATCCCGGGTAACTGCCCATTATTTAGTGCGCCACTTTTGAATCCAGAGGTTAAGGCGGCAACGTCGGATATGCTACAAAAGAAGGACGCTTCATTGGCTGCAAGACAAAGGCAGGTTGGTACAGCATTGTCAGCCTTGACTAAGTCTATGGACATATTAATAAATGACAAATCTTCTTCAAGCCAAGAGGTACTCAGACATGTTAGCAGTGCTTGTCGCTTATTGTGCGATTCTCATTTCATAGATACAAAACTCAGACGAAACTTCATTGTTTCGACTTTAAATCACAAAATGAAGGACACTTTAAAAGAGACTAAAAGGGATAAAAATCTGTTCGGTGAAGATTTGGCAGAAAAATTAAAGGCATCTAAAGCCATTACTAAGTCAGGTCAGGATCTAAAATTCAACAAACCTAAGACTGTGGCAAATAAGAACTCGGATTATGGCACTGGCACACAGTATAATTTAAACTGGAAGCACCCGCAGCCGAACCGCTCGAGTCCGAGCAGGAAACCAGCTCATCGGTCTGCGGGAGCTCCGTCGATGTTTCACTACGGGAGCAGGAGCCGAGCGGAAGCGGACAGCAAGCGCCGACCGACATCGTCACGTGCTCGGGGGAGTGCCCGCTACAGTTACAAGAGGAGACGCTAGACGCTCAGGTGATGTTGCCGTCAGGTAGATTACGTTTTTTCTATAACTGTTGGAAAAAACTTACCACAGATCAGACAGTTTTGTCTTGGATTAAAGGATACACCATTTCTTTTTCGTCTCAGCCTTTTCAGACTGTTTATCCGGAAAATAATCCTAGTAGTATTACTGAATTTAATGATTATATTATTGAAATTGATAAACTGATTGTTAAGGGGGCAATTTCACAATGTACGAGGGAAGAAGGAGATTATTTATCAAGTATTTTTTTAATCCCAAAACCAAATGGTGACAAACGGTTTATCCTTAATTTAAAAAAATTAAATAAATTTATAAAACCTGCCCATTTCAAAATGGAGGATATACGAACAGCTGTAAGGCTCATTTCCCCAGATTGTTTTCTTGCAAATATAGATCTACAAGATGCATATTTTTTGGTGCCAATTCATCCGGATTCCAAAAAATATTTAAGGTTTCAATTTAATAATACTGTATATGAGTTTAATGTACTACCGTTCGGTCTCAATACCGCTCCCTTGGTATTTACCAAAATTATGAAACCAGTTGTTGAGCACTTACGTCTACACGGTTTCCTGTCTACTATTTACTTAGACGATATACTCTTAATTGGTAGTACTTACCCAGAGTGTGTAAACAATGTCAATAAGACAACAAAGTTATTAGAAAACTTAGGTTTTTTGATTAATCATAAAAAGAGTAACTTAAAACCGAAGACTAGCTGCACTTTTTTAGGTTTTGTCCTAGATTCAAAAAACTTTTGCTTAAAACTTACTGAAGAAAAAAGAGAAAAAATAAGAAATGAAATCGCTAAGTTTAAAAGATTGGATAGTTGTAAGATTAGACATTTGGCAAAATTTATTGGATTGTTAATTTCTGTCTGTCCTGCTATAGAGTATGGATGGTTACACACAAAATTGTTTGAAAAAGAAAAGTTTACTAACCTACAAAAATTTGATGACTATGAAAGAACCATGAAGTTACATAAACATATTCTTAATGAAGATTTGGACTGGTGGTATGAAAATATAAAGAAATCTGTGAACCCCATCCGGAATAACAGTTATGAATTTGAAATTTATTCAGACGCTAGTAAAAGCGGATGGGGTGCTTCGTGCGGTGATCAAAAAATAAATGGTTTCTGGACTAATGTGGAAAAACATTTTCATATAAATTTACTGGAATTACTAGCTGCATTTTTTGCATTGAAGGTTTTTGCCGGGAATACGTTTAATACGCAAATTCTACTTAGAATTGACAATACGACTGCCATTTCTTGTATCAATCGCATGGGCAGTGTACAATATTCACATCTTAATAAAATATCTCGCGATATTTGGAGTTTTTGTGAAAAAAGAAAACTATTTATTTTTGCTTCGTATATCAAGTCAAGTGACAATAGCATAGCAGATTTTGAGTCTCGAAAAATTCAGTCAGATACCGAATGGGAGTTGGCTAACTATGCGTATGCACGAATAGTTAATTTATTTGGTCCACCTGAAATTGATTTTTTTGCAACCAGATCCAACACGAAGTGCGATATTTATATTTCTTGGAAACCAGATCCATATGCCTTTTCTATCGATGCTTTTACAGTGAACTGGTCAAGATTTTACTTCTATGCATTTCCACCTTTTAGTGTAATCTTAAAATCATTAAATAAGATAATTGCTGATGGGGCATGTGGCATTATTGTAGTGCCATTCTGGCCCACACAGCCCTGGTTCCCCATTTTCCGAAAGCTAGTTATATCAAAAATAATTTATTTTAGCCCCAGCTGTGACTTATTGGTTTCTGACAATTCCAGGTCCCGACACAGCCTACACAAAAACCTTACCCTGGCTGCAGCCATATTATCAGGGAAGCGTTACTTCGAAGAAGTGTCCCACCCTCGTCAATAGATATTATGATCAATTCAATTGCACCAAACACTCGTAAACAATATAATAGTTATTTTAAGGCGTGGTTCAACTTTTGTCAAAATGAAAATGTGAATTATTTATCTGCATCGGTTCCTAATATTTTGTTTTTTCTTACCAGTCTCTACGAAATACATTACAATTATGGCAGTCTTAATTGCTGCAGATCGGCACTGTCATTCATTTTAGGTCGAAGTGTTACAAATGACGATAGAATTAATAAATTTATGAAAGGAGTATTTAGATCAAGACCACCGGGTCCAAAATACAGTTTCACTTGGGATACAAGTATTGTTCTAAATTATTTGTCAAAGTTATATCCAAATGTTGGTTTGAGTCTTGAAATTCTATCGAAAAAATTAATCTCCCTTCTCGCACTAGTAACTTCTCACAGAGTTCAGACTCTATCATTAATACGGTTAAAAAATATAATAATATCTTCTGATTGTATTTCTGTAATGATATCGGAGTCAATAAAAACAACTAGGCCCAATTGTTATCAACCACTCTTAAAAATACCATTTTATAATGAAAATCCAGCCATATGCCCCGCAAGAACATTAATTTGTTATAAAGATAAAACCATGTCGCTCAGGGCACCTGATTCAGATTATTTATTCATCAGTTTTAGAAAACCTCATAAGAAAGTGACGAGTCAGACTCTTAGTCACTGGATAAAGGACGTGCTACATGAAAGCGGTATCGATACTTCTGTGTTTAGTTCACACAGCACACGCCACGCTGCCAGTTCTAAGGCAAGTCGTCTTGGAGTCAGCGTAGATCTGATAAGAAAAACCGCAGGATGGAGCGCGTCCTCTTCCGTATTTGCTAAGTTCTACAACAGAGAACTTTTTCCTTACCAGGACGATTCATTTGCTAGGTCTATTTTAAATAGCCAATAATACAATCATCATTTATTTAACGTTAATTTTTCTTACTTATAGTACCTGACTCACAGATATTGTTCGTGGTTGAATTTCAAATGTATGAAATTGTCTTATGAAATGTAATAAATTATTCAGTTTTGTTCGCAGATTTTTCGCTTATTTATTGTTCTTTGAACATCTACAAGTTAACTATAATCGCGAGAATGGAACAGCAAAGCATAATTAATGATAAAACGAACTTACTTGTACGTGAAGTTCTATCATAATTATGCGCAGCTGTTCCATTCGAAGCGATTAATAAATACTCCCGCCCAACCCTCCCATTGGTATAAGACAAAAAATCCGCGATGTATTGAGGTGATATGCTTTAAACTTAATGACGTAACTATGGAGATCAGTATGGAGGTAAGACCTATTGGTTGAAGGAGGTATACAGTCATCAATGGAGCCTTTTTTAATAGATATTTTTTTCAGATTAGCTTTTAATCTTTAAATAATTCGTGATGGCCGAGAGCTGGAAAGATGGACTACTACAAGTTAACTATAATCGCTTCGAATGGAACAGCTGCGCATAATTATGATAGAACTTCACGTACAAGTAAGTTCGTTTTATCATTAATAATTTCGCTTCTTAACACATTTTTCGCTGTCACACATACATGGAATGGGAAAATCAAATATCCCTAAATTTACCCCTAGAAAAATTTCACCCCTAAAAAAACCTCACGCGTCTTGTTTACCCCCTAAATCTAGGGGGAAAACCCCTAAGTTGGCACCCCTGCACCAAAACCAGATGAGATTGACAGGCGCACTACTGTGTTGCTAACGCTAAAAAGATGCCATCGCAAAAATGTTGTTTGTAAAGAAAATAACAGCCACAAAGAGAAATAAACTAATTAAATTTAACAATTTTACAATTTATTTAATATTATTTATTAGACATCCAATTTTAATATAAATCGTAAAATATTAAAAAAAACTTCTAATTAAAACAAATCATATGAAGTAAACCTCCATACCAAAGAACTCCATGCACAAATACTATTTTTTGGCGGGAACTTTGAAAAAAAAAAAAAAAAAAACTTTCAACCGCTACTTACGAAAATACACGGTATCAAAAAAATGCATAGTTTAGTAAATTCAAATTTTAGCAGGACGTATAACCCTAGTCCTAATAGTAAACAGAACGCCCTCTCTGGTATAAAACGACTTTTAACATCTCGAGACACGGCGGCCCAAGAAAAAGGCTGCAGTTATTTGATTGAAGTTTTAAGCCGTTACGAACACGAGTCTGCGCAGAGGACTCGCCTTGTGGAATATTTGTTAGACAATGATATAACAGTCTTTCTTTGCGAAGTAACTTCGAACTTGGATTTGAAATTATTTAGGTAGGTTTATATAATGAACGCTTTTAAAGTTCCGTATGACTGCTTTTATAATTTAGGTAACTACAGTCAGCAGCAGAAGTAAATACACTGGTGAGTTGACCAAAACGATCCTTTTCTTATAAGAATAAAGTCATGGCAAGATAGTTTTGAACACCTCACATCTACTACATACTTAATATACTTATGCGCTGTCTGTCAGATCCTAGGTACCTACGTACGTACGTACGAAAAATTAAAGACTAAGTTTTAACTTAAAATATATAGGTGGTTAGTTATAATGAATTTAATTAAATTGTAAAATTAAATTGTAAAACAATAATAATAACAAGGTCAATATAATCTAACCATGGATGAATGATACAAGAGGACTGACAATGTCCATCAATTTAGGCTATTTCATGCTAGATTTATTTTATTATACTAGATTTAGTGGCTCTCCAACACGTGTTTTTCGATATTGGGTTGGGACGCTGCGCGAAGTTGAATAATTTATATCATTTAGAGCGCGCTTGGTGCATACATCGTTCGTACAATAGGAGCAAGTACAAAAACTTCCTGTGTATGGGATCTTCGTAGAAAACAGTTAGTACCTATGACCTTTTTCGTCCTTCTAGATCGTTCGTCCGATGTGCACGTTTATTATGGTGCGCGCGTCTGTTCTCCGAGCAGCACGCTGCGCAGTGCGCGGCAGCGGCGCTGCGTGCTGTGCAGCAACATGGCGGAGCGCTCGAGCCCATGCATTTTCTCTGCGACCTGCTCAATGGGTGAGTACTCGCTTGCTATACCTAGTGCTCTGTCAATTCTTATGCAACTGCTCAATGGGTGAGTACTCGCTTGCTATACCTAATGCTCTGTTAATTCTTATGCACTGCTCAATGGGTGAGTACTCGCTTGCTATACCTAGTGCTCTGTTTATTCTTATGTATTGCTGAGTGAGTGCACGCTTGCTATAGTGCCCCGTCAATTGTTAGGCACTGCTGTACAGCAAAATGCTGAAGCTCTCGAAATATTATAATTCCTCATTATCTTAGCAGTTACATCGTACAATTGCCTGGAAGCGGGAGAACACCACGTTTTCGCAACCAGGCACAGATTTTTTCCATAGTAAATGCCATCTCACCTTTCAATACATAACTATAAGTATGTGAATAAGTCCAGTTTTTTCATTAGGTTTTTATTAACGGTAGGTATGTGAGTAGGTTCGCGATTATCAGAAAAAAGTACTTACTTAATAGTAACAATAATAAAAAACAGTTATTTTTATGGTCTACCTTATCTTTTCAGCATATCAGACTACAAAACCAGCCCCGCCCTCTCCCCCCACAGCGCATTCTCCGTCGACCAGCTGCTCGCCTGCCTCTCCTCCCTCGCCCCCCGCATCAACACCGACCCCTCCATCGTCCTAGCCACCTCTCTGATACTCCAAGCTTTAGTGTCCTACCAGCCAGAAGACTTAGACTTGAGGAGCCAGACCGGTGGTAGTCTAGTGGAAGTGCTGGGAGTTTGGTTTGGGCTGCTGGTTGGAAGCTTGAATCATTCGATGCTGGTTGGGGATAAGGAGATGTGTGGGATGTTTTTTGCTGTGACGTGTAAACTTGGAGTGGATAGTATAAGGTAAGAAACTCACATTGCTTTTGTGATGATGTTATATTATGTAGGAAGACAGAATGACAGTCTCCATACTTCATATTCATAGAGTGAAGATTGCTCAGGTAGATTGGAACCTATAATCATTCGATGAAATAAATGCCGCAATATATCAAAAACTGCAAGAGATCAACGTTGATGTTGTACGACCCTTTTATATGCCATAAATTAAATGTAATTAAAATTAATTTGTAGGCTGGTGATACTGCTCAATAGCGGTAGAAAAAGTCCTAGCTTCGTGCAGTCAATCCTGGCAGATGAGCAGGAAACCACAGCATTAAAACAATGCGCTGTTGCGCTCAGGGATTCCATACACTGTGTTTTGATTGAACTAGTTAGCTTCACAAAGGTATGTGTGATACACCTTACATCTGATTAGGTATTAAATCCCGTCGTTAATGTTGGTGATTTCTTTTTATTTTGTCTACTATAATAAAAGTGTAAGATAATTTAACCAAACTAAACTAACATCGAATACTTACTTCATTAAAAGACATGTGATGGTAAAACGGCCGTCAATCCTACCAATATTGACAGTCTTCAACTAAAACAAATTGTAATTCAATTATAATTTCAGGAAAATGAAGGTCAGATTTCCACTGATGAATATGGAGTGTTCCTGAAGTTTATGCTGAATTTCTTGTACGACGCGAGAGATGAACAGCTGCCAGAGTTCTGTGACGTTCTATTCTCTAAAGGATACCTGACTATGCTCCCACAGTGCCAAGTCGCTAGGTAAGAAGTAGTGGCATCTACTGTGTCAACTAGAATTCGTTATTTTATTATTATTTAAACAGCACTTTACATATACTATGAGACTACTAAAGTATCAGTATCATTATTTATCATACTAAAATAGGTACTTATAATTTCATAAACATAACAGATATCAGAAAACATCAATTCAAACGGATATCGAAAATGTGTTACTGACTGGAATCGAATAGTTAGTACAATTATAAGTACTTACCTCATAAACTTATTTTTCAGAAACGACGTGACTGTGCGTAATGTAAGCACATTGATACTCGGAGAAATGTTGAAAGGTTTAGCTCAGAAGTATTTAGACATTGATACTGGATCAAACCACAACACTTGTGCTAGGGATATACACGTTAGTATTTTACTTGCTATCTTTTACAAGTAGTAAGGGATGGATTCGTTCGATATACATTTTTCACAGGATTTAAAGTAGCCTCTATTATATTATCATATAATTTTAGTGGATTTTTGGTCCTCCCAAGCTTAGAAAGTACCACTGTACCAGGACTACTAGCGCCATCTATATACATACATGCGACTTATTTTAGTAACGCTATTTATGGCTAGATGATGTTAGTAGTATGATAGTTGTGGCAGTAGTATAGGTAAACTTCTCTTAGTTTATAATAAATAGTGATATTTGATAAATGTATAATATGTATTTGATGAAACAAGGGTATTTTGATATTCTGACATCCGTCAAGAGTAATAGCTCCAAAGTTCTGACAAAAAGAAAATAAAACACATGAAATATTTTTCTGTTTTCATCCATCTCCTCAATGTATGTTTCTTCTTTTTTTCTGTACTTGTTTTGATACTCTTAGCTGCAAGCAAACCTATTTTAGGCCTATAAATGAAAAACCACACGAGAACTACTAACGCCATCTAAGTTCTTTGGTTTGCATTAGTTTGGTAACGCTATTCATGGCTAGAGGGCGCTATAAGTACGTCAGCTACACAAGCTTTAACTAGTAGTTTCATAGAATTTTTACGTCTTTAATTAGAAGGTTCATAGAATATAAATAAAAAATATTTTGGAGCTTTATTTCTATTTCAGCTCTTCTTATTGCTACTTATCACTAGATGGCGCTAGTAGTACTGAGTTTTCCGTGCAAAATTTAGTGATATCTTGATTGGACGGATGGTTATGTTTCCAGATGGGTTTGGTGGAACTCCAGCACGGTATAGAGCATCCGCACAACATCGGGAACCAGCTGCAGAAGAGCCAGCCGTACAGCTTGCTCGTCTACATTTACTTCTATTGCCAATCTTCTGACAAGTATACATTTATATGATTAATACAATTTAACATTATTACACTAGATGGATAATTTCTTGAGCTCTCCGTGGATCTACTTGAACATTTGAGTCGCTTAACATCAAACTCGGGTAAATCCATCTGTCAGATTATGCGATTTCGGTATTAAGAAAAGGTAATAAAGGTAGATATTTGCTGAGAGGGTCGAATGGATTTACCCGATTTTGAAGTTAAGCGACACATTTAATAGTTCTGACAGGTCAATTCAAATAACCCCAAAAGAATGTTTCACATTATTATTAGTTCAATTGTTTAACTAAAATCATAAAGATCATAAAGAAAGAGTCGAATTGACAGTTAACTCTTCTTTTTTAAGTCACGTGATCCAAAACCAAAGTTCTCGAAAAAACCGGCCAAGTGCGAGTCGGAGTCACGCGAAGGGTTCCATATCAATTATATATAAAAACGGCAAGTACCGGTTGTCTAGGCCCTCAATACCTGTAACATCCTGTGTTGGTTTATTCCAGCCCTGAAGAAGCGACGGCGCCGCTGCTGCCGTTCCTCGTGGAACACATCCTCCGCATGCCGAAGAGCTTTACACCGCCTCCGTACATAATTAAGGCCCTTTGGCTGGTTTTTGCAGTTAGTTCATGTATTTAAATGCTTGGTTTGTTCTGAATGTGAGTCATTTATCTATGAAACTGGTTGAAGGCTACACATTTGTGTGAGAGTTTTTCTTATAGGTACTTTTTTTTTAAATCTTTATTAAATATAATTAGAAAGGGGTTTTGTCACACAATGACAAGGACAATGTCACCCTTTTATTATTTTTTATTTTTTTATAATTGAAAATTCGGTTGAGGTACCTACCGATTTCATAATTGTGACTAAAAATAGTACCGATAGAAAGTTACACACCACCACTTACCTTTTAATACAAGCTCAAAAAATACAAGTTCTACTAATTCTATTGAACATACTATTAATTATAATTTATTTTCTTAAAAGATGTCTGCAATATCTTCCGGCACACTAACCTCCCTGAATGAAAGAGTGTACCTCGAGAAGGCCACAGACCGCCTCATCTCTCTGTTGGCCGCCGACACTAGTATGTACTACACGCACAACCCAGCGCTGCTGCTGTGGGCCTTCATCTCTCGACGGATCCCTAAACAAGTCAAACAACAAGTGGTAAGTTTCAAATATTACTGCAATATAATAATGTCTAGGTAAGTTTCCAATATTATTACAATGTACCAATAGAAAAATAATATTTTTAATATGCTCTCGAAATAATGTAATACTCGTACCTTAAAAATTACGCTCGGACCGGTCGGTAGTAAGCATTCTACCTTCATTACTACGCCCATCAGAGTTTCATATGGCATTTACGAGTATGTACTATAGCGTTCAGAATTGCATGGGCAGTTTATGAATGAATTCATTCATAAACTGCTGCGTGTGTACCTACCTTCTTAAACAGTGTGTTTTGTTGTGTAATTTCTGTAATGTACATGTGAATAGCAATGAAGAAATACAATACAATACTATCATATGTTAACGAAGAGCTGCAAGTACCAAAATAAATCACGGACCGCCTCATTTCAGTGTTAAGCCTAGAGCCGTCCTCTGTACTACACGTACAGCCAACCAATTCGAACTCTATGCCACTCTAGCTAGAACTATGTCAAAATGACAAGCAGTAAGACATTTCTTACAATCTTATTTATAGCGTTACCATGACATAGACCTACGGTGGCAGGACTGGCAGAGTTCCAATTAGTTGACTGTACTTCACCTCTCGAGGGATCTAATCAAATTTTATTTTACCAAATTCACAAAATATTTCCACGAAGGACTGTCTACTTAAGTTTTAATTTGAGCCATGAACCTACGCGCAGAATTTATTGCAAATAATAATAGAAAATCGAGATATTTTTGTCTACTTATGCATCTTTCGCTCGAACTTTGCAAGTGTTTATAGACAAGTAGATAACAAAATATCCACTTTCGGTGTTTATGTCCGATGTAGACATTAAGTTAATTTCAAAATTATTCTACCCACTCAAAAAACCGTTAACAAATATTTTAGCTGTCCCAATGGTTCAAAACCGAAGACTCCTTACCATCAGAACTGATCTCTGAGCCCGCCGTATACGAGGTCCTACTCAGCATTCTCACGCAGTGCAAGGATGCTCAAGTCCTACAAAACTGTAGCAAAACCATATACTTTTGCCTGGAGGAGATAGATGATCGTGGGAGAGAGGACGTTGGGCTCTTCGTGTGGGATATGCTGCCGGAGGTGCTGTCTAGAGCGTTGATAGACTTCGATAGATCAATAGGTAATATTGGAATAGAAAGGCTTTTGCTGGACACTGTACATGACTATGCAATGGAAAAGTTGTGCAGATACATCGTCGAGTAGGTTCAATCAGGGTAAGGGACATGGAAATCCCTGTCAATTAGAAGAAGCGACAGGGATAGACATCCCTGTCCGTTACCCTAATTGAACCTACGGTCGACGATATATGGTGTTTTTTACCGACAACGAAACGCGATTTTGTCGATTTTTCTGATTTTTGATCATGTGTAAATTACAAATTGTAAAAAAATAACAAACATATGTGTTTAAGTAGACTATTTGATAGTTCTTTTCATATTGGTTAAGTTATATTTCTTTTCATTTGATTGTGACAGAGTGGCCCTTTTCAGCGAAGACAGCCTTCCGATTAACCACTCTGTCACTGTGTTTTTAGTTAAATAATGTAGGTAAGTTTACAGTCACTAACCGGGGAAGTAACAAGTGTACTCTACCTACTGATAAGGTAAACTACAATTTTAGAAATTTTCATCCTATATAAAACAATAATTAATTCTATATCAGACAGTTTTCAGCGCGGATACAGTTCATTGTCGTTAAGGAGAATGGTCCATATGCACATAATTATGTTTGCTGTCTTATAATTATAAATTACTTCCTGTTCTACCGTGGACTCGGAACTACTGCACTGTTCTAATAAAATATATATTATTATGAGTTATTGAAGAAAGTCAGTCGTATAATTTCCTAACCGAAGTCTACCGCGTCGATCGAGGGGTTTCTGGAGAAGAAAACACTATAACGACTTTTTTCCAATCCCTCTTTTTCAAACTGGATATTTTTTTAAATCCATGCGGTAGTTAACAACCCAACAGTCTTAAATGGAGCTAGTTTTCTTTGACTGCAACCTTATATAAGGTACAAGAATATATCCCGCTGTACACTTCCAGAAATCAACATGTGCTACCTACTAGAGCTATCCTCTGCGCTTGTCCCAGCAGAGCTCGACCAAGCCGTCTGCCTGAAATTAGCTGTCCTTACAACAGCCGTGTTCACTAAGAACGATGACGAAACGCGGTACGAATACGAATTCGGTTGCCTCAAACTGGGCCTGTACTTGTTAGGCTTAGCTAACAACCAGAACGATAACAGAGGTAAAGTTGCTTTTCATCACTAAATAGCAGATTTTACTATACAGGTCGTCCCAAGAATATGGGTCATGAAGGGAGTGTACCTTAAATATCCTTGATAGGATGTTTTGCTAAAAGAAGACTTTATGTTATTTTTAAAATTTAGTAATATTGCATTTAAAGATATTCTGGAAAAATACTTACTTTCGGCAGTTTCATGTATGTTTTAATTTGAATGAAATCGCGAAACGTCTGGTTGATGTTACTGACGACCGAAAAGCTGGTGGCTTCCTCGCACAACGTATCATCAATATTGCGATACAACGAGGAAATGCCGCCAGCATCCTAGGTACAATGCCTCAAGGACCTATTTTAGATTTAAGGTAGGTAGAGGTAGGTAGTTAGGTAAGTTACACTTACTGTATATATTTCTAAAATAAATGTTATGTAAATTTGAATGAAATTATTAATTTCACGTTGTTCCTAATACTATGTTACTTAATAAGAATTAATATTCCATTCTTTCGATTGGCATCATAAAAATAGGGGTGATTTTTATTTTCACATTTAAGTCGGTTCGATTCCCAGACGAAGCAAGTAGTTTTAAGAATATCTTTGAATACAGTATTACTAACTTTAAAAAATAACATATCTCCATAACATATTATTCTGGCAATTCTCCGAGCTATGTCGACAACCTTTTGGTTCTCATGTGGATCTCCTCATTTACGATTCGATCGCGCAGGGAAACTCCAAGCATAGCTCGCTATATTGCTCTTTGAGTGTCCTTGATACTCCTTATGATGCCCATTGTAAGAGACCACGTTTCTGTGCCCTACATCATCACTGGCAACAGACAATGATTAAAGACTTTCGTCTTAATATAGAATTGCCTGACTTGTGGCATTGCTCGCAGAACCGATGGCCGATGCGGCAGACTGGTTCTTGAATGGCGACCACGTGAAGGCGCAGCGTGGGAAGGCCCCTGACCGTTGGTTAAGGGCGGCGAATGACCGTTCATTGTGGAAATCTTTACGGGAGGCCTTTGTTCAGCAGTGGACGTCTTTCGGCTGAAATGATGAATGATGATGATATATTAGTGCATACAATTTTCGAGTTAACCTCAAATAGAGCCCTTTTTTATATAAGAAATAAATTACAAGTCATATCTGTTTACCCCTAGTACTTCTGACATACACAAACCGGGCCGGTTTCCTCCCTCGTGTGCTCTCTGCGACCAACAGTCGTGACACCAGAGTTGCGTGCATCGCCCTTGAACTGCTATCATACACCGTGCACTACTTTACTAAGAATAATTATCAGGTAAGTTAAGTGGCGGGTCCGAAATAGTATCGGAAAATTCCTTAAATTCGCTTGAGATACTAAGGGATGACTCACACTAGAACGCGACGGGGCAAGACGGGAAGATCTAGCAGTTTCTATAGAAAATGTCACGTGACATCAGAGGGCTCTGAGCTATCACGTGATTATTTCCAAAGAAATTTACAGATCGGCCCGTCCCTTCCTAGTGTGAGCTATCCTTAACTTTGGTTTTTAGTTGCAGGTATTAAGTACAATTAATTATGTTTTACAGCCAAAATCCCTGCTCCAAATCCAATCCCACCAAATAATCAAGTCTCTCCGCGACGACAGCAGCTCAGAGCGCGGGGCCTCTCTGCTGCAACTAGTGTACATGGTGCTCAACTCCGGACCAAACACACCTTTAGTACTGACATGTAACCTGGAAGCTTCCACGGAGCAACAGTATTATGCTTTACGAGCTCTGATGTTGAGGATTCAAATGCTATGTTGTAGGGTTAGTACATGCCGATTAGACCAACTCTTCCTCTTTCTAACATGTCTGCTGCAACTAGTGTATGTAGGTACATGGTGCCCACCTCCGGACCAAACACTCCTCTACTTCTGACTTGTATTTTCGAACCTTCCATAGCAGCAGTATAATGCTTTACGGGCTCTGATGTTGAGGATTCAAATGCTATGATGTAGGGTTAGTACATGCCGATTAGACCAACTCTTCCTCCTTCTAACATGTGTGCTGCAACTAGTGTATGTAGGTACATGGTGCCTACCTCCTCACCAAACACACCTCTAGTTCTGACTTGTATTTTCGAACCTTCCATAGCAGCAGTATAATGCTTTACGGGCTCTGATGCTGAGGATTCAAATGCTATGTTGTAGGGTTAGTACATGCCGATTAGACCAACTCTTCCTCCTTCTAACATGTCTGCTGCAACTAGTGTATGTAGGTACATGGTGCCCACCTCCGGACCAAACACACCTCTACTTCTGACTTGTATTTTCGAACCTTCCATAGCAGCAGTATAATTCTTTACGGGCTCTGATGTTGAGGATTCAAATGCTATGATGTAGGGTTAGTACATGCCGATTAGACCAACTCTTCCTCTTTCTAACATGTCTGCTGCAACTAGTGTATGTAGGTACATGGTGCCCACCTCTGGACCAAACACTCCTCTAGTTCTGACTTGTATTTTCGAACCTTCCATAGCAGCAGTATAATGCTTTACGGGCTCTGATGTTGAAGATTCAGATGCTGTGTTGTAAGGATTCGATATAATTTTCTCTGCTGCAATTTAGTATACCTACATATTATATATGTATTATTAGGCTTCCGCGGAGCAGCAGTGTGATGTTACATAATTACATTCCAATTGTTGTTCTTACTAAACATTTGTGATGTTCGCTATATCATGTTAAATATTCATTCCTACAAGAGGTAGTACTTAATAACGGGTAACTTTTAATTGGAATTATATAGTTAGTATTAATTGATAAGTTAGTTAATAATATTAGGTAATATTTATCAATTTTGCAATCTAAGTAAAAAAAAGGAAATAGGTACCTAATCACAAAAAATAAAAATTGGTCCCGGAAGCTATGGATACGATAACTAAATTTTTTGTCAATATCGATCTTAATTGATCCCGGCGTAGTTTTGTTTCACCAAACCTTGCCTTGTGCAAGTATAAAAACAATTCAGAAACTAAATCTGTGTTGACAAAGCAGTCGCGGGTAGGTATAATGACTAATTTCATTGTTCTGAGAATTATCCCCAAATCAATTTCAGGAATCTAAAAACCAATTAACCGCCGGCTGGAAAACCCTAGGCGCCATCTTCAGACACGCAATCATCAACAAAGGAAACTCCAAGCTAGTAGCCATACTGACGTCTCAACCATGGACGCACACGCTCATACATTTCCAAATATCACAAAACTTCACCGACGAATTCCTAGCATTTACACAGACGTGGCTAAGTCTTATGAAGATAACTTTAAAGAATTCTATAGAAAAAAAGAGATGCAGAATGTCTAAGCAGAGTTTCGTTTGTAAGACGCTGTTGTTGATAAATAAGTGTTTGGTCGTTGAAGAAAGTGAGGATGGTGTTGATGTAAAGCAGAATATATTGAACACTGTTGAAGACATTTTAGACGCTTCAGAAATCGACGTTTAAAACAAATATTTAATCTAACATGTTTATTTATACTAATTTATTCGATTCTGCTGCTGCTATTGATTTTTGAATGTTTGACTGTTCGAACCATCGTCAACGATTTTAAATGGTAGATTAGTGCGATATTAGTTCAATAGTTTATACATTATTTCTTCAATGCAGCTGCAATATCTATCGCTACTACTGCCCAAATGCTTGTTATACCCACAGTTGATTCTAGAAAAGGTTGAATTTGTTTATGTGTCGAAAAAGTCATGAACGAATAAAAAAGACGACTGATAATATCCAGATAAAATCACGTTCCTCTTAAAAGTCGGCTAAGGCTGTAAATAATTGCTTTAGTGTTATATTGGTATTAGTCATTAACGCAGTACCTAAGTCTCAGTCAAATCCTTATTAGGCCCTGGGTTTTTTGGTCAAAATATCTTAACATTCGTTCAATAGACGGTGCTGCGGAATCCGAATCTTAAAGTCTAAACAACGAAGAAAATAAATGGAACCGAAATCTACTATGTTACAGTACTTACAGTAAAACTCAGTCTTCTTATTTTATTCGTCCATAGTCGAGCGTGTTATTATCATTAAATGGTTATGATTACATCATTTGTTTATAAAGACGAACCCGCCCTCATTTTTTCTAAACTTTAATAAATAGATACTTAAGTAATAGTAAATAAGTTTGATTTACCCATGATTTACCCGGCCGGATATTAGAACAATTTTCCGACGTCGATTGAGTAACTTAATGCAATGTAACGAAATTGCACTTTCTACTTTTACGTGGTTTAGGCGCATTATATACTTAGCCTGTCGAGTTTGATCGGAACTGATACAATTATTTAACACCACTCGATTTGTAAGGATAATTAGAAATTAGCGTTATCCAATAACGTATCATAACAGTCTCAATAACTGTAAACTCAACTTGGAAGATTGTATTATTTCCTTCAATTAAATGGTTAATATAACATCAGCAGTTATTATTTATGTTAATTTATTATTTAAATAAACTTGCGTATTACGAACTATGTAGGTAAATCGAAAAGATTACATTGTTTTCTTTAGTGTAGGTATACCTACATCAAGATCATATTTGGCCGATTTTTGACCAAATTAACGTATCGTTTAAGACTACTTAAATCCCCGGTGCCTAAAAAAACCCTACTACTACACAAAGACATGTGCAGTTTGTAAAATAACAATACAATACTAATATTCGCGGCTCGGGCATCAATGGTGATGCCCGAGCCGCGAAGGTGACAACACCACTCTGTCTTTCCGACGATGACTGCCCGATGCAGTCGAAATATGTCACGCCTATTGTGATAAAAATACGTGAGTGTTAACCGTTGCAATTAAATATCAGTATGGCCCACAAAAGTTTAAATTATACAACACAATACAATAAAAATATTCTTTATTAAACTCTTCATAGAAATAAAAATAACAATAGGCGGTCGTATCTCTTAAAAACACTAATTGCACTCCTTTTAGATATAATACATCACAAGAGACAGAAAAACAGTAGAGGTAGACAACAGGCGGTTATAATTTTAAAGTAAGTACTAATTAACTTTCTACTATCGATTGCCCAAAATATTCCGGAACTACTTTCCATGCCTCATACTTTCCAAAGGACGAGTGAAATTATAGCAAAGTACTCATACATGCGCGCGCAAGTGTCGCTATGAATAAAAAATGAGACAGGAAAGCCGAGGCAATAGTTATTATTTATTTATCGGCAGGTATAGATGGAAACTCTGTCATTTGTATGCGCGGTCCTTTAAAGGCGAGGGTGATGTGGTTTCGTAATCAGATGATAATGAAAAGACGAGGAAAAGTGACAATATATGCCATACTCGTAAATTGATTTGATGAACTTTTCTTTCACTATACCTTACGAGTTTTCCGGTTAAAATTGTACTAGTTTTAGGGCCACTTGCACCACCCGGGGTTAGCCACACAGCCCGGGGTTAAGCGTTTTTTTTTGTATGGAATTTGACAGCTTAATTATTCTGGGTTAGCGTCTAACCTTGGGTGGTGCAAGTGGCCCTAGAGACGGATAATGCACTTACGACATTTTCCGGAAACCCTTTATTAGATACTGATACGTAATAACTACAATGTGTGTCCACATTTATTACTAGTTTGAGGTTCGCTAGACCGGTGCCGGACGGACCGGGACGGGCCGGGCCGGGACCGTGACCAACGTGTCAATTTCTATAGAAAACGTAACGTGATAGCTGTTACATGTCTAGCCCTAGCGTAATTCATCCTTAATAGGAAGAAGGGCAGGACTGGCCAGACCTTAGTCTATTATATGCGGTACCTACACATAATAGGGATGAAAAACTATCATTCTAATTAGTCCGTCAGTTAGATTGTCTGAAATGATTAGACACATATTTTTTCCTTTTTCAATTTAACTAAAATTGACGAAGATATAGCGCATCAAAGTTCCGGGGTGGGGGCTTGTGACGTCACTACTAGGTAAGAATTGTACCTAAAATAGTGACGTTACGCGAAAGTTGAACGCACTGTATTTTCGTCATTTTTGATTTGACGAACAAAAGAAAAAATACGTGTACAATATTTTTTAATAATCTAAAAGACAGACTAAATATATTTTTTTAGTCGTCTAGTAGATTTCTGGCGAAAATTTTGTCACTATTTTTAACCACCACATGGTGGTTTACTTTGTAAGTTATGACTTATGAACTACCGCACAGAAGTGTATATTATGACAGTCCCGCTGTACGTGCAAATGACCAATGGGCCATTATATGATCCATTTGACCATAAACTAGTCCCAGTTATGAAATATGGCACTTTCAATTCGTAACACTTGTGTTTCCAAAGCTTATATAAAGTAGGAACTTCATGTTTCTGGATCACATCGGTGATTAACATGAATTTATGACTATTGCTCTAAGTATCGTTTGTTCTGCTAGATCGAATCGAAAATCATAAAACATTCACACGCAATCAATAGAGTAAATTATTTCTCATTTCTAGTAGAAATAACCTAACGTAATTAGGTATAAGTTCTGTTTTTGTTTGATTGTTTTATTGTAAAATGGGGTTCCAATACAATATAAGAAACATCTCATGAAAACCTGTGTGTAATAAAAAAATTATTTGACTGCAGGCACATGTGGTTATCTATAGTAAGTATGTATACACAAAAATCGGCCAAGTGCGAGCCGAACTCGCACTCGCACGTAAGGGCCGTACCATTATCTTATTATTTTTAGCAGCCGCCTTCAATATTTTGAATATTTATTTTATTTGTTTTTAAGTATTTGATGTTATAGCGGCAACAGAAATACATTATCTGTGAAAATTTTAACTAACTATAACGGTTCATGTGGTATAGCCTGGTGACAGACAGTCGGACGGACGGACTGCGGAGTCTTAGTAATAGGGTCCCGTTTTCACCCTTTGGGTACGGAGCCCTAAAAATACTAAAGTACCAAACTGTATCTTTGACACGAGGATACTAGATTATAAATGATAAATAGATCTATTTTTATGAAAAAATATCCGAAGAAATAGAAATTTGACGTTAGCCACGTATCGACAGATTGGGTTACTCGATTGCACGACATCGAGTTAATATGCGAGTTGGTTTTTCCTTGATAGTTTTTTATCGCGTTAACCAATTTTCTTACTTTATTTATAAGACAGTTACTTGCAGCATGATATCACATAAATTTAAAGAAAAAAAAACCATCTAAATTGGTTTTTCAAATTTAGTTCAGTATTTTTTTTTTGTTAAAAATAAATTATGAAGTAAGGGTCACTGTTATATTTTTCCTGTAATATATATGATAATATTAACGTCGTGTAAAAAAAACATATTTTTCCTTAATAAACTACGGAGATCACGATTACGAGATTACGTTTCCGTTTATAAATCAAAAAGTTTCCTGTATTTAAAATAATAAGTATGTGCAAAATCTAGCCCTTTCAAATGATACCCCATATGACCCAATAACTAAACATTTAATATTTGCCCCCTATTTTATCGAGTATTGAAAATAAATTAAAATATATGATAAATCTTCTCTCAATGTCTCTGGGTTAGCTTTGTTTAAACTATTCCAAATTTTAAATCGGTAGCTTAAATAGTTCTCGAGATATTAAAGATGTGACAGACAGTAAGACAGATTGAGTCGCACCATAAGGGTTCTTTTTCTACCATTTTGGTACGGAGCCCTAAAAACGTAATTTGACAGACGCGCGGAAAATCTCATTCTCCACTTGCCCCGAGTCTTTATTCCACTCGCCCGCGGATCTACGAGTATGTCTCAGGACAGACCTCAGTAAATAACTTACATGCCAAAATGTAATATACCTACATATATGGTGTAGGTATCGATGATCACATTCGTACATAGGACGAAAGGGGTAAGAAATTGCCTGACGTCACCTTTCGCTTCACTTCCACTATCGGCTCTCCGCGCAGTCCACGGCTGCGCACCAACGCACGCGCACGCAGTGAAGTGCTGTGACAGTGATGACAGTGTGCTGACTTACATTGTGATCATGTTGAGGACAAGGGGTGATATCATTTTTGGTGAGTTTAATTTAAGGTCAAAATAGATGTAGAATTAGATTTTTAACACTGAGGTTGGATGGATTTCATTTATGAGGATGACCTGTTTATTTACCTTTTTAAACAGATTTTTTTTAATTAATTATTGAAGGCCCGGAAAAATATTATTTAATGGACTCCTCTTAATTGTAAAAATCATGCGTCAAATCTGGGATTAGGTTGCCAAGCGGCTGTATCCGTGAACTTTGACAAAAGTCGAGAAAATCGTTACCAAAATAATTAATTACTCATAATTAACTACGAAATATTCCTACCTATATAAATAAGGCTGATATACTATGAATTATGTAAGTAATCATTTAAAATAAATAGATCTAGAATATTTTTTTAATAATTAGGTAGGTACCTACTTACACCGAATTCACAATAAAATCATTAAAAGTTTAATGCGAACAATTAAACTACTAAATACCCGTTATACAATAAATTACATTCAAAATAAATAGGAAGGAAATCAGACACCACTGTTACAGTTTCCCTGCAACCAGTAAGTTTTCCAAAAGAAAATGCTCACGCGCCGTGTCTAATGGTAAGTCGCTGATCGTACAGTGGCGCCCAGAACGCCTAAACTGTCGCTAATTATAAAATAGTTAGGAAAGTAAAAGGTGTTCTAATCTAGGAAACTTAGAAATATCTAAGAGTTTTTATTACCGTTAAATGGGATGAGTTGCGGCGTTATAGAATTGACTTTACTAAGTAATTTAAGTGACAACTATTACGTATCAATGTCATGTCGAATACTCATACTCCGTTTACATACATGCAAATCCCATATGAGATAAAATTAAATTAGTAGTTATTTTCTAAATGGAGCTAATTAGAATACCGGTGTCATTGAGAAATTAACATAATTTAAGCTAAAGAATGCATCCTTGACATAAAGCAATTGCTCAAAAACACGTATGTAGGTTCGACCCCATAGGTTAAGATATTTTATGTTCTTTTCTATTTTAAGTTCATTCATTATAGGACAATATTTTGTAATGCTACATTGGCATACCGAATTTAACACCAACATAATGAGTCGTGTCCCTTTGACTGTAATTACACTTCAATATTTAACTTTAATCAGATGTTTATACCTGAATATGTTTCTAATTAATCGATTACAGTTACACGTTAGTCACCATAACAATCCGTGATCGGATCGCACAGTTAAGCACCGTTGTCCGTTGTTGACCACTGGAGCGTCCCGGACCTGCGCACGCGCCGTCTAGATCAGCGCGCAACTGTATTCCGATTGCTTATGCTTACCATCATTTGAGTCGGAAAATCATCGAGCTTGACTCAAATTCCGAAAATACAAAGATCAAACACAAAACGGTGTAACGGCCTGCAATTGGCTGCTTGCCGGCCGGAGGTTAGAAAAAATCATTACCATATGCCAATTACTCACAGGAAGAAAAACTCTACAGTTAGGCGGAACACGCAAGTTTTCTCTTGTGTGGGATAATTAACAGCTTGTGGGCATGTAATAATGGCCTTTTTTCTGCCCTCCGGCCGGCAAGCAGCCAATTGCAGGCCGCTACGCTAAACAAATTCGCCGCTTGCCGACTGTGTCCAGCAGAAAATAGTGTAAGTACAGACCTTGGCCAGTAAATAAGAATCTGCCTCAGCCTCAGATCACATGTTTGTCAACCTCAGCTTCTTCGAGACATTTCTTTAAAAACATTTTTTTTTAAAGTTTGTGGCCATTTTCTAAGTACAAGCGACGTTGGTTTAATACAACAACAAATCAAAAAATATTAAATAAAATAATTTTATTTGTTTCAAACAAAATTTCCCTTCATTATCAGAAGGGCGCTCGTTAGTGCCAACGTTCCCGCTGTTCTGGAGCCCCAGATCTCGCGGAGTGACGGTAAGCGCCCTGACGGAATGTCGTTGATACCCTGGAAGATGGGTCGGGCGCTGGTATGGGACGCCACTTGCACAGACACCTTGGCGGCGTCCTATCTCCCCGCCACCTCCAAACGTGCGGGAGCGGCGGCGGACACCCGGGAGCGCCACAAGGTCTCTAAATACAGCTGTCTCGGCCCCCAATACCAGTTCTTTCCATTTGGGGTCGAGACGCTAGGGCCTTGGGGTAGGGCTGCGCTGGAGCTCCACAAAGAAGTGAGCAAAAGATTGAGAGAGGCAACAGGTGACCCTCGCGCCGGCGGCTTTCTCGCACAAAGAATCTCTATTGCGATTCAGCGCGGGAATGCCGCTTGCGTGATGGGCACACTGCCGAGCGGTCCGGCTTTAAGTTTGTAGGTTTGTCTATTTTTAAGGTTTAGATTAGATTTATCAATTACACTGTTTACTTTTAATTATTGTTTTTGATAAAGTTAATATTTTCGGAAATAAACGCTCTAACTTTTGAACTTTGAGTTCAAAAATTTTTATAAAAATTACAAAAGTAGAACTTAATAATAAGAACTTTAAAAGAAAATCCACCTTTATAGTCCTTAACCACCTCGATAACCACTGGGAATCCGTCCAGCTAAGTAGGCCCATCATTTTAATTTGCTCGGATCCGCGTTATCGGTTAAGGTTAATAAGTAGGAAGTAGAACCAGTTGGCACAGTCGGATACTGATTAAAGGTTTCTGAGCCATTGGCCTATGTAATCATGGACCCGTCGAGCGACTGTTATTAGCTACAAGATACAATTATATAGATTAAACGTTTGAACTAGATAACGTGCTCGGCAAAGTTAACCTCTGTTCGTATTACTTCGTATTAAGCACAATTAGTTACGTTCTGGAGTGGCATATAGTAATTTTTTTACTGATATGTTTGGTACATATATACAGGTAGAGATTCAGAATGATTGTTGCTATACATTTATTATAAACGAAACTTAAAGATAATCTTACATAACATAAACTTACCGGACCGGAAGGCGCAGCGTGGGCAGGCCTCCCGCAACGTGGACTGATGACCTGGTGAAGGTCGCGGGAGTCCGCTGGATGCGGGTGGCGCAGGACCGGTCTTTGTGGAAATCTTTGGGGGAGGCCTATGTCCAGCAGTGGACGTCTTTCGGCTGAAATGATGACCTATAAATAAAAAATGCCTCCCAAATCGATGCCAGTTGGCAGCATGTTGAGAAGGCTGGCTGCATTGCCACGTTGAATAACAATGCTTATTCGTTACTTAAGTGAAATAATGTCCAGTTCTCTGTTCACCCGTCTCTTCAATCAGGCGGGATACTAAATCTTTATAGATGTGTGCGCACCAGATTCTCCGGCCCCATGCAGCCAGCGTTTCAACCTCAAACGACTCAAATATGTAGCCGCTTCCATGAGTAGCATATTTGAGGCGTTTGAGGTCCTCGGCCGTGGATGCGACGCGTCCAGCACCAATATGGGAATATGGGTCAAACACAAGAGCAATGTTGTAAATCAATCTTTCCAGTGGACTTTTCAAAAGTTAAGGGCTATGAAGGTTGATTTTATTATTGAGCCCTTACCCACATTAAAAAAAATGTATGATAAAAATCATGACTACATGTACACAAGCTGTTAACTATTGGCCACAGAAAATATTGGCTCTACATTTCAGCTGAACACGATTTTTTTCTTTCTTGTGGTCAAAAGTTAACAGCTTGTGAACATGTAATGATTTTTATCATACAATGCAATAGAAAGAATAAGAATGAGAATAAGAATAATCTTTATTGACTTAAACCTAATACAAATATGTAATATTTCGCAGGGAGTACCCCTTAATGTAGATAAGGCTTAAATAAGGAAATCAATCTTAATAGTCCACCGGAAATACTCCGAACATCATTTGTCTTTGACCCATATGTATATCGTATATCCTAAAGATACTTCCTGATGTCATTCACTTGTATGTATAGATTATGTAGATAGGTTCAATAGGTGGGACAAACGGTGGTATTTTGTAGATAGAGCGTTGACCATTTGTAGCTTAGGGCAAGATCTCGTTAAGAGATCGTACCCAATAAATTGAATATCAAACATCACGTTTCCACAACAATAAACTAACTACAACCAGGCCAAACAAAAGCAATCCCGAATTTAAAGATCCGTGACTACCATTAAAAACAGAAGCTGTTTTTGTGCGCCAAAGACAATGACGGCAGTGTTCAAATCTCTTTGCATAGAAAGCAAAGCGTGATTGATTATGTCTCTGGTTTCACTTTTATTATTGGAGCTGTTCAATATTTGTTCACAACTGTTTAGGGACTACAAGACCGAGCCTTAAAGAGCCTTAATTAGTTTAAGAAAGCAGTTATATAAAGAACCTTTTCCTGTTGTTCTTTTGTTTCTTAAGTAGCACAGGTTTGTTGTAAGGATCATGAGTCTATTTTGAGAACGGTGTAATCCAAGACTGTAATTTTATAAATTAGTGTAGAATTGTGGATACAGTTAGTTTATAAACTAATGCGCGAGATTGTAAACAAACGGTTAGATTAGGTTAGGTTCACAGATTCCTAGTCAAATTATGATCTGTCGGGAGTTCACAATTTAACGGTGACATATGCATTACTGTTATTCATAAACGCTTGTCAAACCTCCGTTAACTAATTTATAGTGTGTCCTTGTCTGTCAGTTTGACATATTCGGTTGTTAAAAAGGGACAAAACATATTTTAACTAATATAGGTCTGTTAGGTTTTTATGAATAAGGCGGTACTTATATAGTTTACATTTTGTCATTGCAATAACAACCGATGGTGACATAATGTATGTCTTTGTAAAACTTAATTACTCACATAAATAGGTTAAACTAAGAAAATAAATTAATATGGATTAATAAATAGAGACAGCTTAGATAACAATAGTTCATTATTCATAAACATAAGCAAATTAGTTTTTACATTAATTTTCACTTTCCAATTTTTCACTTTATGCTAAGGCTACAGGGGTAGGTAACTTGTCAACCAATGTGACCAGAGCGCCTATCAATCCTACTATAAACCACTTCGTTCGTTCGTCTATTTGCCTCTTCGCTTGAATATGCCGAATATGCGAGAGCAATAGAGAGGGAAATAGATTAGGCCCTCAGATAATCTATATTAGGCGTACAGTGCCTCTATAAAATCCGTCTCGGGGCACGCTTATTTCTTATACGTTACGCCTCTGGTACCTCGGGTCTTTTCTTACTTACTACACGCAAGTCAAACGAACGTACAAACATTGAACCTGAAGCACATTACACTCACTTTTTTTACATGCAAAAATAAACCAATCAACTCAATTTATTTCTAATTAGGAGCAAAGAAACCGACCACTTCATCAGTTACGCTTCATTAAATATTCTTCGTTAAGTCTCGGTGTTGGGCATGAAAAATATGGTCTAAAAACTGGCTAATCTGAATAACTGCGGTAATTAATGGATCGGATTTATATGCAAACGGTATTTATGTTAAATTGGTTTTGGTTGTTTAATTTAGCCACATATTCAAAACACGACGCGTTTTAAAATCTGTACATACCCATCTTTTTTTTTTCCAATGAAAAAGTCTTGTCACTTGTCAGTAGTGAATTGGAACCAGATTTGTAACCAGATCTGCATCTAAATCTGGTATCTGGTATCATACAGTATGCGGTCAAAGGAATTCACTACTGACAAGACCTTTTCAAGACCATTGGTTTAAAAAAAAGAGGAAGACATGGGAATATACAGATTTTAAAAGTTCCAACTTTGGAACTCAGAACCCACTATTTGGACATAGTATCAGGGAAAAGAGGATGTTAATACTATCGGATGAGGAAGAACCGATGATGCTTACATTGATTACTGTCTAAAAAAAATGATTACAACTTTGTTTTTAGTTACAAGCCAAAAATCATTCAAATACTTACATTAAAAAAATACAGCAATGATAGAGAAAGAGCAGACGATCGTTTGACAGAATAAGGTAGTAAAGTAACAGTCCCTCTACTACTTTAAGAGTGACACTGACACGTACAGTCAACTACAGAGATATGAATGTCACAGTGCCAGATATATGTATAACCGACCTTAATGTTCAGGTAATAAAGTCCTGTAAGTATACATATTTTAGGCATTTTGGCTGTATTCATATCATTGCAGTTGACTATAAGCGTGAAACAAACTGATATCTTTTCACTATTTTCGCAGAGATCAAGTGTAAAAGTAAAATGAATTTCGCCTCACAATCGATCGAACCTTCCACATGAACGGCTCACCGCAATTACTAGAACCAGCCAATGTTTTCGTTTCTCCTACTTTCTTTGGAACTAGGATTAGTTCATAGAAACAGATGCTGTATTTAGACGTGTCCGCTTTCTAACATTATGTAGTCTCCCGGCGAAGGTGGGTCGGATGACTTACTGGCCAGTTGCTATTGATTTAGCGTGTTAGATATCTAGCACATTTATACAGTGTGCAGTACACTCATTTATATGAAGAAATAGTTATTTATTATACAAGGGGGCAAAGTTGTTGTTTAACTCTCGGGCTTATATTGAGACCCGAGCAAGCGAAAGATTCCAAAATTGAGCCACGAGCGTAGCGAGTGGTTCAATAACTGGAATCTTGAGCTTTACGAGGGTCTCAAGGCACGAGAGTTGAACAAACTTTGCCGCCGAGTGTAATACAACATTTTTCCCCTCACTATTGCGAGGAAAATACAGACTACATACGATTATAAATCTTATCCACATGTAAGTTATCTTGAAGAAACCATCAAAAATCAATTTCAAAATTTGTCATAGAGTCGGCACGCTCCTGATACTCAGATATTCCCAACAGCTTACCAAGTGCGGGATAAGACATGATCACATGACCAATTTAAGGTGTGACCTCCGATTGCGCATATTTAAAATAATAAATAAAAAAATAAAAAAATAAAAAGCATTTATTTCAAGCTTCAAGGCTCATAGATAAAATCATACAATTCATATTAAAATAAAATTAAAATATTAAAATTAAAATAGTTGCATCAAAAATAAAAACAAATCACATTAATAAAATCATCTAAAAAGAAAACAATAAAAATCACAAATAATTAATCAAAAATATAAAAATGTCAATACTACTTAAAAACTAACCTATTCCCGTATATTTACTATGGGCATATAGGACTCACTTATACTGGACTGGAGGTAAGTGATAGGAATTAGATTACTTTGCCCCACATGTGGATAAAATGCGTTTTTCCACGCTAGTTTTAAAGGACAAAACAGCGCTTTCCGAGCTAGTGAGGGGAAAAATGTATTGAATAGGTATAGGACATAGGTACTTGATGAAAGAACTGATACTATAAAGGATGACTCACACTAGAACGGGACGGGTCGGAGCGGCACGAGGCGGGACGGGACGATCGCTCAATTTCCATAGAAAGAATCACGTGATAACTCAGAGCCCTGGGACGTCACGTATCGTTTTCTATACAAACTGACAAATCGTCCCGTCGCGCTCCGTCCCGTCCCGTTCTAGTGTGAGTCATCCTTAAATTACCATTAATATATACATTACCTACCTAAGATAAATCTAAAAATTATTTATATGTCTTTTTTATTATTGCGATATATTTTGTAAAGTTTGTAATATTTCTACTTAGAATCACGAGCTCATTATATCCCAATAGGAGAAAAAAAGTTTCCCTAAGGAGTTTTTTTCTATTGTGTTACCATTATTCATATACATTACACGGAGTAACAAAAAAAAGGAAAGTAACAAAAATTTATGGAAATTCTGGACACTTTTCTCCTGTTGGGAAGGAGACAGCTCGTAATTGTCAGTAGATATAAAATGAAATTTCCCGAAAATGTCATAACGAATAAAATGAACAAAAAAAGAAATACCTACTCGTGTAAATTTTAAAAATTGTACTGTATGATTCGTCTAACGCAAGAAAAATGATTGACACTAATCAGTGACACTTTTGCACACAACTCGAAGAACGTATCTTCTTACGACAAACTTACATGGTTACATGTAAACCGATGCTGTTTTACCAACACTCATATTGCTCGTATTGTCCGATGTTAATCAGAGTTAATTGCTGAAGCAGAATTCGCTACACTTTCACTCAAGGTCTGAGTAATGTTAACCCTTACACGGTTGGCGGATGTGTGTTATTTATTAGTATTACAAAATTAATAACATAAAAGTACCTTCAGGCATGCTTATGCCTACGCATAATGTGGTAATGCAATGCAACTGATGTTTAAACAACTATGTTTGGAACGAGTTTTTGGTATTATTATGTGTCCAATCTGCAATTATCTAATAATTTCATATAGGCATGTCTCTGTAGATATATAAGATATCGCCTAGTATTGCATAGTTCACCAACAAGATGGACAGACCAAGCGAAAGACTCGTCATCATCCAAGTTCTACTCCGCGTAAGAAACGCACAGGACAGAAAACGATGGGGATAGATCATTTGCTCCAGATGCAACAATGAAGCTGACCCCGATCCTCAGACACGCACGAGGGACCGACCAGAGATAGTATTGCATAGTTAGTGGCAAACGGGGAATATAACTCTGTGTAAGATTGTTTTCAAATAGCTCCACCGGGGTTAGCCACATGACCCGTAGGTAAGCGTTTTTTTAAATGGAATATGACAGCTTAACTCCGAGTTAGCGGTTAACCCTGGCTGGTGGAAGTGGGTCTAAGTATTCCAACAATACGAATTATTCCATCATTAGGTATATCATTTTATTCATTATGCATGGCACGAAATTCTTGCCCAATTCTTTTCAACCTCTGTCTGTGTGGGAAAGTCCGTTTTTATTAAGTATATACACCGTAATAATGTGTGTGCGTGCGTGTGTGTGTGTGTGTGTGTGTGTATAAATATTGTATACACTTTAGAACTATTAAAATTGAATACAGATGCATATATAAATAAATAAATAATAATAAATATTACAGGACATTATTCTTACACAAATTGACTAAGTCCCGCAGTAAGCTCAAGAAGGCTTGTGTTACGGGTACTCAGACAACGATATATATAATATACAAATATATAAATACATAGAAAACATCCATGACTCAGGAACAAATATCTATGTTCATCATACAAATAAATGCCCTTACCGGGATTCGAACCCCGGACCGTCGGCTTAGCAGGCAGGGTCACTGTCACTACCAAGTACGCCAACCGGTCGTCAAATATATATTTATGTAACCGACCGTACATCGTGTCCTTATATCATCTTGCATTAAGATTTACAAATTGTCAGAAGGTGTAAACGATGGTACGTTACCCATTTAAAGTTCCTAATGCAAACATTAAACGCGTTTGTTTTTCCAAACATTTTCACTTTCACTGGCGGAAGCTGCATTTTAATGGTAGTAAAGGCTGCCCTTAAATGGTATCGCGGTAGTTACCGCCTAATAAAGATGCAACTGTCAACATATGACGCAAGTTATGGCGGGTGTTATGACGAGGTAACTGTCACTGTGCGCTATTGTGAAATTTAATGACAGTTAGAAAGGTTTGAGTAACACGTTTTACACGTGTTACACGTTGTATATTACTACAAGTGTAAGCTTGCACAGTGTATTTTTAATTTAACCTCTCGTTTAAGGTCATTGAAGGTGGCAACTTTAAACGTGACAGCCAATTGGCTGTGTCAAGTAGGTACTGCGACGACTTCCTCAGTTTATAGGTTTCGCAAGAGTGTTGACAAGGGCTGTGTGAAGGGCTGTGTGTACAGTGGAACCTCGATAGCACGAACCTCAAGAGAAACGCTAAAACGTTCGTGTTATCCAGTTTTCGTCCTAAAGAGGTTTCGAGTTGCAGAGGTATAGCTAATCAAAACTTCGTGTTATAGAGTGTAATTATACAAACGCGCAAAGTGCAGTCTTTTAATTTTCTTCGAGTTACAGAGGTTTATTAGCTAAATAAATTCGGGATATACGTGTACTTAGAGGTGATAAAACAATACATTGGTTTGTTCGAGTTATAGGGGTCTAACTCCATTGTTCTAGTTATGGAACTCAAATTTCTACTGAATACCCTTGAAGAGATACTTCGTCTTAACGAGGTTAAGTATTTCGAGTTGTAGAGGTTTTAAGCTTTGAAGGGAAGGGAATAGCATTTTAATTCGTGGTAACGAAGGTTTCGTCTTATCGAGGTTGGAGTAAAGGAGGTTCCTGTATTATGTAGTAACTATCGATGTTGGAGTAAGTTCCACTGTATTATGTAGTAAAAGCCCTCACAACAAAGTAGTGGCAGGAACCAGAGCGCGTCTCCTCCCAGCCGATGCCAATGAAATGAAACGTATCGAATGGGAGTGCCCATTGCCCACGGTGCCGTGTCTAAATCGTTCACACTGATCTTCTTCATTATAATTCATGATAGGTCTTTAAATATTATAAATACTTATTTTAACTTTCCCCGATTTTCCCACATTATCACTGTTCTAAATAAGTATGCAGTTGCTGAACGTTTGTTGGAGTCTGGACCAAACCACTGGATTAAGTTGCATAACCCCAAAATCCTTTCAACGGATCGTGGTTTCTATAGTAGAAAAGTACGAGAAGCCATTGAAATCAAGAAATACCCCAACTTCAATCGTGACGATGGTTTTAGGATCTCATCCACATGGAATCCGGTCAATAATAGATGTAAGAGTAAGCAAATGTCACCTACTCAAAAATCGGACATCGCGAGTGTAGTGTGGCGACAGTCACATCTCTAGTGCGCAAAATGTTTAAGTTAATAATCAATACCAAGTGCGGGTAGTTGGTAAAACCCGCGCGGCTAGATGTTGATGTCATTCTCAGCCAGTCTTTCTCCAGGACCACGGGGGCAATGTCGCCCTCGAAACGTCGGAGGTTAGTTTTCAAAGTTTAAGGGGAGATTTTTAAGGTTCAATCGAATTCATTTTTCTAAGAAACCAGTGTTTCATTCAACTATTATAGTTTATGAGATATTCAAGAAATAAATTTATTAGTTGAACCAGTGTAAATGGCTACTAAACCATCTACTACCAAGCACCTACTAAGCTGTGTTTTGACATATGCTGTCATGTCTAAAGTTTCAGCTCTATCATACTTGAGACTAACTTTCGTGTAACTGTAAAGGACCTTATACAATGTAATAATCATTTATTTTGTATGAAACACGCAACAATTTTTTTTTTCTAATTTGACAAAAAGCGATATATCAAGCAGCTTCTATTGACGTACAAAGCAACGTGTTGAATTTAACGGGAAAAAAGGACGGTGTAAATAAGAACACGTTGCTTAAATACGAACTTTCCAAGTTTCAATCAATATTTTCTAAAATATAAAATCATTTATTCTCGAAATATATACAGTAAGTGTAAATTACCTAACTACCTACCTCTACCTACCTTAAATCTAAAGTAGGTCCTTGAGGCATTGCATTTCTAAATACCCATTCATTAATGAGATTTAAATGTCACGTCACTTTCGTTCATTCGCCTGACTTTTAGAAGCATCAATAAAGTTTAACCACTGGGATTAACCCGTGAGGCCGTGAGTCAGCAAGCATTGACTTACACTAATATACAGTGTGTAAGTGTAATATGAGCGATAAATTAAACCAGACATACATAGAATACGTTAGTGTCATCATTAATTAAGAGGTGGTTAATTAATTTTTGAATATTTTCTCAGCAGCAATGAAACTATAAATATTAACTATATAAGTTATAAGATAAAAAACTGACTTCAAATTGACCTTCCCAGTAAAACTAAAGTTTTGAGTTACTTTAATTATCAAGTTTACTTCCAAAATATCTAAATCACCATACGTTTGAAAATTGGCAAGCTTTATCCATCATTAGATCTGAAGTAAGATTAAATGGAACTAACCACATTGGAGGTACCTCCTCAAAAACAAAATAAGAATGTCTCAAATTGCGTGGTAGAGCTGGAAATTCTCGAGCAGTTCCACTATGCCGTCCTGTCTTTAGCATCAGGACACTCCAGGAAATTGATGGCTAGTATGGCTACAGTATGAAAATGCCCAAACGAATGATAAAAACTCTCCAATTACAACGCACGTGCCGTTCAAATTTGAGGAGTTCCGTCTATTTCTCATGGAACCCATAATCAGAAATAGATTTTGAACAAAATGGGGCCAATCTGGAACCATCTTCTTTCAGATAAATAAATAATTTTAAAAATCAGTAACAAATATAAAAAAATTACATTCATACGAATTAAGAACCTCTTCCTTTTGAAAGTTTGAAGTCGGTTGAAAAGTTGACGTTGACAGTTGTCAACGAGCGTTTAGCATGAGTGTGTTTGGATTACTTTGCGGGCCGAATTATTCTGTATATATTATTATCTAATTACATTTCTTATGTCCTATACTAATCCCCGTTAAGAGTTTCGCCAGTATTACATTTACACACTGTATATATTATGCAGAAGGAATACTGAACTCACTCACTCATTGAACTTTGGTAGATTTAAGTTTGAATATTTTATCGCAAAATGAACGATATCCGAATACGATATCCGAAAACGAACGATGAATGATATCCGAATTATATACTTATGCTTATTACCGGCATTTATCTAAATGACGCAATTCTCGTCTTTTTTAATACATAATGTAACCACAAAGCAACTTCTTACACATATGATAATAAATTACCGATAACACTCACGAATTTTAGTCACTACGCGGGGCATGTTCCGGAAATCTTAGGATTCCATTATCAAGCGCTGAGTACCGTGCGCGACGACGCAGTCCAGGATATTATGTCTCACGATGGTTTAAATTCTTACACATGGATGACATGGAAATCTCTTCCTGGAAGGGTATTTCTGGCATCGGACGCTTTGCAAATTAACAATTCTTTCAATAACATGGAACATCAGAAATATGACAACTTGACAACCTTTTGTTTCAATAATTTTCAAACTCAATTTGTATTTTAGTGCTTGATTCTCAGAAATCAAAGCCTCTTGACACACCATCGCTATTTACGACTAGAATCAAACCTCGTTATTTCTTAAAAACAAATGAACTTCAAACTTTTATGAAATTATGACGTTTAGGGCTCGTTCAAAATCATGTGATACATAATAATGTCGAGAAAAGATCACGAACGATCAAAATCATGCCAAAAAAGATCACCAGTTTGTCAAAAACGAGCCCTTACTCTACACTTTGACAGTGTGTGCTTATGAAACTTAACATTTACAATGCATTCCCCAATGCAATTCAATCGATCCCCCACGGCATGCGCGCCGAAGGACCAAAACAAAAGAAAGTCAGCACGTCCGAGGAAAGCGAGGGTCACGGGCGCCGCATGGCAATGCGTGATCCGTGACGACGAAAGTGAAACCATGCGTCATCATACGTGATCTGATTGGTGGCCAGTACGACTTATTGGACACAACTTGCCAATTTACTTCAATGTTTTATTCGCAATCAAGTAGGATAATTCGCACCCAGAGTAGAATTGGCAAATGTAACATAATGCACAGCGTATCAACATTGCGATACACCGAGGAAATGCTGCCAGCATCCTAGGTACAATGCCACAAGGAACTATTTTAGATTTAAGGTAGGTAGAGGTAGGTCATTAGGTAAGTTACACTTACTGTATATATTTCGAAAATAAATGTTTTTTTTAACTTAATGCTGAATATATAGGAACTCGAATCAATCGTCTTATGTCTTGTGTCGGTGCCGACACGCGGGCTGCCCGCGCATCCCGCGCCCGTCGGTATATGCCGCCGCCAGTATTATATTAGGTTAGAATAAAACTGAATCAACAGAAAGATATGAAATCAACAAACTTGTTAGCAAAATTTCACAAGAATTGGTTGATAAATGCGATCTGTAGTCGAAATGATCGTATTTGTCATTCTACTTTAAACGACCTTTATTCTTTGTATAAATAACATACATCTTATAAAATCGATTTTTGATAAAATAGTTTTTTCTATTTCATATACGTATTTTCCGGGCATCTTCCGTAATATGCATGTACAATTGTACATACACTGCTGTGACATGGCTGGAGTGCAATCGGTTATTTTTTGTATGGAAAAAACTTGATTTTTAACAGTCACCGAGGTTTTTCGAGGTTTAACGGCCTCCTAGGCTAGTCGGGTCTGCATACGAAGCAGGAGGTCCCGGGTTCGAATCCTGGTCAGGGCATTTATTTGTCTGTTTATCACGAATATTTGTAACTGCGATATGGATGTTTTCTATTTATTTAAGTATTTATATGTGTCTATCTATTTTATACATCGTTGCCTAGTACCCACATCACACGCCTTATTGAGCTTACCGTGGGACTAGGTCGATTTGTGTAAGATTGTCCCACAATATTTTTTTACATTTTTATTTTATTTTCTTCATAGAAAAACGGTTACCCGTTGCATTCCTTAGACATGGACCTGCTGAGCGCTACTGTTGAAATATGACAAATAACCTGCGAGATGTAACGAGAGTGTAAACACTAAGTATGATTTATTTACTTTGATCTGTGGCCGGGTGCAGTGGCCCATAATGACATTGCAGTTTTTGCGCCGCTTCGTACGAAGTGGGCAGACGCGAACATTGACAGTAACGGCATTGACGGGAAAACCTCTTTGTCACTTCAATATGCGAGTGTGACAGAGATGGAGATACAAATCCGCAATCGTTCGATTTTCGTGGTATAGACCCTTAGGTCCCCTTACTCCCCTTCCCCTCTGACAAAATAATATTTATTTATTTATTTAAGCTTTATTGCACAATTACAAAAAAAGTACAAATGGTGGACTTAATACCTTGAGGCATTCTCTACCAGTCAACCATTAGATAAAACAGAAACTTGTATTTGGTGCAGGATCGTAAAAAATTCTGTTAGGCGCGAAAGCTTATCAAAATTGGCCGTATTTATGATTGTCGATGCTAACATTGAAACATTTGACTATGAATTTGTACATTTATAACTGCCTAGGTACTGATTGTGATATATACTACACTTTTACTACACTTTGATCTTAGCCAAAAGGCCGAGAAGCGATATAAACAATCATGAATTCTTTTCGATATTGACAATAATCACGTATCAAAATACAACATGCATTCCATACGTCCTCCTTACATTATAAAAAAATATTATAAGATCCGTCAGTTCAGTTCAGAGCAACAAACTTTTCAAAAAATAATACCATTACGTTTAAACTTAAACTTTCTTTCTTAATTTAAACTTTCGTGAGTCATACTGAAATTAAATGGCAACGGTTAACACTCACGTATTTTTATCACATTAGGCGTGACATGTTTCGACTGCATCGGGCAGTCACCGTCGGACAGACAGAGTGGTGTTGTCACTTGTCACCTTCGCGGCTCGGGCATCACTGACACGCCTATTGGGATAAAAATACGTGAGTGTTAACCGTGGCAAATTCATGAATAATACCATCTTACGTTTTACTAAGAAAAGAGTTCAACGGGCTTCTAAAATTACGAGCAAGTACTTTCATGCTCCAGAAGAAAGTCTGAGTTTTGTCAGGTTAATTCGAATATTGACGGTTTACCGTTTACTTTAACACCATTTATTAAGCCGGTTGACATCACAAGTAGCACTAAGATACAACTGGCAACCCACATAAGAGTCATTTCAAGCAAAATATTGTATATCATGCTTACGGGGTGTTGCCTGTAACATGGGCAATTGTACCGGTACATATAAATTCAATTAATTACTTTTACATTTTAGTCTATATTCATATGATTTTTTTTCTTTAATGCAGTAACAAACTGCTGGAAAGACAAATGGTTAATATCATAGTCTAAGTAAGTATTTTTCATTATAATTTTTACAAGCCCTAACGAGAAAAATACATTTCAAGAATATTTTTTCATACGCTTGCACACGCTGTACGACAAAATGGAATTGCAAATAAACTTACGGAATGAGTACGCCGATTTAGACATCTATATGTTATTATTGAAAGGAGGTTAGGAGGATCAATAAAGCCTAAAAATATTTGGTCAATGATTTCACGATGCTTATAAAGGGATTCTATATTTGTACTATCAAAATTCCAGAATTTATATTTCAATCTTTTTATAAATTTATTCTGAATATTTTCAATTGTCTCTATGTGTACGTTGAAATGAGGCCACCAAGCTGTGCTAGCGTATTCTAAATTTGATATGCATTGTAGAGAAGTTCAAATGTTATTGCTCCTATTAAAATTCTTATATCGGGTTACGTTACTCACGTCAATAAAGTCGAAAATAGCTCGACATGTTCCGCATCCTCCACGCCGTTGCCTCAGCCGAGAGCAGACCGCGCTGGGACTCGCAGTGTGCGTAGAGCAGCCGCCGCGGCTAGACGCATGACACATGAATAAAGGACACGGACTATTCCGAAACATGTCGAGCTATTTTAACATGTCTGATACTCACGGGAGTATTCTAGATATTGCTCCTGTCACAGGCAACACCCGGTATATTGACGACAGTACCTACCATGAGTCAGGATGATCGTGGTCGCGAGCGTTTTCATAAACTTACTCATATAATAGACCTCATAGGGCATAGCATACCTATTCCATATTGATAGATTAGTGTGACTTACGAATGAGATGCACTTAAAGTATATTATCTTAGAAATTAAAAAAACGTTTATTTTCAAAATATATACAGTAAGTGTAACTTACAGCTACCTACCTCTACCTACGTTAAATCTAAAATAGGTATTGAGGCATTGTACCTGGCTGTGGCTTTACGGTACCAAACTTTATTTCCCGTAGTAGTTGAAATTGTAATCTATTAAAACTGTATAACAGAATATTTTATAATAAATATACATAAGACTTAAGTAAAAAAAAAATGCACGGTGATCGATATGCGTTATGTAATATACGAAGAGAAATTAGACTATTTGGGCGTTATATAAAAAATATGTATATAAAATGAACATTATGTCACTTGACCGTTACTCGTTATAAAATTATTGATTTTGATATTATAGCAAACGTTAATTTTGTCTTGTAAATGTTATTAAAATGAAATTATACATAATGTAATTATATCTCATGGGACGCATCCGCTCGACTCGCCATAGGTAGGTTATGAGTCCATGCTGTTTACAGTCACGTCTATAAATATATATATGTATGTATACACTTCGGAACTTATAACAGAGGAAGAAGGTCAAAAATTGCATAACAGGTATATAACATGTTTTTGAGCAATTGCTTTAAATTCAAGGGTTTCAATTTCCGAAAGGCACTGGTATTCGAATTAGCTCCATTTAGAAAATTACTACTAATTTAATATTATTTTATATGGGATGTGCATGTGTCTAAACGGAGTATGAGTATTCGACATAACATTGATATGTCATAGTTGTCACTTACTTAGTAAAGTCAATTCTAATGCCCGTTTTAGAATTACATTAGCCGTTAATGCAACATGTAATTATTCTGTATGAGAAATTAAAAAAATTAAAATTAACGAAGTTACTAAAACTAACTATGACATTCTCTTTCCTTAATTATGCCAAGCGACATGAAGAAATTAAAGCAAATGCTCAAGAACACCCTGTATATTTATGAAGCCGACAATACAAAGTAAGGATTGTATGTTGAGCAAAACCCTTAACTAATCCCACACATTATCCACCCCAATTACACGTCTTACAGGGAAGCTTATTGTCAATAGCCACAATAGCCAGAAATTACGCAAATCCGATGACAACGATTCACATGGCCCTTGCACAATGCACTTTTACTCCATGCAAAACATAGACAATGACATCTTCCCATAGCACGATCGTCCATGGTTTGTTAGCTTTTTTGATCGAAAGTGAATCGATTGTTAAGACGAGGTTGTTGAACGAGTTGTTTACTTTTGCGAGCCGTTTTTGCGATCGGCTTAGCCGTGAAATTAATTGCCAATGTCAGAAGTGAAGCGAGTTTGTAGCATTAACAAAAAAGCTTACCTAACCGTACTCTATAGCGACTGCGCGAATTTGATAGTGTGTGTATCTCGCTCTCACCAATTAACAACGAGCAAGATGCAAACATTACGTATCGTTATAGAGGTAATATTCATTCAGCGAAAATCAGGATAAGTGCGAAAGTACGACGCAGATGGCGCAACAATCGTTTTCATTCCTAGTTTCCATGTGACCGAGACTTGGACTCTGAGTTCAAGGCTTCAAACGTTAAAAAACGCGTCTGCGTCTCCGTTTTAGCTTCAAAAATGCTGTCGTATGTCTCACTATTGGGCTGTTCTCCTCATAGAGAGAGGCCTGAGATGGTTATCCACGAATATCAGCAGTCTGATAATGCTATCACAGATCAAATATACTACAGATACCCAATCCCATAGTAAAAACGCGAGCCGTCCTAAGTATTATTCCGGAGTAGCATAAAGTAAAGTCAAAATATGCTAATAGATGGCGCCATAAAATTGATGCTACAATGTCGGTTTTCAGCGACATCTATTGTAGCTAGGACACACTCAATCCACCCAATGCCTATTATACGTTGCAATGTGTCACTAGATGGCGTTGCACCGCCCTCAGCGCTCAAAGTTGTAAGGTAGGTACTATCGCACATCGCACTACGTCTGCAGCGCAGGCGACCTTGAGAGGCCCTGCACTAGGTTGCTTGTGTCGTATTCGTATCGTATTTTATCTTACTGAAACAACTAATGCTTTAGTGATCGCGCAAATAAATGTTATTTCAAATAATAATAAATATGTTTATAGGTAAATTAATAATAAGTTAAATGTACCTACATGAATGAATTGACCAAGGAGGTTTATGTTTATTAAGTGTTTAAACATAATAAAAAAATATAACTGACTTCAACAAAAGGAGGTTCTAAGTTTGACCAGTATGAATGTATGTATGTATGTTTGTTTGTTTGTTTCCGATTATTTCATGTTTGGCTAAACCGATTTTAATGCGGTTTTCGGACAAGGATTTGTTACATTTAGGAGACGGTTTCAGTACTTTAACCGACTTCAAAAAAGGAGTTTCTCCGTTTGATTATGTGTGTGGCCGCGATTATCTCACGTCTGGCTGAACCGTAAGTACTCGCAATGATTCCAGACGCGGCTGGTAGTTAGGTATGTCCGCGAATGATTCAGAACATCTTTGCGGTTGTTTTCCTTTTCGAGTCTTCTCTTTCACATACTTCTCGAACATTCCGTAACTTCCGTATAGCTTTCTCTTTCTAATAGTGCTGTCTCTTTCACTCCTTAGAGAAATTACGCCATATACTGAATTATACTTCAGGGGCCCATAAGGGGTCCTGAAAATGCCCGATAACAGGTTTTCAGGTTATTGTGCCATCTGGTACAGGCTGGTCTGAAACGCACTGAAGACTTGTCTCTGGTGCCTGAAAACAACGGCAACCGGGGTCAATTTTAAATCTTCTGGCATGTGAAAGAGGCACCTCTGGAACGGCCCGAAATCACTTCTGAGCCTGCTGAAAACGCTTCTAAAACATTAAAAATCACATATAAAGTTTTGATCTCACCTACGACGTAAACTGTGCTATCTGGTAAGGGGTTGCCTGAAACGAGCTGAAAACGTGTTTGAGGCGCCTGAAAGCAACGGTAAATTGTGAATCGTCTGGTGTGCGAAAGTGCCACCTCTGGAATGGCCTGAAATCACTATTCAGCCTGCTTAAAATGCTTTTAAGGCATGATAAGTCACATAGGTACCTACGGAAGATTGTACCCAAGTACCTCCCTACCTACATAACTAAAAAATGTTTAGATATATTTCGCATCTCTTAAAAGCATTAATTTAAGTATAAACGGAAGATGACTGATGCTCATAATTGTCATCACGGAAAGTTAGGCCAAACCCCACATACACTTGCAAATTCTTGCACACTGCGGTAATGTGTATGTACACAGTGCATAATAGAAATAAAATAAAATAATACGATTTACATGGTTGTGTAAACGAGCGCGCATTACACACGGAGCGACAGAAATAAACAAAAACATTCATACATGTGTGCAAGCGAGATATCCTTATATCTTACAATCACGTCTGTAAATAAGAGGCCGTGTCATTGCGATTGAAAAAAGTAGATTTCGATTTGATAATAATCTCAGTCCATTCCATTCCTCACGCACGAACATGAAAGAAAGCGTAATGGACTGATCTCAATATCAAATCAAAAAGTGCCATCGTTTTACTCCTGGTACCTAGTTATATCCCTCGCTTACCTGGTGCAGGATAAGATACGATCAATTTAACTATGTGACCTCCTATTGCCAATATCTACAACGGTCATATAGGTCTCACTTATACTGAACAGGTGGTGAATCATGGGTATTCGCGTCTTGAGTCTAATCTAGATAGCGTCAGCAAACAAAGTCAATAATTAAACAATATACTAACTTCATAATGAAACAGAATAAAATAAAATATGGTATTATAAGTTGAAATCTTCTTTGCTATTATTGAAATGTACATGCTCCACAAATAATTAAACATATAAATAATGTTAAATAATATTGAAATTAAACACTTTAGAACGTATTAATCGCGTTTATTAACACCATGACCCTACGTTTCGAGCCCTTCACAGCAATCGTTTTTACAGGGTTAAGATGATGACTGAGAGAATTCGAATTCTCCCCGTCAATCAACAACTTTGTTGTTAAGAACGGTAGGGTCATGGTGTTAATACTCGTAAACGCGATTAATCCGTTCTAAAGTGTTTAATTTCAATGAATAACAATCGCGGTAACAGAAGACAATGTTAAATACATAATATGTTTGTTTCGATGTGTATCCAATATAAGTCCATTTCAATTATTAACTTATTAAAAGAAATAGACTTAATAGACACACAAAGCAGAACAAAAAAGTCAAGTCGAAAAGGAGCTTATTGTCGCAAGCATTAAGTGTCAAATTTATACACAGAACTACCAACACTGTTAAATCTTTATTAGGCTGTTCGCACTTAATAAATCGTCTCGTTTCAAATAAAACTAGTTTTCATATAGCCCGCATAGTGCCGCAACTGCAGCACTTTTATTGCTTAATATTTTTGGCTGATTGAGTATCCTTATTTTATTTTATTCTATGTTAATGATTTTAATAAACCTAACTGAAACAGTAGATACCAGTTTTTTTTAAGTTTTAAATGTGAGAAATTTCAGTTACGTTTTATGAAATAGAGTTCAATATGACTGTCAATAAATGGAAGCAATGAAATAATTGTTCACCACTGCTATTAACATTTTAATAACAATATCAAAATCAAAACTCAATCACTTTTCTGCTGAGTGAAGTACAACGTTTTTCATCACACAAACGCGAGGAAAATGACATCAAGTAGGTACACGTTCAAAATCATGGGATATTATAAAGTCAGATCTACAAGTTCATGTAAATGAACAATAAAAAATCACGAGACTTTTGTTCTATTCCTTTAAAAATTTCAGCCTTATTACGTATACGTAAAGGCAATATGGTAAACAAACTTATTACCATACCAATTATGATCTAATTAATACTGTCACATTGTCGTGTATACAGTGTGTATCTTTTGCAACCGGCAATATTTAAGAAGGTTATTATACAGTGTGTATTCTGTATATTACCACAAACTTTAACCAGGCCAAGGTTTTAGTGCTAAGAACCCATACAACAAGTAATTATAAGTTTGGTCCTAACTAACAGAGCGAGATTATTTAAAAAATAATAATTGAGCAGCAATGTATTGCACGATCAATCCGTAAGTTATCGCTTGTTTGTGACAGTTCTTACGTCAAGTCAGCTAAACCACAGCGTAAGGATGTATTCTATACAGTGGGTTAACTCCGTCGATTTCTGGGTCATCGATGGGGGGCGCGCGGGGAGGAAATGCCGCCGGATTTCTATGAAAATTTGGCGGTCTATTTTAAGGGGTGTAAAATGGAAATTAGTTTGCCAATCAGACTGTAATATCTTTCGCATAGTTTTTGACAACCCTGAGCCTCAGCACGACCACCGAGCCGAGCCGCTGGCCGTGTATGAAGTTACCTCACTGTATGGAATACATCCATACGCTGTGGCTAAACTAAGTACGACGTATTGAACAAAAGTAAAGTAGCAATACATTGCGTGCTAAATTATTTTGTATAAAAAAATTAAAGTAGTCATATTTAATTGAAACATATGAAAATAGATTCTTTAGGGCTTGGACTAATAACCCTTTACATATGCGGTAATATCAAAAATACACGCTGTATAGCTGATGCAGAACCCAAATAAATAAAATAGTGTGCCTTAATTTTACCCTAAATTTTCATAAATCATCGATACCGAGCGCGCGGCGGTGCATCAGAGTACTTACCTAAACAAAAGGCTTGCAAAAGCGACAATGACCTTGCTGCGAACCGATAACGTCCCGCCCCGCCCCTCTAACTCATTCCCTAGTCCCTTACAAAAAAGGTGTTTCCTACTAATCATCAGTCATGCGCACGCGGCATTATTTCGTGATACTGAAGGCCTAGTAGGTATAAAAATAGTACGACATTAACTTCTCGACCGCGTTAGCGTATTGAGGGGTCAAAATATGAAAGTTGCGGGATGATTTAAATAAACGGCAAACATAATTTGAACTCTCGATACGCTAACGCGATCGAGAAGTAAGTGTCATACAACTTTTATACTAGGCCTCTGGGCTTGTACCACGAAAATCGAACGATTGCGGATTTGTATCTCTATCTCTGTCACACTTGCATATTCGAGTGACAAAGAGGTTTTTCCGTCAATGCCAATTTTCGATGTTCGTGGTAGGCCCGCTGGTCCCAAATGATCACGTTGTTGACTCATTGGTCGCCATCACACGGCTAATTCAAGTTAGGTCCCAAAACCTGTATTTGATGGCACACGAACGTGCGCCTGGTAGGTACCATATCTTCTACTTTTACTTAGATCAATGCTTAAAAGTAAATCAGAATCTTGAAGAACTTGACCGATTTTTTCACATGTAAAGATTTGCTTTAAAATAAAACACTTCTTTTGACAAAAATCGTGTACTTATCACATTCCATTCCCTTGCCGAGATCGGGTGTTTGAGGGCAGTAATTCCGTATAAACGCGGTACCCCATCATGCATAAATATTGCAGATCTGTAGGTCAAGTTATACTAGGCTGACGTGCGCTTGCAACAATACCATACTGCCCGTGCCCACCCGCGGGGGCCCACCGCAAGCCCGAGCCCGACGTTCCAAATATTCCAATCACACATCAAGCATAAGCGAGTCAAACATTCTGACGTTCCAAAGTAAGAAAGTTTTCAAACCGCATGATACTTGTGGCTCCCGAGGTCTCGTAATATTGACAAATGTTCGACTCACCGCGTCACCGCGCACGTTTAGAACACGGTACGGCTGACTAACACAATAGAGTAAAATATTAAGTAAGTTATCTCAGGTGGACAGCAACATGGGAACTGCAAATTGAGTGTAGCAAAAATGTTGGTGATCCCTTTAAGGGCGTTATCATTATGGTATATTACTGATTAGGAAAAAACACATCCGAGTGCACCGAGAGTTCCGTACAAACTCTAGTTATCGCATTCATCCATAAACATGACGGAGAAAAATATTTATTATTTATATATTATTAAATATTTATTTATTTATCTATAGAAAGATTGGGGTCACTCGAATGCACGGCATAGAGTTAGGCTGAGTTTGTTTTTCATTGATAAATCTTTATCACGCTAATCGATATTATTCGACGAGAGAATGAAGCGCGTGAGTTTTCCCGATTCTACTTGGATAGTCCATCGTTTGTATGTATGTATATGTTTGTTCGACGATAATTCGAGTACCATTGATTGGATCATTGTGAAATTAGGCAGATCATTAGATGAGATAAATATATATTTTTTAAGTTTGAATATGATATCAGCTAAATTGATCAAGGGGTTGCCGGGATATTGGGGTCGCGAGTTAACGATCGGGGCAAACAGTGGTTAGTATTGCGGTTGATTTTCAAATTTACTTAGTTCGGAAAAGTTTTTTGAATATAAAAAAAGATATTTCTACATAAACTTCGGAGATAGGTACAAGCCGTGGGAATGTTATATGTTTTTTACATTTCCGTTTATTTGTAAAAAAATAAAATAATGATAATCAATTAGTCCCGGAGAAGAACGTCTTTCTCCGGGACTACGGGGATAATGTCGCTCTGGAAACGTCGGAGGTTAGTTTTCAATGTTTTACGCGATTAAGCCCCGTTGTAGTAAAAAAAAATGGTACTTATCCCAAAAAATATGTTCTTCCCGCTTATATATTTTTTTCCTCTTTTACCAGAACACACGATACCTAGTAAGTAAGCTCTTAAAAAGCTGATCAGCATTTTTACAGCCTATTTGTTATGTTATTTATTATAAGGATATCTCTTATTTTATATTTAGAGTTAGGTACGTCAAAATAGCGGTTTATTACGATATCTGTAAAAGATATTATATTATCTAGTACACATCTCAATAGAGTTCGACTAAGCTGAGCTTGCATCGATTTTGATAGCACAGACTGTAAAAGTATTAAGTAAACGTCATAATTTCATAGAAGTTTGACGTATACGTACAATAACACATGCGCAGTATGTGCTATCAAAATCATTGCAAACTTAGCTTGGTTTGACTCTACAAGAAAGCAATAGGTATAAACACATACGTACGCGGATACACGTAAAAATGATCAGGCACACAGCAGGCAGGCAGGCAGTTTATTGCGTCAAGACTTAAACAAACTTTTTGTGAATTTTATTTTAATGCAAATAATACGTTAATACTCGCTCTTAGTGTTACAAATTAGATATTCCAGAACATATATAAGTTACAATACTCTACTAAGTTATATTACTGTTTTATTGTTATACTGTGGTGAAATAGGACAAGTAGACACTTGTGTCTCGGGCGCAAGGTCACAGCAGTACAAAATGAAAAGTTTTGACGCGTATTTAAACATCAAATCTTGCAATAATGCGTTATTTACACAATACTTCATTCATTATGTAGGATGTTCTTCTGTATTGATTTATGTTTATTATGTTTGGGCGAATATTGACTTATTTCTCGTGCAACGCCATCTAGATTTCGTAATGGGTAACGTTTGTGTTATTAATTTTTTCACAAGTCAAGTAAGATAGCACTGTTGTTGATATTTTTAAATGTGGTAACATTTAGTTTGTGTTTGCATTGACTAAAGATTTGTTTAATGAATGATTTTTGAATAATTATTGCGCCGCCTGGTATCGCTGACGTTTTAGGCGGTCGTATTTTAATGTATGGAGTTGAGCCTAAATATAACAAATGCCTTTCAGAAATCCGCATAAAAATCGGTTCAGTCAAACACGAGATAATCGGGAACAAACATACCTAAATAGATTTATGGGTACGGGTCAAACTGAGAACCTCCTTTTTTTAAAGGTGGACAAAAACGAAACGCAGACATAAACCTGCAGGATTTCCCCGCTGTGTTTTACACTCAAAGGCAATGCAAACGGGTCAGTTTCCTTCCATACACGCCTCTGCGCAAAGCATTCCAGCGGTGGCACCATCTAGTGATAATACAAAATATTACTTAGACAGCTCGTTAACTCCTACGGGCTGCTGCTCGCGAACTAAGCGGCTGCAATATAGGTGAAATTTACAATAATGTACAATAATGCATTGAATTTGAGTTATTATGATATATTTTTTTATTATACGACATCTTTAATTTATTACACTATAAATATCACGTAATCTTTAAGGGTAAAGATTTCGTAATGGTAAATCGAGACTTATAGCGCCATCTATGGCATCGATTTAACATTAATTATATTGAGTACGGGTTGGGAGGACATGATGCTATAATCATACAAGTTGCGCGTACACGCGAGGGCGATTGCTGTCAAATGTGGATAACCTTTTAAAATAGCCAGAAAATGTCATAAAATTCTGAAAAACTGCGTGCGTAGCCAAGATGCCAATCGCTCACGCTTCAGCGAATTGTAGTCAACAATGGCAGTTGCGTTTCGTTCGCGACTGAGTCTTAGCGATTGGCATCTTGGCTACGCACGCTGCTGTCTTATCCAGTAAGTACAACGCTATTCACTTGGCATCTTAGCCCTGCAGTCTCATTTCTCATTAGATGTTTGTGTTGCTAAAAACATTTAATTTAAAAATATATACAGTAGGTCCTTGAGGCATTGTACCTAGGATGCTGGCGGCATTTCCTCGTTGTATCGCAATGCTGATACGTTGTGCGAGGAAGCCACCAGCTCTTCGGTCACCAGTAACATCGACCACAAGTTTCGCGATTTCTACGAAAAACTTGCGTGCGCTGAGACTTCATGGACCAAGACCCCGACCCCGAATGGTACAAAAAAGTACTCCCTGCCCAGGCTCTTATATTTGTTACGTTTTAAATTTCTTTGTGGTAAATATCTTCGTTTAACAAAATATTTGAATAAGTACCTACTACATTTGAGGTGAGGAAGACTATGATCTAGATTAGTAGATAGCGATCATGAGACAAACGCGTGCCAAATGCACGATTGCTATCAAACGCAGTCACGACACCCAACAATAGGTTTATATAACCATAGGTAATGTACGTGCCATAGTTATGTATATGTCGCAATGAGTTAATAGCTGACTTAGTTTACTTTCATGTTAGATACTATTAATTTATAAGATATGAAATTATGAGCAAATGAAGTCTTTAGCTAGAGTCAAAACCACGTTGTCTCTTCCAAGCAGCTGCCAATCTTTAAAGTGACCGAGTGAGAAACCTAACCTTTTTTATTTTGGTTACAATAGATTTTTTTAAGTTTATTTTATGAAGTAAACAAACACTGTAGGTACTTAAAATACTATCTGCCAAACTGCAATGCAGTTTGTCGGCAGAAACACTTAATTACATCGTAAGTAGTGCAAATGTACTTAATCCATTTTGACTTGTAAGAATGCCCTGGAGGCCTTGCAGAATACATTTGTGAATTTTGTCTTTAGGTAGTAGGAAAACAGTGGCTTTAATTTACCTATAGGTACAATTGAAATTGAGCTTTATGTTCTATTGCACTGCGTTGATAGTCAGACATCTGTCCAGCAGCGATTTTAAATTAGAATATAAATTGGTATAAAACACGAACGGCTCCACCGACCGTGCAACCAGAGCGTGAACTCTCTACAAAGAGTCAAATGTAAACAGTGGCCGTTTACCCACCACGCCTCTGCGACTGTAGCTACTATGCTGTTATTCGACTATGATTTTTACAGCTCGTGACATGAACTCTATCAACAATCTGAATATCATAGGCTATTTACATTGAGGTAAGGTAGTTACGGCGTGTATAATTGTATGTTCTAAATATAAGATGTTTTTTTTAAATATATTTCAGGAAATAATTTAATTGCAAAAAACACGTCAAATTAAATACAAGGTCAAATACACAAAAGATAACTAAAAAAAGGATAGAAGACAAATACTACATAAAAAAGCAACACACGTACAGAAAAAAGCAACAACCCCACAGAAATTACGCTAAAACGTCCCCCACCCCAAGTCGCTTCCCCATGGTACTGGCTACATTTCCCCGCTGGATGGTAATGTCATGTCCTCCCAACCCGTACTCAATATAATTAATGTTAAATCGATGCCATAGATGGCGCTATAAGTCTCGATTTACCATTACGAAATCTTTACCCTTAAAGATTACGTGATATTTATAGTGTAATAAATTAAAGATGTCGTATAATAAAAAAATATATCATAATAACTCAAATTCAATGCATTATTGTACATTATTGTAAATTTCACCTATATTGCAGCCGCTTAGTTCGCGAGCAGCAGCCCGTAGGAGTTAACGAGCTGTCTAAGTAATATTTTGTATTATCACTAGATGGTGCCACCGCTGGAATGCTTTGCGCAGAGGCGTGTATGGAAGGAAACTGACCCGTTTGCATTGCCTTTGAGTGTAAAACACAGCGGGGAAATCCTGCAGGTTTATGTCTGCGTTTCGTTTTTGTCCACCTTTAAAAAAAGGAGGTTCTCAGTTTGACCCGTACCCATAAATCTATTTAGGTATGTTTGTTCCCGATTATCTCGTGTTTGACTGAACCGATTTTTATGCGGATTTCTGAAAGGCATTTGTTATATTTAGGCTCAACTCCATACATTAAAATACGACCGCCTAAAACGTCAGCGATACCAGGCGGCGCAATAATTATTCAAAAATCATTCATTAAACAAATCTTTAGTCAATGCAAACACAAACTAAATGTTACCACATTTAAAAATATCAACAACAGTGCTATCTTACTTGACTTGTGAAAAAATTAATAACACAAACGTTACCCATTACGAAATCTAGATGGCGTTGCACGAGAAATAAGTCAATATTCGCCCAAACATAATAAACATAAATCAATACAGAAGAACATCCTACATAATGAATGAAGTATTGTGTAAATAACGCATTATTGCAAGATTTGATGTTTAAATACGCGTCAAAACTTTTCATTTTGTACTGCTGTGACCTTGCGCCCGAGACACAAGTGTCTACTTGTCCTATTTCACCACAGTATAACAATAAAACAGTAATATAACTTAGTAGAGTATTGTAACTTATATATGTTCTGGAATATCTAATTTGTAACACTAAGAGCGAGTATTAACGTATTATTTGCATTAAAATAAAATTCACAAAAAGTTTGTTTAAGTCTTGACGCAATAAACTGCCTGCCTGCCTGCTGTGTGCCTGATCATTTTTACGTGTATCCGCGTACGTATGTGTTTATACCTATTGCTTTCTTGTAGAGTCAAACCAAGCTAAGTTTGCAATGATTTTGATAGCACATACTGCGCATGTGTTATTGTACGTATACGTCAAACTTCTATGAAATTATGACGTTTACTTAATACTTTTACAGTCTGTGCTATCAAAATCGATGCAAGCTCAGCTTAGTCGAACTCTATTGAGATGTGTACTAGATAATATAATATCTTTTACAGATATCGTAATAAACCGCTATTTTGACGTACCTAACTCTAAATATAAAATAAGAGATATCCTTATAATAAATAACATAACAAATAGGCTGTAAAAATGCTGATCAGCTTTTTAAGAGCTTACTTACTAGGTATCGTGTGTTCTGGTAAAAGAGGAAAAAAATATATAAGCGGGAAGAACATATTTTTTGGGATAAGTACCATTTTTTTTTACTACAACGGGGCTTAATCGCGTAAAACATTGAAAACTAACCTCCGACGTTTCCAGAGCGACATTATCCCCGTAGTCCCGGAGAAAGACGTTCTTCTCCGGGACTAATTGATTATCATTATTTTATTTTTTTACAAATAAACGGAAATGTAAAAAACATATAACATTCCCACGGCTTGTACCTATCTCCGAAGTTTATGTAGAAATATCTTTTTTTATATTCAAAAAACTTTTCCGAACTAAGTAAATTTGAAAATCAACCGCAATACTAACCACTGTTTGCCCCGATCGTTAACTCGCGACCCCAATATCCCGGCAACCCCTTGATCAATTTAGCTGATATCATATTCAAACTTAAAAAATATATATTTATCTCATCTAATGATCTGCCTAATTTCACAATGATCCAATCAATGGTACTCGAATTATCGTCGAACAAACATATACATACATACAAACGATGGACTATCCAAGTAGAATCGGGAAAACTCACGCGCTTCATTCTCTCGTCGAATAATATCGATTAGCGTGATAAAGATTTATCAATGAAAAACAAACTCAGCCTAACTCTATGCCGTGCATTCGAGTGACCCCAATCTTTCTATAGATAAATAAATAAATATTTAATAATATATAAATAATAAATATTTTTCTCCGTCATGTTTATGGATGAATGCGATAACTAGAGTTTGTACGGAACTCTCGGTGCACTCGGATGTGTTTTTTCCTAATCAGTAATATACCATAATGATAACGCCCTTAAAGGGATCACCAACATTTTTGCTACACTCAATTTGCAGTTCCCATGTTGCTGTCCACCTGAGATAACTTACTTAATATTTTACTCTATTGTGTTAGTCAGCCGTACCGTGTTCTAAACGTGCGCGGTGACGCGGTGAGTCGAACATTTGTCAATATTACGAGACCTCGGGAGCCACAAGTATCATGCGGTTTGAAAACTTTCTTACTTTGGAACGTCAGAATGTTTGACTCGCTTATGCTTGATGTGTGATTGGAATATTTGGAACGTCGGGCTCGGGCTTGCGGTGGGCCCCCGCGGGTGGGCACGGGCAGTATGGTATTGTTGCAAGCGCACGTCAGCCTAGTATAACTTGACCTACAGATCTGCAATATTTATGCATGATGGGGTACCGCGTTTATACGGAATTACTGCCCTCAAACACCCGATCTCGGCAAGGGAATGGAATGTGATAAGTACACGATTTTTGTCAAAAGAAGTGTTTTATTTTAAAGCAAATCTTTACATGTGAAAAAATCGGTCAAGTTCTTCAAGATTCTGATTTACTTTTAAGCATTGATCTAAGTAAAAGTAGAAGATATGGTACCTACCAGGCGCACGTTCGTGTGCCATCAAATACAGGTTTTGGGACCTAACTTGAATTAGCCGTGTGATGGCGACCAATGAGTCAACAACGTGATCATTTGGGACCAGCGGGCCTACCACGAACATCGAAAATTGGCATTGACGGAAAAACCTCTTTGTCACTCGAATATGCAAGTGTGACAGAGATAGAGATACAAATCCGCAATCGTTCGATTTTCGTGGTACAAGCCCAGAGGCCTAGTATAAAAGTTGTATGACACTTACTTCTCGATCGCGTTAGCGTATCGAGAGTTCAAATTATGTTTGCCGTTTATTTAAATCATCCCGCAACTTTCATATTTTGACCCCTCAATACGCTAACGCGGTCGAGAAGTTAATGTCGTACTATTTTTATACCTACTAGGCCTTCAGTATCACGAAATAATGCCGCGTGCGCATGACTGATGATTAGTAGGAAACACCTTTTTTGTAAGGGACTAGGGAATGAGTTAGAGGGGCGGGGCGGGACGTTATCGGTTCGCAGCAAGGTCATTGTCGCTTTTGCAAGCCTTTTGTTTAGGTAAGTACTCTGATGCACCGCCGCGCGCTCGGTATCGATGATTTATGAAAATTTAGGGTAAAATTAAGGCACACTATTTTATTTATTTGGGTTCTGCATCAGCTATACAGCGTGTATTTTTGATATTACCGCATATGTAAAGGGTTATTAGTCCAAGCCCTAAAGAATCTATTTTCATATGTTTCAATTAAATATGACTACTTTAATTTTTTTATACAAAATAATTTAGCACGCAATGTATTGCTACTTTACTTTTGTTCAATACGTCGTACTTAGTTTAGCCACAGCGTATGGATGTATTCCATACAGTGAGGTAACTTCATACACGGCCAGCGGCTCGGCTCGGTGGTCGTGCTGAGGCTCAGGGTTGTCAAAAACTATGCGAAAGATATTACAGTCTGATTGGCAAACTAATTTCCATTTTACACCCCTTAAAATAGACCGCCAAATTTTCATAGAAATCCGGCGGCATTTCCTCCCCGCGCGCCCCCCATCGATGACCCAGAAATCGACGGAGTTAACCCACTGTATAGAATACATCCTTACGCTGTGGTTTAGCTGACTTGACGTAAGAACTGTCACAAACAAGCGATAACTTACGGATTGATCGTGCAATACATTGCTGCTCAATTATTATTTTTTAAATAATCTCGCTCTGTTAGTTAGGACCAAACTTATAATTACTTGTTGTATGGGTTCTTAGCACTAAAACCTTGGCCTGGTTAAAGTTTGTGGTAATATACAGAATACACACTGTATAATAACCTTCTTAAATATTGCCGGTTGCAAAAGATACACACTGTATACACGACAATGTGACAGTATTAATTAGATCATAATTGGTATGGTAATAAGTTTGTTTACCATATTGCCTTTACGTATACGTAATAAGGCTGAAATTTTTAAAGGAATAGAACAAAAGTCTCGTGATTTTTTATTGTTCATTTACATGAACTTGTAGATCTGACTTTATAATATCCCATGATTTTGAACGTGTACCTACTTGATGTCATTTTCCTCGCGTTTGTGTGATGAAAAACGTTGTACTTCACTCAGCAGAAAAGTGATTGAGTTTTGATTTTGATATTGTTATTAAAATGTTAATAGCAGTGGTGAACAATTATTTCATTGCTTCCATTTATTGACAGTCATATTGAACTCTATTTCATAAAACGTAACTGAAATTTCTCACATTTAAAACTTAAAAAAAACTGGTATCTACTGTTTCAGTTAGGTTTATTAAAATCATTAACATAGAATAAAATAAAATAAGGATACTCAATCAGCCAAAAATATTAAGCAATAAAAGTGCTGCAGTTGCGGCACTATGCGGGCTATATGAAAACTAGTTTTATTTGAAACGAGACGATTTATTAAGTGCGAACAGCCTAATAAAGATTTAACAGTGTTGGTAGTTCTGTGTATAAATTTGACACTTAATGCTTGCGACAATAAGCTCCTTTTCGACTTGACTTTTTTGTTCTGCTTTGTGTGTCTATTAAGTCTATTTCTTTTAATAAGTTAATAATTGAAATGGACTTATATTGGATACACATCGAAACAAACATATTATGTATTTAACATTGTCTTCTGTTACCGCGATTGTTATTCATTGAAATTAAACACTTTAGAACGGATTAATCGCGTTTACGAGTATTAACACCATGACCCTACCGTTCTTAACAACAAAGTTGTTGATTGACGGGGAGAATTCGAATTCTCTCAGTCATCATCTTAACCCTGTAAAAACGATTGCTGTGAAGGGCTCGAAACGTAGGGTCATGGTGTTAATAAACGCGATTAATACGTTCTAAAGTGTTTAATTTCAATATTATTTAACATTATTTATATGTTTAATTATTTGTGGAGCATGTACATTTCAATAATAGCAAAGAAGATTTCAACTTATAATACCATATTTTATTTTATTCTGTTTCATTATGAAGTTAGTATATTGTTTAATTATTGACTTTGTTTGCTGACGCTATCTAGATTAGACTCAAGACGCGAATACCCATGATTCACCACCTGTTCAGTATAAGTGAGACCTATATGACCGTTGTAGATATTGGCAATAGGAGGTCACATAGTTAAATTGATCGTATCTTATCCTGCACCAGGTAAGCGAGGGATATAACTAGGTACCAGGAGTAAAACGATGGCACTTTTTGATTTGATATTGAGATCAGTCCATTACGCTTTCTTTCATGTTCGTGCGTGAGGAATGGAATGGACTGAGATTATTATCAAATCGAAATCTACTTTTTTCAATCGCAATGACACGGCCTCTTATTTACAGACGTGATTGTAAGATATAAGGATATCTCGCTTGCACACATGTATGAATGTTTTTGTTTATTTCTGTCGCTCCGTGTGTAATGCGCGCTCGTTTACACAACCATGTAAATCGTATTATTTTATTTTATTTCTATTATGCACTGTGTACATACACATTACCGCAGTGTGCAAGAATTTGCAAGTGTATGTGGGGTTTGGCCTAACTTTCCGTGATGACAATTATGAGCATCAGTCATCTTCCGTTTATACTTAAATTAATGCTTTTAAGAGATGCGAAATATATCTAAACATTTTTTAGTTATGTAGGTAGGGAGGTACTTGGGTACAATCTTCCGTAGGTACCTATGTGACTTATCATGCCTTAAAAGCATTTTAAGCAGGCTGAATAGTGATTTCAGGCCATTCCAGAGGTGGCACTTTCGCACACCAGACGATTCACAATTTACCGTTGCTTTCAGGCGCCTCAAACACGTTTTCAGCTCGTTTCAGGCAACCCCTTACCAGATAGCACAGTTTACGTCGTAGGTGAGATCAAAACTTTATATGTGATTTTTAATGTTTTAGAAGCGTTTTCAGCAGGCTCAGAAGTGATTTCGGGCCGTTCCAGAGGTGCCTCTTTCACATGCCAGAAGATTTAAAATTGACCCCGGTTGCCGTTGTTTTCAGGCACCAGAGACAAGTCTTCAGTGCGTTTCAGACCAGCCTGTACCAGATGGCACAATAACCTGAAAACCTGTTATCGGGCATTTTCAGGACCCCTTATGGGCCCCTGAAGTATAATTCAGTATATGGCGTAATTTCTCTAAGGAGTGAAAGAGACAGCACTATTAGAAAGAGAAAGCTATACGGAAGTTACGGAATGTTCGAGAAGTATGTGAAAGAGAAGACTCGAAAAGGAAAACAACCGCAAAGATGTTCTGAATCATTCGCGGACATACCTAACTACCAGCCGCGTCTGGAATCATTGCGAGTACTTACGGTTCAGCCAGACGTGAGATAATCGCGGCCACACACATAATCAAACGGAGAAACTCCTTTTTTGAAGTCGGTTAAAGTACTGAAACCGTCTCCTAAATGTAACAAATCCTTGTCCGAAAACCGCATTAAAATCGGTTTAGCCAAACATGAAATAATCGGAAACAAACAAACAAACATACATACATACATTCATACTGGTCAAACTTAGAACCTCCTTTTGTTGAAGTCAGTTATATTTTTTTATTATGTTTAAACACTTAATAAACATAAACCTCCTTGGTCAATTCATTCATGTAGGTACATTTAACTTATTATTAATTTACCTATAAACATATTTATTATTATTTGAAATAACATTTATTTGCGCGATCACTAAAGCATTAGTTGTTTCAGTAAGATAAAATACGATACGAATACGACACAAGCAACCTAGTGCAGGGCCTCTCAAGGTCGCCTGCGCTGCAGACGTAGTGCGATGTGCGATAGTACCTACCTTACAACTTTGAGCGCTGAGGGCGGTGCAACGCCATCTAGTGACACATTGCAACGTATAATAGGCATTGGGTGGATTGAGTGTGTCCTAGCTACAATAGATGTCGCTGAAAACCGACATTGTAGCATCAATTTTATGGCGCCATCTATTAGCATATTTTGACTTTACTTTATGCTACTCCGGAATAATACTTAGGACGGCTCGCGTTTTTACTATGGGATTGGGTATCTGTAGTATATTTGATCTGTGGTAATGTCTAATCTAATGACCCGCTGACTCGATAAGGCCCTTTTCAAATCTTACTTCAATTTGCCGAATTTGCCTAACTGTTAAAAAACAAAAATATAAGTACACTCAGAAACAAAAACTTTAGAATCACAAATAACTTTTAGTAAGTGAAAATTATGGTCGTTGTTTCTTAACATCGTGCAGCGTTATAATCTTGATAAGAATGTAATTGCAGTAGTAAAAGTAAAATAAATAATGCAGCGCGATACTGTGCAAAAAAATAATTACCTCAGAATCTACTATCCGATTTACGAACCAAAATTACGTAGATTACATTTTAACGCTTGCAGCGTGTGGCTACGTCAATAAAGTGTTCATAAAAATCGTAAGATTCGTAGAATCGAACCCCGTTAACTTTTCCAAGCAAATGAACCGTCACACTTTAGAGTTTCATTTATTTAAAAACAAACATTACATAAAATTATAAGGACTTGGCAATGCGTCTAATAGAAGCTACGGGTGACAGGAGGCCTGGCTCGTATACCTTGCGCAACGCATTGGACTTTCCGTCCAGGGCCTATACCACGAAAATCGAACGATTGCGGATTTGTGTCTCCATCTCTGTCACACTTGCATATTGGAGTGACAAAGAGGTTTTCCCGTCAATGCCAATTTTCGATATTCGTGGTAGGCGTGCAGTTCAGCGCGGCAATTCCGCCAGCCTTCTTGGCACCCTGCCAGAAGGCACCAAGTGGAAGCCAGTTTTTTATTTGTTTTTTTTTTTTCACTTTAAAGTGATATTTTTAAAACGTCATACTTTTATTCAATTATGACGTTTACTTAACACTTTCACAGTTTGTGCTATCATTATCTAGGAAACTTAGCTTAGACAGACTCTACACAGCAGAATTACCAAAACGGTCAAAAGAGTACTTACTTTTACAGTCAATCAATTGGAACACTAGGCCACTCTAAAACCATGTCAAAATGACAAGCAGTAAGAGATTTCTTACAATCTGATTTATAGCGTCACTATGATATAGTCCTACAGTGTCCTATGGTTCCAATTGGTTGACTGTACAGTACTAAGCCACTCTAGAACCTGATTTATAGCGTCACAATGACATTGTCCTTAAGTGGCCTAGGGTCCACTAGGGTGACCGTGACCGTACCTATTTACCGGTTTTTATTTGATTAACAAAAACATCGTGTCTAAGTGGTTTATTTTTTGGGACTTACCTATTCTTTGTCGAATAAATTATTTGTTAGATATCTTTCTCTGCATAGTCTGCATAATACTCTGGATACGTGCTGGTTCTCGTGAGGATAATTATGATCCACAGCCATCGGCCGAGCCAATTACGGTGGATTTCCAACCGGCGCAGACCATTTTATCGGCACTAATTCTCACTTTTACTCGGACACCGCACGCTAGACCAAATCTCACTTGTACGTGATTACATGTAATAATTAGCTAGAAACATTCCATAGAATTTGTTACCGTGTCACCTATTTTAAGCACCTTAGATTATTATTTTGCTATGACATATTCAAAATTGGCCCTTCTAGATGAAATGCCAAATTCAATATGCCAAATGGCATTTTATCGTTTCTCAGACTTTTCATTGACAAAGTCGAGCACCTCGTCAACACCTAGTGTCAATCCATTTATTGAATTTAACTATCGTTTGTTCAATTAGCTTCTTAAATTTCTTGATCAAAGTTCATCCGGATTGAAGAAACCCCGTGGCCACCGTAGCCGGAACTGACGAGCAGAAAATAGCAATCTCCAGTTTCCATCGCATTTCTCGGTGCGTTCCTATCTAGGTGACTCGAGCACCCTCATTACCCGCCATCGAAAGTGAAACTCAAGTATACGTTACACTGGGTTGTTTTGTCAATGTCACTTCACTGAGGATAAATACTCGGTGACGTCATGATACCTACCTACAGAGTACAGTGTGCATACCATGAGTTATTTTCGATTGCGACTGCGACATTTGAAAGTATGTTCGTCTTGCTCCTACCACTCCTCTGGCAGGAGCGAGACGGACATACTGTCGAATGCCGCAGTCGCAATGGAATGCAACTCATGGTAAGCACACAGGATTGCTATTTTATCGACTATCACGCCATACGTAATTTTCGCACTTACGTTATGTTATGTTATAGGGGGGACGCTCGGGCGGAATCGGGCGGGCTGTCGAGAACCTGTCCTCATTCACCCTATTTCCCTGTTGCTGGAGCTGTAGGTTACTGTCCCAGGGGCATTCCCCTCTTCCTTCTAGCCTCCTTGTCGTCTTACAGAACCTCAGAACATCCCTATAAGGTCGACGTCCTTTAGCTCCTTCTTCAGCTTATCCGCTTACATAACGCATTCCGCCAGAATATGCTCGCTGGTTTCCTCTCGCCCACTATGAGGGCAGGCTGCCTTGTTGCTTATACCTATCGCCTTAAGATGCCTGTTAAGGGTGTTGTGTCCATTGATGATCCCGGCCAACAACCTCAGATTGGTTTGTCACAGCTTCATAAGGTTTAAATTTACTAAAACAGGGCTTAATCGTGTATAATGTCAACCTCAGCCAGTCTTTCTCCGGGACCACGGGGACAATGTCGCCCTTGAAACGTCGGAGGTTTGTTTTCAAAGTTTATACACGATTAAGCCCCGTTTTAGTAAATTTATAATGTGTGAAAATCGTGAAAGTTTAAATAAGTGTTTCATAAGGTTTTTCAGCTTAGCTTGCCTGCGAGCAGTTATTTACTTCCACTCTCTCTCTGCTTCCATCTCTTTCACTTTTGTGACTTCAGCCGACATGGGTAGATTTTCGCACTTCAAAAACTTGTTACAACGGGACAGCCACGGTGATAGTCGGTATAAAACCGACCATATTAGACTAGCAGCTAGCAGGTATAGTAAAATGAATCAGACCAAGCTAAGTTTGTATCGAGTTTGATATTATAGATAGTTCTTCTGTTGGCCAACAAATATGTAGGTAAAAATGTACAAAAAAAAACACGTTTCCTTTTTTTTCATTCTTTGAATACTCTTCAGAACTCCTTAAATAGTAGATTGTATATCAAGGCTATAAAGTAGCCCATTTTAGGCGAGGCTATTTAGCCCGAGTGCAACGAGGACCAATACAGTAGTCGAGGATAAAATGGGTATTTATGCCCGAGGTATACACTCTGCTATTCACTTCGATTGTAAGGAAAATATTAGGTTTTATTTCACTTTAAATCGTTGAAAATGTAACATCCATTCTCGCGCGCTTGGGTTCTCCCCGACGCGCGCCGGTCGCAGGTGGCCGGGAGCTCGGGGTGCGAAGCCGCGGCCGGCCCGTTCCACCTGCGATGTTACTTTATGCCCTAGAACATGAAAAGCGATTTTGTGTCGCCTAGCCATGCTTTAAAGGCGAACTTCTCGAGCAAGAGAAATGAAAATGTACTTATTGGTGATATCACGAAAATCCTCTCTCCGGGAAGTTTGACCCTTTTACCCCTTCTTTACATTTGAATATTAGTAGGCTAGGCGCTCGTTAATCCGGCGCGCGGCAGTCCGGCGCGCCCAGTAATCCTGCTATTTACGGCTCAAATGGCCCGCTCTACAATCCAGCAGTTACACAGCCAAACGCCGGTTACAAAGCGGTTCCATTTTTTTGTATATATCTTTTTTCATTGTGTCCATTTATACTAATATACGCAAAATTTTAGAACCGGAGTACCGAGCGCTTACTGTATATAATAAAAACATGTCAGTCTTCTAAATGTATGTATATTAACGTATGGCTCGTTAATGTGCTATCTTCAACGCAGTCCACCTATGTAATGTCACTATAAATTAATAATCTTGTCCACATAATTATATCTAACTGGAGTTTGCATGAGATTCGCAACGTAACAAATCCGCGCTAAAAACACTTTTATTTTCATGGGCAGAAGGTCGGATTTGAGGTGGCGTAGTGGGTTTGCTGGAGCGTGGTGCGGCATAAAAATGCGGCGCGCTGTTTTCTCGGCGAATAGCTGGAGTGAAACGTTGCACGGTCGCTGCGTGCGCGCAGCGCGGGATTCTGTTGGCGACGTATGCTGGTATTAGACTTACCGAAATTGTAGGAACACTTAAGGATGACTCAGACTAGAACGGGACGGGACGATCTGTTAATTTCTATGGGAAAAAATCACGTGATAGGTGGAACCCTCGGAGTTCACGTGACGATTTCTATAGAAACTGACAGATCGGCCCGGCCCGGTCATATTAAAGATAAGATAAGATAAGAATCATTTATTCGTGACGATCACACACAACACATAATAAAAGAACAAAAACAGGAAAACAGAATTGTTGTGTGCATCACGAAATGGACCCAACTCAGCATAATGCTAGTTTTGAAGCTAGCGCTGGCCTTCCGTAGGGCCCATTCGATGATGCCACGAAAAGTAACACATAAAAGGACTAGAAACATAACAGTATAAATTATTAAAATTACCAACATTTAAAACATCACAAAACCAAAACAAAAATGAAAAAGAAAAAACACTACTCATGAACGCGACCAAACCATCTGTCAAGCTTGCTTAGGCTATCTGTGGCCTATCCCACAAAACTTTACAAGTGTACAATTCGACAAAATTGTGAAATTGTAAACAAAAAAATGTACCACAATAATTACAAATATGTATTCGTTACAAATTTGCAGTATAGAAATATGTCACTTTTAGGAATGCGTATCACAAAGAATAAAGGTATGTCGCGACAGCTACATAATTGTAGGATTGTTGATTTGTAAATATACAAGCGACAATTGTAATGTTACAACTACAAATATGTAACAATTTATTTAGCTTCTTTAATGTTGAAGGTAGTTTAACTTTATACACATTACATTAATTATAATTATATAGTGATTTATCTTCGAGCATAACCTACGTACACTGACCTAGATACCAACTGACATACGATGAGCACCTTAAAACCCGCGAATCATGTACGGAGCCAGGCCATCGTGCATTCACATAAAAAAATTCTAAATTCGGTCCACAAACTACCAAAACATTTATAGAATGATTTCCGTGTCGATCAACAAAACCAGCTTCATTTTGATGTGGAGCATCTATCGGTATTAATGATCCATCTATAATACCTGCGACCCTGGGTAAATTCACATGTGATGCTGCAATAAAATCTTGAGAAATTGAGTTTCCATTTGTTGGCCATCTTACTTCACTTCCCAGTATTTGTGCACATACGGCGTGAATCGAACGACACATTGTCATTTTGGAAACGCCATGAGCATCACCAGTGACGTGATATTGGGATCCTGAGCCCAACCATCTTAAAACAGTTATTAACTGTTGTTTAGGATCAAGAGCGTGACTTCTTCCTGTCGGATGTCTAAGGTTTCCACTAATATTCTGTAGTAGATATTCGACGGTAGATTTACTCACTCTGAACCTCTGATTAAATGTAAAATCCGTTATGGTCCAACTTAAATTTATACGTTCTCTATATGTCCTAGGACGTCTTACAATTAATTATTCTTCACATCACTGCTACTTGAACTAAACATTTCGTGGTACAAAGGGTTGGAGTCGCTAAATTTGATAAAATATACTGCAATTACTAGTATTCGTATAGTAGCAAGAGGGTGTGACACACGTTTAGATAATTGTTAACTTGTAGGTACAATTCTACACATATGTATAATTATTACTACAATTTAATGTAGCACAAAACAATTGTCAGCTACAAATTTGTACGTTTTCCGGAAAAGTATGTAAAGTCTACAATTTATTTGTGATACAATAAATTGTAGACTTGTCGATACAATTTACATATTTGTAAGAATTTTCCAGTACAAATTTGTTAAGTGTATATTTTGTGGTACGCACACTTGTATTATTACAAACTTGTATCTTGACACTTGTAAAATTGTAATTGTAAGTTTTGTGGGATAGGCCACTGTGCTTTTTGCGCAAGCGCAACTAGCGCCCAGCCACGGCCCAAACCATAAGTAAGCAATCCAAATGGCATAGTCGCTCCATGGAGAAACTTAAATTAAAACATAAACTACAATTGAACACCAAACAAATATGCAAACGCATTATCAATGTGCATATTCCGCCCCGTTCTAGTGTTTCATCCTTTAGACTCCCAAATTGACAAATACTGCTTGCCGCTTTGTACTTCCGTACTTTGAAGCTTCATTCCACCTGAAAAGGGGTACATTCGGGAATTCAATTATATATCATATGTACCATCTCATGGTCTAATCTCCCTGTGTGCCATCGACCACTTCCATTCAAGTGTTTTTGCGTGAAGGAGAAGCAAACAATCAAATATGCAAACACAAACTTTTGCATTAGTAATATTGTTTAGTAGAATATTTATTGATGAAGTACTTAGAATGAGGAGATTGCCTAAAGTAAATATTTCAAGTCATGGGGCTAACTATGAAAAAATCACCCTTTTTAATGATCATTACCTACTTATATAATTTTTACATTTTATACTTATATACACTTATTTACTCATGTCTAATTACAGCTTTATGGGTAACATATTTACTGCCAATTCTGAGCTAAGCCATGGACAGACAGACGGTCGGACGTTAGCTATGACCAACTGATACGAGTCTCACAAACGGAATATTAGGTAGGTAAGGTACTTAGGGAAAACGTTTTAGGAGTTGTGTTGTTTGTCTATAAGACAGTATTACTGTTTAATTAGTGTAATGACTTAATTCGCTAATCTGCCAAAAAACACATCACGAACTTGTGCAATAAAGAATCCAACGCTCCTTTTCCATTTGTTTTTATTGTTGGTGTCTTGTGTTTTCTCTTGAGTAATCAAGCATTGCGTGGCTGAAATGTCTCGCAAATATGATAAACAAACTGTCATTACCTGCATTGCCAATTGAAAACAAAACAATATACAATTATCGACTCTTACTGTCAATCATCTCCTTTTAAATTATTGTAGGGGAAAGTCGTTAGTTCGTACATCTTCTACAAGATCTTGTAAAGCTAAATCAAAGATGTAATAGTACATTGCGATACAATAACGAAAAATCGTTTATCGTACGACGTTTTACAGTACATTTGAATATTCGACGCAGGCACGTAAAGTGCTCATTATCGCCCTAGGGCGGTAAAGTAGCACCATGTGACTTTAAAATAGATTAATAAATTTTAACCATGGTTTGAATGCTCGCTCTGTAATAATCGTTCATTCTTAACAAACATACTTAAACCTATAATAAATTACGGATAACACTAACGTATTTTTAGTCACAACATTTCATAGGATACCATTATCAAGCGTCGAGTACCGTGCGTGAGTGACGCCGCAGGCGGACGTACTGCGTTCCTCCTCGCCGCGCGCACTGCCCTTGATGATGCTTAAACCAGCTTACATCCGGCGCATCGTCACTTGTTTTTATCTTTTTACCCGAGATCCGCTTATATTTTATTTTCGAATTTGGACTAGGTACACGGTTAATCGGTGTACCCAGAACTGGGAGGTGATTGGCTCAAACCCGATAAGCCCATTTACCAAACATTGATTTGCAAATCCAGTGGATATGGCTTGCTTTAAGTAGGTATGTGTGCCTGCGAGTTTGGCATATCATAAACCATGCTTGTTTTATTGCTTTAATTTTAAGGGTAGGGCAAAGACACTGCTATTCTAATTAGCTCCATTTCATCTGAGAAGATGAAATTGTGTGAACGAAGTACGAGTTGACATTGATGCAAGCCCCCGTCAAAACGCATCAAGTCATCATCAAAGTTCATCACCTATATAATATGTTTGTTATTTCTCCGATTCCGTAGGTTGTCACAGTTTTCCTAACCTCTCTCTAACTCTGACTCAATTCATCCAAGCAGCCAAATTAAATAAATGGTTGCAATTTGGTAGTCGGTATCAATGCATTACAACTTATTTGAGTAGCATATTTTGATAGTGGATTTTTCAAATATCGCAAGAGGCATGTTAAAAGGTTAGACTTACGACGTTTGAAAAATCTACTGCCAATTTCAAAGCCTAATGACATTTGACAGTTGTTGTACTACTTTCATGCTTTAGTTATTCTTCCGTGCATTGATATGCTATACTTATTATTTGTCACTTACTTAGTAAAGTTAATTGTAATTACAATGACCGTCTTACAACAGTGTGATGAAACATCGTATTATTTTGTATGAACAATAAAAAAATACGAATTTAAAAAAAAGAACTATGCGATTGTGTTCTTATAAATATACTTATGTATATCATATACATAAGTATATTTATAAGAACTTCAAATTGCTTTAATTTCGGCATATACAGTATATGCCGAAATTAAAGCAATTTGAAAAAAGTACGGTGTATAATCGCTAGCGTCTCAGCTACGTCGTAATTATGGTTCAAATACCAGCCACGTTGAAGTAATAATATTACAATAGGCATATATACCTCACTACAAATCCCCTCATTATCCCGTTTAGTGCACATTTCCTTAATCCACAATAAAATTACCGCGACAGCCGTTCCGCCAGTTTCCAAGCCATTGTTACTTAGTTACAGTGTTGCTCTGATTGCCTGCTGTGTAACATTTGGATCCTATTGTCTTGGAAAAGGTCGCATGGTGACATTCTTACCGTATTTCCTAAAGTAAACATGACTGGTATTTAAGCTAACTAGATTAAGTAGGCTTACAATTGTATAGTACGAATCAAATCATTTATTGTTGTAATAAATGTTTTGATTCATGTTTTTTCTTTGTTTTACTAGTCACACTATAGAATAGGAATGAAAACATTTATTACAACAATAAATGATTTGATTCGTGCTTTACAAATGCATAGTATGGTGGGCCACCCTCGCTTACATATATAGTTGAAAATAATCTGTAAAGGTTATCTAGAAGGCAGCACAAGACGTAAGTCTGAGCTGTAGGAATGGCGAAACGCACCGTAAGGACGTTTAAATTAAAATAAGAAATAGTTGCATATACTAAAGAAATTTCGGACTCTGGCTGCCGCGATCGAGTAGCCTATGTGCGTACCATGAGTTGCATTCGATTGCGACTGCGGCATTCGAAAGTCTGTCCATCTCGCTCATTGTGTCACTACTCTGGCAGGTGCGAGATGGACATGCTTTCGAATGCCGCAGTCGCTATCGAATGCAACTCATGGTAAGCACACTAGTGGTAAGTTCGTCTGCTGCGAAAGTAGCAGGTTGCTGGTTCGATCCCAAAACTGCTCACTAAAGCACACACACATTCTCTTTCACATTCTTTCACTTCTCTTTGGAATACTTTTTAATCCTGCTACTCCCCGCTACCTCAAAGAACGTTTTAATTATGTAACCGCTAGGTGTGCTGAGAACTTGCTTCTTTCAGTTCCTTCTTCCAGCTCCAAATTTTTCACGAGCTCCTTTTCATTCCAGGCGGTTATTTTATGGAACTCTCTACCTGTCGTCATTAGACGTGCTAAGTCATTGCCAATTTTCAAAAATAAACTGAAAGATTTTTATTTTTCTTCTACCTAACGGTTTTCCTACTGTTATGCTGTGCTTTTGTAATATTTATGTGTATGTATGTTTATGTATGTTTATATATTTTTTGTATATAAGTATGTGTATGACTTCCCTTTTATGTAAAATTTTTGTTATATTAATTATGTACTCAGTTTTGTTTTACCTATACATTGTTTGGATTTCCATGTGTATTGACTCCTCTACCCAAAGGTTGTCTGGAAGAGATCGCTTCTTAGCGATAACTACCAGTACCTACCAGTGTTTATATTTTAGTGTTTAATGTATATTGTTTTTATTTCCTTGTTGGTGAAAAATAAAGAGTATTTGTATTGTATTGTATTGTATTGTAAAGCCGTCCATATGGTCACTTTGGTTTTCTGTAGTATAATATTTGTTTATTTATATTTGTATGTCTTTCCTATCACGGAACAATGGTGTTCCGGACCTTTGGGAGGCGTACGCGGAGCCGAAGCCAACACGCAGAGGCCCTTTCGACAATTTAATGAAATGTAAGGGGTACACCGAGCGGATGTTGCACCTGCCCGAGTCATGGGACGCACGCAGAGGCAGCAACCGCGAGGGTGTATAGACTATTGAGATCTAATGGAATCTAAAATATACTGGACTATTAGATGAAAGTGGTGGACTAAATACTGGGTTATGAAGAATAAAATCGGACGTCTGCCTAACAAAATGGTAATCAATTTTATTTCCGGCAGACGGTGACTCGCACACATAAGATGGGCCCCCACAAACAGCGACATCTAAGATGGCTCGAGGGCAACACCGGTATGGGGGCTGGGGGTAGAGAGGTGTCACTGGACTTTAAACATATAGCCAACTCGCCACTTAGGTTTCTACATCTACCCTCGAGAACACAGCTCTCGCGACCCCACTCTGGACGGCCGGTTAAGGCAAGCCAGAGGCGGAGGACTTGGTCGGACGACGGAGTCCCCCAGGAGCGCTCAGGTACGTGGGGTCGCTACTCCCCAACAGCTCGCCACAAGCTGCCCTGCGTTGACTGATTGCACCGGTCGAAACCAGTGGGCGATGGGGTCGTCACATCCCTACGCCTTTGTTTATTTATTATTATTATATTTATCAAGGAGAACCAACAGCTAGTTAAACAATAGTAGAACTGAAATAGAGCCACAGAGCCAATTACAGGAACCTGACATCTCTTTCAATCGTTTTGCCGGGATCTGGGCCTATTCCACGAAAATGTAACGATTGCGGATTTGAATCTTCATCTCTGTAACACTAGCATATTGGAGTGACAAAGAGGTTTTCCCGTCAATGCCAATTTCAATGTTCGTGGTAGGCGTGCTGTTCTCATTCGTCCATAGTCAAATAGAAAAAATACTGACTTTTTCTAACGCTATACTATTACCACTCCAAAATTAAACCAGCTCTGTCAGAAGTAAAACGTAAACGTTAAGAAGAAGACGAGATATATCTAACGATATGTCTCCGTGCGAATTAACCAGATAACATAATCGTAACAACTAACAAGTTGCTTTCTTGGATCTGACAAGGCGGATCACAATGGCGTCGCGCGCGCTTGCGCACGGTAAGCGGTGACTCGGTGACAGACATCAGCTGCTTCCGCAGTTCCGATGCTGTTCATACATATTTTAATAACACATTTAAGTTGAAAAAATATGAATCTACAAAAGATTTATCGAATTTAAAACAATCATGTACGCGAGTAGTGACATAGTACGAGGGTAGTACGTGAGTGCTATCCGTAATTTACGAAATTTACTCGAATCCCTTTCATTATGAAAATAGTTATGAAATATAACGGTTATAAGGTGTATTCGGGTAATTCCGAATGTCGGATAATTCTGACCTATATTTTCATCGTTTTAGAGTTAATTTTCGGAATTACCCGACATTTTCCGACATTCGGAATTAACCGAATATACCTTATCCATATCCATACTAACATTATAAATGGGAAAGTGTTTGTCTGTTTGTTTGTCCGTCTTTTACAGCAAAACGGAGCGAAGAATGAATCTAATAACAGAACTAAGCTGACCTGTCTTCATGTCCTGGACTCAGCGTTTATTTACCCGCTCTTACTTAATTGCGTACTACCCGCAAACATTTCTAGAATAATCATAATTAAGTTAATCGCCGCGGTGCAGGAAACCGCCACTACAGAGAGCTGTAATGGGGTGAAAGATAATAAAGACACAGTCTTCACGAGGCTCAATAATTGGCGTAATTATTAAAACTAAGACTTGTCTAAGTATATCAGTAAAGGGGCCAGGTTCCACTTTAGCCATTTCTATCAACTACACTAGAGGTAGGAATGGTGATGTACCTATCTATATCGGAATCCGTAATGTTTTTTATCCTTCCCATAATAGTGTTTGACATAATCCTCATTTTTCCTAAACTCATGTCCTAATATTGTTTACCCTAACATCGTTTTAATCTACTTTTCTAGCATCGATTCGAGTCTGTGTGAGATCACAGTTCTAACCTAACCCAACCGACCTTTCTAACAGCGGTTCTGTTCTGTGTCGAGTATGTGTCTGTGTTCGTTACTGGGCAATAATTCCATTATGGTAAATAATCGTTAGGGATTATGATTATTAGGACAAAATAGTTACGGGAAGTAACTTTAAGACAAACTATATTAGGTATGTCGAGGCAGACCCCTCTCAGACTTGTTTTTTTAAATTTTAACCCTGTTTAGTGTTTACCCACCAAGGCTTATCATTTATTTTAGCCTCCTAAGGTCCAGCCTATTTTTAAGACAAGTGCAACATTTACCTAAAAATAGGACATCATATTTTGAAACTTCAAAATTAAGGTTTAATTTTAATTGAAAAAGCATCACCTTATTTAAGCTCGTCTGCCAACAAACCACTATGTGGTTTGGCAGAAGAATATATGCATTTAGAAGTAAGCAAGATCTGTGAATAAACGTTTTATTTATTTTATTTATTATTTTATTTATTACTTGATTGTGTTATAAAAAAAATAGGACAGTGGGAATTACGAGGATAAAATATCATTTTCAAAAATATAAATTATTAGTTTCTTCACGATTCGAAAAAGCAAAGATACTCCGATCTTCCGTGCAGACATGCGATTGGCCCAAATTCTCCCTACGCGTTAAACAATAATGCCCCGGTTAACGTAACGTTACGTTACGTAAAGGGCTAACGTGCGTAATTATGTTACGTTCGCAATCAACCTCATTCACAGCACGAGAACATGCTAATCGGAAAAAGTTGGGAGAAGACTTGGGTACGAAATCATCGATGTGTTTCTAATAGACTTGATTACTTGGAGTACCTACTTGCGTCACCCGTAGGGCTGCCATCTCGGACATTGCCGAAACCGGGCAGAAAGTTAAAAATCCCGGATAATAAAGAAAACAAACCGCCGCTCGCCCTGGTGTACTGTTCCCATTGATATATACTACAACACTACCGCAAATAAATTATTGTTGATTTTCTCACACAATGCATAGTAAAATGTTGTATGATACACGTATTAAAATGTTATCTCACTTCGTTCGTGATTTATAGTAACCGACACTCGTCGGGAAAAATAAACATTTTCTTTGTGCAAGTGTCATCATTACAGATTGTTTTTTTATATGTAGTGTGTGACAAGTGCGTGTGTGTGCACCTTCCCCCCCCCCCCCCGCAAAAGGTGACAGGATAATTTGTACCAAGCCTCCCGTTATAATTACAAGCTAAAAACATATACATCCGCCCTTTACTTCCTTACCAATTAAATAATGTGTCAAAAAGAGATGGATGTATGCTTGTTATTTCTTCGATTTCGTAGGTTAATAACAGGTTGAGCACAGAAATGTCAAATTGATACAATTCATAAATTTTATAATGCAACCAAATTAAATACATCATTCTAATTTACTCGTCGATGTCAACGCATTACAACTTAAATTGGTCGCATAGTAGTCCCGTCAAAATCCTTCAACGACTTTCCCGGGGTCTTACACACATTTTAAAATTATGTGATTTATACTCAATCAAATTGTGAAAAAGCTATTCATGACAAAATTTAACTAACAAAATATTTTTTATAGAATATGTCTTGTGTGTTTGCCGATTGTTTGTCCCATACAGGGAAAAAAGAAAATTTGGATGAGGCCGTGTCCTTACATCGGTAAGTTTTAATACATTTTGATGATTTCAATGTAAGGATCTAGTCTAAATATGATAATAAATATTAGTTTTTTGTGTAAATATAACTGCATTCAATTCTATGTCTATTTTTTCAGGTATTTTGGAATCTTTTTGCAAACTAAAAAAGGTCATGGTTTTCACATAGTGTTGTGGTGTGTAAATATCGATATACAATGTGTTTGTACACTTATGTTGGAAAAGTTAACCACGTATAATACCTACGATGAATTTTATAAACAAATACTTAAATTCTTGTCAGTAGTTTTAAAATTGCGCTCCTTTCAAGTGTATGTGTATAATAGTGCATACATGATACAGAACAATATTTATATAGCTTGGCTATGGTTACCTATCTACAAATAACTATGTTGATTGATGAACCTATTTACCAGTTAGTTACTGATTTTACTGAGTTTTCTATCTAACAACAGCCCACTTTGTTTTCCAAAGAATGAGGAAATGCGAAATCGATGGATTGCTCTTGTAAATAGGCCTAACTGGGACTTGGAAGATTCACAGCAGAGTTTGCTCAAAGTACTTCTCCCCGGATTCATTTAAATATTATAAAGATATTAAATGGAGGCGGGTCAAAGCTACTGCATTACCAAATTTGCATCTGCCAGATGCTAACACATTGGTAACAATTATTTATCATTGCATTACATATCTAATCATTTTTATCATTGTCATATTGTGCCGCAATTACCAAAAAAGCAATTTGTATGGTTTCGCAAGTAAAAGGTACCTTATGACCGGTCCGCGCTTATGCTCTAATTAACGGTGTTATTTTTGTTTTATTTAAGTAAGGCGACGAACTACGTGGAGCCGTGGGCGAACGACTGCGATATTTTGACGCATGAGGTCTTACTTGAAGGATTCTCGATTGTACATATGTTAAAGTAAATGGATGAAACCCGCAAATTGACATTTAATTAAGATTTTCAATATATACTGACTTTTAGGTATTTAAATAATATGCCGTTTTGTTATTTAAACATTTTGAATTTGACTTTCGGACATTCTGGGAGATAGTAGAATTGAAAAATAAATCAAAACACGATAAAGTTGATATTAATTTTATTCATATCAAGAACACAGTAACTTGAGAAGTTGGCGTAAGTCATTTCAGGATTTGGACTTTTTGAGACAAATGTGTTTTGGCTTTGCGACATTCTAAGAATATGCCTTTGTGATCTTTGGCTTTAGTAAACCGAAATCATAAGACCGACTTCAAAAAAGGCTTAAGTAGCCTATAGCATGCATCTCAGCCGCGCTTTTGACCTAGTCAACTATGATTTGCTGTGGAATAAACTGTTTGCGTCAGGAACATCGCCTGAGATGGTGAGGCTGTTGAGATTCTGGTACGAGAACCAAACTAATAATGTAAAGTGGGGTGACTCACAGTCTAGCGACTATAGGCTAGACTGTGGAGTGCGCCAAGGGGGTCTGACATCTCCGGACCTGTTCAACCTATACGTAAATGACCTTATCGAGGAGCTGAGAGGTTCCAACGTCGGTTGCCATATTGGTAACGTATGTGTTAACAATTTGAGCTACGCAGACGATATGGTTCTTCTCAGCCCCTCGATAAGTGGCCTGATGAAATTATTAAAGATCTGCGAGACTTACGCAAGCACTCACGGCCTGAAATATAACGTGCTCAAGACCGAAATGCTCGTTTTTAGGTACGGAAAGGGTCCGGAGGTCATACCTACGGTGTGTATGAGTGGTGCGCCAATTCGGGTTGTAAAGAGCTTCAAGTACCTAGGACATATTCTCCATGAGTATTTGATAGATGATGTCGACATGGAGAGGGAGCGCAGGGCTCTTGCAGTTCGCTGCAATATGTTGGCTCGACGCTTTGCGCGTTGTTCGAACGAAGTAAAGGTGACCCTATTCAAAGCCTTTTGCCAATGTTTTTATACTTGTCAGCTTTGGAATAGGTACACCAGGCGCTCGTTCAACGCGCTAAGAGTGCAATACAACAATGCCTTTCGCATCTTGCTGAAATTACCTCGTTTCTGCAGTGCGAAGGGTATGTTCGCCGATGCAAGAGTCCCCGACTTCTTTGCCATCCTGAGAGCCAGGTCTGCTGCCTTCCGAGCGAGATTGTTAGCCTCCAGCAACGAAATTCTGTCACTAGTAGCTACAGACTATAGTGACGAATTTAATGAACACTGGCGGAAATTGCACCGGTCTGAGAATGGCCAGTTATAGTGTAAATTTTTGTAAACGTTTTATTTCAGTGTTTTAGGTTTTAAGTTATTTTTATACAAGTTTTACTTTATTTATTGTACTTTTAATTGTAATTTTATGGGATTCTTGCCTGCCAAATAAAAAATTTATTTATTATTATTATTATTTATTATTATTTCAAGAAATAAAGACTGAAAATATGTCAATTACATTTAAAAAAATGTAAGATTTCTTGTATCTTTTCGTACCTTGTCTCCCTCGTGTCGTCTTTCGTACACAGTAATAATAAAATCAGATATGATATTGAATTTCACTGTACATGTACTATTACACAAATAAGGTGTGAAATGGAACATAAATCAAAATCATATACTGTTTTTAAGCTTAACCAAAAATACCATATTATTAAAACTATACATTAGGTACTTCTGAAGTTTTAATTTTTTTGAACTACGTTATCGACATAAAAAGTCGACACAGCACATCCCTAGCCCATCAAATCAAATTAGATCACTTAGTGAAACCTGTTACAACCTACGCAATAGAGAAATAGCAAACGTATAGTCGTCTTTTTTTACAGGTGCATTAATTGGTAAGTAAGTGAAGGATGGATGTATATCAATTTTGTAAGTCATCTAGGCTAGTTTTAAATCCGTGATTTGTACGGTAAGATGTCGCTATGACGTCTCCCTTCCAACGCGTTGGAAGCCTGTGTTGCTCAGACTGATTTATATCGATATGGCTAAGTCTTATAGCTATAAACTTAACATATAGCGAGGTCAATTACCGAACAACGTCGCCCAAGTGGCAATACAGTATATATCACAACGCAACGAAGAGCAAACCTTAAAACTGGTTGGCGGGGAACTCGAGTACAATGTAATGACGTGCATTTCACGTGCCTAAATACATGTTTTATGGCAAAAAATTACTAAATGGATTACTCGAGAACCTTCTTTTTGCATTCGGTTAATGGTTTTTGTGACATCCTATAGGGTTTGTTTACGTTTTTGATTTTTAACAGTGCATGCGTATTGCGTACTGTTGATATGTAGCTAGGGGCAACTAATAAACATTGACGTTGTTATGTCAACGCACATGCGCTTTGAGCTCTGTCTGTTTATAAGTAACCTAGGTAATCATTTAAATAATGGCTGTAGTCATAGGCAACGCGCAAGCGCTTTGTTAACTGTTTATTTGTAACTAGGTAAAAATCCAAACTTCAACAAGGTTTGACGCCTGTCTGTCAGTTGGTAATTTAAGAAATGCCATTAATAAGATTGTAAACAAATTATACAGGGGAGGTGCAAAACAATAATAATTAATGTATATTTTTATACCTCACGTAAAAACTGTCGTATTTTTGATGAATTAGGTACCATGCTCATATTTATGATCTAAACATTAACGGGTTTCTTTCTTTGCCTTTCGTTCTGATACATACTGTATACTAATCTATTTATATAATATACTAAAATAATAATAATACGTGACACTGGCAAAATTGTCCAACTCTCGGACAGAAGCCATTATTTAAAAGAAGAAGAAGAATATCCATATGGCTATTAAAAGTAGGTCTAAATCGACTTGTAAGATTTTATTGCATCGTTATACTTAATTTGGAAGCGTTACAACTTAACTCTAACGCATGTCGTATACAAAAAAAATTTGAAATTTGAGCTTTAATAGTTCTCAATACAGTTCAATATTGTAACTGCCATATATACTTATATGGCTTCGTATGCAATAAAGATAAAAAGTGGATTTGTGAGTCAGTGCCAGCGTGTTAAAAGCTGCAATCACTGACCGACTTAGGGCCACTTGCGCCACCCGGGGTTAGCCACATAACCTGGAGTTAAGCGTTTTTTTTATGGCATTCGACAGCTTAGCTCCGGAATAGCGGCTAATCATGGGTGGTGCACGTGGGCTTTACTTACAATTAGTTAGTAGGTACTTACCCTTTTAATGGTAGGCTGCCGGGTCATATGTTTGATTAACTGTTAAAAGTTATCGTCACAATAATTCAAAACTGAAGTGGGCCTCCTGGTCCTGATGAACTGCGCTCAAACTGATAATTTGAAAGTTGTCTTTCCAGTGGCTAGATGAGTCCGGTGGACATTTAAAATTGAAAATAATCTGTTACACCGTTGTGTGTGTGTGTGTGTGTGGTGTGTGTTAGGCGTTTTCATAGTTATAAAAAGCTGCATAAACATCTTTCGATATTTATAGGCCTCCTAGCTTAGTTGCTAGTGACTAGTGACCCTGCCTACGTAACAGTAGTACGGTCCCGGGTTCGAATCCTGGTCAGGGCATTTATTTGTGTGTTTATCACGAATATTTGTTCCTGAGTTATGGATATTAACTATGTATTTAAGTATTTATATGTATCTATCTATTATACTAGTGTTGTCGTGTAGTACCCACGTTTACAAGCCTTATGGAGATTACCGTGAGACTAGGCCGATTTGCGTACGATTGTCCCCCAATACTTATAATTTTAATTTATTTATATTACCTCTAAAATAGTAAAAAGAGGCCGAAATTTTTCACTACTTCTAGAGTCCAACTAAGGTAAGTTGCATAGATTTTGATAGCACAGACAGTGAAAGTCATCAGTCATCACATCATTTTCAAAGACGTTTGACGTTTAAAATAACACATGCGCAGTCTCTCTCGGAAACTTAGCTTAGTCTGACTCTACATGGATAAAGTCGTTGGTTGAGCTTAGCAGTAACTGGCTGTAGGTAAGTCCGACGCGTGCGGTCGCACGGGGCGCTGAGGTTCAGGGGGCGCCGGCAGCGGCGCGCAGCCCCTTTAGAAGTACCTAACCGTGCGCTGCTGTTAGCCTAAGCCACATTTTGCGCTTACTTTTGGACCTTTTGGTGCCTTATAAGTTGCCTATATAAATACGTAGTTCAACACAGAGCACCCGAGAGAGTTGGTCTGTGTTTATAGTTCCAAAAGTTCAGTCCAGTGGGCGCCAGTTCACCAGTTCGCACAGTGCGCTTGCTGACCTAAGGCCGGCTCTGGAGCTTAGTATACTCGTAATATATCGTGGATATATTATATCACGTTAAAATAATAAATGAATGGTGGTAGTGGGTGGTTGTAAGGCGTGGGAACCGACTTGCGCGGTCAGTCCGTTCCGGTCTACAAACCGACTGCCACTCAATTTGTCGCCATTTACTTTCGTACGAAAGAAATTTGATCGGTGTAATGAGACGGAGAGTGATTTTTACGGCCGTGACAGTGCTGTAAGTTCAAGAGTTATTTGTTTTGTTGTTGGTGAATATTATAGTATCTATTGAAATCGGGGCAATTAAGCACTAGATGAATCTGTCTCCGGACATGAAAGCGACAAGGGTCGGTTTAGTGTTGTGAGTTAAAGCTAATTTCGAATCCTGAGGCGTAAAAACTCGCTGCGTCTTCAAGACTCAATAATATTTATGCTTGTTTTTGTGTTTTCTTTACAAGTACACTCTCTGCACGTATTCGCCTTCACGGCCTTTTGAGTCGTAAAACTCGTGAGTCTTCGAGGCTTTAAGACCCAAAATTTGGTCCACGACACTAGGTCGGTTAGACCAAACCACCTAGGGCCTTACCATGAAGTGTTAACGCGATTTAGTTTAGGATACTTTAGGTTCTTAACTGTGCTCAGTTGTATGGGAGCGACTCAGTTTAGATCCTAAACTGTAGTCACCGGCACCGTAAGAACGTTAGTAATGTTGGCAACTCCAACAGAACATGATTTTATGTTCATTCACTCTTTCCTTTCATTCACTACTTCCCTCGCTCTCTATAACTGTGCGCCATTACTTACTGTACTGACTGTGTGTAATAATGTAATTAAAATAAGTGCCTTTAAAATGAAGCTGTTTCCCTTTACTTCGACCTCAACTGCACCAGCCCCATGGCTCCCCTGAACAAGTAAAACTTATTGTAGGTAGGTATATAAACTTTCATAGTTCTCTGCTGAATTACGTTGATAAGTCCGTCGGCTATGCTTTGTAGAACAGGCGCTAAGTAGAAAACTTTCTCATGTCAGTTTGATTGAATCGTTAATGTGATGAAAAGTTGCTAGTTGGTAATAGCTAATGGTTGTGTTGATGGGTGTAATCGGTAATTTTCATATCCCAACTTTATATGGTAGGTAAATCGGTAGTAGCTGACCTTTAGGTACTTATACCAAAAATGAACTTTGTTCATAAGTGCACAAAATTCATTTTAGAAAACGCTTATATAAAAATGAATTCTATTTATAGGTACACAGAATTTATTTTTAATGTAAGGTGGCCAGTTATGTTAAGTGGCCAGTATCTGACGATTTACCCTAAATCAATCTGATGGATCAAATGAAAATAGTAGTTGATGTGATTGTATATAATGAAAGGCATTAAAACCCGAGGGTGGGTTTATGAAACGAGGCGTTAGCTGAGTTTCATAATAACATCACACGAGTGTTTTAATGCCTAATTATTTACAATTACCTACATACACTGCTTTATATACCTATACACACATGACATGACTCTCCATGATGCATTCAAAGCGCATATATATCGACCGCCATTGCGACTTTCAGGAATTAAAACTTTTCTGACATTCAAGTTTTGACATTTATATTTTTTAAATTCAGAGACAAACTAGAGTTGGCGCCAATTGATATCGTTCGATATCAAAATAACGTGCGACTTGCGTGCGTCATTGTATGCAATTGACAATTCGTTTCAAATTAAACGTCATATCGACTGATATTAGAATAGAAGTCAAATTTTCTTGTGTCAGATGTGTTCGAAATTTGAACAAAATAGTAGATTGTACATCAAGGGCATAAAGTGACCCATTTTAGACGAGGCCATTTATTGGTCCGAGTGTAACGAGGACCAATATAGTAGCCGAGGATAAAATGGGTATTTATGCCCGAGGTATACACTCTGCTTTTCACTTCGATTGTAAGGAAAATATTAGGTTTTATATCACTTTAAATCGTTGAAAATGTAACATCCATACTCGCGCGTTTGGGTTCTCCCCGCCGCGCGCCGCCTGCAGGCGGCCAGGCGCGTGGGGGGCGAGGCCGCGGCGAGCGCGCTCCACCTGCGATGTTACTTTTATGCCCTAGTGACACAAAGGCGAACTTTTCGAGCAAGAGAAGTGAAAATAATATTATCGAAAACGATAATATAATTTAGCTATTATTACATTTTCACAGATAAGAAATTTGTTGTAACAAAAAAGTTTATTATTATGGGGGCCTTTATATCCGATTTTTGAACGCATTATTGAGGGCTAATGACATGTGGGTATATAAACAAACTTACTTGATATAATTGGTATAAAGCATTGGTTACGCTGCCTGGTGGCGGTCTCGTTTAATTTTTAAGTGTCGTACACAGTCGCTAACACAGCTTTCCGACGGCCCAAGGCAACCAGAACCTCGGTCGGTCTTTTATACAAATTGGTGGTCAAACACCTGCTACACGGGCAATATCTTGTCCGGAACATTGTCGCCGACCGAGAGAAGGCTCCTAAGGTTAATAAAATATGAGGACTTGATGAAGCGTACACGTAATTGTCGTTGCAGCGGCACTTGAAAAGAACTCTTCAATAACCAGTATTCCCCGTATTTAATGAACAGGTATAAAAGTGAACTTGATTACCAACTTTTTACTCACACTATCGCTTTCTCACAAAGCCTCTTTGACATGTAATTTGACGCAATTGCGAGTTTTTGTCCCATTAGGCGCATAAGAGACTTTATTAACTATCATTTGACAAAAATACTTAGAAAGTAGCCTCGATTGCTTAAAGTGGACAGTGATATGGCAAGTTCTGTTTGATGGACAAATTATGTAGGTTAGGGGTCTAACTGGCTTAAGGGATAACCTTTATTGATAGGTTTTACATTTGTGTTTAAACGCGAGAAAACGAAATTACTTTAAATAACACATGATTGTCAGCGCTATAACTGTATTATTTGAAAATGCTCTTCGCCTAAGTATAAGCTATATTCATATTTATTTATTATAACTTTACTACACAGTAAATACCTAATGTACAAAAGGCGAACTTAATGCCAGAAGGCATTCTCTACCAGTTAACCTTTGGGCAAAACAGAGATCAAAATTGAAAGGTGCGAGTTATGAAACACGAGAAAAGAAAAAACTTTAGTACTTATTACATTGTATCTAATTCTAAATACCTAAGGAATATCCAACCTAATACTTATTAAAAACGCAATTTAGGGATACGCTGCTACTATACCTCTGAGTTTTAAACCACACCGAGTAGTAATTGGCAGGCCTTCCCCTCTACCAAATGGGTATCATATATATTGTATGGACTGACGTTTACTTGACATAGCAAGTTGTACGCCACGTACGAATAGCTGTACGTTTGACGTGACCCTCCCCCGCAATAAATGGCTGACATTTTTGTACAGGAAATGACAGACGTTGCTACTCCGCCTGGTTTAAATTTAAAACTCAAAGACGGATACGATTTTGCCCAAACAGAGCAAATTCAGGTATCATACTAGAGGTAGCGCGTCCAACAAGGTGCCCGATTTAGAAAAAGCGTAGGTACCCACTTTATAATAATGGTTTATCTGTAGGTACATTGACTCTTATCTTATTCTGCCTAGCGTTATCCCGGCCTATGCCACGGCTAAGGGAATCTGGCGTCGGCTTTGGCAACTAATCCCAAGATTAGGCGTAGGCGCTAGTTTTACGAAAGCGACTGCCATCTGACCTTCCAACCGAAAGGGAACCCCGAGGGAAGAGAGGGAACCCCGATGTTTTCCTTCACCGATTGGTAAATATCAAATGATATTTCGTAGGTACATAAGTACCGATATACTCATTGGTACGAGGGTTTGAACCCGCGACTTTCGAAATGCAAGTCGCACATTCTTACCACTGGGCCACCAACGCTCAGACTATTCTCGTCGTATAACTGTATTAGAAAAGTATTTCAGAATGCTCATATCTTTCATACATATGCCACTATGCAGTGCTTTACATGGTTTCATAGCTGAACAAATACCATGTAACACTTTCTCTCTTATTTATAAAAACTATAAACATTCATGTTGGTCATTCCTCCGGATGACGGGTGAAAGAAATACTGTGATTTACCATAACGTCCTTGTTCCAGGAGGGCTATGGCTGGCGACGGTGCTGGCGCTAGCGGCTCCAAGCTCGGCCGGACACCATCGGCGATCTATGCCAACACAATCGGTATGTATCCAGATACAATTTTATAAACTACCGTGTCCTGGCTGGCTGGTTATCCGGGGCAAAGTGGAAAACAGCAGGCCACGTGGCCGATCTCCAACTCGATGGACAGGTACAATAAAATCTGTCACTGAGACTCCTGTGGCAGAATGCGCGCGCCGTGCAACCAACAGAAACCAATGGAGAAGATTCGCCAAAGCAGCTACAAAGAAAGTGGACGACTCTCCTTGACCACGACCACTTTGCCAAGTGTGAAAGACTTAGAAGATGACCTTATGATCGCCACGGTTTTTCTAAATGACGCGGTATAGTACACTTTAGTGGAACTCGTGAAGGTTCACATTTAACTGCAGCGGTCAAAAGATTATGAGTGTAGACTTCCGCGGGGTCACGATTATTATTTTTACTATATCAGTTGCAGGATAATGTTAGGAAGATGTGTGACGAACAAAATTATAGGTAGCCAGCCCATTTGTGCCATACAGTGAACTCTTTTGAGTGTTTAATGTAATTACGAATTTGTTAAACCCACCCTGAAGCTAAGGACCAACTTAATTCACGGCGTGTGGCACGCTGCCACTGCATGCTGATTAATATTGTGTTATTGCAAATGATTGAGATCGCACGAGATATCAGACTATCCTTCCGAGCTAAAAAATAATCTAACTAAATGTCAGTTTCGTACACACTTGTGATCTTTTTCTGTTTAGCTAAGATGATGCGTGCGTGCACGCTTTCGTTCTGCGCACCCATAAATAGCAATGAAGATTAATTACAATTTGCGTGAAACTGATTAAGAATTACAAGCTATTTTCATGTACGGTCATATTTTTCAAGAGATCTTTATAATTGCCAAATTTCAATTAAACATATTGACGTGCCCTTAAACTTGATTGTCAATTGTCTCGTTTGTGTGTCATAAATGCATCATCATGCATTTAAGGGTTAGAGACATGCCTTATTGATCGGTATTTTTACTCTTCTGTACTTACGATCACTCATTCTTTACCTAGTTATATGCTATTCAATTATATTCTATTCAAAGATATATGCTAGACTCCGTACAATTTTGTGTATGCGACTTGTACGTTGAAGCACTAAAATCAATCAAATTCATATTGTTTATCATTGATCATTACCAGTAGACGGTGTTTAATTTTTTGACCCACTTAAATCTCATACACCTACTGCTATTGTCTCACCGAACATTTTTGTCCTTCCAGGCTCTCCCGTTGTCCAAAGGCGGCTGGCGGCCAGTCATCGGCTCTGGCGGCCTGGTGTACGGGGCGTACGGCACGGCCCCTCTCCACGCGCCCCCTACCTACAAGGTCCCCTCGCCCATCCCCATGCTGGACCAATACGCCTCCTCCGCACGCCCGCTCGTCACCCGCGACGCCACCAAACTCACCTCCATAGCCCAGTCGTACCGCCCCACGACCCTCCGAACCGTACCCACCCAACCTCCCCTCAACCAACCCATTAACTCCTACCACAATCCCTACAACAACGGCCTAACCCACTACAAATACATCCAGAACTTCCCAGTCGAGAGCGTACTCATCAGAAATCCACATAACCCCTACGCTGCGAGACCAGTATTCACGAAATACCCTCACAAGTTCAAACAGCCAATCCAGCAACACGTCCAACCAGTCCAGTATCAGTACCAAACCGGGAAACCCTTCGACATCTTCCCTAAACCTGCTGATTACTCAAAACCAGAGAAGAAACCCCAATCCAGCGAGACTGAGATTTACAAGCCAGAAGTGTACAAATTGCCAGATAACGATGCCGCTCAGCAAGCCCTTAGCCAGCAGGCGAAGACGGCCCAGCAGCAGACGTACCCCATCCAGAACTTCGGCCAGAACTTCCCTGGTCAGAAGATACAGAACCCGTATTCGCATTTCACGTTCCAGGACAATTCTTTCCCGCAAAGATTTTTTGGTAAGACTCACTATAACCATTCACTAATGCTTGTACAAAATTTTAATCGGAAATTCAAAATCATCTCGTGTCTGCTTCCCTTGTTTATTCAATCGTCTTGTTTTGTATAAATTGAATAAGAATGATTTATTAATTTCTAGGTACATTCAACCCGTACAACGTGCAATCCGTTAAAGGACAGAACCCAGGGTTCCCGACTAGGTCGACTTTCATACCTCAGCAGCCGACGAGGCAAACTATCTTCAATTCGTTCAGCTACTCTCCCAACTTCAAACAGACTCCCAGTTACTTCCCGACAACTACACCAAAACAGACCACGATCAACCAAATACACTTTGGGACAGCAGTCACTGACTACAACAAGAATGTGCCTACACAGGCGCCTAAGGCGTCTAGTCCTCCAAAGATCGACCCTAACGAAGGCAATAAAGGCGGTTTCAAAGCTAGTCCACAAGATCCATTCTCAAAACAATACAGCTCTGACTACAACAAAGTAACAACCTACAACCCAGTACAAACAACCACGTTGGGAAACTACTACAACGATTTCCAATACCCGGTACAACAGAACTTTCAAGCGCAAAATTATTACGACCAGCAAACGATAAACGCAAATTACGAGAAGAAGAAAAACAAGATCCATGACAACTTCGCCGCGGGCGGCAACCAGGAGGTGTCTCAGCAATACGCAAGCCCGCCTAGCCATTTGGAAGGCACGCCAAATGCGATTCCTTTCCGAGCAACCTATGAAGTTACGGAAACTTACTCCGACGACCTTAACACACATTCGTCTAAAGCACCCTTGACCGCGAGCCCAGACTACGACAACCAGAAAGCCACAGACGAAGTGGTCACCAAGCAACAGTATTATGACTCTTCTTTCAAGCCCGAAACGACGACACTCCCCGAAGAGTTCGCTATCGTCACCGAAGGCGACAAAGGGTACGAAAACTCTTTGAGCTACGACGGTCCCGGCGAATCTCAAAGCAGACGGCCGCTAGGCGACGACTTTGAGCCCATAGGAAAGCACAAGCTGAAAGACTATTACTACAAAGTCACTCCTTCGTACGAAGAACATAGCCCGCCAAGACGCACGAAGAAGCCGACTGTGTACAAGCAAACGAGTACGCAAGCCGCCTCGACCACCACCACCACCACTACCACTAAAGGCAATGATGAGAACAACGATCTTCTAGTTGAGCCTTTACCAACGCTACCTCCAAGCAAGCACTTCAAGCGTCCCAGCACGCCTCCGCCTACTGAGAAGGAAAAGCAAAGGAAAAGGATAAAGAACAGAAGGCGCCGTCCCCCGCTAGCCAACATTCACCACAGGGAAGAATCTAGCACTGCTAAGTACGTCCAATCCTCAACCGAATACACTCCCACGACTCAGGCTGGCGAAGAATATCAGGCATTCACTCGTAGACCGACCAAATTCAAAAGTCAGTACAACCTTACCACTCCCGGTGTCAACGACGATTTAATAACAAGCGCTCTCCCCACCATTGCACCTACATATCCAACTATAGTTAAGAAGAAAGGCCACCGCAGACCGCTGACCACCACAGAAAGATACGAGACTACAACACAAGCTTACCGGGACTACGACACTAACAAGGAGTCCCCAATAATGAAGATAGCGACACGACCGCAACTTAAAGTTACACAAAACCCGTATGAAACAAAGAGTGAGACACCAGACTACACACACAAGCAAGATGAAAAGGACACACCTACCAGCGACATATCAGTTAGTTTAAGCGACACTCTAAAAACGACCAGACCTGACAAGAACTTTTCGTTCCACAGAGACGTCAAGCCCATAGACGCAGAATTCGAAACTATTAGAGGTTACAGGGAGAGCACTACTCAATCTCTAAGCAGCGAGGTAACAGAGACAACTACCACTACTCCCAGAGTTGAAACGACCCCTGATCCTCCCGCCAAAGTACTTAGGCCAAGACTGAAGAATAAATACGAGAGTAACCGACCAAGATTCAGCGTTAAAGACTACAGAAATCGCCTCAGCTCTACTACAAGCACTACAGAAAAATCTGCAGACACCCAGCAGGCGCCAAAAGTAAGATTCCCCCAAAGAAGACCGTACAACGAAAACAAATTCAACAGTGAAAACGATAACGCCACTGAGAGAAAGAAGTTTGTGCCAAAGGACCCGCGACACAAGGTGAGTGACGCGACAGAAGCCCCGGAGCAAACAGAACAGACACATTCGAGACAGTCCAGTAGAGTGAGACAGACAACAGTAGAAACTACAGAGGGAACGACGCAGAAGATATCGTCTCGCATCCGTAACGGATCCCGCAGACCGCGCCCAACAACCGAAGAAGCAACAGAACCGACTACGCCCACTACGGTCACTCACAAAAGACTGATCCGGAAGAAAATAAAAGATTCGGAAATCGGGGAATCAGTACAAGACGTCAGCGTTACAGAAACTACTACAGATCATAGAGATGACATCACTTCAGAGAGGACTCGGTCAGAGAGCGCCATTATGAAAATAGCTGACAAGAAACACCACGATCCCGTCGAGCATTTATTTGAACACTCAAAGCGGGTGTCCGACCTCACCCTAGCTGCTAGCAAAGACTACAACACCCCAGGCATGTTCAAAACGGTATCCCAAAGCAGTCGAAGAGTACCGAACTACTTTACTATAGCGACGGACGACCCTATCCTGCCTATCGAGGCTTTCTTCCCACAATTGAACCAAAAGAAGGAATCGTAACGTTCCTATTATGTTTAGGTAATTTCACAAACCAAATCCTTTCCACTGCCAAAGCGAGATTAACTCTTACATGACAGGCTAGTTGTAGAAGAATTCTGAAGTATTGTTTCACGAGTCCCACCAAGCCGTGCAAAAGCTTCTTAAGATATTCCTACGTTGATTGAAATCCAGAATTTAGATTGCAGGAATCACGAAATTTTCCTGATTTGCTAATTTGTTAATCCTCTGACCAAAATTTTGAGGCTATCGTGAGACTCTATTTCCAAGTTAACTTTTACAAATAGCGCTGTATTTATTAATGATCCTATATTATAATTAATTGCAATTTCATCAAGCAAAAATTTACTACCGCTAGCTCCTTATTTTAGGACTTATATCGGCTTTATATCATACGATATAGAGCCGATATAGGAAGAAAAGTGGAGATGCAGCACTCTGTTCTCTTTCTAGCGTAGCTGAACTCTATTACTTAGGCAATAAAGTATGTTTTTGCTTGCTGAAAACATTATTATTTATTGTCTTTACTAACACGGATAGGGAGTTGACTAGTTGTAAGTAATACAGATTTATTTTGATGCTCGAAAATGACAAATGTTTTCAACTCTTTAAAGAAGTGCCCTAAGTATATTGTATTTTACTATATTGTAATTGTTTGTAAATGTTGGTGCTCATGTTAGCCTGTAAGTTTATAAGTGTTGACATAATTATATCTTATATGAAGTGATATACTGATATAACTAGTATAATCCAAATAAAGTTTTATATAACGTTTGAAAAACTGTTAAAAAATTTCAACGATTAAATGTGACTAAAAGTCACTAAATTACTTTACATATTAATTAAACAAAAACGATATAATTCATGTTTCCAACCTTTGCATGTTTATATTTTTTATTTTTCAATATTTGTTGTTATTACGGAATTAAAAGTATTTCGAGGAATTGAATGAAGCGAAGTGTGTTTTAAATATTTGATTGTTAAAATGTGAGCATGGTTGTGTGTATGTGGTTTTGTAATAAACAGTAGCTCATCTTTGAAGATTTTCTTCAATTCTCCGTTGGATTTCTTTAAAGACGGGTTACGGTTATGAAACTATGTGTGTTGAAGAACTTATTATAATTATTGTATTGAACTGTTAGTTGTTAATGTTGTAAATAAATTATTTCAGTAACAATGTATGGTGTTTATTTCGATACAAAAGCTACATGTAATGACGAACGTTAGCCGGCATGGGCTTCCTCTGCTTCTAGTTTCGCCATTTTCTGGATGCTTTTTACGGCGGCATAGTGGATGGTCTTGTCCAAAGCATCTGTAACAAATACATTTAATTAGCATTTAACTAACAACGAATGACTCCTATGAGTCCTATGACTCTTCTCTGAAAGTACCTACGTACTGTCTGTGTTGGTAATCTCTGCAGCAGACTATACTCGCTTACTGTGTGGCGTTTACATCGTGTGCAGGTGTTTTTAATTTATCTTTTGTGCGTAAGCGCACTTAATTATAAAATAAAAATATGTGCTTCTTCACGGTAACAGTTTTAAAAAAATGTTTAGATTTTCTTTATTATTATGAAATTCCGAACCCCCGTTACTGTCATACTAAGCGTCTCTAACGAACTATAGGTAAATAAGAAAAAACTGAAACTGAAATTTTAATCATCTCATTTGCATAAATAAAGAAATAAAAATAATCTTTTATCAAGTTAGCAAATGTTGTCAACACATGTATGTATCTAGTAGTAACTCGCAATAGGCCAAGGGTCTTCAGTCAGTTCCATTACTACTAAACGCTGATCTTTGGTTGGTTAATCGGCCTTGTATGTACGGCGTCACCACAGTCCGTTGCGAAAACCAAAATGTCATATCTTCATACATATGCTGCATGACATAAGATACTTTAGCTTTACGATGACTGTTATCATTCAAGGTGAACCCACGAGGGCCACGAGTCCACGTGGTCTGACACGTTGTGTCCAAATTTCCCGCTAGATGACGCTATACCGTCCGTCGCGAGCCCATACAATATTCTACATCGCGGTGTTAAGATTTTTATCGGAATGATTACCCTCCTCGGGCGAACAAAACACATCAAGACCTTACTTCATAGGATCATTTCTATAGTAAGCTCTTCACCAGGCTATCACAATACGTGAGCTGACCCCATCCACGAAGATGAGATGTGGCGCGGTGCCCTGAGCGTGAGAGAGGCAATGACTGTCTGGTCATTAGCCATCGATGATCGTTCACTTCCCTTTTCGGAGGGAGGCGTGGGGTACTGTCGCTGTCTGAGTGGCTGGTTTTTAAATACTTATAAATATAATACACATCCGAGCAATTGGAGTTTCAAGAATCCACATGTAAATATATCGTATCAATTTCAGCGTCGTTATAAATCAAGTGATCTTTAAGAGCAACAAAAACACAAGAACTAAGTAATCAAATCAAACAAAAATGCATTTCTTTGATTCATTCATAGTTTCACACTTCCGTACCCAAGTGCAAGTAACTCACCAAGCCCTGTGTTAGCTGTGATTGGCCGCCAACGTCTACCAACTTGTCGTACTTTGTATGATATCAGGAGTAACTTTTTTTTTTGCCGAGCCATACTGCACCTTTGCCAACGTCAGGCTACTTAACTTGGATGCCTGAACAAGGAGGATAAGGCTTTTTTTTTTCAGGGCAAAGGGGGTGAGGGGGGGGGGGGCTTACCCATGGGTGTGGCATGTTTTCATAGAGGCACCCCGGGCAGGAACGAATTTGAAACAATAAGATAAAAGGGATGCTTACAGATCTTGTGCAGGCCCTAGACCGAGAACCGAAGCGTCAGGCAATGATTGAAGGGTTTTGGTTGTGATTTGTTGGCAACTTCCACCGGCTACTTTGCCTGCTACAGACTTGCATTTACTTCGTGAAAAGAGAAGAGTAGGAATATAAAGAGGCACTTACAGATCTTGTGCTGGCCCTTGACCGGGAAACGTAGCCTTAGGCTGATAGGGTTGGAGCAGATGAATACGAAAGGGCTGTCACTCTCACCGCCCGGATACCTGTGATATAATCAAATTGTTTTTTATTTTTTTATGTACAATATGTCACTCCTTCACAACTGAAAGGAAACGAATTAAACCTAATTAACAGTACATAAGATGCTAGTGCGGAAAGCAATATGCGAATATTCGCATTCGCATCAAATCGATGCGGAGCTTATGGGGATGCGGATGTGCAACAAGTTGGTACAAGAACGACCCAGCGTCAGCGACGGTGCACGTGCTAGGTAAAGTAGGTATTTATGTCCTTACTTACTTTAATTTACGTCCCGTCCTTGACAAGAAATTACGAGTTTGTTGTGATTTGATTTTAGTGTTGAAGTGCTATTGTAGGGTGAAGGGTGTTGTAAGCTATGAGTAGTGAAATTTAATTCCTAATATACATTGTGAAGTGAATGATTAGATATGATGTTAGTGTTTCATTTGGAGGATAAAACCAATGGCGGGCGCTGGCACAAAATTAGACTTAAGTAAAGTTATAACAAACATGACCAGGAAAAGGCTCAATGTAAAATATGTCAAAAAAAAATATTCTCGGAAAGGACGTACGACAATTTCATTTAAAAACCACCTCAAATCTAGGCACCCGAAAACCCGAATGAATTCAATTTGTTCAGCGGTGAAGTTGACAAAAATTGCAAGAAAAACACGACTCAGGTAGATTTTTATTCCGATATACTTTATATTATTATTTTTGAACGTTGATGGGTTACTTGCGCATATTATGAAACGCGAACCTGTATGTATTTAAAAATACGCAAAATTCAAATTATCTGTCGGTTTTTTAAGTACCTTCCGCGAATGTGAGCCACTTAAAATCCGCATCCGCATCCGCAGATGTCAAGAAATCAGCATCCGCAACATCCCTGGCAGAAAGTATTACGTATGTTGCACAATACTCGGGACGAGGTACAGAATAACATGGTATTAACTTTATTAAATCAATAAGTAATTTAATTTAGATTAGATTTATATTTTATTAATAAAGTTAGATTTACTAACGGAAGTAAAAGGATTGGACAACTAACGCCATCTCTTAAACCTGCAAGGGACTAAGCATTTTTTCAATGATATTGATAATGATCTATTCTCATTCGTGTACAGTCAGAGAGCTAGACATACTGTCTGTTTCTTATGCTTGTATTGCCGCTCCGAATAAAAGGGAAACAAAGGCTTTTTTTTAATTGACTGTCAGACTTGGTTTGTCAGACTAAAACTTACTTTTTCTCGTATTCTTCCTGGTTTAGGCAGTCATCCACGTTAACGCAGCCGAGCAGACACCCCGTGGGGTAGAACGACGGAAACTTGAAGTTCTTATCTATGGACAAGCAAAAATAGGTCAATAATATTTTTTGACACCACGAGACAGCCCTACCTACTACAGTTGTGTGGTGATCATAGGCAAAACTAATTTTTTATGGCAAATATTTATTTTTTATTTTTGTTATTTTGTCGCTTCGCAACGAGTAGCGCCACCTGTGTTTGAGTAGTGACACTAATGATTATAAAATATTTCATATAAAAATTAGCATGAACAACTGAAGGTAATACATATAAATAAGTACATTTCTGAAATATCCAGGAAATCCTAGGACTATTGACGCTATCTATTCATTCACAGACGAAGAAAATAAGTAAATATGTTTTTTAAAACTCGCATTCAGACAAAAAAAAAACATATCTAAAAAAAAACCCTAAGAATGTTTTTTTTTACACCACGTTTGTTTGTAGCTATGATATGAGTTTCTAAATCGGGCATACTGAATCAATTCAGACGGTGGTCAATAGATGGCGGCACTAGTCGTTACTCTAAAATAGAATGTTACAATACAAGCTCAAGTTTTTGGTACATAGTCGTTCTTTCAACGAAAAATTAAAAGTTTAACAGTGTGGTGTTTCTGTTTACCTAGGCTGTAACAAAATGATGGTGATATAAAAACAAAGAAGTGTCAAAAATATTTTTTCTTAATCATAATACCTACGAAATATATTATGTGATGACATATTTTTGTTACAGCCTGTATTTGTATATTTTTTAAAATCATATCAAGAGAGAAAACATATAATCTACAATAGAAAGTACTTTTCTTAAGGGTTGATCCAAAATGCACACTGGCACCAGGGGTGCGATTTTTGAATCTCACCGAGTGACTAATTCTCACAAAAATGAGTGATTTCCGAAAATTCGTATTTTTGAAACTCATCGATGACTTCTGATTCTCACACATGTGAGTTCAATTCGAATGCCCCTACCCATTCGTATTTGAAATCATCGGTGAGTATTTTGACAGTTGACTTATGTGAATTGTGAAATCTGCCAAAGTTTGTTGGAATTGGAAAACAGTAATGTTGGAGATTTAACTGAATTAGCAGCAGGGCTCACTGTGATTTCGTGAATTTCGCATATTTGTGAAAAGAATAAGAAATGGCAAGCCTGGAAGATTACATTAAGATGACGATAACGGATAGCGAATATGGCATAGCAGCAATAGAATAGAACGAGGCCTTTGAAAAAGCGCATGCTGCGATAGAAACGTGTAATGGCATATTAAAAGGCCGATTCCGCTGTTTATTAAAGCATAGAGTACTGCACTATGCACCGGAGAAGGCGTCGAAAATAATAAACAGCTGCGTGGTGGTCTGCATTCAAAACTGTCGATCTTGGTCATGACAATGAAGATGATGTTTTGGATTTTGGCCTGTACTTACCTGATTTGTTGGCAAGAAAAGCTCTAGGGGCATCTATAGTGCGATATTATTATTTGGAAGATTAAGCCACCTAGCGAGTAGGTAGTCGGCCTATTTGGTCACTTGCTGAAGTTTTTGTTCATGTTTTGTTATTATAGTGCACAATAAAGCATGTTATGAATATCTCTTCTACTTACATTGTTTTAAATTCCTTGTACGCCCAAGCAAATTACTTACATCAACCAAACTTCCATACCTACTCCAGTTAATCATAGTTCAGTTTTTGGTCTACATGAGTAGGGTAAGGTTAATGTAGCTAATTCCATCGTAGGGCCTATTCTATCTAATGCTCGCCTGCATTGAATATGAATAAACACGAGTCAATAAGCAGCAGGCTATCCGTAGTTCATCAACTGAGTCGAGAGCTGCATACTGTGCTTATACTCAATGGAGGCGAGCATTAGATTGAATAGTCAAAATGACAGAATTAGCCACATTAACCTTATAAGTATAACATGGATAGGTTTTGCACAGACACTGCGCCTGTGCAGTTGTAAGGTATGCGGGCTGAGAATTTTTGTATGTATAGCATAGGTACATGTTGCTCTTTAATTAAAAAGAGGATGTAAATTAGTTCTCAAATGTATCAGTAAGGTACACTTACAATGATAGGGCAATATGGAACAGGCAGGAGGCAGGCATTAGGTAGCTGTAGAAACTGAATGAAACAAGGGGAGTTTGTGTAGGCTTTATATATTATTTCTTGTAATTTAGGTATAGTCTACCTACATAGGCTCATTTTAAACAATTTAATACCTCAAGTCTGTTTAGTTTAGTGTAAGCAACTTAATTAGATTAGGTAGTAGTCAATAGTTGCAATGTGCTTAAGCAACTCTGTGACTTCTATTTGATAGAAAGTCAAAGTGTTATAAGTTACAGTTATGGAGAACACTAGTCCTTTGCTCCTAACATAATTAACATGTTAATAAGACCGCCAATATTTGTACAGGTTTAATATGTAATTTAAAAACTGACTTGTAAAAGTGCTATCATAAGCCTATTTACAAAATAAACAATTTGAATTTGAATTTTTTTGAATAGCCTTAATGTTAGTGAATGTACAACTCTCCTCTTATTACAAAAGAAATAAAGTGAGAGTTGTGTAGGTATTGTTGACACTGACCGTACAGTCTGCAGCAGATGTAGTTAAGCATGCGGGGTGTCCAATATGATCTTGATGCACCCTTCTTTTGAAAACAATAAGATTGTGCTCAGACCATTTTGAACACCTTGCCTGCTCTACTACTTCTGCTGCTAGCCATATGACTTATACATTGACAAAATCAATCAGTTTGAATTTCTCAACTAAATAATAGGCAAATTAAATAAAGCCTTACAAGATACCTATTAATAAAACATCAGTCTAAAGCTTCGAATTTTACATTACTACTTTATTATCAACAAGTGCATTATAAGTATATTAAAAACATCAGCCTAAATATCTGAACTAAATAATAATCATCTTATAATCTAACATCATACATAGAATTTTTGTCAAACCACAGCACAAGTAGGTAGCACAAATTGGCAGGTTTCACAACTTGGCACTTTCATTTAGAAAGATTGAGAGATATACTGTATGAGTTATCACTTTAAATGAGAGAGGTACACAATCCAGTCAATTCAGCCATTCTACTTTTTCATCATTAATAAATTTCTTTATTGACAGGTATTTATTTATTATTATTATTTATTTATTCATCACAATGATCCATATCAGATTGCAAATGGTAGTTAAAGTATAAATACAAAAAATAAAAGGAACATAAATAAATAAGTTAAAATTAATAACCTAATTTTAATTTGGTATATACCTACCTCCGGGTATAGGTAATTAGGCTATTATCTGTTGGTCTACAAAAACTTATTTTTTGTTCCACTCATGGTGTACAGAAAACCAATATGCATATACATTGTATTGTCTAGATACTTAGACAAGCCATGGAGAATGCTGTTATCCAATGTTTGTAGGAAACTCCAAAAAAGTAGAGAAGTTTCATTGTCTGCTTGCCGCTTACCTGAAAGTACAAAAAAACACATTCAATTATAATAGAGTTCTATTATCAGCTATAAATTAGATTTTCGATGTATCCTGATCCTTTAATAATTATGTAACAGTTTGAGAAAACATCTGGAGTTACAGATGTATATCAAAGATGGTGAAATTTAATTTGAATATGTTTGCAACTACACAAGAGGTGCACAACAAGTAATGTAACTGATTGTAATTTGATCAGTAGCCCTGTTGTGTAATATATTTATATCCTGGTCACAGCTAATAATCAACCTGGCAAAATGCATCAAAGCCTTCCTACAAGATATTAAAAAGGTAAACAGTCAGACTAATATAATAGTTCATTTTTGCCTTTGGTTTGTATAAATTACTAATTTTTATATGCTGGGAATTGGTGTGTAAGTTAGTTAGTTGGTCTTGGCATTTTCTGCAAGTTGACAACCATTGTGCACTCAGCAGCAGAAATTGCTAAGTTGGTAAGGTGACCAAAATGATTTTGGCACTGCCTAATTATTAAGACAATAAAAGTGTATGATCCTATCATTGTGAACACCTTGCACGCTGTTATACCATTGGGAAATTTCTCTGATATGATTTTAGTTATAAATTTAACCTGAATGAAAGAATAACAATGAAAAGATCCTACCTTTCTCCACGCCTTCTAGTCCTGGAATAGCATTTAATTCGGCCGCTATATCCTGCCAAACTTTCAAAGTTGCTCATTGAGCTCATTCTCCCGCACAAGTGCTTGCAGTCGAAATTTCTGTTATATTCCAACTTTCCTCTTTTGTGGGACTGGGACCGACGATGAGCATCTATAAAAGGGACAATAAACAATTATCAGGTTAAACAACACTATATATTACGATAATAGAACATATGCCACTAACAAATGTACATACCTTTTTTTAATACAACTGTCGCTTTCTTCGAGTAAATTTCAAGCAATCCTTGTAGTTCCGATAATAAAATGTTTCCAAAACTAAGTTTTCTTTTAAATTAGAAATTACACTGACTGACTGACAGGTAGGTACACCACGTTTTACGTTTGACCGATTTCATTGAACCTATTTTAAGTTATAGTATGAGAAATAAAAACCGGTATCTGCTTAAAAAGGAACGTCATGGGACGATTGTCTATGACTGAAGTTGTAAAATGTCTGCATGTTGGTAACCTGCGTGTGAGTTTCAAAAATACGACATTTGGTAATCGGTGATATCAAAGTCACCGGTGAGAATTTTAGTCACCAGGCGAGCTCAACTCACGAGTGAGATTCAAAAATCGCACCCCAGTACTTGTGATGGCACGTTATTTATTTTTTTAGGTTTTCGCTACATAAGTATACCTGGGTAAAGCACACGGTACTGGTTCTCCAAAGCTCGGATGACGTCCTGGTCGGGCGGCTTCACCGTGGACGCGATCCACAGCCGGCCGCGGTGGCTCGTGTACCAGGTTCGACCCTCGTGCCTGTAACAAACCAAACGACTCCATTTAAAGTTCGTAAACCCGAAAGCCAAAATAGACCTTTTGATTTTTGATCATTTTGACATACCCTATGTCACTCACACGACATCTAATGGTGTAATGATAGCTCGCCTTCGAGCAACACTGGCTTATAACACGTTTGGAAGGGGGGCGGCAAATCGTAATACCTTAATACGTATGCATAGATATAGGATAAAAGAACTGGATCAAAACAAAACAATGACGCCATAAAAGTGCAGCCGTTGCGACTCATTTTCATATAGTCTTGTTTGGAACGTGACGTTCCGTAAGTGCCAACAGCCTATATACTTTTAACAGTGTTGGTAGTTCTGTGTATGAATTTGATACTTGCTTACTTCAGTAATCTCCTTTTTTTTACGAAACATTTATGGTTTTGTATCATCATCAAATTCATCAATGCAAGTTCGCTAATGGCAAGTGAACGATATCATTTTCATCTACGTGGATGGGGTTAGCTCGCATTGAAAAATAACTATTTGAATTTCGTTACTTTGATGTTTATAGTATTTACAAGGGTTTAAAAACCAGCCACTCAGACAGCGACAGTACCCCACGCCTCCCTCCGAAAAGGGAAGTGAACGATCATCGATGGCTAATGACCAGACAGTCATTGCCTCTCTCACGCTCAGGGCACCGCGCCACATCTCATCTTCGTGGATGGGGTCAGCTCACGTATTGTGATAGCCTGGTGAAGAGCTTACTATAGAAATGATCCTATGAAGTAAGGTCTTGACGAAAAAAGTCTATCCAAGGATGGTCATGATTCCGAAAAAAATCTTAACACCGCGATGTAGAATATTGTATGAGCGCACGACGGACGGTACAGCGACATCTAGCGAGAAATTCGAATGCGCCAAGAGCGCGCCACGTGGTAGAGTAAGGTTACCTTCTTTGACAAAAAAGCGTATGTCACTGTACTATTCATATTAAAGAAGACTTTTTGGTTTTGACAAGGCACTTGACGCAGTACGAGGCCATACCGATTGACCAGAGATCAGCGTTCAATACGATAAACATTATCTCGAGACCCCTGGTTATCTTATCAGCTTAGCGTAAAACAAATACGCGTTTGCGCATGCAATAAAGATAAATCATTTGTAATATGAGAAATAACTAGAAGGCCTCCCACGAACCACTTTTTGCGTTCGTTCGTCTGTTTGCTTCTCTATCGCTCTTGCATATTCGAGTGCTCCACATTGCCCAAACAACAATTGGACGCACCGCCACTGCTATATATATAAAGAGGGCGCAGAGCGTCCAGTGGAACCCTTATTGGGTCGGACTGTGTTTTCTAATAACCCTTTCCATTTCTCTATAATCCTTGGTATCATCGATGTAGTCTTACTAATTCCCCTACTTTAGGCCACTACTTCACATCATTTCGATTTAACATTATTTTTCTTTATCATTAAACGGCGAAAAGTGGACACTTTTTTCAGTTTAGTTGATAAAGCCAAAATCAAGTAATATAAAACTATATACTACAGATGAAAAGTTGGCGAATTAGTAGGACTACAATGATGAGGACGCAACTGAACGCTCTGCTTCCTCTTAAAAGGCGCGTCTCTTCAATACTCTTCATATATCAAGCGCGACTTGATGTATGGGGTCGCGCCTCTCGTGCGAAGTTATGCTAGAAGCAGTTCTAACAGGAGCAGTACTTACATCTTGATGCCTTCAACAAGCAGCGAGGCCCAGGGCTGGTGCATGGACAGGCAGCGGCCGGTGTCGCTCATCTCTTGTATCTCCGGGTCTTGGATGCGGCTGGTGGACAGCCCTGGCGTTCTGACTGCTACGGCGTACGCTTGGCTTTGCACTGAGTTGTCAAACTGGAAACGAGAATTTTAAATCTATGTAAATACGGCGAACAATAAATAAAAAAAAAATGTAAATGTGGAGTGTTTCTGCCCGACTAATTTAAAGTTTGAATAAATAAATAAATATGATACTTCGTAGACCAAGTTGAATCACTTTTATCTATGTTTAAAAACGAAATGATTTAGTTAGGTTTATACCTATTAGTCTACGACCGAATTTTCGGTTTCGGTTTCGGCCGGTTTCGGCCAAAAATCATGTTTCAGCCAGTGGTTCGATTTCGGCCATTTGAAAAAAAAAAACGACTCGCTGACATTTTATTCAGCGTTTTAATCACATTTATCAAAGGTTCGGTTTCGGTTCCGGCCGAAACAGGAATCAATACCGATTATACCGAACCTTCGGTTTCGGTTTCAGTTTCGGCAAAAAACATGTTTCGGTTGGACAAGTTTTTATGCAGTTGTCATAACATTGCATTGTGACTGACGGTAGTTATATTATGTACCTAACAAAAAAGTAGTCTCACTTATTTATTTATTTAATCGGTATTGCAAAAAAATTCAAATGCAACTGTACAAAAATCGGACTTAATGCTATGAAGCACTCTCTACCAGTCAACCTTTGGGCAAATTAGAGAATATGTAAGTGGTGCAATATCTAGTTGTATTTAGGAAAACTCTTGTTTTCTACACATAATTACTAGCAGTTTCAAGCTTCATAAGATAAAAATAGTGTATTAAAACTAATATTCAAAACGGGATAATTGCCATGTTTGGTTTATTGAGCACCCGATATTTCGACACTGTTGCAAGCGCTATGTTCACGGAGTTTTAGTTGTGATTTACCCCCACGCCATAGCGATCTACCCTCTTATGGGTTCTCACTTGAAACTCGATCACGTTAAAATCGTATAAAAATAGTGTAGTTTTTGACAATCTGTCATATATGATATATTATAAAATATACCTGCAATAAGGGTGCGTTGACCACAGGAGCGACTCGTAATCTCCTCGTCTACTTTGTGGTATATCGCTAAGGTCGCAAGCGTCTGCAGACTGGGGTCCCCGCTTATCAGACGTAGTATAAAACATACCTGCAGTAACGGAGCGTTGACCCCAGGAGCGACGTCTCTGTCGGAAGGAACGCCGACATGCATTGATGTCAGCATGGCGCTACCTCCGCCGCCGCTACCGCTACCGCTACCGCCTGTGATCTCGCGAATCCGCTCCTCGTCCACTTCATGATCAATGGTGTTGTCTTCAACTATTTGACGTCCTGGAATTAGAAAATTTGTGTTGAAAATTATATTAAATAAAACGTAGCATTTGCTTCAGCTTTAGACGCAAGAAGTTGGAATTTGATTTATAAACCGATTTCGGGGTAACTTTTTATTGGAAAAAAAGTCTAATTAAACTATTATGTTGAAGCAGAAACGTCTCGAACGATGCCAAATTTCTTATAAAGAACTTTTCGACTTTTTCTTCCATTGAAATGAAATGAAATGAAATACATTTATTTGCATGAATGCAGGTTATAAACAGTACAGGTAGATAGAAAAAGGTGTTCCATGTACATTTCGCCATATTGTGGCATGTAAATTTAGAAATGTGAAGGTGCGAAGTAGGTGTTTGTTACAAGAAAATATTATATTATTAAATGCAGTTTGAAATTCAACAATGGCTAAATAATACTGATAGGTGCATTATAAGAAATCTCTGATTCTTCTTTCTACTTAATGAGAAAATTGGCATAAAAAGAAACAGATTCATCGCAAGCAATTAAATAAAAAACTCTGTTGAGTTACTTTGATATGAATGTCGCTGATACCTGCTGCGTTAGATGTCAAATACTCAAAGATGGCGTCTGGGTTAGGGGAATGTGATCTCACTGTTCAGATAATATGGTCCAATGTTAAATACAGTTAACGTTTTCCACCGATCTGCGAAGCGAAGTCGAAGGTCATCTTCTTGATGATACCTGGCCTGGACCCACAATGTGTTATACAATTAAACCTAACTCAATCGGAGCTACCGTATTTTCGCTCACCAGGCGGCGCCACTCACGCGTGGGTCCTTGTCAGGCGCAATTAATATGAGTTTGTATGGCGCGAAACTAATATTAGAATTGATTATTTTTCATTAATTTCCATGTTAAAAGAGGTACATTAGATTCTAACTATTTTTCACTGATGTGTAGATTGTGTGTAGATTCTGTGTTTTAGAAAATTAGAGGGGTAATACGGTTTTGTGTGATATTTGATAAAACAGTTAATTACTATCCGCGCTATTTTTACAACGAAATATACTTCTTTAATAGGTTAACCTGGTCAAAATCAACAATTGCGTAATTATATGTTAATATCGGCACTAAATATCCCTATGGAATACGGATATGACGGATGCTAACGGAAAATCATAAGAATTAAACACATTTTTAACATTATTTATTATACTTGAGGTTTGTACTTATTTCTATGTTAAAAAACGCTGACTGTTTTCTGGTTTTTGTTTGCCAAATTTTCTTTTGGAATTTGTATTATTTATTTGTTACTATTAAGTAGTTTCTAGTTTGATAACAATAATATTTTTGACAAATAGAAACGTTTTTGTATAAACTAACCTCTAAATTTACGGTAATTTACTGCCGTCTTATTTTACACTATCAATTTAAAGCTTATTTTATAGCCAAAATAATATTTTAATAGTATTTAATATATTTCTATGTTATAATTCCTCTAAAAGTGCATATTTTTCGAAATAAGCAAGACTTAAATTAAAAACTTATGAGAAATGTACTAAAAATGACATATAACCTCTTTTCATAGGACCCACGTTCCACTAGCGCCCCTAGCGGCGAATTCACTCGCGGTAGTCCTCATTGATTGATTTATTAGCGCCATCTGTGGCTTCGCTAACGTAACAGGTCTCAGCGACATCAATTTCTAAACTTAACCGCTGCTCAACAGATGGCGCTACCGAAACACGAATAGACATGGAAAAAAATGAGGATAGCAGCGCGATCTATTAAATAGCAGTTGAGTTATAAAAAGAATGTCGAAATGTCGAGTTCGCGCGGGATTTCCATAAGCCTGGCCTAAGTTACGGGGCCGCGATTTTGCAAACATTGTGTGTTCAGGTAATTGGTGCCATGTTACATGCAGTTTACGTTTTCCACTGACCTGCGAAGTCGAAGGTCATCTTCTTGGCCAGCCGGCCGGCGTGCTTCTTGTCGTGCAGCGACTGCTGGTAGCGGCTGAGCTTCTCCTTCTCGCTTGCACTTAACCACACGCTGCCCGCGTTGAAATAGTCACTGTCGTCGTCTGTCACGCGCGTGCGACGCTCACTGGAATAGCAATTTTATGGGATAATACCATTATACAGGCATAAAAGTTTATTAGAAAACACAATCCCCCAATGAGTGCGGCCGTTGGATGCTCTGCGCCCTCTTAAAATGAAGACTTCTTTCTAACACAAGAGCCACGCATGAGTGGCGCCGCCTGGTGAGTGAAAACATAATAGCCCCCATTTCCTTGCAAGGCCGCTCATTCTGTGTGGACTCCTCCTATTAATTTGGTATTTTCCTTTATTGTGGAAATTTACATATAAAAAATACCTGGTCCGATCAAACTCTAAGAGCCTGTTCCTATGCAACATGGCGGCTTCCCAGCCTTTAGGTCGGTTGCGTTCCATGAGGGTCTCCATTAGTTTGGCACTCGCTTTTGTCTTCGCGTTTATCTCTCTTTGCTCTCCAGGTGTGCACACCTGACGGAATAATATAAGAGCATCAGGTATTATTTATAAGTGTTAACAAAGTTTACATCTATTTTTACTCCAAAGCAATTGGTAAATGTCAAATAGTATACTTAAGTTCTAGAAGAATAATTTGCTTTAAGTTACAACAACATCTGTCTAAGCGGTCATCACTTACAGCTAGAAAAGCAGAGGTCCCACAGTAACCCCTACAAACACTTTTTGAGAAACCAAGTGGTGATGGCTTGAAATAATCTTTTTATATTAAAAATTATTACATATAAATTAAAATTAAAAAAAATATTAAAAGATGAATTGGGCAAGCATACCTACAATTCTACTAGACAATGATGAATGATGTCAATGATTACAAGATACAGCGAATATCAGTTATCACAACTGCCTGCCTGCTTGAAAAAAAAATACAAGTAGGTAATCATTTTGTTAGAAAAAAGGAAATTACCAAATTTCCGCAGAAAAGACATGGCCCCGAGCCCTCCTGCTTACAAACAACGCGTCCACACTGAAGGCAGTTGTTGATCAACTCGTGTTTGGACGCTTGGCAGTCGCAGTGGTGGCGGCCTGCAAGTCAAATACATTTGCTGATTACAAAATCTGAGGCAGTCATGATAAATATCTGAATACACCTTTATTGTGTCTGCAAGTAACCCTGCAGCCCTGTAAAGTAACTACAAAACTATATCACATCTGTAAATTAACTAAGCTTGGGACTTTTGGGTGCTCCCCATGGTTCTAAAATCCATGGAGTTGCCATTATGTCAACATTATTTTTTCGTAGTCAAAGCCAAAGTGTCTGTGGATTCTAGAACCTCACCCTCATAACTCACCCTTCAACAAAACAACTTGGGCATTCTTGCCCTCCTGCGAGTAAAGGTTGACAAACTTAGTCTTCTTCTTAGACTTGGCTTCCTCTACTGGGGCTGGTTCAGGCTGTTTCTGCACTTCAGGGCTGACAAAGTCTTGCTGCTGCTTATTCTTAGATATCTTCTTCTTTTGCTGTTTTGGAACTGGGTTTCCTGAAGAATGATAAAAAAAATCAATAAATTCTAACCTACCAATTTCTTTAAATTGCAATGGTTAACACTCACATAATTTTTATCACAATAGGCATGAAAATTACATTATTGTTAACCATTGCAATTTAATATCAGTATGACTCACAAAAGTTTACACTACCAATATCTGTTTGGAGGTTCAACACAACTCACATTTTCGTATAATCACAACACAGTATCTAAAACGGATTTTTTTTCTCAATAACTTTGATGATGATGAAGCCCAATAGTGTTGGACGAAGCGTGTTGCCTAATTACATTACTGGGTTCAGGATGAAGCTACTTGTAAAACTGATAAGTATTTTTTTTTTCATTCTTAAGTAGAGAAACATATGTTTGGAGACACTGTCTGATTGACGGTTTTTGCAACCGATAGCCAATGGAAATCAGGATATTGAAGGCAATAATTCCGTTTCATAAATCATAATTTGAGAATCTATAATTTTTTAGCTCTATTAGGTTATTTAAATTAATTTAACCAACATTAAAATGCTAATTAAGCATTGTTGTGCAATAGTAGCCAGATAGTGTTACAAACTTACCCTTGCTTGGAAATTTTCTTTTGGACAATTCAAGAAAGAAATTTTTATGTTGCGGGTTGTCGAAATCTAGCAGAGTACTCATATGCTCCTTCAAATCTCTCTCATTTTCGATTGACAGAATAAACCTGAAAAATTAAGGCAGGTAGGCTTCATTACGAGTTGAAATGTATTTTTCTAACAATATTGTGATATTGCTAAGCTTCGTAATTTATATTTATTTTCTAGGCTGTTTAATTCCGTGGTTTATTATGAATTAAAAAATAACATCTACCTACTAGGTACTACTTAAACTTTTATGAAACAGGGCTAGAACTTACTGTATCATTTCTCCAGGTATTTCGAAGTCCAATATCCTGGACAAACCTTCTCCAATCCATTGATCCATTACAGAGGCTTTTAACAGTTATAATTTGCTCCTACTTTATAAGTTTTACGATCCAACTGACTCGAATTAGAAAATGCCACACAACAGCAAACGAGCAAACAGCAAAGAAATTCAACAGCTGATTTTGACAGAAAGTTATTCAAGACAATCTTTATTATTTTTGATCACATTCAAGCGTGATAAAGATTGACTCAAACAGTGTGACATAAAAAAGCTGTCAAATCGGCCAGTGTCAAAAATTGTTTTCCTTCTATCCGATTTTCTATTCCAAATACGAATTTATAAAGGTACATGAACTACTTTGCATTTGCATCCAAGTTACAAGTAGCTAAACTTTGCACCGAACAAATCAATAAAATGCTTTCACCACTTCAAACGGACATAATATTTTGTTTACGTAATTTTATAACCTCTTCCAAATCTTAGTTTTATAAACATTTTGTGTATTTTCAGGGGCAAAATGTCTCTCTCTCCGTTCCTCCGAACTCCGATGACGGATTTGACTGGTGGCATGATTTCGCATCAGCTACAAGGTCGTTGCCAGAAGGAGGAGATGAAGTATATGGACTGTTTGGAGGCCTACGGTCTGGATCGCGGAGAGACCAAGTGCAAAGCACTGTTTGAGGACTATCATGAGTGCCACACTTTGTCTAAACAGTTCAAGAGGTTCTATGTAAGTATATACAAAATATGAATTGGAATAAATGTACAAGTGAATATTTTATACCAAATAAAATGGTTTGGTTAAATCTATGCAAAGAATAGAATGATAGATAAGAAAAATATTTAAGTGATAACTAAAGACTTCTGAATCACCGTTGGTAAAATTGTATCATTAAATTGATTAACACGTTCGCTGACAGTGGGGCAGTTAAGGATCGTTAAGCCTACAACTACCCCGCCTATCGACGTACTGTCACCGAATGCGTTAACATTGCTACATCTTAAGATTATTGGTGTTAATAATATGTGATTTTTAAGCCTCATCTCATCTAATTTGTTAAACAAAGCCTGTCACTGTGTGAGGTTATATCTGTATATATCCTCCCCTGGAAAGTATAACATGACTTTGTAATCTTTATAGAGAGAATTGCTTTAGTTTTACAAAATATTGTTTTTATCTGGGAAACCATTGTTTACTCTATCATTTATCACATATCATTCTTAAAAGAATTTACATTAAAATTAGATTTCATTAATATACTTAGACCGGGTTACAGGCTTAGAACTTTCATAATTGTTTGCATGCATTATTGTTGCATATTACCTTGTTTTTTGTAATTTTCATTTTTTTTAATTATTCACAGGCTATTAGAACAGAAAGAGAAAAGCAGGTGGCGGAAGGCAAACTTGTTGGTGACAAGAAATATGTCACCCCTAAAGTAGACAGCTACTAAACACCCTGTAGTAAAATTGTAAAGTGAGTTAAAAATCAATGTAATGGATATTTAATTAAGTGTATTAAAGTGCTATCAAAAAGTGTTTTTTTTTTTTACTTATTTTGTTATGGCCTTAGATTTAGATTGAATGGCCACAACACTTGCCTTGGCAACACATCAATACCTTCAGCTACAAACACGAACCGCGCGTCTTGAATATGTAGGGAGATAACAATCGCGACAAGCTGCATACGCAAGCAATGGAGCCTAGCCTTAGATACCATGAGTACCTACTTACTGTACGTAATATCCCAAATTATAATAGTTAAGCACAAACTTTTACAGCCAACACAATTTAACGACACGTGTGCGTGACCAGTGGGCGAGCAGAGTTCCAAAATCACGCATACATGTCGTGATTAGCCCTGAATGGGTTAAAGACGGTAGATGTCACAAGTGTCGACCGTCGTTAGAGATTTAACACATTCAGTGCCCCACAAAACGGCGAATTACTTCAGAAACCGGTTCTTTACCCGCCCAGCGGGTTGCCGCGCATCTAAGCCAAATTTACGAGCGCCCGCCACGCGGGTGTCTGGCACTAAATGAGTTAGCAGCATAACACCTACATGGCCAAGACATAAAAAAACAAAAAGCTTATTCACTATATTGACGTTATTTGACATATGATCGTCATTGACGCTTAATTTCAATAAGTATTATAATTTCCTTTGTCAAATTCATTAAAAACTATGGCCCAGGGAATCTCGCCGTACTTCCGTTCGCCCTTTACTGACCTGACAGGCGGGCTGGTGTCCCACCAGCTGTTCGGACGATGCGCCACCATGGAGATGGACATGATGGACTGTCTGGAGGCGTACGGCCTGGACCGAGGGCTAAGGAAGTGCCAGGATTTGATAGAGGAGTTTAGGGAGTGCCACACGCTGACTAAGCAGTTTAAGAGGTTCTCTGTAAGTGTAATTTATAATTTTTCCTTGTTCTATGGTCCGTTTCAATAGAGCGTTGGTGGCCCAGAGCGGTAAAGCGTGTGACTTGCAATTCGAAGGTTGCGGGTTCGAACTCCGGCTCGTACCAATCAGTTTTTCGGAAGGTAGGGAAATATCATTAGATATTTTTCTTTTCCGCGAAGGAAAACATCGTGAATCTGGGTTAATCCCAACAAGGGCCCCATACAAAGTTTGACTCCTCTTTTCAGGCCCTTAACAATGTAAAGTTGGTATTTTTTTAGCATATAAACTGATAGGAGATCCCCTTAACGTGCCAGTGAAGGTTGCATGTAAATCCATTCAGCCGTTTTCACGTTATGCTCGAACAAATAAACAAGCAGACAGACAAACAAACAAAAATTCTAAAAATCATTTAAATGTGTTCTGATATCAATTCTAAGAGCTCCTAAAATTTTTTTTTTAAATATCTTTAACATACATACAAGGTTAACTGGAAGAGATCCCTAAATGGGATAAGTTCGCCTTTGTACAAATATTTGTGTTATTTATCTGGTTTTTTTTCCCTGTTTTTGTGCAATAAAGTGTTTTACTACTACTACTACTACATACATATTACATACAGACCTGTATACTTTACCGTGTTTTAGCAAATAAATGACTGATTTACTGATTTCAATGTAAAGATTTTCGACCCAACTCGGCTTTATAGAAGATAGATAGATAGCGCCTAAAATAATCTGAACGGCAATTGCGGCTAACAACTGAGCTGTAATTGCTATGCTAGGCTATTGCCTACTTACTAGCCTATTACATAGGTCGCTCCTACACTGACGGTCAACTAAAAGCTTAACGCCTGGAGCCTAACACCTAGGCAACTAGGCAAAGAATCTAAGCGAGCAGACCGGCCGGTACCAAACATTCTCAAACGTTCCGTTTCACTAGATGACACTCTATAGACTAGGTGCTTAGCAAGTCGCCTCTCATGCGTCACGCTCCAGTTTACATACAGAACGTAATGAGATTGAGATGACAGCCGTATGTGATTATTTTCTCTCCTAGATCGCGAACCATGTCAAAATGACAGTAAGAGATTTCGTACAATCTGATTTATATTACCGTTACTATAACATAGTCCTACAGTGGCTTAGGGTTCCAATTGGTTGACTGTACCATTTTTTCGGTTGTCGATAAGGTGCTAACGCCATAAAGAATCGTTTAGAAATGAACCTTATCAACAAACAACAAAGTCAGGACTGTAGCTGCTAGGGGAGGCTGGCGGGCAATGCCCTACAATATAACCCGAAATACTTTCTTGCGCCATACCTTTTTACCTGTAATGACGAATGCCTTATCTTAGACTACGACCCTGGGCAAATTGGTAATCTTTTACTAAAAACAAGCACATGAACGTGCATACAAAATGTAAATATAAAACGTCGCTTACACTACCTACAATAATCGTTTAGACCTAAACACAAAGCCTTATTTGTTTCAGGCGATGCGAGACGAACGCGAAAAGCAAATAGCAGAAGGAAAATTGAAGGGAGAGTGTCAATATGTGACTCCTAAGGTAGACAGTTTCTGAGTCAATCTTCGTGAATTTATTATGCTTGACGTATTATGGAAATAAACTGGTACCTACGTTCAAAACTTTTTATCTTTTTTTTAAAGAAAGAAAGAATGAAAAACGTTTATTCGGGACGCTTCAGTGTACAAAAATATAGCACTTTTAGACAATACGGTTAGAATAATAGCGTCACCGAAAAGGTTTCTACTCAGCTTAATGTCAAGGTACCTTTTGCGTACCTTGACGCTGGTCTTCTGCAGAAACCTTTTCAATAAAACGTGACAAGTTGCACAAACACACAAACATGCATGCAATATAAGTATGCTCTTATTTTTCATTAAATAAAACCTACATATATATTTACTTTTATATAAGTCTGAGATCAACATCAACAGCCTCAAAGGCTTATTGTATTTAGCGGTTGGCCACATTGCATAAAGTTATATAAAGGGGCGGAGAAGCCAATTGTTTTATTAGGTATTTAGCTAACTTCGGCTTTGAGCCACTGACGGGCTTATCAGAGACTGAGGCTCGCCGTTGTGAAATACGACATGAATCAATTTACGAAATAATCACATTTGTGGTTTGCTCAAACGTTTAGAAATATTGCGAGTTTTCCCATGCAAAAAAGGGCTACTATTGTATTTTCTCTTGGCAAGATATTTAGACATTCTTTTTCAGATTAAAGGTCAAAAAATAAGTATTTTACTTCAGAATTTCTTCGTTTCCATCTTTTTCGGAAAATCCCGGCATCCCGGGATCCCGGTATTGAAGTCGTCCATTCCGGTATTAATACCGGTATCGCAAAAGGTCCGGTATTTGGAAGCCCTAGTCACAGACTCATAGAGTAATGCAACAAAGTTAAGGGTTATACACGTATACGTTATATTATATATGTTGATTTTCTTATTCAACCCTTACCCACATGAAAGGCATATTCCTTTTCTATTGACCTGTCATGACGAAAATTATAGACGAGTATGACTACATGCCTACATCTACATCTACATGACTACATGCCCACAAGCAGTTAACTGTTTGCTCTCAGAAAAGAACACGCTACCTACAGTAAAGCTAAAGACTAGAGTTTTCTCTTCTGTGGGCAATATTAACAGCTTATGGGTGTGCACGTGTGGAGAAACGTCTATATCAGTGTCCGCCAGAAACATGTTTCCTTGCCGAAACCGAAACCGAAGGTTCGGTACTGATTCTTTTTCGGCCGAAACCGAACCTTTGATAAATGTGATGTGAATAACGAAACACCTCTATGTTCCCATTTCACTTTTCTAAGATTGAAATTTTAGCGTTATCATATGATGTCATATTGCTAGCCGTTCCAAGCTCACCTGACGAGTCGAATGCGACCCAAAAGTACGGTATTGTAAGTTTCGGCGCGGCCGAAAGGTTCGGCGGCTTTCTGACCGAAAACGAGCCTTTGGCCGAAACAAACCGAAACCAAAACTTCGGTCGGACACAAATTTTTATCATAGGTCAATAATATAGAAAAATGAGTACCTAGCTACCCATTTAATGTACGTACCTAAAAGTTGAATAAGAAATTTAAACTTTTTAGTCCTTAACTTTTGTGTTCATCAGGAATAACCTGAACATCGGAAAGTTTTTAAGCCAGTTGCGCAGTCTAGACGTAGGTGGCTAGGGTGGGTAGACTGGCCTAGGCTCTGCGCACCGCCGACCTGGCGCGTAGATCATGTTTCGTGATACCTACCTATAGTTTTTGTCGTAGCTTCTCCCTACTACGCACTTCGAACATACCTAACAAATACAGAGCACCTTTGATTCTTACGCTGTAGGCACTTATTATATTTAAATAAACAAATCTTTAACTCCACCACTTTACTACTTAATTATCTTAGTTAAAATCTACGCTGTCATTCGCTAGCCGGCGTCCATTTTTTGCCGTCAAGTCACGGTCGGTCATACACGGGTTTTTGCAAGGAATTTTGGCGCCAAACTATTACAATACCATTAATATACTCAGCGATATTGTAGGAGTACAGTTTAAGTTATTTTTCTGTTTGCGCGTGACTTGTTTTTGCATTCTGGATATAAAAACTTTTTTCTAGCCATCTAAGTACTTCAATGTCTGAATTAAGTATTAATCGCATACTTTTGTTGATGGAGCGCCGAGCGCAAGCGCACAGCGCCAAACTTAACTAATTACCATAAGTCACAACAGATGTATTGCGCAGTTTGATGGTAGCTTAGTTAGCAAATCGGTGAAGGCCATTAATATCAGATCGACATGGATAGATTAATGTACCTAAGTACTAATTTTATAAGAAAATATACGAAAAATAAAAACTGGCCAAGTGCGAGTTGGACTCGCCCACCGAGGGCTCCGCACAAAGGATGCTCCCTCAACCCCATATATGACCTTAGGTACCTACTTATAAATACTGGTGGCACGGAACTCTTGAGTGTGCGTCAATTATACTTGTGCTACAAGGTCTTGCTTCTTGCCAAATTTCGTGATTTCGTCTACGGGAAGTGCCCAATACATTATGATTCCCATTGCAAATGTATGGGAAATGCGGCATAAACAGCCGTATCTTTTGATTGCGTAGACGTAGAGGTTTGGTTTTTTCACTGCTTCAATGGACCACATGCAAGCTTGTGTATGTGGTATTAATTTCAACTTGCTACCTCTACGCGTTCCCGAGATAAAAGATCTTGACAAACAGACGGACGGACGGGCAACCAGTGATCCTATAAGGCATCGGTTTTTTCCTTTTGAGGTACGGTACCTTAAAATTCCCTCGAAGGTTTATCTGAAGTCGCCGAAAATCTAATAGGTAATTAATAGTCCCACTCCCACCCACTTGGGTGCAAGTGTGATGCCTACACAGGGCGCTTATTCCTCTCCCTAGCCCCTGATTAATAGCAGCATTTAAGTAAATTTAATTCAGTCGGTTTCTTCAGATAATTCTGTAAGCATATACTTACACATGCAAGGGTTAAGTGTCTGACTAACAACAGTATCTGTATCGTATACATAAAAGAGAATAGCGGAACGGATGTCCTCTTGTGCCAATTTCTTTGTCTTTGTCCTGTGCAAAAATAGGTCGCATAGACAATCTGTTCCAGAGAAATGGGGACTATCGCGAGTCAATTCGTCGCTAGTGGTGCTAGTCATGCTAGTGGAACATTTGGTGGAGCTTACAAACGTCACTTTGACAGTTCTTCCATATTGACAAGACCCGCGCATGAGTGGCGCCGCCTGGTGAGCGACAATAGATTCAGATTCAGATTTATTTATTTCATAATACAGATTACATTATAAATTGCAGGCATGTCAATCTACAAGTATTCATATTATGATCGTCAGAATAGGTATAGAGTATAATCAATAGAGTGATAATTTCAAAAAATTAAATCAAATCATTACAAGATATAAAATTTCATACAATGTCACAATAGTATCTCCTGTAGTGGATCGTCAAAGTCTATGCATCTTTTATATAGTCATTCATAGAATATAATGGATTATCCAATAAAAAATCTCTTAATCGGCGTTTGAATGTTTGATCACACAGTTCACTTCTTATAGCGACCGGAAGTCGTTCATAATACGTAGGCCCTATGACACGAGGGTTTTTTTGAGCTAAGGCCATACGGCGGGGTACTGTTCTTATCTTAGCCGTCCCGCCGAACGCACATCTATACCCTCGACAATAAGGTGCTATACCATTCATTTGGGGGCATGAATGGTAAAGCACCTTAAAGCGATGATTGTTTAACTTCGCAACCAAGTCCTCGGCTCGATTTTACGTTTTGTTATTTAAAAAAATAATAATAATAATAAATTGAAAGAGATGTCATATACTAGTTATACTACAGAAAAAATTGACCAAGACCCCCGGTGAGCAGGGCTGGGATCGAACCAGCGACCACCTGCTTTCGCGGCAGACGCCCTAACCACTGGGCTCCCCGATCACATAGTCCATCGTGATCGCCACGTTGAATGGCAATGCTTATACGTTGCGCGAAATACTGGCCAACCCTCTGGTCACCTGTCTCTTCAATGAGGCGGGACGCTAAATTTTTATAGATTTTTTGCGCATCAGATCCCCACGGTCCCAGCGTTTCAACCCCAAACACCTCGAATATGTAGCCGCTCCCAAGAGTAGCATGTTTGCGGCGTTTGAGGTCTTCGGCTTTAATATTCCACACATCACACACATGTTATTTGCATAATCTGTAAGTTAAAAAACCACTTTAAATATTTTATCGGTAGTTTTGTGTTACAATCTCATTCATTTAAAAGAATGACTTACATAAGCTTTCTGTCTGGTGCGTCACCTGACCAGAAGATAATGTTCTAAAGTTTCAAAGTCCACCTTTTTTATTGTTTTGCGTTCTAAATAAATCTACTCTATTATTGGCATCTCATTGCATATGGCGGTAGATATCTAAAAATTGTATTGCCGATAAAATCTAACAAAGTCAAATATTTTACTTCACATATTTTAACTTCTACGGAACTTGGACACCATTTAAATATAAGATCTTTTGTCGGCGGAATCGACGATAATGATATTCTCACATGGAACTGGGCTTCCATTTTCACATTTATGTTTTTGGTGGGATATCACTACCTTTTCTCAATAAATAATCATTATTCATCATTAAAATTGTAATGCTCTACTTCATTTTTGCGATTTTTGGATGTTTATATCTCAATAACCAATAAAGTTATATTTATGAAATTTGGGGATCTTGTCTCGGGAGTCTAAATGGATGAGTAAAATTTCGTTTGGTTATATTCAGTAGATTTTAATAACAAAGGGGTCAAAAGCGCCTCGCGATGATTCGTGTAAATATTATACACACTGCAGCTACGTCGCCTGAAAGCTTGGCTGGACACGCTGCTTTTGTCATGTGCGAAATGACACAGCTAGTTGTCAGTAAGACAGCTGCTGTTTCAACAACATTAAAAAAAATTAAGGGCCTGCTCGAGAATCGTGATTATTTTGTCTTTGTTGTTACTCTATGACGTAGTTTAAAATACTGTTTCTAAAATAATGAAAATAAATAATAGGTACGTGATTCAGACTCACGCTTGGCCACTTTTTGTTAACTATCAAACAATTTATCTAACGATCGAACTGCGCCAACAGCTAACTACATATAACAAAAAACTGTTTATTTCGTCCCTCGCAGGTACCGAGATCCTTGTTATATTTGTTATCAACTTTAATTGATACAATAAATCAGCCGGGTCAACGACCAGCCGCCTTAATGATGAAATTACTTTGAAGGTTGTATCATTATAGGATATGACAGGTATATGCCCTCTGGTAAAAAACTATACCTATTGGTTTTACGGAACTGACTGTCAAAGGTGCTCGACCTCGGACCCGTGTGAGGTGGTCACCCGACCAAGGAAACCGGAGTCTTGAATGGGGTGAGGCGGTCGGTTTTTGAACTCATGGGGCGGTGTTAATGTACTGATTAAAATTTTATTATTAATTCTTAAAACGTGAGGGTATACTCACTGGCTAAAATATAATTGATTCAACATCAATAAAATATTAAGTACGAGTATATTTAGTTATCTGACTGGTGTAGCCACCGTGTACCGTATTGGAGGGTAGGTACAAATCGTGCATATCGTTTAGTGTGGTAGGGCACAGCACAACGAATGTCGTTTCGCTCAAATCTGGAGCAGAGCCCATCTGGCGAAGTACCTCCACCTTACAGAAAACCGCAGTTTAATAACACTAGACCCTACTCATAGTGTTTTTTTTGACTTAGTACTGATTTTTATTTTTCAGTAATTGTTTCTTTTTGAATAAAACACTTACATATAAGGTTGACCTTTATTGTCTATAACCAAAAAGTAACAAACTCAACAAAAATAATAACATAACTTCTATTAACTGAACTTCTATTAACTACTCATAATAACAAAATTTTCAGAAATTAACTTAATTAACAAAATAAGCTTCTCCCTACAACTCTACATACATGGCTGACTCTACATACATATAAGGTTGACTTTTATTGTCTATAACCAAAAAGTAACAAACTCAACAAAAATAATAACATAACTTCTATTAACTACTCATAATAACAAAATTTTTAGAAATTAACTTAATTAACAAAATAAGCTTCTCCCTACAACTCTACATACATATAAGGTTGACTTTTATTGTCTATGACCAAAAAGTAACAAACTCAACAAAAATAATAACATAACTTCTATTAACTGAACTTCTATTAACTACTCATAATAACAAAATTTTCAGAAATTAACAAAATAAGCTTCTCCCTACAACTCTATATACATGGCTTCAAGTCATGTACGATTTACACCCTCCACCGCAGTATTTGTGGCAGGTCTGTGTAGGGGATGAACCATACTGCGCAAAAGCAGTACTCTCCTCACCCGTCCCCAGCCCACTGTGGACATGTGTCCCCTTCTGGTAAAGTAACCACACAGGTGCACTGCCTACCACTGTTCGGTTTCCTAGGCCTGCCCGGTCCGGCTTTGGTGGCTCCCATGTTCCCATACAATTGACGAAGCCTCCTATTTAGCATGACAGGGGGGATCGGTTGGGCGAAGTCCGATGTGGTGGATTCCGTATCCGGAATCCCTTCAAACTCCCACCTCTCGTTCCTCCTCCTGCGGGCTAGTCCTACTCATAGTGTTGTGTTTCTCCAAGAGGATTCACTGTGTTGACAGCTGGAGACCCACGGAGCAAAGCTTGCCCCTTTAGCTATCAACACAACGAATCCGCTTTTTTTTTTAAAGGGTCTGCAACGCGAATGTAACACCCGTAGAGTTGCAGGCGTCCATAGGCTACGGTGACCGCTTACCATCAGGCGGGCCGTATGCTTGTTTGTCACCGTCGTAGTATTAAAAAAGGTACAAATGTGAGGCATCGCTTGCCTAATGTGACAGCGTGATAAATTGATGATGATGGCCACAGAGATGACTGGTGTTATAGCTCGGTTCATCAACGTCCACAATGGTACCTTTCACCTTGAGGGTCGCAAAAATATCTGACACAACACAATCTTATTTGTACAGGCATTAAGAACGTGTCACATGTTTTCGCGACCTTCATAGCAGAAGATACCATTGCAGGTGACTGTACTGTTCAGTAATGAAAATAAAATACTATTTTTGAACGGAAAGAAGCGTAGGACCGGTAGGACCTGGTAAAGTAAGTGGAATTAAGTACCTAAGCGTGTCGTATCTATGTACATAACGTATATGTAAGTAGATACAATGCTAGGCAAATTCAAAAGTTAAAATCATGTAGGTAGGTAAGTAGATACAATCGATACAACGTATGCACTTTTGAACGCGACTGTAAATTGCTTTATCAGCGCATCTATAGTCTTCTAAGCTCTTTTGGTCCTATCTATTACGGATCAAGGACCCTTTAGACATAGCGCTAAGGGGTAGGCGGTTAGAAGAAGGGTAGGGTTTGAATCAAATTTGTTTTGGGCCCAAAGTTATGTCAGTTAGTACCTATGGGTAACAATGTAGATGATCTTCAAATTACCTACGCCACAGAGCCGACAGAGCCCCCCCCCAGCTTACGCTTAATAAAATCGAAAAATTGGCTACTCGATGGATTCTAGAACCAAGGCAAACATCCAAAAGTCCTAAGCCTAGTAATTAGCTTGAAATCCATTGCTTAATATTATTACTAGGCCTCTCAAAGTTGCATAATGTTTAATTTTAAAATGTGTCTTCATTAATCTAGTTACCGGTTCCAATTTTATGTAAATGGATAAATTCTTGGAAGCCCACCAGACTCCGGCCTTGAGAGGTCAATCAGCCAGACACGTCAGTACAGAGCTATGGGGCCGGAAGTACCTAGGAGTCAGTGGCCACAGCTCAGGAGGTCACGTGTGTCGTTCGACGTCATCACCCGAGTCTGGGACAGAAACGTTGAAGAACTTATTACGATTTTAAGCTAACATGGCCTATTATCATAAATCAACAGCAGTAGTAGGTGTAAAGCTAGGGTAAGATAAGTAAGTTATTTTTTAGTTCCTTCGCACGACGGCAGCGCCGTCGTCAAATCCGAGCCATCTGGTTAGGGGTTTGAAGACTTTGAAGCGGTGTCGTGTGCCGCGGATGCACATACTAGTCGCGCGTATTACAGCTATGCTGATCCTTGCCCTCAGCTTCGCATTATAAATATTATAACTAAGTAACTACAATCTAAAACGGGTTATTTACCATTTAGGTATGTTTGTTTTTCGCTAATAGTGCCAGTGACAACACGCAAAATAAGCGAACCCGTAATAGGGTAGATCGTTATGGTGTGTAGGCAATAGACCACATCTAAAAACTCGCAGCACTCCGTTAACATGGCGCTTGCAAAAGTGCCGAAATATCGGGTGCTCGGAAAAACAAACATACGTTGTAAGATTTTAGTTATACCGTCCAACAGACACAGTGTTGTTGTCACCTCTGTCTGATGATGACTGCCCGACGAAGTCGAAACATATGTCACGCCTCTTTGTGATAAAAATACGTGAGTCTTAACCATTTTTAAGTTTAAAATTGTGAGGTAATTGCATGAGACCTCGCGTGATAAGTTTAATTTCGGCTAGATATTAATATTTTTCTACTCTTGATCACCGATTAAAAATCGTGTATACCTACGGCTTTGGCTGAGGCCCACTAGGCTCAGGTCATGTCGCGAGGAATCATCGGTTGCGGATGGTGCATGATTGAATATTGTAGAAATAATTGGACTTCGTTTAGCTATAGCATAGCTAAGACGTCCCTATAGGGACGTCTTTCGGCCGGAACGATGATTTAGCATGTGTTCTGAGACAGAATACTAAAAAGGTCTCTGCACGAGGAACATGCAAGAGCGATGAAGGCGCCCAAAAAACACCATCAATAAATAAAAATGATAAATATCTTTATTTTTCAATTTAGGCACATTACAATGCACTTATGTTATGAAACTCGGCGGGACTTATTATATGCCCAAAGAAGCATAGAGTTTGGGTAATCTGAAACGGTTTTAAGTAGATCCACCGTAGCACGTGACAGGCGTTGGTTAGCAGCTAGCAGGGAACACTGGCTGGCTGTACAGTTGCCAATACAGCTCTCGACAGCCCAAAGCCATTGAGACTTTAGCCCGTGGTTAGTGTCGAATAATACTGAGTCTGTTCACACTAGGCATAATAACGTACATAATGTGCGATGATGGACGGCTGCGCGCGCGCGGTTAGGCGCCATTATGCATGCGTCCGCGGCAGTGAATAGCAAATCGGATGCTTAACATATCGTGTAACAACAACACTGTAATTCGTCAATAAGGGTTTTTGTTTTTGTCCCTGGTGTCTTTTTCGGCACGGTTAGCAGATGACGGTCCGAGCGCGAGTGATTCCGCTCTCGAGAGACACCCGTGGCCTACCTACCACGAACCACTTCGTTCGTTCGTTCGTCATTACCTCTTTGTCGCTCGAATCTGCAAGAGCGAAAGAGAGGCAATTAGACGACAGAGATGTCGTTGTCTGATCAACAGACGGAGCACAAGCGAGCCACGACTGTATCTCGCGCGTTGTATAGATTACTTTTCAGTCTCTTTTTAACTGTATGCAGAAGAAACCACTTTCTTCCTGTGCAAACCTGTGGAAGGGCTGCACAACAATTAGAAATTGTCAGGTGTCTCTTGAATGTGAAATAACAGGTAGTCATGTGTTGACCAAGCAGAGCCTTAAAAACTGCCTGTTGGGATTTAATACATACATTTGACCACACTCGGAGGCCTAGGAGTATCCCACTGGCATGATGTGGCGCAGAACAGAGCGAAGTGGCGTTCGCTTGAGGTAGTAGGGGAGGTGAAGAGGGAATTTTTAGTAACTCCGGTATGGAAGTCTAACATAAGGGGGGATACCTTGTACTTTGTGAAGTACCTCCGCCGAATGTGTATTCGATCTTGTCGAAAAAAAGTATACTTAGTCACAAACACTTGTACGCGCCTTGTAGTTTAAGATAAATAAATTGTTGAAAAGAGTCCATTTCAAATTTTTGACGATTTGAGGGAAACGTAAGGGGATGGCAGGGTTACAAAGTTGCAACGAACAAAATTTTACTGGAGTGCGGTACATTATTTTTTTTGTAGGATTCGTGGCCCGACATCAATATCTGACATACTCGAGTATTTAGAAAAAGTCTGTAGACGCTTCCACCACCTCCAAAAAAGAAAACATCATTATATAACCTTTTATTATTCTTATAATTTAATCTTTCGATTCCTATTGGTCCCCGTGACGCTCGAGTTACTACGAATTTAGCATCTTGGCCTCCCCTACTATGATGAACGAGCTTTCACGTTCCTCTCATTCACGTTCATTTATTTTATTTGTAATAGTTATTTGTTCCGTAGTTATGGACGTTTTCTATGTATACATGTATGTACCTATTGAACTATATAAGTATGTATATAGTCGTCTAGGATCGATAGTACGTACAAGTTATGCTCCGTTTGGGGCTAGGTCGATCTTGGGAGATTGTCCCCAAATGATATAATTATGTTTCTGTTAAAATAGAGTAAAGGACTATGCATGCCGAGTTTTATTTTATGAACGACGACGGTTTTAAAATCAGTTATTTTTAATATGCAATCCTTCCAATCTAAATTACCAGAACGACCTTAGAAAACCTTCCGCGTTAGAATGCCGACGCATGCAGCGGCCACTGCGATCTAGTATTCTAATTTATTTATAGCTGATCAATCTAAAGGTGAGGCATTTATTTTGTGTAACGTATATTTACTATTAGGCTGTTGTATTTTTGCTTGTATCAAAAACCCACGTGTCTTGTCACTTTTTCCCACCAGGGATGACTTTGCGACGGGTCTATCATGGTTGCAGTTATTTTATATAAATAATGAAATACAGATGAAGTACAGTCGCCATCAGATATATAGGAGCGTCCGAAGCGTTCAAAATATCTGAACAAGCATCGTCTTGACAAAAGAGACGTGTTCAGATATTTGTGAGCACCTCGGACGCTTCGATATATCTGATGGCGATTGTACATAATAGTTTTCCCTAGTATTTTCACGGAGACGCCCGAATATGTCATGCTATTTCAGTCAGTTTCAGTACTAAAAGTACCGAACACCTATATAACATGGGTATAACAGATAGTCCCATGTGCAGAGCCTGGAAAATGAGGAAACAGCAAAACATATTCTCCTAGAATGCAAACAGGTAGAAGAATACAGGAGTAAGTATTTGGGGACTCCAAACACACTAAAGGAGGCATTTAGCAACCTAAAACCGATGCTTGGTTTCGTTGAGGAGCTGGGGTGGTTGGAATAGGGCTACCTCGTAGCACGCAAAAAAGGCACGATGGATGTAGAGTTGCGAAAAAGGGCCCAGATAAATAACTAACTAACTAACCGAGGTCCATTAAAGTAGCATGAGAAATAAAGTTTCCGAGAAAATACGAGTGAAAATATCTGTATACAAATGATAATTTGCTTAAGTACATTGTTTATTTTTCGATAACATATTGACGTGGTAAATTGTATCCTTCATATCACTATTATATGATATAAATTTAAACAAAAAAAAAAAAAACAATTGACTTAAAGCGGTTGAAATTAAAAATTAGTTTAGAGAAGTTTTTTTATGTAAAATGAAGATCCCCGTCTATATTATATTTTTCGTATAATATTTAAGATAATGTTAACGTCGTGTAAAAGTCGTAAACTTTCGAAATAAGGGGGTGGTATTTTTTTACATTTTCGTTTATAAAGCAAAAAATTAATAAAAAAATTGTTTTAGAATGTACAAATCAAGCTCTTTCATATGAGGCACCACATGACATGACCCAGTAACAAAACTTTTAATTTTTGCCATTTGATCGGGCATTTTTATGACAAAACTTCTATAAATGTTAACCTTGGGTTAACCTTGTTTATAATTATTCAAAATTTCAAGTCGGTAGTTTTAGTAAGTAGTTATCGAGATATTATTTTAACGACGTGACAGACAGACAGACTGAGTCACGCCAAAAGGGTTCCTTTTCTATGGTACGGAACCCTAAAAATGGTGAGAGAAACAGTCAGAAGGAAAGAGCGAGCAGCTTTTTTAATAGCAGATTTAATAAAATGACACTTAGAGTGACCAAAGTGAATGAACCAGTTATACCGAAATCGATTTAGAGCCAGCCGTCCGGTCACATTACAATTTCAAAATATAGTATTTTTTGTAGTCTCGCGGTTCATCGAATATGTATCACCTTGTTGTCACCTTTAGTTTGTGCCTACTATATTAAAAAACCGGCCAAGTGCGTGTCGGACTCGCGCACCGAGGGTTTCGTGCAAACTTTATGTTGCAACTTCACCTAGAAGTAGAAATTTGACGTCAGCCACATGTATCCACATATTGGGTCACTAGTTTGCACGGAGTTAGTATGAGAGTTTGTTTTTCCTTGATATTTATTTATCATGTACACAATTTTTTTATACTTTATTTATAAGACGAAGAAGAAGGAACTTACAGCATAATACCATATACATTTAAAGAAAGAAACAACCTAAGTTGCTTAAATTACATTTTTTTATTTAAAAAATAATGCAATTAGGATAAATTTTATATTTTTCCTGTAACATTTAGGACTATATTAATGTTGTGTCACATTTTTACCTTCATAAACTTCGGATATAAAGTTAAGTAAGTAGTAAGTAAGTAATTAATAATAATACCTACATTATCTGTGGAAATTTTAACTGTCAAAAGAACTATCACGGTTCATGAGATACAGCCCGGTGACAGACGGATAGCGGAGTCTTAGTAACAGGGTCCCGTTTCACCCTTTGGGTACGGAACCCTAAAAAATCTCTGGCGTAATAGAACTAAGGTTTTTACCATGTCAATGCTTCAACCCCATGTTACATGTTTGCCATGGTAAAGAAAATTAATCAATGAAAAACAGTCCGAAACGTTTTTTGCTTTTAATATATCTTGACCTTTTTTCGGATTATGGAAAATTTTGTTGTTATTCCTAGTCAGAACCATTCGGCATATATTGCGCTATTTCCATACGTCTGAATAAATGAGGTATCGATCTACATAAAATTTCCCAACTTCAAACGATTTTCTGAAAATGTGGCGTAGGTGGGGATTTTCAAACATAGGGTACCATTTCCTTTTTTTTTTTAAATACAGGAAGTTTTGGGTTTTTTATAATCAGAATCACGAGACGAGTACCTACTATTGATTTTAAAAAAGAAAAAGAGTGTCCCGTTTTTTTTTTGAAACGAGAAATTCGGGGTCACGGGTGTTCTCAGTTGGCAGAGCGATGGGCGATATTCCAGGGTCGCCGGTTTGAGTCTCGGATGGGTCATGAATTTTCCACTTTTCCTTTCTTCTAAGAAATGCAGAAGATGTTGGTTCGAGTCCAAATTTGTCACTGGAGCTTAATAGCTACTGTTTTTTTCATATAAGACATACATATATCTGTATCACATCCTGACTTTGACTAAAACTGAGCTGGGCCTTACCATGACGTCTTAACGCCATTCAGTTTAGGTTCAGTTTAGGTTCAGTTTAGGTTCAGTTTAGGTTCAGTTTAGGTTCAGTTTAGGCTGTTGTATGGAAGCAACTCAGTGTAGGTCGTCAACTGGATCGCGTAAAGACGTCATGGTAAAGTCCCCGATTCAAGTTGTAATTACTGAAACTAGTGCAATGGGTCGATAAACTTCGAAAGCAAGTTAATCTAGTTATACTTGTTGTGGCATAAGACTTCGTAACCATTATAAATACGGTACTTTCGAATTTATTTCCGAAATAAGCACGCGATAAGTCACTAAGACTAGAACACATTTATTTATATGAAAAACTAACACTGTTAATTAATTGTGATGCTAGAAATTATGATAAGTAAATAATAAATAAAACTACCATAAATATAGAACTAGATACCTTTTTTTTAATAATACGGGACAATCTTACACAAAGCAACCTAGTCCCACCCCACGGTAAGCTTAATAAGGCTGGTGTTGTGGGTTCTAGGCGACGATATATATAATAGACAGATATGTACATATAAATATTTAAATACATAGAAAACATCCATAACTCAGGAACAAATATTCGTGATAAACACACAAATAAATGCCCTGACCAGGATACGAACCCGGGACCTCCTGCTTCGTAGGCGGGGGCACTACCAACTAGGCTAGGGGGCCGTTAAACCTTAAAAATATAACTATCAGTCCAAATTAGGAGCTCTGGGCATGGTGCCCATCACGCAAGCAGCATCCCACGCTAAATTTTAATTCTTTACGCAAGACGGGGGGCGGCTTTTTTGGAGGATCACCCGTTGCCGTTTACTGAGCGTCCTGTGGAGCCTTTGCGCCTCCTTGCTAGTCACTAAGACTTGTTACTCAGAAAGATAGGAAAAGTGGAAGGAAACATACATGTCCTCGGGCGGGATTCGAACCCGCGGCTCTAAGCTCGCTTAGGTACTGATAAATTCCCTGGCAGACTAGTGCTTGACCTTGCGAGGTTGCCTACAAAGCTAGAGGTCCCGGGATCTCCTGGCAGTTGTATTTACTTATTTGTGTGTTTATCACGAATATTTACTGTTCCTGAGTTATGGAGTTCCATTTAAGTACCTATACTTTTTTTTATTAAAAAAAAAACAAATTATCAGTACCTAACAGTAGAAATTTTCACAGATGATGTATAACAGGCTGCTATAACATCAAATACTAAAAAACAGGTTTTTTTTTCAAGTTTTTTCTTGATATTGATTGATACAGCATCAAAAAGTAGACGCTTGAAATATTCACAGAATATCATATATTTACTTTAAAAAAATATAACTTATTTAAAACAAACGTGATTTTTTTGCCGTTTTTATAAATAATGGTACGGAACCCTTCGTGCGCAAGTGCGACTCGCACTTGTCCGGTTTTTTATTTAGTCTACCGGTCTGCCGTAAATTCTACCAGATATTTGCTGGTAATATACGTTATCGGGCATATCTGCCGGATCTGCCAATAAATGTATGGGAGATTTGTCTGGCGGATGCCCGGCGGACATACTCACTATGGAGATCTGATGGATTGTCCGAACGTATACCGGGTGTTGCCTGTAACAGGAGCAATACATTAATTCGCAGGTAGTACGCCTCAAACCTAACAACTTTTGTTCAACAATATTAAAAATGATGTACTCTGTAGGTTTTTACTTTTTCATACAAACTAAATAGTATTTTCAATGTACGTTAACATCAGCCTAATTGACGTCTCTTGTCATAGTACAAAAATGACAAAATTCGCAGTACATTGCGTCTTCTAACAAATTTTAAAGTGTAATAAAATCAAACCGCACTATTATTAAAAGTCGCTGAACAAACGTTGTTCAGTTTGGCGAGGACTATCTACGATTACATTTATTGCTCGTGTTACACCCAGAGCCGGCCTTAGACCAGAAGGCCTACCACGAACCACGAACGAAGTTTCACCTCTCTGTCGCACTTGAGTGAGAAATCACAAGTGCGAAAGGGAGGTATACTTTCGTTCGCGGTTCGTGGTAGGCGCTTAGTAAGCGCCCTGTGCGAAGCGAACTGGTGAACTGGCGCCCACTGGACTGAACTTTTTTAACTATAAACACAGACCAACTCTCTCGGGTGCTCTGTGTTGAACTACGTATATAAGCATAGCAAAACTTTTTTAAATAATTTTGGATTCATAGAAATTGCATATATGTACTTAGGAAGTTTCGACCGGAGGCCTAGTGGTTAGAACGTCTGCCGCGAATGTGTCATTACCTTACTCATTAGCGTACTGATTCTAAATACAATTATTATGAATAGGCAACTTATGCCACACCAAAACTAAGCGCAAAATGCGGCTTAGGCTAACAGCAGCTCACGGTTACTTCTAAAACGGGCTGCGCGCCGCTGCCGGCGCCCCCTGAACCTCGGCGCCCCGTGCGACCATCGCACGTACCTAAGGCCGGTACTGGTTACACCCGTTATAGCCGGCAATGTGTTAGATAAGTGCTTGACGAGGGCACTAAAGCGATAACAATTGAACGTCTTGAATAAAACGAACAATTTGGGCCGAAATGTCCACTGTTATCGCTTTTAGTTTTATATTTAATTATTTCCGCAGCATTTTAAGCATCAAGGGCATCAACTTATTAATAAGTTCAATAACATTGTAAATCAACAGTGATCAATTAATTTTGCCTATTAGATAACTTTTATAAGTTCAAGGCACAAACTGTAGGTACGGTCGAAGCTAAAAATATCGCCTTATGCGCCTGACCACTACAGTACAGTAGTACTGGTACAGTATATATGTAATAATCTTTATACTGTACAGATCGTTTCACGATAGCTGGTGCGGAATGTCTAAGAAATTACTGACAGTTTCATACATTTTTCGCGCCAGCTTTCGTGAATCGATCTGTACGTTCAGTATTTGTCTCTGGTAGAAAAATAATATTCTTTTCCTCTCACTAGCTTGTAAAGCGCTGTTTTATCCTTTAAAACTAATAGCGTGGAAAAACGCATTATATCCACAAGTGGGGAAAGTAATTTGAACTTGCTCTAATTCCTATCACTTATCACCCGTCCAGTACAAGTGAGTCCTACATACATACTCACAAGGTCACGCCTTAAATTCGTCAATGCTTATCCCGCACTTGGTAAGCAGTTGGCAATATCGTATTCGTATCGTAATCGTATCGTAATATATTAAGTACCAGGAGCGTACTCTATGACAAATTTTGAAATTGAATTTTGAATGGTTTCTTCAAGATAACTTACATGTGGATAAGATTTGTAGTTAATCGTATTTAGTCTTTATTTTCCTCTCGATAGTGAGGGGGAAAATGTTGTATTACACTCGGCGGCAAAAATTGTTCAAATCTCGTGCCTTGATTGAGACCCTCGAAAAGCTCAAGATTTCAGTTACTGAACCACTCGCTACGCTCGTGGCTCAATTTTAGAATCTTTCGCTTGCTCGGTCTCAATATAAGCCCGAGAGTTAAACAACAACTTTGCCCCCTTGTATAATAAATAACTATTCAGAAACAAATTGGAGAACTTGGTGCATTGTTGCCGAATTAAGTTACTTGGATTTCGTTCTGTTATTTTTCTCATATTTTGCAGGTGACTGTACATAATAATGATTTGGTTGGTAACAACCAAACAACATACATTCTAAAAGCCGGCCCTATACGTTCGGGCAATGTGTCAGATCATCCGCTGGACAAATCTGCCATAACCCCGCCCGCATAACGTATAGGACCGGCTAAACTGTTGAAGGTAGAACCTTGAAATTCGGCGTATTATACATATAGGTAGTCTTCAAAAGTAGAATGTATTATGGTGTTATCGGTAGCGAGACAAAATGGAACAAAGACCGATTTTAGCTTCGTAATTACGCGATAAATTGTCGTTTCTATTCGTTTACGCGGTAATGTATAGATATTAAACGAGTATTAACGGCAATGGTAGAAATCACAAAGTAAAATTGGTAAATTGTAGGCGGAATATGTTCAAGGACAAAGGACGATTCCCTGTCGCTAGTGAACATTATTTAAGCGCATACGGCGCTCTCAGATCTCGTTACGAAGACAAACGCGAATTAGCCTTCACGTGTTGGCGTGACATATTGGATGTCAGTTTCAAAACTAATAACGCTCAAGATTTTCAACACGCGTTAGATACGATAGATGAAAACTTGACTATTTTAAAACAGTTGAAGTTACCTACTGAGCATTGGGACTTCGTCCTTTGCTATAATATCTTAGCGAAATTAGATACAAAGCTGCGACGCGAGTTTGAGGAAAAACACGCCAACGTCGAGATGCCACAATACAAACAAATTAGGGCGTACTTACATTCAAAGAGTGAAGCTTTGATTCGCGATACTCATTTTACCGCAGTTACTCCTAAAATCGCTAACACATTCAAAGAGGCACCGGGAGCCTCACATAAACCGAAGCGTCATAATGTCACACACACACTCCTCGCTCCTACTGCGAGCCCCCCTACAAAGGGTGAGGTCAAACCTGAGGCAAAGCCTAAAGCTTCTTCAAGCACGAAAGTGATTCGTAAATGTTCCTTTTGTGGTAATGAACACCACATATCGTCATGTGAAGCGTTTCTAGCGAAGTCCGTGGATGAACGTATGGCCGTTACTTCCGAAAGAAAATGGTGTTACAACTGTCTTAACGCGTCTCATTCAGTGCGACAATGCACATCGATATTTTCTTGCCAGAAATGCAAACGTAAGCATCATACTTTGCTTCACCGGGAACAAGCGACTAGCAATCCCGAAACTTCGGGTGAAAAATCCAATTCTGTAGCCTTGATGGCTAACAAAGCGTCACTTTCATCCAAGTCACCCTCCAATGCGATCGTGTTGCTGGCAACCGCTCTAGTTCAAATTCGTGACGTTTCGGGCGAGTTTCATACATTCCGGGCTTTATTCGACCCCGGAAGTCACAACAACTTTATAACGTCTTACGCGGCTCAACAGCTAAAGCTGGAGCCAACGCCGGCATCTGACGTGCCATGTGTCTTAGGAGGCGCTCCCGCATCGGTGAGTGGTCAAGTCAAATGCGACGTTGGTGCCAACCGTAACGTTCATTTCCGTCTCAACATGTTTGTCACGCCAAACATTTGCGGAGACCAACCAATAGCAAGGCTTAATACGAACGGATGGGATAAGCTCAAAACATTACCGTTAGCAGATCCTGGTTTTGACATTCCTGGTCCAATCGACGTCTTGTTGGCTGCTGATGTATTTTCAGAGTCACTCGTTGACCAACGTTTGACACGTTGTGTCAACAAACCGCGAGCTCTAAACTCTGTATTTGGATGGCTGATCCTCGGAAAAACTCGACTTACATCGTCCTGTTTACTGAGCGCACTGCCTCCTAATGCCGATGATAGCTTGAACAATATCGTTAAACGCTTCTGGGAAATCGATACCGTTCCACAATCTTCCCGATTGACCCCAGAAGAACAGTTGTGTGAAAATAGTTTCACCAACGAACACTACCGTGACGAGACTGGTAGGTACGTTGTCTCTCTCCCTTTCAAGGACAACTCGGAGCCTGTGTTTGAAGGCTCTCGGGAGATAGCGGTCCGACGTTTTCATGCTATTGAAAAACGCCTGTCTCGTGATCCAAACTTAAAGCAACAATATGTTGACTTCATGACTGACTACATCGAGAGTGGTCACATGTCTTTGGTACCTGCTAAGCACATGGGTCAGGGCAAATTCTATGTCCCGCATCATTGCGTTTTGCGCCCCGACAGCGCGACAACAAAGCTGCGTGTCGTTTTCGACGCGTCTGCCCGAGACGCGAATTCAAAATCGCTCAACGACTCGCTGTTAACAGGTCCAAAATTACAGTCAAATATTGTGGAGATTCTTCTCCATTACCGTGAGCACGAAGTGGTCTTCATGGCCGACGTGCGCCAAATGTACCGTCAAATTAACGTAGCTCCCCATCACCGTGATTATCAGCGTATTATCTGGCGAGCTCACCCAGATGAGCCTCTCCAAGAATACGTCCTGAATACCGTTACCTACGGGGTTTCCTCGGCCCCGTTCCTCGCTTGCAGAACCATACAGCAATTGGCTAACGATGAGGGTCACAACTACCCAAAAGCCAAAACCGTTCTAACTTCCGACATATATGTCGACGACATCGTGACCGGAAGTTCATCGCTGGATGAGGCTCGTGACATCAAGTCGCAAGTTATCGATCTTTTCAATCTCGGCTGTTTTGAGCTGAGAAAATGGGTGAGCAATCAACCTGAACTTCTGAGTGACTTACCCTCAGAAGTGTGTCTTTCGGAAGCAATCACCTTTACCGACTCCGAAGACACAACCGTTAAGGTTTTAGGCCTTAAGTGGGAGCCTGCTTCAGACTCGTTCGTTTTTAACGTTCAACCGTCAAATCAACCATGTACCAAACGAACTATTCTTAGCGAGGTTGCCCGAATCTTCGACCCTCTGGGTTTTTTGTCTCCTTTGACAATCCAAGCCAAAGCCTTGATCCAGAAACTTTGGATTCTTGGCTCTTCGTGGGATGAAACTCCTCCACCGGAAGTTGTCTCTCAATGGAACAACTTTTCTCAGCAGCTTCCCCTAGTCAGGGATCTGAAAGTTCCACGCAAATTCGTCATCGAAGGTGCTCAATCGTATCAGTTGCATGGATTTTGTGACAGCTCTGAGTTGGCGTACGGTGCCGTCATATATTTACGTGTCACGGATTCTAACGGCTCTGTACGCGTTTTCCTCGTCTGTGCAAAGGCACGAGTTGCTCCCTTAAAGAAACAATCCTTGCCTCGTTTGGAGTTATGCGCTGCAGTTCTGCTCGCTGACCTCGTAAAGTTTGTAAAGGACTCGCTACGACTGCCTATCCACGAAACTCACCTTTGGTGTGACTCCACCGTTACATTGGCTTGGTTGCGCGCCCCATCTTCTCGCTGGGTGACGTTCGTCGCGAATCGTGTCAGTCACGTTCAGGACATCGTGCCTATCGCGTGCTGGAGACACGTTCCCTCTGTAACGAACCCCGCAGACATATGTTCGCGCGGTCAACTACCGCAGGAATTGCTTAACAATAAGCTATGGTGGGCGGGCCCAGAATGGCTGCCCCAATCGCCGTCTGAATGGCCAACAGACCTATCGAAAGCTCGCATCAACGACAACGCGGTGCTGTCAGAGCAGCGTCGCATAACACTCATTACAAGTCAACTCGAACCAACTAAGCCGACGTCAATCATCGACCAGTTGTTCGAGAGGTATTCGTCTTTAGACAAAATTTGTCACATTATAGCCTATCTTCATAGGTTTTGTAACAACGCGCGAGGCACCGCTTCACGGTCTGACAGCCTTTTCATAACCGACACCGAACGCCATCAGGCGCTCCTAACGATTGTTAAACATTTCCAAAATCGTCATTTTTCCGATGTTGTAACGCAACTGAATTTGCGAAAGCAATTGCCACGTAGTCTTCGCAAACTGAATCCATTTCTGGATGATCAGGGTATCCTCAGGGTGGGCGGACGCCTCGCTCGCTCTGGTTTAGAGTTTGAGCACAAGCATCCCGCGCTGTTGCCTAGGAAATGTGCTCTCACGACTGCCGTGATCGATTCTATTCATCGGAAAAACCTTCATCCTGGTCTTAACACGACTCACTATTTGATCTTGCAACAATTCTGGATTCTTGCGGCAAGGCGTGCCATACGGCATCAACTGTCGAAATGCATTCGATGCTACCGTCTCCATCCACAACCTCTGCAGCCATTCATGAGCGACCTTCCTGCCTTTCGAGTCAATCAAGCTAAACCGTTTTCTGTGGTAGGCGTTGATTTCGGGGGTCCTTTTCGAATCAAACTCGGATCTCACCGCGGCGCAAAAATTGACAAGGCTTACTTGTGCCTATTTGTGTGCCTAAGCACAAAGGCCGTGCATCTAGAGGTAGTCTCAACCTTATCGACTGACGGTTTCATCGCCGCTTTGCGTCGCTTCGTATCCCGTCGCGGACGTTGTAACGTTATACATTCGGATTGTGGTACTAACTTCGTCGGTGCGAGCTCACAATTAGCGTCATACATGGAACAAGCCTCGCACGCAGAACGCATTGAATTTAAACGTAACCCACCGTCCGCTCCACACTTCGGAGGCGTATGGGAGATCCAGATTAAAGCCGCCAAAAATCACTTATATCGCATCGTGGGCGACCAGACTCTAACGTTTGAAGAGCTCTCAACTCTTTTTACCCAAATAGAAGCAATTCTAAACTCACGACCTTTGTGTCCATTAAGCTCAGACCCTAATGATCTAAACGTTTTATCACCCGGTCACTTCCTAACATTGGAACCCCTAACAGCAGTCCCAGACTCCGATCACACGGATGCTAAAGTTAATCGATTAAACCGGTGGCAACTCATCCAAGCGTTCCAACAGCAGTTCTGGAAACGCTGGAAAAACGAGTACCTACAAGCATTAACCTTGCGGGCAAAATGGACCAAAGACTCGAAACCGGTAACCGTGAACTCAATCGTCCTTATCAAAGACGACAACCGACCCCCTCTTCACTGGCCGTTAGGACGAGTCGTTTCTATACATACCGGGCCTGACGGAGTAGCTCGGGTGGCTACCGTGAAAACTGCTAGAGACCACTTAGTTAAAAGGCCCCTGGTCAAACTATGTCCTCTTCCAATCGAATAGTTAATCGTAGTAGTAACGTTCCCTAATTTTAAGATTAGTATCGTAATTCAATTTAGCTTAAGCAAAGTTATTTAACGTTTATCTCTCTTTTCTTTTCGGGAAAATCCCATTGGTATTTTGGTGGGCGGAATGTTCCGTTCTTAACGTTAGTTTTTATGTAATTAACCAAATTCCGCGCGAGTTAAATACTCCAATCAGGGACCGGAACCGGTTACCATAACCCGGGTTTTTCATAAGGTTATTTTAAAGGTTGTTTTCAAAACACCTCCAATTCGGTTAACTCATGATACGGAAACCTTAATCATTCGGAAACCTTATCGGTCCAGTTAACCCCAATTAACCTCTAACCAGTAACTAACAGCAATGAATTCTGTTAGTGTTTTATTCTGTTTTGAACAGTTCAAACGAAAGTAATCTTTATACGCCCAGGAATTAGACTTAATATTGAATGACCATGGCTAGGAGTTAGGACGTTGTCGCTCGCTGTGGAACCAGGTTTGTTTTGCTCTTAGTGTGGCATCGTTTCTTTATTTCCTTACTATATTTAGGCTAGCCTAACATTTTTATTATCATACAAAGAAATGAAAGCGGCGTGAGCGTTTGTTTCTACTATGCTCAAGTCTATTTATGTTTCTTGTAGTTAATCAGTCAAATATAGGTAGAGTCGTAAATAATCATCATACATGGGTAACTTAGCGCAATTATTCTGATATTATTTAAAAACAAAACATAACTATTAGTCTCAGATTACGAAGCGATAAACTTCAGCAAATAGTGCTATTTTGTGAGTACATCTTGTGACGGCTGTCGGTAAAGTTAAAGCTTTTTAAAATCTCGACATTGTTATCCTTTGTAAAACCAACAGCTAATTACCTGCACGAAATAGTACCATAAAGAACAAGAGATATTTTATTAATAACAACAGTATTCCTTTGGCAATAAAGTTCAAATTGTCATAGCATGCACTCAACGTATAACCTTTTGAAATTAAGAACCGAGGCGCGGTCAACCAGGTGTCTGTTTATTTTTCATAATTAAAAATTTGATTTGATTATTGTGTTAAATTTTGCAACTTACGTAGGTAGATATTAAAAAAAGTGGGGACAGATTTCTTATCGATTTGAGGATATTGTGCAAGCTTCAGTCGCTACCAAGTACCGGCAACGTTAGCTACACTGTATTCTATTCCCGATATTTCTTACAATCGACAACTGGCCTACTTTTTGGATTTTTAATGCATTTGGATTCTTGAATTTTTAATCCCTGCTTAGTTCATACACTACTCAACTAGAGCAAAAATAATATAATAAATACCACCCTCTAACTAAGACTTGCAAAACACGCTACCGGAGGCCTATTGCATAATCAGTTGTAGCTTGTACTCGTAATATTAGCGGAAGTCTCTTTTCAATCCCTTTTATTAGAAAGAGAGTTCCGCTAATATTATAAGTTACAAAATAAATTATACAATTGGCCCCAGGTGGTCAGATCATATTTCATTTCTAAAAGGTTTTATGTGAAATGCGTCCTATTCCAATTTGACCCTTATTCTTAAGACAATAAATTTGTATTTTATATTACAGGTTTTTGTATTACTGCATTTCATTTTCTGCAGGTAATTAGAGATTGGGTTTAACAAAAGACACTACAATGCTATTCATAGCAGATAAGTGGAAATCGTGATTTTAAAATGTTTACACTATAAAACGGTGAATAGTTTTTATCTTTCCTTAATTTCTCACATATGCGTCAAGAGTGATAATGCGACAATAAAAGTCTTGTTTATTACCAATCTTAATACGATTTTGCCGGCAATTAGTTTCTTTTCTTACCTAGGTGCGTAGCCAAGATGCCAACCGCTCACGCTCACTCGCTAATGAAATGCAACTGTCATTGTCACGCTAATAAGAAAGAGAGATAGAGAGAGGTAGCTACGATACATTATTAAGCGTGAGCGATTGGCATCTTGGCTACGCACGCTGACGTCTGACGTGTTTTCACTTGAGACAAAACAAAAGTATGTATTTGAGTTAATTGTAAGCAAGTGCAGCAAGCGGTGCTCCAAATGATTATGACATACTTTGATATTGGACACTTATTATTATATTATTTTTTCGTATCTCGTATTATCGTAGTAATGAGCAAAATTTGTATAATCGTACGAGTTTGAGATTAGGGCTCCCGATTACAAGAGTACACGCTGACACGTGGCTCCGTGTACACGAGTCGTGTCTTAATTACACGTGGCCTAATGGCATGTTCCAAACAGAGCAGAAAACCGGTATCGTGTGTGACAACGACATTTACAAGACGCTTCTGTAATGTGTTTCAATTAATTTGAAAATTTACCGACAGTAAATGAGTAATTAAACATCTATAATTTATTTTATTACATTACAATATGGCATCTCGAGATACTCTGGGTATAACTTTTTTAAGTAGGTATATATTCACGGAAATACTACTAAAATTACAGTCTTTCTCCGGGACCACGGGGGCAATGTCGCCCTTGAAACGTCGGAGGTTTGTTTTTAAAGTTTATACACGATTAAGCCCCGTTTTCGTAAATTTATAATACTAAAATTATAATAACAATATCTAATTATATACAAAATCTAACAATGAACAAGAGTTTTCTACTGATTTTATTTCCTTTAAGAACTCTCATATGTACAGGAAGAATAATTATAATATAATTTGATGGCCATAGAGTTACAATTTTTTTGAAATAGTGTTAATGTCTGATGTGTCGGTATTTAGATCGTGTTTATATCGTTTTTCCCTTTCTTTCATTTTAAACAATTCTATATTATGTTTTACGAATAACATAACAAATACATATAAGGATGGCAAGGGTAGTACACTTTTTTAAATAATGGCTTGCAACTATCTAGGTAATATGCTCCACACAAAGATCTTAAACACTTTCTTTGGGCTAAGAAAACCTTATCAGCATCTGATGAGTTGCCCCATATTATTATTCCGTAACAGATTTGCGACGATACATAACCGTTATAGGCTGCCGTTGCTGCCGCCTCAGAGACGGTTGCTCGCAGACGGTACAAAATATAATTAAATAGATGTAGCTTATTACAAAGGGTATTAATATGGGCTTTCCAATTACAAAACTTATCATTCTTAATTCCTAGAAAAACTGTACTTTCCGTTTCATTAAGTTGTACTTACGCCATTACAATCGGCAGATAATCTAATTGATTTGCTATTATAAGTTTGAAATTAAACCAGTTGTGTTTTGGTTAAGTTAACTTTGAGATTATTCTTTTCTAACCAATTTGTTACATTTGTTAATGTACATGTAATAATATTTCTTAGAGAACCATCTGTATTTTCTTTAATTACTATGGTTGTGTCCTCTGCAAATAGTATAGTGTCATTTTGTGTGGTGCCAGGTAAATCGGTGATGTAAAGTAAAAACAAATACGGCCCTAGTATACTACCCAATGGCACGCCGCATGTGTTAATGATGAACGGCGAATTATACGTTTTGTTAAGGTTTTTGACTATTTTTGTAACTTCTACACATTGTCGCTGTCCATTGAGATAGCTTTCTAGCCAACAGTACGCTTGCCCTCTTATACCGTATTTAACTATTTATATTACTTTAATAGCAATGTTTCATGGCACCCTAGATCCATAAAGCCATCCAGGATCTAGATTTCTGCTCATTCTATGCATTCGTGTACATACACACAGAAAACATAGAAAAGCGGAAGTGTTTACCGTGACACCAAATAGTAGGTATAGGTATCGGGATACAAAGTATCAACTCAAAATATGTGTAATAATAATTTGACTGGATTACGTAAATTGTAAGAATATTAATGTAAAATACCAGACCAAGATAATATAACACATCGCGGCTTAGACATTGCCGAGATTCATTGTTTATGTGAAACCGATAAGGGCAATAACAATAAGCCTGCACTCGGTCGGTATTCATCTTTGTGCACTTAAATGTCATTGTCTCATGAGAGTCATTAGTAAAAACAATGCAAGTAAAGTTTTTGAAGCAGGAATTTTAGAGCTGCTTGCAATATTATCATTTTAAATTGCCATAATTTTTATAACGATACCCTTACCAACAACTAATACCTATCCGTAGTCTGCACGTGCAAAGCCATTTTTTTTGTTTTATAAACGAGCCTTTGTTAATATGAGCACGTCGGCTCCAAAAGCTAATCCTAATAATTACCTACCTACTAGATGTGGAAACTTAAGTGGCGAGTTGGCTATATGTTCAAAGTTTAGTGACACCTCTCTACCCCCAACCCTCATACTGGTGTTGCTCTCGAGCTCTCTTAGATGTCGCTTTTTGTGGGGGCCCATCTTATGTGGGCGAGTCACCGTTTGCCGTAAATTAAATTTATTACCATTTTGTTAGGCAGACGTCCGATTTTATTCTCTATAACACAGTATTTAGTCAACCACCTTCACCTAATAGTCCAGTATATTTTGGTTTCCATTAAATCTCAATAGTCTATACACCCTGGCGGTGCTGCCTCTGCGTGCATCCCATAACTCGGGCAGGTGCATCATTCGCTCGGTGTACCCCTTACATTTCATTAAATTGTCGAAAGGGTCTCAGCGTGTTGGCTTCGGCTCCGCGTACGCCTCCCAAAGGTCCGGAACACAATTGTTCCGTGATGGGAAGACCTACCTATTATGAAGATTTAAGACAAAAGTGTGATATTATTTTTTACTATCGTTGTAGAATTGTTTTTGCTGAATATTTTGTATATTGATTGTTGTTCACATTGATCATAATATGTCTAATTTTTTGTTTGTATCCCTACTCTTTATTTTAATTATCATGCACTGTTACTTTACACGCCAAGGGGCCTTACCATGACGTCTTAACGTGATTCAGTTTAGGGCCTAAACTGAGTCGCTGCCATACAACTGAGCACAGGTCCCTTACCTGAACCTGAACCTTAACTGAATTGCGTTAAAGGGCATTTTCAGAAAAAAGTGAAAATGGGTCCTCCATTTTCCATACAATTTTTTTTTGTCAGGTTTGTAACGGGCCATGCGAAATGAATGAAAAAAATGACTTACAAAGCTGACCAAAAAAACGGGACACAATTTTTCTTGTTTCCAATAGTACTCGTGATTCTGGTTACAAAAAACCCAAAACTTCCAATATTAAAAAAAATGAAAATGGTACCCTATTTTTGAAAATGCCCTAAATCGTTATGGTAACGGCCAAGGATGGGTTAGGTCCGCGTGTATTTAAGATCTGTTTCTACGAGTACCACGGATACTCGGATCTAAATTACACGCGAGCCCGACTTGTAAACTTGGCTACCTAAGTTGTTTAATTATCATTGCACGTGCAGTATTAGACGATTTATTCCTATTCGTTCCTACTACAATGGTTTTGAATGTTTTGATATAAGGATGACTCACACTAGCACAATTCTATAAAAATCAATTTCTATAGAAAGCGTCACGTCACGTGATATCCAAGGGCTCCGAGCTATCACGTGATTCTTTCTATAGAAATTGACAGATTCTCCCGTCCCGCCCCGTCCCGTCCCGTTCTTGTGTGAGTCATCCTTAAATAACTTAACAAAATATCACCTACCGACGTTAGTCGTAAGACTCGTAACTTCGTAAGAGATATTCACTAACTTCGTTGAACAAGTTAAATCCGTCAAAATAAACACTACGATTAACTTTGAATCACAACATGCAAGCAAACGTAATGATTTTGCAGTTTCATTAATTGCAATTTTGTTTAGTACTACACTTTTAATTTTCGAAAGCTTAAGAAATTCACGTAATTAATAGAAGTATATTTATTTATTATAACGTGAATTGAAGTTGTAAGGTATGACATTTTATTTGATGAAATAAGCTAGTTCAATCTAACGGGTTGTTGTGTATTTGAAGAAAAATAAGAAATTATTAACACGTGCCGTCGCGTTGCCGTCTTCGCTTTAATTTGAAAGTGTAAGACGTAGAAACCGCTTGTTATTATTAATACAACTCTAGTGTAACGGCTTATAGTTCAAAATTGATTGAAGTGACAACTATGAAACAAACCTGGGTTATTCTACCTGTTGGACCCAAAAAAACAGTGCAAGATACAAAATGTCCTAAGTACGAGGTTTTTATATGTCCTTTACGACATTTCTATCGTTCACTGTTGACACGGAATTGTCTTTACCGATGTCAGCCTCTACTGTTATTAGATATTGAATCTAATTTACTTATACGTAAAGAGTATACTCGTTTGTTATAATAAGGTTAACAGTAACCGACACAAAACCCCAAACAAAAACCCTATCGGGATTGGGTTTTGCAGTTAACCGGGTTATGGTTACTGTTACAGCAACATTTCGCTTACCGTTTGGATTTGGTTAGTGAATGTTGCTGTTACAGTATCATTGTGTAACAGATATGATTAGGTAACCAACTTGATAGGGTTAAGCCTAAAGAGGGGTTTTCCGGTCCCTGACTCCAATCGATGCAATGTCAAACGCACTGTACAAAGGTGTAACATTGAAATTTTAGCCAATAGGAATGCCCGAAATTACTCGGAGCTCATGCTTCGAACCTAGCCTATGGCAGGCAGCGCCTCTATCGGCGCTGCCAGAGAACCGCGAGACGCCGCGCACCGTTCACATCGATCCCGTTCGAAAAAATCCTTGCGGCGTCCAAAACCCATCGATCTTGGGCTGGTCGTGCTAAATCGCGAGTGGAACAATATCCAGACTATCTGAACAATCATTTAACCGCCGGCCGGCTGTGTGTTGGGAGAAAGGACGTGAAAGAAGAACCAGTCACTCTGATAGAAGACGCCATAGCTGTTTCACAGGTGAGTTCGTTGCATGGTATTCTATTGGACTGATTTTTCTTGTTGTACCGTTTGTTACCGGCGAGTGTATATATTTATGCTCGATCCAGACTGTTGCATTTGACATTGTATCGTTCAATTCCAAAACCGCGTCATTTTGTAACATCAATATTAATCTATTACAAGTACCATCGTCGAAACAGTAGACAATTAGTAATCCTTACCGCAAACCACTAAGGTTTATATCACGAATGTTCAGTCCAGGCATTACCATAGTACTTGAAATGTATTTGATAATACACGTCATAAGTGGAACAACTATTTTGAACCTTATGAACATTGATATACGATTGAAACCTGTTTAATAGATTTAATCACCAAGTTTGATAGTTTTAATCCTCGTGGGTTATACCATATGGTCGGTTGGTTAGCCTAGAAAACCACATGTGTGCTTTTTCATTATGCACGAAGGCGATATGGGCAGAATTATGTAAGCACGAGTGAAAACAGGCCTAGAACTACGAAAATCGAACGTTCGAAAATGTGTACCTCCCTCTCTATCACGCTTGCTATAAAGAGGTTTTGCCATCAGTGCCAATTTTCGTTATATACGTGGTAGCCCTGCAGAACCGAACAGTATCACCGCCGTATATAAGTATCCAATAGGCATAGGAGTTGATAGGAGTGATAGAGACGGAAAACGACGTTTATTGACACGTTGGCTGTCATAAGCATTACCAGTGGGAATAGTGGGATCGGATGTATATCGGAATTCCTAAAGCTTTTTATCCTATTTTTGCAATCCTAATACTGCTGTGTCATAATGATCATATTGATCATTGTACCTATTGTTTGATGCTGTGAGGATCACCGGTGGGATCAATTTGTACGGCATGTGGGAGTAATATTTCACTTAAAGGTCATGAAGCATAGCACCATGCTTCATGACCTTTAAGTGTAATATCGAAAACGGGGCTGAACGTTTTGACACGGAGGCTTGACCTGATCACCTGAGGCTATAAAATAGAGGTTACTACTTTTTGCGGCAGGATATACCTACATAAGTCTGGATAAGTAGGTAGGAACGTTTTATTTCGGCAGATCCATCACAGTCCACCTCAGCTACAGAGAATATAAGACATGTCGCTGTCACCACGCATATGCAGTCGCCTACTAAATAATTTAGTATGGGAGCGGGACCACTTCTTTCAGTTGCGTTCAAATATTTACAATTGTTTGGTTTTAAGAGTGATCCCTAGATACCTATTCGAACGTTCTAAACTGATATTTGACATATCCACTTCATATTCTCTACGCCATTATAAATAAATAAATGGACTTCCGTTTGATACTCAAGATGGCGAAGGCGTCTCTTGAATACTTTTTTTTTGTGTGCTAAATGTCGTTTAATGTGTAATATTTATACCTTATTGTGCAGTAAACTAACGAAGAAGTGTGCAGCTAATGAAGAATTAATCCTGAAACGCGTGTAAGCGTTATTGAGTCATTACTCGGTTTTCCCGGGATCTCTGCCTCCTGAGAAACTATTTTGTTACGTTTAGTTATAAACTTAATAAATAGCGACGCCAATTACCGAACAACGTCGCCCAAGTGACAATATACTATTTTCAATACAGTTACTCAAAAAGTAGCAGTGTTCGTTTTTGGACACCCTGCTGTCTGAAATAAAATATTTCATTTCATTTTTTTCATTTGCGAACTAGTGTTTTTTACTTTTTTATTTTTTTTATAAGTAGTAAATTTCGATGCTAGTGCGGAAAGTATGTCATTACTTCACGAGTCCCGAGGTATCTTGCAGGCGAGTGGCAAATACTCGGGATAATTGAAAAATTACATATCCGCACTTGATCTATGTATTTCTAACAGCGATTCGGTTCTGTCTGTGTGAAGTCGTTTCTGGGCAATGATTCGATTATGCCAAATAATCGTTAGGACAATTTTATTGATCGTTAGGGATTATGATAATTAGGACAAAACAGTTAGGGCAATTGATTTTAGGACAAACGATATTAGGGATGTCGAGGGAGGCCCGATTAGTAAATAATACAGCAGAAATAGCTGAACGGGCATCAAGTCATTTTTAAAGGAACGTGATCGTTTTAATTACTTAGGTACACTGTACTCGAAAGTATGTCCGTCTCGTTCCTACCACTACTCTGGCAGGAGCGAGACGGACATACTATCGAATGCCGCAGTCGCAATTGAATGCAACTCATAGTAAGCACACTGTAGTTAGTTACAAGTGTAGAAGTGCTCGCTAATTTACACCGTTTTTGTGTGGCAATTTTCTTGTTATTATGCAATATTAATAGTCCAAAATACTGGCCAGTTGTGTTTTAAAACAAAACTTTAGACAATCCATCGCAAAAAAACCTGGTCTATTAACATCCGGAAACCTATAACAGCTTTATTACCATACTATTCGAGTGATATTAATCTAGTATTTGCATTTCGGCGTGTCTCAAATGACCTATTTGTGGGGGTATCGAACTCAGATTAGATAGGTCACCTTAGTCTATCTAGATCAGCCCAGTCTAGTTACTTTACATACTCAAGGTGACCACACGCAGGACATGATCTTGATCGAGTGATGCTTGGATATATGATTAGTCTGTCTGGAGTGAGCAAAAAACAGAAAGGTCTACCGAATTCGTTCAGATTTCGTCCTTGAGTCGTTTTAATTTTTTACTGACAGTGCAACGCGATTTTCAAAATTTTTCAGATTTGTGATCATCTGTAAAATGATAACGGTAGAAATTATAAAAAAAAACATGTATATTTGAAGTTGATTATTTGATAGTTCGTTTCATGTCGGTAAGGTAATTTTTCTTTTCAGTGGGTTTCTAGAAAACACCGTGACAGAGTGGCCCTTTTCAGCGAAGACAGCCTTCCGACCACTCTGTCACAAAAAAACAACAAATAGTACATTACATACCAAGGCCGTTTAAGTGGGAAATGCCTCGGCGTCCATGTAATTGTCGGCCGAGGCGAAGCCGAGGTCGACTAACATGGGATCCGAGGCTTTCCCATTTACCGGCCGAGGTTTGTATACTATTTTTCAGCCCGACGGAGCCGGCAGGCGGCAATTTAGTTTTGCGTAAAGTGGCGCTTACCGGCCGGAGGACTGAAAAGTAAATAACACAAATAAAAGATGTGCAGCCGAAATGGTTTCAAATGGTCTTCACTCCGCAATGCAGTTGGCACGCCAGCGCGGTCAACGGCTGGTTTTCTGCGGAGCCGGCGGGGTCTGCCACTGTCCGCACTACGGGTGTGGTGCGGGACATCATACTGTGCGACTATATTAGGACGGAAATATATTAGTACGAGTATAAATAAAAAGTCTAAAAAGATAAATTACAAAAACAATTACAGGCAAATAATATGGAAACTGGAAATACAACGGAAAACGGCCAAGTATTTTGGAGCGAGGTGGGGCAAGTTTCAGGCTACAGAACTTTGTTGGTCCGTTAGATTCGTGTCTAGTTTAGTTTTGAAAATATTAACGGTACTGTTATCATGTTATGTCTGATTGGTGGTGGAAGGTTGTTCCAGCACTTTGTGGCAGCATAACGAAAGCTACCACGGAATGCCACGGTTCTGTGTCTTGGGGTTACTAGTCGGGGACACGACTAATGTGATTTTGGTAGAAGATCAAATTTTCAAATAGGTACACAGGCTTTTTACTATTGCAAATGCCGAAGAGTAGCATAGCAAAATGAAGGGTGCGTCGACTATTCATGTGCAATAGCTTGTTACTGTTCCGGTGTGGGCTTATGTGGGATCGAGGGGGTATGGGGAAACAAAATCGTGCGCAAGCATTCTGGAGCCTTGGAATAGTATTTTAAATGCGAGATAGCAAACTACTTGCATAAACCGTATCCGCATAATTTAGCTTCGACAAGATGTATCACAAAGTTTCACGTGCATTTCCACACTGAGGTAGTTACGGACTTTGTAAAGAATCGTTAACCGGTAAAAGCAATTTCTAATTGTTCCCAGCACGTGGTTTTCGAAGTGCAAGGAGCTATCTATTAAGATTCCTAGATTGCAGGCTTCTGATACCTATCCTATTTACACTTTCGTCTGTTATTTTACCGCTTGGATTTAAAGTATTAATTCGATGTAAACCGGGGTTACTTTGATCAATTTTGAAGTTTGACACTAATTTCTGACGATCCCATTATACATAAAAATATGAAATTAAAATATAATTATCGGTTTTTTCTCTTCTTTCAATACTAACACAAAATAAAATAAAATATGGACTTATAGTTTTGTCAAAAAAAAAATGACACGATCAAAGTTATATTGAGAACGATCAAAGTTATAGGGTTACTTTAAAACTACCACTTTTTTACCTTTTTTACATACAATGAAAGTACAAACTAACCCCGTTTAAAAGCTTGTAAAAAATAAAAAAATAAAAATCGGTTAAGTACTTTTTGCGTTGTTTATATTCATAATGTATGGGGTGACTTTGATATGTGGGGTTACTTTGATAACATACCAAATGAAACAAACAAGCGCTCTGTTAGATTATTTATTGCAAAAAAAACGTAGGTACTTCGCTTGAACAGGTATAAAAGCACTTAAACGCACTTTAGAATACCTTTTAATCACAGATATAATCAGCCTTTTTTGATCTATTTCACCACAACATTTTTACATTATAAGTGATCAAAGACACCCCGAGCCATGGATTCCCCGGCAACGTGCGCGTGTATAGGTTATCGGATTGAGGTTATTTTTTTTTCAAGTTCACGAATAAACACTGATTAACATAAGACACCTTAAAAACACATGTAGTTATTATTGGCACAAGTATAGTCAAAGTTTTTTAACCTTAAAAATCAGTAAGATAAGCGTACTTACCATTAATTTTTTTTTCTAGGCGAAATAGTAGCACTACACACGTGTCCGGTTACTATGCGCTGGAGCAACTATCAGTGATGCCAATAAAGAAAGAAAAACTGCTTTGGCGCTTTTCAACTCGTTTAAACGAGCGTTTAAGTAGCGGATGGAAGTTGTTATCAAAGTCGACCCGCAAATCAAAGTCACCCCATACATTATGAATATAAATAACGCAAAAAGTACTTAACCGATTTTTATTTTTTACGAGCTTTTAAACGGTTTACGGTGTACTTGTTTTTTTTACCTAACCCTAAACACTTCGATTTTGTGGGTTTGGAACGAAATTATTCTTTTTTGACCATATTTCTCATATTTCGTACATACCCACTATGGAGATTCGACGGATTGCCCGAACGTATATGCTCGGCTATTCACTCGTTTACACGGGCAGAAAACAAATAAAAACTGACAGGAAAAGAAAGTATTTTTTTTTTATTTATTTATTACTATTTTGAAAAGGTACCTATTTAATATTATATATTACAAATTACAATATATTGTTAAATCATCCAGATATAAACAGTAAAACTAAATTATGTTAAGGAACAGACTTTCTCCCAGACCTAATACATCAAAAAAAAACCGGCCAAGAGCATGTCGGGCCATGCTCAGTGTAGGGTTCCGCAGTTTACCGTCCGTCACAATAGGCAACCTTAAAAAGTGTTTTAATATATACCATGCTCAATATGCTTAGATAATAATTAACAATTCGATGATACTTTCGATCACACCCGTCCCGACCCCATCAACTCCGGAAAAAACTTAACAGCGCGAAGTAGACCACAGTGCCATCTCTCGGGCAATTGGGTTGGGTTACTAATTTATACAAACTAGACGGGTTATGTATACAATACAATACAATACTCTTTATTGCACACCTCACACAGATGAAATATGATATATGTATGTTGGGTTTTCGGGGGTAACTTTTGATCGCGTTAATCGATTTGAATCATTATTTTCTTATTGGAAGGAAGATACGTGCGGGATGATAAATTAAGTACTCAAGATAAAAGAAGTGTTTGCATATACAGTTAAATTACAAACTTAATTCCGAAATTACTTTGTACAATTTTTCAAAAACCGTTCAACAAATCAAGTTCAAAATAATTTTCCAAGAAAGTTCTTATTAAGTTCTCCTTTCGTAATTTTTTTCATATTTTTTTAACTTATAGTTCAAAAGTTAGAGGGGGGGACACATTTTTTTAACCTTTGGAGCGATTATTTCCGAAAATATTATTTTTATCAAAAACTGTTCTTAGTTAACTCTCATTATTTTACAAATACCTATCCAATGATATGCCACACTCTAGGGTTGAAACGAAAAAAAAAAATCACCCCCCACTTTACGTGTATGTACTCTAAAAAAGAAATTATAACCACTTTTTATTTTACCACTTTGTTGGCGTTTACAAAATTACAACTTTCTAGTACTTACAGTCACTGAGATTATCCGCGGACGGACGGACAGACAGACAGACAGACAGAGCGGAACTATAAGGGTTCCTAGTTGACTACGGAACCCTAAAAAACCGACGAATTATAAACCTGCTCCTTTTTTGGAAGTCGATTAAAAATATATCGTTTTCCCTATAAAAATTACATAGGTACTAGTTACTAATATCAGAAAATTACAAGCGGAAGTTTAGAATCGTCCATTAAATAAATGATTCAAGTCATTAAAGGGTCCTTCCTCTTAAATTAAGTTTGATCTTGCGGTTGAATATCTGTTACATAATGATTGCGTCAAATGGCCCAAATAATATATATCTACTTAAAGTTCAATTAGGATTCTCACGAAAGAATGTAAACAAGTTGATGTCTCTGTAGAGTCTGTAGTGACGACGTGATCTGGGAATCTCAATAATGTGCCTAAGGGATAGCGATGGGAAGGTATAGGTATCTTTAAAAAAACCCGGCCAAGTGCGAGTCAGACTCACCCACCGAGGGTTCCTTACATCATAAAAATGATTAAAAGTCCCCCCCTTAACCCCCTTTTTATCCCTTAGGGGATGGATTTCGGAAAACGCGGAATACGGTTTAAAGGGACCGTAGACCTTAGTATATAGTTTAAATTTCAACTCGGTCTCTCTCTACTATATAGGTATTTATTCACTTATTTATTTGGATTCGCTCATCCTCGGTTACTGTTTGAAGCAGCTGAGCAAATGCAAGTATTATATTAAATGCTTTACAGAGTGCAACGGTATTTGTGGCGTTTTCAGGCTAAAGGTACCACTTTGTTGGTTGCTGATAAGGTTGATTTCTAAGTGATTATTTATGACAGTAGAGCCTTATCGATAACCGACAATGTGGTACCTTTAGCCTGAAAACGCCGCATTAATTTATCATCTATTAGGTACCTTGCTGTACATGTTTCTATATTTGTCTACCTCTTATCACTTCTTTTCTAATCTACTCACAGGTTAACTGGAAGAGATCCAAAGGGATAAGTTCGCCTTTGTACTTTCTTTGTCCTATTGTAAATATTTCCTTACCTGTGCTTTGTACAATAAAGACTTTTGTTTTGTTTATACATACATACAAAATCCAACGTCATCAAAACCCACCCAAAATCGTCCGAAAATTTGCCGAAAGCACCTTATGTAAGTATGAGAGTGACGCATGCTCGAAAGACGATAAAAGCTCGATACTATCCATATACGTACCTACCATATAACCCGTGCCACCGTAATGACTGTAATCTTGTTGTTGACAAACACGCTAGTACAGTCAACAACACAGCTGTGAATACAGCCAAAGTGCCAAAACACGATCTTAATTCTCTGGCAATAAAGTTCTGTATACATATTTTTGGCACTTTGGGTGTATTCACAACTGTGTTGTTGACTGTACGCGTACGCGTCGTCACAGTTTGTGACGTGCTCGCATCGTGACGTCATTGACGGACATGGCTGCACGCCAGTGAACTGGGAACCCCTATATCTCGACAACCCGCCGTGTTTCGCCGGTGATGTGAACAAAACTTTGAATGTGATTTTTCATGCCTTAGAAGCGTTTTCAGCAGGCTGAAAAGTGATTTCAGGCCGTTTTAGAGGTGGCTCTTTCACATACTAGAAGATTAAAAATTTACTCCAGTTTCCGTTGTTTTCAGGCGCCTGAAACATGTTTTCAATTCGTTTCAGGCCACCCTCTACTAGGTTGCACATTAACCTGAAAACCCGTTTTCAGGCGTTTTCAGGACCCCTTATGGGCCCCTGAAGTACAATTCAGTCTATGGCGAAATTTCTCGAAGGAGTGAAAGAGACAGCACTCTTAGAAAGAGATAGCTATACGGAACGTTCGAGAAGTGAGTGAAAGAGAGGGATAGAAAGAGACGGCAAGAGTCAAGAATGTTCTGGAATACTCACGGACACGGACACACCTGCCTAGTACCCAGCCGCGTCTGGCAGCATCGCGAGAAGTACTTAGGTACCTAGGCTCGAGAACTTACCAGAATCGTAGCCAACCTGTCGAGGCTAGAAGGATTTGGCTGGAACATTCTGGAACCATCATGAGTACCGCCGACATGCATAATAACATATATAAGCGGCAGCCCGTCGGCCGCCGAGTACCTAGTTCAATTCAAAATGCGATACAGTGCGGATCAAGAGCGAATCGGAGCGAAGTAAAAGTGACGAGTGCGTTGAATTAGTGTTCGTTAAGTGTGTTCAAGTTCAAGTGCATTGTTTAGTGTCTCTTAGCAATAAAGCCTCAGTTTTTAATTAGTGCATTTTTTATAAAGTACCCACCCCTAAAACGTAACAATATCATGGTATAAAGTTAAAGAAATATAATTGACAATAATGACAACAATGACAATATAATTCATGTAAATTTAAAGAAAAAAAAAACAATCGTAGTAAGTTAAATCTAAAATTTAGTTCAGAATAGTTTCTTTTATTTATAATAAGATGAAAATAGCGTCCATATTATATTTTTTCCTGTAATATTTATAATTTTAAGGTTGTGTAAAAATTTCAGATATTTTCTTTCGGAACTAAAGGGGGAGATAAAGGGGGAGGGAATAGTATTAAACGTAAACCACATTGTACGCTGCATTTTTTGTATGTTGTTTGGACTTCACAGGGAATTATGAAACTGCAAGCAAAATAAATTTGTGATACCTGTTACTATGTTAAAAATTGTTAAATTTCGGGACTATTTTTAGTTTTAGAAGTTCTTCCAAAAAAAACTACAGGTTTTTGACATTAGTTGCTCTAAAACGTTGAAAGTAGGTAGGTATATTACTTAAATCGCAAACAGTTTAAGCTACCTTGCATCTCCGTATGTCTTATACATTTTGAGATACGTTGCTTCAAAAGATTACCTTTTGTCCAAGCATAATCAAATTTTGAGTTTAGCTGAAGTTTTCAGCTTAATATCGCCTCAAACAACTATGCTAAGAATAAAATCAAAAATTTAGAACAACTTGAGCTACCTTGCACCCCGTGAGGTTTATAAATTTTGAGATACGAGGCTTTATAAAATACCATATTTTCCAAATACATGTTTGGGTTTAGCTAAAGTTTTCAAATAAATATTGGCTATATAAAATAATATATATAAATATATTGGCAGTTTATGCTAAGAAAAAAAACAATATATAAAAATAAGTATATATTACATTAGATAGATACAATTTGAGCTAACATAGGGTTTAAAAAGTGCCTTTCTTTCTGAAAATACTCAAATTTTGGGTTTAACTAAATTTTGCCGCACAACTGTTCTTGTCAAGTAAAAAATGCAATAATTAGCAATAGAGCAGATTTAAAATAGTACATTTCGATGCTAGTGCGGAAAGTATGTCATTACTTCACGAGTCCCGAGGTATCTTGCCACGAGCCGTAGGCGAGTGGCAATACTCGGGACAAGTGAAAAATGACATATCTGCACGTGAATCGAACGACGTTTTTCAATACAGATGCGAAAAAAAAAAATACATAAGAACGAATTTGAAAGTTTTTTTTTATTATTTCCGTGACACGATTGTAATACAGTTGATATATTAAGAACATCTTCAAAAAGTTTATCTTATCTTGTTTACTTTCTCATTTTCAATCTATAATAAACAAAATAATAAATCGCATGTGACAAATCGTATCGTCATGTCTTAAGCCCGTCATTCACGGCAGTCCGCCGGCACTCCGGCATGGCTGGATGTAGCGGACACACGGTGTGCAAGTGGCCCAGCCTGGCAGTCCAATTCGCACTTATTTGTTGAAAGATGCGCAGCGCTGCGTTTTAGCGCATACACTGTACTCGAATTTTAAAAATCGCCGCCATCTCGTATGTCATTTTTAATAATGAATAATTAATATTTTATGCATTGCCGCATTTCTCAATTGTTTATTACTGTAATTTAGTACAATTCGGACTGCAAGGAGGTGGGCGGAGCTAGCAGGATGCTGCCGTACGGCACGCATCCGGCAACGACATTCACGATGCTATATTACGTGCCGGAGGTGCCGGCGGACTGCCGTGAATGAGGGGCTTTATAGGCCCTTCGAACATGTTTACCTGATTGAAAAACGCCTCTACTTTGACTGACGTTTCGTAGGCTCTGTTCCGTTTCATACACACAGATTTATAAGAACTGTTTTCAATGATAATAGCAGGTATTTAGATTTATTACGGCTCGGTAAAGTTAACGAACAATAATACTCTTCGGTAAGCAGTCATGAATTGGAACACAACTAAATTTAAAAAGATTGGAAAAGTAAAAAGCACTAGTTCGCAAAAACAAACTTTGCGCACGCAAAACAGCCAAGAAAAGGGCCTTTTTTGAGCAACTGTATTGAAAATAACTTTTCATTCATGTGCAAAATGAGGTTAATGAACTTTGTTATTATAAAAACACACTAAGTAAGTTGCAAAAAATGTAGGTATGACCCAAGACCCAAAAACACAATTTCGCTTTTTGACACTATTGGGTGTTAAAATTGGGAATTTATTTAACAATAATAATAATTGCTTAAGAAAATCGACATTACTGATAAAAAATTCAATACATAATATATGAAAACTATTATTTTTGCATTTTCACGTTTTCTGTATCAATATACATATGAGATGTGCTCAATTCAATTCAATTCAATTCAATCATTTATTAAAATTTTACATGTCAATATAGGTAGGTACACGTGCTTACAACTAGTTAAATAGTTCACAAGTTATTTTTGTCGTTTTTTCTTAGCATGAATAGTTATGGCGGTATTACGCTGAAAATGTTAGCTATACCCAAAATTTGATTAAGTTCGGAAAAAGAATACTATTTGAAGCCTATATATATCTAAAACTATAAAACCAACGGTAATTCAAGTTAGATCAAATCGTTTGAAATCTGCTCAACTTCAGTGCACCCAACAAGTCGAGTAAGCAAAGGCACGGCCACACAGCCGTACCATCCTTTTCTCGAAGCAATTCTGGCGATTTTCAGGTGAAATTACAGTTCGCGCTGGATGAAGCTAGAACCCTGAATTTTTAGGGACCTGTTGGCTATAACTGGATATAGATATATTCTAAATATCATTAAATTTGAACTTGTAGTTTAAGAACTATGGAACGTCAAAGTTTCTTAGTTTGGACACTCACTCCCTAACAGATCATCAAAACTCTAAGATACTTCTAGCTCAGAAGCTCCAAATTTTTATCTTAAGTAGTTTATAGCCTATCAAGTAGGAAATTCAAAACAGTTGGTAAAGTGTACAAGTAGGTAATACAAGTCGGTTATTTTAGGCGGTACCGAGAGGTGTCCATAGAACTCGACTTCCACCGACTTGCCTATTTTCTAATCGAAGAGGAGCACAGGGTTTAAATAAAATAGGCAAGTTGGTGGTAATCACGTTCTATGGACAGCCCAGTACCGACTAAAATAATCCACTTCTTTTAACATTACATCTCAAAAAATGTTTGCATCATACGAACTGCGGAGCGAGACTTCTGTATTTTTACATGTAATTTTATTGATGGGATTAAATATACAACTTCTAACATTTTATAACAAATAATATCAAAAAACCTATAGTTTTTTAATTAAAATCTGAATCTTAAAAAATACCGAATGTTTGTCAGTTTTCCACGTACTAAGCAACTAGAACACCTTTTTTTTTTGCTTGTAAAATGCAGTTTAATTCTTCTTTATGGAGTCCAAACAGCAAACCAAAAATACAGCGTTAAAATGTGATTTTTTTTTTTGGAAAAACATGTAAAATTAAGCTGACGCAGAAGAAAGAAGGAACCATTCAATTTTATTGAAAGCAATAGTTTCCTGCTTCAGTTTTAATTTATTCGATGACTCATAGAAATCCTGAGAACTGTTCAAATAATAATGTGATTAAATATTGGGCAATCGCAAATCATGACACGTAGGAATTGGTACAATTATTTTTTTAAGTTTCAAAGGAAGAGTTAAATGTTGTGCAATTTTAAGTACAGTCAACCAACTGGAACCCTAGGCCACTCTAGAACCAGGTCAAATTGTCAAATTGACAAGCAGTAAGAGATTTCTTACAATCTGATTTATAGCGTCACTGTGACATAGTCCTACAGTGGCCTCGAGTTCCAATTGGTTGACTTGACTGTACCTTTCATCAAAATCGGTCCACGCGTTTGGTCTCTATCTATACCAATATCTCTATAGTGGGTATGTCCGCCGGACATCCGCCAGACAAATTTCCCAAACATTTATTGGCAGATCCGGCAGATATGCCTGAAAACATATGGCCAGTCTGTACTTTAAGGTATTTAAAAAAATGTAAACAAACGAAATGGTGCTGGAATGGATACGGAGTTACTTAGCATAGAATGCAATGTGTAGAAATTAAGCAAATTTCACCAGATTCATATACCCAAAGTAAAACATTATTAAAAAGGACAAACAGATCTGACTTTAGAGCTTGTAACATGGGTGCTCCACAGGGAAGTATGCTGGGTCCTTTGCTTTTCTTACTCTATGTAAACGATTTGCCAAAAGTCACAACTCAGAAATGCATAATGTTTGCTGGCGACACAACGCTGGTGGTGAAATGTGACAGGAGAGACATGTTTGAAATGAATATTAACAAAGTATTGACTGACATTATAGTATGGGTGAGAATAAATAATTAAAATATTAATATAATAAAAAATAAAATAAATAAAATAAAATAGCCTTTATTTACGATCCTTTTACATAAGTTGTTACCATTTTTGTTGATGATTTACTGTTGTTATTTATAGTTTTTATTTATTGTTATTGGTTTCCTTGTTTGGGATCCCCTCTTGGGTAAAGGCCTCCTCCAGCTTTTGCCATTTCTCCCGATCTTGAGCTACGTGGAGCCAGGCCCTGCCTGAATATTAATATATCTAAGACTAAATTTATACAATTTCAATCATATAATTCAAATGCCAACTAAAATTAAATATGAAAATAAAGTAGAAGACGAAATAAATTCATTCAGATTTCTTGGTATCATGATAGACCAAAATCTTAATTGGAAAGACCAAATTTAACAAATTTGTAAAAAATTAAATCGTTTTGTTTTTGCATTAAAAATACTAAGATTAAATGTTTCTAAAGATGCTGTATTAACAGCTTACCATGGCTATGTGTCGTCAGTGCTATCATATGGCATATAATCCTGTGGGGCAACTCTATAGAGACGTGGAAAGAGTTTTTTATAAATACAAGAGCTATGTATAAGAGCGGTATGTAATGCTGGAGAGGATGACACCTGCATGCCATTATTTAGAAAACTTAATGTGTTGCCATTGCCATGTTTGTACATCAGGGACGTGTGTGTTTATGTCAAGTCCCACCCTGAATACTTCTTTAATCGAAGTGACAGTGAGTCTGGCAGAGACAGGAAAGAACACATAACGTGAATATTTTACACAAGCCTCGCGTAAACAAAGATATGTACAAAAGAAATAGATTTAATATGTGTATAACAATTTTCAATAGTTTGCCGATTGAATTGCAAATATTGCCGGGGGACATTTTCAAACGAAGGTTAACAAAATGGTTACTAGATAAATGTTTTTATAGCGTCAAAGATTATCTAGACTTTAAAGGACCGATGACATTGTACTCATCTTAATTTTGACATGTGTATGATAATTTTAACTTTAGTAATTGTAAATATATTTCAGGTAATTTTATATTCATATGTGTACGCTTGCTTGCATGCTGCATACAAGGATCTTCTTTTTTATATTCTAAGACCAAAGAATGATACGCATTATACGTCCGATGATAGAAGGGAGAAGGTGGGATCAGGTCATACAGCTCTTGCGTGCACTCTCCAGTGCTTGATACCGAATGTATCCGATGGAACATCGATAGACACGCAACTCGACGGCAATGCTCGAGGCTTATTTAAGTCGATCACCTTCCGAACATGGACCTAGTTAACATTTTATAAGAACTTACGTTCAGTGTCCTTATGGCATATCATTTCCAGTGACAAAGGTTGATTAAAGAAATAAAAATATATTACGCTGTTCTAGTATGCACGCTTTAAGTGATAAGCTACATAATCGCTTAAAGCAAAACTTACTTAAGTCAGTCTAAGCTCAAATCAACCCGTATTAAAAGATTACAGCACCTAGGTTTACTAACCTAGCACTGCACAAGTTTAGTGTCGTTGCCGCAATTTGATACCTAAATGGGTAACTGGTCGGTCGGAAACCTCCACCCCTAACGCACAAAAAGTACAAAATATTAGGTACATATTGCATAACGAACCGCGATTTACGATGGAAAGTCACACTCGCGCTGTAAGCTGTCCAGTTCACGCTCGCGGCTCTAAAGAACCGCTCGGCCTAGCTACGCGCGAATTTTCCGAACGCATTTGAAAATTTGAATTTAGAACATTATATTTTTTAGTAGGCCCTCGAAATTTTGCCAATATTTTTACGTATACAAATGACTATTGTTTTTTCGTTATTTATTTATCATGGCGAAATGGTAAACAAAGATCATAGACATTGATAAGGTTGTACGCCTAAAAATAAACTGTCTACCCTCACTGGCTGAAAGTGGTGATGACTGAAGAAAAATAAAACGTGGGTTTCCAAAATGGCGATTGGGAATTTTTGTGTGTTTAGGGGGTGTGTACACTTGGTTTGCATTGCGTGTTTAATTGTTCGGACAAAATCGAATGAAAGTGAAATAGTGCTAGTGGACGAACTTTATTACTCAAATAAAACGTTAAATACGATCGCTGAAGAAATCTGCAATATTTTTACGGTAAGAAATATTTTACATGGTTATATTTATTTTCATACAGATTTTTATATTTTTCTTCTATTTGATCATGGTTTACGTCATCCGTGAATTGTAATGAATGAAAATTGACGTAAATTAAAAACAAATAAAATTACAATTGTTCACAATTAATATGGTTACTGATAGAGTTCACCTACATATGAACTGAAACAAAATTCTATACCTACATGACTCGTCTTTACATGTTGCTACCGGTATTTTTACATCGGTAATATTTAAATAAGGTTTGATTAGGTTTGAAGTTTCTTTAATTATTTTTTAATTTCCATGTTATATTTATTTATTTTTCAAAATATTTTATACCGATTTAATCTGTATTAAATTTAAAATAAACAAGAAAATTTTCCTCCAAATTTCAGTATAAATAATATAATTAATTTTAATTTAAGGTGATTGCCGTTTCATGTATGGAGGCTCGTACCTTAACATTTCGTTGTCTACTAACGAAATCTTTCGCAAATCATTGGCCATCAACTGCACATAACATCACTAAATACCTATATTGAAAATCTTACTCCGGAATTCGTGGGAAATTCGGATTGAATCGTAATTTTTGGGTTCATTTTTATCTTGTGATTTCGACTCATATTGTTCGCATATGGTTTGACATTAAACAAACTATTTTAAGCGATGAAAAGTTTTTTTTGACCAATAGCTACATCATTTGAAAAGCGGGGCCAATACGTATTGACTTACGTATAGTTCTGAGAAGGGGGGATATTGTCAATGAATTAAGTAAAATATCATAAAAATATGTTTTCATTTCATCAACAGTACTATTTAATATTGTCTTCTGTTTCCGCGATTATTATTCATTCAAATTAAATACTATAGAACGGATTAATCACGTTTATTAACACTACATAATACTATTTAAATTGATCTTACATTTCTCACTGAATGTATGATATTATTATCATTATAAAAAAATCGTATTGGGTTTAAAAATATAACAAATTTAATAGAGCAGTTTACGGCTATGGGTGCTATTGACACCTATGGTACCAAATCTCAGCAATCTCCATTCATACTTTTAGATATTAATTTATCTGAAATGAATAATGATGTTCTACTCGTAACAAACGCTTTGGCCGTGACGCTACCGTCACATTGGCGAAAGATGAAAAATTTATTCAGTGTTTATTTTCCGATAGAAAATGTATGGTTATTATATACTTATCTTATAGTAACGAAACGGCCCAATTACTGGAGCTACATATTTGGACTGAGATGAGATCCGATTACTTTTTGACAGTTTGAGCCATATGGTCTCTGGCTTCATCTGGACAATATTTTACATGAAAATGTTTTCACTCGAAAATAACTAGGTGCAAGCGAAAGAGAGGCCTAGTCATTAGATGACGATCTTTTTATTTTTATTTGACCAGTTTTTGAAATAAAGATAAGTATACTTAATAATTATAACTTTTTGTGTGTGTAAAATAACTTTTGCTCTATTTACGTCATAATTTGATTTAATATTTGCGCACACTTTCCGAAACCGCATTGAGAAACCACAAAACCGCAAGTAATTATTTAATGTTTTGCATGCAATTAAATCATAGTATGCATTTTTCCCCTTACAACCTTAACTTATCGTAATTTACATCATATAATCGATAAGGGTAAGTAGTAAGTGTGAGACAAACTTAACCGTTTATAAATAAATAAAATAAAGTAAAAATATATGGCTTACTTATTATATATGGCCACTTTGTGGATTGTCGTTAAGGTGCTAATACTGCTAATGTCATAAAGATTATTTCGTAGCTACATAAATTCCGAAAAATCTTGACTCAAAGTCGCACGCTCTTACTCACCGCTGGGCCACCATCACCAACGCTCCAACCACCGCACCAAGAAAATAACTACTTTATTTAATGAGGATGAAAATCATCTATAGTCAGATGTGAGTGATAATGCCAGAAATTCAGCAGTCTAAATACTTGAAATATAGACTGCGGACGGTGCTAACAGGCGGACAGCCGAAGATGTAGAGTCCATCTATGCTAAGTTTCCTAGATTTTGATATCACAGAATGTGAAAGTGTTAAGTAAACGTCATAATTTCATAGAAGATTAAAATAACACTTTAAAGTTTGACAGTTCCTTCGCTCGGCAGATAACGTGGTTTGACTTTAGTATTTTTCTCGGAACTTTTCGCGCTTTCCCAACTGGCTTGTAGTGAGTAGGTACTAAGACTAATTGAGTTAGATAGGTAACTTCGGCTATATTATGAACCGATATCCGTTAAAATGTATAATGGGAAACCATTCAATAAATTTTCACTAAATCAGCAGGGTTAGCATGGTTGCCATTTTATCGCTTATCACGCTATGCGTCACTTTCGCACATACATACTTGTTAGAACGTGACAGCAACGTCGGTAAACGATAAAAACCCGACCATCATAGACTAGCTGTAATACTTTAAACATTGTTCGTTGTCCAGTTTAATATAATCTAAACGTTTCTCACGTGCAAAGCCTGCTCCACACAATGGGCCACCGTGGGCCATAGACGTAGCGACGCAGCAGAAGGATATGGCAATATTGATTATACTCTAACGCAACACTGCCTCCCTTATCATCGCCATAGGACTAGTTCATCTTAAGTTAGTACATGTTAAAAATGTTAAAATGTAGAAATACAAACATGATTGTGATATTTTATGTCATGGTCGTGATATTACCTAAATAAGTAAACGCAAATAAATGTGTTAACAAATCACTACCAATTACCGCACGTTACATTCGGGCATATCTGCCGGATCTATATGAGAATTTGTTATGAGGAAGCCCTCCCTTTTTTCGAAGTAGCAATAATTATAAGCGTAACAAAATAACAGATCCTGATCAAACTAGGTATATAAATAATATGATCGCTACAAGACTTTAGTCCGGGTTTTTGTCGTATAATCACTATTGCTGTTTCCAACAAGTATCACAAGTATGTGAGCGAATGCCTCAAATTCAAACCGACAGTCGAGTGTCGAGTTATATGGCTCGTCTACACAGTGGCCCCGTTATGCGTTAGATTAAACTATTAGCGCCTGTACGAATGTGTACCGCAATTCGCCATAATTCGCATTATTTCCTTGCGCGCTACAGGTTTGCATTTTTTTTTAATTCATAATATTTTTTGACACTGCGCACTGCGAACTGTCCTTTTTTAATTAGCTCTATTCATAGTATTCACTCTCCCCTTAATTTAAACAATCGTATTTGTCAATCAATATCAAAATACCAATTAATTATTAGCAGGGATCGCGATCGGAAATTCGGATGCTTTTATACCTACACTACACGCCAGCATGTATGGAGTCGACTTTTTATAAAAAATATTATTTAATTATTTAAGTTCGGGGATTCCGGGATTGTATTAAATATCAGGACTCTCAAAATATTTAGGTTATGACCATTTTCAGCAATTTCGTTAACATACCTACACAGTTTTAACAACAAACAGGTTGTAACAAAAAAAAATCGTGGTGAATCGTTTAAGAGCGTAATAAGTATCGTATTTTGATTATGGATTTTCAAAAGTAGAAAAAGATATTTCTTGGTAGGTACACTAAATTGTGTCAAATTTAAATTGAATCCGCCTCTATATTACTAAACACCAACACGGCGTAGGTACTGAGACCGAAGCTTATGGACGCTCCACACAATGGGCCATGATGGGCGATGATATAGAGGAGCGACGAATTGACGTGATTTTTGAAGTGGAGATAGTTGAAGGGATGGAAAGTGACATAGGCCACTTTTTGTCTCTTTCTAACGCGAGCGAAACCGCGGGCAAAAGCTAGTTAGGTATAAAATTATCCGATCCCTGCTTATAAGTCTTACGATTGTGGGCTAAGTTAATGTGATATAATATCACAGCTATAAATAGCAAACAATCAGGTTAATTAAGAGCAATGGTCTTAGGAGTTATCATAGTCTAGGCATTCAAGACTAATTAATTACTTGTATACTAGCTCTACGGTGTTTGTATTATTGTTAGTAAAGTTGAGAATAAACGTGAGACGTTAACCCTGTAAACCCGGACTTGAGCTTCACTTTAACTCTCTAATATTCTACTTGTTTTTATTTTACCTTCTCCACGCCAAGGACGTAATGGCGGCCACATACGTAGCGGTATACCTGAACGGTATACCGAAACTGAAGGCTTGTGCAAGTGTACCGGACGTCCGTAGTGACCACACACACCATGTGGCCGCCAAAACATCGGCACCGCAGATTAATCGCCGAAGACGGATTAGGCACTTGTCCCACCAGCCGCGATCGGGGATCATCGAGTAGCGTATTTTTACGCGGGCGAGTGATTCTCAGAGGAAAAGTACTCGCCGGCAGTGTGGACGGCCAGCGATGAACTATAAATATATCCATCTCCTTTATTTACACGGAAGCGATTATCTTTTGTTCGTTTTTGGGCGAGAAAATCGCCGATAGCTCATCGCTGACTCGCTCTTGGTGGAATAAGTGCCTTAATCGGTCATATACGTTCGGGCAATCCGTCAGATCTCCATAGTGGGTATGTCCGCCAGGCATCCGCCAGACAAATTTCTCATACATTTATTGGCAGATCCGGAAGATATGCCTGAACGTATATGGCCAGCTATACACCACAGAGCAACATAGACGTTAATAAACACTCATACTAGAAGTAGAAGGTACATTTAATCAAACGCAGTCAATCCATTTTAATTGAGAATTTCTATACATTGCCCTATAGCTATTTCATTCGATTATTATAATAAGGAACGAGATGGAGACAGTCTATTTTTGGTTTTACTTTTTAACGCGTTGGCATTATGGAGCTAAGTTTCTGGTAATTTTGTGCACTCATCAGAACGTCTACCACGAACATCAAAAATTAAGTTCTGATGGGATTTTTAATTGCGTTAATTTTAATACAAGTTAAAAGTGATTGACTTGTCTGTAGCATACTGTTTTAAAGATTTTTTTTCTAATCCAGTGCGGAGGTTTTCCCGAAGGATTACAATGTGGGCTCACTATAAAAAAGGTGTGTACAAGATTTTAATACATCGGCAACACGCACGACGATAGCCCTGGAGTTGCAAGCGTCCATAGGCTACGGTTATCACTTTCCATCAGGGGTCTGCATGTTTGTTTGCCACCGACGCGATAAAAAAAATTACGCGGAGAAAGTTGCAAGTGGACGCTAGTCTTGCCTTGTGGTTGACTTGTCTATGCTATAAGGTTTTGTTTTTTTTTTCTAATTCAGTACTTATCTAAACATTTGAGTCAGTTTTAACTATAAAAATATATAAAAATAATAATATATTATTATTTAATATATTTGAGTCAGATTCAAATATAGTCGCTCCTTAAGTCGCCCCAGCTATAATTTCCGTACCTTTATTGACAAACAACATTCAATCGATTTCACGATTAACACATTGCCCAAAGTGGTCCGTATTTTGTCTTCTTAAGTTTTGCCAAATGTACTCTACCGCGAATTAATGGTGTACGTATTAAAAAAGTTCATTGCACATTCGTAGGTTTTTGTAGAGGTAATAAGAGCCATCCTTACTTTTAAAATTGATAATTTTTTTTACAGGGCTTCTTTATTAGTGATACCTAAAGTCAAACCACTTTATCTTTTCTCAGTAAATTAACTGTCAGACGTGAAAGTGTTATTTTAAACGTCAAACCGTCAGTACTTAACACTTTCACAGTCTGTGCTATTAAAATTTAGGAAACTTAGCATAGACTGACTCTAGTTCTACCTTATTAGGTCAAGAACATTGATAATTTCCAGGAACGAATTCCCAGCAAGCTGGATATCGTTTTAATGCCTAAATTAGGTCCGAAAGACGTGTAAACCGAGTTTGCACACTTCCACGAATTGAGCTTAACATAATAATAACCCAATCCTTCTTTGTGTTTTGTTGTTATTTGAAATAAAGGTAATATCAAAATATTCAAAAAAAATACTTACTTGAATGACTTTTCCGTGTGACGTACCATTTTCGAGCTAGATGCAAAAAACTGTAAAAAGACAGAAAATTTGGCAATTATTCATTCCTGGAAATGCCGTTTATTGGTCTAATTTTCTTGGCCTATATTTGAAGGATGCAACCATATTTTTTGTCACTTTTTTTTTTATTAGAGGATAGTTTTTAGTATATTTTGGTAGATTATTTTATTTATCAGCAGAAACGTCTGCGAACGATACCAAATTTCAACGGAAATATTTTCAGCGGATCGTCGTTTTTGTAGTAGAAAAGTACGGGAGGCCATTGAAATCAAGAAATATTCCTATTTCCATCGGGACGATGGTTTTAGGATCTCATCCACGTGGAATCCGGTGGTTAATAAATGTAAGCGTAAGCGAATATCGCCGGCTCAAAAATCGGATATCGTGAGTGTAGTGTGTCGACAGAGCCACATCTCTAGTGCGCAAAATGTTCAAGTTGGTAATCATGCAATACCAAGTGTGGGTAGTTCGAAAACCTGCGTAGCTAGAAGATGTTGAAGAGGCACTAGTAGATACCTAAATATGTATTACTAAATATGTAGGCCGGCGCTGCTGCAGAGGCGGCGGAAAAACTCAAAAAATGCATAAATCCCCTATATTTGCATTTTTGACTTTCTCGGCGGCGAATACAACTTTGTCCTGTTCGTCGTCGAGACCCTCGGCCCATGGGGTTCGGGCGCCCACGCCCTCTTTATGGATATTTCAAAGTGGCTTGTGGGCGCTACCGACGACCGTAGAGCTCGCAGCTTCCTCGCCCAACGCATTAGTATTGCAATACAGCGAGGAAACGCTGCCAGGCGTCTATTATGGTACCATGCCGAGGGGGGAATATTTAATTTAACATTAATTTTATTTTAGTTTTATGTGTTTTAGTTGTTATTGTTATAAAGTACCTAATAAATGAAAAAATAATACTGAAATAAAGTCTAGTTGGTTACTATACTGGATACTTTAAGTACACTGTAACTCTACCAAACGCGTCTAACCTCGTCAAATCCAACAACATCGAAAACAGATTCCTTACGAAATAATACAGTGAATTTGAAACTTTAAAACGACAGCTTAGGGCACAAAATGGCTTAACCGTTTATTGCGGAAATTGAAATTTGGCGCAGTGCTAAATCTCATTGAATGAATTTTGCAATGCGCATGATTCGATGGCCTATGCACTCTTTATGGCTTGTCAATCTAAACTTCCGTAGATTTTTTTTTTGTTTGTTAGAGACTGCTGGAGTTTAATATTTAGTCGAGCCCAGAGATCTTTTTAATTCTCTTCCGACTTTTTAGCGGCACTAACAATTAATTCATAGTCTCTCAAAAGTCTCAAAGCAATTAATAAAATGGATTAATTATGGAAATGCCGCCAGCATCCTAGGTACAACGCCTCAAGGACCTATATTAGACTTAAGGTAGGTAGAGGTAGGTAGTTAGGTAAGTTACACTTACTGTATACATATATATTAATAAAATGGAGATGCCAAACGTGACTACCTATTTCGTACTCATTTGTACCTACTAACAACATTAGTTTGCCCCACTATATTTGCTAGCGCGTGCGCTTACTTAATACAAGGTGGACCGCAAGACGGAAGTAACGCGGGACGTCGCGCATCGCAGCTCCGGACGGAGATGCGGTGAAAACTCGGACGTTGGTGCGTTGGCTCCGCATGCGAGTCCGTTGCTCCGCGCCTCGCAGCGGCAGTGTGACAACCGCCAAAAGGCATCTACATGTTTTATTACTGTGTCTTCTTGTATTTTCAGACTACCTATCAAATACCACTGAAACGATTATTTACTGAAACGGTCATATTATCGTAACTTACAAAACATAAGATAAATAACTTTTTCAGCCCTCCGGCCGGTAAGCGCCACTTTACGCAAAACGAAATTGCCGCCTGCCGGCTCCGTCGGACAGAAAAATAGTATACAAACCTCGGCCGGTAAATGGGAAAGCCTCGGATCACATGTTAGTCGACCTCGGCTTCGCCTCGGCCGACAATTACATGGGATCCGAGGCATTTCCCACTTAAACGGCCTTGGTATGTAATCTACTAATTCCTGGACGTTTCATTAAAAACTTAAAAGTGAGCATAACAGGTAACAGAAGACAATAGTCTTCTGTTACCGTGATTGTTAGTCATTGAAATTAAACACTTTAAAACGGATTAATCCCATTTATTAACACCGTGACCCTACGTTTCGAGCCCTTTACGGCACTCGATTTCACAGGGTTAAGACCAGCCATCATCTTAACCCTGTGAAAACGAGTGCTGTAAAGTGAGTGAGTGTGTATTACTAGGTAATTACAATAGCAGACGTCTCTGAATACTACAAAGGATGCAGATTGATTTAAGTCAATTTAGCTAGTTTTATTAATGCCTAATATTTGGTATACAGGTCAATTCATTGACTTATACGATGTACAATGGCATGAGCAATTGAGCAGCCATGTGCCCTAAGCCCTTAGTCTCTTTGAAGGATCAGTTGCACTTACCAAAAAGTGATTATTTTACTTATAACGAATCTCAACATCACGATTTAACTCTTAATTTTCTAAGTGTTCCGGTGTACAAATTCCAAAATATTTAGTGATATATGTAAGGTATAATTTTCTTTAGGGTACAGCCCTCCATTCATGAAACGGCAATCTCCTTTAGCGCATTTTTAGCGCGATTTATGAGGAGGTAGGTACACACAGGTTTGGGAATGAATACATTCACAAACTCCCATGTTATTATGAACGCTATAGGATATACAAGTCACCTGTAAGTTATATGATATAAAACTATACCTTTTTATTTCGATTTGTTTTAGGTAGGTAATATGGCCGATAACTATAAATAACGTTTTTCTCCGTCCGTCTACGTAGTAGGTGCGATGACACATATAGCCAAAGTTCGTTGTTCAGTGCAACAAACTTTATCTTTGGAGTAAATGCACCTTACTGGCCGACTCAGTCTGATCAGGATGGGTTCAAATCAGTGACTCATTTATTAATCGTCGGGCTAACGAGCAGTGAATCTTGAACGACACCTAATTACAGTCAAAATTTTTACCAGTAACGAAAAACCTATATAAGGTAGGTAAGTACTATTAATGTCCACTATACGCCGCCCATGAACTCACAATGTCCACGCTGTAACTAGATGGCGCTCGTAACGAGTAAGGATAGTCTAACAGTGACGGAAGTGACGGAACATCTATGGAACTCGATTTCTTACGGGCTGATTTTAATGCCGCGTGAATTTTGTTGACGTATGTTCAATCGAATTACCTAACTATATAGAGTATTTCGAAGTTTTTATATCAGTTTATCACACAAATACTAGAAAAAGAAGGTATGTTATGTAAGTTAAATACATTATTAGATCTTGTTTCAAAAATCGGCTCATTAAAGCACTTATTGAAATATGTTTATTGTATCGAACTCGTGGCAATGTACAAAAGCGTGATTAAATTTTTAATTATTGTCCTCAAGTCCTATCCGGGATTGTTGGTAAACAAAATAAATACTCTATTTACAATGTGTGAATAATCCCTCATTGTCTCGAAAAACATGTTTACTGGACAGAATGCCAAATATGTCACTGACAAGCAGCGATAACTCCAAGTGTTATATGCCTCCGAACGTACATATATTATGATAGCGTGATATGGGTATAAAAACTTATAATGTAAGGGTTCTGTACATGGCATCAAAACACGTGAAAGCCAACGAGAAAAAGAGGTTAGTGTAAACACATCCTTACATCCTATAGCAGACTTACATACTGATTTTTCTGTGTAGAAATATGATTCTTATGCGTTCGAACCGAACGTGTTTTTTTTTTAAATAAATGAGGTAGAGTTATTTATTGTAATAGTGGTTTTGTTATCTAGTACCGTCAACATCGGAAGACAAGTCATGAATATGTTCCTTATATCAGAAGTCGGATGGAAACTAAGATGATTTCATATTTCTGAGGGAGATATATATATCTCCTTTCGGGATCTGCTTTGAGTTACTAAACAGTCGGTGTTTTAATTCTTCCAGTAATAGCTGATTAAAAAAATGTTTTTGATATATGCTCTACCGTAAGAAACCTGTAGGAATAAGGATCCTCATACGACGCTATAGGTACCTATAGGGTGCATTGGGGTAAGGCAAAATTGATGAAAAGGTTTTTTCACTGGATTAGCCAAAAGCCGCCCGCTCATGCATCACATGATTTATGCACGATCCCTTACTAATTTGAGAAATCCAAACTATAAGTTGCAAGTTTTTTAATAATATTTAGATACATTGCTGACTACACCATCTTTATTTATAAAATCACTAATTAAGCCTTTTATAACTAATTAATTGTCCGTTATCGTACGCGAACTCCGTCTACGGACGGTCTACAGATCTAAAAGTGAAGTAAAGGAATACATTCACTGGTACTTACACCGTTTTGAAGTGAAAGTGGGGGAAGTCTACCTCAACGCTCGGTAGGAACTGACCTACAGTTTGATGTCTGAAGAGTCAGTGCCCTGGTCTTATGATGTGTGCCAATGACCTCTTCAGATGATATAGAAATGCAATGTTTGCGTTAAGACTTGTATAACTCTTCTCTTTATGGTGGTCTGGAACTTTCAGGTGATAGAGAAAGCGCCCATGTCACAGTTTCGCTTTTCATTGTTGCCTGCTATTAAAAGGTCCTGCCTATGATTACCTACCTATAGGTTTTTTTAACCTTCAAGCTTTGGCGGTAATGATAACCCAACTAGATTATGTAGGTAGTATATGGTATACTATCAGATATTTTGGAACGTGTTTTCAAATTAATTACATAACTTATGTCACGTATCCTTATATTAAATTGCAACGGTTAACACTCACGTATTTTTATCACAATAGGCGTGAGATGTTTCGACTACATCGGGCAGTCATCGTCGGACAGATATTGCGCATTGATTGATTGATTGGGCAGTGATGCCCGAGCCACGAAGGTGAAAACACCACTCTGTCTGTCCGACGATGACTGCCCATACTAGGCGGTAGAGTGCTTGTGCGGATATTGTGAGTAGGTACCTTGGCCGATATATATAATGGTGACTGTACGTACTTGACTTTCCGTTAATGCTGTGCATCCACGCTGGCGAGTATAGGAAATACCCATTAGTTATCTGCCAGATAAAAATGTTGTCGTTTTTATATATACCCAATATACTTGTTACCGGGAAAACTACGAAACATTAGGTGCCAACTGATTGAATTAACGGAATTTTTCTTTTTTCGCAGGCACCGGACGATCCTGAATGCTTAGGGAATTGGTTAAGTGAGTATTTTATTTGAAATTGTTTCATATTTTGCTATGGGTACGGGTACAGATTACATAATATAGAAGATATATTTATTTCTAATAGAAAAGGCTAATACAAACCGTTTTAAACACTATCCAAAAAATAAATTGACGCTTGGTCCCCCTCTCCCCCGCACAAACGCTAGGGTTGCCTACGATTAGAAATATTATACAATACTGGCGCCGGCGGGACCGCTGGCGCGCGCGGGTTATGTTGGGTCTGTTGGGAAGCCCTTTGATAATATATGTCGTTACGTACTTGTAAAAACAAGTACTTTTTCGATTGTTCATAATTTAGACATTTACTGAATGAATGTTTTACTAAAACAATTATTATTTATTACACCACATCCAGGTCCACCGGTGCTACTTGGACGGCCATCGGAACTTAATATTACGAAGCTGGATAGTGAAGTCCACTATGAAATATCGCCTTCAGAATACTTTCAAGCAGTCATCATGGTTTCTGACGATGAGAGCCATGTAAGTTAAACTTTAAATTATGGAATTTAAAAAAGAAACATTGGTGGCCGAGCGGTACAGCGCGGCGTCACACTTTTAATCCGGGTTCTGATAGTTTTAGTTGCAAATATAATACCAGTATTTTAGTCTAAGTCTCTATTAATTTCAGGTGGTACAACATCTTCTGATGCCATCATACTTCAAGGAAAAAGTATGGTTGAACTCCGTTCTTAATTACACGTTTTGGACAACAGCTGTGGTTGAGAACGGTACCCACTCGCCCTGGCTGCAGGGTCCAAAGTTACTGGCCTGGAATACAAGCATACCTCGAAGAAACGAACCAAGGATAAATTATACCATCGATATTGATAGAGATTATAGTGATATGATGAGTTGTAACTGTTCGTTTGTCACGTTTACATGGAAAATCTTTACTGGTGAGTTTATTTTTAATTGTTTTTTGTAACGTTGTACTGCAAATAAGTTTCGTGACCAGTTACAAAGTGTGAATATGTTTCACCTCAGCAGCTTGTAAAGGCATCCATTACCGCGTGAAAATAAATGGTAAAGTTCAGTTTTGCTGCGGGCGTGGGAAAAGATAACCTAGTAATTAAAATGTGAAAAAGACATTTAAAATATAGTCTGCTTCCTTTTTTTCGGACTGTGGAAAGCAAAAAATAATTCTATACAGTGACTTTTTTTTCCAGTTGACAACTTACTTACTGTTTTTTAGTGTGTAACATAAACTGATGTTTTCCAGAATCAGACAAAAGTTTCAGAATAATAAACGACTGCGATGTCACCAGCGATCACTTCGAAGAAGACATTACTCGGAAGGTTAGTAGATGTTAATGTTACTTTATACCACAAAGTTTTTAAAGTTAAGTCCACAAAGGCCAGTTTACATTTTTGCCGAAAAAGAGCTCGAATTTTTATATGTGAAATAAATTGGTATTGTAATATCTTGGTAATCTTGGCTAGAATCCATATGTTGATTATTTTTCTATCAGTCTTTCTCTTTCTTTAACAAAAGAAGAACGAATTTATCATCCTATTTTGTATATATATTTTCTATCTAAAGTGCGTGATATGATGGGAGGCAAAAACTAATAGTTTAGATCTCGTGGGGTATCATTTGAAAGGACTTGATTTGCGCGTTCTTAAACATGTTTTTATTATTATTTTAAAGTGATAGTTAGATTAATGAAGGAAAATGTAAAGAATAATACCATTCGCGGGGGAATGGTCCTTATTTCCGAAGTTAACGAAGGAAAAATTATGACATTTTTACACACAGCTTTAAAATGAACATAAATATTACCGGAAAATTATTACTTCGTCACTATTAGGTCATTGATAATGTAATAACACAGCTCAATTTTGACAATTTACCATCTTAAAATGTATTTCATTTCTTTAAAATTATATAATATGCTGTAAATACCTCCTTTTTAAATAAAAAAATCAGTTTACGTGATAAAGAAATATCAACCAGAAACAAAAAGAACACTAACCAATTTGTCGATATAAGGGGCTCACTTCAAATTTCTACTTAGAAATAATTTATTACATAATGTTTATAGATGAATGCGATAACTAAAAACGTGTACGGATACCCACCTCGCACTTGTTTTTACTTATAGTTATACTTTTTAAAATGTGGTTCTTATTCACCAGCCAGGTGAAACAGTGGTGAAGTACTCGAGGGCCGTACCATTGGGGAGCAAATGCTACTTTGCAGTCAAAGGTCAAGGCAAAGGAGGACTCATGTATGATATAGGTAAGAATTCTGTAAAATATCATGTTGGAAGCAGATTTGGACATTATCTTGACCGAAGCACCCCTTTCCAGTTTTCACGGAGGTCATCCAGATTCAATCGATTCCCAAGATTTTTTATGTTCTTTACTGATGTGCGTGATTTCCACAACAGTCGATCGTGCGCCCTCCACATCCAACAGTTCCTTATGATCTTGACCAAATCAGTGGTTTAAAAAACCGTTTGAACACTACGCAAAACAAATAATTGACGCTCGGCCCCTCTCCCCCGCACAACGCACATGGTTGCCATGGATTAGATGATAATAATAATAATGATGGTGGCGTGCACTGGCAGGCACGGGATGTGTGGGTTAGCGCGAAGATTTCCATAAGCCTGCCTATAGTTGTTCTATCAGAATACACAGTCCTTCTGTTTACAACAGAACCGCAAGGTGTAAGGGACATCACATCCTATGCGTCTCGGAACGGGGACGCCTGGAACATTTACGTGAGCTGGACGCAGCCGGACGACTCGGCCCCCGACCGGTACCGGGTCGAACTGCAGGTCGGAGAGGAGGAGTACACGCCTATTGTGATATATGTAAGTGGTATGAGAGTGTTCATGTTGATGATTCGTAAATAAGAAGACGGCTTATTTCTTAGAGATCTTAATCGCCTAAAAACAAAGGCTGATTTGATAGGTATATCACATATCGCATAACATAGGAATAACCGTCAGTGGCCCCTCCACTTTCATTCACTTAATTTTCAAACTAAAGTTAGAATTTTTAAAGGTGCTCATTCAACTGCGCCAATACAAAAACATGTACGTTTTTTTAGGATTTATAATATAAGTATTTACGAAAGTTTCATTTCGTATGGAAATCTAAAAACACAAAAATAACGAAAATAATGACGAAATTGCTAAATATGTTTGTGTAAAGTACGAGTAACTATTATAATATTATCGTTTCATTTAGTCGATCACATTGTGAAATAATTAATTTCTTGTTTATATTTCGTCTGTTACTCAATAAATAAATGTTCACTAGCAAGTACATTAATTAATTAATAGTTAAAATCTCGCACACAGAAAGCTACAGAAACGACGTTTTACGGCGTGATGGACGACGGGCTTGACGACTACAGCGTGTCGGTGTGTGCGTTCAAGGGCCCCGTCTGCATGCACGAGGGCGTCATCGTCAGGTTTCCGCGTAAGTCATGTTAATCTTCTCGGTTCCCATTACTTCAAGCTAAATTTAAGGGACCAGAAGTTGGAATCATTCGAATCGCTTTCGAAAGCCTCGCTCTTCATTTTCGTGAAAGAGATTTTAGACAAATGTGCTTACTGCACACCGTAGTATTTACATCTCGCACAAAAGAAAGAGAGAAAACGCATTTTCATAGCATTCAAAACAGAAACACGCTGCATTGCTCAACAAAACATTGCTCTAGCTTTAAAACCCAAGGAGGAAACAGTCGAGTACGTTTGTATAGGGAAATATCCTATCCCGATGCCTCTTAACAGGACATTTTTTTAATTTATTGATTATTGCAGGGGAGCAGTTGGCCTCCAGCTCCGTACCCGTGCTGGGCTCTCTCCTTGCCGTGATGTTGCTGGCGACCATGCTGGTGACCGTCGTGGTTTGGTGCCGACGACGCCGCCATGAGAAGATGAAGCAACTGTATATTGAGGTAAAATATGCTACTATAGTAAATAATTAAAAACAATCTTAATGGGAAAATTGCAAATCAGAACCGATATCTGATGGGGCCGCCTCGAATTGAATTCCTTCCGACACCCTTTACATGCCAAAAGGTGTAATCAGATTCGATTTTATTAACCTACTTATTTGAAGTCAGTTGAAAAAATTTGTTTGATTGTTACAATCTTTGGGCATTTTTCTTATATATCAAAGTCATTCATGTAAAATTCATCGTTCATCATCAGGAAGATCCAGAAGACTTTCCAAAGAAACTGTTCCCTGAAATAATCTGCGACCTGCCGGTTACTGAGGACAGCTGGGAGATCCGTCCAGAGAAGCTGCAGTTGCATGAAGTTATCGGTGAGGGCGCATTTGGTGTGGTACGACGAGGCACCTTGGCGCCAGGCAAGGCGGTCGCGGTCAAAATGCTTAAAGGTAAGGCCAGAGAAGGTATAGCGGGGAAAGCCTCAGTTCACCGTATCTCTTTCACACCTGTTTCCTGAATATACCTTTATTGAAAGACTAATACTATAATAGTTCTTAAAACTAAATATTTATCTCTCCTAGAAGAAGCGAATACAACCCGTTTTGAACACCACGCACCAGGCGGCGCCACTCATGCGTGGGTCCTGTGTCAGTATGAGAGAATTGTCAAAGTGCCGTTTGAAATGTTCCCGCAGGACCCACGTTTCACTAGCGCCTCTAGCGGCAAATCGACTCGCGGTAATCCTCGTTGACGCGATGGTTCCCCTCACTCCCGCAGAATGCACAACGCTAGGGTTGCCTACGATTAGAAATATTATACTGGTGCCGGCGGGCGCTGGCGCCAGTATTGCATACTGTGTGGGCAGCCCCTTGATAATATGTGTCGTTACTGACACAAGACAAACGACGATCGACTTGAGTACGCGCAGAGAGTTACATACGCCTGCTAATACTAAGATTGTTATTACAGACTACCCGTCCAGAGATGAAGTGCGCTCGTTTCGTGCAGAGACTGAGCTGATGAAGAGCGTCGGCGCTCACCCTCACGTGGTCAGCCTCGTAGGCTGCTGCAGCGGGCGGAGACCATTGTTAGTCGCAGAATATTGTAGTCGCGGGGATTTGCTCTCATACTTGAGGTAAGCTCGTTCTAGGTTCCGTGAAACGACGCTACTTTGGTCTAAAATTTGCAATTTTTGAATTTGTTAGTTGAAGCAATTTCACCCCTTAGCTTTGTCTACAATTTTGCTCCCTACATATTTTATATACAACGTGAGTAGGTACCTATAATAGGAATGACGACTAGGATGAAAAACTATTATTCTAATTAGTCCGTCAGTTAGATTATCTAAAATTATTAGACACGTATTTTTTCCTTTTTCAATTTAACTAAAATTGTCGAAGATAAAGAGCATCAAAGTTCCGGGGTGGGAGCTTGTGACGTCACTCCTCTCCTTAGGTAAGAATTGTACCTAGGAGTGACATTACGCGAAACTTGAATGCAAGCTGTATTTTTGTCATTTTTGATTTGACAAACAAAAGAAAAAATACGTGTACAATATTTTTTTATAATCTAAAAGACGGACTAAATAGATTTTTGCAGTCGTCTAGCCTATTACACCATTAATGATATTAGATAGAACAAACAAAAAACCTGCTCTGTAGCTAATCAAGATCATTTTTGATGTAATCAATGGCGTTATTTTCTATATTACCTAATGACAAGAGACGGAGACGAAAAAACAGTTTGAGCATTGTTACCCAGTGGGGATCAGAGTAGCGCCATTTTAGGGTAGTTGTCTTTGTAGGCCGGCAGTCGAAAAGCTATGCTTGACGCTTAAAGTTAGACGTGTTAAAGACTCATCTTGACAACAATTTCAGATGCTCATGGGACGTGATGGTTTCCAAACGCAACGCCAAATACTGCAACAATAACTTGGAAACATCGAACTATCGCAACGACCTCTTCAAGAATATAACTCATGAGCATTCCAAACTGGTGGTCAATAAAATGTACGACCTCAATGAAGTCTGCGACGCCGAACTGACTTATGTAGACCTTCTCTCTTTCTGCCGCCAGATAGCTATGGGAATGGAATTCTTAGCTTCCAACAGAGTAGTTCACAGAGACTTGGCAGCCAGAAATGTTCTGGTGACCAGCGACAGGACGCTGAAGATTGCGGACTTTGGGTTATCGAGGGACATTTATCAGGAGAACCAGTATAAACAGAAAGGCAACGGAAAGATGCCGGTGAAATGGATGGCTTTGGAGTCTTTGACACACAGGATATATACTACGCAGAGCGACGTGTAAGTATTATTTGATTGCCTCACTTGCTACTGGCCAAAAGCCTAGTAGGTACCTCTCCCTGAGTAATGCTTCGATGTTTCACTACTTTCACTCTATCTTATCACAGATTTCTGTCGAGGTTTTCAATAGATTTAAATATCGGGCAAATATTTTATGCGTTAAACGGTCGACATGGACTAGATTTAGACATGAAAAGGATCGTCCATCTCGTGTTTTTGTACAGTGTAACTTTTGTCGGAATGTCATTACAAACTATTCCGTGGGTAGGTAAGTGGTACAAAACCGGAGGAAGCTCGTCGGTATTATTGATTTATTTTATCTTATTTATTTGATTTATTGATGATAGAGTCAAAGGGTTCTTGAAAATATAACATGCAATTTCAAAGCTTCAGATTGATAATAATATACTTATATCGGGTTACTCACGTCTATAAAGTCGAAAATAGCTCGACATGTTTGGGAACAGTCCGCGTTTCATAATCATGAGTGAGAACTTCAGATTGATCTTTAGCGTCACCCGCTATTAGGCTCCCAAAACTTAAGATATTTGATTGTGGTTTCGAATGATGATTTTGGTAATTTTCTAGCTGGTCATTCGGCGTGGTGGTGTGGGAAGTGGTGACGGTGGGCGGAGCTCCGTACGCCGACGTGGCGGCGGCGCGCCTGCCGCGCCTGCTGCGCGCCGGCTACCGCATGCCGCGGCCCAACGCCTGCACCAAACAGCTGTGAGTATCCCTGCTCTTGGCGAGCCAGCCAGTGGTATCCGTACGCCGACGTGGCGGCGGCGCGCCTGCCGCGCCTGCTGCGCGCCGGCTACCGCATGCCGCGGCCCAACGCCTGCACCAAACAGCTGTGAGTATCCCTGCTCTTGGCGAGCCAGCCAGTGGTATCCGTACGCCGACGTGGCGGCGGCGCGCCTGCCGCGCCTGCTGCGCGCCGGCTACCGCATGCCGCGGCCCAACGCCTGCACCAAACAGCTGTGAGTATCCCTGCTCTTGGCGAGCCAGCCAGTGGTATCCGTACGCCGACGTGGCGGCGGCGCGCCTGCCGCGCCTGCTGCGCGCCGGCTACCGCATGCCGCGGCCCAACGCCTGCACCAAACAGCTGTGAGTATCCCTGCTCTTGGCGAGCCAGCCAGTGGTATCCGTACGCCGACGTGGCGGCGGCGCGCCTGCCGCGCCTGCTGCGCGCCGGCTACCGCATGCCGCGGCCCAACGCCTGCACCAAACAGCTGTGAGTATCCCTGCTCTTGGCGAGCCAGCCAGTGGTATCCGTACGCCGACGTGGCGGCGGCGCGCCTGCCGCGCCTGCTGCGCGCCGGCTACCGCATGCCGCGGCCCAACGCCTGCACCAAACAGCTGTGAGTATCCCTGCTCTTGGCGAGCCAGCCAGTGGTATCCGTACGCCGACGTGGCGGCGGCGCGCCTGCCGCGCCTGCTGCGCGCCGGCTACCGCATGCCGCGGCCCAACGCCTGCACCAAACAGCTGTGAGTATCCCTGCCCTTGGCCAGCCAGCCAGTGGTATCCGTACGCCGACGTGGCGGCGGCGCGCCTGCCGCGCCTGCTGCGCGCCGGCTACCGCATGCCGCGGCCCAACGCCTGCACCAAACAGCTGTGAGTATCCCTGCTCTTGGCGAGCCAGCCAGTGGTATCCGTACGCCGACGTGGCATGTCTGTTCAACAAGTAGTCCTGGTGCCAGCCGCACCTTTTTACCTAAAAAACTTCATAAAAATACAACTCACAGTGACTTGACTTAATTGAAACATATGACTATGGTCCGAAGCTAAGAGTAGATACAGTCAGCATCAAAAAAATCTTAGTTGTATTGTTGTTTTTAAAGCTGACTGTACTCTTAGATTTGGACCATAGTCGTATATTTTGGATTAAAGTCAATTCATTGTGACCCTATGTTTTCAGAGAAATATCTGCATCTTAAGTGAGATCCCAATTGTAAATCACACGTAGGCACTAATGTTACGTTCAATCAGTTTTGTTGCCATTACATATCCACCATCTCTCAGCTTCTAAAGGAAATACTACATTGTAACGTTATTTGTTACCTATGCAAATATTCGAAGTGAAACCCACATGATTTAACACAAATAAATAAACAGTCCATATCTATAAAGTAAATCCGATACGGATTTGGCACGCTCTCCAACGCAACATTAATGGAAGCATTAATATTATGATTTATCGTGTAAATACAACAAAAACGTGACTTTCGTTTTAGGTCACTTTGTATACGTATGCTTATCACTTATTGACAGATACTGAACAGCATTTTACGTGAAACTGATGCTCTAATTACCTAGGAAACAAAACCTATTCATTACTTTTTTCAACACAAAACCTTCCGGTGAATTATATTTATGTTATGGTTTCTGACACCCTTGTTCATAATAAGAGACGAAGTCCTATATCATTTAACGTCGTGCACGATAAGCTTTTGACCAATATAGCTATTAGCCACATATACTTACTTACCTCCATATTTGTGAGCCTAACATATCAGCCAGACAGATTTATTTATGAACAGAACATCTGAATATTCTTCACTAATAATAATATACCATAATGGAGCGTTGGTCGCTCAGCGAAAAGGCGAGCGACTTTCAATCCGAAGGTCGCGGTTTCAAATCCTGCCGGCTCGTACCAATGAGTTTTTCGAAACTTAAGTATGTACGAAGAATATTTAATAAGGCAAACATCGTGAGGAAACCGGACTAATCCCAATAAGGCCTAGTTTACCCTCTGCGCGTACCTACGCCAAATCTTGGGATTAGTTACCAAAGCAGACCCCAGGCTCCCTAAGCCGTGGCTTTATGCCCGGGAAACGCTAGGAAGAAGGAAGATGAATAATATACTTTTTTTTAATACCACGGCGATGGCAAACAAGCAGATGGCCCGCCTGATGGAAAGCGGTCACTGTAGCCAATGGACGCCTGCAACTCCGGGGGGTCACATGCGCATTGCCCACCCATTAAAATCTTGTACACTCCTTTTTTGAAGACCCCTAACCTACTGTAATGCCATGTTTGCACTGACTCTGTCTCCTTCCCCAGCTACGATCTAATGCTCTCCTGCTGGCAAGCGCGACCACGCGACAGACCGACGTTCACCGAACTACACAGCGAGTTGGACGCCATGTTACATTGCGCCTGCGCCGAGCAATACCTGGCGTTAGATCTCGACATGGAGCTCAAACCAGAGGAGCCACGAAGCGTCTATACGAGGCTAATGGAGTTTGCCAGGTACATAGCTAAAGTTGACGCTGTCTTCCGTAACTTCTGAGAGCTGGACGCCAGCGAAGCGTTTGTACATTCATAGAATTTAATTCGCATGGTACATGAATGAAATTTTATGACCGCACAACTGATCTTACCACTGTAAAAGTCAATATTATAGCCGCTAGTAAGAAGATGCCGACTAAGCTATTTTTTCCAGATCCATGTAGCAAAGCCATGTATAGTATATAGGTCATGGCGTTTGACTTCCATGGTGGAAATCAAGGGTTCTAATTCTACTCGTAACCTCATTCTTACCAATTCGTTACATGCAATTATTTTCGAAAGTCATCCACCAGCTTCTGTTCAGCGAACAAAAACATTGCGAGGAAACCGAAACAAAGGGGATGAACGGGAGTTGATTCGCCGCTAGGGGCGCCAGTGGAACGTGGGTCTAGCGGGAACAATTCAAACATGAGTGGCGCCGCCTGGTGAGCGCAACACGGTAGACCCCATTGGAATAAAGCTCCAGAGAGTTAATAATGCCTTGAAGAACAGTAACCTGGTTGGACGTTAATCTGCCGGAAGCTGTTACATATCTATTTATTTGCCGTTGAAAAGACAAGACAGAGTAAGAAAATCTTACATTATATTTTTATTGTGTTATGTTTTTTAGTTACTACTCGCGACATGTTTCGGTTTTGTCATCGGGAGCGCTGCGCGCAGCGAGGCGAAACTCAGTCCGCCCGCACGCCTCGTCGCGCATCCTTGACTCTTGATAAAGCATCCTACGATGTCTGAAACATGTCGCATTTAGTGACTAAACATACGTGAGTGTTATCCGTATGAGTATCCTGTCTCACGATCATATTTTCCACAGGGGCAAGGGTCTCCTCGGCTCTGGCTACGGTTCTCCGCTGCCGCGGACACACAGCAACCACTACTCCTCGCCGCCCGCGCCTAACAAGCCAGCGAATATCAGTGTCAGTGTACCGTTGTGCTCCTAAACTCTAGTAACTCAGTGCAATATGCGACCAATGAAGTTACCTCATAGTGAACTCTCCAGCACATAGGAGCATTCCACGAGAATGTGATTCTGATACTGTTGAAAACGCTAAGAAAGCGATTGTATACCAGATATTTGATTATTTCAAGACTTGGCTAATAAATTGGCAGTACAGTCGATATCTGAACACGCCTGTATCGAAAGGCTATATTCTCGAGTTTTCCGGATTTGATTGAAGTAGCTGACATACAAGCACGCCTACCACGATCATCGTAAATTGGCGTTGACGGGAAAACCTCTTTATCACTCCAATATGCAAGTGTTCTTTTTTTGTGGATTTTTAATGGCCGGATTACAAGACTTTTAAGCCAGCTGCAATTGTTCGATTTTCGAACTAAGACAAAAGCGTTTCGTAAGGCCCATTTTCGTGCAATGCACTATGAGCAGTGTAGTGTGTGAACCTCAGTGGCGAGCTATGGACGCCATACACGTTAAGGGCGACTGGAGCGTGTATTAGAACAGACTCGTGCAATGTGCGTTCTGATATTTGTATTACTTTATCTTAGTCATTATTTTATTTTAAAAACTGACATTAATTTTCTAATTTAAATAAAGTAACTAATACAGCACTTACAAAAACGAGCCGCGCGCATGCGCATACAGTGTGACAGAAAGCTTTAGCAGAACATTGTATATTGTGCATCTCATTCTGTCGCATATGTGAGAGCACTTTATTTAATTTCTACCTTTTCTGTCGCACTGTAGCTGAAGGAGTTATGATGCATATCCAAGCAGTGTGGCGTAGTTATTAGAAAATCCAGCATTTAAGTTATCTCTTGAATTTGCACGTAGGAGCGGTCAAGGTGCTCAAATATGTGAACAAGCACTTTAACGGCTTGACTTTAGAGAATATCTGAACACCGATATCTTTCACCTTGGCCTCTTCGGTATATCTGATGCAAGGATGTTGCGGAAACAATTTTTTGTTATCCGCGGATGCGGATATTAAAAGGCTCACATCCGCGGATACGGATGCGAATGTGAAATTAGGACCATAAAAAATCCCCAAATTAAAAATATTGTTCGAAAATTCGAAAAAAAAGAAACAATCTCGTCATTTCTTGACGCTATCGGTCAAGGAGACAAGGGCGCAAGAGCTCGATCGATGAGTCTATAGATGTAGGATAAAAGAACTGGATACCCAATCAACCGAAAAAATACGCCATAATAGTGCTGCGACTCTTTTTCATATAGTTTGGTTTGAAACGTGACGTTTAGTTAAGTGCCAACAGCCTCTAAACTTTTAACAGTGTTGGTAGTTCTGTGTATGAATTTGACACTTAAAGCTCTTTCACGTAAGGCACAATATCGGTTGTATCATCAGTTCCCTAATGTCTTTCAGACCCACATTTTTTTTCTGCTTTGTGTGTCTATTTCTTTTATTAAGTCAATGGATGAATCTCGTAAACGTAACAATATTCCTATTGGGTAATGGTGAAATTACCTACTTTACCTAGCACGTTAGCCGTCGCCGAGACTTTCCTGTTCCGACTTGTTCCACATCCGCATCGATTTAATGTGGATGCGGATTTTGAAAATGATGTAGACCCGCTATTGCGGATGCAGATGCGAATATCCGCAACATCCCTGATCTGATGGCATCTGTCTATTCTAAATGAATTATGGCAACCAGTGCTGTGCGTATTTGTGATTTTGACCTAAGGTATGTTTTCCTATAATGAAGCCGTCTTTAGTTATTAAGTTAGTTATAAGTAATGCATAGTTTGCGTACGAAAGCTAAGGAAGCGAGAGACCAACGCATCCTTGAAACTCGTGCGTGTTCTAATGTATTAATATTTTAATACACTTGCATATGGCAAGACCAGTCATTATTTTAGTGAGTAAGAAAGTAGTTAAGTTACAGTACTGACACGTTGTGCTATTATGTGATTTGGAATAAATAATTTGTACTTGCATAGTGTTTTCTTATGATCAAAAATATATGGTAAAAATGGGATATAATTATCATACAGGGACCTTAAATTACGTAAAAGAATAAAACAACGAATGATTGCTTCATATCGTATAATTTATTATTTTTTAAATGGTATAACTTATTGCTAAATATAAAAATATCCATATACATCGCTTTATCCGTTTTCGTGGTGCCATCTAAGTCTTTTCCTTCGCTGGTCGTGTGTTTAAACTATTAACTTATCACGTAATATATAAAAATGTCACTATATCATAGGAGTAAGCGAGACAAGAATATTTTATTCAAGCTGTATATCCCGCCTTGGTCATACCGCTGAGACGCAAAAAAACAAAAAAAACTAAAAAATGGATTTTAAGCGATATCACGAAAACTCGTTGAAACGATCTATTTAGTTTTCCAAGAGATTCATGTTCTCGAGGTTCCACTGTACGTAAAACCACATATGTTGTAATTTCCTTCTCTCTGGGTGATTATCTTAGGTAGCTGAACGTTTTCATTTAAAAGTTTAAAAGAAGCACCCTGCAAAAAATATCGAAAGAATCATAATTCAAGGTGAACAATTCTCAACGGTATGTCGACGCAACATCCAATTAACATAACTTCCTTGAAGCGAGCCAATATAAAACACACTTGAAAATATGAAGCTTCCTTTACCGCACGCTTAGATATTTGTGACACCCTGTCCGCTCCGATCTACCTGATGATGACTATTCGTTTTCATTAATTACTTCTTCCAAGACAAAAATAAAGTACCAAACACACGACCAGCGTTACCAAGCTCGGACCAAAACAAACGCAATAGGACGTACTCATGTCATGAGCAAACATAAGTTTCGTTCATAATTCATTGTAGACTTAACTATGATATGGCTAATTAAAACATAATATAATACACTGAATTCGTTAATATATTATCACACTAATAACCATGCATACGATGCCTGATTGATAGCGGTCCAATAATTCGATCACACATCCAAACCTAAGTGTGTGAGCAAGACAGCATTATGAACGTATATAGCTACCCCGCTTGCCAACAGGAATGTCGTTCATAGGGTTAATCATTCATCACTACACAGTATAAAACAAAGTCGCTTCCCGCTTTCTGTATGTATGTATGCTTAAATCTTTAAAACTACGCAACGGATTTTGATGCGGTTTTAATAGATAGAGTGATTCAAGAGGGAGGTTTATATGTATAACAATAACCCGTGCGAAGCCGGGGCGGGTCACTAGTATTCCATAAGTAAGTGACCAAAAGTAAACCTTACATCGATCGTATAATAAAGTCCGAAATCACAGATATGTTTACCATTTTGCACTCTACTTCTTCCAGGCAGGAGCAAAAGTGTAAATAAACCTTTACTTCGACTCAGTATATTTCAACAAACATTTTAGTACCTATGTAATCGAATTATTTAACTGTTCAAACTAGGCATGTATTATAATATCATACACATTTCTACCATCCGATACTTCCATCATTAGATTTCCTACCTTACCCGGCTGTATAATAGAAAAAAGTTAATTCTTGAGGTTAAAATAAAGAATATTTAAAAAACATAACAGATTATATGAACTCTCATACGACTGGTAATTAATTTAAAATTAAAGTGATATTTTAATAATCATTCTTATTATCCTTTTATTTTCTATTTCTCTTACGGAAAATCTAGATGTTTTTGTCAAAAGTCTATTAATCTCTATTTAGCTTAGATTAATGAAACGCCATTCTGAAATCAGTCTCAAAACGCAAGTTTTGCGGCTCTATGGCAAGATACAAACATAAATTTGGTAATCACTTTTATTATGTGGAAACAAAATCATCGTATGAACCAAAACATACAGGATGTAAAATCAATAGTGCTGATCCGTCTAGGAGCGTGAAAAATACAAATTGTTCTGTTTTTACATACTCAATCTCTTTGCGTTGATCGTTTTTTTATCTAATCAGAGCTTTGACACTTTTAGGTCCCAAACGGATTACCACAATTATTTACACCGAATAGATAAATAGAGTATTGGTGTCCATCCTAAAACCTACATCCATACAAAAGTGTGAATTCTAGACCCCCGTTTATAATACAGATCAATAAAAAACCTTATATCTAGTCATATAGGAATAACATTTCTTGTGTACCTCCATTCAGAGATCATGCTTTATACATAAACAGACGATTACAATATACGGTCTCTAATATGAACCTTATTGTAACTGGCTAAAGTCCTTTCTATTAAGAGGCTACCGACAGCCAATGGCCTTAAAATTGACATTACACAAATAGTTTTTTTTTACAATTAATATTTGTTTAGGTAAAACAAGAAATATCTTTGCTAATATTCATAGATCGTTTATGTGCTGAATGAGGATTGGACGAAATTGGCTCGAAAGAAAGTAATTCCGACATAGGGTATTATATTCTGCTTCAAACAGTTTTATGACTTTTGATTTTGACTTATTCATTTGTAATTAGAAAACAATTGCAACATGTTTATACTAATATCATTATTTAATATACCTAATGTGCGTTTTTTTTAACCTAATAGATATTTTCCAGCCCAAAGCCGTTGGCTGTCGTCTGCGTCTGAAGTAAATCATAGAAAAAGGACGTAAAAGCCTACCGTTGTAAGGTCCGACCGCAAATAATAATACACGATAACTTTGGCTCACAATACTATTGGCTTGTGTATTGGTGCGGGGATAGTCCGTCTACACCAAGATTCACGGTAATGGCGCAGCCATACATTGCCATTACCATGTCCGCACAGACTTAGGGTCGAAAATATTTAGACGTCATAATCCCTATCACATTCTACTAATTTTAATATTCAATATGTGTCAATATGTCCACGTTTAGACACTGGTCCCACCAAGCGTGAGTAAGCGGCGAGCTATTGGCGATTTACTCGCCCAAGAAACGAACAAAAGATAATCGCTAAATAAAATAAACATATTTATTCACGATACGAGTATCTTCACTTCAAACTCAAGTAATTCCATCTGTCAGATAATGTGATTTTGGTATTAAAAAAAGGAAATAAAGAGGGTCTGGATTTACAAGTTAAGCGACACATAAATGTTCATCGCTGGCTGTTCACACTGCCGGCGATTATTTTTCATTGAGAATCATTCGCTCGCAAAGAAAACCAGTGCCGGTGGGACCAGTGCCTTCTTTAATGTGTTTTCTGCAAGTTGTAACGCGGTAAGGATTCCAACGCCTGAATATAAAGTATCTATGATATTAATGCCACAAAGTCCTCATCGCAATCGTTAATTAAACACAGGTCCTTAAAAGTTCGCTCAGGTTAGGAATTCAAGTTCAGTCAAATTCTAAATTAAATTGCGATTTTCTTGATATGAAATTACGATCTAGGACTTACATTTCCGTTCGAAAAATCACATAGATGTTTCAAATTTTTAACTTTTTTTTGGCTTTTTTTTTATGTTCTGTCATTTTATGGACCTACTCATTTTGTGTTCTAGTCATTGTGAAACTAACCCAGGTAAAAGACTGGCTTCCTTCACCAAGAATTGCTTCGGCGTTCATTGATGGAGCAATTTGTAGCACAAATATGAAAAACAAATCAAAATCTATGAACATCAATAACATTTACCACCACGTAAGTACAAGAATAATAAGCAATATAAGAATATAAACAATGAAAACAAAGTTGCATTCCAACGATCGAATTGCAACCGTAATGCGTGCATATAAGGACTAAATTAAATATACTTAATAGATTTAGGTTAGTGATTATTTAAGGCAAATACATATATATTACACTGGGAGTATTTATATTTATAGCCCATTTGTCATTTTTCTTTGACACACTGCTCTTAAAGTCATATGTCGATAATTTGGAATTAGTCTCTTTCATCTTGTATTTCGTGTTTCTTCGAATCAATGATATATTTACCTCGTTTTTTAAGAATGAAATAAAAACTATCGTATTTTAGTCATCTCTAGAAAATATAAAAATAAGATTACTTATTTCCACTGTTAACGTTATGGTGAAGAAAATAAGAGGCAAATATGCCAGTTTTTAAATTGTTTTCCTAAAAATCGCACGATTATTCTAATCATAAAAAAACGAGGTGTAGTGTATATGCAACTTAAATAACATTGGAACTGTGAATGCCGCCCATTTCGTTTGACTTATAAAGAAAAGAGATAGCACTTGTGTCATGGGTGATATCTCAGTTCTTACGTTATTGCAATCGCATAGACCTCTTCATTTTGACTATCGGCTACACTCAACCCGTGAGTAACCCGGTTTAAGTATATTAATATGTCGAATACTCACGGGAGTTTTCTATTTAAAATTGATAAACTCAAATTTAATTTTCAATCATTTTTGTTCAACATCAGTTAAAAACTTGTCATGATCTAAACGGATCTACTTAATTTGGAATGCTGTATTTCGATACCAACATATATCTTAATATTTAACTATCACTTATGCAATGAGCCTAGCTAGAGAGTGGTGTAATTCGTTATTACCTGGCATTTTGACACTACGGCGAAAATGATTTATAGCGCACATAGGGATGCGTCTCTCGGGTTAATATGTACAATGGTCTTAGCCTTATAATTACGGGCGTAAGTCTTATATACGAGCATCCTAACACATCATACGACGGAGAAAAGCTGGTGTGTCCATATTAATTATAGTAATTTTATTCGTATTTGTATACAGATTGATTCAGGAGACGTGAGCAGGGCTAACACTACGCAGACCGATAATGTTAAAGAATCATTCACCATAGGATTTAAGAGGAAGAACTGTCTCCTTCGTCTTATTTTTTATCTTTTTATTGTCAGTAATGATCATTATCATTACAATAACTAATTAATAATGATAAATCCTCTTAACCCTTTTCCAGGCCCCAAGGAACTAAGCAGTTTTCCGCAGAAAACCACATATATTTCAAATTGTTCTGTTTTGGCGATCCATTTAAAGCAGGGTCAATTTCCCTAAAATGCGATTAAATTTAAACCTTAAACTAAGGTCCTAAGGTTCAACTTATATTGCCTCGCATGTGGTCAATATACGTACTAAGCCTGGAAAAGGGTTAAACTGTAATGCTAATGACAACACCTTGATTATGAAGAAAATAGATTGTTACATTGCGATAATGTCAAATGAGATACGATGTTTCAAAGTTATCACAAGAGTCCGTTTATGCTCCTAAATTATGATAGCAGAGACCACGCATAAACTGTGAAAGTGTTAAGTAAACTTCATAATTTCATAGAAGTTTAACGTTTAAAATAACACTTTCAAATTCATATGCTCGGAAAAGATAACGTTGTTTGACTGTAGGACACAAGATTTTTAATTGTAGAGTGACCATGCAGCCAAAAGTAAAATTTAAACATGATTGATTTAATTATAACAAAAATTCTTTAAGTTTATCATTTACTGAAAACGTGGGGTTAATCCAGCTCACGTCTTAACTATCGCCCGGTATAGGCTGCTGTACTCAGTAACTGAGCGAAAGAAAACTACTCGTCTCTTTCTATCGCGCGCAACATTCTTGTGATAATTACACAGACCACCTCCTATTAGACAGAGCATACAAGACAACTCACGATCACCGCACACATGCAGTCCCGTACTTATTTTGTATGGAAGCGCGACCGCTTATTCCAGTTGCAACCACGTTTACGATCTGTTCTCGTGAAAATTAAAGAATATTTTATTTACGGTCATAGAATCGTAGACATTTACAAGTAAAACAGTGCATGTGTAACTGTTTCAGATTGATTGGTTTGGTAATAAATGAGATATCCTCCTGCCACCCAGCCTACAACAAAATATTGCCTGTGAATTTTGAATCTATTGTATAAGAAATAGAGTTCACTTTCAATTGTTTGAAAGTCGAACGAAACAAAAGAAATGCAATTACATTCTAATTGAACAGTTTACATGATGTGCAGACCTTTTTATAGGCCTCTGGGCGGCTCGAGGTTATAGCTGTATGCCATTTCTAGTCAGTGTATTGAGAAGTTGCGCTAACCGTACCAAGTGGATTAAGTAAACAGACAGATTGCCGCAAATCAATGGGCGATGGTTCGTCGGTGCAGTCAGTAGCTGAGTGAAGACTGTTCGTCTCTTTCCAACTCGACGGAACATGGATCACCTGTTCCTTCTCTAGGTAGTGTACATATGTGCTAACCAGGAGTGCGTGGTTACACGGGTTGCCGTCAATCGATGGGTGGCGGCTGCGCGGTGATGCTCGAGGGCGGGGCGGTCAGGTAGCCGGCCGTGTGCGGCGCCGCTGCAAACGAATGGATACTAGAGAGAGAGTCCACCAGCGTGTTAACACCCTTTCGTTCCGGATGACGAGTTAACTCGTCTTGTGCGATGTGCTCTCAGATCCGGTAGACGAGTAAACTCGTTTCAAAAAAATTTACATTACATCCTGGATTAGGGCAATCGACAGTCACTTGCACAACCGGACACATTGCATCCTGTACTCTTGATCTTGAGCCATATCTGTTGGCTGCAGTTATTGTAATGTTGCCAACCAGTGAATAAACTTATTACCCCAAGAATATTCGTTACGCATTTGTGTCTAAATTCGTCTACCGGCTCTGAAAAGCGTTTAACGTAGCCGAGTTAAGTCGTCTTTCGGACGTAAGAGCATCATTTCTGTTAACGAGTTAACTCGCCTACAGGACTGAGCAGCAGGTATCATTTCACTGTATTTGGAAAACTGGGTAAATTTTGTGTATGACTTTGCCGGAACGAAAGGGTTAACAAATACTCCTAAATATGAAGAAGTTAGATATATAAGTACCTTGTATGGCATGCTGCGAGGGAGCGGTGATGAAGAGGTCGTGCCGCTGCTGCGCGTACTGCTCCCACACGCGGCTCTGCGCCAGCACCGCGCGCACGCGCTCGCCGTGCGCCGCCGACCGCGCCATGGCCTTCAGCGCGTTCACCAGCTGCGCCGCCGCCTGCCCGTCCAGTCGCGTCTCCAGGAGACACAGGAGTTCGTCTATTAGACCCGTGTCGAGCGCCTGCACAGCCATGGTACCTTGTATGGCATGCTGCGAGGGAGCGGTGATGAAGAGGTCGTGCCGCTGCTGCGCGTACTGCTCCCACACGCGGCTCTGCGCCAGCACCGCGCGCACGCGCTCGCCGTGCGCCGCCGACCGCGCCATGGCCTTCAGCGCGTTCACCAGCTGCGCCGCCGCCTGCCCGTCCAGTCGCGTCTCCAGGAGACACAGGAGTTCGTCTATTAGACCCGTGTCGAGCGCCTGCACAGCCATGGTACCTTGTATGGCATGCTGCGAGGGAGCGGTGATGAAGAGGTCGTGCCGCTGCTGCGCGTACTGCTCCCACACGCGGCTCTGCGCCAGCACCGCGCGCACGCGCTCGCCGTGCGCCGCCGACCGCGCCATGGCCTTCAGCGCGTTCACCAGCTGCGCCGCCGCCTGCCCGTCCAGTCGCGTCTCCAGGAGACACAGGAGTTCGTCTATTAGACCCGTGTCGAGCGCCTGCACAGCCATGGTACCTTGTATGGCATGCTGCGAGGGAGCGGTGATGAAGAGGTCGTGCCGCTGCTGCGCGTACTGCTCCCACACGCGGCTCTGCGCCAGCACCGCGCGCACGCGCTCGCCGTGCGCCGCCGACCGCGCCATGGCCTTCAGCGCGTTCACCAGCTGCGCCGCCGCCTGCCCGTCCAGTCGCGTCTCCAGGAGACACAGGAGTTCGTCTATTAGACCCGTGTCGAGCGCCTGCACAGCCATGGTACCTTGTATGGCATGCTGCGAGGGAGCGGTGATGAAGAGGTCGTGCCGCTGCTGCGCGTACTGCTCCCACACGCGGCTCTGCGCCAGCACCGCGCGCACGCGCTCGCCGTGCGCCGCCGACCGCGCCATGGCCTTCAGCGCGTTCACCAGCTGCGCCGCCGCCTGCCCGTCCAGTCGCGTCTCCAGGAGACACAGGAGTTCGTCTATTAGACCCGTGTCGAGCGCCTGCACAGCCATGGTACCTTGTATGGCATGCTGCGAGGGAGCGGTGATGAAGAGGTCGTGCCGCTGCTGCGCGTACTGCTCCCACACGCGGCTCTGCGCCAGCACCGCGCGCACGCGCTCGCCGTGCGCCGCCGACCGCGCCATGGCCTTCAGCGCGTTCACCAGCTGCGCCGCCGCCTGCCCGTCCAGTCGCGTCTCCAGGAGACACAGGAGTTCGTCTATTAGACCCGTGTCGAGCGCCTGCACAGCCATGGTACCTTGTATGGCATGCTGCGAGGGAGCGGTGATGAAGAGGTCGTGCCGCTGCTGCGCGTACTGCTCCCACACGCGGCTCTGCGCCAGCACCGCGCGCACGCGCTCGCCGTGCGCCGCCGACCGCGCCATGGCCTTCAGCGCGTTCACCAGCTGCGCCGCCGCCTGCCCGTCCAGTCGCGTCTCCAGGAGACACAGGAGTTCGTCTATTAGACCCGTGTCGAGCGCCTGCACAGCCATGGTACCTTGTATGGCATGCTGCGAGGGAGCGGTGATGAAGAGGTCGTGCCGCTGCTGCGCGTACTGCTCCCACACGCGGCTCTGCGCCAGCACCGCGCGCACGCGCTCGCCGTGCGCCGCCGACCGCGCCATGGCCTTCAGCGCGTTCACCAGCTGCGCCGCCGCCTGCCCGTCCAGTCGCGTCTCCAGGAGACACAGGAGTTCGTCTATTAGACCCGTGTCGAGCGCCTGCACAGACATGGTACCTTGTATGGCATGCTGCGAGGGAGCGGTGATGAAGAGGTCGTGCCGCTGCTGCGCGTACTGCTCCCACACGCGGCTCTGCGCCAGCACCGCGCGCACGCGCTCGCCGTGCGCCGCCGACCGCGCCATGGCCTTCAGCGCGTTCACCAGCTGCGCCGCCGCCTGCCCGTCCAGTCGCGTCTCCAGGAGACACAGGAGTTCGTCTATTAGACCCGTGTCGAGCGCCTGCACAGCCATGGTACCTTGTATGGCATGCTGCGAGGGAGCGGTGATGAAGAGGTCGTGCCGCTGCTGCGCGTACTGCTCCCACACGCGGCTCTGCGCCAGCACCGCGCGCACGCGCTCGCCGTGCGCCGCCGACCGCGCCATGGCCTTCAGCGCGTTCACCAGCTGCGCCGCCGCCTGCCCGTCCAGTCGCGTCTCCAGGAGACACAGGAGTTCGTCTATTAGACCCGTGTCGAGCGCCTGCACAGCCATGGTACCTTGTATGGCATGCTGCGAGGGAGCGGTGATGAAGAGGTCGTGCCGCTGCTGCGCGTACTGCTCCCACACGCGGCTCTGCGCCAGCACCGCGCGCACGCGCTCGCCGTGCGCCGCCGACCGCGCCATGGCCTTCAGCGCGTTCACCAGCTGCGCCGCCGCCTGCCCGTCCAGTCGCGTCTCCAGGAGACACAGGAGTTCGTCTATTAGACCCGTGTCGAGCGCCTGCACAGCCATGGTACCTTGTATGGCATGCTGCGAGGGAGCGGTGATGAAGAGGTCGTGCCGCTGCTGCGCGTACTGCTCCCACACGCGGCTCTGCGCCAGCACCGCGCGCACGCGCTCGCCGTGCGCCGCCGACCGCGCCATGGCCTTCAGCGCGTTCACCAGCTGCGCCGCCGCCTGCCCGTCCAGTCGCGTCTCCAGGAGACACAGGAGTTCGTCTATTAGACCCGTGTCGAGCGCCTGCACAGCCATGGTACCTTGTATGGCATGCTGCGAGGGAGCGGTGATGAAGAGGTCGTGCCGCTGCTGCGCGTACTGCTCCCACACGCGGCTCTGCGCCAGCACCGCGCGCACGCGCTCGCCGTGCGCCGCCGACCGCGCCATGGCCTTCAGCGCGTTCACCAGCTGCGCCGCCGCCTGCCCGTCCAGTCGCGTCTCCAGGAGACACAGGAGTTCGTCTATTAGACCCGTGTCGAGCGCCTGCACAGCCATGGTACCTTGTATGGCATGCTGCGAGGGAGCGGTGATGAAGAGGTCGTGCCGCTGCTGCGCGTACTGCTCCCACACGCGGCTCTGCGCCAGCACCGCGCGCACGCGCTCGCCGTGCGCCGCCGACCGCGCCATGGCCTTCAGCGCGTTCACCAGCTGCGCCGCCGCCTGCCCGTCCAGTCGCGTCTCCAGGAGACACAGGAGTTCGTCTATTAGACCCGTGTCGAGCGCCTGCACAGCCATGGTACCTTGTATGGCATGCTGCGAGGGAGCGGTGATGAAGAGGTCGTGCCGCTGCTGCGCGTACTGCTCCCACACGCGGCTCTGCGCCAGCACCGCGCGCACGCGCTCGCCGTGCGCCGCCGACCGCGCCATGGCCTTCAGCGCGTTCACCAGCTGCGCCGCCGCCTGCCCGTCCAGTCGCGTCTCCAGGAGACACAGGAGTTCGTCTATTAGACCCGTGTCGAGCGCCTGCACAGCCATGGTACCTTGTATGGCATGCTGCGAGGGAGCGGTGATGAAGAGGTCGTGCCGCTGCTGCGCGTACTGCTCCCACACGCGGCTCTGCGCCAGCACCGCGCGCACGCGCTCGCCGTGCGCCGCCGACCGCGCCATGGCCTTCAGCGCGTTCACCAGCTGCGCCGCCGCCTGCCCGTCCAGTCGCGTCTCCAGGAGACACAGGAGTTCGTCTATTAGACCCGTGTCGAGCGCCTGCACAGCCATGGTACCTTGTATGGCATGCTGCGAGGGAGCGGTGATGAAGAGGTCGTGCCGCTGCTGCGCGTACTGCTCCCACACGCGGCTCTGCGCCAGCACCGCGCGCACGCGCTCGCCGTGCGCCGCCGACCGCGCCATGGCCTTCAGCGCGTTCACCAGCTGCGCCGCCGCCTGCCCGTCCAGTCGCGTCTCCAGGAGACACAGGAGTTCGTCTATTAGACCCGTGTCGAGCGCCTGCACAGCCATGGTACCTTGTATGGCATGCTGCGAGGGAGCGGTGATGAAGAGGTCGTGCCGCTGCTGCGCGTACTGCTCCCACACGCGGCTCTGCGCCAGCACCGCGCGCACGCGCTCGCCGTGCGCCGCCGACCGCGCCATGGCCTTCAGCGCGTTCACCAGCTGCGCCGCCGCCTGCCCGTCCAGTCGCGTCTCCAGGAGACACAGGAGTTCGTCTATTAGACCCGTGTCGAGCGCCTGCACAGCCATGGTACCTTGTATGGCATGCTGCGAGGGAGCGGTGATGAAGAGGTCGTGCCGCTGCTGCGCGTACTGCTCCCACACGCGGCTCTGCGCCAGCACCGCGCGCACGCGCTCGCCGTGCGCCGCCGACCGCGCCATGGCCTTCAGCGCGTTCACCAGCTGCGCCGCCGCCTGCCCGTCCAGTCGCGTCTCCAGGAGACACAGGAGTTCGTCTATTAGACCCGTGTCGAGCGCCTGCACAGCCATGGTACCTTGTATGGCATGCTGCGAGGGAGCGGTGATGAAGAGGTCGTGCCGCTGCTGCGCGTACTGCTCCCACACGCGGCTCTGCGCCAGCACCGCGCGCACGCGCTCGCCGTGCGCCGCCGACCGCGCCATGGCCTTCAGCGCGTTCACCAGCTGCGCCGCCGCCTGCCCGTCCAGTCGCGTCTCCAGGAGACACAGGAGTTCGTCTATTAGACCCGTGTCGAGCGCCTGCACAGCCATGGTACCTTGTATGGCATGCTGCGAGGGAGCGGTGATGAAGAGGTCGTGCCGCTGCTGCGCGTACTGCTCCCACACGCGGCTCTGCGCCAGCACCGCGCGCACGCGCTCGCCGTGCGCCGCCGACCGCGCCATGGCCTTCAGCGCGTTCACCAGCTGCGCCGCCGCCTGCCCGTCCAGTCGCGTCTCCAGGAGACACAGGAGTTCGTCTATTAGACCCGTGTCGAGCGCCTGCACAGCCATGGTACCTTGTATGGCATGCTGCGAGGGAGCGGTGATGAAGAGGTCGTGCCGCTGCTGCGCGTACTGCTCCCACACGCGGCTCTGCGCCAGCACCGCGCGCACGCGCTCGCCGTGCGCCGCCGACCGCGCCATGGCCTTCAGCGCGTTCACCAGCTGCGCCGCCGCCTGCCCGTCCAGTCGCGTCTCCAGGAGACACAGGAGTTCGTCTATTAGACCCGTGTCGAGCGCCTGCACAGCCATGGTACCTTGTATGGCATGCTGCGAGGGAGCGGTGATGAAGAGGTCGTGCCGCTGCTGCGCGTACTGCTCCCACACGCGGCTCTGCGCCAGCACCGCGCGCACGCGCTCGCCGTGCGCCGCCGACCGCGCCATGGCCTTCAGCGCGTTCACCAGCTGCGCCGCCGCCTGCCCGTCCAGTCGCGTCTCCAGGAGACACAGGAGTTCGTCTATTAGACCCGTGTCGAGCGCCTGCACAGCCATGGTACCTTGTATGGCATGCTGCGAGGGAGCGGTGATGAAGAGGTCGTGCCGCTGCTGCGCGTACTGCTCCCACACGCGGCTCTGCGCCAGCACCGCGCGCACGCGCTCGCCGTGCGCCGCCGACCGCGCCATGGCCTTCAGCGCGTTCACCAGCTGCGCCGCCGCCTGCCCGTCCAGTCGCGTCTCCAGGAGACACAGGAGTTCGTCTATTAGACCCGTGTCGAGCGCCTGCACAGCCATGGTACCTTGTATGGCATGCTGCGAGGGAGCGGTGATGAAGAGGTCGTGCCGCTGCTGCGCGTACTGCTCCCACACGCGGCTCTGCGCCAGCACCGCGCGCACGCGCTCGCCGTGCGCCGCCGACCGCGCCATGGCCTTCAGCGCGTTCACCAGCTGCGCCGCCGCCTGCCCGTCCAGTCGCGTCTCCAGGAGACACAGGAGTTCGTCTATTAGACCCGTGTCGAGCGCCTGCACAGCCATGGTACCTTGTATGGCATGCTGCGAGGGAGCGGTGATGAAGAGGTCGTGCCGCTGCTGCGCGTACTGCTCCCACACGCGGCTCTGCGCCAGCACCGCGCGCACGCGCTCGCCGTGCGCCGCCGACCGCGCCATGGCCTTCAGCGCGTTCACCAGCTGCGCCGCCGCCTGCCCGTCCAGTCGCGTCTCCAGGAGACACAGGAGTTCGTCTATTAGACCCGTGTCGAGCGCCTGCACAGCCATGGTACCTTGTATGGCATGCTGCGAGGGAGCGGTGATGAAGAGGTCGTGCCGCTGCTGCGCGTACTGCTCCCACACGCGGCTCTGCGCCAGCACCGCGCGCACGCGCTCGCCGTGCGCCGCCGACCGCGCCATGGCCTTCAGCGCGTTCACCAGCTGCGCCGCCGCCTGCCCGTCCAGTCGCGTCTCCAGGAGACACAGGAGTTCGTCTATTAGACCCGTGTCGAGCGCCTGCACAGCCATGGTACCTTGTATGGCATGCTGCGAGGGAGCGGTGATGAAGAGGTCGTGCCGCTGCTGCGCGTACTGCTCCCACACGCGGCTCTGCGCCAGCACCGCGCGCACGCGCTCGCCGTGCGCCGCCGACCGCGCCATGGCCTTCAGCGCGTTCACCAGCTGCGCCGCCGCCTGCCCGTCCAGTCGCGTCTCCAGGAGACACAGGAGTTCGTCTATTAGACCCGTGTCGAGCGCCTGCACAGCCATGGTACCTTGTATGGCATGCTGCGAGGGAGCGGTGATGAAGAGGTCGTGCCGCTGCTGCGCGTACTGCTCCCACACGCGGCTCTGCGCCAGCACCGCGCGCACGCGCTCGCCGTGCGCCGCCGACCGCGCCATGGCCTTCAGCGCGTTCACCAGCTGCGCCGCCGCCTGCCCGTCCAGTCGCGTCTCCAGGAGACACAGGAGTTCGTCTATTAGACCCGTGTCGAGCGCCTGCACAGCCATGGTACCTTGTATGGCATGCTGCGAGGGAGCGGTGATGAAGAGGTCGTGCCGCTGCTGCGCGTACTGCTCCCACACGCGGCTCTGCGCCAGCACCGCGCGCACGCGCTCGCCGTGCGCCGCCGACCGCGCCATGGCCTTCAGCGCGTTCACCAGCTGCGCCGCCGCCTGCCCGTCCAGTCGCGTCTCCAGGAGACACAGGAGTTCGTCTATTAGACCCGTGTCGAGCGCCTGCACAGCCATGGTACCTTGTATGGCATGCTGCGAGGGAGCGGTGATGAAGAGGTCGTGCCGCTGCTGCGCGTACTGCTCCCACACGCGGCTCTGCGCCAGCACCGCGCGCACGCGCTCGCCGTGCGCCGCCGACCGCGCCATGGCCTTCAGCGCGTTCACCAGCTGCGCCGCCGCCTGCCCGTCCAGTCGCGTCTCCAGGAGACACAGGAGTTCGTCTATTAGACCCGTGTCGAGCGCCTGCACAGCCATGGTACCTTGTATGGCATGCTGCGAGGGAGCGGTGATGAAGAGGTCGTGCCGCTGCTGCGCGTACTGCTCCCACACGCGGCTCTGCGCCAGCACCGCGCGCACGCGCTCGCCGTGCGCCGCCGACCGCGCCATGGCCTTCAGCGCGTTCACCAGCTGCGCCGCCGCCTGCCCGTCCAGTCGCGTCTCCAGGAGACACAGGAGTTCGTCTATTAGACCCGTGTCGAGCGCCTGCACAGCCATGGTACCTTGTATGGCATGCTGCGAGGGAGCGGTGATGAAGAGGTCGTGCCGCTGCTGCGCGTACTGCTCCCACACGCGGCTCTGCGCCAGCACCGCGCGCACGCGCTCGCCGTGCGCCGCCGACCGCGCCATGGCCTTCAGCGCGTTCACCAGCTGCGCCGCCGCCTGCCCGTCCAGTCGCGTCTCCAGGAGACACAGGAGTTCGTCTATTAGACCCGTGTCGAGCGCCTGCACAGCCATGGTACCTTGTATGGCATGCTGCGAGGGAGCGGTGATGAAGAGGTCGTGCCGCTGCTGCGCGTACTGCTCCCACACGCGGCTCTGCGCCAGCACCGCGCGCACGCGCTCGCCGTGCGCCGCCGACCGCGCCATGGCCTTCAGCGCGTTCACCAGCTGCGCCGCCGCCTGCCCGTCCAGTCGCGTCTCCAGGAGACACAGGAGTTCGTCTATTAGACCCGTGTCGAGCGCCTGCACAGCCATGGTACCTTGTATGGCATGCTGCGAGGGAGCGGTGATGAAGAGGTCGTGCCGCTGCTGCGCGTACTGCTCCCACACGCGGCTCTGCGCCAGCACCGCGCGCACGCGCTCGCCGTGCGCCGCCGACCGCGCCATGGCCTTCAGCGCGTTCACCAGCTGCGCCGCCGCCTGCCCGTCCAGTCGCGTCTCCAGGAGACACAGGAGTTCGTCTATTAGACCCGTGTCGAGCGCCTGCACAGCCATGGTACCTTGTATGGCATGCTGCGAGGGAGCGGTGATGAAGAGGTCGTGCCGCTGCTGCGCGTACTGCTCCCACACGCGGCTCTGCGCCAGCACCGCGCGCACGCGCTCGCCGTGCGCCGCCGACCGCGCCATGGCCTTCAGCGCGTTCACCAGCTGCGCCGCCGCCTGCCCGTCCAGTCGCGTCTCCAGGAGACACAGGAGTTCGTCTATTAGACCCGTGTCGAGCGCCTGCACAGCCATGGTACCTTGTATGGCATGCTGCGAGGGAGCGGTGATGAAGAGGTCGTGCCGCTGCTGCGCGTACTGCTCCCACACGCGGCTCTGCGCCAGCACCGCGCGCACGCGCTCGCCGTGCGCCGCCGACCGCGCCATGGCCTTCAGCGCGTTCACCAGCTGCGCCGCCGCCTGCCCGTCCAGTCGCGTCTCCAGGAGACACAGGAGTTCGTCTATTAGACCCGTGTCGAGCGCCTGCACAGCCATGGTACCTTGTATGGCATGCTGCGAGGGAGCGGTGATGAAGAGGTCGTGCCGCTGCTGCGCGTACTGCTCCCACACGCGGCTCTGCGCCAGCACCGCGCGCACGCGCTCGCCGTGCGCCGCCGACCGCGCCATGGCCTTCAGCGCGTTCACCAGCTGCGCCGCCGCCTGCCCGTCCAGTCGCGTCTCCAGGAGACACAGGAGTTCGTCTATTAGACCCGTGTCGAGCGCCTGCACAGCCATGGTACCTTGTATGGCATGCTGCGAGGGAGCGGTGATGAAGAGGTCGTGCCGCTGCTGCGCGTACTGCTCCCACACGCGGCTCTGCGCCAGCACCGCGCGCACGCGCTCGCCGTGCGCCGCCGACCGCGCCATGGCCTTCAGCGCGTTCACCAGCTGCGCCGCCGCCTGCCCGTCCAGTCGCGTCTCCAGGAGACACAGGAGTTCGTCTATTAGACCCGTGTCGAGCGCCTGCACAGCCATGGTACCTTGTATGGCATGCTGCGAGGGAGCGGTGATGAAGAGGTCGTGCCGCTGCTGCGCGTACTGCTCCCACACGCGGCTCTGCGCCAGCACCGCGCGCACGCGCTCGCCGTGCGCCGCCGACCGCGCCATGGCCTTCAGCGCGTTCACCAGCTGCGCCGCCGCCTGCCCGTCCAGTCGCGTCTCCAGGAGACACAGGAGTTCGTCTATTAGACCCGTGTCGAGCGCCTGCACAGCCATGGTACCTTGTATGGCATGCTGCGAGGGAGCGGTGATGAAGAGGTCGTGCCGCTGCTGCGCGTACTGCTCCCACACGCGGCTCTGCGCCAGCACCGCGCGCACGCGCTCGCCGTGCGCCGCCGACCGCGCCATGGCCTTCAGCGCGTTCACCAGCTGCGCCGCCGCCTGCCCGTCCAGTCGCGTCTCCAGGAGACACAGGAGTTCGTCTATTAGACCCGTGTCGAGCGCCTGCACAGCCATGGTACCTTGTATGGCATGCTGCGAGGGAGCGGTGATGAAGAGGTCGTGCCGCTGCTGCGCGTACTGCTCCCACACGCGGCTCTGCGCCAGCACCGCGCGCACGCGCTCGCCGTGCGCCGCCGACCGCGCCATGGCCTTCAGCGCGTTCACCAGCTGCGCCGCCGCCTGCCCGTCCAGTCGCGTCTCCAGGAGACACAGGAGTTCGTCTATTAGACCCGTGTCGAGCGCCTGCACAGCCATGGTACCTTGTATGGCATGCTGCGAGGGAGCGGTGATGAAGAGGTCGTGCCGCTGCTGCGCGTACTGCTCCCACACGCGGCTCTGCGCCAGCACCGCGCGCACGCGCTCGCCGTGCGCCGCCGACCGCGCCATGGCCTTCAGCGCGTTCACCAGCTGCGCCGCCGCCTGCCCGTCCAGTCGCGTCTCCAGGAGACACAGGAGTTCGTCTATTAGACCCGTGTCGAGCGCCTGCACAGCCATGGTACCTTGTATGGCATGCTGCGAGGGAGCGGTGATGAAGAGGTCGTGCCGCTGCTGCGCGTACTGCTCCCACACGCGGCTCTGCGCCAGCACCGCGCGCACGCGCTCGCCGTGCGCCGCCGACCGCGCCATGGCCTTCAGCGCGTTCACCAGCTGCGCCGCCGCCTGCCCGTCCAGTCGCGTCTCCAGGAGACACAGGAGTTCGTCTATTAGACCCGTGTCGAGCGCCTGCACAGACATGGTACCTTGTGGGCATAAATTAACCCAATAGCCGAGGCTATTTCACTACATAGTATAAAACAAAGTCGCTTTCTCTGTCCCTATATCCCTATGTATGCTAAAATCTTTAAAACTACGCAACGGATTTTGATGAAGTTTTTTAATAGATAGAGTGATTCAAGAGGAAGGTTTATATGTATAATTATAACCCGTGCCAAGCCGGAGCGGGTCGCTAGTATACCAATAAAGTAGTCGAGGATAAAATGAGTAAATATACCCAAGATATATCTTGTTTTTATACAAATTGTTAACATTGTGTTATGTGCTGTTGGTTTTCCAATAAATAAATAATAATAATAATATATACTCTGCTTTTCACTTCGAATCTGAAGAAAATATTAGGTATTATTTCACTTTAAATCGTTGAAAATTAACACCCTTTTCACCCGCCCCTGCGAGCGAGCGCAGGGCGCCTGCGATTTTACTTTATGCTCTAGGCCTAGAACTGAAAAAGCGATTTTATGTCGCCTAGTCTCGACTTACAGTCGAACTTTTCGTGCAAGAGAAGTGAAAAACTATTAATTGGTAAGGTTAGTTCAAAAACATCGTCATACAAGTGAAAAACTATTAATTGGTAAGGTTAGTTGTTCAAAAACATCCTCATATATTATGTCACTGTTATAACTATCGGCTGGAAAATGAATATGTTACCTGTAGCACTAAGCGATCCGTGTTGACGGTGCTGTTGAAAATGGAAGCGAGCGCCTCGCACGCGCTGCCGATGATCTCCCGACACGACTTCACGGCGGTCTTCAACCCGGACATCACTTCAGTTTGGTTCATCGCCATTACGCACGACTGCATAAATAGTAGAATTAATAAACATTAATATTCATAACGATACAAGGACGAAAAAGAGGAAATCGCAACGAGTGGCGATAAATTAAAACACGACCGTAGGGAGTGTTTTACATCGACACGAGTTGCGAATTACCTCTTTGCGTGTGTATTGTACGACGTTTTACAGTATATATGGCCCTTTGAATATAAGACGCAGGCACGTAAATTGCTCAGCCCGTGCGGTAACGTAGCACCATATGTACTGTACGATTGACCATCTGCGAAGTATACCTGTGTTCGAGCTAACGCCGCGACGATGGGTACAGCGTGTAGGGGACACTGCGGTAGTAGCCGCATAAGCCGCGGTAACTCTCCCAGCTGGGCACACACTTCGCCCAGCGCTGGGCGCGTTGACACCAGCACGGCCAGCGCTTTAGCGCAGATGTCGCCTCTGCTGCCCTGCAAAACAAATATAAATGTAAACTTATTCTACAAGGTAACAGTTTAAATTGTGGCCATATTTCTTTCAGCACATATCGGTTTTCACAAAAACACGTAACCCTAAAATAGGCATAATTGTTCTAGAGCGATGATGAGATACATTTGTGAATTAATGGCAGTCCCCTGAAGTTATTTTGAAACTTAATTAAAACAAATACAAATTATACTATTTATAATACTTAAACGAATTTAGAAATCCATTTGAAAACTGATTGTGATTACATTTCAAAAATCTATTCTTCTGATTTTGTCAGTTTTTTTAAAGTCATACAACGTGTCCCAAAACTCAACGATAAGCTGGCACCACAGGATTGCTTATGAGTCGAGAAAAAATAAGAAAATAAATATATCCGAATTATTTTAGAAATTTCGGAAAAAAAACATAGAAAATCGACATCCCTAACGACTACGTCTACAAATATTTCTTTTTTTATAATTAAGATTTTTTTTTCTTTTTTTTCTCGACTAATCAATCATAAGCCGTCATGTGGTGCCGGGTTATCGTTGAGTTTTGGGGCATGTTGTGTAAAATCGTAACCAAGCAATGAATAAAAAAGTAACGATGCCATTTTTTTGCCATGGCTCTAGCTATGGCCCTGGGTGGGAACCGTACCTCGCTGGGGTCCTTGTTGAGCGCGTGCACGCACTCGGTGAGCAGCTCCTGCAGGAAGCGCTTGGGGCTGCGCAGGCTCCACTGCGGGCTCTGCAGGAACAGCTTGAGGTACACGCCGCCCACCACCACCTCGCCGGGCGGCGCCCAGCTGTCGCCTGCGCTCCGCTCCAGCGTCTGGCGGTCCTAACGTACCTCGCTGGGGTCCTTGTTGAGCGCGTGCACGCACTCGGTGAGCAGCTCCTGCAGGAAGCGCTTGGGGCTGCGCAGGCTCCACTGCGGGCTCTGCAGGAACAGCTTGAGGTACACGCCGCCCACCACCACCTCGCCGGGCGGCGCCCAGCTGTCGCCTGCGCTCCGCTCCAGCGTCTGGCGGTCCTACCGTACCTCGCTGGGGTCCTTGTTGAGCGCGTGCACGCACTCGGTGAGCAGCTCCTGCAGGAAGCGCTTGGGGCTGCGCAGGCTCCACTGCGGGCTCTGCAGGAACAGCTTGAGGTACACGCCGCCCACCACCACCTCGCCGGGCGGCGCCCAGCTGTCGCCTGCGCTCCGCTCCAGCGTCTCGCGGTCCTCGAACGTGGCTGTGGGGTCGGCGAGCTGGTTGCATTGGTGACTGGGAAACAAAATATAAATATTGTAGGTACTTACTTTCTTTTGTTACAGTAAATAAATATAAATAAATAAATAAATATTTGTGGGACAATCTTACACAAATCGACCTAGTCCCACGGTAAGCTCAATAAGGCTTGTGCTGTGGGTACTAGACGACGATATATATAATAGATATATACATATAAATACTTAAATACATAGAAAACATCCATAACTCAGGAACAAATATTCGTGATAAACACACAAATAAATGCCCTGACCAGGATTCGAACCCGGGACCTCCTGCTTCGTAGGCAGGGTCACTACCAACTAGGCTAGGAGGCCGTTAAACAATGAAGGTAGAAACAGAAAATATCCCTGAGGGTTGAGTAATAGAGTGAGTCACTGAGTGAGGCGTAGTTATAAAAAGTTTTATTAGAATGTCTTTAAATGGTAAGTTAGTAGCGCCCCTAGCCAAACTTTCGCGCATAACTTCTAGCGCGTTGGGTTCGTAGCAAATTTGCTGTAGCGCGATAACTTTCTCGAAGTGCTACAAGTGCTACGCCGTAGTCGAAGCACACACGCCCACGCGTGTAGTATTTATCTTCTGAGGTGAATTTTACGGTTCGAGCATTAATCCCTTAAACAATGCTTTTTTGCAACCGCTACCGCCACGCGCCAGGATAACAATATGTTAAAAAGCATCAGTATCGTCATGGTACTAAGGTTCAAATTCATGTAATGGACACTCTAGTTAACACGTTTTTGGAATGTAGGAGGTGCCTGCTACATGGCTTGACATACGGCACATGGCTTGACATGAGGCACGTCGCACAAAATTGTGCGCCGTAGCACAGCATGCACTACAAGTGCAACGCCGGAGACGATCGAATGAACTCAATAGTAAACTATAACCACGGCCCGTATGTCATGCCGATGACAGAATTGACAGACAAATGACGTCAAGCTTCATACCTACATCATGTTTTAGGTTTTATGTTTGAAAGAATAATGCCGTCATTGAATAGTGTCAGAACTATTACATTCGGCGTTAGCATCGAAAGTTGATAGACTTTATCTGTCATTAACTCATTTCGTATTGAAACATCCTGTGTGTTTATATACGTCATTATGATGAAACCGGCATGGAAATTACGGGCCCTGACTATAACTACATCAACTGATTGAGTCTAGCTGGGGCTAGCCAAGCGTGAAAGAGAGAGCATGATGACTCCAGTCGCCAGATAGTGTTGCGTTGATGCTCACTTGTCAGCCTTCTCGGCCAGCGTGCTGCAGACGCTGGCGCGCGCGTCGTCCGTCCACACGAGCTCGGGGTGCTCGTGGCGCGAGTCGAACATGTGCGTGGCGCTGGCGGGGCCGCTCTCGCGCATGGCCTCGCAGAACACGCTCGGCACGTACCGTGACATTGTTAGGCGGACCTGTACGTTTTAATATAAATATACCGGGACAATGTTACACAAATCGACCTAGTCCGAGGATAAGCTAAATAAGGCTTGTGTTGTGGGTACTGGACGACGATATATATAATATATAGATACTTATATATACATATAAAACATCCATAACTCAGGAACAAATATTCGTGATAAACGCACAAATAAATGCCCTGACCAGGATTCGAACCCGGGACCTCCTGCTTCGTAGGCAGGGTCACTAACAACTAGGCTAGGAGGCCGTTAATGTGTTAGGAAGATAGATTTATAGGCTGACAAACCAAAGCTGCAGTAGATTTTTTATTTATATGCCTCCCTATTTTTATTCTTACCGAAAAAAGAGACGCACATAATTTAAAACAAAATCTACTGCAGCCTTGGCTTGTCAGACTATAACAGTGCAAGCTGGCCTATTGAACTTTCCGTGAAAACTAGGATCGATTGGCATTGGTCACGTTGCGTCTGCGGCGCAAATTGTACTGTGAGTACGCCGCCACACTCATACTACAAATTTTCGTGCCAAATAGTGGAATATACAGTATGTATCACAACGAAGAGCAAACCTTAAAACTGTACCACGCTCATATTTATTATCTAAACATTAACGGGTTTCTTTTTTTGCCTTTCGTTCTGATACATACTGTATAATGTTAAAATGCGGTGTATTATATCGTAAGGCGTAATACACCGCATTTTGAACTCATTTAGCTTCTGACTTTACGTTTTGAACAAATAAAGACATATGGCAGTAAAAGTCAAACACATAATGGTAATAGTAACTTTATCTAACTCTAAACATACCTTGGGTCCGTGTAGTTTATCCGCCATCATTCTAGCCAGCAGCTCAACAGCAGACTCTCTCATCTCGGGAACTTTGCTGTTCGCAAACAAATCTAATAGGTATATCACAGCACCTGTGGAAAAATAGACTACATTAGCGAATTCCAGTTAACAATAATTGGAACATAGACTTTACTTGGTACGTTCGTCTAAACAGCTTTTGTTATGTAATATGTCAATGCGTGAATGATTCATTAATTTGAATTGGAGTGTTTATATTCATATCGTCGACTGTAGGTGCAATTAGGGCAAGAGACATGGAAATCCCTTACAATTAAAATTCAATTGTTGGGAAATGGTCAAAAATCGTTTCACAATTAATATTATCACAAAAAAAACATATGGTGAGTTTTTTGTCAGCAAAAAATGGTTAATACTTGTTATGGTGTCGTATTAGCACAGCGTAGGGATGTATTCCATACAGTGGGGTAACTTCATACACGGCCAGCGGCTCGGCTCGGTGGTCGTGCTGAGGCTCAGGGTTGTCAAAAACTATGCGAACGATATTACAGTCTGATTGGCAAACCCCTTAAAATAGACTGCCGAATTTTCATAGAAATTCGGCGGCATTTCCTCCCCGCCTCCTTCCCCGTGCGGCCCCCATCGATGACCCAGAAATCGTCGGAGTTAACCCACTGTATAGAATACATCGTTACGCTGTGGTATAAGTCAACAGTGTTGTGGATACTCGTACCTTTGGCGAGCGCCTCCTTGACGAGCGCCGTGTTGGCGAGCAGCGCGGCCAGCGCGGCCAGCGCGTCCGGCCGCGGCGCCCGCGCGCCCAGCAGCGCCAGCAAGTGCCCTGCAAACGTTGTATTGATGTAACATATTTTTCTCAAACATGATCGTAAATGTATGCATTTATGTCACGAAAAGACATGAAGTTTCTTGTTTACGGCTCCCCCCATTTACTTCTTGGCCGGCGGCCGTGAAGTAATGTATGGCGTAAGTATGAACGAAACACTATTGTCCGCTGCTCTAACTTTTTAAATTTGTGTACTAACACTAAACTGACAAAGGAAAAATTACATAAAGCCAACGACCACTAGATACTTGCGACATAAAAAAAAAACAAATTCTATATTTCTATGTATATTTATGTGCGGTTAAACATGGTGCTCGAATAGCTAATTCAAATTGCATATTTAAAAAATAAAAAAGTTGGCAAATTAAACTATTTTTTCCTTATTAACCTATTTACCTAGTAGTTGTTTTAAATTTAATATTTCCTTACAATGTTTGAAAAAGCACTATACAAGCCTCGGCCGGAAGAGAGATTGCAGGACTTGTATAATCCGGCCTCGTCTACGCCTCGGCCGTCTACCTCAAACTCGTCCTGCAATCTCTTACTACACGGCCTCTGCAGTAATGTACTAATTACTTCTCCTCTTCGTCGGTTCCAAGGCTGAGGGTCGTGGCAACAGGAGCCCAGTTTTTCACTGCTTTCTTGGTCTTGGGCTAGCTAAGTAGCTCCCTGTAGACGCCTGTGACGCCGCGGATGCATCTTGACGTGCCGTGTTGCAAACGCAACCTTTTTTTATATCAATATATTTGTGCAGTAGCGAAACGCACCTTCGAGCTCGGCTACTATTCGGAAGCTTATTCTAAGCTCCAATAACAGCGCTCCACATACGCTTTCCCGCGGCCAATTAGGATTAAGTTAGCATAAGTTCATACTCATTGTTTCAAATCTTGCAAATCACTCTTTCATCGTCATCCATACCATTCACTTCTACCTTACTCGTGTATTTGGCACTATCTTTTGTAAACCAATACCTATTGGAATATACCAAGTCTTCTTCATATTGAAATTTAATTTACGAGTCGTCGACCGAGATCCCACGGCGGCTACATGCCGCATGACCAAAGAATGTCATAGTTCCCCGAAAGCATATGTATTATTACTACATGACGATAAAAGTGCAAAAAAGGAAATTCGCAATGAGTCATAAATTAAAACACAACCGAAAGGAGTCACGAGTGAGAGTTGCGAGGTACCTATTCGCGTATCATACAACGTTTTTCACTACTCTATGCATAGTTACCTAGCACCTGGCTGGCGGCGACGTCCTCGACGCACTCGCGGCTGCCGGCGGCGGCCAGCACGCTCCGCAGCGCAGCGTCCTGCAGCGCCGGGTGCGCGCGCGCAGATAACATGCCGAAGATTAGCCCGAATTGCCCTATACACTGGATTTCTGAGCCTGAAACAATAAATTAGTAGATTACATACCAAGGCCGTTTTAGTGGGAAATGTCACGGATCCCATGTAATTGTCGGCCGAATCGAAGCAGAGGTCGACGAACATGTGATCCGAGGCTTTCCCATCTAACGGCCGAGGTTTGTATACTATTTTTCTACCCGACGGAGCCGGCAGGCGGCAGTTTAGTTTTGCGTAAAGTGGCGCTTACCGGCCGGAGGACTGAAATAGTAGTTTATGCAACAGTGACATAATAAGGGTTCTTAAAACCTGAAGGTTGCCGTTACGTTACAAAACGAGGCGAAGCCGAGTTTTGTAATAATAGACCCGAGAGTTTTAAGAACCAATTATGAGCTGTTGCATACGCTAGTTTTTCTACGACAGCTAAAATAGCGTAAAAAGCAAAATCTAGAAACGTGGCAGAATAGGGAAGATGTTGTGCCCACTATAGAAATTAAAAAAAAAACAACAACAAAAACAGTGCTCATATATGGTAGGAAAATCCATAGGAGCAGTGTTCTTATGGAATACCATAGACAGCGTTATAATGTATACTTTTTAAATATCGCTGTCAGACATCAAATTTACGGATAGAAGTAGAAAAAAGGTTATAGTAAAATTACGGATAACACACACGTATTTTTAATCACTATACGCAATATGCTCCGGACATCTTGTGATGCCATTATGAACCGTCGAGTACCCTGCGTAACGACGCAAGCGGGTGTTCTAAAGCGTTTCGCCTAGCTGCCCGCCGCGCTGACAAAGTGTGGTGGCCCGTTTAACTACACATTTGGTTCATCCATGCAAAAGGCGGCAAGCATACCGAATTCGATAAACTAAAGCAGCGGTCGGCAACAGGCAGCCCGCGAGCCTCCTTGACTATTTTGTATTACGTGTATGTTAAATTCACTATTAACAAAAGCGGCCCGCGTTAATTTCGTTAACTAATGTGGCCCGTGGGTGCTAAAAGGTTGCCGACCCCTGATCTAAAGGTTAAGTTTTTCTGACAAAGAATGCTTAGTTATTCCAAAGCGAATTAACATTTCAACAATTAATGATAGAAATTAAATAAAGTGAAACTAAACGCAAACCATGTTCTTTTGACATATATGTCATTATTTTCGTAAACATCTATAAAATTACAAACTTATGAAATACTGCTCGCACTTATGTTTTACATGACATTAGATAAATAAGATAAAATAATAAAAGTTAGGTTATTACTATCAGTATGGCGGTTTGTTTACATTGTTAGGAAGTTCCATAGAGAGCGATTATAAGTGCCGCACTTCGGACGCTGTTTAAATGATCATTCTGTTGATGTAAAGGCCAATGATGATGGTACCTGGGTTTTTAATGATAACGTTGGCGAGCGCCGATAACGCCATGGTGATGTGCTCCACGCGGTGGGGCGTCATGTCTTCTTTGGTCTGCTCCAGCACGAACTTCAGCAGGTCCAGGATGAATTGCTGAGGGTTCTGCAAACATGTACTGACTTTAGATTTCCCTTTTTTTCTATGTTCTGTTCGAAACCAGTACCCGCGAATACTGGCTGGTTTCAAATTGAAACCAGCCATTCGCGCCAGTACGTTGAAACTTTCAATAACTATGTGATAAGGAATAAATTTAGAAAAAGAAATATTTTACTTCCTATAAAATATGATGTGGTGATGTATCATGAATTGATGAATGATTATGTGCCGTTGAATTATTTCGCAAGTTAATGAACAAACTAATGCCATGAAGTTTCCGCAAGTTAACATGCAACAAAAGTGCAAAAAGAGCGTATCTTCAGAGGTGTATTAAAGTATTTGGCTCCCCGGGCCATTTAGGTGTGCAGAGACGGCGACAAAGATTGCCACCCCGGGCCATACATTCAATTTGGAGTTTTCAATTGTCAATCTCCGGTTCCGCCATCAAGTGGGGCACGCGGCGAGCGACGCTCAACACGCACTGAGGCTGCACAGCCAGGCGTCATCGGGCTCTGGGGAGTCCAATCTGCGGGTCAGCAGCGAGACGAAGCCTCTAACGGACCATCAAGTGCGGAGACAGGCGTTGTTTGGTACAATATGTAAGGTCCGACCGAGATCACTTTTTTTGTCTCGGCCGAGACCGAGATTTAATAATAATATACGCAAAAAAACACCCGTTTTCCACAAAAATATTTAACTCTGTTGTTTAATAAAGCCAACATTGAAACAATACATTTAAGCCAAAATGTGAGAAAAAAGTCATCACTTGCATTAAGATGACACGATGCACTTTATAATTGGCTTAAAATACTGGTGAGTACCCACAAAAATCACAAAAAGTTTCGTTTCAAAAGACGGAAGGTTCGGCCAGAGCCGAGAATCTCGGCCCTTTTTGGCCGAGAGCCGAGACCGAGATCTCGGTCGGACCTTAACAATATGTATCTCGGAGTTCGTCGAGTAGATGTTGACTGTGATGTGTTTGTGACTTACCGGTATAGGGTACTCTGGCTGGTCGTTGTATATAGCGACATACACGCCGCCGACCACCAGCAAGCCCTCGTGCGCTGTATACTTGAACTCCGGCACCAGCGGACCGTCCGGCTCGGCCTTGGCTCGGAGTACGTCGCGTAGCTCCGCGCGGGTGCTGTTGTCCCAGACCAGCATGGGCGACCGCCAGTTGGAGGTCAGGGTTTTTAGGAGCTGGAACAAATCAAAATGTTACAACACATTGACGCTGAGATTGTATCACTTGTTTGGTTGGACGAACATACAATCCTATGCAAACAAATACACCGTGTTTTTTTTGTTATTTCCGTTAAATTCAACACGCTGCTTTGTATGAAAATAGCTTTATATATATATAATTGGAAAAAAAATATTTTTTCATCTTTTATACATAATAAATGGATATTACATTGTAAAAGGTCCTTTAGAGTTACAAGAAAGTAAAAGTCAAGTATGGCAAAGCTGAAACTTTAGACATGACAGCACATGCCACAGGGTAGTAGTAGATGGCTTATACATTAACTCGAGTTAACCTGACTCCCATTAAAGTTAACGGAAAGGAAATTAATAAAAACTGGTCGTATAATTTTCTTTAGCATTGGTCATTTATTTCGTATAACAACAGCGCAAATGTTTAGCTTTGTAATTGGCGTAATGGTTAATGTAGCTAACCTTTAAACGAAACGGTTAAGATAGAAAGACGAGGCATACATTTTAACGGCCTCCTAGCCTAGTTGGTAATGACCCTGCCTACGAAGCAGGAGGTCCCGGGTGCGAATCCTGGTCAGGGCATTTATTTGTGTGTATATCACGAATATTTGTTCCCGAGTTATGGATGTTTTCTATGTATTTAAGTATTTATATGTATGTGTCTATTATTTATTTATTTTATTAGGAAAGATACAAACAGTCTCTTATGTTTACATTTAACACAGTAAAAGTTAATAAATTGCAGACTTACAGTTTCCTTAATTAATCATTATGTTAACCAAATAACAAATACAAGTACACAAGTTAACTACTTCATTATGTATCGTTACAAAGTAATGGTGAAACCGAACATATGCAGATATAAAATATAAACCTAAGTTTTAATACATTCCAATGAGAGCCAATGCAAATGCAATGAGTGATGTGATATTATATAAAAATCTTTGTTTAATATTGTAATTTTTTTGACATGTAAATTGGTTTTATGAATAAAGCAGTATGAGTATACATATATCGTCGCCTAGTACCAACAACACAAGTCTTATTAAGCTTACCGTGGGACTAGGTCGATTTGTGTAAGATTGTCCCGTAATATTTATTTATTTATACATGTACTCAAAACATTAAGACGTTACCAAGGCTGAAAGGCACAGATAAATTAAAGTTAAGACCACTGATTCAATTTCAGCCTTGAATGGAGGGCTGTTGGTAAGATAACACCTATAGTCGACCACTGTGAATTCTGGGCCACTTCGTTTCCTGACAATGACAAATATTTGGACTCTTATTGTGACAACTTCATTGTCTAGAAATCAAATTGCATGACTGTACCTCGTGGGTATCCTCGTCCGCGAGCCTTGAGCACAGATATGGCGTCAGCAACACATGTAGCGCGTCCCGTATCCGGTCGTCTAGCGGGCCGGGCTCGGCGTGAGGCCCGTACATAGCGGCCAGCGCCAGCACACACACCTGCGCCAGCTGGTTCGCCACCTCCTGCGTGACAAAAACACAATCAGAAACAATATGTTAAGGGTCTGACAACAGGTAAGTCAGCGCACACTGCCCATTTGTATCGGAATAAACGAGATCGCACTATCGGGCGGCCTAGTTTTAGGAGTCTTAAAAAGTGGAAGTCGCCAGAGTCAGAAAAAACCGGCCAAGTTAGAGTAGGACTCGCCCACCCAAGGTTCCGCATAAAAAGTTGCTTCCTCCCCCTCCTCCTATTATAACCTTAGGCATTTAAAAAAAGCTTTTGCTTTTTGTCAATATTCGTGATTCTATGTCAACGGGAAGTACCTACCCTATACATTTTGATTCAAATTGCAAATGTATGGGAAATACGACATAAACGGTCATATCTTTTGATTGCATCGATGTAGAGGTTTGGTTTTTCACAGCTGCAAGGCACACAGGGACCGCAGACCTGTGTATGTGGTATTAATTTCAACATGCTACACCTACGCGTTCCCGGGATAAATGGTCTGTCCAGACCAGAGACCCAGAGAAAACGGCACCATTTATTAAACTGTTAGCAACGAACCTGCTTGTTGGCCTGCGCGTGAGTCTCGACGCCGGACTCCTTGAGCGTGTAGTCGTACTGCAGCACGTTGGGCAGCAGCGCCTGCAGCGCGCCGGCGGCGGCCAGCTGCGCGCGCATGCTCGCCTCCGCGGCCAGCGCCGCCACCGCCTCCGTTAGCAACGAACCTGCTTGTTGGCCTGCGCGTGAGTCTCGACGCCGGACTCCTTGAGCGTGTAGTCGTACTGCAGCACGTTGGGCAGCAGCGCCTGCAGCGCGCCGGCGGCGGCCAGCTGCGCGCGCATGCTCGCCTCCGCGGCCAGCGCCGCCACCGCCTCCGTTAGCAACGAACCTGCTTGTTGGCCTGCGCGTGAGTCTCGACGCCGGACTCCTTGAGCGTGTAGTCGTACTGCAGCACGTTGGGCAGCAGCGCCTGCAGCGCGCCGGCGGCGGCCAGCTGCGCGCGCATGCTCGCCTCCGCGGCCAGCGCCGCCACCGCCTCCGTTAGCAACGAACCTGCTTGTTGGCCTGCGCGTGAGTCTCGACGCCGGACTCCTTGAGCGTGTAGTCGTACTGCAGCACGTTGGGCAGCAGCGCCTGCAGCGCGCCGGCGGCGGCCAGCTGCGCGCGCATGCTCGCCTCCGCGGCCAGCGCCGCCACCGCCTCTGCGCCTGCGCACGCGGTGTCGCCGAGGTGCTGCGAACGATGACCAACTTGCTATTCAACTTCTACACATTTCCCGAGTGTTTAACATATAACTGAGTAGTAAACACGAAGTGACGTATACTGTTGCGAACGAAACCGTTCTGTATACTTTCTGCAAGTTTGCAGTACCTAAACGCTCCTTCGGGCTCGGCTAGTATTCGGAAGCTTCTTCTATGTAAGTTAGCATACGTTGTACTTTTTCATTAAACACACTTCAATACAAACCACTTTCGCGTTAAACCGTTAGCACCACTATTCTATGTAAACCAGCATCCCATGAAAGTATAACAAGTCTACGAAACATCGGAGTTTTCTTAAAACCTAGTCGTCGACATATCACAGCGGCTACATATACTATGAACTAATTTAGAGTACGATTTTTAACAAAAAACATTCCACTCAAATTGTGGGTAGATTGTTCCACAGATACTGAAATCTACCTTCGCGTTCTCTCAATATCCATACAGGTTTTGTGTACCGACTATGTGTACGTTACTTATATTTGTGCGTGAAAATATTACGATATCGATAATTTAGAAGAAGAGCGTTTCGTGAATTTGTACTCATTCCCAAATATTACGAAGAAAATATGTGTTAGAAAAAATTCGTTCACCGACAATTGCAACATTCTTTAACAGGAATAGTAGTCTATACAATAGTGATATAATAAGGGTTCTTAAATCTTGACGGTCGCCGTAATAATAGACCCGAGAGTTTGAAGAAACTACTATGAGTTGTTGCATACACTAGTTTTTCTACGACACCTAAGATAGCGAAAAAAGCAAACACAGAATGTGAAACATATCGTACGCCTACTAAAGAAATTAAAAAAAAAACAACAATGCTCATATATTGTATGAAAATCCATAAGAGCATCATTTGGCAGTGTTCTTATGGAATATAGACAACGTTTTATTGTATACTTTTTAATGCTGTCAGTCATCTAATTGACAGATATAAGTGCTAGAATAGAATAAAGACTATAAAAGGCTATAAACTAAATTCACTCCGTGAACATGACGCTTGCAACAGTGTCGAAATATCCGGTGCTCAATAAAACAAACATACATTGTAATTATCCGTATATTATAAAACTAAGTTCATCACTAGCGTTGAAAAAGTCTGGAAAAAATCCGATTTTTTCCGAGACGACTCGTTTTTTTCGGATTCTTTAGGAAAAAATCAGTGAAAGTTTCCGCTCTATATTTCAACTCTAAATCAATGTATATTAGGTCTAATTTACGCCTACAACATGGCTACATCTATGACATTGAGGAAGAAACAATTGAAACAGATGAAAAGAGTGACAGTGATAGTGACATTATTTATTTCTTAAAAAACCCGAAAACTTCGGAAAAATTGATTAAATCATGAAAAAAACGTTCGATTTTTTCCGGCATTTTCAACGCTATTCATCACTCACCGGTCTTTTTAATAGCGGCACGACATCTCCGCTTAGTGACGGGAGCGTGGCGCACAGCGCGCGGCAGGCGGGGAACTGCGCCGCCACCGCCAGGCAGCGCGCCGCGTGCGCGCACACCGCCGCCGCCACGTCGCCCGGCGCGCTCGCCGGCGACAGCACCGGCACGCAGCGCGTCAGCGCCGAGTGGAGGACCTGACACCGACAACAACTCAACTTAACAGTCCACATATGCGAGCAAACGAGAGCGGGATAGACCTAATTGCAAGACCACGCGAAACATGAAAAGGCGATAGTAGGCGGGCGCGTCAAAATACACTGCATAATCAGATAATTGCTGTTTACACGTAAACTACAATTTCTGTAGATAAAAGCTTTTACCAGATTTAAGAACTAGTTATTACTTAACTATTTAACTAAGAATCTTGTTTATAAATTCAAGGGTTTCGACGTTCTAACCAAAAACATGTAAAAAAGAACCTATGTTTGAAAAATAAAAGTATCGAGGCTTTTGTTAAAAACCATGTTTTCACGTTTACCGATTGAAGGAAATATGTTGAAGTTTTATGTGTATGAATATCAGATACCTAGTTGTTATCAATATTAAGATCTAGACGTCTGAATGATAACAATTTGGCCACTGTGGCCTCTTAACAGTTTATCACTACATAGTATAAACACAGCGTAAGGGTGTATTCCATACAGTGAGGTAACTTCATACACGGCCAGCGGCTCGGCTCGGTGGTCGTGCTGAGGCTCAGGGTTGTCAAAAACTATGCGAAAGATATTACAGTCTGATTGGCAAAGTAATTTCCATTTTACACCCCTTAAAATAGACCGCCGAATTTTCATAGAAATTCGGCGGCATTTCCTCCCCGCCTCCTTCCCCGCGCGCCCCCCATCGATGACCCAGAAATCGGCGGAGTTAACCCACTGTATAGAATACATCCTTACGCTGTGGTATAAAACAAAGTCGCTTTCTCTGTCCCTATATCCCTATGTATGCTTCAATCTTTAAAACTACGCAACTGATTATGATGCGTTTTTTTAAATAAATAGTGTGATTCAAGAGGAAGGTTTATATGTATAATAATAACCCGTGCGAAGCCGGGTGGTCGCTAGTTTACAATAAGATAATGACACTCTTGACGTCTGCGTACATACCCCGACGTGAACACGTAAAGAAACACAACAAAAAACAGTAATAAAGTCTCTTAAAGTGTCTTAGTAGCCGGCTTTGGTCTTCTGTAAGTCCCAAATTCTTATCTCTCTTTCTTATCTGCAAGCCTTGCTCTCTCCTTGACTCTTCTAACGTGTGACAGCTGCCAGCAGACCCGACGAGTCATGCTCGGCGAACAATTGCTCCGCTTCCATACACAGAAGTTGCATGTGTCTCTTTCTTACCTGCAACCCGCCCTCTCTCCTCAACTCTTCAGCATTAAGAGCTGAACACTTGACAGTCGCGTGAGCCAGCTCGCACGCGGCCGGTAGCAGACCCGACGAGTCTCTCTCGGCGAACAGTTGTTCCGCTTCGGCTTCTAAACGCGCGGTGCGTAGAAGTTGAGGGTAGCCAGCGTATTTGTATGGTGCCAGCACTGAAAAAAATGATGGTTACTAACCTTAATCTAAAAAATGGTAAACACCTTTATGAGAAATTCAAAGAAGGAGGTAGTTAGTTACATATTTGGTGCCTTGACCAGGATACCGTTGACTATTTCTCCTGTTGTTATTTTTAAAAGAAGTCACATTAGTTTTGTTTCCCTAAATCTGCCAATCAACAATTTTTGTAACATGTATCGGCGGATCAACATTGACATTGACAGCTGGATTTAGATATTGTTTTTTTCGCACCCATCACAAGATTGACAGCCAACTAGGACATGCACAAAAAAGTTTCTCAAGTTTTTTGGCTTAAGTATCGTGCAAAAACTCAAATCCAATAATTTCTTACCCGTATGTGCAAAGCACGCACTTCAACTCTCCTGTCGATACCTATAGATTTATATAATCACTGTTGTTTTTTTTAATATGATCATTGTTGGAAGGAAAAGTAATCATAGCTCACCGTCCGAATATCGCTGAAACAGTATAGTTTGCGTGCGCAGTATGAGCACGATGTTGTTTGCATTCGGTCCGTCACCGGTCCAAACGTTGCGACTGCACAGGAATTCGTAAGCTTGGTTCACTGCTTCGAAGCGGTCCTGTACACAATTTTAATATTATTGTTTGTAGCTACAACTTTGACACAACATTTGAATATAGTCTGACAGTAGATTTGTTTTTAATCTATATACCTTTTCGTCATGGCGAAAAGAAGACTAAGAATAACACTCTTTTTTGTTTTGGGCAGTCGTGTAAAAAGACAGTATGGCTCTTTCAGAGTATGGACGAATGAGAAGAGATCGTTGTCAGACTATATATACTCGCACTCATGTTTATCAACAATCTTGCGATTAATGAAACAAAATTTATAGACAAATTAATACGGTAATGTATGTAGTGTTAATCAATTCGGAGTTTACTGCTACAATTACAAAAATGTGATCCCTTGGGACGCCCAGTGCCAGATCCATACCAGTCCTGTCAAATGCCAGAGGGCTTTCAATTTTTTTACCTGTCATCTGCCTGGTACCGGAACCGTACAAACCATACAAACTATCTTAACTGCCTTGTGCCATATCCGTCACCAAATTTATACTTCCATATATTTGCAATTTTGAGATCCAATCGCTTACAGCTTTAAGCTTAGAATATGTTTTTACGAGACGAAACTTACCCGGCCCTCTGGATTCTTGTCCGGATGGTATTGCTGTGCGAGCCGGTAGTACGCCTTGCGAACGGCTGCTTCGTCGTGTTGTCCTGTCAGTCCAAGAGCTTCGTACGCTTCGCTTGCTGTCATTGAAGGAGGCTTCTTCTCGACTTCACGCCGCCATGCTTCCAACACGTCTTTTAGTAGTTGAACCTGAAGGGAAATCCGTTTAGTCAAATTATAAAAAAATTAGAGTTTTGTGTTACTTTTACTATCAGCGATCGTAAATTTTGTAAGTTTGATAAGAGAAATAAAGGAATTTCCACAAAAAAATGTAGGGAGATGATAAAGGTAAGTGTGGTGAATAAGGTACGAGTTATTTGATATTAACTCTAATTAGCTATTCCAGCAATAGGGCGTACACATGCTTTTAACGCAACAATGCTGCAACGAAATGGCTACAGAATCACTGTTTACTCCGATGGCAAACAATTATGCAGCCCATCTGGTAATAAGCGGTCACAGTGACTTAAGGATGTTATCGAATCCAGCCGTGTAAGATTCGCGTTGCCGACCTTATAAAAATCTGTACACTTATTATTTTTGCGGGCTCATTCCACAGACAAAGCGTCGGAAGATATTCTTTTGAAGACGCACAGTGTGGGACGGTTTTAGGGTGTTGCAATGTGTAATAAGCCATTCGCTAAACTGCACTTTATGCCCCGGTAATAGGGCCCACTCACCGGCTCGGGGATCGGCCAGTCGGGGAACCGGTGCATGTCGCACAGGTGGCGCAGGTAGAACATGTTGCAGAACAGCTCGTGCTGTAGCTGCGGGTAGCACACGGCGGGTATGGCGAGGTAGGGGTAGCGGGCCGCGATGTGCGCGTGCAGGCGCGGCGTGAACTCGCCGATGTGGGCTGACACTTTCATTATTAGCATTCGTCTGTGAACAAATAGTAGTTTTTCTACTCCAGCACTTCTATCTGTCAATTAGATGACTGACAGCGATATTCAAAAAGTCTAGATTATAACGTTGTCTATGGTATTCCATAAGAACACTGCTCCTATGGATTTTCATACAATATATTAGCACTGTTGTTGTTTTTTTTTAATTTCTATAGTGGGCACAACATCTTCTCTATTCTGCCACGTTTCTAGATTTAGCTTTTTACGCTATTTAAGCAGTCGTAGAAAAACTAGGGTATGCAACAGCTCATAATTGGGTCTTAAAACTCTCGGGTCTATTATTACAAAACTCGGCATCGCCTCGTTTTGTAACGGCGACCCTCAAGTTTTAAGAACCCTTATTATATCACTGTTGCATAAACTACTATTATGTGATTGTATATAATGAAAGGCATTAAAACTCGAGGGTGGGTTTATGAAACGAGGCGTCAGCCGAGTTTCATAATAACATCACACGAGTGTTTTAATGCCTAATTATTTACAATTACATACACTGCTTTATTCTGCCAACAAACCACTATGTGGTTTGGCAGAAGAATATATGTATTTAGAAGTAAGCAAGATCTGTGAATAAACGTTATTTATTTTTTATTATTATTTATTATTTATATACACACATATCATGACTCTCCATGATGCATTCAAAGCGCATATATATCGACCGCCATTGCGACTTTCGAGGAATTAAAACTTTTCTGACATTCATGTTTTGACATTTATATTTTTTAAATTCAGAGACAAACTAGAGTTGGCGCCAATTTTCATATCGTTCGATATCAAAATAACGTGCGACTTGCGTGCGTCATTGTATGCAATTGACAATTCGTTTCAAATTAAACGTCATACCGACTGATATTAGAATAGAGGTCAAATCAAATTTTCTTGTGTCAGATGTGTTCGAAATTTGAACAAAAATAATATTATCGAAAACGATAATATTACAATACAATACAATACAATACAATACAATAACTCTTTATTGCACCTCAAAACAACAAAAATAACACAAACTGGTATAGATTACACATGAAAAAGAGGCAAACAACAGGCGGTCTTATTGCTAAAGAGCGATCTCTTCCAGACAACCTTTGGGTAGAGGAGACACTACACTAAGAAAAGTATACATACAGTAGGTGGTGCAAAACTGGAAAAAGTATTATGTGAGAACCAAAATATATGACATAAACAGAAAAAACAAATCTACAAAAAAAAAGAAAACAAACATACACTCAATTACATATACATACATATATATATGTTCATACCAAAATACATAAATATATAAATACATATATACAAATACAAACTAATTAAGCGAAATGATGATAGCAGATTACTGATTTTACACAGTCAAATTAAAGGAAAACAATAGTTACATGAACAGGAACTAAGGAAGTGATAAATAGTGTTTTTTAAGGAGAGATTTGAAAGAAGCAACAGATTCAGCACGCCTTATATCAAGAGGGAGAGAGTTCCACAGCCGGGTTGCTTGAAAAGTGAAAGAAGTATTATAAAATTTGGAAGAGGAGGAAGGCACAGTCAGAAGCATGTTTTGAGAGGAACGAAGAGAATTGAGATAACTAAAACGCTGCTTGAGATAGCAGGGGGTTGCAGGGTTGAAAAGAATGCTATAGAGAAGTGAAAGAATATGGGAGTTACGACGATAGCGGATAGGGAGCCACTTGAGTTGAGAACGAAAACAAGAAACATGGTCATATTTGCGTAACCCAAAAATGAACCTTATGCAAAGATTTTGAATACGCTCAAGTTTGTTTAGTTGCTCCTCGGTAAGGTCAAGATAAGATATGTCTGCATAATCCAGTATAGGAAGAAGCAACGTTTGAGCAAGCGCAATTTTAGTGGCGATAGGTAAAAAATTACGAAGCCGCCTGAGGGATCCTACTGCAGCGAACACCTTCCTGCTCACCTCGCTCACTTGGGGAATCCAGGATAACGTACAATCCAGAATTATACCCAGGTTTCTTACTTGTTTAGAAAAAGGTATTAGAATCCCATCAAAGAGAACCGGAGGGAGACTATTATAATCAACTTTCGTCATAAATTTGTTACTACCGATTATAATGGCTTGGGTCTTTGAAGGGTTCACTGTCAGACCATAGTTGCGACTCCAGTCTGAAATGCGTACCAAGTCAGCATTCGTGCTCTCAATGACGGACGGAAGATCGCCCAGCCCACCCTGTGAGTATATCTGAAGATCGTCGGCATACAGGTGATAAGAAGATGAAAGATTGTAAGTAATGGAATTGATGAAGATAGAAAATAAAAGAGGGGAGAGCACGCCGCCTTGCGGGACGCCTGCCAGCGTGCTACACCACGAAGACCGCGAAGTATCCACCTTAATTCTTTGCCGGCGACCATTTAGATAGCTATGAAACCAGCCAAGCACTGCAGTAGATACATTAAGAGAGCGTAGGATGGCAAGTAGAATGTCAAAGTCAACTGTATTGAAAGCATTACTGAAATCCAGAAGGGTTAGCACAGTAAGCTTTCTATCATTCATGCCCAATCGAATGTCATCAGTGACTTTGACTAAAGCTGTTGTAGTACTATGGCCAGAACGAAACCCAGACTGAAACTGATTTAAAAGACTATTTCTATTTAAAAAGGAAGTTAATTGTTGATGCACTAGCCGCTCCAGGACTTTGGATAGAAAAGGAAGAATCGAAATAGGGCGGTAATCAGAAAAATAACTAGGATTGGATTTTTTAGGGAGAGGAATGATATCGGCATCTTTCCACAAAGAAGGAAATGTACTGGAAGATAAGGAGAGGTTTAATATGCCGGTAATAATAGGAACTAATATATCAAGAAGAGGAACTATCATGTTACGACTAATGCTATCAACACCAACAGCATTTGAACTGATATAAAGCAGGCTCTTCTTAACGTCGCTATCAGTGAATTGACGAAAATTGAAAGGAGATAAACCTGAACTCGTAAGATTAGAAAGACTGTTAAGGGTATCCTCCTTAACAGGTCCACTAAAAGAAGCTGAAGAGGAAAAATGCTGATTTAATGAATCCAAATTAATGTTCACAGGATGGGTAGACTGTCGAGGTTTTCCAACACCAAGAGTTCTAAGGAACTTCCAAACCTTGGCTGGATCACCATTCTCAACAGAGCTGTGTATGTGGCGCCTCTGGGCATCTCGACATATGGTGCTACACCGATTGCGCAGAGTATGATATTTGGCCTTGTTTTTATCAGAACTGTTAAGTTTGTACTTCGATTTGGCCAAATTTTTCTTCTCTATTAAAACCTTGATATCTGAAGTGAGCCAAGGAGCAGGCAGATGCTTCACCTTAACAGCACGAACTGGTGCATGAATGTCAAAGAGATGAATAAGGAGACTGTTAAAAAGCTCAATTTGATCATTCACTGTACCAGCCCGTGAAATACTCCCCCAATCCATGTTGGAAGCATCTTCCCGGAGCTTATTAACATCCAACCGATTAAAATTGCGCTGCAAAAGAATTTTAGACTTAGGCTTGGGAGGACGAATTTTGTACGAAAGAAAAAGCAAATCATGATATGAAAAAGAATCTGCAGAGTATTGGCCGAATTTAGCAACGTGAGTAGGAGACGAGACAATAGTTAAATCTAAAAGAGAAGGAGTAGAGTTTGGAAAATGATGCGTAGGACCAGAAGGCAATATACTTAAGTTGCAGGCCTCTACCACGGTGCTAAGAGATCTGGTTCTATGGTCATTCTTAAGCAAACAGGTATTAAAGTCACCCATTAAAATATGATGAGTACAGGAAGGCATGAGATCTTCTAAAAGTTTCTCAAGTGAATTAAAATAATTTACGTGAAGAGAAGGAGAGTAAAAGACCCCTAGAAGAAGTTTAGAGTGAGATAAGGAGACTTCAAGAAAAACATACTCTGCCATATCAGAAGAAAGGGAACAAATAGATTGGGCAACAATGGAATATGGAATATAAGTACCAAGATAAATCGCCACCCCGCCACCACCTCTTCCAGTGCGATCGTTTCTAATTAAATTAAACCCAGGCAAAGCAAACGCAGAAGAGGGCAGGACAGGTTTTAGCCACGATTCAGAGACAAGGACAGCGTGAATATTTTGTAAATCAAAAGTATGCACCAAATCACTGTAATGAGCAGGAATGCTCTGCGCGTTAATATGAACTGCATTAAAAATTTTTGCGACGTCACTGCACTGAGAGTTAAGGAAATCATGAAGCGATAAAGGCAAACTGTGGAAACTTCCTTCATTATCACTCAAACTAATAGAAGAAGAAGACAAGGACAAAAACTGATCGCTATCATCATTTTGACTGCTAAAAGACATATACAAATAAATATAAAAATAAAATACGTATATGCGTGTGTAACTTAAACAACAAAAAAAAAAGATTAAATTTTCTCCATATTCTACCCGCCAGTGGTAAAGGAAAGATTAACTAACACAAAAAATAGAGGACTTATAGAATAATAAACAAAAACATAATAAGAATTAAGACAGTTACAAAGAGAGCAAGTAAAAATAAAAACAATTTAAATAAAGCGTCATAGGTAACGTGAAACGGAACGCAATACTAATAACTGACAATACTGAAGTCAAAGTGTCAAAGTCAATGTCAACGTCAGTATAACGTCAACTGTCATCGTAATTTTATCGTCGAACAAAGTGAATGTAAACAATATTTAGTAATTTAAAAGTGGGTACGAATAACTTTAACTTATGCGACCAAATTGAATTGAGTACAAACGCAAAGTAATGTAACACGGACAAGAGAAAAAGGTTCACATACACTACAACTACTGCGGCTTGGATTTCGCATTCGCTCGCCTGGGTCTTTCCTTAATCGGCTTGGCAGAACCGCTGCCCTCCTGTGGGACCTCAATTGCAGCTGTTGAGGAGGCAGGCTGCACCGGAATATCTGGGATGGCCTTAAGATCCGCAAGACAAACTGCACGCCGACGCACGCCATCCGCGCCCAGAACGAAGATAACTCCGTCCCTGGTCCAACAACGTTGGATACCGAAACGTTCCCTCGCTGCCATAAATGTATCCTGCCGCAACTTCGTAAGAAACTCCGAAAGAGTAATATTATTACATTTTCACAGATAAGAAATTTGTTGTAACAAAAAAGTTTATTATTATGGGGGCCTTTATATGCGAATTTCGAACGCATTATTGAGGGCTAATGACATGTGGGTATATAAAGTCAGTTTATAAAACTGGTTTGGTGTTCAATTTTTAATTTAATTTATTTTGGTATTTATTTTGTTTTAAATTTTCAAATTTTAATTTTAATTCGTATGACATTTAATTTAAATCTTAGGAAATCAATTTTAATTTTAATTTTATTTTTTTTAATTTTTATAATGTTAATTGTAATTTTAATTGTAGTACTTAATATAGATTTAATGATAATATTTCTATGGAACATGGTCTTCAGAAATAAATGAATTTTATTTTTATTTTATTTTAAAACAACATTTCCTTCCAACCAAATGTTTAACCCCGTTTTCATTAGGGGCGCCGCTTGCACCACCCCGGTTATGGTTAAGATTAAGCGTTTTTGTGGATGGAATTTGACAGCTTAACTCTGGGTTAGCGGCTAACTCTGGGTGGTGCATGTGGGCCAGTGGTTGAATGCAAAATTCCGTTTTTTGTTGGACCTTATCGACATTTAAAAGATGCATGATCCGAATTGTATGGTTTTACTTTAGAAGCGTATGTCAGTCTCAATATAACTCAACTGTTTTATCTATTTGGACAGAGGCGGTTGACTACAACGATACAAAATGCATGTATGCATGACATTTCGGATATTTTTACGGAACATTTTAGGTTTGGTTGTTACCGATTGGTGCCGTGACCAGGATTTACGATCAATTGAAAGTTTAGAACTTTTCTCAGTAGGTTGATAAAATAAAGATTGGAAGAGAAAGAGATACATTTTACTTTAATTATATACGATATGCCATTTAATATTGAAAAATCGCTTTTCAATTTAGGAACACATCGCGAGCAAACGGACTAATCCCAATAAGGCCTAGTTTACCCTTTGGGTTGGAAGGTCAGATGGCAGTTGCTTTGTAAAACTAGCGCCTACGCTAAATCTTGGGATTAGTTACCAAAGTGGACCCTAGGCTCCCTGAGCTATGGCATAAGCCGAGATGATTGTAGAATGAAGAAACACCTTAACCCATTCACTGCTAATGACGAAACGTTGTCGTCACCCCTCTACGCGCCATTTTACAATGCGGGAAATGCCACGAGCCGTAGGCGAGTGGCAATACTCGGGACAAGTGAAAAATGACATATCCGCACGTGAATCGAACGACGTTTTTCAATACAGATGTGAAAAAAATTAAAATACATAAGAACGAATTTAAAGTTTTTTTATTATTTCCGTGACACGATTGTAATACAGTTGATATATTAAGAACATCTTCAAAATCTCATAATAATTATTTCTCATAAACAAAATAATAAATCGCATGTGACAAATCGTATCGGCATGTCTAAGAGGCCCTTCGAACATGTTTACCTGATTGAAAAACGCCTCTACTTTGACTGACGTTTCGTAGGCTCTGTTCCGTTTCATACACACAGATTTATAAGAACTGTTTTCAATGATAATATTTTTAATAAATGATCATAAGTATGATGAAGAAGTAATTATTGAAATATGAAATATCAATATCTTTAATATTATTGCGTTAATAGTAAGTATTTAGTTTTATTACGGCTCGGTAAAGTTAAAGAACAATAATACTCTTCGGTAAGCAGTCATGAATTGGAACACAACTAAATTTAAAAAGATTGGAAAAGTAAAAAGCACTAGTTCGCAAAAACAAACTTTGCGCACGCAAAACAGCCAAGAGAAGGGCACTTTTTGAGCAACTGTATTGAAAAATATATTATTTTCAACATGTATTGTACCTCATCTCGGAATTCCATATGGCCTCAGGCGTGTCCCATTCCCCGAGGAAGATCTGCGCAAACTTCTCAGCTCCATGGTTTTCTAAGTAGCAGACCATCGCCTCTGGCAGCAGCTGGCCGAGGATAGACCGCTGCATTATGTCCGATGTCGTCTGCAAAACGAACCTTTATAATATATATTTAAACACAATTATTAAACGGGTCTAACGCGAATTTTCTTATTTACCTTGTTTACCGACGTTTCGACACAGGTTTCACTGGTCGTGGTCGCGGCTAATTGATGTTAGCCGCGGGTCGCGTTAGACCCGTTTAACAATTGTGTTTAAATATGTTTTCAAATCGCGAAAGTTTTAAATGTCTTTATAATATAGTCCGACAACCCAGCGAGCGCAATAACAGTAGGATAGGGAGCGTTAAAGTATTACGTAACGCAATTTTTGGACATTTTTGACCCCCCCTCCCCCCCATGTAACGCGCCGTAACATTTTGCTGTACCCCCCCTCCCCCTAGTAAAACGTTACGTAACCACCAAGTGACCATTTTTGACCTAAAGGCCACAATAATGTGGCGTAAAGTACCGGAAAGTCGCTAAAATACCTTTAGTTATTGTTTTAATTGAGTTAATATTATTCATAACATTTGAAATGTCTTGTCTTTAAAAGCAAGAGATTTCTAATGTTTATTTTCTTCTTTTTTTATAGAAATAGAAATTATTTATTTCATTTACAGAAAAAAAACTTTATCTATTTACATCTTGTACAACAAAATATCAGAGAGAACCAAAATGGATGCCACTCAGCATATGCCGATAGCTAGGATACGAGATGCATGGCTATGGCGCTGGTTTTCAGGACACCCATGGGAAAAAAGGATAAATAAATATTAGGGGACAAATCGAACACAGTGAGCTCAATAAAGGCTTGTGTTATGGGTAGGGAACCTGTTCTACCTCGGACAGTCTTTTCTTTTATGATTTTTAGAAAAAAACGAAAGGCTACAAAACTGTTATTTATTCGAATATCATAAGATGCATTAATAAACTAACTAATACAATACGAAATTAAAGAATTGGACGATTTATTTTCATAGGATACGTTGACGAAAAAAAAAGGGAAAAGTGTCCAAGGAACAACACCCCTGATGTACCTTGGACATATCCTGTTGTACATTGGACAGGATATTTTTTAGTAACTATATTATATATATAGAAATATTAGGTATTTATATATAAAGTCGTATATATTTTTATATATCATCAGAATTTTCTAGTATAATTATCTTTAAAAAAATACCTAGCAATTATCATATTTTATTTTTGCCTAAACCATTTAACGAAGTTTTTCTAAGATTGATTACTTGATAACTTAAAACGCAGATTACTAATAAATAGATAATACGGTAAATATTTAACCTTCACTTTAAAAAAAAATACAGTAGCAGGAATATAGGGACCAAGGTACAACATATTCTTGGTGTCCGAGGTACAACAAAGTAACTTTTTAGACAAGTATGCTTCGTATTAGCACTTCCAATTAAGATTAGGCTGAAACGATCCTACCATCGAGTAGTTAAGTATCTTGACTTTAACCTAATAGAAAAGTTTTATTTTCCAATAGTTAAACATGAAATAATGATCCTTGACGTAAAGTTCTAAATACCAACTTTTCATGATATATTTCATATTTAATTATTTTTACTCGAGATACCGCCCGCCGTCAAGTTTTGTTGATAGTTGATTTTATTAGTTATTAACTAACGTTACAAACAATATAAATAAAATATCTTAATATCCGTGGCAACATAAAAATATTGCCAACTGTCCTAGGTACAACTATGTCCAAGGTTCAACAGTTTCCCTACTAGACGACGATATATGTAATAGTTATAAATACTTAAATACATAGAAAACATCCATATCTCAAGAACAAATATTCGTGCTCATCACACAAATAAATGCCCTTACCAGGATTCGAACCGGGGACCTCTAGCTTCGTAGGCAGGGTGGCTACCCACTATGCTGTAGGCCCGGTAAAATATCAATATATAATTTCTAATATGGCGATTGGAGTCTACGGAGACAGCAGAAGTATAACGAGGCCATCCGAATTGCGGTATTTTTTGTTACCTACTTGCAGTAAAGTAAAGTGATGAGAAAATCTATCAGAGCTGTTGATAAATAGTAAAAAAAAAATCATTATCCTGTAAAGCAAAGCAAGCAATTTTGTGAAGGTAAAAAAACTTCATGTGGTCATTCCATCTGCAAAAAAAAACGTTTTAATAATGCGTAAGCGAATCTCTCTACGCGAACTTTCTGAAGGGTTAAAAAACAATGTTACGTAACGCGTAGTTCAGACCCCCCTCCCGCCCCTGTAACACATCGTAACGTTTTAGTAGACCCCCCGCCCCTCCCCCCAAATTCGTTACGTAATACTTGAACGCTCCCATAGAGAGCATCATACTGTCTTTTTCTTACGCTAGTATTACCACCCTGAAAAGAGGGATGGATAGTTTTTTTGTCCTACTGTTACTGCGCTCGCTCACTTGTCAGACTATATATATGTTCAAATAGCTGACCAGTGCCACTTAAAGTAGACCTGTGGCTCCGCGCGAACTCAAATTGATCGTCTTTTGTCTTGTGTAGGTACCACACATCCCGCGCCCGCCGGGGCACGCCGCCGACAGTATTATATAATAACGAACACACTTAGACTGGTATAGCTTAATCCTCACTTAAGCTCATTATTTCGCCATTTTAGAGTCCAACCACGTTATCACTTCCAAGCAAATAAACTGTCAAATATTAAGTGTTAATATTGTATTCTGTTACCGCGATTGTTATTTATTGAAATTAAACACTTTAGAATGAAAACGTGTGCTGTAAAGGGCTCGAAACGTAGGGTCATGGTGTTAATAAACGCGATTAATCTTTTCTAAAGTGTTTAATTTCAATTAAAAGTGTTATTTTATACGTCAAAATTCTATGAAATTCACCGTCTATGTATGTGCTATCAAAATCTATACAAACTTAGATAAGTCGGACTCTACCGACCTGATCAGCTCTGAACGCCTGTTTCATATGAGTGAGCCGCAGGAACCTGGCGATGGGTAGCAGGTTCGACCCCGTGTACAGCAGCATGAAGTAGAACACGCCTGTTAGGTAAAGTTTGGAGATCTCAGGGTTGTCCTGCATCACTTCGTAAAGTAGGGTTGCCACCTAGAAAAAAACGTCTTATTAAAACTGGAACACAACGGAATGGTTTTCTGGAAGTTTGAACTATGGCAGTGAAATATATATTACTGGCTATCCTAATCGGTTTTTTTTATTTACTTACTAAAAAAGTCAAACCGATTTCTTGATTTTGATTTGCCCACCAAGGCAGGAAACAATTACAGACAAGACGCAATGTTCTACCTTCTCGTGCACACGCGAGTGGCATTTCTGGAATTATACTACTTATTTGAATAACGTTACTTGTACACATGTGTTATCTAATAGAAATGATATGAACAAGCTGTGTCTGCGTGTTATTTTGCTGAAACCGATGGTTCGGTTATAATGTTGGTTTCGACCGAAACCGAACCTTTGATAAATGTGATTAAAATGTCAGTGAGCCGTTATTTTTTCAGATACATGAAGAATGAAACATCACCATGGTCCAATTTCACTTTTCTCGAATGGGAAAATTTGCATTATCATAGTGATTTCATATTGCCAGCCACGGCGAGCTCAACAGTCAGTCGAACGCGACCCGAAAGGACGATATTGTAAGTTTCGGCGCGGCCGAAAGGTTCAGCTGGTTTTTGGCCGAATCCGAGCCTTTGGCCGAAACCAAAACTTCGGTAGGACCCAGATTCTTACCTTCTCAACAAGCACCGGATCGAAGGTGAGCAGTAGTTGTACAACATGCGCCAGACAGGCCGGTTCCGACAGCATCCTCTTCACTTTAGGCAGAGGCCTGATCACCGCATCTTCCTCGTCCCTGCAAACCATACAATCACATGAGTCTTCATCCTAGCGTTGGCATAAGCCGGTAAGGCTCTTAGCTTTGGAAACTAATTAGCGTAGGTGTTAATTTTACGAAAGCAACTGCCATCTGCTTCCAACCTAGTAAACTAGGCCTTAATGGGATTGATCCGGTTTCCTCACGGGTTTCCTTTACTAAAAAACTTTACATCGGTTTCGAAAATCTCATTGGTACAGTCAACTGATGAATACAGCCAAAGTGCCAAAAATATGTATACATGACCTTAATGTTCAGGCAATAAAGTCCTGTATACACATTTTTGGGACTTTGGCTGTATTCATATTTGTTTAGCTGACTGTACGAGCAGGGATTTAAACCTGCTGTCGCGACGAACGCGAATGTAAAGCAACCTTAATGCCGCTATGCTATTCGCGTGCGGCAACACTGAGAAGCACTCTGGTGGAGTCGTGGTAAGTTACGACACATTGTAAACCATAGTGCACAAAAAGTAAGATGGCGCGAATCGCCATTAACCGAATAGTAGGCGCGAACGCGCGAGTTATAGAAAGTGTGTTAAATACGTATCGAGGCGAGCTCCGGGGACTTCAAGGACATTCCGGAGTCGTCTAAAGCTAAGTATCTAAGTATATAAGTATTAGTTACTTGGTGAGGACTCAAAATATGGTGATATGACATTCTTGCAATCTATAATGTATTATCTATTTAACATCTATTATACAAGTAATGACAAGACAGTAAATTACTATAGGTTCAGGGTGCCACGGTCTCTGCCGTGGACGCTGAACTTATAAGAGCTATTTTATTAGAGACCATCTTAGGTAAGGCAGAAAAGGTCACTTGGCGACGTCTGGCGTGGCGTGGGGTGTCGAAGTTGCGGCAGTTTGTCCCGGCGCAGGCGTCGTGTCTCTTGTATTGTCTCTTGTGTCGACTGACCTGCTTGCAGCGGGACGTATCGGTGTGTGACGGTAGGTGCCCGCGGCTCGCAGGGGTCAGGCCGGCGGCGACGGCTGCACGGTAATTGGAGTGCAGCGTAGTATGGCGCTGGGTACTCCGACAGGGCTCGGATACGGACCTGTCAGCGGCGACGGCCGCTAGCCGGGCTACATATGGTAGTCCGGCCCGTGGCGACGGCCATGTTGATGGGGGTGCGACCATGTACACCAGGTAACCCATCAGGCTCGGCGTATTCGCCGGAGCCATGATCATGTGCTTGATCCTTCATCTGGCCGGGTAAGATGGGTCTCATGTGTAATGTGTGTAATCGTGTACCGTATTAGGGTAACCGAGATTGTAGAGAGTGTCATTTTCATAGAGTCAATCTTCCCACAGATCGCACGTATAAGAAAACCACCATCAGATAAGCGAAGCAGATTATGTGTAACACCTCGGGTCCTCAGCTGGAGGGAGCCGAGAGTGTGAGGTGAACTACACCTCGTTAGGAGTGAAAGATGGTATGTATGCCTTGCATCTCTTGCCTGACTTATTAACAATTATATAACAAACACCCCCATCGCGAGTATCGCGACAATGGCGGAGGTGCTGGGATCTGATCTTCCATGGTGCTATCATGATTTGAGGCTTAAAAGAGTGCAAGGTATACATCTTCACTAAGAGGTTATATTTCCTTTTCCTAAATGAAAACATACATGGCCTTGAGAGTGATACAAACTCTATAATATTTTGTGATTTTATTTTATACTGTATCATTAAACATTCTTATTTTAGTAGACCTATTTAAATATTCAAAAAGATTAAATTAAATTGAATACAAGCAGTATTTAATTTCATTAGGTGAGAAGTAAAATTATAAGTAGTAATTTGAGCTAAATACGCTTCGATAGCAAAACTTAGTTACGGAATGTTCAATGAACATACTTTAATTCTAATAAGAATTATATAGCAGAATCGTATATAAGAATACTTCTGAAAAATTAAGATTAAGAGATTTCATACTTTTCTGTATTTAACAACAACGAAGTATTTAATTTATGAATTATAAATACTACATTTGGATAAGCCGCAGAGACAAAGTGACGCCATGACAGGCGGGAGAACGTGATGAGTGTTGCCACACATGGAGAGATATCCCTAAAAATGGGAGAATGGGGAAATACATGGAACAAACGAGATAACTACGAATATGAAGGGAATGATCACGAGAAGTCCAATTGGAAAGATCAGACGTGGAGACGTGGACGAAATTTCGGTAACTTTCGTATTTAAAGCGGATACTACTTATATTAAATACCTACGTATTTAATTTGAGGTTTGAGGTAGAACGACATTTATTTCTTCAATCAAGTGATTGTTTATTTCAGTGCCTAATATGTGTAAAGGCTGTGAATCTTAAAGGAAAGAGTAAATAAAGATGAGAAACTATAGTCCTAAGTCCTAATAGTTAATAAGTATCTTATAAGAAATGTACAACTAGTAAGTAAGAACTCGTACAGATATACGAACATTGTTCAAGTTATATTTCCTCAAAGAATTTACTGTATATTAATGGATAAATAACGGAAATAAAAGAAATAAGTTAACTTAGTTAGAAAATTCGTTTCGCACTTGTCAGAAATTTTGGGGAAATTTAGTTAACACTGACAACACCTTCCTATGAACTCTGTATGGTATCAAGTACGAACTTGTTTGGCGCCGCTTCTTAGAAATATAAGTTCAAGCTCTCGGAAATCTTAAACATCTAAGGTAAATATTGTTATAATTGCAGAAAAACAAAGTTGTATACAAAGAGTGGTGTATACAGGATTAGTAGATGTATAGATCTTTAATAATAAGTGTTTATTTCTATAGGAAAAGAACTTTAACCGCCAACCATCTCGGCTAAGACGATTTACACGGATTGACAAAACTTCCCTGATTTGACGATAAAACGCTGGACTAGACCATTTCGCGGTAAGTTTCTAAGTGTTACTTTGCAAAAACTTGTGTACTAAAGTTATAAGTTTTGAACCATGTACTTAGTCGAGATAAAAGAAAATAGATGCAGCCGCATAACAACGCCATGTTGATTCATTATTGCTTGTAGCGTAATTCACAACGAAGTAATTGTTAAAATACAACTATAATACTATAAATCGTTGAACTATTTATCGACATACTATAAAAAATATGTCTAAATACGAATTCATAGTCATGTAACTCATGTAAAATGATTCAGAACTTTTCGATCAAAATGGCTGCCTTAGTATGCAATATAAATGTCTTATATATTACTTATTATAACTTTCAAAGTCCATAAATAGATATGATAGCTACTGCAACTTGTCAAGTAAGCGATTCAAGTTAAAGTTGATCATTCAGATGACATTACAGTATATTATTGCGGTATTCACCTGACTGGAAAAGTCAATTGTTTTATGTACATATTGTACATACATGTGACATGTGATGTAATACTTTTTTACAGCTGTGTTGTTGTGTTAGATTAGTAAGTGAATAAAAGTGGTGTACAAAAATTTAGTGATGCATGCAAACAAACAAACAAAGCTCAGTAATAAAATACATTGAAGTTAGTGTCTTGATAGCTTACATGTACAATGTTACCTACTCGTATATTGGTAGCAGTGTGTAAAAGTCAGTGACATAAAACAATATACATACAAGTCTCCAGTAATTCCTAATGAGATGAGAATATTATAATACATAAATATTTCAGTAAGATTATTATGTTGAGTTTTAACTTTCCATTTCTTTACTATAAAATACCCTTACATGTGAATTATTGTTAACATTTAAATAATGGAGTAATTAGTTTATGCAAATGAAATTTTGATACAAGATGGGAGTTAAAACTATTTAACCTTATTTAAAAATTGGAAGTTGTTCTGACTTATGACATGAATTAATAAATAGTTCTGAAATAAATATGGAAAGTACATAGATATAAAAATAAAAGTAAATAAGAATAAAAATAAAATAAAAATAAACCAGCATTTAAAATAGAGAGTAGTCTTAAACATTTTTATATAAATCAAGTTGTATATATCTGAGGTTAAAGCACCTGCCTGGTCGAACCAAATACTTTGAATAAGTAGGTACATTTTGGTTAAAGGAAATTATCTCTGCAATTACAGGATTGTACAAGATAACAAGATGGATGATATACTTTTGGCTAGACTTAGACTCATAAATGATAAAATATCAACAGACTTAGACGAAGTACCAGACATAGTTACTTCAGAAACTTTAGGGCAGGCTCAGATCTTTTACAATAAATTAGAAGCTCTAGTGAAAAGGCTCAATGGTGACTTATTAGAATATTTTCGATTAGTATCTACTCCTGCGGCAGATGAAATTGGTTTGATTAGTGAACTCCAGCTTAGAGCTGAGGAGGCTCTGGCCGAACTCAAAGCCAAGATTGATCAAGCGTCTTTGTCAAGCAAGACAACAGAGAAAACTTTGGATGCAAATTCATCATGCCGGCTCCCAAAGCTTCAACTACCTGTTTAAAATGGGAACATAACGGGCTGGTGTGAATTTTGGGATTCATTCAGAAGCAACATCGACTCGAGACAAATAAGTGATGTCGACAAACTTTCATATCTTAAGGCTTCAGTAACCGAGGATGCCAAGAAGGCTATTGATGGATTGCCAACCACTAATGTAAACTATGGGATTGCAGTTTCAATTTTGAAAGAGCGTTTTGGCAAGATGTCTCATTTGATTGATGCCCACTATGCAACTTTATATAAAGTGAAGACAGCAAAAAGTACTGCTGAAGATTGCAGAAGGACATACAATGAGATAGAGAGAAATCTTAAAATTTTAGAGTCGCTGGGTGAGGATGTTAATCACAACCATCTGCGTTTCATGCTATTAGAAAAATTCCCTTCAGACCTAGTATACGAGCTAAAGCTGAAGCTCAACGATGAATCTATACAGGAACTCAGAAGTCAGCTGGATAAGATAATTACTGCCAAGGAAGACGCTGACAGGATATCTGGAAGGAAGCGTCTGCATGAAACAGAAGACAGTACCGTAGGTACTCTGCATATTAACGCTAAACGTGCAAAGGGCCCAAGTCGATTTCAACAACCTAGACTGCCAGATCATCAAGGAGGCTTTGACAAGAATCGCAGTCAGAAGAAAAGATTTAACAGCTTTAATGGATTTAAGAAAGGGAACAATCAAAATAATAAAGCCTTACCGTCGGATAAAGTTTGTGCGGAAACTAAACAAAATCCTTCGAGGGAGAAGAAAAGTGAGACATGGGTATGCATATTTTGTAAAGGGGCTCATTATGATGAACGTTGCTCGGAAGTTACTACGCTGGCTGAAAGGAAAAAGCGGCTGACAGGCCGATGCTACTTATGTTTCAGGAAGGATCATGTAGTACGGAATTGCGGAGCTAAAAACTTGTGTTTTCATTGTAAGGCAAGGCACAACAGAGCATTGTGTCCTTCGAATTTTCAGAATGATGCAGTAGTGATGAAATAGTCATGACAAATTTTGGAAACGGCTTCAATACGCTTCAGACCGCAATAGTTTATGCTAATCCATTAGGTGATAAGGAGCATCAATTTAAATATCGTCTGCTGCTTGATTCAGGTTCTCAACGTTCCTATGTTACATTCCAGACGGCGAAAGAGCAGGTCAGGCAGAAGGCGAAGGACATATACGTAGATAACTTCGTTTCTGGTGCCGACTCTACGGAAGAAGCAATGGAGCTCTACAGAAATCTAAAGGGATCATTTCAAGATATTTCAATGTCATTAAGGGATTGGAGTTCCAATTCTGAAGAATTCATGAAGAAAATTCCTGATATATGTCAAGAAGATACAGTAAAAGTGCTTGGTTTACAGTGGGACATAAAGAAGGATACTCTTCAATTGAAACCTAACTTACAGGAAGAAGCTGTCACAAAAAGAGGCATATTGTCAATCATTTCTTCTATATATGATCCATGTGGTTACGCCGTACCTTATACTTTAGCATCAAAGATTTTTCTACAGAAACTTTGGAAAGTAGGAGTGGCATGGGACTCACCATTATCAAGTGAACTAACTGAAGAATGGCACATCATTAGACGAAATTTGGAATCCGTAGGAGAGGTGTCAGTGGACAGATGTTATATGAAGAGACCAATCAAGAAAGAATACCAACTGCACTGTTTTACTGACGCCTCACTACAGGCGTATGCAGCATCCGTATTTTTAGTCTGTGGATCGGAGAAAAGTTTCATCATTGGTAAATCCCGTATTGTACCAATTGAAGAACAGGAGAGTCTGAAGATACCCCGTCTTGAACTTCTAGGGGTACTAATAGGAAGTAGATTGGTAAAATTTGTTCTTAAATTTCTTCAACATAACATCATCAGACAAGTCTTGTGGACAGATAGTCAGATTGTCATTGAGTGGTGTAAGTCTAACAAATTGTTACCACCCTTCGTGACTAGACGCATAGAAGAGATCAAAGCAAACAAAGAACTAGAGATCAGATATCTTCCATCGGAATTAAATCCAGCAGACGTCGGTACGAGACCTACCTGTTTAAGAGAGGACGGGGACAAGTGGCTGAAGGGTCCACAATTCATAACGCGTGACTCCAGGAGCTGGCCAGCAACGCCCAGTGGCGGGCCAACCAATTCTCTCTTGACTGGGGAGGGTCTTGAGATCCAAGAAGATGAAGATCTGATGGAGATAGATGATCCATTTATATCCAATGTCAGTCCAATGGAGACGGAAGAAGATACTACGTTAGAAGAGACTCAAGAGAATAGTCACATGTTAGATAATAAACTTCTGAAATTAAGAGAAATTCAGGCTACATACTTTCCTCTAGAGACAGAAGGAAAAGAGACCAGTTTAAGCCGGAACTTAGGTTTATTTAAAGACATAGATGACCTATTAAGATGTAAAGGACGTATGAAGTACGCGGATTGGTCGTTCGATAAACGATACCCTATACTCATACCAAAAAACTCAGATTTTACTAACGAGGTTATAATGAAGGCTCATAAAGAAAACTATCACGTCGGTGTAAGTCACACACTAGATAAGATAAGAGAAACCTACTGGATACCTCAAGGCAGAAGTCAAGTTCAAAGGATTTTGAAGAAATGTCCTGAATGTATGAAACATGACGGAGGACCTTATAAACTTCCTGAGACGCCCGCTCTACCAAAAGAGAGAGTAAATTATAGCTCTCCCTTCACATACGTTGGTACAGACTATCTGGGACCGCTTGTAGTTAACAACGGCGATGGAAAGTGTAAAAGATGGATTAGCCTCTATACATGTTTAGCTGTAAGAGCCATTCATCTAGAGATAGTCAAAGATCTAACAGCGGAAGAAGGTTTATTAGCTCTGAGAAGAATGATTTCAATAAGAGGCGTGCCTACTTTGATAACATCGGATAATGCAGCTCATTATAAGTTACTCTCAGAGATTCTTCAAGATTCGTATTGCATAGATAAAGAGATAAAGTGGAAATTCATACCACAACTTGCCCCATGGCATGGAGGTTTCTATGAGAGACTGGTCGGCTTAGTTAAGAATTGTTTAAAGAAAACTTTACAGAAGCATTTATTGAACGATAGTCAGCTGACAACAGTGATTAAAGAGATAGAAGCTGTTCTTAACACGAGACCTTTAACATACGTGGACACAGAGCCTGTGCACGTATTGAAACCTTCAGATTTTACGACTATGGGAAAATGCATTGTCATGGAAACTTCAGGAAAGGATCCTAGCACGTCAGTTGGGACGGTGACTAAGGATAACCTAATTAAAGGATGGAAAAAGGCACAGATAATTCGGCAAGAATTTAAAGAGATGTTTGAGAACCGGTATCTCCTAAATTTGAGGGAAAGGTATAGCCACCACCCACATGAACCAAGGGTGACTTCCAAGTTGACGCCAAGCATAGGGCAAGTCGTACAGATTAAAGGCGACACTAAAAATAGGATCAATTGGAAAGTTGGTAAAATAGTTTCTTTGAGAGAAGGCGCCGAAGGATTGTGTAGGGTCGCCACAGTCCAAGTAGGTGATACAATGTATACAAGATCTATAGCGCATCTCTACCCGCTAGAGATCGAAGATAGAGAAGAACAGTGTAAGCAAACATCGCAACAGGAAGAGAACTTAGAAGATCCTCTACAGATTCCTGATTTTCCGCGTCCAATAGATAGTGATGACGTAAATTTCGAAGCACCTTCTGAACAGAGAGTCTCTCAGCAGCTGGCCGGCAGAGAGGAAGTAGAAGAAGAAGTACTGCCACAGACATCGGTTATGGAGGAAGTACGTTCCTCACATATAGAGCCTATGTATGTTGATAACGAGTCTAAGTCTAAGTCTATATCAGAGTCAGAACCACTCGCAGTCGTCAACCACGAGTGTCCTGAACCTGAGCCACGTCACTTAGGGCCAGGCGTGCCCTCAGAACAACAAGACTCAAGACCCAAGAGAGAAGCAGCTCTTCGGGCGCTAGAGAAGATTAAGGAATGGACCAGCAATCTAGTCGCCGTGTTGCTTCCTCTGGTGGGGAGTGTCGCGACGAACGCGAATGTAAAGCAACCTTAATGCCGCTATGCTATTCGCGTGCGGCAACACTGAGAAGCACTCTGGTGGAGTCGTGGTAAGTTACGACACATTGTAAACCATAGTGCACAAAAAGTAAGATGGCGCGAATCGCCATTAACCGAATAGTAGGCGCGAACGCGCGAGTTATAGAAAGTGTGTTAAATACGTATCGAGGCGAGCTCCGGGGACTTCAAGGACATTCCGGAGTCGTCTAAAGCTAAGTATCTAAGTATATAAGTATTAGTTACTTGGTGAGGACTCAAAATATGGTGATATGACATTCTTGCAATCTATAATGTATTATCTATTTAACATCTATTATACAAGTAATGACAAGACAGTAAATTACTATAGGTTCAGGGTGCCACGGTCTCTGCCGTGGACGCTGAACTTATAAGAGCTATTTTATTAGAGACCATCTTAGGTAAGGCAGAAAAGGTCACTTGGCGACGTCTGGCGTGGCGTGGGGTGTCGAAGTTGCGGCAGTTTGTCCCGGCGCAGGCGTCGTGTCTCTTGTATTGTCTCTTGTGTCGACTGACCTGCTTGCAGCGGGACGTATCGGTGTGTGACGGTAGGTGCCCGCGGCTCGCAGGGGTCAGGCCGGCGGCGACGGCTGCACGGTAATTGGAGTGCAGCGTAGTATGGCGCTGGGTACTCCGACAGGGCTCGGATACGGACCTGTCAGCGGCGACGGCCGCTAGCCGGGCTACATATGGTAGTCCGGCCCGTGGCGACGGCCATGTTGATGGGGGTGCGACCATGTACACCAGGTAACCCATCAGGCTCGGCGTATTCGCCGGAGCCATGATCATGTGCTTGATCCTTCATCTGGCCGGGTAAGATGGGTCTCATGTGTAATGTGTGTAATCGTGTACCGTATTAGGGTAACCGAGATTGTAGAGAGTGTCATTTTCATAGAGTCAATCTTCCCACAGATCGCACGTATAAGAAAACCACCATCAGATAAGCGAAGCAGATTATGTGTAACACCTCGGGTCCTCAGCTGGAGGGAGCCGAGAGTGTGAGGTGAACTACACCTCGTTAGGAGTGAAAGATGGTATGTATGCCTTGCATCTCTTGCCTGACTTATATATTAACAAACACCCCCATCGCGAGTATCGCGACACCTGCAACCTTCCTATTGAAAGTTGCACGCTCTTACCACTGGGCTACTAACTCCTGGCAGACTTCCTAGATGTTTCTACTGATAACGCTTACTATAACCACAGCGTAGGGATGTATTCCATACAGTGAGGTAACTTCATACACGGCCAGCGGCTCGGCTCGGTGGGCTCAAGGTTGTCAAAAACTATGCGAAAGATATTACAGTCTGCAAACTAATTTCCATTTTACACCCCTTAAAATACACCGCCAAATTTTCATAGAAATTCGGTGGCATTTCCTCCCCGCCTCCTTCCCCGCGCGCCCCCCACCGATGACCCAGAGATCGGCTGAGTTAACCCACTGTATGGAATACATCCTTACGCTGTGCTATAACTGACCTGCTAGGATAATACTGTGCCGCGGCGATCAGCAGATCCAGCACAGTGGAAGCTAGCGCACTCTCGTCCATCACAGCGGTCCCCCGCGCCGCGAGCGTCCACTTGAGCTGAGGAACGGCGCCGACGCAGCGCCAGCCTTCCATGCTGTGCGCCCAGCATTCCTCTAACTGACCTGCTAGGATAATACTGTGCCGCGGCGATCAGCAGATCCAGCACAGTGGAAGCTAGCGCACTCTCGTCCATCACAGCGGTCCCCCGCGCCGCGAGCGTCCACTTGAGCTGAGGAACGGCGCCGACGCAGCGCCAGCCTTCCATGCTGTGCGCCCAGCATTCCTCTAACTGACCTGCTAGGATAATACTGTGCCGCGGCGATCAGCAGATCCAGCACAGTGGAAGCTAGCGCACTCTCGTCCATCACAGCGGTCCCCCGCGCCGCGAGCGTCCACTTGAGCTGAGGAACGGCGCCGACGCAGCGCCAGCCTTCCATGCTGTGCGCCCAGCATTCCTCTAACTGACCTGCTAGGATAATACTGTGCCGCGGCGATCAGCAGATCCAGCACAGTGGAAGCTAGCGCACTCTCGTCCATCACAGCGGTCCCCCGCGCCGCGAGCGTCCACTTGAGCTGAGGAACGGCGCCGACGCAGCGCCAGCCTTCCATGCTGTGCGCCCAGCATTTCGTCTTGTTGTTTATTTCACCACTCTTGTATAGGTCTTTCAGCTGTTAATACAATTTATGATTTAAAAAACAGTACATAACAGTATTATATATATAATAGTAGTTTATGCAAGAGTGATATAATAAGGAAGGAGTGATTAAGAACCAATTATGAGCTGTTGCATACGCTAGTTTTTCTACGACAGCTAAAATAGCGTAAAAAGCAAAATCTAGAAACGTGGCAGAATAGGGAATCAGTTGTGCCTACTATACAAAAAAAAAACACAGTGCTGCATGAAAATCCATAGGAGCAGTGTTCTTATGGAATACCATAGACAACGTATTATGTATGCTTTTTAATATCGCTGTCAGTAATCTAATTGACAGATACGAGTAAAAGTAAATAAACCTTCGAGGTTTCCAATAGTGGCTTAGATGTGTAAAAAAAAATGTAAACCCATGTTTTTTTGTTAAATAAAAAAAATAAAAATAAAAAGTGCTGGAGAGTAGAAAAATTAACATAACGGTACTATATAGAAATATATTAAGTTTCGGGGTCCAACGATGGTATCACTCATTACAATAAAAACTGGTGTGTGGTGTGGCGGACACGAATCGATTGTCTTTTGTTTTGTGCCACCGAAGCTATTGAAATTATTACCGGGCTGCCACATAACCAGCGCGCAGTATTATATTTATAAAATGTATAGTATATTTTATCGTAGAGCGTCAATTGTTTTCGCATAGTGTTCAAAACTGTTTGTATCTGCTTTTAGAGATAAATATCTGTTCTTAAGAACTATCATATAATCTGTGATAAAACCACAGTAGTCTTGTATAGTAGTTATATTTTTATAAATATCCCGTTGACAAGTTTTCAGCCGACGAAACGTGCAACCATTTTTTGGCGTGAGAATGATCATGTATTTTTTATCTTTGATTAATTATGACATAAGATGTCAAGTATGAACTTACCTGTTGAAAACTGACAGGTCCCTTCCTCTCCACCTTCCCGCCCTGCTCGATGTTATAGTACCACTCTCGGTCCCCGCCCTCAGCCCGCGCCGGCCCTTCAATAACATTGCTCTGCGCTGGTACAGTCGCGCGAGTCGTATGTAGATGTGCTAGAGTCATGAGGTCTACTAATATTCTGAAAAATAAAAAAAGTATTAAATAATAAATAACTAAATAATAAATATTGTAGGAAAATCTTACACAAAATCGAGCCAATCCCACGGTAAGTTCGATAAGGCTAGTGTTGCGGGTACTACAAATACAAATTTATTTATTTTTTAAAGATATATAACATTCCGTTTATCTGTAGCCCCCACACTGGGTCGAGCCTGTGTCTTGGGGGTTGTTACAGTAACATTAGAATTAACAGCAAGTGGTGCGATGATATTTACACTTGTAAACAATTAAAAGAGTTCACAAATAAAGTTTTAGATATTGATTATCCTAACTAGCTAACCTAACATGCAATGAGTCTATAACACTAGGCGACGATATGTTAATAGTTATAATAGTTAGATGCATATAAATACTTAAATACGTAGAAAACGTATCGTGTTTGCCGACTGCCCTCCCTATGTTGCTTGACTTATAAAGTAGAAAATTCAAATTTTGTCACATACTAGAGGCAATAAGTAAATATTGGATATTCTGTGCGCAAGAGCAATTAAATGTTTACTAGAAAATATCAAAACCATACCTTATACCATTCCATTCTAAAATCTCACTGACGTTTCTTCTATGTAAAATTAGTTTGGATAAAAATTGCACCAGTCTGTCCCTTTCCATTCTATCACAAGTCTGTAAAAAACAAAATCATTGCTAAAAATGCTATATTAACCTTTTAGCAGGTCATATATGTTCGGAGAAATCCGCCGAATCTGCCAACCGATGTATGGTAAAAATGTCCGGCGCATATACCCGCCATGCAGATCTAACATAGCCTGAACGTATGTGGCCGGCTTTTATCAAGACACTAATTTGGTTTCACAAAAAAGAAACCATTGTAACGTTGATTCATTGTAAGACAAGTCACTTCTTCCGGAAATGCATTTTAATTTGAACTTAAAAATGGGCATGCTAAGATTCAATTAAGTTTAAAATGGATTTAAAAATAGAGGACTATGCGTTCACATTTTTTATGTATACAAAGTGATTGCCAAAGTGACTAGGTTACATGATAGGTATAAAAAGAAACAGTATAATATTTCTCACCCTATCTAACATCTGAACTATATATTTGGTGTCCGCAAACGGCCCGATGTCCTCGTAGTACCGGCCGTACACTATGCTCATGGCTTGCAGGCACATGCATTTCATCTCGACCTTCGGCGTTGAGAGGAACCGGTGGTATAGGTCGTTGAAGAACTCGTAGCTGGAAGGAAAAAGAGGTTATACAATAGGGCGTTTATTTAAAGTTGTTCCAACATATTTTTTTTTTGTGATTTCTACTCATAGTTGCGAGCTCTTTTGTTAGCGATTATTATATTTAAAAGATTAATTTGACATAATTCACAATGTTATTTATTTTATTAATGTAATTATCATAGTTTAAATGTTAATTGTGATATCGGGCAACACTTCCGGTCACCTCATTGGTGACCGGAAGACGCTTCTGATTGGCCGAGTGAGGGCCAATCAGATTGCACAGAGCGGGTAGTGGGTAAAATAGCGGGAACGGTAGTTTATAAAAAGGACGAACAGGCAATTGAGGAGTCATTCTGTTACGAAGCGCCAAGCAGTTACTAACAGGAATAGAAGCTAGTGTTGCCCGATACGAATGAAGGTAGACGTACTTGTTTTATCGCTAAATTGTGCTTTGTAAAATAAATGAATTCGATTAACTTGGTGTTTCCCTTTCATCTCAGAAGTGGGATATCGAAAAAATATTTTTCTATTATACTCCGCCCACGTGGTGCAGGTTTAGTATAATGGAGAACTATTATTTATGGACACTTTGGGAAAAGTGGTGACACTATCTTAATCGATAATTGAAGTATTTATTTTACACAAGATGTGAGCCTTAACCTGTTGTGTAATGTACTTATTATTACGACGAAACAGACTTCATCTTTAGCGTGTAAACAACTTGCCAGGGCGGCACCCTGGAGTTGTTTACATGTCTCTATAATGCATTTAGCCAGGGCTACACTCTGGAAATGCATTATAACTTTAATTTTTAACAATAATTAATGAGCATGTAAACTGTTTGCCAGGGCTACACCCTGGAATTGTTTACATGTTTAGATAATGCATTTAGCCAGAGCTACACTCTGGAAATGCATTATAACTTTAAGTTTTAAGAATAATTGACGAGCATGTAAACTGTTTGCCAGGGCTGCACTCTGGAATTGTTTACATGTTTGGATAATGCATTTAGCCAGAGCTACACTCTGGAAATGCATTATGACTCTAAGTTGTAAAATTAATTCATTAGAATGTAAACAATTTGCCAGGGCTGCACCCTGGAGTTGTTTGCATGTCAGTAATGCATTTAGCCAGAGCTACCACTCTGGAAATGCATTATAACCTTAAGTTTTATATATAATGTGATATCGACGATACTTGTCTCCTATTTTAAATATTAAATATTCCCGAATATTCACTATGTATAAATCTGTTACCACAGATCATGGACAATCCGGGCAAAAGCCCGTGTGGCAGCGTCAGCGGTAACACGGAGGGTGAGCCAATAAGCGCGGGTCACTACAGTAGCGACCCGGCAAGGCAGACTCCGCGGCGACGTATAAATATGTTACCACAAACAAACAAAAGCCCATGTGGCAGCGTCAGCAGTAACACGGAGGGTGAGCCAATAAGCGTGGGTCGCCACAGTCGCGACCCGGCAAGGCAGACTCCGCGGCGACGCACCATTCAGAACGAGGGAGCGGAAGGGAGTCTGAACTTCAGGCAAGTCCGCAAACGTTCAGTTAATAAATCAAGGAGTAGAGAGCCGTCTATGGTCATTTCGATGACCACTCGTTCACGACAGCTAGTTCGCCGGCAAGACGCACCGCAGCAGTCCAGGAAACGGTACCGCAATCGTTCTCGTAGTTACAGTAGATCATGTACAAGCTCCTCTGACGGTGCAAGCGAGGCGAGGGGGACGCGACATCCTCGGTGTCCTAGTCCTTACAACAACTTACAATACAGCTCCGTCAGGAGGCTGTTAAAACGAAGACGATCGCGTGAACCCTCGCGTCGTTCGCACCGTACGTCTCCCATGGGCCGTGAGGACCTGTCTAGCAATGATCGAAATATTCTGCATAGGTTCCTAGATGTACTAGCAAATGTGAAGGGAAGTTCGAACTCTAAGCTTTCTCTAACAAACGTTGTCCCAGAATTTGATCCTTTGTCCAAGGACCAAACTATTATAACCTGGCTTACCAAGGTAGAAGAATGAACGCTTCCTTGTAGAGGACACCCCGTTGAAAATGTAGTCGCAATCGATAAGTTAAAGCCTTGGCTAGCATTTAACTGGGCATAATATTATTTAACTTCCGAATCAGAATGCGAGGAGTGCACGGAGTCCGGGAATACATCTTTTGCGTATAGTACGATTAATATATTTCTTCTTCTCTCTTAGTCACATTACAATGCACTTATATAGAAAAAATATCATATAAGGACTAAAATTATGTTTTTCTTTCTCGATTGATGTTTGATTATCAATTGCTAATAAATAAATAAAATATGCACGTTGCGCTATGTATTACATCACTAGTTATGTAATTTAATCTTTAATGTTAAATTAGTAAGCCATTAAGAGTATATATATATGCATGCCTTAATCAATGTATCCAGCCATCCCATTTAAGCTAATGTTTGAAGATTATAATAAGAAAATTATTATTTTGCTATCTGATACCTAATGATATTAGGTTGGGATATTCATTCAAGTTTATTCCGCGAAGGGACTCGCTTAGATAGGATGGCCGAGCTGTTAGCGATTATTATATTTAAAAGATTAATTTGACATAATTCACAATGTTATTTATTTTATTAATGTAATTATCATAGTTTAAATGTTAATTGTGATATCGGGCAACACTTCCGGTCACCTCATTGGTGACCGGAAGACGCTTCTGATTGGCCGAGTGAGGGCCAATCAGATTGCACAGAGCGGGTAGTGGGTAAAATAGCGGGAACGGTAGTTTATAAAAAGGACGAACAGGCAATTGAGGAGTCATGATGATACACACTATTTCCATGTGATCGCTCGAGTTGACTAGGACTTCACTCGCGACCGCTGCGTTGAGCGCACGCTTGCGCTCCGCGGCTCCGCAGTACTTCTGAGTTCGTCTGCATTTGCTGTCTCGCCACTAAGCACCGCGGTACTACTGCCGGGACCGGCCTCCCACAAGCGGGTCTCACCGGGAACGGCTTTAGTTAGCGGTGTGAGGTGGTCAGTGCAGCCGCGATCGTAAGATCTGCGCACCAACCTTCTCAATTCCCCCGCTCCCCGCTAGTGCGTTAGCATAAGCGGGGGGCAGTTTGGGAAAAAGTCGGAAGTGATCTACCCACAGGTCTGGGTATGATCCTCCTCTACTCCCCCGCTTAGAAAAACGGAAAAGAAAATGCCGCCGACGCCCAAACGGCCGGACCCTACCGTCCGCAAGGTCACCCGCCCTCGAAGGATCCCCGCGAGGCGGACAGAGGATTTCACCGCAGTACAGCGCGCGCTGGATCTCCTGCGCGCTGCCGGCCAGGAGATGCTCCGTCCGCCCTTAACGCCAACCTTCGAAGGAGCAGGCGAAGCGCGATTTGCCGCCCCGGAGTTACCGGCGCTGCTGGCGCTGGGCCAGCTCCAGCTCCACCCGCCCACACTACGACAAGCCTCTTCGGAACCACAACAAGGTCCACCGAGGGGTACAACCCCCGCCGCCGACGCCGCCGTGTCCCGCCCTCCTGCGACTTTCGCACAGATGGCTGGACAACCCGAGCTGCCTCCGCTCTCGCGCACACCGCCCCAGCGTGAACCCCAAGCGCCACGAAAGGCCACGAAACCGCCAGCTCCAAATACCAGGGCCGGCAGGGCTCCCCCTGCCCCCGCCCGCAACCCGCGCGCAACCCGAGACGCGCCCGCGAACCGCGCGCCCGCCCCCGCGCTCCGAGCGCCCGTGCCGCGCGCGCCCGCGACTAGCGCTGCCGCGACTGCGCCTGCGTCCCGCGCGACAAACGCCGCGCCTACGACCAGCGCAAACGCGACTGCGCCCGCGTCCCGCGCGACAAACACCGCGCCGATGACTAGCGCTGCCGCGACTGCGCCCGCGTCCCGCGCGACTAACACCGCGCCCGCGATTCGCGCGCCCGTTCTTTGCGCGCCCGCGCCCCCAACCACGGGATCCGCCTCAGCCGCGGCACAACTGCCCTCGCTGCGCATCCCGTCGCCATCGCGCTTCCCGGCGCCAACCAATTTGCCGCGACCTTTCGCCGCAACCCCCGAAGCCCCCGAAACCACGAGGAAACGGCAGAACGAAGTATCTCCGCCACCTCGTTCCCTACCGAGGCTGGACTTGTCACCGATGGACACAGCCTCGGCGGCCTCACCCCCAAGCTCAAGAGCGGCAACACCCACACCCGCCTCCCCGACCAACAGAGCGACGCCCCCTACTGCAGCCACAGGAGGGAAGCGCTACCCGCCCCTGATCGTGGAGTTGATGCCCGACTGGCCTGAGCACTTCCGCAAGCTGCGGACCTTGCTCGGCCACCAGGTAAACGCGCGCCCTTTGAACAAAGGAATAATCTTCACTCCACGCGGCGAGGATGAGTACCGCACCGTGCAGCGCTACCTGAGCAGTATCACCGGGCTCTACTGGTACTGCTATGGCTTGCCTGCGGAGCGGAGCCTCAAACTCGCCATCCGAGGTCTGCCGGCTAACACCGACCCGGCAGACATAGAAGCAGACCTACGGCAGAAAGGCTTCCTCCCGGAGTCAGTCCGCCAAATCCGCGCGCGCAGTGGCCGGCCTGGGTGTATCTTCCACGCCCAGCTGCAGCGCACCGCGGAGACGACGCCGGCGATCTACGCCATATCCGAGCTCCTGGGCATGCCAGGAGTGAAAATTGAAGCCTGGCGTGGCAGGAAGGGCCCCGCGCAGTGCCACAAGTGCCAGGGGTTCCGGCACTCGTCGCTGAACTGCCATCGCCCTACTGCCTGCGTCCGCTGTGGCGGTCCGCACACCGCCAAGGAATGCCCGCGCCCTCTGGAAGAACCGGCTACGTGCAAGAACTGCGAAGGCGCGCACCCTGCCAACAGCACGGAGTGCCCGGCCTACAAGCGGGAGGCACGGAACAAGAAGGCCGGAGTGGCAGCGCGCACTGGCGCAGCCCTACCCGCCTCGTCACAACCAGCCGTCACCACTGGCAATGCGGAGAACTCCCTCATGGCCACCGCCAATGACGGGAAACGCCCGCCCACCAGACGACGCAAACGTGGAGGGAAGAAATCCAAGACGGGACCTCAGCCCACCTCCACCTCGAAGCAGCCCCAGCAGCAACCGATCGCCCAGGCCGCAAAGTCGCAGTCGCGACCACCTACCGCCCCGCTCCTCACGGTCGCCGCCCCTCTCCAGGGGAAGAAGGCGAAGTCAGGAGTGGGAGCCGTCGATGGCCGAACCGAGGCCATCACAATGCTCGTGGAGATCCTGCAGGAGATCCTTGCCGCCACCCAGTCGGGACAGAGCCCTGTCCCGATCATCCTCAGGAGGCTAGCAGACCTGTATAGCGTTCACTAGCCAACTGAGGATCATACACTGGAACGCCGACGGGCTCTCCGGAGCCAAGAAAACCCTGCTGCGACAACTTCTGGCCGAGAAGAAGATCGACGTAGCCCTGATCTCGGAAACCCACCTTAAGACGGGCGACCGCCTTAATATACCAGGCTACGTCGCTTACCGGAAGGAGGAGACTAACCTACTCGGACGCGCCTACCGGGGACTGGCCGTCCTAGTGAAGCGCCAGGTCATTCACCAGCCGCTGCCTGTACCGACGACTCTTCGGTCGTCATACGCCCTCGGCGTGGAAATCTGCGTCGACCGCCACCCTCTGCGTGTGTTTGCCTTCTACAAGCCGCCAACCTCTCGTCTCGCAGTGGCTGATGTCCACGATCTGTTGGACTCGCCACTGCCCACGATCGTAGCCGGCGACTTCAACTGCAAGCACACTGCATGGAACTCCATGAGGACCTGCCCTGATGGGCAGAGACTCCACACCGACGCAGAAGACCAAGGATACGAGGTGCTGGGGCCAGAGACCCCGACGCACTATCCGTACGCGGCAGCCTACCTCCCGGACGTCATCGACCTTATGGTAATACGCGGCCTGACCACCTGGCCCGCGCAGGACGTCCTGAATGACCACCTCCTTTCCGACCACCAACCCGTCTTGGCAACCCTGGACTTGACACCGACTCGGACGGTGCCGCCCTCGCCTCGCAGACGACAGGATTGGGATCGATATGCAACCTACATGAATGAGCACACTCCGTCCTTCCCCGTGACATCACCGGAGGAAGTCGACCGACTCGCCGAGGAACTCACTTCATGTATCACCGCCGCCCTGACCGACTCCACCGCCGAGACCGGCGCCAGTCAGGAACGCCACAAGCAGAGGATCCCCGCATTTATCCTGTCCCTTATCGAGAGGAAGAGGAAACTGCGTCGACATTACCAACGCACACGATGCCCCACCATGAAGTCCCAGCTAAACTCCCTCGCCGAGAAGATCTCGCAGAGCCTCGCGGCTCATACCGAGGACTCTTGGCTCGAGTATATCGAGTCAGCTGGTGAGGAATGGAACGACATCCACCGCCTGTGCAGAAGGATAACCAGAAGACCAGCACCCATTCGCCCTCTTCTAGCCGGTGATGGCACCCCACGTTACCGAGCCGAAGATCGAGCGAAGATCTTTGCTGACCACCTGGAGACGCAGTTCAGGCCAAATCCGTCCGACGACCCCGAGCACGAAGCAGCTGTAGAGCAACACCTGGCGGACTACTTCGCCACGCCCATAGCTCCAGACGAAGAGCCCATCATCCTCACGCCCGGCAGGGTTCAGAGGATGATTCGACGCACCCCGCTGAAGAAGGCGCCCGGCCCCGACCGCATACCGAACGAAGCGCTACGCCACCTACCCCCGCGAGCCATCGCGACGTTGGCGCGGCTCTTCAACGGAGTCCTGCGAGTCGGCCATTTCCCACGCCCCTGGAAGCAGGGCCGCGTCATCATGATTCCCAAGCCCGGGAAGAACGTCCTTCGTCCTGAGAGCTATCGGCCCATCACGTTGCTGCCCACTATCTCGAAAGTCTTCGAGAAGCTGCTTCTGCCTCACCTGACGCCCCACATTCAGCCACGCGACGAACAGTTCGGCTTCCGTCCAGAACACTCGACGACGCTCCAGCTTGCCCGCGTGCTGCACCACGCTACAGCAGCCTTCAACAAGAAGGAGCACACGGTCGCTGTGTTCCTGGACATGGAGAAGGCGTTCGATCGCGTATGGCACCCCGGCCTCCTCTACAAGCTGTCCACGTCTACTACTCCGCGTCGAGTAGTGAAGACTGTGGCCACCTTCCTGGAGAATCGCCGCTTCCACGTGGCGGTGGAAGACATAACGTCAACCGACCGCGCGATTCTTGCCGGAGTGCCCCAAGGGAGCTGCCTCTCGCCTGTGCTGTACGGGCGGTACACAGATGACATCCCGGTGAGCGAGGGCATAATGCTTGCGCTATACGCCGACGACGCTGCCTACATCACGTCATCCATCCGCCTGTCACACGCAGCGCACAAAGCCCAGAGCGCGCTAGAGGCCGTCCCTCCCTGGCTGAAGAAGTGGAGGCTGTCAGCAAACCCGACCAAGACCCAGGCGATTGCCATCTCCCGCAAGGTGCTGATGCCGCCGCGTCTCACACTCCTGGGACAAGCCGTGGAATGGTCCCCGACGGTGAAATACCTAGGGGTAACCATAGACCGCCGCCTCACCATGGCACCGCACGTCAAGAACGTGATCGCCCAGACGCGTGCCGCTCGCACCTTACTTGGCCCGATCCTGAAGTCCCGGCTATCGCTACGTGTGAAGCTAGGCGTGTACAAGACTTACGTCCGATCACGCCTAACATATGCAGCCCCCGCGTGGTACGCGCTGGTGGGAGAGTGCAATAGAAAGCGACTCGAGTCCCAACAGTCGCTCTCACTTCGCACCATAGTCGACGCCCCGCGCTACGTGCGGAACGACGTGATAGCCCGGGACCTGAAGATGGAACCGCTACGACAATTCGTAGCTCGCCTAGCAGACCGGATGTTCGGGCGCGCGGACCAGTCGCGCTTTGGCCACCTCCGTGGCATAGCGCCGTACCATGCGCGCCCGCCCGACCACAGGGGCCTGCCGCGCGAGCTCGCGCCCGCAGCCCCCACCACACCGGACTGACCCCCCCCTCGGACTAGACACCACCCTGGCACCGGTTGACGATCGCTAGCTGGGCTTCCCCCAATGGGGTTCCACCTGGCTGGCTCGATCTCGCCGGTGTGAAGATGACCCGGACAAGACCACAGGAGCTCACAAAGCTCCCCCCCAACGACCCAGCCATTTTCATGGCCGGCGGTAGAAACCGCTGAAAGGGGCCAACGCCCTGACCAGCATCCCCAGATCCCCCTCGGGGGTTTCTGAGATGACGTCCTGATGATGAGGAGTCATTCTGTTACGAAGCGCCAAGCAGTTACTAACAGGAATAGAAGCTAGTGTTGCCCGATACGAATGAAGGTAGACGTACTTGTTTTATCGCTAAATTGTGCTTTGTAAAATAAATGAATTCGATTAACTTGGTGTTTCCCTTTCACTTTCGATCATAGGAGAAAAAGTGTCCCAAACTTTCTATACATTTTTCAAATCTTCCCTTTCGTCGCCGCCATACAAAATCTATTAATAAAATGAAAACGGTATGTAAAATGTTGAGACAGTTTTTCTGCTACTAGAATCGAATAAGCTCGCGTCGAGTAGAAATCAGATAAAATTTTCCCATTAAAAAAATATTGTGTTTCCGCCATGAAGGCCGCAAAAATATCTGACATAATCTTATTTGTACGGTCAAGAGCGTGTCACATATTTTTGCGGCCTCCATAACGGACCAAATTAAACTGCTGACTGAACCAAATTAAAGTCTATAAACTTATTGTGATACCTTTATCACAATAAATGCTGCATTCTACCACCGCACCGCTCGCCGTCGGCAGGGTGTTCACCCGCATACCCTGGAGCCTAAATGGTCTCGTACCGTGCGGTTTATGAGGAACTTCCTCCCGCGGACGCTCCGGCTGTGGAATGAGCTCCCTGCCACTGTTTTCCCAAAGGACTACAATATGGGGTTCTTCAAAAAAGGAGTGTTAAAGTTTTTAAAGGGTCGACAACGCGCATGTAACACCCCTGGAGTTGCAGGCGTCCATAGGCTACGGTGACCGCTTACCATCAGGCGGGCCGTATGCTTGTTTGTCACCGTCGTAGTATTAAAAAAAAATAAAGGTATAATAAATAATTAAAGGTATAATCTTTATTCGGTATATAGCAAATACATGCGTTTTTTAAACGCGTAGCGCCGTCTGATAGCTGGATACCTAGATATTCAGGACGCTTGCCTTGTTTTTTTGGACCTAACCAAAGCTTACCCAATGCACTTAAAAAGTTAGTACTAGTTGATGTGAGAGGAATCGTTTTGGATTGGTCCAGCAAAGTCCAACTCAACGTGTGAATGTGAATATTGACAATGATGTAAGCATCTCTATGAATATCAGTTTCAGTGTTTCTCAGGGTAGTGTTATAGCACCAATATTGTTTAACATTACTATAAACTTGCTACGAGTCTATCGCGTATTTAGTTTATTTTACTTAATATTCCGACGTTTCGACACAGTTTTATGTGTCATAGTCGCGGAGTGGTTTAAAGTGACATTCCACCGGGTATGATTTCTAGGAATAGTGCCGTTGAAACTTCATTGTTTCATCAGCCAAGCTGCGACCATGACACAAGCAACTGTGTCGAAAGTCGGTATACTAAGGTAAAGTAGCTAAATTCGCGATAGACCCATATATTATGTACAAAACGTCAAAGTTTAAAGTGTTATAATATTGTTTAATGTTTACATCAAATGGGTTCTGTGACGGCGTTACTCGTACTTTACTTTCTCTACCTGAAGCAGTCGATCGGTCGGAACTCGCTCCGTATGAAATTAACTTTCTATGAAGAATACGTTACTTACGACTTCCGTATAGGGCTGTCATCATTGTCCCTCTGCTCCAACAATATCCTCAGGTAGTAATCGCCGATCTTGACCTCATTCTGAAGACATTGGTAGTGCACTTCTAGCTCGGCGTGATTCCATGAGGTAAGGGTGTCGCCACACACCTCTCGGTCTGAGGTGAACGCACGCAGCTCGTTTTCTAGTGCATTTCGGAGTTCCTCGCGAGTCTGGTAAAGGAAAATGGAGTTTACGACCTCAGCTATACGCTGGTATAGTTATGCGGGTTCCTTGCAAGCATCCTATATAACAAATGTGTGTGTGTGTGTGTGTGTGTGTGTGTAAGTAATAGGCTAGAAGACAAAAAAAACTAATTAGTCCGTCTGTTAGATTATTAAAAAATATTCGACACGTATTTTTTCTTTTGTTCGTCAAATGAAAAACGACGGAAATACAGCGCTTGAAAGTTTCGCGTGACGTCACAATCGAGTACGATTCTTACTCTAAGGTGACGTCACCGGCCCCCATCACGGAACTTTGACGCTCTTCATATTCGTCAATTTTAGTTATCTTGAAAAAGGAAAAAATACGTGTCTAATAATTTTTGATGATCTTTCTGGCGGACTAATTAGAATAATAGTTTTTCAACCTAGTCATCATCCCTATTGTAGGTGGCACTGACCGTGTGGTTCCATATGAGGTTGGGCAGCGCGTGGTCGCGATGGAACTGGTAGTAGAAGAGCGGCCAGTTGGCGCTGGACTTGAGCCGCTCGCGGCGGCGCCGGAGCACCACGGGGCGGTCGCGCGCCGCGTCGCGGGCTAGGGTCCCCATTGTAGGTGGCACTGACCGTGTGGTTCCATATGAGGTTGGGCAGCGCGTGGTCGCGATGGAACTGGTAGTAGAAGAGCGGCCAGTTGGCGCTGGACTTGAGCCGCTCGCGGCGGCGCCGGAGCACCACGGGGCGGTCGCGCGCCGCGTCGCGGGCTAGGGTCCCCATTGTAGGTGGCACTGACCGTGTGGTTCCATATGAGGTTGGGCAGCGCGTGGTCGCGATGGAACTGGTAGTAGAAGAGCGGCCAGTTGGCGCTGGACTTGAGCCGCTCGCGGCGGCGCCGGAGCACCACGGGGCGGTCGCGCGCCGCGTCGCGGGCCTGCGCGCGCGCGGGGCCGCCGGCGCGGGCCGCCCAATGCTGGAGCGCCAGTTGGGCGTAATGCTGTAATGGAACATTCGTTTTATACTCTGACAAACCTATAGTCTGACAAGCCAACGTTCGCAGTGATAATACTACCGTAAGAAAGAGACAGGGTGATGCTCTCTATTCTACTGTTACTGCGCTCGCTTGCTTGTCAGACTATAATAGCACAGCGTAGGGATGTATTCTATACAGTGTTGTAACTCCGCGCATTTTCGGGTCATCGATTAGGGGCGCGCGGCGAAGTGGGAGGGGAGGAAATTCTATGCCGCCGAATTTCTATGAAAATTCGGCGGTCTATTTTAAGGGGTGTCATATGGAAATTAGTTTGCCAATCGGACTGTTAAATGTGAATGTATATGAAACATAGTATATTTTAATTGTTGAAAATTAGTGGCTCATTAAAAAGACATTTAGATTCGATAAAAATCGATTAGTGAGGATTTGAGAGGTTACTCATAACGAATAGGTTAAAATCAATAAAAACGGCTTAAAATCTTCAATTTCTAGAGTTAACATCTAATCGTGACAAAAATCGATATCTGAGGATCCGAGAGGTTCTTTCCCAAGTAACACACCGAAGCAGTATAACAACCATATAATTGCATTTCTGAAGAGGTTTGGCATTTTGAATAGAGCACCATAGTAGCCGTATAAACGTCCATACGGTTGGTTGATATAATGCTAAATTGGGCACAAATTAAACAACCTTAGACCCTAAATAGGCATTATTGTGGCCAATGAAATTGCAAATGACATTAAAGAAGCATTATTATGGTCAATAAAGTTGCCAATAGAATTAAAGAAGCATTACATCGGTCAATACATTTTCCGATCGCATTATATAAGCATTATATTAGAATATTGTTGATACCGAAGATGCTATAGGATTACAAAAGCATTATACTAGCATTACAATGTGCTAAAAAAATATTAGAACAATTTAAGTGTTCACAGTTACAGTGTATACAATTGTTATGAATAACTGATATAATGCCCCAGGCTCGGTGATCCTGTATAAGAGTTTATATGGAGCTTACACTGTACAAAAGTCTATTATTCCTATCTTAAAATGCTTCCTGTGTTACTTTTATAACGAATCTAAAGTGAAAATTGCGAGAAAGGGCCGCCATCTTGGATTTCTTCTGTTTTATACGATCGCGATCGATCGGGGTAAAAATCTGTCTGTCAGTTGATAATTTAAGAGATGTCATTTATTAGATTGTAAACAAATAATACAGGGGAGGTGCAAAACAATAATAATAAATGTATAATTTTATACCTCATTTAAAAACTGTCGTATTTTTGATGAATTAGGTACCATGCTTATATTCTCCTACTTCGTCTACTACCAGTGGTCCTATGTCATTTTTTTACAAGCTTTTATTCAACTTGCAGTGTATGTTGGTTTGTTAGGGCCAAATCCTGCAAGCTGAATTTGCCTGACTTCCCGTTATTCGAATAAGTTGTAACTTTACAAGCTTATGTAGGTTAGTATATAGTTCGAGAAATATAAATTGGTAACTTTTTATCTAGGGAGAGAGGGAGAGAGGGCGCTAGTGTGCCACCGGTAACATCAGCTCTATATATTATCACTATTTAAAAATAACTTTGTGGATTAAAACCCCGAAAAAGCAGTAAAATCTTCGGCGTGTAGTACAAGGAACCGTGTGAAATAATAAAATGTGGATATAAACAGTAAAAATGTGAAAAAAATCATCGAAGTGGTGGTGTTGTTGTTAACATTGACGATTAACATTAACTTACAATCATTATGGAACTATAGTGAACGTGAATCTAAGTGTGTGCACTAAAATCCAAGAAATCGAACTTATTCGAAGCGAACTTATAGACTAAAGAGTGAAAACTATTTATTATAACACAAAAAATTAAATTGCGAAATTATACTTCGTACCCTCGTATTGAAAAATCATACCACACATCAAGAAGTACGCATCTATCTCGCTAGAGGACACTTTTATCAATAACTGAATACTGCCATCTATTATATTTATCAAAAACTACTTCGACTACAAATTACTTAGCACAAAATTTAGTACAACGGTGGTATCACAGAGGGCACAAAAACTTAAAGATGGAGGAGATCAAAACAATGTTAGAAAAAATTCAGGCGGATATGTCTCAATTGAAAACCGACAACAAAGAAATGGAAAATAGGATACTGCAGAAATTAGACAGTAAATTTGATGGATTAGAAGAAAAACAAAAAATATTAGAAGAAAAAGTAGAAAAACAAGATAAAAAAATGCAATTTCTAGAAAAAGAATTGAAGAAGAGAAATATTTTGTTTTTTGGTGTTGCGGAAATGGAATCAAATTACGAAAAACTGGAAAATATTATACTAAATATAGTTAACGACACTATGAAAATACATTTAAACAGAGATGAGATCGAGGCGGTTTCTAGACGGGGTAAGAAGGAGGAAAATAAGATCCGGCCAATCGTGGCAACTTTCACCACGCTTGGAAAAAAAATAAAATTATTAAAAACCAAAAAATCCCTCGAAAAAACGCAGATTTATATTAAAGAGGATTTCCCCCTTGAAATTTTGGAAAAACGCAAACTTTTACTGGAAGAGATAAAAAAATTAAAGAACGACGGAAAAACGGCAGTTTTAAAATACGATCGAATCGTTATGCTGAGCCACAGAAAAAATAAGCCTGCGAGTGAAAACCAAAAAAATGAGCCAGTAAGTGATAACCAGGAAAATGAGCCAGTGAGTGAAAACCAGGAAAATGAGCCAGTGAGTGAAAAACCGAAAAATAATAAACGCAACCTATCATCCTCCCCGGAGACCTCGAGCGCGACGACCAGCAACGATTCGGCCAATCGGTTAAACAAAAGAATAAAACTGGCGCAAACGGCACTCTGACGTCATATTGGCTGCGCAAACCCACGACACCGCCATCTAATAGCAACAACAATTTATAGCAATCAGAAATGAAGCCTCTCTCAACCAAACTTCCAACACGGCTGGTCACCGCGGAAGGTTATGACCAAAACCCCCCAAAGAAAAATACTTTAAAAATATGCACTTTCAACGTAAGAACATTATCATCGGCTCAAAGACTAACTGAACTAAAAGCAGCTTTAGCAAACATAAACCACGACATAATAGGACTGAGCGAAATCCGCCGATTGGGTGAGAATATCATTGAGGACGAGGATTATATACTCTACCACATAGGCAAAACAAAAGGTCTGTATGGTGTGGGTTTTTTAATAAAGAAAAATATAAGAATAATATTACAACATTTACTGGTGTATCGGAAAGAGTCTGCATACTTGAAATTGAAATAGAGAATATGCCGCTTGCAATAATCCAGGCTTACGCGCCGACTGAAAGTTCGTCGCAAGAAGATATTGATATTTTCTATGAAGACTTAGCAAAAGCGCACGAATCGGTGTCAACCTCAAAGAAACATTTAATCTCCATGGGCGATTTCAACGCACAGATCGGGATACCTAAGGCACACGAACACTCGGTTATGGGCCATTACGGATACGGACACAGGAGCATTCGCGGCAACAGGCTTATTCAGTATGCATTTGAATATAACTTAAAAATTGTAAACACAATGTTCCAAGTAAAAAACAACAATAAATGGACATGGATGTCTCCTGACAAAAAAACTACGAACGAAATTGACTATATCCTGACCACGACGCCTTACCTATTCTCAAACTACGAAGTACTCTCCTCAGTCCCCTTTGGATCTGACCATAGAATGATTAGAGCTACAATTAACATGAAAACAAAGAAAAAAAACAGACGCAACTTTTCAAACCCACCGGCAACGCTGAAGTCGTCAAACGAAAGGGAAAATTACCTGGAAAACCTGAAAGAGTACGTGCCAGAACTCATCGCAACATCCGACAGACATACAGCCGATGAATACTGTAAAAAAATTATACATTGTATATGTACGAGTTTAAAAAATACGAAAATAAAAGAAAAAAGAATGATATTATCACAGGAAGTCTTAAATCTCATGAAAGAAAGATCGGAGTTACAAAACAAATCCAAGCTCGATACGTTTGATAGAGACAGGTTGAAAAATCTATATAAAATCACAAACAAAGAAATAAAAAAATGCTACAATGAGTACAGAATGAACACCATACGAAGACATCTAGATAAATCAAGATCCGTAAAAAAGGCATATAAAGAATTAAATAATTCAAAAAAATGGATTCCGTCCCTTCAATCAAGCTCTACTAAATGTAAGTCTCGACTAGATATTATAAAAACAGCTACAGATTTTTACACAAAACTGTACAGTCAAACACAGTCATCGCAAACACGTACTACGGAACATCATAAACATGCCACCTTCACAGTTCAAGAGTTCACGGAGCCCGAAATCTTAAAGCAAATTAAGAGACTCAAACCAGAAAAAAGCCCAGGACCGGATGGAGTTACCAACGAGTGTATCAAACATGCGAAAACGCTTTTATTGACACCTATTAAGATATTATGGAACAAAATATTGTGCGAAGAAGCTGTTCCAAAATCATGGGCAGAGTCGGAAATAATACTACTCTACAAAAAAGGCGACCCGTTGGACATCGGCAATTATCGCCCAATAAGCCTCATGTCCTGCCTATACAAATTATTTTCTTCGTGCTTGCTAGACAGAATATCACTAGACATAGACGCACATCAGCCGATTGAGCAAGCTGGGTTTCGGAGCGGCTTTAGCACGATGGATCACATACAAGTCGTCGATCAGGTGATAGAAAAATACCTAGAATTTCGGAGACCGCTGTATGTAGCTTTCATCGACTACAAAAAAGCCTTCGACTCGATATCGCACACCAGTATTTGGGAGGCTCTGGAGTCGCATAATATAAATGAAAAATATATAAACATCATAAAAAACATTTACGCAAACAGTTCAAGCAGGGTGAAACTGGACAGAACGGGAACAAAATTCGAAATAAGAAGAGGAGTGAGACAGGGCGATCCAATCTCACCAAAATTATTTATAGCTGTCTTACAGCACGTCATGGAACACTTACCCTGGGAAAAGCAAGGCATAAATATCAACGGTACTTTCCTAAGTCATCTAAGATTTGCCGACGACATTATACTGTTCTCTGAAAACGCGCTACAATTAAATAAAATGATAAACGAATTGCATATAGCTAGCGTTCAAGTTGGCCTGGAAATGAACTTTGATAAAACGAAACTGATGACTAACCACGACACTACACCAATTTCTATTGACAGCGTACCCCTCGAGTTCGTCGAAAAATATATCTACCTAGGCAAAATGATATCATTCAACAAGGAAAGAAATATCGAAGAAGTAGAACGGCGTATAGCACTCAGTTGGAAGAAATATTGGGCTCACAAAGAAATAGTTAAATCACAACTACCTATGTCATACAAAAAAATTATTATGGATTCAGACATACTTCCATGCCTCACTTACGGATGCCAAACATGGACGTTTGATCAGAAAATAAAAAATAAAATTCTAACGACCCAGAGAAAGATGGAGAGAAGCTGTCTTGGAATAAAATTAAAGGACAGAGTGCAAAATAAACTTATTCGTAAGAAGACAAATATTACGGACGCCTTAACTTTCTCACTAAAACGAAAATGGACGTGGGCGGGTCACGTGGCCAGATACAGTGACGATAGATGGACCATCAGAGCAATAAAATGGTCTGGACCGCGGGGCTCGAGAGCAAGAGGCCGCCCGCGCGCCAAGTGGGCGGACGAGATAGTAGCTATAGCAGGACAAAGGTGGTTCGACACGGCCACAGACAGGGACACCTGGAATACTTTGGGGGAGGCTTTTACCCAGAAGGGGTCCACACATTTATAAAATCTAAGTTACTTTAATTTAATATTTTTCAATCGTTTTTATTTTTAGTTTTTCGTTTAATAACTTATTTTTCTGTTTTGTATTTAACTTTTTACTCATATGTGTGTGGAATTAAATAAAGCTTTTTTATTATTATTATTTATTATAACTTTTTATCTACTTTGCGATCTTTTGTTCGGCTTAAACACTTACCGGTCAATGAGAACTCGAGCACCCATATCTATTGTTCATAACAGCACTAATGCTTTATTTAAGTATATAATGTTATGGTACCATCGAACTAATCGGATGATATAGACCGGAGGTGGTAATAGGGACTCTGTGATGAAACAACCAAACCCCTTTATGATTGGATTGCTTTGAATTGCCTCGATGAGTATAAGTTGACCGTGGAAAGGAAAGTATTTCTTGGTTCCTCTAAAGGATGGCTGCAAGAGATCGCTTATCGCTTTTTAACGATAAGACCGCCCGTTGTTTACTTCCTTTCGTTTGCTGTATTTTCTGTACAAATTTCTATTGAGGTGTGCAATAAAGTGCATTTGTATTGTACAGTCAGAGATAAAAGCTGGTGGATGAATCAACTATTTCTTGTTGTTACTCTGTCCCGTCTGCCAGGAGACAAATGCAGCACAGTTTGTTAGAAGAAACGTTGCAGTATGTTCTACTCATATGTTTGTTACATGGACCATCGGAATATAACTACCAATGAGAATTTGAATGGCATAAAATCATAATTTTAAAACGAACGTAACCGTGGCAACTAGTGAAAATAAAATAAAAATAAAATGTCATTTACCATTATTGTACCACATAACCCATATAACATACACATACATTTATTTAGCCTAGATTAATACATTATTATAGAGAAAAGACCAGGAACATTACCTATATAATCCAAAAAGAAATGGTTGATTAACTCTGGTATCAAAAATTTTAGTTTTGCCAAAAAACTTATTGTATATGAACTTACCTCCAAATGTTTCTCGACGTATTTGACCTGCCGCTCCAGCGCCTCCCAGTGCGCAGCCCGGGGCTTCACTGAAGCCTGCGCCAGCTCCAGGTTGTCTCTCTCGTTGATACGGTCCGCTTCTAGCGCTGCGGCCGGCGGCGCTTCTGTTGATTCGAGGAATGCTAGGAGGCCGGATGGCTGAAAATAATACAAACTTTATACCTTGCTTGGGCAACCCTAAGCCCATAAATATGCCTGGTAGAGAAGCCACCACTCATGGGCGTTTTCAGAAAAAAGTGCACCCTTTTAATGAAAGTGGGTCCTCAATTTTCCATACAAAAATTTTTTGTCAGTTTTGTAACGGCCCATACGAAATGTATGAAAAAATGCGTTACAAAGCTGACAAAAAAAAACGGGACACTCTTTTTCTTTTTTTAAATCAATACTTCAATAGTACTCGTGTTTCTGGTTATAAAAAACCCAAAACTTCCTATATTAAAAAAAAAAAAACGAAAATGGTACCCTATTTTTGAAAATGCCCTCATACAAAGTGGCTGTAAAGAATGGCAGCAAAATAAGGGAAAATTTTACGACACGGTACTCACGGTTCTTTTATTATGGCTATGCGTTTCAAAGTACTCATCTGATCACAACTGTACTGACTAAGTCACAGTCACTTACCATGATACGTTTAAGTAGGTTATGCGCCGGCGCGTGATCTACCAACCACAGTGCTACCAGATGCCTGGCCAGATGTCTGTGGTGCAGCCTGGCGCCAGCATACCTGCGGTAGAACAATTCAAGCGTGTTCAATTCAATCACTGAAACAGTTTACATTTAGACATAGGAACCGCCGGAATATGCGCGCCGTGTCCAGGATTACTGCCTTCTGCATCTGACACTTGATCCAACCATAACTTCATAGCGAGAGCTTCTCAAATGTTGGTCGTAGCTCTCCGCTATAAGACCCTTCGCCGAAAGGCTGTTGGGCATGTTGATTGTTTTAATCATATGTAGGAAATAAATGTAAATATCTCACAATGCTGTCAATAGATGTCGTGGTAAAGCCGCCTCTGCCAACGCCAGCGCTTGCATCCGCGAGCCGACGCCAGAACCGCCTTCTTCTACTAGCGCTCGGAGAACCAGCCCAGCGCCTTTCACGATTGCCATCGACGGGTGCTGCAATACAACTTGGTTTTATTCTACTTTGAACCAATGAAATAATTAAAAAAGAAACATTTCGAAGATTCTTAAAAAAACTGTTTTTAATTTAGGCATATTCCCTGAATCTGCCAATCCGCACCAAGCCCCCCTTCAAAACTGAGAACATCGAAGTCATAAACCCGTCCTTCACTTCCTTACCAAGTAAAGGGAGTGTCAAAAAGAGATGTATATATGTTTGTTATTTCTCCGATTCCGTAGGTTGTCAACAGTTTTGCTGATCTCTTTTGATGCAATTCGTCCAAGCAGCCAAATTTAATACATCGTTGTAATTTGGTAGTCGTTATCAATGCATTACAACTTAACTTGGTCGCATAATTTGATAGTGGACTAGTTAGACTTGCGACATTTGAGAAATCCACTGCCATGTTCAAGGCCGCTCCAAACTGTTAACATTTGACAGTTATCGTACTACTTCCATGCTTTAGTTATTCTTCCGTGATCCGCACCACCACTAATGCACCGCTTCCAGCAGTGTATTTTAACCATAGTAAGATATCACTTACCTCAAACAGTTTAAACAGCACTCTGCCTCTATTGGCGACCATTTCTAGAAGTTGATCGAACTGCTTCCCGTCCGTAGTTTCGCTGTATGGTACGCAGAGAGCGAACGTGAGGAAATCCAGCATGGCTGCCACCACTAGCGCGCCGCTGCCTGCTGTCTGTAAGATAAGAAGTGAGAAGGTTTTTATGAATTTCACAAATAAATCTCACCGTTAGCGCAGAACCTTTTATATTAATGTAGCAAATGTTTCACACAGGATACATCCAGTACGCGAAATTGTTTTATTTTTCTACAGTATCAGTGGTCAATCTTTTCTAATTTAAGCACAGTCAAAGACAATTATACTGTCTCTTTTTTTATTATAGTTATCTTGAAACAGGGAAAAATACGTGTCTATTTATTTTGGATAATATTTCTGACGAACTGAATAATAGTTTTTCAACCTAGTCGTCATCTCTATTCGTGGGACCTTTTGTCCAATACTTACAACATGCTCCGCCCACATGGACAGCAAGCCCTCCAAGAAAGCCTGCGTAGCCAACATGGAAGCCTTGTTCAGCTGCTCCTGCCGCAAGTCGGGCTCGTGGTGCATGGGTTGCATGAGCGCGCAGGCCGCGTCCAGCGCCGCGTGCGAGCACGCAGCGGATCCGCGGCGGAGGGCACCGACCACCGCCGACCCGATCCATTCGCGGAATCTAAGCAATAGGTGAAGTTACGAACCAAAAAAAAAAGGACTCGGTTCTAAATAATTGCCTAAATTGTTTTCGCCGAATATCACTTAGTAAACAAGTTTGCGCATAATTTCATTTCCATGAATGGCCAAATCCCAAATTAGCACTTTGTTGAAATTTGGTAGTGAAATAATTACATAAACACAACAATCACTACACAAATGTCTCATGTTTATAGGATTTCACACCCCAGTCTGGCAGTCTGTTTTTGATGCTGCAGTGTGGCTTTATTTTATATTATTCTACTCTACATACCCCGGTAATGCTGTAAAAATAGTCAATCCAGCTTAGCGCGTGAAACAGCGTCTCCAGCTCCATTGGCGGTAACTTGCCGTTTGTATTGATGATATTTCCAAAATATGACACTAGTATATGATTATTAGAAATGAGTATATTCCACGTACCCCGGTAGCGCTGTAAAAGCAGCGAATCCAACTTTGCTAGCGCACAGCCGCCTTAGCGCGTGAAACAGCGCCTCCAGCTCTCTCGGCGGCAACGTAGCGCTTGTAGAGGTGCTGTTCACAAGAGCGCTTAAAGCTCCTGTTATTAACTTCTCTTTGTTCTCCGCGAACAGGCGCTGAAAATATCGATGCTTTGAAACTACAACATTTAGAGCATGGAATGCAAAATTTGTAAAACGTGTTTTCTGTACTTAGACCTTTTTTTCGCCAGCTACTCGTACAGTGCAACAGAAAAGTGTCAGAAAGTGTCGTCCCGTTTTCTTACAAATATTGATTTGAAAGGGACGACACTACGATGTTGCCACTTTTCAATTTCTACCTTTTTCTGTCGCACTATACTTGCAAATTTATACAGGTAAGACTAAGTGTAACAAGTACAATCTCATGCTATGTTTCGTGTGACTCATGATTGACTACGGCGGTATACACATCGGATGCGGAACCGCACGCTCAGACGTGCGAGTGAGATATCTTATCTACGTGCATAGAGATGTCACGCTCACACAGGGGAACGGCGTGCGGAGCTACACCGATGTGATAACCACGTATGGTCTACACGTATTATTTACAGGTCTCTGTAGGAATTATCTCAGGAAGGTGGACTACTTTGTTAAAATTTATCTAATTTGATTATCCATTGTCTGTCTATGTCTGTTTATCCCCAATAGAGAAAAATAGATAAGTAAGAAAAAGAGCATTGAATCTATTTCTAACTTTCTTCAGTATAAAATAATAATAGAGCATATCTAATTTACTATTAGCCCAAAAGAAACAGTATAATGTATGCATTTTTTTTTTACGTAGAAAAAAGAGATTCAGAACTTTGGACCAAGTGGCAAAACAATCTGTTTTTGTGTACCTACATTGTAAGCTGGCAACCTTGTGCTCAAACTGCAAGAGTTAGTGTTAAACCCAAAAATATATATAGGGGACTTACTATATCCCATGTAAGTATCCGCCACAACAGGGAAGGGGCCTACAAGGCACAAACAAATCAAAATGGCAAACAAAACATGATGCTAATCAAGAGCAAATTAAAATGCACGTGGGTAGCGGGTGGGACATGCACGATAAATCGATATGATATATGCAGTGTCTTCGAGCAACAAGGGCTTCCAACAGAAGGGAGACGGCATTGCGACATCCTACTTCCTTTCCTTACCGGCATGTACTACGGCAGAGGGGAAACGTTACGTATGCGGACTCTCCACCCTGTGTTGCTTGAAGGTACTGGTAAATAAAGTCTATAGTTTATTTCATATGGGAATTTTAAGAATGTAAACAAAGAAAATCACGGAAATTAGTAATTTGGCTAATGAAATACAACATTTTGTATCTAAGTATATTAGTATGTCTAATACTCACGGGAGTTTTCTATTTAAAATTTTGTATCTACTATGGAATTATGGTTGGTTTGGTTTGAAGATAAGATCACGTATTTAAATCCCCATACGGACGGAACAAACTATAGCTTGTGATTGACTGATGGTATACAGACCAGCCACAAAACATAAACGCTGGTTAAATGCCTGCATTCAGAGAGAGATTCAAAAATAAAAATAATTGATGAAAACATGTTGCGAGTGGCTAAGAAATATTATAATTCAACAAAAAAGTTTCGGGGTTATATAAACTGTGATGTTCTAATACTACTCATTCAATAAAAAAAATGCAAAATGTTTTATTATTCATCCATCACGCACTAAAAAACCGTAAATGTTAGTATGTAAAAGCTGTTAAAGTAAGGTAGTCTTTCAGGAAAACGAGCTTTATTTGTACGAGATAAAGGCCTTTATTACTGAGACTTAAGTGATAGTGTCTTAAAATTTGTCTTTATGTGATGTTAAATAAAGATTTTACATGTCTATTGAAATTGAGATGATCACAATTATGTGATAAAACAATTAACTATATACATAGGTTGTTTCTATACACAATATACAGTTACATACCTACAATAATATCTGGCACAAGCAAACGGCTGAGAATATTTCAAACAGGTCTTATTTGACTGTCCACACGGGTTTAGGAAACTAAATGGCATCTAATTCCCGAGCCAGAAAGATGTAGTGTAGTATTATGATCTATTGACGCCAGTTCCTTTTTCCCTTAAGCAAAACGAGATCATGTCACACTTTCGTTTTCGTGCATGGTGGAGCCATAAGATGTGTACATATCCATATTTTTACTTATTTGGTTGTGCAAGTTATTATTGCAGGCGACTATAGAATGCGTTGGGCTAAGATTTAAAGGTTTTTTTAGCGGGATGTGATAAAAAGGCGACCATAATGCTACCCGCATAAGGGCGATTGTTTGTCATACCCCGTACAAAAAAAAACCTTTGAAACTTACCCAACGGAGTACTCACTGTAATTGCTAGTAGCAATTGTAAGTATAAACAAACTTACATCAGCACTGACGGAATAGTTAAGACCGCTGTATCCGACATTGGCGTTAAATCGCTCGATCACCTCCGCTCGCGTCATGCCTACTGGGTTCTGGAATAGTCTGTGGACAACCATATTGGAAATAGAACGCTTTGCAGCGGTAATATAATAAATAAATAAATAAATATTTGTGGGACAATTTTACACAAATCGACCTAGTCCCACGGTAAGCTCAATAAGGCTTGTGCTGTGGGTACTAGACGACGATATATATAATAGATATATACATATAAATACTTAAATACATAGAAAACATCCATAACTCAGGAACAAATATTCGTGATAAACACACAAATAAATGCCCTGACCAGGATTCGAACCCGGGACCTCCTGCTTCGTAGGCAGGGTCACTACCAACTAGGCTAGGAGGCCGTTAAATGTTAATATGATGTGTTACAATAAATAACTGTCAACCAAGAATGCTATGTACTCTTGTAAATGGGATTCACTTTGTTTGCATCAGTGCTGGATTTATCAATAGGCTAAGTAGGCTGAAGCCTGGGGCGGCAACATTTTAGGGGACGGCTAGTCACCGAATTTGGTCGTAGTTCATGTCATATTTCTCGTTAACAGCTTCAGCAATTAAAGCGTTAAAAGTAAAGAAACCGTCAGACAGTACTATTATCTACAGAGGACTATATTAATATACCTAGATTTATCCCCCTAGCTATCGAGTATTAATAAAAATTGTGGCGACAATACCAATTAACACACAAAGTCAAAATGGTAATCAGATTGGGAGACTTTCACTTTCAAAGACAGAAAGACGCGGGACTTAACTCAACCCACATCGGCAATCCCCACTTCGGGGAGACGTCATAGGATCGTGAAAATATTATTGTATCCTAGTTTTACTTTAATATTGATACCTGAGGTGGTTGGACTCGGTTTCTTCGTCGACCGGCTGGTGCAGAGGGCCTAACCGATAGCCGCGAGGTGTGGGGCCGGAGCGGACGTGGACGTCCCGCTGTCCGGCAGATCGGACGCCGTCCAAAAGGGATGCTAGCAACGCATCTCTGAAATACAAAAATAAATATTAATAAAAATTTCGAAAAACTCATTGTTAAAATCGCATTACAGTATTAGGAAGGTCCATTAACATCGATTTTACGAGCCAGAACTATATGAACATCGAAAATGGGCACTGAGGGAAAAACCTCTATATCATTCCAATAATCAAGTCTGACAGAGAGGGAGATACAAATTTTCGATCGTTCGATTTTCGCGGTACTGGACTAGGATTCGAACACACTATATTAGGATTGGAAATCGCATGCTACACACATTACGCACACGCTAGGCTACCAACTATACTCGTAATTGGACCATGCTGTCTTCCTGCCGAGTCTTACGTGAAGCATAACATTTTCATACAATGTCACTACTCACTACCAAGTGTGCTCTATTACTTATTCTACCCCGATCAAATATGTTCAGAAGTTAATTCAAATTCCTTACCTCTCCCCGGCCATGTAAGTGCGAGTCTGTCCATTCAAGTACTCGATGGAGAACTTCTGGGGGTGATCCCGGTCTCTGACCAGGGCGAAAACGTCGCTCAATGGACGAAGACACACGACCTAAAAGAAAAATAAGTTTTATTAGAAAGAAACTTATTTTTGATACTCAATTTTATCGCTGATTGTTAACAAGTTTAGAACCTCGCGTGATGTATGCCTGGATATTGACTGGAAGGGTCACATCTGTGGTGTACGAATATTCGTCCCAACGTGTTGACTCATTTAGATACTCGTACATTTTTAATGATGTTACAATCGAGCTGAGGGGTTTTCTAACTTCTGTGTTGGTGGTGGCCCTTCCTTCTCTACTCACCGAGTAAGTCTGTGGGTCTCGCTCTAATATGCATGTGTCGGAGAGACAGAGCGTCCGCCGCATGGGCTCCATGTGCCGCGCTGGGTTCACCTTGTGTACTATGAACTCGCTCAGCGAGGTCTGATGCTGGTCGCCACTAGAACAAGTTAAACAATCTCCATGAGAACGTTAATTGTAGAAATAGTACATTACATACCAAGGCCGTTTAAGTGGGAAATGCCTCGGATTGCATGTAATCGTCGGCCGAGGCGAAGCCGAGGTCGACTAACATGTGATCCGAGGCTTTCCCATTTACCGGCCGAGGTTTGTATACTATTTTTCAGCCCGACGGAGCCGGCAGGCGGCAATTTAGTTTTGCGTAAAGTGGCGCTTACCGGCCGGAGGACTGAAAATACTATTGAAGGATTTGATAGTGAAGTGTCCTGTACTTTAAAATCCTTCTGGTTTTGGCATACTTTGATATTTATATTATATCATATATTTTATATTAAGAAGGGTATTCATTTAAACAAATAGGATATTTTTTCGGTTCCATCACCTGCATCTTATCAAGGATCAAACACGACACAGAACTGGAAGACCATATATAGCGTCGAATTTGTTTGAAAATTTTGAGAACGTATAAACATGAGTGAGAAGCGCTTAAAGCGGACGCGGACAGTTCCGAAACATGTCGAGCTACTTTCGACTTTATAGACGTGAGTAACCCGATATAAGTATATTAATATGAACTATACATTGTTTCATCACTAGCAATTCCCTGCATTGTACAATTACGAAAAATTATCGCATCAGGTCAGTGAAAAAAAAAGAACTCGATCTAATTAGCCCACTAGATGACGCAACGATCACTCAACGAGTAATATTGTGTCAGTCGGTGCGCTCTCATGATTGAAACAAACATTACTTCATTACAGAATTCACAAGTACTGCACAAGTAACAGCTAATTTTCTATGAAAAAAAATAACATCAGTCACACGCAACCAAATTGGTGGTTTTCGGATTAAATGCTTGAGTTAGTTATTAACAAAAACATCATGCACGTGCCTTTAAAAATCGAGAAGTTTCCAACTCTGAGACGACGTCTAAGTAATCTCTGAGACTAAGGCTAAAGATCTTAGTACATTATTGCCTGATAGCGTCACTAACGCAACGCAAGTTCTATCTACTTTTACGACGCTTTTGAGTATGTAAAAAAATGTAAGTAGGTACTTACGAAGCTCCACGGATTAATGAACAATGAACTAATTTCGTTATCGTTCACACACTGAACTACCATTCGTGACTTCGGCAGTTAATGTTTTCGTGTCTTGGTTGGAAATTAGGTTTACGTGACAACATGTCATTTATACAAGCAAGACTCATCATTAAGAAAAGGTTATAAAAAAGGCAAAAAAGGCACAACGGATGTCGGAAGATTTGCGGAAAAAGCCCAGCGTGCGTAGCCAAGATGCCAATCGCTAACGCTCAGTCGCGAACGAAACGCAACTATCATTGTCGCACTAATAAGGAAGAGTGATAGAGAGAGATAATTACGATACGTTATACGTTATACGCACACAGGAAAACTAAGTAAGACTCATACCATCATACCTCATAAACGACTATTATTTAATTTCGTCCTTGGACACATATGGCTATTTGAGGAGCTTAGAGACGAAATCAATTAAAAAAGTCTAAAGATAGACTTTGCCTCCTTATGTGTTGTATCGCTTGTACAATGGGTTGTGTTCTGAAGAATTGAATAACATAACAATTGAATAACGTTGACACATGCCAACGCCCCCCAGCTGTGGAATGAGGTCCTTGCCCAGATTTTCTGGGGTTCTTAATAAGTGTACTAGTTAACAAGTTGACGCATCTGACAACCTGAAGTTGCAAGAGTCCATAGGCTACGGTCACCGCTTTCTATCAAGCCGTATGCTTGTTAGCCACCGACGTGGTATCGATTAAGTAACCGCCTGTTCACCCTAAGCCATTGATGTTAGTTTAAAAAGTGTGTACATAATTAAGTGATGTTATAATGTTTTGTGTTTAAAAGTGACATTATATATGAAACACAGCGTGTAATTGTATACGATAGATAATTCCCGTTTCATATACGACTGGCAAGGTCGACTGACTCATCCGTATCGTGAAGCTAACGGCTCGGTTTGTTCCAAATTGGGAGTTCGTTGACATCATTAACTTATTATTTAAAACAACATTGGTTTTCGACGGAAGTGGAATGTATGTTTATTATTTCGACGGAAAAGAGATGGTATATGCATTTGCGGATCTGCACGCTGTTTCGGTGTGTGAGCGGTACAGCGCTATGTACCGGCGTATAGACATCCCACTCGCACACCGCTGCGGCGTGCGGGTACCGGATCAAATGTGATAAGTTGAAGGCTGTCTCAGGTGGAAAGACTGTTTGTGTTTACAGACAAATTTTTATTTTTTTATTTATTTATTTCCACACTTACAACTATCTTTACAGGTACTAAACCTAAGACAATAGTGTAACTATTAACATGAATAACAATTTATTCAAATTTATGGCGCATATAACATATCGTGAACAATGTGGACTTTGTGAATTCAGCCAGAGAACACCAAAACAAATCAATATTGTCGGCTACCAGGTTCAGAGTCCGCACAGCGAGCGTCATCGGCGCCTTCCCGAGTAAGTTGGTGCGCCCGCGCTGCTCGGCCAGCAGCCGCGGCCGGTGCCGCCGCCACACGTACTTGTCGGGCACGTACAGGCTCACACAGCTCAACACGAGACTGTTGTAGGCGCGCCCCCTTAGCAACCGAAACAAGTATGTCGCCAGACACAACTCTCTTCGAACCTGCAACTCGTTGTACCCCACCATGCCCAAGACGAACAACGTGGGGTACATAAGGGGGTAAAAAGGATATACTCCATATATACGTAAATACAAAAAACGAACAAATTTATTTTGTATGCGTTCGACCATTAACTGGTACTTCACCTCATGCGGAGCCCAGATAACTGCGTTATATTCGAGGCGGCTGCGGACGAGAGCATTATATAGGGCCGCAACTGCTCCAATATTTGTAAAGCTGTGAGATCGACGCAGTACAAAACCGAGTGTCCTGTAAGCTTTTTTACAAATATTTTTAATATGATCTCGAAATCTCAAATCAGATGTAACTTTTAAACCTAAATCTTGTACCTCTGTCACTCTTTTTAACTTTTCGGCGTGGATACAGTAGTCATGAAAGATTGGGGTGTGTGAACGAGAAAAAGTAATAGTCACGCACTTGGATGAGTTGAAACACAACTTGTTCCTTTCACTCCATAAAACTACGCTGTCAATATCGCTCTGAAATCGGGTGCAGTCTGCAGTGCTGTTTATGGGTAAAAATAATTTCAAATCATCCGCAAACAGTAAGCATCCTGAATGTCTGATAATCTGGGGCAAGTCATTTACCATGATAATAAATTCTAAGGGACCAAGATTACTTCCTTGACTTACTCCAGACCTCACAAAATAAGGAGCCGACAGGTACCCGGCGTACTCTACGTACTGACGCCTGTCAGTCATGTAACTCGCAAAGAATTTCAATAAGTGAGGAGTCAAACCCACGCCGGCCAACTTTCGTAGCAGGATGTCATTATCGACGATGTCGAACGCTTTTCGAAAATCAAAATAGGCGGCGTCGACCTGTCCCCCATTGTCCACCACTGGCATAACCTGGGATACGTAACTGAGCAAGTTACTGAATGTGCTACAACCCGGCCGAAACCCGTGTTGCGCATCCGAAAGCTGACTCTGTAACTGCTTATAAATTATATTTTGTAGCACTGACTCAAAAACTTTAGCGGGCGTGGACAACACTGCAACCGGCCTGAATCCATCAACCCCCGAGCCTCCTCCCCCTTTAGGAACCGGGACTACACGAGTTGTTTTCCATAACTCGGGGAACACTTCATGCCGCAAACAAGTGTTATAAATATGTAGAAGCGGCTGACCTAAAACAAACCGGCAGTCTTTAAATAAAAAAGCCGGGATTCCATCTGGTCCAGCCGAGCGCTTCGGTTTAAGGTTCGTCAGAGCTCGAGTCACATCAGAAAGATGCAGCTTTTCAATGTGTATTCGCGCCGAGCTTGCCGCGCCTTCTGCCTCCGCGACGGCTGCGTTTATGTCTAGTTTAGCTGGAACAGTGCTATACACAGACTGAAAGAACTCTGCAAATTTTTTAGCACACTTGTTCTCGGAGATAGCCATCCCGTCCTCAAAAATCTTTCGAGAGCTTCCATGCGTAGTCTTAGACTTTACATAGTTCCAAAAAGCCTTTGGGTCCTCTTTCAGATGCGTTTGAACACGTTCCTGATATTGCACGTACGCCCTTTTAATCAAATATTTTACCCGTGCCCTAGACTTCGCAAAAGCGTCATAATTGTCATAGGATTTTTCAGCCTTATATTTTTTATGAAGGGCCGCCTTAGTCTTTATTTCACAGATCACATCCGCGCTATACTATTCAGGATACGTGTACCTAAACGAACAAGTCTTTTGTGTTTTTATAGGGACACATTTCGTTATAACGCTGTTGATTATTTCGTAAAAACAAAGCAGACATTCTTCTACACTATTTAAATTATATAGCGCGTTCCAATCAACAGTCGATAATGACGCGTATAAGTGTGGATAGTCCGCCTTTGCAAAGTTCCATTTCTGCTGAGCGTGTTGGCCGTCGGTATCGGTGTCCGAGCGGCGCGCGCCCCCGCGCCCGCGCGCCCCGCCCCCCTGCACCGACACCGACACCTCAAGCGGTGGATGGTATGCATCAACCGGAACCAGCGCCTCCGACGCTGCGAGTACTGTAACACTCTCCCCTAATGATGTTAAAACTAAGTCTAATTGTCTATTATTACAATTTGCTATTTTGTTTCTCTGACTGAATCCACAATAAGTCTGAAAAAATTCGAAATAATCGCTGATATAAGTAGTGCATGAATGTAAGTTGAAATCACCTATCACAACTACTCGGTTATGCGAAACACACAATTGTTCTATAATCCTAAATAAAAACAAATAATCACATTCTTTACTATTCGGCGGTATGTAAACAACGCAACATAAGAACAACAACTTATCCCGCTTATAGACATTAGCACAGACGAGTTCGAATACCTTATCACTCACAGTGACGTCACCCGGTAACTGCACGCTCCTTAGCCCGATGTGCGGTGTGGCCACGAGAAACACGCCGCCTTGTTTTCGGCCATCTTCGCGGTCACATCTAATAATGTTATAGCCCTGAGGTATTATTTCTGCATCGGTTATAGACTGATTGCATCCTGATTCTGTAATTGCAAATAAATCTGCACTTGAGGACGCCAACCCTAAATAAAATTCTTGTAACTTTGTTCGAAGCCCTCGAACATTTTGGTAATATACCTGATATGTTTTACTTTGAGGTATATTTAGGGTCTCTGGGTTTTCGAAACCACACCCACTCACTGAACTCAACGTTAGTTGGCCAGACACTCGGATCACATAACTGATCGTAATGACTTTCTAGAACACTTATTATAAAAGATGCATAGTCTCTTTCCGTCTTATGTTTTATTTGCTCCACCTTTACTACACAATCATTCCCACATATTTCTTTTACATAAGTTTCTAGTTTTTCTACCGTTACTCCTTTTTTTAACCGCCACACATGCAGATATTTTTTGCGTTCTGCGCCTTGAATATCTCCCGTGTCCAATTTTGCACCTGTTTTTACTTCATTTTTTGAAAAACTCTTTCTCCTTTTTCTTTTCCTTGCCTCTTCCCATCCACCATCATCATTCTCAAGATTTTCTGCGATTTGCCCAGTATTATGTGTACTTGATAAATCAACAGAATTAGTGTTACCCGCTGGCTGGTTTTTATCCGCACGTGAACCTTCTTGTTTAGTGGCCCTACTTGGTTGTTTTGTCGGATTGGCAAGCGTTGTAACTGCAGTGCTCGGGCGCAACTTTTCTGACACAGCGGGTAGATGCATTGTGGCTGCATTAGCATACGATTGTTTTGGTGTTGGTGTACTAGGAGAAGACATTTGCCTTTTTTCTTTAATTTCCATCCCACTAATGCAGGCCTCCAGTTGTTCATTTCTTAATTTCAAATTTTTTACTTGGTCTTCTAGTTCGCTAACGTAACTTATTTTTTCTTGTGCTACCTTCATTTGCTCTCGCAATTCTCTCAATTCTGATTGATTTTTAATAAACAGATCCTCCAACTGTTTAAATGCCTCCACTTGATTGTCTAGCCGAACTAAAATCTCGGTGCGGAAGCCAGTAAGTACATCTAATATTTGAGTATCACTTTCATTCCGAGAAACATCCATCTGATGGCGATTGCCGCGTATAGTATTAACATTACTCGTAGGAGTGAAGGTCTGATCCATGATTTTTCCTCTTACCGGTGTATCGTCGCGCTTCGGCCTCGAGCACGTACATCCTGGGCACAACCACTGGTTTTTGTAGTCCTCCGTAAACGTTTCAAACGTTTCCGCCGACAAGGCCAAACACTTAAGATGAAACAATCTTCTACATGACTCCTTTGTACATTCCATATAGGAAATATCATAAATTAAGTCGTCACAGCCACCACATCGCGACGACATTACATTTAAACTTAAAAAAACACTGTTTAACTATTTTATTTTAATGAATAACTCCCATAGAGTAAAAATACGTCCGCTCACGCGCCACGCAAACGCGCTTGAATTGTGCTTGAAATGTTCCTATTTGTGTTTCTTGAACAAAGAAAGGTTAAGGTGTAAAGTCAGCCGGTAATATTTAGCAAGGACAGGCCGACTCGTCGGCCGAAAGCATATGACCATCGATGATGTTCATTGTGTATAATAGACTGACGTTTATTTGACATAGCTATTTGTACGGTCGGCTCCATAAATATACATGCATCTGTATTCAATTTTGACCCTTCTTCCCCTGTCATAAGTTCCGAAGTGTAAGGATATCTATAGACGTGACTGTATGTTACATACTAATCGCCATACATTCTGACGTGCCCCTCCGCAAAAATCGGCAAAATGACAGACAGTGCCCGGTTGATTAAAAAGTCAAAGTGTAAAGTTGATTCTTAGAATATATAATACGGGCAAAATAGGTCTGAGATAAGAAGTTGAAAAGCAATACACTTTGTTAACATACTTATTCTTCCCTATACAGATAAGAAAAAAATTCCTGCTTGATTATGATACCATAATCAAGCAGGAAGTGGGACTACCAAGAACTATTCATTATATGAATAGCCATAATACCAGGAACAAAACTGGCAAAGAGCATGACGGGCTCGGTGTAGGGTTCTGTAGTTGACCCTCCGTCACAATAATTGAACATACAAGGAATTTATTAATAGAACATTACAGGGAATTAGAACATTAGAGGGTCCAGCGTTGTCATGGTTCCGATCCCAACGTAATACACTGTTATCTTATCAACAGGTCACCGTCGCTTTACGGGAAGAATTTGATATTCCAGACTTGGATTACCAATTGCTGCAGGAGATCCGTTCAAGGACTCAGGCCAAGTCTGAAACCATTGTATATTTCGTCTCGACTGTTCTGGGCATGTACGAGCGTTTGACGAAGGAGGTTCCAGAGCAGGAAAAACTTGATACTTTGATGAGAAATATTCGTCCTGAATATTCTAGGGATTTGGCTTTACACAATGTTGACTCTGTTCAACACTTGAAATCGTTATGTAAACGGATACCTGTTACATTTCAGTGTAATGTGTAATTTCAGAACATAACCCTAACGCCAGAAGTATGTATAGAAACCAAATTTGTACTCCTAAAGTAGCTTTACAATTTTATAAAAATAATGTCGACGGAATGACTGCTAAAATTTATAACCACCTGCCAATAAATTTGCTAGAGCTGTCTACCAAGAACTTTAAGTTAAAGTTGTTAGAGTGGCTGGGTCAAAAAAACTTTTACTCGATTAAGGAGTTTTTAAATTATAAGCAATTATTGTAAATTTGATGTGTAGCTTAGTGTAAATATAGTTTAGTTTAATGTAAACATTTGCACGCTTACTTTTATAAGGCATCAAGCATTATTGGAACTCGTATATTGTAAACATCTTTAAAATGTACATAATGTTTGGCAAATAAACGTTTATCTTATCTTATCTTATCTTATCTTATCTTATTAGATACCACGACCATAACTAGCAAAAATCGGCCAAGAGCATGTCGGGCCATGCTCAGTGTAGGGTTCCGTAATTTATCGTCCGTCACAATAGGCGAATTTAAAAAGGGTTTTAGTAAAAAAACGAGTACTTCCGCAGCTTTTACGACTTATACGCCCCTTTTAACTGTGAAGATACGTTTTTTTTGCAAAAAATCAAAAATGGCTTAATTGACTAAGTTCAAAACAATTTTCCTTGAAAGTCTTCATAAAGCACTATTTCCGTGAATTATCTCATATTTTTGGAACGTGCGGTTCAAAAGTTAGAGGGGGGTACACATTTTTTGTAACTTTTAGAGCGATTATTTCCGAAAATATTCACTTTATGAAAAAATGTTTTTAGCAAGCCCCTATTCATTTTCAAATACCTATCCAACAATACTACATAAGTGAGGTGAGGTGAGGTGATACTATATGAGTGAGGACCTGTAACTGGCTCTTAGTTATTCATTCAAATTATTAGTATGTTGTATATAGCTGTCGGTTCTCCATGTAATAAAATAAATAATAAATAAATACCTGACAATTTAGGGTTGAAACGACAAAAAAAAATACCTCCCAAATGACGTGTATGTGAGGTACCTATGAGGTATAAGAGTGTATTAACTTATTATTTTACCATTTTGTTGGCATGATTAATACGTATATTCATACCAAATTATAGTTTTCTAATAGTAAAGGTCACTGAGCTAAGCCTTGGACGGACGGACGGAAAAAACAAACTTCCCTTGAAAGTCTTTATAAAGTTCTACTTTCGTGATTTTTTCCCTTATTTTTGGACTAGCGATTCAAAAGTTAGAGGGGGGACACATTTTTGTACATATGTAGTGAATAATTATTTTACCTCGTATTTTCTCGGAAACGATGAATCTTTATGATTTTAGCGCCTTATCGGCAACTGATATAGTGATGCATTTTACTAAAATCAATCACAAATTATCAGTTATGCTGTAATATTGAACCAATCGCTCACCAAAATGCAAGGGCAGTAAGGGTCAAGTTACTTTAATCAACCTCGGTACTTTTGTTACTGTGCTGAAACTGACTGAAATAGTATGTACACGTTCGGGTGTTTCCACGAAAGTACGAGGGAAAAACATTATGCTGTCCATATGTATGTACTGACGTTTATCTGACAGCTATTTGTACGTTACGTATGAATAGCAATACATTTGACGTACTCATCCCCCGCAAAAATCGGCAGACTTTATCGTATAGAAAAAGACAGACATTGCCAGTTCGCTGATTATAGTCAAAGACAACAACGCAAGACGTGGTTTCAAGGGATAATATCTTCAGACTATTTTGATACAGGTCAAGTACCCGATATCTTATTATCTTATCTGACTTACCCCCATGGCGACGCGCAATACTGATAAAGAATAAACCTTATTGGAATCCAACTAGAATGACCTCTCATTTGATTTGAACAAAATTGAGAACAAAAAATAAACAATAACAAATGACTATTAGATAAGGACTATCAATTTTAAAAATTAAATAGGTCACTGATTTTTTAATCATTGCAATAGATTTCTTTTATAAATTATCGTGGTTCTTTTGTTTCAAACAATCGGCTCGGCTGCTTTAACCCTAAATGTGGAATTACAAGCAAAGCAACACTAACGCCACTAACGCCGCGTTACTCAGCTTCTGCTTTGCTCGGAACGCCACTTTAAAAAAAAACAATAGAATTGTCCATACCTGTACTTCCCAAATCTTTGATTATGATAATCCTCCAAAGTGATCATAGTATTGAGCACTTTTATACTAGTGCTCAGCGTCAAATTGGCCATCTCCAGCATTTTATTGATAATGGTCTGGTGGTCCATGGCGTTGGAGAACAGATGCAGCCGGCTGTAGCCCCCGACGGCCAGGACGAAGCCTCCGGAAACATCTCTCATTGGAAGGATACCTAAAACAAAAAAGTTAAAAATTAGTGCTCTTTAGGATGTATATAGGAGTGGGCAAAGTGTACAAAAAGCTTATTGTTCAGGTATTTGGCTTCCTACTATATCCTCTCAGCCAAAAGAAATTTCATAAAATCATCATTTTTTATATCAAATTACATGATAAAAAAAAGGATGTGTCTACATTCTTTCACCTTATTACACATATTAATGAACTTGACTACCACCTTATTGACTACCATCAAATTCAAATTCAAAACTTTACTCTGCAAGTAGGCCTCAAGGGCACATTTACAAGTCAAGCATCCTTTAGCCTGAAAATGAGTGAAGGACATGCAAATCTAGGTTGAAAATACAATACACTCCTATCCTCACACCTCAAAGGAAATCAGTACAGATAAAACAGCAAACAAATGAAGAAAACAGGCAGTCTTCTTGGTAAAACCTGCTTACTTCATTACCTTGGATATCTGAGTAAGGGTAGCTCGCTAAAAGTGTGTGTGTTGAGGGGTCCAGTTGCTCCAATGCACAGGGACCAACTTCAAGCACTATTGGTAACCGAGTTCCGCTCCAATGGTGTTTGTAGGCTTGAAATCTCTGTAAAAAATTAAGCTCCATAAAGTTCTTGATCTATTTTTTACTAGATATGAACTTGAAGTAGATTTAAAGTGTGTGTGTAAAAGTTGTTGCAACATACATATTTTTTAGTGATGACTCAGAATAAGATAACTTTTAACACACCATTTGATAACACACCATGCATTATAATAAATATTATATTATTTATGACTGAGGACATTTTCCTGCACACTTGATCATTAATAAACAATAGTCTATGGGATAAATGCCATTTTAACTTAGTCTTAATTTAATTAAAAGTACTCACAAGAACATCTTTCTTCTCAGCAAACAAATGCCTATACTTGAAAGCCTCTGTCAGAATCATACACTTATGTTCAGACGAGAACTTCATAGTGTCCACTTTTTTATCCTTCTTCATCACTAGCATGAAATCCTGGTTGACGGTGGAGTTGGAGTGCTTCGCTGAGGCCACGGTGACCACGTCCGCGTACAGCCACTTGTTGGTCACCTCCAGGCGGTCTGGGTTGTACGTGGTGATCCCGTGCGTGCCCACGGAGAACACCCGCTTGTACTTTCCTTTCCATGAGTGTTTTGTGACGAGAAAGGACGCCACATCCTGGTTGTCTTTTAGTGGAATCATTTTAGCATTGCCTGTAACAAATGTTATGTTATATTATATCGTCAGCTTACTGTTCACAGCGACTTAGTTAAAACAAATCTTATTATGGGATCGGTAACATTATGACAAAGCAGCTAATTATTAAATTAAAGCTCTCAACGAATCTGCTATTTACACGGTTTCAATCATTAACTATATATTAGTTTTAACATTAGACGCACTTCCTGAAAATAACTTCAGGTAGAATCCTCCCCTTTGTAAATATATGAAACAATAATGTTCGATGAAGACGTGTAAACAACGACTCGCGAAACATATTTTTGCCGTCCTGGAAATAGTGCCAATACCACTGTAATACTCACAAATTAAAGGCGGATAGTCGAGCTACAATCGTTTTAGCTAATATCCGATAGAAACCACATAGTATACAAAATTTGTTACAAATTTAACAATAAGGAGGTCTAGCTTACGGGCCGACAAATCGCTGAACTTGACAGTTTATCAATGGAATTGCTACCGTGGAAAATTGCCAAAATTATGAAAATGTTTAGTCAATAAGGATGCTCCTTTATTTTTATAGCTTTCATCAACAAAATATAAACAAGCTGCTTTCTGGGAAATTTACAGAAAATTGTTTGATATCTTCAATTTTGACCAGAACAAAAATGAAGAGAGAAATTACAAATTGGACGTCAGTATTTTTTTAAGGACGGCAACACAGTATTTGACAAATGTCAAAGGTTCAAAAACGTTCAAAAACCTTGTTGAAACTATAATTTACATTCACAAAAAGCGTAATTTGATGTGACATACATCTATAATAGTTTAAACAATTTTTTAGTTACAATTTAAATATATGTATCGTGTAGTTTATTTCAGTAACCATACAATATTACAGCAAAACAATTTTAAACTATGACAGGCTAGGGTCTTCTGAACGTGCCTTTCACTTTTCATCAATTTCATCTGCACTGTCTGCAGTCTCAGCAGTCGCGTGGAGCCGTTCTAAAGTTTTAGCTGGAACTTGTGTGCTACTGCCACGTATTTGCTGCACTATGGTTCTCGATCTGGATTTATTCCGTGCTGATAAAGACGGCGACCCAGACAAGATCCGTGAGAACCAACGCAAGCGGTACAAAGATGTCGCATTGGTGGATACAGTTGTGGATCAAGACACTCTTTGGAGACGATTGCGCCATGAAGCTGACAACTTGAATAAGCTGAAGAATGTGTGCAGCAAAGAAATTGGGCTGAAGATGAAGGCCAAAGAGGCAGCGGGGCCGGAGAACGAGGCAGTGCCGGCGGAAATCGCCGATAACCTCACAAATCTTGTTGGTGATCAGCTCAAACCGCTAACAGTGAATCAAATCAAAAAGGTACCGCATTGCATCATTTATTGTCTTCTGCATCATAAACTTTATGTAAATTACTTTGAAATTCAATGTTTTATAGAACATTTTGTGACTCAGACTACCTACCATATGTTTGTGCATAAAAAAAAATCAGTTTCATGATGCTACTGTGTGTCATTATATATAGATTATTGTTTTCAATATGGTCATACTATTTAGCCAGCTGCTGGAGTGTCAAGCTACAATTGTTTGCACATTTTAGTTAAAGTTTGTAGGGAATAATATCATCTTAAAATTTAGAATTTTATAACATATAAAAAATTACTTATTGAAAGAAACATTCTATATTTACGCTTTTACAATGCCATTCCATATTGATTAAAACTTATGTATATAATTTTTATTTTGTCTCAACAATTTATATGTTTAATTTTTTATTATTTATTTTATTATTTGATAAGCAGGCAGGCAGTTGTGACAACTGATATTGCCTGTATCCAGTAATAATTGACAGCAGTTATTGCCTAATATAAGTGGAATTAATTAATTATGCTTGACTAATTTATTTTTAAATGAATTTTACATATAAACACCTGTGACAGATCTGTGTTCTGAGATAAGTATGAACCAAGTTTTGTATGGAATATTAATGAGAACTTATTAGTCTAAACAAAATATGGTTTTATGAGCCATGTTTGTTATGGAACTTAAAAAAGAAGTTAATTCACTTCCCATGGCATAAGCCAGGGGTCTTCAAAAATAAAATAAAAAGTAACCTTTATTTCTACTATCACATTGATTGTATGGGTGAGGGTGACATTTTAATATACTTATTTAATAGTAATAGTTGTTTCCTCCGTGGCATATGCCTCTCTCAAGCTTTTTTCATCGGGATCTTATACTAGTATTATTTTCATTCAAAAGTAGATATTGGATTTCGGTTAGTGAGTTACCATAAATTATTATTCTCACCTAAATACTAAATTTTAATTTCCAAGAATTGTGTGATATTTAGATTTTTAGTTATACTACAAACAAATACAGTACAATTATGACCTTTTTGAATTCTAAAAATGTTATTTGCTATTCTAAAAGGCCTGTAATCATGCAAAAAAAACGTTTTGTACTAATTAGTAGTAATTAGGTTTAAAGTATATGTTTTCCAATCATTTTGGTATGTCCCTTGTTTTTGAAATAAGCAAAAGTTGTCTGAAGTTTTATGTTTATTTACAACTATCTTAACTTACAGGTCAGAGTACTAATAGATGAAGCAATCACCAAAAACGAGCAGAATCTCCTGACAGCAGAGAAGACCCGCTCAACAGCACTCAGGGAAGTCGGCAACCATCTGCACGAGTCTGTGCCGGTTGATGATGACGAGGAGCACAACAAGGTGGAACGTACGCATGGGGACTGCACATTCCGGACGAAATATTCACACGTGGATCTTATCTGCATGATTGATGGTAAGGTCAGCGTTAAACAATATTTGTTACAACCGTGATAATTATGTATAAATAGATTAGCTAGATGTAGTTACACTATTGTCTTAGGCATAGTCCTGTAAAGATAGCTGTAAGTGTTGAAGTAAATAAAATAAAATAAAAATAAATAAAATAATTTTGTTTTTTGGTCAAAATTGAAATGAAAGCATTGGTGCAGCGTGCTCCTGCTGGCTCGTACCAATGAGTTTTTTGGAACTTATGTATGTACGATATATCATTCAGGAAAACATTGTGAGGAAACTAATCCCAAATAAGGCCTAGTTTACCCTCTGGGTTGGAAGGTCAGGTGGCAGTCACTTTCGTATAACTAGTGCCTACTGCAAATTTTTGCCAAAGTGGACCCCAGGCCTAAGCCTTGGCATAAGCCGGTAAAACACTAGAAAGAAGCAGGTCATAACAGAAAGGAGTAGATCAATAGGAAAACTAAAGGGCTGCAAGTCACAAGTGCCGAGGTCTGGGCTGTGGATTGATTGATATAATTAAAAATGTATAAGCTTGAATCACTTAAGAAAACTCCATAAGTGAAGAGTTTCATCTGTTCCTCATGGTTCCTCAAAAACTAATGGAGATTTTACCACAAATGGAGGCATCTCCAATGGAACAAATTTGATTCACAATTGACAGAGTAACAAACACAAACTATGGTCTGATTCTGATTATTGACAATCTGTGCTCATTTGTGCATAGTCAGAGAGGCATACTATCTTTTTTCACGCTTGTATTGCCACTCCGTAAAAACGAAGCAAATAGATTTAAAAAAAATCTACTATCTGACTTTGTTTGTCAGACTGTAAATTAGGAAGCTCCTTTGTTTGTTTCATGTTATTATTGTATTTACCAGGTATGGATGGCGACCGCGGCACGGCCGTGGCTGGTGGCCGTGGCTACTACCTGAAAGGTCCTGCAGTGTTCCTGGAGCAAGCTCTGATTCAGCTCTCCCTTCGTATGTTGCTGAAGAAGGGATACACTCCGCTTTACACACCATTCTTTATGAGGAAAGAGGTAAGCTCAACTGTGTGTGTTCCTTTGTCATTTAAAGCATCGACAATAATAACTAACAGGCTAAATATCTTCTTCTCTTCTTCTTCATCGTTCCCTCATGACTGAGGATCGTGACCAACAACTATGTCCCTCCATTTATCGCGATCAAGGGCTATGTGGGCTGCCTTCTGCTTGTCTAATAGGATCTGACCATCTTGCAGGGCCTCTAGCGCGCTTGCCCTCAACTTGCCCCAGTATGATGTCACGTTCTAGACTGTGGTGTAGCGATCGCATTATGTGCCCAAACAAACTGAGAACCCTCTCCTGGCAGATTGTTGAGAGATTTTTAGCTTTAGGCTAAATATACTATAAAGATAAAGGTATGATTCCTATCTGTGCAGTTACGGCCCGGCAGCTACCACTTTATAAGGATTTGTATTCTATGCAATGGTCACTTGCATCTATGTGCATTGCATATAAATTGCTACCTACTTACCTACCTACTATGTCTGCCATCCAAGTAGATGTAAAAAAAACAAATTCACAAACGAACTCCACGTGCCTTGCAAACAAGTGACACAATCTGTTGATCTGCTGACTTCTTATTTCTACTTCGAGATGCAGTTTACTGCATCTTATTCATGGATGGATACGATAACTAAAAGGTTATCGTATAAATCCATAAAGTCAGACTCGCACTTGACCGGTTTTTATATGCTTATTAATTCCCTGTACGGGTTACTACCCTGGCGGCACTCCCAGATGACTTCTCAAACCTTATTTTAGTGCAGTACAGGATATCTTTAACCCTTTGAACGCCAGGAATATGCCATTCCCTTATTTAAGCGATATTCAATTTTATGGAGTCCCCCGTGAGTCCTTATTGTATTGCTGAAGTTGTCGGCTGTAGCCGTCATAGGCGTCTATCACGTCTATGGCAAGATTTTCCGATGATGGCTATAGATGACTATAGCGGCCAAAGTGAAGATCGACGTTCTATAGTTTGCTTGCCTTTCATTCGTCTTTACACTACAATACTGTTGAGTTGAGTATTAACATCATGCCATGCTTCCACGTACATAAAGCATTTTGCTCCATGCATTTTTGTCCAGCGTGGAGGGGCATCACTGTGATGATGTCTCATGTACACAATGTGGAGCAGAGCAGACAACTATCATATTGAAACTACAACCATATATGTTATGTATACTTAATTTCTCAAAAATCTTCTGCATAAACTTTAGATACGTTTACCAAATTCATATTCTTATTATCCAGTTACATTAGACAAAATTATCATTAGGCATAGGTTAGGTTAGTAGCTATGCACATAAATGATGATTTGGTCAAATGAAAATATACGAAAAGTTTTTTGGGAAGTGATATTTTGCCATACAATTTTCGGCGATGTATTTATTAGTTAACAGGGGCGTTGCAGCGCAGTGCGTGCGTAGATTCTATGGAATGCCCAATCCCGAAACTTGTAGGTAACTAAAACTATGATTCCAGGTGATGCAAGAAGTAGCCCAGCTGGCTCAATTCGACGAAGAACTGTACAAAGTGATCGGAAAAGGGTCAGAGAACAAAGGAGACTCTGCAGTTGAAGAGAAATACCTCATAGCTACCTCGGAGCAGCCTATAGCCGCATACCACAGGGACGAATGGCTGCCTGAAGCTTCCTTGCCTATCAAGTTTGTATTGAGATTTTTAGGGTAGGGTCAGTCTGTCCGTCCGTCCGTCCGTCTGCGGCTTAGTTCAATAGCGACCCTTATATGTTCGGGCATATCCGCCAGATCTCCCAATAAATGTATGGAAAAAATTTCTGGCGGATGTTGGGGGGACACCCACTGTGGAGATCTGACGGATTGCCGGAGCGTACATACATGACTGGTAAATGACCATTAGTACTAGAAAGCTGTAGTTTGGAATAAACACATTAATCAAGCTAACAAAGTGGGAAACATTTTTGTAGGATTCGCGTACACCTAATGCGGGGGGGCGGGGGTAATTTTTGCAAAAAGTGATAACTCCATTCCACGATCCATTCCATCCATTTTGTTAGTTATGGTCATGGTATGTGCTGAAGTCCCTTCTAGGTTCACTCATCGTGACGGACGGTTAACTGGTGAACGGCGAGGCCCGACATGCTCTTGGCCGGTTTTTTTTCTAATAAACTGACACTGATGGAAAATGAAGATAGTCTTAAGATGGATCTCACCAGCATTATATTATTGGAGAACATTTTGCCCCAGGAGCCGTCGTCCCACTGCCACTTAACTCATGCATGACCGATATGATTACGATGATAGATAGACTATTATTTTCAAGCAGAAACGCCTGTCAATAGTTCCAAATTTCTTCGAAAGGAAAAGTGGTAAAATTCATGACCTCGGGCGGGACGCGAACCCGCGACTCTGAGATACACGCCCATCGCTCTGCCAATTGAGCTACCGGGACCGCACCCGTGGCCCCGAATTTCACCAGCTCAACAACATCAACCGTAAAAAAGTAGTTCTTGTTGAGTTATATTGAGAATTCACCAATGCTTCCTTTCTGTCTAAGAAAAAAAAAATCTTTATTTCAGAACAATTATTCCATAATGAAATGATAGATAGAAACAAAATTGCAAATTGACATGGTCTGGTCTGGTTTTCTAGATATGCCGGTCTGTCGACATGTTTCCGGCAAGAGGTCGGCTCTCACGGACGCGACACGCGCGGAATCTTCCGAGTGCACCAGTTTGAAAAGGTGAGTGCAGCAACATTCCAACTTGCCTAATCAGAAAGACACTTTACCTTAAGACAATCGAAATTGGTCACATGGTGATACTAAATTAAAGCCACTCGGTAAATAACGCGTTTTTATGTGGTCTAGTCTAGACATGATTTTTGACAGACTTCAAAGTGACACTGTGATATCTTTGCAAAACTCGGCTCTACCAAAAAAAACACAATTTTTTTGTATTTTAAGTGGGCCTTTTCTAAATGAAATTTACTTACCATGTATCAAAGCATATAAAAAAAGAAAAAAAAAGGTTTTTTTTGGTTTTTTTTTGTCGAAATGACCAAAAATCATATGAAATTTTTTGTTTCTTTTAGCCTCAGGAATACGCTGTTAAAACCTCTCGTAATGCTCACGGGCACCGTGTATATATATATATATATATATATATATATAATATATTAATGTTGCCAACCGTACATACTTTTAGCTTGGCGTGTAAGTTGTGTTCTGATCATATATTACTGCAACCGACTATACTTTATCTAACGTTCTTGATACTTGTGAAAATTCCTTCAAAGCAAACCTGAAATAATACAATTTTCAGGTGGAACAATTCGTCCTAACTTCTCCCCATGACAACGCCTCCTGGCAAATGATGGATGAGATGATAACCAACGCCGAGGAGTTCTACAAAGTCCTGGGCATCCCGTACCGCATCGTCAACATCGTATCCGGGGCCCTCAACCACGCGGCTGCAAAGAAGCTGGATCTAGAGGCGTGGTTCCCAGGGTCGGGGGCGTACAGGGAGCTGGTGTCTTGCAGTAATTGTTTGGAGTACCAGGCTAGACGACTGCTGGTCAGGTGAGAAGCTTCAGCCAAGTAACCATAGAAACTAGGGACATTTCAACCAGAAATTTCTGCCCAAAGTAACGAACACTACTGTTTAAGAGAGGTCACGATACAACACAACAAGGTATGGACGTCATCGGACACCACTTTTGGTTAGACTAAGAAAGAAATATATAATTTTGGCATGTGCGGATGAGACAGCTGGCTGTCAGTGACGTCGTCGTTAGTGGGAGACACCATGGAACGGTCTCATTTTCTTTTCTTTCCACCATGAGATATGTGGTATCGTTGTTTCTGTCACGGAAGACAGGTCAAGGTCATTTAGTCGCAAAAGTATCTGGTTTAACAGATGCTATATCCACCGCACAGGTTCTTGAACAATTTAAGCATCATCATCATCATTTCAGCCGAAAGACGTCCACTGCTGGACATAGGCCTCCCCCAAAGATTTCCACAAAGACCGGTCCTGCGCCACCCGCATCCAGCGCACCCACGCTGCGCCTTCCGGTACGCGGTTGCCACTCGAGAACCTTTCCGCCCCAACGGCCATCGGTTCTACGTGCAATGTGCCCTGCCCACTGCCACTTAAGTTTAGCGATTCGGACATGGAATAAGAAAGAATTTATGAATTCTATTTTCTATGTATTTATGAATTTAAGCATACAGTCTACTAAATTACAAAAAAAAATACTTTTCAACAGATACGGCCAGACGAAAAAGATGAACGCTGCCACCGAGTATGTGCACATGCTAAACGCGACCATGTGCGCCACCACCAGGGTCATCTGCGCCGTGCTGGAGGTCAACCAGACGGAAGAGGGCATCAAGGTAATAAGAATTCACCGACTTGACCCAACAATAAAAACAGACAGCATCTACCAACTGAATTTACTGAACTGACTGTATTTACCCACTAGTGACTGTGAACTCCTCGCGAGCTTAAAGTCTATACAAAATTTTACATTACACATGGTGCTACTTTACCGCCCTAGGGCGATAATGAGCACTTTACGTGCCTGCGTCGAATATTCAAAGGGCCATATGTACTGTTAAACGTCGTACGATACTCGTGCGAAGAGGTAATTCGCAACTCGTGTCGATATAAAACACTCCCTGCGGTCGTGTTTTCATTTATCACCACTCGTTGCGAATTTCCTCTTTTTCGCCGTTGCATCGTAATGTACTATTAAAAAAATCGTTCGTAAAGCTTGTTACTTTGAATACACCATTTATTAATTTCAATATTACAAGTTACCAGCTTTCGAGGAAGATAATGGCACAAATTTAGTCATCGTTTTGCGTTTTCCAGACTTTTTGCTAAGGCTCAGGAAGCTTGAAACCGTACCCCAAGTTAAAGCAATCCGTTTGTACAAAAGCAACGAGGGGTATAGTAGAGAAATTCGGGGCCACGGGTGTGTCACTTCCTTTTATTTGAAATAAGAGAGGAAATTCTCTTCACCGACACTTGGATCCTAAACTCTTGGAACGCCAGACGACGAAGGAATACGACGCGCCCTCGACGCTAGGCAATCGCGATTATTTAAGCGAAATTGATCTTTACGGTGTCCCCCGTAAGTCCTTATTACATTGGCGCAGCTGTCGGCTGTAGCCGTCATTAGCGTCCATGGCAAGACTCCGACTATGGGTTCAAAAAAATAATATCTTAACTCATATTTTTTGTCAACAGGTACCCGAAGCCCTAAAACCCTGGATGCCGGAGCAGTACCAAGACCTGATACCGTTCGTGAAGCCAGCACCCATCGATCTGGAAGCCGCTGCGGCCGCGAAGAAAAAGGAAGGGAAGAAGAAGTAGTGTATACAACCCATTAAAAAAAAGTATCGCTGCTACGACTTGCTGGCAAGGCTTAATGCACTTCATAATTTTTATGCGAAGCGTTAAATATTTTTTTATGGTTAATAAATTATTTAAATGAAGTTCTTTGTTTTCTTCCCTATACCAGAAAAACGTTTGAAAAACTCCAACCTTTTCAACGCTAGCGACTAACAATTGATTTTGTTCGTCTCTATCGCTCTTGCGTATTCGAGTGATAAAGAGGCAAATAGACGAACGAACGTCGTGGCTTCCAGGGCAATATATACCTTAAAGCAGTTGCATAAAGTTCAACAAGCAGCAACAGCAACAGCAGTTGTGACACTTCGGTGACAGACAGCGCAGCTTTACGGCGTATAGTTTGACACGGCGTCTAAAATGTTAAGTTGAACTTTCCTGCATTGAAATAAGGTTTTCTGTTGCGTGCTAAGATATTTAAACGGTCGAAAGTTGGTTAGGCCAGTGCCAGATGGGTGTTTAGAAAATATACCTATACATAAACATCACATTACTCGGGTTTTGGGCGATTCGTTGGGCATGCCGCCGTCCCGGAAAGTCACTCAGGCATATTATTTCCGGTTGGTCTCATTATTCACCAGCAACTTGCTCTCAAATACGGTCTTGTGGACCACGAAGTGCCGTACTACAACTACGCACCTGCGCCAGTTCTCGAAAATGGTCGTGCCACGCTTTATTGGGATCGATCTATCATTACGTACAGGACTATTATAGCCAATAAGCCTGATATCGTGCTGGTTGATCGATCGCAGCGTCGGGCCGTGCTCGCCGACGTCACCATCCCCCATGAAGACAGTGAAGGCCGAGAAGGACAAGTCCAGTAAGTAGACTACCTAGACTTGGCTCACGAAATAACCGCCATGTGGGATGTTGACTCGACGATCATTGTCCCGATAGTCGTTTCAGCGAACGGTCTCATAGCGAAGCCTCATTGCCGCCTGCCGGCTCTGTCGGGCTGAAAAATAGTATACAAACCTCAGCCGTTTAAGTGGGAAAGCCTCGGATCACATGTTAGTCGACCTCGGCTTCGCCTCGGCCGACAATTACATGAAATCCGAGACATCTCCCACTTAAACGGCCTTGGTATGTAATCTACTAATGTTTTATATGTTGTTTAATATTTTACTTTTATGGACATATTGTAGAAATGTAGAACTGGGCCCTTACCATGACGTCTTAACGCTATTCAGTTTAGGTTCTTAACTGTGCTCAGTTATATGGCAGCGACTCAACTCTGGACCTTTAGGACCTAAACAGAGTACCTATGCTCAGTCTAATAGTATAGGTGAGATGGTCTATGTATATCAATAAAACAGCATTTGAATATAATTTCAATATTTATTGTGACAATGCAGCCCATAGGCTGAAACATCCTAGGCAATGCCAAACTTACGCTAGACGACATACAAAAATCATTAACAGTAACCTCTGAGACCTTACAATGGCTAATTATGTATATCATAATATGTATAACTGTACAAAGGAACAATTAAATCCTAATAAACTTAAAAAAAATATATTTGCTTTGCGAAGCAGCAACGAATAACATGAGGTGCGCTAGAGCTCATTGAAATGAACACTCTTTAAAACTGATTAAATTGCGTATATTAACTGTATCCCTCGAATCCATTACATCATTCAGTGTCACAGGGTAGGGCTGTCCCTAGTTAAAATACGCGATTCAGTCCGTTTTAAGGCACTGGTCTGGTAATGAGCTATCGGCGATTCTCGCCCAAGAAACTAACAAAAGATAATCGCTGCCATGTAAATATAAAAGAAGGCATATATTTATAGTTCATCGCTGGCTGTTCACACAGCCGGCTAATACTTTTTTTAGAGAATAGCTGCGTACTCACTGAGCGAGGATCCTCGCGAGGCTGCCTCGGTCAGTCAGGACGTGCCTCGCCCGAGCGCGCCTCGGCCCGAGCCGCGCGTTGTCGGTTTTTGTCCATGCTCAAAGGCGCCTCAGCCCGCTTGCCGCGCTCACTCAAGACGGTTGTGTTTTGCCTCGCTCGTTCGTCGCGCGTTAGCGTCATGGATAAAGAACAGTGCCTCAAATTAATACAGCTATATGGTGGATATAGACGATTATGGGATGCAAAATGTCCCGATTATACTAATAAAGGACTAAGAGACGATGCGTGGAGAAATATATGCCAGGAAATGAACTGAGCGCATGCTCAGCCTCACCGCGCAATTTGCCGCGCGAAGCATTCTAAATGCAAATCCGAGCACCGAGCATGCCTCGCGCAGCAAATGGCGCGCGGCAAACGTCCGAGGCTGCCTCGCGAGGATCCTCGCTCAGTGAGTACGCGGCTAATCACTCGCCCGCGTCCGCTAGTGGGAACAGTGCCTAAAGTGTTATCATTTCAATCAGTGCAGTACCTAATCGCGGTGTCTAACCGACGAAAATATTAGAGCTAATTTTTTTATATGCCTTGACCAAAAGTAAAAAGGCGCTTTAAATTTATACATCGATAAGTGATTTCATAACAAATATGAATATACAATAAGCCGCCCCGGGGTGTGATCCCGACGGTGCTATGCATGAAATAGGTACACATGCGTTCATAAGTGCATGAGCAATTTATGAATGAATTCATTCATAAACTACATACTCATGCAATTTTGAACGCGATAGTACATACATTATAGTGTGCTTACAGCGAGTCCTACGTAAACGTAGTCGAGTCGACTGCGCCATCCGATACTATTTGCATCTTGCTCGTTCCTAACTGGTGAGAGCGAGGTGCTAAATTACCGATTCGCGCAGTCACTATCGGCTACGGTTATGGAGAACTCATGGTAAACACACTTGCCTATAGAGATGCCCCGCTCACAAACCGCAGCGGCAACTCAAATTGTGAATACCCCGACCGCCTAGCCTATACATTTACAACGAATAAAATACCCAATGCATGTTAACCTTATCAGACTTCCAAAGTTAGATAAGGACACGCCGCAAGGGTCAAGCGGAGTTCACATTTAATTGATTCCATAATTTTCGTTCAACTATACTAAAGCTCAAATAAAATAACGTGACAACTACCTAGTCTACTTTTTACTCAATAAATATGATTGTTTATATATGTAGGTATACTAAATTAAATTCTCCTTGTAATCATATTAAAATAGGTTTCTTTCGCTGTCAAATGGCACACATTATATTAAACTAAAAATGTAATGAAAGTTGATGTGCCAATAGAGATTCTACGCGATAATTTGCAAGTTTAGGTAGTTCAGGTCAATATAAAGTGGTTTACCTACTGGTATCAATCTTTAATCTTTATACGGTACTAACAGACCATATCTTCGTTATGCTAATCTTATAGCTTGACTGTACTTCGGCATTCAGTTACTCACAAAAATAGCTTTAATTGAATACAGAATATAAATGTATATGGCAGTATAAGATGCTGGGTCACTCGACAACTATACTAGGAATTCAATATTAGGTATTAGGTCACATTCATAATTAGATTACTATTAGATTGTACTTATAGTGTCATCAGGGCGTTTACACTTAAATGTGTACATTTAACACCAAAAGTTATGAAAATTTTCAAATACATTTTGTCACAAAACTGACAATGGTTATCTACAGCACGCCTACCACGAACATCGAAAATTGGCATTGACGGGAAAACCTCCTTTTCACTCCAATATGCAAGTGTGACAGAGATGGAGATACAAACCCGCAACCGTTCGATTTTCGTGATATAGGCCCAGGAAAACCTCTGACATTAAAATATCCAAATTTGTAGCTAATACGAAAGTAAGCAAAATGGTACACCACCATTTTGCTTGTTTTCTTATTACTTCAATAAAATATGTACACTTTTTCACTTGATTACAAGGGATTAAGGGAAACAATTTTCAACACATATAATGAACTGACTGTACAAAATGATTGTGGGTTACTACTTTTAACAAATATGTGATTGTGAGGTCCCATGACAGTTGGACTAGTCAAAATCTTACTTGACTAACAACATATCACAAATAAATAATTATGATTACTAATAGAAAAAGTGACCAAGGCCCACAGTGCCCAGGGCTGGAATCGAACCAGCGACCTCCTGCTTTTGCGGTTCTTTTAATTTATAATTTACATATAGTAGCGTGACTACTTACAAAAATGAATCAAAATATTAATTATAAATAATGAATGATTCGATTCACGCTTTAAAATAGTACAGATACAGTTTTGCCTTGCTTACAAACATTTCAATTGTGAGAATTGTTGGTTAACAACTCAACTAATTCAAATCTAAGTTCAAGGAATAAATAATATGTTTTACAATCTCTTCCATACATAGACTTTGTTATGTGTTCTAAAAAAATCAATCACACAGTTATCTAGTGCAATGTCTTGGAAAGCTGAAGCAGCTTTCCAAGACCTTGCACTAGATAAATTTTGATGAGTAAGTAAAGGATCCAAAATCAAAAAACATCAGCTACTACTGGGTCTTCCGAGGCTAGTTATCAAATATGTTTATCTCAAAAACATATGAATTTATTACATGGTAGAGAATATTCATCTACATTTAGATTTTAAGCGACCTTGCATTTATATCCACAATCAAGATAAAGTCTACAATTAGACCGAGTTGTGTCAATTTGCCAATTTGTGTCCTCATTTAATAATTTAAACTAAAATTGTGTCTAAATTACATTGAGCGGGCGAAAAATCGCCACGAGGATAAACTTGAGTCTGAGTAGATGTGCCTCAGCAGTTTTTTTTAACTAGAAATCAAATTGTATATGGTTACACTGTTCACATATAATCTTGGTCTACTCAAGCCTTATGCTACATACAAATAATGACGACACTGGATACAGACAAATAATGATGATAAAAACATATTGGTTATATATTTTAACTACTAGTAACAGGCTAGGTAATAACAGGCTACATATAATTTATTCTTATCTGAGTGGCATAAATAAATAAACAATTAATCTAATTAGTCATAGAGGTATATACTGTAAAGCAACACTGTATTTCAAATTATTTAACTTATGTTTGTGTAGGTAGAAGTGGTGGAGCGTCATAATATTATATGGGCAAGCTGGTGCTGATTAGGCCTGCTTTATCTTTGAGTCCTTAAGGCCGTCCCCTATGCCAATGACCTCGGCGATTTGAGCTTTCTTCCCCTCCCGCTTCCATTCCTCACCGGTTATACAATACGTCAATAAGCATAAGTTGCCACCTAGGAAGAGCTGCTTGTACTAGGACGCAACCCTATAAACTACTAGTGCCATCTTACACGACTGGCTCCCGTCGCCCGCGCAGGCATCTCGAGCCGGCGTTTTCGGGAAAATGCGTGTAATAGCTTTTTCTCGAAAAGTACAAAACCTATCCAAAAATCAGTAGATGCGTTTAAAGTTAGCATAAATATATACTGCTTGTCTTAGTTTCTTGTACTTACGACGCATAATAAGGGAGTAGATACTGATTTAAGGTAGAAAAAAGGGTTTACGGGTATTTTTTTTTTTCTCTTGATGAAAAATGTTTTTCGACAATTTAGTAGAACCAAATGTAGACCAAATACCTAGCTACATTATATATTTTTTTCAAGCGTTGTGCTTGGAGCTGAACAAAGCCTATTCACTTTAAAAACAGTGAAATATCAGTGAAACAGCCGGGTAGCCCCTTAAGGACTCTAGTTCTATGAATGCCCCTCCACTAGTAGATAGAATAAAATCTTATTGGAATTTATTTAATTGTGTCATTTTGGTAGAACAACCTAAACTATATTCATGCCACTGAGATAAGAGCTAAGTAATAGCAAAACATTAAATGGATACATGTTAAAGGATTATCCTTTCCAATTTACAAGTAAATTCATTATTTTTGTGATTTTTTACACTTTCAAATAATTATTGTAAAATGATTATAAGAAAAAGTACAGTCTCTTTGATCCATCACATTCACAACAAACATTTGAAAAGTCCATCCATTACTCAGAAATATAATGTTTTTCTCAGATTATAATACAGATTAATTTTCAGCTCAGCATTAGAGAATGCATTTTGAACAGAGTATTGAATCATAGATATTCACAACATTTCAAAGATAATTCATTAACAAGCTAGTTGGGCCTTTTGCCTGCATTTGTGCATTAGGGCTCTCAGAGTGAACTGACGCCGTGCCAGTGCCCTCACCTGCTTCAAGTATGTGTCCAAGTCAATCACCTCCTTACGTAACGCCTCCCCCATGTAGTACATAGCATCTTCTAAAGTAGCTTCTTCCGCAAAAGCATTCAGTAGCTGGTTGTACAAAGGAGCAGTGGTCACCACTGCCTCATCCACATCTACTCCTTCTTGTTCCGCTAATCTCTCAACAGCTGCCTGTAGTTCTTTCTCTTTTTCTTGCAAAATAACAACATTCTTATCCAGTTCTGAGCGCTCCCTCTGAAGCCTACCTAAGATATCCTCAAGCCTTGATTTCCCTTCTTGGAGCTCCTGTTGAGTCCGTCTCAGTGTCTCCAGCTCTGCTTGTGACTGCTGGGACTGCTCCTTAAGTCTCCTTCTCAGTTTATCTTCCACAGCAGAGAGTAAGGATGCTTTGATATGTTCTTCGGTTATTGTTCCACTGTTGTTCTCAGGCCCAGTCTGATATGCAGGCTGTTGAGGAGGGTAAGGGGTGCTGCCAGGCATTGGAGGGTACGGCACTCCATTAGTAACAGCTGGACCAGCACCAGGGTACGGAGCACCATAACCAGGATAAGGGACATTGGATGTTGTTGGATAAGGTGTTGGTTGTGGATAGCCTGTCTGTGGTGTGACTTGAGGGTAGCCAGCACCTGGATAGGGCTGCGGCATGAATGAATTCACCGGGTACGGAGGCCTGGCTGCCTCGCTGCGCGGCTTAGAGTATACTGGAGGCAACTCTCCAAAAGCAGCAATCATAGCCTGAACAAGGTTCAATAGTGTGGATTTCTGTGGGTTCCATTCATGTAAAAACGGTAGGTAGACCTTCCCGTTGCTGTCAACGTATTTAGAGACTTTAATAGACATATCGGGCGTCGGTTTAACAAAACAGAGAGGTACGTTGGTAGGATGAGTGTCCATCAGCCAAATACACACAGGTATATTGTAATAGGCACCTTTGTAGTGTACTGGAACAGTCCCTTCTAAGTTAAGCAGATCCTTCCTAGTCCCATTGTTGAAAACAAAGGCCTCCAAACGATACGTGAGACTTCTATGTGCTTGTATCAAATTAATTACCTCACGGGCTGTGTAATCGCGATGCTGGTACTTTGACAGATATTGCTTCAGAATAGCTTCGTCGTTAGCCATGACTCTACTTTATCGTTCAACTGCACTGTAAATTACTGCCACTGCAATGCAATTATGCTAAATAAATGCAATCACTTCACAAAATACATCAGTCAATAAAGATTTGTGATGAAATTTGTCATCGAATTCGATTACGGGGTTACCAGACCAAATAAACTTTATAAACTTTAGGTGATTTTTGACATAAGGGTATGTACTCACGATTGGACTTCACCAACAAATATTTGACTAATTATATATTTCCTCAAGTTAGATGTATTTGTTTACTCTCGTATACTTTCGTGGCTGCTTTAAGCTGTCTATTAACAGGATTAAGCTACAATTAGATGTAATCAAATCAAATCAAATCAAATATTTTAATGTAATAGACATTGTACAGGGTAGTCTCTTAAATACTAATTAATTATAATTAGACCAGGTGATTTACAATTGCCTGAACTAGGAATTCCTGTGTTTCAGGCGATGCAATCGATGCAAGGCGATGTAATCAACTGAAGCAGGTAAATACTCGTGATATTTACAACAGTTATAGTTTATTTGACTTTCAATTAAACATGATTTTACTTCCTCTTTGTTTGCATATATTGTTCAGAATCGTACGGCATTTTGTATTGCGTACATGTGTTTCATCATATTCAAGCCAGACGCACCATATGCAAGCACCTTTAGAATATAAAGCTTACCGGTTTGGCGCCTGATAACGAATGCTGCCTTTACAATAGGTGTTGCCATGTCCAAATATGCATTACTGCTGGCAATAAATCGTAGTTGTCATCTGTCATTTTGAAAAAAAAGTTCTTTTTCGGCGAACTCCCGGAACGTCCGTGGCGCTCGCCTTTTCAAATCCGGCTTAATCAGCTTGGAATTTAATTTATTCTCTAAGATTTTACTATAAAATCCTAGCAACATGCCGCCTAAGTTCGATCCTAATGAAGTTAAAATCGGTAAGAAGCCATCCAATGCAAAAAGTTAACATATACATGGCGAAGTGTTTTCTACAAGTTTTGTGTCTGTTCTTTGCAGTTAACTTGAGATGTGTTGGTGGAGAAGTTGGTGCCACATCGTCTTTGGCTCCTAAGATCGGTCCCCTCGGTCTGGTGAGTATAAAAACTATTTCCTGTCTCCTAACCTCATCCGACATAACCTCTAAACTTAGCGTGGCAGTCTAAACATTTGCTACAGCTCCTAATTTCTAGGAATTGTGGCTGACGAGGCTCTTAACTGAGTTTTCGTTTAATGAGGCTTTAAGAACTTCTGTAAATTTTAAATTAAAGTTAGTAATTCAAGTCTTATTGCCTCTGAAAGATGATTGAATGATCTTGGGGGGTGCCTCCCTACCAGGCGCGTCCTTCCGGTTGGCGGATGGAAGGAACCCGTGACTCAGGATCTGTTCCCTGTCGCGGCTACTCCGAATGCCCAATAAGGAGTCGCGGACCAGGCATGACTGCCATGCCTTGTTAATGAGGAAAGTGTTATTATTAGTTATCGTTATCAACGTGCACTTTTCGTGGCTAAGGGTATGGTTGGCAGAAAAAAACATTTGAATACTCATATTTGTTCTTAACTGTAAAATGAATTCTTACATTCTTAGGATTACTAGATATTTTTATTTACGGTGTCAAACCATTTCTGCCCAAAATATATTTTTAAAACAATATACGTCAAATAATATTAATTTAAGTCATACAACGTGACTTCTGTTAATGTAGAAAGGACATTTAGTAATTTAAAATTGATTTTTTCTAACCGATGTGAACAGTGACAGCTAAATCTGTTGAACAAACTTTAGGCGTTTATTCAGTATAATTTGGATAAGTGATTATAAATGTCATAGTTTGTGAAACATATAATATTTGTTTGTTGTAATATATATTTGTGCATTTGTTTCTTTGTCCACCATGCTTTGCCACCAAAACAGCATGTTGATAACGATAACTAGTCATTATTTAACCCTCTAGCCATAGTTTTTAAGACTACCTTAGATGTTTCCTCAATCTTATGACATTTCTTATCATAATCTGCCAAGAACTTGCTAGTTCTGTTAATTTTGTTTAGAATTCAGGGAGCTTCGCACATTTAATGGTCAGACTCGAAAATTTTGGCAAGGGAAGGAAACCTCATCATTTCATACTTTGTAATGTTATTTTAGCAGCCATCCAAAGGGCTGCTTCCTTTTCTAACCAAGGGAAGGATCCACTAAAACTATATGGATTCCTAATTCCTATTTTGCATGAAGATTGGTGAGTTACACATGTTTCATTATCTTCTTTTATTTATAGTTGTAAAATCCCCTAAATCATGTAAATTATGAGACTTTCAATCTGTGTTATAAAACATTGTTGAACTTCTTAATTAATCTTGTTAAATGGTTGAATAGGTAAAAATAAAATATATTGTAACCACCAAATTCAAACACTTCATGAAAAATGAATTTCCGCCAAGATGGCTTTATTAACATTTTGTCTCGCCACAGTCTCCCAAAAAGGTTGGTGATGACATTGCCAAGGCCACCAGCGACTGGAAGGGTCTGAAGATCACAGTCCAGCTGACCGTGCAGAACAGACAGGCCCAGATTTCCGTGGTCCCATCAGCTGCTGCGCTCATCATCAGAGCTCTGAAAGAGCCTCCGCGTGACCGCAAGAAGCAGAAGAACAGTGAGTACAATACTGTCTTTAGAGAAAAAGCTATTTTGGAATTGAAAAAAAGTTTGCTACTCTGTACCTGTTTTAACCTGCTATAATATAGAGAAATTGAAGGCAAAAAAATTACACAAATGACACACAATACTTTTGTGCTTGTTTTTAGTAGAAGTTACCACTTTTCAGTTGTTAATAACGTTTATTTCAAAATTAATCTTTATTGGATTTAGCACCTTATGGCCAACCGACAATGTGGTACCTTTTACCAGAAACAATCACAATTTATATGTTAAGCAATAAGACATTGTTCAACATTAATATTGTAGGTGAATGTAGCCCTATTTCTTGTCAACTGAGAGTATTTATAAAAAATATTCATGGAAGTTGCAATTACTTAGACAGCACAAATAGCACAATGCCAGTTTCCTTCTCTCAACAATAATATTATACAAATAAACATTATTCCTTAAGTAGTAAGAAAAGTAAGGCTGCTAAAAGTAAGTAGATGCTAAAGGTAGTTTGATGACTAAAATGTCAGCAGCCATACTTCTTATTTGTATGTGGAAAGACATGATCATTGATGATGTGGTGACTTTGTTGCTCATTGGTAAGGATAATTTCGAAAAGTATTGTTATAGTATTAGCACCTTATCAGCAGCGAGAAAGCCTTTTACTATAAACAATTACATATCTTCCTAGTGTCTTCCTGACTGAAACCACGACTCAAGGAGCCTGGGGCTTTAATTTGGCGTAGGCACTCATTTAACGAAAGCAACTGACATCTGACCACCCAGAGGGTAAACTAGTCCTTATTGCTATTACACTATGATTTCCTCACGATCTTATCCATAACTGGAAAGCGGTTAGGTAAATATCAAATCATATTTTGTACATAAAAACTCCGAAAAACTCATTGGTACATACGCCGGGTTTGAACCTGCGACCGTCGGATTGAAGGTCTTACCTTGAGTCACCAACATTATTTATTATGTGTCTAATAAAATCGGCAAATTAAAAAATATGTCGTGAGAAGATAGACCCTCTTCTATTGTACGTTTCTTAAGACAAAACTTTCCAAATAAATACTATTTAGAACGAGATATTTACCGTGTATTTGTATACCGTAACAGTGCCGAAAAATCTGGAGCTCACAAAAACAAATATACATGTTAAAGATCTCGTTTTAAATAGTATATTATAATGTAAGTGACCATGTTTGCTTAAAATCAACTTAAAAAAAAAAAATTAACTTAAAATCATTTAGGGTCGGCAACGCGCATGTAACACCCCTGGAGTTGCAGGCGTCCATAGGCTACGGTGACCGCTTACCATCAGGCGGGCCGTATGCTTGTTTGTCACCTTCGTAGTATAAAAAAAAAAATCGAATTAGCCAAATCTGTCCAATATTTCTAATGGCATATTTCCCTCATTCCAGTCAAGCACAGCGGCAACATCTCCCTCGAGGATGTGGTTAGCATCGCCAAGACCATGCGACCACGCTCCATGGCGCGAGAACTGTCCGGCACCGTGAAGGAGATCCTCGGCACCGCGCAGTCTGTCGGCTGTACGGTCGAGGGTCGCGCCCCCCATGACCTGATCAACGATATCAACACGGGAGCGCTGACTATCGATGAATAGATCATCTTTTTAATTTATTATGTTGTTTTATTTTAATATCGATTCTACAATTAATTGTAGAAAATCCTAGGACCTATCTATGTTACTTCTATCTGCGTCAATCGAACTTCCTAAAGATGTAAACTAACTGCCTTATATTGCCGTAGTAACCAAACTTAATAAGCTGCTTCAAGTATTTAATGAAACTCTGGGACAAGAGTTATTGACCGAGTGAGAGAAGCGTATCTGTTTCAGCTTGGGCAAAAATGTTTTTGTGTCTCCATTTGTTCTCTACAGGGTTGCATTTATCAACCAATTCTTGTGAAATTATGAATGCAAGTTCGTTAATATCTTTTTTTTTAATTCAGTTTTTGGAAATTTTTAAAATGGCGGGAATTGGTACAAAGATCCTAAATGCCATAGACCCAAAGGCAATTTTATGCCAATGCCAGACTACCAGTACCATCTCGTGAGGTTCACAGCTCAGTGCCGCTAGTCTTTTATTGTTTTGTGTTTTACGATGATACGACCGTTTTAGTGGTGTTTGTCTAGGTAGTGTGAAAATTCAACGAGAAACACTGACAAGTTTACATCGTTGTCGTAGTCGCAAATTTGAAATTTTGTACGCCAATAGGCACAACACAGAGTTCCTTCTATATGTATATTGACACCCTTTGTATCACCTGTGTTATACAAATAAATGATTACTTACTTACTTACTATCGTTAGCAAGTTCTATTGACGGCGATTTCAACCCTTAAATGCATATGAATTAACAGTATTGATCCTAAAACATCCTAAGTGACAACCAAATTCATTTCAAATTCAGAACTTACGACGATATGACAAAGTCTACATTCCAAGATCAAGAGAACTTGATTGTCACTTGTCTCGTTTCTGTGTCATAAATGCATCATCATGCATTTAAGGGTTAAGAGCCAAGTTAGGTAGACACCGAGGGTCGCGAGGGTGGGTTTGGGAGATGCTAGTTGATGCCTTCGTTCAAATTTAATGTATGATACGATCGTACGATTTGTGAACAAAAAAAGCCCGAAACGCTTTTATGAAATTGCACCACTGAGCCCCATCACTCCATCAAATTTTTGAAAGATTGGTCTAGTTCACGAATTACAGATGGCGCTGTTATTGGCAGTAAAAATTCTGAATCGCGCTATTAAGATTTTTTGAAGAGAATTACCTACCCCAAATGTTGCTTTAGGTAGCGCTGTTACTTGTAATGGAAATCCTGGGTCGCGCTGTTAATATTTTTCTTGCCAAGAAGTTTTATCTAGTTCACGAATCCCATGCTAGGTGGCGCTGTTACTTAAAATGAAAATCTTAAATCGCGCCCAGGTAATCCGATTTTCAATTTTTCATACAATTTACCAGATTTAGATTAGATTTATTTATTTCACGAAAAACATTACATTATAAATTTGCGTTACATGTCAAAATTATACGAATATTTATCATGATCGTCACAATGAAAATAAGAATAGTAATAATATTAACAAATCATTATATAATTCAGTCTCCCAATAAGGATCGTCATTTTAATAACAGGTAAAAACAAAATAAAAGTAAAAGTAAGTATGTAGATACTTACAGATCAAACATAATCAATTAATTCAAATATCATACCATCGACCTTTATGTATTAATAATACACACTCTCGCTATACAAACATGTGTGCCTCTATCAAGTTTCGAATAGCCGTTTGCGCTTACATAATATATCACGCAAAGAAAACCACGTTATTTCTTTATCAACTTTATGTTGTGTGACAAGACGCATGTACAAACGACGATTGTGCTAGTTGCCTCTCGGGGCAACAACAATTTTTCAAAAGGCGCCGTCTAGCGAGGTCTAACCTTTATGTAACCTAGTCGGACCAAAGCCAGACCCCAAGTTTTGCCTAGTTCACGTTATATGGCGCTGTTATGTGTAGGAAAGTCTTAAATCACGCTATTGAGATTTTTCTTGCGATTAATGACGCCAAGTTTTCTCTAGTTTACAAATCACACGCTAGATGGCACTGTTACTTGTAATAATCCTGAATCACACTATCCTATGATAATGACCATGACCCCATTATATGAAATGGACACTTCAACAAATAATGAATGCACTATTCCGTGATCTGACGCGTACGAGTATTTTTGACGATATTTTTTTGGACCAGAACCAGATGTCGTGGACGCCCGTGCTTGTTACTTCTCAGGGTATAGGGTCTCCCTTATCTTAATCTGCCGCGCCCGAGTTACTACCCGAAATATCCACTTGCCATTTTTCATGTAATGCCAAGAGGTTAATCGGCATCCTCAGGAGATGTTGACGATGCCGGTCTAATGTGCGACAGGTAAATCCACCTGCCACCTACCTACGTCCTCGCGTAGAGACACCAACCACGTGTCGAGTTTTGTATTTTAAGTAGGATAGTGGTTTTCTTCCTCTGGCTTTTACTCCTTGCTGATCCAAGCAAGGTGTATTTGGCCAATGTCATAGTTTTGGGACTTTTAAGGAGAAGGAGAATGTGTGATGGTGGTTTGTTTTATATTTATTTATTGCAGCGGTAGGGAGGAAATAGTACATTGTGTATTAAGGGCGGTAAACAAGAAATTACGACCGAGTGTGCGAGTCGAAGACCAGGGCTTTATCAATACGAGTTCGTAATTATTCTTCTGCTCGTGATACATATAATGTTTTTCATCACATTTGCGAGGAAATAAATAAACTTACTATGCAGATAAGTAAATAAAAGTATGTGATTAGCGGTAGTGTAGTAGTAGTAGTAGCAGCACAGTTCACAGTACTCCGCGGTGAGCGGCGGCTACAAGCGGCAAGCGCGTGGCGCGCCACACGCAGCCCTCCGGGAGCTCCAGGCAGGCGGGAAAATGTATGAAAATCAATTAGGGCCATGGGCGTAAGACAGATCTGACGATGGATTTAGTCTAAGAATGCTTGCAAACAATACCACCTTTTTATTTCGTTAAAACACATGCCCGACTTACAGCTTAGACCAAACGCCAGAACATGGAAAAAATACAGGTTAACACACTAAGAAAATATAATTACACAAACAAAAAAAAATGGTTGCCTGTAAAGTCGGTATACGGGCGAAAGTTTTACGTGACAACGACTTTGAGTGGTAAAATACTGTGCTCGAGTGGAAGGGACGCGTGCCTTTCACTTTTTATGTCTGTCTCTCTCGCTCTTAGGCGGGCTAACCATGCCCGAGTGGAAGGGACGCGTGCCTCTCACTCGCTCTCATTGTGAGCGCATAACGTGAGCGGAGCGTAACGCAGTTTCTTGAAGTGTCACCCGGCAAACCAATTTATAAGACGTTGTCACGTCAAGTCAAAAACCATACAACATAATAACAGTTAGGTACGTCTATAATGAAAATCCAAATATTGAGATAATTTATTGACCAATATTACCCACTTATCATAAAAATTAAAAAATGTCAGCTTCCTGGATCCTGGACCGACCCTGCAATGTCATTTAGGAGCACGAGGGCCCGAGGCGTGGGCGCCCGACGCGCGTGCTTTTACGAGCAAATGTGATGAAAAATTCATTACATAAAAAATACACAAGTAACGGGTTGGCATTGATTTGTAGCACGTTTGGTGGAATAGCAAACGATTTTTTATATACCAACAATTTTCATGTTGAAATTTTTGTAAAAGTACACTGCAGCGATTCGCTGGTACATTGACGCTGAACGCATCCGTTAGATCACAGTCAATTTATTTTTCTGAAGCCTAGCAACACAGTTCCCTCCAAGCAGAAATGTCAAAATGGCGTCAACGCAGGACGCTTGGTATATATCTTTACTTGGTTTAGCAGAACATTTCCGAACATCAAATCCTCCTGACATAAAAAGTTGTATTCAGTGCCTACAAGCTGTATTTAATTTTAAACCGCCGCAAAGGGTCGAGGCTCGAACTCATTTACAACTTGGAAATATCCTTTTGACACACACTAAAAACATCGACTTGGCGAGGACGCACTTAGAACAGAGTGTAAGTATATTTACGGTCAATTTTAGTGTTAAACGCTGCAAATAGTGATACATATCGTGTACAGTTGTGTTGTGTAACCTTAATGTATTTTCGTCATATTTTTCTATGTGACAAGTTTCTCATAGGATGTAAACAATGGTGTATAAGTGGGTCATTTAGGTGTTTTGGTTGCAGTGGTGCCTGTCCCAGACTATCAATGGGTTCGACGACGTCAAGTTCGAGGCGGCGAGTGTGCTGGCGGAGCTGTTTGAGCAGCAGGGCCAGCCAACCCACTCCAAACCAATCCTTCGGAAAGCAATTGAGTTATCACAACATAGTGTTTACTGGCACTGCAGGCTAATATTTCAACTGGCAGTAAGTATTGTAAACAAGTAAATTTAGTATTCTATTAGGATAACAAGTGAATTTATGGACACATTTACAGTGTTCATCTTCATTGTTTTGTGTTATTCATCCTCTGTGTTGTAGTGGTTTCCATTAAGTATTATTTATTAATTATTGTTTTGATGTTTTATTTGATTGTTAATGGTTCGCTAGTAGCTGGCCAAATTATTTAATGGATTCTATTAAGAACATCCAAGGTCTGATTCTCCTTTACATAAATTTTGTAATTTTTTTTTCTTAATTGATTTTTGGGCAGTCAAACATACAACCCTTACCCTAATTAATCATAGGATAGGCTTACTCAGACATTAACTGTGTTAAGAAAACATCCCTAACACTATATTATTGCTCTTTATTTCACCCATATAAAATTGTTTTAGACATTTCTACAAAATTTCTTATTATGCTATGCTAATGCTAAATATACTTGCACACTATATTTCCTTCACTGGTTAAATGGTTTTTTTTTGTAGCAAATCCATGCAACGGAAAGAGAGTATGAGGTAGCCAGCAGTCTCTTGGGTGTAGGAGTGGATTACGCTCAGATCTCTAATGCAGCATACACCCGGGTACTATTCCTACTCAGTAGGGCAATGGTAAGTGGTACTCTTAATATTTTCATTGGTTACCGAAATACTTATTGAAATGAAACACATCAAAAATGGAAAAATGTTCCAGGACTCGAAACAGTTGGGAATGTGGTCAATTGTATGTGTTTAATTACTCTCAGGGAGCAGAGCCGCTTTAACAAGTTTCGGGGTCCACTTTCAGTGTTTCACTTTAATAAATGCTATTTGTGTTAGTGTTGGTAGTCATCTTAGATCAGCATCTATCTGTATACACATCAGTAACATCTATGAAAAAGTCCCTTTTTTATTTTTATACATTATGACCCAGATTTCGGTGTGCCTCTTAGCAAAGGCCTCTTCTAACATTTTCCATTGTTTCCTGTCCTTTGCAACTCTCCTCCAAAATAGACATAATTAGTATTATTTCAAATGAAAAGAGGGAGAAAGTCAATAATCCACCCTAGTTGTGTTTAGATACAATCTATAGAGCTATTTATGCAACAATATTTAACTATGCTTTGTATGAGCAACTAAAAATATATTGAATTTACTAAACTTAAAATGAGATGCTGTTAATTTATCTATGTTAACACTATTTTCAATCATAATTTTGAACTGTATTCCACAGTGATAGGGTTCCAGATGATTGTCAGATGATATTTTTATTTCCATAACAATGTGTATTTTTGTTTACAGTTGCTATTAATAGATAAAAAAATCCAAGAAGTATTACCACTATTGAACCAGGCTGGACACTTAGTGGACTCATGGACAGGAAGCCCTCACCAAAAGGAGTACCTCAAGGTCTTCTTCCTGGTTCTACAAGTAAGTATATTCAGACTCACTGTCTCCATGCTTTCATTCTTGATAAATAAGGGTAGAGCATGGTAGCACAGAAGTGCAGATATTTTGTTTCGAGGGAAAACAAAAATAATACAGTGTCAAGTGCCATATTGATTCACATTTTGTTAAAATAATTTACTAATTATGTTCAACATTTAGGTATTACAAATAATTGCCACTCAGTTTTTTAAGTGAATAATATATTATGATAAATTTACGGATAACATTCACGTATTTTTAGTCACTACGCGCGATATTTTTCGGTCATTTTGGCCACCGCGCAGCCACTATCTCGATTTAAATTAGGGCGCCGCCCAATCTCGATCGCTTCGCGTATTTTGCGCGTTATACAGCGTGACTTGTAATTCGAAATATTCCTTGAAAGGGGTTATTTTAGAGATTATTTGCAATGCTTTTAGCCCAATGAACCAGGTCGAAAATCAGTGGTTTTCGAGTTATTCAAGTTTTTAGTTTTTTTGAGAAAATCAGGCCAGTTGTACAAAAAGTAACATGCATTAGGATTTAGGATGGTCAATTTTTGTGTATTTTATAGCCAGTAAACACAGTAAAAACTTTAAACAAAAAAAAAGACAAATAATAATAATCCAATCCAGTCCGCCGCGCACGGTACTCGACGCTTGATAATGGCATCCCAAGATGTTGGGCGTAGTGTCTAAAATGTAGTGAAAATATGTCTCATAGTTTAAATTCGACAAATACAATATGCCACATTGTGACAACTGTCATCAAAGTGTCAACTGTCCACCTTGTTTCCAGGTATGCCACTACCTAATGGCTGGCCAGGTGAAGAGTGTAAAGCCTTGTTTGAAGCAGTTACAGCAGAGCATTCAGACTATCATGGCGCCTACGTGGCCCGACGACGATAGTGAGTATAACAAAAATTTGTTGTTGTATCAAATAGGTACATGAATTGTTTTCACTTTGATTATGGTGGCTATCTGTCTGGGTTTCTCAAGATCTGTCCTAGTTTAGAGTCCGAGTTTGGAGCCTGTTTGGGGAGCGTTCGAAACGACGTCACAGAAACATCTGGGATCTGTAACTTTTTGCTCAATTTTAGCCGTTCAACTAATTAATTGGAACCCTAGGCCACAGTAGGACTATGTCATATCATAGTGACTAATTTAGATTATAAGAAATCTCTTACTGCTTTTTTTGGTTTTTATTGGTTGACTGTACGAGATGGCAACCCTAACCTTGATTTTAGAACGTTATATTGTCTTCTGTTACCGCGATTGTTATTGATTGAAATTAAACACTTTAGAACGGATTAATCGCGTTTATTAACACCATGACCCTACGTAGAACACATGACAACAAACAGAACAGCGTTACATCTTGTATTGTCCGTCCCGTACACTCCACTCCTCTGCTTATAATACTACCCTTATATATAATTATCCTACGTGTCCTAATAAGAGGCAATCCCTTATCATGTGGAGAAGTGCTTAATCTATACATAATTTCTACTACCTTGTCTACGTGATCAACGTGTAGGAATGCAACGTGCTTGCCTATCACAAGAGCATTCGTTTTTTTTTTTGTTTTAGTTTATTTAGAAAACAAACAGCCATATACAAAATAATACACACAAAAGAAGATACATAAATAGGCCTATAGTTTCCTATTTTACTACACTTTCAAAATTACAGATGAATATAAAGATTTAACAGAATAATTTACTCTTATAAATACCTATTAGTTATGTACCACACGCAATCAAGATGACGTTAGGTAGGTAAAATTATAGTTTAATAAAACATGCAAAGGAGATTCCTATAAAATAAAAAAATAAGTGAATTTGTTCTAACTATCAAGAGAACAAAATTAGCCGAACTTTATTCTTGAACACCGATAGACTATGAGCGAAAAGAGCGTTTTCACAGGGTTAAGATGATTTCGAATGTTGTTTTCCGTTATAGCGGTGTGCGGGAGCGCGCCGGGCGAGTCGTTCGTGTGGCTGTCGCGGCAGCAGCTGTACGTGCTGGTGTACCTGGTGACGGTGATGCACTCGGCGCAGGCCGGCTACATGGACAAGGCGCACAAGTACACGGAGAAGGCGCTGGCACAGATCGACAAGTTGACAGGTATGTCTCCTTTTTTAGCCTAGTTCCGTGTCCCACTGCTGGGCCTCCCATGTATGTCTTAAAAATTAAGTAAAAAATATAATCCTAAAACTAAACTAAATAAAACTAACTTAAACTAAACCTAAAATAACCCAGCCTGCATCGTACCCAGCTCATAGGTCCCCATAATGCCTGCAGCATTCCCTCGCTGAACTGCTATGGAGACCTGTTGAACCAAGTACCACCCAGAGCGAGGATCACCACCTCTCTCCCGCAAACGCCGGCATATCTCCCCAAAAAGACGGCGAGCTTCCACTTCCCACGTACTTTTTTAATTGATAGGAGAGTCAAGGTCAAGACAACGAGCCGTATCACGAGGAATTTGCCGCGCCGAGTGGCTTGGTCTGTGTAAACGCGCCGCGCTCAAGTCGTACGCGCGGCCATGGTGCCTCGAGGCAGTTTTAAACAGACCAAGCCACTTCGCGTGGCAATTTTCCCCCGAGACCCGATTTCAGATAGTTTTTTTTTTTAATTTGTTACAGCGTCAGGTTTCTCCGACTCGGTGACGTTAGTGGGCGCGCGCACCGGAGCGGCGCTGGCGTGGCGGCTGCGCATGGCGCTGGTGGAGCACGCGGCGCTGTGCCGGCTGGTGTGCGGCGGCAAGGCGCACGCGCTGCACGAGATCGCGCGCGCCGCGCACCTGCTCACCGTGGCCCCCACCAGTAAGCTGTCCCCCTCCCTCCCTCCCTCCCACTACTATACAACATGGCGCTGGTGCAGCACGCGGCGCTGTGCCGGCTGGTGTGCGGCGGCAAGGCGCACGCGCTGCACGAGATCGCGCGCGCCGCGCACCTGCTCACCGTGGCCCCCACCAGTAAGCTGTCCCCCTCCCTCCCTCCCTCCCACTACTATACAACATGGCGCTGGTGCAGCACGCGGCGCTGTGCCGGCTGGTGTGCGGCGGCAAGGCGCACGCGCTGCACGAGATCGCGCGCGCCGCGCACCTGCTCACCGTGGCCCCCACCAGTAAGCTGTCCCCCTCCCTCCCTCCCTCCCACTACTATACAACATGGCGCTGGTGCAGCACGCGGCGCTGTGCCGGCTGGTGTGCGGCGGCAAGGCGCACGCGCTGCACGAGATCGCGCGCGCCGCGCACCTGCTCACCGTGGCCCCCACCAGTAAGCTGTCCCCCTCCCTCCCTCCCTCCCACTACTATACAACATGGCGCTGGTGCAGCACGCGGCGCTGTGCCGGCTGGTGTGCGGCGGCAAGGCGCACGCGCTGCACGAGATCGCGCGCGCCGCGCACCTGCTCACCGTGGCCCCCACCAGTAAGCTGTCCCCCTCCCTCCCTCCCTCCCACTACTATACAACATGGCGCTGGTGCAGCACGCGGCGCTGTGCCGGCTGGTGTGCGGCGGCAAGGCGCACGCGCTGCACGAGATCGCGCGCGCCGCGCACCTGCTCACCGTGGCCCCCACCAGTAAGCTTTCCCCTCCCTCCCTCCCTCCCACTACTATACAACATGGCGCTGGTGCAGCACGCGGCGCTGTGCCGGCTGGTGTGCGGCGGCAAGGCGCACGCGCTGCACGAGATCGCGCGCGCCGCGCACCTGCTCACCGTGGCCCCCACCAGTAAGCTGTCCCCCTCCCTCCCTCCCTCCCACTACTATACAACATGGCGCTGGTGCAGCACGCGGCGCTGTGCCGGCTGGTGTGCGGCGGCAAGGCGCACGCGCTGCACGAGATCGCGCGCGCCGCGCACCTGCTCACCGTGGCCCCCACCAGTAAGCTTTCCCCTCCCTCCCTCCCTCCCACTACTATACAACATGGCGCTGGTGCAGCACGCGGCGCTGTGCCGGCTGGTGTGCGGCGGCAAGGCGCACGCGCTGCACGAGATCGCGCGCGCCGCGCACCTGCTCACCGTGGCCCCCACCAGTAAGCTGTCCCCCTCCCTCCCTCCCTCCCACTACTATACAACATGGCGCTGGTGCAGCACGCGGCGCTGTGCCGGCTGGTGTGCGGCGGCAAGGCGCACGCGCTGCACGAGATCGCGCGCGCCGCGCACCTGCTCACCGTGGCCCCCACCAGTAAGCTGTCCCCCTCCCTCCCTCCCACTACTATACAACATGGCGCTGGTGCAGCACGCGGCGCTGTGCCGGCTGGTGTGCGGCGGCAAGGCGCACGCGCTGCACGAGATCGCGCGCGCCGCGCACCTGCTCACCGTGGCCCCCACCAGTAAGCTGTCCCCCTCCCTCCCTCCCTCCCACTACTATACAACATGGCGCTGGTGCAGCACGCGGCGCTGTGCCGGCTGGTGTGCGGCGGCAAGGCGCACGCGCTGCACGAGATCGCGCGCGCCGCGCACCTGCTCACCGTGGCCCCCACCAGTAAGCTGTCCCCCTCCCTCCCTCCCACTACTATACAACATGGCGCTGGTGCAGCACGCGGCGCTGTGCCGGCTGGTGTGCGGCGGCAAGGCGCACGCGCTGCACGAGATCGCGCGCGCCGCGCACCTGCTCACCGTGGCCCCCACCAGTAAGCTGTCCCCCTCCCTCCCTCCCACTACTATACAACATGGCGCTGGTGCAGCACGCGGCGCTGTGCCGGCTGGTGTGCGGCGGCAAGGCGCACGCGCTGCACGAGATCGCGCGCGCCGCGCACCTGCTCACCGTGGCCCCCACCAGTAAGCTGTCCCCCTCCCTCCCTCCCACTACTATACAACATGGCGCTGGTGCAGCACGCGGCGCTGTGCCGGCTGGTGTGCGGCGGCAAGGCGCACGCGCTGCACGAGATCGCGCGCGCCGCGCACCTGCTCACCGTGGCCCCCACCAGTAAGCTGTCCCCCTCCCTCCCTCCCACTACTATACAACATGGCGCTGGTGCAGCACGCGGCGCTGTGCCGGCTGGTGTGCGGCGGCAAGGCGCACGCGCTGCACGAGATCGCGCGCGCCGCGCACCTGCTCACCGTGGCCCCCACCAGTAAGCTGTCCCCCTCCCTCCCTCCCACTACTATACAACATGGCGCTGGTGCAGCACGCGGCGCTGTGCCGGCTGGTGTGCGGCGGCAAGGCGCACGCGCTGCACGAGATCGCGCGCGCCGCGCACCTGCTCACCGTGGCCCCCACCAGTAAGCTGTCCCCCTCCCTCCCTCCCACTACTATACAACATGGCGCTGGTGCAGCACGCGGCGCTGTGCCGGCTGGTGTGCGGCGGCAAGGCGCACGCGCTGCACGAGATCGCGCGCGCCGCGCACCTGCTCACCGTGGCCCCCACCAGTAAGCTGTCCCCCTCCCTCCCTCCCACTACTATACAACATGGCGCTGGTGCAGCACGCGGCGCTGTGCCGGCTGGTGTGCGGCGGCAAGGCGCACGCGCTGCACGAGATCGCGCGCGCCGCGCACCTGCTCACCGTGGCCCCCACCAGTAAGCTGTCCCCCTCCCTCCCTCCCTCCCACTACTATACAACATGGCGCTGGTGCAGCACGCGGCGCTGTGCCGGCTGGTGTGCGGCGGCAAGGCGCACGCGCTGCACGAGATCGCGCGCGCCGCGCACCTGCTCACCGTGGCCCCCACCAGTAAGCTGTCCCCCTCCCTCCCTCCCTCCCACTACTATACAACATGGCGCTGGTGCAGCACGCGGCGCTGTGCCGGCTGGTGTGCGGCGGCAAGGCGCACGCGCTGCACGAGATCGCGCGCGCCGCGCACCTGCTCACCGTGGCCCCCACCAGTAAGCTGTCCCCCTCCCTCCCTCCCACTACTATACAACATGGCGCTGGTGCAGCACGCGGCGCTGTGCCGGCTGGTGTGCGGCGGCAAGGCGCACGCGCTGCACGAGATCGCGCGCGCCGCGCACCTGCTCACCGTGGCCCCCACCAGTAAGCTGTCCCCCTCCCTCCCTCCCTCCCACTACTATACAACATGGCGCTGGTGCAGCACGCGGCGCTGTGCCGGCTGGTGTGCGGCGGCAAGGCGCACGCGCTGCACGAGATCGCGCGCGCCGCGCACCTGCTCACCGTGGCCCCCACCAGTAAGCTGTCCCCCTCCCTCCCTCCCTCCCACTACTATACAACATGGCGCTGGTGCAGCACGCGGCGCTGTGCCGGCTGGTGTGCGGCGGCAAGGCGCACGCGCTGCACGAGATCGCGCGCGCCGCGCACCTGCTCACCGTGGCCCCCACCAGTAAGCTGTCCCCCTCCCTCCCTCCCTCCCACTACTATACAACATGGCGCTGGTGCAGCACGCGGCGCTGTGCCGGCTGGTGTGCGGCGGCAAGGCGCACGCGCTGCACGAGATCGCGCGCGCCGCGCACCTGCTCACCGTGGCCCCCACCAGTAAGCTGTCCCCCTCCCTCCCTCCCTCCCACTACTATACAACATGGCGCTGGTGCAGCACGCGGCGCTGTGCCGGCTGGTGTGCGGCGGCAAGGCGCACGCGCTGCACGAGATCGCGCGCGCCGCGCACCTGCTCACCGTGGCCCCCACCAGTAAGCTTTCCCCTCCCTCCCTCCCTCCCACTACTATACAACATGGCGCTGGTGCAGCACGCGGCGCTGTGCCGGCTGGTGTGCGGCGGCAAGGCGCACGCGCTGCACGAGATCGCGCGCGCCGCGCACCTGCTCACCGTGGCCCCCACCAGTAAGCTGTCCCCCTCCCTCCCTCCCTCCCACTATATACAACATGGCGCTGGTGCAGCACGCGGCGCTGTGCCGGCTGGTGTGCGGCGGCAAGGCGCACGCGCTGCACGAGATCGCGCGCGCCGCGCACCTGCTCACCGTGGCCCCCACCAGTAAGCTGTCCCCCTCCCTCCCTCCCTCCCACTACTATACAACATGGCGCTGGTGCAGCACGCGGCGCTGTGCCGGCTGGTGTGCGGCGGCAAGGCGCACGCGCTGCACGAGATCGCGCGCGCCGCGCACCTGCTCACCGTGGCCCCCACCAGTAAGCTGTCCCCCTCCCTCCCTCCCACTACTATACAACATGGCGCTGGTGCAGCACGCGGCGCTGTGCCGGCTGGTGTGCGGCGGCAAGGCGCACGCGCTGCACGAGATCGCGCGCGCCGCGCACCTGCTCACCGTGGCCCCCACCAGTAAGCTGTCCCCCTCCCTCCCTCCCTCCCACTACTATACAACATGGCGCTGGTGCAGCACGCGGCGCTGTGCCGGCTGGTGTGCGGCGGCAAGGCGCACGCGCTGCACGAGATCGCGCGCGCCGCGCACCTGCTCACCGTGGCCCCCACCAGTAAGCTGTCCCCCTCCCTCCCTCCCTCCCACTACTATACAACATGGCGCTGGTGGAGCACGCGGCGCTGTGCCGGCTGGTGTGCGGCGGCAAAACCCGTTTAAAGCTAGACCATCAGTAAGGTTACTACCCCTACTGCCATTCGGAACCCGTTTATCTTCACTTTCCAGGATGGGCTATCTACCAAGCATGTCAGTAGAACATACTACAACGTTTCTTATAACAAACTGTGCTGCATTTGTCCCCTGGCTGACAGGACAGAATAACGTCTTTGTAATTAATATTCTGTTTTATTGTAGCGGCCAGCGCAGCGGCGCACACTCCTCAACTACACTGCTTACTGGGGCTCTACGCCATGTCCATGAACTGTATGGAAGCCGCCGAGGCGCAGTTCCTCACCGCCATACACGTGAGTACTAGCGAATTAAACAAGAGGATTAGACAATCTATATTATATCGCGTTCCACCAAAATGAAAAACTTATTCAGGTACAGTCAAGTGCAAAAATATGGTTCGACATAATCGACTCATAAATATGGTACTACGCTCTTATTACACCGGCATAAAGTGCTATGGGACATATTTTTGAGTAAGATGTGCACCACCATATTTTTACACTTGACTGTATGTACCCTTACACCTTTTGCGAAACAATTTGAACGAAAGTTGAATAGGTTAGACGACATAAAAAAACGAATTTTAATATTTAACACGTATTTTTTTCTTTTGTGCGTCAAATGAAAAATTACGGAAATACAGTGCATTAAAGTTTTGCGTGACGTCACTATAAGCTACAATTCTTACGACAAGTTAGGATAATTTTAGAAAGTTAAAAATATCTCTGCTCTTAATAGGTCGCGCTTTATATACGGGGGTTTTATAATGTTGTCCCCAACTTTTACACAGAACACTTTCACGACCACTTTCGATCCCAGTATAAGATTAAAATGTCCCAAAATTTCCATACATACATACATTTTTCAATTCCATTTCGTCACTCATATACAAAATCGATGAACATGGTAGAAGAATGGTAAAATAATTTTGGACACTTTTCTTTTGCTATGATCAAAAGAGCTCACGATTTTGAGTAGAAAAATCAAATATTTTTTTCAAAAAATAATATTGGGGAGGCAACTTTCAATAAAAACGCCCACACATGGTTAGAATCCAATCCATACTATGTCGATTTGAGAACGTGTGATTTTTGGAGTACTGACATATAATTTAATCTAGCATCCTAGGTATGCCTCAAGGACCTACTTTAGGTTTAAGGTAGAGGTAGGTAGTTAGGTAAGTTACACTTACTGTAGGTATATATTTCGAAAATAAATGTTTTTTTTATTTAACTTCAGATGTCGCAAGAAAGAGATCTGTGGATGTTCGCGAAACTTAACTTGGCCATTGTATACTTACGGGGGCGGCGGGACAGCGACTTGCAACAACTTATGGAACAGGTAACGTAATCTGTATACACCTTCATAAATTTTAAGCAAACCTCTAAATATTGTCTTGTTTATAAAAAAACTAAACCTGACTGATCGGGATAAAAAATATCAACAGCGTTCTAGTCGCATTCGACATGGTCGCATTCGCTTTATTTGTAACTGGTATATTGTCCGTCTACTGCACAATCTTAACCAAACTATTATAGCAGATGGTTCTCCTAATAAAATGGAAAGTTAAGTTATTAGTCCTCAATTTGAGCTTGATTGTTTGGTCCAGGTGCGACCGGAGGCGCTGCCTGCGTACGCGCACGGGCTGCGCGCCGCGTCCTACTACGTGCTGGGGCTGCAGGCCTTCTTCCAGGCGCGCTACAACGAGGCCAAGTGAGTACCCCTCACTGTCAACTTAATATAAGGTGCTACTTTATTAGTTGCAGAATTTTTTGCAGCTGATAGTACTCGGTTCCTGGAGTAAATTTAAGTATTAAACATTATACCTTTTACGATGTTTTTTGGAGAAAACGTTAAAACAAATTTGCTACGTAAAAACACCCTGTTAATGTGCATTGAGCAGATTCTTGTACCTCTTTTACCTACCAGTTAACTGTAACTGGCCACTTCACGTCGATAAATCTCGACCATAATGATAATGACATTTAAGACTAACTATTGTTGACATGAGTGATATGACGGATAGTGTTAAACGTCTTGTCAGTGAAATGCACATGATGATTCTTTTTAGACGAAATTATAATTTTTTTTTTGTTCGGTAAATGAATCAATTTTTTTTATTTATTTTTATTTATTAGGCATACAACACAGATAACATTTGTTACATGGTAGGTTTATACTAGTTACAGGTTTTGGTTGGGAATGTTACCCAAAGCATGTATGCTCAGCATGACAAACAATAGTGAGCGAGAACAACAATATTATCCTAAAAATGAAAAATATAGAATAACAGCAAAATTCCCATACATGAAAGAGAAAAACAACTAAGACTACTAAGAGTATTAAAAAAAACAGAATTAACAGTTAAGTGGTTAGTAAGGTAATCAACGACGGCAAAGAAGTTCGATAACCTCCTTCCGAAAGACGGCAAATCGATGGTTAAAAATTTCAATGTGGGTATGCCTAGACACTAGGTCGTTATATTGTCGACACATTCTTACGATAGGATTGTAAAAAGAAGTATTGTTTCTGTACACCTGTACACAGTGTGTAATTTTGGCTTAGTTGCGGTCATGTGTGGTTTATGTGTTTAATTGATAGCTCTTAATGTTTTAGAGGTTTGACAAAGACACCGAAGGTTTTTTTATAATTAGTTTCGGAGTTATTGTGATTTGCGAGAAAAACCCATAGAAACCATAAAAATGCATTTTTTTTCCGGTGCATTTAATGCAAATAAATAAAATATGTTCTCATAAAAGAAGTTTCTAGCCATAGCTTTGCAAAAAAACTGCATAAAAAACACTTTAAATTAAGACACAATTAAGGTTTTTACCAAAGATGAAAACTATTTTTTTGTGGGTCAGTGGGCAGTCTTAATGGTCGCATTTAATTTTTTAATAGACTGAATTTAGACATAATTATATACTTGTATATTAAATGCCAGCTCATAAAAATGAAGGGGTGACGAAATATGAATTTTTAAAAAATTTGTTAAGGGTTGTCACTACCTTTTCTATGGAAATTTAATTATCATGTTCAGTCATATTCATTGATTCTGCCCATAAATAAGATCGATTATTTTGGTTTATTATATTACTTATATCATCAACCACTCATAACTTTTTTAAACAAAAAAATTAAAACAAAATCAGCACAATTTCTTGGTTGGTAATAGGCATTATTATGATTGACTCTTAAAAAATTGTGCTACGCAAAGAAACGTTGGGTCAAATCTTCGATGAAGGATATTTTGTAACAATTTGGCTACCAAATACGTCAAAAAATACGGCCGGTACAATATGACCGTCACGGTTCATAAAATACTAATACATGGTGCGAAAATCATAGAATCTATTTCCTTACCCATTGGAATGGAAATTTTGGCGTTATGATCGAGAGCACCATACACGCATATTAGACCGTAAAACCACTGTCCTTGACTTGGTGCACCGAGCTTTAGAGTCTTCTGACCCTCTTTTGTCGACTATGTCAGTTGGCGAAAGACAAAAAAAACGAAAACATTCTGCCATTCCAGACAAAATTCTGTAACTTTTAAAACCCACAATGAATAACGTACTTATCCATGACGACCCGTCACCACTAAAATATTCTGATGATACTTCTAGTGAATTCGAACGAGATACTGACGATAACGAAAATAACAACATTGTATTATCATCTGAAGAATTGTATTGTGATGATTGATGATCAAGGAGCGGAATTCTTCATAGCAAAAATCAATCTGTCAGAGGGATTGACCTAACTGTTTTATCGACTTATCGATAAATATTTGTCACTTAACGAAACAAACTTAAAGTAATAAAATCAGGCTTTTGGATATACATACAAACAAATTAACGGTGTCCCTAATTAGCTGACCGCCACTGTATTTTAGTATAATAGTAAAGAATAAAACAGAAAATACTTCTATTTTAAATTTTCTATAGGAAACTTATCATGAAAAATTAAAAACGAATATTGCTAAGAGTAGGTAACTAATCTTCATTCAAAATAACAGGGTCGAAATCTAATAATTGTTTATTTTTTTCCATTGAATATTGCACGAAACTAAAAATATGATTAAATCTATATAGAATGTGTCTGAACTCGTACTTTTTGAGCATTGTGACGAATGAGTTTTACTCACTAAGTGACTTCCAACACAATGTTTCTTTAACTGATGTAAATGAACGTCACATTTAGAGCAATATAATTGTGGAAGAATCTTCTTGGAAACTAAGAGAAGAATCTTTCTGTATCCATTTTTTATTGTTTTTCCTTTAGGATTAACCATTTTAGTAACGTGGCATGGAAATCATTCATGAAAACTCAAGTGACATAAATGACATATGTGACGCTGACATGATTTACTTTAATATGGAGATGCAAGTTGCTCATCAATGAGGTCAAATGTTACAGGATAATCTTTTAAGTTGATTATGGATACCTAATGCGATATTATTCCGTAACATCGATAAGTCGATAAAACAGTTAGGTCAATCCCTCTGACAGATTGATTTTTGCTATGAAGAATTCCGCTCCTTGTTGATGATGATTGATAAATTCCATCTAAATCGGTTCAGCCGTCCTTGTGTGATCGAGCAACAAAACATCCAAACTTACAAGCTTTTACATTTATAATCTTAATAGGATTTATTTTTGGCGTTAGTTTTGGACAACCCTATTTCCTTAGAAATTTCTCAAATACTTAGAAACGCTATATCTATCTACCCCTTCTATTGTCGTGTGTAATTTTTTAAGACATAATAAACAACAATATTCTTCATATTTACGATGAAGAATAAAATGCGACCGACAAAAGACTAAATTAAAAATCAACAAAAAGTGAAAATAAGAAAATCTTAAATAATTCATGTAATACTACAGTTACATTTCCTATTTTTTTTATTCGCATAGATAATGCAATGTTGCGTTACATAAGATGCTAACAAAAATAATAACAATTATATTTTAGGAGAAAAAAAAATATTAATTTTTCCTTAAGGTCATTGACCTTTCACAAAAAAAAACATTTCTCCAAAAGTATACCGAAATTCATCAAAGGAATTTTTATCGATTGTTTGCCATATCAAGCTCTTTCGAATAAACACATAAACTATACGTGGCCGCAGCTGGGCCAAAATTACACACTGTGCTGTAGAGCAAAAGTCTTAGGAGCTCGAGATCTGAACCGCGGGGTATTAAAGCATATGAAAAGATTTCATAATTTCTATTTAAAGTTAATTGTTTTAAAGTAGAGTATCACGTGTTCAAATATCTGCAACTAATAAAGTAGCACCTTATATAGTCCTAAGTTTAAATATGTTACTTGTTATAAATTGAAAGATATGTCATATACTACAGAAAAAGTGATCAAGGTCACCGGTGAGCAGGGCTGGGATCGAACCAGCGACCTCCTGTTTTCTGCCGAAAACATTTTTTATTATTGGATTTTATTACAGGATTGATTAAGGGTTAGCTCATGATTCTGATTTGAATGAGCCCAAGCAAGTCCAGATCTGAAAGAATCAGGTTCTCCGTTCTTTTTTTCGAATACGCACAATATCGCCTCAAAACGTAGGTTTAATGGACCTAAGGCAAGTCCGGATCTGGAAGAATAATTTTTTTTTTTTTGACAAAACCTCAATGGGAGCTACCGTACTGACGCTCACCAGACGGCGCCACTCATGCGTGGGTGCTGTGTCAGTATGAGAGAACTGTCAAAGTGACGCTTAAAATGTTTCCGCAGGACCCACGTTCCACAGCGCCACTAGCGGAAAATCGACTCGCGGTAATCCTCATTACCTTTCCATACATTATTCTTCCAAGCATAACCGTACATGTTTCCAGACGATACCTCCGAGAAACTCTCAAAATGGCTAACGCTGAGGACCTGAACCGACTGACGTCCTGCTCGCTCGTGCTGCTCGGGCATATCTTCCTCTCTATCAACAACTCGCGCGAGTCCATGAACATGGTCACGCCGGCCATGCAGCTCGCCAGCAAGATCCCGGACGTGCATGTGCAGTTGTGGGCCTCCGCTATACTTAAGGGTGAGCTTTTTTGACTTAAGCTGGGTTCTGGGTCTTAAACTCTGAGTACCTGGATCCACCTCCTTTGTACTGCTAGGACATAACTCCCGGAAGTTCATGAACTGTAAGACTGTACAGTCAAGTGCAAAAATATGGTTCGACATAATCGACTCATAAATATGGTACTACGCTCTTATTACACCGGCATAAGGTGCTATAGGACATATTTTTGAGTAAGATGTGCACCAACATATTTTTACACTTGACTGTACTAAGGGTGAGTTGTTAGTTGGTCCCAAGCGCATTTACAATCACCAAAACAAGATATAATACCACAGATTATGTAATACTTGTTAACAAATATTTATTTCTAGAACAAACACGTTTGAACGTTACGCAAAAAATAGGGTTGTCTACGATTTTCGCGTGTGTTGGTACCGTGACAAGTTAAAATACGACTGATTTGCGGCCTCCTAGTCTAGTTGTTAGTGACGCTGCCTTCGAAGCAGGAGGTCCCGGGTTCGAATCCTGGTCAGGGCATTTATTTGTGTGTTTATCACGATTGTTCCTGAGTTATGGATGTTTTCTATGTATTTAAGTATTTATATGTATCTGTCTATTATATATATCGTCGCCTAGTACTCACAACACAAGCCTTATTGAGCTTACCGTGAGACTAGGACGATTTGTGTAAGATTGTTCCGCAAATATTTATTTATTATTTTTTGCGCGGAGAGTTCCATAGGCCGGCCCCTCAGCGTTTAGCAGAGCTTTTGGGCTTCGGCGGAAACACAATCACACATCACATCACATGAAAACAAGATTCGAACCATTGACTCTCAGATATCAGCTAATCGCTCTTCCAACTGGGCTACCTAGACCACACGCGTGGCCCCGAATTTCTCCACCATAACCCTCAACTTTAAATTTCGTATACAGTAGAATCCGTACCCTACCCTATTCTTGCAAGGTCAGTTAGGCTATGACTCCTTGCAATTGCGTAGATTAATTGCTCTAGCCAAATTTAGTATAGATGTCGTGAGAGGAAAGATCGATTGTGTAGATCTCGTCGAAGCATTCGTGCGTCTTTGTGTCCCTAGCTGGTACATCCGCGCGCGAAAGCACCCCTTGTTTGCGGTGCCGGGATCGCGCACACAGGCTCACGCGCACAATCCAATCACACGCGCGCTAGCGTTCCTCAACTCCGTGCACGAAGCGCACCCGCAGTGTGATCTGTTTGCGAGTTCTACGGGGCGACTGATGATAGAGTGCAGGAAGGTAGCAGAGTGTGAGATGCCTGCGAGTACTATAGTTTAAGACTTTAGATTGGATTAATATATATTTATAAGTTTGTACCGTTTTGGCCTAGCTGTAAGGTATAAATGTTATGAAATAAATAAATAAATAAATCCGGTTAGTACGACTCCGCATAAAACAACCTACCGGTTTTAGCGACGTAGATATAGGCAGTTGATTGGTTTTCATACAAGCCACTATGAAAGTGAATCCGTTTAGTACGACTGCTTATATCAACATACCGCTTTTAACGACGGGATTTCACACGAAATTGTTCGGTTACAACGATTACGGTGCATTGTAACCAAACAATACATACAAGATGTAACCTTTGTTCGAAGCGAATATTTAAAAACTTACGCGCTTAAAGGTTTCATCTCGTGAAAAAAAATCCTCCGCAATTTACAATGGCTTAATTTGGAATGTAGTCGGGAGGTACGAGTAAATAGGTCTATGATTCAACAATTTATTTCGCTAAATATTCTTAATTTTAATTATTCAATGAGTTTCATTGAACCATTATTAATTATAGTGCACGTGTGACTATTTAAATCGATAAACTACTTTAAAATTGTCTGTTTGTTTAGTACGACTTCCGGTTAGTACGACGTGATGTCGTCGGTCCCTTCGACGTCGTTATAACCGGATTCTATTGTATTTGCAGCCGCTTCGGTTTAAAGAAACTTTATTGTCTAAAGAAATTACAGGAATTTCACTTATAAGACAACTTAAAAATAGTGAACTTATTTAAAATCATTACAAGTTACGCTTCTCTTTAAAAATAACGATTTCTTTAGCTTCAATAGCTAACTCAGCTAACGTGTCTCGTTCCAGACCTATACCGGCTCGCCGGCGACACGGTCCGCGAGAACGAGGCGTACCAGATGCACTGCAACTTCTCGCAGTCGCTCCTCAAGGACCACTTCCAGGCCACGCAGCTCCCCATGCACGCGCTCATCAACTGGACGCAGGGGCCCCCGCCCGCGCTGCCCGCGCCCCACCCCCAGCCCCCGCCGCCCGCCGCCAACCCCACGTAGGACTAGCTAATAGAGAATCCACTTTGTCACTAGCCAGGATACGGTCAAGGGCTCTCGACTCTCGGCCTAGTAAGTAGATCCACGTTGGCTACTAGAGAATCCACTTTGTAACTAGCCAAGATACGGTCAAGGGCTCTCGAGTCAAAGGTCCACGGAGGCCTAGTAAGTATATCCACGTTGGAAACAATTTAAACCGGTATTCACACGCTTCGGTCGAATGTTCTCGAAACTTAACCTAAGCATCCCACCCCACGGATAACTAAGTAAACAAAACTCGAGTAGACTCCAGCCGCCCTCGAGATCTCTACTCATAAAAAAAGATATCTTCAGTTTTCAAACTTATGCTAATTTAACATTATTATTATTTATTTATTTATTTTTTAATTTTTAGCGTTTTAAAAACAACAAAGGATTGCATATACTTAGGAAATTTCGGACTCTGGTTGCCGTGATCGGGTGGCCCAGTGGTTGGGGCGTCTGCCGCGAAAGCAGGAGGTCGCTGGTTCGATCCCAGCCCTGCTCACCGGGGACCTTGGTCACTTTTTCTGTAGCATATGACATCTCTTTCAATTTATGCTAATTTAAATTTTATATAAGTGTTTTTAAGCTAGTTTCACATAAAATTATGGACCTACAAGACCCACGCATGAGTGTCGCCGTCTGGTGAGCGACAATAGGGTAGCCCTCATAATTGTTTTTAAGCTAATTTCACGAGAGCTACCCTATTGTCGCTCACCAGACGGCGACACTCATGCGTGGGTCTTGTAAGTCCATATGAAAAAAATGTCAAAGTGACGTTTGATTCCGCCAGACCCACGTTCTACCAGCGCGCCTAGCGGCAAATTGACTCGCGTTAATCCCCATTAGGCAAGCCGTCGGTCGAATTCTATGGATGTTAGTCTGCTGCATCCTCAAAGAATTCACGTACTCAAGATTTCCAGTAAAAATTCAGTCAATATAAACACTCACTACGCTCGAGAGCCCTTGAATGTCCTCGTTAGCCAAGAAGCTGGTATCGATATTTATGATTGCCTGTTTATAAATATGAATGTAGTGGAGCAATGAGAATGATCTGGGGTAAAAATAGAAAGGGATAGATAGTTGAAAATGGACTCACTAAACATACATAATTGCCACACACAAAGGAATACTAAAAACGCGTAAATTAGTGCAAAAAAGTATGGTATAAACTTTTAACCGCCTTGACTATAAGTGAAAGGCCATAGTAAGCCTTAATGGAACGTATCAAGATTCATATTAAACCAACCGGCTATAAACGACAGAGGCGTAGTACAAACAGCAACATTGGTGATGGTAAACATATTCCGTTGCCTATAGTTACCATGAGTTCTGTCACATTATCCATCTCTTTCTATTTAATCCAGTGTAAAAAAGACGGGTGTGAGTGAAATGGGTTGCATGCTTTCACGACACTTTCATTCAAAGTGAATATCAATTGTCAATGAAAGTGTTTGTTCGAAGCCACCGGCCTTATGTATATAGGAATTATTAGAATAATTTATCGCACATTTATTTATACACGACGCAAATAAGCTTCCCTGTTAGTACATTCAGTATAAAAATGTAACAAAAATCAAAGCAGACGGACTGCCTTTAATATATGTTTTTTTCGTCTTGACTGTTGTACTAAAACCATAGTAAGCTTATAATGCTCACTTTTAACATGAGACGGCGAAGGTATATGTGAGCCCCAAATGCCAGGCGATCACGATTTATTGGAGATTGATTGCGAAATTGAACCTTGCGGAGTTCCGCATAAGTCCCTGATGCACTGGCGATGCGGTCGGCCGATACCGTCGTTAGCGTCCTTGGCAAGGCTTTACGATACCCGCCACAGCCGACTGGTCGTCTAAATGTTAACAAGTTGTATGGTAAAACTTATCAATACATTTTAAACTAGCTTTAAATTAGTTAGGCTAACTGTACTTATTAACTGAAATACTTTAATAAGTTACGGCAAAGCTTGCTTAGAATTTATTGTAAGTTTTAGCCATACATATGTGGAGTGAGCACAAGTTTACTCTCTTGTTAAAAAAACATGCTTTTCCAAGTTACTGGTGAAACATTTCATCTGCTTATTGCAGGATATACTATAGACAATCCCACTTATTCATATAAACCAAACTGCTGTTCATTTTTATTTTCATACAAGTTACAAACAAAAATCAATTACATGAAGAAAAATACCGAACCAAAGATCCCGACTGTAGGTAGGGTTGTCCGGCCTGGGAACGAAATCATACAATACCCGATAGTCGGGTTTGCTCTGAATGTGTTAAATACTCGTTTTACCAGAACAAAGTGACATACATTATTCCAAAAGTATCAAGTAAGTTATCGGCATTTGTTATTTTTTCTATAGAATTCCACTGCCTTCTTAGTTACCTGCACAAAAAAAATTGGTACCTATAAAACATGTTGTCTCACCTTCATCACAAAGAAACTGTGAGATTTTTTATTCGAATAAAGGTTAGAAATAGAAGCAAAATAGAGAATGCCTCAAGGTATTAAGTCCGCCATTTAACTAAAGCTTAAAATAGCGTTTGTTTTACCCGTTATCGTTACCTATTTTTGTTCGAAGTTTGAACACAATGAATGGGTGAACACTGCTTATGCCCTTAGCGTTCACAGGTTTTATGAAACGTCAAAGTCGCGATGACGTTAAAACACTGGTTTGATTTCGGCTATAATAAAAAATATTATATTAATTTAATTCTCACGATAAATTATCTATTTCTATTAAGTTATTTTTAATTAGGAACCGACAAAACGCCTTAAATTATCTGTTCTGATGTGCTCAGAAATGGAATAGTTGACATAAATTTTAACGAGAATGTGTGAATGGTTATTCGATAAAAAATATAATTGAGCGCAGATGCAAAATAGGTCTAATTTATATGTGGGTTTAAATGTAAAATTCAAATAATCTTGAAAGAAAGACAATTTTTTTTAGAGTTCTTGAAGAAATTTATCTAAACCTTAGGACAAGTTGCACTAAACTGTTTGCTAACGCCATGGTTGTGGTTAAAAAATACAATTTCTTGTATAAAAGTTTGACAGTTCTCTATGGAATGACAGCTGTGTTGCCATATTAAATTTCATCTTCCTTTCACCCCACACTCATTAGTTCGTTACTAAATGTGCGTGCTGCAACCCGCTCTTAATATTACAACGTTAAAGAATATTAAATAATATTCAAAACGGGGTCACTCACGTAATTTAGTATATTTTCGCAACGACAACGACAGATGCAAGTCGTGGGCACTTATAGTCAGTCTATGCTAAGTTTCCTAGATTTTGATAGCACACACTGCGAAAGTGTTAAGTAAACGTCATAATTTCATAGAAGTTGACGTTTAAAATCAGGGATGTTGCGGATGCCGATTTTTTGACATCCGCGGATGCGGATGCGGATATTAAGAGGCTCACATCCGCGGATGCGGATGCGGATGTTATGTAGGTACATAAAAAAAAACCTCTAATATTAAAATTTTGTATTAATTTTTGAAAAAAAAAGGACGGTTTAATATTTAAACATAAATATAGGTGAGTTATACTTACTGCTTGTCATTTAAACAATAACTTTGCTGCCTTTCCCGGGTTAAGACGATTTCTCAGCGTGTCATAAATAAGGCCCGCAGCACTGCTAATCAAATCACTCTTCCTTAGTTTATTTACTTATTAACTTCTCATTATACGATTTATACGACACCCTTCGTCCTACAATAGCATGTCAGCACTAAAATCAAAATAAATAAACTCGTCATTTCTTGTCGCTATCCTTCAAGGACGCAAGAGCACTATCGACGAATCAGGAAAAAGTAACAATATTCCTATTGGGTATTGGTGAAATTGCCTACTTTAACTAGCACGTGCGCCATTACCGAGACGTTCCTGCATTGACTTGTTCCACATCTGCATCCGCATCAGCTCCGCATCGACTTGATGCGGAGGCGGATGCGGATGCGGATTTTGAAAATGATGCGGAAGATCCGCGGTTGCGGATGCGGATGCGAATATTCGCAACATCCCTGTTTAAAATAACACTTTCAAGTCTGACAGTTGATTTGCTGAGAAAAGATAGCGTGGTTTGACTCTACCTCTGTCACGGGTGGTCGCTCCTGATGACGTTCTTCGTTAAGATAAAAACATGTCGAGCGAAAATCGACTAAATTACGTGAGTGACCCGTTTTAAATATTTAATATGTTCGAGTCTCACGAAAGTTTGGTAGTTAAAATTAAAGATATTTGTTTCACTAACTACTTAGACGGTATTTTTTTAATGACTCACTTTCGTAAATACATCTTTAAAAACTGCCTAAAACATGAATTAGGTGTTGTTAGCCCCTTAAGATTCAGGAATGGGGAAAGCTTATGGTATGTAAAAAGCAATTAAAGTTATAATACTGACAATGACTTCATATCATCAAGAGGTTGCATCTGGCTATATTCAAGACTGAGTTTTATATTTTGTAAATCAACCGCGCACGCTGTGACAATAACTTTCACAGGCCCAAATTTTTGTGACCTTTGTCAACTGTCAAAGTAAGTAAGTAAGTGTACCTACTAAGGCACCAGGACGACGCCAACATTATCCATGCAGTAGTAATATTTTGGGTACTTAAATCACAACATAAACATGTAAAGTTGAAAAGTTAATTAACAAAAGATGAGAAGAGAATATGTTCTCAAAATTGTATGCAAAATATTTATTCTCATGGCGCATTACTGTAAAGATTATATAAATAAAACCCCAATACTATAGCACTTATTATTATTTTATTATTTATCTTTGTGGACTTAAGTAGAACAAAATTCGAATATTAATTAAAATTGTATCTTTATTTATATTTTTGTTATGGATTTTGTCTGTATTTAATTATTTTAATGCATCACATGCTATCTCAATTGTGTAAGCTGGGACCGCTAAAACATATGAACTGTCATGTCTTGTCAGGCCTTCAGCTCACGCAAAGGGTTTGCCCAAATATTGGACTTCCGTCTCTTTTCTTCTACCGAAGAAATTAGAGATGTATGTATTTCTAATATCTCTCTTTATTTGCGCAAATTCTACTATATGAGTTGCCGGCCTCGGATCTCGTACTCGTCATAAAATCATTACCATATAGTTGGGTTGAATTGAGAGATTGGGGGGAACCAATTAATAGATTTCTTTTTGTAATTTCCCTGCTCTTTAATGATACGGTGAAGTTTAAACCAGTCTAAATCAAATAATAAGTCTTGTTGTGCAAATAATTGGCATTGACTATCTATTTGTTTTGCTGACTGTCTCTTCGACCCGGTATGTACCGGCTCGTTTATTTCAGACAAATTCTAAATAATATTATTTACTAACAATTAATTTGATTGTCTTTTGTGAAAATAACCGCGTACTTTGAGCTGTGTGCCGCTATGCAACGCAAAATCTCAAAGGAAACCCCCACGGCAAACGTAAAGGCTCGTCCAAATTATGCGCGGCAAACCGATATGACATTGGCGGGCATAATGTTGGATAAGGCTTAATAAAAGTAATTTTATTTAAAACTCTAATAACAATGAAATAAGGTCAAACATCAAATTTAAATTCCAATAACTTATTTTTTCAGTCCTCCGGCCGGTAAGCGCCACTTTACGCAAAACTAAATAGCCGCCTCCCGGCTCCGTCGGGCTGAAAAATAGTATACAAACCTCGGCCGGTAAATGGGAAAGCCTCGGATCACATGTTAGTCGACCTCGGCTTCGCCTCGGCCGACAATTACATGGAATCCGAGGCATTTCCCACTTAAACGGCCTTGGTATGTAATGTACTATTGTGTTGCATACCGTAGCAAAGCTCAGTAAGCGCGGCGAAGTAAGACATCGCGCTAAGGAGAGAGCATAATAATGTCTTATTGCGCATAGGATGTAAGTTCGCCTACATGTTCGTCCAACGCGTTGGCTGAGAGCATTTATTTGATGTATTATCCGTCTCTCTCTTATTACTAGTGCAGTGCGAGAGGCGAGTAATACAACCGTTGCAATGTACAACATTAGTTGTCGTTTTATCGTCAATCGTGTTGTGTTGTTAGTTAAAGGCTTAAAGACTCGCGAGTCTTTAAGATTAAAGGCCGTGAGAGCGAATTCTTGTTACAGTGTTCATAGCTAGAAAAGAAAACACAAAAATACAAGGCGTAAGACTAGCGAGTCTACGCCTTGAGTCTTTCAAAAAATACTAAAACGGTGCTTAATCGTCTAAAACTTTGAAAACGAACCTCCGACGTTTCAAGGGCGACATTGCCCCCGTGGTCCCGGAGTAAGACTGGCTGAGGTTGACATCAACATCTTCTAGCTACGCGGGTTTTACGAACTACCCGCACTTGGGCTTGATTATCACCTTGAACGTTTTGCCCACTAGGGATGTGACTCTGCTACCACCACGGGGCGGACCACGGGGCCAATGTCGCCCTAAAAACGTCGGAGGTTCGTTTTCAAAGTTTGACACGATTCAGCCCCGTTTAAGTCAATTTATAATGTGTGAAAATTGTGAAATAAGTGTTGAGCCTTAAGCATCGAAATTACCTTTAACTCACAACACTACAAGCGTGTTATGTGTCACTTACATAGCACACTTACACACTCGTTAAAACATGATAGACGATAAACACGGACCTTAGTGGATTACCTTTCAAGGTAACAAAAAAAAAACACATTACCGGAGATTGTTTAAAAAAAATGCGCCCTGTAAACAAACGCCTTTGGAGAACACGTCGGCGAACACAACCTTATAGATTTATTATAATCCAGTGTGTTGTATCGCGAAATTATAAGGACTGATAATTATTGTACATAATGTGTCAAATATTGAACTTGAGAATGAACAAATCGTCTCACAAATATTTATTAATATTTTATTTCGTAGATAATTTGTTAGAGTGAGCGAATGTTGTTGACATTACGATGGTTGATTATTTTTAATTGTAACATCTTAGCATTACTTATTTTGTGTTTCAATGGATGTATTTGGTTTACTGAGTCTTAACCCTTTCAACGCTGTATGTGACAAAGTTACCCATACGCCTACGCCATAACGAAAGCAGTAATTGTAGATTACGTACCGAGGCCTGGAATGTAAGAAATGTCTCAGATCTCGTGTGATTGTTGTCCGAAGCGAAGCTCAGGTCGGTATACATGTGGTCCGAGGCTTTCTTATTTACTGGCCAAGGTCTGTACACTATTTTTCTGCTCGATGCAGTCGGAATGCGGCGAATTGCTTTAGCGTAATGCCTGCAATTAGCTGCTTGCCGGCCGGAGGGCAGAGAATATTACTTACAAATGTGTTATGTGACTACCATGACTTACCCTCTTTAACAGTACACATGGTGCTACTTTACTACTAGGGCGATAATGAGCACGTTACGTGCCTGCGTCAAATATTCAAAGGTTCATATGTATTGTAAAACGTCGTACAAATCGTACAATACACGTGCGAAGAGGCGGGTTGATACCGTAAACTGAACGCAATTTAACGCAGTAAGCAGTGGCAGGATTGACCAAAATTGTGCTTTAATTCTGATGATAAGTAGTAAGTCAAACCTGATAAAATAGAACCAAATGCATCCATAGAAATGCGTTTACCATTGACCTCATGCATCATATTAGCGCTTCTACAGCGGGGCAACGACTAGATTATTGTAAATTAATATGTAAACGACTCTAATAAGAATAACTGTACACATTTTTATTTTGTAATAATTCCCTTTCTGACAGTGAGATGTGGCCTTACACTGGGTACATTTGCTGTTGTTAATATGTAAATAAAAGTTGAAATATTGTAAATAATAAAAGTATAAAATTATATGTTTTTTGCTATAAATATGTCTTTATTTTCCGCCGAAATTGTAGTAATCTATTCCTGTAGAATGTTCCTAGTTAGCGTCAACACTACGCACTGTGATTATTTAAGAGGGGCTGATGGTATTCTTTATTACTTCCATAGAATCCGAAAAGTATCACAGCTCTCCGCCAACAGGCAGTGCGTATATAGTGGGTCGTGCAGAATTGTTCTTTCTACAGGACGTTTCTTGCAGGGCCTACATCTAGCCCGCGTAGCACGAGTATTGCGTGCAGATAGAGAACTCCGCTAACAGGCTGTGCGTACATAGTGGGTCGATGCAGAATTGTTCTTTCTATAAGACGTTTCTTGCAGGGCCTTACATCTAGCCCGCGTAGCACGAGTATTGCGTGCAGACAGAGAACTCTCCACCAGCAGGTTGTGCGTACATAGTGGGTCGATGCAGAATTTTTCTTTCTATAAGACGTTTCTTGCAGGGCCTTACATCTAGCCCGCGTAGCACGAGTATTGCGTGCAGATAGAGAACTCCGCTAACAGGCTGTGCGTACATAGTGGGTCGATGCAGAATTGTTCTTTCTATAAGACGTTTCTTGCAGGGCCTTACATCTAGCCCGCGTAGCACGAGTATTGCGTGCAGACAGAGAACTCTCCACCAGCAGGTTGTGCGTACATAGTGGGTCGATGCAGAATTTTTCTTTCTATAAGACGTTTCTTGCAGGGCCTTACATCTAGCCCGCGTAGCACGAGTATTGCGTGCAGATAGAGAACTCCGCTAACAGGCTGTGCGTACATAGTGGGTCGATGCAGAATTGTTCTTTCTATAAGACGTTTCTTGCAGGGCCTTACATCTAGCCCGCGTAGCACGAGTATTGCGTGCAGACAGAGAACTCTCCACCAGCAGGTTGTGCGTACATAGTGGGTCGATGCAGAATTTTTCTTTCTATAAGACGTTTCTTGCAGGGCCTTACATCTAGCCCGCGTAGCACGAGTATTGCGTGCAGACAGAGAACTCTCCACCAGCAGGTTGTGCGTACATAGTGGGTCGATGCAGAATTTTTCTTTCTATAAGACGTTTCTTGCAGGGCCTTACATCTAGCCCGCGTAGCACGAGTATTGCGTGCAGATAGAGAACTCCGCTAACAGGCTGTGCGTACATAGTGGGTCGATGCAGAATTGTTCTTTCTATAAGACGTTTCTTGCAGGGCCTTACATCTAGCCCGCGTAGCACGAGTATTGCGTGCAGACAGAGAACTCTCCACCAGCAGGTTGTGCGTACATAGTGGGTCGATGCAGAATTTTTCTTTCTATAAGACGTTTCTTGCAGGGCCTTACATCTAGCCCGCGTAGCACGAGTATTGCGTGCAGACAGAGAACTCTCCACCAGCAGGTTGCGCGTAGGTTGGAGGGTCGGGCGCAGGATTGTTCTTCCTATAAAACGTTTCTCGGAGTAACGCGCAGCGGCCATGGTGGACGTCCTTCGGGGGCACGCGGCCTGATTTCTGCTGCCAGCCGTAGTCCCAGCTCGATACCACGCGGAAGTAATACCTGTGTATAGTATACTCGTATATCCACAGTTTCGTAACTATAATCAGTAGAGTCATGGTCTAAAATTGTCTAAATATCTAATATTATTATATCGATGTGATTATTAGATAAACGCGTATTCCCTAGTTAAAACTGAGCTGTTTTCCGAAACTGGTACCTAAACTTAATTAGTTATGGACAAAATGTAGTCAAAACTAGTATTCGTAAAGTGTATTTGTGAAAACTAGTTATGACAAAAAAAAATCCCCGGTGCTCTGTGCGTAGGCGCTTCTCGGTATCGGTACACACGCATTCCCATACTTTCGGCTACGTGCTGGCATTTGGCACTGCACTGCATTTCTACTTTTGCTACTGTATTTACAAAATTTTTGTAACAATCATTAAAGTTATATCCAGTACAGGTTTTTTCCGAGATTCTTAAAAACTTTGTCATCAGCCCTTTTCTGCCATCTGACCTCCCAACCCAGAAGGTAAACTAAACTGGGCTTTATCGGTATTACTCCGGTTTCCACACCATGTTTTCCTTCACCGAAAAGCGATTTGTAATCCCATTGGAAGCTACCGTATTGTTGCTCACCAGACGGCGCCTCTCATGCGTGGGTCCTGTGGCAATATGAGAGAATTGTCAAAGTGACGTTTAAAATGTTCCCGCAGGACCCAACGTTCCACTAGCGCCCCTAGCGGAAAATCGACTCGCGGTAATCCTCATTGCAACGGCGTGTACCGATGGTTAGTTAATGTGTTGTTGTTTGTAATTTTAAATATAAAACTCTCGTGAAACTCGAACATTAAATAAGATTTAAAACGGGTCACTCACGTAATTTAGTCGATTTTCGCTCGACATGACCCGCCTCGACTACGACTGGCCTCTGTCGCGGGTGGTCGCTCCTGATGACGTTCTTCGTAAAGAACGAAACATGTCGAGCGAAAATCGACTAAATTACATGAGTGACCCGTTTTAAATATTGTTTAATTTATTGTTTGTACTTGAAAGACAATACTAACTTTTCCTCTGGCGACTTCTTGTTCCGGACCTTGAGGTACCTCCGGTCCGCGTACTTCTCCGAGCTGCCGTACAGGATGTCCAGAACCTCGGGCTCCACTGGCTTCATCATCTCCGCCTTATCTTGCGGCGTGACGTCATGAGGCGGCACTACGGAGGGCTTGGGTAGAGGCTCATCCATGAGCTAGAATTGTTTGAATGTTTTTACGTTACTAGATCTATGGTAAGTAAAGGAAACGGCGCGAGTTTTCGTGTGATTGTTGGCTTAAAATACAGGTTGTAACAACAACCGAACGATACTGGCTTTACAAAACAAAGGACTTACCGCTTTATATTCCTTGGCTAGAGCGATAGAGGCGTCGATGTCTCGAGCCTGGTTCTCCTTAGCCTGTTCGAGTACTCGGAGCAAGTTCTCGTAGTACCAGGTACGGTTGCGCCGCTTCGAGCGGCCCTCGGAGTCGATACGGAACTCGTAACTCATCTTTAACCTTTAAGTTTCTTGTTTGACGACTTTGATCACAAGTGACTTCGTAACTCGTATGTTCTTCGTGGCTTTATTTATGAGGTACTCACACTCCACAGATATGGTTGATACTATTATTAGGATTTTTTAACGATAGAATAAGGTAGATTTCACGATTTCTTAGGGTTAAGTACAAACGCAGGACATTCCAGGATTTATCCAATCTTATAGAAATTATGAATATAATTATTTTCACTTTTAAGTTTCAGAATGGTCTGTCCTAGTTTTGGAAGACACAGGAATTTAGATAATTTATTTATGAAATAATATTGTTATTTTCGCTGCTATATGTGACAAGAATTTTGTTATGACAGATTGACACCGTTGACGGTATATAAACAACTTTAGAATTAAGAAGTCTAAAGTGTTTACGACCTTTTTACCTAGATAAATCGGTTTCAAATTGTTTTTTACGTTCAACATCTACATTTACATTCCTCGTATTAGAAATGAGAAGCAGTGTGTATAACTCGGATGGAACTCGCACCTATTCTGACTTGAACTTTTGACGTTCTTACCCTGGACCATTCCATCCCTTTGTTAACAATCTCCTCTTTATATAAACGAAACAATTTCATTACGGAATGCATCAATATATTTACAAATAAAGTAAGTAAACTTAAATGTAATAGGTAACAAAAAATCTATATACTTTTAGTGCCCTTGTGGTGAAGCACTAACAAAAATAATAAACGAGGTGTGATGGATATTTATAATGAAGTTTAAGTATGTACAATGATATATTACAGAATAATTTACAAATGAAATAATTAGATCGCGTGCGTTAGCAATTCAAAGCAACGGAAGAATGACGTTGACGCGCCGGCCGTAGGGATGTGGGCATCGACGATAGGTTGACTAGTGATGCGCCACAGGACCCCCCTGGGAGAATTAAAGTCCAGCCTGGAAATGAGAAGGGAAAGTTACTTTTCGGCCAGATCGTGTGGTTCTAACCGGGACAACAGCTTGAGCAGGCGTAGCCGCTGTTACAGGTGAAGCTGTGTCGCTCTGCATGTAGGCTGGTTTGACGCGATCAATGGAAACAGTCACTGGTCCTCGAGTCAAGTCCAATGTGAATGTTTTGTCCGTTCTGCTTAACACGCGATATGGGCCAGTGTATGGCGGTTCTAATGATCCACGCAGTGCATCCTGTCTGAGGAAAACATGGCTGCATGAACGTAAGTCCTTATGAACGAAGACTGATTTACTTCCGTGCCTTGATGCGGGGACTGGTCTGAGGTGTGACATCTGGCGTTTCAACTGAGTGACAAAATCATCAGGCTGCAGCGTGTTGGAGTTATGGGAATGAAAGAACTCACCCGGGATGCGTAAAGGCTCACCGTACACCATCTCTGCAGCTGAGCATTTTATGTCTTCCTTCCACGCGCTTCTGATGCCGAGTAAAACAATCGGCAACACCTCAGTCCACCTCGTACTGTTGTGGGCCATGATGGCTGCCTTCAGGGTACGATGGAGACGCTCGACCATGGAGTTGGCTTGCGGATGGTAAGCCGTCGTGTGACGCAGCTGTGCACCACAAAGCTCTGCCAAAACCTTAAACATACGTGAGGTAAATTGGCGTCCTTGGTCAGTGGTTACAGTTTGTGGACAACCAAAGCGTGAAATCCAAGTGTCGTAGAATGCATGGGCTACCGATTCAGCCGTAATATCAGACAGTGGCTTCGCTTCCGGCCACCGTGTGTACCTGTCTATGGCAGTGAAAAGGTAACGGAATCCTACTGAAGGAGGCATAGGGCCGACCAGATCGACGTGCACATGGCTAAACCTTTCATCTGGCAACTTGAAATGTCCTAGAGGAGCAGATGTATGACGTTGTACTTTGGCACGTTGACATGATTCACATGCACGTACCCAGGTACCGCAATCTTTGCGTACAGATGGCCACACGAATCTCTGCGTGACAAGTTTAATTGTGGATCTCGTACCTGGATGGCTCATGCCATGAATCGTGTCGAATATCCTCTGCCGATGCTGCTTGACTATAAACGGACGTGGCTTTTCTTGAGAAGTGTCGCAATATAAATAAACATTGGTACCTGGCACGGGTACTTTCTCAAGCTTTAGTGACGAAGATCGCTTGTCAAGAAGTTCTTGTAACTCTGGGTCTTCTTGCTGAGCTTGCGCGATGGCTTCGAAATCTGGTGGCACGGCAATGGCCTCGATGCGGGAGAGCGTGTCAGCGGTTATATTGTCTTTCCCGGAGATATGTTTGATGTCGCTTGTGAACTGTGAAATAAAATCAAGATAGTTGAATTGTCTCGGGGAGCATTTCCTGTCTTTTTGTTGAAAGGCGAAGGTGATAGGTTTATGATCCGTATATATGACAAAATGTCTACCTTCGACCATGTAGCGGAAATGTTTGACACATTCATAAATAGCAAGCAACTCCCGATCGTACGCGCTATATTGTGTTTGTGGCCGTGTCATCTTCTTGGAAAAGAAAGCAAGTGGTTGCCAATGTCCGTGCACCAGCTGCTGAAGCACGCCGCCCAAGGCTGTGCTCGAAGCATCAGTCACAAGAGCGAGTGGTGCATCTATGATAGGATGAGCCAATAATGTTGAGTTTGCAAGACTGCACTTACAATTTTGAAACGCTTCTAACTGTTTATCAGTCCAGGTTAGGGAAGAAGAACTTTTAAGCTTAGGTCCGGATAGCATGTCGTGAAGAGGGGCTTGGTGCTCGGCAGCGTGAGGAACAAATCTCCTGTAGAAGTTCAGCATGCCAAGAAATCTGCGTAAGCCACCGACTGTCTTCGGAGGAGGAAATTCCTGTATGGTTTTTACCTTCTCATCGATGGGACGCGTGCCTTCTTCAGAGACAGTAAATCCAAGGAAAGTTACTTCTTTTTCGCCAAAAGAACATTTGGATTCATTAATAAGCATGCCATATTCCTGGAACCTGTCAAAAACTTGCCGTAGATGGTCTAAGTGCTGCTCGGCATCCTTTGAGTAGATGAGTACGTCGTCGATGTAGGAATACACAAAGTCTAAATCTCGTAGTACCTCATCCAGGAACCGTTGAAAGGTCTGGGCAGCATTTCGAAGTCCGAACGGCATGAAAGGGAAGGTGAACATCCCGAACGGAGTCGTCACAGAGGTCTTGCAAATATCGTCTTTATATACGGGAATTTGGTTGTATGCTTTGACTAAATCTATTTTTGAAAATATCTTACTACCAGCAAGGCGATTCGCGTAGTCCTCTATATGGCGAACAGGGTATCGGTCGGGGATAGTGCGTGCATTCAGCGCGCGATAATCTCCGCACGGACGCCAACCGTTTCCTTTCTTCGGTACCATATGCAACGCCGACGCCCACGGCGACTCGGCTCGTTGCGCTACACCATCGCGAAGCATCTCTTCAAACTGATTTTTGGCAATTTTCAGCCGGTCTGGAGCTAAACGACGTGGTCTGCAGAATGTAGGAGGTCCTGGGGTAGTTCGGATGTAGTGAACAGTGGAATGTTTTACCTCTCGCGGCAGTCCAGAAGGTTTCGTCAGACTGGGATACTCTGCTAGGAAGCGGTGGTACTCACTGTTACCAGAAATCGCCTTAACGCTGGATTGATTGCAGTGTTTCAGCTGTCCCGTGGTTGACAGGGTAGTTAAGCTGTCAATAAGTAATCTTCTGTTTCTGCAATCTATAAGAATACCATAATGTGCAAGAAAATCTGCGCCAAGAATTGGTTTAGTAACGTTTGCTACCACAAAGTTCCAAATAAAATCCCTGCGTAATCCTATATCCAACTTTTGCTTGACAATGCCGTACGTATGTATAAGCGAACCATTAGCGGCAGTAAGCGAGTAGTTGTCAGGTGACTTACATTTGGGCATAAAATGTCGTGGCAAAACGCAAAGGTCGGAACCGGTATCAATAAGGTATTGAATCTTAGTAACTCTGTCCGTGATGAATAGGCGGCTGGTTGTAGCATGACAGTCGGCAGCCGCCACAGTAGACTGTCGAACTAGTTTTCCGGTTTAAAATTACACGGTGGGATGCAATTCCGTGCATTGGTATTGAAGTGACTATGATACCAGCACATACCTGATTTGACAGCTCGATACCGACCGTTAGACTTGGACCTGCTGCGGCTGCGTGACTTATTCCTGTTAAATCGCGTACGTCGTTGACCGCTGCTGTTACCGGTGCTTAGCTGAGCGATCTGTTGGGTCATTTCACTTTGAATACGCGCGGTTATAGTTTGTTCCATCTTCTTAAACATGTCTTCCAACGAACTCATACTTGCAACTTGATTGAAAGAAGAACAAGGCGTGACGTCAATGATTTGGTCTGCTAGCACCGCGATGTCATCCAAAGAAGCTGTCTTCTGAGACGCGATGATCGCTTGCACTTGCGTAGGTAGGCGACTCGACCACAAACTGCGAAGAAAATCATCTGTGATACTATCGCCAGCTAATCCTCGAAGGTGACGAAGGAATTGGCTTGGTTTCCGATCTCCAAGTTCTTCAAATTGCAGCAACTGACGTCTTTTGTTTTCTTGTGACGTTGACAATCTGTTTATCAACTCTTTTTTCAGCTTTTCATATTTTTCAGATTCCGGGGGTTTCGTAATAATATCCCGTACTTCTCGAGCAGCTTTAGGGTCTAACTCTCGGATCACTTGAAAATATTTCGTAGAGTCCGCTTTCACACCCCAAACGTTGAACTGCGCCTCGACCTGGGCGAACCAAACTTCCGCATCCTCCGCCCAGAATGGTGGCAATCTCATGCTCAGACGATCCACCGCCGCGACTGGCTTTTCCGGGTCTACATTTTCACAAACAGAATCTTCAAATTTGTCGTCCATTGTCAAAGTCGCGGGCCGACGGCGAATAAAATTCGGGGTCACCAATTTAGTGCCCTTGTGGTGAAGCACTAACAAAAATAATAAACGAGGTGTGATGGATATTTATAATGAAGTTTAAGTATGTACAATGATATATTACAGAATAATTTACAAATGAAATAATTAGATCGCGTGCGTTAGCAATTCAAAGCAACGGAAGAATGACGTTGACGCGCCGGCCGTAGGGATGTGGGCATCGACGATAGGTTGACTAGTGATGCGCCACATACTTATTTTACATCTTATTCTACTTTGTGATTTAATACAAATAGTTCATACATTTGATTTTGCTAACTTATCATATTAAGAGTGTTTTAATCGTATCATATATCATTACAGGTACAGTTGCCATCAGATATATCGGAGCAACGGCAATAAAATTGAGGTGAGACAGGGAGAGAGTGTGTGAGAGAGGTGAGAGAGAGAGACAGGAGGATAAACATAGCTTGGAGGAAATACTGGTCACATAAAGAAATCCTAAAAGGTAATGCTAGGTAATGTAGGCTATGCTAGGAGTCTCTCTGCGAGATCGTATCAGGAATGAGACCATCCGCAGCAGAACCAAAGTAACCGATATAGCTCTCCGAATCGCTAAACTTAAGTGGCAGTGGGCGGGGCACATTGCACGTAGAACCGACGGCCGTTGGGGCGGAAAGGTTCTCGAGTGGCGACCGCGTACCGGAAGGCGCAGCGTAGGTAGGCCCCCCGCAAGGTGGACTGATGACCTGGTGAAGGTCGCAGGAGTCCGCTGGATGCGGGTGGCGCAGGACCGGTCATTGTGGAAATATTTGGGGGAGGCCTATGTCCAGCAGTGGACGTCTTTCGGCTGAAATGATGATGATGATGAAAAGGTAATTATAGTTTAAAAATAAAAAAAATTGACGTGAATAACTGCATACTACCCAGTTTTACCTACCGATGTCAGACATGGGTTTCCGCCGAGAAAGTACGAAGAAAACTCTTATCTTGCCAACATTCAAAGGAACGAAGCGCTTGAATCTAAGAAGAATAAATAAACCGAGGAAGACAAAGAAAAAGATTGGCCGATGACATCTTAGAAACCGCAGGAAATAATTTGAATAAAACTGCGGAAAACAAGGACGAATGGAACAAGGTGGAGGAGGCTTTTACCCTCAAGGGATCATACAACAATACCCAAATTATTACAAAAATAATTCAATTCTTATATCAGATGTGTGGGATCAAAACAATTATAATAATATCGGAGTGACTAGCCGTTAGAGTTATCAGATAGTTTTGAACAACTCAGCTGCTCTTATGTATCTGATGGTGACGCATGGATTACAAAAAAATATTTTTTTAGTTTCATATCAAGTCTAGTTCTGACTCTGACTCCGCGCCGTGCCCCTTGGTGCCCCGGGGCTCCCGCCCATCTGTCGGATCAGCCCCCGCAGCCCCTTGGCCTCACGGGCTCCGATGTCCAGCTGCTCTGAAGGGACCGCGCAGAAGTCATCCACTAGTGGCATGGGGCCGCTCATACGCGAGTACTGCGCAAGTCGGGACTGGTGGCCGCTTGGAGAAATCTTGTCTATTGGCTGTTGGGCCTGTAAAAAACATTCAAGTATTTAAAGATGCGAGAGTGTTGCTGGCCCAGCGGCAAGGCGTGCGACTTTCAATCCGAAAATCGCGGGTTCAAATCCCGACGCGTCCCAAATGACCAATGACTTGTTCGAAACTTACGAAATATCATTTGATATTTGCCGATCGCGTTTCGGTGAAGGGACACATTGTAAGTAAACCCAATTAATCGAAGTAAGGCCTAATAGCTTACCCTTTGGGTTGGAAGGTCAGATGGAACTCCCTTTAGTAAAACTAGTGATAAATATTGTACGCGACCGGCTCATAGACCACTTTTGGACAAACTTTTTGAAGACTGACTCCACTAAGGTTCATACATATATTCTTCTCCACAAGTAGTTATAGATTAGTTAAAACCAAATTTGAATACTAAAAAATAGGCTCATTTCAGTAATAATAGGGTGATATAGGCCACCCCTTCAAGTTCTTCAATGTGGTAACCAATATTAGATATGGGGAGAAGGCAATATCTTCATTATAGGCAATGTCTAACTATTGATAGAAATAAAAAGTAAGTAAAAAAGTAAAAAAAAAGTAAAAGTTGTTTATTTGCCAAAAATTATACAAGTTTAGTTTTACCTATGACCACCACACTAGGCTAGGCCTGTCTCGTGGGGTCAGGTACATCGTATACCAATTTATAAATTATCTGTTACCTACGCTGAAGTTTAAGATTTATTAATTATAAGAAGAAATTTTAAAAACAAAAGAAAAATATAAAACAAAGATATGTGAAATTTTGAGTGATATAAACACAATTCAGTTTCATTCCATAAATTCTTGCCCGTGAATTACCTTTCCTTTGAGCGCAGCCAGCTCATCTTGCAATCTCTTTACCATAGCAACGTCACTTTCATAGCTAGTGAGCGTAGGCTGCGGCATGCACTGGAACACCGTAGCAAGGAGATTGTGAAGTGACACTAGCACACTGTCCTGCCATGCTCGGGTGAAGAAGAGGCTGAATGTTGGGTTTTCCTCTGGTTTCTGGATGTAAGGCAGCACTGAGGGGGAAATTTAAATTTTAAGCTGTAGAAATAATGCTTAACACTGTGGTTCCCCAGAGGCTAGTACACAATAAGTAAGAGTGGAGAAGAACAGGGAACGCTTTGTCCAAAGGCACACAGAATCTGTTATAGTAGAAGTAAAACAGCAAAATTTTTTCTTTTTAATATTTTGAAGTAAGGCTATATTTTCTTATATATAATGGTGATTCACATATTAAACATAACTGAAGATCAATGCCTGTCATATTCATAACTTGTTTATTTATTTCAATACTTATGAGTTTCAAAACATTTTTTACTTTATTTTAATAAGTAGCAGATCAACTCTAACTGAACCCTCATTTATTTTTTGATTTTTTATTTATTTTCTTATAAATAAGTACATAAGAAAGAGCAAATGGGCCTGGGCTGGCCATATATTCCGTACAACAGAAGAACGTTGGACCAAACTTGTCACGGAATGGACATCAATGGGCATAAAAAGAAGGCAAGGTAGACCAAATTGCAGATGGAGAGATGAGCTGGGAAGGTTTGACAGACACTGGTGGAGAATAGCGCGCAGTAGAAAGGAATGGGAAAAATTGGGGGAGGCCTTTTCCGCATAAAGGACATGCAAAAAATAATAATACTAATAAAATAGAAACTACTTAATATATTAAGCATAAATAAATTGTAAAATTTTGCATGAAATAAAGGCTACTATTACTATTATTTATTTTCTAACATACTTACACAATAAATAGAAACAGTTATAAGAATTTCACCAAACTGCAGAACAGTTTGTTGGCGAATTAAGAAGGTTCTTTAGGCGACCAGAGTTGTTTGATAAGAAAAATGTTATTAGTATGTCAAAAATATTTAATGTTATACTTACTGAACCAATCCCGCCATTCATTTTGGCCCTGCAACTCTGGCAGCATCTTAGCAAAAAATTCCGTGACTCGTTCATTCTTCACACCACCGGTTCCTTGAGCCGCCGTCACTAAATACAGCTTGTATAGACTGTATTCCAATTTCCTCACAGCTGAAACAAGTGAAAGTATAGGAGTCTACGTACATTGCCATCAAATGTTTAATAATGCGTTTTAAATCAAATTAATAGATTACCAGGTTGAACGTGGATCTCCAATTTAGAGAAAACTAAACTGTCGAGGTGGGACCAATACTCCTTCAAGCCATTAAGATCGGAAACATTTATATAATGTACAATTTGATCTACAATCTTATCCACCCTAAAACCTTTGTCTTTATCCGTTTTTAAGTCCGTGTCGAAAGCTTTTACTGTGGATGTAAATCCCCTGTATAGTAAGTATTCTCTTACAAGTTCGTCAACGAATTGTATATGAGCCATTTCAAGTTATTAATATATTTTGATTATAAATTTTGTTTACAACAATAATAAACTGACTAAACTGAGTAATATGACAGTGACAGCCAATCTGCCAATTGCCATCCACCACTCAAAACTTGATCAATTTTGGTCTCAAAATGAGTTTCAGAACGTTGGTGGTTGTAAAAAGATAAATCTGATACGTTATCTCATTTTAACTATCGCTTTATCTCACTCTGTTGTTACGATAAATCGCGAAGGTGTGTAGTGCCATGGCTACCAACATACAGAAAGCAACACTGTCGAAATGTCAATCGCGTACAATAATCAGCTGTCGATTTTTATTGCAATAATTTATTATGAACACAATGCGTGTTAACAAATGAACGACAGCCTGTTTTGCTAAGTAGCAATCACGGTGGTGATATTGGGTTTGTGCGGTGTGGGGCGATGGCGCGGTGCGGGATCGGCGAGTGAAGGGGGTGCAGGCGAAGGCGGGCGAGGCCAAGGTCCGAAGGGCCAGGCATGTGGAGGCATGGGCGAGGCGGCGGGCACGTCGCGCGGGCTCCGGGTGTACAAGATCGTGGTGCTGGGGGACGGCGGGGTGGGCAAGTCCGCGGTGACCCTGCAGTTTGTGAGCCACAGTTTCTTGGACTACCATGACCCTACTATAGGTAGGTTCATGTTTATTTATCTTGTTATTTATGCATATATAAACATCAAACATATATTTTTTCAAATTTAATTTTAACCATAGTTTTCGAACATGGTTTACATTATTCTGAATTGTTTACAAATAATTTGTGTGTAATGTACTGCTTATTGATTACTTTACTGCTGTACCATGGTCCACTCTATTAACCAACTTTGACTATGTAAGCCTAAATAGGTATATTAGTATTTGCCTAGATGCTGGATTAACAGGGGCCAGCATGCCTCTTAATATATGCCATGACGGGCAGTTGGAGTATGCAATTGTGAATTGAAACACTTTACAATGAATTAATTGCATATATTAAATACATTCTCTATGTTACATCTCTATTTTGCGCATATTGTCATACAATTTGTTCCAGAAAAATTCAAATATTTGGTTTTGAATGTTAGCAGTGCCAGCAACATTCTGATTCTTTAGGCGAGGAGCAGTTTGGTCATTGGTTAATCAGGCACTGATTATTTGAAGCATTGGTAAAATGGTGACATATTATTGTTAAATATTGTTAAATTTTGCTACAAGCCTCCTGCACCCACCATACAAAAAAGTTGCTACTTGATTTCGAAAATAATAGTGTAGGAAATAAGGTTGAGTTTCTTTTGCTTTAAAACCAAATAAAACAAAAGAAATGCAACTCTGTTCCAATTGAAAATAGATAAACTTTGAAGTCATTAACCATAAGGGTAGGAGTAGGAATGGTCCTTAGGAGGAATATTTAATGAATTACTGTGGGTGTGTGTGTGCGCGTGTGTGTGGGTGTGTGTAATGCAACATTTTTTTGTTTACAGAGGACTCGTATCAGCAGCAAGCTGTCATTGATGGGGAACCAGCTCTGTTGGACATTTTAGACACTGCCGGACAGGTAAGTTAGTCATTCTGATAGTTTAGATACCTGGTGTATTCCTGAATCGTTTTGGACTATGAAGCTATTTATAGTGTAATTAAACAATAATTGTAGGATAACAAATATCATTAATTTTGGAGGTTCGGTTTGGTTGTAAACTGTTTAGCTTTCTTTAAAATGGGTATCCCACAGAGGCTCAAAATGATAAATTGAAAAGAATTTAAGTTTTGAATTCTAAATCTAAAGGAGTCTAAAAACTAAGTCTACACTAGTGATAGGCCGATTATTCAGTAAATATTAGGTATTCAGCATATTCGGCAAGCTTTTCAATGTTCGTATTCGGACAAATAGTTTGGTTACATTGCCGAATATTTACCGAATAAACAAATTAAATAACTAGCGTAAATTGTTTCCTAATATATAGGATAATGACATATGCGTCAAAATACATAAATACAACTATTTTGTAAAAACCGTAGCTTAAGAAAGAAGCGCGGACCTGTCAAAATCTGTTTCTATCGATATGGCGCAACCAAATATTCGGCCGAATATTCGGTTCGGTAAGAGCTGAACCGACTGTTCGGCCGATAATCGTATTCGGCCCATCTCTAGTCTAGCCTTTAAGGTTTAAGCCAGAAAAGTTCATCAAAACTAAACTCATACTTACAGGAACCAAATTTTCAATTTTGCCGAGAATCACCAACCATTTGGAATAACTGTTCTATAAAGCATCCATCTCTACAGGTGGAGTTCACAGCAATGCGGGAGCAATACATGCGATGCGGCGAAGGCTTCGTTCTCTGCTACTCCGTAACGGACCGGCGCTCCTTCCGCGCTGCCGCAGAATACCGCCGGCTGCTCGCGCAGGCGCGCCCCACCGAGCGCCTGCCGCTCGTGCTGGTCGGCAACAAGCTGGACCTGGCCCCCCGGTGTAGGCAGGTCAGTGACGTGACGACGACTCCTTTGTGTAGGGTGGCCATATGGACAAATTAAATTTCCTTATAAAATCCTGGCATCATCATTGGTAACAGAGATTTGGGACTGCGGATAATGCCGCCACTGAGAATAGCAGGCAACATTGTATATTGTGCATCTCATTCTGTCGCATAAGTGTGAGCAGTAAAACTTTTATTAACGGAAATAATGACATATTTGACAAGAGAACTAACGTCGCCAGCGTGGTTTGCGTGTAGTTCCACTTATAATTTCTACCTTTTTCTGTCACACTTTAATACGAAATTTTCAATAATATTTTTTTTGTAATCTGCAAATGAACTGTCAAATCCAATCCAGCGGGGCTAAGATGCCAAGCTGATATCCTGATAATTGCTGGATACGACGATAGTTTGTCGGCACGTTCTGACAATTTCTGATAATTTTAAACAGTTCTGTCAAATGTCTTTGCATTTGGCAGCTGTCACCGTCACGCTATCCGCAGTTTATCAACTTATAGCACTATCCTATGACATTCGTGGATAACCATCTTAGGCCCGCAGCAAATGAACTGTCAAAATGTTAAGTTTTAAATGTATGACGTTTACTTAAACACTTTCACAGTCTGTGCTATCAAAATCTAGGAAACTTAGCATAGTTGGAGTCTATTTTTAAATGAGACCTTGGTCACAGGTGACCACGGAAGAGGGCTCTGCTCTAGCCACCCAACTCGGCTGCCCGTTCTTCGAGACGTCGGCCGCATTGCGGCACTTCGTCGACGACGCGTTCCACGCCCTCGTGCGTGAGATACGCAGGCTGGAGCGACAGAGACAGGTATATCCGGAATCGGAAACCGGTTATGTAGTCACAGTTAAGTAAGAAACCAGTTTATTTTATAATATTTTATCCTAACCGGTATTCGCCGGTATAATACGGGTACGCGTATGGTTGCCTTGGAATTACCGCTTCAAAACTGGTTAATTGAAAAAGAAAAACGGTAAACCGATTTTAAACTATCGTGAGTCATGTTAATATTATAATAAAATTGCGGATTACACTCACGTATTTTTAGTCACTACGCGCAACATTTTTCAGACATCTTAGGATGCCATCATCCTAAGATGATGGCATCCTATTGTAATCACGCATAACATTTTGTTTTTTCCTTACAAGTGGGTTGAAAATTGTCGTGTGAAACGTGTGTGCATGGTCATTATACACATCGGTTTCCTTATTGCGGACTCGCTTTCAGCTCGCGCGCACAATGTCGCCTCGTGTATAATGACCATCACACTTGTATCACAATGTACTATTGTCCCCAGGCCTCATTAATGGGCACTTCGATCTCGACGGGCGGCGGGCGGCGGCGCTGGCGACGCCTTCGCAATATCTTCGCGCTCGTATTCCGGCGCCGGCGGCGCCACGCCGACTCCTGAACGTAAGCCTTAACACAACCCCTTTAGGTTCAAAATCTATTGACACGCCGTGGTGGTTACTACGTTTGAATATGCGAACCAATGGTATAGCAATACTTAATCTTAACACCACCTGTTTAGGTTCAAAATTGATTGACACGCCGTGTTAAGTTTGGGTACAGTGCAAATCATTGGTATTGTAACAATTGTTCCTAATACAAGTGTTTTGGAGGTTACATTTGGTTATTGTGCAAGCCAATGGTGTTGTAATATTCATCTTAATTATAAAACAAAAACATTATACTATTCAAGTAAATTGAAACTCAATCTCTGTCGTAGGTTCTTTAAGTTTTTTATATTAAAAGCACCTAACTACCTATCTAAGAACTATAGATCGGAACACTTGAAATAAAATTACAATATCATTGGTGGCATAGCATAAGTTTTTAAATTGTTCGTTGTGTTTCTTTATAGACCGTTTTATGAGCCATGTGTACTGGGGAGTGCAAACCGGTTTTTAAATTTATGGGGAAACCGGTTAATAACCGGTTATGGACCGAAATTTCATACTAATATAAACCCATTTGCATTCAATAGTTTACACTACCTGGGTTAATCAACTATTTCTTGGGACCTAGTTGCCATGGTTACGGTCTACTGGATCACTTTTAAAACCACGGTTTTATGGCATTAAAATTCACAAAGCATGATTTTTGTTCTACCATGACCAGGGCCATCTACCAAGCATGTTAGTAGAACATACTACATTTTTTCTAACAAACTGTTATGCATTTGTCCCCTGGCTGACAACAACAAGAAATAGTTGATTCACCCACCAACTAAAATACGTTTATACTACCGATTTTAACTTGTACCTGTATTTTTAAGTATATGGCATCCCCCACCAGTATAAAGTGATTTTTCAGTGGCCATTCATATTTTAGTCTACGTTTAAATATTCTACAGAAACTCTTTCACAAAAGAAAACATTCATTTTGAATGTATCTGATTACTATTTAAAAAGATAAGAATGTCTTTGTATTGTAAAACACATTTCTGAAACCTTTATACCTCTCCTCTTTGCCAAACCTTTTTTTTATAAATTAACCTTCTACCTCTAAAGATTTAGACATCCGTACTATAATTCCTAAAACTAAACTAAAATAAGCAGGGCCTATATTTGTAAAGATATTTATAACGCTAATAATTGTTATTTTTTATTTTATACTAATTTAAAGTTAATTAGGTGTAGCAGTTTTTTTTGAGGACCAATCTGCTAATAATAATTATGTTGATTCCATCGGTGGTCAACTATGATTTTGACAATATGTACTACATAAAGAACTATAATATAAAAACCCTAATTATTATTGATGAAAACAACTCCTAAAACAAGTGTACATTTATATCAACGCTAATTTAAGTTTTAACTTTTTAAACCTAGTCTTACCGACTGAATTTTTAAAATCCAAGTTAAGACAAGTGATTTCGTAAAACCCCGGGCCTTAGACAGTTCCAAGTAATGTTTAAACTTAGTTTTAGACCATTGCCTTTAGCATTTTGTTGTTAGAACACACATTGTTACACGAATAGATGGAGAGGTCGGATGGAATGTTAAAAAAAACAAGATGGAGATGTATGCTTTTGAAGTCGAGCTTAACGCATGCTAAAGAATCTGAGAGCGAACGTATATGGAAGATAATTCAACATTTGAGGATTGAGAGTGGGTCGATCTAAAGACATGCGACCAGTTACTCGTACAAAAAGCAACACACCAACAGACCATCGGTATATCTTATAGCGCAATAGCGATTACAAATGGTCAATGAATAGTGTTGATAGTGGACGTAATGGTACGTATGTAGGAGGTGGGTTGGTTTTTTGGTGTTTGTTAATCCTAGCCATATTCTTTGAGATTATTGTGTAGGTCATACTGAACAATTCTCGCTATGGGATGTATCACAAAATCGAAAAAAAAAACAACATTTCATCAATCGTGATTTCATTAGTGGTTCTATATTGCAAGTTGATCAATAGGTTTGAGTATGAACTTACATATTTACCCTCAAAGTATGGCTTCGGGTTTTAAAACACTGTATTATGATAAGTATGAATGATACGTATCACAAAACAACGTATTCATATATGGAGTGTCAAGAAAGGAACGAGGAAGGGTAGAAAGCCACGCTTTCGGAATTTACTATTGTAGTTCCTTATAAAGATTAGATGTCGATATTGTTAGTACTAGATTCCGAATGGTAACAATATGTCGTTGAATTGAGAGATATTTAGATGTTGTTGATATTATTTTACTCTAGGTGTTTAGTGATAGTCCTTCCATGTACAAACGGAATAGTCCAATGCACTCCATGTATTGTTTGTCTAGTCTAGGTTTAGCTTACTTCTGCGGGGCGTATTGCGATGTTCTCTTTTAGCAAGAATAACAAGCAAACCAACCTCATAATTATATTTAATTTTTACTGCCTAGCAATCGTGCCGTATATTTTAACCGGTTGGCATTCCAAAACTTTTATGAATTAGGTATGTTTTTTCATTAGTCTATTTAGCTTCATTTAGGGACAGCCATTTCCTGGTAATGGAAATAAGATATCCAATGCCGGTATTTTTATATGACCAATACCAAAATTACGGAATAGTCGATACAAATAATAACCAGTTTTGTATACTCTGATTCAAACAGACACAATTGACGCGTACGCCCAAACGCAATAGTTAGCTTAAATTATTGCTTAGTTAAGCTGGAATGGAAGTAAGCTAAATCTAGACCAAGACCTAGATGGTGTGGACCTGAATCAATCGGCTTCGAAGCACAAGTCTTCCGTCAAAGGAACCCAGAAAGCAATAAATAAATTTAGAGTTTTGTTCATTGTTCATTTAGAGTTTTAATGTATAGCTTATATAGCTTAGTATTTTAAATGTGTCGGTTTATATCGTGTATAGGGACCTTGTAGGAATGAATACCAAAATAATGTAGTTTTTAACAGACAGGCCATAATTTGGAAATCATTTTAGTGCTGATATGAGGCAATGACCTTAAAGTACAACAAGGCTGGCGTTTATATGTTTATTCTAAATAAGTGTCAAAACCGAAACTAACCGACATCAAAACCGGTTAACTGTATGAAAATATACCGGTTTCCGAACTGTTTTTAAAACCTACTGATATTATATTTCAATCGACCAAAATATGAAGTTATTTTAAAATAAAAACCAGTAAGTAAATGATATAAATGCCAGCAAGTAATATAAGTGAGATAAATCGAGCTCTTCATTGTAATCTGTGTGACAGAAACAGCAATAAGTATATAATATAAAGATATATTATAACTATGTATTAAGTACCTTGTTTGGTGTATGTATCGAGTACCTTAGTATCGTGATGTGTGGAGTTGTAATGAATAGGTCGAAACGCACAAATGTTAGTCAGTAATTATGAAATGTGTACCAAAATGCAAATTTGTACGGAATTCAGAATATTTTCAAAGGGTTTATATACTTCTATTAAATTAAAGGCAGCTGTTTTGCCAAGTCGGAAAATAATTATCTAGTTTATTATAGCCTAAAAAAATAACAATTACTTATATGAAACATGTTCTGAATTCTGTATCATAGACAGCGAAATTATCGATGTGTAGGTACAGTCAAGTATAAAAATATGGTGGTGCACATCTTCCTCAAAAATATATCCCATAGCACCTTATACCGGTGTAATAAGAGCGTAGTACCATATTTATGAGTCGATTATGTCGAACCATATTTTTGCACTTGACTGTACACTAAATACGATTTGTTTTTATTATTCGTTGCAGATAGTTTTACCTTATATTTAAAACGTCTGTTGATATTTTCGAATAGCTTTATAAATATAATTGTAGGAGTACATTATCGTCACATTATTCTCAAAAGCAGACAATCGTTATAATGTATTGTTATATTCTGAAATTCCATAAAAAAATCTTATAATCTTTACAGATAGCTTTCTGTACAAATTAAACAAACATTTCATTACATAAAGTGCCGTAACGCTAATAGTACCTACATATGTATAAGCCTGTTTACAAATAATAAGAACAAATCGTATATCCAATAATCCTAGTTAAATAAGACGGTGTCAAACTAGGGTATCTTCCGCCGTACTAAGACGTAAACGCCTCGAAAGTGTTGCCAGTGCTACATGTATCTACATTATTATTTCAACGATGCCTTTTTAGACAAGTAGGTCTCAAAGGTATCATTACAAGGCTCTTCTGTAACTATTCGCATTTTATAAAAATTAACATTTTACTTATTGTTGTAAAGAAAGGCTGACATGTATGAATGGAATCGTAAATTCACTCGCTGCTAAAGGTATGTTTTTTTTGTTATTGGTTTGGGCTTCCTGGGATCCCTCCAGTTGCCATTTGTGGCAAGCGCCAGGGGAGCTGCTAAAGATATATCTGTCGAACTCTTTCTATTTTAATCACCTTGTGTTACGGTAATATAATTAGACAATTGTTATATTATTATTCTCTTTATTCGCCTTTAATTTAGTGTTAGGCATTTATGATATGATTTTATAATCATATATACGCAGAAAACAAGAATTACATACACAACAATACAGAATACATATAAAAACGTAACATATAGAGTGCCGCCTATTACTATTATTAGATTCGCAGACGTGATATACAATATGCAATAATACATCGACCATGGCAAGTCTATATTTACAGTTTTTCTTGCGCAGCGACCAGACTTTAGTAGCATTGTGATAATGTCTGTTCGGCTTTAAACAGTCTCGGGCGTTTACGTCACCACCCTAAACGGCGTTTATCTAAATTATTCATAAGCAACTTGAGCTTTGCCGAAGGCGTGTGATGCCTACTTATCCCCAAAGGGTCTTGCATATAACCTTGTCGTTCTAGTAAACATTTTTAATGTGTACTAATAAAGTACAAATTAGGGCGTTTTAGTTTCGTCTTAGACGAGAGACACTGGGTTGAAGAGATATCTTCTAAATTAATAAAACAGTCTTGATATGACTGGCAGTCACTTAAAATGAAACATTGACATTCTTTAAATGCTTGTTCACTTAGAAATATATTTTTAAAACTGAACTACTTGATCTTATTCAAATAGTGTTTCTCTCCAACTCAGTGTGGTGTTTAGTAGCGCATTAGTTGAAAGTTGAAATGTCACCGATAGGTTCTAATTCTAGTCATTATTTTGTGTAACTCGATGTGTCGTGGCGGTTCACTAATGTAACGTGTACAGAGATCCTAATATATTTGCATTTAGTTTGGTTCACCATTGTAATTGTATTTTTATATCCAGAAACCGGTATTACCTTAACACCGGTACCGGCATAACAAAAAAAAAGTAACCGGTTACTATTACCGCTTTTTCTATTATATGGCTTCTTAACAATTTACAATGACTATTAAGAATCGGTGGCTATATTTATCGGTTTCGACGGGTAAAATTAGGAATGGTTTTTTTTTTGGCTACCAGTATTTTATCGGGTTAAATCATTTGAATGTATCAACTTATCTATTCTCTCTTACGGTAAAAATATGTAACCGGTTTACTTTGTTTCGATACCGGTTACTGTATTTGTTTATATCCAGTGAGTCAGGTTGACAGAAAGTTCGTTGTGCGGTCACTAGTTGTGTCATGTATTGTTATGGTTACAAACTATTTCAAATGGATTGTATGAAAATAATCCATAATCTTCGATTTAATTTTTAACCTCGAAACAAAAATGTTAAGCTCGATAACTTTGTAAATGCAATCCGATCATTTTTTTTCTGTAAAATTTAACGACTAACGCATATATGTAATGTAACAAAGTAAAAAAAAAAATTATAAAATAGATATCATTTACTAAAGAAAAAACCCAACACCATCGAAGGCCAAGGCGAGGATCGATGTCGGGTTATATTTAAAAATAATTTTATTTGTTTTAACTAAAAAAATATAAATAAAAACAGTGGAAAATAATATTGTCCTATAACCAGTGTTTCGCAAGGCGCGGTTCATTTCAAATAGTTTTAACTACAGAACATGACAGGGAATGGGACTACGGTACATAAATATGTAAATGTGGTATGCAAAGAGATGGAAGTTGATATGAACTGGAATGGAGTTTCTTTGAGGGCTATAATATGATTTATATTCCTGGAAATAAGATTATGTTCCTGATATAATACGGTCAGTAGTGTGCCTCAACATATAATCAAAGGATCAATTTACAACATTACCCTTACAGTACTAGGGACTGCAAATTGTCATCTATCTGCGAAATAATTTCTTTATCTTTAAACGAGCAATATGTATATTTATTGCGACGATCTCGGAAACGGCTCTAACAAATCGAAGAAATATCTTTTGGGTGTTCATGTGTTTACTTTTTTCAAATTACTTACTGACTTTTGCATAGCTATGAACATTTTGTTGATTGAAGTTAATATAACAGTTACGAGTATTTCGCTTTGCATTTTAAATAACGTTTAAATAGTATTCTGAAAGATTAGGTTTATCAGCAGTGAACAGTGCAGCAGTATATTTTGAGCACTTATTAGTATTATGTCAAATACTTTGTAGAATTTGAATCCATGACCGTGAACATCCGAGCTTCGAAGCTTAATGTATGCACGGTAGAGCCTTGGAGTGCCGTCAAGTTTAAAGTTAGGTTTGCTGGCAAAATTAAATGCGTATCTTACGGAAATCCAAATTAATCCATAAATTGGGTGATCTTTTTTATATATGCAAGTTTTTAAGCAAAATATAAATACTTTAAATTTTCCTAAAGAGTTTAATAATGGTCGTGCATATTAAAAATTAAAGTTTAAAATTAATTAGAATAAAGAATATGAATCTCTAGAAAAACTTCGATATCTTTGCGCCTTGTGCTTTGAATCTAAATTTGTAACTTTCCTTTCAAAAATACCTTGCCAAAGTTTATACACTATTATGCGTAGGTAGATTTTTGGATAGTGTAGTAACGTAGCGTATTTTACTTTTATAATTCAAAAAGTAAATAACATGTATCATAGTCCTGTTCCCTAGCGTAAAATGCGATTTCCCTTAGATTTGGTTGGATTAACGCACATTAGTTGGCCCACGGCCCGTAGTCAGATCATAGTATTTATTAACGCTTAAAACTTGTTTTTTAACGTTTAAATGATATTCCATAGTGTAGTAATCATTACATTAGGTCACTACGTAGGTGATTTGCCCTGTAGTGTATTTGAATGTTTTAAATTGTGGTTATATAAAGAAACGATTGATTGACATTGCTGAAATATTTCCTCTTAAAAAAAACTATAACATAAAGAGATGATTTAAAAACTCTCAGTTGAATCATGTGAGACACGATTGTATGTTATATAATAATAACTCGACATTAAAGTGCTCTCGAAGAAATATGAGTTTCACATTATTTGCCCACCATTATTAATTTTATATTAAATATATTAGTATTACAAGTTCTTTGAGCAGTGTCAATCAATACGGTTCGCGTACCTACTTACAAAATTGATAGAATATTATATTTGTTGTAATGTTGCGTTCGACGAAATGTTTATCTGTGTAAACTATTTATTGGATATTTTGTTACGTGTACCTAATAATTTATAACACCAATATTTATCTTTTCAAATTTGTAACGTTTAATATATTTTATGCAATAATTGTAAACAGTGTGTAGATTTTGTTGAATAAATGTCATGTTTTGAAGTTTGCTTATTTATTTAAAAAACCCAAATTTTAATAAGTATGTTTCATGACTTTTTGGGCAACTATTTTAATATAATGTTAACTAAAAGTTTGCATATCTAGATGAAGGAAGATATGCACGAACTTGGCTGCTATTGTTTGTTTACGCTGATGAAGTTTTTTCTGCAAACATGTAAATAGCAATTTGTACCTAAAATCACACAGTCCTCAGTAAACAGACACAGTCTGTAGCAAAACTATGAATACTGTTCTTATTCCATATTATATTCCACAGGGTGTCTCTTATACGATGTTTCGAACTAGTACACAAAGTATCATAAGGTATGATAATTAGGTATGATATTGCGAATAGGTAAGCCCTTTAAGAATACTTTGACACTTAAAATCCTTTATAATAGTTATGTACGTAGTCGCCTTGAGTTCGCGTGTGCAGTTTGGAAACCGTTTTATAACGTTCATAGTAATAGGATAGAAACATTACAAAAGAAATTCGTTAAATCTCTTGATTTAAAATGTGGTTTTGAATACAAGGACTATATAGAATCTTTAAATCGCCACAAGATGCAATGTCTTGAAGGCCGTAGAGATTGTGTTGACTCCGCTCTATTGTATAAAATAATAAATAATTATGTCGATGCCCCTAACCTACTCAAAATTATTGACATTAGAGTTCCAAGTACCAGAGAACGCCGTATCCGTAATAATAAATATCTATTCTCCATCCCTCGTAGTAGGACAAATTATTCGAAAAATATGTTTATCAAACGTTTTCGTTCTATTCTAACCCTAATGTGTGAAAAATCGTTGGATATTAGTATTTGAAAAACAATAGGGGTTTACTCAGACAATTTTTTTGATAAAATTAATACTTGTGGAAATAATCGCTCCGGAAGTTAAAACAAATGTATCCCGCCTGTATCTTGTGAACCGTTTTTTCAATATTCTAAAGACTTTCAAAGAAAAATATTTTGAACATGGTCAGTTTATCCATTTTTGATTTTATTGCAAAAAAATATATCGTCTTAGTACTCGTATATCCGTCGTGGTTTTTTATATACGATTATGATCTCTTATTGTTGAAGGCCGGGCCGATGTCGTTAATATTTTTCACATACAACAAGTAAGAATTATATGACAAGACTGACTAAATCAAAACTCTTCAAATAAATGCCAAAAACACATTGCAGTGATCTACTAGGATCGGATTTATTATACATAGTCGGCATTAATAAATCCAAAGATTTTAACGGGGTATTCCTGACCGCATTTATACTATAATGACGTATGAAATTATCCGGATTTGGCTTCGTTTCGGAGATAATTACATCTTTTTCTAAAACTGGTTTTCATCATAACTCGTGCAAGTGCAATGTTACCAGTATGAGTTTTAGTTTCGACATAGGTAGGTACTTATTGACTGACATTTGAAATAAAACTTTAAAAACTTCGCAAAAAGCCTACAGGTTCCCTTAATATTTTTTATAATTTGAACACGGGTTCTTAACACGGTCTTTTGTTACATTTTCAGCTCCCGAGAAAACATCGTTTTGTCGGAACGTGGCGGCTGTAACATCGCCGAAATATTGGGAGCTCAAATATAACGAAAAACCGTAGTAAGAACTCGTGCTCATTAGTTAACATGTCAAATAACTGGGAAAGTTTAAAAAAGGATATCAATAAATAAAAAAATTCAAAATTTACTAAAATGGGCAAATGTCAGGAATACATGGTCTTTGGTTTTTGGTTTTTCTTTCGGGTTATAACGCCCACGGTGTATAGAGAATCGTAGGTACACACGCGTTCAGAATTGCATGGGCAGTTTATGAATGAATTCATTCATAAATTGCCCATGCAATTCTGAACGCTATAGTACATATTCTCCTTCGAATACGATGTTTGGTGAAGTGGAACTGTTGATAATAGCCACAGTACGGGATATACTTGTCTGTTTGTTATTCTTCCGACTGCCTTACTTCTTTCGACCCATACGTAAAAGTCTTCATATTTTTATTAGCGCTTAATCTGGCGATCTGTTTTGGTCAGGTCGACCTTTAAAGATTACCCGTCGATTGCTTTTCTCCACAATGTTTCGAGATTGTTGCTCAATCCCGTTTTCGATACATTTTTTTTTTCCACTTTTCGTTTCTTTCTGTGAAAAAAGTGTAACAATGCCTTAATGAGGTTAACTGGAAGAGATCCCTTAAAAGGATAAGTTCGCCTTCCTACTTGTGTTACATTTGTAAATTTGAATAACTTATATTTTGTACAATAAAGAGTTTACATACATACACTAATAACAACCGACTGTTGACCAACCGTTGTAGTACGAACAGTGACATATATATGTAGAGTGACTTATACAAAATATGAATTTAAAATTTTTAGGTTTACTTAATTACGCTTGTTAATTTTAAATTAATCATTCATTGATTTATTCCAAAAGCGCTTCTGATATCTGACTTTCCCGCTCACAAAATACAGCACCGAAAGAAGTTAAAGACTACTCCGTCCCATCATGACTTAACCCATTCAGAGCCCATGACGACGCGTTGTCGTCATGCCTCTACGCACCATTTTCGCTACAAAGCGGGAAATGCATGTTATCGGCTACGGCGTAGCGCTACAAGAAATCGTTGGCCGTGAATGAGTTAATAGAGTCAAACCACGATATCTCTTCCAAGCAAATTATCTGTCAAACTATGAAGTGTTCTTTCAAACGTCAAACTTCTATAAAATTATGACGTTTACTTAACACTTCCACAATCTAGGAAACTTATGATAATCTGACTCTAGCGTATGGCGGGAAACAACTTGTTGCGCCCCCCCACCCTAAAAGCCTCCAGTTTAGGACAGACGGTCCTGGGAGTCGCGCGTCCCGTGATGCCTTCGCGCACTGTTAACTTTACGTATGTCATTCGTAAATACAAAGTTCAGTATTGTATTTGTACGACAAAATTCAGAGTGGTGTTCAGTCAAGTGAACGCTTGATGCGTGATGAAATTAGAACATTTTTAAGAATTGTTTTTGATCTGCGTAAATTGACTGTAAGATGTGTAATGAAACTTAAATAAAAGCTACAACGCTTAGTACTTATTTGCATTTGATGCTTGTAAATCATACGAATAACTACAAAGTTTAGACTATTTTTGACGCATCATTAAAGCGAAACGCGTGTTAAAATTGTGATGAACCTTACGTATCTTTAATGATGTTGTTGTTTGTATTACTCTTGTTCCCTGGGTCTTCAGCCGATAAGACGGTGTATAAAGTGGGGGTCCTGATGGCGTCTCGGCTAGACTCCCCATTTGACCTGGAGCGCTGTGGACCGGCTGTGGACTTAGCGCTGGATAAGGTTAATGAGAAGTTCCTGGCGCATCATGGGGTGGAGCTTCAGAAGGTGCAAGGCAGGTTAGTGTACATTTTCGTTCAGATTACATATACTAGGAATAGATCTACATTACGTTATTCTGAGATATATTAGATTATGCGTTTGTGGATTATAAATATGAACATATTTGAAAATACCTAGCCTAGGAGAAGGATAGATAATACAGGTAGCTTACTATCTACGAGTAAGGACATGTGTATGTATACGATTTGAAAACAGAAATCACTAAAATATAAATAAACGCATTATACCTACATTGAAAGAGATGTCGTATACAAATAAAAAAGTAAAAAAAGTGACCAAGGCCCCCAGTGGGCACTAAGGGCCTCTGTAGTATAAGACATCTTTTGCAATTTATAATTTATAACAGTACTATTTAAAAACATGAATCAAAACATTTATTATATTATAAATAATAAATGATTTATTCATAAAATTTATATAATGCATACATATATACACGGTGCCCGTGAGCATTGCGAGAGATTTTAACAGCGTATTCCTTAGGCTAAAAGAAACAAAAAATTTCATACGATTTTTAGTCATTTCGACCAAAAAAAAAACAAAAAAAAACACCTTTTTTTTCTTTTTTATATACTTTGATACACGGTAAGTAAATTTCATTTAGAAAAGGCCCACTTAAAATAGAAAAAAAAAAAGTTTTTTTTTGGTAGAGCCAAGTTTGCAAAAACATTACAGTGTCACCTTAAAGTCTGTCAAAAATCATGTCTAAACTAGACCACATAGTAGCATTATCACATTCCAAAACGCGTTATTTACCGAGTGGCGGTAAAATTAAGTTTAAATAAAAATTGCAATTATCTCAGCAGCTAGCCCTACTCCAATGCACTTAATATGACATTTTTTGTTTCTTTTAGCTTCACGAAAACGATGTTAAAATCTCGCAATGCTCACGGGCACCGTGTATAATCGGCATAATCGCAGTTAAGCTATAATTAATATTTTTATATTATGTTGTCGGATAAATAGTAGTTTATGCAAAAGTGATATAATAATATCCCCGAAAGAATATAGACCCGAGAGTTTTAAGAACCAATTATGAACATACGCTAGTTTTTCTAGAAAGGTGGCAGAATGTGGAAGAAGTCGTATGCCCACTAAAGAAATTAAAAAAAAAAACAGTGCTCATATATTGTATGAAAATCCATAAGAGCAGTGTTCTTATGGAATACCACAGACAACGTTATAATGTATACTTTTTCAGTATCGATGTCAGTCATTTAATTGACAGATAGAAGTGCTGGAGTAGAAAAAAATTAGTACCTAGATATACTTTTTATCGCCTAAATACTTAGGTATAGATGCCTACTTCAAAGACAAACAATGGAAAATCTATTATCAAAATAACAAGTAATAAAATTATTACACGCTACTGTAAGTAGTTGGGTAAACACTAAACGAAACCACGGCACTTGATCATTAAAAGGCTTTAATAGCCCATTAATATTCTGTTTCTCTCCAACATGCTTACAATCGCGAGTGCCAGACAGAGATATACGTAGTGTTCATCGTTTTGGGTGTTTGCTCTTAATGGCACACTTTAATGGGATAAATGCGTCGGTTATTTTTTCTCTGTGAAGTGTCGTAGCGGCGTAGCGTCGTAGCTATAAAACGTAGCGCGATAAACGTAGTTCGTAGCAACATGTTTGTTGTTGCGTGATTCGTAGCATTGTGGATGTTTCTTGACGATGAAATGATTTTTTCGACAATATGAAAGCTACTGAAAAATGAATAGAAGTTCTTTTGGCTTCTGGATTTTATATTTTATTGTGATTTATTTAGGTACCTGTAATTCTTTGAAAGTGGTTCACTGTTCCTTAGGATCCTTAGTTCCTTTTTCTATTTTACCATTATTTTTACGAAACTTGCGTTTAAAATGGATTTGTTCTGTGATGTCTATACTAGGAAATACGAACAGTTATTATACTCGGTTTTTAACCGAAATCGCGCTTTTTCCGAACAAAATCGGTTTACCGTTGCATTCTTTAGTCCATAGGGGTCGGCAACCTTTATGTAGCCGGCGTCCCTACACTACAACTTCATTAGCTGAAAATGTTCGCATTTAATCTTAGCCCAGAGTCCCACATCTTGAATTTGTTTCCAAGAAATATACCGTACCCTTTCTTCCAGCTACCCGTCCTGCTCCGGTGCGCTAGCGCCCGGGATAGCAGCGGACATGCATTTCAATGACCACGTGATCGCCTTCATTGGACCAGCGTGTGCCTTCGCCCTAGAGCCCGTGGCAAGACTTGCAGCCTACTGGAACACCCCTATTATAACCGGGATGGGGGACCAGGTAAGTTGTACAGCTGTGTTGGTATTATACAAAAAAAGTGCACCATTTTAATGAAAATGGGTCCTCGATTTTCCATACAAAAAAATTGTTGGTTTTGTAACGGTCCATACAAAATGAATGCGTTACGAAACTGACCAAAAACAACGAGACACTCTTTTTCTTTTTATAAATCAATAGTACTCGTGAGTCTGGTTATAAGAAACTCAATTTTTACCATGTTAAAAAAAAGGAAATGTTACTCACGTATTTTTAGTAATTATCAACATACCCCGGCCGGCGAGAGCAAAAATGCGTCTGCTCCTAGTGCTTAATTAATTAATGTTTTTATCAATTAAAAAAAAAAAATTAAATATCGACTATTCTATCGACATATGGATGTCGATAGAATAGTCGACTTTTAATTAAGCACAATTATTATAATTTTTTTTAAACTGAGCCATTAGTATTTGTTATTTATTTCAACTTGATACCTCCACGCGTTTCTAAGAATAACCCTAAAACAATTTTCTATCAACATAAAATTATTATTTACACACACACATTTCACATTATTAATTTAAATAAATTGATATCTGGCAGAGAAGTGGAACTACCTAATACAGAACAAATTCATAATCACTATGAATTATTTCGTTTTGCCGATTACTACAGTAGATTTAGAACGGTCCTTTAGTTGGATGAAATGGATTTTATCGGCAAGGCGAAGGAGTTTAAAATCAGAAAATTTAGAAAAAATGCTAATTGTATATTACGAAAATTACATAAAATACTGAATAAATACAAACACTTGGTTTTAATTTTGTTTACAACAATAATTAATACTTCTGCATATCATAACGGTGGTCCAGTACATCGCGTTGTTTTTATCGACATCGATCAAAGTGTGTGTCCTCGCACTATTAAGCTTTCAACGCATTTTTGCTCTCGCCGGCCGGGGTATGATTATCAAGCGCCGACCGTGCACGACGACGCAAGCCGGCGTACTAAAGCATTTCGCCTCGCCGCCCGAAGCGCTCTCGTTGTCATAACCGGTCCAGGGTGATCCCGATGTCTTGGATCCGGAATTGTTTGACTGCAGATATGGTTCATCCAATGTAAAAGGCGGCACGCACCACCGAACTCACTGTGTCCACTACATACACTGAACTTTTGACTATAACTTCAGGTTTCCATGCCGGTGGCACCGCCCAGCCACCATCTCTTCGCGTATTTTGTGTGTTATATATATATATTAACTATATAGCATTTTCCCCGTACCAGCAATCTCGCTTTATCAAATCGGAGGGAATGCAGCGCGCTCGTATCGTATACATACATGCCCTGCCACGGCGGAATCGCCATAGTCCATCTTTTTTACGCTGCGTATATGCTCCAACAGTCTTGTGGACACGTTTTGTTCAGTAACTATATATGACTATGATGCCGCAGTGACAAGAAATCTCGTATACGCCCGGATTGCCTGGCGAATCTCTGTCCTTGGGAGAGCGTAACATCTGCCTTATTTTCATTCGAGGACGGAAAATTGTCCAATAGCCGGGTTTTTGCTGTAGAACTATTCACAAACTAAGTAAGTAGTTTGTTTCAAAGCAAAAGTTATCAAACCATTTACCTCTTATCGCGATGAACTAAGTAGCAAGTATTGTAAGTAACTCGAAGTCTTGGAGATTAGGTTCGAAACTTTAGTAGTAGCGGTTGATTGCATCGGTTAACTTTTAGTTCAGTCGACCAAGTTTAATATTAGTTTATTTATAGTAAAAAAGTAAACGGCAGTCGAAGTAAGCCAATTTTAAAAGTAATTCTATTCTTTTAATAGCAGATAATCTTAAAAACCACAATTTACAGGTTTTACAAACAAAATCCAAGGGCGTGTATGAAATCCGCGACATCCGCTATGCGCCAGCGGGAATTATATGCATGAAATGAGGACTTGTAAGTACTCAACATGTGGTGGTGATTGTTCCCACTGTAAAAAAAAATCAGTATAAATTGTGCCATTAAATTAGTCATAGATATAAAATAAAAGAACTGGTTTTCCAAAATAGCTTCACCTGTCGTATTTGGCAGAAAACCGTGAAATGATCCCAGTTTTTACTAAGATTTTACGGAAAACTAGTTTAAAGGATGGACTAGTTCTCGGAATAATGTAAAAGCGACTTTTCACGGTAAAATATCTGCATTTGTAATCTTTATCGCGCTTAGGTGCCAGGACCCGTTGTAAAATTTTATGAATCGATTGAATAAAACATGAGACCTTATCGCCGGAGCGGAGGTGTCTTAAGATTATCTTTTTCTTTTACTTATTCTCGTTTTACGTGACCGTGACCTTCGTGATAATAAATACAAGTTTGTCGCTTTTTTATACCACGACGGTGGCAAACAAGCGTACGTCCCGCCTGATTGTAAGAGGCTACCGTAGCTTATGGACGCCTGTAAATCAAGAAGAATCTTATGTAGCCGTTCTTATGAGTCTAAAATACACAATGTACCTATCATGTATGTAAAATGAATAATGTACATTACACATGTACATTATACATGTGTTGTTCTAATTCTCATAATGTTGGTATACTGTGTAATTTGTTTTTCCTGTGATTTTTCCTGTACCAGCCGAAAATATACCGCTTATAATGTCGTTGTGAAAAGGGTTTAATCTCAACTAAAACCCACATTAAAAGTCAAGGCGGAACGCTTTTAAACGCTTCTTTAAAGCTTTTCATGGTTTTCTTAATGATTCCGTCGCGTTAGTCAAGTTAAAAACATTTTATTATACGGGACTTTGCGTTTCTCCCCTTGTTCTAAGATCTTATTAAAAGTTCTTGATTTTTGCCGCTGTTGATAAAAATAGCGCTCGCTTTGAAAGTTTGGATTTCGGTAAACGAGTGTTTGCATTTGCTTTGCTTAAATTATTCTCGCTTTAATAAATTGCTTCTGGCAACTGTGGTTGCCAGCTGACATCCTTATTTTACTAGGCAATAGAGTCGATATCTCAAATACGAAATGTGACAGATCTCGTGTGACATTTCTCGTCATAGAAAATCATTCAGAGCGTCACCTATATTAAATTAAGCTATGTCGACAAATTTGAGCAATTTTTTTTAGTTCGATAGCAGTCACTTTCAATTTAGTCCCACAGGAATTTGGTGCTGATCTGATGATGAGGAGTTACGGGAACTCCTTAATTTTCAAAGGCACATATATGGCGATGTTGGTGTTTTCTTAAATGACTTAAGCAGTTTCTTCCGGAAAACCATAAATTTGGTGAAGTTGACCTGATGATGAAGACAATAACTTCGCGCTCCGCCGTCTTTTATCAGACTAATTCTTTTTGGTTCATTAGTACTATACTGCGTTACTCATACTATTATTTACCAACTATAAAATAGGAAAAATAAAAACGTTTTTACAAAAAATGTGACTCATGTTACTTTTACGTGGATTGACCCATTAAATTGCTCAATATCGTCCACGCCACAAATCCCTTCCAATAAAACGTTATAAACTGGCGACAGGAGATGATCTTTATTGGAAACGTGCGAGGTCTCCACCCGCGCCTTATCGAACTTATGAAACTTGTGGCAACTTCGTACTGGAGCTAGTCTTGAGCAAACTATGAAATACAATGATCCATTAAAGCCACTAAACTCAAAGAAATTAAAAAAAATACTTTAAAAAAAAGTTGAGAAAGCGCGCTAACCTACTGAGTGATATATATATATATGTAACGGTTTTTATTTTTTAACATTAAAACTGCTAAAAATTTTTTTTTTCTGTTTAAATTTTTTTGCACAATTAACAGTGGTACAGACTCCATAATATACTAATCTGACAAACTTCAGAACAGTATGCTTGGATACTCCGTCGTTTGTATTTATGTATGTGTGTTTGTTCAACGATAACTCGAGTATCGTTGTTCGGGTCGTTCTGAAATTTGGCAGGCGGTTAGATGACATAAATAGATTTTTTAAGTTCGAATATGAGCCCAATCGGTCAAGGGGTTGCCAAGATATAGGGGTCGCGAGTTCACTTCGGGACGAACCACTCTACCTAATATCAACTTCACCTATCCTTACCACGCCTGCGCCTTACCACGACGCTATTCAGTTGAGGTTCAGTTAAGACTCAGTTGTATGGAATGGAAGCGACTCAGTTAACGTCGTCAACTGAATCGCGGTAAGTCACGGTAAGGCCTCTGTTACACAGTGATAATATCTCAAGAACACTAAAGAGATTCAAACTTAAACCTACTAGATTACCTAGATTTAATCTAAAGCCTAGCACTCGCTGCATTTTTAATTAATTAAGAATCCCCTAGTCGAGAAATTGCTAGACTATTTTCTTGAGGCAGAGATTGTGAAGTGTTCTGACCGGTGTGCAAACAAGGTCTTTAGAGAGCCGCTGATATTATAACTTGTTTGAATAGGTTGTCACGACAAACTTGGGAAAGTATCGTTAATACTAATTTGATGTAATCAGGTAATTGATAAGAGCTATGAAGTTTGTAGGGAGTTAACTCATCGGGGGCACAGGTCGTGACCTCGCCTTAGGTATAACATTATGGGATGGATATAAGTCTCACAAGCCTTATTGAGCTTACCGTGGGACTAGGTCGATTTGTGTAAGATTGTCCCATAATATTTATTTATTTATTTATAAGTGGCTATACTTATCTATGTACCTATAAATGTATTTCTTGAATATCTCAAAAACTGTAATAGTTAAGACACTAGTTTCTTAGATAAATTAACTCGAATTAACCTGCAGAATCGCCCCTTAAAATTAACGAAATCAATAAAACAGAGTGTATATTTCAGGGTTTTTGTAAATGTGGGTAATTCTGTCATAGGGATTGCATAAATGTTAAATGACAAACAATAATTGTAATTTTTTATTTTTAAGTTTATTTCTAAATTTTTATTTAGTTAAGTTTATTTTATTGTTTTTAAATTAATTTTATTTTGAGATAAGTACAAACTATTTATTGATATTTAATATTTTCACAGTTGATAAATCTAAACCTTAAAAATAGAAAAACAATACCTACAAACTTAAAGCCGGACCGCTCGGCAGTGTGCCCATCACGCAAGCGGCATTCCCGCGCTGAATCGCAATTTGCGCGAGAAAGCCGCCGGCGTGAGGGTCACCTGTTGCCTCTCTCAATCTTTAGCTCACTTCTTTGTGGAGCTCCAGCGCAGCCCTACCCCAAGGGCCTAGCGTCTCGACCCCAAATGGAAAGAACTGGTATTGGGGGCCGAGACAGCTGTATTTAGAGACCTTGTGGCGCTCCCGGGTGTCCGCCGCCGCTCCCGCACTTTTGGAGGTGAAAAGTATTACATTGTATGTACTTACCTACTGACGTTTATCTGACAACTATTTGTACGTTACGTACGAGTAGTCATACATTTGACGGGCCCATCTCCCGCCAAAATCGGCAGACTTTTTTGTATAGTCGAAAGACATTGCCAGTCCAGCTGATTGAATAGCCAAAGTTCAACGCAGGCGAGCTTTAGACGGTATTAGTCCCTATGACGGAGTTAGCTACATTGAGCTTCCTGTAGGTTATTAACTTATTAAATAACTTATTACAACGGTTAAAACTGACGTAGGTACCTATTCATATGTTTGTAGTTTTGATTGGAAATTATCCATATAATGAAGTAAGTGTATGGTGTCAAATAATAATTGTAAAAAAGCAAAGTGCACAAGGTGTAATATCGGTTGGCATTGCCCTTTTAATTAATTTTATATGTAACTTTATACTTATATACACGCTTTTAAACCTTCAAGTGGCATTCTCATGAAAATTGAATACGTGCGTGAATTATTAATTCCATTTTATGTTAGCCACCGCAATAAGAACTTTTTTCATTATGCTTGACATTGAAAAGTTCAAATTGCAACGTGTTGCGAGAAGATATCACATGACATGGCGATATTCTTGTCAGAGACTTTCCGCCTTATTCATAAAAAAGTTAACAGAAGTTTTAGTTAAATGTTTACTCCCTTCTTCTTCTTCTTTTATAATATGGCCTCTGTCCGAGAATTGGACAATTTTGCCAGTGTCCCGTATTAATATAATCAGTGTATCTTATATAAATAGTATATTGCCTCTTGGGCGACGTTGTTCGGTAATTGGCCTTGCTATTTATTCCGTTTACAGCTACGTAATAAATATGTCGGGAGGCCAAGATCCCGGGACAACCGAGTAATGATTCAATAACACGATTACACGCGTTTCAGGATTAATTCTTCATTAGCTGCACACTTCTTCGTTAGTTTACTGCACAATAAGCTATAAATATTACACATTAAACAACATTTAGCACACAAAAACAAATAACTATTCAAGAAACGCAACCGCCATTTTGAATGTCAAACGGAAGACCCATGTTTACTCCCATTCTGACAAATGCGATTGTCAAAGTGACAGATAAGGACAAACAATCATTTAGCTAAACTGTTGTTGAAGTGCGTTTATGAATAACGCTATTTGAGTTTAACTTTTGATTCTTTGAGTTATTTGCGGAGTAGCAATTGATAGGCCTACCCCTCTGCCGAATATAACATAGTATCACACTCATTGTATAAACTGACGTTTATCTGACATATATATTTGTACGCTATATACAAATAAATAAATATTATAGGACCTTTTTTTACAAATTGACCAAGTCCCGCAGTAAGCTCAAGAACGCTGTGTTACGGGTACTCAGACAACGATATAATATATAATATACAAATACATAGAAAACATCCATGACTAAGGAACAAATATCTGTGTTCATAACACGAATAAATACCCTTACTGGGATTCGAACCCAGGACCATCGGCATAGCAGGCAGGGTCACTACTAACTACGCCAACCGGTCGTCAGAAATGTACAGCTATGTACGAATAGCTGTACATTTGACGTGCCCCTCCCCCGGAAAAAATGGGCTGACTTTTTTGTATAGAAAAAGTTAGCGTCGCTGATTAAAAAGTGTAGTCTAAGGTCGGAGACGATTTTGGTCCGATACCTAGGTATACAGGTAAAGGGGACAGTGTAGTCGAATCAGATTTTGATACTATTTTAACCTTTGCGGTTAATCAATTCGAGATAATCTATTGTTCGATAAATCTAATAGAAATTGTCACCGACTGAAGAGTGCGAAATAGCTCTGATTCTCTTCTTACAGGCTTTTGATTGACTTTTGAGACTCATTTAAACATACGTTTCTACATCAACATTGAGTAACAATACAGTTTAAGTAGCTTTGAATTTTAAACGCCCCTGTTGTATACAGTATGTATCAGAACGAAAGGCAAAAAAAGAAACCCGTTAATGTTTAGATCATTAAAAATAAGACAGTTTTTACGTGATGTATAAAAATATATATTTATTATTTTTGTTTTGCATCTCCCCTGTATTATTAGTTATTAATTTTATAAATTACATTTCTTAAATTGCCAACTGACAGACAGGCGTCAAACCTTGTTGAAGTTTGGATTTTTACCTAGTTACAAATAAACAGTTAACAATGCGCTTTCGCGTTGCCTATGACTACAGCCATTATTTAAATGATTACCTAGGTTACTTATAAACAGAACTCAAAGCGCATTTATTATTATTTATTATTATTTTTTAACAGTACGCAATACGCGTGCACTGTCAAAAATCAAAAACGTAAACAAATCCTATAGGATGTTACAAAAACCATTAACCGACTGCAAAAAGAAGTTCCTCGAGTAATTCATTTAGTAATTTTATGCCATAAAACATGCATTTAGCGTGTGAAATGCACGTCATTCATTACTCATTACATTGTATATACTCGAGTTCCCTGTCAACCAGTTTTAAGATTTGCTCTTCGTTGTGATACATACTGTATTTGTGTGTGTTTCGCTAATGCAGCCAGCTGTCAGAGGCAGGCGCTCGTAGAATTACCGTTGAAAATGTCTTTTTGCTAAGTGCTATGTTTGGGTAGGCGGCCTGAGATCAGCTCATATTTTTTGTTCGTAGTTGGTCTACACGATAATCGGCGTACATCCTGCAATAATATCTTCCGCGCTATAAAGGCCGCAAACATAATATGACACGCACTTAAAGCTGTGCAAATAAGATTGTGCCAGATATTTTACGGCGTTCACAGCATATAATTTAAACTTTCGTGAGTCATACTGATATTAAATTGCAACGGTTAACACTCACGTATTTTTATCACAAATCGTCGCGCGCGACCCGTTAGCCCGTTACTTACGCCGGTCTCGGGCAGTGATGCCTGAGCCGCAAAGGTGATAACACCACTCTGTCTGTCCGACGATGTCCGCCCGACGCAGACGAGACATGTCACGCCTATTGTGATAAAAATACGTGAGTGTTGGCCTTCATAGCGGAAGATTCTATTGCTGGTGACTGTACACTGACGAAGCGCTGCTCAAGTGTCCCGCACCAGTGATCAACCGCGCCATCATTTCATCACACTCATAACCATATCAAATCAAGATCTTAAAATCTGAATACGCTTTTGGAGTCGTGTGGTTTTGTTTTACAATATGAAGGACTAATAATTAGTTTTTCCATCACTGAGTTTTGGATACGTCCCTCATTTTATCAAATAGTTCTACTTGTAGAAATAGTCCTATTTAGACTTGACAGACTAAAGTCAGATTCTACGACTACGTGTGAGGCAGTAGGTAAGTCCTCGGGGCTGGGAGTATCGATATACGGATTAATCTAATTGTCCTACGTGACCGCCAATGGACTGGCCTCCTTACAGTTTGATGTAGACTTGTTATTGTTAGTACAGTTCGCCCCGAACGTGATCTCGCGACCTTTATATCTCGACAACCCCATGACCCTCATAAGAAGGCTCAAAGTCACCGAAAGGGCAATGGAAAGGGCTATGCTAGGAGTCACTCTGCGAGATCGTATCAGAAATGAGACCATCCGCAGCAGAACCATATGAACCGATATAGCTCTCCGAATCGCTAAAATTAAGTGGCTGTTGGGGCGGAAAGGTTCTCGAGTGGCGACCGCGTACCGGAAAGCGCAGCGGGGGTAGGCCTACCACAAGGTGGACTGATGACCTGGTGAAGGTCGCAGGAGTCCGCTGGATGCGGGTGGCGCAGGACCGGTCATTGTGGAAATCTTTGGGGGAGGCCTATGTCCAGCAGTGGACGTCTCTCGGCTGAAATGATGATGATGTTGAACCCCTTGACCGATTTGGCCCCCAATCGAACTTAAAATTCTATTTATCTCATTTAACACGCGATACGATCAACTCGAGTTATCGTCGAATATACATATAAATATGCGTCGGATTGTTCAAGTAGACACAGAAAACTTCACCCGCTCTATTAACTATTGGACTGACTATTGGTCCTTCAAGTAATGACACGCGTGCAATGAGGATTACCGCGAGTCGATTTTCCGCTAGGGGCGCTATTGGAACGTGGGTCCCGCGGGAACATTTCAAACGTAACTTTGACAATTCTCTCATACTGACACAGGACACAGGACCCACGCATGAGTGGCGCCGCCATGTAAGCGATAATACGGTAGCTTCCATAACGCATTTATCCTTCAGTCGATTTCGTTCACCTAACTTTATAATGCCATCAGGTTCTAGATCATCGTCTTGCCATCATCAATAAATTCTGCTATTCGAAGTTTCTTCACGGTAAAAGGAAATTTACGTAACTTATATTGTTTTCTTTTATAAAGTCTTTCGGTTGATACTCAAGATGGCGATGGCGTCTCTTGAATAGTTTTTTTGTTTGCTGAATGTTGTTTAATGTGTAATATTGATAGCTAATTGTGCAGTAAACTAGTAAAATGAAGCAGTATGAAGCTAATGAATAATTAATCCTGAAACGAGTTCTATCACTCCTTTAGTCATCAAGCGGCAGTCCCGGGATCTCGGCTCCCCAAGAAACTATATGTTAAGTCTTATAGCTATAAACTTAACATATAGCGAGGCCAATTACCGAACAACGTCGCCCAATAAATGGCAATATACTATTCTACTTATATAATATACTGAGATTTTGATAATACATACTTGACATTGGCAAAATTGTCCAACTCTCGGACGAAAGCTATTATTTAAAAGAAGATGAAGAATTTCATCTATGCACGTTTCAATATTTTTTTTATAAAAAAAATAAGAAATATCGATACAGTCTAGAGATATAATGCTGAACCAATATAGTTAACAAGAAAAAATCTAACCCGTATCTGTTTCGTCGTGATACCTTCATACGACGTAATTTGATTGTTGCAAAAACTTACCGTATGTATATAGTAGGTCGACGAGTAAAAGCAAAAATAATTTAAAATATGATACCTAAATAGCGTTGCATCAATATAAAAGCTTCAGGGTTCAGCTATGCGCTGCCCTCTTACGAGGAAAGCATCGATTTTCTGTCGGAACTCTATACACAATAAAATACCAAAGAGAAGAAAATAACAGGGTCAGACTGACCCCAGTTGTAAATACAATCACCTGCAATAGTATCTTCCGCTTTGAAGGCCACAAAATACAATACAATACAATACAATAACTCTTTATTGCACCTTAAAACAACAAAAATAACACAAACTGGTATAGATTACACATGAAAAAGAGGCAAACAACAGGCGGTCTTATCGCTAATGAGCGATCTCTTCCAGACAACCTTTGGGTAGAGGAGACACTACACTAAGAAAAGTATACATACAGTAGGTGGTGCAAAACTGGAAAAAGTATTATGTGAGAACCAAAATTTATGACATAAACAGAAAAAAAACAAATCTACAAAAAAAAGAAAACAAACACACACACAAAATATATCTGATACAATTTTATTTGGACAGTCTTAAAAGCCGATCTGCCAATCTGCCGGATCAATGAGGACAGATGGGCCAAAGCAGCCACTAGCTGACATCCCCGGTATAGTCGTAGCAGAGGGGCAGACCGAGAAAAAGATGGCGGGATGACTTGGATGCGTGTCATTGGGATTGGTGGGATCTTGCCAAGCACAGAGAGGATTGGATATAGAGAGGGGAGGCTTTTGCCCAGCAGTGGGACACACACACAGGCTAAAAAAGAATACAAAAGCGTATCACATATTTTTGCGGCCTTCAAAAGCAAAAGATACTATTGCAGGTGATTGCACAGTTTGTAATTTCGTTGCGATTTTGATAGGATTCCAATAGGGCATACTGCATCGCAGTACAGGAGGCCTATCACGAACCATTTTGTTCAGTTCGTTCGCGCACGAAAGCACGAAATAAGTGGTTGTGATAGGCCTTATTTGCGTCTCTATCGCTCTAACATATACGAGTGATAAAGAGAGAATAGACGAACGAACGAAAGAAGAGGTTAGGGGCGCTAGGTCTGAACGACGAGCGTCCTTTAGCTTCTAAGGCTGTGTTTGACGAATTGATCTGATACATCTGTCAAAATATTCATTCATGAGTCATGACATATGCCACAAATATTCATCCACAACGAGCCGTATATTTTGGTATACAAAGTGCACAGGGGAGATCCAAGTCTGGAAAAATGATAGTGGTTGGGATAGACACAGGCAGCGAACACAGAAGCTCATCTGGTTAGATACTGCAATCAGTTGAACCGAACATTGGAACACTACTTAATCGATCCATGGTAAACCATTCATTATTTTCATTACAATTAAATTTACTGTTTGTTGAGGCTTGGTCCTGCTCGCGTCTTCTGAATTACCCTGTATACTTAACGTGCCTACCGCAACTCTAACAGTTTTATTCTTAATTAGGACTATTAAGGGTAACTCATACATCAATTTTAATAGCTCCTAAGCTTGTGTGCCCAGTCACGTAATAAACAAATCAAGTTAATGAATGACTTATTGTCCTTTGCGGAGTCCTAGCCCATTAGAGAGACGCGATCACGCACTTTTCATGATTTGCGACTGGTAATTTGCGGAGAAATTAGGCAATTACATTTTGTGTTTTTTTAAATATTTCTTATCGTAGGCAACCCTAGCGTTGTGCGGGAGTGAGGGGAGGCTGAGGGTTTTTTTTGCGTAGTGCTGAAAAAGTTTTGTAGGGGAAGATTGGCACCATTGCAGCATTGGTACAGTTATTTCTATGAGTTCCAAAGCGTTTGAAAATGAAAATATTAATTTAAATATTGTGGCGACGCTGACAATTCTGATAATACAAATCTGGAAATGGCAATGAGTATTTGGGTTCAATCCTGTGAAGGTTGTTCGTAATTTCTATTTAAAGGATATTTTACTTATTCAAATCAAACCCGACGAGGGCGCTTAGAATATTTTTTTACAGCAATTGAGAACTTCTCTTATAAGTTTTTTAACCCCAACATACACTTTGGGATAATTGCAAAAATCACATTTAAAACTTTTTTAACAGAATTTGAAGTTTAACTGCCTTAAAATGTTTTTACAGTAAAAAAAATCGTGTAACACGATAGTAAAATTTAAAGGAAAAACAAACTCACATACCTAGTCACTCTATGCCGTGCAAACGAGTGACCCAATATGTCGATGACGTCTGACGTCAAATTTCTACTACCAAATGCAGTTTATTAAATATTTTTTTATGGATGAATGCGATAACTAAGTAAGAGTTTCTAACCCTTGGTGCGCTAATCCGACACGCACTTGGTCGATTTTTTTGTACTTGTTGTAGCGGCACTCACGGCAGCAAAAATATATGATCTGTGAACATTTAAACTGTCCAACTATCACGATTCATGAGATACGGCCTGATGACAGACGGAAGGGCGACAAGACAGACAGACGGACAGCGAAGTCTTAGTAAAAGGGCACCGTTAAAGGGTAATACGGGACCCTAAAAAGGAAATTGCGTATGATGATTGCATCTCTTCGACGTTTTGCTTCATCAAAAGCAGCTAAACTTCAAATAATATGTAGATACTCGTAATATGTAACGTGTTGATTTCGGGGACGGTGCTAAATATTTAAATTGGGTTACCCTTATGTACGCAGTATCCCCAATATGAAGATCTTCCGTTTTGGAATAAGTAGGTACGGTCTGGCAAACAAATTTTTCCCATTCTCTGTCTATGCTACAGTGATAAAAATAGGAGCCAAACACTGTGCGTATTGTACAGCTCGACAATTAAAGGTATATATTAAATAAGGTGTATTGAAATTAAACACTTCGGATTAATCGCGTTTATTAACACCATGACCCTACGTTTCGAGCCCTTTACAGCACTCGTTTTCACAGGGTTAAAATAGTTTCTCTCAGTCATCATCTTCTCATCATCATTCTCAAAGGGCTCGAAACGTAGGGTCATGGTGTTAATAAACGCGATTAATCCGTTCTAAAGTGTTTAATTTCAATTAATAACAATCGCGGTAACAGAAGACAATATTATAAATAAGGTGTAACTAAACGCAAACCAGTGGCAACATCTGTTTACTTGTCAAATATGTCATTATTTTCGTAAACAAACATGTGTCAAGTGCAAACTTACTGTTCGCACTTATGCGACAGAATGAGTTAGTAGAATAGAATAGAATAGAATAACCTTTATTCGGGGCGCTTAAATGTACAGAAATATATCACTTTAAACAATACGGTTAGAACAATAGCGTCACCGAAAAGGGTAGGTACCTTGACGCTGGTCTTCCGGTATTAGAAACCTTTTCAATAAAACGTGACAAGTTGCAGAAACAAATAAACATGAAATATAAGTATGCACTTATTACCCCTACAGTAAAACCCATATCTATTTACTTTTATATAAGGTTGAGAACAACATCAACAGCCTCCTATGTTTATTAATTACTAGCGACCCGCCCCGGCTTCGCATGGGTTATTATTATGCATATAAAGCTCTTAAAACACTCTATCTATTTAAAAAACTGCATCAAAATCCGTTGCATAGTTTTAAAGATTTAAGCATAGGAATATAGGGACAGAGAAAGCGACTTAGTTTTATCCTATGTAGTGATAATTTATTGTAATTAGTGGTTAGCCACATTGCGACAAAATTGTATAAATGGAAGGAGAATCCAAAAAAGACACCCATACAATAGAACCCAAAGACAAATGAAAAACTGGTTAGTCGGCACTGTAAGTGCGGCGCCTTTCCGTAATGTCTACCTTTTTGTCGCACCGTAGGTACCTATTCGCAATCATGGCGTTGACAACGTTAAACAATAGGTACCAATCTAAATGGCATAGTATTCCCAAGTCAATTAACTTGTGTAATGTAAAGGTCCTCCTAAATTGAATTTGGAATAATTCCATTTTCAAACCGTTTGCAAACTATCCACGCGTGAACTGAGAAATGACGTCATTACGGACAAAGTATATATGTAATCCTTTGGTCAAGGGTCAGGACAAGCTATAGGTATCCACAGCAAGTCTTAACTGACCATCATTCGATTTTATGCCACCGCAATAGGGCTTACAAATAGACAATTAATAGTGTTAGCGTCGGTACATTTGATCGGTTTGGTCAAGGGTAGGAACGAATCAACGTGAGAGCCTGGAATGTGAACTTGGCATTGAGAAGTGATGGGATTGAATTGAATGGTAATGGCGCACGACATTCGTCGTTCAAGTCGCTCAGGTCGCTGGGGAGCGATTATGGACCGAGACAGGCGAAGATTTAAAAGGCAATCCTTTTAAAATGGTGCCGAGATTCACGGGCTTAAGTTTGTTTAAAATGGTGCTTGTTTCTGTCATTTTCTGAATGGATTTTGTTCGAGATCAGCCTTAGGATTGTTTCCTTCTCCTTCCTAGCGTTAGCCCGGCTATTGCTACGGCTCGGTGAGACTGGGGTCCGCTTTGGCAACTAATCTCAATATTTGGCGTAGGCGCTAGTTTTACGAAAGCGACTGCCATCTGACCTTCCAACCCAGAGGGTAAACTAGGCCTCTTGAGATTAGTCCAGTTTCCTCACGATGTTTTTCTTCATCGGAAAGCGATTGGTGAGTATCAAATGATGTTGCGTACATAAATTCCCAAAACTGATCATTTGTATGAGCCGGCAGAATTTGAACTCACGACCTTCGGATTGAAAGTCTTACACGCCTGAACGCTGGGCTACCAAAGCTATAAGCCTTGGTGTCCTTACTTAAAAATAACTTGCATTGGAGGTAGTAAAATGAGACTGAATTTCAATATCGCTTAAAACTTTGTATTTATTCAGCTAAATATTGTACTATCGTCAGATTTTATCTATCTATCGTCTATCTTTTCAATCCTCAAAACCATTTAATTTTTTTTTGATACAGACAAAAGGACGTCGTTTGGCTTGTTTTGATGGAAAAACTAGAAATCTGTCTCTAGATTACCACTTTCACACCCGGGAAGGCGGGTTCTCTGTGTGCATTCGACAGTGATTGCATATCGCTCCCACCGCTTGCAGTGTACGAGCAAGATGCAAGCTCTATCGAATCACGCATTCACTATCGACTAGGGTTACGTTAAACTCATGATAAGCACACAGAGCCTGGCTGGTTCCCGGATGTGAAAGTGGTAATCTAGAGACAGATTTCAATTACTTATTTTCTTGCGTGGGTTTATTCGTAGCCTTTTGTGGAGTATGAATGAAAATAATCAAGGGTCCTTAAAAAGGTTTCGGGGGCGGAACCCTCTTGCAATAAGAAAGAAAAAAGACTTCTCATTTCATCCGGTTAGGTTTGCAATTTTTATTTGTGAATGGGAAAGTTTTAGTTTTAAAGTATCAAACAACATTTTGCATTTATTTTATTAAGAAACTGAAGCAGTGTATATTTATTTATTTTCTTAACGGCCTCCTAGCCTAGTTGGTAGTGACTCTGCCTACGAAGCAGGAGGTCCCGGGTTCGAATCCTGGTCAGGGCATTTATTTGTGTGTTTATCATGAATATTTGTTCCTGAGTTATGGATGTTTTCTATGTATTTAAGTATTTATACGTATCTGTCTATTATATATATCGTCGCCTAGTTCCCACAACACAAGCCTTATTGAGCTTACCGTGGGACTAGATTGATTTGTGTAAGATTGTCCAATAATATTTATTTATTATTTATATTGAATAATACTGTAAAATCTGTAATTTTCAAAATAATTCCTACCAAAACTAAACTATCCGCGGCCGAAGTAGCAAGCATCAGCTAGTTTAAAATATATGTATGTGTAGGTATTGCAAATTGATTATTTAGTCGCACCTTTAATATTAATTATATAGGTATACAAAAATTACCAAAAGCCTGCTTATTTTGGATTGGTGACGTGGAATTGTTTTTCCGAATAGTATACTACACCAGGAAATCCTACGAGTAACTTCATAAAAGATAACTTCACCATATTATGTAGTTTTATTGTCGATGATTGGTCAAAAACGAAAGAATTCTACAAATTTTAATGAAACTTCTCTTGAGGTCCATACTGGCAGAATAATGCTCTTCCTGGATATAAATTTATATGGTAAATGTTTTTGGGAATTGGAAGGGAATATTACCAGCTATAACTAGTTTCAAAGCCTCCAGGTGGGCGCCGGTGACTTGCACACAACTTTCAGTTAGGTATTTTCCCTGTTTGGCTGATCCGAATCAGTGAGATGAAAATATGTGATTGAATACAGACAGAATCGTCTCTCACAGAATAGATTGCGATTTGGAAAGCTTCATTTGCTTCGACATCTGTGACTACCTGTGTATATATACTATTGGAACGGGAGCATCGGAATCAAAATGATCAACATTTTCGTTAGCCGCCGAATTTCTAAGAAGGCAGGTTCGACATGCGCAAGGGAACGCGCGACTTAACCAATCAGGTAACGTCTTCTGTGGAATATTGGTTTGTCTTTTACGATTCAAACATTAATATATTTTTGCCCTTACTAGCTCGGAACTAGCGTAGAAAAAACGCATTTTATCCACTAGTGGGAAAAGTAATTTGACCCGCTGGCCGTAGTAAATATGCGCAATCGGAGGGTCTTATTCCGCACTTTGTTAGCTATTGGCAATATCTAAGTACCAGGAGCGTATTCTAGGACACTCTTTGACCTTGAGTTTTGAAAGATAACTGACATGTGGACAATATTTCAAATCGTATGTAATCTTTATTTTCTTCGCGGTAGTGAGGGGAAAATGTTGTATTACACTCGGCGGCAAAGTTTGTTCAACTCTCGTGCCTTGAGACCGTCGTTAAGCTCAAGATTCCAGTTTTTGAACCACTCGCTACGCTGCGTGGCTCAATTTAGGGATCTTTCGCTTGCTCGGGTCTGAATATAAACCCGAGAGTTAAACAAAAACTTTGCCCCTTGTGTAATAAATAACTATTTTAGAACACTTTAAAGTGTATTTAAATATTTTAAACTGTAATGAAAAAGAGTTTTATTAAAAAAAATTACACCATACAAAGATGGGCTGAAGTGCTAAACATTCTCGTAATCTATTATTATATTAAGATGCCTAAACTAAATATTTTTCGCGCATTGTCTTCAGCAGGGTTTCAACATGTTTTTGCTACGCCCACTCGTTTTATTTTTAGACAAAGGCTAATGCGGCTTTGTTTATAAGTACAAGGCGAACAATTTTGCAAGGCATTAACCTCTAGTAAAAAAAATATCTTATGTTATTTGTTGCTATGAACAGTTAACAGTGTTGGCGTTGGTAAATATAATATTTTATGCCACACCTGGCCATAAAGTGCCTTTTTCCGAAAGCCGATTTCTGCCCAAGTGTAGGCATAAAATTATGTACCTAACACGTGGGGTAATAAATAAAGCCCTTGATCGCATATTTACGTCCCTCGCTTGCAGCTCGGGTCGCAAACATCTGCGATCTCGGCCTTTCTTTGTTTTACCGCACTAGATAAGTAATGTACTATTTTTTGGACAACCTTACACAAATCAACCTAGACCTACGGTAAAATCGCCGTCAATCCAACTTCCTAATAATGTAAACAAACCGCCATATTGGTAGTAATAACCTAACTTTTATATTTTTAATGAAATCTTAAAGATTAAGTTATTTAAACGACCTTTTAGCCTAGTTGTCAGAGACCCTGCCCACGAAGCAGGAGGTCCCACAGATTCAAATCCTGTTCATGGCATTTATTTGTGTGTTTATCACGAGTATTTGTTCCTGAGTTATGGATGTGTTCTGTGTATTTATATGTATTTGTCTCTTATATATATCGTGGGACTAGGTCGATTTGTGTAAGATTCTTCCACAATATTTATTTAATTTATTTATTTATATGTTACGATAATACAACCGTCTTAGTAATGAACGGTTTCGGTTTTGTTTGATGCGGAAGTGTATTAGGAGAAAACAAAACATGTGATTGCTTTTGTTTACTTTGTTTGTAAAATCGCCTTCAATGGAATCTCCTAACAAAGTAAACAAAGGGCGTCACATGTTTTGTCACTTTTTCTCCTTGCATATTCACACTACCTCATCAGACACCACTTAAACCATTCACTACTGAAATAATACGACTGACTTATCGTAACATACAAAACATAAGCGAAAAACGTTAATCTTGGAGATTTCATTAAAAACTTAAAAGTTAGGTTATAACGATCAATATGGCGGTTTGTTTACATTGTTAGGAAGTTCCATTGACAGCGATCTTAAGATGACGGCGATTTTAAGCGACCCGCCCCACGGTAAGCTCAATAAAGCCTTATTGTGCCGTGTTGTGGGTACTAGACGACGATATATGTAGGTAATAATACTTCTAATAGATAGAAAAATGTAAAAACTTAAATGCACAAAACATCCATAACTCAGGAAACAAATATTTATGATTCGGCCTGGCTGGCATTTTATCAAATATCCCGCCATGCGTCACTTTTGCACTTACATACTTGTTAGAACGTGACAGCCTCTGCTAAAAACCAGACCAGGATTCGAACCCGGGACTTCTTGCTTTGTAGATAGGGTCACTACCGACTAGGCTAGGAGGCAGTTAAACATGGTGTAGGTAAATGTAACTTGACTGTTCCGATGACCGAAGATAACCTGGTGTTTTGGTTGCAGCCACCTTCGGAGGGCGAGTTGGCGGCGCCAGTTGGCGTGCTGAGTCGCATGCACCGTCTCAGGAACTTGAAGAAGGGAACTAAGGTAAGTGTCCAGGTGCGGTGTGGTATACGTCATGAAAATAGCATATTTTATTTGATTTTTAAATGAAATAATAAATATTGTAAAGTAATTACCTACCCAAAAAATGCGTGCGGTTGATGCTGCTGAATTGATTTGTACTAAACACTTATTTAAACTTTCACGATTTTCACACATTATAAATTTACTAAAACGGGGCTTAATCGTGTATAAACTTTGAAAACAAACCTCCGACGTTTCAAGGGCGACATTGCCCCCGTGGTCCCGGAGAAAGACTGGCTCAGGTTGACATCAACATCTTCTAGCTGCGCGGGTTTTACGAACTACCCGCACTTGGTCTTGATTATCAACTTGAACATTTTGCGCACTAGGGATGTGACTCTGTCGACACACTACACTCACGATGTCCGATTTTTAGCAGGTGATATTCGATTACGCTTACATTTATCAATCTGAAAGTTTTGAAAGTCTTTTGTACGGCGTTATCAGTCTATTTATTTCTATATCGATGGTTATTTATGAAATTATGAAGTTCTAACAGCTATAATAGACACATCCAATCAAATGGCCAATGGGTGTATAAATCAAATGGGTGTCTAATTCCTGTCTGTCCGTCCGTCCGTCCGCGGCTTAACTCGGTGACCGTTAGTACTAGAAAGCTGTAATTTGGTACGAATATAATTATGTACATGTCAACCATGCCGACAAACTATATAGTAAAATAAAAAGTGAAAAAACTTTTATTTTTAGGGTACCTTCCATACCGATATTTTACAGCTGATATTACCTACCCGGTTCCTGGAACGTACGACGTTTTACAGTAGGTACCTACATATGGCGCTTTAAATTTTCAAAGCAGGAATGTAAAGTGCTCATTATCGCTCTAGGGTGGTAAATTAGTACCATGTGCACTGTAAAAGTAATAAAATATATGTAAACATGACCTTGTAGTAAGTACGAGACTTTTGACGAAACTTTTATTTACATAAATTATTTGTATGTCGTCATTTATGGATTCGGGGAATAAATATCAATATGGAAATCGTGCAATGCATCCATTTTAAACCGATTTTTTAAATGAAATTAGAAAAAACTAAAAAAAAATGCATTTGGATAGCAAAACGACCCTAACATTTTCCACCCGCTCTATAGGTTATTAATAACCCACGAGCATGAGGTAGGAGTATGAAAAGCATATTTTTTTGTAATTTTTTTTCGTTTTATTCATTTAGTAGTAGTAGTTTGTGTAAATTAGTAACCCAATGTACCCAGAGATAGCGCTGTACCGCGGTCTACTTCGCACTGTTAAGATTTTTCCGGAGTTGATGAGGTCGGGACGGGTGTGATCGAAAGTATCATAGAATTGTTAATTATATAAGCATATCTATTACAACACTTTTTAAGGTTGCCTATCGTGACGGACGCGACGGTAAACTACGGAACCCTATATATATATAATATATATATAGTCCTCCTCATCGATTTCGATGACGCCGACCCTAGCAGTCAAGGATTTCTCCTTTTGTGAGCTCTGATATGGCTGGCCAGGCCGAACTTGCTCTTAAATACTCTTTTGCATTCATGGCAGAATAGTTGCCCAGCCGTGTTGTAAGTATATACGTAGGAGGGCTTAGGTCGCTCTTTACGTAATTGGCGTTTTACGTCTAAGTCGGAGAGGCGATTTTCCTCAAACGCTTTAATGCTGTCGTAGATGGTAGATCGCCAAGCTGACCTTTTCGTAGCGAGCCCTTCCCAAGACCCAGGATCGATAGCGCAAGCGTTCAGGTGTTGTTTCAGCACGTCCTTATAGCGCAGGTGTTGACCGCCATGCTTCCGCTTACCCTCTGCTAACTCTGAGTAGAATACGGCTTTAGGTAAGCGGCGATCATCCATCCGCAGGACATGCCCACTCCACCTGAGCTGACGTTGCATTAGGAGAGCCTCTATGTCGTACATTCCGGACCGACGCAGAACCTCAGAATTAGGTACCCGGTCCTGCCACTTGATGTTAAGTATGGATCTTAGACACCGCATGTGGTAAGTATCTAATTTTTTTATGTCTGGTCTGTATAGGCACCATGTCTCTGCACCATATAAAAGGACCGGGATAATCAGAGCCCTGTAAACCGAAAGCTTGGTCTCTAATTTGAGATCATGGGACTTCCACTGAACCCTACACTGAGTATGGCCCGACATGCTCTTGGACGGTTTTATTTATTTGAACAGACTCTTTCACTGTCTTTTTCAGTTGAGTAATTTTCCAAGAAGCAGGAGACCCACGTCACACACTTGATTTTCGCTTCGTCAAATATTTCGTACATGCAAACAGACCTTTATTATGTAAAATACGAGGTTGTCATGAGAATAGACTCGCAGCCACGAGAGGACAAAATTCTTGCCCCGAATTTTGGCGTTCTTACCTTACCCTTCAAACAATTTTAACATTGTATTGGAAAATTAGCTTTAAGATTTTTAGTTACAGTTGTTTTTTCGATAATATGGTTGAGTTAGATTCGAGTTTGGGATATTAACTAGAGGTCTCTCAGCTGAGAGATATTGCGTCTAAGATTTATGACTGACATCTGTAACTACCTTTTGAGGTTTTTATTAAAAAGTTAGGCATTCGCTTACAAGGGGACTTTAAAACGATGTTTCTGTAATGGATTGCACTTATAACTCATGTTTTTAGAGTTCCGTAGTTAACTAGGGACCCTTATAGTTTCACCATGTTTGTCTGTCCGTCCGTCCGTCGGTCTACGGCTTAGCTCAGTGTCCGTTAATGCTAGAAAGCTGTGATTTGGTATGAATATAAAATAAAAAGTCGAACACTCCCACATTAAGTGGGGGGTGTTTTTTTTGTTTGAACCCAACACAATATTTTTTTTTGTTTGAACACTTAAGTGTGAGGTATCGTTGGATAGGTATTTGAAAAATAATAGGGGTTTGTTTAAGTTTTGAACCGCTAGGCCAAAACATATGAAAATATTAATGAAAATAGAGCTTTATGAAGACTTTCAAGGAAAAGCAGGTAATATTTAAAACGGGTCACTCACGTAATTTAGTCGATTTTCGCTCGACATTAAATTACGTGAGTGACCCGTTTTAAATATTATTTAATATGTTCGAGTCTCACGAGAGTTTTATAGTTAAAAAAGCAGGTAAGCATTTTTTTTGCAAAAAAACGTATCTTCTCTGTTAAAAGGGCGTATAATTTTTATCTTTTGTATCTTTTAAACCCCTTTTAAGTTCGTCTATTGTGGAAAGTAAACTACGGAACCCTACACTGTGACTGTGCACGGCCCGACATGCTCTTGACCGGTTTTTTGGAGTAATTTTTAATATTACTGAGTGTGTAATAAATCAAATATTTTGGTACATTTTGAAAATGAATTGAAAGTTATTTTTTATATCTAGAAAAAATGTGGAAAATATTAAATTTTCTGTACGAGTATTTGCCGATTTTGTGCCTCATGTTGTATTAAAAAGACGAAGATACTAAGTAAAATAAATGCCATTTGTTCTTATCACGAGTACACTCATACCAGCCTGTCACATGGCATAGTTTAATGGGGTAATACTTCTTGCGAAATTAACCATAAAAGCCTAGGTAAATAAATAATTGTACACCGCAGTTTGTTCGGTTACCTCCTATCTCATGATAACAATAAAACTATTTTTATATATTTCCTTTTCCTAATATAAAAAGTCGAACTTAGATGTTTTCTTTCGTTTATTCCGAAGCAATATCAATTATTTGTGCCCCTCATATCATTTTCCGCGAAATTATTACTTTCGGTCATTTTATTGCCATTTACATTGCTTATCCAACTTGTGAGTACGAGTCAGCTGCAAAGTTAAGTGACCCCCCTGCATACAAATTTTCTATGCAGGGGGGGGGGGGGGTCGGTCACTCTGCAGCAGTAATTGAGTTTTATTTTTACTACTAACTAAACTAAAACTTTAGATACTTATGTTCTTATGTACCATTACTATGAAGTATGAATATAATAACAAAATACCAAGACAGTGTATTTTAGATCGCTTTAACTCTCAATAGTCATATTACACCCTGGCGGGTGCTGCCTCTGCGCGCGTCCCATGACTCGGGTACGGTACCCCTTACATTTCATTAAATTGTCGATAGGGCCTTTGCGTGATGGCTCTGGCTTCGCGTACACCGCCCAAAGGTCCGGAACGGGTGCCAGATGGCCAGATTTGGCATAGTTTGTTTTGTTCGAAACGCTTTAGTCATAACAGCCTTGGCATAATCGATTTGGCATAATGCACTATATGTCGAAAACTATTTTGTCGAAAATATATTGGCTTACTAAAAGTGGGTTAGGTTAGGTTCGGAGTGTGTCCGAATATTCGGACAAATTAAATTCGGCCAAATCAAATTACTCGACTATGCCATAACAGTTTATGCGTAAAACCAATTATGACTACACTGGTTTTGCCAAATAGTATTATGCATACAAAAATTATGCTAAGACAAGGGGAACCCTCAGAGTCCGTTCTAAATGATGGTTTGATATGTGAGAATGTTTTTGAACAATTATGTTTGTTGCAGCCTCAAACACTATTCAACGACAAGGGAAAGTATCCAACCCTCACCCGGATGTCGTACTGCCAGTGTCGTCTACCGCGAGTCTTCACAAGCGTGTTCGACCGCTTCGGCTGGACACATGTGGCACTGCTGCTTGACAAGTCGGATCTATTCTCTCTTACTGTGGGTAAGCAGTAGTGTATAACAGTTGATATACTCTCACACGGATGTACTGCCAGTGCCGTCTTCCCCGACGCATCACCAGTGTGTTCGACCGCTTCGACTGGACGCATGTGGCACTGCTGCTTGACAAGTCGGATCTATTCTCTCTTACTGTGGGTAAAAGCAGTAGTGTATAACAGTTGATATAGTCTCACACGTATGTACTGTCAGTGCCATCTACCCCGACTCATCACCAGCGTAGCGTGTTCGACCGCTTCGGCTGGACGCATGAGGCACTGCTGCTTGACAAGTCGGATCTATTCTCTCTTACTGTGGGTAAGCAGTAGTGTATAACAGTTGATATGCTCTCACATGGATGTGCTGCCAGTGCCACCTACCCCGACTATTCACCAGTATATTCTTCCGTTTCAGCTAGACGCACGTTACATTGCTATTCTATAAAAATCTTACCGTGGGTAAGCAGTGGTGTATACTAGTTGTTATTTGGGTTTTCTGTAGTTGCCAATTGGCTACGAAAACCATAAGCAGTGGGAAGCAAGCGGTGCGGTTGAGCCGTTCAATATATGCAATAGACATAGGGAAGAGTAACCGGAAAAATACATATTCTAGCGCACTTTACAAGTCAAATTAAAACCCCTCTTGTTAGCTTTGTCGCAGTCAGGTGTACAGACGTTAGTATGAGACAGTGCTTTATTATACTATGAAAGTTACGGACACAGGGATGTCTGGATTAGTCCTAACGGCAAGGTTAATGCGCGTATGTGATTCATAAAGCCTCAGTATTACTCTTTGTTTCCTTAACCTCTTAAATACACAAAAGGCATAAGTGCATTTAGCTTCCTTTGGACTTAATTCGTTTTGGATTGGGTTGACGTGGTATAGCATTATATATGAATATACGAGGTAATCCAGGAGCAGTGAAGGATGAAATTGAAACAAAGGATCTGCAGAGGAAAGTGTTTCAAGTTATTCCTACAGAGTACACAACGTACAGAGATATAAAATGTTCTGTAAGAAAGTGAGGTCGGCAATATATAATACCTACTTTAAAATGCCCAATCTTGCGTAATCAATGGAAACATTAAGAGCTGTTTGAATAATGTTGCCTCCACTCTGAACCTCTTTGTTAGATTTATTTAGTCTTGACCCTATCTAATAGTCTGCCTTTTCAGGCTAACATTGACAAATTACTTCATATCATCTAAATTTATAGTTTTAGAGGTGATTTGTCAATGTTTGCTACATTGGTAAATAATTTATTGCTTAGATTTGTTTTACGAATTGGGTATTGGGACTTGGGCAGTTTTGACCGATTTTTTTTTGTTTACTCAGGTAAAAGCCTAGAGTGGGGTCTACGGAAGGAAGGTGTGTTGAAGGCTGTGAGAGAGCTAGATGGCAACGAGCAGGATCGCCAGCGGGAGCTTTGCGAATCCCTGCTGCGAGATGTCAGCATGTACGCCAGAGGTAAACCTATTCTGAGATTAACGAATGTTGCCGAAAATGCTATGAAACTGAAGCACACCAAGTAGCTAGTCAAGTATGGAGCTGGCGTACATTTTTATTCCAGCGGTCCTTGGTGCGCCGAGGCTGAGTTCATCGTCAAAAATATTGGTGACTTTTTAGCCGCTGCGAAAGAATTTCGAGAGAAAAGTTTGTTTAAATTTATATGCAGCAGCCTTACGCAGCCTTACCATGACGTCTTAACGTGTTTAGGTCCTAAATTGAATCGCGTTAAGACGTCATGGTAAGGCCCCAGGGAACTCTGTACACTCGCGCGTCTCGGCTTATCACATGTTTGGTGTACAGCCGGCCTCTGACAATGACGTCACGGCCAAGCTTGCCAAAATGGCGGGCGCTTAAAACGCTCGAATATGTTTGAAGACTTTGAAGTTTATGAAAATTATTTTACTGTATTATAATGATGAAAGCTAAAGCAACAGTATAAAAATAATGACTGAATATTGCTCATTAGAAGTAGGTATTAGGTGGTATGAGAAAGACACACGGATCCCCTCCCATATTTGTATCAATCTACTAATTAATTACGCTTTATAGTTAATGAGTCAATACGCGCCTACAACTACATTAATAAATTAAACACATTTCGCCAAGAAGTTATCTATATTAGCTGTGCCCCACGACTTCGTGCGCGTAGAATTCAATTTTATTAGCAATTATTTTAATACCGTATAATATACTTATATAGAGTACTATGCAAAAATCCCGTTGCTTTTTATATAGTGCTTGTTATATTGTTTACTTTCAACCCTTTTTTAGCCCCTTTGGTAAGGAATATCAATAAACGCTGAAATTCAGCAGGAGGTCCCGGGTTCGAATCCTGGTCAGGGCATTTATTTGTGTGTTTATCACGAATATTTGTTCCTGAGTTATGGATGTTTTCTATGTATTTAAGTATTTTTATGTATCTATCTATTATATATATCGTCGTCTAGTACCCACAACACAAGCCCTTGGGCTTACCGTGGGACAAGGTCGATTTGTGTAAGATTGTCCCGCAAATATTTATTTATTTATTTATTTTATTTTAATTCGTTTTCTTGTTACACAATAATCCGTGAAAAAACTAACTTTCAAAATTCTCACTTAAAAAACCACACAACCTTCATACAATCTTTCATCCCGTTTTAACCCCTATAAGGGATGCATTTCAGAACGCTATAATAGTACATTACCTAACTAGTGCGGTAAAACAAAGAAAGGCCGAGATCGCAGATGTCTGCGACCCGAGCTGCAAGCGAGGGACGTAAATATGCGATAACGGGCTTTATTTATTACCTCACGTGTTAGGTACATCATTTTATGCCTACACTTGGGCAGAAATCGGCTTTTTCCGTACGCGTTTTCATGTCTTTTAATAAGAAATAAAATTAAGAAACATAAATTTTACGCCATCCCCATACAAACTTTTTTACCCTTTACGGGATAAATTGTTCAACACTGTTATCTTATCAAATATCTGACGTATAAACGTCAGTCCATACAATAAGTATGACACTATGTCATACTTATTTGGCAGAGGGGAAGTAGGTACTGACAATTGCTACTTAGTATGGTTTAAAATTTAAAGACTGTAATACTACTACTTTTCTATTTATTATTATATTATTTTTAAGTAATGAACGATTTTTACTGTACTTTTGGGGAGCGTTTCTTAGCTTATTTTTAGTTTAAGTTATTTAGGACTAGCTTTTGCCCGCGACTCCGTCCGCGTGGAATTGGTAATTACCAAATTTTTCTAATCCGCTTACTTTTTAAATATTAAAAATAATTAATGCTTATTTCCTTTGGTCACGGCATCACGGATGGAGACCGATCTCGCTAATTCTTTTTTGTTGCGATTGTGATTGTAAGGAGAAATAACATTTGGAAAAAAATACAATGGAGATGAAGCCGCGGGCCTCAGCTTCTATTAGAAAAAAAAATCACAATTAAAAGTAGCCTATGTCCTTTCTCAGGCTCTAGATTATCTGTGTACCAAATCTCATTTAAATCGGTTCAGTAGTTTTAGCGTAAAAGCGAGACAGACAGACAGACAGAGTTACTTTCGCATTTATAATATTAGTTAGGATTAGTATTAGGATTTGGTATTTTTAGGTAGTTATTGTTTTTCAAAATAAATAGATTTAAGTAACTAATTTAAGTATTCCTCCGGTTTTGCACAGCCACTAACAAAGACTAACCGCCAAAAAAGTTAACAGAAGTTTTAGTTAAATTGTGTTTTCTCCCATTCTGACAAACGCGATTGTCAAAGTGACAGATAAGGACAAACAATCATTTAGCTAAACTGTTGTTGAAGTGCGTTTATAAATAACGCCATTAATGTTTTAATATAGGAAAATAAGTAGTTACACTACACTACCTCGAGCGAGATTTGAACTCAAATTTTTTATTTCGGATAAGCTTCAGTAGTTCAGTAGCTCTTTGTCACTCGAATAAGCAGGAGCGATAGAGAGATAAATAGATGAACGAACGAACGAAGTATTTCGAGGTAGGCCTCCAGTTGGTCCAAAGCCGCGAGGTTGAAAGCCGCCTGAGGTGACGGTTTGTTTGTATTCCATTACCTATTCCCTTTAAAAAAAGATACGTATAGCTAGCTACCTATAGGTGCACCAATAATAGCGGCGTATTTTACTCAGAACTATTTTACGAACGTACTCGTACAATTCCTAACATTCCTTCCATTTTTCTTCGTATTCTCGTTACATTCCTTTCTAACACAGTTTGTATATACCTATACCTACGCTGATTCTTTCATGCCGGGTTACATACTCGTTCTCGTCTCGAGTCTTGGTCGAATGTCTCGGACGATTGTCCCAGACGAATCTCTGGGGCGAATGCAATCAAGGGCTAGTACAGTCAAGTGCAAAAATATGGTTCGACATAATCGACTCATAAATATGGTACTACGCTCTTATTACACCGGCATAAGGTGCTATGGGACATATTTTTGAGTAAGATGTGCCCCACCATATTTTTACACTGGACTGTACCACAAAATCGAGCGATGGCGGATTTGTAATTCCATCTCTGTCATACTTGCATATTAGAGTGACATAGAGGTTTTTCCGTCAATTCCATTTATGAAGTTTGTGGTAGGCTTACCTGACGAGAATCTATTTAAACTTTACCATGTGTTTTGGGTGAGTTTAAAGGTGTCTTAAATAGCTTAGGTAAGGTGGCAGGTGTCATCTCAATACAATTTTTAAACTATGAAACTAAACATGAATTCATTCACTCCTTCTAAACGATAATGTAAATGGCGTTTCACGTGACGAGACGAGACAAAAAAGCACGAGACGAGACGGGAACACTGTTTATTCGCTTCGTTCTCGGCTTCTCGAATATAAAGTGTACAGGCATCAAAGTAGGTACGTAGAATGTAGATGCTCCTAACTAGGGTTGTCAGGCGCTAAACGAATATATTGTCAGATGACAAACAAAGGTCACTAATTACTACAAGTTCATAGTGAACCATACCACTATACCACATAGCTATAGTGATATTTGTTTCATTATTTTATCGTAATTAGCACAGACCGGAATTTTCGTGGCACTTTTGAACTGTTATAGGAACTTCTCATTTATCGACTCCGGATATTCACACGAAATAATAAAAGTAAACAACAGGCGGTCTTGTCGCTAAAGAGCGATTGCTTTCAGATAAGTTTTGAGTATATATATACAGGGTGGAAAGACACGACGATCCTTCTCGCAAAGGGGGGTTAGTTTAAGTGAAGGAGAATCGATTAGTAATGTTTATATTTTTGTTACGAACAATCAGTAAAAATATTAAAATTAATTAATGTTCTTCTTAGTGACAACCCTGCTATTACTATGTACTATACCTACATGTAACTGTAATGTGACACTTTATGTTTACAAAAATTTGCTCGACATACCGCAGCACTCGCTCTTCAAACCTTGGTGCAATGTGAACTACACCTCCTCCCCGTTGGTCGTTTTGGCCCGTTTGTGGTACTATGGGCTGATTATTTGCCACGCGATCGAAGGCCCGTAAAATTGACATACGGCTAGTTGGGTGTGGTGGAGGATATCTTTGTCGATAGCGTCGTAACGTCTCGGCGGCATTATAATTACACTCCCCGTATAACATAAGCAAATTTAGGTAATCGCGGGCTCCCAAGGGCATTTTGAAAATAGGTTTTATCACGTAATTTGCAATTTATTTGCGTCACTGTTTTATCACGGGTAAGACTGAGTAAAAATTAATATTTTTCCCAAACAAAATAATACAATTGTGCAAACTACCCACTTACAAAAATCTAACTTAACCATAGAGAAATTGAGACTAAGGGCAGTTACAATAAATAGGTTCATAAAGCCCATAATACACCGCCAGAAGAGCATACTAGGCGGGGTGCGTGGAAGCTAGAAAATGCTGTTGGTTAACCGATTTGTATGGAAATAAATGCAAAAGTAACATGTTTATTTGAATTATAAAAATAAAGGCTTCAGAAGATATTATTTTCAATTCTACGATTCTGCATGTATAACTGCCCTTAGTCTTAATTTATCTATGGTTAGTTAGATTATTGTAAGTGGGTACTTCACACAATTGTAATATTGACTGGGAAATATTATGGGGTAGAAATGTTGTTTTGGTAAATGTCACTGACCTTTGTGTTATTGTTAAATGTTATTGAACCTAATGAGGGTTGTCACTTGCAGTATTTTGCATCAAAAGTTAACTGCCTATAACTTAAAAACGCTTACGAATATGAGCCTAGTTTCTTTAGAGGAAATACAGTACTAAATCTAAACAATCCCCCTTTTGCGGAAAGGATCGTCGAGCCGTTCCACCCGGTATATATAGTCCTCCTCATCGATTTCGATGACGGCGACCCCAGCAGTCAAGGATTTCTCCTTTTGTGAGCTCTGATATGGCTGGCCAGGCCGAACTTGCTCTTAAATACTCTTCTGCATTCATGGCAGAATAGTTGGCCAGCCGTGTTGTAAGTATATACGTAGGAGGGCTTAGGTCGCTCTTTACGTAATTGGCGTTTTAGGTCTAAGTCGGAGAGGCGATTTTCCTCAAACGCTTTAATGCTGTCGTAGATGGTAGATCGCCAAGCTGACCTTTCCGTAGCGAGCCCTTCCCAAGACCCAGGATCGATAGCGCAAGCGTTTAGGTGTCTTTTCAGCACGTCCTTATAGCGCAGGTGTTGACCACCATGCTTCCGCTTACCCTCTGCTAACTCTGAGTAGAATATGGCTTTAGGTAAGCGGCGATCATCCATCCGCAGGACATGCCCACTCCACCTGAGCTGACGTTGCATTAGGAGAGCCTCTATGCCGTACATTCCGGAGCGACGCAGAACCTCAGAATTAGGTACACGGTCCTGCCACTTGACAGGACCACACACTTGACAGGTTCGGTTTACAGGGCTCTGATTATCCCGGTCCTTTTATATGGCGCAGAGACATGGTGCCTATACAGACCCGACATAAAAAAATTAGATACTTACCACATGCGGTGTCTAAGATCCATACTTAAGTTTTGAGTACTAAGTAGGTATATTTGAGTATTTTATCCCTACGTTTCGAAATATAGTCGACGCGATCTATTAATTAACTTAAATGATTAATAATCACAAAACCTCAGAAGGTATTATTATATTTACTTCCTATTTTAAATTTTCTAAAAGTTCGTATCCATAGGTTATGTCGTAGACATCGCTCTTAAGCGATGAGAACGACCGTTGTTCACCTCTACTTTTAATCGTATTTAGTATGTTGTGTTCTATAATGTATCGATAAATATCAGAAACTAAGTCCATAAATGAGAAGTCCCTATGAAAAAAAAATCACTAAAATTTCGGCCTCTGGTAATAAGTGAGTTTTGCTTGTCACCCGACGATATTTGCGAAACATGACATGGCCGTTCACGTAAAACAAATACGTTCAGGGCGTTTACCACGAAAATCGAAAGATTGCGGATTAGTTTCTCCATCTCTGTCACACTTGCATATTGAAGTGACAAAGAGGTATTACCGTCAATGCTAACTTTCGATGTTCGTGGTAGGCCTGCTGGGCCCTTACCATGACGTCTTAACGCGATTAAGTTGACGACCTAAACTGAGTCGCTTCCATACAACTGCGCCTAAACTGTGCTAAGTTGTATGGAAGCGACTCAGTTTGGGTCGTCAACTGAATCACGTCGAATCAGTGTTTGAAAATCCAGACATGTCCAACTTTAATCGGACACCCATCAACCCAGTTCGTAAGCTGTTTCCAATGCCAAGTGCAATTGTTAGAAGTCGATTTATTGCGAGCTCCACGAGAGCTCTTCGGAAAGGCATTGTTTTATTTCTGTACTAGACAAGTAGGTGAAAGGAAAGGGGGGGGGGGGGCAGTGGGGGTTTAGGAGTACACTGGGAGGCTTCCTAGACAGCCAGGGCAATTTTATTGTTGAGAATCATAGTGAAAGCCAGTTTATACTTTGGAAAGGAGTGTGGATAAAAAAGTTCATACTGTTTTTACTCTAGTATTATCATCTCAAATTTACTGGTACTGCAATGGTCTCCAATTAAGTACTAGTAGCTCTGTGAGTTGTAGACCTCGCGAGATGATTCTGGTATTGGCACAAAGGTCCTAAGAACCGTTAGAGTCTATGGCGCTTAGTACCTTTGTCCAAGTCCCGCCATTATGAAAATTTCTGAATCTGAACCGACAAAATTTGCACAAGAATTGGTTAATAAATGCGACTAGTAGAGGAGAATAAATGGTGAATTTTGCCCATGCTGAAACAGAGACGCTTCGCTTGCTCGGTCAATAATAGTACATTTTGACGTTAGGCGGAGATATTGTAATTTTAGTGTTTACGTATGAAATTACCAATATTTATTTTATAATTTACAATACAATATAATATTTATAATTTACAGTATTTACTATAAACCAACAACTAAAGTACTCTAATTAAGCCAATTACAATAAGTTATGTAAACGTTTTTATTTAAATTTTCCGTTAAATTCGTGCGGCTAAACAATAACAAGCGTCTATCAAATACGAATTACATCAAAGACCTCAAGTACCAAACTTAACAAAGTACAAAAAAAATCTATTGTTGATTTTCTTTTGATGTCGACCATGAATAATTCAAAGTAAAATAAGTTATTGTACTTCGTTACAATATTTGTCAGAATACGTCAGTCGTATTTCTATACACAGGATGGAAATACTTTTTGGGTCAGTGGGCAACTATCAGATCCCTTGCTGCTACGCGAAACTGATGTTAAGGGAGCATCCCTCGATTTTTAATTAATGAAGATTGGCGTAAAGATAGGAATGAAATCGATTCGCATAAAAAAAGAGCATGAAATAAAACATATTTACATACACCATTGTTTTTTAGGTTTAAAGAAAGGTTACAATTTAGAACTAAAATTAAGCATACAGTGTTTACAAGTATTTCACTTACACGAAAGACATGCAACATAATAAATAACAATTCATATAAAAATTAAAGTAGGTAGAAACATATCACAATAAATACTTTGCTAAACACTCGGAACAAAAACATGTGTTACTACTAACTGCACCACAAACACCGCGATGTAGGAAGGAGATAAGACGACGCGCTTGGATGGATGCGGCATATTTGGGCAGAGTAAGTGTGCTCATATTGGTAGTTTGTCTTTGTGTTTTAATATAATTATATACATATGCGTACTTTTACTTAAATTTAATTTTGTTTATATATTCAGTTTATTTTTATTTTATTAGATTATATTGTATTTTTATTTTATTTATGAAATCGATTCGCATAAAAAAAGAGCATGAAAGAAAACATATTTACATACACCATTGTTTTTTAAATGTTTTAAACATCAATATAAATTATGATTTGAAAATGGTAATCAAATTAAATTAAATTAAAACTCCGTGAAAACGACGCTTGCAACAGTGTCGAAATATCGGGTGCTCAATAAAACAAACATATATGGTAATTATCCCGTTTCAAATATTAGTTATAATAAAAATTTATTTGTACTTTCACAAATAAGTCCGTCATATCATAACTGTTAAGAGAGGCAACGGCAAACTCAATGCAATTACAATTTTTTGCAAATGTAAATTGAGTGTAAATATGTACCAGAAATAAGTCCCTTTCCAATAATATTATTCAAATTGATTTTGATTTCTATAAGGAAAAGTTACGGTATACCTATTCAATATTGAGGAAGATGGAAACATTGAGACATGGACAATTTGACACTTAAATAAGTATTTATATGGGCATTTTCAGCAAAAAGTGCACCATTCTAATGAAAATGGGTCCTCGATTTTCCATAAAAAAATATTGTCAGGTTTGTAACGGCCCATACAAAATGTATGAAAAATGCGTTAAGAAGCTGACCAAAAAAAACGGGACACTCTTTTTCTGTTTTTAAATCAATAGTACTCTATAAAAAACTGGTCTGGTTATAAAAAACCCAAAACTTTATATATTTTCGAAATTCGAAATCTATAGCTGGCTATATATGTATACGTTCGGGTATCTTTGCCGGATCTGCCGATAAATGTATGGGAAACTTGTCTGGTGGATGCCCGGCGGACATAATACCCACTGGAGATCTGACAGTTTGCCCGAACGTATAATGCATATAGCGGCATAGTAACTCATGGTAGAGACAAAGAACAACGGTTTTCAATATATGAAATGGCGTTATCGAGAAGCACAGTATTTACACGGGGATTAAGCTTACTCGTATTTGCCTGTTTATCTCAATGTGATTGGAGCTTAAATTTTCATTACGAATATTTCATTGAAGTTGTTATTACATACATGTACTATAGCGTTCAGAATTGCATGGGCAGTTTATGAATGTATTCATTCATAAATTGCCCATGCAATTTTGAACGCGTGTGTACCTATTGTGTTTATGACACGATTATTCATTGGGTACCTGAGAGTCGCGTCCTTTCATTTAGCATCCTGCTCGCACTTATTGGCGTAGCGTTGAAAAAGTCTGGAAAACCCGGTTTCCCAAAAGGATTTAGAGCTCGGAACAAAACCTTGTTTTTGGAGTACTTATTTTCAGATCCTTTCGACAAAAATCAATGAAAACTTTCGCTCTAAATCAATGAATATTAGGTCTAATTTTCACCTAGTTAAGGGCAATATTGATGACATAAAAGAACCAATTGAAATAGATGGAAAGAGTGACAGGTATAGTGACATTATATATTTATTTCTTAAAAAACTGAAGTTTCTAAAGCCATGAAATAAAGCATTCGATTTATTCCGGAATTTTCAGCAATATGTGGCAGCGAGAGTCATGTCAAAATGAGTTTTAAATATTGGATCCCTCTCTGTGTATAATATTTATCGAGTTTATTAACATTAAAAATACAATTCAAAACGGATCATAATGGATCCGTTTTAATTGTAGGTCTTAAGAAATTGTTTCAGTTTGGTCTGTAATACGAGAATTTTCATCGCTTGAAATGGTTTTCAGACTCCGCATACGTACCAATTCAAGCGATGAAAATTCTCGTTTTTAATGTGAAATGCTGCGTGGAGTTCAAAGTGAGCAAATAAATGGATGTGTGTTCAGTGGCTTGCGTTTAATAGACACAAACAGACACAAACTTAAACAATAATAATATTTAAAAGACAGTAACAGACACTGACAGAAACAGGCTTGGGAATGGATCTCGTTTTAATAATATAGTCTTTTGTCAGTTGGCAACAAAGTGCGCGCCTTTAACGCGGTATTGCCCCTGCTGACATACTCTTTTGGCATACTAAGGTAAACTCAGACCTATCTGGATGCCCTAGATTGGAGAGTTCGTCTACTGCTCACCACACATCGTATGCTACACCCACGCTCGTGTGTTATGAGATTGTACTTCCCACGGAAATGTAGAGATCGCGGCTTTCTAAACGCCAAAAACCTTGACAAGCGTGAGATGTACAATCTCTGGAATTATTTCCTTAACAACGAGTGTGGGATGCATCGTGATGTGGTGGCAGTGGACTAGAATCTCACACCGCTCTTCTTGGCAAACCAGAGCTGGCGCAAACCTGTGGTACTAAGCACCAAGGAGCGCTAGCCGGTATGGAAGAGCAAAGAGCTACACGGGCGGTTCTACAAAGCCCTCACGGGCCCCGACGTAGATCTGCCCGCGTCGGTGAACTGGTTACGATTCGGGGACCTCTTCGGAGAAACCGAAGCTTTTGTCTGTGCAATCGCAGACAAAGTTACCATGACGAATAACTAACAAAATTATATCCTGAAGGACGGTCACATTTAAACGACGGTACGGGCACGCCGCCGTCTCGGAGAGTCACTCAGGCATATTATTTCTAGTTGTTCTCATCTTGTTAAGGGCGAGTAAAAATAATATAGTTAAAAATTATTTCAAGTGTAGCCTCGACCTTTACATTATTTTTTAAAAAGGTTTGCGATCTTACCCGGCTTTAAATATTGTAATATTTTTGACGGCCTCCTAGCCTACTAGGTAGTGACTCTGCCTACGAAGCAGGAGTTCCCGGATTCGAATTCTGGTCAGGGCATTTATTAGCTTGTTTATCAATGACTCGAGTTTGTAATACTTTTGTCACCCGTGACACACAAATTTGTTAGGAAATAAATAAACTTACTAGGCAGACAATAGCTATTTATGTAACAAGCGCGGCGTGTGGCGCGTGGCCCTCCGAGGACCGGTGTGAATAAAATACTATGAGAAATCATTACGCCTTAGGCAATAATACAGCTCAATACGTCTAAGTAGGATTGCATATAGTATCACTATTTACAAGCAGGTATGATGAAAAACATTTTCTTCACGGATGTCGGCATACCTTTGTAAAACTCGAGACGAGTGACAATAGTTCTATTTCGCTAGCCGCATTGTATTCCGTTTATGTCTCCCATTACCTTGGCTGGGCTAAACTGAAGGGTTTGCAGGCCGGCTCCTTGTCTATGAAATAAGTGTGACCTGTGCTTATGATATCGGTGAAAACTGCTCAGGGACCGTACCATAACTTATTAACGCGATTCAGTTGACGACCATAATTGAGTCGCTTCTATACAAATGAGCCTAAACTGAACCTAAACTGAATCGCGTTAATACGTCATGGTAAGGCCCCTGATTGTATGGAAGGCAGCCGCCCCACTCCTCAATCCGCAGGACTCTCGGCACTGAGGCTAAACCCTTATACAATATTATAAATTGAAATAGATGTGATAACTACAGAAAAAGTGACCAAGATCCCCAGTACCCAGGGCTGGGATCGAACCAGCTACCTCCTTTATTTGCGGCAGACATCCTAAGCACTAGTCCACCCGACCACGACAGCCAAGGTCCAAAATGTCCTAAGTATATCACTTTTTCTGTAGTATATGACATCTTTTTCAATTTATAATTTGTATATAGCAGTGTGACTACTTAAAAGCATAATTAAAAATAAAATAACATATACAGTATGTTTTTCTGTCTGTAGTGGTGATTCTGAGCGTGCGCGGGCCGCTGGTGCGCGAGTTCTTGCTCGCTGCGCACGCGCTGGGCATGACGCGCGGCGACTGGGCCTTCCTCGACGTGGAGATATTCCAGGTAAGGCAATGTCTCTTTCTAATTGTGTTAGTTAGAAAGAACAGAGTCTAACACTTAGAGTAGGTATAGCTGTCAGCTACTGGCTTAAGATGATCGCGTTCATCATCTTAAGTAATATCTGTCACCAATGGCGGAATGTCAAAATTTTCTTTGGGCGTGCCGGAGCTGTTTTGGCCTGTTTTTTGCTTTTTCTTAGAGTCGTTTAGGAAAAAAGGTGCTAGATTGGCTCACACAAGGGAAGCCGGCAGGAATAGAGTTCTATGAACGGCCCGCCACTGATAGGTAGGTATTATTATAGTGTCAGGTTCACGTTCATACACTTCATACATCTTAATCGAGGCAATAATAAATAATGGACTTTAATATTTTTCCTCAATATTTTTATTAAGACGGTTAAAAATACTCTCACACAACAACCACTCTTGAGTGTAATTACAGTGGGATGCAGAGATAATAAACCCCCCTCTTCATAAAAAGTGTATTTTTGTGTCCGTTATCTCTGTAGCTGACTGTACGTAGTTAGGTTCAAATTATGTGGTGTGCACAGCACTGCTATTATGTGTCCATAAGACTAACCTCTAACAATCTTGTTTGTTTTTAGATTAATTGTCTTCCGAGTCCGTAGTCCGGAAATTCTGATTCGCGTCTGATTTTGCAACTTCGCCTTTGCTACTATAGGAATAGAGTCAAAATTAAAGACAAGAGGGATTGCATAAAGCCTAGGTCAGACAGATTAACTTAAAACCTTGCAAGTCGGCAAATTAATGCGAAACTGCATCTTGGAACTTGGAGGTTGTTGTTGGGGGGATTATAGATTGTGAAAGGTGATCAGTCAAACGGTTGTGTGAGGAATCTTGTGGTTTGAATAAGGGGATAACTATGGAGCAACAAACTTGGTAAGAGTACATAATAAGTTTTGGAAATATAATTGTTTCTAAAGTAGAAAAGAAACTACTGCGAAAAGCGAATGAGTGACTCTCCGTATTTTCCGCGCTATAAAGGCCGCAAAGACATATGACACGTTCTTATTCTTATGGCTGTACACGTAAGATAATGTCAGATATTTTTGCTGCCATTATAGCGGAAGATACTGTTGCAGGAGACTGTACACTGCTAGACAAAGGCCTCCACTGGGATCTGTAATATACGATCATGCGCTATCCACATCCAACAGACCCCCGCGATGGACAGGTCCATGGTTCACCTTGATGGAGGCCTCCCGAAACGACGTTTTCCGGGAACCATGCGATCTAGGTCTAAACTAGGAGTTGTGTAGGTATTCCTGTAATTAGTGTTACACCAACGGAGAATTTTAATCGGTCAGCAGGAGTAGAAAAATATTAATATCTACTAATCTAGCCCAAGTTGAAATAAGAAAAAATAAGTAAAAAAGTGCAAAGTGAACTATGATTTAGACGTATCAGCATCAGATGTCTGTCTAATATAAAAAAATAAACGTATTAGGCGAGGTCCCGCGTTATTACCTAAAACATAATCGAAACGAATTACCACTGAATACATGCTACATAATTGTATAGTCAAGTAACTACGAACGTGCCTATTTTGGGATAAAAATTATCTCAAAATTAAAATTATGATAAAATGAACAAGTTTCTTTCCATGTTATTACGACTTCAACGTGAGCCGTGAGTTAGAAACAAGTGTGTGTCGGACCACGCATAATTGAGAGTTTCGTACATCCGTACCGTGATACGATGAAAAAATTGTGCAAGCAATTGACCAAATTTGTTTCAATTAGAGTTCCAGAGCGATTATTTCTGAAAATATTCGATAAATCAAATTTTTGTTCTAGTTATTTCTAAAGGTCTATCAGATGAGATGATGTGCTACAAGTAACCAAAAACATTTTTTTAGGTACCTAAATCGTTTTCTTCCATGATGAAAATAGACTCAAGAGAATTTACAGCCTTCTATGTCTGTATTACAAAATTCGAAGCAAGTATTTTGCTGAAATAAGTTTTGCACGTCGTCATCACAGACGTGTTGATATTTTGGCACTTATTACAAAGAGTTAAGGTGCAATTTTACATACATAATCTTGCCGAGTCTGTAAGGAGGCTTTTAGCCTGAAAATTCATTCATTTATTTCGATTCCCTAGATACGCAAGTATCTTTCTGGCACGCATTTTAGTATTCAATTTGCTGTAGTGAACTGTTTGTTGAATTACAATTTTCTCTTATTTTAACAGACCAGTGGAGAAATCTGTAGGGATTTGTCTACAAGACCTTAAAAATGTATTCTTACTAAGGGTGATTTTTTGTACCCAAAGGGTAAAAAATTGAACCTTATTACTAAGACTCCCCTGTTCGTCCATCTGTTTGCCTGCCTGTCTATCTGTCTGTCTGTCGGTCTATCCATCGGTCACCAGCCATCTCATGGATAGTTAGACAGTTAAACATTTCACAGACATATTTTTGCTACCGCTATAACAACAAATACTAAAAAACAGAATAAAATAAATATTTGAGAGGGGCTCCCATGCTGCAATCGTGATTTTTTGCCCGTTTTTGCTCGATATTGATAAAGGCAAGAGACGCTTGAAATATTTACAAAATATTTAGTAATATGCGAGCCCAGACTTCTGGCCGAAGGGTGTCGTGTTTCGGCGGTTCCGGGGTAGCCTGCCGAATCAGACGACGTAACGGAGTCACGTAGTTACGTCGCCTAATAAAACTATAGTTGTGTAAAGTTTATATGTTTTGTTTTTCTATTTGATGGTTGCAGTGTTTTAGTTTTTACTGTTATGATGTAAACTGTTTTTGAAATAAATAGATATTCACTTATAAATTATTTAATAAAAATAAGGCAAATATTTCAGGGGCTCCCATACAACAACCGTGATGAACGGATAGGATTTCGTTTCTACACGTCTACCACGAACATCAAAAATTGGCATTGACGGAAAAACCTCTTTGTCACTCTTATGCAAGTGTGATAGAGATGGAGATACAAATCCGCAATCGTTTGATTTTCGTGGTAGGTAATAGCCCTGTTTTAGGTTACCGGTGAAAGAACCGTTCAAATAAGATACCTACCATTTTGTGTCCGTTCTATTCTTGTGGAACGAAATTAAACGGTTAAATTGAAAATTACGAAACGGGATAGAACGTGTATTGCTGTCTCTTTTATACCATTACTGGAGTACTCTATAATGTTTCATCTGGTGTCACGTAGCCGTGCGGTGCGAAGTTGTGCACCGTCGTTGAGTGGACATCAACGTTGACATTGACATAGGCATTGCCATAGAGTAACTTATATATACTGAGAGGCATTGCTTTGGCTATTTAGTGGGCTTTAAAACGTGAATAACGAACGGTTATTTATATGCCGGCACCATGCTCAGGCGGGACCATTTCGTGGCTCAAGTTTTTTATTGGTTTTTTTATTCTGTAAATTTTGTGTACTTACTGTAAAGCCACGAATAAATACATTTTCTACATACAATTTGGTCCTCAGGGTGGCTACTGGGACGAGACGGGCTGGGCGGCAGGAGACGACCGAGATGCCGCCGCGCGCGCAGCCTACGAGGCGTTACTTCGTGTATCCTTAAAGCTACCAACGGGAGACCGCTTCGATGAGTTCGCGGACGCTGTTAGAGCGAGAGCGCGAATGCATTACAATTATTCCTTTTCGGATGGGGAAGAGGTATGTTGACATCGTAACAAAAGGGATGACTTTGATTTTGTGTGTGTTTTGAAGCTGCCGACGGACGTCGTCGGAGCCATGGTTTGAACGCACCATCAATGATTAGGTATATCTTTTTTAAGCTTATAATATAAGAAGAAGATCTGGATACAATATCAATACTACTCAAATGTGGCTGCTGGTTTCAGCCGGTGTGGAACTACAATCCGATTCTATGATATTGTTTTAATTTGTGTATGACACTTCTTTACATATGTAACACATTGGCCATATTGCAAATACACAAACTATCACGGGCCAAACTGCACATACGCAAACTATTACAAAAAAAAACCTACGTAAAAATTTACATATTTCTATACTTCTCACAAACTTGTCAAGTATTCGCTCTAAGCGCTGGTGGTGCTCAGTAATGAAACGGTCAAATGAATTATATTATGATTATTATGTACCTGTCATACTTCCTCGCAGTTTAATCATCACCGGTCCAAGAGTACTTATTAAAACGAGTTTTTTGCGGCGTGGCGCGCTATGTTCGGTATCTTTTTGGTAAATATTTAGGAACTGGATTAACGATTGACGGACTGGGGAAAATTTAACGGAAGTTAATGATTCCGTTAACATATTCTAAAGTTAACTTCAGCGTTAATCTAATAATTAAAATATGGACTTCGTTAATGTTAATTAATTAGGATTAACGAAGCCCCGCTATGGTTCTTACGGATCACTGGATGCTAGACCCTCGACAGCTAAAACTGAAAAAAATTTTAGGCGGAAAAGAAATATATATTTAGGAACCTGTGTCGACAGAAGAATTTCAATTACAAAACCCCGGCAAGATATAAAGGAAATTACGAGCGATAGGTAATATCATGCATACTAGGTACTACTAGCCGCACTTTTTAAGTAGATACTCCTATAAATTGAAAGAGATTCATATACCACATATACCACGGAAAAAGTGGCCAAGGCCCCATCGTCTTTCCATCAGGCGGGCCGTAAGCTTGTTTGCCACTGACGTGGTATTTAAAGCGGTCAAGTGCGAGTCGGACTCGCCCACCGAGAGTTCCGCACAAAGGATGCTCCCCCCATTTATGACCTTAGGTATGTACTTAAAAATACTGGTGGCACGGAACTCTCAGTGTGCGGCAAGTATACGGTTTTCGTATTTTCTCCTGTACTTGTGCTACAAGCTTATGTATAGGAAATGTGACATAAAAACGGCCGTACATTTTGATTGCGTTGACGTAGAGTTTAATTTTTTTCACAGCTTCAAAGGACCGCAGACCTGTGTATATGGTATTAATTTCAACTTTCTACTTGTACGCGTTACCGAAACAAATAATCTTTACAGACAGACAGATGGACGGACGGACGGACAACAAAGTGATCCTATAAGGCTTCCGTTTTTTCTTTTGAGTTACGGAATCCAAATAGATACAAGACAACTGAATTAATTTAAGGTCAATGAATGTCCTTTCGTACCCTTGTATGTAATCAAATTCCGATAGGCCGTATAATATTTATAGAATTCAATATTGGCGCCCTCATCCATAAAACATGGACTCTAGCTAGAGTAATCTGTTGCGGATATAAATCAGTACACACTGAAGGTACAATAACATTCCTTATATAATAGGCATTGCTGCTGCAATAGGCTGGGCTCAAATCCCGGTAAGGGCATTTATTTGTGTGATGAACACAGATACTTGTTCCTGAGTCATGGATTTGTATATTTTATATATCGTTGTCTGAGTACCCGTAACTCAAGCCTCTTGAGCTTACTGCGGGACTTCAATTTCTGTAAGAATGACATATAATATTTTTTATTAATTTAATTTAACCTTTAACGGCCTCCTAGCCTAGTTGGTAGTGACCCTGCCTACGAAGCAGGAGGTCCCGGGTTCGAATCCTGGTCAGGGCATTTATTTGTGTATTTATCACGAATATTTGTTCCTGAGTTATGGATGTTTTCTATGTATTTAAGTATTTATATGTATCTGTCTATTATACATATCGTCGCCTAGTACCCACAACACAAGCCTTATTGAGCTTACCGTGGGACTAGGTCGATTTGTGTAAGATCGTCCCATAATATTTATTTATTAAAAAAATATATATATATATTTATTGACTTATTTAAAAAATAGGTAGACACACAAAGCGGACCAAAAACGTCAAAAATGTGGGCCAGAATGACATTAACGAGCAATTTTGCATTGATGATGATTTCGTACGAAAAAGAGCTTACTGACGCACTACCAACACTGTTAAAATTGGCTGTTGGCATCTAACGAAACGTCACGTTTCAAACAGGACTATATGAAAAAGTACCGCAACAGCGGTACTTTAATCGGCCGGAAGACTTCTTATTTTATTTTATATCTATGATAATAGGCCGTTTAGTTCAGTCGCCATCAGTAATTATCAGAGCGCCTAAGGTGTTCAAATATATCTGGACAAGCACTTTAACGCCTTGATAATAGATGACTCTGATAAATCTGATGGTGTAAAGTAAATTTACACAATAGTTTTAAATTCGACCTTATTATAATCTAATAAAGTAAAAAATTGCATGGTTACGTTCTTCACTGATATGATGTTGCGATAGCTAAGTCCGACTCTATGTCTGGGGCGAAAATTGTTTTGGTAGAAACTATTTTATGATAATAATAACCCTTTGGTTAATAGGTTAGGAGCCTTGGTGGGCTGGTGGCTTTCAATCCTGTCTTGGGTTAAAATCCTGGCGGCCTATACGGAAATATCATTTGATATTTACCAATAGTTTTTCGGTGAAGCAAAATATCGTGAGGAAACCGGACTTATACGGACGATTGTAGTCCGTTACGGAAAACAACAAAGTGGTAGTCATTAAAAACAATAAAAATGTAGGCCCAAATAATGTACTTACCTAATTAATTCTATTTCACGACAAATACAACAAACTTTGCAGTTTCAATTGGAAACTCAACGCCGTTTTTCACCAATTCACTTTCTGTACAATTAAGCACGCAATCAGTTTTAACCCTAATTAATCTTCAAATTCATCGTAAATGCCCTCAGAAAGGCTCCAAAGAGGCAATTATTTTCCATACATCATTCATCAAGTCTAAAAGGAATTTAGTCTCTCTTTTAATGAGTGTGCTTACCATGAGTTGGCCGTATTCGATCGATTCGATATTCGGAGGTATGTCCGTCTCGCTCCTTTACTCTGGCAGGGCATACTTTCAAACGCCGTAGTCGCTATCGAATTCAGTTACGTGCAACTCATGAAGCACACATGTGGTTGCTACCTAACTCTAGCCTCGCACTAATCTTAGTCCAGACTATAAATTGAAGTCTAGATTGTAATAGCTAGGTTTATTCCCTGACCACACATTTTGGCCCTGAACCCTTAATTCATTAGGATTTAGGGGTCGTACGATAACTCTGCTGTAAATATAGTGCACCTAATATAATACTTGGCTTTTATTTGGGGTAAGTTATTTCGGGTTTCTGTAAAATTTAACTGCTATAAAAGTTTTACATAAAACACATAAACAATAAAATAATTAGGTATTTCGTCAATTGCTCAAAAAGAATTAAACGGTTACTTTGTACGGAAATTTCTAGCAATATCTACGATTGTTGACCTGCGTTTCCGATGTTATAATATACAGGATGAATTAAAAAGGACCCTTTAAACTCCACAAATGGAGATTATGGGGCCAATGCCGAAATCACGAAAAAAAATTGGCTGTCCCATACGGATCGGCGGAATCCCAGCGACTGTATATATGTATATTGTATATAGAGTGGGCTAAAACATTCGTCACTCGAAAGTGACAGAGAGCACTTAGACACATGTCCGAAAGTGATGGATGTTTAATAGCGATAGACGTGACCTTATATTTGTAAAATAGTTCTATAAAATATATCAATGTTTGAGGACACTTACAATAATGGATAAGCCCGAGCATTAGGGTAATGATATGGTTCGCCAGCCGGGGATTTACATATTGGAATATATCGTTCAATGAAAATTGAACACTTGCGAATGTAAATCATGTGATATTTAATAAACATTGCACCTTTTTGTAACATTAGCTCTGAAATTCGAAAAGTTTTCTACTACCTCTTCTGTACCTAAACCTAGACTAAGAATAAAACTTTTTATTTAGTTTTAGTTTAGTTATATGTAGGTACGTCTAAATTTAAATTTGTGTTATATGTTTTAGTTTAGTTTATAACAATAAAGTTTTTTCTTTACTGAGAATTAAACTTTGTAATGCGTAATAAATTGAAAGAGATGTCAGAGAATAGAACTAAGAATAAATTTTTTTACTTACTTACTACTTTACTTATTTACTTTTTATTTAAGTAGTTTTATTTTAGTTTAAGTTTAGTTATAGGTACGTCTAGATTTAAAGTTGTGTTATATGTTTTAGTTTAGTTTATAACAATAAAGTTTTTTTTTACTGAGAATTAAACTTTGTGATGCGTAACAATTTTTTGAATACAAATATTTACGCCATAATTTTGAAACTAAAATGAAGCTTTTTGCAAAATACGGCCGGTACGAGGCGTCATGACTCTTAAACGAACTTAATAATTAAATAATACCTAAGTCTAGATAGTATAGATATCGAGTTCTTTAGGTATAAATAATAATAATATTTTTTTTTATTAAACCTTGAAAAAATCGACCGGAGTGACTATAATAAAATTTTTACTATCCCTGCCTAGAACGATTGAAAATTTAATTGTGTATTTTCCTCTCTGTCACACTTGCATATTCGAGCGATAAAGGGGTTATTTCGTCGATGACAACTTTCGTTGTTCGTGGTAGACCTTCAGGGCAATTGTGTATTTATCAGGAATGTTTGTTCCTAAGTGTTGGATGTTTCTATGTATTTAAATATTTATATGTATCTTTTTATTATATAGTTGTCTAGTACCTACCCACAACACAAGCCCTATTGAGCCCACTGTAGGACTTGATCGATTAGTGTAGGTAAGATTGTCCTATAATATTTAATATTTTATTAAAAATAAATCATTTATTGTATCTAAATATAAACTGAACTAAAACATAATATGATAAAAATTTAAATCTAGAAGTATAACTAAACTACAACAAAAATAAAACTAAATAAAAACTAAATTAAATCTAGAATAGACTTCTGCGGCATGGTACCGAGGACGCAGCCACATTTGCTCGCTGGATTGAGCTAGACTGATGCGTTGAGCGAGGAAGCTGCCAGCTCTTGGGTCCACTGTGGCGTTTCTAAGTTTGTTCGATATGTCTGTGAAGAGACTCAGAGCGCTAGGGCCCCACGGACCAAAGTTATCTACGCCGAATGGAACAAAATTATATTCGGCGCCGAGACCACTGTACTTTCCCAATATTTTATTTTATTTCGATTTGATTCCTAATTAAGCTTTCAGGAATAACATTCGTGAAAAATACACAAATATTTACTTTAACCGGCATTCGAACCCAAAATCTTCTTCGAAGATCCACTTGGCACCGACTGGCAGTCTTTATCCTTTTGTTTTTGGTAGCTGTGGTTTTCTCAACCGGTATTATCGCTTCATATTTCGGGCGTCTAATAAATAACGGAAGCGTTGAGAATGGCTTCTTGTTATCTGGGTTAAATCTGACATTGTGATTAAAAAAATATTTCTGAGCTGTATATTTATTTTTTGTATAATCCCTTCTTCAAAAACAGCTCTAGTAAAAAGAGATCGCTTTGCATTGACAGTATTAAAATTTACAGGAACAGGACAGTATTAAATTTTACAGGACAGTACAGGGGCTTTGAGGTGTAAACAGACTAGGATAATAAAATAGGGAAAACCAGTTTGCAGTGTTCAGTAAATCGCACTTTAGTACATTTCGGTTTTCTAGAAATATTGTATAAAGTTATCTCACCAGCAGCGCATACCTACTCATAATTACCATGTGCGTAACTCGTGCGGGAATGTATAAAAGCTCTCGTACCCTACAGTACAGAGTAAGAGGACCACATATTTATACGATTTAACTGCTGTCAACTGTCTGATATGTAACTAATGCCCTCCTATTAAAATACTTATATTGGGCTACTCACGTCAATTAAGTCGAAAACGGCTCGACATGTTTTGGAACAGTCAGTGTCCCTTATAGCTCAGGCATGCGTCTGGCCGCGGCGGCTGCTCTACGTATACTCATTTTCGACTTTAACCTCGCGTAACCCAATATAAGTATTTTAATATGTCTGATACGCACGGGAGTTTTATAATGCCCTCCTCTTGACTTTAATGGGGATAACGTGAGTCAATTTGCCGCTGAGGGCGCTAGTAGAACGTGGACTGGCAGGAACATTTCAAACGTTATTTTAACAATTCTGTCATATGGAAACAAGACTCACGCATGAGTGGCACCGCCTGGTGAGTGACAATACGGTATCCCCCTCTTGCTCTTACTTACACGAATATAATAGTGCCACTCCAGTATACATAGATGTAGGTACTTGTAGATATCATACGCGCGGCCTTGAAGTCAACAGCAGAGTCTGCTGTCGACAACCTCAATTAGGTAAATAAATGAATGCAGACGGCAGGGTTTGTTTGCGAGATTGTTTTCATGTGTACAAACAGTTGATTTAATTGGAAGTAAACATGGCCTTTCTATTGTTCGGTACGCTCATTTATTTACAATTTAATTGAGTATTTGGATCGGAGTACAAATTAATGCTACAGTACATTTCGGTAATTTTTTGCTACAGTACAATTACAGTCAATGTCATAAAGGACTAACAGCTGCAAATAATATAAGCGTAATCAAACGTACTAATTTATAATTTTTCTATCAATTCTTTAACAATTTCTTATCAACGAAAAATGGAAATGCCTAAATTCAGACCGTATTGCGACATAAAATATTTACACCTAACCCACAAAGAAAACGCGAAACTTATTCAAATGTCTCATTTTTCGCTTACAAATGAATGTGGATCAGAATTCACTGTAAGAATGTGCCAAGAATTTTCGCCTGCGTTTTATTACGACAGGCTGACGTCTCATGGGTGTATTTATTAGGAGCATTGCCGAAAATGAATCTTTTGTACATGACCAGAATTTCCTTTTATCTTTTTCGCCGCCATGTCAAAAAAGTAATAAAGTGTCACCATCGTCAAGCAACAGATAAACATAGGTAAACTCATACTCGATATGAAGTCGCATAACACCGCATCTAATAATCTTAAGCAATGAAGAATGTTATGTAAAATGATTCCTTCACATTAGTGTAATTAAATGCTGTATAACACAGTATGATACTGTAAGCTGCAAGATACATTAGTGTAATATTTTTATGTTAGAGAGAAATGTTACGTCATACCATACATATTACTCGTACATATTGTTCTAACATGTTAATGTTACGTCATAATCAGGGCCCGTAATTTTCATGCTGATGACAGAGAAATGACGTCAAGTTTCATACATCATGGTTTTACGTTTTGAAAGAATAATTCTGTCATTTAATAGTGTCCGAACTATTACGTTCGACGTTAGAATAGAACGTTGATAGACTTTGTCTGTCATTAACTCATTTTGTATTAAAACATCCTGTGTGTTTATATACGTCATTACTTAGTTACGACGAAACCGGCATGAAAATTACACACCGTGTTCTTCAAGTAAATTTTTGTAACTCTAATGTGGGAGCACCATAACGAGAGCTGTGATATAAGGAGATTTGAATAAAAAACCAGTTTTATCTTACTGCAAACGATATTTTTTTTAAAGGATTAAAAAGTGGAAATTTTCATGGCCTTGGGCGAGACTCGAACTTGCGACTCTGGGATCCATCGCTCTGCCAACTTAGCTCGTATGCGCCTTAGGGGGCCGCTTAGCATCGTCTGCCGTAAGAAGATAGTACAGTCAAGTGTAAAAATATGGGTGGACACATCTTACTCAAAAATATGTCCCATAGCATTTTATTCCATGATAATAAGAGCGTAGGACCATATTTATGAGACGATTTTGTCGATACGTATGTTTGCACTTGACTGTACTTCTTAATCGGCAAGTGGAGACTCAAGTTATATTGAGAATTCACCATTAACGATGCGCTACCTCATTAAATTAGGTATATATTTTCACTTTTTAAGCAGAAACGTCTAGAACCGATATAAAAATTCGAGTCTCGTACGAGGCAATGAGTTAATCCACTTTTCCTTTGTTTCTGAAAAATTAAATCTTGCTTCTTTTATAAATTGATAACAATGGATTAAATGAATATGAATATGAATATGAAATTGTAAGAGATGTCATATACTTCAGAAAAAGTGACGAAGGCCCCGGGTGAGCAGGGCTGGAAACGAACCAGCGACCTCTTGCTTTCGCGGCAGAACCAAAGCAGGAGGTTGCTGGTTCGATTTCAGCCCTGCTAATCGGGGGCCTTCGTCACTTTTTTTTGTAGGATATGACATCTCTTTCAATTTTTAACTTATATATAGTGTGTACGTGTGACTACTTAAAAAAAAAAAGAAAAATGCAAAACATGAGTTAAAACATTTATTACAAATAATAAATGATTTGATTCATGCTTTACAATTGTGTTACTTATTTTATTAACGAAACCGTTTATCAATATGTTATTCACATTTATGATTTTGACGGGATAAAAGTGACTTGAGATCATTTCAGGTGAACTTCTTCATTGGAGCGTTTTACGACGGAGTGTACCTCCTGGGCATGGCGCTGAACGAGACCCTGACAGAAGGAGGAGACATCACGGACGGACAGAACATCACCAACCGGATGTGGGGCAGGGACTTTCTCGGTGAGCACCGGCTTGACCAATTTCCAGACGGTCGAGCAGTTTTACTTACTTTAGCTTTTGTAGAGCTTGGCAAAATAGAGTAGAAATTAAAAACCGGCAACATCGTAGTGTCGTCCCTTTCTAATCAATATTTATGTAAGAGAGCGGGACGACACTACCATATTAGCACTTTCTAATTTCTACTCTATTGTACAGTTGCCATCAGATATATAGGAGGTGTGATCAGATATTTATGAGCACCTCCGACGCGTCGATATATCTGATGGCGATTGTACCAAGCTGTCCCTATAACTGTAAGACTGCGCTGTAACAAATGTTTGTAGGTATATATCTGCACGCCTGCCACAAACATTGAAAATTGGCATTGCCGGAAAACCTCTTTGTCACTACAATATGCAAGTGTGACAGAGATGGAGATACAAATCCGCAATCGTTTTATTATTCGTTATTATTTTTATAATTCGTTATATAGGCGGACAGGAGGGGGACATTCTATACAATTCCTATTCCTACCTACCTACCTAATTTGTCACCTTTTCCCTGTAGATCTCAAAGAAAAAGCAGAGAACATCATATTTGGCTCCGCCATTGGTATTTTCGACGAAATTTATTACTTCCGTTTAAATTTCCAATTTCAAAGTTTTGAAGCAATACGGAAAAGCGGAGAAATTTTCCTGAATTTGATTGTTTTTCAATAATTAGAATTTTAAACTTTTGTAAAACTTTCCTGTAAAGTTTATGAAGTTTCACTGTTTGAAATAATATTTCGGTCTTTGATTGAACCAATTAGGTTATAGCGATAATGGTTTTTGGATAACAAAAAAATAAAAACACCCAATAAGCGATTTGTGGCCAATTAAGGCAGGGAGGCTTATTTTTTTGTTGTTTATTAAGAATGTGTAAAACTGGTTGTAATTTCTAAAAAAAATCCGTTGGCAGGTATAACCGGACACGTCCGGATCGACGCGGTGGGCGACCGCGATGCTGACTACGCCATCTTGGATTTGGATCCTGTCACTGGAAAATTTGAGGTAAGTTATGCTCTTTTTCAAATCACGAACGAAGAAATCTAAAGGACTGCCAAATGTAAATTGACTGGCTGCTTCCCTTTTATATGAATCGTACGCTCAAGCTATCCCTATTTATATTTGCGCGGCGCCATTTCCTTAATCTCCGTCTCTCTAAAATAAATTGACTGCGCGTTATGGTCGGTTTAGTTTTTTTTTCAATGAAAAAATGCCTCCATTTTTCTCAAAAAAAAAAAACTAAAAAAAAAGTGAACTGTTTTCCTTTGTATATGAAAATACAGCAGCAGGGTTTCTTCGCCACGGAATGAGGCAAAAAGAAACGAAAGTACGTTTCTTTTTGCCTTGAGCAGTATAACAGTTCAGCTAAGTTATATACAGTGTTTTATTTATTTCCGTTAAATTCAACACGTTGATTTGTACGTTAATAGGAGTTACCGCATATCGTTTTTGTTGAATACGAAAAAAAATTCCCAGAGTTTACTCAGTGCTTTACAATATATTGTATAAGATGGTATTGGTTAATGTCTTCTTTCTGCACTCTTCAGGTGTATAAAGAGAAAAGGATCACTTATTTCATTAAAATGTTACATTTAGTTTACATTCAAGAAATTTGATTTTTGACCCACTTAAGGTTGGCGATCCTGTCAAACTGTACTGAAATTCAGAGACAAAGTTTCCGAATAAGAGACCGCGACTGTGCCTATGCCATATTATTTATAATTGTCATTTTCCTAGATTGTAATTGGTTAAACTATATAATTGTCAAGCAAAATATATCTAAGGTTAGCACATACAACTTTGCATGATTATTTATGTAGGTATATTAGTAAACTGAAGTGTTACTGATGACCGAAGAGAGTGGCTTCCTCGCATAATGTATCAGCATTGCGATACAACGAGGTAATGCCACCAACATCCTAGTACAATGACTCAAATACCTATTTTAGATTTAAGGTAGGTAGGTAATACGAGTAAATGTTATTTGTCTAAATAAATAATATACTTATAGGGTTGCAAACAAGCCATTCAAGCCCATCATCGTACCCCAATCTCCGTCCATTATGTATGTACTTTGAGATAAACTGTCACTGAGTATTTGCCGTAGCCTGAGGATACTTGAGCGCTTTTTATATATTATGAAAAAAGGTTTTCTTTATACTCACTTTGTTATTTAGTAAAATGAAGACTATCGTCCAGTTCAAAGAAATGAACCCTTCTTTTCCTTGAAAAGGATCGGAGGATGATATTTTTCTTTAAAGCTTTTCAGATATTTGCTTACTTTAATGTAAGCGTTAGGTTGCGATGTTTTATTGCTTAGAACATAGACAAATTAGACAATAGACTTTCAGTACAACAACTGATAAACAATTTTTTTTTCAAGATTGTTGTAATGGTGTACATTGACGTTGAGGTTTCGTTTTTTCACAGCTTCAGTGCAGACTTGTGTATGTGGTATAAATTTCAACTTGCTACCTCTACGCGTTCCCGAGATACAGGGTCTTGACAGACAGACGGACGGAGCTAATATACATTTCAAGGACAAACAAAACCTGACAACTGATATAACATCTCACTTTTTAACAATCACGTCATTATTATTATACTGCAGTCTTAATAAAGACAGTGAGTTGGGTTGACAGTTGGATGATATAAAACGCTGTAATCCCATTTGTCCGCCCTACGTAACAGGGACTACAAATGTCGGAAATGGAGATGATTCCTTTCCGTGCATTTGTTTTCACCTGTGCACGTTGTGAACAAATGGGGGTACACCTGAAACATATTGAAAGCGGCTAGATTGAAGAAGCTGTAATGTTTTAAAGGCACAGGTTACATAATAGTTCTTACGAAATATGTATCGCTCATAAGAACAGGCAAAATTTACGGTATTAAATGCCATGTGTACACAGCAGTTTATGATAGAACTAATTCGTTATTATAAAACATTACATTACACCTTAATATACCGACGTTTCGACACAGTTCGTTAATATATTTAAAAATATATTTCAATGGTATTGGGGTTTTGTATTTCAACAAAGTTGTTGGACCGTTTATTTGCGTTTTAAACAATAAAAAGCTAGTTTATTTAGTTACCAACTACAGCTTAGAGCATAGGTTAGGGGTAGCCTCACTATACAATTTCCCTTATGCTACAAAACTGGCACACCTGCAACTTATGAATCGGCAAAATATTTAGTAGAAAATGTCATACAAGCTTATTCCAGAACTACAAAATCTCGAAACTTACGTTATTAGTCATGTCTAATTAGCAGGCCCCGTAATTTTCATGCCGATGACAGACAAATGACGTCAAGCTTCATACGTCATGTTTTAGGTTTTACGTTTGAAAGAATAATGCTGTCATTGAATAGTGTCAAAACTATTACGTTCGAGGTTACAATCGAACGTTGATAGACTTTATCAGTCATTTAATCATTTCGTATTAAAACATCCTACTGTACTCAAACCATAGTAAGTTATACAGCGTATATACGTCATTTTCACGAAACCGGGCATGAAAATTACGGGCCCTGCTAATTAGTTATATGTAATTGTAATTTGTAACACGGCACGGGTTAACTTTGTAATTGTAAAAGGTTAATTGTATGATTTGTTCGTAGGTGGTGGCATTCTACCATGGCTTAAACAGCAGCTACAAGCCCGTAGCGGGCAAAGCCATACATTGGCCGGGTGGTCGCCGCGCCGCGCCCGCCGACACGCCGCGCTGCGGGTTCCTAGGGACCGACCCTATGTGTCAAGGAGGTATCATAGACAACTAGTACTAACTCACTATGGCTTGAGTAGATACAAACAAGCTGGAAAAGCCAGCCGGGTGGTCGCCGCGCCGCGCCACCATTCCTAGACTATTGTTATAAGTTACACAGCTGATATCTAGCAAGGCCTGAGCGCCTAAAAATCACGGGCGAGGAAAGCTACACATTGGTTGGCAGCACTTTAAGGCTTCATATGAGCTGACCTGTCCAGGAGGTATCGTAGATAACAAATATTAATCGACCGAGGGAGCGAAGCGTCTTGGTTTCAGCTTGGGCAAAAATGCTTTCGTGTGTCTGTCCATTTATTCTACTCTAGACATATTCGAACGTTTAAGTGACATTTCGTTGCAAACTATACATATGACATGCTAATGACGTAGGGAATATGAAATGGATATGTCAAATGTCAGTTAAGCACGTTTGAATAGGTCTCCAGGTCGCATTTATCAACCAATGCTTGTATATGTTATATTACATAGCCTGGGCAGTTTTTTGGAGACCCCATGTCATACGCGGGTAGTAGAGATAAGCAGCCTCAGATTCCGTTGACTGCGGCTTTTTAAGACCCTCTAGCATTTTCCCGGCTTAGGGAGCTTGGGGCCCGCTAGTTCTTATTGCGATTAGTCCGGTTTCCTCGCGATGTTTTCCTTCGCCGACCCATTAACATGTATTATAGTATTTTAAAAATCGGCTTATTATCTACTGTGATGACGAAAACAGACAAATATAGTTATTATCATCATCATCGTTAATTTAAGAGCCAAGCTCTTGCCGGTGGAGCAATTTCCATGTATCTCTTTCTTGAGCTTTTCGTTTGACCGCCAGATAAACGTATCACGTTTATCTTTTCCTTAAGTTGGTCCATGTATGTTCTTCTGGGTCTCCCTCTCTTCGGCCTTCCTTCTACTTTGCCTTCCACAATAGTTTTTATGAATTCGTCGTATCGTAATAGGTGCCCAAACATCTTCCCTCTTCTATTCTCAATGACACAGAGGGACAGAGAACGACTTCAAATGTGGTGCTGGCGGCGGATGGAGAAGATTAGTTGGACCGAGAGAAAATCGAACGTGGAAGTTCTCAACCTTGTGCAAGAGAGAAGGTCCCTATTGAAAATCATTGAAACTAGTTATTATATTGTTAAGAAACTGTTTGTATCATATGTATATGTTTGTTGCACGCCGCCTAGAAACGCAGACAGTGATAATATATTGCTTCGTCGGACTCGCTGTGTTCTTGATACTGGCGGTAACAGCCGCCTGTGTTGCCTACAAGTAAGTATTAAAACGTATAATTTGCGGTTTGATTTACGCAGTTATTTCGTTTTGTGTTATAAGTTATACTGTTATAATATAAGTTGCATTTTTCTCCGCATGTGTACCTATTTTAATGTCTCATTAGAAACTGGCGTAGTCAGAAGTATGATGGGAAACGTAATATATAAATATCAATAAAATTACCAACAAAATAAGGCCTCAAGTCGACTGATTTTTTGTTATAATTTGTGGTCCTAAGTAATAACTCCATCGCATGCTAGCTTACATTTTTTCTATTTGGATATGTTATAGGGTAGTGAGAGTAATTATATATCGATTTCGATGATGGTTTTTTAATAAAAAAAAGAGATATTTAGTGACATTACATGAATTTGAACCTTAGTACCATGACGATACAGTTACTTTGTAACTATATTGTTACCCTGGCGCGTGGCGGTAGCGGTTGCAAAAAATGATACAAAGGCCATCGTTTAAGGGATTAAGGCTCGAACCGTAAAATTCGCCTCAAAAGATTCATACTATAAGCTCCAAGGCTGGGCTCGTACCACGAAAAAAGAATGATCGCGGATTCGTATGTCCATCTCTGTCACACTTGCATATTAGAGTGACAAAGAGGTTTTTCTGTCAGTGCCAATTTTCGATGTTCGTTGTAGGCATGCTGATTCTGATGTGATGATGAGATCCATGACGGAAATGGGGAAGTCTCAGTTTGTTATCAATGTCGTCTCTTTATAACATTTGATTTTGTATCCAGGAAAGCACAATAACGCTTAATTTTATCCATAAGTGCGGAAAAGGCACATTACCATATAATGGTTACCTACATCAAAACGCCTTTAACGGCTGCCAGAGCATTTCCATACTGAACTTGAACGCCGTGAGTGCTTTATGTTTTAATAGTGAGCTTATAGCTACGGTCGTTACGAAGGTAACGGGTAACAGTACTAATATTGTTAACAGTATATTGTAATTTTAAAACACCCCAGGTTAAGATAAGTTTGACTCAATTTTGATATTAGAAACAGCGCAAGTGTTAATTTAAACGTCAAACTTCTATGAAAAATTGTGACGTTTATTTCACACTTTCGCAGTCTGTGCTATCAAAATCGATGCAAACTTAACATAGTCAGATTGGGTTGTATTTTCGTCACTACGCGTGGCATGTTTCGAAGTTTCTAGATCGCTATTTTTAAGCTCTAAGGCCCACTTGCACCACCCGCTTAACTTTAGGTTAGTGGGCTGTCAGCTGTCAAATTTAATATAAAATGGTGGGTTAACCTCGGGTTAACCCTCCATTTTCGGTGGTGCAAGTGACCCTAAGAGTGGTCTCTGATCATAAAAGTGTGTAAAATCTATCACTGAACTTCACTTCTGTTGAAAAGGCATAAGTAAGAGAAGATACTGTTTATTTAATGTGTACTGTCTACTCGCGCCTCGCACTAATGAATGCAGATTCATTAACTTACAGCTTTATGTTAATTTCTCTTCGTATTAATGCTTCGTTGCTTGAATATTATGGTTTGTTTTTATTTTCGTGTAAATTTGTTATGTAAAGTAGTTGTAGGTGTAGTAGCATAGTATTCGATAGTTATAATTAAAATAAATATTTAACCCAAGTGGCCATATTTAAACCGGCTAGTCTATTATGGTCGGCAATTTATCAATTATCACCGTCGCTCTCACGTTCTAATAATGTAAGAGCGAAAGTGACGCATGGCGCGATAGTGGATAAAATGGCAACCATGGTAGAGCCCTTCTGGAGTATATGTGATAGGAGTTTTGTCAAGGTCGTATTCTGATGATAACAAAACCATATAATTGTTTAAAGTTAGAATTTTCAAGGCTTGTACCGATATGTTTTCGGAACTTACGCACCGGTCCCAAGCGCGAGTAAGCGATGAGCTATCGGCGATTTTCTCGCCCAAGAAATGAAACAAAAGTTAATCGCTTCCATGTGAATAAAAAAGAGGGATATATATTTATAGTTCATCACTGGCTGTTTACACTGTCGGCGAGTACTTTTTCTTAGATTAGAAAATCACTCGCAAACGTATAAAAATCGCTACTCGCTGATCGCCGATCGCTCTGGTGAGATCAGTGCCTTATTTATCTACGGAATATCATTTGGTATATATTACTTCTCATAATTGTCACAAACATAATTTTAGTATGGGGATAATAGCCAAATGTATTTTTAGAAAGTTTAAACTTTAAATGCCGAATATTTTATAATATTTTTTGCTTGTTATGAGGACTCAATATCGAGGGTTGCCTGGTGAAACCCAATAAGTATGAAAAACCTAGTTTCGAGAAAAATGAAGTTAAAGATTTATGGTCATCAAACACTAATTTGGTAAGTAAATTCGTAGTTTTATAAGTTCTCCGTGTAAAGTAATTTTATCTACTTTAAGTTAATTTGTGTTTTAGCTATATAACTAATTTAGTTTTCCTGTAAGAAAACGTTTTTTACCACGGGGTGTCGACTTATTGGGTTTTCGCAAAAATTAAAAAGCTGTTAATGTTACTTATAGGTTTTATTACCTACTTATAAAAAACTTATAAAAAAGTTAATCTACCCTAGTCATCCGTATAGGTGTTTTATACGGAATGATTTTTGGGTCATGGAGCAACAGTTAACAGAGTACTGGGGAGGGCCACACTGAGCAACTTTCACAACTCTCTGTGGACAACCACGAATTCGGGAAAAAAGGTCTCCTAATGAAGAGCTAATTGATATTTAGTTACTCCTAAGTATTAGTTGATCGATATTTAACAATCAAAGATTTCTTTTTCACGATTTCATGGTTGTCGTAGTGAAAGTTGGGTAGTGTGTTCTTCCCCGATACCTAACCTGTTCACTCTTGCTCCATGACCCAAAAATCACCCAGTATGTACGTAATCTTCAAAATACTTACAAAAGTCTGCCTTACTATTATCATCGATGACAATATTGTGCATTTGGGCGGCAATATTAATTTACGATTCATCAAGATTGAAGGAGTCATTGTCTGAAATTGAATAAATTAAAGAATGTGTACCAAAAACGCAATAACTTAAAATCATATAAGTACGGGCAGTCACGGGATTATAAACTCGGGTAAGTACACATAAAGGCATACATGTAACTACATAATTATAATGATTGATCTTATAACATCATAGGGGAAAGTGGGTAGGCTTCGTACACTTTTTGCTCTGGGCCTTGTAAAATAAAAACTAACACTTATTTAAAAATTAAATTAATGTCATTGCATGGTCCAGTTATCTGTTTATAATAACAGTGCATTTCTGATTTGATCCAAAACAATTTGGCCAATATAACGATTTTCCTAAAAAGTGGGAATTGTACGAATTTATCCCACACGTAAGGAGGCATTCGTTTCTACCTGGGATTCGTCATTTTAGGAGTTCTTTTACCTGTTATAATCAATGTTTAGGCATATCTTACCCATAATAACTGTATTTTGATTATATTCTTGATTTTAGTTCCATGGGGATTTTAGTTCCATAGCATTTGTACAGTAAAAAATCACATACAATCGGAGTTTACGAAAGCACCCCAATAGACTCAAACGCGAAAAAATTCAAATAAACAAATATACGTCAAATAAATCCCAAAACTATTGTTTACATAAGAACCTGAAGCGTGTATTTACAAACAAGGTTGAAATACACGCAAATACAGAGCAAATTCTCGCAAAGGTACGTAAACACCTCTCTAAATTGCTCATTTGATAGATGTCCCGCATACTTATACTTGGGTACATTATTTATTTATGTATGTACCTATATGTAGGTATATTTATATTTATATGTGTATGTTTATACAATTATTAAAGCAATGTATTATTATTGATAGTATTATGTGTTTCCTATCTCTTCTCGATGTTTACGATCCTGCACCAAATACAAGTTTCTGTTTTATCCAATGGTTGACTGGTAGAGAATGCCCCAAGGCATTAGGTCCACCATTTGTACTTTTTTTGTAATTGGGCAATAAATCTTAAATAAATAAATAAGTATTTTTTTCAATTCCATTAATACTTATTAAATACTTTAGAGTTGCCTCATCCAGTTGGAATGCAAAAAAACAATTAATATTATTTAATAATTTAACTAAACGTACTCATTTAAAGTACTTTTTGTTATTTTGTACCGTAAGCATCACTCAAAGTCGCGTAGTTTGATTAATAGATTGTGCTAAAACCCGATAAGTTCGCTCTTAAACGAAACAACAACAATTATCTACATATTAACGGTTACAATCTTACAATAGCTTAGATTTATTGTTAGGTATTTAAGGACAGTAGGTACTATAAACGCGACGGTATACCTACCTATCGTTCAGGCGATTAAGTCATAACATAATTAAGTACCAATCTTATTTTATACGACAATTCTAAATGTATTTCTAGGTTAGAAAATAAGATTTTACCTGTTTCTAGCATAGCTGCTGCACTAATTTTCTGCCTCGGTCACCCATCACAAAACTTTTAACACATACACAGCCATCATTAACACAATACGTCACAACTTTTAACAGCTATTTCCAATTAAATTTGCAACGACGCAGCGGCGGAGCGCTTGCGATCCTGCCGCTACTTGTCGAGGCAGCGCATGACCTTGCGGTCATCAAACATATTTATTGGGTTCTTCACCGGATTTTTTTTAAAGAAAGTTGTTAAAGGCCCGTGCGAGAATTCGATAACTAGACTTAACATAATATTTTATCAAAAAAATGTTTTAGATAAGTACTATACATTTGTTTATTGGGTTTTACTTTGAAGTAGTTGGTACATTTAACAAATAATATCGTAAAAGTAAAACCCGATAAATGGGTTTAACGTATTTTAATTCTTACATAAATCCTTTTTAGGTTCGAATCGTACTGAGGTAATACCCGATAAGTAATAGTATCTGGTTTTACGATGTGTGTTTAGTTTAATTTAGTATAAATATCTCTGCACTAAATACCTATAAATGTGTATTGTGTGGTTCTTGCACTAAGTAATAATAAAAACTGAAGCCTTAAATGCACTTGTAGTATTTAGTTCTAAATTAAAACTTGAAATCAAGTACTTATCGGGTTATCAACTCGGCATATTTCCGTAATACATGTCAAATCTGCTTATCCGATATTACCATTAGATTGAGCGATACCGAATCCATCTCAAACTGTTTTTACTTTAAAATCTCACTTTTTGTCACTTATTGGGTTTCACCAGGCAACCCTCGATATTTTTTTAAGTACTTAACATACAACGTCGTATAGATTGGCATTAACAATGAATTAATAAACTAATCAAAAGTTCTTTTCGTATGGAAAAAATACCGGTATTCGACCCCTGATTTAATCAGGTAAACTAATCATGAGAAATGAATACCGACTCGTGCAACCCAAATCAATTTTTGCGACGTCACGATCTGTAAACAAACGTGACCCATATTAAATATGTCTGCATTTAATATAATGGCGCACTGCACGCACGTACCATTAAACAAAGTAGGTTATGATTCGGGGAAATTGTGTTGGAATGTACGAGTATGACGTACACAAACAAATTAGGTCAAAAAGTAATGTAGAATGATACTAGGGTAGTTTAGCCGGTTTTCGGCCAGTTTACCAAAATTTTGAATTTAAAACTATTTTATGAATAGTGCTCTTAACAAATCTAATGTAATGACTATATTTTTAGACTAGTAATATATTGAAATTGTAATTTTTTGATCGAACTTTATGTCATATGATGCATAATGATTTTTTAAAATAATAAATATCAAAAAGCAGCGATTTAGCTGGTTTTCGGCCATTTTTTTTAGTTTTCGGCCGCTTAATCATCAGTTCTCGGCCACTGTTTATAATTTTATTAATGAGTCTTATTCCATAGTCTGTAGGGTTTATTTTTAAATCAAACGAAAACTATATGAATCAATAAATGTATTAGAAATATTAGGAATATTATAAGGAACTTTTATGTACTTAACTATTATTATATTTATTAATTACTTTGTACTGCGTCAGCGGTAAACAAAATTACGGCCCATCTGATGGTAAGTGTAACCGTAGCATATGAATGTCTTCTAATAAATCACTTAAAACTTAGTAGAAACTTCTCTTGAATAACAAAAAACAAAAACAATATATTAAAATAATGCAAAATCTTCGTCGCTGCTACTCAATCCCGCATCTCCTTTATGATCTGTCTTGTCAAAACCTTCTTCTATATTATCATCAGTTTCCTTCTTTTCTGACTTTAGATTGTGTTTTTTCGTTATCGCTACATTTCTCTTTAACTTTTGCGTCAGTGCCAAAAGTCGCTACTTTCTTGTCTGTTACTTCATTATTACCTAAATGTGGTTCATCAATATTTATCTCATGGTTTGTCTTTATCTGTAAACAAAAAACATTCTTATCATTTAATCAATATTGTCTGCTAGAAATAGTACCTATATTGTAGTAAATATCATTACCTGAAATTAAACACTTTAGAACGGGTTAAGATGATGATAAAGGTCATCATCTTAACCCTGTGAAAATGAGTGCTGTAAAGGGCTCGAAACGTAGGCTCCTAGTGTTAATAAACGCGATTAAGCCGTTCTAAAGTGTCTAATTTCAAAGAATAACAATCGCGAACATAGAAGACATTATTATATTATTACCTGGTTAGTTATAGCTGTATCGGCCTCTATTGTGTCTTTAAGTTTTTCATTAGTCTTGGTAGTCTTTAATGTTCTCTTATTCTTTATTTTCAGTCTCAATATCTTTTGAAGTACCTATTTTATTATTGTTTGTACTTTTTTTATCAGTCTTTTAGACGTCCTTATTTTTTGCTACATTCTTTTGTTTTCTTTCCTTTGTTTGTATCGTTATACTTGCTTCATTTTTATTAAATTTACAATATTACTTTAATGAGCTATATTTATATAAAAGTCCAATAACTTTATTCATTTATTTTTGTTTTGTTTATACGTTTTTTCTAATTTGTATTTTTTTAAATATTTTTTTAGTAAAGGATGATAATAAAATATATCATTATATTTAAGTCTTGAATATAAAATATGTATAGTAAAATACATTTATTTCTTATTAACAATAAACCTCTAAACATCTAAATGCATGGCCGACAAATACAAAAATTCCCTTTTTCAGTTGGTAAAACACGGCATAAAAAAAAATATATATTTTTGGCCGCTGATGAAAAGAGGGCCGACAACACACAATTTGTTTGCCTGTTTCCGGCCACTCGGTCAACAGTGGCCGAGAACTCATTATTAAAATTCTGATTTTCGGCCACGTTTTAATCAATGTAATAAATAAACGCGGTATGAAAACTAACATTGTTAAAATTACTTTGGACATGAGATTAAATAAAAACATTACATGAATTAAAAAAGTGTGGATTTTATCTGTTTCTTATCGCTTTATTTCTAAGGGCCGAAAATTAAGGTATGAAGAGTCTGTTTTCGGCCGGCATAAATTAACAAGGCCGAAAACTAACTTGCCATAATCCTGTTCTCGGCCGCCAATTACAAAATATTTAATAGTACGTTTTCATCAAGTATTATTTAGAATACATGTGGCCGCCAGTTAACTACATTAATTAAAATGTATTCAACTTCACATTAAAACAATATAGCTCACGTATGGTTTTATTTTTTAGCAAATATATGCAGTTAAGATCCACGAAATTCAAGGCTGTTCTCGGCCGGGCGGCCGAGAACGAAATTTTTCGTCAATATGCATTTAGTTACCCGGCCATCAAATTTTAATAGTTTTTACTTTATATTCCATGAATTTCAGTCAAAATATCAATACTTCGACTAATATACTACACACTTAAACATAAGCAATGTTATAAACACCAAAGATACAATATTTAAACTCACCTCGAAAAAAATAGGACGCACAATTTTTTACTTAAAATGGCGACATATCTACACAGGCTAAATTTTGTCGACGCACTGACGAGCCAATTAGAACATTATTAGGCAGCCAGTTTAAAGAGGTGTAGGTGTCAAGTGAAATTACCCGATTAAAGTGTTGTTTTGCATAGGTAGGGTAAAGATTTCTTGTTATTATCGTTTTACTACGTAGTGGCCGACAACCAGAGGTGGCCGGCGAACCGGCTAAACTACCCTATAGGGTATGGTGCTTGTTGCACGCTAGCGTCCCACTTCCTCCCCTGGTTGCTACCTCCCTTTTTTTAGAAACGTGCCCCATTTTAATGTTACTTATTCACAAACCTACTTTGTTATTCTGTATGCGAGGATTTCAAAATAATGAATGTAACAAAAACATTTCATTATGATATAAGTGCAAAAGAAGGAAACTCGCTATGAGTGGATAAGTTGTGTGGGAATTATCTCTTCGCACTTTGCATTTACTTCGCGCAATTTTTGACACTGTAAAACATGTTAACCGTACGTAACCCAGTTACACAAGCCCAGGAGCACAATAATGTGCTAATGACATTATCTCATATTGTTTAGGCAGGCCCGGATCGACGCTGAACTGAACAACATGGCGTGGCGAGTGCGGCCCGAGGAGGTGCTGGTGGAAGTCGGCACAGGTCTGGGCAGCAGCCCGGCGCTGCACAGCGTCAACGAGGTGCTCAAGGTACATTGTCCAGAATTAGTCTGAGAACAGCATGGTGTGGCTAGTGCGGCCCGGGGCAGTGCTGGTGGAAGTCGGCACGGACCTTGGCGGCAGCTCGGCGCTACACAGTGGCACAAGATTCGTCTTTCATGTCTGGGGATAGTCGCAGTACATAGCGGCATGGGGAAAGTAGAGATACAAGCTTGAAGGGAAACTCGACGTCATGAAAAACACCATAACACTTGATTTGCAACATTTAGAAGTAGTCCGTTAGATATAAGTTTATAACCGCCCATATAACATCTATGTGTGACAAATTATTTAGCACGGGCTAATATTTAATATGGTGTAGGTGACACCATTTGACGAATCAGGTACAAAGTGCACTAAATCTTGAATCGTCTTACTGACAGATTTAATATCTATCACTCTCATAAATGCTTACATATGAAACCTACTCTACCCGTGTCATTTTTACCTGTATTCGATTATATTTGTACACTAAATTTAGCACGAACCAGCAACAAATTGCCTATCACGGGCAATCGAAGTTTTATCTTTCAGTCATACTTAACATTTTGTCCACAAGCGCAACAGAGAGGCAAAACCTACTTCGTCAGATAACAATCCGCTAATTTGGAATTCATATGATTGAAATTCAATTGGCAATCAGGATGTGCGAATAAACGCGATTTTCATGGCCACACGTGGAAGCGGGTAGCCCAGTAAATGAGGAGTATGGGTTTTTTTTCCGATAGCTGAAGTCTATGAGCAAAAAATTCTCCCATACGAATGTCAATATAAAACGCCTGTATTAATGGCAACGAAGCTCGCGGCGCGGGTTGAAACCCCCGTTTCAACCTGCATTTTACGGAATTTATGTACTAAATCTTATTTGATACCTATTTACCAATCGCTTTTCGGTGAATGAAAACAGTCCGTGGGACTAGGTCCATTTGTGTAAGATTGTCCCGCAAATATTTATTATTTATTATTTCGTTTATTTATCTTCTTTCTTAGGTTAGGATTTTTTACAATATGTATATAAAAATAAAATACAAAACAACATACAAAAAACAATACAAAACAAATACACATTATAAAACACCTAACCTAGAGTGCCGCCGACAACAGGGCAGGGCCCAGGCTGCCGGTGGTTAGGGCCGCAAAGAGAGGAACCTTCGGACTATGCGCGCAGTGTCCAGTATTACCGCCTTCTGCATCTGACCCTTGATCCAACCACAACTTCGTAGCGAGAGCCTCTCGAGATGTTGGTCGAGACTCTTCGCTATAAGACCGTTCGCTGAAACAACTATCGGTACAATGATCGCCGAATCAACCTCCCACATGGCGGTTACCTCGTGCGCCAAGTCTAGGTACTTGCTGGACTTGTCCTTCTCGGCCTTCACGATGTTGTCGTCATGGGGGATGGTGATGTCGACGAGCATGGCCCGGCGCTGCGATCGATCTATCACGACGATATCAGGTCTATTGGCTAGAATAGTCCTGTCCGTGATGATAGATCGATCCCAATAGAGCGTGTCATGACCATTTTCGTGAACTGGTACAGGTAAGTACTTGTAGTACACCACTTCGTGGTTCACAAGACCATATTGAAGTGCAAGTTGCTGGTGTATAATTCTGGCTACAAGATTATGTCTGTGCAAGTACTCGCCGTTAGCAAGATGAGAACAACCAGAAATAATATGCCTGAGTGACTCTCCGGGACGGCGGCATGCCCGACAAATGTCGACCGTACCGTCCTTCAGGATATACTTCCGGTAGTTATTCGTCATGATAACTTCGTCTGCAATTGCACAGGCAAAACCCTCGGTTTCTCCGAAAAGGTCCCCGAATCGTAGCCAGTTCACCGACGCGAGCAGAGCTACTTATTTATTTATTATTATAGTAAGGAAACCGGACTAATCCCAATAAACTCCAGTTCACCCTTTGGGTTGGAAAGTCAGATGGCAGTCGCTTTATTAAACTAGCGCCTACGCTATAATCTTGAGATAAGTTGCCAAAATGGACCCCAGGCACACAAACGATGGCATGAATCAAACAATTCTGGTTACTTTTACTTGACTGCTTTCAGACATTCTCCCGACCCGGGGAAGGCCAATCAGAGGATTATGTGGAACTCTCTCCTCCCACTGCGCCCTCTGTCTACCGGAGTCTAGACATACTAACATTACTAAATTAACCCAAGCCGGTTACAAGACTCGTGAACAAGAACCCGTTGTCGAAACTTAACGCTTATATTTACATTTTTTGTTTTTTGTTTTACCTACTTTTGTCAGTCACAAAAAACCAACGCTTTGACATAAATGTCTCCGTTGATTGGTCGCAAACGTAGGTATCTATACCCTCCACCCGTGTAAATAAAGGGGTGGTTTTGCTGAATTCGTCTTTGAGATATGAAATAGAAACAATTTTAGATGGAATTAAGTATCAAGTAGCAATCACGGATGACGTAAGGCTTATTTAGATATCTAATGAAATTTCTTGGTAAGCGAAAAGGGTATATTAAAATATTTGAATAGGGTTACTCACGTTTATAAAGTCGAAAATACTTTTCGTTTTCGTGGTAGGCGTGCTGGCCTGCCATTGTCTGAGTTGGCAGCTGCGTACTGTGCTGACTTTAGTATTCAAATCAGAGGCCTTACCATGACGTCTTAACGCGATTCAGTTGACGACCTAAACTGAGTCACTTTTATAAAACTGAGCCTAAACTGAACCTTAACTGAATCGCGTTAAGGCGTCATGGTAAGCTACTATATCAAAGAGTTAAAGGACAAATGCCACAGGTTACAACAACCGGCACCCTATGTCTAACTAAATTTGTTCACGTTGACCAAATTTAGTTACAAGTTTTTCTCGTGTTACCAAAGCCTATGGCCATTATTCTTCATCATTTAAAAAAATTATCGCGTTCAAGAATTTTCCTTGAACATTGTCACATAATTTTTCTTTATATTAAATCACGGTAGGCTTTTTGCCGTCTTTTTATTCTGAACTGACGGGAAGATTGATCGTCCAGTTTCCTGATTCTATTTATTTTGGCGTAAAGTACTTGCGTCTCTTGTTCTAAGTAGACATGAGTAGGTACTAAGAGACTGGGAACCTCCATAAAAATGTATACTTCTTTCGGGATAATTTTGTAGTTTATTGGTCTCTTTCAGAGTAGTTTAAACTTTGTATATTTTTTATCACACTTGCTCGTAATAGATGTCATTACACGCAGGCAATGCTGTCTGAAAATCCTTTATTACGTCTTGGGGCGGTTACTGTAAAACGTCTTTTAAATGGAATATATATCATTTTTATTTTATAGGTAAAACTTTTTTTATATTTGTTTTATAATTACCTTTTTTGTATGAAATGGTAAAAGGTTAATTTCAAAAATTAATTGTTCGTTCTTTAATTACCCGAAAATGATATCAAACTTGACATTGTAGCTAAAACTAGGCTGAAATAAAGCATAGACCGACCCTCGGGTGATGTCCCCTTTTCGGCCCCCTTTTTTGGGTGGTAGCCGAAGGTTGATCTCGTGGGTAGGAGGCTAAAGCAGCTTAGTTTGACCTAACAACCAATCGTGCCAAGCGGCGTCGCCTGAGACAAAAGTGCAGGCTACTCCATACATTTGTGCCAGTACTTCCCCTCCTATAAAGGCAGCTAATGAAACAGTCGCAGTCTAGCTCTTGGACTAATAGTCTGGACCATGATTACTTAGGCATTACCATCTCGGATTTTTTTTCTCAATATCTGTTCTTTAAATAGATTTCCTTGGTTTAATGAAGTATCCCTTCCTAGTTTATGACTGCATAAAACATTCAGTTTCCCGTATTCGTACACCTTAAAACCAACCCCGTCTGTTTATTTTATTGGGCATTTATTGCCTATTTACGATTGTTAGATGTTAATGTTTTTGCGAATTAAATTGCAATTGCTGTTTTGTGGTTTTCAGTGATATTACCTAACGTTTTCACACAAAGTTGTTGGTAACTTTTCTTGTACTACAACGTCTCTTGAAATATCATACAGCCCTTAAGAGGGACATAACATACAGTAAGGAACAAGGTACTTTTATAAGGAGTGTACAGATTTTTAATTGGGTCGGTGGCTCATTTCTTATTACAAACAAAAACCTATTCGTATGTATATCATTGTATAATTGATTAGCTAATTGTGTCTCAGTAAGTGTCCAAGCATGTTCACTAATGTATTCCTACTATTCTGTAACTACCTTTTTATTTTTAACTACTCGTATTTACTAAGATCACGATTTGACCTTGTGGATTGCTGTAATTGGCTTTATATTTTTAAATTTTAAATTGCACATGTAATTATTATAAGCTGTTGTAATCCTGAATAAATAAAAATAAATAAAAAAGTATTATTGTCTATGCTGTAACCCGGGCAATCTCGGCATGTTCCTACATGTTACAGGGCTCTGGTTGTCAATTTCGACTGGAACGTTTTTTATAGCCTGCTATAAACACATTTCACGCTCCGTAATTAAAGAGTCATGTAGTTTAGTAGATGTAATACATAGTTCGAATAATATAACATACAGTTTATCCTTATGGCACTCACTCTCCTTATAAATAAGACAGTAATATAAATAAATAATAATTAATAAATAAATATTGAGAAACAATCTTACACAAATTTGGCTTGTGTTGTGGGTACTAGACGACGATATATGTAATAGATACATATAAAGACTTAAATACAAGAATACATGCATAGGTAACTCAGGAACAAATATTCGTGATAAACACACAAATAAATACCCTGACCTGGATTCGACCCCGGAACCTCCTGCTTCGTAGGCAGGGTTACTACCAACTAGGCTAGGAGGAAGTTAAAGATATTATGATGTTTTGCAGCTCTCCTTAGGCTGGAGTACGCGCGGAGCAGTGGGCACGCCATCGCTGACGTTGTCTTCCTTCACTGTTGGCTTGTACAAAGGAAACCGAGTTGCAGTCAAGAAAATCCATAGGAAGAAGCTAGACCTGAATAAGAAACTTATGTGGGAGATCAAACAGGTACCTACTTATGATTGCCTATGGTCTATTTATTTTTCCCACTAAACTGAATTTAAACCAGGAACTACTTGTAAAGTTTGAAATAAGTCAAACAGATCTGATTCGATGGAATTTGTATTCCAATCGTATTTTACGAATTTCAAACTATTTCATTAGTGAGTGAGTGAGTTAGTAGGCTTTCCCATCATACCTACTTTATACAGTATGTATACTTACGAAAACCATTTCTTGAAACTTGTTGATGGGGAATTGGAGTACATTGCAATCACATGCATTTTACGTGCTAAAATAAATGATTTAAGTAAATGATTAATGGTTTGATATCACTATTAAATGAATTTGTTGAGTACCTTCGGTTTGCATTCGGTTAATGGTCTTTGGTCATCCTATAAAGGTTTGTTTACGTTTTTGATTTGTGAAAGTGCATGCGTGTTTCGTACTGTTGATATGTAACTAGAGGAAACTGATCAAAATGTACGTTGTCATGGGACCTGCTCATGCGGTTTGAATACTGTTAATGAGTAACCTAGGTAATCATATCATCGTATCAATAATAATGGCCGTGGTCACTGGCAACGTACAAGCGATTTTCATGACATTGTTTATTTGTAACTAGGTAGTAATTCAGACATCAACAATTCAACATGCTTTGACGCCTGTCTGTCTGTCAGTTCATAATTTAGGAGATGTCATTTATAAGATGGTAAACAAATAATACAGGGCTGTTGCAAAACATAATAATACATTTTTTTAATAGGTACCTAACGTAAAAGTGTCTAAATTTATATAAAATGCGTAAGTACCAGGATAATTTTTCTGATCTAAACATTAACGGGTTTCATTAAATGCCTTTCTTTAGTTTACCTACTGTATAAATATGTATCTACATCGGTATTTTTGTTTTGGCAGATGCTAAGCTTCTCTAATTTACTGACATTTTCTTACATAGCTTTGAATAGTAGTAGACGATTGAATTTTCTAATTTGTGTTTTTTTTGTTGTTTTTAATAGGCAAGGAATGTGTCGCATGAGAACACAGCACGTTTTATAGGCGCGTGCGTCGACTGCCCGCTTGTGTTCGTCTTGACAGAGTATTGTCCGAAGGGCTCCCTGAAGGACGTCCTCTCCAACGAAGAAATCCAGCTCGACTGGAACTTTAGGACCTCACTCGTCCATGATATTGTGCAGGTAAAACTCTTTGCTGTTAGGCAAGCAACTAAACGTGTCGTACTTTCCTTTGTACAGTCGCCATCAGATATATCGGAGCAGCCAAGGCGCTCACAAATATCTGAACACGCCTCTATTGTCAAGGCGTTAGATATTTTGAACACTTCGGACGCACCGATATATCTGATGTTGACTGTGCAACAGTTCGTAACTAAAATTTAAAATTTACAGCAAGAATGTGCTGCATCAAGTACTTACTTGTGCACTGATAATACTAATACTTGATCTCTCATTACTGCAATATTATTTAAAAAAGTCTGCATTTATTTGCTTTAGTACTCTTCTTAAGGTACTCTTGTACTTTATGTAGTAGGTACAGTCAACCAATTGCAAAACTTTGCTACTATAGGTCTACGTCATAGTGACGCTATACATCAGATTGTAAGAAATCTCTTACTGCTTTTTATTTTGACATGGTTTTAAAGTGACCTTTAATCGGTTTACTGTACATTTGGCACAGGCCTTACTTAAATGTAACCGTCGTCTATGACCAGGGCATGTGCTATCTTCACGGCGGTCTGGGAGCGCACGGCAAGCTCCGTTCTTCCAACTGCCTCATCGATGGGCGCTTCGTATTGAAGATATCCGACTACGGGCCCAACACGCTCTGCACGCCTACTGATCTCATCAAGGACGACACTTATTATTATAGTGAGTGAACTAGTTTGTTTGTTAGTGAGTATTTTAAACAAATTACTGAATAAATAGTGAAACTTCTACTTTGACGAAGGATCTTCAGTTTGAAAACTTAAGAAGGACAACAATCTGTGATTCTGTGAATCAGTTTTTCTGATATAAGATAATATACATATATAAATGAAATCTTTTATGTCCAAAATAATACCTCATAAAAAATGCTATTTTAGTGCCTTAACTAGTCTCCTCAGTATATTTTGTTTACCCTTTTGGCAACGCTGAGTAACTTACAGCGCACAGTAAAAATTCTACTACCTAATTTGGAATTGATGTAATTTTAAAATTAAATCTAAGCTCTTTATAAACTAAACTTTAAAAAATAAAACTAGAACTTTAAAAATTTGAATTGATCTAGTACCAAGATAATGACAGTTACGCCTTGAAAGCAAGTTGTTTTTTTATGGTATAGAACTACTCTGGACAGCACCCGAACTTGTAGCTGCCAGTGTCTACCCTGGAGCTGCGTCGTCGCTAAAGGGCGATGTGTACAGCTTTGGGATTATCCTCGAGGAGATCGTACTACGAGCTGGCCCGTTCCACCATTACACTACCGCTATGACTAACAGAGGTATAATTCACCTTACCCTTCGTTTCTGGATTCACTGCATAATGCGAGCTGGGGCCTTAGATGACGCGACTCAGTTTAGGTCCTAAACTGAGTCACTGCCATAAAACTGAGCACAGTTAAGAACGTAAACTAAATGGCGTTAAGGCGGCATGGTAAGGGCTCTGGTAGCGTCCAATGTCAACCAGGGGTAAAAGCTAAAAGTCCACTTATTCAACTCCGCTGCAAACGTAACTCAACAAGGTTATGGGTAAACTATGGGCTGATTTACTTATTTGTACTCTATAAAATTGGCAGGACAGAAATTAGTGGCAATCGATGGGGCAAGCCTATGTTTTCCTGGGAGCACTTATTTACGACAAAAATTATGAGTAACCAAAGGATAATTCTTCATGGCTGTCATAGATATCAGTATTTTTAGTTTCGGAGGCAGGATCACTACCAGCTTGTACATCTCTTCTCTCATTAGCAGCTTTACGTAAAAATATACATTCTAGAGACGAATTTAAAAACATTCCCCGCGTTTCATTTCTATTACAGATTCAAAAAATTAAAACGTAATCAGTTTCAAAGCGTTTTTTGCCAATTAAAAAAAGTCATGAGTTCTATCCTCGGTTGCGCCAGATAGAGCAAAACATGTGTGTCTAGAAATACCGTCAGGAAAAGGGTCGTCAGTTATTTTAATAATAAATTACACTTTTTTTTTGTCGATCCTTAGAGATAGTGTCCCGAGTCTGCGGGCGGGAGTCCCCACCATTCCGACCGATGGTGATAGCGAACGAGACGGGCGCCGGCCCTGGGGCCAGCACTGCGTCCGACTTGATGGACCTGGCTGCTAGTTGTTGGGCGGAGGCACCCGACGATAGACCTACTTTTGATTTCATTAATGCCAGTCACATCAAGTAAGTATCATTTTGAAAACTTCCCCTTCTTTCCATTGCCTCATATAAGATAGTCGACGACTACAATACCGTCTGTTCATTGCTTATTTATCACGTTATGATTTAGAGTCAAAAATGAACTGTCAAACTTTAGTCTTTTTTTAGACGTCAAGCTTCTATAAAATTATGACGTTTACTTAACACTTTCACAGGCTGTGCTATCAAAATCTAGGAAACTTAGCATAGTTATACTCTAAAAACTTGTTTCCTAGGGGTTACTGCGACAACTTGATGGATGACCTCCTGAGCCGAATGGAGCAGTACGCCAACAACTTGGAGTCACTCGTAGAGGAGAAAACGGAACAATTGTCGCTCGAGAAAAGGCGATCCGAGGAGCTGCTGTATCAAGTATTACCTAGGTAGAGAATATAATTCATTTATATTTAATTTCATCATAACTTACAGTGCAGTAAGCTCTAGTTTCCTGGAAAAGAGTAGGAAAAAAGCAGATAAGTAACAAAAGTGTATAAATATATGCGTCTGAGGAACGGCTTTGAAGGAAAATACATAAAAATATGTTTCTTCTCTCAGGCCTGTAGCCCAACAACTGATGGCCGGCGAGGTGGTCCAGCCGGAGAGCTTCGAATGTGTCACAGTCTATTTCAGTGACATCGTCGGCTTCACAGAACTATGTGCGGGCTCCACCCCCATGCAGGTGGTGGACCTCCTCAATGACCTGTACAGCACTTTCGACAGGATTATAGGCTTTTATGATGTTTATAAGGTATGGTTTTGCTTGACGTTCTAAGTGTTCAAACTCAGTGACATTGTCCTCTTTATCGAACTCTGTGCAGCTTCCACTCAATGCATGTGGTGGACCTCCTCTACAGCACTTCAGCAGGATTATAGACTTTTATGATGTCTAAAAGCCTATAATTCTGTCGAAAGTGCAGGTAGAGTGTGAAGAAGAACGCCGAGATAGAATATCGTGAGGGAGAACCCAACTTTGTTGGAGAGACGAAATCGGTAAGAGGGCGCGGCCATGTTGAGAGAATGGGAGAGGATCGTGCCTTGAAATGAGCGTACATTGGTCACAGCTCACACAGTTCGCCACAGGTACCGTTGGAGAGATCAGGTCGACGAGCTTGACGATCTTCTTCGGCGACATAGTCGTTTTACCGAACTGTGTAGCCTCTACCCTAATACATGTGGTGTTCGTACTCCTCGACCTGTAGATCATTTGCAATAGGACATTAGAACCTTCAAGTATAAGGTAAGATTTTGATTGACGGTCTACTTTCGTGATTTATTCAGCTGCAGACATATAATCTTATCAGAAAATACACTGATTACTTAATACTTCACCGCATATTCCATCATAATATTTTTAAAACGACAGCGTTCAAAATTACATAAACTGTCTGTACCACTGTGTTATGTACTACATGTAGTCCATTTGGCAGAATCACAGGCCCAAAAGTATACTCTCCCTAAAATGTTCAATATTCTAAACTGAATGTAGAAAGTCTACTTTACATAATTGGATATGCCGCCGCATAAAGCAAATGGAAACACGATTTTGTATAAAAATGCAAAATTAAGTTTTGCGACTTTACTCGAGATTTTCATGCAAATCGTCTACTTCGAGTTATTTATTTATTTATTGAAAAATTCAACAGCGTGTACCTACAGAAAATTATAGTATGAATACGTGATGTACCTAATGTTAGCAATGTTTAATGAAATTGGAACGTCTTGAAAGTGTGCTTATTTTTAATTCATTGTCTCTAATCAATTGATTATATAATTGTTAATCTATACAGGTTGTTTAAATTAAATTAGTAGTTATTTTATACATGGAGCTAATTAGAATACCAGTGTCTTTGAGAAATTAACTTAATTTAAGCTAAAGAATGCACCCTTGAATTTAAAGCAATTGCTCAAAAACACGTTGTATAAATACCTATATAGATGTTTTATTAAAAATCATATTCTCTTAGTTAAAAAGGCGTATAAGTCGTAAGAACTGCGAAGATACTCATGTAATTATCAAGAAAACAGACAGTAAACTACGGAACCCTATAATAAGCGTGGTCCGACATGCTCTTGGCCATTTTTTGTTTTAACCTATTGTAGATATTTTTTAACCTGACATATTGAGTTTCTAGTTACTAGCAAGACCGTAAAAAGAAAATGTCATTCTTTATTTCGTCCCCGTAATATTACCTACATTACGATTCAAGTGCGAATAGGAAAAATACGCAATGAGTGGCGATAGAATAAAACACGACCGAAGGGAGAATGTCGCAAATCGATGTATTCGCACATGTATCGTACGACGTTTTACGATACGCAATTCTCTTTTAATTTTTAACGCCGGCACATAAAGTGCCCCATTATCCCACTAGTGCGGTAATGTAGCACCATATGTACTGTAGATTAATATTACTGTAACTTACACGTGTCCAAAAGGCACCTAAACAGAAGTATGTGAACTCAAAACTTGACTACTTATTAACCTCAAAGTGAGGTGACCCTTGTCCTCTGGCAGTTTGATGACGGTCGTAAAGTCATAATATGCCCGTCAATCCGTTCATAAAGGTCAGATTTTTGCCAGTAAAGTTTAAAGCTTAATCATAATCGGCTTTCTAAGGATTATACGCCCTGGTAAACACGTGCACATTCAACTGCAGAGATAAGGGAAGGCATACAAAGTTGATATGCAGGATCTATGTATTCGGCAGGCAACCCCTTAAATCCCGGCCTATGTAGTAGTGTACTAATTTACAAATTGTACAGTATTTCTATTTTCTTATTCTCCCTCAGCAATTCCAATCAATTTCCGAATACAAACAAATAAATAAATAAATATTGCTGGACAATTTTACACAATTTTTTTTTATGGGAAGGAAAAATCCGTTATGGATACGTCTGCACCGCAGGGACAGTGCAGAAGTTATGTCGGAGTCTCACCGACTAAAAAACCCCCCTTTTTCCTCTTCGACGCAATTAGGGTGGCTCTGGGATCTCGATAGAACTCGCCAGTGCCACCCTTGCGTCACGCCTCAGGGTTCCCCCTTGTTTTAGGACGATGGCAGTCCCTAGCTGCCATCGTCTACGACCCCGAGGACTCCTTTTAGTCGCCTCTTACGACAGGCAGGAGATACCGTAGCCGTATTCTAATGCCCGGGCTACAGGGTGCACACAAATCGACCTAGTCCCGCGGTAAGATCAATAACGCATGTATTGTGTGTACTAGATAGATTCATATAAATACTTAAATATATAGAAAACATCCATAACTCAGAAACAAATATTAGTGATAAACACACCAAAATCGTCAAATAGAAAACATCCATAACTCAGAAACAAATATTAGTGATAAACACACAAATAAATGCCCTGAGTAGGAATAACCCTGTACCTCCTGCTTCGTAGGCAGGGTCACTACCAACTAGGCTAGGAGGCCGTTACGAGATTCCATGTCCTGAACCAAGTAGGTACTTTATTGTTAACAAAAGCTCAGCACCGTTATAACTCGACAAGCTGAATTTATCAACTAAAGCGAAATAAATAAATAAAAAGCTTTATATAGCGGGCCTGTTAAATTATAACACACGTGTAGAGAAGAAACGTTTATTGTTTACATCAACACGGTAAATTAAACAAGAGTCCACTAATATGTTCACAGTTTTACAATACACTAATATGTTTACATCACGGTCGTAGGACAAAATGTGCGCGTGCGGTTCGCGTCGTGGCTACTCGCTACCAAATCCCGCGCGGCGCTAACCGTCGCTGCGCGGTGTGACAATAATGGCGGTGTGCGCACATGCCAGCTTAGGTTGACCCGCGGCTTAATCCGTTAGGAAGCGAGCCGGGGGTCTGCCTCTGTTGGTCCTACTCGGGAGTCGCCGCGAAGGCGTGCTATTACTACCATCTCCCTCTAATGCACGCACTGAATGCGTGCTGTCCCTGTCACACGCTATATACTCCCCCTCGAGTTCATGAGGACGCCCTCGTCCATGGACTCGCACAGAACTCTTATCACGGTTACATGGACGTCCTCTATTTCGTTTAGGCACTACAGGAGAAGGAAGCACTTCATCTCTACTATTAAAACGAACGAGTTGAGAAGCGTGATACTTGCCGAGTATTTCACCAGGTGAGTTAGAATTAGCGACCAGGTAAGTTGTAGGACTAACCTTTTTAACGACAAGGTAAGGACCATCTCTTTTCGGAACAAACTTGGCCGAGACGTTCTTTGCGGCATTGCTAAGAACGTGTGACGTAATGAGGACACTATCCCCAACGTCGAATATTTCACCTGGCTGACGAGACTTGTCAGCCTGTTCCTTACGCCTGTCTTGCTGAGCTTCCACTCGATCTCTTACCGCTGATAGAGAACTGATAAACGAGCGAAGATATGGCGTTATCTGCGGAACAAAGTTTTCCTTATCAAGAACGGCTCTTAAGTCATAACTAACCTCTAAAGGCGATCTCATCTGACGCCCGAACATGAGGTATGCCGGAGTAGCACCAGTCGCTTGACATACGGCGCTGTTCATGGCAAACCGGATCACACCCAGCTTTGCTGGCCAGGTTGTGTGGTCGTTTCCAACCAACTGTCCAAGCTGAGTTTTAAGATCCCTGTTCTTACGCTCGGCCGGATTCGCTTCAGGGTGGTAGAGCGGCAGGAGGTTCTGGCTGATTCCGAGAATATACATGCACTGTTGCATGACGGCTCCCACAAACTGAACCCCATTGTCCGAAACTATCCTGCGGGGAAAACCATACCTGAGGAAATACTCTTCTACAAGAGTACGTGCGCAGGCTTCAGAAGTAGCGTCTTTTAACGCGTAAAGTTCTACCCACCGTGTAGCGGTATCCTCTACCAAGAAAATCCAGCGTTCTCCCTTTTCTCCTTCCGGTAAGGGACCAAACAAATCAATGGCTACAACCTCATTGCGTTGACTAAGAACCGGAGTTTGGAGAAGACCGGACGGCTTCTCATTAGACGCTTTGTAGCGCTGACAGGACACACAACTTTTTATGTAGTCAGCGATGATACGACGCATCCCTGGGAAGAAAAAGCGTTGCGAGATCTTGTGAAAGGTCCGCTCAATCCCCTGGTGCCCCGATAACGGAGAATCGTGGCATTCCTTTAAGATGTCAAGATGGAGCGAGACTGGAACCACCAGCTGAGGCTCTTCGCTATCAACATCGGGATTGTACCTATACAAGACGCCTTGTTGCATGAAGTATCCTCTTTCGGACCAACGCTTTGCTCCAACGGCTGCAGCATCTGATGTACTCTCTAATTCTGTTATAATCTTTTCCAGATCCGGGTCATCAAGCTGGGCACGTCGTAAGTCTGTAGGGCTGCGAGCAGGTAAGTCTATAACGACTGCACACACACCACACTGATCCTTACTCACCTCTTCACAGGCAGGACGGCTGAGCGTATCGGCGACCACATTCGCTTTACCCGGAGTATATTCGAACTTAATGTTAAAGGCCTGTAGTTTCAACGCCCATCGAACCAACCTTCCTGAAGGTGATTTTAAGGTAAGCAGCCACTTTAACGGCTGGTGGTCGCTACCTACCACGACAGGATGACCCTCGATATACCCTCGGAAGCGCTCCACAGCCCACACGACCGCAAGAGCCTCGCGTTCCACAGTGCTGTAATTCCTTTCGGCTGGCGTGAGTAAACGGCTGGCATACTCGATAGGGCGTTCGTCCTTACCTTCACCTTGCAACAAAACTCCACCGAGAGCGTAGTTGCTAGCGTCGGTTCTTAGGATGAACGGCTTCTGATAATCAGCCTGGATAAGGATAGGAGCTGAAGTCAACCGCTTTTTTAACTCCTCAAAAGCTTTCATCTGTTCTTGACCCCACATCCATACCTGGTTCTTCTTCATCAGGCGGGTCAAAGGTTCAGCAACAGCGGAGAAGCTGGGAATAAACTTACGGAACCATGAACAGGTCTGCAAGAAAGTCCGCAAGTGTCGCAGCGTAGAAGGTGCCTTCATGTCTAAGACTGAACGGACTTTGTCATCATCTGGCGAAATACCGTCTTGCGAGATAACATGACCTAGGTACTTTACCTTCTCCCGTGCAAAGACACACTTCTCTCGATTAGCGCGAAGACCAAACATCCGCAGCCTTTCAAACACCGCGCGAAGATCCGCAAGATGCTGAACGAACCCTTCTGAAATAACGAGCAGATCGTCTTGGTACGCCAGCAAGGTCACATTCTGGAGCGAAGATCCTGAGCGGAGCCTGTCAATGAGCCGCTGGAAGGTGGACGGAGCATTCTTAAGCCCGAACGCCATACGCTTAAAGCGATACGCACCAAACGGTGACACAAAAGCAGTCTTGTCGCGGTCCTCAGGCCTGACAGACACCTGCCAAAACCCACTGCGCATATCGAGCGTACTCATGTAGCAGTTCCTTTTTGTTGACTGGACGAGCTCGTCGATCAACGGCATCGGGTAGACATCCGTCTTGGTAACAGCATTAAGCTTACGATAATCTACACAAAAACGAACCTTACCATTAGCCTTGGGGACCAGGAGAGCCGGAGACCCCCACGGAGACTCGCACTCCTCTATGATGTCGTCCGCTAACATCTTCTCTATTTCCGATCGCATCAACTCTTTCTTGGCAGGCGTGACACGGTAAGGCGGCACCGCAATCGGCGGATGGTCGCCCGTGTCTATCCTGTGCTCGGCGAAAGGAGTTGGTGCTCCCCCTGGCTCAAACAGGTCTTTATTTTCAGTGAGCAATCGGGCAAGCAACTCGCGTTGTTGCGCGCTGAGTGAAGTGGCTTCGTCCTCCCTAAGCGCCTCTAAAGCAGCAACACACAGAGTTGGAGGTGACACACTTTCAAACTCTAATGTATACTTTTGTTTACTATTGTCACCAAAATGCCAAAAATCTTTGCCAAAATCAACGTTTATATCAAAACTTTTAAGAAAATCTATTCCTAAAAGGGAATCATTACCAGTGGCTTCAGGAAAAATCACGAAATTTATTTTCTTTGTTTTATGTTTCAGTGTCACCTCCACCTCCGCAGTAAGTACAGGCCTTTCCCTACTGACACCGTCTGCCAACTTAACAAGTCTTGTTGACGACACTAATGGGTGTCCCTTACTTTGCAAGAAGGAGTATAAGGTGTGACCGGCAACACTAGTTTTAGCCGCTGGATCAACCAGCGCAGTTCCATTCGCACCATGAATTTTTATTTTCAGAATAGGCCGGCGAGAAAGTTTAACATTGCTGACCTGGTCGCAACCAGGTTGAGAAACATTGACATTATTACAAGAAGGTAAAACATTGTTAACATCAGAGACATTTACATCATCAGAAAACAAAGTTTGTACATAACTAAAATCCCCCACGGCACGCGTAGGGTTACCTCCACAGTGCGCAGGCGAAGGGTTAACGGTCGGCGCGGTGCTTGGCCCTGGCGCGGTCGCTAAGCCCGCCGTGCGCGCTGTTATTCCGCTACAGACAGCGCGTGTATCACGTACTCGTGACGACTCGCGAACGCGCGCCGGACTTTCGTTGAGCCGTGCATCGGGACTTTCGCCGTGCCATGCACGCAACTCCGCGCCATCGGACGGTAGTGATGCAGGTTTCGACGAGTCGAGGCCGCTCAGCGCGCCTTCGCGCTGGATAACGGCGTCACCGACGTGACAGGGTACTAAATCAACCGCATTGAACGACAACCCCGAACCCGAGTTGCAATTTGAGCACTTTGACCTAATAACATTCGGGGCACCGCAACCGTAACACTTCACTTTCTCAACGACTTTATCTACTACGCACTTTTCACTTTTGTCACTTTTACCATTTAACTTTTCACAGTTGTCTTTGTTGTGGCCACTGCGACGACAGTAAATACAAAACAAACGACGTGGTTTGTCATCAACTCTAACAGACGAACTCCGCGACGTTGCAGCACTCTCGATGGCGGGCGCGGCGGCGGCGCGCGCCGTGGGCGGCGTGGCAACGCCGCTCCCGCCGCTCGCGCGCGACCTTGCGCCGCTAGCGCGATTCGGAGACACGCTCTCACGTACCGGCGCGCGATTTTCCCTTCGCGCGTCTTCTATGCTCTGGCAGTTCTTTAGTAACTTGTCGAATGAGTCTATAGTTTCTCTTTTTAGCCTTTTCCTTATTCGACGATCTAACAAACCGAAAACCATGTCTATCTGCACTTTTTCGCTGAGATCTTCTGGTGGCAACTTTGCCAGTAATGCCCTGGCCCTCGAAACGAATCGCTCCGTGGATTCCTCGCCCTGAACCAACGAGAAAAGCTCCGTGTAGACGATAAAAGGTGGGCGGCGCTCGCCGAACGCATTTCTTAGCTTGTCGAGCGCGTCGTCCCACGTCCTTACTTGTTTCTTAACGCCTTGCCACCAGACACCCGCGTCCTTGGTCAACAGCAAGGACAAACCTAGTAGCGCGTTGTCGTCGGTGATGTGTACGCACGACTTGTAGCTTTCGATGCAATCGATGAAGCTTTCCAAATGCTCCTCCTTACTGCCGCTGTAGCGCGCCGTACACTGAGCAAAGTTTCCATTTACTGCAGCAAACGTAGCAGCAGCGGCGACGGCCGCAGCCGTGGCGTCGGCTTGCGACGGGGTTGAAGACCGCACCTCACGAAGCAGTTGCTGACAAAACTCATTTTGAGTCTGTTGTAAGGTGGTCAACATTGTCGTCAGGGTTTCGTGATTCAGCGTAACGCTCGCACTCTCGTTAACTGAATCCGTATCCTCCTGTGACCCCGGCGAGAGTCTATCCCGACGTCGACGTGGAGGCATTTTTAAAACAAGTCACCGTCACAATCACTATATAGGTATAGGTAGGTAGCACTTCGCGAACGACTATCGAACATTCAAGACCCACAAACGTTGGGCGGCCAGAATATAGCGGGCCTGTTAAATTATAACACACGTGTAGAGAAGAAACGTTTATTGTTTACATCAACACGGTAAATTAAACAAGAGTCCACTAATATGTTCACAGTTTTACAATACACTAATATGTTTACATCACGGTCGTAGGACAAAATGTGCGCGTGCGGTTCGCGTCGTGGCTACTCGCTACCAAATCCCGCGCGGCGCTAACCGTCGCTGCGCGGTGTGACAATAATGGCGGTGTGCGCACATGCCAGCTTAGGTTGACCCGCGGCTTAATCCGTTAGGAAGCGAGCCGGGGGTCTGCCTCTGTTGGTCCTACTCGGGAGTCGCCGCGAAGGCGTGCTATTACTACCATCTCCCTCTAATGCACGCACTGAATGCGTGCTGTCCCTGTCACACGCTATATTTATTTATTTCTGGTTGAATTATCTCCCTCTCTCATGAAAACATTCTTTGTAACGGTGATATCATAGAAACATTAAATTTATATTTATTTGGGTTGATTCTTTATCAAAATCTTTATTACATTTTGGACGTTACAGCCTAGATGATAAAGGCTTTATTTAAAAGTTGTTTTGTGGAAACTCGATCATCTCAGATAACTTCATCAATGGAACGTAACCAATATAAAATTAGGTTATTGGGTCGTTGTGGTTAAACTGTAGCAAAACAAAACGATAAATTAACGTAACGACAGACCATGACGTATTTTAACTGCAAATATTGGTGATTTCTGAGTAACTTATAAATGTATGCATTTTATGCGTTTTCTATGCAAAACAGTACATGTGAAATGGTTATAGGACAGAATATTGTTTAAGATAAGTTAGGAGTTAGGTTTCGTGACGCTGTACATCTATGTATGTTTAAATCACAGAGAGGTTACCATGGGCTAGCGTTGAAAAAGTCTGGAAGAAATCCGATATTTTCCCTGACGATTCGTTTTTTTTGGATTCTTTAGGAAAAAATCATTGAAAGTATCCGCTCTAATTTTCAACTCTAAATCAATGAATATTAGGTATAATTTACACCTACAATAGGGCTACATCGATTACATTGAGGAAGAAACAATTGTAACAGATGAAAGGAGTGACAGTGATAGTGACATTATTTATTTCTTAAAAAAACCGAAATCTGCGGAAAAAAAACGGAAGTTAAAAATTATATTTTTTCCGGAAGTGTCAACGCTATATACCTACATAAAAGATACGCTTAAAAGTTTAAGAGCATGAAAGAAAGAGTTGATACGCTAGGATTGTGGTCGAAAAAACCTAAAAAAATATGTGAGTAGTCTGTAACATTTTGATTGTATTTAATCGTATGGCGTGATACAAATAGTTATAACTATTTTTCTAATATTTTGATTACTTACGCTTTTGTAAATCTTTAAATCATAATATCATCTTTTAAGTTGTATCATTTTGTATAGTTTATCAAACCTAAGGGAATATGGTGTACAGCTCACACAGCCTCTAGTTGTAGAAGTGTTGCTCCAAATAGTTACTTTTATTACTTAGACTATGATCCATATATTTGGTAGCCCAGGGAGTAAGAGCAAAACTAAGAGACAAAGTTTTTCAAATAAATATTTTCTTCGAGTTGCAATAATAATAAACGTAAATATTAAATGTTTATGTCACGACTTTTCAATATCTCTAAGAGAAGAAGCGAGGGTCTTTATAGCAAAAGATATAAAAGTCAAGTAACTACTTCAATATGGCCTCCTCCATTGATTTTTATTACATTGTGAAATAAACAGAGTAATTTCATGATGGACTAGATACAAATCAACAAATTGTGAAGTACTTATTAAATCTTATGTACCTACTTGTAATACGTTTGCTAACAGTACCTACCACCCTACTTCAATATGAAACATGAACTTTACTTTACAATAATGGTACTAATTTGTTATGTATCAGATCTGCTTAAGGACATAGTTGGCATTGTACTATGATTAAAACACAATTTTTTCAAAATATAAATAAATAAATATACCGGGACAATCTTACACAAATTGACCTAGTCCTACGGTAAGCTCAATAAGGCTTAAATATTGAAATTATAATCGCGAATGAATTCTATAATATCGTGAAATCCGTAGGTGGAGACAATAGGCGACGCATACATGGTAGTCTCCGGTCTGCCAGAACGCAACGGAGACCAGCACGCGAGGGAGATCTGTTTAATGGCGCTAGCGATAGTCGAGGCGGTCCGAAGCTTCGTTGTGCGACATCGGCCTGCACACCGCTTAGAGGTAATCATTATTACATAATATCCGGTCTGCCAGAACGCAACGGAGATTAGCACGCTCGTGAGATCTGTCTAATAGCACTAGCAATAGTTGAGAGACTTAAGACGAGGAGGTGAAAAGCTATGTCCATTCAGTGGGTGGCGCTTGTCACACACTTTTTTCTGCTTTTCGACATGGCATGCAACCTCTACGGATGTCAGGAGGGGCGACGGCCTGCATATCGACTCGAGGTAATCATTATTACAAGGTGTTTGGTCTGCCAGAATACATTGGAAACCAGTACGCTCGGGAGATCTGTGTGGTGGCGCTAGAGGTACACATTCATCATCATCATCATTTCAGCCGAAAGACGTCCACTGTTGGTCATAGGCCTCCCCCAAAGATTTCCACAATGACCGGTCCTGCGCCACTCGCATCCAGCGGACTCCTGCGACCTTCACTAGGTCATCAGTACACCTTGTGGGGGCCTACCCACGCTGCGCCTTCCGGTACGCGGTCGCCACTCGAGAACTACACATTACACATTATTACATTACGAGAGGGTACACATTATTACGTAGTAATCTGGGGTCTGCCAGAACGCAACGGAGACCAGCATGTATCCACTTAAACCAATGAGTTAGGTATTTAGAATGTACGAAAAATCGTTTCATATTAACCAGACGCTATTTAGTGACGGAAAGCATCGTGAGGAAACCCGACTTATTCCAATAAGGCATAGTCTACGCTTAGTGGACGTCTTTCGGTTGAAATGATGATGATGATGATGATGATGATAGTCTACGCTTTGCGTATGGAAGGTCAGATGGCAATCGTTTTCGTAAAACTGGGGATTAGGTATCTACTCGTAAAGCCTGGGATTCCCTAGGCTTTCTAGCCCATGACAAGCCAGGAAACCACCAGGAAGAAGAAGAATGGAGGCTAGCATGCTTTACAGACCTATTTCATGACCAGGGCCCGTAATTTTCATGCCGGTTTCATCATAATGACGTATATAAAACACACAGGATGTTTTAATACGAAATGAGTTAATCACAGATAAAGTATGAGTATATCAACATTCGATTCTAACGTCGAACGTAATAGCTTTGACACTATTCAATGACAACATTATTAATTCTAACGTAAAACCTAAAACATGATGAATGAAGCTTGACGTCATTTGTCTGTCATCGGCATGAAAATTACGGGCCCTGCTCATGACGCTAGCAATATTTGAAACGGCCCGTATTACACAAATAATCTAGTAAAAAGCAAATTTGTTTTTGACGCAGGTCCGAGTAGGCGTGCACTCCGGGCCGGTTTGCGCGGGTGTGGTGGGGGTAAAGATGCCCCACTACTGCCTTTTTGGGGATACCGTCAACACGGCGAGCCGAATGGAATCCACTGGACAACGTAAGTCATTGATTTATACTGACGGAACCTGAATATTATTTTACGGAATCGGTAAACACTGGAGCATTTTATCAATCGGTTGTCAACAGATATACCTATATTATTAAAATATATAGGGGAGAGCGGGGATAAACGTAGCAGCGGGTCGAACGTAACAAAGGTTCTGTAGAGCCTATCAAAATGCCTGATAGTTATGTCCCAGATGAAATAAATAAATGAAGTCCCTGCTTATGACCAAGAGTCGTGCGTGTGGCGCCGTCTCTGCGTGCGTAGCCAAGATGCCAATCGCTCACGCTCAGAAGTGTATCGTAGTTATCTCTCTCTATGGGTAGCTCTACACTCTACCTTTTTAGTGTGACAAAGACAGTAGCGTTTCGATTGCGACTGAGCGTTAGCGATTGGCATCTTGGCTACGCACACAGGTCTAATTAGAGGACAAAACCTGATTCAGGCCACGAAAGATACATTTTTAAGCTTGACTTATTTAGCGTTTCTTTGGTATTGGGATAGTTATATATAAAAGGTAATTTCGTGAATAATTTGTTTTACTTCCGAATCTTCGAATGTTTGTCAAAGTTATCGAACATAGTATACGACGTCCTACTTTGGAAGTTAATTAATATTAATTTTGTTTAGCTATTTGATAGAAATGATGGGATATCTTAGTTTGGAACAACATATTACCTATTAGCAAGAGAAGCAAGATACTTGCTAATTTTAATCATGCGACTATAACTTATGATATTCGATATCTAATAAATCTTCGCTAATAAAATAAACCTAACGTTCAACGAACTTCAGAGAAAATTTCACATTAGTCTCGACGGATATCTATTAATAAAACCTGTTGTAAATATCCAATATTAATATTAATTCCTGACTTTGAGATATTAATAACTCATTGAAAGTTATTTATTAGGAAAGGGAAGTTTCTTGAGATAATAAATTACCTATTACATTTGAAAAGTTAAATTTATACAATATTGTCTCGCGATAATATTACGTTACTACCCGCGGAGAAAAGTTTTGTTAGATCTTGCGGTCTCTATATTTATTAGTGTAAAAAATCCATGCTTGGATAGTAGTTAGGTTAGGTAATTTATTGTCTATGTCAAACATTCAAGCGACCATATGGCAGAAAACATAATTTAACTAAAGCTTCTGTTAACTTTTTTATGAATAAAGCAGTTCTTCTTTTTCTTTCGTGTCGATATTCCTTAGATTACTGATGCCCAATAGACAGCGATGTTGACAACCCTACAGTTGTAGAGCTTGACAACCACAGGCTGTAGATTTATTTATTTATTTATGTGCGTCCCCTTTTTTCCGAGTGAAAAAAATAGGGAGGCATATAAAGAAAATAAAAAATCTACCGCAGCCTGTGGTTGTCAGACAAAATATTTATTGTCTCTCTTTAGCACTCCGCATCCACCTAAGCGAGAGCACTCGCGCGCTGCTCGACCAATGGGGCACGTTTGTCGTCGAGCGCCGAGGCGAAGTGGAACTCAAGGGCCGGGGCCGAATGCTGACCCATTGGCTGCTCCACTGCTCCGAGCCTGAAGCCCGACCTCTGGCATCGGGGCCGCAGCCGCCACCGCAGTATCCAATCCTGTTTCCAGCGCTGCCGCCGGCTATGCCGCAGCATATCCCATATTTGGTGGTCGAGACGCCAACGTTAGCTGCTTAAAGTGCTGTCTGGTAATGTGAATGTTCCTTCTCCACTGCCCTGAAGCCCGGCCTCTGGCCTCGGGGCCGCCGCCACCGCCGCAGTAGGTACCCGATTCTGTTCCTGGCGGTGTCGCCGTGTTTGGTGGTCAACAGACCGACGTTATCTGCTTCAAGTGTTGACGGGGGTGGCCCTCTACATCCCTAACAATTTTTGTCCTAAAATCACTTGCCCTAACCGTTTTGTCCTAATGGGCATTAGCTCTAACGATCTATTGCCATAACAATTATTTTCCATAACGTAATGGTTGCCCTAAAACTCATTTGCCCGAAGCATTTTTGGCATAACATCAATAACCCTAATGTGTTTTGGCATATTCATCGCGATCCCTAATAACGTTTGTCCTCATATCTCTTGCCATAACTATTTTATCCTAACCGGCATTAGTCCTAACAATCAATTGTCATAATAATTATTATCCATAATGTAATGATAAGTAGTCCTAAAACTCATCTGTTCGAAGCATGTTATCATATACATACGCAGTCTTGTACCAGTTTTAACCATACGATATTTTAGTTGGACTGTACCAAAATTATAAGTTTTAGTCGAAAGTGGTGTAATTATGACATATATTTGAAATAATTTTTTTTAAGCTATTGCATAGCTTCTATCGCGGGCCTTGAGCGCGGGGACCGAATCCAGAAATTCCGTAACGAAAAAAAACCTGACGCTCCCCACTCCGACGGACCGAAACCGACTTTATTTACTTTGTTACAAAGTTCTTTATCGGGGAAAGGATATATCTCCATACGAATGTCGCTAAGTGTCATATTCTATACAAAATATTGAGGACAGTAGCCCTTATTACCAGAGATACGGCGATGTCAAATGTCAAAATAAACACTATTATTTTTTCCCGCCAGAATCAAATATGTTAAATCGATTTTGTAATCGATGCATAATATACTGGCTGGATCGAATTAAAGGCAAAAGGCGCCTAATTTTTTATTTAGACTGCGAATCGTTTTGTTTTTTTAATCGATACCTTAGTGCAAATGCAAAGTCGTACTAAGTACCATTTTAAATTTGTGAATTTAGCACGTTAGTGCACAACGGAATAAAGTGGAAATTTCATTGGCATAAGAAATATTAGTACCTACAAAGAAGTAGAGTATCGAAATATGCCTTTGTCTTGTTTATCAAATATTTTCTATTGGTATATTAGATTTGTTCCTTATTGTGATAATCACAAAGGTGATATTGCTGCGTGCTGTAAATATTTTGTTTGTGGTGTTCGAAGACGATGAATACCGTATGTTTTTCGCCTATAAAAAAGCTCTCTTTCACTGCAGACGAAAATGTACCCAAATTTATTTTAAGTTTTTAAGCTATTGCATAGCTTCTATCGCGGGCCTTGAGCGCGGGGACCGAATCCAGAAATTCCGTAACGAAAAAAAACCTGACGCTCCCCACTCCGACGGACCGAAACCGACTTTATTCACTTTGTTACAAAGTTCTTTATCGGGGAAAGGATATATCTCCATACGAATGTCGCTAAGTGTCATATTCAATACAAAATATTGAGGACAGTAGCCCTTATTACCAGAGATACGGCGATGTCAAACGTCAAAATAAACACTATTATTTTTTCCCGCCAGAATCAAATATGTTAAATCGATTTTGTAATCGATGCATAATATACTGGCTGGATCGAATTAAAGGCAAAAGGCGCCTAATTTTTTATTTAGACTGCGAATCGTTTTGTTTTTTTAATCGATATCTTAGTGCAAATGCAAAGTCGTACTAAGTACCATTTTAAATTTGTGAATTTAGCACGTTAGTGCACAACGGAATAAAGTGGAAATTTCATTGGCATAAGAAATATTAGTACCTACAAAGAAGTAGAGTATCGAAATATGCCTTTGTCTTGTTTATCAAATATTTTCTATTGGTATATTAGATTTGTTCCTTATTGTGATAATCACAAAGGTGACATTGCTGCGTGCTGTAAATATTGTTCGAAGACGATGATCACCGTATGTTGTTCGCCTATAAAAAAAGCTCTCTTTCACTGCAGACGAAAATGTACCCAAATTTATTTTAAGTTTGTATTGTTCAGTAGTGTCATAAACAAACAGAAATTAAACTTAAGTACATATTTGTCACTACTGACGAAAGTGCACAAAAAATACATAACTGTGTTTTTAGGAAATTAGTTGAAAAGTGACCAATGTGCCGGGATCCATTAAATCTATGTAAATATGATATGTTTAATGCTGTCATAAATTTGATAATAAATAAAATCCCACTAATATTATAAGCGAAAAAATTTTAGAGGGTTTTTGAAAGTTGCAATAGAGTATTAAATTTAGTAAATTGGAAGTTGTATTTATGCAATGTGATTTAAAAATGTCGATAGCGTGATGTAAAACATTTGCAATTAATGCAAACTTCATAAGTTTCAAATACTTTAAACGTGTACTACTACGTGATTTCCCGTTTAAGAAGCATATTACGGTAAATTTAAGTTGATTAATTCCAACAGTTATTAATAATGTTCAAAAATCCAAAAAATATTTTAATTCAGGTACACTGGCGCCATCTATTTGCTTAGATATGAAGTAAGTGAATATGCCACGACAAATTCATGGTTTTATGGCAATATTTTGCTAATCAGCAGAACTTATTTTAAATAAAATTGTGCCACATTTAATACGTTTATCGGAAGAAATGGGCACAAAGGCATAAAAGGTACATTTTCCCGTTCATATTATGTTTATTACACTGCCATCTATATATTACACGTAGAACTACTTAAGAGCTGTAGGTATCTAACTGTTTCGTTCTAAGGAAACATACTAAGCCGCGAAGTCTTCTAGATTTGTTTGATGGCGCTGTTAACAGTTTAGTAGGTTTTGTCAAACAAAATCTATGAAATGAAATGGGTAACCTAATGGTATAAATTGAATATACTGAAAAATTAATCACAGCCAGTTACTTAAAAACTGAATTACATATAAAAAAAACCCAAACACAAGTCTTATTATAATAACCCGTATTTCGCCATTCTTGGTGCAAAAGAGCCCAGAACACAAGCGGCATTTCCATGCTGGATGGCTACGGACAACCTTGGATCGGGCTCCTCTCCCTTTTGTCTGAGTCGACGGCTTATGTCATGCAGAACAATTTGGGTTCCCCCAAAGCAGCCCGCAGTCTCCACTACCAAAGGTATGAACATGTATTGTATCCATGTCCTACAGACCTAAGTTGGTTATCCACGAATGTCATCTGATAATGATTATGCTATAAGTTCATGAAAAGACAAGTTGCATGGATAGCGCGACGGTGATTGCTGTCAAATGTGAGTAACTGTATAGAATTATCAGAAATTTACACACAAATGTAACAATGTGTTGGCCTATTACGTAAGTATCCCGCTATCCGTTTGGGATCTTATCTTAGAAGGGAGCGCACACTAATGCCGCTTCGCCGCCGCTAAAGTTTCGGCAGAGGGCTCCTGCCACGTGGGAAGTGCGAGTAATATGGGTAGTCGAAAATGTGCTGACGCATGTAGCATCCCACACCAAACACCGCCCCGTCTCCCATAGCACCAGCGTCACTCCATCTTCCTATCACTGCGCCTAAACTCAGTGGCTCCAGAACGGAATGAACAGCCGCTGACTGACAGACCTCAGGACAATATCATTGAGGCTATAGTGACAGATACGCGGAATCCAACCACTACAAAGAAGGCAACTCAATGTATAATATGGCTAAGCTTAGATTTTTTCGTATGATTACTATACTTAAAAGGCTAAAAATTACTGAATATGCACAACTTGATGGATTAGGATGGCACTTATTACAGTTCTATCTATATGCCACTAAACGAACTAGGTATCGCCTATATCCTCCTTAAATTGATTTGATTAAAATTATTTTAACTTTGCGCAAAAACATTCTTAGATCATGTCGTTAGATTTAGATACATTTTACTTGGCATCTATTTTATTTTTGTTGTCAAGCAAACTGATGTTGCGTTAGTGAAGCAGTCACAAAACCAGAGCACGGTTTCTTCAATTAAATTTTGGACAAATTTCCATGCTATGCTAAATTGTAAAGATGAACTCTTATCTGTTACCATTTCAAAGTAAATTAAAAACGCTGAACGGATTAAGGTGAAATTTGGTATAGGGATGTTTTGACTCCTAGGAAAGGACAGGATAGTTTTTGTTACGGAAATCATCCTATATAGAGGTGCAAAGCGGAAAGAAAGCAAGTGAAATAGTCAATTCAATACTGTGCATTGCACTTTTTTACAGTAGTTTTGTTTTTATCTTATGTTGAGTAGGTACATGCGAATAAAGGCCTATGCCGAACCTATCATAGGATCGTCCTTGGATAAGACATATATACTTACCTACTACCTAATGAAAGTTTATATGCGCGACGTAATTATTTTGGTATCCTCGCAATGTTTTTCTTCACTGGGAAGTAAGTTGTAATCAGGTATCGAATGGCATTCCATGGGTTAAATTCAGTGAGCTTAAGACATTGTTTTAAACTGTGATCAAAAACACTCGGCCTTGATTACTTATTTAATTAAAAGATACGAGTAATTTATGTAAACTTGGACGTACTTTTTACCATATCTACAAAGTATTCCAACCACTGAAAGATTAATATGTGGTAGATACAAAGAGACATACAGCTGTACAAAAATGCTGCTGATTCGATTAAATGCGTAATCGGTATCGTATTGTGATAAGCAGAAAAAATTAACAAAAAATGTTTGTCAAAAAAACATTCAGTCCTATTTTTTCTAAATCAGATTACAATATTGATCACCAGCATTTTTGGTATATCCTGAATTATTAACGAGAAAAAATAATAACAGGTTACTGTAGTTGCAAGTTAGTTATTTGTTTTATACGGCCCCGGAATTTCATTAGCAATTTACAGTTCAAGTCAATTTGGTCTTTAATACTTATGCTAATAAAAATACACTACCAAACATTATAATACTACGCAGACGAAGTCGCGGGTAACAGCTAGTCACTAATAATGGTAACTTTGTAACTTTACTGTTAGAAATAAAACTGAAAAGGACCAATTCCCTTAAAAATACAAATAGCTCTTAAATGCTACAATTAACTTTTTTTTTACTAGTATAAATCTATCTTTCGCTCGACTAATATTTTGTGTAGCCGCCATCAGCTGCTTTTACGGCTGCTAAGCGAGTTTTCATTGAACTCACGAGGTTTTAAGAATAGTTCCCCCTAGCCTCCGTAGTATTAGTGTAGTAGTATTTGTTGATGAATATGTCCGCGTAAACTATTATTGCTTTTTCAACCGACTTCAATATTTCTAAAGGAGGAGGTTCTCAAATCGTCTGTTAAGTTATTGCATAGCTTCTATGGCGGGCCTTGAGCGCGGGGACCGAATCCAGAAATTCTGTAACGAAAAAACCTCACGCTCCCCACTCCGACGGACACGGAGGTGTGGCTTGAAGGCCGTGCATCGTCTAACGTCGTTTCAGTTCGGCAGTCTTCGACACGGCGTTGTCGACACCGCGTTGTGTGCTTGTTTATTTAATATATAAGTTTATTTAATATAATAATTATTATAATAATAGAAAAAATTGTTTTCTTATCGGTCACCACGCTCAAAAAGTGTAACTTGAATTAATATCAAAGAAAAAGAAATACTGCATGAATAAAATAAATAAATAATTATAATTGCATAAGTTGATACAAAATGATATGCAATAGCTTTACCGTGGCAGTCCCCGAGTGCCACACGTATTTTTTTTTTTTGTTCAGTAGTGTCATAAACAAACAGAAATTAAACTTAAGTAGGTACATATTTGTCACTACTGACGAAAGTGCACAAAAAATAGCTGTTTTTAGGAAATGAGTTGAAAAGTGACCAATGTGCCGGGATCCATTAAATCTATGTAAATATGATATGTTTAATGCTGTGATAAATTTGATAATAAATAAAATCACTAATAATGGTAACTTTGTAGCAGCCCGCTGTCTCCACAACCAAAGGCATGAACATGTATTGTATCCATGTCCTATAGACCTAAGTTGCTTATCCACGAATGTCATCTGATAATGATAATGCTATAAGTTCATGAAAAGACAAGTTGCATGGATAGTGCGACGGTGATTGCTGTCAAATGTGAGTAACTGTATAGAATTATCAGAAATTGTCATACAAAGGTGACAAACTGTTGTCTTATTACGTTACGCTATCCGTTTGGGATCTTATCCCAGAAGGGAGCGCACACTTTTGCCGCTTCGCCACCGCTAGAGTTTCGGCAGAGGGCTCCTGCTACGTGGGAAGTGCGAGTAATATGGGTGGTCGAAATTGTGCTAACGCATGTAACATCCCACACTGAACACCGCCCCGTTTTCCACAGCACCAGGGTCACTCCATCTTGCTATCAGTGCGGCTAAACCCAGTGGCTCCAGAACGGAATGAACACCCGCTGACTGAAGAGACCTCAGGACAATATCATTGAGGTCTTAGTGACGCGGAATCCAACCACTACAAATACGGCAACTCAATGTATATATGGCTGTCAACACCCACCATGCATTGTACAAGCGGATGACATACATACCTCATAGTGGGCCCAGGGGAGTACAATGGCCAAACGCAACGATTTTGCCTTTGCGCAAAGAACAATGTCACAAAGCCAGTACGGTTTTTATATTAAATATTGGACAAGGATAGTTTATAAATAAACTCAGATTTTTTTGTACGATTACTTTTCTAAAACGGCTTATTACTGAATATGCACAACTTGATGGATTAGGATGGCACTTATTACAGTTCTATCTATATGGCACTAATGGAACTAGGTATCGCCTATATCCCCGTTAAATTGATTTGATTAAAATTATTTTAACTTTGCGCAAAAACATTCTTAGATCAAGGCATGCCATTAGTCTCATTAGATACATTTTACTTAATAATGGCATCTATTTTATTTTTGTTGTCTAGCAAACTGATCTTGCGTAGCGATGTTGTCACAAAACCAGCACGGTTTCTTCAATTACATTTTGGACAAATTTCCATGCGATGCTAATATTGTAAATTTGATGAACTATTATCTGTTACCAATTCACACTAAATTAAAAACGCTGAACGGATTAAGGTGAAATTTGGCATGGGGATGTTTTGACTCCTAGACACAGACAGAATAGTTTTTGTTATGAAAATCATCCTATATAGAGGTGCAAAGGGGAAGGAAGCAAGTGAAATAGTCAAATCTATAATTGCATGGGCAGTTTATGAATGAATTCATTCATAAATTGCCCATGCACTTTTGAACGCCTGTGTAAATGCGAATAAAGGCCTCTGCCGATCCTATCATAAGATCGTCCTTGGTTGAGATGAGACATAATATATACTTACCTACCTAATGAAAGTTTATAATTATTATATGCGTGACGTAATTATTTTGGTATCCTCGCAATGTTTTTCTTCACTGGGAAGTTAGTTGTAATCAGGTACCGACTGACATTCTGTGGGTTAAATTCAGTGAGCTTAAGGCAGTGTTGTAAACCGTGATCAAAAACACTCGGCCTTGATTACTTATTTCATTGAAAGATAATTTATGTCAACTTGGACGTACTTTTTAGCATATCTACAGCGTATCCAGCCACTGAAAGATTAATATGTGGTCAAAGATACATACCTACAGCTGTCACAAAAATGCTGGTGATTCGATTAAATGTGTAATCACTAATCAGTATCGAATTGTGGTTAGGAGAATAAATAAACAAAAAATGTTTGACAAAAAAAACATTTAGTCCTATTTTTTCCAAATCAGATTACAATATTGATCACCAGCATTTTGGTATATCCTGAATTATTAACGAGAACAAAGAATAACAGGTTACTGTAGTTGCAAGTTAGTTGTTTGTTTTATACGGCCCCGGAATTTAATTAGCAATTTACAGTTCAAGTCAATTGGGTATTTAATACTTATGGTAATAAAAATACACTACCAAACATTATAATACTGCGCAGACGAAGTCGCGCTAGTAATTGCATAAGTTGATACAAAATGATATGCAATAGCTTTACCGCGGCAGTCCCCGAGTGCCACACGTATTTTTTTTTTTTTTTTATGCTATAGGGGGCAAACGAGCAAACGAATCACCTGATGGTAAGCGATTAACGTCGTCCATGGACACCCGCAACACCAGAGGTGTCGCAAGTGCGTTGCCGGCCTTTAAGGTGGGAGTACGCTCTTTTCTTGAAGGTTTGAAGGTCGTATCGGTCCGGAAACACCGCTGGCGACAGTTCGTTCCACAGTTTAGCTGTGCGAGGCAGGAAGTTTCGGGAAAAGCGCACAGTTGAGGACTGCCAACCATCTAAATGGTGAGAGTGGAAATATTGTCGCGTAGGGCGATGGCGGAAAGAAGCGGCAGGGATTAATCCGAATAATTCCTCGGAACACTCCCCATAATACATGCGATAGAAAATACAGAGTGAGGCCACATCTCTACGCAGCGCCAAGGGATCAAGCCGATCAGAAATACGTTGGCAGTTGACAATTCGAGCTGCTCTCCGTTGGATGCGGTCTAGAGGAAGAAGCTGGTACTTAGGTGCCCCTGCCCAAAGATGAGAGCAGTATTCCATATGCGGGCGAACCTGCGCCTTATAAAGCTGTAGGCGATGGGCCGGCGTGAAATACTGCCTCGATTTATTGAGCACACCGAGCTTCTTCGAGGCCAATTTGGCCTTACCCTCTAGGTGGCCGCGGAACTGGACTTCACTCGAGATGTCAACGCCAAGGATTCCAATACTGGCTGTGGCAGATAGGGGAGTGCTCTCAAAACGAGGTGACGCGACGAACGGAAGTTTTTTTGCGGTGAACGCGCAAACCTGTGTCTTTGTAGGGTTAAAATGGACCAAATTAAGTCGACCCCAATCTGAGACTTCTTTTAGGGAGGTCTCAATTTCGGACACAAGTTTGTTCCGGCTCTCAATGACGTTTTCCCGGGAAAAATTGGCGCGGCCGGTGTAGGAGGCATCACCCGTACTATCATCAGCATAACAATGAATGCCGCTAGTTTGCAACATGTCATTGATATGCAGGAGGAATAGCGTGGGTGATAGCACACAGCCTTGAGGGACACCAGCATTCACAGACATTGAGTCTGAGCATTCACCGTCAACTAGGACCTTAATGCTTCTGTCTGCTAGAAAACTGCTGACCCATTCGCATAATTTCCCGGGGAGCCCATAGCATGGAAGTTTCGAAAGAAGTGCTTTGTGCCAAACGCGATCGAAGGCCTTCGCTACATCCAAACTAACTGCCAGTGCCTCACCTTTACTCTCTATCGCCTGTGCCCAGCAATGTGTCAGGTAAACTAAAAGATCACCAGCCGAACGACCCCTACGGAAACCGTATTGTTGGTCACTCAGCAGCTGGTGATCCTCTAGGTACCAGAGGAGCTGACGATTGATGATGGACTCCATAATCTTAGAGAAAAGGGAGGTTATAGCTATCGGCCTGTAGTCGGATGGATTTGAGCGGTCGCCTTTTTTAGGGATCGGGTGCACCAAAGCTGACTTCCACGAAGTCGGGACTACGCCAGAAGAGTAGGAGAGCCGAAAAAGACGCGTTAAGACCGGCGCCAACTCAGGAGCACACATCTTGAGAACAATTGCAGGGATTCCATCAGGCCCACTGGACTTATGGGTGTCGAGGGAGCGAAGAGCCTTACGCACAAAGCTTTGGCGGAACTGTACATCTGGCATACAGCTCTCGCACCGCGGTATAGTCGGCGGCGCTTGTCCCCCGTCATCCAAAGTCGAGTTGGACGCAAAAAGCTTACCCAGTAGATCGGCTTTGTCTTTTGCGTCGTGGGCCAACGAATCATTTCCCGTGTGCAGAGGTGGAAAAGACGGCGTGCAGAAATTCCCCTGGATAGCTTTGGCAAGAGACCAGAACGCACGAGTTCCCGAGGGGAGACGCTCTAGTTTCTCGCCAATCCTACCAATGTGCAACGACTTTGCTCTGGCAATGGCTCTTTTGAAGGACCTGGAGGCAAAGTTAAACTCCTTTTTTAAAGCGCTGGTCTTTACATCCTGTACCGCCGCTGCATTTACCCAGGCTTGGTAGCACTCCAGCTTTCGGCGAGACGCCTTTTTGCAGGAGCGATCAAACCAAGGCTGGGTTTTGCCACCAACAGGTACCGCAGAGGATGGAACGAAAAGTTCCATTCCCTGAAGCACCACGTCAGCAACAGAGTCAGCAGCGATATCAGGATCATCCGGCGTGAAGCAAACCTGCCCCCACGGGTAAGACGCAAAGAACACCCGCATCCCGTCCCAGTCTGCTGACTTATAGCCATTCGGCATTATGGGCGTTAAAATCGCCAAGAACGATGATCTCAGCGGATGGGATCTGCTGCTGCACTGAATCCACAGCCGTTTGAATCTGCTCCAAGAGTCGGTCAGTTTCGGCATCACCGCTATGGGACCTATAGAGGCACGAATAGACGCGAGGATGATCATCACAATCAACACGTAGCCATAAGGTGGAAAGGTCCCTACCTTCAAGATTGCTGAGGCGACGAGAACTGATATCGCCTCTAACGTACACACACACTCCAGCCCTAGGCAGAAAGGAATGCTCTAGTTCGTACCCAGGGTAGGAGAGGTATTTTGTGTCCGCTGGAGACGATATCTGCGTCTCTGTCAGAAAAAGCAAGGCCGGCTTAGCTGTCTCGAGGTGATGATGGACAGCATTAAGATTAGAATGCAAACCCCTGATGTTGCAGAAATCCACAGCGAGCGTGGCAGGGGCTGCCGTAGCCGTCTTGCTCTTGCCTCGGGAGGATGGCGGATGGCGGAGCGCGGATTTGCCCCCCCCAGAGTACGAAACGGGGCGCTCTCGGCGTCCACGCTCAGGCACGACAGTACCTGAGCATGGAAGCCCAGAAAGGGATTCTCCAGCGCTAGAGCAGCTGGTACCCTCCTGGGGTAGCTTATTAATCTGCGCTGTCATCGTCATTAAGGGGGAGGTTGGGGGGATTGGAGCTCTGGAAACCTTACTCACCGTGAGGAACACAACACCACATACCTACAAAGTAAGTAGTGATGTTATTATGGCTTCGGTATTCTGTAAGGTGGAGGTACTTCCCCAGTCAGGCTGCTCCAGATTCAAGCGAGATGACGTTTCGCTGTGCCCTACCTCACTTGTTGGACGTAGTTTAAGGACATACCCGGGTCCATTGTAACGTATATAACACATCACAATAAACAGCTTCTAATTGAAAAACTTTTTTCCAAAACTTAAAATGGCTGAGATCGAGCGCTTCAAAGATCGAAATTTAAGGCAGGTTGGTTTAGGTACGACGACGAGCGAAGCGAGGAGGAGTGTTAGGTAGAACTGCGACCTAACAGCGCGCGAGCCGAGTGAGCGAAGCGAGCGTGCCGCGGCAGCGGCCGGCGAAGCGCCAGAACCGTCTTCTTTCCATAACACTGTTTACAAACTACAATTTTGTATTAATTAATTAATTTGAGCTAAGAATCTTCAGGACAAATAAAATTAGTTGTAACGTATATAACACATCATAATAAGCAGCTTTTAATTGAAAAACTTTTTTCTAAAATTGAAAATGGCTGAGATGGAGCGCTTCAAAGATCGAAATTTAAGGCAGGTCGGTTTAGGTACGACGACGAGCGAAGCGAGGAGGAGTGTTAGGTAGAACTGCGACCTAACAGCGCGCGAGCCGAGCGAGCGAAGCGAGCGTGCCGCGGCAGCGGCCGGTGAAGCGCCAGAACCGACTTTTTTGCATAACACTGTTTACAAACTACAATTTTGTATTAATTAATTAATTTGGGCTAAGAATCTTTAGGATAAATAATATTAGTTGTAACGTATATAACACATCACAATAAGCAGCTTTTAATTGAAAAACTTTTTTCTAAAATTGAAAATGGCTGAGATCGAGCGCTTCAAAGATCGAAATTTAAGGCAGGTTGGTTTAGGTACGACGACGAGCGAAGCGAGGAGGAGTGCTAGGTAGAACTGCGACCTAAAACAGCGCGCGAGCCGAGCGAGCGAAGCGAGCGTGCCGCGGTAGCGGCCGGCGAAGCACCAGAACCGACTTTTTTCCATAACACTGTTTACAAACTACAATTTTCAAATAATTAATTAATTTGGGCTAAGAATCCTTAGGACAAATAATATCACGTAGGTATTACAATAATAGGATAAACGTCATTAGGCCATATAAAATTAGGGAAAATAATGATTAGGACATATGATCAATAGGACATATAGTCATTATGGAACATAACATTAGGATATGTAATCAATATGTCAGGTGACATTAGGACATCAAACATTAGGGCAAACTAAAATCATCCATTCAATGAGTGGGCAATCAAAAATAGGGCAAATGAGTGTTAGGACAAATGATTATTATGGCAAAAAAGTATTAGGGAACGCAAAAATAGGATAAAAAACTTTAGGGATCCCAATATAGATCCGTTGACGGTAATGTTAATGTTCCTAATGTTATTTAATTTAATACGTGACACGTCTAATTTCAAAGTTATATAGTTTTTCGTGAAGATACTGGAAGCATGTTCAAATAATAAACTTTGTTATTGATTTATTGAATAGGAAATTACCTCTCAAAAGCTCGCGAAGTCACTCTTTTGACTTGAAATCGTTGTCATCAACTTTCGCTGTAAAGTAATCTTATCTTGATATCTATTCTTTGCGTCATCATCGTGATAGCAGTTTTGACAGGCGCTTTCCTATTCAATATTACTGATACAAAATCAAAAAGCTTTTTGTAAGTATTTCGTTTCAATAATTTAGTACTACATATTTACTTATTGCAGCTCGGTGGCTACTTTACTTTTTAAATATTGTATATTCATGTAGAAATTGATACGGTAGGCTTTTTAGATTGACCACTTTATATAGGCATCATTTCATTATGTATTTTGGAAATTGTTTATATTTTTCCAAGATAATGTAGATATTTTTCTGTGTTTCTTGTATTTCTTGTGTTATTGTACAATAAAGCTTATACATACATACATAGATAATCTATGAATTTGGAAATGTTGATACAATTGTTTATATCATAGTATACATAATAGTTTAAAAAGGACCTATACGCTAAATAGATTATATATTTATACTATAGAGGCTTATTACGAAAATGGCCTAATCAAAACTTACAAAGTTTAATATTAGAAATGTATATTTAACCTTTTACCGCATATGACATGTTAGGTATTTGTTTAAAGTTGGACTTTAACAGGCTATCAATTAAGTTGAATTTAGAACGGCCAAATATGGAAGAGTACCTATGCAGTAATGGGTTAATGCCAATTATTAGATTACTAAGTGTGAAACTTGAAAATCATTTCGTAATATATTTTCGGCCGCGAAAGGATAAGAGCTCTTAATATTTTGGAGGTAAATTGAACTTTCTCTCTAGACTAGATGGAGTAGGTACGGTTGGCTTCATAAATATATATGCATCTGTATTAAATTTTAACCCTTCTTCCCCTGTATTAAGTTCCAAAGTGTATAGATATTTATGGACGTGACTGTGCAAAATATAAAATATTATTTGGTTCAAATTCGGAGGCCGGATTTAATCCGAATTCTAACGTAATATTTATGAAATGAAAGGAAACATTTTGTGACAATTTATAAAACCCTGAGAAGAATCTTGATTTGCTAACAAAATCGTTTTTTATAAATTCAGTTGTTAAATATTTTAAAGACAATAAATATTATTATTATATATATATATGTGCGAAAGCGTTCTCCCGTGACCGTGACTTATATTCCACATATTTGTAGTTAAAACCTTCAACCATGTTTTACCCCTTATATAGATTTCCATTATATTTGAAGAATACATGTTTCAAATTTCAAACCCTTCTACAGTTCTTATCACACTTGAGCGACTTGAAAGCGATTTATATACAAATAACCCAGGAAAGATACGGTTTTGGCAGACATTAATTTATAATAGCCGGATTTTTCCAAATTAGGTTCGAATGGGATATTTATAGATATTTATGCAAAAATCCCACAAAATTTTCTTCCGGGTAGGTAAATAGTAAAAAAATAAAACTTAACAAAGTCGATTTTTTTATTTACGGTAAAAATATTTTTCTTGTTTGTGAACATGACGACATATATTTTGTCTTCTATCTGTTAAAAGCGAAACCGAAGAAAACTTGTTCACGTAAAACCGTTAAATCTGCAAAATGTAACAATGGTTATAGGTAGAAACTGGCCCTGACCAATTTTAAACGACTAAATTGTTTAATTTAGTCGTTTAAAATTGATACATTAAAATCTTACAAGAAAAACGTTTAAATAAGTACATAATGGAATGGATCAAATAATCAAAATCATTCAGGACACACGCATTTATAGATATGGATAGAGTTAGATAATCTTGCCGTATCTGTATCTAGTATGCAAAATGGACACTCGCTCGTGTCGGCCATTATATTTACATTTTACAACATGCGCGACGGGACTACGCATAATTAAATCAGATGGAACCATTGTGGATGTATCTTTTCAGAGTTAAGAGTCTACAAGACAGGATAATTTCTCCATACAAATGTTGTGAACGTCCTCGACTGTTTCCTCCTTAGGTTTTGAAGCTAGAGCAATGTTTTTTTTCAAAACAGAATTTTATTGTTATTATTTGTGTCGGACTGTTTTATCTGTGAAAGAGGAGACAGTTGAGTACGTTTGTATATAGAAATTATCCTATCCTATGACTATTAAGATAACATTCTATATCGTAGACGTAGGATCAAGATTCAATTCAGGGGAAATTATTTTCTTGTCAAAAAAATTCGCATATATTTTGTGTTTTGCACCTCGTAATATTAGATTGGATTAGGTACAGTAACTGGTCAGTTTGAGTATAAAAATGATATTTTTTGCGTCTGAATTCTTAATATATTGAAAATCAGACATGTTACCGCATCATTCGGGAACACTTATGAGCCAATTGGCTCAAATAACGTTTTATCAAAATGAAATGAAATGTTTATTTTCAGGCAAATTGTCCACGTCGACCAATTGGCGTGTTTAATTTATACTAGTTTCTAATTTTCGTATTTACGTACTCTTACGTTTTTGTCGGTTATTTGACAAAAAGTGTCTTCCCCTAAAGAATCCAAGTGCTAGTTTTGTAGGTACCTACTTAAAATGCTCATAACTAATTGCGACTGAACACATATTAATTTCTCGTCATTTATATTGAAACAATGTTGCTCCGCTCTACAAGTCTACAAGCTACTACGTAAATGTGCAGCTATAACATCTATTAAATTAAATTATGCAAACCGTGTGACAATATAGCCGGCGGGGTGGACGCACATTGCTTTATTTCATGCTCTAATCTCATTTCATTTATATACTCTGTTTCTACAATAAGAAGTGTGGGTGTGGCAGACGAACATTGACGTAGACCCATATACTTGTATTAATTACACTACACCATATGTGCGGATTTTTATTTTGTTGTCTTTTTTCGCATCAGGTTTGAATTTGGTAGGTAAGAAGCTAGAGTTCCTTATTCTTTTCAAGGTAGACCCAATTTCCTAGTATGTCCAACAATTTTTTCCACTGGGTTACGAAATGGTATAGGATTTTTGTAACTCAGTGGGAAATTTAGTACAATTTTATTGTGGCACATTGGGATTTTGTATCTACTTAGAATAAGGAACTCTTCTTACCCACAAAATTTAATTCAAATCTGATGCGAAAAAACGACAACAAAATAAAAATCCGCCCATATATGATCCTATCTCTGATCATAGATTATATGCCACCCTTTTTTATTCACGTTGGAGAAATGGGAGGCATATAGATCTATCATAAAAGATATTTGATAATGTAATATGGGCTATAGATAATGTACTCATAAATAGGCATACATATCAGGGCGTTACAAGTAAATAATATAATGGCAGACAACGCGTAGCATGAAATCAAGTGACGAAATGGAAGGTTTAAAAAATGTATCGTTAGGGACACTTTTTCCTCCTACTACTTATGATCAAAAGACCTCGTGATTCTGTAAAGAAATTACATAAAGCTTTCCAAGTATAAAAGTATAAAAGTATAAAAGGATAACTTTGAATGGTAGCGCCCAGGCATGTTAAAATTTCGAATTATCTCAATTATGACGACTAAGCGATTCTCGAGCAAATATAATTAATTATTGCGAACATCAACCAAACTTAATTTATCGGTAATCTTATAAACCGGCACGTCGCTTCGTGAATTCAATCAACGTTCGTAATTACGTTGGAATTAAGAGTTTCAAGGTACATTTTGATATTACAAATAAAAGCTTTAATAATAAAAGCAACGGTTACAACTCAAAATTGGCGTGATATTTTCCGATTGCTTCGGGCATTCATCTTCTGATAGAGATATGTGATTTCCGCGTCGTCGTCAACTCTCGCTCAGCCTTTTAAATCGTGCTGTTAATATTAATGTCCGCAGGATTTAAATTGTATTAGTAAGGGCCACTTCTACCAAACCGGAGTTAACCACATAACCTCCGGGTTCAGCGTTTTTTTTGTATGGAATTTATTCGTCGTAAATATAAAATACAATTACAGACATCGAGAAAAAAGACAAATATACAACAAAATTTACCACGAAATCGTCTTGCCTCAGCATAATGTCGACCTGACAGTCAACGCTGATCTGCCGGCCAGACCATTTGTGGGCCACGATCGCAGCGGGTAAGCACGGCCTAATAATAAACAAAAATAATACTTACTGAATGCATCCGTGACTTTGACAGCTTAACTCCGGGTTAACGGCTGACCTTGGGACCTTTATTTTCCATTCCACAATATGTGAACCTACTTTACATGCAGGGAATAATCCTTGCTCATTAGCAAAATTATAGAATAAGTTCTTATTTGTCTTGATTTTTGGCGACTAAATGCAGGGGCGTAGCGATGGAGGGACCATGCACAGTGGCTCATGAAATGGGACGTTAGGAGGCATTCAATTCAAAATAATTTAGGTATTTACTTTAATAAAAACGGTTAATTCCACTTGTTACATAAATATGTAAGTAGGTTTATGTGCTTATATTTTAATAAAAGGTCACTTCACTCATCGACTCAACACTTTGTCGGTTGCTGATAGGGTTAATTTCTAAATGGTATTGCGGTATTAGCGCCTTGTCGATAAGTTCGATAACTGACAAAGTGGTATCTACCTTTCACTAAAACAAACAAATACTAGTAAGGTATGCGGCCCAGTGGATAACACTTTAAGGAGAGAATTCACACATTTTTACAAATAACTTCTGAACTATAAAACATACCGAATGCATGATTGAGCAAATATGTAAACCACTTCTTTGCGGACCATAAAATGTATTATTTATATCCTTACCATTGTCTAACTATTTCAGTTTTCTGCTACCTCTGAAATTGTACCAGTGAATGACGGACAAAATCCCTCTACCCGCCATCCGGCCTTCAAAATAGTACAAATACATATACAATACTGACATGCAATATCAATAGTTTAATAAATTATCTAACAGTTTCAATTATCAATTACAACAATTTTTCATATTGACTTTCACGGTACAAGTTCTTAACAGATTCGCTAAAAACACCTAGTTACGGAAACTGTTACACACTACAATTCGCAAATGTCAGAAGCTGTCTATTTTTTGTTTAGTTAATAAATTAAATTTCTTTATTCAGACAACGAGACCCACAATTTGTTAGTAATTATGATCTACTAAAATAAACTATGTTAATATTCGTAACTAGCTAGGGACAACGTATTCTTAATTAAATGTTGCATTATTGAGCACTCATTTCTTATTGCTATAGCTATATCTTTAATTAAATAGCGATATCTTTTAATTTTTCAAATAAACTGCAAAAATCATCCACCGGGTCAGTGTCGTGCACTGCGCCATCTACCTTAACTAATTACAAAGTAGAGATTTAGGAAAAGACGCGACATTCTTTAATACATATCTAAAACGCAAAACCCTAACCTAACTATGGCAATGGACGCGAGTTTTTTTTAAATTATACAAATTAATAAATTAAGAATCACATCACAGGTGTACGATTCGTACAACGTGTGTACTTTACTCCCACAAAATAGTTAAGATATATTCGTTACTAATTTTCCGTCGTTTGATTAGCGACGTTGCACGAGACAAAAATGTTGCAATGTTGTGAAACCATAATGCGACAGAAAAAGGTAGATATTAAATGAAGTGGAACTAAACGCCTCTGGTTGTGCTGGAAACACCAGTTCTCTTGTCTAATATGTCATTATTTTCTTAAATAAGCATCATTCAAACAGTAGACTTCCCCACTGTTCGCACTTATTATGAGACAGAATGCGATACACAATATACAATGTTGCCTGCTAAGATTAGTGGCGCCCTAAATTGAGGTTTTGTTACCGGTTTAATATTTTATATACAATTTTAAGCTAACATGGTCATTTGCATTATAACTAATATTTAAAACGGGATAATCCAGACGGGAGGTCTGGTAGCCAGTGATCCGAAAGTTCACAAATCGAAAAGAGATTGTTCCGGTAAGAAATGCACGGGTTGATACTGTAAGTGTAGGGTATCGTGAACGTGATCGAGTTTCAAGTGAGAAAGCGGACGGTAGTAGTGACAGTGACAATACACAAAATAAGCGAACCCGTAAGAGGGTAGATCAGTATTTGTTTATTTGTTTAGTATGGAGTGTGGGTAGCGGTAGATCACAACTAAAGACAAACAACAATAAACAGTCTACTCTCTGATCATGGCGCTTGCAACAGTGTCGAAATATCGGGTGCTCAATAAAACCAACATACATGTTAATTATCCCGTTTTAAATATTAGTTATAATTTTATGTAGTTATGTAAGTAGTTGTAAGCTATTAAAAAATATAAAGTAAATTATTTATTGAAATATCAAATTGTGCCAAATATGTATTATGAATAGGTAAGTAAGTAGTTAAAGTAGAGAAATATATTGTATTAGACATGACTTCACAATTTTATATTTTTACATCGTTGTCTTATATATATATTTTTGTATAAATGTTCCTAAATGTTAATGTATGCTTCAATACAGGGACAAGTTTCAAACAGATGATAGTTTTCAATATTATAGACGTCTATAATTTTACGGGTGATTTTCTAGTGCATATTTTTGAGCGGTGTCCTTGTATCTTCTAGTATATCTTTACATACTCGTAGCGGCTTCCATTTTATGTAAGTCAATTAATTGTGTCAACATGTAGTCGTAAGTTAAACTATTTTGGTGTCCGAATTAGAAAAAAACACATTTTTATCTTTATGTATGTTTTATTATATTATCCTTAACGGCCTAAGTTGTGTCCTAATCCTAATTTTCCAAATGCATCAACAATCTAACACAAATAAAACCATACTATTATATCTAACTAAGCAACGCTTGTAGATATCTACCTACCATACAACGTGACACATATGTACTATATAGATAATGACCTAAAGAAGAAGCATTGTGGGTAGGGTTACTATTAGTAGTAACCCTATCCTGAAGACTCTAGACTGAAGAAGTCGTCGATATAACGAAATGTTCGGCCTAGGGTCTACTGAGGTTTCATTCAATAGCACTAAAAAGCATTTTCTTAACACAATACGTACACTAACACGGTGGATGCTACTTTAATAACTTAGTGAAAAAACCTTTGATTACGGTGACCAACAATTTTGTCCGTTACCAACGTACGCTTAACTGCAATATGTCGTTTAATGACCGCGGTTTTGGGCCTCAATATCTCCAAGACAAACACCGCCATGGACACAGCATAGCCAATCAAGAGACAGAGCATGCAACTCAGGATCTGGTGGTCCGTAAGCGGCGTCGGCTCTGGAGATAGTTTTGCTAAAGTACTGTATGGCTTTTGTGATGCTTCGCGATCCAGCAACCCACTCTCAATGAATCTTGGAAGCCAGATCGATAGTGGCAGAGTGAAAGGAGAGCTGGTCTTCATCCAAATGACGAGAGGCACCGTTAGTATGGAGTCTGGAAGAACATGGCCGCACTCGTACTCCTTCTTACCCTTTGCCAAGCAATACGCCCAAGCGTACTCTATGGATGTTGCCAACACAAATGCTTTCCGACCCTCAATGATGTCTGTAAACAATTGATCAAAACTAGCTTCAGGTATAACCTCAAAATTGTCGCTTATGAAGGGATCGTATTCAAAATGAGTCAGTATTCCACCTCGCCCTCCGAATTTGTATCCATAATCTACAGTATCTTTCAAGTTAGCAAAGTTACCAACGACAGAATCAGTTTTCAAGGCCCCTATCAAAACGCTCTGGTAGGCACTTCTTACTACAAATGTGAACCATATCCATAAGCTGATTATGTAGAAATCTCTGAAGCGTCTAGGAGCCACGCGGATAGGTTGTCCCAGCATTACCCCCCATGTCCTAAACGCAGCACCTTGTATTTTGTGGACATTCTTAAAATGTTTGTAGCAGAACTTTTTAATTCTTTGTAACTTCAAAGTAAATGGTAGAGAAGTTACAAAAAACACGATGCAGAGCAAGACTAGCCATAGATAACTATTCAATGGCGTGAATAAGCGCCACTATACAGGCCCTTGGCCAATAGGCGGGGCTAGCCAAGCAAGGCGAACACGGAAATACGGCATAGAAAAATCTAGAAGCCCCAATCGGTCTACTCCAAGAGGAATGCTACATGTTGAGATATTCGCAAGCCCAGAGATGACGTCATTAAGAGAATCCGACCAATTCTTAGCGCGATCTGAGTCTATACTAACATAGTCGCTCCTCAAAATCATTGGAGTGAAGTTCAACTGGTCCCTTAACAGTTTCACGATTGTCTTTTTGGTAATTTGCAAAGGAGCCATTTTTTCCGTAGTGGGATGATAGAGCTTATTCGTGGAGATATAAAGGAGACATTTGTGCATGTTCTTCATTTTGTTTGGGAAAGCTTCGAATTTCAGAGATGAGTTTTTATGCCAATGCCGAATGAGAACAGGTTCTGTTTCGTGGCAGTGTGTGTGATTCCGGTAAGGATAGTAAGTGTACAGGCCGACTTTATTACTATCTCTTGTGATGATCAGGACATTAACAGCATTAAAGCTCCACATTATGTCTGTAATCCTTTCAAGTTTTACTGGATTGAGTAGGATAATTAAAAACTTAGCTCCACTGGTGAGAACGGTTTTACCTTTTAAATCCGGCTTCATAACATTGAGAATCCTTATGAAGGAGATGTAAGATTCTATTATAACCACTACATGCTTCGGCGGTGCTTCGTCTCTCTTCGTTTCGACAATAACCGTACCTTCAAATGATTTCAAGAAATCATTAGACACTTGTTCTTCAACCTCATTCGACAGTAAAACAGTGTGTTTTCGGAAATTGAAATCAGCATTCGCCACTTCTACGGCACATTCGATTATATCATCGTTTATTTTTTCATTATATGGCATTGCCAGTTTTGCTACTATAAAATTAAAGCAAGAACAGAATAATAGTAAGATTACTAAGAGTGGTTCATTCATTTTTGTAAAAAAGTAGTTGGACGACGTTACTTTCACAGTTGCGTAAAGAGTAAAGGAGAAAAGAAAATGGCGGATGCTTTTAAGTCGTAAAACCATACGGCCGAGATAATGGGTCCATTGGAGAATCATCAATCACGCTTTGTTTTGCGGCGATGCATTTTTGTGTCACGTAGGCTAACAAATTAGTGGTAATGGACGCAAGCTGTTAGGTATGCAGTTTTGATAGCGGTATTTTTTAAACAACGACATATCATAGATACGATATTTTCAACCGACTTCAATATTTCTAAAGGAGGAGGTTCTCAATTCGTCTGAATTTTTATTATTATTTTTTTCTATGGATGTTACATCAGAACTCCGTCACTGCACTGATTTGAATTTTTTTTTTGGTTTCTTAAAGTAGGTGGTTCCAGGTTGGTCCCATTTTTTTCAAAATCCATTTCTGATGATGGGATCCATGAGGAATTGAGGGAACTCCTCAAATTTGAAAGGCACATGCATGCTGATTTGGGTGATTTCTTAAGAAACTCGAGCATTTCTTTACATCATCATCATCATCATCATTTCAGCCGAAAGACGTCCACTGCTGGACATAGGCCTCCCCCAAAGATTTCCACAATGGTACGCGGTCGCCATCGGTTCTACGTGCAATGTGCCCCGCCCACTGCCACTTAAGTTTAGCGATTCGGAGAGCTATATCGGTTACTTTGGTTCTGCTGCGGATGGTCTCATTTCTGATACGATCTCGCAGAGAGACTCCTAGCATAGGTCTCTCCATTGCCCTTTGGGTGACTTTGAGCCTTCTTATGAGGCCCATTGTAAGCGACCACGTTTCAGTACCGTATGTCATCACTGGCAACACACACTGATCGGAGACTTTCGTCTTCAGGCACTGCGGAATATTGGACGAAAAGATGTGTCGCAGCTTCCCGAACGCTGCCCAACCGAGTCGGATTCGACGATTAACCTCTTTCTCGAAATTGGACCTACCTAACTGGACAGTTTGTCCTAGGTATATATAATCGTCTACAACTTCGAGTGTAAAGTCTCCGATTGTCACTGGAGTTGGTGCTACATGGATATTCGACATGATTTTCGTCTTATCCATGTTCATCTTAAGACCAACTCGCCCGGAGGCTCTACTGAGGCTAACGAGCATCGTACTTAAATCCTCCATGGTCTCAGCCAAGACTACTATATCGTCAGCAAATCGAAGGTGAGTGAGGTACTCGCCGTTTACATTGATGCCTAGCCTTCTCCAGTCCAGTCTTGAAAACATCCTCCAGTGCAGCGGTAAACAGCTTAGGAGAGATGACATCTCCCTGCCTGACTCCCGGTAGAGCGGAATAGGCTTCGAGTTCTGGTCTTGGAGTCGGACTGACATAGTGGCGCTCTCGTACAAACACACACTTCGATATAGCGGTAGTCTACTTGGCACCGTTGGAGAGATTGTAGTACCGCCCAGGTTTCGATCGAATCAAAGGCTTTCTCGTAGTCCACAAACGCTATACAGAGGGGCAGATTATACTCCTCAGTCTTCTGTATAACCTGACAAAGCATTTCTTTACGAAAATCATCAATTTGGTGGAGTGGATCTGATAATGAAGACCAGGGATGGCAAAGTGGAACTGCTTGGTAATTTCCAGGACTAATCCGATTTAAAAAAATATTTTTTTGTCTGAAAAAAGATGGTTCCAGGTTTGTCCCGTTTTTTTCAAAATCAATTTCTGATGATGGGATCCATGAGGAACTGAGGGAACTCCTCAAATTTGAAAGGCACATGCATGCTGATTTGGTTGATTTCTTAAGAAACTTGAGCATTTCTTTACGAAAATCATCAATTTGGTGGAGTAGATCTGATAATGAAGACCAGGGATGTCAAAGTGGAACTGCTTGGTAATTCCCAGGACTATCATTCGATTTAAAAAAATATTTTTTTGTCTGAAAATAGATGGTTTCAAATTTGTCCCGTTTTTTTCAAAATCAATTTCTGATGATGGGATTCATGAGGAACTGAGGGAACTCCTCAAATTTGAAAGGCACATGCATGATGATTTGGGTAGTTTCTTAAGACACTCGAGCATTTCTTTACGAACATCATCAATTTGGTGGAGTGGACCTGATGATGAAGACCAGGGATGGCTAAGTGGAACTGCTTGGTAATTCCCAGCTCTATCTCATCATCCGATTTAAGACATTCATCTTTTCTTTGTAAAGAAATACCTTCAAGATAGTCCTATTTGATTATAGTTCTATTTTGATGATGGACTTCATGAGGGATTGAGAGAACTCCTCAAATTTGAACGGCACATGCATTCTGATTTGAGTGTTTCCTTAAGTAACTAAAACATTGTTTTGGGGCAGCCAACATTTTGATGAAGTGGACCTAATGATGAAGACCAGGGATGGCAAAGTGAAACTGGTCAATAAACCTAGCTCTACTTATTATCCTAGTTGTGACATTCATCTTTTTGATTTGATTTATATTCTGATGATGGAGTTCTTGAAGAATTCAGAGAACTCCTTAAATTTGAACGGCACGTTCATTGTGATTAGAGGGTGTTCATAATTAGCTTAGGCATTTTCTTACTGTGGCCATCATTTTGCTGGAGTGGACCTGATGTTGATAATCAGGGATGGCATAATGAAACTGCTCGATAATTTACAGTCTGTCATCCAATTTAACACATTGTTATTTTGTTTGTTTTAAAGGTCTACAAGGGAGTTCCGTTTGATTATACTTCACATGTAATGATACTAATGATGGAAGCCCTGGGACATTAAGAAAGCTCCTCAATTTTCAATCGTACACGTGCGGTGTATTGGATATTTGTGAAGTAAACTGGCTAACTCAAACAAATTCAAAATTTAACTTTTACCGGGAACCAAATGAGGTCGGTTTTTTTTTCTTAAAAATTATACTGAAAGAAGACTTTATTTTATTTTTCAGACTTAGTATAACTGCATTTAAAGTTTTTTTTTTAATTTAGCTTGTCTCGCCCGAAAACCCAACCAGATAAATACTAAAAAAATAAACTTTTTTTTCCTTTTCCACTAATCGATACAGTTAATGTCTGTTTTAAAAATTCTCAAAGAAAAACTAGGTCTTACACTCGTATATCCGACAAATAATCCATAAAATTGAATATTTAGAATGCAAATAAATTATGACCATACAAGTTTAAAAAAAAAAATATTTTTATAAATGCAGTTTTACTAAATTTAAAAAATAAAATAAAGTCTTCTTTGAGCATAGATAGATAGATAGATTATTATTTCATGAAAGATAATTACATAATAAGTTTACATTTCAATAAATTTATACGAATTTCCATCATGATCGTCACAAACACGAATTAATTAAAGAATAATAATAATATAACATTTAAAACTTTCGCGATTTGAACACATATTTAAACATAATTATTTAACGGGTCTAACGCGAATTAACTTGTTTACCTTATTTACCGACGTTACCGAGGTAAACAAGTTAATTCGCGTTAGACCCGTTAAATAATTATGTTTAAATATAATAATAATAATTAACAATAATAATGAAATTGTGTCTCCCAATAAGGATCGTCATGAGTGTAATACAATTTAATCTAATAATAAAAATCAACAGTAAGTATGTCAATACTTACAAATCAAAAATATCGAATAGTAATAACAATGAATCGAAATGTCAAATACATGTAGGCGGAATAATAGGGTTGTATAGTTTAGAGTTATATCTCCCAGTAAGAATTGTCAATAGCAATGTAAACAAAAAACAAAAAATAATAATCATATAAGTACATACATTTCCCAATAAAAGATGATCATAATAATAGTAGAAAACAATGTCAATTTAAACTAAAATCAATACAATACATTAAATCAATAATCATAATTTTAGTGCCATGTACTCATTTGTTGAGTACAGAGGGTTATTCAACAAAAGGTTTCTCACTTTGCGCCTGAATGTTTCGTCAAGTTCCTATCTTTGATATTTAAGGTACTTTATGCCACACCTGGCCATAAAGTGCCTTTTTCCGCACGATACGCGTACGGAAAAAGCCGATTTCTACCCAAGTGTAGGCATAAAATGATGTACCTAACACGTGAGGTAATAAATAAAGCCCTTGATCGCATATTTACGTCCCTCGCTTGCAGCTCGGGTCGCAAACATCTGCGATCTCGGCCTTTCTTTGTTTTACCGCACTAGTTAGGTAATGTACTATTCCCTCCATGTGGCATCGCCGTGGGACATCCTGTAGTTTATTTCCGATTAAGTTCATAATTAAAAAAAAACATTAAAATTATAAAAACTTTTTTAAGTTAATAAGTTATGAGGTAGCTCTCTTAGTTCCAAATGGATATTGTAGTAAACTTTCCCTGACATCATATAGCAGTTATTATTATACTGGGCTGAATTAAAAAGCTGTTGTTTTATTTGACCTATATTTCTGTTCTTAAGTCTTGGATATTTAAAGCGTTCTCTTAAATGCTCAGGATTATGTAGCACAAATTTCACTTGTACGTAAAAATACTAGTCAAGGTCAGGGCATTAAATTTCTTAAATAGAGTTCTATAAGACGCTAATGACTTGACTCCTCGCACAGTAAATATAATTTTTTTGCATTAAAAATACCTGTTCAACGGCAATAGAGCTACCACAAATTATAATGCCAAACCAAAGAATAGATGCGACGTAGCCGTTAACTGTTAGAGCAGTTGATTCATCTGCTACTCTTCTCGTAATTTTAAAGCAAATACAAAACGACTTAGTTTGTTACATATATTTTTTAGTTGCTGCTTCCAATTTATAAATCTATCCATAGTGACAACCAGAAAATTCACCGGCGCAACTGTTTATGAGTTGACCTTTACATTCAATTGTCATCGGGGTTCGTTGCGTTTTATAGTCAGTATTATGTATCGAATATATTTAAAGTGGCTAAGCGTACTCAACAGAGCGATAAACATATTTTACTGTTGTGTTTCACTCTTTCCATTACCAAATTTATCCCATATACATTACATACAAATAGAACGTACGTTCAGACGCGTGCAATATAAAAAAAAAAAAAAAAAAATAGTTCTTTATTTAGGTATTGACCCATCCTCTACATTCAAACTACACACAAAAATTAAAACTAACATTAAAACTAATTATAAACAATTCAATATCCATTCATTTACCAATATCACTAGTAGGCAATCAGGGACACCTTACTCCTTGCATAACAATTCGTGAAAATTTCTTTGATAGATTTATGAGCAATATAGTGTGTTGGTACTGTTGGTAGCCTAAAATAAGGCGTTAAAGCAAAAATAACGATCCACCCATATGCACGGGTTTTTGTACCCCCTTATCGTGTCACGGTAGGCTAAGCACATTCTGAGGATACCATAATTCTCGAGACTGCGCTATGCTACGCGCTACATTGCAACCTCGTTGCTTAGTAACGCGCCAAACAAAACAAAACAATGCCGGCGACATACTGTTTTTAATCCCTATTCTCCAGCCAGTACTAGGCGCCTAATCAAGTGACAATCATTTATCGGCAAAGACGACATTGTACCGAAATGAAGCGTGATTGTTTTATGCAAACGATTTCCATCTCGGCCCCTATTAACTCACGCAAATTCTAACTTTACAACGTCATTTGAGCAGTTATGTCGATGTTAACAATTTCAGCACCGTTAACCCTTCATAAAACTGAATGTGACTCGTAGTCAAGTGTTAATTTAATACGATTAAATCATGACGGCGACTTGCTTGGTCCATATACTTTATATTGTGTTGTGTTTGGGGTATGTGATTGGGGTAGAGTTGCCGGGATCTTGTAAATTAGGTGAATATTATGAACCAGGTGCGATGATGTGTCAGGCGTGTCCTGGTAATTCGTCGTTGGTGACTTCCAAAGATGGTAAGTATCATGTGATTTTAAATAACGATTTTCTATACCCAGCCAAAAATACAATGTAAGTACTTAATAAATATCTCACTGTATGGCACATGGGAGTATGGTACAAAAAAGAAAACAAAAGCATTTTTTTACCTTACTTGCAAGAATGGCTAAAGTTAGCTTGACAGCGTACGAACACTGCATTTGGCGTAATTTAGAATGTAAGAGTATTTCGTATATTTCTCGGCTGTCCAAGGGAGATAAAAAAATCATAACGGATGAGTATGCTTAACACATTTTCCTTTAAAAACGCAAATTTATTTACCTTATACTTGTTCGGTGTAATTTAACGTATTTCATAATATTTTCTTTGATTCTTTTCTTTTCTTTTCTTTGGTCCCTCTGTAAGCAAAGCAGTAATAAATTCAAGTTAACTTTTTGTTGGTTTGTTGGTATGGGCCATGCATGTTTGTCTGTTAAGTAGTCCTGTACTGTGTAATCAGCCATCGACATCAATTTTTTTTTCAAATAATTCTTATAAGCGGGAAATCCAATGCTTTATCCGATCCGGTAACTTGTTATAGAAATGAAAACATTGTCCAAAAAATTAGTTATATACTTAACGGACACGAAAGTTCCTGATAGCTAGCTTATTTTGGTTTCTAGTGTTCAAACTGTTTTACTAGTACCTTATTTTACTACCTATAAGTATACCCTGATCTTTTTCAAACCCGTAAGGCCTCTTAATCAGTTTGAAAATGATAAACTTGAGACAGAGCCAATGAATCGTAGTAATACGAAAGATAATTCAAATCATAAAACTGACAAATGGGTTGATTTTACTTAGCGATTACGACTCGCTAGAGAGAACAGATTTTTCAACCTTGATTTTCCAAAGTAGTTTTTTTAAGCGTATTTTGAATTTCTTAGAAAGAAAGAAAAAGTGGAATTAATATGACCTCGGGTGGGATCCGAACCCACATGCGAGTGAGATCTCAGTAGCTCAGTTGGCAGAGCGATGGGCGTGTATTAATTTTTAGGGTTCCGTATCTCAAAAGGAAAAATCAGAACCCTTACTTTGTTGTCCGTCCGTCCGTCTGTCTGTCAGGGCCCTTTATCTCGGGAACTGAAATTATTACCACATAGGTACACAAGTCTAGTAGCTAAATAGGTATTTCTTAATATCATGAGATTCATGAGTATCATAGTATTGGGATCTCAGAGTGGTTTATTTTGTAGACATATATATAGCAGACAAAAAATAAATAGAATAGACAGTCAAACTCAATACTATAATTACTATTTTGCATGTCATACATTTTTGTAGACAAATAATATATTTCCAATGGTTTCCAATAGTTTGTATGATCATCAATAATGTATTTCCAGGGTTCTCCTGTTCATGTGAAGAATCCAGTGTCCCCGTGACGCCGGGGCGTTGTAAGCCGTGTGGAGCCACTGCACTGGTTTCTTCAGATGGTGCAGTTTGTGTGCCAAAACGGTGCCAAACTAATGCTGGGCGAACGGTGTGCAGAAAATGCCCTGCGGATTATATCTCTGGTTAGGATCCATCTTTATTTGCGATACAATTACCTGCAATCAAATCTTCCGCTATGAAGGCCGAAAAAATACTCGACAGGCTCTTATGGCTGTACATGGATTGCGTCAGACACTAGTATTAAAGCGGTGCTAATGTACTAATGCCGGACAAACGGCGTGCAGAAGATACCCAGCAGATTATGTATCTGGTATGTCATGTTCATGTGAAGATTCGAAAGTCTACCTTCATGCGATGCTATTCATTTTCACACAGGTACTATAGCGTTCAGAATTGCATGGGCAATTTATGAATGAATTCATTCATAAACTGCCCATGCAATTCTGAACGCGTGTGTACATCACATATAACTCAACTTAGGAGCACAGAGTCTGCATAACATCATTCCGACCACCATCGGACCTAGCTGAGTTTCTTGCTGGAATCTTCTCGGCTAGGTGAGAGGTAGTGAACCAAAAATAAGACTCCAAGTAGCTCGATTTCTCGCACACCTCAGATTTAGTTGGACTCGGTCCAATCGATCTCTCTGGAGCACAAACTCAGAAGGAGTTTTTCAGATTAGTAAAATCTCGTGAAGTCATGGAAGGCTCCTGGATTTTCCCCAGGCTACCATCGCACCTCACGGTCCTCCATAGAGCCCCAGCCAGTTTAAGAAAAAAAGAGTCCCCTTATTTCCGAGGGAATGTTTTTGGGACGGAAGTGACTTCAGTGTGTCAAGTCTCTTATGTACCCTCCTAATGGAATAAAGCAGGTTCGCCCGACAAATTTTTTCGTTATTTATCTAATGTTACCAACTATTTTTCCGGTAGTAACCCAGAACTTCGATGGCTCTCCGATGAAGGAGGTCCTCTGCATGAAATGTGCACGAGGTTTCAAAGTATCCAACAACGCATGCGTGCGGTGTCCGGCCTGCGCGTGCGCCAAGAACGAGGTGAGTGAGTCATCATCTTTAGTACAGTCGAAAGATGTTTACTGCTGAACAAAGGCGTTCTCCAAGGATTTCAACAATATTTGATCCTTTGTCACCATTATCAAACATCTAACAATTTCCAGCGATGTTGATCAGATCATCGGTTCCCACTCTGCGTCTTCTAGTATGCGGTTGCCACTTGAGAACGTTTAATCATCAGAGGTTGTCAGTCATACGACCTGTAAGTCAATTACTGCATAACATTTTTGTATGTCTATTGCAGGATTAGATAATTCAATTACGTTATATGTACCGCCCCCACCGTGTGGTATCTGAGGGTCTACCACGAACATCAAAAATTGGCATTGACGGGAAAACCTCTTTGTCACTCTAATATGCAAGTGTGACAGAGATGGAGATACAAATCCACAATCGTTCGATTTTCGTGGTATAGGCCCTGACGACCAGTGTGACTTTAACTTGCACTGCCCAGGGTTAGCCGCTAATCCGGAGTTAATCTGTCAAAATCCATACAAAAAAGGCTTAACTCAGGGTTATGTGGCTAACTACGGGTGGTGCAAGTTGCCCTAACACACTTTTATTAACCCTCACTCCGCATATTGTAATTTAAGTTTCAAGCACTCCGTAGTGTGTGATTGGGCTGAAATTTGATATAATTATGCTACCAAGATGTAGTCGGAATGTGACCTAAGGGACTCCTCGAGGAAAGAAAGCAACCATATCGAATTACGGCTTTAATAAGAGGTCTCCAGTAGGTTATAGAGGTGCAAAGAATGGGAAATAGATACCGTCAGTAATAAAAGGGTGTACCGGTTTTTGGTAGTTGGTAAATTAAATTTCTTTTATTCTCGTCTACGGTCGGTCTACACTAACAGAAAACAATAACGTTTATTCAAGAAAATCAACCCAATCTAACAAACTCTTTTTATTTGTCAGACTGTAAGACAGTTTGTTGGATGGTCCTAGGTTTCTGTTATCTTATATGATAACTTATAAAGCTTGTGTTAAATATATTATTTTATGGCCAGGTGGCTGTAAGAGATGTCTGCGTCCCGAAGGATTTTGTGACCGCGCGCCCAAAGTACGAAGAGCCGATGCAACTCCACGCTTTACTGGAAGTGATCAAACAAGAGTATCTGTGTATTGTGAGTACATTCATATATATTTTATTATTTTTAATATTAAGAAACTCAGGGTAGCTCTAGTCAACTCATTCTCATAGACCCCATCACTCAAATCCAATGGAACTATTTCTCTTCTCTCGAGAAACTTTTTTTGAAGACACTTATTTGAACAGAAAACTAAGGCCTAAGACCCCAACGCTGACAGGTGTGGCAATTCTTTAAATGACTGCATTACTGGCGTTTCAGGCTACGGAAACCAAGCTCACCATCGCACGGGCTGTGTGCTTGTTTGACACCATTTCGCTAATTTAAAAAAATCGTAATGAATTGTAAATAGATAATCTTTTGGTGAAGACCTTATGTCAATTGTCACGAGATCTGATAGTGTAATAGTAGCAATGATACTGACAATTGTGACATTTGTCATACTGGTGACATAGGGGCCAGGGCATACGACATAGCGATGTGACGAGTTGTTGTTTTTCCAACTTAAACAATTCGAATTGATTCGGCTGCTGAATCGACTTCACTCACGGATCAACTGGACCATATTACTCGTAGTCCTACATCGAAAATTGGCATTGACGGAAATACCTCTTTATCACTCCAATATATACAAGTGTGACAGAGAGGGAGATACGAATTTTCGATCGTTCAATTTTCATGGTACTAGGCCAGGCGACATAACCTAGACTCGTGAAACAGCGAACAGTGGCCACTCCGTGAACGTTACCTGTTCATAATATTGATATTGCTACCATTTTGCAATGCGTTCGGCTCGAGTTGCCTTGGTGAGTTGGCAACTTCCGGTCGTTCGTCAAAGTCAGTACTCGATCGGAGGCATCGCTTTAGAGTACCCTATCGTTTGAGAATGTTGTTTTGTGGCGCTTCTCCAATTTTTGTTCAAAACAAACAAATAAACTGTAACAAATGTATACGCTTTAAAATCTTATATATTATCGTAGACGACGATGTTGCGTCGTACGAATGTATCTGTTCTAGCTGAGCTGAATATATCATCCCGCGTCTCCATGATCTGCCTGCGAAAAATTCTGGAGTTTTTAGGTCACTTAACCAGACGGGAATCAGACAGCCTAGAATTACTGATGCTTGCCGGACATGCATAGGGCAAGCGGAGCCCTGGCAGGATACCCACCAGATGGTCAGACGCGATTCTGGAAGTCACAAATGGCTCCTTCCAAGGATCCCTAAGGAAGGCAGAAGACCGACCAGCCTGGAGTGCACTTCAACGGAAAGCGACTTATGGTGGTCAAATTCCTCAGTCATGAGTTTGCGACGTAGAAGAAGAGAATACTGTATCTAAATTTTATGTAGTACCAATTCCGCCGAATACAACTTTTCTCGCTACTTACTTATTCACCGCATTAAAGTTAAGGGGCGATGTACTTTTCAAATGATTGCTTTTGAAGTGTTTGCTCTAAGCCAAGTGTATTCGGAGGTTATTGGAAATTCAATCCTTAAAGAGCATAGGCAATGTAGGCCAGGGCTCGGAACCGGTTTAAAAAATAGCGGTTAATACCGGTTTATTTCGGTTTTACTCCGAACTATCAAAAGAACGCAAACGTTTTAAGAACATAATAAAATCCTGGATTTAACCGGTTTATCCGAAAAGCAACTTGACGGTCTAAACGCGACGTTGCCAGATTTCGTGTTCAAGTCGCAAGACGTACGAACGGATGGTTCCTTTAACAATTTTAGTTTTATGATTTTGGATACATGTATCTAGAGACGGGTCAAAAAATATAGGCAAACCAGTGAGCTGGTATTTATAGGTGACAGCCAACAGTGTCAATAATTTATTTAAAAGAAATCAAAATATAAGTTCATACAGGGTGTATTTTCTTTTCAGGCCAATGGGGTCAACTAACAGATCCCGAAATGTTACACGAAAATGATCTTCAGACCTTTCCTCGATTTTAAATTAATTTTAGTGGCCTTTACAGAAGAAAAACATATCTACAGGTTACGAGAAAAAGGTAATTTGTTACAAACATTTATTTGTGCTTATTTATTCAATTCCTATCCAGAATAAAAAGTTTGTGTGGGACATGGAACCAAAAAAAAAACTTTTTTTCTAAATGCATTTTCATATTTTCCCATTAGTCCTAACAACAGGCAGGATGCCGTTCAAATGTAATACACACATAATTATCAGTCCCATACGGATGAAATTCATAATAAGAAAATTATCTTTTTTTACATTTTGGTTTAAGTATAGATGAAATAAAACACATTTTTTTTAGTCCAAATTTGGCACTTTCACACCCCACATTACGTGATGACGCACCAACTAAAATTAAAATTTTAGCACCATCTTGTATCGGGTATTTTTCATTGATAATAATATTATAAGAATATAATAATAATAGATGGTAGATGTGGAAAGCTAAGTGGCGAGTTGGCTATGTGTCAGTGACACCTCTTTACCTTCATCCCTGATACTCGTACCGGTGTTGCCCCCTTGAGCCATCCTAGATGTCACCTTTTGTGGGAGCCCCTCTTATGTGGGCGAGTCACCGTCTGCCGTAAATCAAATTGCTTACCTTTTTCTTAGACAGACGCCCGATTTTATTTTCCATAACCCAGTATTTAGTGCACCACTTTCACCTAATAGTCCAGTATATTTTGGACTCCATTAAATCTCAATAGTACATACACCCTAGCGGGTGCTGCCTCTGCGTGCGTCCCATGGTTCGGGCAAGTGCAACATCCGCTCGGTGTACCCCTTACATTTCATTACATTGTCCCCTTTCGACATGATCTTGCGTGTTGGTTTTAGCTCCGCGTAAGCCTCCCAAATGTCCGGAACACCATTGTTCCGTGATGGGAAAGACATGCCTAACATAAGTCTTTATTTTCCAAATAATACATTTTACAAAATTACTTATTTCTGTTTTTTTTGCTACCCGTTATTGAGCAAAGGCCTACTCCATCGTGCTCCATAAACACCTATCAGGCCTATCAGCCGCCATTCTTGTCCAGGTAGAGCCTGCATACAGCACAATGTCGTAATCCCACTTTCGTTGAGGACGGCCCTGCGGCCGTTTCTCTACGCGTCGCCACTAGTGGAGTACGCGTTCGCTCCATCTGCCGTCTTTAGCTCGAGTAACATCATCAAATCATCATTGATAGTATGTAAATTAAAATATGCGATAGATTCTCTCTAATTGTGTCTAGAGTAACCTTGTTTTTAACTATTCCAAATATAACATCGGTAGCTTAAGTAGTTCTCGAGACGTTTTTTAATGATGTGACAGACATACTGAGTCACTCGAGTACGGAGGTACGGAACCCTAAAAATGAAAGTATACTATTTTAAAATCACTTACAGGTACAAATATAAATAAAGCAATTACGTGGCATCCTAGGAACTATGCCTCAAGCGGAGGATTTATGGCATCTTATCTATACATATTTTAAAATGTTTTTTTTTGTTATTATCATATTTTTGTGGAATTAAACTTATTTGTAATGGCTTAAAAGAAACTATGCAATTAGATTGAATGCCAAAAAATACACGGAAATACTCGCGCGTGGCAGATTTTGATGTACAGATCGCGCAACATTTCCTAAAAAATAAATAATAATCTATTGCGCTCCAGTAAGTCAAGATAACGTTTGGTTTGTCGGAACTTTGTAACCCTGCTACTCCTTAAAGTTTCACTGATATTGCCAGATTTTAAAAACATGAACACCTTTAACAAGTAAGTAGGTAACTTATTCCACTATTATTTAATATGACAGATTAAAATATTTTTCTTATACCATTTTTTATCATGATGCCCTGGTCGCGCGAATCTATATTCGGGGGAGGTACTTAACAAGGTATTCCCCATATGTTAGACTGCCGCGTCGGTGATTGAATATATAAATAAAACTTCAGTCTTTCTCCATAGTAAATGTAAGGAAAAAGTTGTTTTAAATATGGGCCTAGTACCACTAGGCTTGTGCTAATTAAAACGATTAGTATGAAAAAAAAATCGATGAAAATAAAAAAAATATTCCTATAGAAACTATTGTGTGGGCTTCGATTTATAGCCGGATTTTTTTCCATACTTATTTTCTTTTGATCTCAGGCAGGAGTGGAATACATCGCCATTAAAAAAAAATACTGTCTAGAAATTACCTTACATTCTCTCACCATGTAGGTTTTTATTCTAGAATCTGTAAACGCCTATCTCCATTCGGTGTAAATCGAAAAGGAAGGGAAGGTCTAAAAATATAGTTTTTATGTAGCAGCACAGGATCTGGTAGGGGCCCTCACTGACCCATAAAAAATTCACTCTGTATAAATTACTAACATTTTTTTAAACCGCAATAGTGTATAATTTGCAAACCTGGAGTAAACTGTTAATACATAATTTGTGATTATTTTGGAATATTATACTCGTACTAAAAAGTAAAAATAGTGTGGGAAATACTGAATTTATATTATTTATAATATTATTTCTTCAATATTTGATATTATTATTTCTTTGAATATATTTAGTTCGCGGCAGAAGAAAACACGCTTAAAAATGATTAAATATGCGAAACAACGTGCTTTTTAAACTTTGCTAACTGGACTGTAACTTGTTTATCCTGCGTCGCAAACACCGGTTTTTATTGTTCTAAACCGGTTAAACGAACAAGAACTTTATAAAAATATTGCTCTAAAAACCGGTTTAAAAATAACGGTGTCACGAACGTAACCGAAATATAAAGGTTTTGCGCCAAGTACATGATACCGGTTTGAAAAATTAACCGGTATCCGAGCCTTGCTGCCAGGAGAGGGTTCTCAGTTTCTTTGGGCACATAATGCGATCGCCACACCACAGTCTCGAACGTGACATCATACTAGGGCAAGTTGAGGGCAAGCGCGGTAGAGGAAGAGCCCCTGCAAGATGGTCGGATCCTATTAGACAAGCATGTGGTTCCATGCAGAAGGCAGCCCACATAGCCCTTGATCGCAATAAATGGAGGGACATAGCTGTTGGTCACGATCCTCAGTCATGAGGGAACGATGAAGAAGAAGAAGAGAGATGCTCAATATGCTTATAATAATTAACAATTCGATGATACTTTCGATCACACCCGTCCCGACCCCATCAACTCCGAAAAAAATCTTAATAGCGCGAAGTAGACCACGGTACAGCGCCATCTCTCAGGAAATTGGGTTACTAATTTATATAAACTAGACGGGTTATGTATGTTGGGTTTTCGGGGGTAACTTTTGATCGCGAGGATCGATTTGAATCATTCTTTTTTTATTAGAAGGAAGATACGTGCGGGGTGATAAATTAAGTACTCAAGAAAAATAAAATGTTTGCATATACGGTTAAATTACAAACTTAATTCAGAAATTATTTTGTACATTTTTTTTATGTAATTATAACTGCATTCAATTCTATGTCTATATTCACATGTATTTTAGAATATTTTTGCAAACTACAAAAGGATATGTTTTTCACATAGTGTTGTGGTGTGTAACTATCGATATATATAGGTACAATGTGTTTGTACACGTATGTCGGAGGCTCGGAGCCGTTAACCACGTATAGTACGACGAATTTTATGGAAAAATACTTATGTTTTTGTTAACAATGTTTAAATTGCACTCCTTTCAAGTGTTTTATGTATAGTGCATACACGATCCTGAACAATATTTACATAGCTTGGCTATTGTTACCTATCTACGAATAACTATGTTGATTGATGAACCTTATTTACCAGGTAGTGATTGATTTAACTGAATCACAATCAGATGTTTTTATTTGCTAGCATACATATTTACAAAGGTGACAGGATATATTTTAATGCCGATACATTAAAATATATCCTGTCATCGCAGACACGACATGCAAATAATTAACAATATTAAAATTAATAATAGAATGAGGACTACCGCGAGTGAATTCGCCGCTAGGGGCGCTAGTGGACCGTGGGTCCTACGAAAGGAGGTTATATCCAGGGCTCGGAACCGGTTTAAAAAATAGCGGTTAATACCGGTTTATTTCGGTTTTACTCCGAACTTTCAAAAGAACGCGAACGTTTTAAGAACATAATAAAATCCTGGATTTAACCGGTTTATCCGAAAAGCAACTTGACGGTCTAAACGCTACGTTGCCAGATTTCGTGTTCAAGTCGTAAGACGTACGAACGGATGGTTCCTTTAACAATTTTAGTTTTATGATTTTGCATACATGTATATAGTAGAGACAGGTCAAAAAAAATAGGCAAACCAGTGAGCTTGTATTTATAGGTGACAGCCAACAGTGTCAATAATTTATTTAAAAGAAATCAAAATATAAGTTCTTACAGGGTGTATTTTCTTTTCGGGCCAATGAGGTCAACTACCAGATCCCGAATTGTTACACGAAAATGATTTTCAGACCTTTCCTCGATTTTAAATTAATGTTAGTGGCATCTACAGAAAAAAAACATATCTACAGGTTACGAGAAAACGGTATTTTTTTACAAACATTTATTTGTGCTTATTTATTCAATTCCTATCCAGAATAAAAAGTTTGTATGAGACATGGAACCAAAAAAAAAACTTTTTTTATTTTTTAAAAGTAAATATTAGGTACAGAGTACAGAGTAAATAATGACACCGTGTCCCGAGCTAGAAAGTTCTACTGGGCCCAATTTCTGGTTTATTAAAGAAAACTTATTCATTGAATATGCAGAAAAAACTGTATTAACTTAACATTTTACTATCACGCCTATCAGTCTTGTCATGTTATGTTTAAGAACCGTAGGCATCTTTGGCATATTAAAAATCCGGTCTTTTTATTAAATTTTTAAAAGTAAAAAGTCCGAAATCTTCGCATTTCTTTCAAGTACCTACTACGCAGGAAGCACAACTTTTTTTTAAATGCATTTTCATATATTTTCCTATTAGTCCTAACAACAGGCAGGATGCCGTTAAATGTAATACAAACATAATTATCAGTCCCATACGGATGAAATTCAAAATAAGAAAATTATCTTTTTTACATTTTGGTTTAAGTATAGATGAAATAAAACACATTTTTTTAGTCAAAATTTGGCACTTTCACACCCCACATGACGTGATGACGCACCAATTAAACTTAAAATTTTAGCACCATCTTGTATCGGGTATAAATTGATAATAAATAATATTATAAGAATATACCTAATGGATGGTAGATGTGGAAAGCTATGTGGCGAGTTGGCTATGTGTCAGTGACACCTCTCTACCTTCATCCCTGATACTCGTACACAGTGTTGCCCCCTTGAGCCATCCTAGACGTCACCTTATGTGGGGCCCCATCTTATGTGGGCGAGTCACCGTCTGCCGTAAATCAAATTGCTTACCTTTTTCCTAGGCAGACGCCTGATTTTATTTTCCATAACCCAGTATTTAGTGCACCACTTTCACCTAAACTAAAAGTCCAGTATATTTTAGACTCCATTAAATCTCGAAAGGGCCTCTGCGTGTTGGTTTTAGCTCCGCGTACGCCTCCCAAATGTCCGGAACACCATTGTTCCGTGATGGGAAAGACATGCCTGACATAAGTCATTATTTTCCAAATAATACATTTTACAAAATTACTTATTACTGTTTTTTTTGCTGCCCGTTATTGAGCAAAGGCCTACTCCATCGTGCTCCATAAACCTCTATCAGCCGCCATTCTTGTCCAGGTAGAGCCTGCATACAGCACAATGTCGTAATTCCACTTTCGTTGAGGACGGCCCTGCGACCGTTTTTCTACGCGTCGCCACCAGTGGAGTACGCGTTCGCTCCATCTGCCGTCTTTAGCTCGAGTAACATCATCGAATCATCATTGATAGTATGTAAATTAAAATATGAGATAGATTCTCTCTTATTGTGTCTAGAGTAACCTTGTTTGTAACTATTCCAAATATAACATCGGTAGCTTAAGTAGTTCTCGAGACGTTTTTTAATGGTGACAAAAAAAAGTAATAAAAAGGAACCCCCTTTTTATCATTTAGGTACGGAACCCTAAAAATGAAAGTATACTAATTAACAGATTTATTAGACAGCTCCCCCGACTTGCTCTCTCCTGATGTGAACGCAGCCCGATGGGCTAAGGAGTTAGACATAAGATTGTGAACATGTTGTAAAAATGTATAACAGACCTATATTAAAGTATTTATTTAATAGCAAGCGACCAATGCAAATAGCCATACGATTAAATAAAACAGATTTATATTTATACTAGTTTTAATTTTAGTATTAATTGTATTTTTTCTAAATGTTATCTTTAATATTATAAATAAAATTTCGTGAACGTTGAATTATTAACAGATATAAATGTATGTAATTATTTGTTTTTATCAATTTTAAAATCACTTATAGGTACAACTATAAATAAAGCAATTACGTGGCAATCGTGGCATCCAGGAACTATGCCTCAGGCGGAGGATTTATGGCATCTTATCTATACATATTTTAAAATGTTTTTTTTTGTTATTATCATATTTTTGTGGATTTAAACTTATTTGTAATTGCTTAATTGAATCGATTAATATGAAAAAAAATATCTATGAAAATAAAAAAAATATTCTTATAGAAACTATTGTGTGGGAAGTCTTCCTCGATTTGAGCTTCGATTTATATCCGGATTTTTTTTCCATACTTATTTTCTTTTCATCTCAGACAGGAGTGGAATACATCGCCATTAAAAAAAATACTGTCTGGAAATTAGCTTACATTCTCTTACCATGTAGGTTTTTATTCTAGAATCTGTAAACGCCTATCTCCATTCGGTGTAAATCGAAAAGGAAGGGAAGGTCTAAAAATATACTTTTTATGTAGCAGCACAGGATCTGGTAGGTGCCCTCACTGACCCATACAAAATTCACTCTGTATAAATTGCTAACATTTTTTTAAACCGCAATAGTGTAAAGGTTGCAAACCTGGAGTAAACTGTTAAAACATAATTTGTGATTATTTTGGAATATTATACTCGTACTAAAAAGTAAAAATAGTGTGGGAAATACTGAATTTATATTATTTATAATATTATTTCTTCAATATTTGATATTATTATTTCTTTGAATTTATGTTGTTCGCGGCAGAAGAAAACACGCTTAAAAATTATTAAATATGCGAAACAACGTGCTTTTTAAACTTTGCTAACTGGACTGTGACTTGTTTATCCTGCGTCGCAAAAACCGGTTTTTATTGTTCTAAACCGGTTAAACGAACAAGAACTTTATAAAAATATTACTCTAAAAACCGGTTTAAAAATAACGGTTTTACGAACGTAACCGAAATATAAAGGTTTTGCGCCAAGTACATGATACCGGTTTGAAAATTTAACCGGTATCCGAGCCTTGATGTAGGCAAGGATAAAATGAAAGAAGTCAATATACTTTTGCTTTATTGTAATATGAGCGAGTAGGTCAAATGAGGCTAAAATCAGCGTCTTAGAATAGATGGTAACAATAGGGGCATTCATATTTATAAAACTTTGAATATACATATGTATTATAGTGTTGAATGAAGTCATTTATGTCAATCGAGTGAATATGTTTGTATTGTTTTAATATTATGGGATAATCTTACACAAATTGAGCATATTCTGACAGAAAGTAGATTAAAGATACAATTGTGAAGCACTGTAAATAAGAAAGAATTGCATATACTTAGGAAATTTCGGACTCTGGCTACCGTGATCACCCGATCACGGTAACCACTGGGATTATGTTCTGTTATGATTATGTTATGATTATGTGATTATGTGATCCCGTCTGTGTTGTTATGGCGTCTGCCGCGAAAGCAGGACGTCGCTGGTTCGATTCCAGCCATGCTCACGGGGGCCTTGGTCACTTTTCTGTAGTATATGACATCTCTCTCAATTTATACAGTAAGGGGGTTAGTAGCATGGGGTCTATTTCGCAATTCGTCTATGGGGCAACTCGTCTAAGACGCAGGTTGTCTAATTCGCAGCTCGTCTACATATCATTTCGCCTAAAAGCAACTGGTCTACACTATTTTTTAAGTAGCAGCTCGTCTAATTAGCTATTGGTCTATATGACGACTCGTCTAAATGGAGACTCGAAGAAATCGCAACTCGTCTAAATTTACTATTGTAAATAACCTAAACCGTTCCGTAACCATGAACAATTTCTTTCTATTTTGTGCAGTAAAGGATAAATAAAAAATAAACGGTAGTGTCACTCGGACTTTTTTTGAACTTCACCCGGGCACACTGCTGTGTCTTCCATTCTTCATATCATAAATATAAAATATACTCGTACATTTTGCATGAAATCTCTTTCATGACTTTGGTATCTTATAAAGAGGCTAAATATGTAATAGAAAATACGCATAATTTTTTCATCGACCACTTTTTTGACCTCTTATGGCAAATTATTTTTGTGGCAAAGGTTTACGCTTGGTCTAGAACTTCTGGAAATAATTCAGTGTGTTAAGTGCTGCACCTCCCCGCGTAGTTTTTGCTGACCAGTTGCGATTTTGTCAAGTCTCCACATTTAGACGAGTCGTTATATATGTAGACCAATAGCTAATTAGACGAGCTGCTACTTAAAAAATAGTGTAGACCAGTTGCTTTTAGGCGAAATGATATGTAGACGAGCTGCGAATTAGACAACCTGCGTCTTAGACGAGTTGCCCCATAGACGAATTGCGAAATACGAGTAGACCCCATGCTATTAACCCCAGTAAGGATAGTTTTGTGAATACTATAGGACGAAATACTTATATGCTTACTTGACACTTTTGATATTAAAACTCATAGGAAACATTAAGTAATAAATAACCCAGAAAAAAGTAACACTTATAATACAAATAAATGCCCTTACCAGGATTCGAACCTCTCCTGCTTCGTAGGCAACGTCACTATTGACTAGAATAGCTGGCTGTTAAATAAGCAACTGTACTACAAATAACCAATTAGGTATATTGCAATAGCACGTAAATAGAGAGGTAAGTTTGTTTTTAGTTGCATTTAATTTTTTCAAGCTGCACTACCGACAGACAGACAGACACTGACAGATAATGTCCTTCTACTAGTTCACTACTAGTACTGTATAGTCACCCGGGTCAAACACAAAACGATGTTATATAGGTTGGCCCAATTAGGAGTATACATTTAATTTTTTAAATTTTACTCTATGAAACTTTAAAATTAGAAAGTATTTTTTTTAAATATGTAGCCCATATTTAAGGTTGATTTTCTTATTGAACCTTTATCCACGGTTCGATCTAAGGTCCCCTCTATATCTAAAGCCATGTTTGTGTTCACGAAAAATACATATCTTACAATTTAAACTTTCACGAGGCATACTGACATTAGTTAAAACTTACATATTTTTATAACAATTGGCGTGGCATGTTTCGACGGCTTCAGGCAGTCATCATCGGATAGACTGATGTTGTCACCTCCACGGCACATACATCACTGACTGCGACCTCTCAATATAAATGTAAATATATTTATATTTTACTGTAATTTCAGCAGTTTCTATTTATGTTCGTAGGTATATACATAAGTACCTAATACATCACAAAAAGCACAGGTGGCTAATATGGAACACCAACCTTCGAAGTTGGAATATAACATAGTTTGGAAACAGAAAGGCTTAGGTTATTTATGCTACTAGTTAACTATGTAGTAGTACCCTTTGGTGAAATGGATGAGGGTAACTTTTGCTTATCAATCACGGGTGATAGAGTTAGGTGTACTTAATTTGTTAATGGCAACACTCGTGAACATTTAGTTACAAAATGCAATATTTAAATGGGTCAATTAAGTAAAACCGGAGCAAAAATCTGGTAGCATATTCGAAGAATTAAATTTGTTATTGATTTGATTTTGTTTTGTGTTATCGTTTTTTAGACTTTACAAATACTTAGATATCAAGATGGAATTGATTAATAACAGCCATTGTTAACAGATTGAAGCCAAGAAAACATTTTAAAAAGCGTCGTATCACTTTTGTCTAGAGTTTTTACCTGTTCAATAAATGTCAATAACTTCTTACAGAGTATTTCTTCTTCTTACTTCTTAACTTCTTCTTCTTCTTTTAACTATACAGAGTGTCTCCGACCATGGGGTTTTAAATCCTGGGTTTGAATTTACTCTCCAAACTGAGCCTCTTTCACTATGGAACTAGGGAACAAACAAACCGGTAAAAAATTGTATAGGAATTACCGGTTAACCGGTAAATTACCGGTAATTTTCATACAAAAAAATTACCAGTTGCATTCTCTATATGGGACCACCTCGAGATCGCGAAAAAAAAGGTTGGCTGACCCCATCGTGGGTACTAACTAACACTTAATTGTTTTACACAGCAAAACGACTACACAGCCTGCCGCAGCCTTGCCAGCGAGTGTGTGAAGAACTTCTACCCGAGTGATGCCGCTGGCCCTTGTCGGCTGTGGCTGCAACGTGGTTTGGTGACACATAAGGGTGAGTTTTCATCTTATGCTGTGTGCAACGCAATATTTAATTTAAATTTACGTAATCTCCATTAAGACTATATAAATCCTTGGCGATTTCTAAAATGCATGTAAGAACCAAAGTGAGAGAACCTTCTAAGAAAGAGAAACAGAGTGGAGCTTAACGCAACAGTCGCAACATCTGGTCTCTTTCCGAATATGTTAATGTTTTCGTAAACAAATATCTGTCAAGAAGCAAACTTCATTACTGCTCGCACTTATGAGACAGAATGAGATGCACAATATACAATGTTGCCTGCTATATCTCAGTGGCGCCCTCCGTAAAGTATCTACGTTTATTTGTAAAACTGTACCAAGAGTCCAAGACTACATACTCCACCCTTCATTAACACATTGACCTACAATCCTAGATCTCGCTCAATCAGTCAGCATTAAGGATAAGAAACATCTTTGTTACAGGTCTGCCCCCTCTACTAATTGAATCCGCTAACGAGGCACCCGGGGTACAACTGCCCGGGGGCAAAGTAAGAATAGCCAGTCTTGATACTTTACGCTTATCCCAGACAGGTCCCTTCTTGCTAAGTTGTAGTAATTTAGTTACACAGAACTACTAAAATAACAAAACACGTGTACATTATTTTTCATGTTCAATTCAATTCAATTATTTATTTATAAAATAGCAAATTTTACACGTCAATTATTACAATAAATAATACTTACTAATTACGTGGCTTACAGTAATCGCAATGTATACAATATTGCTATTTTTACACATAGGTATATGTGATGCACGTTGGTCAACCTACCTACCTACATTATGCAAGGAATTCGTTCAACGAATAGTAGGCAGCAGGCAATAAGTGATTTTTAAGTTTATTTTTGAAAACGTTGTTGCTTAATTACAGTTTTTATGTCTTCAGAGACTCGGCAGCATATAATGAAACCAGTTATGCAGCCATACCAATTTACTTGAACAAAGTTTGGAAATTAGGGGGTTTGGTCACTTTTCAGTACTTTGAAGGACAATTTTCCCAACAGGTTGAGTTTGGGCAGCTAAAATATACGTGTCTGTTATTTTAGACTACTTAATCCCACACCAATATGATCCGACCCGAGACGATCTGTCAGTTTCTATAGAAAATGTCACGTGCCCTCTGAGATATCACGTGATGATTAGATCCGATTGGTGTGTGTCATCCTTTACTCTATAACATAATATAAAAATAAGTCATATCGGGGTCGGATTGTTAAGAATATTTCCTTGTTAGTTTAAGAGTTTTGTGAGTGTCGCCTTATATACATTTTCTCAATTCTAAAACACTAAAACCGTTATTACATCCATTTATAATGGGACAAATAAAACAGGTAAAGTATGTAGGTACAAAAATACCTATTTCTACCTTTGCTATTACATTCTTCGCAAGCATATGATTTTTGTGAAACTCATGTCATGGGATGCGTTTCAGGAGTCGTTGAAATTAGCTGTCGCAATTCACACGTCGTATGGAGGTTTGAGAATACTTCAATATCCAACAGGTGTCGGTTCACCATGTTTCTCTGCAATGGAAATAAACATCGGCAAACAATTTACGTAAGTTTTCAACAGAAGTACCTAATGGAGAAAGTAATTCAGAAATATGTACATACAACAGAAAAAAAAGTAGGTATATACTTCTAGGTTTTACAACAAGGTTATAATATTGTACAGAGAATGCAACTGGTAAAGATTTTGTATGAAAATTACGGGTAATTTACCGGTTGACCGGTAAGTCCTATACATATTTTTTACAGGTTTTCGTTTCCTAGTACTGTATGTTTTCTGTTTCCTTTTGTTTCCACAAAAAAAATCTTTTTAAATATGTGCATGATGGTGCTAATTATAATAAACACCAGGGACTTTGACAAATTAAATTAAATTAGGCTTAGGAATTAAACTTTGATAATAATGGTAAAACACGGAATATAAAACGCGATGCGTTCGAACAAACAAAGTCACTCGTGCAGCATGTGCAATTGGCTTTTTCAAACATCTTTTGCATCTTTTGAATACTTACGAAAACATTCGTTCTAACTGTCATTTTTTTATGTTATAGACGTGACTGTGTTTACAATATGACGGAGGTACCTCTGTCGGAGGGCGACACTCTGGCGCTTTACTTACAAATGGAGGGTGAATTGACTCCGCTACCTGTAGCTCTGCGACTACCTACTGGAAACCTCGTTCAGGTATTTAAAACTGCGTTATCGGAACTTTGTACCTCTGTACTAAACACTCTAGTTCTTTATTTAGATATGAAGGAAACAATAACTCTACAACGAGTAGCCATGCGAAAACTCACTGTAAGTCTTGTCCAGGTATTTGTTGTTGTAGGGCACACTTGCCATTAATGCTACCTGTGAGGTAAGTAGGTTAATGTATTTACATTGCGGTAAAACTGCCCTCGTCGTGGGGTACAAAATTGTACTGACACTATATGCTCACAAGTAATAAAATAAATAAATATTTGGGGACAATCTTACTCACCGCTTGTATTAGCTAGGCGACGATAGACATACTTAAATCGATTAATATATACTTTTTCACAAAGTAAATGTGTGATATACACAAAAATCAATGTTACCAGGATTCAAACCCGGGACATCCAGCTTCGTAGGCAGGATCACTACCGACTAGACTATGGGAGGTCGTTAAAATGAAGATTAAAATTTACTCTACTTCTTGTGTGTTCACTACGAAACCTCACTGGAAGTCTTGATCATGTACCTACTGTGTTGACAATTTTGATTACCCCTTGTTCATAAATTGTTTGTAAACACGCACACGACATAATACAAGTATCAGACAAAAAACACACAGTGATAAGAAAAGTGCCACGACATGGCAGCATTGGCAGCTACTAGTACTGAATCTAAAATTGGGGGATTCATTTCCATTGTTTGTAGTTTTCTGAAAACTTCCTGGAAGCCTCGTCCATCTTGCAATGTGACATAGCTACCCATTTCGTAGGATACTCTAGGGCTTTATTCATTCACATTCATTCTATCACGAATGATGAATGACTTAACTTCATTACCTGTAGCTTTCCGAAACCCAGCGGAAATATTTATATATTCTGGAGGTTCTGGACATCGGATCGGACCTCGGTGATTTATCATTTTGTACCATAGACTAACACACGTAGACTCCGCTCGAAGCCTCGTGTGGGCAGCGCAGTACTTGTATATGAGCTTGCACTGCGTGGGACTGAAGTACGGTCACGTTCAAAAGTGCATGGACAATTCATGAATGAATCCATTCATTAATTTTCAATGAATCCGCACAATGAATCGGTCAAATACCGGAACATAACGACATATAAGAAAGAAAGAAATTAGCTTCCATTGCTTTTGTGTGTTTTAGTGTGTGCTACATACGTCACACTCACACTCTCTCATACCGCACATATATAAGCTGTAGGTTAGGTATCTTATTACATTACACGTCTATACTCGAACCAAGTTGTTTCATTTAACGTCCCACATCACATCAGTAGGTATATTATACGTGTCACGAATAAACTTATTATGAGTAATTTTTATCGAGGTTTGAACTTCAGATGCATCCCAACTCGTCCCACTTTTCGGTACTACTTATGTCAGCCTTGATAACCGATCAATCATAATAAACGATTAATTAACGTTCACAGCGAGGGACATGGCCTTCGAGCAAGTTTCACCGGTATTTTGTTGTACACAACTCCCAGTCCCTGACAAACTCTACCAGCACCGTGTACCTGAGGACACTGCTTATATATTTACGGTAAATATGTACTTAGTAAACACAGCCTTAAAAAACCAACATAATGTTCATTAAATAAATAAATAATATAAAATAAACAATTGTGAAGCATGAATCAAATAATTTATTATTTATAATAAATGTTTTGATTCATGTTTTAAGCAGTCACACTACTATAGGTATATAAATTATATAAATTGAAAGAGATGTCATATGCTACAGAAAATGCGACCAAGGCCCTCAGTGTCCAGGGCTGGGATCGAACCAACGATCTCCTGCTTTTGCGGCAGACGCCCTAACCACTACACTACTAGAAGGACAGCACTAGATGTAAGTCTGAGCTGTAGGATTGGCAGAACGCACCTTAAGCGTTTCAAAAAATAAGAAAGGATGGCATTTTATACTTAGGAAATTTTAGACCCTGGCCGCCGTGGTCGGGTGGCCTAATGGTTAGGGCAAAAGCAGGAGATCGGGTTTGATCCCAGCCCTGGACACTGAGGGCCTTGGTCACTTTTTCTGTAGTACGTATATGATATCTCTTTAAATTTAGGTAAAACCAAATAAGTATTTGGGGACAAATGGTCGGGTTGTAACTCTGGCTGTCACGTTCTAGCAACTTTATAGATTAGATTAGATTAGATATATTTATTTCTTATTGAAAATTACATGTCATTTAGTGTTCTAAACATCACAAATTCACAAAAAGATCGTCAAGTGTATAATAGATTAATAATAACAAATAGATAATAGCAAAAACAATTTCTAAAGACAAATGTCAATAGCAATAAGTACACAATCAGATAATAAAATAAAAAATAACTTAATAAAGAATTTAAATGTCTAATCTAAATTTATGGAAAATTCAGTATAATTATTGTATATACATCTAGGTCATACCTAGTTAATATAATGTCAAATGTCAAGGAAAAAAAAATAATAATAAAAAAATGTCAAAAAATTAATCACAATAATAAATTAATATATCATTAATAATCTTATTTTTCACTGTATTCCCTAACAGAATACAATGATTTTGTTAACAAGAATTGTTTCAGTCGTCGATCAAATATATCGTTGGAGGTTTCATTTCTGATATCGGCGGGTAGGCGTTCGTACAGCGACGGGCCTATTACTCGCGGACTCTTGTCGAGCAGCGCGAGTCGCCGCGGCACGGGCAGTAATCGCCCCGTCCGACGGGTTATTCCGCCGAGCATATTCGACCGTTTAAATAAGTTAATATTTCTGCGCGTAAACATTATAATCTCGTATACGTATAGCGAGTAATAGGTCATTGTGTTAAGTTTTTTGAATAGGTCTCTGCATGAGTGCCTTCGATTCACGCCTGCCAATATTCTCACGGCCCTTTTTTGCAATATAAACAATCGGTCTGAATCCGTTGAATTGCCATACAAAATTATGCCATAGTGCATCAGTGAATAGAAGTACGCATAGTATATTTGCATCAAAGCATGACTTGAGACAATTTGTTTCAGTTTGCGCAGTGCAAATATGGCACTGCCCAACCTATCACACAAATTGTCTATGTGCTCTTTCCAATTTAGCTTGGCGTCGATGGTGAATCCAAGGAACCTGCACGAGTCGCATTGCGGTATCGGACTCTGTATCAGTGGCATGTGTGTAGTGTGAGATGCTGAAAATAACATGACGTTGGATTTTGAAGAATTCAGTATGAGACCGTTCGCTGAAAACCACTCGTGAAGCTGGCCGCAAACGTTTGATAAGTTGTTTTCGAGCTGTGAGTACGTGTGTGCGGTTACTATCACGGTGGTATCATCAGCGAACAGCACCATCTTACCTTCGGGCACAGAGGTAGGAAGATCGTTTACAAACATTAAAAACAGGGTATTTCCGAGCGCCGAACCTTGAGGTATTCCTTGTTTCAATACCCCTGCCTCGGATTTTATGTTTTCAATGTTCCCACCCGACACCTCCATTTTAACCTCAACCGTCTGCTTCCTATCGCAAAGGAACGATGCAAACAAGTCATGAACGCCATTAGTGATTCCGTAATGACGTATCTTTTCCAATAACAGTTCATGACTTATTACATCGAACGCTTTTGATAAGTCGCAGAATACCCCTGCTACCTTTTCCTTCGCATCCAACGCGGTTGTTATTGTGTCGTATATTTGATATGCAGCTGTTGTTGTTGACCTGTTTTTTCTGTAGGCAAATTGTCTGTCGGTCAGTACGTCATTAGACTCAAGATGGTGCATTAAAGTGGAAGATAAGATTGATTCGACTATTTTGGAGATGTTTGGCACAATTGTAATCGGTCTGTAGTTATCTACGGCACTTTTTTCACCTTTTCCCTTGTATACTGGACATACTCGTGTGCACTTTAATACGCTAGGGTACACTCCAGACGTGAACATGGTGTTAATAAGTTCTACGAGTAGCCCCGCAATGACTGGCCAAATACACTCGAGTATGTTCAGTGAAATGTCGTAGATGTCTAAGGTCGTACGTTTTTTCATCATGGACCGCAGCGTACGGTTTAGGTCTGTTAATGTGATAGTGGGTAGTACTAGGTTAGGTATGTTTGTGTCATGTAGGTGTTTTGTTAGGTACTGTACAGAGTGCGATTTATTAATATTAAATTTAAACTTCGAAGCTACAGTGAGAAAATGTTGGTTCAAGTGGTCGGGCACTTTTTGGGGTGGTATATTTTTTCCGCTGTCGTCTTTGAGTGATATTGTATGTTGAGACTGTTTTGTGGACGCTTCCTGGTTGACAACGCGCCACATTTCTTTTGACGGGTTTTGGCTGTTGACGATACGGTTTGCGTAATACTCTCGTCGTGCCGACAAAGTTTCGGATTTTATACGATCTGCCTGATAAGTAATGCATTCCGAAAGAGAGTCGAGTTCCGGGTACTGACGTTTTATTTCAGTTAGGTCATTGTAGTTTACAATTAGCTTCGAGAGGGGTTCTGTCAGCCATGGGACCTGTTTGCGTTTTTTAATCAATATGTTTTTGGTAGGAAAATGTATGTCAATATAATATTTTAATATGTTAAACAATTTATTAAATTTTTCGTCTATAGAGAGTATGTCATCAAAAATAAAATTCCAATTAAAATTTTCTATGTCAATATAAAATGATAATAGGGATTGGTCTGTATATAGTCGCTTTTGGATATATGTGTTGGGATTGACGGTTTGTGTAAGCTCCCTCGTGGGCAAGGTGAACACCTGGGCGCTGTGGTCGCTGATGGCGGTGTCGAGCGGCGCGGCCGCGACGCCCCGCCACCCGCGCGCCACCAGCCCGCAGTCGATGCTACTTGCGCTGTGCGCGGTCACACGGGTCGGGAACTCAACACAATTTCTGCACATGTAGCTTCGAAGAATTTCGTCTACTCGCCGTTTCGAAATGTTATCAGACATAAAATCGACATTTTGATCTCCGACCAAAACAAACTTTTTATCCTCATTTGTCAGCCTATCTAGTAATAATTCCAAATTATTTAAATACATGTCAAAATCACCATTTCCGGTGCGATATAACACAATAATAATTAAATTTAAATTACAAATCTCAATTGCTGTGAACTCAAAGTGGAACTCAATAGCCAAACTCTGAAGATCGTTTCGCTGCCGATACACAATATCGTCCCGTGTGTACAGCGCAACGCCGCCATGTGCTATCGTTTTGCGACAGTAACTATTTGCGAGCCGGTAGCCACTTAACCTAACTCGTTCAATTTCATAAGTTTTGCACCATGTCTCACTACATGCTAGTACTTCGGGTTTTTTGGAGCTTAGTAATAAATCTAATAACCCAGTTTTGCCGCAAATTGATCTTACATTTTGGTGAATGATCTTAAAGTTAGTTAAGCCAGTTAACGTGGCGGTCGGTCGAGGTTGCTCACTAAGGAGTTTTTTGGCTGGACGGTATTGAAGTGCCTAATGGAAACACCGGTCGGCCAGTGCTTGTGATTACGGACTATACCTACTTTGTCTGCCGGCACATCGACCTTAAAGGACGAGTAGTGACCTCGCGTGACCTTCAGCTGCTCACACCTGTCGACCTTGATGCGCATGCTGGACTTGATGTGGCTGACTACTTCGTCTGGAGTGGTTTCAGCGCTGAGGTTGAAGATGTGCAGGCTAGCGAGCCGTGGTGCAGCCGCTCGCAGCCCCTCCCGCCGCTCCGCTGGAACTGGGACCGTAGCCGCTGGTGCAGCCTGTGGGGCATGCACAGCTGATACTTCTGGTGGGAACTTCGCAAACGAGCATGGCCCCTTCAGCGCTACTTCAGCAGCTGGTGGTGTCTGTTCAGCATCGGGCTTGGCCGGCACGGGGAGCACAGGCAGCTGTGGTGGTCGGCTGATAACTGGAACGCCTGAGATATCATCTGGTGATGCCAGTGGTTGTGCCGCGAGAGTCTCCGACTGCATCTTACGACGGGGACGAGACCGGAGCCGCTGCATCTCCACTGGCAAGGCCTTCAAGGGACGAGTAGGGGTAGTAATTTCAGGCTTGGCCATGGAAGTGGACTCTTCACTAGGGACTTCGGGGTTATCTTGTGCAGTGATATTAATAAAAGTAATTGCTTCTGGGCCAGAGTCGTTCAGGAAGTGTTGTGTTGTGGACTCTCTCGTACTAAGGTCAGTTTCTTTGTACTTTAACAATGTCAATATTTGTGCATTTTGTTCTTTCTGTGTTGATAATTCTATTTGTTGACGTTCGATTATAGCATATGTTTCATCTATTTTTTGTTTCATTTCGAAAACAGTCTCCTTTAGATATAAGTGTGAAAGTGACGCGTAGTGTGATATCCGATAAAATGGCGCTATGCCCCGCTTCTGCAGCGCATCAGGGATGTTCGCGGAAGCGCTCGTGGATTGCTTCCATACAACCATGAGAAAGCGGTGCACGTCCCTGGTGCGCCGGGTGCGGGCCAGCCCCAACCCCATCCTGCAACTGATAGCGGGCAGACTAGACTGCCCGTACCTGAGACACTGCTGCGACAAACACATTTCCAGCAGTGTCTATGAAATTTAGGCTAATTAATAATTTTAAGGAATAACATTAGGTATTAAGTTATTTAGTTTGTAATCTAACCACCTATGAGTCATCTGATACTCGAAATAAATATTTTTCATTTTCATTTCATTATGCGTCATTTCACACTCACCAACTTGTTAGAACGTGACAGCCTTTGTGATAGTCGATAAAAACCCGACTATAAGTAAAAGACTAGTAGGGCTAACATTCTATTTTATAGTGTACGCTGGTGGCTAGGGCCTTACCATGACGTCTTAACGCGATTCAGTAGACGATCTAAACTGAGCCTGAATTGAACCTAAACTGAATCGCGTTAAGACGTCATGGTAAGGCCCATGGTATAACAAAATCATGTTTCATAAACATTTTGCAATATAACAACTAAAGCGGCCCTGCGGGCCATCCCGGCGCCATTTCAAGGGCAGCTAGAGGCCAAAAAGAAAGAAAAAACTGAAGCGAAATGAAATATATTTTATTTCATAAGATGACGACGCTATATTTTGTAACGAAAAATTCTAATACATAAAATGAATAAAAGGTCTGAGACTCTGAGTATTTGCAACATCATGCATAAATGTAATTTCATCCCTCATTTATCTTCGATCACATAAATATGTCTAAAGGGTTAGATATATATTTCATAGACGGTTGATAAACGACCAACCCGATAATTAAAATATTTAATATCGATATACGGGCGAAAAATAGGAAATTCGCAACGTGTGGCAATGCCAAAAGTGGCCATAAAGTGCCTTTTCCCGCATGCTACGCATACGGAAATAGCCGATTTCTGCCCAAGTTAGGCATACCATGATGAACCTAATACGTGAGGTAATAAATAAAGCCCTTGATCGCATATTTACGTTTCTCGCTTGCAGCTCGGGTCGCAAACATCTGCGATCTCGGCCTTTCTTTGTTTTACTGCACTAGTTAGGTACCTACTACCTACTATTATCACTCTAATATGCAAGTGTGACAGAGATAGTGATACAAATCCGCAATCGTTAGAATTTCGTGGTAGGTAGGTACTAGCCCTCTTTGTTGTATTCCATTTCGAATGGTACTCGTATATGATTATTCAAATCTTTGTTGGTTTTTATTATTTTATGTTGTTTTTCTTTATAGCATGGAAAGAAGCAAGTCATCTCTCAAAACCCATATGACTATCGAAGCGCAGTACGCTACGAAGCCGACATATAGTCGCTCCATCACAACTACTCTGAGGGTCGAGCATGAGATGCCCAGCGCTGGGGTGCTACGGGGGCTTGAGGTGAGATCTACAAGTGTCTGAAAGAAAGGGAAAGTGGAAAAATTCATGTCCTCAGGTGGGATTCAAACTCGCTCTGCCAACTGAACTACCGACCCTATCCCTATGCGCCTTAGAGGGGCGTTTAGCAACATTTACCGTAAGAAAGTTTGAGCTTAAAAATAATAAGAGCTTCAAGTTTGAACATAGTGTGCTACTTCGAGTGTGCCGCCCGGTGGCATTGCCAAGTCAGAGTGCAAAACCATTAGCACAGATTATATATAGTAGAATAGTCCATAAGAACAGATATTTATCTCTGATAGAAAAAGCGAATACAAGCCGTTTTGAACACGCAAAAACAGTTGGCGCTCGGTTCCCCTCACCGCGGGATGCGTAGAGAGTCGGCACCGAATCAGAGAGAGTCATACTGTCTTTTTTACGCTATTTTTACCGCTCTAAAGGGACATACATAGTATTTTTTCTACTTCAGCACTTCTATCTCTCAAATAGATGACTGACAGGGTTTTTAAAAAGTATACATTATTAAGTTGACATTAAACTCTTGGGTATATTATTACGGCGACCCTCAAGTTTTAAGATCCCTTATTATGCTACTTTTGCATCAACTATTTTTTTTTACTTCGAAATTTGGCTGGTCAGACTATAATTATGCTAAAAGGATTAATCAGACGCGCGTGGCGCATTTGCGGTGCGTCCGAATAATCCACCGCACCTGAAAAACTTGAAGTAAAACTAGTAAAAGATTTAGAAAAAAAACATAATTTGTTCTAGATATGGGGAGGAGTGCTCGGCGCGCTACTATCCTGTTACGCTCTGGTCCAGTGGCGTGGCGTTCTGCGCAGAGGCGGCCTGCAGATGTCTCTGCTACCCTTACTCGCGGGGTCTATAGCCGACGCCATGTATTTTGTAAGTCTTCTAACTCTTACCATTGCAAATGTTTAAAATATATAAGGACGAAAATGATGTTCAAACCTCCCGTTCACGCCATTTATGTGGGGTACCTACACCCACGGTACACCTCAAAGAACTAACTCTGTTTCTTTGCTGGAGAATACAACCGAATGCGAACTTCCATGTACTACATAAATTATTAAAATGTAGGTAACATTTATTGCGTGTGAAAATTTGAATTCCAATAATGTGTACTTGTTAGTAGTACGGGCTCGTTCAAAATCTTGTGTAACATTATGGGGCTTGGTCGAGAAAACATCACGTACGATCAAAACCATGCCACAAAGGTACCAAAAAAGATCACCATGATTGGGCCAAAAAGCGGCCAAATGATCATTTGATTCAAATGATGATTTTAAACGACCCTAATAATAAATTATTTGGTTCTTAAGCAGAAACGTCTCCAAATGCTACCAAATTTCTAAATCAAAAGGAAGGAAAAGAGTAACTTATGGCCTCGGGCGAGACATTCGTAACACACCCACTTATTTTAGTATAATAATATAGAGAATTTTCAATATAACTCCACTTGCTGATGAAAAATTACTATCTTCTTAGGTAAGATGTTACATAGTGGCCCCTGAAACGAATGCTAGAGATATAGTGGAGAAATTCGGAGCCACCAGGTATGCCTCGGTAGCTCTGTTGGTAGAGCTATGTGCGTGTAACTCAGAGTCGCCAGTTCTCTCTAGTACTGGCGACTCTCATCACACTCACGACTCACTTGAGTGTAGTCTCAAGTTATATTGAAAATTCGCTAAATTATTATACTAAAATAAGTGTGTGTTTCGGAAGCTCGGTAGAGCGATAGGCTTGTGTGTCATCTTCTGTTGGCAACAGGCGGCGTGGCTGGCGACTCTACACGCATTAGCGGCAGAGGCGGGTGCGCATAGTTTGACCCTGCCACCATCCACGGCTGAAGAACACATCATAAGGGCGTTTGTCTTCTCCTCTATATCCTTAAAGGTATGTAGCTATAGTCTGACAGACAAGAATCTGTTCTCATTCGTGCGAAGTCAGAGAGAGTCATACTGTCTTTTTCTTACGCTTGTATATATTTATTTTTGCTAGCTCGATATTTCGGCACTGTTATGAGTGCCACGTTATAAATGTTCACAGTTTAACTGATTTACTAAAAAATATCAGGTGCTCGCAAAAACAAATATACCTACATGGTAAATATCTCGTTTTAAATAGTAATTGTAATACTCCAGTTACATTTATGATTATAAAAACCTGAGCGATATTGCTGTCATTAATGTCTGTTTGGTATATTTGTAGGCAATCAAAACAGCGTGGGTAAACTGGCGGCAATGTCAATGTGACATTTTTTTGTGGATTGGTCTGAATATAATCCTCCAATCAAAGGCAAGTATATGGTTTAATTTTCAATGAACAACAATCGCGGTAACAGAAGACAATATTATATATGAGTATTTATAACATTTACAAAAAATACACGTATTGTAAAATGCAAACGAAAATGAAAAATTTTTTTTGTTTATTAGATTCTCTTTCCGCTGATAACAATTTGTGGAAGACCATGATGGTAGCTCGAGAATGGTCTGCGATGCAGACGAGGAGACGATCCAACCCTGGGTTCACTGTGGCGCTGTCTCTACTTATTCTACATGTAAGTTTCATTCCAAAATCTAAAGGTAAAGGTGGGTATTACTTAGGGTCATTGACCTTATCAGCTGTTGAAGTATCGTTCGGTTACTTGATACGTGAATGTGTGTGGTAACGATTTAGTGGACATGGTTAGTTCGGTGTGCTTGTCTTTGATCACGTCAAATGATCCGACAATTCAGGCTCCCGCAACGACGACGCTGGCTTGCCCGTTTTCGCCTGATTCGGCGCGCGCGACGAGTTACCTACGCAGGTCTCAGGTGACAACACCACTATGTCTGTCCGACGATGACTGCCCGATGCAGTCGAAACATGTCACGCCTATTGTGATAAAAATAAGAGTTTTAACTGTTTCAATTTAATAATTCAAACCTCTAAATTCCGTAGTTTTAGTTCTAAAAAGTCAGTCGGGTCAGAAAATATTCAGGACATATCAGAAATTCAGAACACATTTCATATTGTTTGTAGATGACTCGATTTAGTTCAGTAGTTTGGACTAAAAGGGACTGGACTGGAACGACGGTTAAATATATTTATATATATTTTTCATTTTTTCTTCCATAATATAAAAATATTGTATAGGTAACTGTGTGCGCAGCCAAGATGCCAATCGCTAACGCTCAGTCGCGAACGCAACTGTCTTTGTAACCCTAATAAGGTAGAGTGATAGAGACTCTGCTTCTGAGCGTGAGCGATTGGCAACTTGGCTACGCATGCTGTCCAATCAAATAATGGACACAACAAACATGTAAAATTAGCTTAATGCCAGGAGAGCTTTCACAGCTCTCCTAACGTAAAGTGCTATAACTAGGTTTAAGGTACTTCCGAGATAAACGCGGTAAAAGTTTTGTTCCTTTTTTTTCTTGTATCTCAATTATTAAATAATATTTAAAACGGGTCACTCACGTAATTTAGTCGATTTTCGCTCGACATGTTTCGTTCTTTACGAAGAACGTCATCAGGAGCGATCACCCGCGACAGAGGCAAGTCGTACACTGCGGGCTAATGCCCTATCTGCTCTGCTACTTGCAGCAGAACTTGCTTGTAAAGAACGAAACATGTCGAGCGAAAATCGACTAAATTACATGAGTGACCGGTTTTAAATATTATTTAATATGTTCGAGTCTCACGAGAGTTTTATAGTTAAAATCTCAATTATTACGCATTCTGTCGATTTGAAACTGACTGAAATATACAATACAATACAAATACTCTTTATTGCACACCTCAAACGAAGTAAATACAGATAATTTTGTTTAGCTTATTTGTACATGTACATTTATTATTTATTTATGCTGTAAAAAATGAGGGAATGCACTTATGCTTTGGATGGTGCAGTACGTTAGGAGGGCAGTGTGTAAAACCGGTTAGTATCCACATGCCAAGTATGTAATTATAATTGAATCTATTCATTTGTATATATTCACTTATCATTTAGCACGGCGTCAAACTATTTCGATATATGTCTCGACACAGATGCACATGCAACCAAAAAATGGCGCATTTATATTATTCCATCAGTCACCGCCTCCGATTGACTAACCGTGCGGCGGATACGACGCAAAACCAGATGAAACTGGAATGAAAATTATATAAATACTTATTATACAGTTTTTATAGCGGTTTAAATGCGAAAAATTTAGCTAAGGACGTGCGATTTCCAATCTTTTAGTTTCAAAATGTTAACTGAATGTGTTGAGCCATAAATGTAAATTCAGTTTTAATTTTGAATGGAGAAAAGAAAATAGGTATCAAAAAGAAATATCATCAACTCTGATGATAGCTTAGTTATACCCCGAAATGCGCCAGTTGTGCCGCCCTACATGCCCTATATTAAATTTAATTCGGCTACGGCCCTCAATCGAGTTATTTTGATGTTTCGTCACAGATACTGTACAGATGGATGTAACCAACAGTTGGCATAGATACATTATTCGGGTCACCGGCTCCGATTGACTGAACGGGCGGCGGATAAGACACAAAACCAGATGAATGCCCAAAATTTTTTCTATCTATACGTTAAATTTATATATGTAGAGGTATGAAATAAAAAATATATGGGAATAATCTTAGAGATCAACCTAGCCCTATTTAAACATAGTACAGGTAAAACCAGAAATAGCCCCAAATCTAAATAACTTGTACTATGGGCAACGATGCACATACTTAAATAATATTGGTGATGAACACGCAAAAAAAAGCCCTCACCAGGATTTGAATTCTGAATCTCCAGCTTCGTAGGTAAGGGTAAATTATAGTCATACTTTTTTTGTTATTTGCTTAGCCACTACGTTAATAATATTACCGTCGTAATTAATTAAGAGGATTATAAATTGAAAGAGATGTCATATAGGTCCCCGGTGAGCAGGGCTGGGACCGTTACTATACCGTCAGGCGATACGTCAGCTCGCTTGCATACCATTGTATCATAAAAAAAAACAAAAAAACGTAATTTCACCAGATAATTGAACCTCTCTTTTGCAGCTCCTTTCTCCCTGGCAAGCCTCTTTACCCCACAGTCCAAGTTACACCTGGGCAGTGGGCTCGCTGGCATGGTGGGGGGCCTACGCGCCCGTGCTCCTGCTCCAGTGGGCGTGGGACCGAGTGGTGGGGTCCCCAGCGCTGGGCATAGCGCGCGTGTGTGACGGTGTGGGCTTGTCGCTGCTGGTTTTCCAAGAGGAGAATTACGCACATTATGTGCACGGCAGGTATTTATTATATCTCATACCTGGGATAACTCGGGGCAAGTTCTAGGGATAGTGTATTAATAAAAAACATGTCGATATAATTCAATTTAATACGTGTGCTCATTGAACATTCTCAATGAGCATTCTCATTTATTCATTCGTCTTTGCCCTCGGCTAGTCTGTGGCCAAGAGTACGCCCATTTGTTATTTAAAAAAAAAGATTACTATAAAAAGGTTTGAAGTCATAGCTGACATCGAGCCTCCTAAAATAATAGAAGTATGCGGATGTAATTGTCAATTTATTGTCAGTACAATTCGTTTTTTGTTTATTTTTTTATTTCAAAATGAGGAGAAAATAAGTAACATTTATTTATGTCAAAAAACATTTAGATGAGATTTAAAAAAAAATTAGATGTTGACAGTAACATTGATATATATTTTGTCGATAAAATATTTTGCTGCATAATTTTCGTATAAATGCCCCGAGTTATACCAGATATAGTTACATGAATGATTTATTGCCACTGATAAGATAGAGCTAGCTGTGTAGAAAGAAGCCACAGTAATATGAATCAAAATATTCGAACCATTGAATTAGAAACATATAAAAAGACCTTCAATGGTACTGATGGTTTTACGAAAGCACCCGCACCTGCTGAGTTTCTTGAAATTAGGCTTTATTGGAATTAGTCCTGTCTCCTGACGTTTTCATTCATCGTTGTATTCTTATAATACCTAGATTACCTAAATAATATAATAATATAGGATAGTATAGTAGTAGTATTACATAGTATGTCGGATCGAAAACTGGAGCTCAGTAATGGTATAACTACTAACTAACTTACTAACTTTTAGTTGAATTGTGCATGACTAGTGCCTTATTATAAGTTCTTTGTTGTTCGAGCTACTGAATTAGCTAGAGCTCAACTTGTATAAATTACCTACTTAACGTATACTTATACTTGAAACCAAGTCGTTTATTACTTTGGTCAAGTGGACGATGAGTGTGTGTGGGACGACTGTGCGGGACATAATGCCATCTGTCATAAACAGGGCAAGTGTGTAGGCGTACGCTTACTATGGCTTAACTAAAGACGAAATCGCTAGCGACGTGTAAACTTACATAGTAAGTACTTATATCTCGATTAAAATATATAAATATGCTTATCAAACATTTTTCACTGAGACTGAGTTCACATGGGCGCTAGCAAACAGCACCGCATATAAACCTGTTACCATGCATATGTACCATGAGACAAATTTTAACCGATTTCAGAGAAAGGTGGCGGTTCTTAATTCTACATTAGTACTGTATGTTTTTAGGGTTCCTTAGTCAACTAGGAATCCTTATATTTTCGCCATGTCTGTCTGTCCGTGCGTCCGTCCGTCTGTGGCGTAGCTCAGTGACCATTAGTGCTAAAAAGAGTGCTGTAAAGGGCTCGAAAGGTCAGTGTGTCGCGATTAATCCGTTCTAAAGTGTTCAATTTCAATGAACAACAATCGCGGGAACAGAAGACTATATTTTGTAAATGAAGATTAAGTTAACAGTACGCAAAATTGTAGATGCATTTTTATTGACTGCATTAAAAACGTTTATCTATAGAGGCATGAGCCCCAAATAAAACGAGCAAATGCTGCGCCGTTATTTATAAATATGAAGTCGTTGGCAGTATAATTTTCAAAACACAATCAATTTATCATAGATCCAAAATGAGTACAGATTAACAACCTCTTAATGCAGGTATAGGTAGGTACTTATATGAAACATTTGCGTTTTTCGCATCGCTCCGCACCGGGACGCCATCGGTTTATTCGCCCACGTAGTTCACTGTGTAACGTGTTTACTACCTTAATAGCCCAGTAAAGATACGGTTTTAGCACACATTAAGTTATAATAGCCTGATTTTCTGAAAGTACATTCGAATGGGCTATTTATTGATAATATATGCATAAATCCTACTATATTTTCTTCCGGGAGAATTAAATATATTTAACTAAGTCGATTTTTTTGTCGTTTGTGAACATGACAACATATTTGTCTTCTATCTATTAAAAGCGAAACCAAACCACTTGTGTTGCGGGTGTCCATGGACGACGTTAATCGCTTACCATCAGGCGATTCGTTTGCTCGTTTGCCCCCTATAGCATAAAAAAAAAGAAAACTTATCTACGTAAAACCGTTAAATCTACAAAATTAAAAGCACGTGTGATAGATGTGTTATTTGGCCCATTTTACGACTAAAAAAAACATAAATAAATACATAAAAATATTACAAGAAAAACGTTTATAACATGTGTGTACATATATTTGTGACGATTAGCATGTAAAGATATTTTGTTGGATTCTGTAGTCTACATAATACTTGACTCACAATATATACGTTACGCTAAACAAATCATCTATTATAAATTATGTCCCAAATAATCAAAATTTCCATTCAAGTTGTCAGTTCAATGACTGGATTATAAATAATCGACTCGACACACGAAATATTTATTACTTAAAACGAAATAAAGTATTTATTGGGTTCTAAGACATAACGAGTATCGTCTTTCAGTAGTATATCAAACTCTTGACTCCATTTAAAAAGTAAAGCTACGTTCTAGACACCTAAAACCTTAATATTGTTTTCTGTTACCGATGTCGATTGTTATTCATTGAAATTAAACACTTTAGAACGGATTAATCGCGTTTATTAACACCATGATCCTACGTTTCGAGCCCTTTACAGCACTCGTTTTCACAGGGTTAAGATGATGACTGAGAGACCGTGAACGTAGGATCATGGTTTAATAAACGCGATTAATCCGTTCTAAAGTGTTTAATTTCAACCTAAAACCTTATTAAAACAAAATATTCCTGGAAACTGCCTTCTCACTGGCCATGTTAATATCAAATTAGATTTTCCCATTTTTCCAGTAATCCCCACTAAGGTCAGATCATTTTCATAAGCTGAATGAATCGTAAACGAAAGTGGAATTGATCCTATTATATCCTTATCCCCTCGAGATGATCTGGATAAGCCACGTTAGAAGTTGTTTGTGATGTTTCCATAATTAAGTAGATATTCATTGTCATTAGGGCCAAGTTATAAGAGGGCTATGATCACAGATCACTCTAGACTTCGTGAGGTGGCACTGGTATTAGCACAAAGGTCGTAAGCGCCTATGGAGTGGAGTCTGTGGCGCTTAGAACCTTTGTACCATTTCCCGCCATTTTGAAAATTTCCAAAAACTGAATCGACAAAAATTTCAAAAGAATTGATTGATAAATGCGACTTGTAGAGAACAAATGGACAGACACATGAAAACATTTCTCCTGAAGCTGAAACGGAGACGCTTCGCTCTTAAAGACATCACGCTCACAAAGACAGACAAATACCTAGTTCTAAAAGACAGATATTATATCTCTGATAGAAAAAGCGAGTTCAAACCGTTTTGAACACCACGCAAAAATCTCTCATGCGTGGGTCCTGTGTCAGTACGAGATAATTGTCAAAGTGACGTTTTAAATGTTCCCGCAGGACCCACCTTCCACTAGCGCCGAATCGACTCGCGGTAATCCTCATTGACGCTCGGCGCCATGCAGACACGCACCCGCGCACAAAGCTTAGGGTTGCCTACGATTACAAACATTATATAACCATATAACACAGCGGCGGCGAGCACCGGTGGGCGCGGGATGCTTGGATAGACCATGTATCGGTACAGACACAAGACAAAAGACGATCGATTCGAATTCGCTCGAAGAGTTCCATAGGCCTGATATTATGTACATTTTAATTAAACGTTATTTTATTGTATTAGACTTAATGCTGTGCATCTATACTCATCAGTCACTGTTGAACTCGACAATAATGTTTACAGAAACAATGGATCTCCGGATACCAAAACCATGTCGGGACCACTGGAGGCGTGTCGAGTCGCATGCGCGCCGCAGCTCAGGTAAGTAAGTCACTTCTGACCGGTTACTGACAATCATTGCTGAAAGAATGGCCTCAAAGATGAGCGGCGAATCGACAGGGGGCACTGGGGGCAGGTGGTATAAGAGGGAGCAGATTTTAAAAACTTAAAATAGTCAAAAACGTCAGTCATAAGGCACTTATGATAGGTTACCAGCAACTTTGTTCTAGGACACAATTGGTATCTGGATGTACTAAAGCCTTATCGCGTCGTTGGAGGCCTGTCATGTTGCGTGTGCGGTGCAATTCAGGCCTAGTACCACGAACATTGAACGATCTAAAATTTGTATCTCCCTTTCTGTCACACTTGCTTATTGGAGTGATAGAGAGGTTATTCCGTCAATGTTCGTGGTAGATCTGCTGGTACTGTAAATGACATTTTTGAACTCCAGCATATTAAAAAAGTATACATTATAACGTTGTCTATGGTATTCCATAAGAACATGATGCGATGCTTTTATGGATATTTAAACAATATATTAACACTGTTGTTTGTTTTAATGTTTGTAGTCGGTAACGACATCTTTCATATTCTGCCACCATTCAAAATTTCGCGTGCTTCGCTATTTTTGCTGTCGTATAAAAACTGTGTGCAAGCTCATACATAACTAGTTCTTAATAAGAACCCTTATTATATCACTGTTGCGTAAACTACTAATAACTGTATACCTAATTATACTGTTAAATGATATAACTAGGTAAAACGGTCGTAAAAATAATACACTAAATCTCCCTTCGTTCCAGTTATTTGAATTTCCATTATAAATATATTTACGGTTTAAAATGGTGTATTACTTTTCAGGAATGTTTATAAACAACTGGCGACCGCTAGCCTTGGTAAGTCTTTTTAATTTACAAACCACAAATTAAATGGATAGGTCCCTTGAGTATTAGACATATTCATAATTATTATACTTATATCGGGTAACTCACGTCAGTAAATAGCTCGACATGTTTCGGAACAGTCCGTGTCCCTTAAGGGGCTACCCGGCATATTTCACTGTTTTAAAAGTGAATAGGTTTTGTTTAGCTCCAAGCACTACGCTTGAAAAAAATATATAATGTAGCTAGGTATTTGGTCTACATTTGGTTCTACTAAATTGTCGAAAAACATAAAACATCAAGAGAAAAAAAAACGTAAACCCTTTTTTCTACCTTAAAACTGTATCTACTCCCTTATTATGCGTCGTAAGTACAAAAAACTAAGACAAGCAGTATATATTTATGTTTACTTTAAACGCATCTACTGATTTTTGGATAGGTTCTGTACTTTTCGAGAAAAAGCTATTACACCCATTTTTCCGAAAACGCCGGCTCGAGATGCCTGCGAGGGCGACGGGGGCCAGTCGTGTAAGATGGCACTAGTAGTTTATAGGGTTGCGTCCTAGTACAAGAAGCTCTTCCTAGGTGGCGACTTATGCTTATTGACGTATTGTATAACCGGTGAGGAAAGGAAGCGGGAAAGGAAGAAAGCTCAAATCGCCGAGGTCATTGGGATAGGGGACGGCCTTAAGCATGATTGAGATGCGCTAGAAACGGTTGTTCGGCATTCACTGATTGACTAAGCCTATACAAGTATAATAAATACACAAATGAAATGATTAAATATATCAAAGGTCATCGTGTAACATCGTCAAACATGTCGAGCTATTTTCGACTTTATAGACGTGAGTAACCCGGTCTAAGTTTATTAATGTGTAACATCGTGATAAAAAATAAAAAAATATTCAAGTTATAACTTCATGTTAACTTACATTTAAATAGAATTTGTAATTGTATGTAGTTTTAATTTCACTCGCGATAATGAGGTAAAAAAATGTTGTTTAACTCGGCGTCAAAGTTTACAGCGGTTCTCAATACGAGTATTCTCAATATAAACTATGCCCCCTTGTATAATAAATAACTATTGTTGTACTCTCTAGGAGCTATGGATGAACCTGAAACAAGACAAGCGCTGCTTTCGAGATTTTTAGCTGCGTTTTTTGAACGGGTAAATTACTTTCTTTTACTTTTTAAACCCCAACGGCCATCGGTTCTACGTGCAATGTGCCCCGCCCACTGCCACTTAAGGTTCTCGAGTGGCGACCGCGTAACGGATGGCACAGCGTGGGTAGGCCCCCCACAAGGTGGACTGATGACCTGGTGAAGGTCGCAGGAGTCCGCTGGATGCGGGTGGCGCAGGACCGGTCATTGTGGAAATCTTTGGGGGAGGCCTATGTCCAGTAGTGGACGTCTTTCGGCTGAAATGATGATGATGATGACCTTTTAAACTGTAAGGTGACTGGACCAAATAAGGCCCGGTTACTAATTTTCACACTTTTATAAGTAAGTGTATGGGTAAAAATTGAGCGTCGATGTCCGCTAGTACTACCTGTGAGGAAGTAATATTATGCAAACAACCGTGGAACCTTATTTGGTGCCGGTAACTTACCAATTGGTTTCTACAAGTTTTTTAAAGCATTTTAATTCAGAAAATTAGAACTTAGTCATTAGTTATGAACTAAAAACGACAGAATATTTACAATTGAAAAATAAATAAACAACAAAACCACGATACGTAATAATATAGGTAAATAAACATACTTTTGCTGAGAAAATACCAGCCACATAAAACAATATTAGGTATTCTATCAGTCTTTAGGGTTCCATACCTCAAAAGAAAAATAAACCGAACCCTCATAGGATCAACCCTTTGGTGTCCGATTGTCCCTTCATCTGTCTGTCTGTCAAGACCCTTTATCTCAGAAACGCATAAAGTTAAACAAGTTGGAATTAACCATAGATAATTTAAAGTAACAAGATTTGTAACGAAGCTAAGTTATAATGGGTACTAATGTCTCCAGGGCCACCCCCTGGCCCCCTCCTCTGACCACATGCGCCGCGCGCTTTAGCCAATCACAGAGCGTCTCTGCGCGCGGTAAGCGATCACGTAATGTGGCGTTAGAGAGGAGTGTAAGTCGATAAACTGTTATCCATCGATATTTCATACGCTCTGAATATTAAAAAATACAGTAAAATACTAGGCCAACCGATACGGTCGTGGTTAAAAAAAATATTACAGTGGACGATGTGTCAAAAATAATTATACTTAAACATGACTATTCATGTTTAAGTATAATTATTTTTGACACGTTGTTTTTGAGGTCGTCGTCGTCTTTAACTTCAAGACACTTAATATAGATTAAGTGTCTTGAAGTTAAGTCTGTGTGTGTGTATACGCATACGCATCGTGTTTCGCAGGGGTGCATGGCATTTCGATAAAGTAACCACAAGATGAGATTGTATTCCAGGTACCAAACGTCGACTGTAGTATGGGCCATTATATTCACTGGTCTTACCGCCCTTTGAGTGATCTCAAACCAGGCTCAAGCTCAAACCACGACATATCTTCCAAGTAAATGAAATGTCAAACTTAAAGGTTTTATTTTAACCCTCAAAGTTTTATGAAATTATAACGTTTATTCACTTTCACAGTCCGTGCTATCAAAATCTATGAAACTTGGCACTGACAGATCCTAATACTTTATAGATCTAATCTTAATCTTAATGAATGCAATCAACTACTCGTATTTATGATTCAGAATCATTGCATAATGAACCATCCTCCAGCTAATGTTAAAAATAAGTTGAAGATTGCATCAAATTACTTTGCACTCCTGAGGTATACAAATGTTAACCGTTATGAAATGAAATGAAATGAAATGAAATGAAATGAAATGAAATGAAATTTGAAATGAAATGAAATTTATTTGCATAAAATATGGTACAATAAGGTGTTCTATTCTATTTTAGCACATTAACATATTTTGCCGGTTAAGCATGCAAATATTGACTTAAAATTAGTAAGCAGGTAACACTATTAAGTATAATATCACATTATTTATTATAAACATTTTTTTTTTACATATTAGTCGTATTACTTTATAATATTATATTACACGACGAGTAGGTCATCTACGGTGTAAAACATCTGACTTACAAGCCATCGATGAAGGTGTGATTTAAATGCAATGAGAGACAGGGTTTTTATATTTTCCGGAAGGGCATTAAATATTCTCATACACATGTAGTAACTACTTTTCATAAATAGGGAAGTATTGGGAATGAAATCTAATACAAGTTTATTTGGATATCTCGTGTCTCTCTGATATACTTCCTCTGCTTTTTTAAATAAATCCGGATATTTTTTAACAAAAACTGCTGCCTCAAAAATGTACATACACGGTAGAGTTAAGATATCATGTTTTTTGAATATAGGTCTACATGTATCCCATTTACCTAACCCACACATTGCCTTTAAACATTGCTTTTGCGCTATAAATGCCCTATTCATATCACTGGAATTACCCCATAAGAGAAGACCATATCTTAAATTGGATGCGACATATCCATGATACGCCATTAAGACTGTGTTCCAAGCCGATACGTTACGCAGTCTCCTCAAGACATATGCAAACTTAATTATTTTGTCACATACAGTGTCTACTTGTTTTTTCCAATTACAGTTTTTATCAATATCGATTCCTAAAAATCTGGCTGTCTCAACTTCTCTAATTTGCGTATCATTATATTTGATGTCTAATAGTTTACCTTTATCTCGTACATTACAGAATTGAATGAATTGGGTTTTACTAAGGTTGACCGATAAATTATTTAATTGAAGCCATGCTACTACTGCTGTAATCGTATTATTAATTTCACTATTGTATTGTGCTTCGTCATTGCACGTAACTAAAACTGAAACATCATCAGCAAAGAGCGTACATCGGTGTGTTGTGATATCTGGCAGATCATTAATATATATTAAGAAAAGGAGTGGTCCCAGCACACTACCTTGTGGTACTCCTAGGCTATTTTTCATATATGAGGATCTATGACGGATTGTTGTTGAATCTTTTGTGCTGTCTATTTCAACACATTGCTGCCTGTCTGTTAAGTACGACTTAAGCCACTGTAATGCAAGTCCTCTTATCCCAAGATTATTAAGTTTTTGGATTAGTAGCTCATGTGAAACAAAATCAAATGCCATAGACATGTCAAAGAAGACTACAACAGTTGGCTTCTTTTTATCCATACTTCGAATAACATCATTAATTAAGTTGAAAGTAGCAAGAGTGGTACTTTTGTGTTTTTGAAATCCATTTTGTTCTTTTTTTAGTATGGCATATTTTTCTAGAAAAGACATGATTCGTATATGAATGGCTTTTTCAAATATTTTTGAGATAATTGAAATAAGTGTTATTGGACGATAATTACACATAGTGGACTTGTCTCCTTTTTTCAACAGTGGTTTGACTACGGATAATTTTAAAATATCTGGGAAGCAGCCCTCTTTAAATGATAAATTCACTAAATGAGCGATAACCGGGACTAGTTCATCGACACATAGTTTCAAAATCTTAGTAGATATTCCGTCATAGCCTGTAGAATTTGTATTTTTGAGGGATCTTATTATACTTCTTACTTCATCATAACTTACAGGGTTCATGAATATAGTATTATTTACGTGTTTTGAGTTAGTGTTCTTTAAAGTAGAGTTTGTATCGGAGAGTGTACGTTGAATGAAGTATCTATTGAATTCATCTGCTATTTTACTAGGGTCTTGAATAATGATACCATCTTTATTTATTTCAGAAATATGATTATTTGAGAGGTGAGGATCTGGATTGTCTTTAATAATGTTCCAACAGGCTTTGCTTTTACTTGTAGAGTTCTGTATAAGTTTGTGATTGTGTAGTTTTTGAGAACTGTGTATACAATTTGTTAGCATTTTAGAGTATATTTTGTATTTGAGTCTACTTTCTGGAGTTTTATCTTTGTAATATTGGAAACGTAGGGTGCGTTTATATTTACAACTTAGTCTAAGACCTCTTGTTATCCATTTTTGTGTTTTGCAATTCGTTGAGATTTTACACTTTATAAACGGAAAACAAAGGTCGTAGAACAAACAGATTAAGTCGTGAAAAGATTTAAAGGCCTCATTCATGTTAGAAGTATTATATGATTCAGAAAAACTTAAAGATTTTAGACATTCACGATATTTGCGTATGTTACTAGTGTTGTAATCTCTTTTTGTTACGTATTTTATACTAGGCTTTAAAAATTTTTTCTTAACAGGAATATTCAGAACTTGAGCTGTCTCATGATCCGATAGACCTAATGGAAGAAGGTCACCTTTTGCGTCCTTGATATTACTGATAATATGATCTATACATGAGTTTAAACGAGTCGGCTTAGAAATATGACTTTTTAGATTATAACATTTTATAAGATCATTAAGATGAGTGGAAATTTTATTTTGTTTAATTGTGTTTATGTTAAAGTCACCGGTCAGTATAAACTTTTTGTCTTTTTTTCTAGTCAAAAGATTCAGAATTTCGTCCAGTTCTTGTAGGAATACATTAACATCTGAGTTTGGAGTACGGTATAGGGCAATTATAATTAATTTGTTGTACATTATTTCTATTGCACAACATTCAAAAACATTTTGACGAGCATGATTATTGATAAACGATATTTCTCTAAATTCCATTCCATTTTTTATTAAAATACAAACACCCCCTCTGTTTTTTTTCCTTGAAAAGCTAGATGCTAATTTGTAGCCTTTAATGTTAATATTTGATTCACAACCTCTCTTAATAAACGTTTCGGATAAACATATAACATCAGGATCTCTTCCCTCATCTCGCATATCTGATAGGGTAATTTCCAGTAATTCACGCTTTTGTAATATACTGGCAATGTTTTGGTGTAAAACTATAAAATCTGTTCGTGACTCTTTAGGAACGAAAAAAAATATTGTTATTTTGTTCAATGTTGGCTCTTGTGTTCTTATTTACATCTTGCTCATTGGCGTCAACTTGGCTTATGCTGTTATCAACAAGAAATCGCCGGACCATAGGACGATGGTAGTTGGACGTGAAGGAGTCAATATCTGTTATAAGTGTTTTTAAGTTACTTAGTATTGTTGTTATTCCGTGTTTATTTACATTACCTGAGACCTTTGTAAACATTTCCTGTGTATAGGTTAAATTCTTATTGCTATCTAATATATATGCATACTGATACACAAGATTGTCCAGATACAACGTTCAATACTATGAGCGTTCAATAATACTACGTTCAATATTATGAGCAGGTGTGAGGCGAAACATTTTCTTTTCAGAAATAAAGGAATGTCTTATTTAGGTAAAATGAACTGACTTAAGGTTAAAGGCACTTTCCCTCCAGGGCCCATTAAAATTTTCCAACCAGTATATTTACGGACCAATTTGCATGATTGTTATATTTACAAATAAAAATGCATTAATTTAGGTTTTATTCACAATCTTCAATAGGGGTTTAGTTGTTTATAATGAGTTTCGAATTATTGCCGAGGATTAGATAAATAAAAATATCTAAAGATAAACCATAAATAAAGACGTATTAACAAATATTGACATTAAACAAAAATTTTACACATAAAACTTAAAAACGTTTGGGTTTTAACATACTGGATGTCTCCCTTGATTTTTTGAATGGATAACAATACAACAATAAAAAGGTTGGTACAACATAAATTTCTTTATTACCCAAACATGTGTAAATGTTATTACTTATATGAGTACAATCAAGCCAAACATTTATCGACGCACATCGGCACGGGTGCATCTCTAGTTCCCGGCAAGGCACAAGCGGCCGTACCAGGTAATAATAATGCGATTGTGAAGATCGCTAGCAATTCTATACATTGCGCGGTTGCTTAACAAATCGCCACGCGACACAACTTGTTTGCTATTCTAAACCGGCAATGTAAAACGCATATACAATTTGTCCAACCAATTAGTCCGATAGAGAAAATTCATACGGCACTGAATATATTTGTAAAAATGCACGATTTTATCAACTAATAACTAATAACATGAATACTTATATATGGTAGGTGATTCTATAGTCCTTGAAGTTTTTGTTTTCACTTCTATTTTTGCAGGTAACAACGCAGCAATTCGGAATTTCTCGAAAATATCGGAGTACATTTTACGGTCGCGGCTAAGTTGCAACTGGCTCGAGTTGAATAGTAATATGGCCAACTGGCCTTATCGCTGCGACACGCGCTACGCCTCCGTGCGATATCTATTCCTTATGATATCTATGGAATTAACACTCTACCTATAGTGTGGTCGGCAAAATAAATTTCTAATTCTACTCAATCAAAAGATACGGATGTTTATGTTGCGTTTTTCATACATTTGCAAAGGGAATCTTGGATAAAGTATGCAAGTATGTAGTAAGATTTAGCAGCTCAAGTTTAGGAAAAATTAGAAAACTATCTAATACTGGTAGATGGTTGCCAAATTCCAAGATCAATGGGAAGTACTTAAGTTCCCTACGGAACCCTAGCCGCCCTACGGTACGGAACCCTCAGTATGCGATTCCGACTCGTACTTGTCCGTTTCTTTTTGTAAATTTATATTAAAGCACTTCTGATTTTTGCTAGATATCTCAACTTAATTAAAACAACGTTCCTAAAATCCCTTTTCACAGAGTTTATCTAAGAAAATTGCTTAAAAGTCTATCTTATTTAAATTTAAGTTTTTTGTTTCCAAGACTTAGGTTATTCTATTTAATTTAATTAAACTAAGCTTTATTTTTGATTAGCGTCAAACTCGGGGCAAAGGGCAAGAAGGGTAAAATGCAATTTTACAGAATGTTTCAATTATCCCAAGAATGGAATAATAAAGTAAATTAAATTGAAGAATAATGGGTACTTCTGTAGATTACGAACCTTTTAAAAGGGACAAATATAAACTTTTTTGGCCGAAGCCCTTTTAAACTCAAATAGTTATTATGTTTTTTAAAATGGAAGCTTTCTATATAAAGCGGTCTCCGAGAAAAACATACGAGTAGATATTACCGATTTATAATACCGAAGTGATCACATTCTGAGTGCCCAGTGAATACAGTTTTGTACGGAACACTAAATTAGGACTACCTATTGGTATTTCCTATAGGCTGCTTTTATAATTCATTTATTTTATTCATTTCATTTTATTTATTTAAAGATAACATGACCTCATTATTCGTTAGTAATATACACTATACAATACAAATTACACACTATATAAGTACTTAAAAGGTAGGTTGGACTTAACTAATTTAATACTCATACGCTCGTACTCATACTAGTCATACTCAATTATTAATGTTGTTCATATTGATGCAGCATTAAAATTACAATAAAAATTATATCTTTCTAAATTATTATGTGCATTATTACAGTTTTAAAATTGTGTTAGTATATCAGTAAAATCAGATAACATTACAGTTTTTTTACAGGACATTCTTACACAAAAGAAAAGTAACTGTAAAAAAAATACTGGATGTTTTTTTTTTCTCCGTTAATTTGAAATACAGATTCTTTAGGTCAACTACAATTAATTTCTCTAAGAAACTTGTGTTGTAACTCTTACTATTTATGAGACATTCAATAAATACATTTAATCGCATAACAAGTGTGAGAGGTTCTTTATTACGTACTAATAGTAATTTGACATTATTGACAGTTGACATACGAGTACGACATTAAAAAGTTACCTATAATGCTAAAGGGCTTCTCACACTTTTTTATTTTCAATTCGAATTTAACAAAAAGCGATATACCAGGTAGGTAGCTTCTATTAATGTATCCAGAAACGTATCGAATTTAAGTGAAAATAAAAAAAAACAACCTGAATAATTATTTAATTAATAGTAACAGGTAGCCACTAAATATTAGCTAGGTAGCGCAGCGGTGGATATAAATAAATAAATATAAAAATAAATATTACAGGACAATCTTACACAAATTGACTAAGTCCCGCAGTAAGCTCAATAAGGCTTGTGTTACGGGTACTCAGACAACGATATATATAAATATAATATACAAAGACATAAATACATAAAAAACATCCATGACTCAGGAACAAATATTTGTGTTTATCACACAAATAAATCCCTTACCGGGACTCGAACCCAGGACCATCGGCTTAGCAGGCAGGGTTACTACCAACTACGCTAACCGGTCGTCAAAAGTAAAGTATAGTTTGGAAAATGATAAATCTAATTCCATATGCTAAACGACATTATTAAGTTACCTCTATTGATTTTAGATAAATTTGCAGAACGCCCTGTCTGCCTAAATACCTTACCTTATTACCCTTTTGACAAAATTTTCTATCTTACATAAGAAAGAAAAGAGATGAAAAATTAAGTGATTTTGTTGAAACGGGATAGGGTTCCGTAGGGTACATCCCGTTGACCTTGAAATTTGGCAACCATTAGAATTGGATTGTGGTACGGAACCCTCAAGAGAGACAAAATGAATATTTTGCATACGAGACATTTTGTGAATGAGTCATTTATTTTGCACTATATTACAATTTCTTTGTCGTCATTAGGCTTTAGACGGACTCAGCTGGGTTGCCAGCGAGAGAACTGTCTTGGAGCGACTGCTGGATATAGAGCTGGTGCCTAGAGAAGCTGGTAACACCAGTGCGCTGTTATACGGTCCTGACAATATGCCTTCTTGTTACGGTCTCAGTTGGTAAGTATTTTTTAACTACTATTATTGTTGCTGGTTCTTGAAGGGAGAGTTCTAACTTACCTTGTGACAACTAATGTTGTTAGGAAATGAAAACGTAAGGAAAGTAGATAATAAATAAATGAGATCAATCCATTTTTGAAGTGTTTCATTTCAATGAAAAGTAATCGTGGTAACCGAAGACAATAATCCCGGGACTCCAAGACATCGGGATCACCCTGAACCAGTTTTGTCATCACCAATTTTCGATGCTCATGTAGGGTCTTCACTTCTCTCGTCAAAGGCCTTATTACACGGAAAGTTTCACCGGATTTCGATGAGCTTGATGAATTGACAGTTTCCGTTTTACAAAAATGTCATTCCATCGTAAGATATAATTGAAACTATAAAAATCGTTACTTTCAAAATAAAATAAAATGTTTCTCAAATTATGATTTACCGGTAACCAGTACTTTGACACTTTGTGAAACGGAATCCCTTCCTAAATCAAATACAGCCAGCTAGTAGCTTTCGATTGCCGCGCCGTTGAACGGACAGTGTTGCCAAACAATTACTTTAATGAGAAAAATATTATGTTTTTCAGTTTTACAAGTAGCTTCGTGCCTGAAGCCATTATTTAACTTGAGTAAAAAAAGCAGGTGCGAATGAATTTTAATAACTTTAATACATTTGGCAATACTCTTCATCCGTGGCTGTCTATCAGGTTTCGACACATCAAGGTCATCGAAATCCTGTGGGACTTTTCGTGTAATAAGGCCTTAAGTCATTATTTTTGTAAACAACCATATATCAAATAGTACACTTACTGCTCGCACTTATACGACGGAATGAGATTCACAATATACAATATTGCCTGCTATGATGCTATCTATATATCTACTGTATCTACTATCGCAATGTATGTACTTATATACCTACATAAAAATAATCAGCAAGATTTACACAGATTAGAAATCGTTGCCGTCCCATCTGTATTGGTAAACGTGGATGAAAACCGTCCATATTATAGCCCCGGGGCTCGTTTAGGCCGTTATAAAACCTACAATGGGGATCCTGACATTGACCTTGCCAATATATTGGCGTGCCTGAAGGTCACAATGAAAGTGTTTTCTTGCGGCCAGCATGAGATATTACTTTTTTTAGGGTTCCGTACCTAAAAAAGGTAACACGGAACCCATAGGATTGCTTTAATGTCCTTCCGTCCGTTTGTCTGTCAAGACGCTTTATCTCGGGAACACGTAATACACAATCAAATGATACCACCGTTTATGTCTGTGGGGTCAAATAATTCCCCTTTAAGGAGTAGACAACAAATTCTTTGGGATGGGAGCGGATATTATTAGGTGGGTTTTCCCTATTTTTTTCCAAATTTACAATACATGTAACTAAAATGCCGGTGATCCGTTTAATTTAAGGGCCTAGAGTCCGACTAAGCTAAGTTTCCATAGATTTGAAAGCAGACTGTAAAAGTGTTAAGTAGGGAAACTGTTGAACCTTGGACATAGTTTTACCTCGGACAGTTAGCAATATTTCTACGTTGCCACGGTAATTAAAATATTTTATTTAAAAAAAAGCAAAAAGTATCCAAGGAACACCACCACAGATGTTCCTTGGAAACTTTTCGCTTTTTTTTCGTCGACGTTATCCTATTAAAATAAACATACCAATCATTTAATTTCGTAATGTATTAGATACCTACTTTAATAATGTATCTTATGATATTCGGATAAACAATACTTGTGCAGCCATTCGTTTTTATTCTAAAAATCATAAAAGAAAAAACTGTCCGAAGTAGAACAGGCAGAAACGTTATAATTTCATAGAACTTTGGCTTTCAAGATTTTTTTTGTGTATGGAGTATATAAGTATGTCTCATGTTGTTGGCAAAAAAAATATATAAATGCACGAACAGAAACAAGTACTAATAACAAGTATCATGCTCTGACAGGTGGGGAGAAGAATGGACACTAGCAACTCTGGACGCCATGTTATTTGGATGCATACTACTAGTAACTAAAGACTGGTTGCTGGCCGGATTGGTGACATTGGCAGTGTGGCAGGTGCTTTATTTAATACTAGCTTTTACCCGTGGCTTCGCTCTCGTTACAAAGACCCAAAAACTATCTCAACCCTCAAGTATCTCCACTTAAAATATCACGTCAATTTTATCATTCCCTCCGTTTTGCCGTGAAAGACGGACAAACAAACAGACACACACACTTACCCATTCATAATATTAGTATGGATTTATCAACCTTTTAACTAATATTTAAGGTTTAAGATCATTTATTCTCATAAGAATTATACAATTCACTTGTTAGAGATAAATTAAATAACAGTTTATAAAACTCAGTTTAGAGCGCACAAAGAAACTTAACTAAGTACTTAATTATACACAAACTAAAACAGGTAGTTTTATAATCCTAAGTGACCGCGCGCAGCGCGGCCAGCGATAACGCGCAAGTATCTATGCAAAACAAGTTAAAAGTAAGTACACGGAAAGATTGCAACTAGATACGGCATGCATACGCTGAGCGTACTTTAAGGTATATTACGAAGTTTAAATTTAACATATTATCAGATGGTAGTTATTTATATTACTTTGTAATAGTTATGTTAGTATGTGTGTACGACTGTGCGTGTATTTTTTATATATGCGTGACTGTTTGTTATTTTGTGTTGTATTAATATAGCAATAATTAGTAATGACGAGTTAAATTTAAGTAATTAGTACATATATTAGTTTGGAAATTTGCAAATATGTTCAGATATATAGCGATATTTTAGTTAATAGGCTTGTAATTTAAGTATTTTTTGTGATATGATTTTTAAGCAAAAATTTTAAGTGGGAAATTGATTTTGTTTCTTTAATAATTTTGGGGAGTTTGTTAAACATTTGAGCACCTTCATGTATATACTTTTTCTTCCATAATTTGTCCGTGATGGGCGTAAGATTAAGTAATTGGCATTTCGTAATTTCATTCTTTGGGCATTCATTATTTTTTGGTTTTTTTTTCATTTTTTGGTGCTTCCTAGTGAAATTTAGTTGATTTCGTATATCATTATTAAGTATTTTTCTTATTAATAGACAGTTATAGTACACATAGGTTTGATTTATATTCAGAAGTTTTGTTTCATTATATATGGTTTTGGTCGGAGTTAGAAATTTCTATTGGAATAGTACTTTTAGAAGTTTATTCTGGGCAATTTGGAGAGCATCAAGGTTTGTTTTTGCAGCAGTACCCCACACTTCAATTAAATAATCAATATGCGGTTTTATAAGCGAGTTATATATGGTGTAGCGTACTTGAGTTGGAATATTTTTAGCAAAGGCACGTAGGGCTCCGGTTAGTGATGTCAATTTTGATTTAACTTAATAATTAGGCTCTCAATATCCAGTAGATAGACTAGAGAATTATCTACTTTAATTATAGTACATTGTGCATCTAGGGAGGTAGGTACAGGATTACTAACGAGAGTCTGTTAGAAGCCCGACGCAGCAAGCGGAGGGCTTTCAATGACTCGAGTTTGTAATTCTGTACAATGTTTTTCATTACACTTGTAGGGGAAAAAACAAATACAAATGAATCTATTTATTAAAGTTGAATAATACACAGTAAAGTTGGTTTATAGCGAAGTTTGAAGATTTGAAATAAGCCTTAGCTGATGCAAAACCTCCTTAGTCTGAAGTGAAATGACGTACGATATTATAAAACTAAACTCATAACTCTTATATTGTACCTACTAAAATCCATAACTCCCGAGGGGACTAAATTGGCTCTAACCGCTCTATACGCCTGCGCGTTATAACAACATTACCGAGCAAGTGTGATGAAAAAGTAATTTAGTGACGCAATGACTGCTACTTATATGAATTACGAATACTAATAAAATAATAACCATGCATTGAAATAGGCTACTAAACGTTTTATCGTGAAGAGGTACCTAACAGACATACTGGGTTCCTTTTGCATTTACGATATTTGTATAGATTTACATTTAATTGTAGAGATAAAAATATTTCCCAAAGACACAACGCCCAATAAACAAAATATCTTAAATACAAAAGTTTTTCTTTAAACTTATTCAATTTACATTATCTTACAGATAGCGAAGCAACTCCGAGCGTGGTTCGGCGACAAGAATCTTAAACAACACATCGGTACTGAAGCCATACTGTAACGAAACAGTCTTATTACGTACCCAGGCCAAGAAACTACATTCAACAGTGAGTGGAATATAAAATGATTTTCGTATTTTCTGCCGTTCTGCTCAATTCCGCTCAAATAATCACATCACTCGGCGATTACACATCAAATGAAAAGCTCGATTACAACAATGAATCGGTTCAACAAGAAGCAGAGATTATTACCGAAGAATATGTAGCATTTACTCGATATTTTGATAGCAGAGAATTGTTCCATTTTACTACTGTAACTTCGTCTTACGCTCTACGTGCACCCAGAATGTATATGAAACCAAGAATACCCCATCCGGCCGAAGGTCCTTTCTTTAATTTCACCCTAGCTTTATATGATACAATATTAAATAAAATCCAACCCCGTAGGATAAGAGAGGTTTTCAAAACACTAGGAAGCAATTTAAGAGGTTCCGCAAGCCGACGTCGCTCGTGCGAATCATTCCTTAGACACTTCGTGAATCGATTGGCAAAAAAGGCGAAGATACTGTCGAGGATGGAAGTATCAAAGATAAAACAAAAGATAAGTGGTCTTGTGAATGACACTCTTGAAGAAAAACCGAGAAGAATCGAGTTTTTTCGTACTATAAACTCGTTGTTTGACTGGAGGTATGAGACAAAATTAAACGAATATATTTATTATCTTCGAGGCTATGGGAAGGGTCGGGAGACGAAGCGCCTCATAAGAAGACAGACCAAGTTGCTGATAAGAAACGGTATATTTTATTTACTGGATAAGCAGAGTGATTCGGTTAGAAATAATGTTATCATAAAATTGATGTTGGCTTACGAGGAGTACTATAGACACTATAGTTAAAAGTATAAATACCTTTCAACTCGTCAAATGACTAAAATAAGTATCGACATAAATCCTTATAAGCACAATTGTGAATAGTTGCGATTTTTCAGTTAACACATTATAATACATAACTATATTAATTTTATGAATCAAAAAAATGTATGTGATCGCATAACTTCCCATGGACTGAACCGATTTTGCTTATTTTAGTTGAAATACTCGTATTTGTGAAAGTCCAAGAAAGGTTTGAACTTGAAGGTCAGCTAGTTTAATTTAAAACTATTATTTTGCGAACTAATTAAATTATTGCAATCAAATTAAATGGTCCGAATAATATATATGTAACTTTAGTCACGATTTATTCCTCACCCACTCGCTACAGAAATGCTTAGCATGAGAATATAAGTTATATTCTCATGTTAAGCATTTCTGTAGCGAGTATCTGTATTATATAACCAGGGGGGTGTCACTCCGCATTTTACTTTGACACAAAATCTAAATCTTCCGCCCATGGGTGGCATAAACTGCCAGGGTTCGCGCAACGTGCATTACCTCACCACATACTAATAAATGCTAACCAATGCTAATAAATAATCAATAAAAACGAAATCCTATAATAAAAATAATAATATTTTGTTCCTATTTATATGTTTATACAAATGTTGTACCACCATACGCACCTGACAGCACGGTGACAACCCTAATGTTAATGTCATCTTGACATTTGCATGCTTGACAAGCTAAACGTCAAATGTAGGAAAGAGAAGCTTCTGTACTTTAGTACTATTACTTATTCTGTGATATAACACAGTGTGTAAGTAATACGTGGGAAAACAATCGCGATGGCGATGCGGTGCGGTGTGGCCAGGACAAAACAAATGCTTGATATCTATGAGAGTCAGCGAACTTAAAAAACATGGAAGAGGAGCTTCAAACTAATTGTCAATATAAAACGGGGTAAACACTCGATATGCTCAGGAACGCTACGCTGCCAATCAAACTCGTCAAAAATTTAAGTTGGTTTTTACGAGTAATTACCTAAATATCCCAAAATATCATTGGTCGACGTCAATATGGTGCGCTGGGATTGGTCTGAGCGCGGACACTTTTAAAAAAAATTACAAGACAAATGTGACATTAGTAGGTAACGCATTTTTGGTAGGCGGTGTAATGCAATAAAGAACAATTTTTACATGATTTTTTTTGTTGTGATTCATTTGAATAAAATGTTCAGTTAATATTGTAACGTCAACAATAACGCGGCCGTGCTAATTATTGGCGATCTCATCTTTATAACGTGGTATAGGGTCAGACGTACCCTTGAATTCAGGTGTATACAGGGTGTAACAAAAATGTAGGTGATCCGTTTAAAGGCGTATATATATACGTGGGTAGTATCCACATAAAATATCAAAAAAAAAAATCGCCATAGATAAAAAGTTATTAAGGTTTCTTTTTTTCCTTTAAAACTTACTAATTCACGAAAAGGTTTACGATCTCAGGCAGTCGGCACGCGCACAAAGGCCGGTACGCGCACAAAGGCAGCCGCGCGCTTTCTCAGAACACAACACTACACTTCCGTTCCGTAAAACTTCCGTTTGTCGCGTCACCTCGTTTTGAGAGCACTCCCCTATTGGAATCCTTGGCGTTGACATCTCGAGTGAAGTCCAGTTCCGCGGCCACCTAGAGGGTAAGGCCAAATTGGCCTCGAAGAAGCTCGGTGTGCTCAATAGATCGAGGCAGTATTTCACGCCGGCCCATCGCCTACAGCTTTATAAGGCGCAGGTTCGCCCGCATATGGAATACTGCTCTCATCTTTGGGCAGGGGCACCTAAGTACCAAGCTTCTTCCTCTAGACCGCATCCAACGGAGAGCAGCTCGAATTGTCAACTGCCAACGTATTTCTGATCGGCTTGATCCCTTGGCGCTGCGTAGAGATGTGGCCTCACTCTGCATTTTCTATCGCATGTACTATGGGAAGTGTTCCGAGGAATTGTTCGGATTAATCCCTGCCGCTTCTTTCCGCCATCGCCCTACGCGACAATATTTCCACTCTCACCATTTAGATGGTTGGCAGTCCTCAACTGTGCGCTTCTCCCGAAACTTCCTGCCTCGCACAGCTAAACTGTGGAACGAACTGTCGCCAGCGGTGTTTCCGGACCGATACGACCTTCAAACCTTCAAGAAAAGAGCGTACTCCCACCTTAAAGGCCGGCAACGCACTTGCGACACCTCTGGTGTTGCGGGTGTCCATGGACGACGTTAATCGCTTACCATCAGGCGATTCGTTTGCTCGTTTGCCCCCTATAGGATAAAAAAAAACACTACTACAAAGTAAAGCGTCTTTCACATGGGGTTGATTGCTTAAAATTATGAGCTAAATGTTACATTAAGCGATTATTAACAAGTTTTTTAGTAAGTGTTAGGGTCAGAGTAGTTGTCAAATACTTTATTCAAACGGAATTTGCGGGTTTTAATTCTTGCACCCATTAATACCTAATACGAAATTTAAAAGAAGTAATTAATGTTTATCTTTAACTTTTTTGATGATTACGTGACGAATGTTCCTTAAGTAAATCACCTGAACTCTAAAACAACCATTATTTCTAGTTATTTGCGTCAAAGAAGTCGAAATCGCATTGGTTAGAAAACTAGTGCCTACACTAATTCATGGTGTTAGCTACTTTCTGTCTTTTAAAACTTTCAGTACTGCACTGGTTTTAGTATTCGACTGAAAAACACTTGAAATTTCGTGCTTATTAATAATACTTTTCAACCACCATAAAAGTTAAAACTCTAAAATGATTTTTAAGGAAATTTGTAATTTCGTTCAATGCTCTGAAATTTGTTTTTTTTATCGCAAAAACAATCCTAAGTAAAGGTTATTTGTTTGTAGTGACCGTAATTTAACGTATCTTGAATTTGATTATTTTTTAATTTTATGATGGTCTAGCGTGAACGCAGCTTTACAGAACGCATTATAATTTATAGTGTTCGTAGAATTCGTAGTATTAGCTGTTGCTAATACTACGAATTACCTAAACCAAAAGGTCGTATCTTCATTCGAGATTCAAAATGACATACGCTCTTTTGGATTCTGGCAGCGTTTCTGTCGGCAATTTGCAATGGCAAAGGTTTCAATTCAAATGTTGTTTAGTCGCACAAAAACGTCGGAACTGTTTGCTTGTACAGCTAGTTCTTCTGGTTGCTACTAGTGTAGTGTTAGGTACGTTGTTATGTGTTGAGTTGTGTTGTGTTGTGGTACTTGTGGTGAAAATGGAGTTGATAGCGTCTGAATGCGGAGTTCGGCGCTCGCTGGATCGGACGTGGAGGCCCCAGGGCCCTGGGCTTGGCCCCCGCGATCGCACGACCTGTGCCTCTGGATTTTTATCTCTGGGGTGCGATTAAGGAGCAGATGTTTCGTACACAGTGCAACACAGAGGAAGAAATGCGGGCTCATCGCGACATTCGACCTTGTGTGCGCGGTAGGCGGCGCGCGGCGCCTAACTTCAAAGGACGGGACGGTTAACTTCGCTCTTGCGCTGACGTTAGGTACTTAGCAACTCAGGGGTAAGCAACATTTTTTTAAACGACTTAATTATTTCTTTATTTTTTAATTTATGTTTTTTTATGGACTTGAAAATAAAAAAGGAAGTGTTTTTCATAATCACGATTTGATACCGGATATGCCCTTAAACGGATCACCTACATTTTCGTTACACCTTGTATAGGGAGGTGTGTATAGTCTGATAAATATTTTTGTGGTTTATCTGTGCTACTTCTCCACCATTTCACAGCGCAACAGGACATGTTTAATAAATATTATTTATTTTTACGGTATCTGTCAAACTGACAGGCTAAACAGCACGCTGGCGTAGTTGTGTAAAGCCTGTGCCAGACGGTTGACAACGACAGTTTCTGCAAGATGACCTTGGCAGAAAAACAGCGGTTTTCAGCCTTGTAGCAAGTGGTTGAAACCAAAATCTGCATGACCTTTTTAAACGCCCTTGGCAGACGGGCGTGCTCTGCCAACCAAACGGCAGAAGCAGTGGTTGACAACATTGATATAAGTAAAAGAGGAAGATGTGTGACGCTCATAGTTGTCAACTCGGAAAGCTAGGCCAAAACCCACACACTTGCAAATTCTTACACACCGCTGTAATGTGTATGTGCACAGTGCGCAATAGAGATAAAATAATACGATTTACATTGTTGTGCAAACGAGACTCCCCTATTTTGCGTATTACACACGGAGCGACAGAGATAAACAAAAGCATTCATACATTTGCGCAAGCGAGACATCCGTATTTCTTACAATACCTCTATAAATAAGAAGCCGTGTCATTTCGATTTTAAAAAAGAGGAGTTCGATTTGATAATAATCTTAGTCCGTCCTTTACGGACCACTATGAAAGCAAGCGAATAGGGCTATTATCAATATCAAATCAAAAAGTTTTACTCCTGGTACTTCGATATTGCCAATAGCTTACCAAGTGCGGGATAAGACTTGACCAATTTAAGATGTGATCTCCGATTGCGCATATTCACAAGTCACAGTCTTACTTTTACTGGGCGAGTAGTTACACTGGTAAGCTGTAGGAATTAGCGCCCTGAGTTGGAAATCTAGGTAGCGTCAGAAAACAAAGTCAATAATTACTTAAACAATTTACTAATTTCATAATGAAACAGAATGAAATAAAAGATCGTATTAAAACAAGTCGGACCCTATTTTATTAATATTGTAATGTACATACTTTACGGATAATGAAACTAAAAATAACGTTCAATGATAGTCGGTGCTCACCGGAGTACCTACCTACATAGTAAAATTAAAAATATTAAAATAATATGTTTACTTTCTTTGTATTGACAGTTATATTAAATTTCATTTAAATTAAAGTTCTTATTAGTTGTAAGAGTAAAAATTAAATACGATTACTTTCAGTCAAGTTTAATAAAATGTAGTTCATTGTAACTGTCAATAGATGGAAGCAAATAAATTATTTTTTCCAATGCTATTTAATAGCAATGATAAAATCAAAACCGACTGAGTACGTGTCGGGCTACGCAATATGTAGGATAAACTTAAGGTTAATGTGGCTAGGGCCATAGATACTATTCCGTCTAATGCTCGCCTTCGTTAAACAAAAGCACGGTACGCAGCTGCCGACTCAGTCGATAAGAATTACCCGACAGTAAGGAATAGCGCGTTTCGTTATTCTTCTTCTACCCTTGTTGGTGGTGTAAATATGTTCTGGATTGAAGTGTATGGAACATATTCTACTATTTATGGTAGATATATCCACTCTGGATCCCTTCTTTGAACACGAACCACTGTTAGCCACTTATCTCTCCATATTTCATCGGCAGGAAATCTGTATATTAAATTATTATACTACAATCTACACATAATACATATATATGTGTGATTCTTTAAGAGTCTTGCAATATCGTAGACTACGGTGATATAAATAAAAGTACTCTAAATGCCCAAAATCATGGGACATTTTTATTCAACATCCTACATTAATTAAAAAGACGTCCCACTAATACGTAGAAGTTAAATTAATATACAATATGACATTATAAACTTATAACCATACCAATTATAATTATCGTAATTCAACCAAAAACATGTTGAAAACCAGTGAAAATGGGGTTAAAAGTTGTAAGTATAACCATTAGCATCAAATCACAGGAGGTAAGCACGAATATGTATAGGTACCCTACGTACGTATGCATACAAACATAATTTACCCATATTATTGTTACAAAATTAATATCAGAAGTGTTTTAAGTAACAGGAGCGCAGAAACTAAAAATACATTTCATAATGATCAGAATTTGTTTTGCTGGCCCTATCAAGAAAAGTGAAGTGACGTAATGTGACAATCGGATAAACGTGTTACTCGCGTAGGTATTAGATATTTAGCTGTCTCTCTCACTCAATAACAAAGATTATTTTAAATATTAATTACTAAAATATAATATTTTCATACTATAAACAGTAATTACGAATGAAAAGTGATACCGTGAGCTTTGTTTTTGTGTCTTGAGCTGTTGAAACACTAAAAAAAGGCGCAAGTGGGCATGATTCTTTAATATTCGTGCCAGATGACCACGTTGTTGACACATCGGCCGCCGTCACACGACTATTTCAATATAGGTGCAGTAACCTATATTTCGTGGCACACGAACGTGCGCCTGGTACCATATCTTCCCCTTTTACTTACATCAATGGTTGACAATCGTCTAGCCGCTTGTTGTCAACCCCTCGAAGGACAGTCGCGTAGCCGCACGCCCCGAGTGCAGACGCGTCGCGCGCGCACACAATATCCAATAATTCATAAAAAGATTATTTTTCTACTCCAGCACTTCTATCTGTCAATTAGATGACTGACAGCGATATTTAAAAAGTATACATTATAATGTTGTCTGTGGTATTCCATAAGAACACTGCTCCTATGAATTTTCATACAATATATGAGCACTGTTGTTGTTTTTTTTTAATTTCTATATTGGGCACAACATCTCTATTCTGCCACGTTTCTAGATTTTGCTTTTTACGCTATTTTAGCTGTCGTAGAAAAACTAGGGTATGCAACAGCTCATAATTGGTTCTTCTTAAACTCTCGGGTCTATTATTACAAAACTCGGCTTCGTCTCGTTTTGTAACGGTGACCCTCAAGTTTTGAGAACCCTTATTATATCACTGTTGCATAAACTACTATTATCCATTCTTAGGAAATTATGAATGTCATCGAAATCTAGCAGATTCGTTAATAGCAAAATTTCGATAAACAAGGAGCCATGGCGTTTTTGTAGGAGTTAGTCGCACGTTAGCCCAGCACAAGCGCTTCAAACACACTGAAGTTTTGGGCTTGTTGTAAACCATGTAGACAGCCGCGCTTCTACATCGCTTCTGCCAAGGTCATCTTGCAGAAACTGTCGTTGTCAACCGTCTGGCACAGGCTTAAGCCTCGCCTCTGGTAGGTAGCATAGTTTCTGCGGGGTCATTATTCAGAGCTTATAAAGCCCCTCATTCACGGCAGTCCGCCGGCACCTCCGGCACGTAATATAGTATCGTGAATGTCGTTGCCGGGTGCGTGCCGTACGGCAACATCCTGCTAGCTCCAGCCACCTCCTTACAGGCAATTGCACAATTGAGAAATGCGGCAATGCATAAAATATGAATTATTCATTATTAAAAATGGCATACGAGATGGCGGCGATTTTTAAAATTCGAGTACAGTGTATGCGCTACAACGCAGCGCTGCGCAATCTTTCAACGTATAAGTGCGAATTGGACTGCCAGGCTGGGCCACTTGCACACCGTTTGTCCGCTACATCCAGCCATGCCGGAGTGCCGGCGGACTGCCGTGAATGAGGGGCTTTAGTCTTCCATGTTCTCTAAGTTCGCTGATGGTAGTGCCCTACGCTACATGGGCGATGGTTACGAGAACACGAAGCCGCGGAGTGCGGCGCGCCACTCACCTAGACCAATCCGATAGGTATCAACGGTTTGCTTCTTGACATTTATGACATTTCATCTTGAAGCGGCGAACCGCGCGGTGTCGCATTGAAATAGCATCGCATCGCACCGCATTGCGGTCATTCGCCCACGTAGCATACACCGCCTTATAGTAGTTATAGTGGTTTGAGCCTTAATTTTGTAACTTTATCTATAATGAAATGTTTTTAAAGGCGTGAAATTACTTTTATATTCGAATAACACGAACCATCAAACATGCGGCCAGTGGCGTACGTTGTGTTAACATACTTTAGTTTACACATTAAATCAATATCCAATACGAATATTGAAAGTTTGAATTCTACGAGTACAACCACACATGGAAAAACAAAATCAGTATCAAGGACCGACGGCACAGTTACTACGTTTTCAAGTAAAACTTCTGTTATACTTACAACTGAGAAAGGAATGAAATCTGACTATAATTCCAAAGTTAATATTATGAGAGCTGCAGGCATATTTGATTCTTTCCTCTCTAATTATTTATTCACTTTAATCAACTTTCGTGACCCAGAAGTAAGCGGAGAAGCACATAAAAGACGAAGAAAATATTTAAAACAGTTATACCAAGGCTTAAAAAAAATGAAACGCCATCGATATACTCTACAACTGGCAAAATTGGTAAAAAAACTATCGAATAAAGACGAAGAAATAATAAAAAGCACACTGGAAGATTACAATGAAGAATTGGGGAGTAGTATGTCTCATCGGACCAGATTTCTTAACGCCATGAACGAAATTTTTCGGACGGCAGATAATGTCTGGTTCGGCAATTATATTCGTGACTTATCAGAATTTGGAACATTAGACAAGGCAACCGTTAAAGATGAAACGGATGATTTATTAAATATGATAGAAAATAGAGTTCATGAGTTAGGCTCACATGACCGTCGTGCTCTCAAATCCTTGCTTAGAAAAGCTATAAAAGAATACTTACGAAACAGTCCAGCTGAAGGCTCAAGCTCCTCATACGAAGATATAACTGCAAGTGTAGAAGAGGAGTCGTGTGACTCAGACGAGTCGAAACCTTCACGTAAATCTAAATCTGAAGAACGAAAAATACAGGAAAAAAGCACATCTGATTATAGCTTTGACACCTGGGCAAAGCAAGGAAAACAAAAATGGCGTGCTATTTTGTAGCTGTATCTAAGGGTCCATACTCTAGCTTAGTTACTGATATAAAAATATTTTTATTAATTATTTTCAAGCCGTGAAATTACTTTTAGTAATATACGATTACAGCAAAAACATGTGCAAGTTGGTAACGCGTCTAGGTATTGCACTGTTGTTTTATTTTAATTATGTTCACCCGGTATCGTACGAATATACCGACGACTCCGATGAAGATGCAGATGTTCCTACATCGAGAACCAATGAGAGTTATATATTTCAGTCATTTCTCAGTCAATTTTTCGATACATTGAAAGACTTTCCAATGGATAACGGTAATAATAAACTTTTGAGATATATTGTCATGTTATCCGTAAATTTTGACCAAATGAATAATCGATATACTAAAAAACTAGCCAAAAAACTGAGAAAACTGTCACGAATGCGTAATTTTGATATAAGAGATATAATTAAAGAGTATAAAGAGGACTTACAAGAAAATGCTCATCATCGTATCAGGTTTTTAAAGGGCATGGATTCTATATTTGAGCCAAACCAGACTACTCTGTTTAAAGACTATACTAAGAAGCTTAAAAAGTATGGAACAGAGGAACACGTGTATATCTCGGACGACACTAAAAGGTTATTGAACGACGTCATACTGCAGAGAGTTCATGGTTTGCGCTCACGGGACCGGCGGGCATTGGAAAGGAAAATGAAAAAGGCCATTAAAGAATACAAACATTGGAAAGGCCCTAAAGTAATACTATTCTAAAGTTAAATCATCAAGAACCAAATGTTCGGGGTTTTATAAGTAAGGTGCTTACAAAATTAGCGGAATACCTACCGGTTCTTCCAAGTCTTCAAACAATAAAAACAGAATTATTAGGTATTTGTGGTTTTGCTCTAACCTGATCTGATACCCCATTAATCGAAATCTAATCAGAAGCATTCTAAATTAAGTTTTTGTTATTGGCAGGTAGGTACAGTCAAATTCTACTAACAATATTTTTTACTCAGGTAGGCCTAGCGACAAGCACTTTCGAATCGTCATTTATAAATGCATTCATCAAATACGTCATTTATATTACAATAAAGTTGCCTGAAAATAAAACATGTCATACTATACCTATAGTAAACACACCGATAATGGACGGTGTATGGGTAATGAGACGCTGAAGTGCTGGAGTGCTGAAGAGAAGTCGTTTATAATTTTTGGAACCATTTTAACATTGACACCGGTCATTTAGCTGCTAAAGATTGAAGTTTTTGGTCATTTCTGTCTTGTCGGTTGGAAACGGCCGTGAAAAGAAAGGAGGTTGGGCCGATATCAGCGGGTTAAGCTTAAAATTTGCGATATATTTCTTTATTATTTTGTTAAACCAGCATGTGTTTCGATCTTTCCAACTCTGCAATCAGTTGTGATTGCAGAAATGCTTATGTTTTGTGAAGTAAGTAAGGTAGAAGTACGAAGTATGAAGTACGTAAGTGACAAGGTTTAAATTCGATTATCGAAAAATCTTCGTTCTTCAAATTTAGCCTGTATGACTTTGACATAAAGTGCCTATGTCGAATACTAGTGCAGCGTCGAGCACTAGTACTTCTACCTTAGGACTAGTTTTCACTGGAAAATATCATTATAAAAAAACGCGTTTTCATTTGGCCACTAATTTGAAACCGATAAAGAACACTTTATAAATATAAAATAAGAGTAGGACTTTCAACTTTTAACGCACTTAACAGTACAAACTTTTACAGGTATCAGAGAAATATCAGAAATGCTCCTAATTCGCTCTTAAATGCCCATGATCGGTACGGTGAATTCGATTAACATATATGATTATGAATATTATGCATAAGTGTAATAATTTTATAAAAAAATAAGCCCAATACGTAACTATGTGATAGTTTTTAAATTTTAATTAAATGTATCACTTTGTTGCTTGGCGATAAGACGCCATAAAGAGTAAATCCGAAAAGAACCTTATCAACAAGTGGTTTACTAAAAATAAGGACATTAATCATATTATATATTATTTTACTCTCAAAAAAACCAAAATAATATGAAAAATTATCGAATTCTTCATAAAAATAATTTGCCATATAGATTACTATTTTGAATATTCTTTATATTAATTGTCCTTTATATTGAATAAAATCAGAAACAAACGGTACATGGCAATAACATGGTTTATCATCTTATTGTTAGTACTCGTCTAGCTCTCACTGAGTTTGCTTTTAATGCGTTTTTGTTATTACTTTCAAGCCGTGAAATGACTCCGCTCTTTCCAACTACTTACTCTAAGTCGACAAAAGAGTCACAATGCGATTCTTGCCAATACACATTGATCTTGCGATATTTTATTTAATAACTTGCATGAGTTTAACAACTTCGTTAAAAATCAATGGTACACTCCAAATTATATTTAATCATAATGAAACAAGTGATAGTATATTACGTGCTACGGGTATATTTTCATCGTTTCTAAAATCCTTATTCGATACTTTAATAATTATTCCTACCACTTATGAAAGAAGATTAGCAAGTTATATAAAATTGTTGTACCTATGTCTAAGAGAAATGGGATACAAATACACAAAAAAGTTAGCACGAGCACTTAAGAAATTGTCAAGAATGCATGAAGATGACATAAAATATGAAATCCAACAATACAGAAAAGATATAGAAGCTAAACTTAAATATCGAATCAAGTTCTTAGAGGCTATGGACTTGATATTTACTCCGGAATCCAGTTTTTTATTCAACGATTATATTATTGAGTTGCAAAAGTACGTCAGACTGATCAAATTTTCAATAGTTGACGAGACAAGGGTGATATTGAACTATGTTATACTCAACAACGTGCTTCAATTGCATAGTAGAGATCGACATATTCTAAAAAGAAGAATGAAAAAAGCAGTAAAAGAGTACATGGGTTGGTCAGTTTCATCTCTCCTTTTCTCGAGGGAGTCGAGTCAATCGAGTTCCGATGATGATGACACGGATTTCTCGGACGATAGCAGCATTTCAGATTACAGTTTTAAAATGTATCAGTTAAAGATAAAAGGGGAGGGGAAGTATAAAAACCCAAATATAGTTGTCTAGATAAAAATGCTTTAATGTTTCGCTTAAGAAAAAATAAAATTAAACAAGGGTCGTAAGGGAAATCAACAGCGTAGGCGTAAGTATGAATAAGTATTTGATAACGATAAACAGTCCGTTATTATTTTTGCTATGTATGATCAAGATTTAGAACCTACTATTGAAACTTATTGGAATCATTCACACTATACCACAAATATTAATAGTCTGCACGCAATTCGTGGTAAAAAGGAAATTAAACAGAAAGACGCGCTGTCTGCAAAGCTGTTCACCAGTTGAATCCCCGAAGTGTTTAGAAAACTGGCAGGCACAAGGTACAATTTGAACAATATAATATAAGTATATCAGTAAGTACAAGTTATTTGTACTAGTACATCAGTAAGTAAACGAAGACAACAATGAATAGGCTACGAAAACTAAACCTCATGGGCATAACCTTGGAACATAAAGTAAAGCTTTGGAACACACCACCAGCTCCCCTAAGGTAGTTACAGTCAATGGGTTCGCTAAAGTATAAAGTAAAAAAAAAATTTTGGTCAGAAGCACTGTAGGTACTTAGCCTGACTCAAGCTAATAAATAAGTTGGTTTGCATTTTCTTATATTAATATCTATTATATATTCGTAGATTAGGCATACTTATAAATTATGTTTTAAGTTTTTTTTCATGTACAGTTACTTAATTACATATTTACAAAACCCTTAATATAATATATCATTTTACCCTTTCCGCATTAATATACCTAATTAGCCTATAATATTTACTTAAATATTTGCTGTCTTAGAGAAATATGGCATTAAACTTTGGAAATTTTAGTCCAACAGTTTTTGTACATCACTTTTGTACCAATAAATGAAAGTTTAAAATCTCTTAAGTTTAAACACTTCAAATAAGAACAGCAAAAACTTTCTTAGGATATCAAAAATGTGTTTGTTTACATCATGTTTGAAAACATCATACAAAAATTCAAAATGTTTTTTTTTCAAAATCTGTCTCTTTCAAGTCAAGATAAAAGATTGGTGAACCGATAACAGATTATTTTGTTTTTGTATTTATAGTATTAACGGCGGAATATCGAGTCCCAACTCGTCAAAAATTGACGATTTCCGCGTGGGCTCCAGGCGTTTAACCAAATGAAAGACATAGTGGGGTCGCCGGGGTGGATCGGGCGTCGATAGCTCAATTGGCAGAGCGATCAGACCGGTGTTTCAGAAAGGTCGTGGGTTCAAATCCCGCTCTACGTGTAGAATTTTTCCATTTTTTTGTTAATTATAAAATTGTAAATTGCGTTCGCAAACATCTCTGCTTAATACAACATTAATTTAGTATGGGGTAGCGCATAACTATCGACGATTTCTAAAATGTCTTAGAACATCGATGCCGTGCAAGTGTTTAACACTTTCGGTAAATATCGCTACGCGTCTCCCTAAGGCGTTTAACCAAATGAACGAAATAGTGGAAACATTCGCCGGGGTCGATCGGGCGTCGGTAGCTCAATTGGCAGAGCGATATGACCGGTATTTCAGAGAGGTCGTGGGTTCAAAACCCGCTCGACGCGGAGAATATTTCCATTTTTCTTTCAATTATAAAATTTTAAATTACGTTCGCAGACGTCTCGGCTTAATACAAAATTAACATACAAATTATACAAATTTATTCCATCTCCATAATATTCGAAATCGGCTGTCTACTATGTGACAAATTATTGCTATAGGCTAAATTACTCGTGTATCGTAACTTAAAGAAAACGAACACAAAGGCTACTATGATCATACATAAAAGAACCCCAAGGCAAGTGGCTATGAAATATAATGGGTACTTGATTTTTGAATCACCAAAGTCCGCAGACTGAAAGTTAGAATTATCTTCTGTATATATAATATCCTTTTTAAACTGGGTTTTATTGATGGCGGTGTTGTTAACTTTCGAGTCGTCGATTTCTGTATCAACAGGAATACTATTTTTGACTTTAAAATATTCTTGAATGTTTTCTAAAATTCGGTATATGCCCCCGTTGACTTGATGGTTGCTGTTCGTTAGCTTTTCGAGGAAAGCATTATTTTTGGTTTCAGTTGCATTTATAACTTCTAGAAACTTTTCGATGGAATATAATTCACTTCGATTTAGAATTTTTTCTACTGCTGCTTGAAATTCATTCAAAGAATCGGTCGAATTTGGTGCAATTTCATTAGTTTGAGTTTTATTAGTATCTAATATCTTATTCATACTTTTACAAGTTATGCCGTTAACATTTTCTATATCATATATCCCGATCTTTGCTTTAACAGCAAAAGTGTGCGGTACTTTTTTCAATTTAGTCAAGCTATTGCAAGGTATGCGGTTGCCTCCTAAGTAAATTTCTCTAATATTTTCTCTAGAAATCTCGTCAAAGTCTACGTTGTCTATTAAATTATTGTCAATAAAAACAACCCTCACTCGTGGTGTATTGTGAAATATGCTTGCGCTAAAACTATGTAATACGTTATTTGATAAGTCAAGAGTATGTAAATTTACTAACCCGTCAAAAATGCCAAACATTAGAGATGACAGCAAGTTATTGCTCAAGTCTAAAACGCTTAGGTCCTTATTATCATTAAAAGAGCCTGGTTGTATACTAGAGATTTTGTTGTCGCTGAGATCTATCCATGAGAGAAGCCATAGTTTTTGGAACGACGATTTGTCTATCGATACAATATTATTCGAAGATAATTTCAATCTTTCCAGAGTAATAATTGGGTGCACTAAGACAAAATTCACGTCAATTATTGCACAAAAAGACAAATCCAGACCAGCAATTGATGTATTTAATATATTCCCTAAATTAAATCCTGATGTTATATTACTTAATAAAACTACAGATAGTGATTGCATGCCTGAAAATATTGTTGAATTAAACACCAATTCTTGGTTGGCAGATATGTCTATTTTCAAAAGATTTTGCAAAGTTCTAAAAGCTTCATGATCAATTCTGATTAGTTTATTACCTTTTAGAGTCAATAAACGCAAATCATTAAAACCCAGAAAGGTTTTTTCAGTGACATATTGAATGTTGTTGTACTGCAAATATATTTCTTCCACGAGTTTTATATTGGTGTTGTTTACAGAAAAGGCCTCTATTTGATTGTATGACAAATCTAAAATTTGAATAGATCCAGTCCCGTTGAACGCGTTTGTTTCCAGAACCGTTAGATTGCTGAATGAAGAGTTAAATGTTTTCAATAATTTCATCCCATTAAATGCTTTATCTTGAATCGTGTTGATTTGAGTGTTAGAAAAATCTAGGACACCACATGAAATTAAGCCAGTGAACATTTTAGAAGGTATAACGGTCAAGAGGAGATTATTGTCCAACTTTAACATCTTTAATTTATTTAAATGTTTAAACGAATTCATTTCAACTTCCTCGATCGAGTTGTAGGATAAATCAATACTTATTAAAGTTGTTAGGGATGAAAACATATATTTTGTTATTTTTTTGATGCGGTTGTTATTAATATAAAAATAGGACAGATTTTTTAAACTTGACGTGTCAAATTCAATTTCTTGTAATTGATTGTACGAGAGATCTAGATCAACCAAAAATTCAAGCTTGTTAAATGTCTTTTTATGTATTTTACAAATAGCATTTTTACTGAAATTCAAACATTGAAATTGAGCCTCAAATAGATCAGGTCCTAGCTCAGTAATATTAGCACCACTGAAATCAAACCTGTCCATGAAAATTCCTTGAAATGCGTTTTCGGGCAAAGCTCCGACAATGGGATTATTGTACATTTTAAAATCCAGAATATGCTTTCCTTCAAAAGCGCCCGGTTCTAATTTAGAAATCATGTTCAGTGATATGTCTAGAGATTGAAGGTTTGAATTGTGTGTAAATAACGTTTTTGTAATATTCACAATTCTATTACTACTCAAGTCCAGCTCCCTTAATGCAACTAAACTGTCAAATGGCATATCTTTTAAATTAATTAAGTTGTTCGAACCTAAATTAAGTTTTTCTAACTTTGTCATCGTGTTAAAATTACTCTTTTCTATTGTTGTCAAATAATTATGATCTATAAATAATTCCTTTAGAAAAGCGAATCTTGCAAAAAATACACCTAATGTTGTTAATTCGTTATCCGAAATGTAAAATGTTTGGAGTTGTGTTATACCTTCAAATGTAAGTATGTCGAAACTTTTGATATAATTTTGGGATAAATTTAAATGGAGTAGATTGGGAAATTGTCTGAAATAATTATCAGGTATAGCTGTAATGGCATTTTGGCTTAAATCGATAGTATGGACTTGGCTGAAACCAGCCGCAGTTGCCCTCTCGTAGGTTTCTAGATCCGCTATTTGGTTACAGGACACATTAAGGACGTTTAAGCTGGTAAGTTTTGAAAATGATCCTAAATTTATCAATTCTACTGTATTCTTTGAAAGATCTATTGTCTTTGCGTTATTTAAATTCAATATTACTGCTGGGATCGAATTCATTTTTCCGTTTGTAATTGATAGTGTATGTATATGGTCGCTTAGTTGATTGATCAAAGATAATGGATCAAACGTATTTGTTTCATCTATGTTATCTGCTTTGAGGTAGATTATGTAGTTTTCATCTACTTCATAGGCGTAGTCATTGTAATCGTTCCGTATGCAGGACCAGTCTGCTACCAGGGTTAATCCATTCTGGAAGTCGTCGGTGCAAAATAGTTCAGCTTCACAAGGTGTTCGCTTCAAGTCGTCAAGTGTGCATTCGCCGTCTACTAGCTGACATACTACTGCGAGTATTGCCAGCAATATGACTCTTTTTGCTATTGCATAATCTGAAATTAAAATTGTTATTGTTTAGTTTTCAATATTAATAAAATTGATCTTTCCTTCTGGTGTATATATAGATTAGTAGATTGTAGATTTGTAACATAATGTGTTCCTAATTTATGTTTTTTTTTTATAATATACAGGATATAACGCCAGCCACTGAAAACCTCAGACACCCTATTGGTATAAGTCATGCTGAGTAACTTTTACTTTCGGACCAACCCCAAAATCCCGAAAAAAAACTATCCCATACAAAATGTCAAGATCACACAATCAAAATGTTTTTTTTTTGCGATATCGGGGTTGGTCCCATGGAGTGCCTTAGATTTGTAGTGGCTGGTATTACTCAATCGCTTAGTACCTACAGTACAATTATTTTGGGTCTAAGTCAATCTGTGTATGACTGGTCCCTAAGAAAGATTATATTTCATGTTTCATAATCAGTGATCGTCAATTTTGTAGCAATTCCGGTGCAGCATTGCGGCGTTAAAATCATGTGTTTGCCCTATTCTAGCTGGGATAGCTAATTTGAGTTAATAACAGTAATATGTACATAATGTATCTTAATTGATCAATTGATCATCTCCCTAGTTTTTTTTGTAGAAATTCCATTATTTTTACTATCCTGCACCAAAAAATTGCTACAGAGTCTACGATCACTATTCATAATTAAATAGCTTTGCAAGACTTTTTATTGAGTTAAATAACAACAAATTAAAATGAAGACCTTAGAATAAAACTTACCTAAACATATATTCAAAACTAAACTTAAAAATAAACGTAAAAATAAACTAGGTTCCTACCTAGGTATAAATAAAAAAATGCCCCAAATCGCTGCCTAGTGGAAGCGTGCCCAGAAGGCTGGCAGCATTGCCACGTTGTATGGCAATGCTGGTCCGCTGTGCTAGATATGACCCAGCACGCCTACCACGAACATCGAAAATTGGCATTGACGGGAAAACCTCTTTGTCACTCCAATATGCAAGTGTGACAGAGATGGAGATACAAATCCGCAATCGTTCGATTTTCGTGGTATAGGCCCAGCCTTCTGGTCACGCGTCGCTTCGAATATCCTGCGGCTGCATACCTCACTTTAAGTTTTTCTTTTGTTTTTAAGAAATTTAAAATTAACTATATTGCATAATTAAATGCGATCCTAATACCGCTTCTCTTATCAATATGATTCATATAGCGTGGGCCGCGACTGTATCATAACCTACTAAATGATTTCTATTACATACCAACGATTGACACTTCAGAACATAACATAAAAACAATCTAGTTTTGGTTTTAGTAAAGATAAGCTAAGCGTCATAAGCATGTTAAGTGGCTGTTAAATTACAAACAAATGGTATTTAAATATGACTTCTTTGTAAGGGAGGTGTCAGATAAAACATTTCACCGCTCTCTTTTCTTCCGTAGGCGTCCTTGAATTTGACTATGGGATATGGGTTCCAATATATTGCGGACGATAGGCTCGTAACCTGTCATTGTAATATTACCATTTCGTTACTTGTTATTCCCTTCTAACCTTTCAGGGAGCACAGGTGCGAGTTTATGTAGGCACATTTCTATATGTTCATTATAAGTTATGTACTTAATTGCCGGCCATGAACGTTCGGGCGATCCGTCAGATCTCCATAATGGGTACGTCCGCTAGACATCCGCCAGACAAGTTTCCCATACATTAATCGCAGATCAAGCAGATATGCTCGAACGTATATGACCAGCAAATGAATTTTTGCGAATACGATAATGAAGGATAGGCTCATAGACCGCCGGATAACAGTTCATAGGGACATGTTTTTATTCGTAACTTTTTGTTCGAGAAACGTTTTTTAAATAACGGGACACCTGCTTCAACTGTCATATAAGAGCCGTTTTTTCAATCTCAGACACCAGCGATTGTTTGACCTCATGAGATTCCGTAAAATTTGGTTCACTCTCTCAATCTCAATTTTAAAAGTATTAATGATAATACGAGAATCTAAAGCGAAGAAAAATAACACACACTTTTTCTTCGCTTTAGACTTTTACGTGATAATTTTCTTCACTCCTTTCTCTCTTGGGAGATTTGGCTCGATCCCTATACCACGTAAATTATAAACCCTCTTATTTAATTAGTTGTGATGCATTACAATATAAAAGTTATTTGAAGAACTGTTTTCTGCAATAAATAACCAACCATACACTAAATACCATAATGTAAAAATATACTACTTACCCATTTTTACGAAGCCGCTTAACGCGATTAGGTAGCTTACACTATAAAGCACATACTTTTAAAAATAATTATTTTAATATGCATCTGCGCTCTTTGTAGTAGGTATGTCAATGCGGAACCATGAGCGGTTGGTGTCACACTGATGGCTTTATTTTGGCATACATACATACACATTAATCTCGGCCTTATCAGGCAGTCATAGGAAACCGTAGCGGTTAAGGCAACATACACATTAGAATATATACTTACATATATATACTCGTATATAACATGTAAATGTAAACAAGCATAACGTTATATAATCTATACATATAGTTAGTTAGTTAGTTTTCCTGGGCTTTTTCCGCAAATCGACATCCATTGTGCCTATTTTGCGTGATAGCGAGGTAGCACTACTCTAACCACCCTAGTTCGTCTATGAAACCTATCATCGTTTTAAGGTTGCAAGTTGCCTCCTTTAGTGTGCTGGGAGTTCCTAAGTATTTGCTCCTGTATACTTCTATCTGTTTACATTCTAGGAGAACATGTTTTGTTGTTTCTTCCTTATCCATACATGCTCTGCACATCGGGCTGTCCGTGATGCCCATTCTGTGTAAGTGTTTGTTTAGTGTGTTATGTCCTGTTAGTAGTCCTACTATTTTCCGTAGTTGTTCTCGGGGGGTCCTCAGTAGAGTTTTTGTGAGCTTGTAGTTTAGCTCTGGCAGGACTTCCTTGGTTTGTCTACATGTATCAAGATCATCCCAGTATTTGTTGTGTAGTTGTCTGTGATGTTGGTTTAGAAGGTTTTGAATGTATGATAAAGGCAGTGGAACGATGGGTTCTGGTCCGTATGCCGGTGTCTCTGACCCTCTTCTTGCCAGTTCATCCGCTGCATCGTTTCCCCTTGAGTCACTATGTCCTTTTATCCATTGTATAGTTACTTTGTTTCCTTCCTCGCTCATCTTTGTGAGGCCATTATGACATTCGAGTATAAGTTGTGATTTAAGTTTGTCGCTGCGTAGCGCTTGCAGTACCGATTTGCTGTCTGACAGTATTAGTATGTTTTCATTTTGTGTTTGTCGTCTTTTTGCTGCATTGCAGGCTTCTATTATTCCCACACATTCCGTTTGGAATACTGTGTTGTGTACCCCTAGGGGTTTTGAGATGTGTATGTTGAGATCTTCTGAGAAGACACCACATCCTGTCCCTTCGTTTGTTTTTGAGCCATCTGTAAATATTCTAAGGTTTGTCTGATTTAGTCCTTCCTTTGGATCTTCTGTCAGTGATATAGCATAGTCCTTCCGGAAGATCATAGTTTTTGGTATTTGATCAATCGGTGCTTCCAGTATTGGCATATCAGAGATCATATTTTCATAGATCTTCTTGTGTATCGATCTAAGTGTTGACCATAGGTTGAGATTTTTCAGCCGTAAAGCTGTGGCGGCTGCCTCTTTCTGTATGTGTATGTGTAGTGGTAGGAGTCCTAGCATTATTTCTAGTGCCGCAGTCGGTGTAGTTCTCATGCAGCCTGTGGCTGCTACACATGCTAGTCTCTGCGTTTTACTTAGTTTGTCTATGGTTGTTTTTAGTTGTGTGCGAGGCCACCACACGACGGCGCCATAACTGATCATTGGCATTATTACCATTTTGTATAGCCACAGTATGATGTTTGGGGCAAGCCCCCATCTTTTACCCACCATCCTCCGGCATTGCCAGAAGGTTACTGTTGCTTTGTTTAGTTTATTTTCAAGATGTTTTCCCCAATTTAGTTTGTCGTCTAGGATTATACCTAAGTATTTCACTTCTTTAGAAAGTGTTAGTCTCGCTCCGAAGAGCTTTGGCATTTCGTATTTACCCAACTTTCGTTTATGTGTGAAGAGAATTGTGTCGGTCTTTTTTGGGTTTACCGATAGGTCATTCTCCTTGCACCATCTCTCTACTATATTGAGTGCAGCTTGTGTAAGATCACATAGTGTGCTAATTACTAGGCCGCAGATTAATATCACTAGGTCATCTGCATATCCTATAGTCGTAAAGTGCTTGTTGTTTAGTTTTGTTATCAAATCGTTTACTAACAGGTTCCAGAGTAGTGGTGATAATACTCCTCCCTGGGGGCACCCCCTCATGACTATTGCCTGGTGGTCCTGGTTCTCAGACTCTCACTGCTCTCTGCTTCAACATGTTCATTATCCATTCTGTTATGAGTGGATTAGTTCCATGTCTTTGTAATGCTAGTTCAATACTGCTAATCTATACATATAATAAAGCAGACTATGGTCGAAAGTCTGTACATTGAAGATATTTGAAAAAAAAAATGAGTTTGGAGCTTTTAGAATTAATAACAGAATGGATTTCACTAACACGTTAAGGGGATAAGATCTCCAGGCAGGTTATAGGCTAAAAAACCAGCCAAATGCGACTCAGACTCGCCCACCGAGGGTTCCGTACATCATAAAAATGATTAAAAATTTAAAAACGCTAGATATACTTTTCTTGTGTAGTATCAAAAAGTATATATACGAAGTTTTAAATCTGCTACCTGAATAATGATTCACATCTCATACAAACTTTCCACCCCCTTTTTTATCCCTTAGGGGATGAATTTCGAAAAACGCGGAATACGGTTTCAAGAGACCGTAGACCTTAATATATAGTTTAAATTTCAACTCGATACGATACCTTCACGCACTCTCGAGATAAAGGGTCTTGTATATTCACCTCTCATACTAACTTCCAATTCCTTTTTTATCCCTTAGGGGATGAATTTCTCTCTTTCCCATTACGGAACAATGATGTTCTGGACCTTTCGGATGCGTACGCGGAGCCGAAGCCAACACGCAGAGGCCCTTTCAACAGTTTAATGAAATATAAGGGGTACACCGAGCGGATGTGGCACCTGCCCGCGTCATGGGACGCACGCAGAGGCAGCACCCGCCAGGATGGCCAGGATATATGAACTATTGAGACTTAATGGAATCTAAAATAATACTATTAGGTGAAAGTGGTGGACTAATACAATGTTATGGAGAATAACGCCGGACGCCTACCTAATAAAACGGTACGCAATTTTATTTACGGCAGAGTCGCCTAAATAAGGTGTTCGAATGAGCACTGGGGGTAGAGACCTAGGTGCCACTGGACTTTAAGCAATTATAGCCAACTAGCCACTTAGGTTTCCAGACAGACATAAGGGGCAGACAATGAATGCAAACAGTGAACGTAAAATTGTAGCTACCAGATACTTTCACTTCAAATATACCTATCTAATAATCTCTAATAATTAAAAAAAGGTCTCAATGCTTTTATAGTAACTAAACAAAACACCATTACTCCCACTATAAGGTATATTGAGTAAATGACAACGACAAGAAAATTTGTGACACTTCACATTTAATAATCATCCATATAGGTACTTAAATGTAATTGTATCTAGATATTTATTTTAAAAATATTACAAATGAATGTCAGGATACAACTTAACTAACATCGTCACATTAAAAACAGGCTTTGTCATTCTTACTTACTAATACTTAACTAATTACAACCCCCCGAATCGTACCCGGCCCAAATGTACCCATCACACTGGCCGCGTTACCGCGCTGAATGGCCAATGAGATCTGTTGGACCAAGTACGACCCGGAACGAGGATCGCCCCCCCTTTCCCTCAGTCGCCGACCTAAATCCCTCAAAAATTCCTTGGCCTCCGAAGCCCAAGGTCCCGCAGTCTCCACTGCAACGGGCACAAAGTCGTACATTGGCTCCAAGGCAGAGTACTTGGCGTGTTTCAATTTGTAATTGTAATGTAATTGTTCTTGAAAAATACAATTGTAGAATTATTTGCATACATGGGTCAAACACAAAACGATTTTCGGACTCTTTCCGGTAGACAATTCAAAACTTAAGGGCTATAAGGCTTAATTTTCTTATTTAAGCCTTAGCTTCATTAAGGGATACTCCCCTTCTATTGCATTGTATGATAAAAATCATTACTACATGTCCACGGGAAAGAAAAAGTGCGTATTCAGCTGAACTTGTGTACATGTATTCATGATTTTTATCATACAATTCAATAGAAAAGGAGTACTTTTGAATGTGGATAAGGGCTCAATAAGAAAATCAACCTTCATAGCCCTTAACTTTTGAAAAGTCTACCGGAAAGATTTTGAACATCGTTTTGTGTTCGACCCACATATGCGATTTTATGAACATAACATATAACTCAATAGTAACGGTATTTCATTAACACACGTATTATGAGGTAGCTTAACACATATTTCTTATTTACAAATGCGCACTCTCCATTGATTCGGCAATATTTCGAGTACTACTAGTAAGTGATCGGCCACTAGGTATATACAGTCTAGATTTGTAAATCTTAAATAGAATAAAACCGACTAAAATTGTCAAAATTAACCCAACACAAACTTCTGTAAAAATGGGAGGTTTCTGCCTGTCTTCATCCGTTCCAAATAGCTTTTCGTGAATTGGCTTAGCCGCTAAAATAGAATCCATTCTAGAATTTAATTTTTCTATTTTACTATCAAGGTCAAGAATTACGTTCTGTTTTTCTACAGCTATAGTCTCTTCCAAGTTTCGTTTCATTTTATTGATAAAAGGTATTAAATCTTCTGATGTGGTATTTTCTTTATCCAAACTCTTTGATTCGATAGTTGTTTTAGATATTGAGCCTTTTGATAACTCCCGCAATAGTCTCCCTAACAGCAAGTTTGTATTACTGTTTCCATTAACCAAAGCTGAAGTCAAGTTATTGCTGTTTTGGTTCAGTTTTTGTAAAAGCAAATTGGTATCATTATTAAGGTTAACTAAAGTCAATGTTAAATTACTTACAGCTGATAATTCTTGAATTAGAGATAGCTGTTGCTTGGTTACATTGGCGAGTGATGGCTCGTGATTTACAACTTCATCCCGTTTTTTGTCATTCTGCTCTTTTGATACATTGTATAAAATGTTTCTTATATCAAGAAGAACTTTGTCATGTTCAGCAGGAACTGAGGTGGGTTTTATATTGAAATGATGATCTTTATTACAAGTAACTCCGTTTACATTTTCTTTGGTTAAATCATAATTTATAGAGGTTATGCTAATTTCGTAGCTCTTTTTCTCTATACTAACTAAAATTTCACAGGGCAGTGGATTACCTCCTATGCTGAGTTTAGACAAACTAGTCCCTACGAACTCGTCATCGGAAATAAAGTCAATTTCATTGTTATCTACTATGAGAGTACTTAAGTGCTCGATATCGTAAAATCTTGATCGATGTAAACTCTTTATTTTATTATATGACATATCAATAAGTTCTACGTACAGAAGACCCCTGAAAATTCCATAATTAATTTCTGATATCATGTTGTGGGAAATATTTAATATCTTCAAATAGGTGTTATCTTTAAAAGCTCCAGGTTGAATATAATATAAGTTGTTATAACTCAGGTCCAATTGTCTAAGGGATGTCAAGTTAGACAAAGCACCAACTTCCAACTTCGAAACAACGTTATTGGTTAACACTAATGTTTCTAAACGTTGTAGTTTATGTAATTTTAGATGACTTATGTTCTGAATATTTGAGTGTGCTATCTCTAACTTATTTAGAGGAATATCATTTATGTGATCAAAAGTCATATCAGCTTTTGTTCCTGAAAGAAATAGATTTGTTAGATATTGAGCTTTTTCCACCAATGCTATATCAAATTCCAAATCTGGGTTAAAAGACAAATCCAAATTACGGAGATCTGCTAAAGCGTAAAAAGCTTCTTTGTGAATTGTTTGGATGTGATTGTGCGACAGAACAACCATATTTAGAACGCTTAGTCCATTAAATAATGTTTGAGAAATGACTTGTAACATATTGTTATTTAGTATCAATGTTTTCAGAAATCTTAAGTCAGTCGTATTGACATCGAATGCACTCAGTTTATTATAAGAAAGATCAATTGTTTGAATAGTATTCGCGTAGGATAAAGCATTGTATTGTAGCTCAGATATGTTACTATGTGAAACATTTAGTTCTTTTAAAAATGCCATACCCATAAATGAGCCGTTATTTACAGTAGTTATTAAAGTTCCAGAGATATCAAGACTTGGTAAAGAACTGAAGCCTTCAAAAGTTTTCTCTTCTATCGAACCACAGAGTGGATTCTCGGATATTTTGAAATTTAACAAACTTTGTAGAGATCGAAAAGAATTGGTACCTAAATAAGATATGTTATTATGCGATAAATCAAGTAACTGCAATGATCCTAATCCATTAAAATTATCACTTGAAATATGTGTTATTTTGTTATGATGCAGTGTAAAAATTTGTAGTTGTAAAAGGTCTTCCGTTGCAATATCCAGTGTTTGTATTTTATTATATGACAAATCTAAGCAGTTCAAATAGTGTAGTCCTTTAAATGAATAATTACTCAAAGAGTTCAAACCGTTATTATTCAGTAACAACGTTCTTAAATTTTGAAGTCCAGCAAATGCGTAGTTTTCTACAGAAGTTAGATGTTGGCCACCTAAATCTAATTCCGTTACCATAGCAAGCCCGTCAAAAATACCTCTTTCAAGGGGGCCTTCTAGTTGATTTCCCTCTATAGTAAAATTAAATACAACTTTACCCTGAAACATGCTTTTAGGTAATATTTTTAATTTGTTTCCAGAAAGGTATACTGTCGTTAATTTGGTGACATTTAGAAACATATTGGGATCAATACTTTCTAAGGCATTGTTTCTTATGTCGATTGTCGTCAATGATGCCATATTGTCGAATACATTCTTCTCAATTGTAGTTATTTCATTTGAATCTAGTTTTATAGTATTTAAATTAACCAATTTTCCAAAATCACTCGATTTTATTGCTTTAATATTATTATGACCTAGATCCAATGTTATCAAGTTGAAAAATCTCAAAAGAGCTGAATCAATTTTGACTAGTCTGTTATATGAAAGATTCAAATACAAAAGCTTCCTCAAACCTTCGAAAGACATAATGTCTAGCGTGTAAATATAATTATGAGATAAATCTAAATATTCTATGTTCGGGAATGAATCAAAAATCGCTTCTGGTATACTCACTAAATAATTGTGCGATATATTCAGTTTCTCCAGCGTTTTATATTCATGTTCACCAGGAACAATTTGGATATTGTTAATATTGTTTTCTGAATAGTCTATATCTTTTAGCGCTGGTAGATTATTTGCATTTGAAAGTTTCGCACTAACTATGGAACATTTCGACATTTTTAATATAACTAAATTTGTCATATATTCAAAAGTAGGGACACCTCCGAAATCATTATTACTGTCACTAATTTCTAATGAGTATATTACTCCTCTATCAATAGTGTCCCTAAATGTAGGATAAAGTGGTTCATTAGCATCATACTCGTATTTTATTATAGCACTGATGGGATCTCGTTGGTAACCATTTTCGTCATAAACGTAATTATGACAATATCCGTTGTAATTATTGCTTATTGGAGATATAAACTGACGGCAGTATAACGTATGAGTGCACTCGTTTGAGTCGGTTGTATCATCGTACTGATTTGAGCAACCACCATGCAGCGGGAACAGTGATTGCGAGTAGCATTCGACTATCACGAACACTATCACCAGTTTATCTGAAAATATGAAATGATACAATTAATTACCAGTATTATTGCAGAAAAGTGTGTAGCTTGGTAACTGTACAGAATATCTAGAATTTAAAATGGACTGAGCGTTGGTGGCCCAGCGAGGCAGAGCCAGAGAGACATTCAATCCGAAGGTCTCGGGTTCAAAGCCTACCGGCTCGTGCCAATGAGTTCTACGGAACGTACGAAATATCAATTGATATTTACCAATCGCTTTTCGGTGAAGGAAAACATCGTGAGGAAACCGGACTAATCCCAATAAGGCCTAGTTTACCTTCTGGGTTGGAAGGTCAGGTAGCAGTCGCTTTCGTAAAACTAGCGACTACGTCAAATTTTGGGATTAGTTGCCAAACGGATCCCAGGCTCCCTGAACCGTGGCATAAACCGGAAGAAGAAGACTAAATTATGTTATCAATCGTTGATCCTAATCAATACATACCTACAATCTCCCTAAGTAAGGTACCTACCTACCATGTACAGGTACCTTATAGAGGTACAATGTCCTGTCCTAAAATATAATGCCTAGGAGAAGTCAAGCATATTATAAAATAAAATCTCTGCTTAACAGCAGCTATTGACTTCATATGAAGTCACTAGTCAAGTGTAAAAATATGGTGGTGCACATCTTACTCAAAAATATATCCCATAGCACCTTATGCCGGTGTAATAAGAACGTAGTACCATATTTATGAGTCGATTATGTCGAACCATATTTTTGCACTTGACTGTACCTACATTTTGTGTCCCACGCACAACGACTTCATATCAAATACGAGTTTGTTACCTATGTTCGTTCGTTGATTGGCGTAGTGGCGAAAAGGTTACAAAACAGCCTTGATGTTCGTGATATCCCTACACTATAAAATGGAAATAGAAAACTCAGGTATATCTAATACGGATCAGACACTATCAAGAATCCAATCCAACATCCAATATACTTAACTTTACGCCGGTACGGTTGAAATGCGATTTAAGTCGACAGTAGGTAGGTATACAAAATACTTACAAATTAAAAATTCTCTCAACATTACTATAAGCACGATATCTATATACAACAAAGTATAATGGCGCAACGCATGATTTATAAATCAAGGATAACACCAGAGTAGGTATCGTGTATCTTTGTGAGAAGGGTTGATAACTTTAGATGTAGAAATGTTTAAAAATGGCGGAGTCATGGAAGGGCGAGCTCGGGATTTTCAGTTCGTGGCTTGTAGTACAAGGTTAGACCATATACTATCGGCTAAAACGTAAACGAAACCTTAAAGTATTTAGATAATTATCAGATATAAGTCCATGATTTATATTCGATCTTTCGAAAAATACCCGTAATTGTCGCACTTACGTGAAAGCGTAAAATATGTTTTTAACTATATTGTTTCGTGAATAAAATAAGGTTAATTCACCATTTACTTATACCTACATACATAAAAAGAAGTTATCAACTAAATATAATTGCAATAACCAAAAGGTTAAGGAGTAATAACGATAAAAAATACATATACTTACACAGGATCAACTTCATCTTTGTTCATATTATCTGTTGCTGGATCTGTAAAAATACGTATAAAAAGCATATAGGTACTTAAGGTTACAATAGGCATATTATTATAGGGCATATTATAAATAATATATTTTACAAGCTTTTATTTTTATGTTTATCCGGGTGGAATCTTGCAACTTAATTTTGAACCAGTTTTCTTCAACCGATTGAGCTGAGATTTTGTAATACACGCTAAGTTTATGACAATGCATGGTTAGCTATGTAATCCAATATGGCGGATTATCCAAGATGGCGTCCTCGTTATTTTTTCTGCACTACCACAATATGGGTATCAAATATAAGGGCTTGGTAAGTAGAACACGAATGTTGATTAGAAGAAATATGCCCAATAATAACTAAACAATATTTAAAAAAATTAACTGTAAAAAATTATTGAACATGTTTTTATTATAGTGACCATAAAAGATGAAAATAAACTTAATTAAATCATAATAATCAATTTAGTACTATGTACCGATTACACAATTAAAATTTTATAAAAGGTTGTCGCGAGATGTGCCTGTATCTAAATAATTGGTTATGACACAATATTAAGTGACTTGACATAATAAGAAATAAAATGTATCTTAGGGCCACTTGCACCACCCGGGGTTAGCCACATAACCCGGAGTTACGCGTTTTTTTTCATGGAATTTGACAGCTTAACTCCGAGTTTTCGGCTAACCCTGGGTGGTGCAAGTGGGCCTTAGAAAATAGTCAAATAAATATCGCTATAAAGCTATAAAGCTTGTTTTAAAAAGTTTTTTTTGACATTTAATTTATTTAGATCAGATTTATAGGCTCTTGTGGGTTGTGGGTTCCGAAGGCTCTGTGATGTGGTCGTATGCGTGGCAAATCCTCAGTGTTAAACACCACACAGTCGACGAAATAGGTTAGAAATACATAATATATATAAAAAAATAGAAATGAGGTATTTACTGTGCATATTTATGTGTGTGGGCTCTCGATGTTTCACATTTGCAAGCGCTAATGGAGTAAAGAACTAAGTTAAGCGGTGGCAATGGCGCTTGCAACAGTGCCGATATATCGGGGACTCATAAAAAAAATAGCTAGGAATAGTAGATACCCTGTTTTTAGTATACCCTAGTTATAATCTGAGATACTTACTATCATCCGATACATAAATAGGTACTAATAAGGTGTGACAAAGAATTAGACACACATACTTACTCGTACGTAATCGAAAACATACTTCGGGCATCAGGTTTTTTGCAAAAATATTCTACAAACCTAAAATGCAATTATTTCTACTTACCAGTTTTATCGTTTGATTATTGTTATGACACGAGTGGTGACGTTCAGTGTAAGTACAGAACTATCGCAATTATTGTAGTGGAATTAGGGTTACGCGAGAAGCCAGCAAAACCCATTTTTCTACTCGCCGACTTTAATCTGTCAATTACGAGTACATAGAAAAAACTATAAGCTCATACTTTTCGATATTAGACAGTCCAACTCAACTATAATATCTCATTTCGATACGCTGTAGGCAACTATAATAGAACTTCATACAAATTCTATACTTATTTGCGATGCCACCTGCGACTTTGCCGACCGCGCGCCCCACGCCTGCGCTGACCGCGCGGTCCTGCCGGCGGCTCGGCGTGCGCAATTACATCTTTTTGTGTTACATCCGTGTTAAGTCAGTGAAATTGTTCCTCCATAGATGATGATGATAATGACTCGTAGAAAAAGTATTGTATACAATCGTAATATAATTAAGTTTTTTAATCTCGTACCTTACTTGGGCCACTCAGCAAGCTTCGTGGCCTAAACACAGTACTCGACTGAAAAACTCTTCATTATATCACGATTGTATAAAATACTATTTACAATAATAGTTATTGGCTGCTGACAAGCTGCGACATTGTAATATGGGTCAAATAGGCTCCGAAAACCACTGAAAAACTTCTGAGCTATTTTACTTTGTATATTTTGCTAATTATATATTTTATATATTTTTATATTTTATATATTTATAAAATATATATAATTATATATTTTATATATTTTTATATAAATTGATTGAAAGTAGGTTCAATATATACTATGTCACAGGATCATAAATTATTTAATGTAATTGTTGTATGCCGAACCAAGTTAGAATAAATGGATCAAGTCCAATCTTTATCGTTTTTGCTGACAGGATGACACCACTGACAGCATATCAAATTAAACACCAGCTTCATTATTTCATAGTAATCAAGGATGCATATCAGACAAAAATAACAACCAAAACAAAGTACTTAGAATCAATTTTTTTCTACTTCTTATAATTAAACTGTTGACAGAGAAAAATCTAAATATATAAGACACTTATAAAATATACGAGTACTCTGGAGCTGTAGAATTGCAGCAACATGTTTTTATTTTTGTAATGTACGTTTGTCTGTTTTTTTTTTATTTAGTGATCTACAAAGCGATACCTAAATAATGCAAACTGTAACAGTAGCATAAAAAATGCAACGATTTCTAACAAACCTTAGAATAACAAAGAAGATGGCGAAGGCAAGTACTTGTAAACCTTTTCGCCGCCATTGACCCCGCAGCAAACACAAGGAAAAAGTGGTTTCAGTCGAATCCCACTAAATTTGAGTTTGATGTAGATTCAAGTCTCCTGATTATTTTTTTATTATGGCACAACTCTCTCAGAAGTATATTTCAGATATAATGAAGTAAATAGTTTTATATTTAGGTACGTGACGTGTTTCGTAAAATTGTCATACTTTATAAAGCCAGATTAAGGTATATTTGTAAATGTATTTCAACTTAGTATAGGTAATTTAGTTTTACTAAGTATTCGTTTTATATTATATTGTTTGTTTCTGTACGTTAATGTTCCAATTAATATTAATTATTTATATAAAATAGGAAACATACAGTCAGTAAATAACAATTAAACTGATTGTTTCTGAAAGTATACTTCTGAGAGAGTTGTGCCTCTGTAAAAAAAACATGAGACTGGAATCTACCTCATACAAAAATTTCGTTAGATTTGACTGAAACCACTTTTTCTCTATGTTTGCTGCGGGGTCTTTGGTGCCCCACACGCCACGGTATGATCTTATCATGTCACGTATGAGATGACCAATGTTTATTTGTTGCATGGAGAAGTTGGCGATGGTGGCACTGTATTACTTTTTTAACGTGACGGCGAAAAGGGTAATTATAAACTGAACATGTAATATACAAAAAAGTGGCCAACACTGTGAGGCCTACAGTGCACAAGGCAAGGTTGGACCATGCGTCTTTTTTATTATTTATTCATAGAAAGAAAATAAATTAAAATTAATAAAAAAATTACAAGAAGTAATTACGCAATAAGGTTTGGAAAAAAAACACTTTTACATTTATAAGGATATAAGATTTATTTAATTTAACTTTTATTTAGGCATGAAAACCTATTTACATTAGCTTTACATACTTCAATGTAGGTATAAATACAAAAATCTCACTAAACACTGCTTTGATTTCGACGTTACAACTGTGTTGTTTCGACGTTACTTTCAAATATCACTTTTTGACATAATTTTATGAAAAGGGACGCCATGATACGTTACTCTACATTGATAGATAAAATTTTACGTTAACATTATTTACTTACAGCTTATAATAAAAATTTATTAAAACTTGAAGGTTATTTTTACAACTGCGCACTTTCTATAGACTCCGCTATATTTCGAGTGCTACTAGTGCTGTTGCGTGAGCGGCCTCTACGAATGTATACATCGGATTTGTACACTTTATAGAGAATAAAACCAATTAAAATTACCAAAATCAAACCAACACAAGCCTCAGTAAATATAGAAGATGTTTTCCTATCATCATTATCTTTGAGTAATTTGTCATGAACTGGAGATGCCGTTGTAATTGATAAATGAATTTGAGAAGAATTTAGCTCCTCCATTTTATTGTCCAACTTTAAAACATTTTGTTTTTCAATTGCTATAGTGTCTTCCAAGTCTTGTTTAATTTTGTTGATGTAAGAAAGGAGACCCGAAGTAGCATTTTCCTTACCAAGGATTATGGGTTTGCTTGTCGATAGTTGTAATGTTGCTTTTGCAGTCAACACTAGCAATATTTTTTCCAACAACATGTTTGTACTGTTATTCATAAAAGAAGACAAATTATTAATAGAATTTGTCATTTCCAAACTACGTTGACTTATATTTTGTTCTAATTTTATTATACTTTCCAAGTACGACGAATCATTATACTTGGCAATTGACTCTTTGACTGTAGTATGTCCTATCGAAAGTTTATATAATATATTCTTAATATCGAACAACAATTTATTTTGCTCAACATTTTCCGGATTGAACTTGAAATCGGGATTACTGTAACCGTCTTTATTACATGTAACCCCATTTAAGTTGTATTTTGTTTTGTCAAGATGTATAGCAGTTATGCTTATATGAAAACTAGCTTTTTTTATTTTATACAAAATCTTGCAGGGAATTGGATTTCCTCCTATACTAAGTATTGTTAAACTAGTGCCTAAGAACTCATTATCGGAAAGAAGCTCAATTTCATTATTATCGACTATAAGTATTCTTAAATGCTCTACATCGTAAAATCTAGAGCGGTGTAAATCTTTTATTTTGTTAAACGATAAATCTATAATTTCAACATGCATAAGACCCTGAAAAATTCCATGACTAATTTCCAGTAACTTATTATGGGACATGTTTAATAACTTCAAATAAATGTTGTCTACAAAAACTCCAGGCTGAATGTAATTTAAGTTATTGTAACTCATGTCCAGCTTTTTAAGGGACCTTAGATCGGAGAAATCACCAATCATCAGTTTTGAAACAGCATTATTACTTAATACTACGGTTTCTAAATGTTGTAGTTTATACAAATTTAAGTGACTAATATTCTGAATATTCAAATAAGTCATTTCTAAATTTGTTACAGGAAGACCATAAATGCTAAATGTCATTTGGGTTTTTGTTCCTGAAATGAATAAATTTGCTAAATTTTGGGCTTTTTCTACGAATGATTCATCAAATTCCAATTTCGGATTAAAAGACAAATCCAATGTGTGCATATCCTTTAGAGCGTTAGAAGCATGTTTATGTATCATACGTATGTCATTGTGTGACAGAACAACTGTTGTTAGAAAGCTCAGTTCATTAAATAATGATTGAGATACTACTTGTAACATATTATTATTCAGAACTAAAGTGTTAAGATGTCTTAAGTCAGTTGTATTCACATCAAATACAATGAGTCGGTTATATGAAAGATCAATTGTTCGAATATTGTTCACGTAGGACAGCGAATTGTATTGAAGTTCAGTTATATTACTATGTGAAATATTTAGATCTTTTAATACAGCCATCTCTATAAAAGAGCCATTATTTACTGTGTTTATTAAACTCCCAGAAATGTCAAGACTTGGTAAAGAGCTCAAACCAGTAAACATTTTTTCTTCTATCGAGCCACAAAGGGGGTTATCAGAGATTTCAAAATTTATTAAACTTTGCAAAGAGCGAAAATAGCTGGTTCCTAAGTATGATATGTTGTTATGCGATAACTCAAGAAACTGCAAAGCACCTAGTGATATAAAATTATTACTTGAAATATATAAGATTTTATTATGATGCAATATTAACACTTGTAAACTAATGAGATCTTCAGTTACAATGTCAAGCCTGGTGATTTTATTGTAAGATAAATCTAACCAATTTAACTTTTGTACACCTTTAAATGAATAATTGCTTAAAAATTCCACGTCGTTGTTGCTCAGTAACAAGGTCTGCAAATTTTGGAGCCCGGCAAAGGCGAAGTTTTCAATAGAAGTTAGATGTTGGCCACTTAAATCCAATTCTGTCACCATACCAAGTCCTTCGAAAGAACCTCTTTCTAGAGCACCTTCTAGTTGATTGCCATCAATGGTAAAATGAAATATTGTTTTACCCTTTAAGATATTTTTTGGCAATTTTTTAAGTTTATTTTTAGAAAGATCAATATGTGTTAACATGGACCCATTGATAAATATGTCTTGATCAATACTACCAAGAGCATTATCTTGTAAGTCAACTGAAGTCAATAAGGCCATATTATCAAATGCGTGTTTATCTATGGCATCAATATGATTTGAGTCAAGTTTAATTTCTTGTAAATTTCCCAATTTAGCAAAATCCTGTGCTTTTAAAATCTGTAAGATATTATGGCTAAGGTCCAATGTAGTCAAATATCGTAATCTTACTAAAGATGATTCTATACTTGCTATTTTATTGTAGGAGAGATTTAAATAGCCGAGTTTTTTTATACCATCGAAGGACATGATTTCTATTGTGTTAATGATATTATGAGATAAATCCAACGATTCTATGTCTGGAAGAAATTCAAAAGTGGCCTCCGGGATAGAATCTAGAGAGTTATGTGCTAAGTTTAATTTCTTCAGTGATTTGAATACGTGTTCAGCAGGGTCCACTTCTATTTTGTTTATATTGTTTTCCGAATAGTCAATATCTATTACGTTTGGCAATTCATGTATATTTGATAGTTTCGCATTCGTTAGTGTAGATTTCGTTATTTTTAATATAGCCAAATTAGGCATTGAATTTAGATTAGGAACCGATTTATTATCTGTATTATCATTAAAACTTAAATCTAATAAATACACAAAATTATAAGTAAAACCGATAAGTTCCGGAATAAACGCATTGTAATCGCATCGAAGGTAAACGTTGACAAGATCGAAATAGGTTCCACGTTGTTCGCTATAAACTACATTTTTACATTCGTCATGCCTACGTAGCTCAAATTTAACCTTATTTGTACAATACACCGTATGAGTACACTTGTTTATATCAGTTGTGACGTCGTCAAATTGGGAGCAGCCATCATTATCAGGAAACAGGGATTGCGAGCAGCATTCAGTTAGCAAAGACGCCAACACCAACACCAACTTACCTGAAATGTATATTTTTTTTTTATATTACCTAAAAAATATTTTATTAAATTTGCTAGTTAAGTATGGAATAGATCTAGTTGAAGGAAAATAAAATAAGAATCTACATAAACGAGTTTTCCAGAAAGCAAATTTGACACCAGATATGCTGGTATGTGTAAACATAGTAAGTTTTATATTGATACTAATAAAACAGCTAAGGAAAAGCGCGCAGTACGATTTTTTTTCGTATGCAATAACCCAACGTATGTGTTTATTGTCAGTGTCGGGCTTGACTCGACTTTACTATGTGATTTTTGACTCTTACATAAAAATATTAAATTGAATTGAAATTTAATATTAATATAATTTACCCTAACATCCTTTAAACATACCTACTTTTCTAGCAGCGATTCGACTTTGTGTGAGATCACAGTTTTAACCTAACCTTTTAGGCAAGCATGCTCCATCCTAGACTACGTCGGCACTTACCATCAGGTGAGATTGTAGTCAAATGCTTACCTACTCGTATTCCTCAATAAGAATAAAAAAAAACCTAACCGACTTTTCTAAGAGCGACCCTGGACGACCTTTACCAGGAACTAATGCCCTTGATGGAAGGTGCGGATAATTCTGCCCACACATCGGAGCAAGAAATGGAGGTTGTGGAGAACTCCGACCCGGCCGAAAGGTGCGCTAGCCGCCCAACCAGCCAAACGGAGGTTTCCCAACCTAACACTCGGATGACCACCAAGAAATTGGCGGGGTCTGTAAGGGGGCGATACAAAGCTCTTAAAGGACAGGGAGTGGCACCTGAAGAGGCGCTGCAACTAGCCGCTAAGAGCTTTGCAGAGCTCAAGAAGATGGGGTACAAGTTTGGGGCCTCACAATCCAAACCCGCGCAAAAGCCGACAAAACGGCCCCGCTCGGAGGAGGTAACACCAAAGGGTAACACACCCAAAAACCCAAGGGTGAGTGAGACCCCCCCGGACCAACCCCAACCTACTCAGCCCTACAGTTCGGTTCTCGCGCAGACTCGTGTCGGGATCAGGAACTCCAGCCCGATGTCAGTAGCTCAGCTGGAGTCCCTCTGCAAAAACATCCTGCAGAAGATCGCGACAATGAGGATGGACGAGGGACCGAAGTTCAAGGGCTACTCCTTCAAGCCAGGCTGGCTGCTGATCACCTGCAGCGACCAACGCTCTAAAGCCTGGCTAGAAGAGGTAACACCAACCCTAAAGCCTTGGCCGGAAGCCAAACTCGCGGTTATACCGGAAAATGAGCTTCCCAAGCCAAATATAGGGATGGTGTTCATCCCAGAGATAGATGACTCCATGGTGCAGCAGTCACTATCGCTGGTTTACGCGCAGAACCAGGGGCTCCACACAGAGTTCTGGAAGGTTCTCCACACAAAGGTCGAGAAAGGTGGGGTACTAGTGACCCTATCCATAGACGACGCATCTGTGGAGAACCTAAAGAAAATGGAACTCAAAGTGAACCTCGGGTTCCGCGAAGTCCTGTTCCGGCTAAAGGGTCACTCAAAAACCCAGGAGCCTGGAACAGCGGCACCCCTAATCCCTCCACCGCAACCAACATCCTCTGCCCCCACCACCATCCAATCCCAAACGCCAGCCCGAAAGGTGCCTCCGGGCCCAACACGAGCTGTGCCGTCCTCCCCAAATCCCAAACCAGGGCCGTCCGGATTATCCGCAGGGCAGCAGCGGTTTCTCTCCAACAGGGGAGACCACAGGGGCAAACATCGCCTCAGGGGTAGGGGACCCAGAGGCCGCCAGCAAGGGCAAGGTGATGCCCAACGCCGCGGCCAATAAAAACGTTGTTCAAACAACCAAGGGGGCGACGTTCCTCCAGGCCAACCTCCACCACGCCATCGCGGCCACTGCGGTCGTAGAAAAACTTTTCGGCGAAAATGGCCTGGACATCGCCCTCATACAAGAACCATGGATAAACAGCAACTCCATGGTAGCCGGTCTTAACAGGGCAGGAAAGGTACTAATACATGAAAAAGGTTCTAAACCAAGAGCCTGCATCGTGTTTAACAGACGTATTAACTTCTTACCTGTTACAGAAATCAGCAGCGATGACACTGTAGCTGCCTACGTCGATCTCAAGGGCAGTGGAGCACGGAAGGTACTGATCTGCTCCGCCTATTTGCCTGGAGATAAACAAGATCCCACAGAAGAACTGTCTAAGGTTGTAGAGTACGCTCAAGCACAAAAGGCAGAACTCATCGTGGGCTGCGACGCCAATGCCCACCACACCATTTGGGGGAGCACTGGAATTAACAAAAGGGGTGAGTTACTCTCTGATTTTATCTTTACTAATTGTCTGCAACTGTTAAATAGGGGCAATACGCCGACCTTCGTAACTAGGGCAAGACAAGAAGTACTTGATATAACCTTCGCAACTGAAAAGGTAGCCAAATGCCTTTCTAACTGGCATGTCAGTTGCGAAAATTCAATGTCGGACCACAGGCACATAATATTTGGTGTTGATAATTCTCTAGTTAGGGACATAGCCACGCGGAGAAATCCAAAAGACACGTCATGGGAAGCCTACAGGACTGACCTAGAAACCCGTCTAAAAGTAATTCATAAGCAGGTAAAAACACCAGACTCTCTCAACCTGGCAGTCGACCTTATCTCAGAAGGCATGATCAATGCCTATGAACAAAACTGCCCGTTGAAGGTAACTAAACATACTAACACGACGACGTGGTGGAATAAAAGGCTGGAAAAACTCCGCAAAACCACACGCCGCATATTCAATCACTCTACCACGCCGAATGAGTGGGAACGGTATGGTAGAGCTCTGACTGAATATAATAAGCAGATCAGGAAAGCCAAGAGGCGGTCTTGGAGAAGATTCTGTGACGAAATCGCCCACACACACAAAGGAGCGAGAATTCACAAAATTCTCTCTAAGACACCAACCAACTACCTCGGTCTCCTCAAGAGACCAGATGGCACTTTTACTAACACAGAAGCGGAAACCCTAGACCTACTTAGGGTGACCCACTTCCCAGGTTCGTACACCACCAGTAATAAACTAATGTGCGCCCAAAGGAATAATCAAACCCACAGGGCACACAACATCGACTGGAATTTGGCAACTAACATCTTTAGACCAAACAAAATTAAATGGGCCTTGAGTAAGTTCAAACCCTTTAAATCGGCCGGAGAGGATGGAGTGTTTCCTGCTCTCCTACAGCAAGGTCAGGACCTCCTACTCCCGCACCTGGTAAGAATATTTCGAGCGAGCTTTGCACTAGGTAATATACCAGAAAAATGGACTCGGGTCAAGTTACGCTTCATACCAAAGGCAGGAAAAAAGGACTACTCGCAGCCTAAATCCTTCAGACCAATAAGTCTAACCTCTTTCCTTCTAAAAACAATGGAAAGAATCATTGATCAGCACATCAGAGCGCACTACTTGGTGGCAAGACCACTAAGCCAAAATCAACATGCTTACCAAAAGGGGAAATCTACAGAAACTGCCCTACTTGACCTGGTCGACAAGGTGCAAAAAACCCTAGAGGATAAGCAGACCGCTCTATGTGCTTTCCTTGATGTCGAAGGTGCTTTCGATAACACACCCACAGAAACAATCCTTAATGGAATGAAATCAAAGGGTGTTGATGAAACCACCACCAGATGGGTCCAGAGCATGCTCTCTAACAGAGTGGCTACTCTAACCCTCAATGCAACAGAGCACGAATTTTACACCACGAAAGGTTGTCCACAAGGAGGCGTCCTATCCCCACTACTATGGACACTTGCAGTGGATAAACTACTTGCAATCATGTGGGACAAAGATTATGATACGCAGGGTTATGCCGATGACCTTGTAGTTATAATCAAAGGACCCTGCCTCCATACAATCTCAAACTTGATGCAAGGAGCTCTTAACACCATACTTAAATGGTGTAAAGAAAATGACTTGTCTATAAATCCGAGCAAAACGGTTGTAGTGCCGTTCACAAAAAAGAGAAATCTGGAAAAACTCGGAAAACTACAACTTAATGGACATATAATAACACTTTCGAGTGAGGTTAAGTATCTAGGGGTCATTTTTGACCAAAAGCTAACATGGAATCCTCACTTAAAAAACATCACACAAAAAGCTAAAATGGCCTTATGGTCATGTTGTCGAATGGCAGGAGCAAGGTGGGGATTAAGACCCAATATTGCTATGTGGCTTTACACAGCAGCAGTGCGGCCCATTATTACATACGCCTCCGCAGTCTGGTGTAGTAAAGCCAACCAAAAGACAACTATAAATACCCTGAACAGCCTGCAACGCACGGCTTGCTTGACAGCAACAGGGGCCTTTTCCTCAACACCTGGGGCAGCCCTAGACGCACTGCTCAACATCACACCACTCCACCTGCAAGTGCAAAAGGAGGCCAAGCAGTGTGTCTACAGAATAAGCACGCTAAACAAGCCCAAATGGCGCTCCCAAGCGCTAACCAAACTCAGGGCTTGGGTTTTCGAGAACAAAACCCTCAGCATGCCTTCAGATGACATGCATACGGAATGTCAGTTTACCAGACTGTACAATGTGGATATACCCCAAAGACACAAATGGGCCAACGACCAAATGTTTGTCGAAAAGGGAAGCCACATTTGGTACACGGATGGTTCCAAGACAGTTGGAAAAGTAGGATGTGGTATCTATGGTGAGAGGCCTAAGCACAGAGCCAGCGTCAGCATGGGTAAACTGGCCTCAATCTTCCAGGCAGAAGTCCTTGCCATTAACATATGCGCGGAAATCAATCTGGACAGAAACCTAAGAAACCAACACATCTACATTAACTCGGACAGTCAAGCTGCTCTGCTAGCACTAGAGTCCCTAGAGGTTAACTCTAGACTAGTCCAGAACTGCAAAAATAATCTAAACGCCCTGGCTAACACCAACAAAGTTACACTTAGATGGGTACCAGGACACTCCAACATTGCTGGAAACGAAGCAGCGGACGAACTTGCCAGAAAGGGCGCGGACACGCCCCTCGTTGGCCCGGAACCGTTTTGCGGAGTTACAAAACGAGAGGCATACTCTCTGCTAAACAATCTTGAAAAGATGAGGGCAATCGCAGAGTGGAAATCCGTAAAAGGAAACACACACTCGAAAGCTCTAATATTAGGGTTCAACAACAAAAACACTAAAGAGCTCTTAGGGCTCAAGAGGTACAAAGCCTGTGCGGTGGTCAGAATTCTGACTGGGCACTGCAAGTTGAACAAGCACATGTTTCTAATGGGTAAGAAACAAGACGCAGCATGCAGGTTCTGCCAGGAAACAGAGGAAACTGCGATGCACATCCTCTGCTCCTGCGGACCACTAATGCACAAAAGAAGTATCCACCTCGGTAGGCACGAACTGCAACCCTGTGAGATACACAACATTACAGCCCAAAGAATTTGGAACTTTCTGGACTCAACGGGAATCAGTAATGAATTATAAAGGGCTGCCACAATAGATCACAACTGGTCGACGCGGCATCTTCACTAGCCCAAAACAACAATAATAATAAATAAATAAAGAGCGATTCGGTTGTATTGTATGTAAGTAAAGTTATTTTTGGGCAATAATTCGATTATGGCAAAAAATCGTTAGGACAATTGATCGTTAGGTTAAGGATTATGATTATTAGGACAAAACAGTTAGGGCAAGTGATTTTAGGACAAACAATATTAGGATGTTAAGGGAGACCCCAATGTTTTATCTTAAGTTCCAAGAGCCGGATTACGAAAAAAAAATTGTTTTATTTCTATCTACATAATACAGCGTGGGTATTTGATATTCGGGCGAATAATTAATCCAGCTATAGTACCTGTTCATATGAATCGTATAGGTTAATAATTTCGTTAAATTGTGTTATTAATTAGGTGTAATGAATTTTCAAAGGTCCGACAGAGCTGCAATGTACTCGTATGTCGTCCAACTTTGTTTGATATGATAAGTGACACTGACATGATACTCGTATGACATTTAGATAGCTACGTTAATTTATGTGGATGCGTGCTGAATTTTTATGTATGAAAACAAATCTTAATTTCCTAAACAAATGAATGTAAATAGATTCCCTAGGTCCAATAGTAATCGTCATTAAAATATTCGCCCGTATCAAATACTCACGCTGTATAACTAACCTAACTGTTCCTATTTGAAGTCTCTAATAACTTAAGAGAGATTTGTAGTTTAAACTTATTGATATAAAAGTTATGTACAAATAAATGTTATTTTGGACTAAAATTGCCGACGTTTGATGCCGCATATCTCGAAGACAGTAGGTAAATATTTAAGTAAATATGATAAGCTGATTTTCTTAAAGCCGTTGGGGTTAATGTAATATTAAGCCAAAAAAAACACGAAAACTAAGAGATGCAAATCGAAGGTCATTGGATCTTAAGCTTTAAAGGTCTTGTACTTACACAGAATTAGATACATCGTTGGTCATATTATCCGAAGAGAGATCTAAAACAGAAAGAGCCTACCATTAAACAAAATACATTCGCTAATGCCTTAGTATAGTATAAACCATATTTCATACCGATTTTATTTGATTTGTATATTTCCATACATAGGTACCTTACAATAAAATAAATGTAAAAAAATTATCGTCGAATGATTGTGACGTAACATTGAAAAAAATTATGTTATAGGACGATTTTACGCAAATCGACCTAGGCCCACAGTAAGCTCAATAAAGCTTGTGTTTTGGTTACTAAAGGATGAAATAAAAAAGAATAATACTTAAGGGTACATATTCAGAAAACATCTGTAACTTAGAAACAAATAACTGTTTAACTAAGGAATAAATGAAATGAAATATTTATAAACACACAGATAAATACTATAGTAAATTACGAATAGCACTGCGTGGTAGCGCACTGTACTTAACGCTTGATAATGAAATCCTAAGAACCCCGACACATGTCGCACGACTCGCACGTAGTGACTAAAAATAGTGTTTTGCCTGTAATCTATTATATTATTAATATGTCAAACGAGATTTTAAACTGAACACAAATAAATACGTTGACCAGGATTCGAACTCTGCTCCTCCTACTTCGTAAGCAGGGTCAATACCAACCGAGCTATAGTTCGTTTTTTTTGGATTAGAGTAAATCGTGCGATGGTCGATGTGTGATTTTTAGGAAAACGATTTAAAAGTTAGCATATCCGGCTCTTATTTTCTTCATCGGATCATTAATAACGGGAATGAGTAATCTTACTTTAATATTTTCTAGAGATTACTTATATAGTTGAAAAAACTCAAATTCGACCGTTATTACTAATCCTAAAAAAGCGAGGTATAGATGCCGTTAAAACAAATTAAATCACAGCCTTATGTACCTACTTGTACCTACTTACCTTTTAATTTAATAAATTTGTATTCAGGCACGAGTGGTTTATGTAGATGAAGGCTGCAATGTAAGGACCAAACCTATCGCAACTATAATATTTACATTAGGGTCACATGTAGAAACATACCAAACCTTAAATTGTTATTAAATTATTCTTAACAACAATTTATGTAGGTATAAAAATCCGATAAATATTATGTTGAAACATCTTGCTGTTTACCTTCGCATAAATTATACATTGTGAAATAATGTAAAGGAGCCGATGATGATGGTGACCCCTTTTGTGGTGGTGTTGTGAGAGAGCAGTCCAATTGGGTTTGAGGGTTCCCAAAAGGTCAGCAATCTTATTGGAATGGGTTCGGGCCTGGCTAGTCAGAACAACAAAACACAGAGCTCCCAATAATGTTTATTAAGCACACAAGTAAGGTGAATACAAGAATAGGTTCTATTTATAATGTCCGTAATCTAGTTATCACACACCATACACTATATTGTCTAATATTGGCTACACGGCACACTGATGGTCTTTTAGTACTTTGAACTTGCTACGCGAAACTGAACCGTATGTACGTGTCGAGCGTTGGGGCGAGTGTACTTCCGCACTGGGCTTACACCTCACTTATTCTGGTACTGCGCCGTGTGTGACTCGGATGGCTACCATGTAGGGTTTACTGCCAAGTAAGGAGTTAGCTTTAGACCGTCGCCTAGGTAGATCAGTCTTGCGATCGGAATAGATACCGTAGAGGGTTTACACTATGTGTGATCGTCAGGACTGTCGTCCCTAGAGCTAGGTGTTAGCTTGGAGGTGACTCGGTTGTCAACTGACTGATCCTCGTCGTCGCACTTCTTCCTTTACCCCCTTCTGGGGCAAGGGACGCCTTTCCTCCCTTTCGGGACCTTGGCGGTTTCAAATCGCCGCCCGTAACGACGGGCGGGGCTTTGCTTCGTCCTCTATTCGAGGCTCCTTGGTGGCTGTGCTGATGGTTGGGCCATCAGCTTGCTTCTCTGTTTTCCTCATCTCCTCCTTCTTCCACTACTAGCTCCCTGGGGAGCGGGCGTGAGTCCGGTGGGCGGGCGTGGAGTGGCGCTATACCGCGCAGGTGGTGGTATCCAGAGGCGTCGGCCCGCTGGAACATCCTTGTCGACAAGTGGCCGACGAAGGAGTCCAGGGTCTGCCATTTGAGGCCTCTCTGGATGTCGTCGTTTCGCACGAAACGGGGGGCTTGAACGATGGTCCGCAGGGCCAGGTTCTCCTGCGCACGCAGCTTCTTCTTTTTGGATTCTGACGCCAAGGCGTACCAGGCTGGTGCTGCGTACGTCAGGCGGGACCGTATGTAAGTTTTGTAAATCCCCAGTTTCGTGCGACGGGGGAGGCTGCTACTCAGGATCGGGCGGAGTCTGATTCGTGCTCCTCTTGCGTGTTGCACGGTAGCGTCTATGTGATGCGCCATTGTGAGTCCCCTGTCCAGTGTGACGCCCAGGTACTTGATGGTGTGGGACCAGGGGACGTTTTCGCCGAGTAGTTTCAGCGGGGGCGGCAGGCGGGTGTTGCCCGTGATCATCGCCTGCGTCTTGCCGACGTTCACTGTCAGCCTCCAGCGGCTGAGCCAGTCGGGGAGTGCGTCAAGGGATCTCTGCAGCTTCTTTGCAGCGAAGGTGGGGTTCATTGAGGCTGCAAAGAATGCTGCGTCGTCTGCATATAGTCCCAGCTTGGTCTCCCCGACGGTTGGGAGGTCGTCGGTATAGAGAGCGTAGCACGCAGGCGAGCGGCAGCTGCCCTGAGGGACTCCGGCTTTGATGGGGCGTTCCGAGGAGGTGGCTTCTTCGACGGCGACGAAGAAGCGGCGTTGGGTCAGGAAGGAGGCCACGACCCGTGTGATGCGTCTGGGGGCTTCGGTCTTCGACAGTTTGTACACTAGGCCCTCGTGCCACACCCTGTCGAAGGCCTTTTCCATATCCAGGAGGCAGGCGGCCGTGTACTCCTTTTTATTCTTCGCCACCGTCATGAAATGGAGCACGTTTGTGAGCTGCAAGGTTGTCGAGTGTTCTGCCCGGAAGCCGAACTGCTCCGGTCTGGGCTCGATGAATGGCAGCAGTTTCCCTAGCAGGAGCCTTTCAAACACCTTGGAGAGAGTGCTGAGGAGCGTGATAGGCCTGTAGCTGCTCGGTCTTCTTCGGTCCTTGCCAGGTTTGGGCAGCATTATTACACGTCCAGTCTTCCATGCTGATGGATAGTGCCCGGAGCGCATGATCCCATTGAACAGTCGCGTCACCGCCATTATGTGGCGCTGTGGCAGGTGTCGCAGCGCTGTGTTGGGGATCATGTCTGCGCCCGGGGCCTTCCTGGGGTTGCAGCGATGGAGAGCTCGCTGCACCTGGCTGGGTGTGAAGAAGACCGGATCTTCTTCCGCCTCCAGCGGCATCTCGGACCATCTCTCCAGGTGTTGCTCAACTGCTAGGTTGTGTGGCTGGTTGGTGATAGGGTTCGGCTGGAACTGCTCCTCCAGGTACTCGGCGAAGACCTCTGCCCTGTCTTCTGCTTTGTACCTCAGTTCCTCGTTTTGGTTGTAGAGCGGGCGAATCGACTCCTGTGACGTGCCAAGCTGTCGGCACAGACGGTGGATGGAGGGGAAATCACCGTCTATGGACAGGAGGTGACTCTCCCATCTCTCTGCGGCGTGCGCGCTGACCTCCTGGGTAACTCGCCGGACGAGGGCGTTGAGTTCAGCTTTCAGTGTTGGGCATCGTGTTGTTTGCCATCTTCTTCGCAGGGCGCGCTTCCGCTGTATGAGGAGGAGGACCCTTTCTGGCAGTGTTGGCAGTCTCCTGCCAGTCTGGGTCGTGTGCGAAGATGTTGTGAGCGCGTCCTGGATGTCGCTGGTGATACTATTTGCTGCTGTTTCGACTTCTTCGGCTGTGGAGACTGCCATGGTCTGGGGTTTCCCCTCCATGGCTTCTTTGTACATCTCCCAGTCGATGCGGCGGCTTGGTCGGCTAAGGTCTGCTAGCACTGGCATTTCTGACAGCGTTAGCAGTACCGGGCGGTGGTCCGAAGGGAGGTCGGGCAGGGCCTCCTGGGTGATGACGCCATCGATTCCCTTCCAGATAGCGAAATCGATGATGAGTTGGCTCTTCTGGGCCCATTACTTCTAGGTCTCTATCGGCGGCTGTTGCGTAGATCGCTCGTCCAGCTGCGCAGATCTTGGACGAGTGCCACGCCGTGTGCTTGGCGTTCCAGTCCCCCGCCAGGATGGTCGGCATGGGGGAACTAGTCAGCTTCGCAATGTCACGCCCGATGTTGCCTGGTGATCCCCCGGGCCTGTAGGTGACGTACAGGCGCAAGTCGTGGCCTGCGACCCTGAAGTCAATCCCCAGGGCGGTGAGGGATTCTAGGGGCTGCTGTTTAACTGGCTGGTGGATAATCGCCCTCCTTATGAGAATGGCGAGGCCTCTGTAAACCCGACCTGTCTCTTGGAGCTCGTCCCTCCGGTAGACGATGAACCCGGGTATCTTGAGTGGCTTCTCGGGACGCAGGAACGTCTCACACAACAACATCACGTCGATGTTCTGGGACGTGATGAAGTTGCGGAGCAGGCCAATCTTGGCGTTGAGTCCCTGCGCGTTCCAGTACGCTACCCGGAGTTCAAGGCCTGGCAGTGTGATTTGAGAAGGCGGCTTGCAGGTTGGCGACCGTTGCGGCGAGATTCGCCATTATTGCGGCCAGATCTGCGATGGTCTGTGGTGGTGGTGGGGGACCGGCGTCCCCTGGTTGTTGTGCTGGAGGTGCGGCTCTCGTCTTCTTCTTCTTTTCCTTTTTTTTTGGTTGCGGATTTTGTTCACCTCGGCTCTGGGTTTTGGTGCCGGACTCCTTGGCCGGCCTCGCTCTGGTTGCCCCCCTTTGTGAGGGGGGGTTTGCCGGCGCCATCAGGGTTGACGGCGCCGACTCGTCCACCGTGGGTTCGTTGAGTGAGGCACGGGTTTGGGGGCCCGAGCTTGTTGGGGCCGAGAGGGCGGCTCTTCCCGCCTTTTTGTTTCTTGCCTCTTTCCGGAACACAGGGCAGTTCCGGAAGTTGGCGGGGTGGGGGCCACCGCAATTTTTGCAAGTGGCCTTCTCATGGCGTGGCCTGGGGCACTGGCTGGCTTCGTGCGGCCCTGCACAGCGGACGCACGCCAGTGGTCGGTGGCAGCCGTGTGAAGAGTGGCGGAAGCCCTGGCAGCGGTGGCATTGCGCTGGGCCCTTCTTCCCGCGCCATGCCTCCACCTTAACGCCCCTCATGTGTAGGATCTCGGTGACCCCGTAGATGGCAGCGTAGTCCCGAGCGGCCCCCTCCAGCTGTACAAAGTATATACAGCCTGGGCGGCCGGCTCTCGCGTTGATCTCCTTGACGTAGTCTACGGGGTAGCCCAGCGTCTTGAGATCCTCCATGATGGCGTTTGGTGGCGTTGAAGTGGGGAGGCCTCTGACTGCCACCTTGAACTTCTTATCTTGATCAAGCCCGTATACATGGTATACGGGCTTCGCGGCGTTTCTTTGTTCGTCCTCTGTGGCTGACGGGCTAGTGGCGGCTTTTGCTGCTTCCTCCTCCAGACTCCTTAGGTGGCGGACGATGATCCGGTACTCATCCTCGCTCTCCGGAGTGAAGGTGATCCCCTTCCCCATAGGCTTGGTGAAGGGGGTCCTGCCCAGCTGCCTTGCGATGTCTGCCAGTACCGCGGGCCAGTTGGGCAGGATTTCGGCCACTATTGGCGGGTATTTTGGCTTCTTAGCGGGCTTCGGGGGCTGGCTTGCGTCGGAGCCCGAAGGGAGGGCTGTAGTCTGCGCGTAGCTCGGGTGCGCGCGTTGCGCGCTCGCGGGGCGCGCATAAGTGGTCGCGGGGGCGCAAGGTGGCTGCGCTAGCGCGGGCGCGGGCGAAAGTCGCGCGGGTTCGGTCGCGGGCGCGGGTGAGTGTCGCGCGGGTACGGTCGCGGGCGCGAGCGGGTGTCGCGCAGGTGAATTCTCGGGCGCGGATAAGGTTCGCGCGAGTGCGGGCGCGGGCGCCGACGCGGCGGGCGCGGGGTGCGGGGCTGTGGTCGCGGCGGAGGCGTCGCGGCGTCGCAGCCTTGGGTCGGTGGGAGGCGAGATATTGTTGCAGACCCGTTTCACCTCCTGTGTGACGTCGGGGTTTGAGGTTGGCTTCCTTTTTACAGGCGCCGGGTGTCTTTGGACGAGGAGCGGTAGCGCCGCCATGTAATCGAGGTAGTCGTGGTCCCCCGGTAGCAGTTCCTTGCTTTGTCCTAGCGAGTACGCCTTCATTCGGACGTACTGCGCCATTACTGCTAGCATCTCCTGCGACACTCTGCCCTCCTCTGTCATACGCGTCAGCTCAAGCCTATCAAGGTCGAGAGTCGCGGATGGGTTTTGGAGGGCTTGTGCGTCGCTGGAGGTCGACGGGCTGGCCGCAGGAGGGATTTCTTGGGATCCCTTAACTACGAAGTCCACTTCCGCGTGGCTCGTAGTGGTGGCGGGTAGTGCTGGATGCTCGTTCCTATGCGTACCCGCATTTTTCGAGCGGTCCGGTGTGTTGATTTTTTCTGTCGGTAGGTCGACATTGCTCCGTTTCGAACTACCGACAGAAATGTTGGAAGCTCCCTTCCCCTCGGAAGTGGGGCGGGGCTTTGGTGGCTTCTGCGAATGATCACTCATTGTTTGAACTGAACGGTCCGCGACGCATCACGCCTACGACCGTAGTCCCTTGTCGCGAAATTTTGCCCGGTGGAACCGTTTTAGCGGAGCCGGGCTAGATTTTGCGACTCAGGCGGCCGGCGACGTGGGATCTGGAGTCTGCGGTGGCGTTCTTCTCCGGCGGCTGCCGGGCGATGTCCGACGATTTTTTCTTCAGAAAAAAGCGGCGAAAAATCAAGGTGCAGAGTGGTATGGATGCGTCCGTGCTCGGGGGTGTGTTCTGGCGATCCTGACTGATCCTGTGGTCCCGATGACCTTTTATACTCGCCGATGGCGTGGGGGAAGCGACGCGCTCCTTGGCGTGGCTTGGGTCCTCGGTATTGTTTCAAGGCGTGAGAAATTGCGCGCAAACGAACGGCTTGCATAGTAGAAACAATAGCTGGTTCCGGCATCACGGGATGGGCCGGCGGACTTCAGCTACCTGCCTTGCGCATCTGTGTTACGTTGGCGTAATTTAGAAATGTTTAGATGCTACAACATTAAATAAGAATTAAGGAATTAATATATCTTATTTTTAATTGAAATATGAAATATATTAATAATAATATACAGAACCCTGTTTAAAATAAGTTCGAGCTTAACTTTTATCAATTTTGCTGACAGGATGCCTGTGTGGACAGCATATCTCTTTAAGCCACAGTTCCATTAAAGCGTTTGTACGATTTATTTAAATTTAAGCTTCTTTGCTTCTAACTTAACATTGTTACCTATATTATGGGTCTGGGTCTTATTATTAATTAAGTTATCAATATAAAATGCATACCATCAATTAATCATTGCTCATGACATCTACAATTTTTTTTTCATGTATAAAATTTTAATCGTTTACTGTATAATTACACATACTTTGCCATTGTATGCATGCAGCATGTTAGTTACGTAAGTATTAAATTTGTGCACCCGCCTTTGTGGGTAAAACATAGTGATCAAAAACCTAAATTTACCACCTGTATTGTTAATACCTATGTTTAAACAAGTAAATGTTCTAATTCTGATTCTGGGTATTGTAAAGTTCTTGTTTCAAAGATAATGTGGTCGTGTCCAGTACATGATAAATTATCGCGAGAAAATAAAAAGCCCCAGCGTCCAATTTATCAACGACTTAGCAGATCACAATACAACTAGGGTGATGATGACGCCAACTTTAGAATGCCACCTTCATCTTGTTTACAGTATTAGGCCAACTTGCACCAGGGTTAACCGCTAACCCTGAGTTAAGCTGTCAAACTCCATACAAAAAACACCTAACTCCGAGTCATGTGACTAACCCAAGTGGTGCAAGAAGCTCTTGAAGTTTGTCTACGCTAAGTTTCGTAGATTTTGATAGCACAGACTGTGAAAGTGTTAAATAAACATCATTTATTTATTTATTTTATTTATTAATAAAATAAATTACACAGTATTACAGAGACCAAGGCACTGTGTAATGCAAACACTGTTAATTAAGTACTTAGGTACTAATTAATACTAGGCAGACAATAAATAACATTACCAATAACAAACATTAACATTAACAATTAACTGAAGACGCACGGTCATCCATCACCTCACAAAACCTTTTACATTCACAACATATCATCTTCCACGTACTAGTAAAAACATCGCATTCCGGTGCCGACTTGAGAAGCGCGTTTAAGTAGCATAAAGCGCGAACTAGAGGTGAATTCCTATACGCCACAGTGCGCGCCATAGGAACTGCCAGTAATTCACGACTACGTGGTCTGAGATTAACCCCCGATTGGGACAGACAGGGCACGTGAAGGCGTACCAGTTGCGAGATCAGCTGAGGACAGTCAGAATCCCCACGCAAAATTCGACATGCCCCAGTCACGAGTGCATAGTTACGCCTTACTTCTAACGAGTTAAAGCCCAGCCCTCCTAGAAGAAACTTTGTCGGGTATAGGAAGGGATAATATCCAAAGGTTTTTTTATATAAGAATCGCAAAAACGCTTTTTGGATTTTCTCCAGAAGCAAGACGTAAGTGACCTCGTGGGGGTTCCACACTATAGATGCTGCCTCCAATTTGCTTCTGACTAGGGACGTATAAATAAGCCTTATAACAAAGAGGTTGTCAAATTCTCGAGCATTCCGGATAACAAAGCCTAATCTGCGGAAGCAATCGGTAGCCAGGGTTTTCATATGGGCGTGAAAATTGAGGTGTCTGTCAAATATGACGCCCAGGTCTTTAATCGTGTCAACGCGTTTAATTACTTCCACGTCTAGCTGGTAATCGACTGATAATGGAGTACGAGCACGGCTAAAAGACATCACAGAGCACTTGTCAGGATGAAAAAGCAGTTTGTTTTCTATACTCCATTGATGGATCCGGTTAATATCTCCTTGGAGCGATTCACCGTCAGCTAGGTGCTGCAAGCCATAAACAAGCTTTAGGTCATCGGCGTAAAGAAGACATTGGGCATATTTAGGGAGAGACGATAGGTCGTTTATCATGACTCCGAAAAGAAAAGGACCTAAGATTGAACCCTGACTTACCCCAGAGCGAGTGTGGTAGGGATTGGAGACGAAGCATCCGTGCTGCACGTACTGCTGCCTGTCGCGTAGATAACTGGCAAAAAATCGAAGTAGTTTTGGCGAGAAACCGATATTACATAACTTCGTTAGTAATATGTCATTATCATAATTTATAAATATTATCATAATTTCACAGAAGTCAGAGCGCCTACCACGAACCGCGAACGAAAGTATGCCTCCCTTTCGCACTTGAGATTTCTCACTCAAGTGCGACAGAGAGGTGAAACTTCGTTCGTGGTTCGTGGTAGGCCTTCTGGAGCATAAAGTAACACTAACCGAAACATATTCGGCCGCGGGCTACCCTGTGTGCGTACCATTAGTTGTTTTTGATTGCGACTGCGGCATTCGAATGTATGTCCGTCTCGCTCTAAACTAAACTAAAACTAAACACTCATTCGAAAACCTTGGGTGAGGCTCGGACCAGAGACAGTTGAAGCTTTTACAGGTAGTTTGGGTGAGTTAAGAGGCGTCTTAAATATCTTCGATAAAGTGACAGGTGTCATCTCAATTCAAATTATAAACTATTAAGCTTTCATTCGTTCATCATTCAAAACGAGAATTTAAATGGTTTCTCGAGACATTCTCCCGAGACTTTCGGCTGAGAGCCCGAGAGTGTACAGGAGAATGACAGGATCTTATTTGTACAACCATAATGGTGCCTCTATACTCTCGGCCGAATGGAATAATAATATGGGGGAGATCAACAGATGTAGATGATGTGTTTATTAAACAAAAGAAATGTATTAGAGATACTTTTGGGCTGGAAGACTTAGATTCAGTTAGGCCACACTTTAGAGAGCACAACATTTTGACACTTCCATCTATTTACATTTTTAGTGCTGCTATGTTTGTTTATCAACATAAACATCTTTTTCAACACGTGAAAGAAATCTATCGAAATCCAATACGGTCGCAATACCGAAATAAACTGTTCATCCCTTCAACTAAATTGTCGCTTGTAGGGAAAAACTCATTTGTTATGTGCATTAAGATTTATAATAAAGTGCCTGAGGTAATTAAAGATTTACCTTTCAGACAATTTAAAAAGGCCTTGAAGAAATGGCTTGTAGCGAAATGTTTTTATAGTATACAAGAATTTTTGGAATATAAATAAGTAGATTTAGATAAGTACCTAGTTTTAAGTCAACTGTACATTATGCATGCCTGAAAGGCAGCTTTAGTGATACCTCTAATTTTACCATTGTAATCCTACTCTACCTAAAGTTGTGCGTAATAAATAAATTTCAAATTTCAAATTTCAAATTTCAAATTTCAAATGTTTCGCCCGAATGCCTCGGGCGATTGCAAACCACACTCATTCGAGACACTACATAGGTATATAGAGAAAATTTAAGCGTTCTTCGGTTTAAAGAATTCCGTTTCACAAAGTGTCAAAGCTCTAAAACAAAAAAAACAACATTGGTATAATTTCTGAGATAATGAAATATTATAATTATTTTTATTTATTTTGAAGCAAACACTTTCAATTATAGCTTATGATGGAACGACATTCTCAATTCATCAAGGACATCGAATCCGGTGGGTCTTTCCGTGCAATAATCGCATTAAATAGAAGCGCTATTGAAACTCCAGCATAAGTTTAACTTGTATAAAGTTTCTCAGTAGGTACCTAATGAATGTAGGTTGTTGATAGAGCAGACATTGTATGCCAATAAATACCTCCTTTTTTAATACTCCGTACATACCTATTGCATATATAGGCTTAATACCTTGATATATTTGAATAACTATCTTAGAAATTGAAGCATAAAAAGGTAGACACGGGCTTTCAATACGTTGGAAGGGAGACGGCAAAATGACATCATACCTTACAAATTAATAAGAGAGATCTCGGTCTCGTTCTCCGTCTCGGTCTCGGCAGTCTCAGTCAAAATAAGAGCCGAGATCTCGGTATCGGTTCTCGGCCAAAAAGAGCCGAGATTCTCGGCTCTGGCCGAACCTTCCGTCTTGAAACCTTTTGCGATTTTTGTAGGTACTCACCAGTATTTTTAGCCAATTATAAAGTTTAACGTGTCATCCTATTAGCAAGTGATGACTTTTTATCTCACACTTTGGCTTAAATGTATTGTTTCAATGTTGGCCTTATTAAACAACAGAGTGATTTTGATTATTCAATATTTTTGTGGAAAACTGGTGTTTTTGCGTATATTATTATAAAACTGCGGTCTCGGTCTCGGCCGAGCCAAAAAAAGTAAACATTACCTGTAATGATGAGGACACTAGCACTGGCACATAGAGAATAATACAACTACACTAACAAATCTTGCATGCGTATGCTCATTTGGGCTTGTAGTTCGGCACAGGGGAAATGAAGAGTCGTATGCTGAAGGCCTACCACGAACCACGAACGAAGTTTCACCTCTCTGTCGCACTTGAGTGAGAAATCACAAGTGCGAAAGGGAGGTATACTTTCGTTCGCGGTTCGTGGTAGGCGCTCTGAGTTGCTGACTCCCCTGTGCTGCTTGAAGGCGTTACCGCATGCATCATCTACAAAGTTGCGACTTGCGTGCACGCGCGTCTCTGTATTGTAGGAACTGTGTGCGTACCATGAGTTGCATTCGATTGTGACTGCGGCATTCGAAAGTATGTCCGTCTCGCTCCTACCACTACTCTGGCAGGAGCGAGACGTACATACAGAACCATGAATTCTGTGTAATGTAGTCAATAGCGACTTTCGATAGTATTAGTATCTTGCTCTTTCTTAACTAGTGGGAGCGAGATGCAAATACTATCCAATCGCGCAGTGGTTACGTAGAACTCATGGTATGCAAACGGTGCGGCCTTTAAATATCGGAATTAATTATAACAATAGGGTAGGGTTGTATAATTCAGATATTGTAGGTACCTATTGCAGCCTCTTTCTTATCAGACTTCTATTTGGGTACAGCCAAGAAATTTGGATTCTGTACCATTTCGTACCTGTCACGGTGACAATCCATAATATAGCCGCTAGGGATCTGATGTTATTGACAATCTGTCAAGATACTAAATGGTACAAAAATCAAATTATTTTACCATACTACATGATTTTCGTCGTTAAGATTACAGGTACTAGGCAAATGTAGGTATTGTATGAGTAAAAGCGTATGCGAAAAGATAACCTAATTAATTTAAAAATTGTTGAAAAAAAAACACAAATTTTAATTAAACGTATTTATTAATAGCACACTGGAACAAGATGAAGTTTATAAAAATATGTGAATCTTAACCTATTTTACTTGATTTACAGACGATTCTATTTGCTGCAAATTCACGTGATGACGAGAGATACGAGACTCTATTTGCTGCGAACTCGGCTGATACATCAGTTTCGCAAGGATCCCGTTCTGCTCCCTAATGGCGTCCAGAATCTTGGCAGTCATGACCAGCAGGGTCCTATCAGCGTCTAACCCTTCCATATAGTTTCCCGGGGCGTCCTGAACACACGAGATACCTTTCAAATTATTCCCTGCCTCCACTGGTTCCGTCGCCGCTGGTTCTATCATGGATATCCCGTTGTTAAAGTCATTGATAGCCGCGGCCAACCATTGGCAATCGAAACTGTTCCCATCCATATTCAGTCTCACGGCATACTTGTGCCCTACCCAGCTTTTATAATCCAAATAATACATCCCATTGTGACGTACAGACAACACTTGAAGTGATTTCAAATCAGTAAACACCTTGGAGTCCAAAATCTGTATGTCATTGAAGGATAAATCTAAGTTATTCAGATTGCTTAGGCTTTGGAATGCTCCGTATTCGATACGATTTAAAAAGTTGTGCGATAAACGAAGAATCCTCAAATGCCCAAGATCTTTGAAGACTGATGCATTCATGTTTACTATCTCATTATAAGTCAAATCTAAATATTCTAAGCTTGAAGGTAAGTGGAGCGACGCCTCGTTCAAATCCTTAATATAGTTTTTGCTCATATCCAGAAATTTTAGCTCATTTTGTTGCTTTAGTTCTATCAATGATGGATCTTCGATTTTATTGGACCGTAGAATTAACATCAATAAGCGGAGTGTCTCTCCGTATGGAATATTCACGACTGAAAGAGAATTGTTCGAGAGATCTAACATTCCTCCTTTGTTATGAAATTTAATTTTCAAATTATTCACATTAACTAGATTATTGACTGACATGTTCACGTATCTCGGCATGCTTCTTAAACTTATAAAATTCGGATCTGGTACATTTTCCAGTTGATTGAATGACAGATCTAAATTTTCTAAGTGGTCCATAGATAAAAAGGATTCATAGTTCAAGTTCCTTATGAAGTTATAGCTGAGATTTAGATGCTTGATATGTTTTAAGTCTTCAGCATATACGATGAAATCGGTGAGCTTGTTTCTTGAGAGATCCAAAGATGCGAGATGCAAAATGTAATGAAAAGCGAAAAGTTCGATGTTAGTAATAGAATTTTTGGACAAATCCAGTTCAGTTTGGATATCGTTGAAACTTTGTTTTTCTACTTGTCTAGTGCGTCTGATTAAGGTCTCGGATGTTGCATTTGGAAGAGACACTAAATAGTTATCAGAGAGTATGATTTTGCATCTAGAATGGCTATCAAAATGAGGCCAGTGGCGGGCAAGGACGTCCGAAGCTATGTTTTCGAGTTGGTTACCAGATATGTCAAACGTTTCTAAATGGTCAACCACTTGAAGTGACTGAATTTCTATGTTTTGAATCTGATTTCCCCTCAGATACAGATGTTTTAAACCTATTAAAGTGTTGATAGCGCGGTCTAAATCAATGATTCTGTTATTGGTTAGCTTCAGGACATCTAGCCGAGTCATATTGCTAAAGCTGGTGTTACTTAAAATACTAATAGAATTATTTGAGAGATCTAGCTCTTCTAGTGATAAGACGTTATCAAAAGTGCCTTCAGGAATATTATTGATATTGTTAAAAGCAAGATTCAGCTGTATTAGCCGATTAAGGTTACTAAAGCTCTCACTATCTAGCTTGCTAATGTAATTGTGTGAGAGATCCAATTTTTCTAAAGACGTCACTTGATCGAAAGCATCTCCGGGAATGCTTTCAATGGCGTTATAAGCCAGTGATAACGTCTGTAGCTTGCTCGGCTGCAATTTCATTTGGAATAGAGTGCCAATATGCGACAATCGGTTATGGGATAAATCAACTTTTTCCAGATGGTAAAGGTAGTAGAAAGGATAGCCTTCGATGCGTTCAATGTAGTTCCCAACTAGGTGTAGCTCCTTTAGAGCATCCATTTGATCTACGATGGAGAGATTGTGGTGAGGCCATCGTCCATTGGCTTGGAAGGAGGTGATAGAACGTATGAAGGTCATATCGGCGTTGCTCACATTCTCTTTGAAGGTGGGGTTATGTAGGATCACTTTGACGTTGACGGGGTAGTTGTTGGCGTCTTGACACTCGAGGGGTACCTGGACGCCCGTGATATCGTGGTAGCAGGTGTGCTGGAAGGAGCAGTTGCCGAGGGAGCGTCTCCCGGTCAGGGGACAGTGGCAGGCTCCGAGGGTCGCCGCAGCCAGAAAGACAGCCGCAGTGTAAACTGTAAGAAAGCAAGTTTTTGTTGATCGAATAAATACAATAGGTGTCAGTGTGTCCGTTTAACTTTGGGGATGTTTTGAAAATTAATGATTAAAATTATGCAAGTTTCACATGAGCCATATTTTGTGAGTTAATAAGTTAGGTAATACATATGTAAGATATAATACCTGGAGGGAGGCTGAATTTTCTTACTACTGCTCAGTTTACAATATGTTACTAATGAACCTACGAGGATAAACTAGCGAATTAAGAATCTACTCCTTTTCGTTGAAGTCGGTTAAAAACTGAAACTGTGCGTGATAATTCGGAAAATCAAATACTGGAATTAAAAATAAATATTTGAGGTGTGAAATATTCATTGACTTTGTTGGCTCTAAACGGCTTACAATGAACCAGTTGCTTTTTCAATGGCCCGTTCGAATTTTAAACTTATAACCATTTAACTAAGGTTGTATCCTGCAGGTTTTATATTAGTCATAGGAAACGAAATCTCTATAGATTGACCCCTCTTTAAATTGAGCTATTCGGTAAACCTAATATTAGGGCACTGGTCGATAAAATTATTGAAGATAAGGTCTTCGTAATAATTTTCCCGCCATCTCCATGGCCTTGTTTAGTCTCTCGCTAAAATTTGAGCGCCTAGCGAGCGATAGTTTTTGAAAAATCGTTTGCGAAAGGGCCGAAATTTTATTATAATGCATTTTATATCGAAACTGGAACTCGTAAAATAAACTAAAAAATTTCACAGCCGCCCTAATTTTTTGTAAGCTTTCTATGGTAACAATAGAAAGCTGACAAAAAATTAGGGCGACTCACGATCCTTACAAATGAAGAAACAAATCAGCGAACCCCCTCCGACCCTCTTAATAATAAATATAAGCCATTTTGGCCCATGATATATGTCAACGCCAGTATTAGCTATACCGATTCCAAATTTTAGCTTTTTACATCAAATTATTTCTAAGATAAAACTGTTTAGCCGATTTACAGTGCTTCCATAAGTGCTTCGAAAACAAAGTTTTATTCTGAGCACTAATTACTATTACTTATTTTAATCAGAGAACTCAAATTATCAATGAATGAATTATCGTAGCGACTTTTTCCTGTAAAAAAGGAATATACCATCGTTGAGGCATTTTTTGCAGTGGCAATATTGGAGTAGTTTTTTTTGGTCTTGAATTACAAATGAGAGTATTAGAGTTTTACCACATTCGATTCCTTCAGCAAACAATAAACAGCATTTTTACTGTATACATTTCGTCAGGTCAGATTGCGTTGTTTTCTATTAAGACCTTTTATACAATTTATAATGAATGTACCTAAAGCAATCATTTTGTCTAATTTTAAAACGGGGGGGTAATCAATCATTTTATTAAAAGTAAACACAGAGTTTAGCTATCACTTATCAAAGTGCAATAATATATAATATAAAAATGACTTACCTAGTTTGACAGGCTCCATTTTGACAAGAAGTTTTGATCTTATCCTAAAACAAAATATTGTATTAACACATTTATTATAGCATGAGTCAATTTGATTATGACCCGTTAGGTGACTTTCCGACCAGACCAGCCCCGTGTTAGCATAGTTATCTAAATTACACTAAAATTCAACTAAACTAGACACCAGGAAAAAGTTAGAATTTAACCTTTATACAGAATGTAACAAACAACAACTGTACAGGTTGTAACTAAAATGATGGTGATCCGTTTACGGGAGTAATCAGTATCGTGGTACAAAAGTAAGAAAGAAAAAATTATATTTAACGCATGAGACATTTGGATTCCCAGTTATTGTCGAAATAAGCTTTATGTATTCTAAAATAATCTTTTCCCTCGAACTAAGTAAAACAATGGAACTTATACTATTTTCGCACATTAAACAAAATGAGGCCTTAATCGTGTAACGACGCGTATCTTATTATACGTTAACTATCCCGGAGTTAAGCCGAAAATCCCATGCTTTATAATCAGAGGTCGGCGGGAGTGAGCTATTCTCCAAATAATATGGTAGGTATTATATGTCATCAAGAAGAACAGCTCCTCTCCTTATACCCATCCATCCACGGGGACAATGTCGCCCTTGAAACGTCGGAGGTTCGTTTTCAATGTTTTACGCGACTGCCCCGTTGTAGTATTTTTTTTTAAAGTTGTGTCTCCACTTTTTTTTAAATGGTTGGTAAAGAAAAAGTGACCAAGGTCCCCGGTGAAAGCAGGAGGTCGCTAGTTCGATCCCAGCCCTGCTCACCAGGGACCTTGGTTACTTTTTCTTTAATATATGACATCTCTTTCATTTTAAGATTTATATATAGTAGTGTGACTACTTAAAAAAAAAACATGAATCAAAACATTTATTACATTTAATAAATGATTTGATTCGTGCTTTACAATTGTATGGTTATTTGTATGTGATTTCTACTCAGAATCGCGAGCTCTTACGATTAAAATAAGAGAAAAACATTGTCCTACATTTTCCATTTATTTTCCAAACTTTCCATTCCGTTACCGCCATACTCAGTCTATGTAAAATGGTATCGGAAAATAAACTTGGCACACTTTTTTTCTCGCATTAGGCGATCCTAATTTTCGATAAAGAGCTCGTGATTTTAAAAATAAATCAAATTAAAATTTCCAAATTTAAATAAAATGAGAGGACTTTAAAAAAATGGCCTATACCTTATAGTTGATCTCTGCTTATAATAAACGCCTAACTCCGGGTTAGCGTTAACCCTTAGTGACGCAACTGCTGCTATATGATTTCCACTTACCCCGGGCTCATAAGACAATTAATGTTAATGACGGAATTGCCACAAAAATGTCACTTAAGTAATAGCAATAAATAGTCCTTACCAAGGCAACTCATTACGCTGGCGGTCAAAGTCGAAACTGCTAGTTAAATGAGCGTTCTAATTGGACACTACACATTTTGCTGACGGTGCGAAATGCGAACGATATAGAGTAGAATATGATACAGATAGACTTAATTTTAGAGTGCTTCAACCATTGCGTGATTGGGCGTGTGTATTTTTTTGTCAAATATTTGAATTAAAAATGAAGTGTCTGTCACTGGTGCCTGTTAGCTTAAAGTGTTTATAAATGGTCACCGTATTAGAAATGTTTCACAGATAAGGAATTTGTTGCTACAAAAAAGTCTATAGGCCAAAAAAATTGATAAATAAAAAGCATTTCCGGGAATTCATTCCCAGCCAGCTGCTTGTGCTCAGGGTCAGGGCTCAGGGAGCCTGGGGTCCGCTTTGGCAACCAATCCCAAGATTTGATGTAGGCGCTAGTTTTACGAAAGCGACTGCCATCTGACCTTCCATCACAGCGGGTAAACTAGGCCTTATTGGGTATAGTCCGGTTTCCTGACGATGTTTTCCTTCACCGAAAAGAGATTAATAAATATCAAATAATACTTCGTACATAAGTTCCGAAAAACTCATTAAAACGAGCAGGCAGAATTTGAACCCGAAACCTTCCGATTGAAAGTCTCGCGTTATTGGCATCATAGCATGCTAATAAGCACGAAGCATGCTAGCAATGAACATGTGTAACAGTACCTTTAGGTAGTATACCGTAATAGAAGTTCTGTTAGTTTCTTTCTCACATCTGCGCTTATTTAATCTATAGTCACTGCAGTTAATACGAAATACGAGGTAGCTTATCTTAAAGAAATGCTATACCACCGGCTATGATCACTGCCCGTTCCACGTCGAATATATCTACACAATTGTGCACCTTATCCCGTTACGATAAGGCGAATAATGTGTATATATTATTACATTGACCGCACTAACAATAAACAAGCCATATATAATGTAGTTATTTTGATGCCACAGGTTTTATTCCGATTGCTTACCGAAGACGAGAGAGACTATAGTCTACAAGCCAGCGAGTGCAGTAACAGAAGAACAAAACAACTATATCCATCCCTTTTTTCGGGGTGGTAATACTAGCGTAAGAAAAAGACAATATGATGCTCTCTATCCTACTGTTACTGCGCTCTCTGGCTTGTCAGACTATAGTTTAGGATCGGTATATCCAATAAATTGAAAGAGATGTCATATACCACAGAAAAGGTGACCAAGGCCCCCGGTGAGCAGGACTGGGATCGAATCAGTGACCTCCGGCTAGAGTTATAAAATCTCATCTAAATTTTCTTGCTTCTTATTGATGGTGTGTGAACCATTGAAATTATAATAGTGTGTCATTTTTTTAAATTAAAATTTAATTCGTTACCTACTTTTGTCGGGTTATCATTATGACTGTCATGTTCAACATGTTTGTAAATGCGAAAGTGTCGCATAGCCTTAGTCTTTTTTTACAACTTTACAATTAAAAGAAAAAAAATCCCGTGTCGAGCAGGATTCGAACCCGCAGCCTTTCTGAATACCGGTCGTTATACTCGTTATTATGGAGTTACAATGTTATTTCATTCGAAGGCTTCTTTATAATAATACTGCGACGAACGTAGAGGTACATAAAGTAAATATTAATTATTTACTAAAAAATATATTTATATTGCTCTATATTGCATTAGGGTGAATCAACTTTGTTGTTTTTCTGTCCCGTCAGCCAGGGGACAATTGCAGCACAGTTTGTTAGAAGAAACATTGCAGTATGTTCTACTGACATGTTTTGTAGATGGCCCGCCATGGGAAGGACAATATAACTACCAAAAAAGTAATGGTATGTGAATTTTAATGCCTGAAAACCGTGATTTTAAAAGTTACCCAGGAGACCATAATAATGACAGCTAGTGACAAGAATTAATAATTTAACTCATTAAACGGTCTATTAACTATGCGTTTGCAATGTCACATTTGTTTTGTAATTTTCAAGTCTAAGACCAATCACACCAGACCAGTCGGTAAAAAACCGACTAAATTTTTGAAGAATGAGTGGCAGATCCAAGTGTCAAGTCGCACTTCTTCTTCTTTTAAATAATGGCTTCCGTCCGAGTGTTGGAAAATTTTGCCAGTGTCACGTATTATAAATATTAGAGTAAATTATTCTATGTATTTATGTATTTCTATATTATATATATTGTTGTCTATGTCTAAGTAATCGTAACACAAACCTTCTTGAGCTTACTGCGGGACTTAGTCAATTTGTGTAAGCGTGTCCTATAATAGTTATTGATTTATGATATAAATACAATACCACTTGGGCGACATTGTTAGGTAAGTGTCCTCGCTACATGTTAAGTTTATAGCTATAACACCTGAAATATAGTTTCTCAGTGGTGGCCCCCTATAGACCCAGTAGAGCCCAATATAGACCCAGGGATTGCCTCTTGATGGCTAAAGGAGTGACTGAACTCGTTTCAGGATGAATTCTTCATTAGCTGTATCATACTTCTTTGTTAGTTTACTGCACAATTAGCTATCAATATTACACATTAAATAACATTTTGCAAACAAAAAAAAACTATTCCAGAGACGCTATCGCCATCTTGAGTAACAAACGACAAATACCTAGTCGCACTTTATGTATGTACTTTTGAACTGTCGCGCCGTTGACAAGTCATGCTAAGGGGGCAGCATATCTCTCGACACATTGGACATCCGCAGTAATAAACTCGCCACTGCTTTTGTGATCAATAAGAATAGCTCTTGACGTTATAACACCTACATTAGGATCAAGTCGCTGAGCTTCAAGGTAGTCAATAAAATTCTTTTCTAAGAAATACGAGATTGCATTTGATTAGGAATTCGTTCACAGCTCGGTTAACAACTGTTTATTATAAAGTGTGGATTTTATAGCCCTGTACACTCTCGGCCGAATGTTTCAGCCGAATGCAACCCCTGTACACACTAACTCGAGAACCTCCGGCGAGGCTCGGACCAGAGACAATTTAAGCTTTTTCAGGTAGTTTGGGCGAGTTAAAAGGTGTCTTAAATAACTTCACCTTGGGTGAAGCTATTTAAAATGTGTCTTAAATAGTTTCGGTAACCGAAGCTATTTAACTATGCTCTGTCGCTCGAGGTTCTTGAATGAGTGTGTACAGGGGTTGCATTCGCCCGAGACATTCAGCCGAGAGTGTACAGGCGCTATTAGACATTTTATAATATCTTAAGAAATTTTATTTATTTTAAAGCTCTATCAAAACATAATTTACTTCAGTAAGTTTACATGGGCCTTTATAATAATTTTCACATACTGCCTTATTACCTACTAAAAAGGTATACCGCCCTATTAGTTTTTCCACCCATGAACAGCTGCCAGATATGTGTATCTGTTTTAGGCATAAGGATAAGAGACTAACCATGTAGATACATTTTGTTACCAACCAAATCGTTAAAGTTTTCAGGACTAACTTTTAGTCTGCATACAATTAACGCTAAATATACACGCGAGATATCAACTTCCGGTAATCACTGCAGTAGGTATATAGATAACTGGATTTCATTTAATAATTGTAATAAACAAATAAATCGAACTTTGGTCGGTTCATTACATAGTGCCTACTTGAAAACTCGCGATATTAAAGCTCCACTGATAAAAAGTAATAAATAAAATTGTCTGTTATTACTTGAATTGAAACTTGTAAACTGCGTCACCATTTAGATGGTAGGCAGTGCCCAACCGTGCGTTTTACTAGAAAATTTCTGCCCTGCACAGCTTAAGTCTGGCTGGAATGAACTTCCGCCAGGCAGCGGCGGTATTTCCGGACCGATATGACCTTGAAACCTTTCAGAGAAGCGCGTATATATACTCCCATCTCAAAAACCGGCAACGCACATGTGACCCCCCAGGTGTTGCAGGTGTAGAGCGATAGGTCTGCTCGTTTGCCTCCTTTTTCCTTCCTCGCCCACCGAGGGTTCCGCACAAAGAATGCTCCCCCCTTCCATTTATGACCTTAGGTACTTAAAAATACTGGTGGCACGGAACTCTCAGTGTGCGGCAATTATGCCGTTTTCGGATTTTCTTCTGTACTCGTGCTACATGCTCTTGCTTTTTTGCCAAATTTTGGGATTCTAGGTCAACGGAAAGTACCCTATACATTATGATTCCCATTGCAAATGTGCGACATAAACAGCCGTAGGTATCTTTTAATTAGGTTGACCTAGAGGTTTGATTTTTGCATAGCTTCAGGGGACTGCCGACTTGGTATATATGTGGTATTAATTTCAACTTGGTACCTCTACGCAATCCCGAGATAAAATGTCTTGACAGATAGACGGACGGACGGACGGACGGACGGACAACAAAGTGATCCTATAAGGGTTCCGTTTTTTTTCCTTTTGAGGTACGGAATTTTCGTGGTACTTTTGAGCTGTCATAGGGACTTTTTTCTCATTTATCGACTTCTGATATTTATCGATACGTTATAAAACAACGTATTTAATAAGATTGAAAGTAGAGGTAAACATTGAAACACGCTTAACAACCGTCGGTCTAATCGCTATAAAGAACTATGCCTAGAGAGCTCTTCGAAACAACCTGTGGCCTTTGAAAAATTACAAATATAATAGAATCTTCTGAGGTTTCGTGATTATTGCTCATTTAAATGCATCGCGGGGACACGTAGCGTTTCGAAACGTAGGGATAAAAAATTCAAATATAATTACTCAAAAGTTATTTGAAATATTTCGCTCTTCCGTGATATGCATCCTATAATGCATTATTATATGTAAATATCGGAAGTCGGTAAATCAGAAATCCCTATGACAGCTTAAAGTGCCACCGGAATTTCCGCCTCTGATTATGACTCACATAATGTAATCTGTTTATACATATTCCTCCCACTCAGTTCCAAAAAAAATAGTAATTCTCACATATTATGCTTCATTTATTCATTGGCAGTTAATCGTTTCGTGTTCACACTTCAACACTTGATTCCGTTACTAATTATTATAAACTAAAAGATAATATAAATGAATAATTGATTATGTGTTTTATATGAAAAAGCTGTATTCTGGACTCAATATGGATTGCAATTTGATGTTATGTAAGTCATAGATACTGGTTTAATATTCGAATAATATAATACCTACCTACCTCATTCATTTTAAGGGTACCATAGTTAACCAGGAACCCTTATAATTTTGCCTTTAGATAGGTAGGGTAGTTCGAAAATAATAGGTGTTTTTTGCTAAAGTGAATATTGTCTGTTTATATTTTTCTCCTTATTTTGCTCCTGAAGTTTGAATCCCTCCCATTTTGAACACTTCCAAAGAAAATTATTTTGAATACTGTCAGTTAAGCCATTTCTGATTTATTTGAAAAAAGAAAACATTCTCTCTTAGTTAAAAAGACGCATAAGTCGTAAGAGCTGTCGTCCCGAGTTGTCGTCGTTTGGTTTCTAGGAAAAACTGGTTACTAATTTATGCTCCTTATTTTCTATAACATAAAAACTACAAGTAGGTGCCTTTGATGATGGAAAAACGTTAATTGATTATTAGGATTCCCAGTTCTCAGAGATGCCTGAAATAAGTGTAGATGGGCGTTATCAGAAAAAAGGGTATCCAATTAGCGTACATTGATTAAGGGCGGTAAACAAGAAATTACGAACGAGTACATTAATTACGAACTCGTGTGAATTTTAAATGTCACTCGAGGTTTGGAGGTCCTCCAAACCTGGAGTGACATTTATAAATTTGGTTCTTTAGTTGGCAGATGAGGTAGTCACGAGCATATTTATTTAAGGGACGAAGATTATAAAGCGCGGTAACTTATGAGTGAAAATGTAATCTAATGTTTTAATAGAGCAAGACAATCCCCGGTACAAACGGAAGGCTCTGGGGGCAGTTTAAATTTTGCCATGATATGGGTATTTGCAAGAAAGAAAGCTGCTCCCACACACCCCTTGGTTTAATAACTTTGAGGCGTCTGTAAAGAAAAGACGAAAGGAAGGGAAATGAATCCGGCAATTTTTGAGAAAATGGAATTAGCCGCTGAAGAGACTATCGATTAGGTTATTGACAACCGACAACACGTATCCCTAGAAATGGCACATATTTATACTAAATTATAAAATGACAAATGCTTTCTGCTGACTAACCAGCCCTATCTACATGTGTGATTAATAGCGCCATCTATGTCGCTATTGCAAACTCTAAATGATTGCAATTCGTCAAAGAAGTGCGTCTATAAAGGTATCATTTCGCGCTAACGCATAAAGAGTAACAAAGTGAGCAAAAGAGGAGCCATCTTTATATAAATATTTCACGAGTTCAAAAGAGACGCACAACGATTTAAACATGTAGGCATTATTGAGCTTGCAGGTATACGCATATACGTCTGATGATACGAGAGTATAAGGTTATCGGCTTTAAAATTATGATAAGTTATGTTTTAGAGATGTGGCGTGGGTTAGTCACGTAATCTTATATTAATTTCGATTTCAATTTTATCAATGACAGATGGCTTCTCTTTCGCTCACTTTGTTACTTTTTATGAGATAAACCGAAATCATGTCTGTATGAAATGACATATTGCATAGAATTTGAGAATACGTAAAAACAATTTCAGTACGTACTTGCCTAACTACCAAAATCAAAATAGGTACCAAGCATATTTAGGGAAATAAATAAGTAGATAAGATCAACTTCCGTTTTGGGGAGGATTCGGGTATTCCCTTAATGAATACTCGTAATATGATAATTGGATTCAATATCAGTGCGTCAGGGTTTTGTGTGCGCAAATATACTCCGCGTGTAAATTAGGTACCTACCCTTCTTCCTAATGCTGACTAACTTATTTTGACGAAATCTTTTTGAAACACTTATTTATAATACCCTTAGTGGACGGTGTATGGGTAATGAGACGCTATATGAAAAAATCCACATTAAGTCGTTTATACTTTTTGGAATCATTTTAACATTACACCGGTTATTATCTTATTTTTCTAATTAGAAGCAAAACTACGCCTGAGCTTTGCGATGGGCCCTCTGACGTCAAGAAAAACAAGTGAATGTTACCTAAATTGACTCATCTCGCTGCGATTAATAACGCGCACAACAAAGTAATTGCGCTGCTAAAGATTCTTGGTAATTTCTGTCTTTTCGGTTCGAAATGGTGGTGGAACGCAGGAGGTTAGGCCGATTGATATCGGCGGATTAAGCTTAAAATTACTGTCACAATTCTTGTCTGTTGCAATCAGTTGTTTCTGCAGATATGTTTAATTTAGTGATATTGGACTAGTTTTTACTGGAAAATCCCATTATCGGTTGAAAAAAGATGCGTTTCCATTTGGCCACTGTTTTGCAAACGATACAGATATTTCACATGAAACACTTTATAAATATAAAATAAGAGTAGGACTTTAAATTTTTAACTCATTTAACATTACATAATTTTAGAGTAACAGTTCCAGATGTCCACAATTTTGCGAAAGCGGGCATCGATCCCGTAACCTCCCACAGAGAAGGCTACTTACTTATAGGGTCAGACAAAAATAACGAAGCTGTACTATTTTCTAAAGAAAATAATTGTATCTCATTAAACTCGATAGGAACTGCGTTTGTTTGCTTTTACTTAAATTTGGATTTTTAAACCGACTCACGTATGTAACCTTTATTTTTGCAGATATTGCCGTCTTTCTGTCTTGCGTGTGGAGCGCAAGCGCAGTATGCTCGATCCAAGACCGCAAAGGTTGCACTTACACGGTGGTCTGCAAGCAGCACGCCGGCAAGGGAAACAACCCTAGCTGTAACTCCAACGCCCGCGTCCACTTCATCATCAGGGACGCCTCCACCGAGTACCTCACCATTGGGTTCTTCAGCTCCACCGACTTCGACTCCAAAGTCAGGAGCATTCTCGCCATCAACAACACATGGCTAAATATCGAATCCCTCGCTTTCAAATACTACACCAAATGCGTCGACTTAAACCTGGCCAATAACAATATCAAAAACGTTAAGAACTACGCGTTCAAATTCCTAACTGTTTTAAATTCACTAAACTTATCTAGAAATGCAATCGATCATTTAAATCCAGATTCGTTTAAAATTTCAGATTCAGGTGCTAATAAAGTAACGGTACTCGACCTCTCGAATAACTTGCTGACAAAACTTACAAGTGAACCACTGAGTAGGATGACCAATCTAAATAATTTATATTTACAAAACAACAAGCTAAACTCTTTAGCAGACAATTGTTTTGTTGCTATGAAAAATTTAACTATTCTAAATTTACGGAATAATCAGCTGGCAGCAATTAATGGAACGCTATTGAACTTAAAATCATTAAAGGGATTAGATTTGGCATTTAATAATTTGCTTATGTTATCGGGGTTTGAATTAAACCGATTAGTATCTCTTGTTTTTTTAAATGCAAGTAACAACGCTATAGAAGAAGTTGAATCTAATTGTTTCAATCAGGCGTTTAAGATTAATTCCATAGACCTAAGAAATAATAAAATAAAATCGGCTATAGAAACAACAATGTTCATCACCAATAATGAACTACAGCACTTAAATGTATATAATAACAGTATTCAACACATAGACGACGGTGCATTTAAAAATAATGATCTAATTACACTCAGTTTAGAACATAATAATTTAAAAGGAGATATAACTGGTCAAACATTTGAAGGATTAACAAATGTAGCAAGGCTTGATTTGTTCAACCAAAGCATTACAGTAATCAGAAATAACGCATTTTCATCAGCACGAAGTCTCGTCCTCTTGAATCTGAGTAGGAACGCCATTGACACGATTGAAACCAACAGTTTTTCAAGCGGTTTGAACCTCGACGTTTTAGATATTTCTTACAACAAGCTGTCGAATCTTGATTTTTTGAGGGATTCATTAGAAGTCCTCACTGAGCTTTATTTAAACAATAATAAACTTAGTGCTATAATACAAAGTACATTTCAAAACCAGACGAATTTGAAGAAACTAGACTTGTCAATGAATTTCATTCATGCCATAGAAATGTTTTCTTTGCCCCTTCTCAATTTACAGTATCTCAATGTTACTGGTAACCTGTTGGAAGGATCTCTCAAAAGTAATGTAATAAGTCCAACAAAGTTTCTGAGATTTTTAGACTTCAATAATTTCAACATTACCAGAGTTGACGATGGAGCATTAGTTGACTCGGGTTTACTTGCTAAAGTAAATCTTTCACATAATTCAATCGAATATATAGGATCAGAAAACTTTATAAATATGAATAATTTGTACAGTTTAGACTTATCGTATAACAAACTGACAGTTTTACAAATGAATAATAGCATACTACCAAATCTTAAATCTTTATATTTAAACAATAATAATCTACAAAACATTTCTAATGCCTTTTCCAACATAACTAATATAATTTATCTTGACATTTCATATAATAACATCACTGATATTTCAGATCCAATTTTTCAGACGTTGAAGAATTTGCGTGTTTTACAAGTTTCAAATAATAAATTAACACAATTCAATAACCCAGAAACGAACTCTCTTACAAAACTAATGACCTTAAGCCTTTCTTCGAATTCACTGGAAAATTTAAACTTAAGTTATTACCCGGATTTAATTAACGTCGACTTGAGTCATAATAATATAAGCCTTATCAACAGTTCTTTCTTTCAAAACCTTGATTATTTACAGTCTATCGATTTGAGCTTCAATAACATACCCAAATTGACTCCAGGAACATTCCAAAATCTAAAAATTTTGAAGCTGCTTAACTTATCTTCAAACTCAATCAGCAACTTACGCTACGGTAGCTTCAAGGGTCTTGGACGGGCAGAAGTGATAGATTTATCTCGAAATGCGATACATGTCCTAGATGTGCACATATTCCATGAATGCACAGAGTTGAAAATATTGATCATTGACTATAACTTCATCAGCCAACTCGACTTCGAGAGTTTGGTAACGACTGCTACTAAACTCACTGCCCTCAGTGTAGGAGGTAACCCGATTCTATGTAAAGAAATTGTTAGGAATTACAATTCAGGCACTGGAGGTAGACGAGTAGAAGTCACTTCAGTAGATAAAGTATTTGAAGAGGATAATGTCCACGGAATCTGGTGTGGTCTCGGGACCGTAAGCACAACTACACTGGCAACCAATGTAGATCCAACATCAGAACCTAGTGAAACCAGCTCTATATCAAACGTTCTATTAGTCTGGTGTAGTGTGTTGACGATTTTGTTTCTTATTGTTGGTGTTGCCAGTTATTTTTATAACAGAAGGCAAGAAGGGTCTGAAATTCCGACTGAAAGGCGAAGTTACTCCACAGAATTTGAATACCAAAGTGACTTATTGTTGGAATGAGATCGATACTGTGATTTAGATGCGTAATAAATTATTATACTTTAATGGCGTTATTCATATACGCACTTCAACAACTGTTTCGCTAAATGATTGTTTGTCCTTATCTGTCTTGTCTTGTTAACTTTTTTATGAATAAGGCGGTGTATGTTTAATTTACACTAACGCAATTGTATACAGGAATTGTAATTGTTTAAAATATCACTAGCATTGTAAATTCCTGATCAAATCTTAGATCTGCTTATTAAATTGTATCATAGAAGTAGGAACAGGGGTGCATCATATAATTTAAACTTTCGTGAGTCATACTGTACAGATGTTTAATGTACAGAGGTGCATAATGATTATCTCTAGTATTTTCACGGAAACATGCTAATTCGGTCAGTGTCATTACTAAAAGTACCGAGGTCGAAATAGCATGACAAATACGGACGTTTCCAAGAAAATACAAAGGAAAAAAATTATGCACAACATCTGTATTGTAGTCTGACAACCCAGCGAGCGCAGTAACAGTAGGATAGAGAGCACCATACTGTCTTTTTCTTACGGTAGTATTACCATCCCGAAAAAAGGGATGGATATAGTTTTTTTTCCTACTGTTCCTGCGATCATTGGCTTGTCAGACTATAGTATTGCTTTATAATTTGTCAGCCATATACGTTTGGGGCCTCAGATCTCCATACTGGGTATGTCCACTGGGCATCCGCCGGACAAGTTTCCCATACATTTATTGGCAGATCCGGCAATATATGCAAAAACGTATATGGCCAGCTATTATGTTTTGAAATCCATTTCATACTAAATATAGGTATAAATTCCTATTATCCTCCTTTTTTTTCACAAGCATTTTCCTTTGGTTTAAATTATGGAAGCCGAAGATATTCATTGATTTCCTTTTCTTTTGATATTGAACAGAAAAGCAATTGCGTCACCGAAAGTGATGTTTCACTTATTCAAATAGACTATTCACAACCAATCAGCCGTTGAAGCATCGTTTACAGCCTGTAGATGCGAAAAATCACAGGTGCCTTTCTGTTCAATTCCAAAACAAAATCAAATCAATAACAAATTTTATTATTCAAATATACCTCCAGGTTAGGTTGAGAGTGTGCGGGGGTAAATGTTCTTTCAAAAGTTTTTGCAGTAAGTAATAGACATATCTGTAAAACTGCTTTTCACCACACTGCTCGCAAACACGCTGTTTGTCCTTTAATTTCAGAGCGCAAAACTGTGTTTTATCCTCTAGAGGATAAAGTATTTTTTTTTTTTATATTTTGTATAGACTAAAGCAAAAAGCCACACTGCCTGAGAATGCAATAAACTTTTTGACATTTTTACGTTTTAACGACTTTTCTAGACCTGTGATATAGGATGTGATTGGTGATACCCTGATACCTTAGTTTGACATTGACATATGCCTTTTTTGTATGATTTTTTTTAAATAAATATTTAAATAAATATTTTAAATATTTTATGGGACAATCTTACACAAATCGACCTTATACATATAACTACTTAAATACATAGAACACATCCATGACTCAGGTACAAATATCTGTGTTGATCACACAAATAAATGCCCTTACCGGGATTCGAACCCAGGACCATCGGCATAGCAGGCAGGGTCACTACCAGCTACGCCAACCGGTCGGTCATCGCCATTTGTCTATACATCACATATATTGGAGCTGCAAAGGTGCTCAAAATATCTGAACATGCACTCTACCACCTTGACTTGATGATTGCTTGCAAATAAATACCTACTGATTTGATTTGTTTGGGTTTTTTCGTATGTTTCCTCGCTTTACGCAAAGTTTGTTCAACTCTCGTGCCTTGAGACCCTCGTAAAGCTCAAGATTCCAGTTATTGAACCACTCGCTACGCTCGTGGCTCAATTTTGGAATCTTTTGCTTGCTCGGGTCGCAACATAAGCCCGAGAGTTAAACAACAACTTTGCCCCTTGTATAATAAATAACTATTGTTTATCTTTATCAATTTATCTATTAATTTATAAGCGCCCGTACAATTGTAGATTTTTAATCAAATGTAGGTAATAGAGTCAAACCACGTTGCCTCTTCCAAGCAAATAAACTGTTAAACTTTAAAATGTAATTTTAAACGTCAACATTTTAAGAAAATTTGCCGTTTACACTTTCACAGTTCGTGCTATCAAAATCTAGGAAACATAGTCTAGTCGGACTGTAATGAATAACTTGAAAAACTATTTTATACAATCGTGATATAATGAAGGGTTTTTCAGTCGAGTACCGTGTTTAGGCCACGAAGCTTGCTGAGTGGCCTAAGTAAGGTACGAGATTGAAAAACTTAATTATATTACGATTGTATACAATACTTTTTCTACGAGTCATCATCATCATCATCTATGGAGGAACAATTTCATCATGCAATTTCATTGACTTAACAAGGATGTAACACAAAAAGATGGCCGGCAGGCCGGCGCGGGGGGCGCGGTCGGCGCAGGCGTGGGGCGCGCGCTCGGCAAAGTCCCAGGCGGCATCGCAAATAAGTATAGAATTTGTATGAAGTTCTATTATAGTTGCCTACAGCGTATCGAAATGAGATATAATAGTTGAGTTGGACTGTCTAATATCGAAAAGTATGAGCTTATGGTTTTGTCTATGTACTCGTAATTGGCAGATTAAAGTCGGCGAGTAGAAAAACATCTTGCAAAAGTCCGTCACAAACTACGAAATGTACGTACATATGCGTAATCAACCCGGGAGCATCAGTTATGTCCCAGCTTTTGTTTAAAGGACGCACTGATAGCACATGTTGTTTAAAGATACGAACCATCCGATGGGGATATCGGTTCCAGCACATGCAATAACAATGCTCTGTTTCGTGCGTTGACATCAGTTAACTTGTGAATAGTTATCGTGTAGCACTCACTCACCACGAGTGTTTTACAGTAGTATACTATACTCATTAGCGTCTGCGTCAACTCACTGTCAGTGCTTCTTGCTCGTACTTATATTCTGGCCACTATTTCACCAAGTTGGCAAGACTGAATACTGCGGTAATTCAGTAGTCAGCGTTTCAGGCGTACTGCGGAAACCACTCACGATCGCGCGGGCTGTGTGCTTGTTAACCGCAATTTCGATAATTTAAATAAAATCGTAGTGTGTCAATAAATAGATCATTATTTGGTGAAGACTTTACATGACAATTGTTACGAGAAATAATAGTGTTTTAAAGAATTTTCGGTAGTTTTTGACATGTGACTCGTGTGTCAGAATTTCGTGACATATGTCTTGTTTCTTGTGACAATTGTCAAGAGCTCTTCACAAGAGTATTAGTTTTTAGTGTGTGTTTTTAGTGTCATGTTTTTATTTGTAAATGACATGTTGGTGACAAGCATACACGCCACGCGATAATACACGGCGCCTGTGGCCCATTGACGCCTGTAATACGATGACAAATTAACAATTCCCTTATTTAAACTTTAACGATTTCCACCCATTATAAATTTACTTACGGGGCTTAATCGTGTAAAACGTCAGAGGTTTGTTTTCAAAGGTTTATAGGATTAAGCCACGTTTTAGTAAATTTATAATAAATTGACAATTGTCACCGTGGTATACGGCTTGGTGGCCTGCGACTGTAGTAAATCGTTACTATACATGTACAACAACTCGTGGTAGCGGTACTAGTGATCATTGTGTGTAAACAAGTAAATAAAGATTTGAAGAAGCACACTCAGTCTCATACCACGCTCCGAGTATGATCATTCCGTGTAAACAAATGAAGATGTGGTTTCAGTAATAGCAGTGTGCGTGTGGATTTCAAGATGGATTTGGCTGTGCAATTATGTAAGCGAATCAAGTATTTATATTGATTGTATGTGATCCACTTTTAATTACGTTCACATAAATTTAAAGAAAAAAAAACAATCAAAGTTGGTTAAATTTCAAATTTTGTTACGGATAGTTATTTTTATTTAAAATGAAATTATCGAAGTTAAGGCCAATGTTGTTTCCTGTAATTATGATAATATTAAGGCTTTGTAACAATATCGTATTTTTTGCTTCATAACCTTCGAAGATAAAGGGTAGGGAATGGTATTTTTTTACATTTTCATTTATAAATCAAAACATTTTTCATAAAAAAAAAATGAATAAATTGTTTTAGAATGTGCAAATCTAGCCTATTCAAATGATACCCCACATGACCCAGTAACTAAACTTTTAATTTTTGCACCCGTTTTATCAAGCATTTTTAATGAAAAATAAATTAAAATGATATTTAAATCTATGTGTGATAATGAAAAATCAATGTGTCTGCGATAACTTTGTATATAACTACATATTTCAAATTTCAAATCGATAGCTTAATTCGTTCTCGAGATTTTTAACGATGTGACAGACAGACAGACAGAGATACAGACAGGCTGAGTCGCACCATAAGGGTTCGTTTTTTACCATTTTGCTACGGAACCCAAAAAATATAAAGGAACTTTGAATGGGTCTATATTAGTCTTGTATTTATCTACTCCAAATTTTTATTTAGTTTCAAAATTAGACTAGATGCTGATCTTTAAAAACTTATCTATGCACGCATCAGCTCCAAGAATTTTAAAATAAATAAACATTTAGGTATATCGCTTCTAAGTATTTCTCGCACTAGGTATTAGGCTTAATGTTTTCTTTTTTCGTACGGAGCCAAGAATCCTAAATCGGAAGGAGTATTTTGAGTAATTTTTCATTTTGCCTCGATGCATTTGCATCGCTCTGAGCGACAATCTGTTCAGTTGGCAGAGCGTTGGGCGTGTATTCCAGAGCCACGGGTTCGAGTGCCACCCGAGGTCATTATTTCCACTTTTCTAGCTTACTACCAAATCAGTAATCCAATGTAGGTAAACTTTTCAGGAAAAAAAAACGAATATCAACGAATGCAGCCACTTTTAAATGTCCATCGGTGCATCTTGTGCCGATGCCGTTGCAATAGGAGTTATATTAGGCCAATTAACAGTGTTTTCGGTGATATATCGAAATTGCCGCATTTTCCCAGTGCTCATTTAGTTTTTTAATAAGTATCAAAACCAACAGTGTAGTGTAATGAACTTTATTTATATATCGTATTTATTGGCTTTCTGCTACATGGGCACTTTGCAAGCATTTGCAGCATCAAGTAAAAAATTATAACAAATTCATTATATCAGCGTCGTTGTACGGTTGCTCCATCAGCTCCATGTAAAGATGGCAGCTTTCTTTACAGGAAGCTTCAGGGACTGTCGATTGTTGACCGGAAGGACGGTTAGCGTGTTTCAAGATAGATTTTTCATTAGCTGCACACTTCTTCATCAGTTCACAGCATAATACGCTGCTATATTACACATTAAACAAGAAAAATGTTCAAAAAATAAATAACTATTCTTGACATGTCTCAGCCATCTTGCAGTTCAATCGAAAGTATGATCTTTATTTGTTGGTCCCAAAGTTCTGTCACTGGCAGATTATTTTTAAATTTCGAACATGATTTTAAAAAAAATATTACATTCAATTTTTGAACATTTGACAATTATTTTAAAACAAAACAATTATTTGCCGTATTTCATAATGATGGAGTGGACATTGAAAGAAAACCGAATACTTAGCTGTTTTAGCGCTGCAAAGCTGTGGGCACTTGCCAAGTGCCATTTTCAAGTTGCTAATAAAATTAAATATAACGCTAAGGTTTATGTACCGTATTATTGATGAAGTCTCCAGTGTTGAGGACAAGAGAACTGGCCAGCCACGCTCCGTAATAACACCAGCACCAGCAGTGATCAAAGCGATCAAGGCGCGTATAGCAAGAAATCGGCTTTGCAGATAGGTGTCAGTGGAAAGACCGTCAAAAAGGTTTTAGATTAAGATTTCAGTCTACGGGCATACAGAAAAAAAAGAGTAGTAGAGTAAAAAAAGCCCGTCTAAAAGCAATAAGGCTTAAAAGATCCCGGGAGTTGTCAAGAGTCCGGTATACTTTTTAAAGTGAAAATCGTTAATAATAATCGAATAACGCATATAAATTGCAATTGCTAAGATAGTATGAAGCATTGGTATTGCAAAAAAATTGTTTTGAAAAATATATATTATTATTTAGTAACCAAAATCACAATTTTTACAAAGCTTGTTTTGTGAGGTGGTTGATTCATACAATATTGTAACATTTGCAACTTGCTTTTTTAGTATCAAGCCAAGTATCAAATTTATACTACCCAATGTATTTTTATACACGTTAATTAGGCATAAAATGAAGTTTATTAATTAGTATATTTTAAAAATATATGAAAGTGGAAACAAAAGCTTCATTTATTCCTTAGACGACTCATTTTCCAACACATATTTATAACTTACATACCGGTTTGATATCATTTTGATTATCAAAAAGCCTATTTTTTTCTTCGAGCAAAAATCGCGAAACAGCCCTCGTATCTACATAAATTATTAAAAATCGAAAAACAAAAACAGAAAATTAGTTCAAAATATTCCATTTGAATTAAAATGATCTTTCGTAATATGCTAAAAATGTAACAGGATTCATGTTAGTTGCTCCAATATCGTATCAAAAAGTTGCCTTACTGATAAAGCGACACGCGAAAAATCGACGTCCTCGAATCGAATCCTCTTTACAGACGAAAAATATTCCGATATTAAAGAAAATATATAGTAAACATAATGATAGGGTGTACGCAAGGAGCTCTGAAGAAGCAGGTAAAAGATATCCCTAGGTGCAACATGGGCATCATCCATCATCAGTGAGTATCTTACTACAGGCCAACTGAAGTTCATTTTTGCGAAAATCATTGCAAAAGTGTATGAGACGGTTTTGGACCAGCTTGCCAAAGATCTGCCCAACATGCTATTTTCAGGACATCATTTTTTGTTCCTGCAGGATTCTGCACCTGCACACTAAGTCAAGACCACTCAAGCTTGGTTTGATCGTCAAAAAATTTAAGTCTCCGTCAAAAAATGTAAGACAATTGGCCTTCCTCCAGTCCAGACCTTAATACTTTAGGCTATAACATTTAGTAGGTTTTAGAGACGAAGGTCTGTGCGAAACCCTATAAAAATTTGGAGAGCCTGAAGTCATCTTTAAGAAAAGCAGTCGCTGACATAGACATGAATATGGTGCGTACTGCGTTAATAGACCGCCGCGGCGATTAAGGGACTGTATTAATAACAAGGGAGGTGATTTTGAATAATTTTAAGTTACTTGATTTTTTTATTTAGTCTACTTTAAATTGATATATAAATTATTAAAAACTGATTGGTACTTTTATATTTATCATTATTTTAATTTGTGACAGAACTTTGGGACCGACTACGTTATTAAATTACAGAGAACAAGTACAGTTACAGTGTCCTTTGACTTTGAGCTACTTCAGTATGCATTGACAAGCATAAGTTATAAAAGTTGCCAGTTTTGGTTGGTAACTTTATTTTTTAATTAACTATTAGTTTACTGTACTTATATTTTTTGTTGTTAAAATAAATAAATAGATAAACTTAGTTTACCACCGCAATGATATCGAGAGAAAATAATATAAATAATGTTTAGTAGTTCGTTTATATATTTGTGGCGTTTTCAGTCTAAAGGCATTGTCGTTATTGGTTAATTGGTACCTACCTATAGTCCAAACTCAAAAATACGTGAGTGTTATTAGTCATTAATTCGATATATTTATCATTTTCAAAACAAAAAGTTTGACGACTTGGGTAACTAATAAGCTTGAGCGACAATGACAAATTTTTGTAATTGTAGTTGAAATTGACACTTTCACTCTTTCTCCCGGCTGCGCAACGCAAAGAAGGGTAACAAGTGTAACAGTATATACATGGTATGGATATACATACGTATGTATGTTTGTTCCTTTTTGTATATGTGTAAGCTGGATGCATGCCATGTATCATATTTACTGCCAGATAGATTTTTTTATAGGTCATGGAGTATATGTAGCTATACCGTAACGTCAATATATCAGTACCCTTGGAAGACTAATTATCAAAGGTATTAGAAAATAAGATTAACACAAAACTGTCAACTTTACCATGATTGTTAAGCATGAATGAAATCATTTATTAAATATAATAAATGTTTTTGATTCATGTTTTTAAGTAGTCACACTACTATATATAAATTATAAATTGAAAGACTGCACTGGGGCCCTTGGTCACTTTTTTTCTGTAGTATATGACATCTCTTTCAATTTATAACTTTAACATGAACAAACCAGATATAAGTATGCGCGTTTTTAATGAAAGATGCCAATTTGTCTTCTAAATTATTTTTATGGCAATAGATTCATCGTTTAGCGACAAAGTGGTTGGTACCTATTACAAAAACGATCACAAATATATCCCCTTTTCTATCTTTTCAGATACTGTCCTCTTTTTATCCTCGATAGTGAGCGCTTCAAGCACAGTATGTACAATCAGAGATCGGAGCGACTGCACATACACAGTGGTCTGCGAGGGCCACGCCGGCAGTGCCAACAACCCCTCCTGCGACTACGACCCCTACGTCAACTTCGTCATCAAAGACTCCTCCACAGAGACCCTCACTACCGGCTTCTTCGGCTCCACCAACTTCGACTCCAGGGTCCGGCGCATTTATGCTATCGACAACATCTGGACCAACATTGAATCCTTCGCCTTCAAGTATTACACCAAATGCCTAGACATGGACCTTTCCAACAACCACATCAGAAATATAAAAAACGACGCCTTCAAGAACTTGTTCGTGCTGGATTCTTTGAACCTGTCTCATAATTATATAGAACACTTAAACCCATCATCATTAGCTATTTCTGAAATAAGTGCAAGTAAATTAACTACGCTGGATCTTTCACATAACTCACTAACAGAACTCAACGGTGAAGCTCTTAGTAAGTTATCTAACCTTAAAAGTTTACATTTGCAAAACAACAAGCTAACATCATTAGCAGATGATTGTTTTTCCTCCTTAAAAGACTTAACCACTTTGAATTTACAAAATAACCAGTTGACGGCTATTAATGTTACTTTGATCCACTTGAAAAATCTTAAAACACTAAATTTGGCATTCAATCATTTGCATAAATTGATAGGCTTCGAACTAAATCGATTAGATGCTCTCACCTTTTTAAACATGAGTTATAACGAGATCGAAGAAGTTGAATCGAATTGCTTTAATCAAGCTTTCAGCCTTAATACTATAGATCTGAGCAACAACAAAATTAAATCGCCTATAGAAAATGTAATGTTCATAAACAACAATAACCTACAATGTTTACATTTATCTAATAACAGTATTGAACACGTACAGGACGATTCGTTTAAGCATAATGTTTTAATTACACTGGATTTGGACAAAAATAACTTAAAAGGAGACATATCCGGTCAAACGTTTAATGGCATATCAAATGTTTCAAGACTCGATTTGTTCAACCAGAGCATAACAGCAGTAAGAAAGGGAGCATTTTCCACAGCGACCGGTCTAGTTCATTTAAACTTGAGTAGAAATGTTATACACACCATCGAGAACTCAAGCTTTTCTCGTTCACTTCCCTTAAGCGTTTTAGACGTTTCGTATAATAATATATCAAATGTAGATTTTTTAAAAGATGATTTACTAAATCTTACAGAGCTTTTCCTAAATAATAACAGACTTACCTCCATAACACAAGGTGCATTTCTAAGCCAGTTCAATTTGAAAAAGTTGGACTTATCAATGAATTTAATCGTAAACATAGCAGAACTGTCTTTGCCTCTTCTGAATTTGCAGTATCTGAATGTGACTGGTAATCTTTTGATGGGATCTCTCAAAAGTAACGTGCTGGGTCCTTCGAAGTATCTCAGATTTTTGGATTTCAGTAGTTTTAACTTTACCAGAGTTGAGGATAGAGCATTTATTGATTCACCTTTACTCGCCAGAGTGAACTTGTCGCATAATGCAATCGAATTCATTGGATCAAATAATTTCATGAACATGGAAAATTTGTATAGCTTAGATTTGTCATATAACAAACTGACCAGTTTACAAATGAATAATAGCATCTTATTAAATCTGAAAGCTTTATATTTAAACAACAATCATTTGAAATCCATTTCGAATTCATTTTCGAACATATCAAAAATACTATATCTTGACATTTCTAATAACGATATCTCTTACATCTCCGACTCAATATTCCAAACTTTACACGATTTGCGTGTTTTCAGTGCCTCAAATAATAAAATAAAACAATTTAACAATCCACAAACGAATTCTCTTACAAAACTGATGACTTTAAGTTTATCTTCAAATTCCTTGGCTAATTTAAATTTAAGTTATTTTCCAGATTTAGTTAACATCGATTTGAGTAACAATAGCATCAGTTATATTAACAGCTCTTTCTTCCGAAATTTGGACCATTTGCAATCGATTGATTTAAGCTTCAATAACATACAAACATTGACTCCAGGTACATTTCAAAGTCTTAAAATATTAAAATTGTTAAATTTATCTTCAAACTCGATTAAGAACTTACGTTACGGTAGTTTTAAGGGGCTCGGGAGAGCAGAGGTGATTGACATCTCTAAAAATTCGTTACATGTTTTAGATGTGGATATTTTGCACGAGTGCACAGAATTAAAGCGACTGATCATCGACTACAACTTTATCAGTCAGCTCGACTTCGAAAGGTTGGTGATGACTGTCACAAAACTTAATGCTGTAAGTTTAGGAGGTAATCCGATTTTGTGTAAAGAGATTGTTAGGAATTACAACTCGGGCATTGGGGGTAGGCGTGTGGAGGTGACTTCTATAGACAAAATGTTTGAGGAAGATAATGTTCACGGAATTTGGTGCGGTAACGGGACAGTGGCCACAGTAGCTACTACTACTGTTGTTTCCCAAACAGAGACTGGTTCTGCCAGCTCGCTATTCATGTGGTGCTCATTATTGTCGATTTTGATTCTAGCTGTTGGAGGTGCTAGCTTCTTGTATAAAAAGAAAAGGGCGATGATTATGAGAGATTCTAGAAGCACGAGGAGCACAGTACAGTTCGGGAGCACCGAAAATCATAGTAACTTATTGTTTTAGATCATATGTTACGTGTAAGATTCTATTTTATTCTATTGTAGATTTATTCTTTGTCTGTACATGGCACACCTGTGTCTTATCTATCGTCATTTTATGACAATTTAGATTTATAACACTTGAATTTTACTAAAGTGTTTTATATAAGGCTTTAAATTTCGCTGAAAGCGACAATTAGCACCAAAGATTGCTGTTAGGTTGTAAATTAGATTTTAATTAGGTGCCTACTTATATTTTTGTAGATGTATCGAAAAATAATAAATATTATTTTGTGGGTAAAATGCTTTTTTTTATATACTAATAGATCAAATCATTATGAACCTCAAAGATAATTTAGGCGAGGAGAAACAAACCTGAAAAAAAAAACTGCTTTCGATTCGACCATTACTTTTATATAAGATCGACCATCACTTTGTGAGAAAGACAGAGAAAGACCCAGTAATTGATCATAATTGTACTATTATTATGTTTTACCAAAACTTTGATATATCTATCGATACAAAAAATAACGTATCAACTTGGGTAAAACAAGTTGTCCTATTCTATAAAAATCATAAATATGAAAGAATTGCGATTTCTGTGTCGTCTTTATATAATCACCAGGGATCGGAAATTCGGATGCTTTTATACCTACACCGTGTTGAGTAATATGAAGGCGCACTCAATTTATTTTTGTAACAATAGTTTACCAAAAAAAATGTTTATACATTTGAAAAAAGTTTCTCTTAATATTCCATAATCATAACACAATAGGTACCTATTAACCTCTTAAACGATTCACCACCTCTTTTATGCCCTGTTTGAAGTTAAAACTGTTTACCAACGTGTAGATATGTCAACGAAATTGCGGAAAATAGTTATCATAACCTAAATATTTTGGCAGTAATTACTATTTCCTGATGTTTTATACAATCCCGGAATCCCCGAGCTTATATAATTAAGAAGCCGACTCCATACTTGCTGAGCGTTTAAGTATAAAAGCATTCCATGTTCCGATCCCTAATTACTTATATAAAAGCATTCGATGTTCCGATCCCTAATTATATAAAAGCATTCCATGTTCCGATCCCTAATTATATAAAAGCATTCGATGTTCCGATCCCTAATTATTACACTAATAAATGAAAACAATTGTATGCGACTTAACCGCATACAGTAAACAGTACAAGTCACCATGTCACGGGGATAACAAAGCATGTATTGATCTATTATTACACTTGTTTACAGATAAAATAATCATCTTATGTTATTATTGTATTAAAAACAATGCGGATCGCGTTTTACTGGTGATTCCGTTCGAATGTTATGATTTATATATAGAAACGAGACGGCAATGCTCAGTCATTATTATCGTAGGTCAGTGTTGGAAACAATAGGCTAGTTTTCAAAACACTGACCTACGATAATAATGAGACTCTCAGCAGGAGAATTCCAGCGATCTATGAAGCTATAACATGAGGCGTGATGGGACACCGATTGTAGGATGCATGGCGAAGATAAGAGATCATGATAACCACTCTCACAGGGAACCATAACAACGGGCTTACTAATGTTTGCCCAAAAAATATTTCCCAAAATATCACATCCCAAACTATGTTTCCCAAATTATCATTTCCCAAAAAATCTATTTCCAAAACAACTTATCGCAATTTTTCAGTTCACAAAACTTGTTTCGTACACGTTAAATCTTAGTTACCTTAAGTAATTGTTCAAAGTGTCCACCACGTTGGGCTTGTCTTTTAGTTTTAATAAGATATAATGTATTCGTTTTGTCGGCCTGTATTGAATGCTGTGATAATTGAGTCTCGTAATTCGTGAACATTGTTTATTTCGTTGTCCCGGTTGGTGTACAACATGCGCATTTCAATAAAACAAAAGTACTTCTTCAATCATAACTCGCGGGTATATACAGAATAATAAAATACAATCAAAGTCTATGGATTTTCAATCGTAGCAAAGTCTTCAAACTCTCTCCGGTCGCTGTAATAAACCGGGAATAAGCGCGTTGCCTCCACCTTAAGATAAAAATAATCATTAAATACATACATTAGGGGAATGTGGGTATCGTAAATGTTTTGCTCTGAACCTTGTACAATAAAAATTAACAGTTATTTTGGAATTAAATTAATGCCACTGGACATTTATGTTTCAATCTGGGATTTATTACTTTATGAGTTATTTTACCTGATATAATAATTTTTTCGGCATATCTTACCGATAATTCGGCATATCTTACTGATTATATTCTTGATTTTAGTTCCATGGGGTGCATTCGTACACTAAAAAATCACATACAATCTGAGTGTACGGAGATACCTCAATAGACTAAAATGCAAAAAATGGAAATAAAAAATATCCGTCAAGTTAATCCCAAAACTATTGTTAAGGTACATAAGAACCTTAAGCGTGTATTTATAAACAAGATATTTTATCCCATCCCATTAAAACTTATTGAAGACAGATGCATTCAAACAAGACAAAAAAATACTTTAGCGTTTCCAAAACACATATTGACTCTTTCTGGCAAAGACTGCCACTGCACTACAATGCGTACTATGCGTAAAAGTGCCCGTCTCGTATACAAATATCAACCCTTAGCATGTAGGGTAGCCGAGTTATGAATATGACCACTGTACGAAATCGCCCGGTGTACGAACGCTACCCACTTTCCCCTAATATATTAAATGTTTTAATTTTAACACATTTATTTATTTAAACTTTATGCTCAATTGGGCATACGCGGATCTGTGTTGTGACTAGACCGTACACGAAAATAAAAAAGAAGTGTGCAAGATTTGTTAGTATAAATGTATCATTATCTATATGTTATATATGTCATTATATATTGGTTTTTGTTTGCATTGTGTGAAAAGTGCATCTGTATGCACGTTTTCCCCGCAAAAAGTGGTACTGTAAGATGTTGCTATGGCGTCTCGCTTCCAACGTGTTGCCTGTCTTGCTCGAAGTATGTACATCTGTTATTTTCGGAAACAATTCTGATCGATATGGGGGCACTGCTGCTGAGCACAAGTCGAGCAAAACAAAGGCTCCGTACCATCCTTTCCCCAAATTAAAGCTTACCTCGCCAAGGCGCTCGTCCCGGCTCACGTGCGCTGGGTTCAAATCCATCAGCTCCAGTAACGCCAAGTCAGACTTCAATGACACCATGAAGGCTATCATTACGGAGTCTCTGAAAAAAAATCGTTTCTGTCACGAGTGCGATGGAAAAAGGTGGGTAGAAGAGCGCGTCCTACCCTCCAGTGGCGCCCTCACTGGGGCAATTGTGTTTTCTAATAAACCATTTCATTTCTCCATAAGTACCCCACCATAAGATCGTTGTACTTAGTACTACTAATTCCCTTACTTTTGATGTAGGGGAATTATTGTAGGGGTATTCATTTGAGTTAGGTATTGATAACACTAATGACTTCTATGTTTGGTTAAATTTTCTTATTATGTATTTCGTTAAGTCTAGTATGAAATAATAGCTTATCATTCACTGGAACCATAAGGTTAATCCTGCTCACGTCTTATTAATCAGCCTGTAGAGAAATAGTTTATTAAAAATACAATCGGCCCAATGCGGTCCCCACTGCAGGACAGGACACTTAAAAAGTGGCAAAATCGTATAGTGTTGTCTCATTTTCTTACTTACCTACATGGATCTGAAAGGGACGCACGACACCTTTCAAATCGATTTACGTAAGTAAGAAAACGGGACGACACTATACGATTTTGCCACTTTTTAATTTGTACCTTTTTCTGTCGCACTGTAAATTAACACTATTTTACACGTCGATGGTTAACAAGCATACGGCCCGCCTGAAGGAAAACGGTCACCATAGCATATGGACGCCTGTAACTCCAGGAGTGTCACACGTGCGTTGCCGATCTATTAAAAACTTGTACACTCCTTTTTAGGGTTCCTCATAAGGACAAAAACGGAACCCTTATATGATCACTTTGTTGTCCGTCCGTCTGTCTGTCAAGACCCTTTATCTCCGGAATACGTAGAGGCAAGTTGAAATTAATATCACATACACAGGTCTGCGGTTCCTTGAGGCTGTGAAACAACCAAAGAGATGAGATACGGCCGTTTATGTCACATTTAACGACCTCCTAGCGTAGTCGGTAGAAACCCTGCCTACGAAGCAGGAGGTCTTGGGTTCGAATCCTGGTCAGGGCATTTATTTGTGTGTTTATCACGAATACTTGTTCCTGAGTTGTGGATGTTTTCTATGTATTTAAGTATTTGTATGTATATATCTATTATATGTATCATCGCCTGGTACACAACACAAGCCTTATTGAGCTTACCGTGGGACTGGGTCGATTTGTGTAAGGTTGTCCCATAATATTTATTTATTTACTCATTTTATTTATTTCCCATACATTTACAATGGAAATCAAAATGTATAGGGTACCTCCCGTTGACCTAGAATCACGAAATTCGGCAAAAAGCAAAAGCTTGTAGCACATGTATAGGAAAACATCCGAAAACCGTATAATCGCCGCACACTGAGAGTTCCGTGCCACCAGTATTTTTAAGTATTTAATCATAAATCGGTTGGCGATTCCAAATCAACTCGCACTTGGTTTTAAAAGGCCCTACACTGTAGACCTTCGGGTAAACCTCGGCATTCCACAGCCGGACCGTCCGAAACTCCTCTGAAACCACACACGATCATTTACATAACTTACTCATCAAATTGTTCTTGTATTTCGTCATATTGCGCCACACTATATGCTATATGCACGGCATCCATTGGTCCCGTAGCTTTAAATATGCCCATCTGGAACCCAAACAGCCATAATAAAATATGATTCGCTACTTTATTATTTCAATTAAAATGGCATGGCAAACATACTCAGGGGTTTCAAATGTCGCATGTGTTTTATTGTTAACATCTTAAGGTCACAAGAGCTTGAAGAAGTATATGTTTTATTTATCGAGGTCTCTAAATTTGTACAATTTGTTCTTAAACGGAGATCAGGCTTATTATGGTTTGCCTAAGTCTAATCTATAGTAAGTAATACCAATGACAGCTCAATGATCACAACAAAACGCAGATGCTGCTTTGCTGATCGCAGTGTCTAGACATTTATTTTTAGATAATGATTAACGCTTTGGTGATACCAAGTTACCGTTCAGTAGTACCATTTTAGGGATCCGTACCTCAAAAGGAAAAAAAGTAACCAATAAAATATAACTTTATTGTCCGTCCGTCTGTCTGTCAAGACCCTTTATCTCGGGAACGCAAAGAGATAGGGAGTTGAAATTAATACCATATACACAGGTCTGCGGTCCCTCAAACGCAATCAAAATATACGGCCGTTTATGTCGCATTCCATTCATTTGCAATGGGAATAAAAATAGGTACACGTTGACCTAGAATCACGGAATTCAGCAAAAAGTAAGTTGAGCTTGTTGGACAAGTACAGGAAAAAATCCGAAACCCCTATAAGTGACGCGCACTGAGAGTTCCGTGCCTGTATGGGTAAGGGGGAGCATCATTTCTGCGGAACCCTCGGTGGGCGAGTTCTACTCGTACTTGGCCGGTCTTTTTTGCCATCATACCGGTTTTGGCACGTATTTTTATGGGCTAAACTTGCAGACACTGCCCGCCCCGCCGCACGCTCACCACTCTTTAGACTTACATGTATGACAGCTTGTCTTCGCGGAGTCAGCGCAGCAATCGCTTTATACCTCTTCCTGATCTCAAGCATAGCGACCACGTGGGGCGGCAGGAACTCCGGCTCTGGGACCACTCGCTCTAACACAAGCTGAAAACACTTGAGTGTGAGAGGGACAACCACTCTATACTATGGAGACTTTAGGCTTATACGTCTCAATATGTAATTCGGACCAAAATTATAAATTGTTCGAAGTTGGAGTACTGGCAAGAGACACCTTTCATAAGAGCATTAAGTAACTATAGATGAAAAAACTCTGCCTTTTATGCGGGAGAGGGGTATGTAAAATGTATGTTAGGTAGCAAGTAGCAGCTATGTCGGATAAACGTCACTTCATGCAAAAGTTTGCACATTTGTGCAAGGCTTTCGGCAGAGGGGAATTAGTAGGTACAAAAGGCGCCTCCTGTTCTATATGATAAATGATAAATATCTTTATTTTTTAATTTAGGCACATTACAATGCACTTATGAACGTCAAAAAAAAACAAAAACTACTGCCGGTTCTATCCCTACACCACAGCCCTAGAAGATTATTACCGGCAAGAAACTCGGCGGGACTTATTTTTTCAAAGAAAATTACAAAAGTAATAAAAATATTTACAATATGTGGTTCTACAAGAAACCATATCAAAAGAAAATAGTGAAACAGAAAGACAAAAAAAAATAAACAAAATAAAACAAAATTTAACGGTTTTACACGAGATACCTACACAAACATTTGATATAATTTCTTTCGTGAACTGTGTCCTTCACTCTGTAAGCAGTAGTACATTCGATTTATTTTTTTGTTGATTTCGTTACAGTTACTGCTGGTATGGGCCATGCATGTTTGTCTGTTAAATAATCCTCTACGTGTAATAAGCCTTCGACATCAAAGATTTTTTCAAATAATTCTTAAGAGCGGGAAGGGGCATATGCTCTAATCATCTTCCTTATAATAGATTTTTTGCCATTGGCAAGAAATCGCCTTTCATAATACACAAAGACTCGACATTTCCTTTGTCCCCACAAATATTCAGAGATAAGGTCTGTTTACATCAGCGGGAAACGCGGCCCATTCACAGCAGTAAAAATGGCGTATCCTGGCGATAAGGGCGTACTAATTATAGCATTATCTCTGTCCGACTTTCGAGTCTTGGGCGAAATGAGTTGCAAGGTCAAGTTGACATCCTATTTATACAAATATGAAAGGTTTCTTTTGCCCTTTTATACACTTTTGAAATTCAGCTATTCTTCGGATCTGTTTTGGGGAAAAATATTCAATTTTTTTTGTTTAGTATTAATTTTATTTCCTATCCCTTCCCTTGCCGCATTTATTTGTGTGATGAACGCAGATATTTGTTCCTGAGTCATGGATGTTATTTATGTATTTGTATAATATATATGTCGTTGTCTGAGCCTTCTTGAGCTTACTGCGGAAGTCAGTCAATTTGTTTAAAAATGTCCTATAATAATATACTTAAACCGGGTTACTCACGTCTATAAAGTCGAAAATAGCTCGACAGTGCCGAGCAGTGACAGTGTCGAGTGTGCGCAGAGCAATCGCGGCAAGCGCTTCTCACTCATGATTATGGGGCGCGGACCGTCCCGAAACATGTCGAGCTATTTTCGACTTTATAGACGTGAGTAACCCGGTTTAAGTATATTAATATGTCTAATACTCACGGGAGTTTTCTATTTAAAAATGTCCTATAATATTTATTTACTTTAAAAGTGAAATTGGAGATTGGCGGCGTAGACTGCAAACTGCAATATTTAATATTTAGTTACCAAAATGTCGTGGCTAGGCTAGGCCCTTCTGGTCTTACCGGCTATTTAGCAGCTTGTAGAAAAGTTGGTTATGTTAGGTATTATATTACTGCTACCAGCAAAACTGCAGAAACAAATCAAAAACCCCATCTTGCCTGGCACTAGACTTGTTTGTTACAATTCCGTTTAAAGGATGACTCACACTAGAACGAGATGGGACGGGGGGAAAGAGAAGTACGATCTGTCTATTTCTATAGAAAAGATCACGTGATAGCTCGGAGCCCTCGGAGGACACGTGACGTTTTCTATAGAAACTTACAGATCGGCCGGTCCTAGTGTGAGTCATCCTCAAGCTTGCTGTAATGTGCCCTGAATAAGCATTTCCTACTTGTTTCTATTCAAACTTGCATCAAATTACTTTCCCCGCTAGTGCATAATAAAAATGCCGTCTCGTTTTTTTGAGGTAAAGGAACGCTGTTTGGGGTAAGGGACCCCAGTCATGACGTCTTATCTCAATTTCTCAATGCGATTCAGTTTAGGCTCAGTTGTATGAAAGCGACTCAGTTTAGGTCGTCAACTGAATCGCATTAAGACGTCATGGTAAGGCCTCAGCCCAGCGTGCGCTGCCAAGATGCCAATCGCTCACGCTTAATAACGTATCGTAGCTACAATCTCTCTATCACTCTTCCTTATTAGTGTGACAATGACAGTTGCGTTGCGTTAGCGACTGAGCGTGAGAGATTGGCATCTTGGCTACGCAATCAGGTCATTTCACCATCTTCTTTTTGATGTTGTGGGGTCCCTTACCCCAAAAAACGTATGGCGGAAGTATGAAATTTGAAGAAAGATCATTATTGTGTAAAATGTACTGGGAATGGTCACTTACTTTAGGAAATAGTATATGCAGCCCGTTAGTCTTAGCTACATCATTGGGAGGTGCGTAAAATCCGGGTATCAGCAGTCCTGGTGGTGGGAAATACTCATTCTCATCCTCAATGATCTCCGAGTCAAAGTCTTCCATTTCATCCGGTAGCTCCTGTGCCCAAAATGGTTGTATAGGTAAGAAAACATAAGCGGCCTTTCGTGTATTTTGTTTTATTGTCTAGCAGAACATTTAGATAGATAGATAGATAGATAGATTTTTATTTCATGAAAGATAATTACATTATAAGTTTACATTTCAACAAATTTATACGAATTTCCATCATGATCGTCACAAACACGAATTAATTAAAGAATAATAATAATAATTAACAATAATAATGGAACTGTGTCTCCCAATAAGGATCGTCATGAGTGTAATACAATTTAATCTAATAATAAAAATCAACAGTAAGTATGTCAATACTTACAAATCAAAAATATCGAATAGTAATAACAATGAATCAAAATGTCAAATACATTTAGAGTCCGATTAAATTAATTTTGCAGTGTTGATGACAAAGACTGTAAAAGTTTTAAGTAAATGTCATAACTGCATAGAAGTGAAGAACCGGGTGATACCTATATAAAGAGAGTGGTTAATCACGTTTCAGATTATTTTTTTCACAATTCGTTAGTTTACTGTATAATAAGCTATTCAAATTACCAGGGAACTTCCCCCTACGAATGTTTAAGGTGCATACGAAGGTGAATGGAGAAGGGGAAGGGGAATGTAGAAATTCGGGGACACGGGTGTGATCACGGTAACTCAGTTGGAAGACCGATGAGGTCAGTGTCGCGGGTTCGAGTCCCGCCCAAGATCATACATTTTTCAACTTTTCTTTTCAAATAAATAATTTCTATTTCTTTCTGAATAACGTTTTTGCCAGCGTTTCCTACGGATTTTTAAACGATTGGTTGCTTTGCCTTTGCCTTTGTGATCGTTTATAGGGTTCCGTAGTCAACTAGGAGCCCTTATAGTTTCGCTATGTCTGTCTGTCCGTCCGTCTGCAGCTTAGCTCAGTAATCGTTAGTAGTAGAAAGCTGTAACATAGTATGAATATATCAATCATGGCGATAAAGTGGTAAATAAAAGGAGGAAAAACTTTTTTATCGGTACCTCCCATAGTTACAGTTAATCAATTGGAACCCTAGGCCACTCTAGAACCAAATCAAAATGACAAGCAGTAAGAGACTTCTTACAATCTGATTTATAGCGTCACTATGAGACTATGGCATAGTCCTACAGTGGGCTACTGTTGACTGTACATGTAAAGAGGCGGTGTTTTTTTTTTTTCGTTTCAACCCTAAAGTGTGAGGTATTGTTGGATAGGTATTTAAAAAAAGGGAGTTGATAAACACATTTTATGATAAAGTAAATAGCTTCGGAAATAATCGCTCTGGATGTTAAAAAAACGTCTGCATGTGTACGCCGCCGCGTTAAAAACGCCGCCAAAAACGCTTTTGTAAAATGGACGCGAGTTACCTAAAAATATATATATACATATATGTAATTTGTGTCTATGACTGTACCTCTGGTATTGTTATGTCTGTTTCTTCATCGTCGGGCTCCGCTTTCAGTTTTTCCAGAGCGTCTAGATCCTGAAATATTAGGGGTTTTCAACATTTTTAGCGAACAAAAAGGTGCTAACAAATTAACTGTAGATATTTTAACAGATGATACTTTATCTTTAAGGTGCATACGAAGAATATGGTGGCTTCATTTACAGTGCGACAGAAAAAGATAAAAATTAAAAAGTGGCAAAATCGAAATGTCGTCCCTTTCAAATCAATATACACATAGATGTATTTTCTCGGTAACACTCGTATTTGTCATGCTACTTCAATCGATCTCGATACTTTTAGTACAGTCGTGTTCATAATATCTGTGCAGCTGAATGCATAATATGTAAACACTTAAGTACACCTTATTGTGAATGTCATACAGAAATTTTTGAAGCCTTGAAAATGCTCATGTATTTATGAACTTGACTGTATTCACATTCACACTGACTGACGAGACGAGAGCACAACTTTCGACGTACCCCGGTCTTCAACAAGCGCAGTTTTTCCTGTTCTTTGGCAAGTCTTCTGGACTCCAAGACCTGTTCAATCGCCTGCCGCGCCAGCCGCTGCATCTCCGACAGACGGCGAGCTCGGTTCTCTATTGCTTCTTCCTGTAGGTACAACAAGGATGGTTAATACGGTCATTAAGTTCAATACATGGAGCGGCCTTAAGCCCCCCTCCACTCTGTTAAAAGAAGATGCAAAAAAAAACATATCGTTGTATACAAGAATACTTGTCAAAAATTCAAAACGTGACCAAAAACGCAGAGAATGTCAACTGTCATCGATAAAATTTTAATCGAAATTAATATATTATTAGGTCAATTATTTTCTTTTCAAAGCAAGCAAAGTGACCTGTTAATGAAAAGCGAGAATATGAGTGGGAGTACCTTTTGTCTCTGTCTCTCTTCACGTCTCTTCTGCCATATTTGTTCCCTCGTCAGGCTGAAGGATTTGTAGTGGTTGAAGGCAGTTTTCTGGATAGGCTGATCGCTCATGGGTTTAGCTGGATCCAGAGGTTCGATGTACTCGTACAGAATTTTACGGACTAGCGCTGCAACATAGTACCTATATTAAGAATTATTACAGAAATTTGGTTAAAAAACCGTTTCATGAGATAAAGCCTGTTGACAGACGGACTGACAGTGGAGTCTTAGTAATTGGGTCTCGTTTTACCTTTTGAGTACGGAATCCTAAAATCCCCTTGATAATTTTGGTTCCGCGTTTAAGTTCCAGGTTCCAGGTAACCTAATTGTAGGTACCGTACCTAATAGTCCAAATTAGGTAGAAAATGAAAATAATTTCATTAGCTACCTTCATCCAGCAACACAGGCTTCCAACTCATCGAAAGGGAAACACAACGCGACATCTTACTGTAGAATTTTGTGGGGGAAACGTGCACATATGTCTTCTCACACATTACATACAAAAACCAATCTGTAGTGCCAACACTAACACAGAAAATGATATTCAAATTCAAATTCAAATTCAAAAATTTATTCTGCAAGTAGGCCTCAAGGGCACTTTTACAAGTCAGTAAGCATTACAATACACAGACAGAGAGAGATATCATAAATATATGATAATGTAATATGGGCCATAAACTGATCTACGTCTCATTTTGAGGCTGGCACCACCACTTTGATCCTCAGATTTTTATTTCGTAGCTTGGAGTTTCACCAGTAGCTCCCGATTGTTGGGTAGCTAGTAGAGTAGACTAACTTGTAAAGTGTACGTCGTCGTCCAAACATCGGAAGCAGATGGCAAGAGCCGGGGCTGCCAGAAGGGCGTACATGGAGGCTTCGTTGATGGGGGCGTCGCCGGCGTAAAGGATGTCTCTCGCTTTGTACTCGTCTAGTTGTAGTTCTTCTCGACCCACCATTATTATATCTGTGAAAGGAAATAAATTAGTATATTTTACGATGACATCTGTTTAAGGCTCCGTGCCAGAAAGGTACGAGAGATAAGGTATAAGAGTACGGGAGTAGGAATTGACATGCATTCCCGTCTGACGTTTATTTGACATCGCTATTTGTACGTCACGTATGAATAGCTAGCTGTACATAATAATTATGACGTGCCCCTCCCCCACATTTTTGCATAGGAAATGACAGACTTTGCTACTCCGTCTGGTTTAAAACTCAAAGTAAATATGTGATCTACAAATGTACTGGCTGTTTGGTTTCGTACTAATTAGTACTCGTACAAACGAAACCTTAACTTTATGTACGATATTTACAAAACACTTTTCGGTAAAGGAACATTATCCTGAGGAAACCGGGCTAATTAGCTTAGCCTCCGAGTAGGAAATTCAGATGATAGTCGCTATCGTAAAATTAGCGTCTACGATAAATCCTTAGGTTTCCAAAGCGGGTCCCAGCACGCTAACCACATCGAAAATTGGCATTGACGGGAAAACCTCTTTGTCACTCCAATAAGCAAAAGTGACAGAGATGGAGATATAAATCCGTTCTATTTTCGTGGTATAGGTTCAGGCCAGAACCTTGGCATAAGCCGGGAAAACGCTAGGATTTCTTCCTAGAGTTTTCCCGGCTTAGTAGTAGTAGATTACTGTTCAAATCCCAGCGCTCGTACAGCTCAAAGTGTGCATGCCTAGCCTGGGGCCAGAACAGCACGAAGTTCAGGTTCTGGAGATGCGGCACCATCAGTTCTGCGCGGCGGCGCTTGCGCAAGTCGTGTTGCACGGACCTGAGTATGAATAAAAGATTTAGTTTTCATCATAAAAAAACCGGTTAAGTGCGAGTCGAACTCGCCCACCAAGGGGAATCCAAAGGATGCTCCCCCCATTTATGACTTTAGGTACTTAAGAATACAGATGGCACGGAACTCTCAGTGTGCGACAATTATATGGTTTTCGGATTTTTTGCTGTACTTGTGCTACAAGCTCTTTTTTTGCCAAATTTCGTCATTCTAGGTCAACGGGAAGTACCTTATACATTTTGATTCCCATTGCAAATGTATGGGAAATGTGACATAAATGGCCGTATCCTTTGATAGCGTCGACGTAGATATTTGGCTTTTTCACAACTTTGAGCGGTCCCTTAAAGTTGTGAAAAAGTCTTGTGTATGTGATATTAATTTCAGCATACACAGCAGCTACAGACAGACAGACGGACGGACGGACGGACAACAAAGTGATCCTATAAGGGTTCCGTTTTTTTCTTTTTGAGGTACGGAACCCTAAAAAACGGCCGCGTCGAGTTGGATTCGAGCACGAACACTTCCGTTCCATTATAGTCTATAAACACGGAAAAAACACGTTTGTTGTATGGTAGCCCCCCTTAACTATTTTTTCTATTTTAATTAGATTATCAACTCTTAAGTGATTATACAATTAAATATTTTGTGAATATTGGATGCGTCTGTTAGCGTTATTAATATCGAACACAAACGACCAAGAAAAATCACGATTGTTGTAATTGTATGGGCCCCCTTAAATACTTATTTTATTCTGTTTTTCCCATACCGTAGAATAAACTTCATAAGATTTCTTATACATTCTATGACGGTAACGGAATGGAGGCCCGTGATTCTTAGTAGAAGTCACGTAAAAAATAATAATCTAAAAAACAATAAAATGTCCCAATAAAAGTAAAAATAAAAGATGTCATAAGTCGGTATTTTTGTATGGCGTTGTACTTAATAGACAAAATTATAATTCAACATCACCTTAGTGCTTCAAAGGCTTTCATCTCGATCTCTTGTTCCTTTACAATCTCTTCGTCCCATTCCTAAAAAAAAAACACACTAATAGATCTCTTTTCAAGAAAGTAAGAGCGACAGAGAAGCAGATAACGAAATTATCATATTCGATGTTCGTGGTAACGCTGCTTACGTTTATAAAAGAAATGCCTAGGTATATATAATATCTAAGAACATTTATTCTCGAAATATATACAGTAAGTGTAACTTACCTAACTACCTACCTCTACCTACCTTAAATCTAAAGTAGGTCCTTGAGGCATTGTACCTAGGATGCTGGCGGCATTTCCTCGTTGTATAATATCTAATCTTAAAATCTATTTGCCTCTCATTATTACAACCTTCTTTCACTTGCTCCAGCCGGGGTGAGCCAACTAAACCGGAGTCATCATCTGTCAACAGCTGACTCCGGCAGCAGCAGATTATATGTCAGAGTCAGACCAAGATAAGTTTGCAACGATTTTGATATTAGACTGCGCAGATCTTATTTTAAAAGTCAAACTATGAAATTATAACTTTCAGTCTGTGCTCTCGATGCAATCTTTAGCTTTGTCAGACTTAAAAAACGGTTAACTCTGCTCGGTTAAAGTTGCATATTATTAGTGTTTTACAGTCCTGAGAAGAACAAAAATTCTAAGCTAATTATTGGAAAATAAAGTAGGTACCTATAACGACAAGATAGGTACGCCAATAATGAATGTCTCTCATCAGCAAAACTTAATACCTCTAGTATTCGGTGCCTTGCTGATGTTGATTCAGCAGAAACACGAGTAATGAGGTTGATCATAATGACCAGGGGTTCCCCTGAAACGAGTAGCAGTGTTGCCAGATCTCATTAAAAACCAAATTTTTATAAGTATTTAAAAAAATGTACATAGAAACGAAAAACGGGTTAAGCTTTGAATTGTTTACAGCACTCGTTGTCGTTGGAATTGTAGATTATCAAATATCTTTGATCATAGGTTTATATATGCCTCCCTTTTTCTCCAACGCGAAGAAAAAGGACGGCATGTTATCTACATATGGTCAGAGATATAATAATCGACGATAGTAAAGTAAAGTAAAGTAAAGTAAATATTTATTAATAACATTGTTACAAGTCATCGGTAGGTACAGTACAAAAATCAAAATTAATAATTAATTAATTAATAATCATAATACTTAATACTAGTAGCGAGTATATATTATCATCGATATTCAAAAGGTAATAATAGGCTATTATATATCTACGAAATCTTTTATGTTTTTTTTTTTTTTTTACTAAGACGGTGACAAACAAGCATACGGCCCGCCTGATGGTAAGCGGTCACCGTAGCCTATGGACGCCTGCAACTCCAGGGGTGTTACATGCGCGTTGCCGACCCTTTAAAAACTTTAACACTCCTTTTTTGAAGAACCCCATATTGTAGTCCTTTGGGAAAACAGTGGCAGGGAGCTCATTCCACAGCCGGAGCGTCCGCGGGAGGAAGTTCCTCATAAACCGCACGGTACGAGACCATTTAGGCTCCAGGGTATGCGGGTGAACACCCTGCCGACGGCGAGCGGTGCGGTGGTAGAATGCAGCCGTTGGCATCATATCAAACAATTCCTCAGAGCACAATCCATTGTACAAGCGATAGAATACACATAAGGAGGCGAAGTCTCTCCTTAGACTTAAGGGTTCGATATCGCTCGTGAGTTTGGGATCGTTGACAATTCGGACAGCACGTCTTTGGATCGAGTCAAAGGGGCCCAGCTGGTATCCAGGTGCTCCCGCCCAAAGATGGCAGCAATACTCCATATGGGGCCTGACTTGAGACTTGTATAATAACAGTCTTTGCCCCGGAGAGAAGTATTGCTTAGCTCTATTGAGCACACCGAGCTTTTTGGATGCCAGCTTGGCCTTCCCTTCCAGGTAGCTACGGAATTGAACGTCACTGGAAATGTCAACACCCAGGATCCCAATACTCTCTGACATGGTAAGGACTGTGTCTTGGAATTGTGGGACCACAGTAAATGGGGTTTTTTTAGCGGTGAACGCGCAAACTTGTGTCTTAGTGGGGTTAAATCGGACAAGATTTTCCTGGCCCCACAGTGAGATATCAGAGAGAGCACTTATGTCATAAAAGGATGACTGTAACAGCCACTTTTTTAACCTATTTTTAAATGTATAGGGAGAAGGTGCATCCCGGACATTGTCCGGCAGCTGGCCATATACCAGAGGTCCCAGCACATAGACTGACCGTTTTGCTTTAGCTAGCTTGTGTGGTACGGAGACTAAGTTACCCGCATTTTTGTTGCCACGCAGACAGTAATTCGTGTTTACCTCTTTTGAGGCAAACTCCTGTTTGTTAGCGTGTGTGAAAATCGCGACTTGTTGTATTAGTATACACGGGAGCGTTAGAATATTATACTCGATAAAGTACTCACGAGCAGAGACGTCGTCTGGAACACCCGCTATTGCCCGAACTGCTCGCTTTTGTAATACAAATACCCGGTCCCAGTCCGCCGCTCTGGCCCAAAGCTCGGTGCCGTACGATATCAGCGCATGGACTGTTGCGAAATAGCAACTTTTGACGACGTCTCTGGTCGCGGTACTGGCGAGTCGCTTCAAGCCGTAGCACGCGCTGCCCAGCCTGGCGCACAGCTGATCGATGTGCGCGTCCCACTTCAGTCCGCTGTCTATCGTGAAGCTGTACGATACTGTCGTCACGGGTCACGACACTGTGGGGGAGCAAGGTGTCTTCAGACGCTTTAAAGGATGACTCACACTAGGACGGGAAGAGACGGGACGGGGCGTAACGAGGCGGGAAGGGACGATCTGTCAACTTTTATAGAAATAATCACGTGATAGCTCGGAGCCCTCGGATGTCACGTGACGTTTTCTATAGAAACTGATAGATCGTACCATCCGGCCCCGTCCCGTCTCGTTCCAGTGAGAGTCATTCTTTCATTTCATTTCATTTCATTTATTCCTTTAATTAACACTAACAGTCAAGCTACACATGTTAATCATACAGGAGACACAAACTTATAAAAATACTTAACTAAGTAACATAAATCTAGTACGGAATGGAGCTCGGTGTTGGTATAGACTCGAGATATCGGTTACAACTTTTTAGAAAAGTGGCTTCTGCGGTATGAAATAGGTCTAGTTTTTAGTCACTGTCCAATATATCATCCATAAGAGACAACGCACGGTGCAACGGCGAGTGTGATTGAGCACGAGTTCCCGCCGCTGGAACTTCAAACAGCATGCGGCTTTATACTAAGCGTGATCGATTTCCATGCACGGCTGTCGTGACAACAAAAAGGTTTGTGTCGTGGAAATCTACGATTGAGTTTAAATGCACCTATTAAGTAATCCGTTTTAAACTGTTTCATTTCAATGGGAGCGGTTAGACGAACGATCTGGATCTCAGATCCATAGAAGCCATACCTAGAGTAAACCGTAGAATATGAGGGATATGACCAATCATCGTCGTGGATCCGACGATCTAGACCATCCGTCTAACCGCCCCCACTGGCACCGGTTACTCACACAATCTGGAACGACGATACAAGCCCTTCTACACAGTTGACAGTAGGAACCTTCTCTGTCCACTGGAAGCTCCTGACTGTCGAAAAGTCTGTAATGTACTGTCGACCGTGTATCTTTCTATATAGAAGGACGACCATACCGGATCGTGGTGAATATCGACTGTGTAACGTTTATTGTCACGTATCGCATACGTTAGGCCGATGACTTCAAAAATCAACTTTATCATCCTTTCAGATCGATCGATCAACAAGTAGCCAGAGTCCAACTAATTTATATTTATATCTAAAATGCGATAGAAAAAGATAGGGATTAAAAAGTGGCAACACCGTAGTGTCGTCCCGTTTTCATATATTGATTTGAAAGGCCACTACGATGATGCCACTTTTAAATTGCACCTTTTTCTGCCGCTCTGTATTTTGATGGCACAGACTGTAAAAGTACAGAAATCGTCATGATTTCATAAAAAAATACAAGAACACTTGCGCAGTCTGTATCATCATCATCGATACAAAGTTAATTACAAACTTAGCTGGATCTGATTCTACTAATCGTGGTAAACGAAGGAAATTGCCAGCCATAATACATTCGGTCATAATCGCCAGATCTGCCAATAAATTGGTCTGACGGTTGCCCGGTGGACATACCCACTATGAAGGTTGACGGATTGGTACGTTTTTTTTTAATACTACGACGGTGACAAACTAGCATATGGCCCGCCTTGGTAAGCGGTCACCGTAGCCTATGGACGCCTGCAACTCCAGGTGTGTTACATGCGCGTTGCCGACCCTTTAACAAAAAGGATGATTCGCTCTGAGAATCCTCTTGGAGCTCTGGCGACCTTACTCACCAACAGAAACAACACTATGAGTCTAGTGTTATTAAACCGCGGTTTTCTGTAAGGTACTTCCCCAGATGGGCTCTGCTCCAGGTTTGAGCGAGACGGCATTCGTTGTGCTGTGTCCTACCACACTAAACGATATGCTGTGCCCATACCAAAGTGCCGTATATGGCCGGCAATATCCAACAGTAAGAAGAAAGTTACCAGTTCTTCAGGTGTGGCTTCGTCCAACTCAAACGTCTGCCGTTCTACTTCTTCGCCAGCCAGCACTCTCCTATGGTATTCCAGTTCCTTCTTGGCTACATCTGCCAGTTTAATGGCATTTACGCCTCGATGGAGCTTCGTTATTTTCTTTTGCTGAGAGACAATAAAATTGTGCACTTAAAAAGTTCTATACACTGCGATGTGATTGCATTACCTGAGTTTTTTCAAATAAAATCCCGAAACTCAATTCTTCCAGATCTGAACTTGCTTCGGCTTATTTGAATCAGAATCACGAGCTGATGTAATCCTGACTCTAATAAAATGGCCCAGAATTTCCATATAAAATTGAAATTTCCTAAAACGCCACGCTCATAGTAAGTTAATTAAGTGAAAGAGTAAAAACACTAAAACGTAAAAAGGGATCTTCTTGGGGCATTTTTTTATCCAAGATCGATTCAGCTCGTGATTCTGATTTTAATCCAAGCAAGTCCAGATTTGGAAGAATCAGGATTTCGGGATTTTTTGATCAACGCTCATCTACGATTATATTTGTATTGTAATTGTATTTGATTAAAGCAAAATTTTAAGCCATTATTATTTTTTGTTTTGAAAGGACTACGAACGATATTCTGTTTCTCTGTCACACTTGTATTTAATACGCAAGTGCAACAGAGATGCAGCACTTCGTTCGCGGTTCTCACTAGACCCTCAGTTTTATGATAAGTGTTAATTACAGAAAAAATATTAAGAACCGTTGGACTACAGATGTACTGAATCCTCGTATTTTGTTGGAACTGTTCATTTTTATTCTTATCTTGCTTTCTTAACTAGCTTACGATGGGTACTAAAAGCTTGTTGACGAAGATGTATAAATTCCGCCATTTTTGCCAATATTTATTACATACTTATGTATATAATATATATATAAGTACAGATATACAATATATTATATTGTATATCTGTACGGAATCTCTAGTATGAGTCTCAAGGTACTGATACACATGCTCATTAGCAAGCGGGGAAGTGGGAGGGGCCCCGCTCCCAAGCCCTTTTGCTATTAAGCATGCTTATTAGCATGCTAATAAGCACAAAGCATGCTAGTAATGAGCATGTGTAACAGTAGCTTCATTCGATAAACTATCGTGATAGCGCCTGTACATTCTCGGCTGAAGGTTTTGGCCAAATGCCTCTGGCGAATGCAACCTCTATACGCAAATGTTCTCTGGTCAGAGCCTCGCCCGAGGTTCTCGAATGAGTGTGTCCAGTGTGCGTGTGCGTACCGTGAGTTGCATTCGATTGCGACTGCGGAATTCATGCGGTAATCACACAGGGGTTTCATTCGCCCGAGAGTGAACAGGAGCTATCAGACAAGCGTACTCGGGTTTCTATATACTCTAAGCAGAAAACTTGAAAAATGCGCAGATAAAATTTGGAATTTTTAAAATCAGCGGCAACACGCGGTGTTCATATGATACTGAACTTTTTACTTTTTTTGACAGAAGGTTAACCTACATGTATGAAAATATACATTGGTTCGCTCTTTCCTCTAAATCGTTTCAAGGCGTCAATTTCATCAGCCGGAACCTGAAATCCACAAAACATATCCATTATAATATACAGGGAAAAAATAAAAAAGACCATTCAAAGTTTACGTGACACTTCATCCGTGGTCATCCATAACCGACTGATGCCATTGGTGATGGGGGTACGTTTTGTCGTATTTGGCGTTGTCGCGTCCCACGTCAATAAGGTCCCACCGAGACCACTTTTTTGCCTCGGCCGAGACCGAGATTTTATAATAAATATGAAATAACGCGCATTTTCCACAAAAAAACATGTAATAATCAAGATGAAACTGTTGTTTAATATTATGTTGTTGTTTGTTTAAATGATAGCCATCACTAAAATACTACATTCACAGCTAAACTTTGAGAAAAACAGTTAACACTTACATTACGTACGATGACACGATACTTTATAATGGATTAAAATACTTGAGTACCCACCAAAATCGCAAGAAGTGGCAAGATGGACGGTTCGGCCAAAAGGGGCCGAGGTTCTCTTTTGGCCGAGAGCCGGGACCGAGATGTCGGCTCGAGTTTTGACCGAGATTGCCGAAACCTATACCGAGACCGAGATCTCGGTCGGACCTTACATGTCAATCTGGTGAAATGGCGGACCCGTTTTGGCCTCTTTTGTCACTCGAGGTACATACACTTGCTGGTCTTATCTCGATTTAGTTCTGTGGTTGACTTACTTTAAGGAGTACCATCTTGCCGTCACTCCAGTCCAGTTTGATCTTAGCGAACAAATGGTCCAGAGCTGTGCACGACCCACTGAATTCATTGTAGATTTCTGCGCCTAGTCAATAATACATTTTTATAGCTTGCTGTAAGTACCGTCTTTTAAATTAAGTTAGAAACAATGGGTGCTACCGTATTATCGCTCACCAGGCGGCGCCACTCGTGCGTGGATCCTGTCCATGAGAGAATTGACAAAGTGACGTTTGAAATGTTACGTAAACGTTCCATTAGCGCCCCTAGCGGAAAATCGACTCGCGGTAATCCTCATTGGTTTAATAGAAAGCCAAACTCGCATACCTACTAACTACCTATACCTATATGCCTGCAAACGAGTGATACAATCTGTTGATACATGAGGCTGACAACAAATTTCGACTTCGAGATGAAGTTGCAACTAAAAGTCTGTACGGAGCCCTCGGTGCGCGAATCCGACTCGCACTTGACCGGTTTTTATTAAACTATTTGGGAATAAGGCGCATTCCCAGCTAACGCGACAATCGCGAAAACGTGACACATCACATCCTTACCCTGCCTATACTTATAAAAATCTTCTTCTTCTTTATGTGCCATCTCCGTCACGGAGGTCGGCGACCATTTGCTTATATGTCGATCTATGTGTAGTCATGCGAATTAGTTTTTCCGTGCTTCCGGTCTCCAACCAGTCTCTTATATTCTTCGTCCAAGATGTCCTTCTTCTTCCCCGACCTCTTTTTCCCTGAATTTTACCTTCAATTATTACTTTCAGCAATTCGTATTTATTATTTCGAAATATATGCCCAAAATATGATGCTTTCTTCTTTTTAATGGTATTAACTACCTCCATTTCCTTTTTCATTCTTAGCAAAACGTTTATATTCGATACCCTGTCAGTCCATTTAATTTTTAGCATTCTTCGATATATCCACATTTCAAAAGCACTTAGTCTATCAATTTAATTCTGGTTTAATGTCCAACTTTCAGAACCGTACATGAGAATGGGTAGAATATAACATTTGACCAATCGCCATCTCAGTCCTAAGTTGATTATCCTGTTGGTTAACAGTTTCTTCATACTCTGAAATGTGCTTTTGGCCATTCCAATTCTAGTCCCCAACAACCAAGATAGTTATATTTATTAACTCTTTCCAATGTTGTGGGTCCCAGTTGTAAAGTTTCGCTTGTTATGGGACTTTTACTGACAACCATGAATTTTGTCCTTTTATAGTTGATATTTAGGCCATATTCTAAAAGTGTTTCATTTAGTCTATTGAGCATAACTTGTAGATCGTCGAGGTTCTCAGCCAACAGTACGGTGTCATCGGCATAGCGTATGTTCTGTATCAGCTTACCATTCACCCGAATACCCACGTTAAGATTTTCAAACGCCTTTTTAAAGATAGTTTCTGAGTAGAGATTAAATAGACAAGGTGATAGAATGCAGCCCTGCCTGACGCCTTTTTCAATTGGTATTTCCTTTGTCATCCTATTATTAACTTTAACGGTTGCTTTTTGATTCCAATATAAATTTTCAATAAATTTAATGTCTTTTCCATCCAGATCAATAGATTTTAAAATATCCAACAATGTATCATATATGCTTCACATTGTAACAAAAAAATCTTACCGCTTCCTAATACCCTCGAATGTCGTTTAATAACATTTCACATACGTATACACACCCTAGATATTCAAAACAACACTCCTATGGTCAGTCGGGTAAGAAACGCCTGTTCTTAAAAGCATAATTCGTATAACAAAATAAGTACAGTCGGCATAAAAGAGCAAGTTGCTGAAGTAGATCTGAGCACAGCTTATTGTTACAACAGGTTAGGTACAACGGTACACCACAACAAAAGTACCTATGGATGTGATTTGAAACACCTCACCCGCTCAGATAGGCACTTCTGCTGTTGACTGTACCGGCCTTAAAAAATGCGTCCCCTGGGTTAGTTGCTAATGCGAGTAAGCAATTTAATTACACGGCGCGATCCGTCAGGGCCAATCAGAGGCATCGGCCTGTGTAATAGACGTAAGGAAACCTAGGGAGTCGAGGGAGGGGTAAGGTACTCCGATAATCGGATCGGATAACAGGGGGTTAACCGTTTATAAAGTATAGGATTTGACAGCTAACTTGGGGTTAGTTGGCTAACTCTGGTTGGCGCAAATGACCCTAAGTGTAAGAGTGTAACTACTTACAAATAAGGCTTTCGTAATGTTTTTTCAGGATGTAATAAAACTCTCTATCGCAGCTCACATTAACGAACAATTCGATTTTCTTTTTAGCCATAGTTATAAATCCACTATGACAAATAAATTTTAAATCGTATTGGTCACGATTTGTGACTTTGTAGATGTCTGTAACTGGTATTTCAAGTTACAAGTACTTACTCCTTACAAAAATAAGTAGTAGGTACATACAGTAAAGTGAGTGTTGGTGGCTGTCACGTGATTCTACCCTGCCTAGCTGGGGGAAACCCAGGGAGGATCCGGGAGAATAAAATAAAATAAAATGCTACAAAGTATAATAAACGCACCTATAATGGACGGCGTATGAGTAATGAGACGCTAAATGAAAAAATCTTTATACTTTTTTGTATCATTTAGTATTATATTTTTTTGGCGAGCCATGCGTGCCATTAACCGAGAAAAGGCTAGAAAGAAGAACAATAAAATTAGTAGTAAATAAATATACACAAAAAAGGGGATAAAACAAACAAAAGTAAGGAATAAAACAATCACACAAAACAAACTTTTATCCCTGGTTTTTATAGGATTGCGTCGGCAACATGCATTAAAAACCCCTGTACTTCTTTGTCGTTTATTGATATGGTTAATTTCTAAGTGAATGTGTATGGCGTTAGTGCCTATATAGACACAGGACCCACGCATGAGTGGCGCCGCCTGGTGAGCGACAATACGGTAGCTCCGGTAGCTCCCATTCCGGACGTGTCTGGCGACCCTAATATCGATACATGAATAATCGAATTGAATACTTTTATTACAATGGCAACATTGTGACAGGCGGCCATATTGGATTTTCTTAGTGTTTCGGAAATTACTGTCTGCAATGGAGTCATATTTTTGCTTATCAAATTCTGATTCTATTTTCTTTGGGAATTCGCCAAAATTATGTCATTTCTTCATCGTTTCTCAATCCGGTCGTTGTCATAGTAGAAAAGCGTCGAACGTTTGACAAAATCCGCTAGTGACTATCGTTAAATTCAGTGTCGACCCTGGAGACATCTTGTGATAAAAAGCATTGCGGCGAGTCATTTCGCTGTCTCTGATTTTGTCTTCACGTGAAACGAGTAACAAAATTAGATTGGTGCTATTTAGTGGCCGCAATCATGGAGGAGTCGTGGGGTAAGTATCGGAGAATGCGTTGATTTATTGATTTTTGCTGTAGTAGTACGATGGTTTCATTGTGTGGTTAATTGCAGATGCGGAAAATTTCGAACCAAAATTGCCGACCACGTTGACATCTTCGAATAAATGGGAGGGCGAGGACGAGGAAGACACCGTCAAGGTAACGGTTGACTCTGCCAAATTGTTTATAGTGACGCAAAAGTTGTGTTTCTGCTCGTTTTTCTAGAGAATTTCGTGTATAACCTCAATATGGTTGCTTACGTGTTTGGTCTGGGGGTTTGCAGGAGAGTTGGGAGGACGAGGAAGAGGAAAAGAAGGACGAAGAGAAGTTGCCGCCGCCGCCACCTAAGCCCAAGAAGAAAATTGCCGACAAAATTGCTGAAAAAGAGGTGAGTGGCCTCTTACCTTATTGCCCATTCAAGGTCCATATGGTCACTGCTTGTGGTTTAAATGTAAATTTTCTGCATCTATAGCCTATAGTTTATTTCTAACTATGACTATAAAGTGATCAAACCAGAAATATGACATCATAGTTAAGGTGTAAACTTTTATAGAAAAATGGGAAAAATTACTTCTAAACCTATAACTCTACTTATTGACAATGATGATGTTGACCAGACATATTGTAGTTTATGCTCTCACATACCTACTACCTACTGTTCAGATTCAGAACACAATTAAAATCTATGAGTACCTACTAACCATTCATGACTTTTTTAAATCCACCATGAATTTTAATGAGTATCATCTTTTAACCGCAATAGAACTAGGTAAGCAGTTGAAATAATGTTTAGTTTGGCTTTCATAGAAGAGCTGGGATGGTTGGAGTAGGGCTACCTTGTTACCACGCAAAAAAGGCACATTGGATGTCGAGTTGCGGAAAAAGCCCAGAAAAACTAACTAACTAATGTTTAGTTGTTAGTTTTAGTCCTTTTTATATATTATACGAGGGAAGTAAATTCAAAATCCAAAAATGTATTCTGCAAGTAGACCTTAGGGCACTTTTATAAGTCAATAAGCATTAAATTAAAGCATTTGCATGTACAGTCAGCTGCAGATTAAAGTGACCCCCCTGCATACATTCTACATACACTATGGGGGTCACTTAGCAGCTGACCAAACAAACATTTACAATTTATATAACTAGCTATTGCCCGCAGCTTCACTTGCGTTAGAAAGAGACAAAAAGTAGCCTAAGTCACTCTCCATTCCTTCAACTATCACCACTTAAAAAATCACGTCAAATTGTTGCTTCAAAAAAAAATAGAGTGACTTTCTATTAAGTAGTAACTAGTTATAGTATTCTGACCTGACCTAGTATTTGAGGTGTACTTTCTCTAACAGTTAAATAATCATTGTATAATGTTATTAATGTTGATCAGTGTTATTTAACATATTTATATATAGCACAGCCTTTCAGTTGTTGAGTTGAGGCTAACGTAAGCCTTCTACAGTAGAATGATTATTATTAGTAGTTGTAGTAAAACACTTTTTTGTACAAAAACAAAAACTGGATAAATAATATTTAGTTTGTACAAAGGTGAATAACCTTTTAAGGGATCTCTTCCAGTTAACCTTTCCGTAATTGGGGGAGTGATGGTGATGGCAGACAGTCAGATATGTATACATACTACACAAAACAGTATAAAATGAAAACATAAAAGTTCCTATTGCATAATTACACCTACCTATATTCCTAACATGTATAAACAACAAAAAATTTTTGATTCAAAAAAGATGAATTGGTGATTCAAAAAATATGAAAAGACCTTTGGTGAATGAACTATTTTTTGTTGTTATTGTGTTCTGTCAGCGAGGCGAGGTGACAAATGCAACACAGTTGTTAGAAGAAATATAAAAATCATTTTATGTGAATCTTAATGCCAAAATCACGTTTTACCGTGATTTAAAAATTAATGCAGGACACTGGAAACATGGCAACTAGCGACTAGAAATAATTGATTGATATTGATTAAGAATGATAAGAAAGCATTAAGTTTTAACAAGTTTTTTAAATTATAAATTGAAAGAGTCATAATCAAATAGAAATCATATACTACAGAAAAAGTGACCAAGACCCCTGGTGAGCAGGGCTGGAATAATAAATGAAAAAAATCTTATGAATTAAATCAATTTGAGTTTGAATTAAATCATTTATTATTTATAATAACAATCGTGAAGTTTTTTTAAATTGTAATTTATGTTTGTGGTTTGTTTCTTAGGCTCAAATTTGCAAAACTTTGCAACTTGATAGTTTTTACCTAAACTCTATTAGTAAATATTGTTTAAATTCATTATCCGATATCTGGCCAGATATTCGCTACTATCTGATATTTCGGCTGGATAGCAAAAATAAGACCGGATAGGCTAGGTACCGAATAGTGACTGGAAAAATGTTGAATCTCTACTCACAACACTATAATTCCGGGAGTTCCGTCCGCTCGCCCGTCTTGTGTGGACGTGCATTTTGCGAGTAACTGGCTTTTGCCGAAATTGTTTCTCATTAATTCGTGATTGGTTAAATTTTGGATTTTGGTTTTCTTGTTACTCTTGAAGTGATCATATGGAGAGACTCCGCCTAGTGGGCGGTCCTAGAGTGAGATAGTGTTTTTTTCATCAGTTCGTCGTATGAGGTGGCTTGGGAGGCGGTCCTTACTTTTTGCATTTTTTTGCGAGGATCGAACCCGCGCCGGCCACGCAGCAGCCGCTGTTACTACGGCTGAGCCACGGATGCATGTTCTCGCCGCGGCGAACTCTTGCACGACTTAGCGCTGGTGACGTCATCCCACACTGCATCGGCTACGAAACGCTACGCTGCATCTGCTACGCTACACCTGCTACGACTGCTCAAGCTACGTCGCGCTGTTAGGCCGTTGCTGCGTCTCGCTACTTTAACTGCTGTGGGACAAGCAAACAAATATGGATTCGCTCTTAAATAGTAGCTTGCAATGTGGTTGCTGCCTACAAGCACTGATTGTTGGGGAGCAGTATCTGGAGTGCATGGTCGAGACATGTGGGAAGCTCTACCATTACGACTGTCATGGGAAAGTACTGTCTGAAACCGATAAAGCCACCTGGGTCTGTCCCGAATGTATCTGTACAGCCAAAAAGGCAGGCCCCAACTGCGATACACCTGTAGGAACCCCAGCATGCTTGAAGAATGTGACGCTGCGCAGACCCTCCTCGGATCAGGGTTCTTTTTCACCGCTGTCCCCGCGCGTCCGGCAGCTTCCGCTGTCCCTGCGGGCCTCACCTGCTCCATCGTCCCTGCCGTCCCTGTGTGTCTCGCCGGCTCCCGCGCCCCGGCGTGCCTCGCCGGATTCATCGCCGCAGACGCCTTCAGCTCCACCATCTCTGCCCACCCAGCCATCTCCACCGGTTGAGTCGGCCTTACGGATTCAACGTGCTTCAGAGGGGAATATATCGACTGAGATGTCCTCCAGTTTGGATGCCCACCTACTGCGGGAGCAGATAACTTCTTTGTCAGAGCGACTGGCTGATGCACTTTCCATAATTGACCGGTATCACGCTGCTCTCACCACTTGCACGAACAAGGTGGAAGTGGTGGGCGCAAGACTGCAGGAAATTGAGCATTTACTTCGATCTACTTATTTACCAAGTGTGGCGGGACCGACACTACCTTGTCCTTATAATATGGCTCTAAAGTCTGGCCTGTCCAAAGCTGTGTGTGACTCTGCGCCCGATGCCCCTGTAGATACAAGTGATAACCAGGAGAGAAATAATGATCAACCTGGCGACGTTTTCACTGAAGGTGAGACAATTGGAGACGTGGAGCCTTTAGATGGGACATCCCTGAATAACAACGCATCGGAGATATACACTGAGATACGTGACTTGCGTCAGCCTGACAGGGGGCTTCAAGTGGCTATGGAGTGCGGCGTGGGGGAGCGACGTGTGGAAGGCCCTCATCAGAAATCTAACGCAGGAGCTCGGAAAATGAGACGAGAGACTTCTATACGCTGCACTGGTGGCCCTAATATTACCTCCCTTAGGGCAGTGGAGCAACGTAGATATATCCATCTGTGGAACATGGAGTCTGGTGCTGACGAAGTCAGAGAGTATCTGAAAACATTATGCAATAATGCCAAGTGTTCAGTGGAAGAACTAAAGTCCAGAGGAGACTACAAGTCATTCAAACTGTGTGTCCCAGCTGTGTACCTTGAAAGATGCCTCTCTGCTGACGCTTGGCCGGAGAACGCTAGGGTCAAAACGTGGTTATTTCGAAAACCTGGTGCAAAGACCCTGCAGGAGGAAAAAATATAGTCTCCCAGATGGCCCGTCCCTAAGTGTCTCTTATCAAAATGTGCGAGGGCTTAACACGAAGCTGAAATCCTTTAGAAATGCTACGTTAACACTTGATTGCGATATCATTGGTGTAACTGAAACCTGGTTGTCTGATGCGGTTGAAGATTCTGAATTAGTCGGGACTGACTGGAACGTGTTGCGCCGTGATCGCCCAGCTGGACGTCAAGGAGGCGGAGTTCTTTTGATGGCGCGGCCAGGTCTTGCTATGCGCCGCAGAACCGATCTTGAGACGTCTGACTGTGAAGACCTGTGGGCGTCTTTCTCGCTTGAACAACATGTGTTCCACGTCTGCGTTGTGTATATTCCACCAAAAGCTTCTGACGTCACTTACATGAACTTCTTCCAAAAAGTGGAATCCATTATTGACTCCATAAAAGGTGTTGTGTTAATTGTTGGGGACTTAAATTTAAACCCAAAATATTCTTCGGCAAATATCCTAAATTACTATTGTTATTTTACAACTGTTTGCGATCTAAAGGAGATGAATGTAGTGGTAAATTTGTTTGGAGGAATGCTAGATGTGGTGCTGGTGCGGGGTGTTTCAGATGGAGTAAAAGTTACTGAAATGGATGCAGGTGGTCTAGTACCACGGCGGGATGCATATCACCCCCCGCTGGAAATATTAGTCCCGCTTACAAACTTGGGACACATCCCTCTATTCGTAGACCCTAGTAATGTTGACCTGAGCCGGGACTGGAATTTTACAAAGGGCGACTATTTGCTTTTGTACCAGTTGTTCTCTGAGGTGTCTTGGAGTAAAGTTCTGGGATGTCATCACGTTGATACGGCGGTGAAACACTTCTATGCAGTAGTTTATGAAATCTTTGATATGTGCATCCCCAAGAAAACTAGGTTAAATAAACCTTCCAGGCGGTATCCGGTATGGTTTACGTATGATATTATTCGTGACATTAGGCGGAAAGCTGCATTACATCGGGACTGGAAGCGTACCGGTGAAAATTCTATATATAACGCTTTCTCCTGTGCTAGGGCAAACATTAAAACCCGTGTGACGCTTGCATATGACAACTATGTCAGCCAGTTACAAATAAGGATTAAGTCAAATCCTCGTGCATTCTGGCAACATATTGGAAATCTGAAAGCCAAAGGGGGTTTCGAGTCGCTGGTCACTTACGACGGAAAGGAATTTAAAAATAAGGATGCTGCTCAGGCTTTCGCCGATTTCTTTTCATCCGTTTTCCTGCCGAATAAACCTGACTTGGACTATCGTAAGATAATGTCTGAGGACCAAAGCCATAATGCCCAATATATTCACGTGGCTCAGATTTCCCTGCTTGATGTTGAAGCCCAGCTAAATCGCTTAAAACCTAGGAGCTCCCCGGGCCCAGACAACCTCCCGGCTTTCATTTTGAAAGGGTGCAAGGAGTGGATTATTACACCCCTGGTACATATCTTTAACTTGGCCTTAGAAACCGGGGAATATCCTAGTCATTGGAAAATCACGAGGGTTAAGCCTATACCGAAGTCGAACAAATCTACCCAGGTCGAAGAACATCGACCTATCGCTATCCTCTCTGCTGTAGCCAAGCTGTTCGAGTCAGTCATGAAGGGTTTGGTGGCTCCGCAAATTAAGCCTTTTCTCTGTGAGTCCCAGCATGGCTTTAGACCTCGGCGCTCTGTTGAAACAAATCTGTTGACTCTGGTGGATTCTATCACAGACCATCTTGACCAAAGCACACAAGTCGACGTCTTGTACTACGACTTTAGAAAAGCCTTTGACCGTGTGGATAATGATGTTCTATTAAGTAAGTTATGCAATTTTGGATTTTCACCAAAGCTGCTACGATTTTTCTCCAGTTATCTGAGTGACAGGCAACAATTTGTACAACATGGCTGTTTCGTCTCGAACCCCTATCAAACTCGCTCCGGCGTCAGTCAGGGGTCTGTTCTGGGTCCGTTGCTGTTTGGGATTATGATTGATGATCTCGCATCAGTCCTCAGGTCGGCTAGATGCTTGCTATATGCCGATGATCTGAAAATTATTTATGGCGTGCAGGAATTATCCGACTGTCTATCTCTGCAAAGGGATGTAGAAAATGTTTACCAATGGAGTATCAGGAATAGACTGGCTTTTAATACTTCTAAGTGTGCGGTCATTACCTTTAGTAAGGCTCGCAGCCCACTCCACTACGAGTATCTGCTGGGAGTAGAAAAAATTGTCCGTGTCAATTCGATACGGGATCTAGGAGTCACCCTAGATACCCGTCTAAATTATCATGAACATATTTACTCCTTGACGCGTGACTGCTATAAGAGACTTGGCTTCGTTATAAGAAATTCCAGAGAATTTAGCGATATCAGTGCCATCAAACTTCTTTATACTGCTCTTGTCAGGAGTAAATTAGAGTCAGCGTCCGTCATCTGGAACCCCTATGAAGCCTCATACATTTTACTTCTGGAGCGAGTTCAAAAGGCTTTTTTACGTTTTCTGTACAAAAAAATGTACGGATACTACCCCTTTCTGTACCCAACCAAATTTTTACTGGGTTCTTTGGGTTTTAACTCCCTCGAAGTGAGACGTAATTTTGCCCTTCTTACTACTTCTTGCGGCATACTTCGCGGGGAGTCTGATTGTGTGGAGCTTGCCACGCAATGGGTAAGACTATACGTCCCTCCTCTGACTAGGATTGATTTTCGACCTCGTGATCGTCCCCTGCTGGCAGTGCCTCACTCTCGAACTGAGTTTCGTAAACAGTCCCCTCTAGTACGTTCCTTGCAACTTCTGAATGGGCTCTTAGCATCAGCACCGGAGTGTGATTTGTTTGCTGGCAGGAATAATTTAGTGCGTGATGAATGTTTGGCGTTTTGTGAAAAGATGGATGTGCGTCCTTCTACTGTTCAATAGTGCTTGCCTATTATTTGCTTTTTCTAAATTATTACCTATTATGTTTAAATTATAAGTTACAATATGTGTACCTACTATGTAGTTTCGCAGTGCCTTAGTTTATTGACTGTTATGCTGTGTAACTAAATTTAACAATAAATAAATAAATAAAAAAAATAATAATGAATTAATATGAAAGTATCATTAGTCTTCTTTTCCAGATAAAAACTGGACTTTAACCCGATTGTAGTGTTTATTTTAATGATAACTCATTAAGGATACTTGTTGCAGTTCAATATTATCACAAAATGATGTTACTCAATGTAACATCATTTTGTAATTACAACTTAAAGGTCTATTATCTGATAATTTAATCATTATTACCGCACTGGCTTTCATAATATTTTTATGTAGTTTTGTAATCAGTGTAATGTGTTATAAATATTAAAACTTAAGTTCATGTATTTTATAATGACTATGTATGCTAAAGAGGAAACATAACTTTAAAGCATGGATAATGGGAGTAAGCTTGTCTAACATTTTCTATACAAAAATATATCACTGACTATGTATGCTAAAGAGGAAACATAACTTTAAAGCATGGATAATGGGAGTAAGCTTGTCTAACATTTTCTATACAAAAATATATCACTGTCTCTCTGAACACTAAACACTTTCACCAACTTTAAATTTGCTGTTCTTTGTTCTTTCTCAAACTTTCAGCTAGTTTGTTCATGACCAGTACCAACTTAATCAACCCTATTTTGCTACCAACATTTAAAATAAGCTATCTTTTATTTCTAGAATATTGTAATAATTAGAAAAATATACACATAAGAAACTTAACATTATTAAATAAAGCTTACTAAATACTCAATATGTGGATGTTTTGAATAAATGGTACCACTTGATTGTTGATAAGCAGTGATCGTTATCAACAAATGAACATGCACTTTTCAATGGTTGGCAGAAAAAAACAAATACATTTGAATACTCCCTTTTGTTCTTAACTATAAAATAAATAATTACCCTTATATGTTTTTACACAATATACAAATTACATTAATTTATGTCACACAAATACAACTTTAATTGAAAATCTCCTTAAAAATCTACTGAAATTACCTTCCTGTGACTTCTGTTAACGTAGAAAGGTTATATTAAACGGTTAACACTCACGTATTTTTATCATAATAGGCGTGACATGTTCGAGTATTAACCGTTGCAATTTAATAACAGTATAATATCACTCACGAAAGCTTAAATTATATGGTAGAAAGGTTATTTTTACATTTAGTTATTACGCTCCACGCGGAAATCGACGTTTTGTGTACGGGTTTTGACTCGATATTCCGCCACAAATACGATAAGCACAATTACTAATAAATCTGTTATCGATTCATCAAACAAGAACCAGAGAAACCAGAACCAATTGGTGACAAAATAAGAACCAATTTAATTTGAGTGACATGCTTACTAAATTTTTGAACAAACTGTAAGCTAGTTTAAAGCCAAGTATTCTACCATGTATATTTGTTTCACAGAGTTCCCTATATTTTTGCACTGTCGCAAGCGCCATGTCCACTGAGGTTAAATTGTATATTTTAGAGAAATGCTTTGACAATAATGCATCAATAATTATCTTCCAGCGTCTGGAACGCGAGAAGGCGGAGCGCCTGGCCGCAGAGAAGGCCGAGGCGGAGATGACGCCCGAACAGAAGCTGGCTGAGAAGCTCAAGAGACAGAAAATGCAAGAGGAATCCGATCTCCGTCTAGCTATGGAGACTTTTGGTAATATTCGTTATCTATGTGGAATAACTAAAGTTGCGTACAGATTACGCGCGGCGCAGGTAGTTTGGTCAACCAGATTGCCAGTGACAGTAGAGTTTTTACCTCACCAGCTCATCCTTTTAAACTAGGAAGGGGAAAGTAATTATATCAAAGTTTTCTTCAAGTTATGACAAGCACATTTCAAATTCTACTCTTTAGTGATGATAGCTTTACTAAAAGGACACCAGATACAGGCATTATCAGTTATAATAACTGCCTGCCTGCTTAATCAATAATGATAGTCCGCCTCTGGCTTGCCTTAACCGGCCGTCGAGGGCTGTGTTCTTCAGGTGCGATGTGGAAACCTAAGTGGCGAGTTGGTTATGTGTTTAAAGTCCAGTAACACCTTTCTACCCCAGCCATCATACCGATGTTGCCCTTCAGCCATTTTTTACGTCGCTTTTTGTGGGGGCCCATCTTATGTGGGCGAGTCACCGTCTATCGGAAATAAAATTGCATACCATTTTATTAGGCAGGCGCCCGGTTTTATACTCAATAACATAACCCAGTAGTTAGTCCATCACTTTCACATAGAATAGCCCAGAACTCAGTGTATTTGAGATCCCATTACCTCTCAATAGTCCTAACACCCTGACTAGGTGCTGCCTCTGCGTGCGTCCCATGACTCGGGCAGGTGCGACATCCGCTCGGTGTACACCCTACATTTCATTAAATTGTCGAAAGGGTCTCTGCGTGTTGGCTCCGGCTCCGCGTAGCCCCCCTAAGGTTCGGAATACCATTGTTCCGTGATGGGAAAGTCATACATAATAATAATATTCGTTGGGCATTTTGATTTTTTGACACGCAATTATAAAGTTTAGGTCATACTCTATCCAAAAACTATAAATAGTGTATACCCATCTCTAGTGTTTTTTTTCTTAAACAGCACTTCAAATTGCTCTGAATATCGCTATAAGTAAAATATACGACGTAATAAATGTAGCGGCAGTCCAGCTCGAGAGCTCGTAGAGAGAGGTCATGTCGCTCCGCGCTTTGACATTATTTACAAAGATGGGAGACAGAGTACAGAGGAACGCGTAAGTAGTGGATATCAAGATATTGGGTGGCTGAGTAGCCCTTTCGCCCCACAATTTTTATTTACAGTCACAAATACTTTTTTCAAATGATTTTGCACCAAAAACTAATTCGGTATTTAGTTATTGTAACTCTTTAATTCTGAAAAGTTTATGAACTACTTTTTAAATACTTCAGGAATCACAGAGAGCGGCGCCGGAAAGATAGACGGCTTCAATCCGACCAGCAAGGAGGAGTTTATTGAGTTTGCCGAGCTGCTAGTCAAGAAGATCACAATGTACAAGGCCAGTGAGGAGTTCCCGGAGTTTGCTGATGAACTTATTAAGAATATTGTTGTTCAAAGTGAGTATCTACACATTTGTTTATTAATTAATTTTTATAACGTCGGCAAAATCCACTATGGATTTTCATTACTTTTCACAGTCACAGCTGAGGCGTATTTCTGAGAGAACTCAAATTTGAAATGCACTTGCATGGTTACTTAGGTGTTTTCCTAAGTAACTTAAGCATTTGGTTACTAAAACCATTAATTTGGTGAAGTGAACCTGATGGGACGCCATAATATGATGGCGTGGAACTGCTTACCAGTGGAGGGGCGTTCTTACAACTCTACTCCTGCTGGGTTCCGTTGCGTGAGCCAAAGTAGCACGTTTTAATAACATGTCAAAGAAACAGGCTAAATCCGCTCTGGCTTGCTCAAAGATCATTTTAATAATCACCACTGCTTTCTGCCTCATAATCAGAGGTCGGCAGGGGTGAGCTACTTTCCTTATAATATGACGTACGTCATGTCAAATAATAAGGAAAATAGCTCACCCCCGCCGACCTCTGCTCATAATATTGAATTTAACTCAGTTTTCTACTGAGAGAACTGGATGGCCAGAAAACAAAACTGCTTCGAAACATTTTTTTTTCTTAAAAAATATTACAAGTTTTCAATGGTTTATTTAAATTTTCAGTGTCGTCCCTGGACATAAAGAGGATAAAGCTGACGGTGGACAACCTGTACATCGAGAAGCAGAAAGCCGAGAAGAATGATAAGGGCAAGAAGCCCACCAAGGGCAAGGGCAAAGCGAAATTAAAAGTTGAAGGGGACAATGTAAGTGTTGATACTCTAGTTTGTAAGATTTGTTTTTTAGTAACTTTCAATGCTAAGAACTCGTCGTGCCCGTAGCGCCATTTCCAATGGTTAATAACGATATAGGCCATTTATTCCAAAGATGTTCCCCCTAGTTTATTATACTCAGAATCGCGAGCTCTTTTGATCCTTATAGGAGAAAATACATAAAACCTGTCCCAAAATTTCTAAGCGATGCTCTTATGGAATAAGAGACAATGTCCTAATGTGTACTTTTTAATATTGCTGTCAGTCATACCACTCACAGATTGAAGTGCTGGAGTAGAATAGTACATTACCTAACCAGTGTGGTAAAACAAAGAAAGGCCGAGATCGCAGATGTTTGCGACCCGAGCTGCAAGCGAGGGACGTAAATATGCGATCAAGGGCTTTATTACCTCACGTGTTAGGTACATCATTTTATGCCTACACTTGGGCAGAAATCGGCTTTTTCCGTACGCGTAGCGTGCGGAAAAAGACACTTTGTGGCCAGGTGTGGCATAAAAGTTTTTTAAAGCAGTTAAAGATTGTGTAAAATGATGATAACCCCACGACGGTCTTCTGATTAACACCTGATGAAGATCGTGCTTCTAACCCAATCTCTGATTACACAATTAAATACTTTGTTAATAACTAAAACTTGTATTAGGATTATAAATAGAAAGAGATGTCATACACTACAGAAAAAGTGACCAAGGTGAGCAGGGCTGGAATCGAACCTGCGACCTCCTGCTTTACAATTGTATTGTATTAGGACTTAATTTAGGCCATAGAGCCGTATTGATTTATGAAGCTTTAAAAAAAACCTTTTTAGGCAAACCATGAAATGACATGACACTAGTTGGGATTTCATAATCGGATTTCAGATAAATCTTTTGTATTTTTATGGCGTTATCCTATTCTAGAGTTTTGCAATGATGAGTAATGTACGCCCAAATCCATACTAAAATTATAAATGCGAAAGTAACTGGCTGTCTGTTACCTCTTCACGCGTCGCTAATACCACTGAACGGGTTAGGATTAACGAAGTAAACTCGGTACGGGGATAGATTTGACTCCTAGGAAAAGGATGTAGGATAGGTTTTGTTCTCTACGCAAATGAGGCCGCGGGCAAAAGCTAATGTTATAACTAATAATTATTTTCCTTATTCCAGGCACACCTCAACCAGTACGACGCCTACGGCAACTACGATGATGACTACGATGATTTCATGTAAACGTATACTAAAGCTAGTATTACATGATATGTTTTTTAAGGGCCGATCGGTCGCCTCGCCCCATGTAAACGACGATAGGGAGTCGAGGGAGGGGCAGGCGATAATCGGCGCCTAAGAACGTGTCATGTAATACTAGGTTACGCATGACACCCGGCCTTGCGTTCCTATTAGTACGAGCGTAGGCGAGTTTCTGACGTCACCGCGACTACGATTTCTACTGACTAGGGGCTGTTGTATGACATTGAAATTGTTTTACAACAAGTGGAAATGCCGGAGTGCTTACCGGAGTCAAAGTTTGATGCCATATGCAGTAGTTAGGTTTCATTTGTTTAAATTGCAGTAGTCTAAACGCGCACTGCCTTTTTAAATAAGGAACAGCTAAATGAGGTTTGCCTTGTGACGCAGCTCATTTGCCGTGTTTTACACATGATCTGAATCCGGCTATGGAGCAATGTGGCAACGTGTGTCTTGCTCTAGCAACTAAGTGAAAGTAGGACGGCGATAGTTGACATTGGCCTTACACCATGGTTCGTAGGAATCGTACTAGTTTGTACGAGCCTAAGACTCGCCTGTCTTCGTAAACTAATTGGAATGCAATATAAAACGAATCCCTCTCTCACGGCTTAGAACATAGGGGCCACTTTCGCTTGTGTTGTATTTTTGTTCCACTTCGAGATATTTTCACGTCATTATTTATTGTATTGTCATGAAAATGTGCTCTTGTATATAAGTCGTTATTTTAACTCACAATAAATTATAGTTTTAATTATTTTTATGGCCGTCAGGTATCTAAATTGGTAGCCTAACCATTATTTTACATATTGTAATATAATATATAGTCGTTTCATTCAACGGTTATGGTCCGATGTTATGTTATATAGGTATTAAATTTTTTAATGTGATATAATTCGGTTTCATTTCATATCCAAATTCCCTCTAAACGTCCTTGGCTGTGAGTTCTAATGTCCGTAATGATTTAAGTTGAGAAAAAAAATCTAAATAGAGTTATTTTTCCATGCCAAATAGTGACGTGGAAATGCCCTAGGTAAAGCATATAAAAAGGAATCTGGTAAAGAGGGCATGAGTGAGAGGCTAAGATAAAACTGCCTTTATATCATGCCGATTTTGCATTTTTAATCAGTTTGCCCCATTTACATCTCGGTCCTTGTTATGTCCTCTCAAGGTAGAGGAAAGCACACATTTACCCACAGAACTAATGTGACAATGAATGCTTGACAAACATAGATTTATTAAAAGAACAAGTACGTCAAAAGAGTGGATCAGAATGACATTAGCGAATTCGCAATAATGTATACAATACAAACGTTAATTGTTTTGCGTACGAAAAAGAGCTTACTGATGTAAGCATTAAGTGTCAAATTCATACACAGTTTATACGCACTTTGGCTGGCTTGTTTGGCACTTAACGAAACGTCACGTTCTAAACAAGACTATATGAAATAAATTAATAGAAAAAAAGCTTTTATTTAAATGCTCTAAAAAGAAAAAAAAATCCTTAAAAATGTTAACTATCAACTTATAACCTCCATTATATACAATTTATATGATCATAAAAGCTTGTGTCACGATTTGTAAACAAACTAGCTAGTACCAATTTAATTATGTAAATTGATCTGCTAAGTTTATTATATTTTTAATTTAAATTTACTTAAATACTGATAGGTAATTAAACCTCGCGACAAGCTGGTGGCAATGGCATATTAATGATTTGTGCGATGAGCAATTAATTACTTAGTCTTAAGGCTCAGGAATTGTAAAAACACACGAATTTAATTAATTGGCTTTTTATTGGTGTTTATTCACATTACATTACTTAACATCAATAAAGTCGGGTCTAAGATTACGCGCAGCACGTAGGTATGTTCTAGGGCTTCCAATACCGGTATTTTTTGTATGGGCGATCCCGGGATCCCGGTATTGCCCATACAAAAAATACCGGTATTGGAAGCCCTAGTATGTTCACAGCAGCCGCGCGCAATGTGGACATTTGCGTCGCTAGGCAGCTCAATCATTGCTGCAATTGGACATGTCGCCCATAATCTGGACCCGGAATCATAAGCAGACCCCGTTATCAGTGGTTAACTCATTGAAACCAAGGGTTGGCAAAACTACCTATCCAAAAATCGCCTTCGGTACATAACTTCGCCTTAACAAATGTTTAATAATCAATCGTAAAATTCAAGTACAATTATATTTCAGTGGAAATAAGTACCCTATATGTATAACCTAAACAAAGGCGAAATAAGGACGGTTTTAAAACTGCATGTTTCACTACATCTAACTAGAAATATATTATTTCTAATGTGTTTTACATATAATACAATTTTAATATTTTACTAAGGCGAAGTTATGTACAACAGGCGAATTAAAGATTTCAGACTTCAAGTAATTTTGGCAACCCTCGTTTCAATAAATTTTCACCACTGATAACAGGGTCTGATCATAAGTAACATGATTATTCATATAATCAGAATTAATGGGTTTTTCAGATACATAATATTAAAGGATTTATTTGAAAAATAAATGTAATACCTATTATTAGATTAGGTGTCGTCACTACATCTAGCTGATTCGTTTTATGTAAAATGATTGATGTTGTGTGTGTTAACACCATTATAAACATACATATTATTATTGTTAACCATCATTTGAATTTTTCTTTAATTTGTTTTTTTTTTAATTTGTAAGCTTTACTGACAACTGAGTCTTTAGTTACCTGTAAAATTGCAAAGGGCAACTCAGGGATCCGATTCTCACATGCAAACTCCATAATTGAGAATAACTCTTCTGAAGAAACGGTCTCCGCTATCTTCCTAATGCAGTGTTTTTCAAGATCTTCTATAAGGTAGCGCCTGGCAAGCAGCAGTAGTGAACACAGCTCATCAACATCATCTTTGTCCACCATGCCAAAGTATAGGTAATCTTTTAACAGTTGAAGGGTCTGCAAGGTGACTCCCTGAATATTTATTTGTCCTTCCACAGTCTCTTTCCACTCACCTTTCAGCATTGCTTTAAACACATCACTGTGAGCAGCAAGACATGCTTTGTGTACAGCCACAGACCCATCAGTAGTAGAGAGAGAGAAGTCAGTAAAGTCCGAGTCAAAATATAATTTTGGTGAAAGAATGATGTCCGTTTGCACCTCATATACAATTACAAGGAAATCTACAAGAATGTAACAAAGCCAAGGAATTGTTTTCTTCCCTGCTGTTGGTTTTAAAGTTCCCATGACTTCCCACTCTGACCACATTTTAAGAGTGTCAATACTAGTCTGAGAATATTTTAATGATTCACTTGTTATGTTTGTTTTAATTGGATAACTCTTTCCATTGTCAATGTTTGCCACTGAAAATTGGAAAGTCACTTCTGGTTCATCACTATCCTTACATTTTTTGACATCCCATTTAAAACGGACCTTAGCGAAATCATCTATTAAGTAGTCTTTAGATGTTCTTTCACATTCACTAGTACATGTTAGTGACATAAAGACCTGCAAGTTTGGTCCTCCGGTTTTTATTATCTTCCATATTCTGCAAATAAAAAACATTTTTGAAGTTAACACATTGTTGAAATTGCAATGAGCTGCCATAAGGCCCATATTACACAAGATCTAGTGTAATATGGGCCTGCGAAGCTCCTAAAGTTATAGGATAGCTTAAAACCTTTACCATAGCTGGACCGGCTGTTGCTAAGGTTAGGTACCTAGTCCCGTCCTTTCCCTTTGTCCCGTTTCTCGAATAGGGTATGTATGAGAGATTAATAAAGCAGATAACGGATTTCGAGCTTCGCGCAGGCTGGCAGGATTCTCAACACTTCGTGGGACTGACTTAATCGCTGCTCCAACTCGAAAGTTTCAAGCAAAACAAATTTCGTTATGGATAAACAAACAGCATTTTGCCATTTGGCTGGATCGCTGGGTGAACACTGTAACGACTATTTGGATAGAATGCACATAAAACGAATAATTTACTTACCCGGACATTGATTTGGATTGAACTTGAAGTGTGAAGCTGAAACTGCTGAAAGTTGAGCAACTCGGGATGTGATGCAATTGGAATATTGGCTGCAATGCAATGCACACAAATGAAATGAATTTAAAAAATAAGTTAATAATATACACCAATGTTAACATTTGTCACTTAAGGTACTGATACACATGCTAATTAATAGCATGCTAATAAGCACAAACCTTGCTAGTAATGAGCATGTGGAACAGTAGCTTTACATAATTCATAAAGCCCTCCTTCACGGAAGTCCGCCGGCACCTCCGGCACGTAATAAAGTACCGTGAATGTCGATGCCGGATGCGTGCCGTACGGCAACATCCTTCTAGCTGCTAGCTCCGCCCACCCCCACCATTGCACCAAATTACAGTACAGTAATAAACAATTGAGAATTGCGGCAATGCATCGGCGATTTTTAAAATTCGAGTACAGTGTAGTGTATGCGCTACAACGCAGCGCTGCGCATCTTTCAACGAATAAGTGCGAATACATCCAGCCATGCCGGAGCGCCGGCGGACTGCCGTGAATAGCCCCTCATTCAAGAATTTCGAAATATTTTCCCTTGCATCGTATTCAAGGCCATTGACCTTATCAGCTGTCGAAGTATATCGTTCGGTACTTTTGTTATATCCCGTAGTGGCCCATGATGGCCCATTATGTGAAGGAGCCACCAGAAAGCAGTATGGAGTCCGTATAAAAGGCAGCCAAATAATCGGCAGCCCAATAATTCGTGTCCATTTTTTTGGTTGCGTATTATTGGGTTGCTGATTATTGTACTGTAAAAACTGTGGCTTCGGATTATTGTTCCGCTACCGAGCTTGTCCGACCCGATAAAAGGCAGCCCAATAATCGGCAACCCAATAATTGTCGACCACGATGTACATGGATTATTGAGCTGCCGATTATTGGCCCGCTTCGAGATTGCTCGATCCGAGAAATGGCAACCCAATAATCAGCGACTCAATAATCCATGTACATCGTGGTCGCCAATTATTGGGGCGCCGATTATTGGGCTGCCTTTTCGCGGGATGCGATAAAAGTCGGTTCTGGCGCTTCGCCGGCCGCTACCGCGGCACGCTTGCTTCGCTCACTCGGCTCGCGCGCTGTTAGGTCGCAGTTCTACCTAACACTCCTCCTCGCTTCGCTCATCGTCGTACCAAAACCGACCTGCCTTAACATTCGATCTAAGGAGTCTGTATAAAAGGCAGCCAAATAATCGGCAGCCCAATAATTCGTGTCCATTTTTTCGGTTTTGGATTATTGGCTTGCTGATTATTGTACTGTAAAAACTGTGGCTTCGGATTATTGGCCCGCTACCAAGCTTGTTCGACCCGATAAAAGGCAGCCCAATAATCGGCGACCCAATAATTGGCGACCACGATGTGCATGGACTATTGGGCTGCCGATTATTGGCCCGCTTCGAGATTGCTCGACCCAAGAAAAGGCAACCCAATAATCGGCGACCCAATAATCCATCTACATCGTGGTCGCCAATTATTGGGTCGCCGATTATTGGGCTGCCTTTTAGCGGGATGCGGAATTGCGGATTAGTGGCACCCGTAGTATGTGTGCGCGCGCGCGTGTGTGTGTGTGTGTATGTGTGTGTGTGTAAATCGCCTTGATTAACGACAGGCTGCAAGTGTTTTCTGCAACATAGTACATTTATTGAGTAAATAGTGACTTGACACGACATTGAACCTCCTACGCGGCAATTTGATAGGCTATTCAAACGTGAAACATTTCACACGATGTTGGTCTCGCAATTCTGAAGTGTTTGCTTATGAAGCCATCTTCATATTGCAAAGATTAGTACAACAGAAACGACAATACCCAAATAGTAGCATGCTGCAGGTTGAACAAGTTGCTTCATACCTTCAAGAGGAGAGCGTAGGTAAGTGGCCACCGTGGGTACACCGCTGCCAGGCGCTTAATAATGATAGTATGCCACATCATCTAGAGTGAAACCACGTTATCTCTGACGAGCAAAAGAACTGTCAAACTTCTATGATATTATGACGCTTAATTAACACTTTCACATTCTGTGCTATCAAAGTCCACGAAAATTAGCATAGACTGACTCTAGACCTAGAGGGATCTCGTGGCTCTGAAAAGTGCATACCTATTTCCATAGTTAGCTGTTAGACTATAATGCTGACTTTAATACCAATGAGATAATAAATTCTGACCACCGATCGAACGCAGCAAAAGTAGGTTAGATACCATCAGTTGCTGTAGAATGACAATCGCACAGTCGCTATCGACTTGTACCTAAGTAAAGCTCATGGTAAGCAGTGTACGTACGCACACTACTCCATTTATTACATACAGTCTTCTCGTATGCCACATATGCTTTATAGATAGAAAACTATACCTAATTCTTATTTTCTCCGGTTACCGAGATTAATACTAATTAAAAATACACTTTCAAAAAGAGATTAATCGTGTTTTTGACATTCCTTACGCTCGAGCCCTTTACAGCACTTATTAGGGAGTGACAATTTCAATGAAGATAGGTAATTTTCAATGTGATGTGTTGCTTTGGCTATTTCTTTTCTCTTATTAGGAGCATAAGAGCTTGCGATTCTGAGTAGAATCACATAAAAAAAAACATGTTAGGTAATAAAAAGTGTGGGGGGAATAACCCACAGAGTCTTTCCACTTTCAACTAGTCGAGGAGTAACATATTCTCCGCCTTTGCATTATAATAAACTGTTCCGTCTATCCAATGAAATCTTTGCAAAATTTAACAACACTTTACACTGCTTCGAAGTTTCGAACACGTGTGGGCGGAGAAGTGTCTCAAACGCTCCTAAATTGACAAGTAAATCGGATAACGAGGCCATTTGCGAACGATCCTAAGGGGTTATTCTCACGGGAGTCTTTTCAGCGCCATTAAAAAAGCGTTCGTATCAAACAAATGCATGTTTTCGCACGAAGGCACTTAGGTATTTAACGCGGCGCTTTTTTACATAGGTCACTCGATAAATTTTGAGATGCTCGAAATTTGAAAATGGAACGCACCCATGTTATATGTTTTTAAAAAGCAAATTTATTTAAAAATAGAACACTAGTATCCAGTACACTCTAATTTCAAAAATAGATTAGTTCCAGTTGTTTTGCTACAACGTTTTCCGTGGGTTTTCTTTGAAACGATGGAGCTGAACCGCGAACATTTTCGTCCTATGATATATTACGATTTTAAATTTGGTTTAACCGAACAACTGACTTTGCAGCGATTAAAATCGGCATTAGGAGACTCTGCTCCATCCCGGGCAACTGTTTTTAGATGGTTTAGTGAATTTAAAAGGGGCAAAACCAACCTCGAAGATGAACACAGAAGTGGTCGCCCTCAAACAGCAGTAACTGCAGAAAACGTATGGACTACTGAAATGTTAGTGCGAGAAGACCCACGAATTACATACACGGACATCGAGAAGATCCTAGGCATTAGTTCGGGGAGTGTTAATATCATCCTACATCAACATCTTGGAGTAAGGAAGCTTTGTTGCCGTTGGATCCCGCGTTTGCTCTCCGGAACTGAGAAACAGGCTCGTGTGGATTGGTGTCATGAAATGGGTTAAAAATTCGAAAACGGAACATCAAGACGTGTTTCTGAAATCATTACTGGTGACGAAACATGGATTTATCAATATGATCCGGAAAGTAAGCGGCAGTTGTCAGTATGGGTGTTCTCAGAGGGCAAGTTACCAACAAAATTACAAAGACCTCGAAACGTAGGCAAAAAAATGGTGGCTAGTTTTTTTTCCCGGGGGGGACATCTGTCGACTTCAGTGCTGGAAAATCATAGGTCTGTTAACTCGGAATGGTACACTACAGTAGCATTGCCGCAAGTTTTCCAAGCAGTGCGGGAGAGGAGACCAAAGGCTGGACTTCGGGGAATCATGCTGCATCACGACAACGCCTCTTCACATACGTCCCTCAGAACAAAGGCGTTTATTGCAGAAACTGGGGTTGAAACCTTGCCTCATCCACCCTACAGCCCTGACTTGGCTCCCTGCGATTTCTTTTTGTTCCCAACAGTGAAGGAAAAAATAAAAGGCAAGTTTTTTTCGAGTGCCGAAGAAGCCGTGGCTACCTATGAAGGAGCGATTTCTGACCTATCCGATCAAGACTGGCAAAAGTGTTTCCAAAGTTGGTTTAGACGAATGGAACTTTGTATAAAGAACGATGGAGAGTATTTTGAGAAAATGTAAAATAAATAGTGTTTATATCTTCAATAGTTTTTTTGTATCTCAAAACTTTTCGAGTCGTATCGCGCACTGTCGGATTTTGAATCGCGGGCGTTGAATCGAATTTAATGAAGAATTAATCCTGAATCGAGTTCAGTCACTCCTTTAGTCAGCAAGCGGCAATCCCGAGATCTTGGCCCCCTGAGAAGCTATGTTTTAGGTCTTATAGCTATAAACATAACATATAGCGTGGTCAATTACCGAACAACGTCGCCCAAGTGGCAATATACTATTCTATTTAAGTATATAATATACTAAAATAATAATAATACGTGATACTGGCAAAATTATCCAACTCTCGGACAGAAGCCATTATTTAAAAGAAGAAGAAGAAGCATGTATTGTGATACTGCAAGCGCCATTTATCGCAATGACACCGTGCAAGCTAGATCACGTACCTAAACAAAGGCAAAATTGGTATGGGTAAGGACTGACCAAACGTGCAAACGTAGAAAATTTGAATTTCACGCCAATCAACATTGATTTTTAAGCGTTCGTCAAAAAAACGTCAACGTCGGGTTTTAACGCGACGCTTTTTAAGCTCCCGTGCGAATGACCCCTAAAAAGTCACATCGACCAATGACAGCCAAGCTTCATAGGTATATCTTTGTACTCCATTTTGTGTGTAGGTAAATAGTGTGTAAACTAACAAGCTTACGTCATTCAATGTGCTACTTTTACCGGACACCAATTTGCGCTTCTTATGGAAAACTAATGCTACACGCAGTTGGTCTATCCGTATTTGGAAAGCTCATGCATATTCGAGCTTAAGAATCTGAATTTGATTTGATATTCATTTGACAATTATTGCACTTTGTAGCATCCAGTAGCTATTCAATATTACTTTGTTTCATAGTAGGTATTATTCGATATTAGTCGGTATTCGGTATTATAAGATTTTTCTTTTGGGTTTTTTATAAGTTATTCATTTCTGAACAAATTCTCCATCAGTTAAAGTTGCAAAGAATATCATAAAACTAGAAGACTATAACGTGCTTACCACGAGTTCTACGTAACCATAGTCGATAGCGACTGCACGATTCGATAGTGTTGGCATCTTGTTCGTTCGTTGCTGGTTCGTTGATGATGGTACTAACGTTACGTGGAACTCTACCGGTACCATTGTGCTTACCATGGGTTACACACGAGTTCAAAATTGCTAATGCACTTTTGGATGTGTGTGTACGTACATGTCCGTATTCGATATCGACTGCGCCTTTCGGGGTTATGACCGTTTCGCTCCTGCCAGAGTAATGCAGTTGCGTGTAACTCATGTGTGCTTACCATGAGTTAAACACACGCGTTCAACATTGCCCATGCACATTTAAACGTGTGTGTACGTAAGTGGCCGTATTCGATAGCGACTGCGGCGTTCGGGGATATGTCCGTCTCGCTCCTTTTTTATCCTATTTTTGCTTCCCTAATAATGTTTGACATAATGATCATTTGTCCTAAACTCGTCCTAACATCGTTTTTACCTACTTTTCCAGCAGCGATTCGACTCTTTGAGAGGTCCCGGTTCTAACCTAACCTAACCGACTTTTCTAACAGCGATTCGGTTACGAGTGAAGTCGTTTTTGGGCAACAATTAGATTATGGAAAATAATCGTTACGACAATTGATCGCTAGGGATTATGATCATTAGGACAAAACAGTTAGGGCATGTGGTTTTAGGACAAACGATACGTAAGCAAAATTAACCAACTGATAATATAGGAAAGCACATACACACTTCCTACAGACACAACGAATCTTCGCAGGTTCTGTATTAAAAACTATCATTAGGCTAAGTCTCAAAGACCGCAATACATTACACAACAGACGGACAGATACATATCTAGGAAGTGTAAATAATGGCAACAAACCGCTTGTGTAAGCGTCCGCTATTGTGGTCTTCCGTATGACACATCTTTTTTAATTAAGTAGTACATTGTTGGATTCTATCGTGCGAAGTAAGGATGCGTTGGGGTAAAATGTAAAGGTGTATTTAGCGGGATAAGATAAAAACCCCCATGTGATGACGTGACGGGTTAAGAATTTCACCCCCTATCCTTCCAAGGGTGTCGTAGAAGTTAAGGGATAGGGACGACTCACACTAAAACAGGACGGGACGGGACGATCTCTGTTTCTATAGAAAACGTCACGTGACATCCGAGGGCTCCGAGCTATCACGTGATTTCTATAGACATTGACAGATCGTCCCGTCCCGTCCCGTCCTAGTGTGACTCATCCTTTAAGTGTGCTGCGGGCGATGGGCTAGCAACCTATCACTTCATTATCACAATTTCGTCAACCAAATTCCATTAATTACCTATAATTAAATAACTGTTCTATATCGCAAAAACTGTAAGTTCTTAAATGCAGATTTGTAGCTAATAAATTTATCTAACAATTGGTTAATTTAATTATTCAGAGATATGATCGTTCGAAAAAAGGGTGGTTAACTGATGAACAGAACAGGTCACCCTAACCAATAACCCCTTCCCTCAACCCGTCACATGTCCAGTCGACTAGGTACTCATACTTTAATGGAGTCCGAATAAGCTAAGTTTGTATCGATTTTGATAACACAGACTGTGAAGGTATAATTTAAACTTACTTTTGTCATACTGACATTCAATTTAGACGGTTAATACTCACGTATTTTCATCACAATGTATATGTAATAAATAAATAATATAAAAAAAAACAATAGACGAGACATGTTTCGACTGCAACAAGGCATGCATGCATGCATGGGGCAGTGATGTCCGAGCCGCGGAAGTGACAACATCATTCTGTCTGACGGTGACTGCCCGATGCAGTCGAAACATGTCACGCCTTTATAAAAATATGTGTTTAAACCGTTTAAATTTAATGATTGTGTAAGTGTTAAGTAAACGTCATAATTTCATAGAAGTTTGACGTTTAATAACATAAGTGTCGACGTCAAACTTCGGCGCAAGTTTGCACAGTCTCTAGTACCTATCAAAATCGATTCAAACTTAGCTGGTCAGACTCTAGGCTACATAAAAGTTGTAAGAGGTAATTTTGGATCAATTTCTTATAATTACCTACGTACCGTTTAAAAAGGGATCTAGTTATAAATTGAAAGAGATGTCATATACTACAGAAAAAGTGACCAAGGTCCCCGGTGAGCAGGGCTGGGATCGAACCAGTGACCTCTTGCTTTCGCGGCAGACGCCCTAACGACTTTTTCTGTGGTATATAAAATAATAAATAAATAAATAAATATTTGTGGGACAATTTTACACAAATCGACCTAGTCCCACGGTAAGCTCAATAAGGCTTGTGCTGTGGGTACTAGACGACGATATATATAATAGATATATACATATAAATACTTAAATACATAGAAAACATCCATAACTTAGGAACAAATATTCGTGATAAACACACAAATAAATGCCCTGACCAGGATTCGAACCCGGGACCTCCTGCTTCGTAGGCAGGGTCACTACCAACTAGGCTAGGAGGCCGAACGAGTGTACATTTTAACTCTAATCGAAGACAAGGGCTTAATTTTAATACCAGTTCGTAATTCTTGTACTTACCGCCCGTAATACACATAAGGTTTTTCTCCGTTTAGGATGCCCCTTCACTACATCTTATTTATTAGGTTGCTAACAAGCCTTAACCCGTGTGAGCCTGTACACGGATTTTGAAACCCATTGTTTTATTGTATCTATTTTTCTATTCTGCAATAATTCGTTACAAATTATTGAGCGCGTGTGATGAGATCGAGATCTCGCGAGGTCTCGCATCCTTGAAGAAGTGGATCACGAACTTTAAATAACCGTAACTATTATTTCTAATAACTAGATCCCTTACAATTGTAAAGCACGAATCAAATCATTTATTAAATGTAGAATGTAGGTAATAATTTTGTTTTTGAGTAGTCACCCTACTAATATATAAATTATAAATTGAAAGAGATGTCATATACTTACTACAGAAAAAGTGACCAAGGCCCCCGGTGAGCAGGGCTGGGATCGAAGCAGGGACCTCCTGCTTTCGCGGCAGACGCCTTAACCACATGAATGAAAACATTTATTAAATTTAATAAATTATTTGATTCGTGCTTTACAATTGTTATCGAAAGTACTTAAGGGAGTATTTTAATCCCTGAAAAAAAGTAGGCGAAGTTCGTCGAGCCTACTTGAACGACTGGAACAACCCAGCGTTTATATATTTGTATGTTTGTTTAACGATAACTCGAGTACAGTCAACAACACCGCTGTGAATACAGCCAAAGTGCCAAAATTATGTATACACGACCTTCATTCTCTGGCAATAAAGTTCTGTATACATATTTCTGGCACTTTGGCTGTATTCACAGCTGTGTTGTTGACTGTACCGTCGACCGGATCGTTAGTAATGGCCGAAGAAACATACATACATTTATAAACATCCGTACACACAAACGACGGATTATCCAAGTAGACTGGGAGAACTCGCCTCGCTCGCTGGAAATGAATGATGAAAAATGGAGAAATTCCCCGCGCGAGCAGGATTCGAACCCACGACCTCTCTGAATACCAGTGAACGGAAATAAACATGGAAGAATTCCTTCAAACAAATCGTCAACATAAACCTGGCTATAAATCTGATATACGCATGTCCGCTACACTGCCAATCAAATTCATCAAAATATCAGTCGGTTTTCTATTATAAAATATCATAAAACATAATTGGTCAACGTCAATATTCTTTGTTGTGATTGGCACTAGCGCTGACACTTGAATGTTGCGAGAATAATAGTGACATTGGAAACGCACTGTCTGTAGACAGATTGATGCAACAAAGAACAATTTTTACATGCAGTATTTTTCTTGTGATAAGTTTAAATAAAATTTAAAGTAGAAAATCACTATTAATTTTATTGTTCTGTTGATGTGTTCGCCGCACGATTATTTATGTAGGTAACTTAACATGTACGAGTATGGAATAATTGTAGGGTTCGCTATTGTTAACGCTACCATGATATAAATATCATGTTCGTAACTATCCGTATGGGCAGTCCGCTCCCTACATTTATTGTTATATTGTAGGTACGGCATAAGTGGGAAGAACCCATCTGAAAAATTCGTCAAGGAGGACAGCGTGGTAATTAGCACTAGCTAGTGTGGATCAGAAACGCCTTATGCCCTGCACCACTACCCTCTCCTATCGACTACTGACCATCTATTAAGCATCTAATTTGATCTGAACATAAGGAGCCTGTTAGTCGATACCAAGTACATACATTAAATGTTTGATTTGGTTTATTCAATCATCAATATTAAGTAGCGCCCTTATTAAGGGATTTATATATTCTAATAAACTCTCCATTTTTGTTCAATATATATCAGCATTGTGCAAAGTGGAGGAGAGGAAGTAGGAATGCGGAAACTGGTAATTTGTGGAAGAAGATTTTTGTTTAATCTCTCAATGTTCTATTTTCAACTTAGTCTTACTGATTCCCCAACTTTGTTAGTCTGTGTCATATAGTCTGATTTTGCGTGATCAACTAAAAGGAAATGGTAGCGGTTTATTTCTGTTTAGGTGGCGATGCCAACTACTACTACTAACAAGTAGATATATCTGTCTGGTATGACAAGCCAATCCCGCAGTACAATTTTTTTTTTAATTTATAGCGTCCCTTTTTTCGGTACGAAAAAAAAGGCATAGAATATTTGAAGATAATATATTTAAAGGCGTAACACACAGTTTTCTGTCCATAAGTTTCAAGTAATTTGATAACAATAGTGACGAAGGTTGTCGTCGATGGAGTATCTCAGTTGAATTTTCCGCATCCACCTGATTAGGAACACCAAAATGATGTCCACATCTTGGACACGAGATCTAAAAAGTAAAAATACAATGTAATATGACATAAGTAAAATTACATTTCCAATTCGAATAATTTACCTTAAATTGACGGAAAAATCAAGTACCAAACACGTTAAAACGGATTGATCGGATTAAAAATAATAAAATATGTTTCATTTTAATGAATTATTATTGCGGTACCAGAAAACATTATAATGAAGTATCAGTTAAAGGATTTCGTTGAAATTTAACAGCTGAGATATCCTTACAAAATATATAACTACGGTAAGTACGTGTATTTAAATAACTGACCATTCGACGTTTCTGAGGACTTTGATTTTCTGCATAGTCATTTTCTTTATTACTTATTTTGAGCGGCAGGGTTGATGATCTATCTGGCTGCCTCATTCCCTGTTTAGTAATTGATAGCGACGTTTCACTTGAAAATACCATCTGAAAAAATTCAAATTCATCAAACGAATTTACTAACAAATATTGTTTTCATACACCCGTATTTAAACCAAAGTATATCTACAGTACAAATCGGTATAACGGTTTTAGCAAGCTGCGTGAAGCCTTTTTTAGACAAGTAGAAATCTTCAGCTTTGAAGTGCATGGAACAGACTCTAGATGCCTTGGTAGGCATCCAATCTGTTTCATGCCTCTCCGGTTGGACAGCCTCTATCTATCGTTGACGACGGTTAGGATACTGTAGGACTCTGATTACAAAGGAAAACGTAGGTATCAACGTAGGTAGAACATCAGGAAATATCAAAAATGATTAATATGAATTTGAAATAATTAGATTTGTATAGCACCATTCCGTATAAGGTAGGTATTAGTAAAATCCAAGTTTGTCAGTTAGAGTTTATCATTATAATACATAAAATTATAATCGCACAAGTTAAGAAAATAGTCTAGTTCATTTAGCATAACATCATCCCTATATAGAAAATGTCATCATATATTTTTTTAGTTTTCGCTGAATTTATCTGTTTACTTACCTGTGAAATGTGATTCCACTAGTCTTGAAATGATCAGTATAGTTTCTGCACCACTTCACCACACATGAAGGCATTTTTCATTGTAAAATACGTTGTTCTGATAACTAGTTTTAGGCATCTGTCACTCACTGACATCGCGGTCAAACAGAAATCGCGCCCGGTACCAATCATAAGGACCGCCTACCGAGGTACCAATGTCCGTGGTGCCATAATATAGCAGACATAATGCTTCCATGCTTTATCTGCGTTCACTGCTGAATACCGGTCAGATCGCTATAGCGACAGAGCGAACCACTGGGTCCGTAGCCAAGATGCCAATGGCGTAACGCAACTGTCATTGTCACACTAAAAAGGAAGAGTGATAGAGAGAGGTAGCTACGATACGTTATATAAGCGTGAGCGATTGGCATCTTGGCTACGCACGCTGGTATGATTAATGTAGCTGTAGCTACTAGTTGTCATTGTCACTCTTACTTGTCGTTTTATTGTCAATAAAGTGCAATAAAAAATAGCAATCATGTGAGTGGTTAAGGGGCTATGTTAGCAATAGGAATATGTTGACATGTACTATACATGACATACCCGCGTGGGTAGACTTCTCACGCTAAAAACACCATTTGTAAACACATAGATGCAATATAAGAATTCTTTGCCATTTTTAAACTACTGGAATTTCGCATTAGTGCCAGTAATCTAGATAAAGTAACCGTTAGATTCGCACAAGATGCTATCATTTGTACTTGTTAGTCGATCATCTAAATCTGGTGTGTGAGTGAGACAGCGATATGTACCTACATAATGCTGTCACGTTCTAACATGCATGTGAGAGAGTGACACATGGCATGCATGACAGATTATAAAATGACAATCATTAAAGGTATCAGTGTCGCATGTTGCGTCTTAGGTGTTTGTTAGTCGTATACCTCGAAATCGAAAAACTTTGTAGCTTTTCACCTGTGTGCTTACTAGGGTGTGCAATAACCGGTGAAAATAGTAAACCGGTTTTTAACCGCCTCAACATGTCCAAAACCGGTGAACCGGTTTTTCACCGGTTTTTATGAATTTGGCTATTAATTGCTTACCATGAGTTGTAAGTAACGTAGGCGTTAACGACTGCGCGTTTCTAAAGTGTGTCCTTCTCGCTCCTACCACTACTCTGGCAGGAGCGAGACGGACAAGTTGCCTAATTTTCATTTCCTAAATATCAATGCGGTTTATGAGGAACTTCCTCCCGCGGACGCTCCGGCTGTGGAATGAGCTCCCTGCCACTGTTTTCCCAAAGGACTACAATATGGGGTTCTTCAAAAAAGGAGTGTTAAAATTTTTAAAGGGTCGGCAACGCGCATGTAACACCCCTGGAGTTGCAGGCGTCCATAGGCTACGGTGACCGCTTACCATCAGGCGGGCCGTATGCTTGTTTGTCACCGTCGTAGTATAAAAAAAACCAACAAGTTGCCTATTTTTCATTTCCCAAACAATTTATCCCAAAACACATGATTGCCAAATATTAATTTCTTAACTAATCATTTCGCAACCGTATCTTTCGCGGAATATCATATTCCATATACGTCCGGGCGTATCTGCCGCATCTGCCAATAAATGTATGGGAATTATAAATTGAAAGATATGTCATATACTACAGAAAAAGTGACCAAGGTCTCCGGTGAGCAGGGCTGGGATCGAACCAGCGACCTCCTGCTTTCGCGGCAGACACCCTAACCACTGGGCTACCCGATCACGGCGACCAGAGTCCGAAATTTCCTAAGTATATGCAATCCTTTCTTATTTTAAATGTTTTTAAGGTACGTTCCGCGGTTCCGCCAATCCTACAGCTCAGACTTACGTCTAGTGCTGCCTACTAGATAATCTTTACAGATTATTTTCAAATTTTCAACTAGAAGCGAGGGTGACGTCACCATTCTATACAATTGTAAAGGACGAATCAAATCTTTTTTTTTTTTTTTTTTTTATGCTATAGGGGGCAAACGAGCAAACGAATCACCTGATGGTAAGCGATTAACGTCGTCCATGGACACCCGCAACACCAGAGGTGTCGCAAGTGCGTTGCCGGCCTTTAAGGTGGGAGTACGCTCTTTTCTTTTTTTATTAAATGTAATAAATGTTTTGATTAATGTTTTTTTTAAGTAGTCACACTACTATATCGAGGGTTGCCTGGTGAAACCCAATAAGTATGAGAAACCTAGTTTCGAGAAAAATGAAGTTAAAGATTTATGGTCATCAAACACTAATTTGGTAAGTAAATTCGTAGTTTTATAAGTTCTCCGTGTAAAGTAATTTTATCTACTTTAAGTTAATTTGTGTTTTAGCTATATAACTAATTTAGTTTTCCTGTAAGAAAACGTTTTTTACCAAGGGGTGTCGACTTATTGGGTTTTCGCAAAAATTAAAAAGCTGTTAATGTTACTTATAGGTTTTATTACCTACTTATAAAAAAGTTAATCTACCCTAGTAATCCGTATAGGTGTTTTATACGGAATGATTTTTGGGTCATGGAGCAACAGTTAACAGAGTACTGGGGAGGGCCACACTGAGCAACTTTCACAACTCTCTGTGGACAACCACGAATTCGGGAAAAAAGGTCTCCTAATGAAGAGCTAATTGATATTTAGTTACTCCTAAGTATTAGTTGATCGATATTTAACAATCAAAGATTTCTTTTTCACGATTTCATGATTGTCGTAGTGAAAGTTGGGTAGTGTGTTCTTCCCCGATACCTACCCTGTGTGCTTAGCCAAGATGCCAATCGCTCACGCTTGATAACGTATCGTAGCTACCTGTCTCTACCACTCTTCCTTATTAGTGTGACAGTGACAGGTGCGTTTCGTTAGCGACTGAGCGTGAGCGATTGGCATCTTGGCTACGCATCCTGTTCACTCTTGCTCCATGACCCAAAAATCACCCAGTATGTACGTAATCTTCAAAATACTTACAAAAGTCTGCCTTACTATTATCATCGATGACAATATTGTGCATTTGGGCGGCAATATTAATTTACGATTCATCAAGATTGAAGGTCATTGTCTGAAATTGAATAAATTAAAGAATGTGTACCAAAAACGCAATAACTTAAAATCATATAAGTACGGGCAGTCACGGGATTAGAAACTCGGGTAAGTACACATAAAGGCATACATGTAACTACATAATTATAATGATTGATCTTATAACACCATAGGGGAAAGTGGGTAGGCTTCGTACAATTTTTGCTCTGGGCCTTGTAAAATAAAAACTAACAGTTATTTAAAAATTAAATTAATGCCATTGCATGGTCCAGTTATCTGTTTATAATAACAGTGCATTTCTGATTTGATCCAAAACAATTTGGCCAATATAACGATTTTCCTAAAAATTGGGAATTGTACGAATTTATCCCACACGTAAGGAGGCATTCGTTTCTACCTGGGATTCGTCATTTTATGAGTTCTTTTACCTGTTATAATCAATGTTTAGGCATATCTTACCCATAATAACTGTACGAGTATTTTGATTATATTCTTGATTTTAGTTCCATGGGGTGCATTTGTACAGTAAAAAATCACATACAATCGGAGTTTACGAAAGCACTCCAATAGACTCAAACGCGAAAAAATTCAAATAAACAAATATACGTCAAATAAATCCCAAAACTATTGTTTACATAAGAACCTGAAGCGTGTATTTACAAACAAGGTTGAAATACACGCAAATACAGAGCAAATTCTCCTTCAAGTGCAAGGTACGTAAACACCTCTCTAAATTGCTCATTTGATAGATGTTCCGCATACTTATACTTGGGTACATTATTTATTTATGTATGTACCTATATGTAGGTATATTTATATTTATATGTGTATGTTTATACAATTATTAAAGCAATGTATTATTATTGATATGTCTTTCCCATCACGGAACAATGGTGTTCCGGACCTTTAGGAGGCGTACGCGGAGCCGAAGCCAACACGCAGACACCCTTTCGACAATTTAATGAAATGTAAGGGGTACACCGAGCGGATGTTGCACCTGCCCGAGTCATGGGACGCACGCAGAGGCAGCACCCGCCAGGGTGTATAGACTATTGAGATTTAATGGAATCTAAAATATGCTGGACTATTAGGTGAAAGTGGTGGATTAAATACTGGGTTATGGAAAATTATTGATATTATTATGTGTTTCCTATCTCTCCTCGATGTTTACGATCCTGCACCAAATACAAGTTTCTGTTTTATCCAATGGTTGACTGGTAGAGAATGCCCCAAGGCATTAAGTCCACCATTTGTACTTTTTTTGTAATTGGGCAATAAAGCTTAAATAAATAAATAAGTATTTTTTTCAATTCCATTAATACTTATTAAAGACAGATGCATTCAAACAAGACAAAAAATTACTTTAGAGTTGCCTCATCCAGTTGGAATGCAAAAAAATAATTAATATTATTTAATAATTTAACTAAACGTATTAATTTAAAGTACTTTTTGTTATTTCGTACCGTAAGCCTCAAAGTCGCGTAGTTTGATTAATAGATTGCGCTAAAACCCGATAAGTTCGCTCTTAAACGAAACAACAACAATTATCTACATATTAACGGTTACAATCTTACAATAGCTTACATTTATTATTGGGTATTTAAGGACAGTACTATAAACGCGATGTATACCTATCGTTCAGGCGATTATGTCATTTGTTTGTTTTGTTATTTTGTACCGTAAGCATCACTCAAAGTCGCGTAGTTTGATTAATAGATAGTGCTAAAACCCGATAAGTTCGCTCTAAACGAAACAACAACAATTATCAACATATTAACGGTTACAATCTTACAATAGCTTAGATTTATTGTTAGGTATTTAAGGACAGTAGGTACTATAAACGCGACGTATACCTACCTATCGTTCAGGCGATTAAGTCATAACATAATTAAGTACCAGTCTTATTTTATACGACAATTCTAAATGTATTTCTAGGTTAGAAAATAAGATTTTACCTGTTTCTAGCATAGCTGCTGCACTAATTTTCTGCCTCGGTCACCCATCACAAAACTTTTAACACATACACAGCCATCATTAACACAATACGTCACAAGTTTTAACAGCTATTTCCAATTAAATTTGCAACGACGCAGCGGCGGGGCGCTTGCGATCCTGCCGCTACTTGTCGAGGCAGCGCATGACCTTGCGGTCGTCAAACATATTTATTGGGTTCTTCCCCGGATTTTTTTTAAAGAAATTTATTATAGGCCCGTGCTAGAATTCGATAACTAGACTTAACATAATATTTCATCAAAAAAATGTTTTAGATAAGTACTATACATTTGTTTATTCGGTTTTACCTTGAAGTAGTTTGTACATTTAACAAATAATATCGTAAAAGTAAAACCCGATAAATGGTTTTAACGTATTTTAATTCTTACTTAAATCCTTTTTAGGTTCGAATCGTACTGAGGTAATACCCGATAAGTAATAGTATCTGGTTTTACGATGTGTGTTTAGTTTAATTTAGTATAAATATCTCTGCACTAAATACCTATAAATGTGTATTGTGTGGTTCTGGCACTAAGTAATAATAAAAACTGAAGCCTTAAATGCACTTGTAGTATTTAGTTCTAAATTAAAACTTGAAATCAAGTACTTATCGGGTATCAACTCGACATATTTCCGTAATACATGTCAAATCTGCTTATCCGATATTACCATTAGATTGAGCGATACCGAATCCATCTCAAACTGTTTTTACTTTAAAATCTCACTTTTTGTCACTTATTGGGTTTCACCAGGCAACCCTCGATATATAAATTTTATATTGAAAGAGATGTCATATACTACAGAAAAAATTACCAAGGTCCCCAGTGAGCAGGGCAGGAAAAAAAACATTTATTACATTTAATAAATGATTTGATTCGTGCTTTACAATTGTAATGTATGGGAAATTTGTCTGGTATAATGCCCGGTGCAAATACCCACTGTATTAAAGATCTGACGGATTGCCCGAACGTGTATGGCCAGCATTTGGCAAATAAAAATCGCTAAACGTTGACATGCCAAGTAAGTCATCGGCAAAAAGATGGTTGGCAAATGATATTCGACAAAATGAAATTCGACGAAAATGCAAAATGCCCAAGTGACAAAGTGGTATATTTTACTAAAAACAAACACAAAGTGTTATAGCGGAGTAAACTTAAAACAGCGTTGTGTAACAGTCCGTAAGTAAATTGGAAGTGGGTTCACACGCTCGTGGGTAAATAAGCAGTTAGTTAAATTTAATCCCAGGCTCTTCTTTTTGATTTGCAGCTTTGTATGAATAGACTTGAGTTCGTTTTCATTGCTAAAGTTTGACCACTTGAAATTCTAGTTTATTCTTATTTACAAAACTGAACTGTCAAATAAATCTTTGTAATCATTTTATAGGTATGTAGGTACCGTTAAATGAAATGAGTTTGGACGAATTTGAAGTTCAAACCTATATAAACGTTATAAATATCTAGTTATATTGAGTTAAAAGTTAACTTATAATAGTATTAAGTTATAAGTATACTTAATACCAACATACCTAATTTTATGGTATAGTATAAAATTTCACGAGAATACGTATAAATACCGTAACAAGTGACTGATACGGATAACAGAGCATTGATTTATCAGTGGATTTTATGGCCCTTCTTCGGGGAATAAATCATTCTACATTTTCCTAAAACATGATAGGTATCTAACTAAAAAAATTACGGACGTTTGAATTTAAAGTAAGTAATTTTTTTTAAGTATCATGTGTTATAAAAAGTAATATGTGAGTATATCCTATGTGTGGTTTTATGCAAGAACAGTTGGTGATAAGCACTAAATACCTAAGTATATGAATCCTATTAAAATTAAGCCATATGACCGAAATAGTAAATTTGTCTGCGGTTATTCTTATTACACAAACGCGCAATTGTCGCAATAAAATAACAAAAGACAAAACCTCAGTCTGCGCTGCGTCTGCGCATCTTACATAACAACAATAACTTCTCTAACATCGTATCTTTCTTCCATATAACTTTCAAAAGGAAACTTTATGGCTTGAACACAAGGTTTCTTTCTTAATAATGCAAAAAAGCAAACTATGAGGTCAACATGTCTGGATGGATCATGACTTAATTATCTAGAAGCCAAAGCCAACCTATTTGTTACCAGTTTCCACATTTTGTCAAAGGTTTTGCTGATGTCAAGGATTGCGAAGATTGGAAGACGTGTTGCAGATTTAGAAATTTCGTCATGTTATTGAGTAAGTTATAATTGTTATAAACTTACAGCTTATTCGGGTTCGGGTAATCCGTCAAATCTTCATAGTTAGTATGCCCGCTGAGCATCCACTAGACAAATTTCTTATAGGTACAATAGGCAGATATGCCTGAGCATATATGGCCAGCTTATAGGTACAATCAGCTGCGAGTTAAGTGACCTGCATAGAAAGTTATGTCCTCTCAGCCACGTTGGTTCTCCCACTTCGTGTTTCGCGAGCCAGTAAGGATTTCGTTGAAGGCGAAAATTACGTGTTTAACTCGTGAACCTACATTATCACTAGTCTTTATATGTGCGGAACTCACGATTCGAAAGCTTTACTAATCTTCTTATCTCTAAAGACTGGCTAGCAAAATCGTGAGCAGGATCTCCGTCCGGTATGACGTAACCTTTAACACGAGAATTTACCTCCAATTTTGTGTTTGATATGTGTCAGCCCTTTTTAGGGTTCCGTAAAAGTCAAAAGACAAACGGAACTATAGGATCACTTTGTTATTCGTCTGTCCCTCCGTCTGTGTGTCTATTGTCAAAAACCTTTACCTCGGGAACTAGTAGTGGTAACATACACAGATCTTTGGTCTCTTGAAAGTTGTGAAATCCAAACCTCTACGTCAACGCAATCAAAAGATACGGCCGTTTATGTCGGATTTCATCGTGAGTCAAAATCAAGGCGTGTAACCAAATGGAAGAAATAGTAAACTGAAAATAGATGTCATATACTAAAGAAAAAAACCAACACCAACGACGGCCAATCCGAGGATCGAACTCGAGTCTTCAGCTTACGCGGCTAAGGCCATAACCACTAGGGAAACTGGTCTTATCGAAATGCCGGCGAATTTCTCGAGTATATGTAATCTTACTAACAGGCAAAATGCCCGTGGCCATTTCTCTAATATTTAATTAAATAATTTTATTTATGTCAACAAAAAGAAAGAAATATGTAGTGGAAATATCTGCCGGAGTCGATGCCGGGGGGATTCTTCAATTTCTGTGCAGAACCCTTGGTAAGCGAGTCCGACTCGCACTTGGCCGGTTTTTTTTTAATTTAGTGAAAGCTTTACCCATAGTTGGTTTGGATGGTGTTTGGATTTGGGACCTCCAGGGAGAAAGGCTGATAGTGTTAGAGGTAGATTGGCTATTAGAGGCGATTCGGTGCTTATTTGTAACATTGCTATATTGTTATACGAATTACCTAATCAAAATTAAATCTAGCATCGAGCTTTCGCGGCAGAAAAGCAGGAGGTCGCTGGTTCGAGCCCAGCCCTGGGCACTGGGGGCCTTGGTCACTTGGACATCTCTTGACATCTCTTGTCACTGAACGGTCGGCGCACTCAATGCTAGCTTCACTAAGTTGAAATTGATGAAATATATTATTGTATTCATCCAAGATTTATAGACCTCCTTTTTAAACCTATTTTCCCCTAAAAGAAGGTACCTAAGTAGTCGTAATAAGGGCTACCATGCCACTCACCAGACGGCGCCACTCATGCGTGGGTCTAGTGTCAATATGACAGAATTGTCAAACTGACATTTGTTCATGTCATGTTTCCACCAGACTCACGGTCCAATAGCGCCTCCGGCGGCGAATGGACTCGTGATAAACCCGAAGCTTTAGATTAGTCAATTAACCTTTCATAATCACGGACCAGGACACACTATTGTTGCTGATAAATATTGGGTCTGCATTGAAGTCATTGAACAAGATATCACACCGGTACAGCCGAAAACAAAAACTGATTGCAACTTTTATATTTATTTGATTGCGTTCACTTTTAGGTGGGTGTCTACTTTTTTAAATTATTGTAAATTATCCCTTTTACAGGTTTTTAATTTTAGTAGTATTGAATACCAAATCTGAAACAAAAGTCCATATTAAACGTTCCTATGGGTATCGACATCCACAGTAACGAATAGTACGGATCAATGTAAAACAATTTGTAAAAAACATACTCTTTTGAAGGAAGCAAACTTTAAGTATTAGGTACTTACTAAATAAATAAAAAGGTAGATAAATAGCTTAGCAGTGTTATCACATCCATTAAATTTATTTTCAACGGCTTGCCTCACTTTCAGAAATTTAAGCAGTCCTAGAGATGAGACCGTGGTGGAATAATATTGATCCCACGGTGCTCTCATTAACGTCCAGGAGGGAAACGCCGGTGTGGAGATTAGTGGGTAGGGCCGCTCTGCTTCCTTCTCGCTAGGAGAAGGAGCAAGGAGCGGCGAGTCCCACACATCCCCCAAATGACCTACCCGAGGTCGGGGGACGGTGCGTAACTGCAGTCTCCACTCCGTCAAAAAAAAAAGTCCTAGAGATGAGAGTCCACTGTTGGGCAAAGGCCTCCCTCCTCTCCATCCACGTATCTCGGTCTCCACCCATATCCCACCAGTTCCTATCGAAGGCGTCTATGTTATTTCCCTATTTCCGTCGAGGTTTAACACGGCCTCGAGTTCTATTTCTGTGGTACACATTTGGTCACTGTTTAAGCCCAAGTAGTGGCTTGCTTACAAATATCCACAGATGGATGATGGATGGATGGAGATGGATGGATGTTAATGGGAATGGACTGCTTCATTCCCAACTCAGTAATAGCTGCAGGAGCTAAGAAACGACCTTTGTTTTAACCGGCCCTGTAAAGAGGCGACAATTCATAAGCAAGCTGCCTACAGGGCTTGGACCAAGGCCGTTACTGATAAGGATCCTAACGCTTCTGATGTGAAACGCAAATTAAATGCTGCTTCGAGGTCCAGTAAAAGAGCCATTGCCAGAGCTAAATTCGACTTCGTCGGCAGAATTGGTGAGAAGCTCGTGGGCTATCCCTCAGGGAGTCGTGCCTTCTGGTCGCTCGCCAAAGCTGCCGAGGGAAATTTTTGTCGGTCGTCCTTACCACCACTGCGAAATGCTGATGGTGATCTGGTCCACAGTGCAAAGGAGAAAGCTGATCTCTTGGGCAATCTCTTTGCCTCGAACTCGACCATGGACGATGATGGCAGTACCGCACCGCCTACCGTCCCGCGGTGCGGTTTCTCCATGCCTGGTATTATATTCAGGCAAACTGATGTCCGGCGGGAGCTGCTATCATTAGACGTCCACAAGTCGAGCGGGCCAGACGGCATACCAGCAGTGGTGCTCAAGCGGTGTGCTCCCGAGTTGTGTCCAGTGCTCACGCGCCTTTTCACGCTCTCATATCACAAACGGCAGGTGCCGTCTTCGTGGAAGACCGCCCTTGTGCACCCTGTGCCTAAAAAGGGTGACAGATCAGACCCGTCGAATTACAGGCCAATCGCTATAACCTCCCTTCTCTCCAAGGTGATGGAGCGCATAATCAACGCAAAGCTCCTGGGATACCTAGAGGATCACGATCTGATCAGTGACCGACAGTATGGCTTTCGCCATGGTCGCTCCACTGGTGATCTTCTAGTGTATCTCACCCACCGCTGGGCTTCAGCTATTGAGAGTCAAGGTGAGGCATTGGCAGTCAGCCTGGATATAGCGAAGGCGTTAGATCGGGTTTGGCATGGGGGTCTTCTATCGAAGTTACCATCTTACGGACTGCCCGGGGGATTATGCGAATGGATTGCCAGCTTTTTGTCCGGCAGATGCATACGAGCCGTTGTCGACGGAAGTTGCTCCGATAGCATGGACATAAATGCTGGTGTCCCACAAGGCTCTGTGCTATCCCCAACGCTGTTTTTGCTGCATATCAATGACATGTTGTCCATTGGCGATATTCATTGTTATGCAGACGACAGTACTGGGGATGCCTATTACACAGGCCGTGCTAACATCCCTCGTCCCGTTGTGTTAGAGAGTCGTGAAAAGCTTGTGTCAGACATCGAGAGTGCTCTCTCTGATATCTCACTGTGGGGCCAGGAAAATCTTGTCCGATTTAACCCCACTAAGACACAAGTTTGCGCGTTCACCGCTAAAAAAACCCCATTTACTGTGGTCCCACAATTCCAAGACACAGTCCTTACCATGTCAGAGAGTATTGGGATCCTGGGTGTTGACATTTCCAGTGACGTCCAATTCCGTAGCTACCTGGAAGGGAAGGCCAAGCTGGCATCCAAAAAGCTCGGTGTGCTCAATAGAGCTAAGCAATACTTCTCTCCGGGGCAAAGACTGTTATTATACAAGTCTCAAGTCAGGCCCCATATGGAGTATTGCTGCCATCTTTGGGCGGGAGCACCTGGATACCAGCTGGGCCCCTTTGACTCGATCCAAAGACGTGCTGTCCGAATTGTCAACGATCCCAAACTCACGAGCGATATCGAACCCTTAAGTCTAAGGAGAGACTTCGCCTCCTTATGTGTATTCTATCGCTTGTACAATGGATTGTGCTCTGAGGAATTGTTTGATATGATGCCAACGGCTGCATTCTACCACCGCACCGCTCGCCGTCGGCAGGGTGTTCACCCGCATACCCTGGAGCCTAAATGGTCTCGTACCGTGCGGTTTAAGAGGAACTTCCTCCCGCGGACGCTCCGGCTGTGGAATGAGCTCCCTGCCACTGTTTTCCCAAAGGACTACAATATGGGGTTCTTCAAAAAAGGAGTGGTAAAGTTTTTAAAGGGTCGGCAACGCGCATGTTACACCCCTGGAGTTGCAGGCGTCCATAGGCTACGGTGACCGCTTACCATCAGGCGGGCCGTATGCTTGTTTGTCACCGTCGTAGTATAAAAAAAATATATATATATTTGGGGATACGCCACTGGTACTTCTCTTGTTATTCATAGTGCATGTTAAAATCAACATAATTGTTTTACCCTTAATGCACGAATTAACAGTATTGATCCTAAAAAATCCTAAGTGACAACCAAATTCATTTCAAATTAAGAACTTACAAAGAAACATGACAAAGTCTACATTCCAAGAGAACTTGATTGTCACTTGTCTCGTTTCTGTGTCATAAATCGATCATCGTGCATTTAAGGGTTAAATATACGAGGAATATGGGCTGTGTTGTAAATAAGGGAGAGTCGGTAATATCCTACCTCTTGTTACTCAAATGGATATCATTTTGTAAATGTAGAAATGTGACTGTTTATTCGTATAAAAGTTCAATTTCTTGGTTAGGTTAGACTCTCCCTTATACTATGTAAAACCTATAAACCATTTCTAGAACGGTATTAGACAAATATTATGTCTCCAAACTGTGAAACCGTATGGATTTCCGTGGCATCACACTAATATTATTAGTCTAATTAATATTGTTTAAGAAACGGATCCCAGGACAGTGCACTAATAATACTAGTACTTAAATACTTTTTAAGAAGTGGGCCGCTAATGTTTATGATGGCGATTGTATTAGTGATAGCTAATAATTGATCGAGCAAAGTGGACTGGACTAAGGCTATTATTAAATTACTGAAAGAGATTGCGTCACTCGTTAGACTATTGTGTTTAGTTGTGTGTCCGAAATTTGTTCGTCATGCATTGTTTGTACCGTTCTAATATTCTAAACTTTATCTATTGCACAAAGGATTTTTTGGCAAAGCGTCTCATAGAAGCTACGGGTGACAGGAGGGCTGGCTCGTACCTTGCGCAACGCATTGGACTTGCCGTCCAGCGCGGCAATGCCGCCAGCCTTCTTGGCACCCTGCCAGAAGGCACCGAGTTGGAGCCAGTTTTAATTCTTTTTTTCTTCTTGTTTTTATGTAGGTAATGTTTGTTTTTAAATAAAGTTACATTGTCTTTTTTAGCTTCTTTTGATCGATTGAACGAACGACCGAAGCAAGTGAAGGGTCACTTCGCCCCAAACGTGATCGATCTCTATATTTCGTCCATTTGGCTCATATTCGAACTTAAAATGCATATTTATCTACCTCTTTTAACCACCTACCAAATTTTACGTCGGTACTCGAGAAACATACAAATAAACAAACATGCAAACGCCGGATTATGTCAATAGACTCGAAGAACTTCGTTCGCAAAACGCCTGTTTAAACTTCACACATTATACATTTACTGAAACGGGCCTTCATCGCGTAAATTCAAATTCAAATTCAAATTTCTTTATTTTAGACATCTTAGGTCCATAAATTGTAAAGCGTTAAGCCCCGTCTTAGTAAATTGATAACTTTGTTCGCTTTTCCCGATATTTTATAAATAAGGTAACCCTAATACCTATGGCTATATTGTTTAGGTACTTAACCGGTACGTTACTTGCATGTCTGCATGCTGTGTGGTCTAGCCTTAATTTTTATAAACACATCCGAGTCTTAGTTATTAGCAAAATTATATAAACAAGAAGCCACGGACACAGACTAGCGTGCTTTGCAAGATGCTAATCGCTCACGCTCGGAAGCGTATCGTAGTTATCTCTCTCTATCGCTCTACCTTATTGGTGTGACAGTGATAGTTGCGTTTCGTTCGCGAGCGCTAGCGATTGGCATCTTGGTTACACACACTGGGCCCTTACCATGACGTCTTCACACGATTCAGTTTAGGTTATTCTGAGTTGTATGGTATGGCAGCGACTTTGGGTCCTAAACAGAATCGTGTTAAGACGTCATGGTAAGGGCCGTTTGTGTTTACCATGAGTTGCAACTATTCGATAGCGACTGCGGCGTTCGAAAGTATGCCCATCTCGCTCCTACCATTGTCAGAGCAATGGTCGGAGAGCGAGCCGGAAATGTCCCCGAACGCTGGGGCCATGCAGCACGCCTACCACGAACATTGAAAATTAGCATTGACGGGAAACCCTCTTTGTCACACTAATATCACAGTGTAAGGACTCTATACAGTGAGTCAGCTCCGGCGATTTTCGGGTCAACGATGAGGGGTGTGCGGGGAAGCGGGCGGAGGGGGATTTCCTCACAAACTCCATACAGATTGTGAGGTCTATTTTCGGGGCTGTCAAGTTATAGTATTTTGATAGGTGAATTAATAACATAGGGAGGTACGCCATTTTAGAACGTGATTTGTTAGTTGTAATTTCTCAGGAAATCAGTATTTGTGGCTGCGACGAGTTTATTGTTAATTTTAAAATATTGTAAAACTGACGCCATTTTGGATTTTGTAAAGTTTACTCCGATCTGGATAAAAATCGATATCTGACGATCCGGGGGGGTCCCTAACATGAATCCAGAGTCAAAATTGTAAAATATTGTAAAAACCGACGCCATCTTGGATTTTGTAAGATTTACCCTGATTTGGATAAAAATCGATATCTAACGCTTCGGTGGGGTCCATAACATAAAATTGGAATCAAACCTGTAAAATATTGTAAAAGCCGACGCCATCTTGGATTTTGTAAGATTAACTCCGATTTGGATGAAAATCGATATCTGACTATCCGGTGGGGTCCTTAACAAGAATCCAGAGTGAAAACTGTAAAATATTGGATTTTGTAAAATCAGCTCCGATTTGGATAAAAATCGATATCTGACTATCCGGCGGGGTCCTTAACATAAATCCAGGGTGAAAACTGTAAAATATTGTAAAAACCGACGCCATCTTGGATTTTGTAAGATTAACTCCGATTTGCATAAAAATTGATATCTGACGACCCGGCGGGGTCCTTAACATGAATCCAGAATCAAAATGGTAAAATAATGTAAATCCCGACGCCATCTTGAATTTTGTGAGATTAACTCCGATTTGGATAAAAATAGATATCTGACGATCCAGTGGGGTCCATAATATGAATCCATAGTCAAAATTGTTAAATAATTGCAAACCCAAGCCATATTAGATTTTATAAGATTAAGTCTGATTTGGATAAAAATCGATATCTGAGTCTCCGGCGGGCTCCATAACATGAATCTTATTTCAAGGCAATTTTAAAAAATATTGAAATAAAGTAAAAATAAAAAGATTGATTAAATATGGTCTGATCGTCGTGAATCTTCCTTCGTCCTTAACATGAATCCATAATCGTAATTCAAAAGTTACTTCATTCTTCAGTAACCGATGTAATTGGGACCGAGACTCGTTCGGATGATCAAAGGTTCAGATACTGAAGACGCAGAAGATAAATGAAGACGCAGTATGACGTCCCATACACCGACCATATTTATTTATTTAGATTTACATATTCAGATATTTAATAGCTATTGAAACAACAATATACATTTGAGTTGATACAATTATATTCTCTGACTTTCCACTTTACTATAATACCTCTACCTAACAGTATCGATTATAATTTTTGTTAGGTAATTCATCAGAAAAATTATTTTGATAATAAAAAAGGACAAATAGTTGCATTTAATTTTACCAAATAGCTGTATACTTTCCGCTTACGAAAAGTGCAAAATTTCAGACACGGAATTCCGTTGCGTGTGAACTCGCTGTTGTTTGCCTGCTTGCCTGCTTGAAAAAAAAGTAACTTAATTTTAATTTGCCGCGTTGCAGCAGAGGAAGAATTGCGTATCGACGATGGCAAAAAGATATTGCGCTGTTTTTAACTGCAGATCAACGTCCACAAACAAGGAACTGACTTTTCATAGATTTCCACGCGACATTAGGTATGTTTCTTAAATAGTGTTATTTTCCAATTTTGACACCAGATTCATGTTACTGACCCCGCCGGATAGTCAGATATCGATTTTTATCCAAATCGGAGTTGATCTTACAAAATCCAAGATGGCGTCGGTTTTACAATATTTTACCATTTTGACTCTAGATTCATGTTAAGGACCCCGCCGGATCCTCAGTTATTGAATTTTATCTAAATCGGAGTTAATCTCACAAAATTCAAGATGCGTCGGTTTTTACAATATTTCACAGTTTTCACTCTGGAATTATGTTAAGGACCCCGCCGGATAGTCAGATATCGATTTTCATCCAAATTGGAGTTAATCTTACAAAATCCAAGATGGCGTCGGTTTTTACAATATTTCACAGTTTTCACTCTGGATTTATGTTAAGGACCCCGCCGGATAGTCAGATATCGATTTTTATCCAAATCGGAGTGATCTTACAAAATCCAAGATGGCGTCGGTTTTACAATATTTTACCCATTTGACTCTAGATTCATGTTAAGGACCCCGCCGGATCCTCAGTTATTGAATTTTATCTAAATCGGAGTTAATCTCACAAAATTCAAGATGCGTCGGTTTTTACAATATTTCACAGTTTTCACTCTGGATTTATGTTAAGGACCCCGCCGGATAGTCAGATATCGATTTTCATCCAAATTGGAGTTAATCTTACAAAATCCAAGATGGCGTCGGTTTTTACAATATTTCACAGTTTTCACTCTGGATTTATGTTAAGGACCCCGCCGGATAGTCAGATATCGATTTTCATCCAAATCGGAGTCAAGCTTACAAAATCCAAGATGGCGTCGGTTTTTACAATATTTTACAGTTTTCACCCTGGATTTATGTTAAGGACCCCGCCGGATAGTCAGATATCGATTTTCATCCAAATTGGAGTTAATCTTACAAAATCCAAGATGGCGTCGGTTTTTACAATATTTTACAGTTTTCACTCTGGATTTATGTTAAGGACCCCGCCGGATACTCAGATATCGATTTTCATCCAAATCGGAGGTTATCTTACAAAATCCAAGATGGCGTCGGTTTTTACAATATTTTACAGTTTCACTCTGGATTTATGTTAAGGACCCCGCCGGATAGTCAGATATCGATTTTTATCCAAATCGGAGTTAACCTTACAAAATCCAAGATGGCGTCGGTTTTTACACTATTTTGCAATTTTGACACCAGATTCATATTATTAACCTCACCGGAGCGTCAGATATAGATTTTTATCCAAATCGGAGTTAATCTTACAAAATCCAAGATGGCACCGATTTTTACAATAGGTACCTAGTTATTGTACAATCTTGATTTTGTTACAATTTGATTTTCGAGAAATAACAAAAAAAATACGTGTGGCACTCGGGGACTGCCGCGGTAAAGCTATTGCATATCATTTTGTATCAACTTATGCAACTATAATTATTTATTTATTTTATTCATGCAGTATTTCTTTTTCTTTGATATTAATTCAAGTTACACTTTTTGAGCGTGGTGACCGATAAGAAAACAAATTTTTCTATTATTTAACAAATAAAAAGTTAATATTGTTTAAAATGTTTTTATTATTTTACAATACATGTGGGTTTTATTATCTTACAGTAGCTGTTGGTTATTCAGGAATATTTATCATTGAAACTTATGATAACTGAAATAAGAAACATAAGTTTGCGACTTAATATCCTCTAAATACCTAGAAAATACCGCGTCAATGGTGGTCCCATATTTTGTTGTAGACTCTTGTGGATCATTATTCATTTTCAAATTCAATGTTTTTGATAGAAAAGTTGTCAACATTATTTTACAATATATGTGGGTTTTATTATCTTACAGTAGCTGTTGGTTATTCAGGAATATTTATCATTGAAACTATAGGTTTATGATAACTGAAATAAGAAACATAAGTTTGCGACTAACATATTTGATTTTGGCGGGACTATAATAATAGTGTTTATTTTGACGTTTGACATCGCCGTATCTCTGGTAATAAGAGCTACTGTCCTCAATATTTTGTATAGAATATGACACTTAGCGACATTCGTTTGGAGATATATCCTTTCCTCGATAAAGAACTTTGTAACAAAGTGAATAAAGTCGGTTTCGGTCCGTCGGAGTGGGGAGCGTCAGGTTTTTTTTCGTTACGGAATTTCTGGATTCGGTCCCCGCGCTCAAGGCCCGCGATAGAAGCTATGCAATAGCTTAAAAACAAATCTCAATAGCGGATGTCGCAAGATAAAAAAAATTAAAACATGTCACGAAAGATTTGTGACAGCCCTGAGTTTCGGACAAGCCAAGACGCCGAACGATTAGGTTGTATGAACCTTGTCCACTGTATAGAGTCCTTACACTGTGCTAATATGCAAGTGTGACAGAGATGGAGATACAAATCCGCAATCGGTCGATTTTCGTGGTATAGGCCCTGAAGTCGCAATCGATTATCGAATACATATATATTGTTCAATGATAATTGCATTTGTAACCCTTGGGTCACAGGCGGGTTAGCTCAAAGAATCGCCGAGCTGAAGTGGCAGTGGGCAAAATCCTTAGAACTGCGTCCTTACCATGAGTTCTACCAGTTCTACGTAACCGTACTGGATAGCGACTGCGCGATTCGATAGTATTTGCATCTTGTGTGCTTACCATGAGTTGTACGTAACTGTAGGCGTTAGCGAATGCGCGTTTCTTAAGTATGTCCGTCTCACTCCTGCCAGAGTAGTGGTAGGAGCGAGACAGACATACTTTAGAAACGCGCAGTCGCTAACGCCTACGGTTACGTATATCACAACTGGTTGGCCACGTATAACTCATGATAAGCACAAAGGTGTACTGAGTTGAAGGTAACCTTATTCGATAGTGACTGCGACATTCAAAAGTAAGTCCGTTTCGCTCCTGCCAGGGTAGTAGTGGGAGGGAGGAGTGACATACATATGGTTGAGTAGGTACGGTAAGCACACTGGTAAAAATCATGTATGCGGGACTGCGGGTAGACTTCGACCGATCGTTGTGATAGTCTCAGGATCAGTGTGCGCACCCAAGATGCCAATCGCTCACGCTTCCTATCGTAGCGTAGTTATCTCTCTCTATCAGTCTTCCTTATTAGTGTGACAATGACAGTTGCGTTACGTTAGCGATTAAGCGTTAGCGTTTGGCATCTTGGCTACGCACCAAGGTCTACGTCCAGTAGAGAATGTTATAGAGTCAGATGGAATATCATTCGTTAACCCTAAGCGCTTCACCTAAAATATAATATCGGTGGTGAGTTGCTGTAGAAGTCAATCGCTAGCGACTGCGTGATTCGAAAGTACCTATTTGCATCTTGCTCGTTCTTAACAAGTGGGAGCGAGAAAATACTTTCGCTATCGACTCATGGCTATGTCATGGTAAGCACATTTGTAACGTTTCCAAAAAGTAACCAAATTGACTTATCAAATACCAAATACCCAACCCATTAAATCACGGGAGTTATCCATTACTCCTCATTACAGTATTATTATTATTATTATTGTTGTTTTGGGCTAGTGAAGATGCCGCATCGACCAGTTGTGATCTATTGTGGCAGCCCTTTATAATTCATTACTGATTCCCGTTGAGTCCAGAAAGTTCCAAATTCTTTGGGCTGTAATGTTGTGTATCTCACAGGGTTGCAGTTCGTGCCTACCGAGGTGGATACTTCTTTTGTGCATTAGTGGTCCGCAGGAGCAGAGGATGTGCATTGCAGTTTCCTCTGTTTCCTGGCAGAACCTGCATGCTGCGTCTTGTTTCTTACCCATTAGAAACATGTGCTTGTTCAACTTGCAGTGCCCAGTCAGAATTCTGACCACCGCACAGGCTTTGTACCTCTTGAGCCCTAAGAGCTCTTTAGTGTTTTTGTTGTTGAACCCTAAAATTAGAGCTTTCGAGTGTGTGTTTCCTTTTACGGATTTCCACTCTGCGATTGCCCTCATCTTTTCAAGATTGTTTAGCAGAGAGTATGCCTCTCGTTTTGTAACTCCGCAAAACGGTTCCGGGCCAACGAGGGGCGTGTCCGCGCCCTTTCTGGCAAGTTCGTCCGCTGCTTCGTTTCCAGCAATGTTGGAGTGTCCTGGTACCCATCTAAGTGTAACTTTGTTGGTGTTAGCCAGGGCGTTTAGATTATTTTTGCAGTTCTGGACTAGTCTAGAGTTAACCTCTAGGGACTCTAGTGCTAGCAGAGCAGCTTGACTGTCCGAGTTAATGTAGATGTGTTGGTTTCTTAGGTTTCTGTCCAGATTGATTTCCGCGCATATGTTAATGGCAAGGACTTCTGCCTGGAAGATTGAGGCCAGTTTGCCCATGCTGACGCTGGCTCTGTGCTTAGGCCTCTCACCATAGATACCACATCCTACTTTTCCAACTGTCTTGGAACCATCCGTGTACCAAATGTGGCTTCCCTTTTCGACAAACATTTGGTCGTTGGCCCATTTGTGTCTTTGGGGTATATCCACATTGTACAGTCTGGTAAACTGACATTCCGTATGCATGTCATCTGAAGGCATGCTGAGGGTTTTGTTCTCGAAAACCCAAGCCCTGAGTTTGGTTAACGCTTGGGAGCGCCATTTGGGCTTGTTTAGCGTGCTTATTCTGTAGATACACTGCTTGGCCTCCTTTTGCACTTGCAGGTGGAGTGGTGTGGTGTGATGTGTGGCCCCTGTTGCTGTCAAGCAAGCCGTGCGTTGCAGGCTGTTCAGGGTATTTATAGTTGTCTTTTGGTTGGCTTTACTACACCAGACTGCGGAGGCGTAAGTAATAATGGGCCGCACTACTGCTGTGTAAAGCCACATAGCAATATTGGGTCTTAATCCCCACCTTGCTCCTGCCATTCGACAACATGACCATAAGGCCATTTTAGCTTTTTGTGTGATGTTTTTTAAGTGAGGATTCCATGTAAGCTTTTGGTCAAAAAATGACCCCTAGATACTTGACCTCACTCGAAAGTGTTATTTCATGTCCATTAAGTTGTAGTTTTCCGAGTTTTTCCAGATTTCTCTTCTTTGTGAACGGCACTACAACCGTTTTGCTCGGATTTATAGACAAGTCATTTTCTTTACACCATTTAAGTATGGTGTTAAGAGCTCCTTGCATCAAGTTTGAGATTGTATGGAGGCAGGGTCCTTTGATTATAACTACAAGGTCATCGGCATAACCCTGCGTATCATAATCTTTGTCCCACATGATTGCAAGTAGTTTATCCACTGCAAGTGTCCATAGTAGTGGGGATAGGACGCCTCCTTGTGGACAACCTTTCGTGGTGTAAAATTCGTGCTCTGTTGCATTGAGGGTTAGAGTAGCCACTCTGTTAGAGAGCATGCTCTGGACCCATCTGGTGGTGGTTTCATCAACACCCTTTGATTTCATTCCATTAAGGATTGTTTCTGTGGGTGTGTTATCGAAAGCACCTCCGACATCAAGGAAAGCACATAGAGCGGTCTGCTTATCCTCTAGGGTTTTTTGCACCTTGTCGACCAGGTCAAGTAGGGCAGTTTCTGTAGATTTCCCCTTTTGGTAAGCATGTTGATTTTGGCTTAGTGGTCTTGCCACCAAGTAGTGCGCTCTGATGTGCTGATCAATGATTCTTTCCATTGTTTTTAGAAGGAAAGAGGTTAGACTTATTGGTCTGAAGGATTTAGGCTGCGAGTAGTCCTTTTTTCCTGCCTTTGGTATGAAGCGTACCTTGACCCGAGTCCATTTTTCCGGTATATTACCTAGTGCAAAGCTCGCTCGAAATATTCTTACCAGGTGCGGGAGTAGGAGGTCCTGACCTTGCTGTAGGAGAGCAGGAAACACTCCATCTTCTCCGGCCGATTTAAAGGGTTTGAACTTACTCAAGGCCCATTTAATTTTGTTTGGTCTAAAGATGTTAGTTGCCAAATTCCAGTCGATGTTGTGTGCCCTGTGGGTTTGATTATTCCTTTGGGCGCACATTAGTTTATTACTGGTGGTGTACGAACCTGGGAAGTGGGTCACCCTAAGTAGGTCTAGGGTTTCCGCTTCTGTGTTAGTAAAAGTGCCATCTGGTCTCTTGAGGAGACCGAGGTAGTTGGTTGGTGTCTTAGAGAGTATTTTGTGAATTCTCGCCCCTTTGTGTGTGTGGGCGATTTCGTCACAGAATCTTCTCCAAGACCGCCTCTTGGCTTTCCTGATCTGCTTATTATATTCAGTCAGAGCTCTACCATACCGTTCCCACTCATTCGGCGTGGTAGAGTGATTGAATATGCGGCGTGTGGTTTTGCGGAGTTTTTCCAGCCTTTTGTTCCACCACGTCGTCGTGTTAGTATGTTTAGTTACCTTCAACGGGCAGTTTTGTTCATAGGCATTGATCATGCCTTCTGAGATAAGGTCGACTGCCAGGTTGAGAGAGTCTGGTGTTTTTACCTGCTTATGAATTACCTTTAGACGGGTTTCTAGGTCAGTCCTGTAGGCTTCCCATGACGTGTCTTTTGGATTTCTCCGCGTGGCTATGTCCCTAACTAGAGAATTATCAACACCAAATATTATGTGCCTGTGGTCTGACATTGAATTTTCGCAACTGACATGCCAGTTAGAAAGGCAATTGGCTACCTTTTCAGTTGCGAAGGTTATATCAAGTACTTCTTGTCTTGCCCTGGTTACGAAGGTCGGCGTATTGCCCCTATTTAACAGTTGCAGACAATTAGTAAAGATAAAATCAGAGAGTAACTCACCCCTTTTGTTAATTCCAGTGCTCCCCCAAATGGTGTGGTGGGCATTGGCGTCGCAGCACACGATGAGTTCTGCCTTTTGTGCTTGAGCGTACTCTACAACCTTAGACAGTTCTTCTGTGGGATCTTGTTTATCTCCAGGCAAATAGGCGGAGCAGATCAGTACCTTCCGTGCTCCACTGCCCTTGAGATCGACGTAGGCAGCTACAGTGTCATCGCTGCTGATTTCTGTAACAGGTAAGAAGTTAATACGTCTGTTAAACACGATGCAGGCTCTTGGTTTAGAACCTTTTTCATGTATTAGTACCTTTCCTGCCCTGTTAAGACCGGCTACCATGGAGTTGCTGTTTATCCATGGTTCTTGTATGAGGGCGATGTCCAGGCCATTTTCGCCGAAAAGTTTTTCTACGACCGCAGTGGCCGCGATGGCGTGGTGGAGTTTGGCCTGGAGGAACGTCGCCCCCTTGGTTGTCTTGTTACCATTTTTATTGGCCGCGGCGTTGGGCATCACCTTGCCCTTGCTGGCGGCCTCTGGGTCCCCTACCCCTGAGGCGATGTTTGCCCCTGTGGTCTCCCCTGTTGGAGAGAAACCGCTGCTGCCCTGCGGATAATCCGGACGGTCCTGGTTTGGGATTTGGGGAGGACGGCACAGCTCGTGTTGGGCCCGGAGGCACCTTTCGGGCTGGCGTTTGGGATTGGGTGGTGGTGTGGGCAGAGGATGTTGGTTGCGGTGGAGGGATTAGGGGTGCCGCTGTTCCAGGCTCCTGGGTTTTTGAGTGACCCTTTAGCCGGAACAGGACTTCGCGGAACCCGAGGTTCACTTTGAGTCCCATTTTCTTTAGGTTCTCCACAGATGCGTCGTCTAGGGATAGGGTCACTAGTACCCCACCTTTCTCGACCTTTGTGTGGAGAACCTTCCAGAACTCTGTGTGGAGCCCCTGGTTCTGCGCGTAAACCAGCGATAGTGACTGCTGCACCATGGAGTCATCTATCTCTGGGATGAACACCATCCCTATGTTTGGCTTGGGAAGCTCATTTTCCGGTATAACCGCGAGTTTGGCTTCCGGCCAAGGCTTTAGGGTTGGTGTTACCTCTTCAAGCCAGGCTTTAGAGCGTTGGTCGCTGCAGGTGATCAGCAGCCAGCCTGGCTTGAAGGAGTAGCCCTTGAACTTCGGTCCCTCGTCCATCCTCATTGTCGCGATCTTCTGCAGGATGTTTTTGCAGAGGGACTCCAGCTGAGCTACTGACATCGGGCTGGAGTTCCTGATCCCGACACGAGTCTGCGCGAGAACCGAACTGTAGGGCTGTGTAGGTTGGGGTTGGTCCGGGGGGGTCTCACTCACCCTTGGGTTTTTGGGTGTGTTACCCTTTGGTGATTCCTCCTCCGAGCGGGGCCGTTTTGTCGGCTTTTGCACGGGTTTGGATTGTGAGGCCCCAAACTTGTACCCCATCTTCTTGAGCTCTGCAAAGCTCTTAGCGGCTAGTTGCAGCGCCTCTTCAGGTGCCACTCCCTGTCCTTTAAGAGCTTTGTATCGCCCCCTTGCAGACCCCGCCAATTTCTTGGTGGTCATCTGAGTGTTAGGTTGGGAAACCTCCGTTTGGCTGGTTGGGCGGCTAGCGCACCTTTCGGCCGGGTCGGAGTTCTCCACAACCTCCATGTCTTGCTCCGATGTGTGGGCAGAATTAACCGCACCTTCCATCAAGGGCATTAGTTCCTGGTAAAGGTCGTCCAGGGTACCTTCTGTTTTTTTAAGATTATGTTCCATGTAAGTCCCACGAGAAGCTAGGGAAAAGTGGTCCATTCCGGCAGAGCCCCGCTTGCCGGAATAAGGCAAAATACGCCCTCGAGGTTGCCCGGTATCGAGGGGTTTTCGCTAGCGACTGAGCACCCCCTCAGCCACGCATCTCTCGGCACGATAGACCTTAGATTGGGGATTTTTAAGGAGGTTGTCTCCTCCATATATACATATATAAAATAAAGATAAATACACTATACTTAGATATGGAATAATCTTAACCTAAAGATATGGGAGAAGGCAATGTTGCCGGGACTCGCACCCGGGATCCAGGATGTACTGGGTTTATACCTGACATCCCGGCTCCCGATCACGATTCCACACTCCTGCCCTCTGCCATATCCGCCCTCATACTTAGCTGCTGGTGGTCCGGGGTAAGGTGGTAAATAGTGCGACGCCCATATGGCCACCAGCATTTCCGGGGAGTGCGACCCACCCAGTAGAACAGTCGGGGTGGGTTCGACCCAAGTCCGCGGCGGCAGACTAGGGCCGACGGGGACGCGTATGATGGACTTGAGGTTCGGCCCGGTAGTTCAGCGTCGCATACCTGAACGTAGCCGTCCCTCCTAACCCCCCTCATTACAGTAATATGATGGAACATCGGATGTAATTTCGCCGCATCGGTTCAGATAGAGTGGCGATAAGTGATGGTGATGGCCCTTTGTAATAAATTCGGATGCTGTTAAGGGTAAGCTTACCACGTGTATAAAAATTACAGTAGAATACTATACTCGCTAGCATGTACGTCAACTCAATGTTAGCGCGTCACGCACGAGACGTAAACGAGACATCATTTACAGCAACTCCTGGTAAGGACGCTGTAGATTGCTTAAGTAAATAAATAAATACTAGAAGACATTCTTACACAAATTGACTAAGTCCCGCAGTTAGCTCAATAAGGCTCGTGTTACGGGTACTCAGAGGGGCTTGCATATAAATAATAAAAACATCCACGACTCAGGAACAAATATCTGTGTTCATCACACAAATAAATGCCCTTACCGGGATTCGAAACCAGGACCATCGGCTTAGTAGGCAGGGTCACTACCAACTACGCCAACCGGTCGTTAATTCATTGCTTGTCATTTCATCGTCTATAACATCGTGGGTCACTTTTGCATTAGTAAACCTACTTGTAGAACATGATAAGAATATTAACAGAAGTGTCATCATCTGATGATGATACTTCTATTCTGGAAAATGATAGTGTACAGTTAAATTAAACTAGAAATTTATCGTTAAAGTTGGAATATGTATAAAAGATTTATCACAAAATAGAAGACGTACCGACGACCAGCTACGTACCTATGGAGACTGTCACATACATCCTCTTTAGTTACAAATCTTTCATGTTAAATTCCCATACTGAAATTAAGGCCGTACTTAGTGACTATAGCTCATGTATGCAACGAATGCCAGAAAGTAGCCAAAGACGGACTCATATGGCGTCATGTTATGTGGGGGTCAATCCAAGCACGACGACGTACTCGTATGGTTGTTTGTTTAAAAGAAAATGCATTAGGCACCACGAGAAGGCCTTACATCCCCGTCTACCTTGACACTGTGTGGAAGAGAGAATCTCTTCCGCGTAGAGTTTTATAGCCACGAATGTATGTGTCGTTCCGAGGAAGCTTCTTAAAACATCTGACATAGATAGAGGCCTACTATTACTACTACTATAGTTAAGGCCCTTAATTTTTCAGGTCCAGCTGAAGACCACCAGCGTTGCAGTATTTTTTACGGCAAAATCCCCTTTGTAACATCACTTGTTATACGAAGGAGTCCGACTTTGTTTGCATAAATTTTGATAGCAGACTATGAAAGCGTTAAGTATACGTCATCATTTCATAGAAGTTTGACTTACACACGCGTTCAGAATTGCATGGGCACTTTATGAATGAATTCATTCATAAATTGACCAATTTGACCATGCAATTCTGAACGCTATAGTACAAAAAACAATCTATAGGTAAATGTTTGGCATTTCATTTGTTTATAAGATAATTATGACGTGGTTTGACTCTAGTAACTTACACAATACGATACGTTTAAAAATGTTTAAGACCTGAACGTTGAGACGTTCAATAGCAGTTGAAAGCACTGCCCCTTAACCGGCGGTCGTTTTGATCCGCGCACCTTTCATATTGCGCAAGCGCGGAATGCGCCCGCGCCACTTATGACCGATATTATTTACCACTTGAGTTGAGCGTCTGCTTTCTATGCGCAAAAATGCCAACTTTTTTGGAGACGAACAATGATTTGGTTCTTGAGAATGCATACCTACATATTATTATGCCTTACGCTTACAAATTCAAAGTATCTACCTATCAATTTGGATTTACATTTAGTCATTAAAATGTACCACTGGTGGGCAAATGAATTTATCTCTTACTTCTACAGCAATGTCTTATCAGCCAGTAATTTTAAAGGCATAAAACTTTGTTTTGAAGATAATCTAAAAAAGATAGATTTCAAATCATTTTTATAATGTACGGAACTCTCGTCGGGCGAGTCCGACTCGCACTTGGCCGGTTTTTTTTTTAAATTTCTATACATACGACATCTTCCACATTCTGCTACATTTCGAGATTTCCTTTTTTTCGCTATTTTAGATGTTGTAGAAAAAGTAGCGTATACAACAGCTCATAACTGGTTCTTATTATATGCATAAACTGCTATTTGTTATTAGGTATTTTTAAATTTACAGTTTTCTCATGTTTTTTTTACATTGAAGTAATTTAAAGCTATCAATTCGTAACAAGGTTATACAGAAAAAGTAACAAAACAATTTGTGCTTGTTTTCAGTAAAAGGTACCTACCACTTTGTCACTTGTCGATAAGGTTCAGTTCTAAACGAATCTTTACTGCATTATCGCTTTATCAGCAAAATAGTAACCTTTAACAAAAACAGTCGCATTTCATAGATCCGCATCATAGGTACATCACGTAACACATAATTCGAGTATTATAGGGAGCCATAAAAATAATAAGAATATCGAATATCTAAAGAAAAAGAAAGCAAAATCTTTTCTCTCACGTCCGATTGCATATTATTTAATTGTCCATTGGTATTATTCTATGGATACTTATAAAGATGTTTTCTCACGGACTTGACCAATGAAATGTATACTTAGTGTGGTCGCATCAGAGTTTATATTAGTGTGATAAATGTAGCGGTATTAAATAATAACTTTATGTAATCTTGACAATGGAGTATTGAAATTTGTGAGTGATAGGTTAGGTCATTCTTTGGATATTTAGATTATAATAGCGCTATAAGTAGGTGCCTAAATGTTTTAATGCATGTGGTTTTCAATAATATTCAATAATATCGTTAATCGCGCATACCGTTACTTAACCTTGATGAGTACGTGGGTACTTATTAAAATTACTGGTGGTACGGAACTCTCAGTGCGCGGCAATTATACGGTTTGCGGATGTTTTCCCGTGTTTCCTTTCCCGTAAAGCTCTTGTTTTATTTCCAAATTTCGCGATTCTAGGTGAACGGGAAGTACCCTAGATACATTTTGACTATTGCAAATGTATGGTAAATGCGACATAAATGGCGGTATCATTTGATTGCTTTGACTTAGATGTTTTCACAGCTTCAAAGGACCGCAGACCTGTGTATGTGGTATTAATTTCAACTTGCTACCTCTACGCGTTCGTAAGAAACGGAGATAAAACGGACGGCCAACAAAGTGATCCTATGAGGGTTCCGTTTTTTCTTTGCGAAGTACGGAACCTTAAAAAATTAAATTTTAGCACTTGAGGACTATATAAGTACCTATACGGCGCCATAGGGCACTATCTTTGTACTTCCACTGCCAGAAATGTAGTTTATATTTTGCTATTTTTCGCGTAGCTAACTGTTTGTGTATGTTTGCGATTAGATGCCAGAAGAGCAAAATATGCATTGCAACATTCCTTGTATGTCAAATCTAGTCTGAATTAACTTTATAATACCTTAGTCCAGTGGCTTTCAAACTGTTTCATAATTTAAAAAAAATCGCGGATCCCCATCAAAAGACAAAAAAATTACGATCCTCTATTTGTAACGGGAAACAAATATTGCGTTTAGCTAACATCAAAAACAAATGATTCTAAATTTCTATCTTGCGTTATTTTTTAAAATAAAATGCTATCGTTTTGGAACGTTTTTATTTCACAGATTCGAGTGCTCAAATGTCCAAATTTGCCCCTTCATATTTGTTATTTTACCAAGGCTTTGCCGCCGCAATCCATCTACAGAGTCTTCGTTAGAAAAACAGTGCCTCAATCCATTTGGAATATGTAATAGGCGTACTTAATAGCATGTTTTTGATGTATCTGACCTGAACTGACCCGATGGTTCTAATAGTTTGATTGTTTTAGAAATGAAGACATTGAGTCGAACGCATGCATTATCTAATATCTCGTGTCATTATTCGCCATTAGTATTAATGTGATATGTAAAGCTATCTATACACTATAACGATTATCTTTTGATGACCTCCTAGCCTAGTCGGTAGTGAACCTGCCTACGAAGCAGGAGGTCCCGGGTTCGAATCCTGGTGCATTTATTTGTGTGTTTATCACAAATATTTGTTCCCGAGTTATGGTGGTTTTCTATGTATTTAAGTATTTATATCTATTATATATATCGTCGTCTTGTACCCACAACACAAGCCTTATTGAGCTTACTGTGGGACGGGGTGGATTTGTGTAAGATTGTCCCATAATATTTATTATTTATTCCATTATCTATACATTTGACTAGCGGTACAGTGGTTATGACTCCGCGAGGAGCATAGTCAAAAAGTAACACCTTCCCGTGTTGTCTCCACGTAAAGACGATGTCACTGACAGCTAGCTGTGTTATTCGCACATGCCAAAATTATATATTTATTTCTTTGTCCAACCAAAAGTAGTGCCCGATGATATTATGACGGCCATGCCTGGTATTTTTGTGTCATAGAGGTGACTCTACTCGTACCTTTACAAGCTGTTCACAAAATGTAATAGCAATCGGTTCAGAAAGAAACGCGACCAGTAGTCATAGTATACTACGGCTATAGCCGAACAGACGAACCGATAGCAGTGTGCTTAGCATTAGTTGTACGTAACCATAAGCGTTAGCGACTGCGCGTTTCTAAAGTATGTCTGTCTTGCTCCTGTATAGTAGTTGTAGGAGCGAGACGGATTTAATTTAGATTTTAGAAACGCCGCTAAAACGCTAAAGCTAAGGTCGTTAACGCCGTCGGCTACGTACAACTCATGGTAAGCACACTGGGTACGTCGACAAGATGCCAATCGCTCACGCGCCGTAGCGTAGCGTAGGTATCTCTCTCTATCACTCTTCCTTATTAGTGCGACGAAGACAGTTGCGTTTCGTTAGCGACTGAGCGTGAGCGATTGGCATCTTGGCTACGCACCCTGGACAGACAGGGAAAGCATAGGTTATCGAACAATTGCAATTGTGTCATACACCCGTTCAATAAAACTTCGCAGTTATAATACCTACACAGTTTTGTCAAACTCAAACTCAAAACATGACTGTATTGAAGGCTGTAGGCGATTGAATAAAAATAAAAATAATATACCACATATAATATATATACCGTTAAGATACATCGCTAATCGTTGTGGTGTATAGCTAGCTTTACATTAATGACTATATTATACAAGATAATGTTATACAATCGTACATATTCACACGTGCACAAAAGACATTTCAAGAGGAATTTAGGAAAAAAGTTGATTGATTCGGTGTGTGATCATCACTCGTTTACTTTTTCACTGAAATGATGGTTGCCGTTTCTATCGTTTATCGTGTCAACCGACAATCTCGCTCTGGCACAGTTTTTAGAGTTTGAAACACGAGTTGCTCTAATAAAGATGTATCGATTACGTTTCGTTATCTACAGTTGCAAGTTGCTCCCACCAGTTAAGAACGAGCAAGATGCAAAATACTTTGCGCAGTCGTTACCGACTACGGTTACGTAGAATGGTACATACATGTACAGTCAGCCACACAGCCTCTTTTGCAGTGAGAATTTGGGTAAGGTGAAATGTTAAGGTATTTTTAAACTGAAGTGATGAATATCGCTAAGGGTAGGCAGCCACTGTTTAAAATGAAGTCTAGTGGTTGAGCTGAGGCAGAGGTTGCAATGTGCTTCTTTGGTGTCTGTAAGGCATAAACGTTTAATGAAGGAGACACGGATGAGGTCAAGTCAGGAGCTTTGTGAAGGGTGGCAGCAATTTTCGGTTCTTTATCAGCCTCCTGCGATTCTCACATGTGATTTGATCCGCAGAAAGATGTTGAGCCAGCCAGTATCTCGATGAAGCTAAAGTTATGTTTGGTCTTTGCAGTGACGTCTGCCTGTGGGATAAAGATACATTCCTTAATATAAGATGACAAATTAGCATTGCTGCAGCAGGTCGCATTTAGCAAGTAAGTAAAACCCCAGGTGAACAAAAATGCTGGTGATTCGTGAACCTTATCACTTATTAGGGGATCACCAGCATTTTCGCTACACCCTGTATAGGTTGACAGACATTTTATTTACAAGTTTTACAACCCATCGCAGGCCGCAATCATCGCAAATGCCAGGTTTAGTCCATCGACAGGCCTGCAGTTAGCAATGCGGTTTGCTATCACCGCAGATATATATCTTGAAAGATCACGTTATGTACCTGTCACCTAATCTAGTTCCTTCTATAACCCTTTACAGAGTTGCAATATTCAAAAATACTAACGTCAGTCATTCTTGGAAAACTATGCAAAATTAGCATTCTAATCTAGTCAATGACCCTGTTTACGAACGTACACACGTGTTAAAAGTGCATGGGCAATCTATGAATGCATCCATTCATAAACTGCCAACGAAGTTAGAAGCCGGTAAGAGCATCAGTAAGTTCAATGAGTAATGTTTTATAGGTACTAGGCGATTATTATTATTTGAAACAAGGTGGATTTGAGATTGCACCACATTTTTATTCATAGCAAGATACCTAAGTTCTTGCTGATGAATACTTTCATAGAATTGATGGTTATAAGTGTAATAGCCAACCTAGAGATAAATAGTCGAGTCGAGACGAGGCTTTAGTGACCGACTAAGCTGAGTTTTCCATAGATTTGATAGCAATGTGAAAGTGTTAAATAAAAACGTCATATTTTCATAGAAGTTTTTCGTTTAAAATAACGTTTTAAAAGTTGACAGTTAATTTACTTGGAACAGATAATGTGGTTTGACTCTAACTACAAATAAATACATATAAATTTAACGGCCTCCATAGCCATGCCATGCCATGGTAGTGACTCTGCCTACGAAGCTGGAGATCCGGTTCGAATTCTGGTATGAGAAGCATTTATTTGCGTGTTTATTACGGCTATTTGTTGCTGGGCTGCTACCACGAAAACCGAACGATTGCGGATTTGTATCTTCATCTTTGTCACATTTGCATATTGGAGTGACAAAGAGGTTTTCCCGTCAATGCCAATTTTCGAAATTCGTGGTAGGCATGCTGATTTATGGACGTTTCCTATGTATAGTACCTACAGTCAAGTGTAAAAATATGGTGGTGCACATCTTACTCAAAAATATGTCCCATAGCACCTTATGCCACGCCGGTGTAATAAGAGCGTAGTACCATATTTATGAGTCGATTACGTCGAGCCATATTTTTGCACTTGGTCGATCTCTGTGTGATTGTCCCCAAGTATTTTAAGTATTTAATTATGTCAATAACCAACTTACAAATACGGACAGTCCCTACGGACGAGGTTTGTGAGGCCGTATATGTCTGTGGCTATTACCTAAGCAGTAAGCATCCTTTCACTGCGGAGGTCACGCGCATCTCCGGGGATCTGTCGACTGCGAAGGATAGATCAAGTAGGTTGCACTCCCTAATTACTCTGCTACCATTGCTACCATAATACACGAAATACGTATTTAAGGTTCCCAGCAAGGTTTGAATTTTAAATAGAATGTAGCGACGGCGGCGAGTAAATGTACCGTTGATTAGTGCCTAATAGACATCATTTGCCCCTTTAACTTTCACCACAGCGAATCCTCCTTTTTTTTAAAGGGTCGGCAACGCGCATGTAACACCCCTGGAGTTGCAGGCGTCCATAGGCTACGGTGACCGCTTACCATCAGGTCTAATATGATAGTTTGTCACCGTCGTAGTATAAAAAAAAATACAAACCACCTAATTAATACGAATAATACGAATAATAATACGAATACGAATTTGTTACCTAAATGTACCATAATTCTGGCAAATAAAAAACTTTGACTTTGACTTTGACTTTGAAACCGAATCGTCTTCGTAGTATTTCCAAAAGATTATTAGGTATATGTATTGCGAATTAATTTTACACCAGTGGTTCACCCGTGCTTGAACTAGCGACCCCTATACTCGTATCATAGCAACTTCTTGACCGATTTAGCTCATATTGTTAAAAAAAAACATCTAACCACCTGCCTAATTTTACCACAGTGCGATCAACGATACTTGAGTTATTTCGAACAAACATTCATACCTACATCCAAACATACATACATACATACAAACGGATTGTCTAAGTAAATCCGGAAATTCAATTAACGAATGTATGGCAAGTTGGCAACTTCCTTTTCGTAGCTTCCTTTATATGAAACGCGTCTTTATACGCTTCTAAAGACGGTGCGACCGCTCGGTGTCTGTCCGTCTGTCTATTTTTACCCGTCCTGTGGAAAAGTTAGCTGCAAAAAGCAGTGGGACTACTTTCGCGCGCCCTTGACGCAATTGCAACTTGCACCTTGCACTGCACATTGATAAACGCTTCTGTTTGATGCGCATTGAGAAATATTGTTTTATCAAATCAAATCAAATATTTTAATGTAATAAGCATTGTACAGGGTAGTCTCTTAAATACTAAAGAATTATAATTAGACCAGAACTCCTGTGTTTCAGGCGATGGGGAGGGATATAGTAAAAATTAGCTATAAATTATTCACTTAAAATGGTAAATAGGACAAAGTCAATAAACTTATCGTTATACAGCCAGTACAGTCCTTAACAAAAAACAAGTTGATTCTTAAGATTTAAAATAAAATTACAATGGTTACTGTTTCACGACTATTAATAGGTTCCCTGTATCACTGTATGTCATATTTTGGAGGGCGTGTCCTAGAGTATTCTTACAACAAAAAAAAATACGTGTGGCACTCGGGGACTGCCGCGGTAAAGCTATTGCATATCATTTTGTATCAACTTATGCAATTACTATATAGGTATGTTACCCGCGACTTCGTCTGCGTAGTATGTTTGTTTGTAGTATGTATGTTTGGTAGTGTATTTTTATTACCATAAGTATTAAATACCAAATTGACTTGAACTGTAAATTGCTAATTAAATTCCGGGGCCGTATAAAACAAACAACTAACTTGCAAATACAGTAACCTGTTATTCTTTGTTCTCGTTAATAATTCAGGATATACCAAAAATGCTGGTGATCAATATTGTAATCTGATTTGGAAAAAATAGGACTAAATGTTTTTTTTGTCAAACATTTTTTGTTTATTTATTCTCCTAACCACAATTCCGATACTGATTAGTGATTACACATTTAATCGAATCACCAGCATTTTTGTGACAGCTGTATGTATCTTTGACCACATATTAATCTTTCAGTGGCTGGATACCCTGTAGATATGCTAAAAAGTACGTCCAAGTTGACATAAATTATCTTTCAATTAAATAAGTAATCAAGGCCGAGTGTTTTTGATCACGGTTTACAACACTGCCTTAAGCTCACTGAATTTAACCCACAGAATGTCAGTCGGTACCTGATTACAACTAACTTCCCAGTGAAGAAAAACATTGCGAGGCTACCAAAATAATTACTTCACGCATATAATAATTATAAACTTTCATTAGGTAGGTAAGTATATATTATGTCTCATCTCAACCAAGGACGATCTTATGATAGGATCGGCAGAGGCCTTTATTCGCATTTACACAGGCGTTCAAAAGTGCATGGGCAATTTATGAAAGAATTCATTCATAAACTGCCCATGCAATTATAGATTTGACTATTTCACTTGCTTCCTTCCCCTTTGCACCTCTATATAGGATGATTTTCATAACAAAAACTATTCTGTCCTTTCCTAGGTAGGAGTCAAAACATCCCCATGCCAAATTTCACCTTAATCCGTTCAGCGTTTTTAATTTAGTGTGAATTGGTTCATCAAATTTACAATATTAGCATCGCATGGAAATTTGTCCAAAATGTAATTGAAGAAACCGTGCTGGTTTTGTGACAACATCGCTACGCAAGATCAGTTTGCTAGACAACAAAAATAAAATAGATGCCATTATTAAGTAAAATGTATCTAATGAGACTAATGGCATGCCATGATCTAAGAATGTTTTTGCGCAAAGTTAAAATAATTTTAATCAAATCAATTTAACGGGGATATAGGCGATACCTAGTTCCATTAGTGCCATATAGATAGAACTGTAATAAGTGCCATCCTAATCCATCAAGTTGTGCATATTCAGTAATAAGCCGTTTTAGTAAAGTAATCGTACAAAAAAATCTGAGTTTATTTATAAACTATCCTTGTCCAATATTTAATATAAAAACCGTACTGGCTTTGTGACATTGTTCTTTGCGCAAAGGCAAAATCGTTGCGTTTGGCCATTGTACTCCCCTGGGCCCGCTATGAGGTATGTATGTCATCCGCTTGTACAATGCATGGTGGGTGTTGACAGCCATATATACATTGAGTTGCCGTATTTGTAGTGGTTGGATTCCGCGTCACTAAGACCTCAATGATATTGTCCTGAGGTCTCTTCAGTCAGCGGGTGTTCATTCCGTTCTGGAGCCACTGGGTTTAGCCGCACTGATAGCAAGATGGAGTGACCCTGGTGCTGTGGAAAACGGGGCGGTGTTCAGTGTGGGATGTTACATGCGTTAGCACAATTTCGACCACCCATATTACTCGCACTTCCCACGTAGCAGGAGCCCTCTGCCGAAACTCTAGCGGTGGCGAAGCGGCAAAAGTGTGCGCTCCCTTCTGGGATAAGATCCCAAACGGATAGCGTAACGTAATAAGACAACAGTTTGTCACCTTTGTGTGACAATTTCTGATAATTCTATACAGTTACTCACATTTGACAGCAATCACCGTCGCACTATCCATGCAACTTGTCTTTTCATGAACTTATAGCATTATCATTATCAGATGACATTCGTGGATAAGCAACTTAGGTCTATAGGACATGGATACAATACATGTTCATGCCTTTGGTTGTGGAGACAGCGGGCTGCTACAAAGTTACCATTATTAGTGATTTTATTTATTATCAAATTTATCACAGCATAAAACATATCATATTTACATAGATTTAATGGATCCCGGCACATTGGTCACTTTTCAACTCATTTCCTAAAAACACAGTTCTGTATTTTTTGTACACTTTCGTCAGTAGTGACAAATATGTACCTACTTAAGTTTAATTTCTGTTTGTTTATGACACTACTGAACAAAACAAACTTAAAATAAATTTGGGTACATTTTCGTCTGCAGTGAAAGAGAGCTTTTTTATAGGCGAAAAACATACGGTGATCATCGTCTTCGAACACCACAAACAAAATATTTACAGCACGCAGCAATATCACCTTTGTGATTATCACAATAAGGAACAAATCTAATATACCAATAGAAAATATTTGATAAACAAGACAAAGGCATATTTCGATACTCTACTTCTTTGTAGGTACTAATATTTCTTATGCCAATGAAATTTCCACTTTATTCCGTTGTGCACTAACGTGCTAAATTCACAAATTTAAAATGGTACTTAGTACGACTTTGCATTTGCACTAAGGTATCGATTAAAAAAAGAAAACGATTCGCAGTCTAAATAAAAAATTAGGCGCCTTTTGCCTTTAATTCGATCCAGCCAGTATATTATGCATCGATTACAAAATCGATTTAACATATTTGATTTTGGCGGGACTAAAATAATAGTGTTTATTTTGACGTTTGACATCGCCGTATCTCTGGTAATAAGAGCTACTGTCCTCAATATTTTGTTTAGAATATGACACTTAGCGACATTCGTTTGGAGATATATCCTTTCCCCGATAAAGAACTTTGTAACAAAGTGAATAAAGTCGGTTTCGGTCCGTCGGAGTGGGGAGCGTCAGGTTTTTTTTCGTTACGGAATTTCTGGATTCGGTCCCCGCGCTCAAGGCCCGCGATAGAAGCTATGCAATAGCTTAATAACTTAATGCCTATTAACACTTAGGTAGCAGTTGTGGGTCAGGTGATCGACATACTTACTGTTTCCCGTCTGCCGAACTACAAGCCCAAACGGGCATACGCGGGTCTGTGTTGTGACGTGTCCGTACACAAAAATAGATCGAAGTGTTCAAGATTTGTTAGTGTAGTTGTATCATTTGCTATGTATTAGTGTTATCTGTACACAATGTTTTTTGTATGTAATGTGCATACACCGGTTTCACGGGGGCAAAAATGTACCAGTGCTAGTGATTCATTAAAAATCGACTTGGTTTATCGACATCCATAAAAATACATTTATAACCATAAATAAATTTTATTTTTGTCCATAAGTTAAAAGTACATTTATCAAGATTACGTTTGCATCCTCAAGGTAAAATTATTCACAAAAAACTTCAAACAGTGTTAGAAAAAAACGTCGGCATTTCAACTTTAACAACAATAAATGATTTGGTATCCGGAAAAGAAATAGAACTGAGTCATATAACAGAAATTCATCAATACTATAAATTGTTTGAATTTGCTCCAATTACTACTGTTGACCTAGAAAGGTCGATTAGAGTAGAAAACGATTAAAGCCTGAAAATGTGGAAAAAAATTTGATTGTATATTATGAAAATTATATTAAATATTAAAGAAAGTTAATTCCTCAAAAAGTTTATTTTTGTGTATGTAGTTTTCTTCTTCATTCAAATTCTTGAAATTACACAACGGTTGTACGTAATTTTTATCTATATCAACTAATAAAATCAGTTTAATGTGTCCTCGCACTATTAAACGTCAGTACAGATTTGCCCCCGCGAAACCGGTGTATGGTAATGTGTGAGAATTGCGTGCAACCAATTGGAAGTCGGTCTGTCTCGAAGGTATAACCTATTACATATTTAGGTCCTACTAATTAACTTTTAATATGGGAGCATCCTTTATGGATAATCGAATCAATATATATGTAATAGCGCCTCTACACTCTCGGCCGAATGTTACGAGCGAATGTCTCGGACGAATGTACACACTCATTCGAGAACCTCGTTCTACGCTCGGACCAGAGACATTTTAAGCTTTTTCAGGTAGTTTGGGTTAGTTAAAAGGTACTTAAATAGCTTCGGTAAGGCGACAGCTGTTAAACTATGTAAATAAGCATTCATTCATTCGTTCGTCATTCAAAACGAGAATCTAATTGGTTTCACGAGACAGTCTCTCGAGACATTCGGCCGAGAGCCCGAGAGTGTACCGGCAGCATAAGAAAACTAGTTAATTTTAAACATTTTTTCTCGTACCATATACCCATTACTCATGTCATATACATACCTATCTCATTTCACACTTCGTTCTCATTATTCTAATCATAGATCATCTGGAACCATATTTTACAATATTTAATACACTCTTGCAACGCCCACCGACAAATAAGGTAAAGCAAGATAATAGAGATCTATTCATCAAGTCAAGGCTCCGAGACGGTTTGAGAAAACACTCGTATGCCCATTCTAATACGAGTACCTTGACTGTTTGGAGAAAGGTCACTGAGATTTTACCTTTAATAGACTGGTTTTAGAAAACTTTTTTATACCAGATCGATGGTAAACATGAATGGAGTGTTGGTGGCCCAACGGTATGACGTGAGACTTTTAATCCGAAGGTCTCGGGTTCAAATCCTGTCGGCTCGTACCAATGAATTTTTCGGAACTTATGTACGAAATATCATTTGATATTTACCAATCGCTTTTCGGTGAAGGAAACCATCGTGAGGAAACCGGAGTAATCCCGATAAGGCCTAGTTTACCCTCTGGGTTGGAAGGTCAGATGGCAGTCGCTTTCGTAAAACTAGCGCCTACGACAAATCTTGGGATTAGTTGCCAAAGCGGACCCCCAGGCTCCCTGAGCCGTGCCGCCGAGCTAACGCCGCCGGGATAACGCTAGGAAGAAGAAGAAGGTGGTAAACAGGCATATGGCTAGTTGGATGGCGGTCACCGTAGCCCGTGGACGCCTGCAACTCCAGCATGCCTACCACGAACATCGAAACTTTGCATTGACGGGAAAACCTCATTGTCGCTCCAATATGCAAGCGTGACAGAGATGGAGGTACAAATCCGCAATCGTTCGATTTTTGTGGTACAGGCCCAGGGGTCATCCTCGTTGCCGACCCATTAACGACTTGTAGGTCGTTGTTTTCCTTATTAAGGGCTACTCAGTACTTACCCAGGCTTCGCGAAGAACAACCGGCGTTAGCGCATCTAATGAATAAGGGTCGCGAATCGATCCGAAACATGTTTGAGCTATTTTCGACTTTATAGAGTGAGTCGCGTGAGTACTTCATTCTCCATCATATTCCTCGAATGTGCCTTAGGGGGGCGTTGGGGGCCACGGGTGTAGTGTCGGTAGCTCAGTTGGCAGAGCGGTGGGCGTGTATTAAAGTCATTAATTTTTCCACTTTACTTTTCTTTCTAAGTTATCGCATTCGTTTCTGTTTAATCATTTAATAGTTAAACGATAGTACCTAATAAAACGGCCGAAAAAATACTAGCAATAACCAAACCTAACCTACGAAATGCTAAACGTACTGATTTAAATACTTTTTTGAATACTAAGACAGTGACAAACAAGCATACGGCCCGCCTGATGGTAAGCGGTCACCGTAGCCTAAGGACGCCTGCAATTCCAGGGGTGTTACATGCGCGTCGCCATCCCTTTAAAAAAAGGAGGATTCGCAGTGCTGACAGCTAAAGGGGCAAGCTTTGCTCCGTGGGTCCCCAGTAGTCAACACAGTGAATCCTCTTGGAGCTCTGGCGACCGTACTCACCAACAGAAACACACCACTATGAGTAGGGTCTAGTGTACTAAGTTTGCGAATGCTCATTTACATACTACCAGTATTTGACACAGTACAGTTAGTATTCTATTCGCAAGTTTAGTATTTCTGTGGCCGGTTTATTATCATCCATAGTTTAATAAATAGCTGTGGAAGAAATATGCCTTTTTCCGATTTTTCGTTTTCCTTTTCATCTCCTCTCACTCTCAAGAGTTCGATACGATCGGATACAGCACGGCTAGCACATGATGCGCGCGGGACGACAAAAGCCGCGACATAGAGCTTTCTCGATCTTTCCCGCGAATCCGTAGCATAAGATGCGCGCGGGACACCGGTGACGCGCGAGCATATGTCAAAGCGACACAAGTTTCTCGACTGACAGTTCCACGCGGGATACTTCCTCAAGTCGTAGCACAAGTGCACTTTAAGAGACAAAATACCTCGCGATTGAACGTCAGAATGCGAGAAATTGTCTTCGAGCCGGGTGGGTGGCGACAAGCATATTTCTTAGATGTTTTGTCTAATTTACTCCAATTTAACGTTCATCAAGACTATTCCAACAAGTTCAAACTAAATGATAATAAGGCTGGGCTTTTATTACACAGTTTTTTTAGGTCTTCATTATAAGACAAGCTAAATGTATCTGCCTACGAATTTGGGAATTTAGGTAATTTAAAAGTGTTATAATATTGATTGTTTCAGAATGACTTTTTTCCCTATGTCTATTATTACACGATCACAATAACCCAAACAAAGGCAGCTCATGGCATCCACGTTGACACCCCCGGTACCTGTGAATTTTAGCAATTGTTAACCGAGGCATAAACGCACGCATACCTAATGAAATACTTATTTGAATAAGGTCCTAGGGTACTTATATGTAAATATACGTTGATCACTACCTAGTTAATCGATAATATGTAGGTACCAATTCAGGCGTTTTAATACCTACACGTAAGTAACGAGAAACTACCATTCAATTTCATATTTAATTTCCAGGCTCCCGATCCGATAGAAAAGCGCGTATCTTTGTAGAAGCTGAACCAAATAGTTGTTTCATACAGCTAACCCAAGGCAAGAGGAAGATGAGCTCGATGAGCTCCATAAACGAAACTAATATTTTTTATTTATACTACTAGCATGCACGCATATTTGCATATTTTACCGAACGCCAAGACTATAATATAATAAAACAATGCGTAAAAATAAATTCTTTATTTTTGCCTATTATGTACATTTACAAAACTTGAAACAATATTTTCCACAAAACTCGTTCAAACTCCATTATACTGTGAAATTTTGAGACTGCAGAAATAGTGTAGGTGGGCTTGGGGCTTACAAGATATAAGGTACCAATATGCTGGCGTGGTCAGCTTGCCATGCCCTACGTCTCCACTTTACCCATAACGTCGTTCTATCTTGTTTTGGGTTTACCTCTGCTTCTTTTACCAGAGATGGAAAGTTGTAGTAGGCACTTATCCAGTGTAGTTAGGTCTCCTTCATACGAGGCAATACTATCTTAGAGCCTCCTCTCCTGCGTTTTGTCGGCCATGTCCCGCACGTCCAGACTGCCGCGCCGCACATGAAGCTCATCCCATGTTCATTTCGGCAAATTTATATCGGCCTTAGAATACTTTTATATACTTATTATCTCAGACCTTTTAGTTTGCCCGGCATTCTTTAGTGTAGGCGGAACAATATTTTGAATAATCTGTTAAAGTATAGATACACGTATACTTTTATTTTCTTTCCGAGTTTTGCTTCGTCGTCCATGTATGTACGTAGCCATTGACAGATGAAAGTTTCTATTATTTATAGGTAAATCCTTTGCAAGATAATCTCAATTATTTCCACAAATCGTGGAACATCAGTAAGACGATGTATTTTCTTCGGACAAAGAAATAAATTAATAACAACTACATATTTTGTAGATCAATAAAATAAACAAAGCGACTTCAGATTTTGACTTTTGACACATTGGCATTTCGGACTTCAAAAGTCATATTTGCTATCTCTTTAATCATTGTACTGCGAGAACGAGACAAAGTTATCGTGGTTAGTGATGTTCCATTTTTAAGGCTTACCATTCACTCATCATTGGATTTTTTAATACCGATTCAGTGTTGCCACATAATTAAAGTTTGTTCCATTTATATATAGCAACACAAGCTAAGTCGCGCGCGGGATGGCTCTCCCGCATGGAACTGCTTTCTCGCACTTGCAACTCGTGCTACCGAAATCGAGAAAATGACAGCTAAAGAGAGAAGTTTGAAAGGCGCGACTGCCTTTTGTCGCGGAGCGAGCTATCCCGCGCGTAATCATGTGCTAGCCGTGCAGGACGATCTATCAGTATCTATACAGAACGTCATGTGATCTCCGAGGGCTCCGAGCTATCACGTGATTCTTTCTATAGAAACTGACAGATTGTCCCAGATCGGATCGGACTGGTGTGAGTCATCCTTTATTATGAATGCAATACAACTGACCGACCAGCGTACATTTATTTCAAAGGTGATTATGCTGTTTACAGGAAGTTTCCCTAAATGATGCAATTTGTGGTTAAGTATAAAGAAAACACCAAGTTGGACGTAATGGCACCTCATTACCAACTTATAAACACACAATATAAAATATTTAGTAAAGCCGGTTTTAAGGTAATGTGGAATGGGATGTGAAGGGATTGCGAGGCTCATGGGGGGAAATCTTTCTTGAGCTTACTGCGGGACTTAGTCAATTTGTGTAAGAATGTCCTGTAATATTTATGTAATGTGTGGATTCTCTTCTAGGTACGTCTCTCTATTTGTCGTCGAAGTCTGCATTAAAACGCAACAAAGAACTAAGTGAAGTGACCCTTAACATGACGTCTTAACGAGTTTAGGTTCTCAACTGTCGTCAGTTGTACGGCTGCGACTCAGTTTAGGTCCTAGGTAAACTCAATCACGTTAAGACGTTATGGTAAGGCTGCAGGGCGCTCATCCGCACACTTTGCAACTTAAAGGTATCCAGCTAGGGACGCCACACATATCCGGAATCAGAGACGGAATTTGTATACAATTATGATGAATCATAATCTTAACGTGCGAAATTCCATACAAATACAAACAAACAAATACAAATTTGTATACGAATTTCGTCTCTGATTCCGGATGTGTGGCATCCCTAAATGGTCGCGCACTGTGCGGTTTCAGAGGAGTTTCCTCCGCGGACGCTCCGGCTGTGGAAGCTCTCTGCCGAGGTCGAGGCCGAGGATTATATATTGGGTTCTTCAAAGAAGGAGTGTATAAGTTTTTAATGGGTCGGCAACGCGCATGTGACATTCCTGGCTACGGTGTTTGCTTTTCATCAGGCGGGCCGTATGCTTGTTCGCCACCGACGAGGTATAAAAAAACATGTTGGTGTGTGTAAAACAAACGTGAAAATAAAAATTAAAACAAACGGAAATACCTCAATTAGACCAAAACCCACGATTACATGATGGCGCGAGGCAAAACCGCATTTCGGTAAATTCCTAAACAAATTGGTGTTACGTCTGCGATACACGTGTTTAACTCATTAGCATTTACGTACCTATATTTTGAAAGCTTTGCTGGCCGATATACAAAAAATATACTATGAGTTTGCGCTTGCCACAAGTTATAAGAGGAAGCATTGTAAAAGTATGACATGACCTTTGTATAGCCAATGAGGATTACCGCGAGTCTATTTTAAGCTAGGAACGCTAGTGGAACGTGGGTTCAGCGGGAACATTTTAAACGTCACTTTGACAATTCTATCATATTGACACAGAACCCGCCTGCTGAGCGACAATACGATCATTTCCGTCAAAGTACGATAGGATACCATTATTCATTACATCTTTATCATTGTTTGGGCATCATTGGGCCAGTAAAAATCAGATAAAAACTAAAATAATACTTAATTAAAACTAAAATATATCTAAAACAGGCCCCTGCGGCATAATAGTAAAAGGATCGGCCTAGTGGTGAGGAGCAATTCACGAAAAAACACCAGGCACGTAAAGTGCTTATTATCACCTTAGGGCGGTAAAGTAGCATCATATGTACTATGATATATGAAAATATTAAATGATAATTCGTACATAGGTTCCGAAAAACTCGTTACCACAACAAACATTGGTACGAACCGGGTATCAATCCGGGAGTACCGCAAGTTCCTTCGGATTGAAAGTCGCACGCTCTTACCGCTAGTCTACCAACGCTCTCTCTCACTCAGTCACTCTTAGCTAAACTAATAAAACTAATAATCGACGGAGTTTCTATAGAAAACGTCACGTGACATTCGAGGCCTCCGACCTGTCACGTGATTGTTTCTATAGAAATTGACAGATAATCCCGTCCCACCCTGTCCCGTCCTAGTGTGAGTCATCCTTTATTCGGACATTAATCTTTTCGCACTAAACTTAGACCACACAAATCAAGACGAGAGGTCATAGCATCATGTTCTGTTTAAAGCTACATGTAGGACGGACTAACAAGCGGTTACGTCAACTACGTAATGCATGTCTAATTCGTTTTATAATTTGGCCTAATGTTGATTACTTGCTTTAGGTGCGGTTTGTAAATCTAGATTAGGCATTAGATAAGTTCTAGTTGAAGCACAAGTATGTTGCAAAATGTAATGCGCGTGGAATGTAATAGATCGTTAGTCAGTAGAACAGTGGTGTTCCGGACCTTTGGGAGGCCTACGCGGAGCGGAAGCCAACACGCAGAGGCCCTTTCGACAATTTAGTGAAATGTGTACCCCACCGAGCGGATGTTGCACAGTCTGCCGGAAATAAAATTGCTTACCATTTTGTTAGGCACACGTCCGATTTTATATTCCAGAACCTAACCTAATAGTCCACTACATTCACCTAATAGTCCAGTATATTTTAGATTCCATTTACTCTCAATCATACCATACACCCTGGCCGGCGCTGCCTCTGCGTGCGTCCCATGACTCGGGCAGGTGCAACATCCGCTCGGTGTACCCCTTAAATTTCATTTAATTGTCGAAAGGGCCACTGCGTGTTGGCTCCGGCTCCGCGTACGCCTCCCAAAGGGCCGGACACCATTGTTCCGTGATAGAAAAGACATAAATAATAATAATGATTTATCGGCTGAATCAAGTAAGTACTTTGTTTAACTACACACGCGCGTTGAAGTCTAATGCTTGCGCTAACGCTGCGTAATCGCAGAGTTGTGTTCTACCACAGAATAAAGTACAGAAGCTTCTCTTTCCTACATTTGACATTTAGCTTGTCAAGCATGCAAATATCAAGAGGTAAAAGTTATTTATTTATTTTCACAAAATCAATTGACAAAAAATTACAAATGTACAGTCAATATCCGCAACGTAGGCTTCGTCAAGGGGGTACAATCATAAATCAGCAACAGGCGTCGTCATCACACAAACAATAAAGCAATCCGCAACAGGTTTCGTCATTTTTCGCTTACTCTACCTAGTGATCTAAAAGAGGCCACTCCGAGTCGCCTCCGGTGCAAAGGTCCCCATCACACCAGCAGCGTTTCCGCCAAGCCATGTCAAGATGACATTAACATTAGGGTTGTCACCATGCTGTCAGATGCCTATGTTGGTACAACAATTTATAAAAACATTATTTGTATTATAGTCGTAAGAACACGTTTTTATTAATTTAATAGTATTGGCATTTATTATATTTATATTTATAGCCTGGTCAATGAGTGCTCGAAAAGGTCTAGGTGGAATGCAGGAAAATGTCAACATCTGATAATGTCAAATACGCTAAGTGCAGGGCAAGTGGAAAAATCAGTTTTTTTCGCATGGAACAGCTGATGGAAAATGCACCTCCATACAAAGTGAACAGTTTATTTTTCGAGTTTTTTCGAAATTTTTCCACTTAAACTTATTCGCTGTTAAATTATCGTTCGGGTGTTTTGTAACATCCTGTATATAGTTAAGACTCCAATACATTGTTATAAGTTGTATAGATAAAGTTGATGCTGACTGTACATTTTCACATAACATTTCCACGTGATCATTAAGGAATGTGGAACTGAGTTCTTCACAAAGTTTATGAAGCCAAGTTACTCATAAATGTTATAAAGCCAGGGTCAAACTAAATAGGAAATAAAACCGACCAAGAGCATGTCGGATGTTCCGTCGTGGGAACAGATTAGATTTAATTAATTGTAGTTCTTACTTTTCTTCGTAATAGGTGAGTAGGAATTATTTCTTGCATACAAGACAACACAATTTGGAACTAATAAAGATCCCTTGTATTCATATTTTGGACCAGTATTTTGAGTTGGCAACTTTACGTTGATTCCCAACGCCTGTCCGGTGCGCTACGCAAAAGCGCCCTCTGGTGTAAAAAAAACTCTTCTCTCACCGTTGAAACCAAAGGCATGCACCGCGCCGCGCTCGTGCCCAAAAATTAAGTTTCTGGCTGTATTCGTCGCTGCAGCTATATAGTGACACGAATAAAACTATCGCGAGTTCTTTACCCTATGGAATAAGTGTGGATGCCAGATTTGTGTGAAGGACTGCATTACCAGACACCAGACCAGCCACGAGGCTCCGCCTTGGACAGAGCTACTGGATTTCATGTAAGTTCGCCACTCATTTTTACTGTCGCCACATAATTTTTTGGTCCTTACGACCTCGGATGTTTATTTACCAGGTTGTGTTGTTCTTGTTTGCGGCATTACGTGCCCGAATACAAATCTTACGCGTTCGTAGTTCGTTTTCTCATTGTCATTTCCGCCATCTTTGTCTCGCAAAATGGCACCAAATCCTAATGACGGCAATGTCGAAGTCGATACGTCGTGTATTACGCAAGATATTTTTGAACGCGATTTAATTCTCGACGAATTAAAACGAACTTTACAATTCGCAGCGACAAATGTCGAACAATTTCGTTCTCGTACCACCGACTTAACTGTGCATCAGCGAAAGTTTACCAAAATTCAAACCAAAATCGAAAAGGCCTTGATCAAATCTCAAAGTTTCAACAAAGAAGCGAGTATTAAGATTCGTAACGATTTTAATGATTTGTATTACGCGATAGTTACGCATTTAAATAACCTAAAGCAGGTAGACGTAGAAAGGCGGCGCTCGAGCCGCGCGCTTACCCCCCACGACTCTGTTTTGTACGATCGGCGGAATTTGCCAAAACTATCGCTCCCAGAGTATCACGGCGAACCTACTGGTTGGCCTGCCTTTTACGATTTATTTCAATCGCTGATCCACAACAACAATGCTTATACAGCCGCTGAGAAGTTTAGGTATTTACTTCTTTCTGTTAAAAACGAGCCCCATAATTTAATTAAATCGATTCCCATAACAGAAGATAATTATTCAGTGGCGCTCGATATTTTAAAATCCCGTTATGATAACAAACGCATCATTGCTTCGCAACATCTGGATAGATTACTTGACATTGAAACCGGTTCGGGGCGATCAGTTGTTGCCGTGAGGAATTTATTGAATGTTTATCACGAAAATATTAAGGCGCTCGAAGTTATGAATTTTCCGGTTAAGGAATGGGACTTCATATTGTTGAACCTATTGTTACGTAAGATCCCCGTGAATACGCGAAAAGAATATGAACGATCTTTAACCAACCCGGGCGATATACCTAAAGTTCAAACATTAATTACGTTCTTAGAACGCGAACTTTCGGCAGATCAGATGATTACCGTTTCAAACAATTTAAACTCACAGTCCTCAAAAAACAATTTTTTTGGTAGTAAAACCAATACAAGTTTGAATAATAAAAGTACGCCTAGACAGGTTTTCGCGACAACTTCGAGTACAACCCAAAGTCGACCTTATGTTAATATTAATAAGGTCCGATCTTGTTTAAAATGCAAAGGGCTTCATAGTCTCAATAAATGTTTAGAGTTTTTAGATTTAAACGTACAGGATAGATTTGCATTTGTGCAAACAAATAACGTATGTTACAATTGCCTGTGCCCCGGACACGACCTTAGAAGTTGCAAATCCAATTTTAAATGCCGGAAGTGCAATAACAAGCACCATACATTAATTCATTTACAAACAAATAATTCGTTGCCGGTTATAAGTGAAGCTGCGGAATTAGTTGCTGTCTCGCTCGCTCCTTCGGAACAGCGCGACACAAACTCTGATCTCCGTAACCCGTCTACCGTTAACAATGTTAACGAAAATACTTTAGGTATAGGGAACCAACCGCGCACTGTTTTATTGTCAACAGCCTTAGTCGATATGTATTACGGAGATAATAAAATGGCTACAATTCGCTGTATGCTAGACGGCGGATCGCAAGCAGCATGTATCACCGAAGCGTGTATGCAACGTTTTAATCTACCTCGTAGGCAGGTTAGCGAACCGTTAATAGGTATTGGCGATATACCGCTTGAATCTAAAGGTGTATTTGTTTGCTCGATTGCGCCTAAGGGCAAGAAAGAACCGAGTTTTCCGATAGAAGCCACAATTTTATCGAAGTTAACACGTCAAATGCCGAGTGTGCCGCTAGCGCCTCTCGCCGATTGGCCGCACTTACAAGGGCTAGCATTGGCGGACCCTGACTTTAACAACCCTCAGCCGGTTGATATGATACTCGGTCAAGATATTCTTATGGATATTTTAGGCGACGGATTTATTGAAATTATTAGGGGCGAACCGGGATCGCCCACTGCAATTCAAAGTGTGTTCGGTTATTTGTTAGGCGGTAAAGTAAATTTTACCTCTTACGTTTCGACTCCACTTCATGCGTGTTTTACCGCATTTGATGACCAAAATTTACAAAAATTTTGGGAGCTGGAGTCAGTTCCAGAGTTGCGGAGTTACACTCCCGAAGAAAAGCTATGCGAATCCTTTTTTCAAAAGACGCATACGCGCGATGAGACAGGGCGATACGTGGTCGCTCTGCCGTTCAAGCCCGATGCACCGCCCCTAGGCGAGTCTCGGCAAATTGCTCTAGCACGATTCCACAAGCTGGAATACCGTCTAGAACGTAACCCCCAGTTGAAGGCGGATTATCACGCGTGCCTCCAAGAGTACTTAGATCTCAAACATATGGAGCTCGCGAACGATAACCCCCCCACTGGCGCGAGTTACTGGATTCCGCACCACTCCGTGGTCAAAAATTCAAGTGAAACTACACGCACTCGTGTAGTTTATGACGCTGGATGTCGTACGACGAGTGGCTACTCGTTAAACGATATTCTATTGACGGGTCCTAAGTTACACTTAGACATCGTCGATGTTCTTCTCAAGTTTAGAATGCATAATATTGCATTCTGTTCCGACATCAAACAGATGTATCGTAACATTCTCATACGGGAGAGTGATAGAGATTTTCAGCGTATCCTTTGGCGAAAGTCTCCTGAGGAACCTCTGCGTGATTATAAGCTTCGAACTGTCACATTCGGTGTGAGTAGTTCACCGTATCTCGCGTTACGAACAATTAAGCAGTTAGCTCAAGACGAAGCCGAACGTTTTCCGCTTGCATCGCCAGTACTTGTAAATGACGTTTTTGTTGACGATGTCGTCACCGGTGCCCATACCACAGCCGAAGCCCTCGCCCTGCAGCAGGAGCTGATAGGTATTTGCGGTACGGCCGGTTTCGAGTTACGCAAATGGCAAAGTAACTCGCCCGCGATTCTCGCTGCTACGCGACCGGCGGATTCTCATGGTGAGCGGCGCGAAAATGTTCAGTTTGCGGAAATGGAATGTGACAAAGGTGTCAAGGTCCTCGGACTTCAGTGGAATCCAGGATCTGACTCATTCAGTTTTACAGTACGACGTACTTCTACGGCCTGTACTAAGAGGGCGATTCTCTCTGAAATTGCAAAAATTTACGACCCGCTCGGGTTATTGTCTCCGGTAACATTGTTTGCCAAACACTTGATTCAACTATTATGGATAGCCAAGGTTTCTTGGGATTCGGAACCCCCTATTGATATAGTCAATTCATGGACTAGTTTTGTCAACGAGCTACCGCTCTTATCTCAGGTGACGTTTCCGCGTCATATTTTTGACACTGACGACATTGAGTCAATTCAAATACACGGATTTGCCGACGCAAGCCAAATTGCGTATGCAGGCTGCGTTTATTTACGTCTTACCGATAAAACCGGTACGGTTCAAACTTATTTGGTTATGGCTAAAACTCGCGTAGCGCCGTTACGTGTTTGTCTTACTATACCACGGTTGGAATTGATGGGATGTTTGGTACTGTCAAAGTTGATCGAAAAGGTAATGCACCTCTACGGGGATCGCATTCGACCTGAAAATGTTTACGCCTGGTCTGACAGTTCCGTCGTGCTAGCATGGCTTCAGTCATCTCCGCACGAGTGGAAAACCTTCGTCTCAAACCGCGTCAGCGAGATTTTGTCCCGCGTCCCGGCGAGTTGTTGGCGTCACGTCCCGTCGGCCGATAACAGCGCCGACCCGGCGTCACGCGGTCTGCTGCCCGCCGCGCTGGTACGAAATGACTTGTGGTACCATGGCCCTCCATGGCTCCAACTAAGTCAGAACTCCTGGCCTATACAAAACCCGATAGTAAATACAATGGAGGAAAAACGCAACAACCCCGAGTCAGTAGGTAATCAGTGTGTTGGTGTGTCCACGTTGCTCTGTAGTCCGGACGACGAGGATACCTTTATTACTCGATATTCGTCGCTGGGCAAATTAGTTCGCATCACGGCGTTAATTTTCCGATTCTATAATAAATGTAGAAAACATAAACAAACGTACCCTGACTATGTTACCGTACCAGAATATCAATCCGCGTTAAATCGTCTAATACTGATAACACAACAAAGCGTTTTCGAACAAGATATTAAAAATATTTCTTTAAATAAGTTACCTTCTTTACGTTTGCGGCGCCTCACGCCCATATTAGATAAGGAAGGATTTTTACGCGTCGGCGGACGTATTCACAAATCATTTTTACCTTTCGAGTCAAAACATCAACTAATTTTACCTAAACGACATCCTTTGACAAATCTTATTATTGACGATGCTCATATTAATGAGTTGCATGCCGGTCCGCAGTGCGTACAATATAGACTCCTACAGCGGTACTGGATTATCTCGGGTCGCGATATCGTTCGCTTGCGCATCCACCGGTGCATTCCGTGTTTTCGCGCGCGCCCGACCCGCTTACAACCTCGACTGGGTATGCTCCCCGCGGTTCGCTTGCGTCCCGCTCGTGCCTTCATAAAAACGTCTTGTGATTTTTGTGGACCTTTTTATGTTCGCGCAAATAAGGTGCGCAACGCAAAAATAATTAAATGTTATATTGCGGTGTTTGTATGTATGAGCGTTAAGGCCGTACATCTGGAAATCGTTTCAGAGCTATCAACAGAAGGTTTTTTAGCCGCGTTACGACGTTTCACGTCCCGTAGAGGATATTGCACAGATATATATACAGACTGTGGCCGTAACTTCGTCGGTTGTGACAATTATTTGAAAGACTTGTACGCGTTCTTGCGCAACGATTCCGTAACAAGTGCTCTCAACCAACAAACTTTGAAACAAGGATTAACTTGGCATTTTCAGCCACCCTATGCTAGTCACTTCGGTGGACTATTTGAAGCTGCAGTTAAAAGTTTTAAAACACATTTACACCGCGTAGTAGGAACTCGGACATTAACTTATGATCAAATGCATACTTTGGCTTGCCAAATTGAAGCTGTTCTGAATTCGCGTCCCCTCTGCGTATTAAGTTCCGATTCTTCCGATCCCCTTCCACTCACACCGGCCCATTTCTTAATCGGAGAATCTTTAACGGCCCTGCCGGACGTTTCTTTGACCGATGAAAATCCTAATCGTCTTTCTCATTGGCGCTGGATACAGCAAACTGTCCAGCACTTCTGGTCTCGATGGAGTAGGGAGTACTTGCATCACATACAGCAAAGTACAAAGTGGCTTCAAGATCGCGGTCCCGCCCTCCGTGAAGGTATTGTTGTTGTGGTATGCGATGACCACTTGCCACCGTTACAATGGAAACTCGCGCGTATTCACTCTTTACATCCGGGCGCGGATCAAATCGTACGTGTCGTTACTTTAAAAAGTGGGGATACATTATATAAACGACCCGTGGTCAAAATCTGTCCCCTACCTTTAGAATAAAGGATGACTCACACTAGGACGGGACGGGACGGGACGGGACGGGACGGGGCTTTTTTTAGTATGGAAGGCGTCACGTGTTCACAGAGCCCAAAACTCTGACAGATCGGAAGCATCGGAAGGCCCCGTCCAGCGCCGGCCACGCTTTTTTGGTATGAAATTTGATCGGATCGGAGAGCACGGAAACAATAAGCTAAAATAAGTAAGTTACCAAATGTCATAAACTTGTATGTGAAATATGAGGGCGCAGCTGCTTTCTGCTTAGTCGGTTTATATTACTTGGGACAAGGAGGAGTTACTTACAAAGACTGTCAATTTCTAAATAAAGTCGCCTTTCTCGTGATGATTGCCGGAATGAAATTATTTAAAGCGTTATAAATCAATTTAATTAAAATATATTTACAGCATGGAAATGCTATAGATAAATTATTCTTAAGAAAGAGTTGATTTTGATCGTATGTAAAATATTATAAATAACTTTTACCTACGATATCCAAGGCAACGTGATCTAATTGAATGCAATAATATATTTATAACTTGTAATACCAAATGATTCTTATATTTGATTCACTGACAAATTTTCACGCATTTACATAGTACAATTTAATCTTCCGTGACCCATACTGACATGAATATGGAAAAAAAACGGTTGAATCTCTCGTATTTTAATCACAATTGGCGTGACATGTTTAGGATAGGACATCGGATAGGGTGATGTCACCTTCGCAGCACAGCCAGCACCCGTTTAGAGAAAGTCAGGAAGTGTTAAAAATATTTATTGTAGATAATTATACGCCTATAACACTCACTGGGGACTCCAATAACACTCAAGGAGGCATTTAGCAACCTAAAACCGATGCTTGGTTTCGTTGAGGAGCTGGGGTGGTTGGAATAGGGCTACCTCGTAGCACGCAAAAAAGGCACGATGGATGTCGAGTTGCGGAAAAGGGCCCAGATAAACTAACTAACTATACGCCTATGCTACACAGTGTGAGGCTAAGTCACCATACAAAATATCAAGGTGATATTAAAGTAGAAAATAAACTCAAGATCTGTACGGCCGGTTGGTTTATCAGAGTATTATACAATATTGGATTATGTATTAACAAATACAAACAAAACATACAAATTAATTTATACAATAATAACTTGTTATACAATAACATACAAATTAGTTATTGTATGAGTAAGATATATATTACAGATATGAATAATGTACCTATTTGTGAAAAATGTATATATTATTTACCTACATCGGTAAGTTGCTACGCCCTAGTAGGGTCCATGACTGTACTTATTTTATTTTAAGAACTTATGTAATACCATGGTTGCAAATAAATGATTATGAAATGATTATGATTACGTATACTGGTATTAACGGTTTCCCGAAGAACGTCTTAAATATTACGGTTAACAGTCTTCATTATTTACTATTCTGCTACTGATTGGAACTTATGTTACCACAGACGGCTCGAGTGTCTCAGAATATACGTCAAAAAGAGGTATACTGCTAAATGTCATAAATTGCTGCGTGAAATACGGGCGTAAAGATAATATTTTATTTAGTCGGGTTAATCAAGCACGTGGTATTGCTGCTATAAAAAAATAATTAATAATAGATAAAATGAGCACGGGTTTTTAAAATCAAGTGCTGGTATTTGCACATGGTACATACTATTAACAATTACGTTTTTTTTAATCGCTTAGGTAGGAAGAAAAAAGTTTTTTGTAATTTCATACATGCCAAAAACCGCTTTAACTGTATATGTATATGTAAGTATAAAAGCTATCGTGCCATTTGTGTACTGCCACTGTACTCCATACTAATATAATAAATGCTAAAGTAACTCTCTGTCTGTCTGTTACCTCTTCACGCTAATATCGCTGAACGGATCAAGATGGAATTAGTAGGTATGGGGATAGTTTTACTCCTAGAAAAGGACATAGGGCAGTTTTGGTCAACTTCTACGGAAACGTAGTCGCGAGCAAAAAATAGCAACATATATAAGCGTTCACTAGTCGCAAGTAGGTATTTCGAAGTATGGTGCGATTCGACAAGCGCCCTTGTAATAATACAAAAAGTGTGGTACGTGTTTCATCAAATTTATTTATTTCTAATAGAAAATTACATTTATGCACAAAAGAATACCTACATGCTTGCCTGATAGCAGTTATTTTGCCTTAATGTAGGTAAGTAACTTTTTGACTTTTTGCGGTATAGTTTGATCACATCAGTTTGATCGCAAAATATGACGAATTCATAAAATGTTCTTCAAGGTATGGAAGTACGTAAAGCTTCTATTGAAGTAACATAATATATACAGCGTGCGAACTAATTTTGACAGAAAACGTCATAAAACCTAAATATGTTGCTGGCGTGGTAGGCAAGACCATAGAGGTATGATTGCGCGCTAACGCTATTACATATTAGTTCTGTAGGCACGACAGCACACGCCATTTTTAGGTTTTTGGCGTTTAAAGGGTTAACCTTTTCGCTGCCACGGTAAATAGATAATAAAGTACGTCATGCTCCCGGCAGAACCACCTCGTTATTAATGAAAATAGAAGCATCAGAATGTATATAAAGTATACAAGTAAGTAAGTATCTACATAATTCTTTGACCATCTGTAACAAATCTACATGCCTGGGGTCCTTGTAAACCTTGTTGTAAAGAAGTCTTGAGTCTTGAAGAAAACCACCATAATTTATTTCATACCACACATACTATTTACACATAAATGCAATCAAATAACTTTACATCAATTTAACATGTATAATGTAGAACTGATGTATATGTGAAGTGTAAGAAGTATATGTGGTAAGAAAGATGGTAAATTGCTTACAAATGTTAGAAATATATATATATATATATATACTATAGATACATTCTGATGCATTTATTTTCATTAAAGACGAGGTGATCCAGCCGGGGATCATGACATTATAAAGTGCCACCATCACCAAGTAACAAAATAATCATAGCTAAACGTATATTTGATATGAAGTCATGGCGTGTGAGGCACGAAATGTAGGGATAGGTGAAATAGTCGTATTTTTATAGGTACCGTAAACTAGGACTACTTTGACTTTTGTGGTCAAAAATTCACTTAGGTATATAATGTACAAAAGAACCGGATTTTTGAGCACAGGTTTTAGAGTTTTATAATTTTAACAGAAAAACATGATAAATTAATGAATAGCTTCATGGATTCATCATACTATTATATTTCTAATGCTCATGCTATTGCACGATAAATTACTAGTTGTTGGATTAACAATCGATGAACGCACCATTTCAAGTAACCTGAGTTTTCCGGTACCTATACATCACTTGTATTTGGAAATCAAACAACAACTAATTTCAATTTATTGGTAGGAATAAATACTTCTAAGACTTAGGTGCTAAAAATTCTTAGTAAAAGGTTGAATACGTATTTAACAAGAGTATAGGTACAAAATCTTCAGATACAATCATCTTCCGATTGCCGCATGTCAAGTTCTTGATGCAGAACTGTAGCTTGGTGTCCCGTATTGTCCATGGTATATGAAATTAAAATACAATAATAAAAAAAAGGTTAAATCGCTGCCTATTCATATTTTAACTGTAAAAACCTTTGTGACAGAATGACCCGACTAAATTCATGATTATAGGTCAACGGGAGGTATCCTATACGTACATTTTGATTCTCTAAACAAATGTATGGGAATGTATCGATGTATTCTCTGATTGCGATGATGTAGAGGCAACGGGGTGTCACTAAGCGTTCTACGGTACCACCAATAGGTAGTGCCTTACTAGTACTAGGGCAGCCCTAACTATAACGGGTCTAGGCGGAAAGACGGACGGATGGACGGTCGGATAGATAGACGGACAGACGTACAGCAAAGTATAAGGGTTCCGTTTTTTTCCTTTTTACGGAACCATAAAAACAAGACCTTCAGTACAATACATACTTTCAACCGTTTTCTTATCTTATTTAAAGTCAAGAGGCCCTAACGAATATACTTCGACCCATTGGGATCCATCCACATCCACCCCTGAGCTCCATCTCCATGTGAGGGAATATGGAGCTCAGGGGTAGTGCTCTGAATTCCTTTGGCTCCAGGTATCCTGCAACAGGGTCAAACACAAAACGATGTTCGGAGTCTTTCCGGTGCACTTTTCGAAAGTTTGATTTTCTTATTGAACCTAGCCACATAAAAAAGTACTCCTTTTTTTTGAACTGTATAATAAAATCATGTCTATATATCTAAAAGCTGGTAACTGTTGGCCACGGGAAAGATTGGCTGTACAGTTCAGCTGAACACACACTTTTTTTTCTTGTTGTCAAACGGAAGAATTTCTATTGAATTTGAGGCAGCTAGAAAACGCACGATAATTTAAGAAATGTCATAAAATGTGTGCACTTTCTCTCACTACCAACTGATAGAGAATTAATTATCCAAATGTATAATGCGACAGTGATATGTTAAAGAAAAACCGGCCTAGTGTGTATCGGGCTACGTATTATTAAGGGTTCCGTACCGTCACACAATGAAAAAGTTGTGCAAGCAAAAAGGCGTAAGTGTCTTTATAATATTAAGGCACTTATGTCCTTTTGTAATAACGTTTTATATCCTATCTTCCAGATTTATTCAAAAATTTTTTGAGCTCGCGTTCAAAAAAAAGTAAGAGGGGGACACACTTTTTCAGAAAATATTAGATTAATAATAGTTATAAAAACATCTAAATTATTTTCAAAGGCCTATCCGATGATGTGCCAAAAGCCCCCCTAAGCATATTTCTGTTCGCAATTTATAGGTAAAACTAAGTAGCGGCATACAAAATACACTTATAGCTATAATATATTATGTATCATATGCTTTATAACTACTGAGTCAAATAGCTGTGACAAACGGACGGACGGACAGACGGACTGGACGAAACTAAAAGGGTTCCGTTTTACCCATTTTGGCTACAAGTTAAAAACTATTTTTGCATGACAACGCAATTTTGACACACATCTATATATTACGATTTATTATATAAAACTAGGTTTAGCGAAGGACTAAAAGTTTTTAAAATAATACTACATCATTTAAATAAGTATGTTATCAAGAACATTGACTGAGTGGTATGTTGTGGAGTAGGAGTAAATAAGTATAAGGATTAGCTATGCCACTGATCTGCTGAAAAATTTGTTTAAGAATGTGCAAATCCGCCCAGCCTGCAGACAGATAGAAAGACAGATAGACAGACACACAGGTGAACAGATGGTCAACGAACAGACAGACGGACGGACGGATTGACAGGCGAACAGACGGACAGACAGACGGACAGACCGACGGACGGACGGACAACAAAGTGATTCTATAAGGGTTCTGTTTTTCAATAATAATAATAATAAATCGTAGAATATTTAGAAATAAAGTCACTTGGTTTATAAGGTATTCCGTTGAATTGAGAACCTGTTTCAGTATTAGATGTCGCCCAAGAATGAGTACTACTATTATGAACTTATTGTACTTCATTAAAAAAACATATAAGTTAAATATCCCTGTTTTATATTTTTAGATGTAGAGTTCGAAAACCCTGACTACTTAAAATACTTTTTTGTATTTTAATAAACTTAGGTACCTACTTATTAAAATACAAGAAAATTAAACTTCTTACTAGGTGGTCAGTTGCCCATTCTTGTAAACTTAGAACGCAGCCCATTTTTGAAAATAATAGTTTCACGAAAGGGAGTTCAAATCAGCGTTTATACAGGCTGATTCACAAGATGTGAGTAGGATTTCTACTACTATTATAAAGCGTACTTCGTAATCAACTTTAGTTTTCTGACAAGCTTTGTTCTTCAAATATCCGGAAACAAGCGTTCTGTTATTTTCTTTTAACGGAACCCTAAAAAACCTCCATTACACACATACTTACAATAAAACTTTCTCGGTTTTAGTAAGAAGTCTATATATACATGGGCACCATTGTAAATCTCTCCCTCATAGGCAGGAGCTGTCACTAAGCGTGTTACGTTATTACTTAGTAAGGCAGACTCTTACTATAAAAGGCCTTGACAGACAGACAGACAAATGAACGAACGAACTACAAAGTGATTCTATAAGGGTCCTGTTTTTTTTCCTTTAGTGGGAACCCTAAAAACAAAACTTTCACTACGCACTTACAATACAATCTTTCAACCGTTTCCTTAAACCCTGATATTACTTGTCTTGTTTTTTTCTATATATGTATGTATACGTCACAGTAAGATTGTGAAAACCACTAAATTGTATATATAATTTTCTTCGTGAAATAAATGAACTTAACTTAACCGGCTTATAATCTAACTAGGGAGATTCTAATGTATGGGAAAATTGTGAACTGTGTCGAACCGTTCTATAGATGATTAGACCACCGGTTGGCGTAGTTGGTGGTGATCCTGCCTGCTATGCCGATGGTCCTGGGTTCGAATCTCGGTAAGGGGGTTCCGAGGAATTGTTCGGATTAATCCCTGCCGCTTCTTTCCGCCATCGCCCTACGCGACAATATTTCCACTCTCACCATTTAGATGGTTGGCAGTCCTCAACTGTGCGCTTTTCCCGGAACTTCCTGCCTCGCACAGCTAAACTGTGGAACGAACCGTCGCCAGCGGTGTTTCCGGACCGATACGACCTTAAAACCTTCAAGAAAAGAGCGTACTCCCACCTTAAAGGCCGGCAACGCACTTGCGATACCTCTGGTGTTGCGGGTGTCCATGGACGACGTTAATCGCTTACCATCAGGCGATTCGTTTGCTCGTTTGCCACCTATAGCATAAAAAAGGGCATTTATTTGTGTGATGAACACAGATATTTGTTTCTGAGTCATGGATGTCTTCTATGTATTTGTATATTATATATATCGTTGTCTGAGTACCCGTAACACGAGATATTTTGAAGGCAATTACGCCTTTTTGCTTGCACAATTTTACTATAATATTTATCAACCCATAATTATGTGTACTTAATTTCAAAAAGTGCAAATGACGGACTTAATATCTTGAGGCTCTCTCTACCAGTCAAACAGAAACTTGTCTTTGGTACACGATCATAAACATTGACAATGAATTCTTAGACACAAACCAAAAATAATATATTGATCTATTAATTGTACAGTCAACTACTAAGATATGAATACAGCCATAGTGCCAGAAATATGTCACTTATGTTGCTTTATTGCCTGAACATTAAGGTGTTACCCGCCTGTAAGGGTGCCGCGTAAAAATTGCGATGTCCATAGAAGAGATATAACCATACCAAACCTTTTTTAAGAAGCACTTGCAAAAAAGTGTTTGCTGTCCAAATCTTCAATACAATATGGAAAGAGCCATAGCCTCTTAAACTTCCACGTATCCTAGTCGAACTGTGACATTAACTATCTTCGTTTACTTGTATTGATTACAATGACCAAATATCTTTTTTGACGATACCAAAATGCCCGAGCTCTCCATCCTAAAATAGAGGGAGCTGGTTTTGAACGAATCTTCAGTAGTCAAAAACCTGCAAATAATACTTTTTTTTAATAATTACTTATCTTTAAAATTATACTTTCGGGAAATATTGCTTAGGTACGGTCTTGCTACTCCCTCGTCAGAAAAATTGTAACACTTCGTTACCAAGCCCCTTAATTCGCGGGCTCTAATGTAGGCAGGGTGAGGGAAGGAGGTACTTATTTATTATGTATCAAAGTACATGATAGCCCGCGAATTACCGGGCATGGTAGACGAAGGATTAATCCTTCCTCCACTTTTAAAGTCAGTTGTAAGTAGGTACCTAAATAAATATTTCACAAACATGCTCAGAAAGTCAGTCTCATTTCATTCCCAAATAAAAAAAAATAAAAGACGTAAAGTATAATGGATTTTGTAGGGTTAATTCCACTCCTAGTGGAAAAAAAAATCTCCTGGCCCCGGGGGCCCCGCCCCGCAGGCCGCGCCTGGACGTAAATGTTCGAAAAAAGCACTAGATAAGGTGCCGTGGCGGAAACAAGGGTTGCCTCGCCCCAGTAACCACCTCGTCAGTCAATCCCTTACTTTCTCGCCTCGCCAATAATGTACCCTCATCACAAATACTCATCAAATGTATCCTCATCATCATTTCACCCTCGTCACAAAAGCTAATCGGCTCAGTATAGTTTTGTATGTATCTATGATGTTGCAGTAGAATACACTACACAACAAACCCACATAATTAATAATTATATAGTGTTTTGTATTTAAATATTGCTTATGATGATACCTAATATCTATATTTTACCTGAAGCAGCAAACAGACTGACTATTTTTCTTGGAATGAAGCGCCGAGCGATAATGTACATAAGACAAACTCCACAAGTATATTCCGACGCATATTACTATTACACACGATGCAGGAACATAAAAATATAATGTATTATTATGTATTAATAGTTTAATAGCAATCGCTAAGATTAAATATTATTAAAACGGTGAAGCAAAAAACATTGACATTTAAAGTCGATGACAGCTAGCAAACCTGCATAACATCGATGCGCGCGCAAGAGCGCGAGGCTTGACATAAGTGACATTTGAAAAAATCGTCTAGCCCGGATAGCCCGGACACCTCGGATAGGCCCGTCCCGTGTCGGTGGGTAATCGGTGACAGCTTAGAAAGATCGGAAGCCCCGTACCGTCCCGTCCCGTCCCGTCCCGTCCCGTCCCGTGCTAGTGTGAGTCATCCTTAAGTATGAAATCGTTACGATTCTTAATGTTAGCTTTAAGTTAGGTTCATTACGTTTTCTAGTTTCAACTATTTAGATATGTTTGTTACACTTTCGTACGTTCTTTTAAAAAACACTACGTGCTTTTAAGGTGAGCGGCATGTTCCGTCGTGGGAACAGATTAGATTTAATTAATTGTAGTTCTTACTTTTCTTCGTAATAGGTGAGTAGGAATTATTTCTTGCATACAAGACAACACAATTTGGAACTAATAAAGATCCCTTGTATTCATATTTTGGACCAGTATTTTGAGTTGGCAACTTTACGTTGATTCCCAACGCCTGTCCGGTGCGCTACGCAAAAGCGCCCTCTGGTGTAAAAAAAACTCTTCTCTCACCGTTGAAACCAAAGGCATGCACCGCGCCGCGCTCGTGCCCAAAAATTAAGTTTCTGGCTGTATTCGTCGCTGCAGCTATATAGTGACACGAATAAAACTATCGCGAGTTCTTTACCCTATGGAATAAGTGTGGATGCCAGATTTGTGTGAAGGACTGCATTACCAGACACCAGACCAGCCACGAGGCTCCGCCTTGGACAGAGCTACTGGATTTCATGTAAGTTCGCCACTCATTTTTACTGTCGCCACATCGGACTATGCTCAGTTTAGGGTTCCGTAGCGGATGGTCGTCCTCGTCCGTCATGACAATATAAATAAGAACAAATACTTTATTTAGGTAACAACGTCGGATCCCATTAGGGTAGATACTTTTAAAGTGAAAATCGTTAATAATGAAATAACGCATATAAATTGCAATTGCTAATACTTATAGTATGAAGTATTGATATTGCAAAACAATAGTTTTGATAAATATATATTTTTATTTAATAACCAAAATTACGATTCTTACACAGCTTGTTATGCGAGGTGGTTGATTAATTCAATATTGTAACTTGAGTTTTTAGTACCAAGTTTTATACCACCTTATTTATTTTCATACACGTTAATTAGGCATAAAATGAAGTTTATTTTTGCATTTTATTTCAATGTTAAACAAATTTATTTGGGTGTCACACCCAAATAAATTTGCTTAACATTGTAAAATTTTCTAAAATTTGCTTTAGCAAGATGTACGTTTTTCCAAAAAATATATATGAAATAGGAAAAATGCGCTGCATTTATTCCTTAAACGACTCATTTTCCAACACATATGCATAACTTACATACCGGTTTGATGTCATTTTGATTATCAAAAAGTCTCAAGTATTTACCGTTCGAGCAAAAATCGCGAAACAGCCCTCGGATCTAGGTTCATTTATCATTAATAATCGAAAAACAAAAATAGAAAAGTAGTGTATATGTACATTGCAATTAAATTAAAAAGATCTTTCGTAATATGTTAAAAAAAGTAACAGGATTCATGTTAGTTGCTCCAATGTCTTATCAAAAAGTTGCGCAATATTGTAAAAGAAGTATACCGGACTCTTAACAATGAATTAATACAGCTTATTAAAGTAATATCTGCTATGAACATTCAACAATGTACTTAATTCAAAGAAAATATCAGCTAAGATACCTGCGTACAATACAATAGCTGGTGTAAAATTTGTTCGTGATATGTGAAGTTTGTTTTGGGATGTTTTGAGGTTAGGTTTGAGAATTTCGAAGCTTTGTTTTGCAAACATTGATATATTAATATCAAGTGAAGTTCTTTCTTTATTTCAGTATAACATTACATGATAAACTCGAAAAAGGATACTGAATGGAGTCCAAGAAAACCGATTTTGAGTTTATCACTCGCTCAAGGCAATTGCTGCAAAATTTTCTTGAATTTATTCTCACCACTTATCAAGGACAAGGTTTTCAGCTTAGCTTTCAAACTGAATAAATGATAGATAAGAAGAAGAAATTAACAGACTATGAAAAAGTACAAATTACCTATGTTTGTTTTCAATAAATCAAAATATATATATTATGCAGTTGTTGCGTTAAATATTCTACACTTATGTAATGGTTCCTACAAGATTTTCTTTAAGAAGTTAAAGGAGCAGTTTTAACTTTATACTTATTTTTTAGTTTCCTCGCATTCGAAATGAAAATTAGAGTGTTTAACTCGGGTAAAAGGCACCCATTATCGACTCGAAACTCGAAGGTACCTCGTCGGAAATGCCTCAATGGCACGTATTTGGTTAACAATGTACTATTTCGATTAAACGCCAACTTTCGTTTTAATTACAGACTACACGTCATTCTTGCTGGGATTAATATCTTCATTAACAATTGTAACACTACCCTTGCAATGTGACTTCGTCCGATCAGTATTTTTAGCTCTGAATTGGTACTCTAAACTATAAAAAACTCTTAACTCCTTATGAGTAGGTATTTAAGTAACTGCTTGGTCCTTGCACCCACCGAAGGCCTAGACGTTATTATGTAATAAGTTTATAAGACTTCTGTAGCTTATATATTTCAAATTGGATGGAGTTAGGTTTTGAAAATAAAGCAAATAATTTTTCATTCACTTTCAATTACACGCTGACACGCCTTTTTCTAAATTTTACTGCATCTTTGCGTAGACATATTTAGTAAACTGTACGTTATTTTAGATTATTAATATAAGACTACTGTAGACACATTCTTTGAGATAATTATTACAAGCATCTTGCATATCTTTGGAAATAATTGTGAACGTCATTTAACCGTAACTGTCGTTTTTGTTGAATAAACTTTATGTATTTATGTAATGTCGGCTCTGCTTTGATCAGTCTGCCAGACAACCAATACAAACACTTTCATATGTATAGATAATTCAGCTGAACGTGCACATTAGTCACACAAAATGCTATTATACAGCTGTATACGCTGTCCAAGTACCTAATGTACTTATCAATAAGCCTATTGATAAGTACATTAGGTACTTGGACAGTGACGACTGAACATGAAGATAGCAATAACACTTGCTTTGAGTAAGTAAAATATCCTTGGTAATTAATAAGATCGCCCCCTTTTACAGAATTAAGTACAAACTATAAAACTTAATTAAAAGTAAAAATTAAACTATGTACCTATTACCCAACATACCCTCTATAAAAGAAAAACCCCTAGTCCCGTCCACTAGGTCTGCCTGCGGCAGGGATCCCATAATGCTGGCTTCGTTACAATACAATTAAAATCAGTTAACCATTCGGCTTATCTCGGGTATCATCTGGCATGAAATGACACAAAATACATTACCGCGATTTCTTTTAGGTAGCATTCAATTTGAAGTATCAAAAACGCAATGCATAGCACCTGCCAAGATGACATTACTTACCGGTAGACCTAAGAAATTTATTATGCAGAAGCGACATGAATTTGAACATTCACTATTTATTGAAGATATACTTTTATAATATACATATTAAAAAAAATACATATATATATGTATTTTTTTTATCAATATTTTACTGTTTGATGTAAGTAACAGTACGATATTACGTCGCATTAATAATCTTATTTTTTTTAAATTTACTTTCTTCTTTTTTCAGACTGCCAAAATAGTCAATTATTTATCTTATTTCAATATACAGGATGTTTGTTAGGTTTGAGCTACAAAGGAGGTTTTGTTGCTCATATCGTTCTTGTATTGTATTCAATAATACAACGAGTAACATAATTAAGCGTCATATCTGTAAATTGTTAACTCTATGTGAGAGACGAAGGATTCATGACAATTACCGAATCGTTAACTGATTTTAAACGTACCGTACTTTTCTGTATCCCTTTAACTAATTTTTTATTTAATACATATATTCTTATTACAAAACAATTTCGTATTTGCATGAAATCACACACGAGAAATACAGAATATATCAATCGCTCACGCTCAGTCGCTAACGAAACGCAACTGTCATTGTCACACTAATAAGGAAGAGTGATAGAGAGAGGTAGCTACGATACGTTATTAAGCGTGAGCGATTGGCATCTTGGCTATGCGCGCAGGAACTATTTATATAACCAACAGCGGTTTATAAAGTCAATTTTTTATAAAAAAGAGGGAACGTGTTTTAGCAATATTTGTACTAAATTAACAAGTCTTTATTTACAATACATAAATAACAAACATTTTAATATATATAGAGAAAACCCGTAAAACCCCCGACTGAGGCATGGTGCCTATCCTAGGACGCTAGCCGCGTTGCCCGTAAGCTGAGTATCTGAAGTAGCCAAAGAAAGATCTCGGTGGTCACCCGAGATGCCTTACGAGCCATTCATACCTTTTTAACTAACTGTTTGGTGTCGAATGACCAAGGATCCATGGTTTCAACAGCATGCGTCGCAAACTCATATTCATTCGTCAGTAATGAGTATTTGCGGCGATATGTTTGATTTAGGTACGTGTTCTTGTATTTCAGTGGTTCTAGGAATTGTATCTGCGAAGCGTGGTCCGTGCGGCTGCAGACAGGTCTTCCAGTTTTGCGCCCACGACTACCAGACGTACTGGAGCATCTGCGAGTACAAGTGCAAACATCCCCACACTCCGTTCCATGACTGGTTTATACTGTACCACGGGCCTTGCGTTTCGGAACCGAAGACAACAACTGCGCTTTCGAGTATGGAGTACGCGCAGTCAACCGAAATCTCACCACTAGATAAAGCAAAAAACAACTACCCACTGAAAAATAGCGTCTATGGGGGCGGTTAAGTTTTTAAAAACTTAAAACATTATATTTCACTTTAGTTTTACTAATTCCTATACTTACGATTTCCCAGCCCAGTTGGCAGGGACCACTGAGCTTAGAATACTATAGAGAGGACAAAATGTGCAAGACATGATATCTCACAGGGCGTACTCTGTCATAAAAATGTTTTAACAAAAAAAACTGACTTCAAAAAGGGGAAAAAAACACTTACTACTAACTGATACGTACGAAGTCGGTGCCAAACCATTATTTAATGTAGTATCAATTTAGAAATACATCGACTTCAAACATCTCAGTTGGTAGCGCAATTAAAAACATATGATGAATAAGTAAATAATAAATAAATAAGTAAGACATAATAAATGAGACAATCGTATATAAATCAACCTAGACTAGTAGTAGTATTACGGTTCTTAGTTGACTACGGAACCCTAAAAATAAGTGAATACGACGGCAATTGTCATAAGTTGCCAATCCCTCGCAGCCCACACTTCTGCCCACGGTTTAAAGATGTGCCAAAAGGGCCAACCTTCAACTGTGATACATTTCAAAATACGATTAGATGTTACAAGATATGTGTTTTGGACATGAACGCGTGACAAACCCACTCCTCTCCTTGTTAGGGAATAAAGTGTGTTGTAGGTGTAGTTGAACAAAATATAAGTACCTACCCAGATTTAGATAAATTAAACTCTTTATTTTTCCCAGTTAACGCAGATGAAGCATGGAAGCATTCTTTCCGCTATATTATGGCGCAAAGTAAACGCTGACGCGGTAGGCGGTCCTTAAAAAACGATGCAGCGCGGAATTTCAGTTTGACCGCGATGTCAGTGAGTGACGGGTGTCTAATAGTAGGTACATTTCGATGCTAGTGCGGAAAGTATGTCATTACTTCACGAGTCCCGATGTATCTTGCCAGCAATACTCGGGATGAATGAAAAATTACATATCCGCACGTGTATCGAACGACGTTTTTCAATACAGATGCGGAAAAAAAAATAAGAGCGAGTTCGAAAGTTTTATTATTATTTCCGTAACACTACTGTAACTAAACTATCAAGAACATCTTTAAAATGTTTATCTTATCTTCTTTACTCTCTCATTTTCAATATCATAATTATTATTTCTCAACTAAATAATAGGGCCCGGAATTTTGCGTGCGGTTTTTCGGGGCCTGATAAAAAGGCATAAGATTTTTTTCACTCGGAAGCAGCACCGTGTTGATTGAAACTTACTTAATAAAAATTATAAACATATAGCCTATTTATCGTTTAATCGGATAGCCATTATTTCAAAGTATTTCCATATATATTATCAGTAAAAAAATATATCTAGAAAGACAACTCTAAATAAAGAATACAAAATAATAATTATAATACAAAATTGCAGTTTTTAGTGAGATTTTTACTCTTTCATCTAAGGTGATGATTTCTTTGTATGAGAAATGCGTTCGCCGCTCAATACAAATATTTTTATGTACAAAAAGGAATGTACAGATGCAAACTATAAGCATAGTTTTCCGATTAAATGATAAATGTTCTATATTTTTATAAATTTTATATGATATATTTTGAATGGGTTAAGAACAATGTGGGTCCAAAATAAGCGCGGCGGATAAAACTTCTCCCCTCTCCCCCCGCAAAACGACAGTTGGCTCTCGATGGCTCCCTGTCTAAGTTCACTCAGGACCATCTAAAGATTAATTGTGCCATGTGTGAGTTCTTAGTCACAAAGTGCAAGGTTCCCATACAACTTTGTGCAATAGTGCCCCAACTATAATAATTAAATTCTTAATCAGACAGATTAATTGAAATTCCCCACTTTAGCATCTGCTATACTCAGTGTAATCATCAGAAAATGAAAAACAGTTTAAGTAATTAATTTTCTAATTAAAAGTCTAATCGTTTTAATTATAAGCGACAACTTGGATATTAGTGAGACTAATGTTTTAATTAATTACCAATAAATACCTCTAGTTTTTATCCGTGACTTCGTCCGATCGGACTTACTACCACGAAAATAGAACTATCGACAATTTGTATCTTCCTCTTCGTCACACTTGCATATTCGACTGATCAATGCCAACAATGCCATTTTTTCGATATTCGTGGTAGACCCTCTGTTTGTTTCCATGAGAACTTTTTAAAAACGTGATTCGAATGGTAAATATTATTCATACGTATTATTACGTATGCCTCGTGCCATTTTTGCTACAAAGCGGGAAATGCATGTTATCGGTTTCGGAGTAGCGCTACAAGAAATCCTTGGCCGTGCATGAGTCTGCATCCTAGCCTAGTCGGTAGTGACACTGCCTACGAAGCAGGAGGTCCTGGGTTCGAATCCTGGTTAGGGCATTTATTTCTGTTTATCACGAAAATTTATTCCTGAGTTATGGATCTATCTATTATATATAATATCGTCGTTTAGTACTGTAACGAAACGAACGTCTCCGTTTTATTACTATGGTACTGTGAATTAATCTTTAGAAGATTAAAATAATTCAAACATAGTTTTTACAAAAATGTTGAATTAATACTTAGGATCAGGGACCGGAAAACCCCTCTTTAGGCTTAAGCCTATCGAGTTGGTTACCTAATCATATCTGTTACCCAATGATACTGTAACAGCAACATTCAGTAACCGAATACAAACGGTAAGCGAAATGTTGCTGTAACAGTAACCATAACCCGGTTAACTGCAAAACCCAATCCCGATAGGGTTTTTGTTTGGGGTTTTCTTTAGGTTACTGTTAACCTTATTATAACAAACGATTATACTCTTTACGTGTAAGTAAATTAGATTCAATATCTAATAACAGTAGAGGCTGGCATCGGCAAAGACAATTCCGTGTCAACAGTGAACGATAGAAATGTCGTAAAGGACATATAAAAACCTCGTACTTAGGACATTTGTATCTTGCACTGTTTTTTGGGTCCAACAGGTAGAATAACCCAGGTTTGTTTCATAGTTGTCACTTCAATCAATTTTGAACTATAAGCCGTTACACTAGAGTTGTATTAATAATAACAAGCGGTTTCTACGTCTTACACTTTCAAATTAAAGCGAAGACGGCAACGCGACGGCACGTTTTAATAATTTCTTATTTTTCTTCAAATACACAACAACCCGTTAGATTGAACTAGCTTATTTCATCAAATAAAATGTCATACCTTACAACTTCAATTCACGTTATAATAAATAAATATAGTTCTATTAATTACGTGAATTTCTTAAGCTTTCGAAAATTAAAAGTGTAGTACTAAACAAAATTGCAATTAATGAAACTGCAACATCATTACGTTTGCTTGCATGTTGTGATTTAAAGTTATTCGTAGTGTTTATTTTGACGGATTTAACTTGTTCAACGAATTTAGTGAATATCTCTTACGAGTCTTACGACTAACGTCGGTTATTTTTTGTTAAGTTATTTAATCAAAACATTCAAAACCATTGTAGTAGGAACGAATAGGTCTAATACTGCACGTGCAATGATAATTAAACAACTTAGGTAGCCAAGTTTACAAGTCGGGCTCGCGTGTAATTTAGATCCGAGTATCCGTGGTACTCGTAGAAACAGATCTTAAATACACGCGGACCTAACCCATCCTTATCCGTTACCATAACGTTTTAGGGCATTTTCAAAAATAGGGTACCATTTTCATTTCTTTTTGAATATAGGAAGTTTTGGGTTTTTTGTAACCAGAATCACGATTACTATTGGAAACAAGAAAAATAGTGTCCCGTTTTTTTTGTCAGCTTTGTAACGCATTTTTTTCATACATTTCGTATGGGCCGTTACAAACCTGACAAAAAATTTTTTTTATGGAAAATTGAGGACCCATTTTCATTAAAAGGGTGCACTTTTTTCTGAAAATGCCCTTTAACGCATTTCAGTTAAGGTTCAGGTTCAGGTAAGGAACCTGTGTTGAGTTGTATGGCAGCGACTCAGTTTAGGCCCTAAACTGAATCACGTTAAGACGTCATGGTAAGGCCCCTTGGCGTGTAAAGTAACAGTGCATGATAATTAAAATAAAAAGTAGGGATACAAACAAAAAATTAGACATACTCGTAGTACATATTATGATCAATGTGAACAACAATCAAAATACAAAATATTCAGCAAAAACAATTCTACAACGATAGTAAAAAATAATATCGCACTTTTGTCTTAAATTTTCATAATAGGTAGGTCTTCCCATCACGGAACAATTGTGTTCCGGATCTTTGGGAGGCGTACGCGGAGCCGAAGCCAACACGCTGAGACCCTTTCGACAATTTAATGAAATGTAAGGGGTACACCGAGCGAATGATGCACCTGCCCGAGTTATGGGATGCAGAGGCAGCACTGCCAGGGTGTATAGACTATTGAGATTTAATGGAAACTAAAATATACTGGTCTATTAGGTGAAGGTGGTTGACTAAATACTGTATTATAGAGAATAAAATCAGACGTCTGCCTAACAAAATGGTAATAAATTTAATTTACGGCAAACGGTGACTCGCCCACATAAGATGGGCCCCCACAAAAAGCGACATCTAAGAGAGCTCGAGAGCAACACCAGTATGAGGGCTGGGGGTAGAGAGGTGTCACTAAACTTTGAACATATAGCCAACTCGCCACTTAAGTTTCCACATCTAGTAGTTAGGTAATTATTAGGATTAGCTTTTGGAGCCGACGTGCTCATATTAACAAAGGCTCGTTTATAAAACAAAAAAATGGCCTTGCACGTGCAGACTACGGACGGTATCGTTATAAAAATTATGGCAATTTAAAATGATAATATTGAAAGCAGCTCTAGAAATTCCTGCTTCAAAAACTTTACTTGCATTGTTTTTACTAATTACTCTCATGAGACAATGACATTTAAGTGCACAAAGATGAATACCGACCGAGTGCAGGCTTATTGTTATTGCCCTTATCGGTTCCACATAAACAATGAATCTCGGCAATGTCTAAGCCGCGATGCGTTATATTATCTTGGTCTGGTATTTTACATTAATATTCTTACAATTTACGTAATCCAGTCAAATTATTATTACACATATTTTGAGTTGATACTTTGTATCCCGATACCTATACCTACTAATTGGTGTCACGGTAAACACTTCCGCTTTTCTATGTTTTCTGTGTGTATGTACACGAATGCATAGAATGAGCAGAAATCTAGATCCTGGATGGCTTTATGGATCTAGGGTGCCATGAAACATTGCTATTAAAGTAATATAAATAGTTAAATACGGTATAAGAGGGCAAGCGTACTGTTGGCTAAAAAGCTATCTCAATGGACAGCGACAATGTGTAGAAGTTACAAAAATAGTTAAAAACCTTAACAAAACGTATAATTCGCCGTTCATCATTAACACATGCGGCGTGCCATCGGGTAGTATACTATAGGTAGGGCCGTATTTGTTTTTACTTTACATCACCGATTTACCTGGCGCCACACAAAATGACACTATACTATTTGCAGATGACACAACCATAGTAATTAAAGAAAATACAGATGGTTCTCTATGAAATATTATTACATGTACCTACATTAACAAATGTAACAAATTGGTTAGAAAATAATAATCTCAAAGTTAACTTAACCAAAACACAACTGGTTTAATTTCAAACTTATAATAGCAAATCAATTAGATTATCTGCCGATTTTAATGGTGTAAGTACAACTTAATGAAACGGAAAGTGCAGTTTTTCTAGGAATTAAGAATGATAAGTTTTGTAATTGGAAAGCCCATATTAATACCCTTTGTACCCAGTAGATTATATTTTGTATCGTCTGCGAGCAACCGTCTCTGAGGCGGCAGCAACGGCAGCCTATAACGGTTATGTATCGTCGCAAATCTGTTACGGAATAATAATATGGGGCAACTCATCAGATGCTGATAAGGTTTTCTTAGCCCAAAGAAAGTGTTTACGAGTAAGATCTTTGTGTGGAGCATATTACCTAGATAGTTGCAAGCCATTATTTAAAAAAGTATACTACCCTTGCCATCCTTATATGTATTTGTTATGTGTATATTCGTAAAACATAATATAGAATTGTTTAAAATGAAAGGAAGGGAAAAACGATATAAACACGATCTAAATACCGACACATCAGACATTAAAACTATTTCAAAAAATACGTGTGGCACTCGGGGACTGCCGCGGTAAAGCTATTGCATATCATTTTGTATCAACTTATGCAATTATAATTATTTATTTATTTTATTCATGCAGTATTTCTTTTTCTTTGATATTAATTCAAGTTACACTTTTTGAGCGTGGTGACCGATAAGAAAACAAATTTTTCTATTATTTAACAAATAAAAAGTTAATATTGTTTAAAATGTTTTTATTATTTTACAATACATGTGGGTTTTATTATCTTACAGTAGCTGTTGGTTATTCAGGAATATTTATCATTGAAACTTATGATAACTGAAATAAGAAACATAAGTTTGCGACTTAATATCCTCTAAATACCTAGAAAATACCGCGTCAATGGTGGTCCCATATTTTGTTGTAGACTCTTGTGGATCATTATTCATTTTCAAATTCAATGTTTTTGATAGAAAAGTTGTCAACATTATTTTACAATATATGTGGGTTTTATTATCTTACAGTAGCTGTTGGTTATTCAGGAATATTTATCATTGAAACTATAGGTTTATGATAACTGAAATAAGAAACATAAGTTTTGCGACTAACATATTTGATTTTGGCGGGACTATAATAATAGTGTTTATTTTGACGTTTGACATCGCCGTATCTCTGGTAATAAGAGCTACTGTCCTCAATATTTTGTATAGAATATGACACTTAGCGACATTCGTTTGGAGATATATCCTTTCCTCGATAAAGAACTTTGTAACAAAGTGAATAAAGTCGGTTTCGGTCCGTCGGAGTGGGGAGCGTCAGGTTTTTTTTCGTTACGGAATTTCTGGATTCGGTCCCCGCGCTCAAGGCCCGCGATAGAAGCTATGCAATAGCTTAAAAAAAATTGTAACTCTATGGCCATCAAATTATATTATAATTATTCTTCCTGTACATATGAGAGTTCTTAAAGGAAATAAAATCAGTAGAAAACTCTTGTTCATTGTTAGATTTTGTATATAATTAGATATTGTTATTATAATTTTAGTATTATAAATTTACGAAAACGGGGCTTAATCGTGTATAAACTTTGAAAACAAACCTCCGACGTTTCAAGGGCGACATTGCCCCCGTGGTCCCGGAGAAAGACTGTAATTTTAGTAGTATTTCCGTGAATATACCTACTTAAAAAAGTTATACCCAGAGTATCTCGAGATGCGATATTGTAATGTAATAAAATAAATTATAGATGTTTAATTACTCATTTATTGTCGGTACATTTTCAAATTAATTTAAACACATTACAGAAGCGTCTTGTAAATGTCGTTGTCACACACGATACCGGTTTTCTGCTCTGTTTGGAACATGCCATTAGGCCACGTGTAATTAAGACACGACTCGTGTACACGGAGCCACGTGTCAGCGTGTACTCTTGTAATCGGGAGCCCTAATCTCAAACTCGTACGATTATACAAATTTTGCTCATTACTACGATAATACGAGATACGAAAAAATAATATAATAATAAGTATCCAATATCAAAGTATGTCATAATCATTTGGAGCACCGCTTGCTGCACTTGCTTACAATTAACTCAAATACATACTTTTGTTTTGCCAATGGTAGCAAATAGCGGTCTCAAGTGAAAACACGTCAGACGTCAGCGTGCGTAGCCAAGATGCCAATCGCTCACGCTTAATAATGTATCGTAGCTACCTCTCTCTATCTCTCTTTCTTATTAGCGTGACAATGACAGTTGCATTTCATTAGCGAGTGAGCGTGAGCGGTTGGCATCTTGGCTACGCACCCAGGTAAGAAAAGAAAGTAATTGCCGGCAAAATCGTATTAAGATTGGTAATAAACAAGACTTTTATTGTCGCATTATCACTCTTGACGCATATGTGAGAAATTAAGGAAAGATAAAAACTATTCACCGTTTTATAATGTAAACATTTTAAAATCACGATTTCCACTTGAAACTTATCTGCTATGAATAGTATTGTAGTGTCTTTTGTTAAACCCAATCGCTAATTACCTGCAGAAAATGAAATGCAGTAATACAAAAACCTGAAATATAAATTACAAATTTACTGTCTTAAGAATAAGGGTCAAATTGGAATAGGACGCATTTCACATAAAACCTTTTAGAAATGAAATATGATCTGACCACCTGGATACAATTGTATAATTTATTTTGTAACTTAAAATATTAGCGGAACTCTCTTTCTAATAAAAGGGATTGAAAAGAGACTTCCGCTAATATTACAAGCTACAACTGATTATGCAATAGGCCTCCGGTAGCGTGTTTTGCAAGTCTTAGTTAGAGGGTGGTATTTATTATATTATTTTTGCTGTAGTTGAGTAGTGTATGAACTAAGCATGGATTAAAAATTCAAGAATCCAAATGCATTAAAAATCCAAAAAGTAGGCCAGTTGTCGATTGTAAGAAATATCGGGAATAGAATACAGTGTAGCTAACGTTGCCGGTACTTGGTAGCATAGCGACTGAAGCTTGCACAATATCCTCAAATCGATAAGAAATCTGTTCCCACTTTTTTTAATATCTACCTACGTAAGTTGCAAAATTTAACACAAGCTACAATAATCAAATCAACTTTTAATTATGAAAAATAAACAGACACCTGGTTGACCACGCCTCGGTTCTTAATTTCAAAAGGTTATACGTTGAGTGCATGCTATAACAATTTGAACTTTATTGCCAAAGGAATACTGTTGTTATTAATAAAATATCTCTTGTTCTTTATGGTACTATTTCGTGCAGGTAATTAGCTGTTGGTTTTACAAAGGATAACAATGTCGAGATTTTAAAAAGTTTTAACTTTACCGACAGCCGTCACAAGATGTACTCACAAAATAGCACTATTTGCTGAATTTTATCGCTTCGTAATCTGAGACTAATAGTTATGTTTTGTTTTTAAATAATATCAGAATAATTGCGCTAAGTTACCCATGTATGATGATTATTTACGACTACCTATATTTGACTGATTAACTACAAGAAAAATAAATAAACTTGAGCGTAGTAGAAACAAACGCTCACGCCGCTTTCATTTCTATGTATGATAATAAAAATGTTAGGCTAGCCTAAATATAGTAAGGAAATAAAGAAACGATGCCACACTAAGAGCAAAACAAACCTGGTTCCACAGCGAGCGACAACGTCCTAACTCCTAGCCATGGTCATTCAATATTAAGTCTAATTCCTGGGCGTATAAAGATTACTTTCGTTTGAACTGTTCAAAACAGATTAAAACACTAACAGAATTCATTGCGGTTAGTTACTGGTTAGAGGTTAATTGGGGTTAACTGGACCGATAAGGTTTCCGAATGATTAAGGTTTCCGTATCATGAGTTAACCATATTGGAGGTGTTTTGAAAACAACCTTTAAAATAACCTTATGAAAAACCCGGGTTATGGTAACCGGTTCCGGTCCCTGCTTAGGATACTTTACTTAATTAATAACATCTTCACTATAAACGATTGAAATACTCAAAACCACGTAGGGCTAAGTAATATCAAACCCGTTTAATATTACTTAGCCCTACGTAGTAATATTAAAGAAGCCGTCGCGAGTTTCACTCTATTCAAAGCCAATGCGAACGTCGGGAGAGTCGATGCGACGCGATTTTTAGAAGGGAATGGGAGAGACTTCGCAGTGTCCTGCGTGGGGGACATTGGGATCCCGTCACTGAATAGGAACGCATCTTTTATGCGTGTATTATACAGACGTAGTGAGATAAATCTTTCAGAAGAAACAACTAGAATCTTAAATATCAATCAGAAGATCAATCGATCGTACGCTGCCCGCATCCGATGGGTTCCTGAAGCATCTATCAGGTTATCAGTGCATCTTATGGAGGGCCTTCTCTTGCTGCGAATATAATGTCATGGAAATTTAAGAAATTCTATTGATTAAATGCGTCTTACAGTAGCAAGCTTACCCCATTGACTCGACATTACGACGCGCGACGATATATAAACATAAATTCAAGTTAGGCCCAGTTTGATCTAGGTTCTTAGGCGTTTTCCTAGATCGTATAGCTACCTTTAGACGGAATCGTGAACTGGTAGAAAGGCCTCTTTTTGAGATAATAAATCAACTTTTACAAATCGCCATGTGATTTCACTGTAAACACCCTAACAGTGTCGGGGCGTTAATTGAACTCGGTTCTTGCCGGCTTCACTTTCGTAAGCCAATCTAGTATATTTTTCTTTAACAACTCAAATGAACCCCGGCTATATGAAAGAATATTTTGACGCTCCACCACTGCATCCTGAGTAACCTATTTCAGTTCTTATCATTTACCTACTCTTAATACAAAGTGTCTATTCTCAAAATAGGTAGTTTACTTCTTGTGCCAGACTTCATGGAAAAGAAAATAATTACGGCTTAATAAAATTTTGTCTAATATCAACTTCAAATCTAGTAAGTCATAATTTTCTTATTTAGATTAATATAGGTTTGGTTTCTGGTTCTGTAACTTTCTCTTGTTGTAAAAGAATCAGCTAGGTGTTACTGCGTACAACTAGGTGTCCTTTCATATACTAGACGATCATATTTATCACTTTTCTGACCAAAAATTTATAAAGCAAGACTGAGGACATTGAGAACCAAAGGTAAAATGAGGGATTATTTTAGGTTTCCTTATAAATTGATTAGTTTTTGGGTTTATTGATTTTAGACATATGAGGTAGAAGGGTTAGAGTATAGTTAGTTTGGGCCGTGATCATCTAGGGTGAGGTTTGATAGTTACAGTACCCACATAACAAGCATTATTGAGCTTACCGTGGGACTAAGTCGATTTGTGTAATATTTTCCCGTAATATTTATTTATTATTTATTCGTATGTCTTCCCATCACGAAACAATGTTGTTCCAGACCTTTGGGAGGCGTACGCGTAGCTGAAGCCAACACGCAACGGCCCTTCGACAATTTAATAAAATGTAAAGGGTACACCAAGGGTACGATTGGGTGTTGCACCTGCCCGAGTCATGGGGCGCACGCAGAGGCAGCATCCGCCAGGGTGTATGGACTATTGAGATTTAATGGAAACAAAAATATACTGGACTATAAGGTGAATATAGTGGACTAAATACTGGGTTATGGGGATAAAATCGTACATCTGCCTAACAAAATGGTAAGCAGTTTTATTTCCGGCAGACGGTGATCCGCCCAAATAAGATGGGCCCCCACAAAAAGCGACATCTAATATGACTCAAGGGCAGCACCGGTATGAGGGCTGGGGGTAGAAAGGTGTCACTGAATTTTAAACATATAGCCAACTCGCTGTTTTCATATCTACCCTCGAGAACACAGCTCTCGCGACCTCAATCTGGTCGGCCAGAGGCAGCAGACTTGGTCGGACGACGGAGTCCCCCAGGAGCATTTAGGTACGTGGGGTCACTACTCCCCAACACCTCGCCACAACCTGCCCTGCGTTGACTGATTGCACCGGTCGAAACCAGTGGGCGATGGGGTCGTCACATCCCTACGCCTTTATTTATTTATTACACATCGCATATGTATGCATTTTGTATGTTTGTCTCTAATATTTGTTCCAAAGTTTTGGATTTTTCTTTGTATTTTTGTATGGAATTTCGGCTCTGTGTTGATCAACTCAGCCAATGAGTACAAACTCTTATGCATATATAAAAATATTCAGCTGGTGTAAACATGCTAATTGGTCACACGATATGCTATTATACAGCTAATTGATAATTACATTAGGTGCCTGCACGAGTGCACAGTAACGGCTGAACATGAAAACTGTTATAACGCTGGGTTTGAGTAAGTGAAATATCCTTTGTGATTAATAAAATATGTCCTTTTAAGTAATCATGAAGTTAGGTACCTATCGATTTAGATAATAAAGATATTCGTATTTATTAATTAAGTGTTATTTATTGTAATGTGTAATTGACGTGTAAAATTGGTTATTTTATAAATAAAGAATTGAATTGAATTGAATTGAATGTATTCTTTTATTCCCCAATTTTTATTTATAACAAATCTTAAAGATAATCTTACTAAATATTAAAAAATAAATAATGTACGAAACATGTCGCGGATAGTGACTAAAAACATACGTGATGATATCTGTAATTTTACTATAATATTCAAATAGTTCACGATAGTTCAAATTCGGTACTATAAACATAAACTTAAATAACAGACAGGTAGCATGCTCATTTTTGTGATCTTAACATTAACGGGTTCATTAAATGGTGTTCGTAGTTCGTAGTAGGTACAGGTAGGTTCAATAAATATTAAATAAACCCGACGTTTGTTATATGTTGTGCTCGTTATATTAGTAATCCACTGTGCAAATTTCAACTTTGCTACTAATCCTTGTCATTTAAAATCACTTTTCACGTATTTTAACACTAAATCTGTAAACCGAGTTTCAAGTCTCTCACTTAAAACATCACAACACAATATTCTTATACTACACACGAATACATACTAATTTTGATTCCTCCTTATAACCCTTTATGGGTTAAATGTTTCAAACTCTCTTCTTTCCTTGTACACATTATAAATTAAACCTGATGTGCAAATATCAACATTCTAAACCCAGAGATGTCTATATAAATGTATTAATTTATAAGTATAAGTCTGCTAACGGTACTCTCGCATCCCTTTCTCATCGCGTTTTGATAATATTTCAGTGGTTCTAGGACTTGTGTCTGCGAGACGTGGTCCGTGCGGCTGCAGATCGGACTTCCAGTTTTGCGCCAACGACTACCAGACGTACTGGAGCATCTGCGAGTACAAGTGCAAACATCCCCACACCCCGTTCCATGACTGGTTTATACTGTACCACGGGCCTTGCGTTTCGGAACCGGAGATTACAACTGAACGGAGGACTACGACTACAACCAAGCGAAAGACTACGACGACGTCGACGACAACAACTCAGAGTCCGAGTATGGAGTACGACGAGTACGAGACAACTCCAAGCCCTGACGACTACTCAGATAGAAATAGCGCCTTCGGCTCATAATATCAACAGTAATTAATACTAATGATTAAATATTGATTATTTATTTATAATATTGTCTTCTGTTACCGCGATTGTTGTTCATTGAAATTAAACACTTTAGAACGGATTAATCGCGTAAGTATATTAACACCTACCTCGGGCGCAACTTACGTCGTCGTAGAATAGATCAGGAAAATAAGCGAAGGCGTCACTATAACCCGATTTCTTTAAAAAAAAAAATAGGTGTAGGAGTAACAGGTCATTATAAGCGACACGTCAATATAAGCAAGGCCATTGTATCCAACTTATAACAAATAATTTTATATGAACAATAATACCAGTGCACGTTATATATACTAAGCGGTAGGTAAATATAAGCGTTATTAAAAATCAGTGTCCGACCGAAACATATTTTTTTGCCGAGACCGAAACCAAAAGTTTGATATGTTTCTTTCGGCCGAAACCGGAACCGAAACTGAACCATTGATTAATGTGATTAAAACGTTGAATAAAATGTCGGTGCGCCGTTTTTTTTTTCAAATATATGCATAACGAAATATCCCCATGGTCCGATTTCACATTTCTTGAATTGAAATGTTGGCATTATTGCCAGCTGTGCCGAGGTCACCTGACGCCAGTCGAACGCGACCGCAAATTACGATATAGTAAATTTCGGCGTGGCCGAAAGGTTCGGCTGGTTTTAGGCCGAAACCAGCCGAAACCGAAACTTCGGTCGGACACTACTAAAAAGGGATTTAACTTTTTACCTACATGATCGGTATAAAAGGTCATAATTGGCAGTCTTCATTAGCCAAGCTTCGCAATTATCGTTTGCAGTGCCCCGAGGTATTGTCGTTCGCCCTACATTATTTCTGGTTTATATAAATGACTGAATCTTACCATTGAGGATAATCGTGTTTTTTCCTATGAGGATGATACGGTGATTGTATTTTATGGTAACTCACAGGAATCCATGTATAGGAAGGCAGAAATAGGCCTTAATTTAATCATGTTTTCTCCTGACCTAACAATAATCTTCTTGAGTGTACGTTAAATATATCCAAACCAAAATTCATGTGCTTTCTACTTTAGTCCTTACCTACAGTGTCACTCAACCCCATTCGGACCTAAAAATAAAAAATAATTACCCACAATTGAACTGCTTACACATCAATAAATCCACTCTCTACCAACTACAGGGACAATTCTTGACCGACGGCTGTCATGGCAAAAATATATAGAATAGATTAATAGCAGAACTGTAACTCTCCCTTGTTGTAAAAGAATCTGGTGTTACTACGTACAACTAGGCTTCCTTCCATATACTAGACGATCATATCACTTTTCTGCCCAAAACGTGGTTAGTTTTTGGGTTTATGGATTTTAGACATATGAGGTAGATAGATGGGTTAGAGTGTAGTTAGATTAGGCCATGATCATTTAGGGGTTAGGACCTTGAGGTTTGATTGTTACAGTAACCACATCACAAGCCTTATTGAGCTTACCGTGGGACTAGGTCGATTTCTGTAATATTTTCCCGTAATATTTATTTATTATTTATTTGTATGTCTTCTCATCACGAAACAATGGTGTTCCGGACCTTTGGGAGGCGTACGCGTAGCTGAAGCCAACACGCAAAGGCCCTTCGACAAACCTGTCCGAGTCATGGGGCACACGCAGAGGCAGAACCCGCCAGGGTGTATGGACTATTGAGATTTAATGGAATCAAAAATAAACTGGACTATTAGGTGAAAATGGTAGACTAAAAACTGGGTTATGGAGAATAAAATCGTTCATCTGCCTAACAAAATGGTAAGAAATATGATTTCCGGCAGACGGTGACCTGCCCACATAAGATGGGCCCCCACAAAAAGCGACATCTAAGATGGCTCAAGGGCAACAACGGTATGAGGGCTGGGGGTAGAAAGGTGTCACTGAACTTTAAACATTTAGCCAACTCGCTAATTAGGTTTTCATATCTACCCTCGAGAACAAGCCGGTTAAGAGAGTGAAGAGGCGGAAGACTTGGTCGGACGACGGAGCCCCCTACTCCCCAACAACTCGCCACAGTTGACTGATTGCACCGGTCAAAACCAGTAGACGATGGGGTCGTCACATCCATACGCCTTTATTTATTTATTACACATCGCATATCAAACCCCGGTAATGGCATTTATTTGTATGTTTGTCTTTAATATTTGTTCCTAAGTTATGGGTGTTTTCTATGTATTTTTCTATGGAATTTCGGCTCTGCGTTGATCAGTCACTCAGCCAATGAGTACAAACTCTTATGTATACCGGGTGTTTCCTGTAACAGGAGCAATAAATTTAATTGTAGGCAGTGCTTCTCAAACGTAACAACTTTTGTTCAACGACTTTTAACAATTATGTTTTCTGTAAGTTTTTCACTTTTTCATACAAATTAAATAGTATTTTCAATGTACGTTAACATCAGTTAAATTGACGTCTCTTGTGATTGAATTACCAAAATTGCATTGCGTCTTCTAACAAACTTTAAAGTGCAATAAAAATCAAATGAAACGTTATTTTTAAAAGTCGCTGAACAAAAGTTGTTCAGTTTGGGGAGTACTGTCTACAATTAAATTAATTGCTCCTATTACAGGAAACACCCGGTATATAAAACACTCATCTAGTGTAAACATGCAAATTAGTCACACAATATGCTATTATACAGCTAATTGATAATTAGATTAGGTGCTTGCACAAGTGCACAGTAACGGCTGAACATAAAAACTGTTATAACGCTTGGTTTGAGTAAGTGAAATATCCTTTGTTATTAATAAAATATGTCCGCTTAAGTAATCATGAAGTTAGGTATCTATCGATTCAGGTAATAAACATATTCGTATTTCAAATGTATTATTTTATTCCCCAATTTTATTTAACGCGCATAGCGACTAAAAACTTCGTGACTGTTATCTGTAATTTTATTATAATATTAATATGTCTCACGATAATTCAAATTCGGTAATTAAAACATAAACTTAAATCACAAACAGGTACCATGCTCATTTGTGTGATCTTAACATTAACGGGTTTCATTAAATGGTTTTTGTTAGTTTATAAACTGTATTTGTAGTAAATTAGGTAAATACAATTAAAAAAACCGTCGCTTATTATATGATGTGCTCGTTATATTTGTAGTCCACTGTGCAAATTTCAACATTTCTACTAATCCATGACTTTTAAAATAACTTTTCACGTATTTTAACAAGAAATCTGTAAACCGAGTTTCAAGTCTCTCACTTAAAACATCACAACACAATATTCTTATACTACATACGAATACATACTAATTTTGATTCCTCCTTATAACCCTTTATGGGTTAAATGTTTCAAACTCTCTTCTTTCCTTGTACACATTATAAATTAAACCTGATGTGCAAATATCAACATTCTAAACCCAGAGATGTCTATATAAATGTATTAATTTATAAGTATAAGTCTGCTAACGGTACTCTCGCATCCCTTTCTCATCGCGTTTTGATAATATTTCAGTGTAACATTTAAAACTTTCGCGATTTGAACACATATTTAAACATAATTATTAAACGGGTCTAACGCGAATTAACTTGTTTACCTTATTTACCGATGTTTCGACACAGGTTTCACTGGTCAGCCGCGACCATGACCAGTGAAACCTGTGTCGAAACATCGGTAAATAAGGTAAACAAGTTAATTCGCGTTAGACCCGTTTAATAATTATGTTTAAATAATATTTCAGTGGTTCTAGGACTTGTGTCTGCGAGACGTGGTCCGTGCGGCTGCAGATCGGACTTCCAGTTTTGCGCCAACGACTACCAGACGTACTGGAGCATCTGCGAGTACAAGTGCAAACATCCCCACACCCCGTTCCATGACTGGTTTATACTGTACCACGGGCCTTGCGTTTCGGAACCGGAGACTACAACTAAACGGAGGACTACGACTACAACCAAGCGAAAGACTACGACGACGTCGACGACAACAACTCAGCGTCCGAGTATGGAGTACGACGAGTACGAAACAACTGTAGAACCAGACGCTGACGTCTACCCATTAAATACTCACTTAGGCTGATAATGAAACAATAATTAATACTAATGATTAAATATTGATTATTTATTTTTAATAAAGTCTTCTGTTACCGCGATTGTTGTTCATTGAAATTAAACACTTTAGAACGGATTAATGGCATGTATTAACACTAACCTCGGGCGCAACCTACGTCGTCGTAGAATAGATAGATCAGGAAAATGAGCGAAGGCGTCACTATAACCGTATTTCATTCGAAAAAAATAGGTGTAACAGGTCAATATAAGCGACACGTCAATATAAGCAAGGCCATTGTATCCGGCTTATAACAAATAATTTTATATGAAAAATAATACCTGTGCACGTTATATATACTAAGCGGTTGCTCGATATAAGTGGCGTCACTAAAAATTTGTGTCCGACCGAAACATGTTTTTTGCCGAAACTGAAACCAAAGGTTCGGCATGATTCATATTTCGGCCGAAATCGAAACGGAAACTGAATCATTGGTAAATGTGATTAAAACGTTAAATAAAATGTCCGAGACCCGTTTTTGTTTCAAATATATGAATAATGAAATATCCCCATGGTCCGATTTCACGTTTCTTGAATTGAAATGTTGGCATTATTGTTGGCATTATCTTATGATGTCATATTGCCAGCTGTGCCGAGGTCACCTGACGCCAGTCGAACGCGACCACAAATTACGATATAGTAAATTTCGGCGTGGCCGAAAGGTTCGGCTGGTTTTAGGCCGACACCAGCCGAAACCGAAACTTCGGTCGGACACTACTAAAAAGGGATTTAACTTTTTACCTACATGACCGGTATAAAAGGTCATAATTGGCAGTCTTCATTAGCCAAGCTTCGCAATTATCGTTTGCAGTGCCCCAAGGTATTGTCGTTCGCCCTACATTATTTCTGGTTTATATAAATGACTGAATCTTACCATTGAGGATAATCGTGTTTTTTCCTATGAGGATGATACGGTGATTGTATTTTATGGTAACTCACAGGAATCCATTTATAGGAAGGCAGAAATAGGCCTTAATTTAATTATGTTTTCTGCTGGATTAACAATAATCTTCTTGAGTACGTTAAATATATCCAAAACAAAATTCATGTGCTTTTCTTAGTCCTTACCTACAGTGTCACTCAACCCCATTCGGACCTAAAAATAAAAAATAATTACCCACAATCGAACTGCTTACACATCAATAAATCCACTCTCTACCAAATACAGGGACAATTTTTGACCGACGGCTGTAATGGCAAAAATATATAGAATAGATTAATAGCAGAACTGTAACTCTCCCTTGTTGTAAAAGAATCTGGTGTTACTACGTACAACTAGGCATCCTTCCATAAACTAGACGATCATATCACTTTTCTGGCCAAAACGTGGTTAGTTTTTGGGTTTATGGATTTTAGACATATGAGGTAGATGGGTTAGAGTGTAGTTAGATTAGGCCATGATCATTTAGGGGTTAGGACCTTGAGGTTTGATTGTTACAGTAACCACATCACAAGCCTTATTGAGCTTACCGTGGGACTAGGTCGATTTCTGTAATATTTTCCCGTAATATTTATTTATTATTTATTTGTATGTCTTCCCATCACGAAACAATGGTGTTCCGGACCTTTGGGAGGCGTACGCGTAGCTGAAGCCAACACGCAAAGGCCCTTCGACAAACCTGCCCGAGTCATGGGGCGCACGCAGAGGCAGCACCCGCCAGGGTGTATGGACTATTGAGATTTAATGGAATCAAAAATATACTGGACTATTAGGTGAATATGGTGGACTAAAAACTGGGTTATGGAGAATAAAATCGTACATCTGCCTAACAAAATGGTAAGCAATATGATTTCCGGCAGACGGTGACCTGCCCACATAAGATGGGCCCCCACAAAAAGCGACATCTAAGATGGCTCAAGGGCAACAACGGTATGAGGGCTGGGGGTAGAAAGGTGTCACTGAACTTTAAACATTTAGCCAATTCGCTAATTAGGTTTCCATATCTACCCTCGAGAACAAGCCGGTTAAGAGAGTGAAGAGGCGGAAGACTTGGTCGGACGACGGAGCCCCCCAGGACCGTTCAGGTACGTGAGGTCGCTACTCCCCAACAACTCGCCACAAGCGGCCCAGCGTTGACTGATTGCACCGGTCAAAACCAGTAGACGATGGGGTCGTCACATTCATACGCCTTTATTTATTTATTACACATCGCATATCGAACCCCGGTAAAGGCATTTACGTATTTGTATGTTAGTCTTTAATATTTGTTCCTAAGTTATGGGTGTTTTATATGTATTTTTCTATGGAATTTCGGCTCTGCGTTGATCAGTCACTCAGCCAATGAGTACGAACTCTTATGTATACCGGGTGTTTCCTGTAACAGGAGCAATAAATTTAATCGTAAGCAGTGCTTCTCCAACTTAACAACTTTCGTTCAACGACATTTAAAAACTATGTTTTCTGTAAGTTTTTAATTTTTTCTTACAAACTAAATAGTATTTTCAATGTACGTTAACATCAGTTTAATTGACGTCTCTTGTGATGGTTCAAAATTACCAAAATTGCATTGCGTCTTCTAACAAACTTTAAAGTATAATAAAAATCAAATAAAACGTTATTTTTAAAAGTCGCTGAACAAGCATTGTTCAGTTTGGGGAGTACTGTTTACAATTAAATTAATTGCTCCTATAACAGGAAACACCCGGTATATAAAACACTCATCTAGTGTAAACATGCAAATTAGTCACACAATATGCTATTATACAGCTAATTGATAATTAGATTAGGTGCATGCACGAGTGCACAGTAACGGCTGAACATGAAAACTGTTATAACGCTTGGTTTGAGTAAGTGAAATATCCTTTGTGATTAATAAAATATGTCCGCTTAAGTAATCATGAAGTTAGGTATCTATCGATTTAGGTAATAAACATACTCGTATTTCAAATGTATTATTTTATTCCCCAATTTTTATTTAACGCGCATAGCGACTAAAAACTTCGTGACTGTTATCTGTAATTTTATTATAATATTAATATGTCTCACGATAATTCAAATTCGGTAATTAAAACATTAACTGAAATCACCAACAGGTACCATGCTCATTTGTATGACCTTAACATTAACGGGTTTCATTAAATGGTTTTTCTTAGTTTATAAACTGTATTTGTAGTAAATTAGGTAAATACAATTTAAAAAAAAACCGTCGCTTATTATATGTTGTGCTCGTTATATTAGTAGTCCACTCCAAATTTCAACATTTCTACTAATCCATGTCCTTTAAAATAACTTTTCACGTATTTTAACAAGAAATCTGTAAGCCGAGTTTCGAGTATCTCACTTAAAACATCACACTATCCTAATACTACCTACTAATTTGAATCCTCTTTTTAACCCTTTCCGGGTTAAAATTTTCAAACTCTCTTCTTATTCCTTGTAAACATTATAAGTTAAACCTGATGTGCAAATAGTAACATTCTAAACCCAGAGATGTATATATAAATGTATTAATTTATAAGTATAAGTCTGCTAACGGTACTCTCGCATCCCTTTCTCATCGCGTTTTGATAATATTTCAGTGGTTCTAGGACTTGTGTCTGCGAGACGTGGTCCGTGCGGCTGCAGACCGGACTTCCAGTTTTGCGCTAACGACTACCAGACGTACTGGAGCATCTGCGAGTATAAGTGCAAACATCCCCACACCCCGTTCCATGACTGGTTTATACTGTACCACGGGCCTTGCGTTTCGGAACCGGAGACTACAACTGAACGGAGGGCTACGACTACAACCAAGCGAACGACTACGACGACGTCGATGACAACAACTGAGCGTCCGAGTATGGAGTACGACGAGTACGAGACAACTCCAATCCCTAACGACTACCCAAATAGCGTCTTGGGCTGATCATATCAACAATAATTAATACTAAAGATTAAATATTGATTATTTATTCATAATATTGTCTTCTCTTACCGCCATTGCTGTTCATTGAAATTAAACACTTTAGAACGGATTAATCGCGTTTATTAACACCATGACCCTAAAAAGGTCCTCGGTCTAAAAAGGTCAAAATTAGCAGTCTTCATTAACCAAGCTTCGCAATTATCGTTTGCAGTGCCCCAAGGTATTGTCGTTCGCCCTACATTATTTCTGGTTTATATAAATGACTGAATCTTACCATTGAGGATAATCGTGTTTTTTCCTATGAGGATGATACGGTGATTGTATTTTATGGTAACTCACAGGAATCCATGTATAGGAAGGCAGAAATAGAGGCCTTAATTTAATCATGTTTTCTGCTGGCTTAACAATAATCTTCTTGAGTACGTTAAATATATCCAAAACAAAATTCATGTGCTTTTCTTAGTCCTTACCTACAGTGTCACTCAACCCCATTCGGACCTAAAAATAAAAAATAATTACCCACAATTGAACTGCTTACACATCAATAAATCCACTCTCTACCAAATACAGGGACAATTCTTGACCGACGGCCGTCATGGCAAAAATATATAGAATAGATTAATAGCAGAACTGTAACTCTCCCTTGTTGTAAAAGAATCTGGTGTTACTACGTACAACTAGGCTTCCTTCCATATACTAGACGATCATATCACTTTTCTGCCCAAAACGTGGTTAGTTTTTGGGTTTATGGATTTTAGACATATGAGGTAGAATTTTAGACATATGAGGTAGAGTAGAGTAGAGGGTTAGAGTGTAGTTAGATTAGGCCATGATCATTTAGGGGTTAGGACCTTGAGGTTTGTACGTTAACATCAGTTTAATTGACGTCTCTTGTGATAGTTCACAATTACCAAAATTGCATTGCGTCTTCTAACAAACTTTAAAGTGTAATAAAAATCAAATAAAACGTTATTTTTAAAAGTCGCTGAACAAGCATTGTTCAGTTTGGGGAGTACTGTTTACAATTAAATTAATTGCTCCTATAACAGGAAACACCCGGTATATAAAACACTCATCTAGTGTAAACATGCAAATTAGTCACACAATATGCTATTATACAGCTAATTGATAATTAGATTAGGTGCATGCACAAGTGCACAGTAACGGCTGAACATGAAAACTGTTATAACGCTTGGTTTGAGTAAGTGAAATATCCTTTGTGATTAATAAAATATGTCCGCTTAAGTAATCATGAAGTTAGGTATCTATCGATTTAGGTAATAAACATATTCGTATTTCAAATGTATTATTTTATTCCCCAATTTTTATTTAACGCGCATAGCGACTAAAAACTTCGTGACTGTTATCTGTAATTTTATTATAATATTAATATGTCTCACGATAATTCAAATTCTGTAATTAAAACATAAACTTAAATCACAAACAGGTACCATGCTCATTTGTGTGACCTTAACATTAACGGGTTTCATTAAATGGTTTTTGTTAGTTTATAAACTGTATTTGTAGTAAATTAGGTAAATACAATAAAAAAACCGTCGCTCGTTATATTAGTAGTCCACTGTGCAAATTTCAACTTTTCAACTAATCCCTGTCTTTTAAAATCACCTTTCACGTAATTCAACAAGAAATCAGTAAACCGAGTTTCGAGTATCTCACTTAAAATATCACACTATCCTAATACTACATACTAATACATACTTATTTTGAATCCTCTTTTTAACCCTTTCAGGGTTAAAATTTTCAAACTCTCTTCTTATTCCTTGTAAACATTATAAGTTAAACCTGATGTGCAAATAGTAACATTCTAAACCCAAAGATGTATATATAAATGTATTAATTTATAAGTACTGGTGTGCTAACGGTAATCTCGAATCCCTTTCTCATCGCGTTTTGATAATATTTCAGTGGTTCTAGGACTTGTGTCTGCGAGACGTGGTCCGTGCGGCTGCAGATCGGACTTCCAGTTTTGTGCCAACGACTACCAGACGTACTGGAGCATCTGCGAGTACAAGTGCAAACATCCCCAGACCCCGTTCCATGACTGGTTTATACTGTACCACGGGCCTTGCGTTTCGGAACCGGAGACTACAACTGAACGGAGGACTACGACTACAACCAAGCGAAAGACTACGACGACGTCGACGACAACAACTCAGAGTCCGAGTATGGAGTACGACGAGTACGAGACAACTGTAGAACCAGACGCTTACGTCGGCCTGAAAAATAACCACTATGGCGGATAATAAAACAATAATTAATACTAATGATTAAAGTCTTCTGTTACCGCGATTGTTGTTCATTAAAATTAAACACTTTAGAACGGATTAATCGCGTATATTAACACTAACCTCGGGTGCAGCTTACGTCGTCGACTCGTCGTAGAATAGATAGATCAGGAAAATAAGCGAAGGCGTCACTATAACCGTATTTCATTCGAAAAAAATAGGTGTAACAGGTCAATATAAGCAATGCCATTGTATCCGGCTTATAACAATAGTACATTTCGATGCTAGTGCGGAAAGTATGTCATTACTTTACGAGCCCCGAGGTATCTTACTATACTCGGGACAAGTGAAAAATTACATATCCGCACGTGAATCGAACGACGTTTTTCAATACAGATGCGAAAAAAATTAAAATACATAAGAACGAATTTGTAATATAGTGGATATACTAAGAACATCTTTAAAATGTTTATCTTATCCTCTTTACTTTCTCATTTTCAATCTCATAATCATTATTTCTTATATGCAAAATAATAAATCGCATGTGACAAATCGTATCGTCATGTCTAATAGGGCCTTCGAACATCTTCACTTGATTGAAAACGCCTCTACTTTGACTGACGTTTCGTTGACACTGTTCCGTTTCATACACACAGATTTATAAGAACTGTTATCAATGTTAATATTTTTAATGAATGATCATTATTATGATGAAGAAGTAAATATTGAAATATGAAATATCAATATCTATCATATTTTGGCGTTAATAGTAGGTGTTTAGTTTTTTTACGCCTCGGTAAAGTTAACGAACAATAATACTCTTCGGTAAGCAGTCATGAATTGGAACACATCTACATTTAAAAAAATTGGAAAGGTTAAAGCACTAGTTCGCAAAAACAAACTTTGCGCACGCAAAACAGCCAAGAAAAGGGCACTTTTTGAGCAACTGTATTGAAAATAATTTTATGTATATGAAAACTAATACCAGTGCACGTTATATTATACTAAGCGATTGCTCAATATAAGCGGCGTCACTAAAAATTTGTGTCCGACCGAAACATGTTTTTTTTTCCGAAACCGAAACCAAAGGTCGGCATGATTCATATTTCGGCCGACATCGAAACCGAAACTGAATCATTGAAAAATGTGATTAAAACGTTGTATAAAATGTCAGAGATAACTCAGGAATTACCTATATGACCGGTGTGAAAAAGTCAAAATTAGGTTTAAGATCATTTATTCTCATAAGAAGCTTGGCTAATGAAGACTGTCACTTCATTAGCCAAGCTTCGCAAATATCGTTTGCAGTGTACCCAAGGTACTGTCCTTCGCTCTACATCTTTCTGGTTTATATAAATGACCTAACGAATCTTACCATTGAAGATAGTCGTGTTTTCTCCTATGAGGATGGTACCGTGATTGTATAGGACGGCAGAAATAGGCATTAAGTAATCATGTTTGCTTCTGGCTTCACAAAAATCTTCTTGAGTACGTTAAATTTATCCAAAACAAAATTCATGTGCTTTTCTAAGTACTTACCTACAGTGTCACTGAACCCAATTCGGACCTGAGAATAAAAAATAATTACCCACATTGTAACTGCTTACACATCAATAATTAATCCACCTCTAGATTAAGATTATTAAGATTTTACACACAAACTCGCCGTCGTCTAAATATCTATTTATGTTATTTATTATAGTTCCTCTTTATTTATTTTCATTCTTAGGTTAGATTTATTCTCTTGTTTTTTTAAGTATGTTATTCAAATAAAGATCCACTAAGTATAGTTTTTTTATATAAATCCACCTCTACCAAATACAGGGATAATTATAAATTTAAATAGTAGTCTCTCGTGAAACTCGTACATATTCAATAATATTTACAACTCACGTAATTTAGGCTGCGTTTTACCAAATTTTTATTCCGAGAATAACGCTTAATCTCAGATAGCAACGTCAAATTACTATGGGATTTTGACATTAGTATCCAAGAGTAAGCGTTACTCTTGGTTAAAAAGTTTGGTCAAATCCAGCCTTAGTCGATTTTTGCTCGACATGTTTTGTTCTTTACGAAGAACCTCAACCAATCCTCTCATTGGCCTTCCTCTAATAGTAAAGTAACACCATGGTGGTAAAGTAGCACCATGTGTACTGTAAAAACGTTTGTAACAAAAAAGAAAACCGACTTCAAAAAAGGAAAAATAAAATGTTCCTTTTAAATGCGCTACCAACTGATACTTTCGAAGTCTGCGCCAAGTATTGTTAGTATCGTTTGGAAATGCACCGACTTCAAACGTCTCAGTTGGTAGCGCATTTATAAAGGAACTTTTAATTTTTCTTTTATTTAAGTCTTTTTTCGTTTTTGTTAAAAGAAGTGTGTTGCAAATTTTAGTTTTTGTATATTTTTCCAAATAGATAGTTTCGTATGAAAATCCTTAAGTAAATCAGTAAAATAACCATACGCATGCCTTTAAAAATTGAGAAGTTCCCTTGATTCCTCATGCATCCTATCATCAGATCAGGGCCAAATTCATATGAGACCAATTTGAATATAACTTCTTTCGATTAACAAAAATAATTACTCACATCGGACGACGGAGCTCGGAGTAATCGGTGAACAATGAACATACATAAAAAAAGTGTGTGTATGAGTACTGTACGTAGATTTCTGCGTGCTTTGCCTTTAAAATTAGATAGGTACCTACTGTCAACTTTTGTGGACATACGGTCTCGGTAGGTGCCTATAAAACAGCCGACAGGTCCGGTCTCCTTAAATTCATAAATCTTTGGTGCATTCCTTCCCCTTTTGCCCCAACGGATTTTGATGCGGTTTTTAATAGAGGAAGGTTTATAGGCATGATAATAACCCGCGAAGCCGCGGAGCTCGCTAGTACAGTATAAGTTATGTTGTAAATTTATGCGTAAATTATCAAAAAAAAAGGTATGTAGATGGGTAAAACACAGAACTACGTTCCAGTCTTTCCTGTGGACTACCAAAAAGTTAAGAGGTATAATGGTTTTCTGATTCACCTTTATCCGCATGAAAGGGCAAGTGCCCTTTTCTATTTATTTGGATGGCCACAAGCTGTTAACTTTTGTTCACAGGAAAAAATCTGACTATAGCTCGGCGGAACACGGAAGTTTTCTCTCCTGTGGGCAACAGTTCAACAGCTTCTGTACTGTGATGATTTTTACCTTACAGAATGCCTAGTATATATTTTTACTTGTTGTATTTGACATTTACTTCACGATCGCGTTAGCGTCGAGAGTTCAAATTACGTTTGCCGTTTACATAAATCATTTGGTTACTTTCATATCTTGACCGCTCGATACGCTAACGCGGTCTCGAAGTATGTCAAATAAGACAAGTAAACACTTATACTAAGCCTTCAGCTCAATAAAAAAAGAAGCACCTAACTGTTAACTTAGGGTTAAGGTCAAACTTTATAGCCCTTAACTTTTGGTTTGTCCACAGGAAAGACGGGCAACATCGTTTTTTGTTTGACCCAGAGTACGAAATTAAGATTACCACAAATCTCTGGTAACGACATTGCCTAAGTTGTACGCATCAGCGCCTGTGGTAACTTATTACCATGCGGTGCGTTACAAAACGCACTGAGAACATCTGTGTTCGTTTCCATTCTGTTACGGCGTAAGTCATAGTTCATATAAGGTTACACGTTAAAATATAAACAATAAAATATGTCAAATATAAAAATAAAATGAAAATGAAAATAAAAATTCTTTATTCTCAGACAATTACAAGTAGTCCATACTAAGCAGCAATAATGACTTACGAGTATGACCTATGTTAGCAACCATTTACTACGTATGCCATTTAAAACTTACAATTAATGTTGCCTTCTTAGACCAATATATCGAACTCCACATTTTGTACATTGGCATACATTTTAAGATACAATTTTAATATATAATATTTTGTGTCACTAATTTGATAACTTTACGAACTCCTCATAGTCATGGTAAGTGCTGTATAAGCCAGCGTTTGAGGCGACCTTTAAAACTGTCCAAGCTCTGGACGCTGGTGATGCCCTCGGGCAGCTAGTTCTGGACGGTAACACGTCACTGACGTTCGGCTTTTATGGGTAACTACGGTACGGTTATTCCGGACCGATATGACTTTGAAGCCTGAAGGCTGTCTCACACTAAAACCGGATGTGGCCGAGCCGGGACGATCTGTCAGTTTCTATAGAAAACGTCACGTGGCCTCCAAGGGCTCCGAGCTCAGACGTGATTATTTCTACAGAAATTGACAAGTCGTCCCGTCCCGCCCCGTCCTATCCCGTTTTAGTGTGATTCATCCTTTAAGAAAAGAGCGTACTCCCATCTCAAAGGCAAGCAACGCACATGTAACCCCGAGGTGTTATAGTAAGTGTCCATGAGCGGTGACCGTCGCTAACCATCAAGCGATACGTCTGCTCATTTGGCTCGTATTTCATATGCTGCCTGATATATCGCTTTTTGTTGAATTCGAACCAAAAATTTCCTTTTTCCTAAAAATAAATAAATACACTAGGTACACTGTTAAATGTACTTTAGAGTTAAGTACACTACAGTATGCCAAAACACCGCTTTATATGAATATCTCAAAAACTGTAATAGTTAAAAGACCCTTTTTTGTTAGAAAATTTTTCTCGAGTTAACCTAAAGACTTTTTTTTTATACTACGACGGTGACAAACAAGCATACGGCCCGCCTGATGGTAAGCGGTCACCGTAGCCTATGGACGCCTGCAACTCCAGGGGAGTTACACGCGCGTTGTCGACCCTTTAAAAAAGGAGGATTCGCTGTGTTGACAGCTAAAGGGGCAAGCTTAGCTCCGTGGGTACACCCCACTCCCCAGCTGTCAACACAGCGAATCCTCTTGGAGCTCTGGCAACCTTACTCACCGACAGAAACACAACACTATGAGTAGGGTCTAGTGTTATTAGTGTTAGACTCAAAAGACCCTTAAAGATAACGGTAAAAAACGAGGTGTTAAATAGATATGCAAGTTGCATTTATTCATAATACCGGGTGTGGCCTACAATAGGAGCAATAAATTTAATCGTAGGTTGTACTCCTTATACTGAACAACATTTGTTCAAAATAACGTGGATTTAGATTTTTATTTCACTTTTAAGTTTTTTAGAAGACGCAATGTACTGCAAAGTTTGACCTATTTGTACTATGACAAGAGACGTCAATTAGACTGATGTTAACGTACATTAAAAATACGATTTAATTTGTATGAAAAAGTAAGTACCTACAAATTACACATTTTTTTAAAATTGTTCATAAAAAAAAAAAAAACATAAAAGTTGTTCAGATTGAGGAGTGGAATACTACGAATAAATTTATTGCTGCCATTCTAGGCCACACCCGGTATATGTGGTCTCGTGGTCATAATATCACTAGAAAGTACAATTTATCGATAAAATAATATGGTGTGGAAGTCCCTAGCTAAATTTTATTCGTGCCACCAAAACGTCTGTGTTTGTAATATAACATTTACTTGAAGTTATTTATTTTATTTTTACATTTACCTGTTCGTTCCGAATAACATCGTAAAGGATGACTCACACAAGGACGGGACGGGACGGGACGGGACGGGACGATCTGTCAAGTTTATTTCTATAGAAGGAATCACGTGATAGCCCGGAGCCCTCCCTTAATTGTATACGCGATAAGTCCGTTTTAAAGTGTTCCATTCAATGAGTAACAATCGCGGTAGCAGAAGACAATATTATCGCAAATTGTGTTCAAATGCTATGGAAACATACATCAATGATCCCCGTAATGATGATTAATATCATACAAATCTGAACTATCGTGCGGAAGACTTGCTATAATTAACCTGACCATAGCTGACCTGATGATTGGGCATGTTGGGCAAAGTGGGCACTGGAAAGACCAGTTTAACTAAGAACCTTCATTACACCTACTCTTGAAGAAACTCCAGCTCATAGTAAACTGTACAAAAAAGGTTTTGGGCCGGGCACTGAATATTAATTAAGATATTAAGAAACAAACATTGGTTATTTATGACTCAATTAATTGCTGTATTGGTTTTCTACGTTCACTTTCGGAGTTAATTTTGAACCTTTTTGGTTATTTGTGTTCTCTATATTGCGTTATACATAGTTGTGTGGTAAAGGCGGTCACACACGATCGCGTGTTAGAGGTCTTTTACCCAAATATGGACAAGTTGTTGATTTTTTAAATTGCCATTAGGGTTTGAATGTATATAGAATTATCCAGATCTGGATCCGACGGATCCACATTGATTGATTTTGGACGATTCCATCTTAAACCCGTAATTTTTAGATAAAAATGTATTTTAATTTATTATTTTTGTGTATTAGAATAGGCGTAGTCGAGTTTTACTGACAAAATACAAAATAATTATAGACCTTACCCATGCCTTCTAATTTAGACAACCGAAAGGAATTAAATAGTTTTAATTTTATTTTACAAGGATTTCACCACAACACTGTCTATCTCATCAAAAACCCATTAAATCTTCTCCCCCCCTTTTGTGCTTACCATGAGTTGAACGATCAGGGATATGTCCGTCTCGCTCCTTCCAGAGTAATGGTAGGAGCGAGACGGACATACTCTCGAGCGCCGCAGTCGCTATCGAATAGTTTCGTGCAACTGCAACTAATGGTAAACACTTACCTTATTATTCATATTCATATTCTTTATTTGTATTGATCATACATTGTCGTTCATATTTACATATTATTATGTAAATATGAACGACATTATGTCAGTAAGGGCCACTTGCACCAACCGGGGTTAGCCAACTAACCCGGAGTTAAGTGTTTTAGGTATGAAATTTGACACCTTAACTTCAGGTTAGCGGCCAACCTTGAGGGGTGCAAGCAGGTCTAAAACGTTTCCACTGTGCGTAGCCAAGATGCCAATCGCTAACGCTCAATCGTGAACGAAACGCAACTGTCATTGTCACACTAATAAGGTAGAGTGATAGAGAGAGATAACTGCGATACGTTTCTAAGCGTGAGCGATTGGCATCTTGGCTACGCACGCTGATTAACCCAATGGCGCCGGAACAAAGCACGTCCAAATAACTGCACACACTTTGTAAATCAAGGTAGTTTGACGAGAATCAATTTAGTCTGTGTAAGTATGATCGATTATAATATCGATTAATTCTGAAAGCTTGATTGGCCATATATGTCATGGCTGTGTCCAAAAGCACTATCTTTAATTTGACAAGACCTTGATCATTGTTCACTTGGAAATCTATTTATTAATGTCTAATATTATCAGATAGTCGGTTTGATTTAGTTTAATAGTTGATTGGACAGCAAGCCGGTGTTATACCATATGACTAATATGCGTCGAGAGTTTATTTATTTTATTAGTGTCTTTAAAAAAATATACCTCAAACTTTCCGATGATATATACTCTTTCAACGGTCAATGATGAAAAAAGTTATATGTACCTTTATATTAAATACTCCAGCACTTCTATCTGTCAATTAGATGACTGACAGCGATACTAAAAAAGTACACAATATAACGTTGTATATGGTATTCGATAAGAACACTGCTCATATGGATTTTTATACAACATATTAGCACAGTTGTTTTTTATTTTTATTTCTATACGGGGCATACGACTTGTTCCAAATTCTGCCACCGTTCAAGATTAAGCTTTTTTCGCTATTTTAGCTGTCGTAGAAAAACTAGCGTATGCAACAGCTCATAATTGATTCTTAAAACGCTCGGGTCTATTACTACAAAACTCGACTTCGTAACGGCGACCCTCAATTTTTAAGAACCCTTATTGTATCGCTGTTGCATAAACTACTATTATATCATTTATAGCACAAAGTAACTACTACACACATGGATTTCAAATGCAAACCAAATATTTCTGACATTGATACTGTTGACCCACTTAAATGTTGCTAATTAAGAGATGATTAACTGGCCAAAAAAAGTCAATCACGCCGTCCAATATTTGCATACAATGCACTATATCGTTAGTTGCATCCTTATGCAACAGTTACATAATGGAGAATGTGTTATTCCGGGAAATCGGTTAGTGTTTAAATTTTAGAGATGGGCGAAAATGAGGTAAATGATGGCATGAGGTTAAATATTGAGATTAGAATTTCGACTCGACACCCATTGGTATTCATTTATAGCCAATAGTGAAAAATGCTATCAGTGTCGCTTAAGAAACGCTACTTTAGTTTGATAAATTGATCGAAGCAATAATTGAAAAAAAACTCCATGTCCCAATGCATTTTTTCGAAGTGGCAATTTCAAGAGTATGAAAAAGATGCATGCTTGACAAGATAAACGTTAAATGTAGGAAAGAGGACCTTCTATACTTTAGTTAGTACTATTATTTATTCTGTGGTATTGGTATCCCGTATGACTATCTCTGCTTTTGCACGGATGAGAACAGTCAACCTATATTATTGTTCCTTTATTAATTCATCATCATCATCATCATTCTAGGACGGGACTCACACTAGTACGGGACGGGACGGGACGAGACGGGACGGGCGTGGTGGGACGGGACGGGACGATCTGTCAATTTCTATAGAAATAATTACGTGATAGTTCGGAGCCCTCGGATGTCACGTGACGTTTTCTATATAAACTGACAGATCGTCCTTTCCCGCCCCGTCCCGCCCCGTCCCGTCCCGTTCTAGTGTTAGTTATCCCTAAATTGCTTTTAAAAATAGTAGGCAAAGGCATTCCCCATATATTCCCCATAAGTTGCTAAGCCAAGCCATAAAAATATTTTATGGCTTGGCTTAGCAACTTATCCATGGATACTTTATCCCATCCATCTTTCGAACTCGTAGTCTCAATATAATTCTGTGGAATGAGAACAGCAAAACAATATAAATTTCATATAATATACTTCATCATCATCATCATCATCATCATTTCAGCCGAAAGACGTCCACTGCTGGACATAGGCCTCCCCCAAAGATTTCCACAATGACCGGTCCTGCGCCACCCGCATCCAGCGGACTCCTGCGATCTTCACCAGGTCATCAGTCCACCTTGCCACGCTGCGCCTTCCGGTACGCGGTCGCCACTCGAGAACCTTTCCGCCCCAACGGCCATCGGTTCTACGTGCAATGTGCCCCGCCCACTGCCACTTAAGTTTAGCGATTCGGAGAGCTATATCGGTTACTTTGGTTCTGCTGCGGATGGTCTCATTTCTGATACGATCTCGCAGAGAGACTCCTAGCATAGCTTTCTCCATCGCCCTTTGGGTGACTTTGAGCCTTCTTATGAGGCCCATTGTAAGCGACCACGTTTCAGTACCGTATGTCATCACTGGCAACACACACTGATCGAAGACTTTCGTCTTCAGGCACTGCGGAATATTGGACGAAAAGATGTGTCGCAGCTTCCCGAACGCTGCCCAACCGAGTCGGATTCGACGATTAACCTCTTTCTCGAAATTGGACCTACCTAACTGGACAGTACTATATTTCTATATAATATACTTACAGTTACATAAATTGGAGATAGGATATATTTTTTGAATACGACGTCGGTGGCCAACAAGCATACGGCCCGCCTGATAGAAAGGGGTCATTTTAGCCTATGGACGCCTGCGACTTATTAAAAATTTGTACTTGTACTCTGTTTCATGGTTGGATCTGAAGCAACTCAATAAACAAAAAATGAGGTTAGGGCGTCTGCCTCGAAAGCAGGAGGTCGCTGGTTCGATCCCAGCCCTGCTCACCGGGGACCTTGGTCACTTTTTCTTTAGTATATGACATCTCTTTCAATTTATAATTTATATATAGTAGTGTGACTACTTAAAAATCACAAAAACATGAATCAAAACATTTATTACATTTAATAAATGATTTAATTCGTGCTTTAAAAATTGTAAAAAATGAGGTAGGTACGAGTAAGAAGGTAATATTGGGTTTTATGTTTGAAATTTATTGAGGTAGTATTTTCAAGAGTCGCAGCCCTACGAAAAGTAATATAGAACTTCGTGATCTATTAACTTGGCTTATTTAGATGTGTTCTGGGGAAGTTATAGTTAATGCAGGCAATCGGTTAGGATGCTCACTCAGAATACTCGGCCTCGGGCAACACAGTTTCAAAATGTAAACCATTAATCAGCTTTTTGTGTATGTAGTTTAGTGAATAGTAAATCGAGCTTTCGCGGTCAAAGTTAGTCTTATACGTAAGTATTAGTAGTAATAAGCTTACCAAATAGGGCTCATCTTTTAATAACGTTACATGAATTTCTCTTTAAATTTTGACAGCTCCCAATGTCCCTGCTCAATGTCAATGCTCCCATGTGTGACAATGACAATGACATGTGAAGACTCTTGTCTTCGATCTCTACTACTAGTTGATTCGATCTCTTCTCGCGAAAATGCTTAACTGCATTATCGTAATAAATGCTTTATCAGGCAGATTTCATTATATAGCAGATTTCAATATTCTGCCAAGACAATGTTGGTAGTTTTATTTATTTTCCCATCACCCGCAATGCTGCTTATCCCTAAAATGGACTGGCAGAGAATGTTATTTAAGCAGACGGTAACTTAATTACCTACCATTTGTACGCTAAGCTTATACAATTTGAAATTTGAAACAAAAATACTGGTGATCCGTTTAGCTCAAAATTGTAGTCTAGGAAAAGTTAAGAAAACAAATTTTTGTCACAAATAAATTTTGTATGAGGCAGGTCGTCTTAAGAGCGTTTATATCACAAAAGCGCGTAATTAATGATTTACATGGTTTTCCGGCTCGATTTACTATATGAGTATCTGACAATCACATAGTAAATCGAGCCCGAAAACCGTAACCGAGTAGACTTTCACATAACAGTATTGTATATAATAAGATTAATAAGTCACTCTTCATACAAAATGTATTTTTATTTGCATATTTTTTTCCTAATGACACCATGATACTGGTACATACTGGTTATAGATTGAAGGCGGTATTAAATCCAACAATTATTTCACCGGGGATAAGAAGCCTGGCAGCTACCTCGCTCAACGAATAAGTATAGCAATTCAGCGAGGAAATGCTGCCAGCATTCTTGAGACCATGCCCCAGGGGCCGGGGCTGTTAGTTTTTTAGTTATACAGTTATGTTTAATTTAAGTTTATTTATTTTTATCTACTTTTTTTTTCTTTGTATTAATGTTGCCAATAAATATACAATTATGTTACACAACGTATGTTTAACAACTGCATCTCAACAAGTGTGTGAATGTGTCGAAACATAAGTGCAGAAGTATCGTATCTCCATCTCGTTAGGCACCGGAAGGCGAAATGGCAGCAATTAGCAGTAAATGCCCATCAAAGTTTCGGAGTGCATCGTCCGTTGCACATTCGCTGGAGCGATTCCGCTGGCTCACACAATTTTTCGGATGCATTTTTTTGTCTTTTTGCAATAAAGTTACTTTTTTTTGCAACTCAAACACCAAAATAGAATACAGACAACTTAGATACTGTAAAGACTCTAAAGATTTTTTCCAGGCAAAAAATTAGGTACTAAAGGTTTACAGTAGGTGGTGCACAAGCTGCAATAGGTAAATAGTACTTAGGTACATACTATAGAATAATAGGCTAGTTCCTTTTTGTTTTTATGCAAATGAGCATAAACCTTCGTAATTATTGTCGATATAACCTAAGCCAGGATGTTTTAGATCTATTAAGCCCGAGGAGGAATAATAAGTATGGAAAAGTACCTATTCACGCGCACGGTATTCTGCGCTTGATAATGGCATCATAGGATCTCCGAAACATAACGCGCATAGTGATTAAAAATAGGTACGTGAATGTTATCCGTATTTTATTTTTAAAAAATATGGCTCCAAGGGAGTAAAAAGTGGAACTCGTTTTTAAATGTGTTTCGGCGTTATCAGTCTATTTATTTCTGTGTCGATGATTGAACCCAGTAGGTACATAGCCAAATGGAGTGAAATTCCGTGTATTAAGGCTTTACGACTTAGGAATTGACGGGCGTCATCGCACGATTCCCGGTGTTGTCGCAACACATTTTAAGTTTTGTGTGGTGGCCGCAATTGCAATGAAATACTTAGGTAACCCGAATGTATTGAATTTTCGCAACGTACCTACCTACCTACAGTGTAGCCTTGAGTTTATGACTATAGTAGGATTGTGATGCTCTCAGCCTTTTAAGTAACTATATACAACTGCGGGTTTTGGTTACGACTATATATATTATATACCTATTTATTCCAGTACCATCCCATGAGATACACGCTTCCCCACCACAAAAATAGAAAACTTCATATAACCTTTTATTCTATCTTTCTGGGCCCCAGGACGACGTTCGAGTTATTACAAATTTAGCATCTTGGCCTACTATACTACTATATCAAGAAAATAATGGTTTTACTTGCCTGTTAAACTGATAATAATTATTTACAAGAAATTTATAGTATTGTCGGTTTTACAGGAACTTATTGAGTACTTTTACTTTCATGTTGTGCACTTTATTATTTCCTTACTCGTTAGACTTAATCACACGTAGTTAATTTAAGTACTTAAATACAATGTGCTAAAATCCGTCAAATAACTTTTGACTAAGTATAGGAATAATCTTCTCTCGCCTTTTGCGACTATCAATAATAGGGACCTATATCTACTTTACACAGACAGTGACCTACAATAGTATCTTCCGCTACCTATGAAGGCCGCATAAATGTGTCTTGCTGTACAAATATTTTTCGGTAATGAAGCGGAAGATACTTTTGCAGGTGACTGTACGAGTAGAACGTGAAATCTACAATGACAAGTGATACTTGTATTTGAAACCGAGAGTATCATAGGGCTACTGATCTCTTACGTGCTTCTAAGAATACTTGATGTCTCGAAAACATACTACATTTTTTTATGAAAAAGGTAACAAACGAGCAGACGAGTCGCCTCACGGGAAGCGGTCATTGTCGCCCATGGACTTAAGCTACATCAGAAGTGCATTGTTGTCCTTAAATCCCTGAGCACTAGGTTCTTGAAGAAGCCCATATCATATCGCAAAGGGAACACTTTAGTGGGTACGTCGGGACGTCGGGAGGGAGTTATTGTCAGTCCATGATTACAAGTATCCAATTCTCTATCCGCTGCGCCCGCGGCCTGCTGGAGCCCGAACGCAGCGGACAATCATGGAATTTGTATGGTTCATTTTACTCCTAGGGAAAAAATGGCTACACGCCGCCTGACCGCCTGTCGGGTGGACCTCACCCCACACGCCGCCGCCCGACGGTCGCCGGTGGCCGCGCATGTTTGAGAAAAGCACTATATCTGCCTCGGCGGAAACAGGGCTTGCCTGAGCTACTATGCCGGGCCTCGGCAAGCCTCGCCCCGGCAACCACCTCGTCAGTCAATCCCTTACTTTCCGTCCCTCGCAAATAATGTAATATTAAAACCGAGACCATCACGGGGCTACTAATCTCTTATGTGCTTCTAAATTGAGAAAACTTGATGTCCTGTTGTATGTAAATACACATAATAAAAAAAAAAAAAAAAAATGTAAGCGACTCAGTTCAGGTAGTCAACTGAATCGAGTTAAGACGACGTGTTGTCAGTAAATAACGATTGTTGCTAAATTAGTAGTTTAAACAAATAAAGGTCAAATACTTACATGGTAATAGCATGAATCTCAACAATTCACCTGTGCTTGTTAAAAATTACGATTGGATACACAAAAAATTGTGCTTCACCTCATTTCGTTAATCAGTTTCAGGTCAAAGCGAGGTCAAAAGTCAGCCATTAGTCATTAAAAATTGGATGATGACACCGAAACGGTTTTCAAATTAAACGACCTCGAAGTTCAGCGCACAATTAGTTCAATTTGATACACATTGAACCAATAATTACAGTTACTGTCAAGTTATTTGGATTTAATAATCGTTTACGCAAATACATACTCTAGTGGACATGACGTAACTGCAAACACATTTCTAAAACGAGGTAAGTTCTGTACTAAAATATGGCGGTTGTGTCCGTTCGAATTTCAAATCGTATTTATCATAGTATCTTCTTTGGAGTTTGAATGACATTCTGGTTTTGGTGAATGGTGTAGAATGAAATTGGAATTCAGAATGGTCATATTAATCCTACATATGCACAATTGTGCACGTAGGTCGAAAGCTTGCCTAATAGGTACTTATGTGGTATTGGGTTGGCATAGATAAGTGGAAACAGATGCGTTAAAAAACCATGTAATTTTTGTTTTATACCTCGTCGGCGGCCAACAAACATACAGCCTGGTCGTAAGCGGTCACCTTAGGCTATGGGCATATGCAATTTTAAGAGTGTCATACTCGTATGCGCGTTGCCGACCCGTTAATAGTACCTACATTGTGTATTTAGGGCAGTAAACAATAAATTACGAACGAGCGTGAATTAAGCTCGAGTCGAAGATGAGGGCTAAATTTTAGCATCCGATCGTAATTCTTGTACCGCCCGTGATACATACAATGTTTTTCATCACATTTGCGAGGAAATAAATAAACCTTTTAGACGGATAAAGACACAATAATTATTAGCGGTAGTGTAGTAGCCGGGCGGGCAGTAATGTAGTAATTTCTAAAGTATAACATTCTTTAGAAACGCGCAATCGCTTACGCCTACGGCTACGTACAATTTATGTTAAGAACACTTACCAATTTGATCGACATTGCGAGTCTTGCGAAATGTATATATATGTGTCCAGCGGAAATATCCACGGTGCAGCGGCAGCGGTGGATGCAGAAATATCCAAGGTTTATAGCCTGCTTCATGAATATATTTTCGTTAACTACATTAACTTGATTAGTTTGGGCATTTTACTATGTTATTTCAATGTATTTTTGTGCCATCCTGTGTTGTGCAAACATTTACATGAATGATTCGACCTAGGTCATTAAATTATACTAAACTATAAATGTCATGACCGTGCACATAATAATTATAATAATATTATGGTATCATTCAATGAATTAAATGTGTAAATAAGTTAAGTCATATAATCTTCACACAAACAAGGAAGGTATATATTGGAGTAGGTCTTTATAAAAGGGTAGGCACATTACATTCTGAGATACTTGGAACGGGAGGAGTTAAAGTTTTTGCTCACGTGTGACTTTCCGCTGGTATAAACAAAATGTATTTACTTAAAAACATTGTCGCTTCTACAAATCATAATCTTTGGCTTCATTCTAATGGCAATAAAAATGCCAAAGGCGCCCGTCTTCGGCCTACTGCTCCAAATCGAGTTCAAGCGCTAAGGTATAAACCCATTGCAAATTATATACGATAGTACATACTGTAAAGGTTTTACCTTTACAGCCGCCTTGGGTTGTTGGAGGGACTGGCTTTATGTGTATTTGAAATTGAGAACTCTAGCCAGTGGTCACACCAAGGGGGCGATTGTTGATTGTTCTTTCTGTGCGTGGCAGCCTTCACGTAGGGTCTATGTTTGATAATGTTTTAATAAAAATATATTTAACTATCCATAAAAAGTGTATTGCTCCTCACCACTAGGCCAATCCCTTTACGATACACAGGATATAACAAAAATGTTTGTGACCCTTTTAAGAGCGTTATCAGTATAGTAGTCTGATAAGGATAAAATAGGAGGAAAAAATGTATGACGCGAAACATTTCTTTTGTATGGAGGACCGGCCTTTCGGAAAATTCGCTTCTAAAATGATTTTAGGGTTCCGTACCCAAACGGTAAGACGGGACCCGACCCGTTGTATCTCAAGAACCGTGATAGATAGACAGTTAAAATTTTCACAGATTATGTATTTCTGTTGCGGGTCATAAGTTCACAGCAAATACTAAAAAGCTGAATAAAATACATATTTAGGGGGCTCCCATACAATAAACGTGATTTAACGGCTGTTCATTAAAATCATGGTAAGGAACTCGAGGCCGACTCGCACTTGCCCGCTTTTTTCTAATCAGACCAAGATACTGATTACAGCCTTAAACGGATTACCAGCATTTTCATTACACCCTGTATAAACCATTATCGTTAAATAGAACATGCTTACAACATGGAAATTAGATTTTTTTAAATTAGCATCGGTAAAACTTACAATCGAAAGGTAGCGAGTTCAAACATCGGCTCAAACCAATGGGTTTTACTTAACTTATGTACGAAATATCATTTGATATTTACCAATTGCTTTTCGGTGAAGGATAACACCGCGAGGAAACCGGATTAATCCCTATAAGGCCTAGTTTACCCTCTGGGTTGGAATGTCAGATGGCAGTCGCTTTCGTAAAACTAGCGCCTAGGCCAAATCTTAGGATTACTGGCCAAAGCGGACCCCAGGGACCCTGGCCCGTGGCATAAGCCGGGAGAAACGTTAGGAAGAAGAGATAACATGCTTACAACTCAATTAAATTGCAACTGAAGGAATTTACACCACGTATTTGTAACCTTCAAATAAATAAAAAATACAACGTTATAAACTTATCAAGCAACATTTTACGTTTTGTCAGCGCATACTGCTGGCAATTCAAAACATAATTTATCACCAAAGCCGCGAGTAAAAGCCAATAAATAAAAGTAATTTTGCATTAACTTGAGTCCGTAATAACTACCTTTAAGAACACATCTGACATGGCCACATGTCATGTAACGTGCTAAGTGCATTCTAATGGACATTTAGCCACCGGCAATGGCGGCGAGAATTGTCGGGTATTCTTTTTAAGACACTGTTTTACTCGGTGTCCTCGTACTCTAGAGTCAAACAAAGATATCTCTTCCGAGCATACCGAAAACAAGAAATGCACATAATAAAAAAAAATCTACTGCAGCCTTGGCTTCTCAGAATATAAGCCATGAACCCGTATAAAGAGGCTGAATGTACACGCCTTTGCGTACAAATGGCATCCATAAATTAAAAAAAAAGTAACTGTCATGTTCTACACACTACACTACCTAATTAAAATATTGAGATAATCACCGATATGGATAAGTTAAGGACGGTATTAGGTTAGGTATGAGTCGGACGAGTTTATAGTTAATCGAAATTTAAACCGTTTTTATGGTTGAGTTATGCTGCATTATAATTTAAAATTATGTGCGTTTGTTTACGTTATTTGCAAGCTGGATTTACGGCGATTTTATGTTAAATTTGTCCGGCAAATGCCTGGCGGACATACCCACTATGGAGACTATTGAGATGGGCGGCTTTTGGTAGTAGCTTGTTTCAGACCTGTTTGATGATATTTTTAAGATTTAGGTTTTCTAGTGCGAAACAAATTGCTTGGTTTTATCTCTATGAAAAGCGGGTTAACTCGGTCTACCAAGTAAATAACCACAAATCTTTGAGCCATTTGCACCACCCGGGGTTAACCACATAACCCGGAATTAAACGTTTTTTGTATGGAATTTGACAGCTTAACTCTGGGTTAGCGGCGGCTTATATATTAAATATTGTAAACTAGTACTCAAACTACGGTCAAGAGGTGGGTTAGTTTGTTTTGTATATGAATACAAAACAAACTAACCCACCTCTTGACCGTAGTTTAATTACACATTATTGCTAATAATCCATTGCCACACTAAATACTTTCCTAACCTTAAAATTCTTCCTTTGCGCAATTCAAATTTAACCCAAACCCATTCACCATAAAGTCCACATTACGCAATGATGGTACAAGATTAATAAATTAAATCGGACTACCACGCGCATCTCACTGATAATTGGAGATGAACTGTTTTGCAAACTCATGCGCAACGCATGTATGAAAATTAATTCTAATGCTTACAGAGTTTAGGTCTCAGGCCAAAATTTTCGTGGGATATTTGAGGCTAGCCAGTAAAATCGCAGGGTGGACTTATAGCCTGACAAGCAAACGAACGCAGTAATATAATAGAACCAGCCGAAATAAATGACGCCATAAAAGTTTTGCAGTTGCGACTCTTCTTCGTAAAGTTAGTCTGGTTAGGGAGTGGGGTACGTGACATTTCGTTAAGCTTTTAAACTTTTAACAGTCTTGGTAGTTCTGTGTATGAATTTGACACTTAATGCTTACATCAAAGCTCTTTTTCGTATGCAACATTCTGTCGTTTGAATAATTATTAATGCAAGATCACTAATGTCATTCTGACCCACATTTTTTGAGGTTTTTGTTCTGCTTTGCGTGTTTTTTTTTTTAATAAGTTAATGGTAGTAATAGTAAGACAAAAATATATATCCATCCCTTTTTTCGGGATGGTAATACTAGCGTAAAAGAAAGACAGTATGACGCTCTCTAACCTACTGTTACTGCGGTCGTCATTTTCAGACTATATTAGTTATGTTGTTGTGTTGTGTGACAAATAGTTATATCTAACTGACAGATGATGTGCCGACCTCATATAACGTGGGTTCAAGGCAGGAAGAAGAAGATATTTATGATGTAAAACAGTCTGATACATTTCGGAAAAATCCAAGATTTCATCTTTTCGAAATGCCTTAAAAAAGAAGACTCTCGAGTCGAGTTTTTGCTGACTCATTTATATTTGAAAAGTAATAGCTTCAAGGTTAGGGATTATACATAAAGGGAACTCTTCAATTTCAAGAGACACATGGTAAATAAAAACCCCGAATTCCTAAACTAAAGTCGGTTTTTTCTTTAAATAATTTTTCGAAATAATAATCTATACATTTCGACTTAGAGTTTTAAACCCCGATTATGACTAAGTACCTAATAGAGAGTTTTGTTAATGTTTGTCTTACTAGAGCTTGTGAAGCAAAGAGAATAAGAACGAACAGATGTGTTATTATGAAATGGTTCCATAAATTTATAACCCGCATTCATACGTGGGGGGTCGAAGTTCGTAGATTTGTACAAATTATATGCAATAGACATCTTGATTAGCCATTTCACTGAATCAATGCAAATACACTGAAGGAGCATTATGATTATTTTCGTTATAAATTAGTGTTTCTTTTTTAGTACAGTGACGTCCAATAATAGATACATACATCTCAGATCGTATCGTATTGTCGTGTATGTCGTTGAGCCTTAAGTATCAAAAATAGCTAAGGTATTTTTTAGGGCTTCATAATGATAGAAGCGTTGGACGCCCAGTGGCAAAGCGTGTGACTTTCAATCCGAAGATCGCGGGTTAAAATCCTACCGGCTCGTTTCAATGGGTTTTTCGTAACTTATGTACGTTAAAACTTAAAATATGGTGAGGCATCCGGACCAATCCCGATAAGGTACGGTTAATCCTTTGGGTTGGAAGGTCAGATGACGCTTTCGTAAAACTAGCACCTAGCCAAATCTTGGGATTCGTTGCCAAGACCCCAGGTTCCCTGAAAACGCTAGGAAGAAGAAGTCTTGATACTTTATAACTTAAAGGCGAACTATGTATAAACTGCTTTTGGTATGTCGTAGGGATGTGACGAGACCATCGCCGACTGGTTTTGACCGGGGCAGCTTGTGGCGAGTTATTGGGGAGTAGCGACCCCACGTACCTGAGCGCTCTTGTGGGACTCGCGTCATCCGACCAAGTCCTCCGGCTCTGGCTTGCCTTCACCGGCCGTCCAGAGTAGGGTCGCTAGACAAACCTAAGTGGCGACTTGGCTATATGTTTAAAGTTCAGTGACACCTCTCTACCCCAGCCCTCATACCGGTGTTGCCCTCAAATTGGAATTCGAATTCAAAAATGGGCCCATCTTATGTGGGCGAGTCAGTCTGCGGGAAATAAAATTGCATACCATTTTGTTAGGCAGACGTCCGATTTTATTCTCAGAATTTAGTCCACCACACTCACCTAATAGTAGAGTATATTTTTGATTCCATTAAATCTCAATAGTCCATACCCCTGGCGGGTGCTGCCTCTGCGTGCGCCCCATGACTCGGGCAGGTGCAACACCCGCTCGGTGTACCCATTACATTTCATTAAATTGTCGAAAGGAGCTCTGCGTGTTGGGTTCTTTAAAGGCTCGGCGTAAGCCTCCCAAAGGTCCGGAACACCATTGTTCCGTGATGGGATTGACAAAGTTATATAATTTATCAGACACAATTTCCCTCTAATAAATGAAATTTGGAATTTCCTTTCTCTTAATTTGAAAAGCCCTAGGATTTAAATGCAAAATAGGCAAGCACTTTCGAATTACACCACACACTACGTTTCCATGTGAAACATAATATTTAAGAAACAAAAATATAATTTTAATATTGGGCGAATACTTAATTTTCGTAAAAACCGAATAAACATTTTTTATTCGTATTTGTGGCATCACTAGTTACTTGTACATGGATGATTAAACAAAGCAAAATCAGTTTACGCATTAAAACACGACACATATTTCCTTATGAACTAGGTACTCATATGACATCTCTTTCAATTCATAACTTACATATAGGTAGTGGTGTAACTATTTTAAAAAACATTTGTTATATATAATAAATGATTTGATTCGGGATTTACAACGTTTAGCTTCATCTCCATTACCTTTATCTAATGATCTCTTCTTAATCACTCCATTCCACATAAAGACACTGAAATCAATAAACGCGTCAGAATCAGAACAATCAACCCATGTATAAAAACAATAAGATCCATACATCCTCTAATTGCACTCTAACCTCACCAACCCCACAGGTTTACATAATCCGAATGTGAAGGTTGACTTTCTTCGCCGGCGCTGCGCTGCGCCCGCGCAGCCTCAGTCCCAAGTGACGCGCGCACCGACGCGCCTGTGCTGTGCTGTTTTACTTTTTTAATTTTTTTTTAGTGCTGTGCACTCGGATACAATGAGGCTAATTTTTTGGGTAAGTTTTTTTAATAGGTCATTTTTTTGTGAAAGTTGATGGGTTTTTTATCGATTAGTGCCAAGTTAGAAGTTTAGAAATTTTAAGATATGAATAATTTAACGCTTTGTATGTTTGTGTTAACTGCCTTAATTCCCTTAATGAGCGGAAGTTTTGACCCTATGCGGATTTTTATAAAAATGTAGTTTACTTCAATTTTATAACAATTTTTGTGTAATTATTACGCCGCGTCACTAAAAAAGTAAATATTATTTTGTTTTATGGGAAAAAATATGTGTACGATTTTACAATCACATGTCACAAAAATATTATAAACATTTTATAACAAAAATGCTTTAAATATAAAATAAAGAAGTAGGTCACATTGTGACGTGTTCGCGAAAGGATCGCACGCGCACAGATCGAAACGAAAGACATCGACGCGCGCACCATGCGCTTCCGTTTCTCCTCGGAGCTGGCCACTGGCTATACTAGACGGGTAGCCAAAGTGAAATTTGTGCTTTTAAATGTGATCAACGCATAATTTCTAATAAATTCCGTCTTTCATAGCTTAGTGAGCACTGAACATTGCGAAGACAAAGTGTGGCCACCACCAAATATTTCAAATTCCTATGAAAATATGTATTCCGACTTATAAAAATCAGGGATCGTATACCGGTTTTATTTTTATACAAGTCAACCAATATTCAATTTTGCAATTTTTAGGATTTAAATGTATATTTCAGCATTGAATATGAATAATTAACCCTTAACTGCATGATGATGCATTTATGACACAGAAGTGACAATCATGTTCTCTTGGAATGTAGACTTTATCATATCATCGTATGTTCTTAATTTGAAATGAATTTGGTTGTCACTTAGGATGTTTTAGGATCAATACTGTTAATTCATGCATTTACGGGTTTAATAATTGCTCTTATCTAAATACTAATTTATGAAATCAATGATGTATTGCGGATGCTCAGGATGCTGAGCGATATCAATTGCTGAAAAGCTGCATGCAAAACTTTAAGTTTCCAGTTTAGCTACAAAAGTTATAGAATTTAGTTATAAAGTTCCAATGTGCCGGAAAACCAAATCTTCTGTTAGTCTATAGCAAGTCCTCAAAAAATTGATCCAATTGTTTAAACCTATTGACAATCTTCGAAGTTCTACCTTTAGTCGAAAACATATGCAAATTTATTACACTATACCGGATTTCGGAATACCCCAGCACAACTCACATCACAACTCAATATATCACGTAAAGTAACATAAGAAAGCGTGTGACACCCGTGTAAGCATGCTTAAACGGTCAACTTATCCGAAAACACGTATCTAACACGATTGCTTCGGCTACGGCCTTACATTACATACATTACAATACATTACAATCGCATTCACAGAAACAATAAGGTTATATAACGTGTTTGCGCTTCTTTTGATGTTAATATTGTCATTTGAATTCCGTAGTGTCAGATTTGTAATATATGTAAAATAGTCATGAGCGTGAGTCATGAAACAATATTGCAGATCAGGGGCCTTACGAGTACCATGACGTTTTATCGAGATTCAGTTTAGGACCTAAACTGAGTCGCTGTTATAAAACTGGGGCCTTAGCGTGACATCTTAACACGATTCAGTTTAAGTTCTTAACAATGCTCAGTTATATGGCAGCGACTCAGTTTAGGTCGTCAACTGAATCGCGTTAAGACGTCATGGTATGCTTGCATTTTAAAATGTGTGACACTTAACAAAAAAGGGTTCGACTCCATAAGACAGTAGGTACTAGTGTGCCAATATTTGATGGCACAACGCAGCTGGAACTATGAATTAGGTGTTTAATCATATATAAAAAATATGCTAATTGGCAAGGATTTCATTAAGTATCAGATCCTGGTCTCATGACAAGAACAAAACAAATTGAAATACCAAACAAATCTAAGCTGACGAATAAATCAAAAATAAAGCTGCAAACAGTTAATTTAAACACAGGCCCACTTGCACCACCCAAGTTTAACCGCTAACCCGAAGTTAAACTGTAAAATTCCATACAAAAAAAGCTTGTAGGTTATGTGGCTAACCCCGCGTAGTGAAAATGGCCCTTAGCGCAACTTGCACCAGCCGGGGTCAGCAACATAACCCGAAGATAAGCGTTTTTAACTATGGAATTTGACTGCTAACTCCGGGTTAGTGGGCTAGCCCAGGGGCCTTACCATGACGTCTTAACGCGATTCAGTTTAGGTTCAGTTTAGGCTCAGTTGTATGGAAGCGACTTAGTTTAGGTCGTCCACAGAATCGAGTTAAGACGTCATGGTAAGGCCCCAGTTTGGCGCAAGTAACCCTTAGTTACATCCCGATATTACTTTAAAATATAATAACTTATATAATGATTTTTACATATAAATTTTCTAGATATACTCATTAAAAGTGCCAATTTTACAATTGGTTCACGAAAGTCATTCAAAGTAGATAAAACTTTGTAAACACAATAAGATCGCGAAAGTTCATCACTCTCGTAACAAACGTAAGTGTAAGCGCGGTTTCATATTACCATGGCTATTACGGCAATTATGTAACAATTAACGTTGTGGTTTAATTAGCTTTTAAGCGAATCTGAGAAAAGTGAAAGATGAGCCGAACGTGACGGAGCTCGCTTACACGTCTGTCAATTGGAGTAACGAGTATGTATGGGTATTAAAAAAACCTTCACACGAATTGAGAACCTCCTCCTTTTGAAATTGTGAAGTCGGTTGAAAATAAGCCATATCTGTGTCTAATTTAATGAAAAAAAAATTGTAACTATTTAAGTGATACTTTAATTTAGATGACTAACACCAGTCCGATCCGATCCGATACGATCCGGGACGATCTGTCAGTTTCTATAGAAAACGTCACTTGCCCTCAGAGGGCTCCGAGATATAGATTATTTAGTCATCCTAAATCTTGCTACTCACACGTCAGTTGAAAAATTCCGACATTTCGTTCCCAATTCGCGGGCTCTAATGTAGGGCGGATTAGGAAAGGAGGTACTATCGCGTTCATAATTGCATGGGCAGTTTAATTATTTATTCATTCATATATTGCCCATGCAATTTTGAACGCGTGTGTACTTATTGGGGATCAAAGTACAGGATACGAGTAGCCCGATAATTCGCGGGCGTTGGTTACGAAGGATCGAGAGGCGTATGCCCAACGGCCGGCGAACACACATTGAAAAAGAAGAAGTACCTATTAGAAAACTATGGTTAATTAAAATATGGAGATCTGACGGATTGCCCCCCAAAGTATATGACCGGCAATTAATTCGGTCAAGAGTAGACTGGCATTGAGATTGCAAAACACTTAAATATTTGCGGTGTTTTGCAAGATAAATATTTTTAGATACATTTTATTTTAATATCATTATCATGCATGTAATTAATATTAGTTCCTACATGAACGCTCATATTTGGACAACTCAAGAGTTTAGATTTGGATGAATCAATATTTTTCGTACAGTACATGTTTAGCTTTTTATTTTGAGAAAAAAAATACACTACAAGTAAATTATATTGCGTTTTAGCCTAATCCGACGTAGATTGCGCCTTACTTTACGACATCATATGATAAATGCATATTTGCCTATTCAAATTGATATCTGATGATGGAGTCGCTCTTTTAATACTTATTAAATTATCATTTGTGCGAATTGCAAAGTAATTTTCAATGGAATTCAACATAAAGCTGCGACACATTGAGTTTCTTAATAGCAAGCGGCCTTGTTCTTGTTGGATAATATGGAATTATAATGTTGAAAGCAAGGTTAAAAAGCTTTATCCTCCTGGATCCTGGAGGTATCAATTATGGCAAAACTGATATTTTTTTGAAAAAATCGATTAAGTAAGTAACCAGTAAGGTAGGAAAATTAGTAAAAAAAATCATGGTGTTTTCCCCTCGATTTTTCCTTATGGTCTCAGGCGAGTACATGGGGACTGTGTCCTCACTCGAGGTACCAGTAGTATAAAACAAAATACTACAAAAATCAACTTTACTTGCGTAAAAATATACAAAAAATACTTATTCGTATTTATTATACATAACCAATATTAATTCACTCTCAAATAAACCGAAATCTTATAAATCTACTATCTTGATCTGGGATATATTTAAACTTACAAAAAATACGTATGTGTACTAATAGCACAAGCTAACACATTAAACTCAATAACAAAATAAATTCTTCTTGGTGGAGGAAGAGAGGGGAGGCTCTTGCCCAGCAGTGGGACACAAAATAGGCTATTAAAAAAAATGTGTACGAGTATACATGTAACAAACAATGGTATTTATGTTGCATATTAAGCAAACTAACTAGAAATTACAGTTAAACAGTTACAATTTTCCTTACTAAATAAGTAACGCCTTAGATTTGACATTTCTTAGGACATTTTTATCTTAACATAATAATTATAGTTTAGTTATTAATTCAGTAATCATACAGTTCAATATTTTATTTACATACAACTTAAATAACAAGAAAATAAAGTAACTTAAATCTTCAGTCTTACATTGATTAGGACTTTTGTCTTACCTTAAATAATCATCTTAATTTATAATATAAAATAATAAGACTCCGAGGACAAGGAACCGCCGAGGTTATATGTTCTGATGACAATCTTTGAATATTTTCGAAAAAATCGCTATTTTCGTCGTCACTTTCCGATTCAGATGAACCGGAACCATTAAGTTCAAGATGATTACTTCTAATATATAAACATCGCCTTTAGAATGACTGACGGATTCATCAAAGTTAAGGTCACAGTCCTTTAAGCCTGAAAATTGGAAACATAATATGATTAACTTTCATGTGAAATAAAAAAACTCACAGTATTGAGACCGGCTGTACTCGTACGAGAACATAAATTTACGTGTTTAAGTCCGCTAGTACTCGCACGAGAACATAAACTTCAGAGCTATATAAAGCCAAAGATTTTTAATTATACGGATGAAATCCACTAACTAACATATGAAAAACATTGTATATTTATTAATTAAAACCATACAAAAATATATAATTAAACTTTCAGTGAGATAAATTTGGATTTACTTACCCCGGGCCATGGAGTGGCCGGTAGTGTCAGATGTCTAAGCTGCACTGATCGCTGATTGGCCATCTGAGACTAGGTGTTTGTTTTGTTTGGTTGACAGTTACGTTCGGAAACGTTTTATGCGTACAAAATTGTTGTGCTGCTTTGACATTACCCAGGAGATTTTTTTAAATGTTATGTCCTCAAGTGAGGACCGGGGGATCCAGGAGGTTATATTTGGAGAATTAAGTAATTTAAATATTAAACTGGTATTTTAGTGAAATTTGTTAGTTATTTAAGAAGTTTTGTGATGTTATTTAAGAAGTCTGGGCCAATTATCATCGGAGATTCCAAACTCCGTTTTAGTACATAAGCATTGTGGTAAAGACAGTGCGATATTATAAATACGGTCGATCGGTATTAAATAAATACAAACGTCAAATTTAATTTAGTGATAAATTCCAAAAATCTATTGAGAATACGGGTACAAACACACAAGTACATAGTATACATCAAACAATTTATATATTTCAGAAATCGTAAAACGTAAGATGTAGCTCTAGGTATTTTAATTTATTACTCACACTCTGTAAATACCAAGGTATAGTTACATAGAAATTCATTCACACGTACCTATCTATAGATCGATTCACGAAAGCGGACGCGGACAATGTGTGAAACTGTGATTATAACCGGGGAAAGATACGATTTTGACAGACATTAAATTATAATAGCATGATTTTTTTCAAATTACGTTCTAATGGGATATTTACAGATGATAATTATTATTTATTTTATGCAAAAATCCTACAAACTTTTCCTCCGGAAGTAGGTAAATAGTAAAAAAATAAAACTAAACTAAGTCGACTTTTTTAAATTAACGGTAGAAAATAGTTTTCTTGTATGTGAACATCGCGAAATATTTGTCCTCTATCTGTTAAAAGAGAAACCGAAGAAAACTTATTCCCTTAAAACCATTAAATCTACAAAATGTACGGCACGGGTGATAGATGTGTTATTTTGCTAGAAAAACATATATACATAGGTATACACCTTACAACAAAAACGTTTGTAACATGTGTGTACATATTTGTGGTGATTAGCAGGTAACGATATTTTTTTGGATTTTGTTGCCTACCAGACCAGATTCCTGATCACGATATATCACGCTTAATAACGTATTGTAGCTACCTCTCTCTATCACTCTTTCTTATTAGTGTGACAGTGACAGTTGCGTTTCGTTAGCGACTGAGCGTGAGCGATTGGCATCTTGGCTACGCACGCTGATATATCGTGATCGTGAATCTAGTATTAAATATTACGCTTACGCTAAAATAATTTAGCTGTTATCAATTATTTCCCAAATACTCAAAATATCCATACAAGCTGTCAGTTCAATGACAGGATTATTAATTACATAGACATTCCGTGCCAGTTTACGTGGATCGATCTGTAATTACAAACGTCCCATAAAAAGGACAAGCCGATATGCAAATGCTAAAGAAAGTACAGAATGTAGTTCAATCGGTTAGTAGCCTACCTGGTCCGTTAGCAGGTGCGTGACGGGCCTCCCGAACGACCCTTGCAACCGACATTAATGTGGCTTTTATTAGGACAAAAAACTGATTCGAGGACATTATACGTTTAAGGTAGGTTTTAGGCGTCTTTTAATTTTAAGCCATAACCGATTTGTAAAACATTTTTTATGATGGATATACGCAGCTATTGGTGTGAGTGAAGAGCACCTTAAGGCCTCATTCGGCTCGTTTCAGATGAGTTTCGTTGAACACATTTTTGTGTTGAATGTTGTTTTTTATGTTGATAAATTATTATAAGAATACTATAGGATTATTTAAACTAAAAAGTTATGATGTCGTATTAATAGCTCTTCTGATAATTAAGTGTTTTTTATGTACTTCCTTGTAAATATATACTCATTGACTATTATAATAAAAATACTGATAACATCGTCTTGATAATGGCATCCTAGGATGTTCGAAACGCGCATAGTGACTAAAAATGCGTGTGTGTGTGTTGTCCGTTATTGTAATATAATATTATAAAAATATAAATATGTTTCACAATATTTTGAACTCATTGACTACACAAATATGAATATTTTTTCTAAAAAACTTGCCATTTGTCTACGTTTTTAGGATAGGTACAAGCTATCAATTAATAAAACATTATCTGGTTATGTAGTTAGTTAACTAACGAATTTCTGCATATTTGTACAAGTCGATGTAACATAAAAGTTGACATCCGATGATTTTGTGAGTCATCCGTTTATGAGTGAAAGTTCGCGTGGGTGTTTTGACGGCCTACTAATAAAATAATAAACAATTGACCTGGTCGTGATCATTTTGATAAGACTCGTTTAAGGTGTGGTTAGACTGACTTTTTCGACATCAACGACGGATATATCCGTACCGTAGGTCCAACGCCAACGACGGATTATTCCGTCGCAGACCACAGATCAACATAGACCTTAAAGCATATGCATAAAGTTCAACTTAAGTCTTTCCACTTCGGTGACGCAGTGTCTGATCAGCTTTTTTGTGTGACACGTCCTCCAAAAGGTGAGATTTTAAATTATAAGAGTTAAAAGCCCTTTATTCATTTAGAAATTGACGTTTAAGGGATGACTCACACTAGAACGGGACGGGACGGGGCGGGACGGGACGATTTGTTAGTTTCTATAGAAAACGTCACGTGACATCCGAGGGCTCCGAGCTATCACGTGATTATTTCTATAGAAATTTAAAGATCGTCCCGTCCCCGTGCCAAAGTCATCCATAAAAGCATGCCATAGTTTTTTTTTATGCTATAGGGGGCAAACGAGCAAACGAATCGCCTGATGGTAAACGATTAACGTCGTCCATGGACACCCGCAACACCAGAGGTGTCGCAAGTGCGTTGCCGGCCTTTAAGGTGGGAGTACGCTCTTTTCTTGAAGGTTTGAAGGTCGTATCGGTCCGGAAACACCGCTGGCGACAGTTCGTTCCACAGTTTTGCTGTCCGAGGCAGGAAGTTTAGGGAAAAGCGCACAGTTGAGGACTGCCAACCATCTAAATGGAGAGAGTGGAAATATTGTCGCGTAGGGCGATGGCGGAAAGAAGCGGCAGGGATTAATCCGATCAATTCCTCGGAACACTCCCCATAATACATGCGATAGAAAATGTAGAGTGAGGCCACATCTCTACGCAGCGCCAAGGGATCAAGCCTATCAGAAATACGTTGGCAGTTGACAATTCGAGCTGCTCTCCGTTGGATGCGGTCTAGAGGAAGAAGCTGGTACTTTGGTGCCCCTGCCCAAAGATGAGAGCAGTATTCCATATGCGGGCGAACCTGCGCCTTATAAAGCTGTAGGCGATGGGCCGGCGTGAAATACTGCCTCGATCTATTGAGCACACCGAGCTTCTTCGAGGCCAATTTGGCCTTACCCTCTAGGTGGCCGCGGAACTGGACTTCACTCGAGATGTCAACGCCAAGGATTCCAATACTGGCTGTGGCAGATAGGGGAGTGCTCTCAAAACGAGGTGACGCGACAAACGGAAGTTGAAAAAGTTTGCGTTAGGACTGGGGCTATGAATAATAAAACTTACTCATAACTTGTTTAGTTTAGGTCGACAAAAAAACTAAAATGTAGAAGAGATCAATATAATGGGTTAACGCATTATTTGAGCCTAATGGGATGGGATCTGACAGAATTAGAGGATGTCTTTGAAATTAAAAATTAATGACATTTTCATACATTTTCCGCGCCAGCTTTCGTGGATCGGCCTCTAATACCTATCCAATAAATTACCTTTTCTATAATGTATTTTCTTTTCTTGAATTTTGGGCCGAACATGAGCCCCAGTTGGGAACTGGAATTAAGTCTTATAAAGTGTCCGCGCCTCTTTGTGTGTAAAAGAAAAGTTGTACATGTGTCGTGAATATTGTGACAGTAACAAATACATCTTAGGCTTCATCCGGCACATCTGCGTGCGTAGCCAAGATGCCAAACGCTAACGCTCAGTCGCGAAGGAAACGCAACTGTCATTGTCACACTAATAAAGTAGAGTGGTAGAGAGAGATAACTACGCTACGCTTCTGAGCGTGAGCGATTGGCATCTTGGCTACGCACGCAGATGTGCCGGATGAAGCCTAAGATGGGTTTGTCACTGTCACGATGTTTACCATTTCGCGTGATACAACTATTTAGCCCCAGTGCCCATGGCTGGCGCGAATACATAATTAACTTGCGTGTTGATTGTTATTAGTCATGACTGATTAATAAAAGGTAACTAATTAGTATTATATTTTAAAATCGCGTAGTAAGTAAATCCATCCAAGCCATGCAAGATCTTGGGTATACTAAGAATATTATTTATATAGGTCACTGAAAGTGATACATTATGTCACAGCAACATCCAAGCAGTGTTATGTCTGCTCAGTATCGTGTGTCTTGCTTCCGTGTCGTCTCATTAGGTAATGCTTGCTGGTCAATACTACTAATATTATATGTGAAAGTGCAGCTACTGTGTATGTTTATACATATGTTTAGATAGTTGCTTGTGACTTGAAGAATTTTATTTCTTCGTTATACAATTATGTAGCCGATTAACGTACGATTAATCGGCTAATTTCATGAACAAGAGTGACTTATATACGATTTTAAGCTAACATAGTCATTTGCATTATAACTAATATTTAAAACGGGATATCAAGAGACGACGACGGGTGCTCAATAAAACAAACATACATGGTAATTATCCCGTTTTAAATATTAGTTATAAGAGTGACTAAGTTATAAATTGAAAGAGATGTCATACACTGTGCCCGTGAGCATTGCGAGAGATTTTGACAGCGTATTCCTGAGGCTAAAAGAAACAAAAAATGTTATATGATTTTTGGTCATATCGACCAAAAAAAACAAAAGAAACAACTTTCTTTTTCTTTTTTTATATGCTTTGATACATGGTAAGTAAATTTCATTTAGAAAAGTCCCACTTAAAATACAAAAAAAAAAGTTTTTTTGGTAAAGCCGAATTTTGCAAAGATATAACAGTGTCACTTTGAAATCTGTCAAAGATCATGTCTAGACTAGACCACGTAGTAGCATTATCACATCCTAAAACGCGTTATTTACCGACTGGCGGTAATATTACGTTTAAATATAAATTGCAAGTATCTCAGAAACCAGCCCTAATCCAATGAACTTAATATGACATTTTTTGTTTCTTTTAGCCTCAGGAATACGCTGTTAAAATCTCTCGCAATGCTCACGAGCACCGTGTATAACTACTACAGAAGAAGTGACCAAGGCCTGCGGTGAGCAGGGCTGGAATCGAACCAGCGACCTCCTGCTTTTGCGGCAGACGCCCTAACCACTAGGCTACCCGATCGATAGTGATAAAAAACAAAACTTGTCATTTAAAAAGTTATTTTTGTGGGTGCGACGACGAGCATAGCGAGGAGTTCAGTTTAGGTAGGTCTGCCTGTGACTTTTTCGAAGTCACAGGCAGAGGCTAGTGTTGGCATCTATCTAAAATGCAGTCTCTAGACAGTAATGATTTAATGAAGTAAGATTTGTAGTGTCTATTAATTCTCAAGCCGTGGAGTGATCGAGATACTGTTATTAACACGATATATAGCGATGTCTCACTTGCACACCGTAGCGGCGTGCGGACCCGGACCCAATATGACAATCGAAGTCTTACTAGCATTTAGCATAATAGAGATTGCATAATTGGGATTTATCCAATGACGCGTTATTATGAATGAAACTTAGGCTTTTATTATAAAACCTACCTACGGACCTATAATGCTTGTCTCTCGATGTACTTTGCAACTTTCTCCAGCGCCGCCTCAGGTATTCAAGCTTCATTCTTGACCCTTAACTGGGTAATATGAAATTATCGAGTAAATTATAAGTACCTGCGATACTTATCATTTTTCTTTTGTTTTAAAAATGCAGTACGCTGCCTTTAAATCCCTTTTCTCTACTCCAGCACTTCTATCTGTCAATTAGATGGCTGACAGCGATATTTAAAAAGTAAACATTATAACGTTGTCTATGGTTTTCACAGAACAGTGTTCTTATGGAAAACCATAGACAGCGTTATAATTTTCATACAATATATTAGAACTGTTGTTGTTTTTTTTTTCTATAGTGGGCACAACATCTTCCCTATTCTGCCACGTTTCTAGATTTTGCTTTTACGCTATTTTAGCTGTCGTAGAAAAACTAGCGTATGACAGCTCATAATTGGTTCTTAAAACTCTCGGGTCTATTATTACAAAACTAAACTTCGTCTCGTTTTGTAACGGCGACCCTCAAGTTTTAATAACCTTATATCACTGTTGCATAAACTACTATTATTCACTATATGCCTCTTAATCTTTGCTGTAAAACTTGCCTATCACACATTTCTTATTCTGTTTCAACTCTGTTTCAACTCGTAGTTTTTTTTTGCTAGAGCAGGCTCTAGCATGCACTAACATATAAAACTGCAGGCTTAAGATGGTTATTCACCACTGTCTTCACTCATCAGTCTAATAATGCTATAGGTTGATAAACAGACAAGCTGCACGGATAGCACGACGGTGATTGCTGTCAAATGATGATAACCTTTTTAAATTATCAGAAATGTCATAAAATGCTGACAAAGTAATGTCTTATCCAGCAAGTATCACGTTATCCGCTTGGCATTTTAGCCCTGCAGCGTGCTTAACATGAGTCGTACGTTACCGTAGGCGTTATCGACTGCGCATTTCTAAAGTATCTCCATCTCTCTCCTACCACTACTTGGCACTACGAGCGAGACGGACATACTTTAGAAACGCGCAGTCGCTAACGCCTAAGGTTACGTACAACGGTACAAGTCATGGTAGGCACACCGGTCAAGTTCGAGTCTGACTCTCGCATACGCTGAATTTTCGTATCATTATCTTTGTATATGTTCCAATGCCAAACCTGGTCAAACTAAATATTACTTACACAACAATGTCAACTCACAAAGATGCCTCATTTTTCAACAGAAGCAATTCAACTTTGAACCTGCCTATTGTCAAACTGACACATTTCAGCACAGGTGACCTTTCAATGTCCTCCTAATACATGCACGGTCTTACAAATTGAGGCGTTATTGTTGTCAGACATTGACATTTGGATCGGCAAAGTCAAGGCTGGGTGCAGTGAGGTGTGAGTTTGCGTAAGAATGAATGGAGAGCGGTATCATTGATAACGGGTAGAGTAAAACTAGTAAACTTACTGTTATGCCATACAAAATTTGAAATAGAAACCAAGGTCAAACATTTTAAAAGTATCGTATCCTTCCCTGTCATTTGGATGTTTGTGTTTTTTTAAGACAAAATAGATTTAATCAATAGAGTTAGAAATACTCTCTGAAAACAAAGGATGTATTTTTGTAAATTCCGCCATAGAATGAATGGTTGCACAAAGTATCTTGAAACCACAGATTTAAGTTATCTTTTTTGAAAAAAATAACAAAGTCATGTGTATAATTCATTTAATTTTGATTCCGTATAAACAATGGAGTTGACATCGATATCGTAGAGAATATCACTTGTTTTTTATAGGATATCCGATATCGCATCGGACAATGGGAAAGGCGTATACATGACTACATGTTTGGCTGTCTACTCGCTTGTAAATCTTGTTTTCTTAAATATGTATACATTTATCACCTTATTACAAGGGAGTATGGTTCAAAATTGTTAACATATATTTGACGTCAACCTGCTCCTGTTCCCCGCTGTCAATTTCGACTCCAATAGGTACCAAGTAGATGTAACCACTTTTTCACCTTATATCATTGTGATAAAGTCCTAAATTGGATATATATGTTTTTGTAGTCGAAGTTTTCTACATATGAAACTTAAGAAGTTTTAATTGATAGACAGTTTAGAAAGAGTTTGATTGTAAACATGTGTTTAGCGTGGTCCACATCACGTCTTACACACGTTAGGCCAATTACACAAGTTTAGAAATTAATGTAAATTGGTGGGAAGGATGACAGACAGTTTAGGAAAAGTTTTCTTGTTAACACATTGTAATACATGGGAAATATGCTGTCATGATAACATAACCGGTCTCCCCGGTCTTATCCTAGTTTCTAAATCCTTCCGCGGAGGTAGGTCTAGGTAGTAGCGTTTTTTATAAAAAAATCTGAGAATCGCACTTTTTGTGAGAGGTTGGTAGGTATACAGGCTGTTTTTTACTGGGGCCAAACTCTAAGCAGTAAATGTCATCCTGAAAAACATTTCGCAAAAAAAATGTTTGCTGTTTCATACAACCAGGAAGCAGGAGGTCCCGGGTTCGAATCCTGGTCAGGGCATTTATTTGTGTGTTTATCACAAATATTTGTTCCTGAGTTATGGATGTTTTCTATGTATTTAAGTATTTATATGTATATATCTATTATATATATCGTCGTCTAGTACCCACAACACAAGCCTTATTGAGCTTACCGTGGGACTAGGTCGATTTGTGTAAAATTGTCCCACAAATATTTAAATATTTATTTATTTATTTATTTATTTATTATTTATACATTCTGGCTGGTGTGACGCCGCCAATTTATATGGGACAGACAATTATTTTCCGCGATTCCGGCATTAGCCCCATCAGGATGACCTGCACATTCTTTACTTAAAGTTAGGTCAGTGTCAAAAAAAGGCATCTGTAGTCATCTATTCGGCTTGCACCGTTAAAGTGAGAAGAAAGTCATTAGACTAAATTAATTCTTTAAAATATTTTTTAATTTTTTCTATTCTAGGATTCTTGTCCGGGAAAAAAAGCGTACTTAATTTACTAATTGCAGGAAGTTTGACTTAGTAGTTCGTCATCGGCCAAATTATTATACCTACGTACGGGTACGGGTACGGGTACGTTCGGGTAATCCGTCGGATCTGCATAGCGGGTACGAGTCCCGCCCAAGGTCATGAATTTTTCCACTTCTTTTCTGCTTAAAAATAACATTAGTATTCATTTTAACCTAAAATACGCGCGTACATTGTTAAACCTTCAGATATTAGGCATAGTACACACGTTCCGATGTTAATGTAAATCGTGGCCGAGGTCAGTGGCCTGTGATCTTTAACGATATTGTGGTGAAAGGGTGTCAACTAGTCGCTTCTTGAGAACCCATGCTATCTGCGAAATGTATGGATTTTTGTAGATTTGTACAGTGCGACAGAAAATGTTGAGATTAAAAAGTGGCAACATGGTAGTGTCGTCCGGTTTTCTTACATACGTCTAGACGGGACGACACTACAATATTGCCACTTTTTTATCTCTGCATTTTTCTATCCCACTGTAATTATGTCTATGGTTTTCTCTCGTGATTACATCAAGAAACTTGAACTGAGAGACGGGATATTGTATAAAAATAAAAGCTTCATTTTCACCTCGAGTTATCGGTCAAATGCATATTTTATAACACCGTTTTTGTCCTGGAATTTCGAAACGCTTAACCCCGGGTCAGTTGGCTAACCCCGGAACGTGTAAGCGGCGCTAAGACAATATAATGAGATAAAAATATCTGAAGCTGTCAACGTCATATGTAAATGTGGTTACAAAATAGCGATTTATGCTACATTTGCATTCACCCGTGAAGGCTGCTTGCATAACCCACTTTTATGTAATTGCCTTGAATATATATAAATGATTAAAAAGCTTCTGACATACCCTACATGAATACATGATACATTATTTTAACGCTAAAGGTAAAATAATAAAAATTAAAACAAAAACTTGTATCTAAAAGATTCCTTCGTATTGTCAAACAAAAATGCACTCTGTATAAAAGACTTCGCCATAACCCTTTGATTGTAAGTATAGTAGGCGCTTGTTAATCCGGCGTTCGACAGTCCGGCACGCTAGTAAAGGATGACTCACGCTAGGACGAGACGGGACGGGACGATCTGTCAATTTCTATAGAAATAATCACTTCCGAGCTCGGAGCCCTCAGAGGTCACATGACGTTTTCTATAGAAAATTAGAAACTGACAAATCGTCCCGTCCCGCCCCGTCCTGGCCCGTCCTAGTGTGAGTCATCCTTAATCCAGGTACGAGTATTTACGGCTCAAATGGCCCGCCCTATAATCCGGCAGTTACACAGCCAAACACTAGATTACAGAGAGGTTCCATTTTTTTGTTCCATAATTAAATTTCCTAAATTTATATATATTCATTGTGTCCTTATACCCTATACAAATCAAAAAAAAATGCGGCAGATTGTACCCATTTTTAATTCACACCAATATAAGATAATCCAATTTGCGAAGTTTGAGAATTGGGTGATTCTTATTTCTCGGCCAAAGAATGACAATCATTAATCACATGTTCAGCATGCAAATGTAGCCAGCCTTATGGGTACCCTTCCTTATTATCGTACCTTGTTAATCTATTGTTTATATTTAAATACATAGATCGAATGTTAAGAGAGAATTCAATTTTTTTTTTAAATCGGGTTGCCTTTAAACGTTTAACATTTTTTTTTGGAGACATATATACATAGAAAACGTCCCTAACTCAGGAACAAATATTCTTGATAAACACTCAAATAAATGCCCTTACCAGGGCTCGAACCCGGGACCTCCAGCTTCGTAAGCAGGATAACTAACAACTAGGCTAGGGAGGCCGTTAAAATTGACCGCATTCTTATCTTTAAATACTATGAATTCATGTTACATGTCATGCAATGTACCACCCATACTTAATCTCCATGTACATTATGTACCTGTCATGGTGTACCATCCACAACACCATACATCACAAGTCATTACCATGTTACTTTCTTTAAAACACCGCATCCATCAATATAGAAATAAATAGCCTGACAACAGTTAATTTCCATAATAGTTCTATTACCTACTGCAAACAATTCAATCAGTTATTTGGTGTTAATTTGATAAAGCATTATGAATTGGCGAGAATATAATGGAAAATACTTTAGAACAATATAGTTTGAATCTTCTTACGTTGACGGTAAGGTTTGTATTTGAATGATAGTTTTGTAAAAAGATAATTTCAACCGAACATGCGTATACGCTGGAGCCGGACCCATACGAGTGTAACTATAGTTGTCTAATCACTGATAGAACATGGCGTCTATAGAGCTGCTGTTTTTTTTTCACCATGTTTATATGTCTTAAGTAAACTTCATAGTTTATGTAGTGATTAGTATGCTAAAGAGTTTTCTTTACGTAATACAAGTTCACTACCCAAGAACAACTAATGAGATGAGAATTAAATACTGAATAAAGCAATGTTACGAGTACCTTTATTTTTAGCGGTAGTAATTATATATATTCGGTTGTGTGCGACTATTTAAACAGTTTGAAGCCATTTATCATTCAAATCTCCTATCCACGTCCACGGTGCATTAAGTAGGTAGGTTCATAAAATTATCACCTACTTAGTTGATTTTAATCATTTTTAATTCATCCTAAAGGTTATCTTATACTTAGTATCTTATTGACCTTTTACGAATGACAATAAGAGACAGATGACTATATTTATACATATATAGTCATCTATATTAAAACCAAAAACAAAAATAGTTGTCAATGTAGGTATACAATAAAATCATTCATTTAATGCCAGAACGCTTTTCTTGAAGTGCTACCTAAACTGAAATTTATAAATACTCATACTCATAACCCTATACCTAAGATTAAGCTAAATAAAATATATAACGAGCATTTAGGTATGTCTCTTAAAAAATAAACAGTTTAAATTAATTTTGTAAATTTAAATAGGCAAATAGCTACTCCACATCTCTGTCCTCGGCGACCTTCCGAGAAAGTCCCAAGTAACGTCTGCCCATGACTTATGCTGGGAGTAAAAGTATTAGACACACGATGTAACAATTACCGAGCCGGGCCATACTCGCTCTTCTGCCTTACGCAATACGGGCCACGGGGAAACTTTTACTTTTATGGCGCTAACAGACTGGCAAATACGCTTTCGAGTGCGTTTATGATCAGGGTTCTTTCAGTTCTTTGCCATCGGAAATAAATATTGTGTAAATTTGTACGAGTACATTGTGTAAGAATGGTAAACAAGAAATTACGAACGAGTGTGAATTTAAGCTCTTTTTAAAAGGGTTAAATTTTAACACTGGTTCGTAATTTTTATACCGCCCGTGATACATACAATGTTTTTCATCACATTTGCGAGGAAATAAATAAACTTACTAAGCAGATAAATAAACAATAATGATTAGTAGCAGCACAGTAGACAGTGAGTGGCAGCTGCGGCAGAGCGCTAGCGGGCCGTAAAGTAGTAAGCAAATTCATTACGACCATGGGCTTTAAAAAAATACAGCTTAAATACAGCTTATTAAGTCTAAGTAAGCTTGCATATAATATCACCATTTACGAGCAAGTGTGATGAAAAAATATAACTTGAAAAGCTTTGATGATTAATTATTGTGGGAATCATGGATCTGAAAAATATATGGATAAGACGGAACGTGCAAAACCGATATATTGAAGCAACATGTCTATTTTGCACGTACACATATTCAAGCTTACAGCGTCTCAACACTCAACAGGCCTGCCATGCCACGAACATCGAAGATTAGCGTTAACGGAAAAACCTCTCTATCACTCCAATAAGCAAGTGTGAGAGAGAGGAGGATACATATTTTCGATCGTTCGATTTTCGTGGCACTAGTCCAGGTAAATAGGTGCAAGGTTCGTATTAAACACCAGAAAATTAGCATTAGGAAAAATTAAGGAAAACATAATTGTTGACCCCATTTTTTTTTCAACCCTCTAAGTAGTCTAAGTGAAGTATCACAGATGTAAAGCACAATTATTTCCCTTCATATTTTCACGGCCTCCTAGCCTAGTCGGTAGTGAAGCGAAGGTAGCCTACGAAGCAGGAGGTCCCGGGTTCGAATCCTGGACAGGGTATTTATTTGTGTGTTTATCACGTTTATTTGTTCTTGAGTTATGGATGTTTTCTATGTATTTAAGTTTTTATATGCATCTATCTATTATATATATCGTCGCCTAGTACCCACATCAAGCCTTATTGAGCTTACCGCGCGTGGAACTAGGTCGATTTGTGTAAAAATTGTCCCGTAATTTATTTTTTTAAATGCCCGAACGTGTCATGCTATTTCAGTCAGTGTCAGTACTAAAAGTACCGAGGTCGATTGACATGCAAGATAAATACGAGTGCTTCCGAGTAAATACGAAAAAAGTCATTATGCACTACATCTGTATTCTTATCTGTTTTAAAGTGCATATTCTTTATTGGAAACTCATACTGAACTTTTCAATATGTTGATCAATTATAAAAATGTTAAATTTCGCACCATTTCAATAACGCAAATCTGGTCAGACTATATATAATATGCTGATAAATTAAGGATGACTCACACTAAAACGGGACGGGACGGGACGGGACGGAACGGGACGGGACGGGGCGGGACGAAAAATCTGTCAATTTCTATAGAATTTCACGTGACATACGAGAGCTCCGAGCTCCGAGAAAATTACAAATTTTCCCGTCCCGTCCCGTCCCGTTCTAGTAAGAGTCATCCTTTAACCACCGACAATGTCTAAAAATGCATTCAGACACTTTCTTTATACTAAGTTAATAAATCTTATTTAAAACCAGATGTTCGAATATGAATAAAAATGGGTATTTAAATAAAAAGTAAACTCATTAAACTTGATCTCGTTCACGTTCTAACTATTAGTTATGTAAATTAACATTATCGGGTGCTTAAAGAAAGTAAAAATCTATGATTTAATGTTATCTAACACTAAATGTGATGGTTTTTAGTGAAAGATACCAGTTTGTCGATTCCGATGAGGGGCTAATGTCATTTAAATCCCTTTAGAAATAAACTTTACGCACCAGCTTTAATAACCCAGCGTTGCAGTAAATGCACTTCAACTTCATGCTGTTAAACAGGTTCCCTGCTTAACATCAAAATGTGATTCTAAATATATTCTTTGCTATTAAGCCAGGTACTTTAAAGTTGTATTTTTAGTTTGTAGCAATATTTCTATTTTGTACATTTTCGTTTTTTTTTTGTGTTGAATAAAACTTTTCTATGCCTAAAGTCTGTCTACTTTATCTACATACGAGAAAGTGGTACCTTTTACTGAAAACAAACACGAATGTGGATTGTGATATCATACTATAACTTAATACTAATTACTTTTTAAGGAAATAATAAGTTATAAATAAGCACTGGGTCATGGCGTTAGCCGCGTAAGCTGAAGACCCGGGTTCTATCCTCGGTTTGGCTTCCGATGGACTTGGTCTTTTTATTTAGTATATGGCATCTATTTATATATATATAGTAGTGTTGCTACTTTAATAACAAATCAATACTATGATTTGTTTCAATTCTAAATTGAAAAATCCCTAAAAAAAATACACGAAATGTTGTAATCATACTATCGTCGTCTGTACTAAAAGATAATTGTAGTAAAGATAGAGTTTGTGTGTTTCTTCTCTACAAGGTGTGACAAAAATGTATCGTATTTTGAATAGGACAATATAAAAATAAAAACATTTTTGACGCGAAATTAAATGCTTTTTGGCCTCTTAGGACGACATGTCTCATACAAATAAAACATGTAACATATACATTCTTAACATTTTATGATTATCATTACATAACTAGACGATATGAAAAGGTTTCTGTCCCTTTTAAAAAGCAGTAGCTAGTTAGTGAACTTAAATTGACAGGTTTAATGATAACTTTCCGTTCGCCTGGAGGCCATGGAATAATGATAAGATTACAGTCGGACATCTAACAACATCTAATTAAATATATCCGTCATCATGTTCCTTATTTATCAAGTTGTTTATTGTAACGAGAGTTTTATAAATACATTGAATTTTTTATGGTAGCACCTATGTCTATCCATGTTACTAATATTATAAATGCGAAAGTAAGTGTCTGTTACCTCGTCAAGCTGAACGAATCAATATGAATTTGGTATGGGGATTGTTTGACTCTTAGGAAATGACATATAGTATAAATAAATAATAAATATTGTGGTACGATCTTACACAAATTGACCTAGTCCCACGGTAAGCTCGCAAAAAATCACCCGATAAAAGGCAGCCCAATAAATGGCAATCCAATAATTGATGTACCTACATGTAGTTGCATCGATTATTGGGTTGCCAATGATTGGCCCAATAATCCACGTACACACGCGTTCATAAGTGCATGGGCAATTTATGAATGAATTCATTAATAAACTACCCATGCAATTCTGAACGCGATAGTACATCGTGGTCGCCAATTATTGGGTCGCCGATTATTGGGCTGCCTTTTCGCGTGATGCGGATTAGTGGTAACCCCCGGTCACATCTCGTCCCGTCCCGTCCTAGTGTGAGTCATCCTTAATTCTATTTCTCTTTGACAAACAAAAACTATAGTTTCTTGTTTATTCAGAGATACGGAACCCAAGTGGATTTTATCACGTTACTTATGTCAATTTGTGAAGTCAACAGGCGGATGTGATAATTCGGGCGCCGCATTTTGGGCGCTAAACGACAGCTGTTGTGAAAAACTTTTGTTTTTGTAGAGTTATGACGGGAACTTAGAAATTCGATGTTATTGAAGCAACTATGTAAATGGCACTAAATATAACTACGAACTACTACTACTACTATAACTACTACTATAACTTACTAAAGGAGTAATAATAAAAATAATTACTCCTCTTAATTACGTAATTTCCTACATTGTCGCAAAGTGTTATCGTTCTTGTAAAATATTCCACTGTCGCTTGTTAATAAAGTTCGTTTTAAATTAATCTTTACAACATTATTAATCTTTACGGTGCCTTATTGGCGACAATTTCGTACCTTTTACGTAGTACGCAAGCATTCATTTTAAGCGTGTGTACCTCTTTATAATTATTTAGCACCCGTAAACGACTTGATTCACATAAGGTACTTAAGTTTTTTTGAAGTGTCTGAAATATTTATTATTTATTTATTTAAACTTTTTTGCACAAAATACAAAAACAAATGTACAAATGGCGGACTTAATGCCCAGTGGCATTCTCTACCAGTCAACCATAGGACCAAACAGAGACTTGAATAAAATAAATAAAATAAATATCTATAAATAAATTGATGAAGTCGCGTTTATAAACTCTATAGCCGGTCGTATACATTCGGGCATATCCGCCGGATCTACCTACTATGTGCTTACTATGAATTGCACGCAACTGTATTCGATGGCGACTGCGGCGCTCGAAAGTATGTCCGTCTCGCTCCCACCATTATTATTATGTCGTATGGCTTATTCCTTAATAAATTTACAATTTAAATCTTATATAAATAGTTACATTCGTTACAATTTTATATCTAAGTTAAGTAGTACCATTAATCTAGCAGGAGTGAGACGGACATACTCGTACTCCCGAACGTACAACGTGCAAATCATAGTAAGGACACTAATCAATGTATGGTAACGCCTTCCGGATGCCCGGCGGATCTTCATAGTGGGTATACTATGAAGATCCGATGGATTTCCCTAACGTATATGGCGGGTTTATCTCTGAGGTAACTCCATAAATATTGATACTGACTAGACCGGGCTGGAACGGTTTAACGTGTGTCACCTTTTAAGAAAATTCTAAATCAATTCTTTCTAAACTGTGTAACTGAAGTAAAGATGAATTTAGATGAAAATTGAAGCACTCAGTTCTAAAATGAACTCTTATCTCTTATGTAACTAATTTCTCAAAAACATTTGACATTTCCGAGAACATCTTCCTCTGACATTTATATCCATCTAAATAATAGCTCAGATAAACCATGAAACGGACTCGAGATAAACTTCTGACATTCATCGCTGGACTTTCTCCGCACTCACAAAATACCCCCATAAATATAAATAGTAAAATTACGTCAATTAATAACGAGTGTTAAACCAGAATGGATGACACTAATCTCTTTGAAATACTTTACTGTCTTGAGGTATACGTAGACTGGTCACTCAAAATGACGGCATAGTAAACCACAAATGTGTTTGTTTTAAGCAAAAGGAACTTTGTCAGTTGCCGATTAGGCGCAAACGCCATGAAATTCGTTTAGAAATGAAACTTATCAACAAGCAACAAAAAGAGAGGTATGGGCACAGCGGATGCATATCGGTTAGTGTGGTAGGGCACAGTATAATGTCGTCTCGCTCAAATCTGGAGCAGAGCCCGTCTGGGGAATTACCTCCACCTTACAGAAAACCGCAGTTTAATAACACTAGACCCTACTCATAGTGTTGTGTTTCTGTTGGTGAGTAAGCTCGCTAGAGCTCCAAGAGGATTCACTGTGTTGACAGCTGGGGACCCACGGAGCTGTCAACACAGCGAATCCTCCTTTTTTTAAGGGTCGGCAACGCGCATGTAACACCCCTGGAGTTGCAGGCCTCCATATGCTACGGTGACCGCTTACCATCAGGGGGCCGTATGCTTGTTTGTCATCGTCGGAGTATAAAAAAAACAAAGCGGTACCTTTTACTGAAGACAAGCACAGACTGTTACATCATTGAGAAGTTAACTACTCGTTTAGGGGAAAGTAAGTAAATATGGTCTTATAAATTTTACCGAGCGTGTAGGAATCCGATGGAATAAATGTAAATACTTTTGGTTAGTCTTAGGATACTTAATTAGGTTAACGATTTTAATGGAATCGTTTATTTTCTCTATAAGTTTGAGCACTATTAATGGGAAAATAGGCCACACTTTAATATTGCGTAACTAAAATATGTAGATCAGATTCTAATGATAAAAAATAGAATGACTCTAAATGCGTTTGTTTAACAAGTGTGATTAGTGGAAAATAATTTATTTCAAATTACAATTTCAAATATTAACTTATTAACTTACTGTTATTAACTAACAAAATATATACAGTATGTTACAACTTACAAGCTACCTACCTTAAATCTGAAATAGGACTTAGGAGTATTGTACCTACCTTAGATGCTAGCGGCATTTCCTCGTTGTATCGCAATGCTGATACGTTGTGCGAGGAAGCCACCAGCTCTTAGGTGACCAGTTACATCAACCAGACGTTTCGCGATTTCCTCAAAAAACTTTCGTGCGCTGGCCAAGAGTTTCGACCCCAAATGGTACTAAATTGTACTAGTGTGATTACCTAGCTAAAAATAATAGATGACAAAAGCAAATAAACAATATTTGTACAAAGAAACTGAACGTGTGAGTTTTCGCTTTAAGTACCTTTGAATATTTTCTCACTTAAGTAACTTACTAAAGTTATTGACTTAAACAATTTTGCTCATCATTAGAACAAATACAACATTTTCCAGCTATAATATGGTATTACGCGGTTTGCCACAGTAAAGGAACAGTGAGAGTAACATAACTACGGTTGTTAATTCTGTGACTTTGCGTGCATAGTTCAAACTACGAACTTAAAGTTTCCTTACACCCACCACGTTTTAAAAAAGTTCATAAGATGCCTCTTTAGAAAAAAAAAACATAAATTCAGTTTTTATATCATAGAATACATAGTAAAATGACACTTAGATTGTCAAATCTGTTTATCAAACTGTAATTTTAGTAGGTACAAAACCAATCGAACTGTCACTGTACCTATTTGGGATATAAAAACAGAGCAAAGGTCAATTGACTATGTCGTTCTTAAGTATTGGTGAGCGGATAGAGTAAGTTACCTAGAGGTAAATTTCGTGCCAAGCAAAATGGAGTGTAGGAACTGTTTTGCAAGCCAAGACTAAATTGGGGTTGTAAACCTAGTTGGTTCTGCCTTTGAGATACAAATTTTTGCGCGCAGCTTTGTCGATCGACTTCAAAATTCGCCTGCATATTTTATTTAATGTTTGTTATAAGATTAGTCCATCAATTAACTAATATTTGAAAGGAAAACATTGGATTTTTATTTTAATCTGAGGATGATGTTTTCTAAAGTAGGTAACTCATGCAATTGGCTAAGTAAAGTTTTTTGAAGGTGTGAATATTATATTTTTTCTCGATAGCCGACGTCTTAAAGTTCAAGGAAATGCGGCTCTTTTATTTTTATTTCCTATTACTTATTAATAATATTTTTTTAAGTGAGCGAGTTGACATTTGTTCAGTTTAACGGCTGAATAGAGCACAATGCTTTCGTCCATAATGAGTATAATGAATTAGAAAAAAAAGACAACTGTCAATGTCACTTGTGTCATTGTTGAAAAAAATGGTTTATTACTCTCGTTCTATTGCAATTTGGTGTTATCGGTGTGATGTGATCTATGTAATAATTTTAACGACCCTAGCTGAAACAACGGACATCTGATTTTGCTACTTTTCTCCACGACTTCTGCTAATTATTTGAGCAACGATTTGATCTACTTTCGACGACTTGAAAACACTGAAGTTCATCTCTGTAATACTCCATTTCCCTTCGAGAGGTTCCAGGTTCTACTGGATCCATGGATATTATAGATACTGTACAGTCCAAAGGTTAGCAGAACGGGTGATCGTGAAGGCAATAAATTGTTGTCCAAAAAAGCAGCGCCAAGTCGTCGAAAGTAGATCAAATCGTTGTTCAAATAATTAGCAGAGGTCGTGGAGAAAAGTAGCAAAATCAGATGTCCGTTGTTTCAGCTAGGATCGTTAAAATTATTGCATAGATCACATCACACCGATAACACCAAATTGCAAGAGAAAGAGTCTAATAAACCGTTTTTTTCAACAATGACACAAGTGACATTGACAGTTGTCTTTTTTTTTCTAATTCCTTATACTCATTACGGACGAAAGCATTGGGCTCTGTTCAGCCGTTAAACTGAACAAATGTCAACTCGCTCACTTAAAAAAATATTATTAATAAGTAATAGGAAATAAAAATAAAAGAACCACATTTCCTTGAACTTTAAGACGTCGGCTATCAGGAAAAAATATAATATTCACACCTTCAAAAAACTTTACGTAGCCAATTGATTTTCGAAGAATCTTTTTGCTACTCGCAAACCTCGCAAAATCTAAATTAGTGAACTGTCCTCACTTAGACCAACCTTCTTGATGTGTGTCTGTAGCATTTGAAGATAGAATACTTCATGAAAATGTACTCTGGCAAAACGCTCCAACCGCATCGTGGTTTTGCGGGAGCAATTGTTTAAATTACCACCATTACGGAGTTCCGCGATCTTATAAACGCAATTAAGGTGAATTAAGAATCTGCGATAGGCTAGGAAATGCTCTCATACCGTAACGTTATGTGCGCCGGATGTATATGGAACCATACTTTTTTTGAACACCACGTCGGTAGCAACCAAGCATACGGCCCACCTGATGGAAAGCGGTCACTGTAGCCTATGGACGCCTGTAAATCCAGGGAGTCAAATGCGCGTTGCCGACTCATTAAAATCTCGTAATGACACTCCTTTTTTGAAGAACCCCTACTGTATCCTTCGGGAAAACCTCGGCAGGGAGCTCATTCTACTGAAATTCCTCTGAAACCGTACAGTGCGTGACCATTTAGGTTACTTATTAAAACTTATAATCTAAAAGCTACCTGATTGTCACTATCTGCCGAAGCAAAAAAGTGGTTATAAAAGCGTAACATAAGCGTATGTATAAATACATATTTATTTCGAGAATTCCGCAATAATTTCGATTAAATTGATTTTGTTATGGAGGTTTTCCTGCCAAACAATAGATTCACTCGAGTTTTCAGTTTCAAGTTTCCTGATATATGTTATACTTATACTAGCTGGTGCCGGCGACTTCGTCTGCACAATATCTTTATAAATTGTAGCCTATGTGTTATTCTGATGTATAAGCTATATTATTGTGAAGTTTCATTAAAATCCATTCAGTAGTTTTTACGAGAAAGGGGTAACAAACATCCATACTTACAAATTACTTGTATACTTTCGCATTTATAGTAGGTATTAAAGTCGGCTTGGTCACTATTGTAGGTATTTTTAATTTTTGTTTTCCATAAGCTTTTTTTTTGTTTACGTAGTTATTATGTGCAAATTAACATTTCGGTGTATTCCAATTTGACATGGTACAGTATGACAAATTCAACTTAATAGCCTGACCTACGTTAGACAATAGTCGTTAAATTGTATGTATGTGAGAACGAAAAACAACAGTCAACAATCACATAACGTTGTCGAGTAATAATAAGCGTATAAAATCGGTAATGACTGTTTTCTACAACTACTTCATTCATAAACTCGGAAAGTAGTACCTCCCGCACTAGTCCAGGAATGCAGTGCTATTCCGCACGGGCCTCCGGTGGGCCCCGCCTCCCCGAACTCTGCGCTTAGCCGCCGCTCACTCTGTGCACTGTGGCTGTTGACTGTGCTTCTTTACTCGCACAATGCTTAGTAAAACATTGTATGAAATACGTGCGTACAGATGATTTCCGCACTTCTTGCATGTATTTTGTACGACAGCCTATAAGAATATGGTCAGCTGCAATACTACTTGTTGTAAGAGATCGTTTTTTTACGATAAGACCGCCTGTTGTTTGCCTCTGCCTTTAATCAAATGTTTTACCTTGTAATTTTTTTCCTGTAATGAGGTGTGCAATAAAGAGTATTCTTGAGCATTTGCTTTAACTTCCTCATGTGGCTTGTGTTGAATACTTATTTTAATTTCGGATATCTCGCCTTTTTCAACCGTCTGCCTACTGGCAGATCTAATGTCAAACTTACTCATTCTGTCTACTCCGTGACATAGCTATCAACGAGTCTTATTTATGTTATTATAAAACTAAATTAAAGCAATCCTTAGCGGATTCCCGTTAAATATAGTTTTATTTATCAGGTTAAGTGCCCAGTTAAGCCTAGAAATGTAGGCAGTGCAAAACTCTTAGTGTAAAAGTGCGAAGAAGTGTAAGCAAAATTGACTTTGAAAAAATCTGTGACTCTCAATTGTTTTACGTCAAAATAGTGTATTTACGTTCAGATCTTTTTAAAACGACTAAAAATGGCATCAAATAATCAAGTGGCGTTAATAGAAAAATTAACCGGCCGTGAGAACTATGCCACATGGCGATTTGCGGTAAAAACTTACCTTCAACATGAAGAGTTGTGGGATTGCGTTGAGCCGGCCGCAGAAGCCAAAATAGATGTAAAACGAGATACAAAAGCCAAGTGTGAAACACATGCGCATATTTGGATGTGAAGCCATGGTCCACTTGCCTAAAGAGAAACGTAAGAAATGGGATCCTAAAGCACAGAAGATGATCTTCATTGGATATTGCGATCATACCAAGGGGTACCGGTTTATAATACCACAGACCAGGACGGTGATAAAAAGTAGAGATGCTACTTTCTTAGAATCCACAGTGAAGAGAGACTACGTTCCTATGGAAATGTCTTCAAATGACCTGGCAGATAATTTTGATGTCCAGAAGGAACCTGATGAAGATGATACTTACACAGCAGATGAGACAGGTTCAGACAGCTCATATGATACGGATGATACGGTATGTGAAAATAAGTACAATTCAGACAGTGACTATGTTCCTGAAACCACTTTGGATATGTCTGCTGAAAGGATGGAGATGGAGCTGAGACCTAGAAAGAAACCTGGTGTTAATATAGACAACCCTGAAGAGAATTCTCACTTGTGTCATCCCGAAGAACCCTCTACGAATATTCCTTTGACATACAAACAAGCTATAAGCTCAAATGATGAAGAAAAGTGGAGGAAATCTATAAATGAGGAATTAGATGCTCATGATAAAAATAACACCTGGACATTGGTTGAAAAACCCACAAATGCCAAAGTGATAGGATGCAAATGGGTGTTTCGAATAAAAGAAGAGCCAACCGGTCAGCGTTATAAGTCTCGTCTGTGTGCCAAAGGATTCGCACAGACAGCAGGTATTGACTATCAAGACACCTTCGCACCGACTGTAAGGTATGATTCAATTCGGTTATTACTCTCTGTGGCCATTCAACAAAATCTCAAGATGGTCCAACTAGATGTCAAGACAGCATTCCTATATGGTGAGCTCGAAGAGACCATATATATGACCCCACCAGAAGGACTTCCTCATGGAGAAAACATGGTATGTAAACTTAACAAGTCATTATATGGTTTAAAGCAGGCACCTAGGTGTTGGAATAGTAAATTTGATTCAGTGTTGAAAAAGTTTGGCTTTGTCAACAGTAAAGCTGACCAATGTGTCTATGTCGGTCAAGTCAACAACAAGAAATGCTATCTATGTCTGTATGTTGATGATGGGCTATTATTTTCGACTGACGAGTCTGCTTTGAAAACCATAACCCAGGAATTGAATAAAGTGTTTGAAATTAAAGTTATGGAGAAACCTAGCAACTTTGTTGGGATGCAAATTGAAAGATTTTGTGACCGTATATTTATTCACCAGACTAAATACATACAACAAATGTTAAATAGGTTTAATATGAATGATGCTAATCCGAACAGTGTTCCTGTCGACCCACACATGAAGATACAAAAAGGAGAAGGGGAGCCAGAGAGGAACCTGCCTTATAGAGAAGCAGTGGGATCTCTCATGCACCTGGCAGTTGTGAGTCGACCAGATATAATGTTTGCTGTCAATTTGGTGAGTCGATTTCTTAATTGTTACAATCAAACGCATTGGAATGCTGTGAAAAGAATTTTCAAATACTTGAAAGACACAAAAGAATATGGCCTATGTTATACGAAAAGCGGACAACCCTCAGTTGTGTCTGGGTATAGTGATGCTGACTATGCCAATGATCCGGACTCGCGTCGCTCAGTGACTGGTTACGTGTTCACAAATAGCGAAGCAGCGATTACTTGGTCCAGTCAAAGACAACAAACAGTGGCACTCTCGACTACTGAGGCTGAATTTATGGCCGCCTGTGCAGCCACTAAAGAAGCAATGTGGATCAAACAGCTGCTCAGTGATATTGGCGAATTTAAACAAGATACACTGTGTCTTCACTTAGACAATCAAAGTGCTATTAGTGTTATCAAAAATGTGAACTTTCATAAAAGATGCAAACACATTGAAGTGAGATATCACTTTATCAAGGAAAAATATCAGCAAAAGATTATTGCCTTAAAATATGTTACTAGTGAAGACCAGTATGCAGATATTTTTACTAAAGCTTTGTCGAAAGACAGATTTAAAACTCTAAGATCCAAACTTGGAATGTGTTCGCTTGGATCTTTGTAATCTCCTTATGTTTTATCTTGACCGAGCTGTCTTTTTTTTTATGTTTTTTTTGTTGTGAAAAGGCTCGAATCCAAGGGGAGTGTTGAATACTTATTTTAATTTCGGATATCTCGCCTTTTTCAACCGTCTGCCTACTGGCAGATCTAATGTCAAACTTACTCATTCTGTCTACTCCGTGACATAGCTATCAACGAGTCTTATTTATGTTATTATAAAACTAAATTAAAGCAATCCTTAGCGGATTCCCGTTAAATATAGTTTTATTTATCAGCTTGGTATTATTAAGGAAACAGAACGGCATAGTTAGTTTTATTAAAATCGTTATTTTTATTTATTAATTTCTCATACAAAATAATTACATGTTGCATCAACCGCTAATGTAAAACGGGCATTAGAATTGACTTTAATAAGTAAGTGAGAACTATGACATATCAATGTGCTCTCGCATACTCATACTACGTTTACACACATGCAAATCCCGTATGAGATAAAATTAAATTAGTAGTGTAGAGGTGGGTAGTAACGGAAACGCCCAATGTCATCAATACTTAGTTTATTGCTTCAAACTTATATATATAGCATACATTGTTTCAAAAGTTGGTAGGTATAGGTACGTAGGTACTTTTCCTAGCTAAGTAAATCGGTGGGCAGACGGCAAGGTTGAGCGCGTCTACTCCCGATGCAAGTGCCAAGGGACAGTCGGTGTACCTATCGCCAAGGCCTAGCTAACCTAGGGAAGTCAGGGAGAAGACTGCTAGGACGCTATCGAACTCCCAAACTCAGAGAGACTTGCCAGAGGACAGTAGTGGACCTATCGCTAAGGCAGTCGCTAGCTAAGTGATCTAACACGGCGCGGACAGCGGCTTTTATTCGGTCCGCTCGGCAATCTTCGTGCGCTCGATGATCTCCGTAGACGCTCGGCGTTCCTCGTCGGTCGGCCGAAGTGACGAATCAGTGTGCGAGCGAGAAAGTATTCGAGTCCGCGCGCCGTTGAATTTGCATTGTTATAGTAGTTATTTTCTAAATGGAGCTAATTAGAATACCAGTGTCTTTGAGAAATTAATTTAATTTAAGCTAAAGAATGCAACCTTGAATTTAAAGCAATGAGGATTACCGCGAGTCTATTTCCGCTAGGGGCGCTAGTGGAACGTGGGTCCTGCGGGAACATTTCAAACGTCACTTTGACAATTCTCTCGTATTGACACAGGACCCACGCATGAGTGGCGCCGCCTGGCGAGCGACAATACGGTAGCTCCCATTGCTCAAAAACACGTTGTATATCTACGAGTATCTTAACCTATAAAACACAAGAACCCTTTCATTGACAAGCCAACCAGTTTTTTGCTCTACTCCAACTGATCACTTGACCATGCAATTAACAAGATCTCTCCAGATCAGATCTAAAAGTTATTACCTACACTATCATTTCCTCCCGCCGGCATCCTCAGGGCTTTCCCACGGTAGAAAACTAGCGCTGCCTGTTTACATAGCTTATGATTAGAGGATTATGCTGTGGAATAAGCACCTTGTGATGTTAACAAGTTGTTATTTCAAGTGACAGTTACCTTTAAGTGTTTTGTCTTTTTCTTTCACTTGTTTTTGTTTATTTGTTATATTTTGTTGCTTGCCGAGATCTCACTGAATGGTCTCATCGGAAGATCAGCGCTGGCCAACGCTAGCAATACGCTGAGATGGGACAATTTTCGAGGCACTTGTGTTGCTTGTGTTATCTGTATTTTATCTTATCTCTTTTTTTGTCATGAATAAAAAAAAATGAGTACGAGAATGAGTTTTTTGTAGATAACACAGCTTGTTTAAAACAACCTTTTTCTTGTTTCAGGTATGTATCATCTGCTGTGGCTGATTAGCGGTAATATTCGACTATTTCACCCGGAACAATAAAAGGGAATATTTATTGGAATTAACTTATTCCAGTTTGTTTTTTAAATTTTGTGAATTCTCAAACCCTGTTACTTTGATCAACTGACTGTTCTCCTGCCTCTTTTCTCGTATAGACAGTTGCAATACTCTCACTTTTATTTAGCCTTTTGTATTATATTTAGCAGATCTAATGCTCCCTAGGCCGTAGCAAAGCCGGGGAAAAACCTATGAAAATAATAGTGTATGGACGATATATTCCAGCTTCCTTTAAGGACGGGACGGGACGGGCGGGACGGGACGGGGCGGGACGGGACGATCTGTCAATTTCTATAGAAAGAATCACGTGATAGCTCGGTGCCCTCTGCACGCCTACCACGAACATCGAAAATTAGCATTGACGGGAAAACCTCTTTGTCACTCCAATATGCAAGTGTGTCAGAGATGGAGATACAAATCCGCAATCGTTCGATTTTCGTGGTATAGGCTCTGATGTGACGTGACGTTTTCTATAGAAACTGACAGATCGTCCCTACGTTCTATGTGAGTCATCCTTTACTCGACAGTCTATTGCATTGCAACTATTGCAAGTATATTTAGGTAGGTAAAGATGACCGATTTATGAAACTTTGAGCAACCGCAAATTCTTTGTCTCGGTTTATTAATATGCAGGAATTTTGGTAACCAACTTGGCAGTGGTTCATCTTTTTGCGCTTTGCGGTTTCGGCTGAATTCAGCATACTTGCTTAATAGGTAGGTGTAGGTACCCGACTACCCGTTGTGCATGGTTAAACCGAAGCGCTTTCATTACTTTAAGCTTATACAGAAGAGCTTCTAGAGTAGTTACCTACTCTACCTAGTTACCTACTTATTCAACTGTCTCATAAATTCGTACATTATTATTAAACCTCCTTTGGCTACATACAGAAACTACAAATACTATGACATCAAAATCGTGACTAAGTAAGATCAGATTCACATCCAAAGATTACAATCAAAAGAGCCATTTTGCATAAAAACATAATCCATTATTTTTGAATAACTAATCAGCTCTTGTTAACAAACGATGTCCCCATCAGTTAATAGTCAATGAGTTAATAAAATAAATGTTTAAAATGCTTCTGAGATGCTTATCATAGCTTAAACTCATTATAACTTGACAGAGCTTCTTTATTATACCGTTGCTCAGAGACAAAGCATTTTCTCTGATTTATGTAGCACATACCTAAGATTGTTGATGATGACTGATAATCTTAAATGATCCATCATGTTACACTCTCTATTGTACAATATGTCAATTTACGTATAGAGGTACTTATCTTGAATCTTGAATTAAGGACAGGACTTGACCCTAATGTTGACTTTCTCTTCGTTTTTCATTAGGTACTGCCAATATAGCATTGGTATAGGTACCAATATTTTGGAGAGCTTCCATTTTGACATTAGATATTTGAAATTATCTAATGTATTTAGACACGCGGCAGCGTGTCCAGCCAAGTTCAGGCGACGCAGCTGCAGAGTACCTATATATTTACACGATATATATTTCGGGATAATCTTACACAGATCAACCTAGGCCCAAACTAGGCAAAGCTACTACACGTAACTACGGAACAAATAGGTACTCATGATGAACACACAAAAAAAGGATTCGAACCCGGGTCCTCCAGCATAGTAGGCAGGGTCACTACCAACTAGGATCTACAGCTGATTGTAAGATCGTTTTCTAAAACTTTAAGTTGAATAAACCTAGTCTCAATACAACTTTCACCAAAAAACCAAATTTGTAATATGAAATATTATCAAACTAAACTGGATCGAAGTAGGTAATCAAACGTCACACAGCATCATTATCAATAACGTATTGTCGATAAACTACTCGTAGTTGTATTTACGGCCAGCAGTAGAAGAAGCTGAGTGGGTGTAGTGTCCAAAATGAGCTTCACAAACTGTTATTGATTAATTTTTTATTAAGCAGAGAGACGTCTGCGAACGAAATTTGTAATTTATTAATTGAAACAAAATGGAAAAATATTCCTCGCGTCGAGAAATATGAGCAACTTACGACCTTTCTGAACACCGGTCAGATCGCTCTGCCAATTGGAGCAAGTTTTTTTTTTATAATGATAAAAATGATAAATATCTTTATTTTTCAATTTAGGCACATTACAATGCACTTATGAACGTAAAAAAAAATGCTACTACCGGTTCTATCCCTACACCACAGCCCGAGAAGATTATTACCGGCAAGAAACTCGGCGGGACTTATTTTTTCAAAACAAATTACAAAAGTAGTAAAATATTTACAATATGTAGTTCTACAAGAAACCATCACAATAGAAAATAGTGAAACAGAAAGACATAAAACAGAATAAACAAAATTAAACGGTTTTACACGATATACACAACATTTGATATGATTTCTTTCGTGAACTGTGTCCTTCACTCTATAAGCAGTACATTCAATTTAATTTTTTGTTGATTTCGTTAGTTTCTGGTATGGGCCATGCATGAATAGTCTGTTAAATAGTCCTCTACTGTGTAATAAGTAGGGCTCCTGATATCCGTGATGTACGCCGATCCGTAGCTACGTGTTCTTAAGCCCGGCGGTACTAAGATCACGAATTTCACGAACACGCCAAGGTACGTACCTCGTACGTACGTACGTACGTTCGCGTACGGATTCACGTGACACGCCGTGACACGCCATGATACGTAGCCCGTACTGCGTTCGTGCGCGGAGGTTCGGGCTCGGTTCCGTTGGGTACTTATCGCACGTCTCGTAGGTTCGACACGCCCCGGAGATAAATAAATAAGGACTAAGGTATTATTGAATTGAGTTACCACTTAGTATATTGAATACGGGACGAACGGACAAACATTTACTTGTGAATTAAACATAGATTTTATTTTTTGCATGAATATAATAGTTATATCTAAGTAATTTATGGGGATATTCTGTTTTATGTATAACCAGCTATTGATTTTAGTCAAAACTAGCGACATGCCCGTTGAATTGCACTTATATAAATATAAGGTGTAAAACTCCCTAGTAGATATCATTATAATTATGAACTTAAGCAACACTGTGCTACTGGTTGTTATTATTAAATCAAGAGACTTTTTTTCTGTTAAGTATTAATGTAATGAATGAAACGTACTAGTAAAACCTTTGTACTATCAAATAATATAACGAAGCCTAAATATATAGAAGGCAACCCTAATCCTAAGAAACAAAAGGGTAAAATTCTGCAAATCATCGGTAGGTATGATAAAGGTAATACAGGTAAACAAATTCAACAAAAACATGTACGGGGCCACAGAAAAAAAAGTACGCAGCTGCAGTTCTTATCAGTTTCGGACTTTTAGTCCGACAGCGATCACTTTTCAAGTTTTTAAGAATATTCATGTTGCTTATTTAACATATAGTTTCTAAACCATTTCTCAGTCCTAATAACAATAATTTGTGTCATGTTAGGTATTTGGTGGTAACTTAGGTATTCTTTTTAACTCGAATAATCTTTTCAACACACTTGCTCGTAACGAGGTTCTTATCTTACCACTTTTAGGCTCATAATCCAAGATATTAAACACGCGTACTTTCTCATTATATTATTGAACTAGTGTGGTAATGAGATAAACCCATCAAATTCAGTTTGTACCCTACAAGACTAAGTTACGTACGCAAACAATACATTCAAATTATGTCGGATTAAAAAGGTTTTTTTTTTCAAACAAGTACTTACACTATTTTTAGTCGCATAATAGCTTATGTTTTTTTGTTATTATATATATATATTTTGTTATTATATTTAGTTGAATACATGGATTAAAACTTTCAGAATTATATGATATATGTACAATTTTCACTTTGTATCATTTTTTTTTTTTTTTTTTTTGTTCACCATCTTTTTTGTTTGATGTAATTCGCCTCGAAACCGCTGTGATGTTCCAAGTTAATAATTTAATTCGATTTGATATGTATTTTTGATTATAAAAATTTATAAATTGTATTGACTTACTTATTATTTTGTTACTTGTTAATTTAATTTCTGTTGACATTGTATTATTTCAATTTAAATTTTATATCTTTTTATTTGACATATTTATTAGAATTAAGTGTTACTTGTTTTGTATTATTATTATTTTTTTGTATCGTGTATTCTATTTGACGTTGAAAAGTGCTGAGTTTTGGCCTATTTCAATAAATCCTTTTGAGTTTGAGTTTGAGTTTTGAGTGATTTGGAATACTGTGACATTGCATAGGATTACAGAGGACGGAAGTGACACAAACAACGTTTCCACACCAAAAATACTATCCTAAATACAACACAGTTACGCGTTTAGTCTCGAATGTTCTTTTCTTCAAAACAATCCAAAATGAAAATATTTACCACACATTATCTAATTACTCAAAAAGCAAATTATATCTGTGACACAAAACAAAATGTCAGATTTACATGTTAACCAAGTATTCATAGGCGAAAAAGAATTAACATGAATATTCGTTAAGCTTAGGGCTCCTATAGCCAGGGCTCATATAGCCAGCGCTGTTCGCGTTAGCGTATCGAGAGTTCAAATTATGTTTGTCGTTTATTTAAATCATCCGGCAACTTTCATATTTTGACCCCTCGATACGCTAAGTTAATGTCGTACAATTTTTATACTAGGCTTTCTGGACTATTTCGGCACATTAAAGAGTACTATTTATTTCTAGATTGAAGGTAATAATGACATAGGTACTATTATTAGAGTGTTTTATTGTATGACTAACAAGCTAAGCCAACCTACCGGGTTTTTTTTGTAGATAAGAAGTGCAGTTGCACGTGCAAACAAAGATAATAAGATTTGCAAGCGACTTATTACAATGAAACAAACAATATGCATAAGTAGCTTTGGGCTTTACCCTTTGTTCGTGAAGTTGAAAGAAGTGACCGCGATGTTTTGTTTTACAAATTCGTGGTATTTTATTATTTAATCTGGAGTTTAGAATTTTGCTTTCGCATTCATTGTCATTAGTTACTCCTGACATCACAAATCTTCAATTTATAATTCAGCTGTGAATTTAAAGTTATTTTTGTTGATGTTTCGTTATTTTTTGTTTTGTTATTGTTAATGTATGATTAGTGTTACTATTTAACAATGAAGAGAAGTTGGGTTATTTTAGCAACCCGTTTATTAAAGTAGCTATTCAATGTATTTATTATTTGGTTCTTTTCATTTATTACTTACTTAATATTTAAAAGGCCTTACTATTGGAAATAAATTTTAATTCAAAAGTAATGAAACGGAATTAGAGCTATGAATAAAAAACACACGATACATTTTTATTCGTAGCTCTTAGAGACCGCATCGTATCTTCACTCAAGGTCGCGGGCGGACCGAACGGGCGTGTTCTTAAAGTACGTGAAGCCGTGATCACGCCTACACGCATCTACACGGATTCACGTACCCTAATTTCACGTAGCCGAACTTCACGTGCGGAACGGACCAGAAAACCGTAGCAGTGAATCACGAACCCGGGCGTACGGCTACGGGTTCACGAATCACGGACACGACCGCGAGCCCTAGTAATAAGCCTACCATACCATGATTGTGGCAAACAAGCATACGTACCGTAGCCTATGGATGCCTGCAACTCCAGGGGGGTCACAGTCGTCACAACACAAGCCTTACTAGGTCGATTTGTGTAAGATTGGTATATTTTTTTTATATTTGTACCTATGCAATAAGGTGGTGCCAAAATAATTGTAAACACCTTGTCCGCTATCTTCTTCTGCTGACTGTAGTTGTGACAATGATTTGACCGAGTGGGAGTGGGCATATATTATAAAGGAAAGGAGGCTAATATTATGCTTTGGAGTCTTTGTGATTTTCCCATAATATGCAGATTATGTTACCACCTTGCGACACTTGTTCTGTGTTAATGATATGGCGGCATATCTTAGTTGCGATCTATGTAAAAAACGGACATCATTCCATTAAAATGTTCATTATTAAGCAGTAAACCTAGAATCCAGAATTGTTCCGACTCATATATATGTGTGTAATTTTAAAATCAATATTTATAATCAGATTAATTCAATTTAAATAACATCCATCACACATCCATAGGAACTCTTTACACTAATTGATTATCAAACCTGACATAATAACCTTTTATTAATGAGAGCTTAATCGGAAAACGATGAATTCACCAAGATTTCCTTAGAAAGAAAGAAAACGTCGAAAAACTCGGGCGAGACTCGAACTCGCGACTCAGGGATACACGCCCATCGCTCTACCAACTGAGCTACCGAGACACGCCCGGTGGCCCCGACCACACCACCTTAAGCTTACCCCTAGTATGCGCCTTAGTAATAATTATAGTACCTAATTCTTAATCAGCAAGTGGAGTCTCTTATATTGAGCATTCATCTAACAATACGCTACCCCATACTAAATTATTGATGCACTAAGACATTTGAGCGATTTAGCATATCCTAAGAGATTTGCGTTGCGCCAAATGATTTGACATTTGTCTTGTTTATTATCTAAATAGTTACCTACTTTGAATATAGAAAACTAAGTAATGAAACCCCACAATTATCCTTGAGCCGTCTTCCATCCCCAAATTGGTCATACTCGATCGACGCGGTGGATGCGCCGAATCATCTCACATTTGCAATCCGATGACAGTACCTACTTAGAATATATAAAACTAATCACAAATCCTTGAGCCCTTCTCCATCGGAATAAAGGTTATAATCGATCGGAGCTCCAAAACGCGACATCACTTTTGCGATGCTCGCCGCTTTCTCGGCATTCCGGCCCAACCTGTCTGCGCACTCGAAAACCAATGGGGGGATTGTGGTTGCGTCAGTGGCATTTCTTATCATAGTTACTAAATATTCGTATACACCCCAAATTAGTAGATATTCATATACCTACGTACAGTGTCGGTCTGAGATATCGATGCGATTTTTCGGACCTAAAGATATCGACATAGAAATAAATACAAAGACTGATGACGCCGAATAAGGGATGGCTCATACTAGACGGGATGAGGCGGGACCGAACGATCAGCCAGTTTCTATAGAAAACGTCACGTGACATCCGAGGGCTCCGAGCTATCACGTGATTCTTTCTACAGAAATTGACAGATCGTCCCGTCCCGTTGTGAGTCACCCTTAAAGGTAGTTAAAATATTTGTTCAATTTTTTCGCTCTTTAAAGGATGACTCACAGTAGACCGAGCCGAGACGGGCCGTAAATGATCTGTCCATTCCTATAGACAACGTCACGTCATAGGACGTCACGTGACTCTTTCTGTAGAAATTGATAGATCGGGCATGGTTGCCCCCCCCCCCGGCCTGGTCTACTGTGAGTCATCCTTGAACCATAATTTCTAGTTAACCAGTCAAATATACACACTTGACTTGTTCAGACCATTGGGTACTAAAGTTATTTTCCTAAGACCATAGTAAAATATTAATTATACTTGTTTTGAATGGTTAGAATCAGTTCGGCTCCACCAGCCGACCCCAACTTTTTGGGCATTCGTTTTGAGCGGTAATTACGCTCCTTTATTATTCTTCCAATCCTAAACATCTGTTAACGACCTTATTTACACGGGAATTAAGGATAGACAGTCAACTAATTGGAACCCTAGGCCACTATAGAACCATGATGTTTCTTACAATCTGATTTATAGCGTCACTATGAGCGTCTATGACATAGTCCTACAGTAGCTAGGCCATACCAATTGGTTGACTGTACCTACTTCTACTATTCGTAATTAGTTACATCAACATATCCCTCGTACTTGACACGTAGCTTTATAACGGTGGCAGATGTAATCGTGATAAAGTCTAGCTCAGACTAGATTCAGACTGGCCTAGATCTCAGGTAGGAATGCTAGAAATAGGCACTTGACCTACAATGAATTCTGCCAGTTTAAGTTCAAGTTCGTTTAAGTTTACGTAGAGTTTCCAGAGCGTAACTAACAAGATCGTTTTTATCATTCAACTGATTTAGAGTGACGATGTCGCTGATGTTATTACATAACTTGTTTTTTTCATGTCACATTGAGAGTTTGAGCAAAAGATTGCCATGAAACTTTAACGTATTTCATGCATTTTATTACGGTTACCTAGAGTTTTGAATAATTATTTGTGAGTTGGGGCATTGTTTCGGATATTTTAGGATTCCATAATCAAGCGTTGAGTACATGTCGCTCGTAGTAATTAAAAATATGTGAGTGTTAACCGTAATTTATTAAAATATTAAGTAACATATTACTTAATATTTTAATAAATTACGATATTTTAAATTCGATCATTGCAAAACAAGTTTTGCTTGTGCACGAGTATGTGTGTGTGTCTTGTGTGTGTGTGTGTGTGTGTTTATTTTTAATCATATATTTTGGAAGTTTTATCCTCAGCTTTGTCACACCTTTTCTTTAGTTTTCAATTTTAAAGAAAAATATTCATCAGTATTTAAAGTAGCTTCTGTGGCTGTGACAAAATCAGAATGCATAGACTTCTACACTCATTTGCATGTTTTTCTATCGTAAATTATTTTTCTTACGCAAATGTCAGATGAATGAACTTGTAACGGGAGCACAGCTAATGGGTCTGCGCTTGCGCATCGCCCAAGTTCACCTGACACTTTCACCGCGCACAATGCGCGCGCGTCGCTTCCGTCAGGCCTTGTAGAGTAAACAGATTGGTGTAGGTTCTGTTATGGGTGCGCGTACAGCGATTATAGAGCGATTTTTACGTTATTATTCTCAAGTTAAAATTATAAAACAGGATCTAAAACATATGTTTTTAAGGTTCCGTACCTCAAAAGGAAAAAAACGGAACCCTTATAGGATCACTTTGTTGTCCGTCCGTTTGTCTGGCAAGAGGATCTCGGGAACGCGTAAAGGTAGCAAGTTAAAATTACCACATACACAAGTCTGCGGTTCGTTGAAGCTGTAGAAAAACCAAACCTCTACGTCAACGCAATCAAAAGATACGGCCGTTTATGTCGCATTTCCCATACATTTGCAATGGAAGTCAAAATGTATAGGGTACTTCCCGTTGACCTAAAATCACGAAATTTGGCAGAAAGCAAGAACTTGTAGTAAAAATACAGGAGAACATTCGAAAACCGTATAATTGCCGCACACTGAGAGTTCCCTGCCAGCAGTATTTATTAGTTCCTAAAGTCATAAATGGGGTTGGAGCATCTTTTGTGCGGAACCCTCGGTGGGCGTTCCCCTCCCGCTCCCCGGTGGCTAAATAAAGGAGGCTTTAATTTTTTTTTCAATTGAGTGATAGGTGTGATAACAACTATGAGATACTCCCTGCACTGATTTTGTATGGCGAGAACCGGGAATTCCATAGAGAACCAGTATCGGGAACACGCCCTAGTGATAACTGAAAATTTTGAATGGGACGGGATCTGTCAATTCCTATAGAAAAAATAATGTGACAGCTTGGAGACCTCGGATGTCACCTAACGTTTTCTATAGAAACTGACAGATCGTCCCGTCCGCCCCATCCCGTCCCATTCTAGTGTGAATCCCTTAAGGATGGGATTTATTGCGGAACAGAAGGAACTCCTCAAAGTTTGAAAGACATGACGGTTTTGGCGATTTCTTGACTAATACATAACAATGGATTAAATGAATATGAATGTGAATAATATGACACTAGTAGGTGCATTCAAATGACATGTATGTACTGGTTAATTAAATAGTTAACAATATGATTTTAAATTAGCATTGTCATGGTCGTGAACTTGGCGTTTGCTAGTGTTAGACTATAGGGAACTCACAAAAACAAATATTCAATTGCAAACACTCCGTCTTTAGTAGGTAATAGCTTTTTGGAGTCGTCGCTTTTTTAACTCACTCAAAGCATTTGCGTGACAGTTACTTAAGGTTTAATATTTAAGATAGTAGGTACCACCTACTTGTTTCTTACAATAGTCCGAAATACATATTGCGTAGAATGTGTATTTTCATTGCTTCAGACGTTCATAATGACCCTCTAAGGTCTCTTTCCAAACACATCTTTCAAACTGACACACAACAGGGTCTAGAACCATTACTAAAACCATTAATTTTATTTCCCATTGAACCGCGAATTTTTCAAGGATTTTCTTACGCACAATTCCATTAGCAGTTTGACTGTACATTATTCTACTTTTCAATGTATTCTATAGTGCCATACAAGTCATACAACCTTGTGGTTCTCCGCTTTACCATCGTAAACTACATTTAATATTGACCGTATGTCCATTTCAAAATCTAATTAATAATATACTCTATTGCAATGCAGTAAAGATAAAAATCTATTATACAATACATAACCGCTGGAAATGCTAAGAGCGGTTGCCAAGCGGCGCGAGCGACTTTGAAATCACGCTTTTCGTTATTTCATGAAAAGCGCATCTTATTTTGTGCGGTCAAGTTTGTATTTTTCAATTTGCAACCTTATTTCCTTATTATATGGGTTAATTTTCATATGTTTTGTATATTATGTCTGATGGATTATGACACAATACGTGTTACAAAGTGATCTTTTTATTTTTCTCTATTATCCTAATGACTGTTTTAGTCATGGCTGTTTTTGAACTAGTATGTTCTAGTAATATTCAAATGTTATTGATGTTTTGTAAAGGGCCGAATTATGAAATAATATCTAGTCGATTTAGTGTAGATATGTGTAGCCTACAGTGCTTAAAAGCAAATGTGTATGGTTGTTGTTGATCCCCGGGCACCTCGGGGGTGCATAAAGGCCTGCGAGATCCTCCCACGCCTTCCGATCTTGAGCAACCTTCTTGGCTTCACTCCAGCTCAGTCCTATGGCTCGCACCTCGTATTTTATTAGAAATTAGTCTCTTATTTAAATAACTTTGAGACAAAAATTATATTTCTTTTATTATTTATTGTTTAATACAGTAAAATTACATTTTATTTATTTATTTATTTTATTTTATTTTAATACATGGAAAACCAACAGCGCTACATGTGTATATATAAATAGTATAGAATTACAAAGCCAATTATAGGTTCTCACTTATAGAACTATACTAAATTAATAAAAAGTATTTGCCCAACTAAATTGCACAAATCCTACAGCACAAGAACAGTGGATGTAGGCATAAACCTAAGATGAATTATTCCACTAAACAATGGAAAGAAAAGAAAAAAAAAATCCTTATCATATTTCTAATAGTGCACTATGCCCTGCCTTGCGCCCGATTGCGCTTGATTTTGTTATAAATACAAGACAAAACCTTGAGGAGGTTTGTGTGCCGAAGTTTTATTTAGGAGTTACGATAGAGACATCACAACTTACGGGAAATAACACAGTCACACAGTATCTAGCTTTCGTCTTGCAACTCTGATGTGCAAACAAATTCACACCTTCCTGCAGTTGCAGTGGAGAAATTGCATAATCCACGTACGTTTAACACCTTTTACTGTTGCCTGCTTCAGACAATGGAAATGTTTAACTTCAAACACATTTCCATACAACCAAATGCACTAAAATTATCTAGATAAAAGGTTTTGAGGCATGGCGCTAAACTCGTTTAAATAACAAATATTTAGAAGCCGTAAAGTAAGGATGATATTTGGATCAGTAAATAAAAATGCGGTCATTACGACTTGTACTTATATACTTACAGTAACATATGTTACATACATATAACACTGGGCATCCAATTACAAAATTATGTCACCGCCCGAGCCTTCCGGACAATGCGTGTACACATGTCACTTACCATCGTCTGCCATTTCACCGTTTACCTCTTACCATCGTAATGGGGGTAATAGTCGGACATTCAGTGATAGGGATCGTAATAGGGATTGTAAGTACAGTGGATAAGGTAAGCTAGAGAACGTGCTATAGTCTGACAAACCAAGGCTGCAGTAGATTTTTTTATTTTATTATTTATGTGCCTTCCTTTTTTTCGATATGAAAAAAATAGGGAGGAATGTATATTATAAAAACAATCTACTGCAGCCTTGGCTGGTCAGACTGTATTTATTGTTTATTCTTAGTCAAACGAGCGAAGCGAATGTGTTCTCTCAAACTACTTGGCCTATCCGTCGTTTTATGTACACACGCGTTCATAAGTGCATGGGCAATTTATGAATGAATTCATTCATAAACTGCCCATGCAATTCTGAACGCGATAGTACCTATAGTCTCTTGCACAAACTTCTTTTGACTATTTTTTGACCCCCTTGCCCCCTTGGTTAGCTTTGGCGAGGTGCGAGGCAAAATTAATTTTAAAATAAATTTTATCGTATCCGTATGTCTTATTTTTCACTCATTATTTCTACTACTACTTATATACTCCTAGAGCGCTTACCAAATTTTCATAAATAAAGACTCGCTGTTTTTAAGTGTGAATAGTGTGAAGTGATGATTTAGGTTTCACCTACATTTTTCCTTGGTTTCGGTCAATGTAGAAAAATACATGTGAGGACTCCTTGGTCCCCTCTACCCCCCAACGTGATTTTTCGTGACCCCCCTTTTGAACATCGCGTAGTTTTTGCACAAGCCCTATGTGAACATGTTTGTTCGACGATAACTCGAGTACCCTAAACCGGATTTTTGTGAAATTTGGCAGGTAAATAAATAAATAAATAAATATTCGGTATGGGACAATCTTACACAAAACGACCTTGTCCCACAGCAAACTCAATAAAGCTTGTGTTGTGGAAACTAGTCGACGATATATATAGTAGATAGATATTGACATACAAATACTTAAATAAGTACATAGAAAAAAAACATTAACTAAGGAACAAATATTCGCGATAAACACACAAAAAATGCCTTGACCGTTCGAACCTGGAACCTCCTGCTTCGTAGTTACCACTACTGACTAGGCTAGGAGGCAGGTGGTTAGATGATATAAATATAATTTTTAAGTTCGAATAACGATGAGCCAAATAGGGGTGGCGAATTCACGTTCGGGGCAAACCTTTAAGTAGGTACTACGGCTCGAATCGATTGTTTCGATGACACATAAACTAAGTATAGAGCGTCCTTTGAGTCCAACCAACCTTTGTCTATCTAGATAGGTGATTATTACACAATACCTAAATACTAAGCAATAGTTTAAAGTAGTTTAAACAATATGGCTCGTGCTTGAGTTTGCAACATGAAACCATTATCAAGTTTCTAATCACATACAAACTATAACTTCAGTATGAAAGCACTGCCATTCAAAAACGATCTTTACAACGTAAGAAGTAAAGTTGTAAGACGACTGATCTATGAAATAGTACGGTCAGCTGCAGAGTAAAGTGACCCCCCCTGCATAGAAAGTTTGTATGCAGGGGGGGTCACTTTACACTGCAGCTGACCGTACTATTATGTGTCTGAAAGTAAGAAGATTACATTCCCTTATACGTCTAATAAACGAAAGTTAGTCTTTTGTTGTTTTGTTAACTTGTGTTAGCTTGAGCTTCCATATTAACGTAGTCTCGAACAGTGTAATCTTAAAAATAATTATGGTCGTTTGTCCGTTTTACGATTTAAGTATCAATATGTTCGGTTTAAAGTTTAAATAGTTTTTCGTGCGGTATTTTCTATTACTTTTATAGGCAATTTTACGTTATTGAAGTTGACGTAAGCTTCCGTAATCTTAGTAATAAAATAAAATTGGTTACGTCTTGCATTAGTTTACGATATTTAATACTAAGTTACTAGAGACATACATAATCCAGATGCATTACGTAAAACTACATCTGATATCAATGCTATGAATAAAATAGATAATTATATATTTACCTACCCATATTTTAAAAATCAACGTAAGGCACAGCCATATACATTAATTTAAAAAAAAAATAATTAATAGAAGTAATTACATTAAAATACTTATACAAGTATTTACTCACGCCTGTAAAGTTCTTCGCGAACAACAACCGTCGCAAGCGCATTTCATGAATGAGGGTCGCGAATCGATCCCAAACATGTCGAGCAATTTTCAACTTTATACACGTAAGTGACCCTATATGAGTATTTGAATATGTCTGACTCTTATGATATTAATATGTCTATACTCACGGCAGTTTTCTATTTAAAAAGGAAACTCGTATTGTGCAAAACTCTGGCATGAACGCATTTCATGAAGCTAATTATATGTTTTTGCAGTGCGAAGCTTTTGTTTTTAATAAAATCATATTCCTGCCTAAAATAAATTTATACATTTCGACGCGTAACAGTACCGTATAAATGTTTTAGGTGCGGTATGCAATTTTAAGTACAGTGTTTAAATCTTAGTCAAAACTATGTCCCATAGATACTCGTATTATTCCGACATACTCAAGAACTATGGGACATTGAGTAAGATGCGTAGTACATCTTTACACAAGATATTTCTTAAAACACAGCGGAAAGCAAGCATGTTCTCCTACGTTTAATAAGTCTTTAATTGTCTATACTCTTGCATAACAAATAACTACATGGCACCCAATTGTGATTACATTAATCAAACTTACACTACACTACAATTAAAACACAAATGGCTAGTAATTAGCCAAAATTAACAAAGCCATAATTAATACCACAATTTGTCTACAAATATGAAGTGTTTAATTTCATCTCCATACACCCGATTACATACTAACATCAGCAAAAGTACCAAGACAAATGTTGGCCTGTAGACCTTATATACTAACGGATAAGGTACACAAATAGTCGATGAAGAAGATATAAAGATAATCCATTACAATCATGTTGATTGATGCTTTGACTATATAATTGTTGTACGAATATTGAATACGATTGTTTAGAACAAAATTACCAATGCACTTGCGAACTCGGAAGTTGTTAAGGAATTGTATTGGATTTTGATTTGGGCTGGTGCACAGTTATGTTGGTAGTTAAGTGTTTGATGATGGTGGAAGTGATTTAATCGACTTTCGATCAGTCCATGGAACTTTATGGTTATTGTTTTATTAGCGTTTCTCTTCTTTTACCTATCGATCTCTTGTACTCTTACTATACGCTTTCTGTATGGCGATGGCGCCTGCCACGAACATCGAAAATGTATTTTGACTGACGGATAATCTTCTTTGTCTCTTCAATAAGCAAGTGCGACAGAGAGGGAGATACTAATTTCAGATCGTTCGATTTTCGTGGTACTAGGCCTGTGCACGTCGCCAAGATGCCAATCGCTAAAGCTCAGTCGCAAACGAAACGCAACTGTCATTGTAAGTCGCGAACGAAACGCAACTGTCATTGAGAGATAACTACGATACGCTTCTGAGCGAGCCTGAGCGTGGGCGATTGGCATCTTGGAGTGCGTAGCCAAGATGCTTTTGATAGCTCTCACAATCGTCTGGAAATGTTGTCCACTTAAACTTTAAATTTGTGTTATTCCATACGTTGTCGTAGGCTCTATTTTGGCCACATACCTACTTTGTACATGCCCAATATACCTATTAAGTTTTAGTTTAGTGAATCGGGGATTTTCAGAAAAAAGTGCACCATTTTAATGCAAAATGGATCCTCGATTTTCCATACAAAAAAATCCAAGATTTGTAACGGCCCATACAAAATGTATGAAAAATGCGTTAACAAACTGACCAAAAAAACGGGACACTCTTTTTCTTTTTTTAAATCAATAGTAGGTACCTACTCGTGATTCTGGTTATAAAAAATACAAAACTTCCTATATTTAAACTGGTATCCTATTTTTGAAAATGCCAGGTAATAGGTATTTTTATATTAAACACGAAGTACAATTCTAGTTTCCGCTTTTCGACTCAAAATCTTTTATATTACCTACGTCTTATTTATTATTAAGTATTATTACAAAATGTTTACTTACATCGAGGAAGAAACAGTTGATGTTGATACGGATGAAAAACACCAATTTACTATCTTAAATTAGGATTAGAAATCTCCTATTTCCACGTACTACTTAGATCTTATCTACGATCCAGTTTCGTCTGTTAAAAACAATCAAAGTTATCCAACCTTGTGAACCAAACGTAATTGGCGCATTCATCAGAATGTAACAGTAGGTAACATTACAGGTCCATCCAACTGTTAGCTGACTATTTTTAATCTCTATTTCAATGATTTAAGGTCTACCGGCGGTCAGTTACGGATGTTGCTGTTAGTAGGGGAGACCAAGATGGGATTTCGGTAGTAACTCCGGCGCGGCAGACTAACCATTAATCACAGACGTGTTTTTGCGGTAGCCGATTATGGACTTTAACGTAATGTCATAGCGACTTTGATGAAGTACCACATTCGTACGTCAGTGGTTAATGGCTAACATACATATGGAGGGATACCTTGTACACTTGTAAGTACCTACCTCCGCCGAATACGAGTCCTTTAGTTCGCGCGTCCAGGACATGATGTCAAAAAAATGTAGAGAAAAAATACTCGTACGCATTAGATAAAGGAATTAATTACTTGTTAATAAGTTGCACAATGATGCAACAAACAACACGTTGTTACCTTGACTCTCTGGAGCGCGCTAGTTTTAAGCTATTGCATAGCTTCTATCGCGGGCCTTGAGCGCGGGGACCGAATCCAGAAATTCCGTAACGAAAAAAAACCTGACGCTCCCCACTCCGACGGACCGAAACCGACTTTATTCACTTTGTTACAAAGTTCTTTATCGAGGAAAGGATATATCTCCAAACGAATGTCGCTAAGTGTCATATTCTATACAAAATATTGAGGACAGTAGCTCTTATTACCAGAGATACGGCGATGTCAAACGTCAAAATAAACACTATTATTATAGTCCCGCCAAAATCAAATATGTTAGTCGCAAACTTATGTTTCTTATTTCAGTTATCATAAACCTATAGTTTCAATGATAAATATTCCTGAATAACCAACAGCTACTGTAAGATAATAAAACCCACATATATTGTAAAATAATGTTGACAACTTTTCTATCAAAAACATTGAATTTGAAAATGAATAATGATCCACAAGAGTCTACAACAAAATATGGGACCACCATTGACGCGGTATTTTCTAGGTATTTAGAGGATATTAAGTCGCAAACTTATGTTTCTTATTTCAGTTATCATAAGTTTCAATGATAATAATAATTATAATTTCAATATATCAACGATGCCTCTGGAAAACTACTAACATCAGACGAAGAAATCAACCGCCGATGGCAAAAGTACTTTCAGGATCTTTTAAATGAAGAATTTCCCCAATGTCCACTATCACCACTGCCTTGCGCTCTTGGCCCTATTGAAGCTATATTATTAACAGAAGTGGAATCGGCAATTTCCAGTATGAAAAATGGTAAGGCTACAGGCCCCGACGAAATACCAGCAGAGCTCTGGAAAAAGAGTGGAGCAAATGGTGTCGCATGGCTTACAGGTCTTTTTAATCTTATCCTAACAACCGGGGTAATGCCAGATATGTGGAGACTTAGTAACATGGTACCATTTTACAAAAACAAGGGTAGTATAGCGGATTGTGGAAATTATAGAGCCATAAAATTAACATCTCACACGCTGAAGATTTGGGAAAAAGTAATTATCCGGAGACTCAATAGATTGTCAAAAATAACACCGAACCAATGCGGATTTTCTGCCGGAGTGGGTACTACCGACGCAATACACTCTGTAAGGATACTGATGGATAAATACAAAGCACTGAAAAAAGACCTTCATCTAATTTTCATTGACCTTGAAAAAGCCTTTGACCGGATTCCTCGCAAACTCATATGGCAAGCACTCAGGTCTCAATTAATACCAGAGCAATACATCGGTATCATACAGGATATGTATAGAAACATTACAACCCGAGTGATCTCCCCAGCTGGCACAAGTAGCAGTTTTGAAGTAAATGTTGGAGTTCACCAAGGATCTGCCTTGAGCCCCTTGATCTTTAACATTGTGATGGACTACGTCACCAAAGATCTTCAAAAACCGGCACCTTGGACACTATTATATGCAGATGATGTAGTCTTAATCGAGGAATCATTGCCGCGAATTCAAACTGACCTCGAATCATGGCGAGCAGCTCTAGAAAGCAGGGGTCTACGCGTGAGCCGACAAAAAACTGAATACCTACACTGCAATTTCTCCGGTAATATTCACAACCAAATTCCACCCACACTTGAAGGAACCCCTCTAAATAAGGTAGAGGAATTCAAATACCTCGGATCAATACTTAACTCTACGGCAGGTATAGAGAGAGATATAGAGAATCGGATAAAAACAGGATGGCACAAATGGAGGACACTGTCTGGAGTTCTCTGCGACGCAAAAATGCCCATTAAAACGAAAGGAAAGGTATACAAAAGAGCAGTACGGCCAGCTTTACTCTACGGTTCCGAGTGTTGGGGAGTTCGAAAGTGCGACGAACAGAAAATGCATGTTACGGAAATGAAGATGTTACGCTGGGCCGGGGGTGTGACCAAACTCGACAAAGTTAGAAATGAACACATCCGAGGGAGCTTTAAGGTAGTTGAAATCCAACAAAAAATGCAAGAGAGCCGCCTACGTTGGTATGGTCACGTAATGCGCCGGAACGAGGACCACGTGACCAGACAAGTTATGGCCATTACCGAAGGCAAAAGAGGTAGAGGACGCCCACCGACCACCTGGGCAGGAACCATACAGAAGGATCTGCTGACGATGGGTTTAACGCCAGAGATGACACAAGACCGCCTTAACTGGCGCAAAAGTATCAGGAGGGCTGACCCCAAATAGGGAAATAGCCAGGAGATTGATGATGATAAGTTTCAATGATAAATATTCCTGAATAACCAACAGCTACTGTAAGATAATAAAACCCACATGTATTGTAAAATAATAAAAACATTTTAAACAATATTAACTTTTTATTTGTTAAATAATAGAAAAAATTGTTTTCTTATCGGTCACCACGCTCAAAAAGTGTAACTTGAATTAATATCAAAGAAAAAGAAATACTGCATGAATAAAATAAATAAATAATTATAATTGCATAAGTTGATACAAAATGATATGCAATAGCTTTACCGCGGCAGTCCCCGAGTGCCACACGTATTTTTTTTTTTAGGAAACATTGCGCGACCCATTCAGCAATATTTGACACGCTCGAGTATTTCCAAGTAATGATTTTGTTTTTACATTGAAAAAGTCTGTAGTCGCTTCCCCCGCAAAAAGAGAAGATTACATAACCTTCCTACCAACTAATCTATCGATTTAAATACGTCCAGACGACGCTCGAGTTATTACAAATTTAGTATCATGGTCTCCCCTACTATGTTCATACCATCGTGAACTGAACTGTCCAATTATCCATTTATAAACCCTATTGCAACGTCATACGGTCGAGCGATGGTCAGTAAGAGCTTGTATTTGTTGGTACATCTATAACAATACGATCTGACCATCTCAGGTCGTTCTGCGCAATTTCACTTATGTAACTCGTATCATTTTATGGTTCCCATAAAAAGAGGTAACTGTCAGATGGTCGAAGCGATAACGGTTAGCCTTTGAAGAAGCTATCTTTATAGCACAAATCACTGGGCGCTGTAAAGCAATAACGTATGTATGTACAACATTATACCACGGTTATCTTATTTCCCCGTATATATGAAGTTAAGGTCATGTCGGCCATTTCGTACTAAGTAAGTTCGCATGTCTCAAGTACTGGGGCCTTACCAAAACGTCTTAACGCTATTCAGTTTAAGTTCAGTTTAGGCTGAGAAGGCTTAGTATAAATTTTTACTTGTCATACTCATATTTGACATTAACTTTTCGACCGCGTTAGCGTATCGAGGGGTCAAAGTATGAAAGTTGCCGGATGATTTAAATAAACGGCGAACATAATTTGAACACATGATACGCTAACGCGATCGAGAAGTAACTGTAGTATTATTTTATACTAGGCCTTGTGTTGTACGGAAGCGACTCAGTTTAGGTCGTCAACTGAATCGCGTTAAGACGTCATGAGTCGCGTCGGCGGCTGTTTCTCGCTATAATAGTATTACTTATATTAAAAGCTCAGTGGTAATTTCACGAGAGCGTTGGTGGTCCAGCGGTAAGACCGTGCGACTTTCAATCCAGAGGTCGCGGGTTCAAATCCTGACGGCTCGTACCAATGAGTTTTTCGGGCCTTACGAAATATCATTTGATATTTACCAATCGCTTTTCGGTGAAGGAAAACATCGTGAGGAAACCGGACTAATCCCAATAAGGCCTAGTTTACCTTTCCTAGTAAGGAAGGTCAAAATCAAAATCAAAATAAAAAATGGCAGTCGCTTTCGTAAAACTAGTGCCTGCGCCAAATCTTGGGATTAGTTCCCAAAACGGACCCCATACATGAGCCAAGGCATAAGCCGGGAAAATAGTAGTAAGAAGTAGTGGCAGCATGGCATGGCTACTTTAATAACAAATAAAATAAAAATATATATATATAATTTGATTTCTTTCAAACAAAATGTTGTATCTTCCTTATAAGTAATAACTGTTCTAAGCAACACCCGAAGCAATTGCAATCCACTAAACCAGTTCATTAAAAACAAATAAAATTTACCAACAGCAATAACAAGCAACAAATTGCGACGTCAATATGTAACAGACATCGAAAGTGAATGCACTATTGCATATCTTTACTATTCCAACGTCTTTATTTTATCTTATTACTCATATAACGTAACTGACCCAATTTCGTAATGATGTGCTGAAAGATGCTATTTTTGGTGCTTTTGGTGATTGTTTTTTATCGGCTAATGATGGATGATATAAGATGGATGGCAAGTGCACGTGCCCCAGATATATAGGAAATAGACCGGACGAATGCAACTGTTTTGCAAGCTAACGTTGTACGTTTACTAATCGATTCTACGCGCGAATTCGAATCGATAGTCTTTTGTCTTGGGTCGGTATCGACTCACGGGCTGTCCATGCATACTGCTCACGCCGCCGTTAGTATTTTAGGTATATAATTTTGTATTATTATATTAGCGTTTTAGCGTTTGTGCGGAGGTGAGGGGGGCCGAGCGTCAAATATCTTTTGCGGGGTGTTCAAAATCAAAACGGTTTGTACTCGATTTTTGTATGAGACATAAGTCTGTCACTCTGTCCTAAGATCTGTCTTAAGAACTATTATATAATCTGTGATGATGCAGCTTTTCTAATCCTTCTGTTTTCAGCCCTAATTGGAAAGCTTTATAGTTAAATCTAAATAATATATTAATTACTATTTAAAATGAGGTAGGTATTTACCATGTATATTTGTTTTTGTGAGCTCCAGATGCTATGATGCTTCTAATAGTGCCAAAATATCGGGAGCTCACAAAAATAAATTGTAATTATAAAATCCAAATGGGTTTTCATCGGTAAATGTATTGTTTTACCTGTCTGAGTAGATCGTTTTGTTCCCAATAAAGTTTCTATGTAGTTCATTCTCTCTGCAGCTCACTGTACGTACTATCTCTTATCGCAAAGTTTAAATACCTAAGTGATTCATGAGTTGTCATTCATGCTAAGCTTCATTAAATCAATTTGCAGCTTTGATTGTAAATAATAAAATTATTTCGTATTTCTAATAAACTTTTTAGATTAGCCGGTGAGATTAGGTAAAATTAAATATTAAGGAATCAAAATGTATATTATTGTTATATGTCTGTGGCGCGTGTTATCTTGAAAACGAGAGTGGTCTGTACTGTGTGTAATTTAGGCATCACCGTTTTAGCAGCGCCCGAGGCGGTAGGCGGTGCAACCATCATACATCTATTTATAATAATACTCGTATAAGTAGTTAGGTATTTAGTCGCCGTGAACTGTGGCTTTGCAGTTACGTACCACAGGAAAATAGCATATTTTGGATGCAACATTTGTACAGCTATGACACTTTGTTTACAACTATATCATGGCACTAGAAATAAGGATCTACCGAGTCCTAGCAAAATTTAGGCCTTCAACCCTAAGGGGTCCAGGGCAGGGGGTAAATTTATAATTTTTAAGAAAAAAAAACCGACTTCATTTGGTTCCCGGTAAAAGTGAAATTTTAAATTTGTTTGAGTTAGCCAGTTTACTTCACAAATATCCAATACACCGCACGTGTAAGATTGAAAATTGAGGAGCTTTCTTAATGTCCCAGGGCTTCCATCATTACATGCGAAGTATAATCAAACGGAACTCTCTTGTATAATAAAACAAACAAAATAACAATGTGTTAAATTGGATGACAGACTGTAAATTATCGAGCAGTTTCAATATGCCATCCCTGATTATCAACATCAGGTACACTCCAGCAAAATGATAGCCACAGTAAGAAAATGCCTAAGCTAATTATGAACACCCTCTAATCACAATGAACGTGCCGTTCAAATTTGAGGAGTTCTCTGAATTCTTCAAGAACTCCATCATCAGAATAGAAATCAAATCAAAAAGATGAATGTCACAACTAGGATAATAAGTAGAGCTAGGTTTATTGACCAGTTCCACTTTGCCATCCCTGGTCTTCATCAAAATGTTGGCTCCCCCAAAACAATGTTTTAGTTACTTAAGGAAAACCTCAAATCAGAATGCATGTGCCGTTAAAATTTGAGGAGTTCCCTCAATCCCTCATGAATTCCATCATCAAAATAGAACTATAATCAAATAGGACTATCCTGAAGGTATTTCTTTACAAAGAAAAGATGAATGTCTCAAATCGGATGATAGAGCTGGAAATTACCAAGCAGTTCCACTTTGTCATCCCTGGTCTTCATCATCAGGTCCACTCCACCAAATTGATGATGTTCGTAAAGAAATGCTCGAGTGTCTTAAGAAACTACCGAAATCATCATGCATGTGCCTTTCAAATTTGAGGAGTTCCCTCAGTTCCTCATGGATCCCATCATCAGAAATTGATTTTGAAAAAAACGGGACAAACCTGGAACCATCTATTTTCAGACAAAAAAATATTTTATTAAATCGGATGATAGTCATGGGAATTACCAAGCAGTTCCACTTTGCCATCCCTGGTCTCCATTATCAGATCCACTCCACCAAATTGATGATTTTCGTAAAGAAATGATCGAGTTTCTTAAGAAATCACCCAAATCAGCATGCATGTGCCTTTCAAATTTGAGGAGTTCCCTGAGTTCCTCATGGATCCCATCATCAGAAATCGATTTTGAAAAAAACGGGACCAATCTGGAACCATCTACTTTCAGAAAACAAAAAAAAAATTTAAATCGGTTCAGTAATGACGGAGTTCTGAGGTAACATACATTAGAAAAAAAAAAAAATTCAGACGAATTGAGAACCTCCTCCTTTAGAAATATTGAAGTCGGTTGAAAAAATGCACATTTTCAAACTAGGCAGGTGAGTTATCATTTTCCATTTAATTTAGTGCGCCGAATTGAATGATACCAATTATCCATTATATGATCAATATTTTGCGAGTAACGAATGGTTTTTGTTGAAAAAAATTAATAATACGCTATGTGCCATTCAGGCATATGTTTAATGCTTATCATCATAATCAAATTACCGTCGAGTATGTAAACTACTACCGATTAAGGTGCACTATGTATTCCTTGTATGCCCCATTTCATAACATTTCATAAAATTTCGTCAGACACTCAATATAATAAAATCCGTTACGGCTTGCATTGGCTGCAATTAAATTATCCAACCCCATTGTCAATCAATCAAAATATAATAACAGAACGTAATCTGGAAGACAGGAAATCCATTTCAGGAACATATTGCGCTGCATGCCGCATGACATCGATCCAATACAAAACGTGATGGGACCTCACGCGTTCAGACAATTTGGTTGCATTTCGAGAGCTGTGGTCACATTACGTCATAATACTGTGATGACGCCTGATGACACAAGATGACCGTGGTAATAGATAATTACGACCGTTGACAGGTGGAGCAGTAAAGATGATTCTGAAGTCGTTTTGAAATTTACCGACATTTTTTTAATCGGGGAATATCTGTTGCTGGCAATCAGCCAGCTTACCGAATAGGTTTTGTGACCCAATAAATAGGTTTTGGACGGCTAAAAACCCTTGGGTGTTACACCGGTTCGCTTTGAGGCGAAATTTCGGGAACGTGACAACCTCCGATACCCTGCCAGCGTTGCCTTTTTATAGGCCCTTCTTTATGGGCTGCTTACCAACCGTCTCCGATGGTGGATTAGGCTAGACGACTAAAAAAATCTATTTAGTCCGTCGTTTAGATTATTAAAAAATATTGTGTAGTACTCGTATTTTTCCTTTTGTTCGTCTAATCAAAAATGACGATAATAAATTCAAATTTCGCGTAACGTCACTATTAGGTACAATTCTTACCTACCTAGTAGTGACGTCACAAGCTCCCACCCCGGAACTTTGATGCTCTTTATCATCGTCAATTTTAGTTTAATTGAAAAACGAAAAAATACGTGTCTAATCATTTTAGATAATCTAACTGACGGACTAATTAGAATGATAGTTTTTCAACCTAGTCCTCAACCCTATTTCTGTGGCTGTCTTAGCTCCCGAACGATGAACAAATTAGAGTGCATTTATTAAATTTAACTAACACTTTTCTTTATCGGATCGGGATGGTTCTGACCTACGTTTCACGGCAATAACAGCACCCCAAATGTGAATCACAGCTGCAGCACCATTTTTGGGTAGGTATTTATGTTCAGTAGTATAGTTTTGTTAGTCTACTGCTGCTTTTACCTACTTGTTTTTAAAACATTGTTTTATTTACTTCGACCATTTTATATCACGCAAAAACTCTTCCCCATTGCAACAAAGCATCAACAAAGTAAACAAGAACAACGATTAGCAAGCATTTCCTCGCTCCCACGACTTGCGTGTAGCATTCGCGTGCTGTGGACCTTTACAACACTGTTTGGTCACTAAAGAGCATAAGTAGTGGTTCTCAGGAGCATTAAAGTATTGTGAACATTTATAACACTGTTTGGTCACTGAAGAGCTTTACAAGCGATTCTCAGGAGCATTAAACTATTGAGGACCTTTATAACACTGTTTAGTCACTGAAGAGCGTTACAAGTGGTTCTCATGCAAAAGCATGTGTGTTTTAGCCCTTTATAACACTGTTTGGTTACAGAAGAGCGTTACAAGTAGTTCTCAGGAGCATTAAACTCATTGTGGCATACTTTACCACAAAATAAAGGTCCACTTTTAAAACCGCGCAAAACTCTAATTTTATATGGGTGGTCAGCCCTAACCCATACATATTTTGAAAAATTCGCGCAGTCTTCTGGCAGAGCTGGCTGGCTAATGCACGGAAAAATAACTAAACCATGAACTATAGCCAAATAAAAAGGTATCGTTCAGATAAATTACTTTTAGACGGAAAAGTGCAGTTCATGTGAATCGATCTGAATGATAATAAAGCATTTCCCGGAAAGACCGATATATTATTTTTATATATTTATTATGAAACAAACAGTCTTACAAAAATATTTTCACAAATTATGATATCACAGATTTTCACTTTCAGTGAGCTCTCATTCGTGTCGTAAACTTTTATTTATAATTGCGCACATCTGCGTAAATGTATTTGATTTGATTAAGTATTGATCACACCGATACTCAATATACGGTGACTACAGGAATCACAGTGACGTACTGTAACCGTGATAGCTGCGTGTTCTTTACAACACTACTAAAAATATGTTTACACATTGTAGTGGATAGAGAATGCAACGGTTAATCGTTTTGGTTAATAACCGAGATTTTACCATATAAAAAACATGAAAGATTCCGACGAACTGACAACCTCCTCCTTTTCTGGAAGGGTGATTGATATAAAATAACCTATTACATTTTATTGCTAGTAATGGATCACAGAGGTAGTCGATTGCAAAAAAAGTAGGTATTGTGTACACAAATAATAGTCATTATATACTCTAAATTTTTCCTTATTTTGTGACTCTACTTACAGCGCGAGACAGAAAAAGGTAGAAATTAAAAACTGGCAACATCGTATTGTCGTGCCTTTCAAATCAATATATTATTATGTAAGAAAACGAGCCGAGACGACGATGTTGCCACTTTTTTCTTCTTAATTCCTACATTTTTCTGTTGCACTGTACTTCCCGCTCAAAAAAACCGCCAAGTTTAAGGACTGACAGTGGCCAAACTCGTTTAAATTGATCGTATATTTACACCACGATATGGTATTCAAACAAGCGAACATCAACAATAGTATGCAGCGCCGCCCACATTTCTCCTGCTATTAGTATTGTTCTGCCTTTGAGAGCGAGCAATCAGCCAGCCACTTTGTAAACACACATGTTGAGGATGTTTGTATTATCTTTTAAGTTTGGGTTATTTAACCCTAATTGATTTGAATGATCTAGGTATTGTATGGAAATCAGGTTGCTCTTTGTTAAGACTAGCTTAAATAGAGCTACCTGATTTAGGTTTTTGCAGATAACATTTTAAAAAAATGTTTAAGATTTCAGTATTTTGCTTCTCATAGATAAAAACTGCTCACACTACTCTTTTTCCTTTTCCGCATCTACTGGCCGAAGACAATAAGGAACGAAGATTTGTGAGGTTCATGCCGATGCGCTGCGGAAGTGGAGATAGGCATACTCTTCAAAGGGGAGTACTGAACAGCGTCTACCGCCTTTGAGTGGAGGCCCTGGCTGGACGGCCTGTACGCACGTGGCAACGGAGCGTGGAGAGCGATTTGCAAACCGTAGGACTGAGCTGCAGCAAAGCCAAGAAGGCTACGTTGTGCGAGGATGTGTTGCGGGGAATGCATTTGATAAGAACCAATAGATTCACTTCATTTACCTATGGTCACTCAACACAAGTGACCCTATTGTTTCTTCAAAACATATCCCACGCATCGCATCCTCGCTCAGATATGATAATGCCGCCGCCTTAAAAACTCCGTTTAGAAATAAATAATTACTTAAATGAGTGTCACCTAGAAGTGTCAGACCTACTTGAAAGAGCTCCAGTGTGGCTCCAGTCCATTTACTTTCCATTTCCGTATAATGTTCGTAAATACCATACCTATATGTCGTATATGATTAACCACACATACTTTCCTAATTGCTAAGAGGCTCCTTATAAAATTAACGGCCACTTCAGCTTTAATAGCAACCATAGTATAGTTGACGTAACCGAAGCTCTATAGCAGCTTTTATTAGTTTTTGTGCCTCTTTAAAGGTTTAAGGGCCAACTATTGACGGACTAATCAGCCATATTGAAAAGTTACCATTGTGCTTACATTGAGTTCTACGTAACCGCAGTCGATAGCGACTGCACGATTCGATAGTGTTTGCATCCGGCTTCCACCGATTTGTGATTGAAATATCGCGGTATCGGTTAAAAACCGAGTTTATCCCATACAAAGAATAACCGATTGCATCCTTATATTTGTGGGCCGGCTTACCGTCAGTCGTCCTCTAGGTATAACTGTCCTGAGTAAGCACCTAGCACGTTGCTTGCTTTAACAACTAAATTAGTACCTAATTGCCGACTACATAACATGATTAGGCACAGCAATAGCTCGTCTATTACCCCTTAAGCTAAACTTAACACTTTCAAGTCACTCACATACGATGGCAGATGCAATAAAACAGTTATGTGAACCATGTAATATGTGGAGTCACTTGATCTAATGAGATTATGACATGCAAGATAATGATAGTATTTGTCATCTGCTCGTTATCGCTATTAGGAACACATTATTGCGTAGAGTAGCGGAAAATGAAGCCTTCAATTGCCTGTGGATGTGTGACAAGTGTAAATAATATGTCAAACCGAATGTTTTGAGAATTGGCCTTTTAAAAGTCTTGCATTTAAACGAAGTAGGTATGGAGATTTTTATAACGAAAATTTTTAAATATAATTGATTCAATTAATTACATGTGCCATTAGAAGACTTTAAGGACCTAGTTACTTAATTTCTAAACGCCAATGTGGGTATCGTAAAATAGTAAAATTAATTTATCTAAGATTTGGTTGTCGAATATGACCTGAACTACTGATGTATATAAGTGTACAAAAGGTGTTTAAGAGCGTAATCAGTGTATGATACTGATAAGGAAAAAATAGAAAAAAACCCCCCGCAAAAATATGTATGCGGCAGGGCCGGCAGGTCGTCACAGGCTTACAAAGCCGCTTAAGTTTTTTCCTACCTATTTTTTTCTAATACTGATGAAGCCACGGATTACCATAAATTGGGATACATTTTACAAGCTTTGTACGCTAAATCTAATGTGTGTACTATCTACATCTATCGAAAGTTTCATAAAATCACCAATTACATTTTGATAACACGGTTTAGTATCAATTAAAACAGCGTAAATCTCAACTACATTACAAGCCTTAAACACGACATTTATCATCCGAAAATTAGTCTCATCTTATCCGCTTTGCATAACATCCGCTAGTTTGGAGAAATTATCGCGTATCATCTCCAATTTAAGCCAATTTGAACCTTAACCACAAGGAAATAAAGATATACAAGTGAAATGAAAAGTGCCAAATGAAATGTGAGGTAACCGACGCCATTGTAGTTTTTTTTCTTCTCACGATGAGGGAGATAAAGTTTATTGTTACGATTTGCGGTTTTTGTCACTATCTGGAGGAAGACAGGTCAATGGAAGGCTTGTGGATAAAGTTTGATAAAAAAACTGACAGTGACAGTGGTGGAAAGTCGTATTCGTTGGGTTTAATGATATGTGACAGGTATTTAAGGAATGATATTGTGCGAGTCGCGTACATTATTCGATGTAAAATGCCGTTTAGCAATTAAACATTGATACAAAGCTCTATTCATCGGATGCAAGCATTTGAACGTTATTCGAATTTAACAATGTAAGAAGCTGTCTGTAGAAATCCGCGCAAAATTCAAAATTGGAATGTTAAAGGGCTGACCGGCCTATAGTTTTTTTTTAAATTACGGCTTGACAGGGTATAAACGAATTATACTTATTTACTAGTCGACGTTCCATATAAAAAAAAATACTTTAAATCTAGATCGGGTCCAAAGCGTAGGTTATAATAATGGCACTCCATGCATTACACTTTCTTCGTGGTCACTTTCCTATAAAAATAAGCGCCATAACTTCCACTTTTCATTGTCTGTTTTTTCATTGGCTAATTTACCATTTATAACTGAAATAAAAACATGCAAGAGGAGCACTTAACTAACTTACTTAATCGTGTATGTTCAAATTTTTTTCTTTTTAGTACAGTCAACAGCATCTTGACACACACTTTTATTGTCACAATCACAACAATAAGGAGAACCTGACCCTTTTAACTACTTCTGCTGCTGACTGTACCTAGTTTTTACCAAAATATTCTACAAACATCTTTAACCTTTTGGCCGTGACCTGTTACTTCAAAAATGTAAATACTTAACACTTAGTTATTACGAGTATTTTGGTAGAAATCGCAAGTGTTCGTAGGCAGTTTTCATTTCCAGTTGTCATTGTACGGCTATTGTATGCAAAGTGTAATAAGAGTGAAATGCTGCTTTTTGCTCACCGATGCCAGGGAAATTATTATTGTATAGCATACTTACATGCCATTACAGTTTTTATAGAGATCATCGTTAGTTTTGTTTATGTTGATATGATTGTGTTGGCGGGAATTGCATAATGGAGGGACCAGAAGTGATGAGAACTATCGTAGGTCAACAATTTCATCGGCAAGAGACCGACGACGGATTATGTCATTAAGCGACGCATGTCTCGAAAAAAGGCCTGTACTTTTTTTACAGCTTTACGTTTTTTACTTTTACGTGGTATCCCATTTGGTCCACGTCTGTGCCACAAGGGCATAAATGTGGCGCACATACCGAAAGTCCGAGTCGCAAACCAGTCGCCAGTCTAAAGTGAGGCCGATCCAAGATAGTACCAGCTGTGATCAGGTGGTTTAGAGGTGAGCTGAAAGCAGGTTCAAACCCTGCTCTGATAATAAAATGATAAATGATTCAATTTGAGGTTTACAGTTGCATACCTAGGCAAATTATAAGAAACAGATTACGAGACCAACAATACGTCTACTTACCTCAAGAATGGCGTGTTGCTAAATAGGCCCCAAAACTAGCTTAAAACTAAGTGGCTACTTTTACTTCTCACTTTGGTAAGAGATTTAAGTTTACCATTGCGAAAACAAGTTTCACTTAATATGTCTGGTGCATCGATCATATCTTGACAACTATTTTTTGACGGTAGCAAATCAGTTTACTGATTGATGGTATGCAGACTAGCCCGAGGGCCAGCAAAGAAACCGGTATAACTTGGGGGTACCTATTTTCCTTTATACAATAAAATAATAAATATTGTAGAACACTCTTACACAAATCGACCTAGTCCCACAGTAAGCTCAAGAAGGCTTGTGTTGTGGGTACTAGACGACGATATATATCTATTATCTATAAATCAGAAATTCGTGATAAACACACAAATAAATGCCCTGACCAGGGTTCGAACCCGGGACCTCCTGCTTCGTAGGCCATCAGTGTTCCTTAACTTCATAATAAACAATTTTAAACAGAAAACTCCCGTGAGTATTAGACATATTAATATACTTATATCGGGTTACTCACATCTATGCGCGTGTGCTTCTCACTCATGATTATGGGACGCGGACCATTCCGAAACATGTCATTTTCAACTTTATAAACGTGAGTGACCCCGGTATAAGTGTATTAATATGTCCCAATAAACAAGTCTAACTGCTGTGTAAAGGAAAATTGATTAACCAAAACTATACCATTTCCAAATTTATGGCTGCTGGCCCACGGACTATACATATAGACGCTGTAGTCTAAATGATTGTAACTTAAGGTGCACTGTATCAGCATTTATGGACCCATTTTCGTTATGTTAGGAAAAAATTGATAAACTTTCAATGCAGTTCTTCCAAAGAAGCTTTGTTAAGTTATTTACCACCTATTGAATGAAAACTAAAGCCTAGTATTTTCTAAAACATATCTACCAATTAAAATTTGTCGCTGTTGCGATCTATTATTTAAGTAGGTACCAATGTGAAACTATAGTAGATTGTGTTACAAACGATCAAAATGATATATTTCCGGCGAGGGCGTTCATTGAATTCCGAATGAAGCGACGGATTCTACAATAGAATCCCGAACGTAGTGAGGTACTCTATTGTGACAGATACTGCTTTTCTCACCAACTAAGAGGAAATAAACAAAACCTAAAAGAGATTTTAAACAATTTTCATACTGCTCAGAAAAACAGAAAATCTAATTTGACAATCTTTTTCACCGCGCTAACGAACCAACACCAAAAATTTAGTAATATTCTGTATCTTTCCTTTTCATCTAGATCTGATTTAAATATGATCATTATGACATTCCGCTGCGTTATCGATTTCAAGACAATGCCATCTATCATCTATAACATCGATCTGCCCACGTCAGTTCCGGTTGGATTAATACACCAACGAGTACTGTTTGATTTTGAATAGAAAGAAGATAGTGTGGGTTTAGATATAGATATAGTTTTTTCTTTTGTTATGCTTGACTGATATAGTTCAACAAACCAAATTGTGAAGATAGAACGGGTTTATCGCGGATGTAGTTTATTTACCTTAATATACCGACGTTTCGACAGTTTCATGTGTCATGGTCTCGGCTTGGCTGATGAACTTATTACTAGATGTCCTAGAGAACTTATCACTGATGAACTAATTAACTACATTCGCGATAGACCCGTTTTATGTCCATAATAATGTGTATAAAACGCGAAAGTTTAAAGTGTTATATAAGCCAAATTGTGCAGTTGAAAAGAAAACTCTATATCCCTCCTTTTTTCTGGAGGGGCAAAACAAACATAAGATAAAGACAGAAGATTATATATGTATATAAAATAAAAGATTTCGTTAATTAATGATGGCGGGAAGACCTGGATGCCTTTTGTAGCGACTGGCGGAGACATGCACTTAGCCGTGACGGGTGGAGGAAGAGAGGGGAGGCTTTTGCCCAGCAGTGGGACACAAAATAGGCTACTTACATAAAAAAACACGTTGAAATCACAGAGATTGGAATCTCCTAGAAAGTATATAATTACCTGTGACAGGAGATGCAGCTCGTCGATAAATTCCATAAGTAATTAAAAACAATTTGAGCTTCTATGACTAATGCAAGTGCCAGTCAGATTCGCGTCGCGCACGAAGCAAAAAAATCACGTTTTTGTATGGGACCATTTGGGACTTGGGACCCCTCTTAAATGTTTGTTTTATTTTAATTTAATGACTTATATTTCTAGTGAATATACAAATAAATATTCTGTAAATATTTCAAGCGTCTACCTGTTGCCGATATCGAGCAAAAAAAACACGTTTGTTGGATGGGAGCAGACGGTTGTGATATAGTGGCAAATATGTACATCCTATCTAACTATCACGGTTTATGAGATACAGCCGGGTGACAGACGGGTGAACGGACAGCGCAGTTATATTACTAGGATCCCGTTACCCTTGGGGTACGGAAACCTAAAAATGTAACGTTAAGGAATAGGTATCTACTTAACACATACATCATTTGCAAGTCGCTGCTTTCAACGGATAAATATCCCGGACGAGTACGGTGAAAATGACATCTTTTTCTGTGCAAGGACACCTAACTACTTGAATACGTTAACCTCCTTCGCCAGAATAGGCACGATGATTTCTATAGCGTCACCGTATTGTGTATCCGTTAAGGCGGGGCGGAGGCTACTGCGCGCGCGCCGAATTCGGTCTACTTTTATTCTTATTGGAATGCCGGCCGACAGGTTCTACGAAATTTCCTTGAGCGGCGGTATAAGATAACGCCGATAGCGTTCCTGTGTAGGTAATTTTAATTGTAAATCACGTCTAGCTAAAAGTCCTAGAAAGATCATCCTGCCATCATACAATTTTTTTCTAGTATCTTTGCTTACAAGTAGCGGATCACCCGTGCCACGGCCACCCATACAATTCGATTCTCATCGGATTGCCCAATTTAATAGGTTCACTGTCCATCCTACTTTAGGTAAATATTACACTTTAGGTACCTAGTTATTTACCGATTTATTTATAAGTTCTCTGCATGTGAAGTTGGTAATGAATATTGTAAAAAATATGTTCTGCAATGCCATTGAAAAATGTTTACTATCAGTACTATCAGTATCACACACCACAACGTCCTCTAATTGACTTGCGACCATCATCGCAGGTTTAATATTATTCTTAATACCAATACAAAAAAATAAAAATAAAATATCACCCCGCTCTAGATACTTAGACCATCCCCTCTCCAACGTAAACATTATCTCACACTTAGTGCTTTTACACTTTCTCTCCAAACAATCTATTGACACCCGTTTAGTATTACGTTTGGTTATTTCTAATCCGGATCTATTCCAAAAAGGTGTTGCATATCAGCCAGCCTGTTTCACCAGGCTGACACTACGACAATTCTCACGTTTCTAGGAACTTTAATTTGCTGCCCACATATGACGCTGACATTGTCAGAATTGCCAACGTGATGAAACAGGGGCCCGGTATCACTACATTATTGCATATTAGTTGATATGTGGTAGCTTAGTTGGTAAAGCGACGGAAGTTCGAGACTCATGTGACGATGATGGTTTTCTTAATTTCTCAAAATGTAGTGTACATAAAATAGATAATTAGTAAATTCCCCGTTTATCGTTTTATGCGTCACTCTCGCTCGGACTTGTTTGAAATAGAGCGTGTCAGACGATGACAGGTTACGTCTTCTTTTACCTACCTACTTATAGCCGCTTTAAATCGAAACACATTCTTCTGAATAAAAACAACAATAAAAATAAAGTAACAAGCTAACTGTAACAACTTAGGAATCGTGAGTCGACGACGTGAAATCGATTCCGTCTCAATGTCAAGGCGGTGGCTGTTTACTTTATTTCTTTCGTTTGCCGCATGTTAAAAAGGAGAAAATAACAACGTGATGAGACTAATAAAAGAACACTGTTTAAATGAGTACGCACGAATTCCCGTAATGATTAACATGTCCGTATCCTAGTCATTATGTGAAGCACCCTTTTGTAATAATTTTATTACGATACAAATTATAATAATCACAATCAAGCTACAATCAGAGACTTCAAGTCAGTTTTTCCCGCGCGAAACTTTTTTTTAAATCTTATAACTATTGCAACACTAACGACTTCGGATTCTTAAGCGAGGCAAAAAATAATCGATTCTGCTGTAATGTCATTCGGTTATCGGAAAATTTAACTTTTTATCGATAGTTTATAGCGGTATTAAAATACGAATAAATCATGTGACACACACATGTACTTACACATTATATTTATGTTTTGTTTTTGTTTGTTTCAGGTTACAGCTCTGGCTGTGCTCAGCTTAGCGAACGCAAAGAACTCCACCACGAAAGCGAAACCGAAACGACAACTTGATAATATCCGAACGCCGCAAAATCTACAATACTCATTAGTACTTCCTCACTCGAGAGTAGCGTCCTTCCGGTCACTGACAAGCAGCCGAAGAATTTCTCATGGCGTGCCACGTGCTGGAAAACTGCCTCCTTATGCCGTCCAGATGGAACCAGTCGTCCAGTATTCGCAAAAGGACCCTCTTTACGACCCTACCCTTGATAACTTCGACGACGTAGTCAACAAAAATGAACTTTACGCTCAGCCTAAAATTTTAAATGTCCACGACGACCAATCTGAAAATTATGGCCCTCCATTCGGATCGCTCCCGACAGCGCCATTGTACAGCCAAGGAGGTCACCCCCATTATTACGAAGCTCCAGAACCTATTATTGAAATTATCATTAGAGAATCAAATGAATCTTTACCTGAACCGCCACCACAGCCGATACTGAAGAAAAAGAAGGAACCTGTTCAAGTATTTTACGTAAAATATAGCAAGGATCCGCATTCCAAAGACAAAGTTGTATATGAAAAGCCGGTACCTGCGATCACTCCCCCAACTAACCATCAAGATGAGAATGAACATCACGAAGATTACGTTACAGTGACCCCGGAACCATTGTACATTCCTCGCGAGACTACAACTCTGAGAGCTATCATCAAACCTGAATCTGAACAATATCATAGCGAGAGCAGTGTCAAAGTAACGTTTGGAAATGAAGGTCAAGGCCACCATTACAGTGACAGACGTGAGAGTCACGAGCCCCATACTGAAAACCATGAAGAGACCGCTCCAAGACCAGCTATAGCGTATCCTCAACAACAGCATAACCATCCGCCACTAGAGCGTTCAGCTACTCCAAAACCTCAGTTTCATGAGTCTGCTATAAGACCACAAAGCCATCAGGGTCCTACTCCTCAAACATACCGTCCGACCCAAAATGCGCAGAGCCGTATCCAATTTCAACCACCTAACATCCCCAACGAGCAGCAACTCCCACGGCAAGGCCCTTCTGTTTCTCCATTCCGAACACAAACTCTCGTTCCTCGCCCAAACCCATTAGGTCCTTCTCCATCACCAAGCCCTATTGGTTCTTTTGCTAGCAGTGGTCCGGGACCTTTCTTTGCAAACAATGCCCATGCCCAAAATGGACCTATTAATTCCTTCGGTAACGGTCCAAATGTTCCAGGACCTGTTGGCCCTACTTTCCCTCCCACATTTTCACGGCCATCTAACAATCCGCCATCATTCCACTCACGTCAAAACCCACCATTTGCGTCTAGACCACATTTCAATGGTCCTCCAAGAACCGCGTTCCATTCCGGTCCACAGAGACCGTTCCATCAAGGTCCAGCCCAACCATTCTTTGATGAACCAAAGTACTTGCAAGAAAACTATCACACCATAACAACTGAGCAGATCGACCAATCAAAAGATCATTTGGCTCCGAATAGGCAACCCAACTTTAATTTCATCCCCAAACCTAGCCCAAGTCCTACACCTGCCCATTTCCAAGAACATTTGTCGCGTCCTCAGCATATCCCGACAAACCAACAAATACCACAGCAAAGACCGCCTCAACAGTTTGTAGAATCGCACAACAAACCCTCGTTTGCCGTATCTCCAAGCAGATCCCCTTTCTTCAACCTGAAGCCATCGCCTCCGCAAATTGAAGACAATCGCCCTCCTTTCCATCAATTCTCTTCGGTACAAAATCAACCACAGCAGCCACCCTTCAGCTTCCATCAAGGACCTCAGCCGCAGCCTAGGCCTACTCCTCTGGTACCTACTCAGCAAAGCATTCGCAACCAGCATTCCTTCCCAGGACCTTCTCCCATCCCTCACACACAGTTCCTTCCGCAACCGTCATCCCCTCCTCTATTCAATTTCCACGCTCAACCATCTCCCACACCAGAACTACAAAATCAGTTCCATCAGAACTCGCCTTCTGAGAGACCTCATTTTGCACAACAGCAGGGTCCAAGTGAAAGGCCATTCTTGGGTGGTCAGTCTAGTTTCCATAACCAGGCAAATCTTCAACACCAGCAGAACGTTGGTCAATTTGTTCCAAATGGTGGGGAATTGGTAGCTGCTATACCAAAATATGAGCAACATATTACAGTGTCAGGACCTACAACTGACTACAGTAGTCTGAGCGGAACCAATCAACCCACGCCTGCAGCCAGCCATAACGCGGAACAACAATATCAAGAACAGCAGCAAAGACAACAGCAACTGGAGCACCAGCAACAGCAACAGATTCGACAGCAACAACAACAGTATCAGCAACAACAACAAGAGCAGCAACATCTCCAACAACAAGAGCAGCAACATCTCCAACAACAACAGCAACAATATCAACAACAACATCAGCAACATCAACGTCAACAGCAACAACAACGAGAGCACGAACAGCAACAACAGCAACAATATGATGCTGAGCAAGAACAAGTCAGACAACAGTTAGCTCAAAATGTTAAAAAACAACAAGAGGAAATTCAACGACTTCAATCTCAATTACTGCAAGCTCAGCAACAACAACCACAGCAACAGTATCAACTGACTCAATCTCGTAACAATTACAACCAACAACAATTCGAAAACTCTTCACCTAAGTATCAGTTTTCGAATGAAAGGCCACAACAACCATCATTTTCCTCTAGCACCCCTTCTCCCGCATACTACCAATCAACCGCTAGAACTGTCGAAATCAAGCCCACCACTCAAAAATACGTCTCATCTACATTGAACTCGATAAGCCCTACTCCAGAGGCGAAGAAGGTAGAAAAGAAAAACAAAAAACCTGCCGTAGAACTTCCTGACGAAGTTCCGGATGACCTTCGCCAGCAGTTGCTATCATCGGGTATCTTAGATAACGCTGACATTAGCATATTAGATTATGACAAAGTGGGAGAGACTCCTTTGGAATCCTTGCCTCCAGATCAGTTGGCAAACTTCTTCAGCGCAGGAGGTGGACAACAAATTGCCGCTAGTGAAAATAGACCTATAGTAGTAAAACCTAACGGAGACTACATTCAATCAAGAATTGATAACGAAGAGGAGGACGACCAAGAAATCGCCGCGTCTGAAAATGTACCAAGCTATGTAGCTCCACCACCGACAAAACAAGCTGTGGAAATGAAAGTAGTTCACTTCGATCCTAAAAGTGAGAAGGGCCAGAACATCGCTAAAGAGTATGTCAAAGAAGATGCTACCCAATTAGAGCCCGTGGCTCTGAACGATAAAAAGTATAACAGATATTTGCCACTGAAAGTGAGTGGTAATCAATTTCCTCTGCCCGATATCTTGAAGGGTAGGAAAGTGACATCCGTTGTCGTGTTAGCCCCAGTTGAAACTGAGGCTCTGAACGGTGATCATTCCAGGGCTGAACGCGCAACTAGCACTAGCTTAAAAGGCATTAAGTTCGTCGCTGGTGATAGCCTGCAAGACTTGCTAAAACGACCATCCAAGGAAAATTTCGAGAAATGGCTTGACACAGAAAAGAAGACAGAGGCAGATCTGCAGTCCGTTATTCTACTTGTGCTCGGGTAAGTTATATTTGTTCAATAATATAATTCAGGTTCTATTCATTTTTCAATGTAAATTAATAAGTGGAGACTTGTGGAGACCGAGACATCATGAGTTATCAATAAATTTTCGAGCTTAAAAAAGTTTTTACGTCAAAAAATACCAACTTTTTCCTTAGTTTATAAACGGATCACTAGTATTTTTGTTACAACTTATAGACCTTAAAACAAATAGCAAGCGATATTGAATATAGTTTCTAGTCCATTTCGACTCCAATTAATTGACCTTAATTTTTTTTTGTTCTTATATAGTTTTTATTTTATTTACAGGAATGACACAGCTCCAGAACAAAAGGAAATCTTCATGTATGATATATCATCAGGAAACGTTAACAAGCTCAGTGGTGAACTTTCAAATGCCTTTGTCGAAGCTGCTGAAAACAACTCGCTCAGTAAAGATATCGAAAAACTCGCTATCGAAGGAGAAGGGACTCCTGAGAGTTTTGACAAGGACGAAAACGACAAGATCGCAGAAGGATCAGAAAATGTGCCATTATTAGTAGACCTGTCAGGCCTCAGCCTTGACCAAGAGGACAGCAATCAAGTGTCAATATCATCGGGATATAGTAAAACAAAACTTGGACGATCAATAAGAAGGCATTCATAATAGCGCCGTAAGGCGTGCGACCCTGTAAATAGTGTAGAATAGTATTACTAAATTAAAACTGCGTGATTTCACGTACTTAGTCCATATTTTTTACGAAAGTGATAATCGGGTTGTACAATATAAAATACTTGAAAATAATGCATTTTATTTTCTCGATTTTCTCATGTGATCCCAATAGCTGGAAATGGGGAAGTTGTTAAAATGGTACCTAACAATTAAATAAATTCGTATATTGTTATTTGATATTTCATTTATTTTAACTTAAGGTAAACTAAACAAAACTCTTTTTAAAAACGATTTTGTTACTATGCTGTCTTAGTCTTCTTATACTTATAGTCTAACAAGCCAAGGCTGCAGCAGAATTTTTTATTTTATTTATTTTGCGTCCCTATTTCTTTCAAACCGAAAGAAAGGGACGCATATAATTAAAAAAAAACTACTGCAGCCTTGGCTTGTCAGACTATAATTGAAATACTAAAAACATATTTGGTTACTTAGCCTATGTGAACAAAAAGCTTTATCCGTGCATTTTTTGCAATAGTTTTATCAATAAATAAATAAATAAATACATTTTTCATGAAGGGTGACTTGAAATCCCAAACAAATTTTTTTTTGTCAGATTTGATGAAATGTCTTAAAATATTTTTTTGATTTTTTTAGCCTCAGAAATATATGGTTAAAATATTTCCCTTTCCTCGCGGGCACCTTGTATACCATACCTACACGGTAAACTTAGAAGAACGCTGTTTGTCCATCGGAGCATTATTAACATAACGGATTTTAATTATTATGCTCTGGTTAACCAGCTCTGTCAATAGAAAACTGCGCGATTTTGAAATTGTCTACGGCCGGTCAGCCCTGAAAGGATAAGTATTACATGGAGCGATCCATCGGGTCCGATTAACGGGGGTACCTTCGTCCCTTATCTCTCCCACGACTCCTAGATTTAGATACACGACTTATAGAGGTTCTCTTTAGATGATTATACTGGCCGATGCGACCGATTAGCCCCGACGAATCGCGACGTATAATACTAGCATTATCCCTTATCCTTACAAAATAAAAATTGTTTATTTGTACAACACAGGTAAATAGTACAACATTGGTACAGATCTTACAAATAAAGTTTCTCCATGTCGGGCCGAGAGGCGTACAAATTTGATTTGCAATTGATAACATTAATTACTATTATTTTTTTAATTGCTATTAATTATTATCTAACAATTAATATTCATTTATCGTATAGTAGGCTTTATTGACTAAATATTTAAATAGCTGTTTCTTAAAATCTATCACATTTCCTATGTCTATAATATCCTTAGGGACTTTATTATAAAGTTTTGGGGCCATTCCGAGTATACTCTTCTGAAATAGGGCAGTTTTGGAAGACGTTGAATTTATTTTGTTATGAATTTCGAATTGCTAATAAGTATTGCAAAAGCAACTTAAGAACTAGTTTAACACAAACACACAATAAGAATATACATGCATACAAAGTAAACGGACCAAACACCTAAGTGAACTTAATTACAATTTTAATGGGATATATACAATTTTACGCCAAAAAAGTATATTTCAGCATACAAAAATAGTCAGTTACTACTCCTACTTACTTATTTCGTATTAAGAATAAAATAGAAAGGATTAGTCATTCTAATTATTTTATTAAATCATATGAGTCGATTATGAGAATCGATTACTATATTTACCTGGAATCCGAACGAACGCGAGCGAGTTGTCAAGTTAGCAACACTGATAGTCTGCCAACCAAATGTCAAACATATGGATTATTTATGGTGGTGGGCCTTTGCCGCAGTGTAAAATTTGCTGTTTTTAGTTTTTTCATGACTTTTGACATTATATTTTGCTTCTAAATAATCATGATGGAAGGTTCCTTAAGTAAATGGACGAATGTGATGAAAGGTTGGCAGTATAGGTGGTTCGTTTTGGATGAAAATGCCGGACTCCTCTCCTACTACACGGTAAGTGACGTTTCATTATTATTTTCTCTTCTGCCTATCACACCTTATAACAGTGATAAATACTGCCAGATTTTTCGAGTGATGCGCTCGGGTTATCAGCATATTAATTGGCCATTAGAATAGACGCATCTTGGTATGTTCTCAAGTTAGAATTAAATTAAAACTATACTTGTACTTTAAAAAAGTTTTATTGTTTTTAATGTCTAAAATCATAAAGTATTGTTAGGAAAATGTGCTCATTTATGCGTGTAGATGTGACTCAGGTACTATATATTACTGTTTAGGAACTTTACGAAATGGCATAAAGATATGTAGGTAATTTCTAATTACTACTAGAGAAGACTCTTTCAATTGAATGTATAATATAATATTGCTATAATCCGATAGAGTTGAGATTAACTTGAATTACATCATGTACCTGTGATGTATTTCAAATTAATTAAAAGATTAAATAAACATAAGTACCTATTATAGGAGACATCTTATACCAGTATCTTAATATTACTGTTAAACAGTCTAAATAAGATACTTACAAAACTACAGAAGTACTAAAATAATTCAATATATTAAAACCTGTTTGACAATTAAAATGAATAACATGTTTGGGTATATTGTTATGCAAACTTTTATCCATGAATGTAAGAAGAATGTAATGAAAATCATTATTTATGCCATAGTTCTAGAATCATCTTATTTTAATGTAATTTAACCGGAAAACTATGCAGTTATCCGAGTTTAGTTTCTCTTGAAACGGATCTTATAACAAACATCAGTTCAGTTATTCTGATTTTGTCACTCCATTCCCATTTAATTCCGTAGTGCCTTTCTTGACGTAACTCTCTCTAAAAAAGTTTAAAAACATATAGTAAACAAATATGACGTTAGGGAAGTATAGCAGCGGCATGCCCATAGATGCTGGGCAGCTCGGGAGGAATACTTGACTGCTGTACACAAGCATGAATGTGAATTGGATCTGAAAAAAAGTTTGTTTTAGTCTTATTAGAATTGCCTTCTGTTACTGCAATTATTATTAATTAAAATTAAACACTTTAAAATGAATTCATTGCAATTATTAACATCACCTTACGTTTCAAGCTCTATACAGCACTTGATATCTATGGTTGAATAAAGGCGAAATGTATGGTGATGGTATTATTAATGCGATTAATTAATTTGAAAGTGTTTGTCTTATAAGAATTATTTTAATGTACTAACATTATGGCATTGTTCAATTTCCGGGTTTTCCCTTGCAATCATTATGTTTATCAAACTATTTGTCCAAAAGTGACTTGCTCTACTTGTTTTGATTAACTGTCATAACAATTATTTTCCGCAATATAATGGTGGCCCAATGACAATGTTATCAAAGCCAAAAGGCATCTTGTATGGGTTAGGACAAATGATCATTATGACAAACAGTTTAGGGAACTTGGATAAAAAACTTTAGGATTTCTAACATCGCAACTTACCATCTGCAAAATAGTGAGCCACTTCTTATATTTGATGAGAGTGGCTTTGAGAGCTGGGCCTCCCTCCGCCGACAGCAGGTAGTAGAGGTACATTATGACGTGAACTCCGTTGTTGATCATTGGCGAGAAGGAGGTTATGCCACCTGTTAACAACATTTGTGTGTTTAGTTAAAATAGCTGCATTTTGCAGCGCTGGCTACCTTTGGCTAGCACAATACAATACAATACAATAACTCTTTATTGCACCTCAAAACAACAAAAATAACACAAACTGGTATAGATTACACATGAAAAAGAGGCAAACAACAGGCGGCAGGTAGCACCATGTTGAGTTGGGTTCATTTTGTGGCGAAGACTTGTTTGTTTAAATTTTGTTTAATAATCTGCCGTATTGTTGTAACTACTATCAAACAACTTAAACATGCAACCTAAATGGTCGCACACTGTGCGGTTTCAGAGGAATTTTGCCAAGGTTTTCGTGAAAGATACTGCAGTATGGGATTCTTCAAAAAATGAGTGTACCTATAAGATTTTAATGGATCGGCAACACGCATGTGACAAGCACAGGGGTGCTTGTTTGCCACCGACGTGGTTTATAAATATATAGGTACCATGATCAAATATTATCTATTTTTATTTGTAAAATTCTACGTGCGGTCCTTGATAAGAAAGTAGTGTTCATCATTAACTGGATAAATATTTAAGAACTTGACCGTAAAGCATAAAAAAAGGAAAAAAATGTCCATGCGGATTCATAGGAATTTGATTTCGCTACCACTTCGCTTTTCAACGTTGGGTACCACCTTGATAACGTTGGTTTTTTAAAAATAAGAATCGAATTGAATAGCGCCACCACCGGCACACTTGGATTTTTGCACGTCTATATATACTGTAACTGCTGACCATCCGGCAGGCTGTTGGCTTGTTTGCCACTGACGTGGTATAACAAAAATGGGCATCTGGAAATTTTGGAAACTATTCTAGATCTAGACATGTGGCATCACAAAATTCCGCAAAATTATGGAACAGTTGGTGCTAATATTACACAAACCATTTTGGGCAGTTTCCAACCTCACTAGTAACTGCCAGAAGCCTGCATGAAAATTCAAAATTCCTGTAATTCGTTACTCTTGCAAAATTGGAGTGATAGAGATAAATAGTTTTACCGTATATTCTAGCAATATTGGAATGACAGACAGTAATAGAAATATGGATCTTGTAGGTACGTTTGAAACCAGACAAGCCTTACCTTGTACTATTCATGTCTGTTCGTCATTAACCAACCGTAATTAGTACATGCCTCTGATATCATACGCACACGTAATCCTTGCTAATTATAACATGCATATTCTGTTGGTGCCTCTCTAATTCCAGAGGAATCTTACAGATCGATCCACAAAAGCTAGCGCGGAATGTCTATGAAATAAATTACAGTTTCATACATTTTCCGCGCCAGCTTTCGTGAATATATTCTGTGCCTAGCTTGTCTAGTGTAGTGTATCCGTTTCAAGCTATTTAAATGTCTTAGTCTTAACAATATAATATGTTTACGATACTCACAAATCCAAACTCCAACAACAAAAGTGGAATATGATTCATGTATAAGGAGCAACACATACGTAGGTACCTAGGCTAGGCATTTTCAGCAAAAAGTGTAGGTAGGATTTAGGGTTTTTTTATATAACCAGAATCACGACCGATCACGAGTAAGTATCTACTATTGATTTAAAAAAAAAGAGGGTCCCTTTTTTGGTCAGGTTCGTAACGCATTTTTTAATACATTTTGTATGGGCCGTTACGAACTGGACTCATTTTTATTGTATGGAAGAATACTAAAAACCATAATAAAATAAATATTTAAGGGGGCTCCCATTTTGGCGTTTTCAAATATAATGGTACGGAACCCTTCGTGCGTTAGTCCGACTCGCACTTGGCCGGTTTTCTCTTTATAATTATCTCGGAGACCAAGCCCAACTTAGGTTTCAGTCCCTCACTTAGCCCATGACTAGTTATGATTGCAAGTATATTCAGTTCATACATTTCAAGGTCTAAGTTCGGGAGAACTAAGCGAGACGCGGGACTAGAGGCTTTGGCAACTACACGACTTTCGACGACGTTCGAAGTCATGGGCGGAAGCGAGTTCAACATAAATTATGTCCGCCTCAATAGGTATTAGTAATAAGTATTTTTACGATCTCTCGCTGACATGGTAATTTATCTACATTACGAGTATAACTTGAATTGAGTAATTTTACTTTGTAATAGTGGAAATTCTAGAAACTTGCTTACTTTGTAGTTACAAAGATTTTTTCCATATTTCAAAGTTTTCTATACATTGTAATGATCATTTAGCATTGTCATGTACTAATAATACGTTATCAACTTATCAGATAAGATAAAATCTAAACATTGCCAAGATAAATATACCAATTTTTTTTTGTCCAATTTAAATCTTGTCAATATAACTATTTGCATGAAACTACGACGATAAACCCTTTTTGATCTGTATGCATATTCGTCTGGGATTCTCTCAAGTAATGGATCTTAGTAATTTATCATTGTTTCGAAGTTTCGCTGTTTTCTCTCTTTAAGTATTGTTTAGAACTGTCAGCTTCTTCGTGGAGCCGCTAATTTGTTTATCACCAATGTAGAAATTTTTAAACAACGTTGAGGTTAAAATTGATCTCACTGTTCACACTGTGCACAGTCAAAGTCAAATTTGTAGTCTTATCTAAGTCAAAAACGTCTCGTTCTCGGCCTATCAACGAATGTCCCGTAACCATGGCCACATAAGCAATTAATTAAGTAAGCAAAATAATACAGGCTGTTTTACCCATATTATGTGCAGAAATTTGACTTTGCGACCAACTTGGGAGTTTGTGAAGAAAAACATAGCTATTGTATATTAAAATTTTGAATGTTTATGGCAAGATACCGATGTTTTATATGAGACAGCATTTTTGGCACTGGTATGGTAGCTTCTTACCTAATAGGTACCTAAAAGTGGTTCAGTATATCAGACTTAGGTATTTCCTGCGCCCACTATGTGTTACGGGGTAAAAAAAACCTGTGAATTCATTTCCACATCAATTTACTCCAGTCCAGACGTCATAATTCTAAAAAATCCCCATCACAAAGGAAAGCCTGCCTAATATGTACCCCGTGTTTCAATTTATGCTTATAAATTATGAACATCCCTAAGCTTTAAAAGCTCCATCGGGTAATTGGGTAACAGGCCTATCTCATTTTCGAAGGGTTTTATTTTGTAACAAGCTTTCTGATCCTTTGTTACGTATATGTCGTTGTATACATGTGGGTAATATTTTTGTGTATATTTGTCTTAGGAGACGTTTAGACTTTCAACCTAGTTTCCGCCAGGGTTCAATAAAAAAAATCCTTTTCTATAAAATGACAAGATTATTTGGCAGCTTAACATAGAAACTGATAGTTTTTAACTAATCACATGACATACTTTGTCTTTCTTTCTGTTTTGCATTTCTTAATCTCTCAGCTACTGCACAAAGCTATCCCCAAAGGCTTAAAAGTAGGTCCGCAATTAAGACCCCTTTGTCCTCAGCCTGGCTTTTTGTGGCTGAATGGATTTATTCTTAGTACCAATCTCCGCAGAAAGGTCGCGGGAAGGTGTCTAGGAAATCGGGCAAACGAAATCTACATAGGGAAATCTTACATTTGACTATGCGACATTTTGTGGGGTTTCCGCAAGACATAATGTAGGTATTTGAAATCATTGAACCCCGGTCCCAATTAAACCATTACACGTCTACGAGCCATTTTATTTATTTATTTAAACTTTATTGCACAGTAATGACAAGTACAAATGGCGGACTTAATGCCGCAAGGCATTCTCTACCAGTCAACCAATGGGCTAAACAGAAAGATTATTTGGTGCAGGGTCATAATAAAATGTGAAAGCTATGATGACAAATTAATGTATATTTCAATAATAAACATACATACATTATAGTGTACGGCGTTCAGGGGTTATAATGATAACACAAGAGTCGAGTGAATACTGAATACTGAATATATTGGTAGAAAAGCGCTGGTCTTATATACTAAAGTTTTAACAAGCTTAATCGAGTGGAAGTTATGGCAATGGTCATAAAACCATTGTATAGTAAATTACAATAAGTCAAGGTTTATGGCATCGTTAACTTAATGTTCTATAAAGTAGTAAAATACATATATGGGAGATCAGCTGCATCAAGTATCAGCTGATCAGCTGTGTATGAACTGTGACCACACTACAGCTTTCCCGTTTTTTTTTTGAGACAAAAAATATACATTTATTATTATTTTTTGGCTTAAGTGAACTTATATCTATGGTATACATATTTGTTCTTAAAATTCTATTTGGAATATAATAAAAATCTTAATGCTATCTGGATATACAATTCGCTTACATTCTAACATTACATGTCCCTTATATGGTTATGAAATACATTGTTGCATTAACATCTGTTTACTTTTATTGAAACTGTTAATATGATATTTGTTTGTTAGGCATTATTGATTAATTTTCTGTGTCATGGAGATAGTGGTTCCTTATATGGATGGTGGTATGCGATGGGATGGGTTTGTTTAGGTTTCTTGTTACTTTATGATGTTTGATGTTTTGTTGATGCATAGTAGAGTTTTGTCCTATTTTTATGCACAATGTATTCTTTACCTAAAACTAATATTTTTACGTTTGTACCCTGATCTTCAATAACCGTATATGGTCCCTTATACACTGGGTCCATTTTATCTCGGTCTTCCTTTTTGACTAATACTAAATCTCCTATCCTATATGTTATTGGATTCGTATTTAAATCATAACTTTGTTTTCTAAATAATTTTGTCTTAATTAAATTATTTCTAGCATCTTCTTGAGATTTCTGTAATCTATACTTAAATTCTATTGGATATGAATCAAAATTATACATTGGATCTACTTGATTTACAATGTTACTTGGTATACGACATAATTTACCGAATACTAATTCATACGGTGTATATTTAGTTGCTGAATGCACTGTCGTATTATAGGAAAAACACCAATATTGTAACCAATCTGACCACTGGTGAGCCTGGTTGTCTGTTTGTATTCTTAAAAATGCTCCTAAAGCTTTATGTGAATTTTCCAAGGAACCAAGGCTTTCGTGGTGGTACGCGGTTGATTGCAATTGTTTTATACCTAAAATGTTACAAATGTCGCGCATAGTTGATGAAATGAATTCACTTCCCCTATCTGTTCCTATTTCTTTGGGGATACCGTATCGTAATATAAAATTATCAACCAAAGCTCTCGCGACTGTGTCTGTCTCCTTATTTGGAAGTGGATATGCCTCTACATACTTTGTGAGCTCGCACTGTAACGTAAGTATATAGCAATATCCATTTGTATCTTTAGTTAGGGGTCCGCATAAGTCTAGGTATACTTTATCGAATGACGATGTTGCCGTGCTAGTAATACATAGTGGTTGTTTAACATGTTTATGGAATTTTTGTTTTTGACATTTATCACATTTTTTTACGAATTTCTTAATGTCGTTATCCATTCCGGGCCAGTAGTAGTACCGCTTTACGTTATTGGTCATTCTTCGAATTCCTGCGTGACCGCTAGTGGGTAATAAATGAAAGTCGTTTAATATGACACGTTGGTCATCTTTGTTTGTTATCTTTGTGACACCTTCAATAATACATAATCGGGGTCCGGACCCAGTATTGTGTGTATGCATGTATTGAGCTAGCTCCTGTATGATAAATGCGGTGTCATCATTATATAGTATGCATACCTCTTTTATTTGTTGTGCCTTGCAAAATGCACCTAATTCTCTCGCGAAGAAAGCTCGTTTCGTACGCGATGGAGTAATAGGCTTGACACACAGTGTCGCCAAGGATGGCGAGTATATGATTTCATTATTTTTACTCATGACGCGATCTGATTGTTTTAATATTTTGTAGTAGTCGCGTTTATCGAAACTTAATTCCGGTAAATCCTGTGGTTTTTTGAGGAGTTCTACTATGTCTGGTTGCGCAGGCCAGTCACCGTTGGAATCCTTGTCTTGTAAATTATTATTGTTTTCTTGCACTTCCATGCGTTTCCTCTGTGCTCTAGTCATTACTGATATCACTTGCTTTGTCATGTTCTTTAATTCTTCACTGGATATTTCAATCCTAGATAACGCGTCTGCAGCTACGTTATCTTTTCCTTTCAAATATTCTACAGTAAAATCGTATTCTTCTAGGCACAATCGGAACTTGATGAGTCGACTCGAGGGATTGTTCATTTTGAACAAATAAATGAGTGGGCGGTGATCGGTGATAATTTTAAATTTTCGTCCATATAAGTATGGTCTAAAATGTTTCACTGCATATACTATTGCTAGTAGTTCTTTTTCTGTCGTGGGATAGTTTTTCTCTGCTTTGTTTAGAGGTCTGCTTGCATATGCTACTGGCAATCCATTTTTATTTGATAAGACACATCCTAAAGCTATGCCCGATGCGTCTGTGTGTATCGTGAACGTGTTGTCATTTGAGAAATCTGGATATTGTAGTAATGGTGGGGTACTGATGGCTTTTTTTAATTTTTTAAATGCGTCGTCGCATTGTTCTGTCCAATTAAATTCTACATTTTTCTTTAATAAATTGTTTAGTGGTTGTGTTATTTCGGAGAATTTCCTAATAAATCTCCTATAGTAATTTACAAAAGCTACAAAACGTCTGACCTCGTCTGAGTTTTTTGGTACTGGATAGTTTTGAACTATTGAAATCTTTTTTGGATCGGGTTTTATCCCTTCAGAGGTTACTACATGTCCTAGATACAAAATTTCTTTTTGCAAAAAATTACATTTTAGGGGGTTTAGTTTAAAATTTACTTGTCTTAATCTCTCAAAAATATCTGTTAAGTTTTTATTATGTTGTTGCAAGTTTCGACCCATGACAATGATGTCATCTAAATAAACTATACATTGCACGTTGTTTAGGCCTGACATGGCTATGGTCATTGCTCTGCTAAAAGCATTTGGTGAATTTTTTAATCCCATAGGGAGGCGTTTCATCTGATAGTGTTTATCTGCTATAAACGCAGTATATTTCCTGCTCTCGGGATCAAGTTTTATTTGATAATAACCCTGGTTTAAATCTAAAGTGCTAAAATACATAGCACCGGTTAAAGAATCTAAGATTTCCGTGATGTTGGGTAAAGGAAATTTATCGTTTTCTATTACCTCATTTACTTTCCTGTAATCTATTACCAATCTCCATTTTTTATCTCCATTTGAGTCTGGTTTCTTGGGAACGAGTAGTAACGGACTTGCCCATTCGGACCGCGACTCTTCTATGATGTCATTTTCCAACATTTGTTTTATTTGTCTATTTATTTCTGATTTTTGTGACTGAGGTAATCGGTAGGGTTTAGTATATACGGGTGATACGTTGGGTTTTAAATGTATTTTTTGTTCATATAGGTTTGTAGTATTTAACACGTCACCCGGCAGTTGAAAAATGTCGGCGTACTTTGCGCAAATGCTGGCAATGGAGTTGCTTTCTTCATTGTTTAGGTTGTTGACTTTTAAAAGAGAATAAAGTAATTTTACTCGGTCTGCGTTATTTTTACTTTTCTCATATGTGAAACAATTATAATCACGCAATGGTTTTATTTCTGGTGTAATATTATTTAAAGTTACATCTTCTTCACGTGTGTTTAATATTTTAACAGTTATCTTTCCGTTCTTGCTATGCGTTAAGGTATTGGCTAAAAAAATTCCTTCCCCAATTTCGCTTGATAATACGACGTAATCCCCTGTATAATTTGTGGGTAATCTTATAATAGATTCACTTCTTGCGGGTAATTGTATTTGATTTGAACTAATGGTTCTGTTATTGTCATTTTGTAATGTCAATGGTATTGTAATTAATTCGTTGTTATTGTTTAAAGTGATTTCTCCTTTTTCGTAATTTATTACACATTTGTATTTTATCAGAAAATCTTGTCCAATTATTCCGTCGATCTGTAATGGTAATTTTTGAAATACATGGAATTCATGCTCAAATGATTGGTGTTCACTCTGCAAGTGTAGAGTAATTGTATTGTATGACGTTATTTTCCCTCCGACTCCGTTGATATGAGTCATCTTTGGTATCATATGTCCGCGAGATATTAGTGCCGCTTCATTCGTTATTGCGCTTAGACTCGCGCCTGTGTCAATAAGCCATTTGTGCGTTGTACCTTTTATCGCAAATTGAACTGAATTCATATGGCTATAAGTTAGGATATAGTTGTTATTCACGAAAAAATTTTAACAGCTGAGGCGAGTTCTTTTCATCTGGTGTATTTTGTATCGCCGTATTAACTTGATGTCGTCCGCTAGGTATATTTTGACGTGGACGTTGGTAATTTGTATATGTACGCGTATTATAGTTTTTCGCGGTTCGTATAGGTCGAGTGTTTCTCATCGGGGTGTGCACCCTTGGTGGTTTATTTGACGTGTTACCGCTAGTAGGGCGTGTTCGCTGTGGGTATTTACCTACTGGTTTATTATTGTAATTAGACCGGTATTGTCTGTGGTTATTATATCCTTTGTTCCGGAAGTACAAAACTTGCTCCGGAGCGGGCGTAGATGATATGGACACCTCTTGGTCCTTTGCACCTTGTATGGCATCTTTTAGCGAGGTGTATCCTCGTGAAGCTATAATTGTACTTAGTTTGTCATTTCGCAGGCCTTCCGCGAATTTATTTATTGCCATTTTCTCATTCAACGATTGTAAGACCGTATATGCCTCTGGTTTCCCATTGGCTTGTGTCACTGTGAGGTTTACAAATAAATCCTCTAACTCTTGTCCGTATCGCTCGATTGACCTATTCCCCTGTTTTGCCGTAAATAGCTTGGTTTGTATTGCAGTTGCTGATTTTATCGGTAAAAGACGGAGTTTCATTTCACCAACTAACTCGCTTACACTGGTATGTTTGTCTGATATTCTAAGTTTAGCACTTTGTGTTAATCGAGTCTTAATAATGAAATTCACTAATAATTGTGAATCTGAGTCTTTTATCATCGTAGAGTACAACTCTATGGCGTCTATAAGTTGTCTAGTGACGGCCTCTGTACCGTCCATAGCTGGTAGCAATGCTACTGCTGTTTTCAGGTTGAAGCTGTCATTCGACGTCATTGTGACCTGATCTTTGTTGTCTTGCTCGTATTGAGTTATAATTTTACTGTAAATTTCTTCTATTTTTAGGAAATATGACTGGATTAACTCACTGTCCTGTATAGAAATTTCTGATTTTTCTATTTTAGAACTATGTAGCTGTATATATTCTTTGTACTGATTATACAATAGTTTTACTTGCTGGAGTTTACCTTGACCATTAGCCTCTTTTCGGCGTTTTGGTCCTAATTTTCTAATATCTTCTTGTAGTGATTTTAATTGGTCATATGTCTGTTGAATATTGGTCATAATATTTTTATGAATTTAGATGGTACGGAAATATTTACATTGCTTACAAAAATAATTGAAATCAGTTCAACACAGTTATGCTTAAATTGTACCTCTTAACATCATATGGTGGTTGTTGGACACTGGGGGTGGTAGTAGCGACGGCTCTGGTGCTGGTGACACGCTGTAGGTGCTGGGTAGTGGCGGTGGGTTCCTGAGGCTCTTCCTAGACGCTCTGCTCTGCCTTGTTGGTATTGCGCATTATCGTGGCTACTGCTTGTCGCTCAATTTTCCTTGTTAGACACTTATCCATATGGTGTATGCAAAAATGATGCATACAATTACCAACACAGCTGTTGTCGTTTTTGGTGCACTGGCTTCCCATTTGACGGGTTTGCGTTCGCTGGTGCTGCGGGGCTGGCTGGCTGGCTGACTGGCTGGCTGGCTGGCTGGCTGGCTGGCTGGCTGGCTGGCTGGGCGGCGTCTAAGCTGGGGCTGTCTCGAGCAGCCCGACTGGCAGGGTCGCCATATAGTGTACGGCGTTCAGGGGTTATAATGATAACACAAGAGTCGAGTGAATACTGAATACTGAATATATTGGTAGAAAAGCGCTGGTCTTATATACTAAAGTTTTAACAAGCTTAATCGAGTGGAAGTTATGGCAATGGTCATAAAACCATTGTATAGTAAATTACAATAAGTCAAGGTTTATGGCATCGTTAACTTAATGTTCTATAAAGTAGTAAAATACATATATGGGAGATCAGCTGCATCAAGTATCAGCTGATCAGCTGTGTATGAACTGTGACCACACTACAACATATTTCAATACGAATACACATACATACAAATTTTTCGCTACAAAGCGGAAAAATCGGAAAATGCATCTTATCGGCTACGGCGTAGCGCTACGTCAAATCCTTAGCGGTGAATGAGTACAGAAATTTTAATTGAAGAGTTCCCTATTTCCCGTGGATCTATCTCATCATCAAAACCAAAATCTAACGGGACTATATCGGAGGTATATGTTTTCTAAAAAAAGTGATTCTTAAAATCGATTATATAGTAACCTTTTTTTCTAATAGACTGTCCGGCAATTGACTATAGTCACATCTGATGGAAAGTGAAGACAGAGTCTGAGATGGAGCTCACCATTCAGTAATAGCCTATTCAGTGGTGACTAAACGGGAACTGACTAGTAATCAGGTAACAAATATACAAAAGAAGTAGGTAGAATTAAGACGTCCTCTTTTCTTAAAGTCGGATGAGAGTCTTCCGTCATGATATCAATAAGGTATTATTTTCCCTTAAAGTCCTCTACAGACACAGTAACATATATAAAAAGGGCATATAAATCAGCATAACGTTATGTATACTACTAAAATTTACCAGGTATTTAGATTTTCGCTTGCGAAAAATCCCAGAAGCTTATGAGGATAGATGTAAATACCACAATATTGTCCCACTCAGTACTCGGCGAACTATAACTGACATGATGTTCCTTCATGATATCCTCAGCGGGCATCTAGAGTGCGTAGGATTACTCTCACAATTAGGGCTCCGCGCTCCCTCTCGCCGTACTCGTAACACCGCGCTATTTCAAATTCCCTGTCACCGTACCAATTATGGCCAAAATTCTGTCCTGAGTAGAATTTCACGTACCTACGACAAATTATTCCAAAACATTGACCTCTTTTCCACCTCCAGACGTGCTTTCAAATCACAGATTGCAAAGCAACTTACCTGGTAGTGTCGCACAAACACACACACACACACACACACACACACACACACACACACACACATATGTACAAATGTAAATAAAATAATAGGTTTGCTTGTTTACTTATTTATAAGGTTTTGTCGCTCATACTTTTTGTTTATTTTCCAGTTAACTGTTACAATTGCTACTTTCTTTTTCCTATTACCTTATTCTTTAGATTTTTTTTTCATATTTAAATATCTTGCACAGCTCAAGTCACAAGTCTATCCCCAGATGATATTTTTGTATAAATTCTAGGGAGTTCTGTTATTGGCTATGCTTATAAGTATATATGTTTATTGTATGTCATTCACTGTAAACGCTGTTGAACTTCTTAAATAAAAAAAATAAAAAAATACTGAGTTCGCGGTCCGTATTGCTTTGTGTATAGGCTGGCATTTCGCTAATGGATTGGTTAATGCTATACAAACAAATAAAAATGGTGTAGGTTTTTTGCCTGTATGTTGTTCTCCTCTTAACTTTCGCATTTCTTTACCAATTTTATGAGATTTTGTATTAGGTTCGTTAATTAAAGAATGTGGTTTACAGCTTCGAACTCGAACATTCAAAATCAGGCCAAAACAGTACCTAAAAGATCACCATGGTGAGGTGGTCAAAAATCGGCCAAATATGACAACATGATTTTTGAACGAGCCCGTTCAGGGCCATTCGCCAGTTAATTTAGGTTAATTTAGGGCTAGGGACACAAATTGAAGCGGTAGTCTCGTGACCATCTAACTCTACTATCGAGAAGTGTTCCTCCTTCTCCGCAATCGGTTACTCGATGTTGATTATCGTGCCTCTGCCGACGACGTAGTCTAGCAAGCATTAGTCTCCATGAAACTCGGTCGAATGCGGTGATGTTGGTGTGAAATTGTGTTAGTCAGTTATCGGCGCAGTTTTGGGTCAAATGTCATCGTCCATATCGACTATTACCGGCCTATTACCGGAGCGTCAGATATACGTAGACGTATCAGGTATACTGTGAAGTGCGTACGAACCCCTATCTGTTTTTTTACAATATTTTAACGCATAAGAAAGCAAGTCATTTTACTGGTCACTAGTTTTCAACTATTTGAAGAGCATTGAAATTGTCGAGTAGTTTAGCTAATTCAGGTTAAAGGAATGCAGGAGGACGCTCGTTCGATCCCAGCCCTGGGCACTAGAGGCCTTGGTCACTTTGTCTGTAGTATATGCCATTTCTTTCAATTTATATATAGCTAATTGATTAGAATCCTTATTCAAGATCCAGATTTAGAGGCTTTATTCGAACAACAAATTTGACAGAAGAGGATATCCACATCATATCCTCTACGTTTGACAAATGGACAAATGCGCGAAAATTCGCATCCATGGCTCAGTTTCAGCACGTCAAAATCTGCACTCCTGGTATCTTAAAGCTGTTCATTGGAGAGAATAAGAATTACGTAAGAAGAAAAAATATGAAATTAATGGAACTTACAGAGTTCTGGGTTTAATATAGTATGGTTATTTGTTTAATGTAACATTGGCGCCGTATTTGTTTGGGAAAATAGCACAGTTTGTGAAACCCCGTGGTAGATAATTAGTTGGCATTGGCAGCTTACGTCACCGCCCCAAATTGTCGTACGAAACCCATTTCGTTCGGAAGAAGCTATTTTATAAGCCATTACATGTCGCGTGCAACGTTGGTCTTGTGACCTCACGCGATTACGACGGGTTTACACGTTAGAAGATAATGTGATGTTGGGAAATAATCATACAAATGCTTGTTGGTAGTCCCAGACACCAATGGAGTGAAGAAGCCCCTAAAACCCTGACTGTTCTTTGGATGTCTAAACGTATTCGTCATCATCATCATGCTGCTGAACATAGGCTTCTCACAGATAATGCCATATCGGTCGGTCATGCGCTGCCCGAATCCAAAGGGTTCCAGCGGGCTCTCCCAGGTTATCAGTCTGTCTTGTCTGTCAGGTTATCAGACTGGCGTGGTCGCCAGTCAAGAACTCGCTGGCCCCACCGGCCATTAGTTCTCCGGGCAATATGTCCAGCCCACTGGTCACTTCAGTTTGGCGATTCTTTGAGCTACGTCGGTGACCTCTTCAAGGGTCCTAGTGTTCTTCGTCCAAGCGTATTAGTAATTCGAATTTGGGGACAAATCTAAGGAGCTCTTCGTTAGAACATGATGCCCATCAGTTTGATTATTTTTCAGATATTTAAACAATTTTCATCCAAACAAACGCTCTATTAGTATCCGCTTGCTACAAATATTTTTGATTCGCCGCCACCACTCTTGACTGCTCTGGCTATGCATCATGCAATATATAAAGATTGTAACATTGGCCCTTTAAAAACGTCTTCAATCTGTTGACAGTTATACCTTTTTTTTATGGGAGAGAATTCATCATGGATATTTCTGCATCGCAGGGACAGTACAAAGTACAAAAGCTATGTCGAACTCTCACTGACCAAACCCCCCCCCCCCCGTTGGTTTTCTTCGACGCAGTCAGGGCGGCCCTGAGGCCTCCAGTGGAACGCACCACTGCCGCTCTTGCGTCACGCCTCTATGGAACCTTTTGTTTTGGACGATAGCAGTCCCTAACTGCTATCCCCATCTGCGACCCAAAGAGCTCCTTCTTGTCGCCTTTTATAACAGGTAGGAGATACCGTAGGCGTTGCTACTTAGAAAACAGTTCATTGAATACAGTGTCAATTTCCGATAGGGCCCAGCAGGCGAGCACTTTCCCGGTACTTTTATATAACAAAACCGGTAACAAATAGGGAGTATGCTTTTTGATTAAGAACTCAATTCTAGTGGTGCTCACTAGTTTAGTTCGATCAAATATTTAAGAACCCCGTGAAAATTCTCCAAATTGAATTACCCTTTTAAAATACATTTGCAAAGCTCACCACATACTAATTCACTAACTCGAGTCTCGCTTCATGCCAGCTGTAAGAACTCTATTTAAATTAATGGTAAATGTTGATTACGAGTGCTGGGGAGAGTGGGGAGAGGCTTTTGACGAGGCGTCTCTCGGAGTTGCGAAGAGCTGAAATCAGCTGGAAAAATATTGACTTGATTCGATATTGACGAGTAATGCACTCTCAGTGCATCGCAACTTTACCATAAATCGTAGAGGCGAGATAATTATACCAAATCAATATTTGTAATTAGTTTTCTTTGAATTGCCTTGAATGGAGTACTGGGTACGGTTTCTTCCGTTAATCAAAGGTTTTTAGGAAAAGATCGCTCTTCACTTTTTATTCTGTGCTCTTTTATATTAATGAGAAATAATAAATATTTTTTTTTGTTTCTAACAGCGAAATCTCTGTCACCATGCTACGCCTTACACAATTGAAAAATTCCCTCTGTCCGAATGATCTCTCTATCAGATCAGAACCAAAATCTATCCTTTCAGGTATCTCCTTTCGAACAAAAACTGTTCAGTTCACTAGTCGTTTATAAAACAATTGAGAAAATCTTTTTTTTTAAACAGTTGAAAATCAATTGAGAATGTAATACACGGACACGGCTCCCTGAGCAAAGGGAGGAAATCTTATTGAGAGGAGAAAGCACAAACGTCATGCCGATCGGATCTGTGCTCTCAACCTGTAATTCTACACCCTTATAAAAAAAGCATAAGCATTAACCATTCCCTAATACAGAAAATCCGATGACAAAATTACAGATAACACTCATGCATTTTTAGTCACTATGGGCGACATGTTTCGGACATCCTATGATGCCATTATCAATGCTTTTCTCAGTTTCAGAATGAGGAGTCTAACGATTATTTCATTGAACTAATTAAATTGTTCTACACCAAATAAAACAAAATCACAAAACAAATGCAAAATACCTACCAGTGCACAGGTAGTTACCGAAAATACCTACTGCTTAGAGTTATTTATTGTTCATGTATTGATAAAGGACCTCTAAAATATAAATTTGCCTTATCGCAATGGAATAAGGTCCAAAATAGTCTACACGTCAAAGTCCACCATACATAACCATATTTGCGACGCTAAACGCTGGGCGTACCCACTTTAGGCAAATATTTGTATACAAGAGGCAAGTTTCACTCAGGGCTGTAGTGGTGGGAAATACTAACTAGTTTGGTACGCGGTTCCATAAATACTAGCTGTGTAGAGATGTTTCAATTTAGTTTTATTGTATTAAAATAAGGATCAAAATTGTGTACAAGTTGACGTAGCCGCGGTATACTAAACAGACCAAGACTGCCCTATTTACCCAGCTAAATGGTGGTAAGTAAAAGGTAACAATTTTTCGCTTGATGATGCATTTCTAAATTACTCTTTATGGCATTCGCGCCTGAACTAAGTTTCTGAAGTTATCATAATCAAATTCCTACATTCCTGACTAGATGTTTTCTATAAAAAAAAACTATCTTGTTTATTTGTTTATTATGATGATTGACTTGTGATGATTGACGACTTGATAGTGCTTTATGAGCGATAATATCATATTGATTGCTCCAAATAAGAATATCCATCGTACTGATTACATTATGCGTCTAATTTTAATATAAATCCAACAATCGTTTTAATTCGACTACTCCAAGTTTTTAAGACAAGTAACAGGTATTTACTACGCTAGTAAATACTCTAAGTACCAGTACATACTCTAACGAGTACCAAAGCTTAATCAGGGCATAAATTCACCGGAATCGTTTAACAGTCAACTCGGAGTTATAGCGGCAGTAATAAAAGCAGTCACTGAATTTCACTGAAACGCCACCATTAATTTAACACTAGTAAAATGGCGCCTTTTCAAACGATATTGAGCCAGAGATTGCATGTTACACCTGACTGAAGTTCCGTTTTCTCCTTTTGAGGTACGGAACCCTAAAACAATAAAATGAATATTTAAGGGGCCTTAAAACAAACGTGTTTTTTTTCTTGCCGTTTTTATAGATAATGGTACAGAACCCTTCGTGCGCTAGTCCGACTCGTTCTTGGTCGGTTTTTTCAGCCATCTCAACGAAAACTTTTTTAAATCGCTAACATGCTTTTGACACCGCTGAAGCAAGCGTCCCTTTGCCCCGACGTCTGCCATCAGCGATATGCTAAACCACTCACCTCCAACATATTTTACTGCTGCCCAAATAATAATCAGCGTACTACAATGATGGTAGACGTGTAAGAACGACGCCTGTCCGTCCTTCTTCCTCATGAGGAAGAACACCGTCTCGAACAGCTCCAACAGCTTGAGGATGATGGTCCACCAGAGGAAGCGGAGCATCCTCAGTGGTTCAGGGTTGAGGGAGTAGTCGGGGAGCACACAGCCGAAGTGGTAGGTTGTGGTCCAGCCTGAAGTCATTATCTGGAGCAAAATTGTAAAGATTTGTATAGGGTACCCTTCATTAATAAAACCAGAAGGGTATGATTGCCATTTTATCATTGCGTCACTTTCGCACTTACAATTCTTACAAATATGTTCGAACGTGACAGCTGTGGTGATAACCCGACCATATTAGACTAGCAGAAATGCTTTTAATAGATCTTCCTAGCGTTTTCCCGGCTCATGTAGGGAGCCTGTGGTCCGCTTTGGCAACTAATCCAAATATTTGGCGTAGGCACTAGTTTTACGAAAACGACTGCGATATGACCTTCCAAACCAGAAGGTTAACTAGGCCTTGTTCGGATTAGTCCGGTTTCATCACGATGTTTTTCTTCACCGAAAAGCTATTGATAAATAATGATTACCGGGAGATAATAGTACCTACATTACGGTACAAGTGCGAATAGGCGAAAATTCGCAATGAGTCACCATCAGGCGATTCGTTTGCTCGTTTGCCCCCTATAGCATAAAAAAAAGAGTGGCGATAGAATAAATCGGCGATATTTTCGTACAACATTATTACAGTAGGTACATATAGCCGTTTGAATTTTTGACATAGGCACATGAAGTGCTCATTATCGCACTAGTGCGGTAATATAATATAGCACCATATGTACTGTAAAAAAACGTTTTAGCTAGGTACTCCTGAACAGTAACTAGTTTTAAGGTAATCTACCAGCTTTCCCTTTAATGTTACCGAGTAACCGACACTGGAAATACAAATCTAAAATATAGGAAAACTTCGGAATCAGAACAATGTAAATTAGCGAACCTTTGAAGCTCACGCCGTCTTCAGCATTTAATTAATTATCTTTAGGTAATCGTTCGCAATGCATTAAGCGGGCCACTCGACTGTGCTAAAACACGAGATTACTCCCTGCAGACTTCGCATTATGATTTTTCTTCAATAGCAATAAAACCTCAAAAAAGCATTAGTTGCCCAGCGATCTTTCCGACCTTTCTATGACCGTCGCGGTTTCAAACCTTACCAATGAGATTTTCGGAACTTATGTACGAAATATAATTTGATATTTACCAATCGTTTTACAGTGAAGGAATCGTGAGGAAACCGGAATAATCCCAATAAGACCTTGACAGTTTACCCTCTGGATTGGAAGGTTACATGACTTACATGGCAGAAACTAGCGCCTACGCCAAAACTTTGTCAAAAGCCCAGGCTCCCTGAGCCAAGGCATTAGCCGGGAAACGCTTGGAAAATGAAGAGTGCAATAAAACCTCATTACACAGTTTTTATTGTGTGCTGCGCCACTAAGTTGTATCGCACACAATTTCAACCTACAAGAAAAATAACAGGCTGTCTCCTGTAGTTAAAGTAATTATCTTTAGGCAACCGTTTGCAATGTATTATGGGGTCGCTCGACTGTGCTGAAATCAAAAATTGCTCTCAACAGACACCATAGTATGAAGCATTTTCGACTCACGGACACTATACACGAGTACTTTTTCACTTGTAAAATACTTTCCCGTGACCAACAATAGTCCATTGATACTTACACCCTAAAGGTCACTGTTTATCGTTAGAACTCAGTTTCCGTTATTATAGATTTACTTAGGCATGTATTATGTATGTATTTATGTTTGTTGGACGATATCAAACATACCTACAATACAATAAGATCGTCGTAAAATTTGACAGATAGTTAGGGGTCGCGAGCTTACGTTCGGGGTGAATCACTGGTATTCTAGGTTCCACAAGCACATGAGGCACATAACTGGTTTCGCGAAAGCTAATATGTATAATTAAATACCGTAACTCGAGAGTGTTCCATCTAGTGATAACAATCTGTGCCCAAGATGCCATTCGCTAACGCTCAGTAGCGTAGCGTAGTCTCTCTATCAATCTTCCTTATTAGTGCGACAAAGACAGCATTCCGTTCACTACTGATCTTTAGTGATTGCCATCTTGGCTACGCACCCAGAGCAGAATGCGGGCAATAAATTAGACTATTAAAAAAAATGCCGACGCATTTGTTAATATATGCACTATTTATCACAGCGAAACGGACTTAACCTACTCTCAGATGTATGTCAGAGTGAATCACGATTTTCGTAAGGATGTTGAACGGTTAACATAATTCTACACACACGGATCTCGGAAACGGGTTGGTTACATCCGATTGAGTCACTATGACTGATTAAATTAGCGAGTTTTGTTGCGTCGCGTTCGGTCCCTCTGTCTAGATTTCTAGTATTTGTATGTTAATGCTGGCTGATAACGCATACGTTGAATTAAAAGCTAGTTGATGTATTTTGTCAACTTTCACGAATTGTTATAAGGTCAATGTGGCTCATTATAAGAGACTTCCGTCTAATGCTCGCCTGCGTGAAATATAAGCACAGTACGCAGCGCTGCCGACTCGGTCCTTCCAGCAGACTACTCTGAGTTCAATTGCCGCTTGCAATAGACCCTATATGATGGAATTACACACAATGAGGATTACAGCGAATCGATTTTCCGCTAGGGGCGCTAGTGGAACGTGGGTCCTGCGGGAACATTTCAAACGTCACTTTGACATTTGTCTCATACTAACACGGGACCCACGCATGAGTGGCGGCGCCTGGTGAGCGACAATACATTAGCTCCCATTACCGCTTGCAATATACCCTATGATGGAATTAGACACAATGAGGATTACTGCGAGTCGATTTTACGCTAATAGGGGCGCTAGTAGAACGTGGGTCCTGGGGGAACATTTCAAACGTCACTTTGACAATTCTCTAATATTGACACAGGACCCACGCATGAGTGGCGCCGCATAGTGAGCGACAATACGGTAGCTCCCATTGACCTTATGCATCTTCACTATACGCTTCGTTTGACATACAAGGTTCTTAATATTGACTTGTTTCCGCGATTGTTCTTCATTGAAATTAAACGCTTTAGAACGGATTAATCGCGTTTATTAACAACATGACTCTATATTTCGACCCCTTTACAGCACTCCTTGTCACAGGGGATGATGACTGAGATAAAGCGAATTCTCTCCGTCAATCAAAAAAAGTTACTTGTGCCAACTACCTACATACAAAAATATGAAAACGTACCTATTATTAAATTTTCGTGAGTCATACTCATATTAAATTGCAAGCTTAACAACTGTTTGTTTTGACTTTCCGTCAAAACAAACTTAGGTTTGGTTAACATATCTTTGGCGTCGACTGTACAAGATTCTTTGTGCAAGATATTGTTACACAGCTGAAGCGCTTCCTATCTCCGTTTGCAGCGGATGTCAACGGCTGTTTATTTACAAACAAACCATTGTTTCCGTTACTCTGAATAGGCATAGACAATCGATGATGGCTGCAGGCTTCTATTCTTATTAAGGGATATGCACGGGCCAGTTTTGCATTCAAAAGTTTTTGACGTTTATGACGAATTTGCTAAATATTTTTGTTATTATTGTTTCATTTAATCGATCACATTAAAATTGAAAGAGATGCCATATACTCGTACTACAGAAAAACTGACCAAGGCCCCCAGTGCGCAGGGCTGGGATCGAACCAGCGACCTCCTGCTTTCGCGGCAGACGCGATGTGTTTATGTTTTTAGATTTTCACTCAGACACATTGAACGGAATTTATCGCGTATTTTAATTAATTTTCAATGAAAAATACCGATAAAAGAGGTGGCATAAATTATAAGTTGAGTTATTACATCATGTGGGGTATCATTTGAACGGGGTAAACTTGCACATTCTAAAACATTTTTTTTAATTTAACAATGAAAATTTAAAAATAATACTATGGCCGGTTTTTTACTCTTTGTTGTTATAGCGGCAACAGATGAGGTACATCATCTGTGGAAATTTCAACTGATTTATCATTGTTCATGAGATACAACCTGGTGTCCGTCTACAGCGGAGTCTTAGTAATAGGGTCCCGTTTTACTCTTTTGGGTACGAAACCCAAGAACTAGTTGTCACATATAATACAATAAATCTGTTAAAGACATCTAGACATTTTCTCCGTGTGATATCGTTCTGATCCGTCATCCACCTTGTTTATTGATAACGTTTATTGTTATTTATTGATATCCACATTATGAATATATTTACAAACAATGGCCTCAGTTTACTCGTATATCCGACAGGCATAGAATGAGGATTACCGCGAGTCGATTTTCCACTGGGGGCGCTAGTGGAACGTGGGTCCTGCGGGAACATTTCAAACGTCACTTTGACAGTTATCTCATATTGACATCCCCCCCCCCACTTTACGTGAACTGGCAAAGTGACGTTTGAAATGTTCCCGCAGGATCCACGTTCCACTAGCGTGGGGGGGGGGGGGCACTTTATGTGTATGGAGGGTACCCTAAAAATAAATAAAAGTTTTTCGTCTTCGGGGACACAGCTTCTAATTATAGCTGTATAACACGCACAAACTTTAGAAACGAGTAAAATGTCAGAACCCGTCACTTCATGCTTAAAACTTCGAAGTTACCGTAATTTCATTATCTAAATTTGCAGATTCCTCTTCCACCCAAAGTAATTTCGGGATGTTTGACTTTGTAACAAGTTCCCTATAAAAATTTCAGGTTCCTTAGCTTGGGGATGGTAGTTAAGGAAAACGGACGTTATTGTTCAGGTATAAAATGAGTCGCTATCAGATAGGAGCAGCAAAGCCGAAATCTTACTACGGTACTAGACTTTAATCGATTTTTAATTGAGTCTGTAGGAGTGCAAAGTGTTAGTGTGGACTGAAGTTTTATTGGCAATCTTCGTTGTTTGATTTTGTTATAAGTTTGTTCAATTCATTAGATGTTTTGAAATGAGATTCAGAATGTAAATCAAGCGATATCCATCTTTCTTGAAGAATTTTGTTTTAAAATGTTAGGAGTCGCTTATAAATTTTCGCTTCTTCTAGAGATTTCCCGGCTTATGCCACGCCTCAGGGAGCCTGGGGTCCGATTTGGCAACTAATTCCAAGATTTGGAGTAGGCGGCCGACCTGACTTTCCAGCCCAGAGGATAAACTAGGCCTTATTGGGATAAGTCCGGTTTCCTCATGATACACTACACTGAAAAGCGATTGGTAAATATCAAATGATATTTCGTACATAAGTTCCGAAAAACTCATTGGCATGAACCCACAGGATTTGAACCTGCGACCTTCAGATTGAAAGTCGGACGCTCTTACCGCTCGCGCTGGGCCGCTAACGCCTTAAATTTTCGCATGTGAACGTGCGTATTCATAGTAACTTCTACGGCTAAACTCCACAGACTAAGATGTTTCATGATTGCCTAAAGAACTTAACACTAACCAAAAAAATAATAGAATTCTTTAGGATAGGTACCCATACCCTGAATTCCTTCTTCTTGTACGTCTTTAAAATTAGTGCAGTGAAGGAGAAAGGAATTAATACCTCATTCATAGACTGAAAGTATTAACAAAAACATTTTGAATCAAATACAAAAGGTATGACAGAGGCTTCTCCAATTATATAGAAAGTTTTCAATTTCGCAAAGGTTTTTCCAGAACCTTTGCTGTCAATAAGATCCTTACAAAGCCCGACACGGGTGCAGAGATCTTTGTACTGCGAGATATACAGCTTTGTACGCCTGACAATAATATACTTACCTGAAGGACGGAGGAAAGGTCTCAGGAAATTAGATATTGGATATAGGTATGTAGTTACACTAGTACAAGTACACTCGCGTATACCTATTATACGAGGGTCATTATTATTTATTATTTATTTAATATTGATTTACACAGCATTACAGTCTTACAAACTAATACACTGTGAAATTAAATACAGAAACTTAATGTTAATATATAAAAACACTAGACGGCCTTTTATCCATCGCCTCGCAAAATTCCAAGCATTCCTGACACACAGCCGCCCATCGCCATGCAAGCAGGTCACATTCAGGTGCTGATACGAGAAGCGCATTCAGCAGAGTCAGGGCTCTTAAGATCGGCGAGTTTCTATGCGCCATGCTGAAAGTATTTAAATTGGCCCACTTAGAGATCACTTAGGAATCATTTATTTTCTGAAAATTTAACTCCTAAGCAATTTTGTGAGGTATAACTTATTGTAATACAGTTGTCATCAGTATTTTAGGATCTATGGCCGTTTGAAAATTGCAAGTCATGCGTTTTTACAATTTTCAACCAAGAATTTTTTGTAAGTATAACAATTTTATACAACTTTCATAGCGTCCTCTCCTCAGTCAGGTAAAAATCATAAAAGAGCTTAGATCTTGATTTCATAACAAAGGCCACCTCTTGTTAGACGGTTTTAGTAGGTATTAAACATTAAATTGTTTTTTTATGGATGATTATTGAGATGAACCTCTTTTAATAGGCATCCTCTAATGTCAAATTGCATTTATGTGATAAATATTAGAGCATCACAAAAAAGTTGCATATTAGCAAATTCGGACAACTTTAGGCTTCCAAACAACTAGTGAGAAAAAAAAATTCTTTCTAAACACTTTTCCTAAAAAAGCTATATCAATGGACTCCATCCAAAACTCTGAGAACCAAAAATTTACATACAAAAAGTGACCTAGGAAAAATGAGTCTTGAGCTTTTCAGGTTGGTTTAATTGTTCTAAAAATGTATACATATTGACAGAAAGAGTTAAGAAAGGGGATAATATAGTTGCGTCATTAGTACAATTTCTGAGAATCTAAATACTTTCAGCATGACCCTCGTATAAGGCGCCCGATAAAGTGTGATCATACTCGTAGATGATCGTGCTTGATTGGATTACACTAGTGGTTCGTCCCGAACGTGAACTCGCGACCCTTATATCTCGGCAACCCCTTGACCGATTTGTCTCATATTCACACTTGAAAATTATATTAATAATTATCATCTAATGACCTGCCAAATTTCACGACGGTCCGATCAACGATACTCGAGATATCGTCGAACAAACATACATACATGCAAACGACGGAGTGTCCAAGTAGATTAAGATCTAATCTCCATCGTTCGCTGCCAGAAAAATATTCAACTTTATAGATGTCCCTAACTGCCCTGACCTTCCCTTTCCTACCCTGTCCTTAGGTGTCCCTGACAAGACTGAATGAGGGATAATATTGTATCAAATCACTAGACGGTTAGGTTTTTCGCACCCAACCAGTATAACCAAGCACAGAGTTGCTAGCAATGTCAGTACATTTTGTGGCAGAAAATGACATCTCAGATTTGACTTAGTCGCACTTATCCACCATCCATCTGAAAACCAATAGCTAATTTCATTCAAGGGCACTGGACCTAAAATTAACGGACGTATTAACTCAAAATCAGTCGGCTGAAATGATGATAATGATGAAGTCTTTGTCAATGTATAAACAGACGCTCATACATATTTGTGCTCACTCACCATTACATTAGCTTGACTTACTCATTTGTTTCTACCAGACTTAAGGATGCTCATAAGTTAATGTGGGCGTTAAGGGCCGGGCACACTGGCCGTAAATGTTTAATGAGGCTATATGCTTTCAAAGTGCCACATATTTCACACAGAATATGGATATGAGGTACGAGTATCATATCTTACGGGACTTAAGGGAACAGACTTCCGCTTACCTTTCACTTATAAACAAAGTAAAATAATTGGAATAGGAAATGGTATTTGAAAAAAGGAATATGTAGGTGGTGTTCTTTTATCAGAATAAACGAATAAAAAGTAACAACAACAATTGAACATTTTCGATCTGCAGTATCTCTTTTGCTCGAATAATTATGTAAGTGCGATCGGTGACGACGATACAAATTTACGACCTTAAAAGCTGACTGAATGGACTACAATTGAATTATGATTATTAACTTAAATGTTTCTGTTTGGCCCTATAGCTGACTGGTAGGTAATGCCATTTGGCATTAAGTCCGCCATTTGTACAGTTTTCTGTGACTTGTGAAATAAAGAAAATGTCCTTTGGGTTTTAGTCACATCACTTTTGTATGGCGCCATGTTTGAGTTTTGAGAATGATAATCAAATTTGAAATTTAAATGGACTCGGACAAACACTGAATAAACTAGTGTGGTTGTTATTGTTACGATTGACATATCAACCAGTTATTTCAGTCTAGGATAAAAGTAGACTGCGCTCCAATCTAAAGACGGAGCACGAAGTTGCAATAGTTTGTTAATAAACGGTTGTTAACCGAAATCACATCAAAATAAAACCTAATATTATAAATTTACTAAAACGGGGCTTAATCGTGTATAAACTTTGGAAACAAACCTCCGACGTTTCAAGGGCGACATTGCCCCCGTGGTCCCGGAGAAAGACTGGCTGAGGTTGACATCAACATCTTCTAGCTGCGCGGGTTTTACGAACTACCCGCACTTGGTCTTGATTATCAACTTGAACATTTTGCGCACTAGGGATGTGACTCTGTCGACACACTACACTCACGATGTCCGATTTTTGAGCAGGTGATATTCGATTACGCTTACATTTATCAATGACTGGATTCCATGTAGACGAGATTCTAAAACCGTCATCCCGATTGAAATTGGGGTATTTCTTGATTTCAATGGCTTCCCGTACTTTCCTACTATGGAAACGACGATCCGTTGAAAGGATTTTAGGGTTATGCAATTCAATCCAATGGTTTGGTCCAGAATCTAACAAATCAATCGGGATGACGGTTTTAGAATCTCGTCTACATGGAATCCAGTCATTGATAAATGTAAGCGTAATCGAATATCACCTGCTCAAAAATCGGACATCGTGAGTGTAGTGTGTCGACAGAGTCACATCCCTAGTGCGCAAAATGTTCAAGTTGATAATCAAGACCAAGTGCGGGTAGTTCGTAAAACCCGCGCAGCTAGAAGATGTTGATGTCAACCTCAGCCAGTCTTTCTCCGGGACCACGGGGACAATGTCGCCCTTGAAACGTCGGAGGTTTGTTTCCAAAGTTTATACACGATAAAGCCCCGTTTTAGTAAATTTATAATGTGTGAAAATCGTGAAAGTTTAAATAAACCTAATATTGTCTTCTGTTACCGCGATTGTTATTCATTGAAATTAAACACTTTAGAATGGATTAATCGCGTTAATTAACACCATGACCCTACGTTTCGAGCCCTTTACAGCACTCGTTTTCACAGGGTTAAGATGATGACTGAGAGAATGAGAATTCTCCCCGTCAATCAACAAAGTTACTTGTGCAAAGTAACTTTGTTGATTGACGAAAAAATAAAACTTGGTTAGCATTCCCTAGTTGCAAAGTCTACCACGTAAAAATATCCAAGCGCGCAAAAATATCTTAACCCAACCTTATTTGGTTTTACGGTTCCGTACCTTAAAAGGAAAAAACGGAACCCTTATATATTGTACTTATCACTTATCACTTTGTTGTCCGTCCGTCTATGCGCTCATCTGTCTGTGAAGACCCTTTATCTCGGGAACGCAAAGAAATACCAAGTTAGAATTCATACCATACGTAGGTAATGTAGGTATATTGAGGTCTGCGGTATCTTGCAGCTGTTAAAAGTCAACACAATAAAAAGAAAACTCCCGTGAGTATCAGACATATTAAAATTCTCATAGCGGGTTACTCACGTCAATAAAGTCGAAAATAGCTCGACATGTTCCGCTCCCTCCGCGTCGTTGCCTCAGTCGAGAGCTGACCGCGCTGGGGCTCGCAGTGTGCGTAGAGCAGTCGCCGCGGCTACACGCATGACTCATGAATAAGGGACACGGACTGTTCCGAAACATGTCGAGCTATTTTCGACTTCACCCAACTTTTATTGACGTGAGTAACCCGCTATGAGAATTTTAATACAATAAAAAGATACGGCCGTTTATGTCACATCTCCATATATACGTTTGCAAAGGAATCAAAATTTATATAGTATTTCCTAGAATCATGATTATCATGAAATTTGGCAAAAAGCAATATCTTGTTTCATGATAACCATCGGATAACCTCGTTCCGTGTAATTTTTTGTTTAATAAATGTTTTTTATCTTGTAACACAAGTGAAGGAAAACATTTCCTCAAAAAACCTCAAATTTGCCGGGTACTGAGGATTCCACTCTACTTCTCATCATTCTTAAAACTATGTGGTCCTTGAACAGATAACTGCCACTCTGATCCCTCCCAGCCGGAAGAAAAGCTTTTAAGGAATGGTGGGGTAAAAAATCAGCATACGGCTCGCCTGATAGATGATCGATCACCGTAGCCAGCAACTCCAGGAGTCCCACAAGCGCGTTGCTAACCCATTAAACACTTGTGCACTACTTTTTTGAAAAACTGTGTAGTCCTTCGGGAATACCTCGCCATCATTCCACGGCCGGAGCGTCCGCGGGAGAGAAATTCTGAAACCGCACAGCGCGCAGCCATTTAGGTAGCAAGGTGTGCGGATACGACTGTACAAATATCAGTTCTAACACGAACATCACGGTATTTACCAGACCTTTAAGGTAATAACCGAGGTTAATACGTCTACATTATCGTGCCAATAGTCGTGATATAATGTGTTGTTTCTTACTTGCATGTATTTATGACATAATATAGATAATAGTATCGCAGGTTAGAGGGCACTAGTAATGATTATGTTGTGGTATTTGTAGGTATATTTTCCGGGTGACCACCTCAGATGCGACATGCCTTTTCTCCACATTCTGACTATAATTTAAACGTAACCAATTGGGTTACATTCCATATACGTACATAAATAATTTCTGTTTATTTCATGGCAGGCTTAAGTGAGACTGGACCGGCCACATCCATCGCTTGCATCCGGATAGGTGAAGGGAGAAGGGGCTAATATAGCCACCAAATGGATGCCGGAGGGTAGGCGAGCACGTGGCAGGCCCGGAGATGGCGGAATGACTTGAACGCTTACTTTAACAACTGACCTGATCAAACACTACATAGGGAGTCATTGAGATCCCAGCCTTTGCCTAGCATTAGGCTAAGAAGAACACATTTTGTACACGACTGCCTAGGGAGGTTCTGTTTTTCGAGCGTATGAGCGAGGTTTGTAAAAAAAAGTCCACATATGCGAGCAAGAAAACCAGATATAGAGCGGGATAGACCTAATTGCAAGAGCACGCGAAACATGAAAAGGCGATAGTAGGCGGGCGCGTCAAAATACACGGCATAATCAGATAATTGCTGTTTACACATTAACTACAATTTCTGTAGATAAATTTTATCTACAGAAAAATTTTTACAGAAAGATTTTTTTTATCTGATAAAAGCTTTTACCAGATTTAAGAACTAGTTATTACTTAACAATTTAACTAAGAATCATGTTTATAAATTCAAGAGTTTCGACGTTCTAACCAAAAACATCTAAAAAAGGACCTATGTTTGAAAAATAAAAGTATCGAGGCTTTTGTTAAAAATCATGTTTTCACGTTTACCAGTTTGAAGGAAATATGTTGAAGTTTTATGTGTATGAATATCAGATGTCATATCAGATCCTAGTTGTTATCAATATTGAGATCTAGACGTCTGAATGAAAAATCAATCAATCAATCAATTTGGCCACTGTGGCCTATTAAATTGACTTCTTAAATAATAGGCACATACAAACTTTATTCAAGAATAGGTCAAGACCTATTTTAGGGACTGAAGCCAATGCAATCGAAAGTAACGAACGATTCGGTATTTAAAAGTGTCATGCTGTTGTCAGAATCAATGAGGCTATTTCTCTTTCACAAGTTTTAGTCTCTAGACATACCTCATTCATCACTGTGAAAAGCGACATTATTGTTATTAGCCATAAGGTTCTTTCTCATTCTTCCTTCACTAGTTGAACTCAAGTCTTTTCCCAGACACATCCTTTTCTGTACTCGATTGGAAATGAAATGTTCAATGCTATGGATAGTAGTGACCTTATCATTATAAGCTTTAAGGTTATTTTCCTCCACAGTTTGCCCTTAAGTTTCTTTCCAGACATCCTCATTTATCATCAATTTCATAAATAGGACCTTGTTGATGTTAGCGATAAGGTTGTTTTTACTTCCTTCTTGGAGTGCACTTAAGTCTTTTCCCATATACTCTATATCCTTCTAAGATGGATAGATTTACACGTCACGTCATTACTCGAGCGTATACCTGAAATGCGTGCTACGTGATGGATGATGATGATTGTACTACGATACTATCTCTATACGCGAATACATGCGGCTTGTAGTTTATAAGCGCTTCTTAAGATTTATGTTCTATGTGATCTATGTCACAAAACTTGAACGTTTTAACTAAGTTAATTTTCAGGTTAGAACTGGAAAAGTCCTAAACTGAATCGCGCTAGGCGATCGTGGTAACTCCCCTGACCTGTTTGATCATTTAATAGAAGCTTAAACTATATAAATTTACTAAAACGGGACTCAATCGTGTAAAACTCTGAAAACGAACCTCCGACGTCTCAAGGGTGACTTTGCCCCTGTAGTCCCGGAGAAAAACTGACTGAGGTTGACATCAATATCTTCTAGGACCAAAATATCAAGTATCGTATCAACATTGTATAAAGTGTAAAATACCTACGTATTAAAAATGTTTGCTCTCTTTTGTCCTTTCCGACATCACTCTACCGCCTTGACAATAGAGGCTCGTTCATATATTTGTGAGCACCATGGCAGCTCCGATATATCTGATAGCGACTGTACGTACGAAACCAAACGCTACTTTAAAGGTAAGTTACAATTAACCAGACCTCTTGGGTAGAACTTGTCGATATGCAATCTACTCTAATACCTACAGACTACCGTGGACATTGATGAATAAAACATCATATCTGCGTCTCTTTTGCTCTAATAGGCAAGTGCAAGATACTGATAGAGAACAAATTTTCAATTTGTTCCTCAATTTAGTACCGGATGGACACATGGGACCGGAATACGAGATGACCGCGGACAGTTTTACGAGTTTGTGGGACGCAAATTGCCAATATGGTCCCGGGTTGCTTGACATTGATTTTAACGACGCGTTGGGATCTGTAGGTATTACTTGTGAGGAGGGTACGGCTGATGTTAAACGGTCTTAGAGCCTGTATGGACACTTGTATATCCAGAAGTGTCGCCAGCATATTGAGGATCTTTTAAAAACCTATCTACTCTTTCTTGAACATCCGCATAATTGTAATTTCTCCAAAAAGCCTCGTTGTACCGTTTTATAATGGTTCAAAATATACCTAAGATGGACAGATTTTTATTTGGGCTGGAAGGATAATCTTGATGAATTGCCGATAACATCTTGATGATGGCCAGGTAGCCGATGACGATGGAACACTTACCCCCCAAGTGACAATAGCATTAGCAACGATTTGCACCACGTTGTACCACTTTATAATGCTTCGGAGTTCGTAATGCGGTCGGTTCTTCATGAAAGCTGGTACTATGATCTTGATGACGGTCAGGTAGCCGGTGATGATAAAGAGGAGTGGCCATGGTGAGCCCATAAGTGGCCAGTCTATGACGCGAGGATCTAGAAAAAATAAATAAAGGTATAACTTTAATTCCTACTCGAATAAGTACATTTGTGGGTTCCCAGTAGTGAATTGTAAATGACGTCTATGTGCCCCACTCATGAGTTTTGCAATACTATATTCCGCTCTAAAGCCGCAAAATTATGTGACGCGCTCTTAATACTGTACAAATAGGATTGTGTGAGATATTTTTGCGGCCTTCCTAGCGGAAGACACTACGGAATACGAAACCTACCTTACTTCTGAAGATTTATTTGAGATATTTCATTTGCCAAATTTAAATTTACTTGGTAGATTTTTACATGTCGGATTCTCAGAAGTCAGAACTTGAGTCAAAAATGTCTCAAATGTAACCTCATACCTTACTCCACCTTAGGTCTTGGAAAAAAACGCAACTGATACTCGTATACTACATAAGTTAAAAAACAGAATGATCCTTTCTATTCATTAAATGAACTAAACCGATCCGAAAACCACCTAAGATATATAACGAAACACTTTAATGTTCATACGTAACGCAATTATATCATTGTTTCTGCAATCCAACAACATTCACAACGACTGGACAAACGATCCGATCTCGAAACTCATTCAGAACTGATGGATGGTGTCAATCCGTCAGTCTCACGTCAGGTCATCAGGCAGAGATAAGCTATTGTTTTTTAGATTATCGTTTGTCTTGACCATTTTAGTGTAAAAGCTGTTACGATATTTTAAACGCATTGCTGAGATCTGTCGTCTTCTTACTATAGCTTGGGGTCCGCTAAAGCAATTAACCCCAAGGTTTGGCGTAAACGCTAGTTTTACGAAATCTGTCCATCTGTCCCTCCAACCCAGAGCAACTTTTCAACGAAATATCAAATGATATTTCGTACTTAAGTTCCGAAAAACTCATTGCTCTTACTGTTGGGCCACCAACTCTTCTTTCATTTTAGAGATGTCAGTGTCACCTGGGCTTTGGAAGAAAAATCTATGCAAGAATTGGACATAGTGCATTACATTCTCTTTTCTCTCTATCCCGCGTCACAAATGAGAACCCAGAAGGCCTACCATGAACTACTCCGTTCGTCTATTTGCCTCTCTATCGCTCGAATATGCGAGAGCAACAGAAAGGGAAATAGACGAACGAAGTGGCTCGTGGTAGGCCCTCAGAGCGGGTACAGATGGGAATGATTCCCATCTTTACCCGCTTTCTCTAACTCCTTCCATCCTTTATTTCTAACTTTGACTAAGATATAAATATAGCCTCAGATATTGCTAAAGGCATTGATGTTTAAATTATCAGAACAGTTTGAACTTGATGCGATCGGTAACTGACATGTTTTGAGGTTTCATATGAAACAGTACTACCTAATTATAATTGATTACTTACTGTCCAGACGAAACAGTAAACAGAAACGACAATAGTACATTACATACCAAGGCCGTTTAAGTGGGAAATGCCTCGGAGTCCATGTAATTGTCGGCCGAGGCGAAGCCGAGGTCGACTAACATGTGATCCGAGGGTTTCCCATTTACCGGCCGAGGTTTGTATACTATTTTTCAGCCCGACGGAGCCGGCAGGCGGCAATTTAGTTTTGCGTAAAGTGGCGCTAACCGGCCGGAGGACTGAAATAGTACATTACATACCAAGGCCGTTTAAGTGGGAAATGCCTCGGATCCCATGTAATTGTCGGCCGAGGCGAAGCCGAGGTCGACTAACATGTGATCCGAGGCTTTCCCATTTACCGGCCGAGGTTTGTATACTATTTTTCAGCCCGACTAAGCCGGCAGGCGGCAATTTAGTTTTGCGTAAAGTGGCGCTTACCGGCCGGAGGACTGAAAAAAATATAACAATTATGATATTGTTCTCTACGAACAGGAAATCATCCGTTAACCTATTGCACATATAATCTTCTATCGCACTTAATATTTTAGACGTTATATAGCTGTCATTTATTTTCTTCACGCCTAATTCAATCAGAATGGTTTGTAATCGTATTAATGCATCTTATCTCGGATCTGAGTGTAAAAACCGGGCAAGAGCATGTCGGGCGACGCTCAGTGTAGGGTTCCGTAGTTTACCGTCCGTCAATAGGCGAACTTAAAAAGGGTTTTAATGGATAGGTACCATGCTTATAACAATAAAACCCTTAAAAAGGAGTATCTTCGCAGCTATTACGACATATATCTATACGCCCTTTTCATAAAGAAGATACGTTTTCTTGCAAACAATCAAAAATAGCTTTACTGATCAAGTCAAAGAGATTTTTTCTTGAAAGTCTTCATAAAGCTCTATTTTCATGATTTTTAGCATATTTTGACACTGAGCTAAGACGCAGACGGTCAAACGGACAGATAGACATGCCGACACTATTAGGGTTCCTAGTTCACTACGGAACCCTAAAAATTGAATTATTTACAACATTGTAAAGATGTTGCCAAACGGTGAATGGAATTTGCATGAGAATCTAATAGCGCAGAAGTATATCTGTCTAGATTTGTTAATGTAAGTAACAGAGACTAGGTGTTGTTGTATATCTACGATTCTACGATGATGTCAATGATTACCTAATAACCTGAATTACCTAATAGTGAGTCGGCAAAAGTGTATATTTATATTATTTTTGTTATAACATATTTTAAATCTAATTAGTCTCATATTTATAAAAAGGTAATCCAACGAATAAACGAATTCATGGAATTGCATAGAAAACGTTTTGACAAAAAGTTTTATTTTAAAATGTAACTTATAGTTTTACGTTGGTATAATATATATTGTAATGTTTTTTTTTTTTCATATACGTGATACGAGGCTTTTTACTGCAACACCTATACTATACTATACCTTCTTGTGTAGAAGTTAATTTTCTGATTTCTATTTTCTGTGCCTCCGAACAGTTTCAGCTCCGGAAACCGCAAGTGCTTACATTTTGCAAGCCCAAGATGAATCTAGACCTAAAATGTTACTATGTCTTGCAAAACAGAGAAAGGCGTGTCTGTCGGTGTGTTGTGATAAAGTTTTCTAACTCGTTGGTATTCAGCGTGCGACGTTAGAGTCTACATATGTTTTAATGTAGTGTTTGAAAGTAAGACCTGAGCATGATACGGAGTCAAGTACAGTCAGCTGCAGGCATTGGATCTCCATACAAAATTAACGGTGTTTTTTCGTTTTGTTCATTTATTAATTCATTGTTAATGGGGCAATCTAGTAATATGACGTTGTCACCTATACAAAAGATTGAGTTCTAAATAAAGAAAATAGAATATTTTAAAATATTGGGCAAATAGCCCAATATTGTGGGTAAATGGGTGTTTAAAAAACCGGTTCCCATCCAGCAGTCAAGATCCGTTTGTAGAGGTATATACGTTCCAAGATCCGTTGTGTTTGTGTTTGTTGTGTAGATTGTTTGCTTTGACGATCACAATGTAGATTCTTATAGATTGACATTAATGTACTTTATACTGTAATCATATGTTGTGAAATAAAAAAATCTTAATCTATAATTTTGTCGTTTTTTTTTATTAATTACGAGTAAATTACGTCAGATATACAATCAACAACACATTTATGGAAAATCTGCGATATATTTTCGATCTGTAGTGATAAATGATATTATCTTATCTATAGTATAAAGTGCATGTGCAGTGCTGTGACGCTGACTGTACAACAATATCCGTTTATTCGTAACAATGCACCGACATTTCCAGAGATATTACGAAAACGGTAATAGTTTGATTTGAATGCAAATGGAATTAATTTTTCAAATGCTCTTTGAGGATGCCGACATCACCGCCATTGCAGCCGCGGGGGTCCCTTTTCAATTTGGAGCAATTACCTACGTAGTTTTGTGTGAGGAAATCAGGAAACGAATGGAGATGATACTTATAATCATTATATGTAAAATTATTTAAAAAACCGGTCAAGTGCTAGTCGGTAGCGCACGAAGGATTCCGTATTACGTATAAATATCTATAAAAACGGCATAAAAACACGATGTTCTCCCATACGGGAGTCCCCCTTAAATATGTGTTTTATTCTGTTTTTCAGTGTGACAACAAGATTTTTTTTTATTGTGACATTTATATTTTTCACTAGGTTGGACTAAAGCAAAGGGGGCGCAGGACTTAAAAAATTTTTGATGGAGTTGGTGTCATTATAACACCTATTTATTATTGTTTTATCGTAAAGATTACGCTAATATAAGCATGTTTTATAGGAACAACTTTTCTCTAAAATCAAAAATGGCCGAGATATTCGCCCTCAAAGATTGATGGTTTTCAAGGGAGCTGGGACATAGAAAAATTTCGATGGATGTTGGTGTTATTATAACACCTATTTATTATTGCTTTATCGTAAATATTACGCTAAAATAAGCATGTTTTATAGAAAAAACTTTTTCTCTAAAATCGAAAATAGCCGAGATATTCGCCCTCAAAGATTGATGGTTTTCAAGGGAGCTGGGACAGAAAAATTTCGATGAATGTTGGTGTCATTAACACCTATTTATTATTGTTTTATCGTAATAAATACGCTGAAATAAGCATGTTTTGTTGGGGCAACTTTTCTCTAAACTTGATAATTACCAAGATACATGACGGATTGTAAAATGTAATTTTCTCAATGATGGAATATTATGTATTCAATATTAGGCTGCGAAAGTCCGAATCTAGCTAAAACACGCTACGCTAAAATAAGCATTGCATTATCATAAGACTTGCCACAGAACCGAAGCTGTCAACCCCGATTCCACGTGGTCTTGTCTGCCCTACCCCTAGAGTGTATATAAAAAGCCGGAGGCGCGGAGGGAGAGCAGCCCTCGCCCGCCGTGACAAAGCTCGGGAGCCGTGCGGAGCGGAGCGGCTGAGGCTGGTCGCCGAAGGCGACCAACAGGCCGAAGCTGCGAAGCGGAGTACGGGCGACCGTGCTTTGTCACGCAAGGGCGGAAGGGCTGCACTTCCCGCAGCGCCGGAGCTAAGGCAGTGTCTGACACAATATAAAAAAGACATGAGGAGATACGGAAAGTCAGGTAGGTTTCAGGTATCATTTTATACATTTTGTTGGCATTTGCGACAACGGCAATCAATCAGCTTAATAGCTTTTTTACCTAATCCAGGATATACTCTGTGTATATCTCCGATCTCCGATTTAAAGTCATTCGTCGAAAATTTTACAAGTGCTAGAAATTTGCCAACTTTGAAGTCAATTAGCTCAGCCATTTTTGATTTTAGAGAAAAAGTTTTTTCTATAAAACATGCTTATTTTAGCGTAATCTTTACGATAAAATAATAATAAATAGGTGTTATAATAACACCAACATCATCCATCGAAATTTTTCTATGTCCCAGCTCCCTTGAAAACCATCAATCTTTGAGGGCGAATATCTTGGCCATTTTTGATTTTAGAGAAAAAGTTTTTTCTATAAAACATGCTTATTTTAGCGTTTTGAATAAAATTTTCCTAAGTATTTTATGATTCCTATATAATTTTCACTTTTGATCAAAAAAATTCTAAGTCCTTACTTTGCGCCCCCTTTGCTTTAGGCGGACCCAAGAAAATGTGCTCTTTAGAATATTCTAATATTAATAAGTAAAAAAAAGGACGTAGATTTTGTTCTGCGTGTTAGTATTTGTTTTTATAGCGGCAACAGAAATACATCATCTGTGAAAATTTCAACGAAACGTAGGGTCATGGTGTTAATAAACGCGATTAATCCGTTCTAAAGTGTTTGATTTCAATGAATAACAATCGCGGTAACAGAAGACAACATTAAAATATTTTTTGTATGTAGATGTTTATATTGTGCATTGTGTACACAAATGTGAAGTTTGTTTATAAACAAATCTTGACATAACTCTTAAGGTTCTGATCCTGATCTGTTATGATACTTATGATTCATTAATATTAAAATGTTTACCTCAAAGAGATTGGAAGTCGTAGGGCGACGCGCCTAGGTTGTCACACTAAAGAGGTCCGTGCTCTGTGGTTTACCTAGACACGGGCCCGCAATTTCGCTAAAGTTGGTAAGCAGTCATACTATTCACGTTCAAGATATGATAATTAAATATAAAATTAATGTCATGAAATAATATTTTCACATGCCATAAGGCCGAATACATTAATGGTCCAAAGTATATTTAACATCTTGTGTACAGTGTACCATATTATGTACCATGTATTCCTGTGAATAAACATTCATTCATTCAATGCTGAATCAGATTTCATTTAGGATAGGCTACCTAAATAGGATAGGCTACCTTTGGTTTCATCTATTGGTTGATTCGTAAATAAAATCCCGCAAAAAGTACCCTCGTTAAAAGTAGAGAATAGGTGTATTTACAATTTACATGTTAGGTCAGTGTCGGCCAGTCGTCATACCTACTGTGAATACTGTGATGTCGGTCAATCAACCCAGAATATTAATTTGTATACTAAGACGGGACGTCCGCAAATAGCAGGTCATTTATGGGCGTATCCGCTGGATTTGCAGAGTATGTCCGCCTGATAGATCCGTCAATTTAATGTAGGATCAAGTCTACACAGACAGATCCGGCCGGTATGCCCGGACGTATTTGACCGGTTATTGGAAAGATTTAGCGCGGCGAGTCAGAGAGCTGATGCGATCGCTCTGCCAATGAGCTATCGACGCTTACTTAACCCCCGTAGAATATTACTTTTCTCTTTTGCGTTACCGACAAACTGACAGCTCCAATACATACTGATGACGTGATGACGATTGATAATGAATTAAAGACCAACAATAAATGGCTTATTTCCTGCGATCAGTAGGTACGCCTACATCGGCCATAACATACTAATACTGGTGTAAAGGAGATGCAGTGTTAGTGATTCTGCGGCCGTGTCAAATTAATGGTAAGTTTACACGCCTATGTTGACACTTATATTAAACCACATTCAGGGCGTTCTTTAATCTAGATAGCCGCTAAAAGGTCCCTCGTGAGACCATCACAGCCTCAAAAACAATGCATATTAAACTACTATTTATGCAATTACCTGCTCTTTCATAAAACACTATGTCGTAGGCTCTCACGATATAATCCATTGTCGACCACACTGCACTATTGCTTAGCTCTAATAACGTGGAGTTTGGACCTCATACATTGTATAAATGGTAATTTTGCGCTGTGTACAGGACGTTTACAGTACCTACCTATTATTCTTTGTGAAATAATGGCATGGTAAGACCCTTGGTTTATAATTACCATTTAAAACGAGATATTTACCATGTATATTTGTTTTTTCGAGCTCCCGATATTTCGGCACTGTTATAAGTGACATGTTCACGGCGTAACTCTCGCATATATCTCGTATGACCATGTTAGCTTAAAACTCTTGGTTTATTGTGATAATTAAACATTGTTGACTAATTTCGGTCTTAAATATCAAATAAATGGTAACTTGCTAAGTAATGTGACATAAAAGTATGTATGTCACACCTTCATCCAAGAAAGGCTTTACTTGGTCTCTATTCTTCGTATCAATTTTAAGCAGAAACGTCTGAGTGATGGACATGTGATGTATCCCAGAGTCGCGAGTTCGCGTCTCGCCCGAGGCCATGAGCTTTTCCACTGTTCCTTTCTTTGTAAGAAATTCTACGTATATTGACCAATGAACTCTTTAAAAACGCAAATTGCCCTAACACGAGCAATCAGTGTACTAACCAAGTATCCTCAGATGCCCGAAAGGCAAACTGCACAGACATAGGAACCGTTAATACGATGACAAAATTTGAAAAAAAAAACTATTGGTTGTTCAAAACTTGCACGAATGGTCATAATCTCTCTGAACTAACATCAGAACGAGTTCACGAGTTTGAAATCTACAGTCGCTAGCGTCTACGTTTACGCACTATCATTGTGCTTACCATGAGTTGTACGTACATAGTATTACGAATACTAATCGCGTTAACTAAAAGTTAACGCGATTAGTATTCGTTAAAATGATACGCTTCAAACGAATTAACTGCATCTTTTTAGCTGCTTTCTTTACTTTTAATTTACGGCACTCGTTATAAATAAATAAATATTATACGATATGCTTACACAAATTGACGAAGTCCCGGGGTAAGCTCAAGAAGTCTTGTGTTACGGGTACTTAGACAACGATATGTACAATATAGAAACTCGTACTCGATAACTCGTTGTCGCAGGAATGATGACTGAGAAAAGGTTTTCAAGTCATACAGTTCTCAAATGTTGAGATACATTATCAAAGCGGACCCAAGGGTCTCTGAGTCGTGCGTGGCATAAGCCGAGAATATGCTAGGAAGAAGACAATTATCATAGCGTTTTAATTACACACTTTACCGATATTTGTAGGAAAGGCTGCTCTAAGAGGCAAATAAAATAACTAACAAAATAGCTTGGCCACAATAAACTACCACAATAAACAACCTACTTTAATAAATAATAATCTAAAAATACATTAATCATTTCTAATCAATCATATTGTTTCTGAAAATTTAAAAGGCACACGTCGTGACTTAATCCACATAAATACATCCAATGAACAATGAAAACGGCTCATTTTTTATGGACATTCCTATGCCGTGACCCATTTTATCTCGCGATTGTAGTCCTTATTAATCCATCAAGTTAAAACAGATTCTAATGGATTTCCTTAACAATTACCCCTTTAACTACTCAAGCTCTTAAATCACAATAATTGACTTAGATTCGCTTTGCGATCATTAGTATCATTATGGTAATCGAGGCCGAAGACAATCGTCAAAAATGGAGTCGACCTTCGCAGAATCGATTCATTTTGCAATACGATGTGTGATGTTGATTGATGATTCGCGAACTAGTTGTTAGTGGAGCATCTCTACAGATGGTCTGGTTGCATATTGCAATGTTGTGCATAGGTCAAGACTGTCAAGAAGGGTCAAAGCTTCGAACTTTCGTTTTTCACAGCACACATCCATCATCGTTGCAGTCCTATATGGACCTTCACGATTTCGATACCCTTTTGTTTTAAGACCGATACCTTGTACAGTCAACAACACAGCTGTGAATACAGCCAAAGTGCCAAAAATATGTATAGAGAACTTTATTGCCAGAGAATTAGGTCGTGTATACATATACTTTGGCTGTATTCGCAATTTCACAGCTGTGTTGTTGACTGTACGATACCTTGGGAGATCAACCGCACCTGCTGCCAGCAGTGCCGGTAATGTTATATTATACTATCATTCCAGAATGTTGTACTAAATTCCATTGTAGGGGTGTCTCACAAAAAAACCTAGTTTAAAATGTTATTTGAGAAAGCAGCTCGAATTGTCAACTGCCAACGTATTTCTGATCGGCTTGATCCCTTGGCGCTGCGTAGAGATGTGGCCTCACTCTGCATTTTCTATCGCATGTATTATGGGGAGTGTTCCGAGGAATTGTTCGGATTAATCCCTGCCGCTTCTTTCCGCCATCGCCCTACGCGACAATATTTCCACTCTCACCATTTAGATGGTTGGCAGTCCTCAACTGTGCGCTTTTCCCGAAACTTCCTGCCTCGCACACCTAAACTGTGGAACGAACTGTCGCCAGCGGTGTTTCCGGACCGATATGACCTTCAAACCTTCAAGAAAAGAGCGTACTCCCACCTTGAAGGCCGGCAACGCACTTGCGACACCTCTGGTGTTGCGGGTGTCCATGGACGACGTTAATCGCTTACCATCAGGCGATTCGTTTGCTCGTTTGCCCCTTATAGCATAAAAAAAAATTATATATATCTGCGGTATATCAATTTCGATATTTTCATACATCCCTGTATCTATCAGTTGTGCACCATTACGTAAAGACGAGCAGGCGTTCCTAAGCATTATTAATTTGCAATTTTCATGAGCGCATACGCTTACGCCGCGGGGTCGCGTCGGACAATACACTGAACTGGGACACTGTAAACAAGGCTAAATCAAAATACATATTCATAATTTAAGGCTGTTAAAAAACGTAAAAAAAACTTTGGAAAAGTTGTAACTTGTTTTTTTATGGCTTCTCTATTTTCTATGTTCGGACACTGGAGTGAGAAACCCTTTAAAGGTATGACTTTGTTAACGCGTTTCTCTTTATGCCCTTAAACTAAATTTAACAGATTTTAGAAAAAAAAACTTCAGCAGCAAGTTGTGGAATCCACATTTTACCGAGAGTTTTACCTACAGTATAGGTACCTACACATTACTACAGTATTCGAAAAAGTTAGGTTTTAGGTCGCAGTAAGTATGCGGATATCATTAAGGGGTTATAATTATGTTGGTTTGCCACTGATGATGTATGAAAAAGTCATGACATCCATATGTCATCGAGAGAATAAAATAAATAAATGTGTCATATTTTTGGGTGGGACTGGCGCACTATGGGACTTGTAGCCCCAAGGCTTTTTTTAATTAGAAATTATAGACTATAACTAGTACCTACAATCTCACCTGATGTTAATCTGCCTTCTGATCCAGTCTAAGATGGAACATTCTCACCTAAAAATTAATTAATTGACATGTGACGATGTACAAATAATGCAAATAAATCCAAATCCATCTATCTAAAATCTGTCTGTTGACTCGAAATAAAAAGATGTAAATAAGGTATAAATTTACAAAAAACAGAGTTTACTCGCGTACGACTTTGGAAACTAACCGTCGACGTTTCAAGAGCGACATTGCCCCCGTGGTCCCAGAGAAATATTGTCGATTAAACAATGTGTGTAAATAGAAGTTTAAAACGTTTAAAATAACACTTTTAAGTTTGACAGTTAATTTGCTAGGAAGATAATAACATAAGATGTATGGATAAGGAAGAAACAACAAAACATGTTCTCCTTGAATGTAAACAAATAGATGTATACAGGAGCAAACACTTAGGAACTCCCAGCACACTAAAGGAGGCAATCTGCAACCTTAAAACGATGATAGGTTTCGTAGACGAACTAGGGTGGTTATCTAGAGTAGAGCTACCTCGCTATCACGCAAAAAAGGCACAATGGATGTCGATTTGCGGAAAAAGCCCAGGAAAACTAACTAACTAACTTGCTAGGAAGATATAACGTGGTTTGACTCTAGCTCCGATGGCCCCAAACATTTTGAACGCACGCCTGAATTAGGTTCTAAAGGATTTTATAGTCGTTTATGTAGCTATATGAACGCATGTAAATATGTAGCAGCCACGAAGTTTCGTTTCCAAGATGCTCCTTGAAACGTCTGACATAGACTAGATAAATGTAAAGGCGTACTGTACATTATAATGAAAGGCATCAAACCTGGAGTGTGGTTCACACGAGTGTTTTAATGCCTAATTATTTACAGTACTGCTGTATATACACACATATCATGACCTCTCCATTCTCCATGAGGCGTTCACACCGCATATTTCGACCGTTATTACGACTTTCATGTATGAAAGCTTTTCTGACAGCGGTCACGCACCATAGTTGTTTATTTTAATTCTTTTATTTTTATTGTTTGTTTTTCATCTCGTTCGATATCAAATTACGTGCGACTTGCGACATGATTTACTAGTGACCCTTCATTTCAAACTAAACGTCCGTCATTTCTACTGATATTAGACTAGAGTTCAAATCAGATTTCCTTGTTTTTCAGAGATGTTCGAAACTTGAAAAAATAATATTATCGACTTCGATGTTATTATTTTTAGCTACTTATACCTTAACACATTTTCACTGATAAGACATGTGTTGTAACAAAAAAAAATATCATTATGGGGATCGCAAAATGTGGTTTTTGAACGCATCATAGAGGGTTAATAATATGTAGGTATATAAATTTTATTTAAACAAACTTTTGAGACTTATTATAATTGTCTGTAAATTGTTTACTTATGACTCGGTATGATAAATTGTATATTATATTTATTAGATACAGTCATGTAACATTCCTAAAGTTAGGAAACTGTAATTCAATTACGGATAGTTTCAAGGCCAAATTTAGCAGCAAAACTAATCCACGTAGAAATCCGGCTGGAAATATAAATTTTTCTGGCCGCTGAGTAAGACAAATGACTGTTTGAGTTGCTGGAAATGTCAGAAGCAAGATTGTTACGTAATAACGTTTCGGTAAAAAGTAATCATTTTCTGAAACCTTCGAGCTATATTCGCAACATGAACAACATGATTGTTTTGCAAGTTACCATGATTTAACATTACACATAGTAATATTGGAAGCACTCACACTACGTTGAGCTTAGACATACATTTCAGCACCATTTGAACCTTTATATTCTAATCTCTTTTTCTACCCGATTATGTTATTCCATTTAGCATGAGTATTATTGGACAATCTTACACAAATCAATCTAATCCCACGGTAGGCTCAAAAAGGCTTGTCTTGTGGGTACTAGACGACGATATATATATATATATATATATATATATATATATATATATATTAGATAGATACATAAAACACTTAAATACATAGAAAACATCTATTTCGAGTCTGGGATTCGAGTCTGGGACCTCCTGCTTCGTAGGCAGGGTCAATACCGACTAAGCTAGGAGGCCGGCGAGAGGAGCATTAGATGCTAATGATAAATTCTTAAAACTGTGCATATACAACTGAAAGTTTACGTATAAATGTATTGCACTAACAACTTATACCTTACAGTCTGGAGAAAAACGACAAACAGCCCATCAGAATTACAGGGATTGTTACCTCCACGATCGTGAAATGCTTACATGTTCCATATAAAATAAAATAATTCCATCAAGAATTCCTTTAACCTTGATTGTAGTTTTCTTAATTTTTATGCTAATCTTTCATCCTTTTTATTTCAGTCTAAAGAGAAGATGACTCGCGGCGTGCGGCGCGGCTGCGTGCGTCTACGCGCTGCCGTCATAGGTATAGACGACGAGGACGATTCCACGTTCACCATCACCGTCGATCACAAGACGTTTCACTTCCAGGTAAATACTATACAAAGATCATTGGTGTTATCTCAGTTGTAAGGTTAAAAAGATAATGACAGTTTACATTTTGGTGCCGTGACCAAGATATTTTAAGTTGCCCGCACTGCCCGCAGGCAAAAGGTGTAGTAACAGGAACGTACGTAAAACGTAACGACGTGAAGAAATTTACCACAAACAGTCTGCAAGCTCACGTGTTCAGTAACTAAGCCATATAAAGTACCCAAGAAGTTAGGGGCTATTATAGATTAGTAAGTAGCTGTTTATAGATCTTCGACTGAGATTTCGTTGAGTTTCTTATGAAACAGTCTTCTGAACAACTGAAAGTAAGAATGTTATTGTATAAAAATAATAATAGATATGAGATATAGTAATATAGTCTGGCCAACTAAATTGTCAGTGTCAGTAACAGTAGAATAAAATATCTATCCCTCTTTCAGAGTTGGTATTACTAAGCAAAAGAAAAAAGAGAGTATGATTCTCTCTGACTATGGACGAATTAGAAGAGACCTTGGCCAAATAATAATGTCAATGTTTTTTTTTAATTTCAGGCCCGAGATGGTTCAGAACGCGAGCGCTGGGTACGGGCTCTCGAAGACACGATATCGCGGCACGGTCGTCGGTCTCGTTGGTCACGGAGCGTTCCAGCGCCGAGCGCGAAGCACGGCGACCTGGAGCGGCGGATAGCGGAGGCGGACGCGTATCTGCAGATCATGATCGAGTTGGTGGAGGTGCGTGTCGCACGTATAGCTCTGTCCCTCTCTAGTCGCGGTATACCGGCAAGGTCGTCGTTCCAGCGGCGAGGACGAAGCAGCGCGATCTGGAGCGGCGGACGCGTATCTGTTGATTATGATCGAGTTGATGGCAGTGCGAGTCGCACGTAAAGCTGCGTCCCTCTTTAGTGCTGCATAGAGTATAATTATATGATTCACTCTGATAAAAAAAAGATATAGAAATATTACTGTCTTAGAGTCAAGTAAATTAATGATTTGCTGCCTTTTTCTTCCATTTGTTTGTGTTTATTAACTTATAATTATAATTAACTTATATATTCCTGTGATTTGTTCAATTTAGAGATTCAAGAATATATTTATTCAGCATATATCTAATGATATAATTTTTAAGAACGTTTTTGTTTGTTCCATTTCAGAAAATGACTCTCAGGGTATCGGACCTGGGTGACCCGCATGAAAAGGCGAAAGGACAAGTTATATTAGACCATTCCAATGTAAGTATCATCGCATTATCCACGAAAAGTAATCGATTATCGGAGTAACGGGTCTCCCTCGACATCCCTAATATCGTTTGTCCTAAAGTCACTTGCCCAATCACTCACTCACTTGCCTAATTATCATAATCCAGAACGATCACACTGTCCTTACGATTATTTGCCATAATCGATTATTCGAATTAAATTTAAATAGCATCCAGAGGCAGTTTATTGTTGCATAAAGTATAGAAAATAACCGACTTTAATTAAGACTTTGATTTAGTAGCCATATTTGAGAAAATCACTATTCTTGACTCGGCTAGAAATGCATTTGCAGGCTTCATGTTAATTTAAACGGATTCTTATACTCTTCCATTTATGCATAATATTCAGCCTGCAAATCACCTTTTTCCATACCCCGACAGTAATGTACTATAGTATACATAACGCCTAACGCAGTTGCAACATTAGCCACGGTTTTAACACAATTTACATCACATCGCTACGCCTACACTATAACTTTAATGTAAATAATTTTTCTGCCCTGCGGCCGGCAAACGCCACTTAACGCAAAACTAAATTGCCGCAAAACTAAATTGCCGCCTGCCGGTTCCGTCGAGCAGAAAAATAATATACAAACCTCGGCCGGTAAATGGGAAAGCCTCAGATAACATGTTAGTCGACCTCGGCTTCGCCTCGGCCGCCGACATTTCCCGCTTTAACTGCCTGGGTATGTAATCTACTATTGAATGAAGTGATGATATGGTATATCATGAAGATAAGATTACCTATCAGACGAACGTAACACAAAAATATTTTGAACATATTTGGTCGAGCCGCTTTTGAGTTTTTGCCAAAAAACTATTTATTACGTTAGTGCCTTGATATAATGAAGGCAGTTACGTCTTTTTGTTTGCACATTTTATTCATTGTATGGCGGCACGGAACCCTCTATGCGTGGTCCGACACGCACTTGGCCGGTTTTTTAGTGAAAGGTACCACTTTGTCAATTGTTGATAAGATTCAATTCTTAAATCTTTATTACATTAGAGCTTTATTGCCTAGCGACAAAGTGCAACTTTATACGAAAAATATTTTTTCTTATTTTTATCTCTTTTGTGTAACAATATGTCTTATATTGAGTGCTTAGAAGAGAAATTTAACTCCGGATGCTTGGAAAACCACTATATTTATCTTATCTACATCAGTTACTATATTCTAACTTTAACATTATCAACACTAAAAGCTAAAATTTTGAGCTTAAAAAGCGTAAATACGAATACGCCAGCTACGCTTGATTTTACATACATACGCCATCGAGCTAAGGTGCTCAAAAATATCTGCAAAACTGCCGAGTCATGACAAATCGTTGTTCAAATAATTAGCAGAAGTCGTGAAGAAAAGTAGCAAAATCAAATGTCCGTTGTTTCAGCTAGGGTCGTTAAAATTATTACATAGATCACATCACACCGATAACACCAAATTGCAAGAGAACGAGAGTAATAAACCGTTTTTTTTCAACAATGACACAAGTGACATTGACAGTTGTCTTTTTTTTCTAATTCATTATACTCATTATGGACGAAAGCATTGGGCTCTATTCAGCCGTTAAACTGAACAAATGTCAACTCGCTCACTTAAAAAAATATTATTAATAAGTAATAGGAAATAAAAATAAAAGAGCCGCATTTCCTTGAACTTTAAGACGTCTGCTATCGAGAAAAAAATATAATGTTCACACCTTCAAAAAACTTTACTTAGCCAATTAGGTAGACATCTGTATGTCTGTAACTATAAAAACAGGGAGGTACCTAAATGCAAACATTTATTTTGATGACGCGGCGTACGTAGTAAATAAAGTTGCTGTCATTTACACTTACTTGTCGATCAATTTCTTTGCTGTACATTGCTGGCAATTAAAATTTTGTTAGAAAATTAGGCATGCCGGAATTTTAGTAGATTTATTAAATTAAAGTCACAGTTAAGTTAAGGAACTACGTTACTTTAACCTCCTTAATTAAAAGCCCAGGTGCTGGTAACACACTGTATATATACGAGTATTTATAAGATTCCGATATAAGTACATAACTGTTAAAAAAAGATTTAAAAACTTCAAAGTCGATTCCCCACAAACTTGGTTCGTAGAGATACAGCATTATGTCATTGACACGGCAGCTTTTGACAAGTGCTTAACCCCTTAACAATAGAGGCGCGCTCAGATATTTCTGACCACTTTGGCTGCTCTGATACATTTGATGGTGACTGTACATTTTATTTTTATTATAATTTCTGATGTTTTCCTTTGCAGGCAATGTTGGATAACATAAAACATTCCATAGTGCTTCTACAAATAGCTAAGGTACTATAGTTTGATCACATACACGATATCATATACAGGGTGGAAAGTTTAGATGGGTCAGAAAAACTTACTATTACATAGAAAAGTGAATTAATGTGGAATTAGTATTGAAGAAGAGAGTATCTCTGCAAATTCTCTACTTTGCCCGAAGGTTGACTGGTAGAGAATGCTCTATAGCATTATGTCCACCTTTTGTGCAATTGTATTTACTCTTTGTGCAATAAAGATGAAATAAGTGAATAAAATAAAATAAACTATTATTGGAAAAATCATGTGAGACGCGAACTCGCAAGTACGCACGATCTATTTAAATCTCTTTTAATTAATTTTCTCGGTATTTCTATCATACGTTATCTACCAAAGTTTGATCCACGGATTAGAATATTTAAAAAAATAAGTAGGTACTTACAAATCGACTTGCTATCTTAATTGAGCCATCTCGACTTTCCACCTTGTATACACTTTGTATTTATAGAAAATTAAGCTTACTTAACCTTTTCCACGCCAAACATATATTGGCACCGCAGGTTCAACGCCAAAGACGTATTAATCGGTCACAGGCCTAAGAGCAACATAGACCTTAAACTCATAAATGGTAAATGATATCCAAAATATGTATATTAGGTTCATATTTGGGTTACGAAAATATGACCATGTATCCTCTTTCCGTTCCCAACTCAAGTGGCTTCCTATCCGGCTTAGACGTAAATTTCACATTTCTTCACTTCTCTTTGGCATACTTTTTAATCCTGCTACTCCCCGCTACCTCAAAGAACGTTCTAATTATGTTCCGCTAGGTGTGCTGAAAACTTGCTTCTTTCAGTTCCTTCTTCCAGCTCCAAATTTTTTACGAGCTCCTTTTCATTCCAGGCGGTTATTTTATGAAACTCTCTACCTGTCGACATTAGACGTGCTAAGTCATTGCCAATTTTCAAAAATAAACTGAAAGATTTTTATTTTTCTTCTACCTAACGGTTTTCCTACTGTTATGCTGTGCTTTTGTAATATTTATGTGTATGTATGATTATGTATGTTTATATATTTTATGTATATAAGTATGTGTATGACTTCCCTTTTATGTTAATTTTTTTGTTATATTAATTAATTAAATTAATTATGTACTCAGTTTTGGTTTACCTATACATTGTTTGGATTTCCATGTGTATTGACTCCTCTACACAAAGGTTGTCTGGAAGAGATCGCTTCTTAGCGATAAGGCCGCCTGTTGTCTACCAGTGTTTATATTTTAGTGTTTAATGCATATTGTTTTTATTTCCTTGTTGGTGAACAATAAACAGTATTTGTATTGTATTGTATTGATAAATGATAAATGATACTTCAGTTTTGACACTTCGGTGACGTGGCGTCTGAATGAAAACGTTTGTATACAACATGGCGTGGAAAAGGTTAACCAAACATTGCTTGGAAAAGCAGTAATTAATAATGCTTTCTGTCCCACTGACACGTTGTTTGCTTGAGTCCCTTTTTGTTTATATTTTTAGCGGTTGCTCATATAAACACTACAAAGGCCATTGTAATTATTTTAAAATAAAATATACTTTTATTAAATTGCAACAGTTACCACTCACGTATTTTTATCACAATAGGCGTGACATGTTTCGACTGCATCGGGCAGTCATCGTCGGACAGACAGAGTGGTGTTATCACCTTCGCGGCTCGGGCATCACTGCCCGAGACCGGCGTAGGTAACGGGTCGCGCGCGACGAAGGGGAGCGGGGTGATTCGCGCAATCCGGCGCCGTCGTTGCGGGAGTATGACATTCTAACAAACAGCGGCTGTAATTCTAACAAACTGTACTGCATTTGTCCCCTGGGCTGGCGGGACAGAATACCTACAAGCAATAATTGATTGACCACTTCGTACTTGTTCAATGTATCGCTGTTTTTTTGCGCAATAAACATACATACTTTAATATGCTTTTAACCAAAAAATCTTGTACTGTGCCTTTTTTTTGTTAATAGGTATATTATCATTCTATTATGTTTGCCTGGTAGTAATGCTTTATATTTTCTTTCAGAATACAGTTAATCCCGTTAACGGTGTCTACCAAGGACCGACAAGTATCTCACAAACACATATCAAACAAGGTATAACATCACAACACTGCCTAGAGAATAGAATTTATAAAAACACCTCAAAAACTCTGATAATTGAAGACCTGAATACTATAGACTTGCCTATTTTCGCCTTGTCTTTATGAACAGTTAACCCGTTGAAGGCCACTCTAGAACCATGTCAAAATGACAAGCAGTAAGAGATTTCTTACAATCTGATTTATAGCGTCACTATGACATAGTCCTACAGCGGCGTAGGGTTCCTATAGTTTGACTGTACATAAGATAAATTAAACTTCTTGTTTAAATTGCAGTATTAAACATACTACCAGAGAATTTTCGTGACGATTTTGAGCTGTCATAGGGACTTCTCATTTATCGACTTTTGATATTTATCGATACATTATGGAACTCCACATAATAAGATTGAAAGTAGAGGTAAACAACAGTCTTATCGCTAAAGAGCGATGTCTTCGAGACAACCTATGGATACAAGCTTTTTGAAAATTAAAAGTAGGAATAATTTGAATAATATCTTCTAAGGTTTCGTTATTATATTTTATTTAAATGGATCACGTGGACTAGATTTCGAAACGTATGGATAAAAGACTCAAATATACTTAGTACTCAAAAGTTATCTGAAAGGGATCGCTCTTTAGCGATAAAACCGCCTAATTTTTTACATTTACTTTTATTGCTCCGTAATAAGCGTCCTATAATGTATCGATATATGTGAATATGCGAAGTCGATAAATGAGAAGTTCCTATGGCATGTACTACTAAATACAGTATTTTCTCGTAGTTCTTTAAAAAAGAGACGTATATTATATACGAATACAACTATGTCTATAAACAGGTCTTATTGTCTGCTGCATTTCGTTATATGGGCAACCAGTTGAATTTTATTTCAGATCTGAGATATTCGTATCAAAACGCGAGTATTGTGTATGTAAAAATATTCACAATCGCTCGGCGATGATGGCGGATCCACACAGTCTTTTGTTTTGTTAGGGGGGAATACGTTACGCATACCACTCGGGTGCGTTTATGTACCAATTATTGACTGACAATAGTCTAAATATCTCAGTTCTGCAATGGAATTCAACTTGTGTCCATATAAAGAAAATAAGTAAATAAAAATACCTATCAAATGAGATAACTCTCAGCTCTGTTGGTTTTGGGGCCAATTGCACATGGTCCTTTCTGGAAAAGAGAGGAAAAGCTGCATCCTAAAGTAGCGAGTTCGAGTCTCGCCCGTAGCCACGTATTCGCTCACTCTTCCATTCTTTCTGTGGTTCACTAACAATGTTATTTTATTACCTACCCTAGCACTATCGCAAATAAACAAGCGTATGTCTGATGTCGTTTGACGCTAAACTCCCTCAACAAGTTATCAGCATACCTGGGATAACACGGGGCATCTATAAGAAAGTGATGTAATAATAGTAGGTACATTATGATACAAGTGCGAATAGGAGAAAATTCGCAATGAGTGGGCGATAGAATAAAACGCGACGCGCGGTGCGCGCATAGTGCGGTAATGTAACACCATATTTAATGTTCTGTAATATATGTATTCCATACATAAAATATATCGATATTATCATATTACTATAGGTACTATCCACATCTAAATGTTATTCGGCATAAATTAGTATTACTTATTATCTCCTCATTTATTAATTAAATAATAAATTAAAACGCGCATTTCAGATACGAATGGTACCTACTGGCGGTAAATTGTCATTTTATTGAAATTACAACCGCATACTTTTATTATCTTAAGGGGCTCGATATGTGGTTTTTTTTATCATCTAATCCCTAAAACTTGCCCCGAGTTATCCCAGCTATGCTCATGAGATTGTCAGATGAACTAACTTACCACAACTTTAATACTCTATTAATGCTTCTTTTGTTTTTTTTTCATGTGTCTGTGTAGTCTCTAATAATAAAATAAAATGTTGTCCATTCTAAATTAAAAGAAAATGGCTATTGTTATGTACAGTCGCGATCAGATATATAAGAACTGGAGAGGTGCTCACAAATATCTTTTTTTTTATACTACGACGGTGACAAACAAGCATACGGCCCGCCTGATGGTAAGCGGTCACCGTAGCCTAGCGTAGCGTCCGCCTGCAACACCAGGGGTGTCACATGCGCGTTGCCGACCCTTTAAAAAAAAGGGAGGATTCGCTGTGTTGACAGCTAAACGGGCCAAGGGCTTTGCTCCGTGGGTCCCCAGCTGTCAACACAGTGAATCCTCTTGGAGCTCTGGCGACCTTACTCACCAACAGAAACACAACACTATGAGTAGGGTCTAGTGTTATTTAACTGTTAAACAAAATCTGTTCAGATATTTCGGAGAAACATGTTTCTGATGGCGACTGTACACTCAGAGAAAGTAACTTAAAACCTCCACCACTTCCCTACAGAGCCAACCGCGAACCGCAAACGAAGTTTTGCTTCTCCGTCGCGCTTGTAATATTGTACGCAAGAGCGAAAGAGAGCGAAACCTTTCTCAGAGATAGGCCCTCTTGCCAATGACTGTACATGTTTCAAACAAAATATGATTTCTCCCTCCCTAATGTATTCTGGTTTCCATGTCCTGGGTCTTCAGACGTGTCTCCGCACGTGGAGTTGGGCTCCGAATGCAGAGAACTGTCGACTTCTACACACTCACTGCCGCTCGAAGCCATCGACGCCACTAGTGAGTTGATACTCTATTGCTATTGTAATAAGGTTTAGTTTAAACTGTCTCCTTACTTGGAGCTGGGCTTGAGTCGATATAGTCTAAACTTTTTGAACTGAGCTCGTTTACTTACAAAGGCATTTAGGTACTTGTAAAAAAGGTTAGAAGTACGTTGTATTTTCAACTTTATCCATTGTGTAGCAGATCGGGCCTCGAAGATTGAAAATATACACACGAAAAATACTACTTAGGTACAGTTTATTACACAAAATTACACAATTATTTACAATAAATAGCCAAAGCAATCGTGAAATATGAAATTAAAACAGTACGACATGCTTACGTTTTAACAATCTATTTTACACAATAAAACAAAAGACGTGCGAGTCGCTCTTTTATCGCGCGCTGGCGATATTGAGCCCGTCGTTTACACCTTGTTGAATAAGAGAAAAATGGTCTCTTTCAACCTGGTCAATCTTTGCACGTGGAACCCCATTGTGCATCGTCTCGGATATTTTGACAATCTTTGTTCAGAAGCATATTCATTCTACCTCTACACGCACATATTATTGCTAAATAAAAATATATAAGACCTTTAAAATCCTCTATCAGTTTAGTCAAGAAAAAAATTGGTCAGTAAAGTTATCTACACAAATTTAAAATCTACTCACGCTACTAAAAATAATTGCATTGCCTTGACTTATCTTCTTCTTCCTTGCATTTCCCGGCTTATGCCCCGGCTCAGGGACCCTGGGGTCCGTTTTGACAACTAGTCCCAAAATTTGGCGTAGGCGCTAGTCATACGAAAGCGTCTGGCATCTGAACTTCTAACCCAGAGGGTAAATTAGGCTTTATTCGGCTAAGTCCGGTTTCCACACGATGTTTTCGTTCACCGAAAAGTGATAGGTAAATATCAAATGATATTTCGTATATAAATTCCGAATAACTTGGTACGAGCCGGGATTCGAGCCCGCGATCTTTAGATTGAAAGTCGCACGCTGTTGCTGAGCCACTAACGCTCCGGCATTGCCTTGACCGAAATTACATTTTCATTGTAATCAATGTGAACGATTGTATGGATCACAACAGGATAAAACGCATATGATTCAGTCAGCAACAACTGATAAAAAATGAATTAAATAAGTATAAACCCATAATATGAACGCGTTTCCTTATTGTAGTTTGTTTTGTCCGGTTTGCAGTGACGTTGTGTTTTGTGCAAGTGTTTTAAGCCTATTGATAATTATGTAATGTATTGGAATTGTAAAACCTTCAAAATGACAAAAGCAAAAGGTTGGTGTGGCTTGAATCTCTTTCTCCAAACATTTTTTTTTAAGTAGGTTATTTAATATCGAACGATATGAAAATTTGGGCCAACTCAAGATTATCTATGAATAAAAAAAAAGAAAAGTTTTCATTCATAAAAGCTCATAATATGTGTTTCTATAACCCAGTCTTCTTCTTCTTCTTCTTAGTCGTATACTCTTTGGCAGAGTAGTCGTGGTCATAGAGGTCGTTGAACAGCCCTTTTTACTGTCTCCCGCCATTTCTCCCTTGCCGAGGCATTTCGCGCGCACAGGTTTAGGGGTGCCTCCATGAGGGCTTTTACTTGGTCCGTCCATCTTAATGGGGAGCGTCCCCTAGATCTTGAGCCATTTACTCTACCCTGGACAACGAGTCTCTCCATAGCGTCGTCCTCCTTGCGCATGACGTGGCCAAAGTAACTCAGTAACCCAGTGTATGAGACTAAATAATTAGGGATTAAAAAAATCGTGTGAATTTCGGCTCGGCTGACGCCTCGTTTCGTCAATCCACACTCTAGTTGTAATGCCTTTCATTATATACAATCAAATCATACATTTTGTGGTAATACTAACATAGTCGTGTAACGCAGGGCAAGCTATGTCGCTGTTGGTGCCGGACACATCCTACTCGTCGTCAGAAGGAGAAGACGACTTCTACGACGCGGACGACGGCGTCGAGGACTCGAAGCCGGGGCCGAGGTAAGTGCTAGCATATAGGCATAGTAAGTCTCTTTTCAGCTGAGCCCTTACGGATTAGCGTACAACACAGCAATTGTATTCAACAATGGCATTATCTGTATATAAGGCGCCGGAGCCGAATATACAAAAAGTTGAACTACACTTAACTGTTTTGCCATTATCAACTCTATTCCTTAAGAAAAAGGATTAAAAATACATTATTTCTACTGGCATTTTCAGTACATAGATTTCACAACTCTACTATTTAATCTACTATGCAAAGATCAGCGTGGCCTTTACCATAGTTTATAAGCGACATCTAACGTTTCGCTCTGTAACTAAAATGTTCAACTTCTTCCGAACTGACCTGAAGCTAAATAATCCGTCTTGTGAAACTTCGTCTTATAGGCGCCATCTATGTAGACTTTATTGTAATTTTTTGCAAAAGAGTCGTTGTAACAAATGTAACAGAGAAATAATGAGTCGAGGACACAGTTCACGAAAGAAATCATATCAAATGTATCATACATCCTGTAAAACTGTTAAATTATATTTTTTATTTTGAACTTTCCTAATTTATTAACTGTGATCTTTCTGTTTCATGGTTTTCATTCGATATGGTTTCTTGTAGAACCACAAATTGTAAATTTTTGATGACTTTTTAGAATTTGTTTTGAAAAAATAAGTCCCGCCGAGTTTCTTGCCGGTACGGTAGTCATTTTCTCGGGCTGCCCGGGTACAGGTACTCGCTGGGGTTAGAACCGGTAGTAACTTTTTTTTGACGGTCATAAACGGTGACAAGTGAATGTGCCTAAATTGAAAAATAAAGATATTTATCATTTTATTTATTGCCACATAATAGGCGCAAATTTAACAGCCCACCCACACTAAAATAGTGCATATTGCGTATTAATATCTAAAACTCTAAATTGATAAAGACTGGAGAATTTGAAAACGGTTTAATAGCTACACACGCGTTCAAAAGTGCATGGTCAATCTATGAATGTCATTCATAAACTGCCCATGCAATTTTGATCGCGATAGTACATCTAAATTGATTTAATAAGTAATAATAATAACTCTTATTACACAAGCCTTCAGATTAACAAACTATTTTACTCTTTGGCCGCCATCGTCGGTAGTGGCCGTCATTGGAAAGTCTTGCAACGGACGTCAATGAAGGCTGACAGCTTCGCCAATGGGTTAAGATCGGATCATTCCGGAGTTACGATGCCACAAGCTGATAAACAGATACACATACAGATATACACACCGATTTTTAGCTTGCATTTAGCACAACGCTGTTTTTTTCTGGGGTTGAAAATACATAATTATCAGGGAAATACTTTAATGAATTACCTATAAGTACTTCGTTTTTTTTTTAAGATTAGAATTATCTGTCAAACGGGTAAACAAAGAAGCAGTGGTCGCAAACCTTCCTCCTCGATTTCGGCCGATATCAGTGAATTTCTAGGAACTTATTAACGCATAGTTTTCACATTTATTACTAATATGTTGGGTATAAAAAATCTGAATAGATCAACAACTAACAACGAAATTCAACAAAAATGATAACAACAATCTTTAAATAAGCTAACAGCAATAGAAAACACAACCGACTCAACCGACAACAATATGAACTCGAATTAAAGAAAATCCCACCCCACATGAGTTAGGTACAGTTGACAGATTGTAACAGTGACGTTTAAAAACAGACCATTGTGTGAGAACTCTGCCTCTTTAGGTTTTTTAATGTACAACCTTTCCATGAAAAATTGCAAACGCAATTTATTAAAATTCTTATCTTTTAATCTTAGAATATAAATTACCTAATATTATGTTTCTTCTCTGTTCACAACACTGAGCAATGTACGAGTATGTATTAATGAAACATGAGAATAAGTTTATACGTAATATTTATTAACTCGTTTCCACTGTTCGATCCGCAGAATGTGCCCGATAAAAATCCTTATATATCGTTCTGCAAAGGTCTTTCTAATGCTAAAAAAAACGAAGTATAGAGGAATTACAATTCCGCAGTTTTTCAGACAAAAGTTATAAAAAAAGGAAAAATGACTAATTGGGCTTTATACTATTACAGTAACAGTTTACTTAAAAAAATGTAGTTTATTGAAATTAAACACTTTAGAACGGATTAATCTTGTTTATTAGATTATTAGATGGAGTCATCATCATAACCCTATGAAAACGAGTGCTGTAAAGGGCTCGAAACCTATTGTTATGGTATTTAATTTCCATGAATAACAATCTCGGTAACAGAAGACAATATTAAAGTGTAGTTTAAATAAAAGTGTGGAACATTGTACAGTCAGCCACACAGCAAAGAGTACCTATTTAGGGAGCGTTCAAGTATTACGTAACGCATTTGGGGGGAGGGGGGGGTCTTCTAAAACGTTACGATGCGTTACAGGGGCGGGAGGGGGGGTCTGAACTACGCGTTACGTAACATTGTTTTTTAACCCTTCAGAACGGTCGCGTAGAGAGATTCTCTCACGCATTTTTAAAACGTTTTTTTTTCTCAATATATCGGATGGAAAGACCACATGAAATTTTTTTACCTTCACAAAATTGCTTGCTTGCTTTACAGGATATTAAATTTTTTTTAACTCCAAATGTTAAAAGCAAAAAAAAAAATTATCAACAGCTGTGAAAGATTTTCTCATCACTCCAGTAAAGTAGGTAACAAAAAATACCACAATTCGGATGGCCTCGTTATACTTCGGCTGTCTCCGTAAACTCCAATCGTCATATTAGAAATTATATATTGATATTTTACCGGGCCTATAGCCTTGTACCCACAAGGCTATAGGCCACCCTGCCTACGCTACGAAGCTAGAGGTACCTGGTTCGAATCCTAGTAAGAGCATTTATTTGTGTGATGAGCACGAATATTTGTTCCTGAGGTATGTTTTCTATTTATTTTAGTATTTATAACTATTACATATATCGTCGTCTAGTACCCATTACACAAGCCTTTATTGAGCTCACTGTGGGGCTGGTTCGATTTGTGTAAATATTGTCCCCTAATATTTATTTTTATATTCAAAATACCTACACTGTTGTATTGTGTTATGTTTTCTATTTGTGAGATTTATTCTCATCACAACAGTAATGATTATTGTACGAAAAACGATTGGTCTGAAATGTTAATTAAAAAAATTAGGGAATTAAAATCCCCCAAGTTGGAATCCCTTTTCGTTAATTTTTTACGGGAGATTCCCGATTGAATAGTACGTATTTCTTGCAAGTTATGAAATGCGCGGATAAATCCTGCTGTTCCCGCTTGAGGAGTGCATTAAAATCTGTCTTTCCAAAAAGTTTCCTGCCGCCACCCTGCCCAATCCTTCAAACCGAAAACAAGCTCGTGGTACCTAGTCTGATAGACAAAGGATTATCCAAGTTTTCGTCACTTCTTGTGAGGTTGTCTGTTGATCTGTCGCCTCCTCTAGAAGGGTTTAAGCAGATGCCTTGCGATTTTTTTGCCCATTAGTACAATCCGAACTAAACAAACCAATATGTGCAACCTGTGGGATTTATTTCACATCCCACAAGAGTGAATCGTTGCATGCATGGTAACACTGCCCAAGACCGCCGTGAACGTCGAGTACGGCCACAGCGACTTGCTGCAAGGGCAAATGAGCTTCTCTGCATAGTGCGCCGCTGTGAAACATCGTCTGAGGATGCTGATTGGCTCGACGAAGACGAAGTTGATGCAAGCGGGTTAACAATTCCGGAAACCTCTTCATCTGCTCTCCGGATGCCAGTAATGAAAGAATCTGAATGGCTGGCAAACCCGTGGACAGAGGAGCAGTAACTCCACTTGTTTTTTTTTACCATCTACTTATTTTAATTATGGCTGATTTTATTTTAAATGTTTGCGTTTTCGTTCGATTCTTTAATACGATTATATTTTGACAAATATATTCTATTTCAGTTAGGTTTATGTTTGTAATTGCATTGCTAAAGGTAAAAATAAATTATTAAAAATTAAATATCTTATTTTATTTCAGTAAAACGGTAAAATAGGAGAATGCATAAGAAGAACAACGGCGGATAAAGCAAAAATCTGTGCAAGGACAGGGCCAAGGGCCAAGTCAGGAAAACGTCGTAATTAAATTTATGATTAGTAGTAAAAATTGTATAGAACAAAAAAGAAAAAAAAACATTTGAAATCTATTGCTTTTAAAGACAAGACATTTCAAATGTTATTAACGCAATTAAAACAATAACAAAGGTATTTTGTCGACTTTCCGGTACTTACGCCACACAACTGTGGCCTTTAGGTAAAAAAATGGTCACTTGGTGGTTACGTAACGTTTTACTAGGGGGAGGGGGGGTACAGAAAAACGTTACGGCGCGTTACATGGGGGGGAGGGGGGGTCAAAAATGTCCAAAAATTGCGTTACGTAATACTTGAACGCTCCCTTACTGCTAAAGTGCTAAATATGTATATTTATACCTCGTGGCAATAAAGTCCTGTAAGGGCATTTTCCGAAAAAAGTGCACCATATTAAAGAAAATGGGTCCTCGATATTCAATACAATAAAAAATTGTCAGTTTCGTAACGGCCCATACAAAATGCATGAAGAAAAGCGTTACGAAACTGATCAATAAAAAGGAACACTCTTTTTCTTTTTTAAATCAATAGTACTCGTGATTCTGGTTATAAAACACCCAAAACTTCCCATATTTTCAATAAAAAGAAAATGGTATACTTTTTTTGAAAATGCCCGTAAACATATTTTTGGTGCTTTGGCTGTATTCATAGCTATGTGACTGACTGTACATGTTATAGTTAACTGTCGTAACACAATGAAAGTTAATTAGTTAACTACGACTCACCATTAAGGCTTAACTATGTACAGCAAGCTGCAGAGTTAAGTGAATGCATACAAACTTTCTATGTAGATTGTAGACTGTAACGTCACTTAACTGCAAACAAATTGAAAATCGTATCTTAACTTGAAAAGTTGGTCAATATCCGTTTATTGCATACGCGAATAGGCCCGCAAAGCAGGGATCGGAACCGTTTTTTTTTAAATCTCGATATAGCCCAATATGTTATGCTCGCTATGTAAGACTCGATATTTTATTTAGGTAACAACGTCGTTTTCTTAGATTTCATTAAACAATGGATAAATAAGCCAAAGAACGAAGTAATTCTGTTCTTTTTGTATGGAGAAAATACCGGTATCCGATCTCTGCCGCAAAGTGATTCCCTTGCGGCTACAGAGAGGCCATGTGCATGCAAAGATTCAGAGCGGCTGAAATGGGCCGCCTTTAGGGTTGCCACTTGTCTAATAATAAACGATGGAGTAATGTCAAAGGCCGCTTATTGAATGCTGGAATAGGCTGCAAAGTGATGCATTCGTGGATGAAAAGCTAGCGCTACTCTATTAGGCTGCAAAGTGATTCGCTCGCGGATATAGAGGCCATGTGCATGCTGACTTCGAGTGCGGCTGTAATGACTCATCTGTCTTCTTGTTCTTCTTGATTGTCACAATCAAGAAGTTTTAAATTGTATGAACAGCTGGAGGCCATGTGCCCAATAAATATCATTTGTCTCTTCATAAAAATAAATTATGGAATAAGTCAAATTGTATGAACAGCTGGCCAATGCCCTCGTATTGCCCACTCGGATAGTCTGCAAAGTGATTCGCTTGCGGCTACAGAGATGCCATATACATGCAAATATCGAGAGTGCCTGAAATGTAGGGTTGTCACAAACAAAAAATTAAATTTGTTTGAACAGCTTGGCAGTGCCTAAGCGGGCAATACTGGAATAGGCTGTAAAGTTTTTCGCTCGCGGTTACACAGGTCATGTGCATGTGTATGCAAACATCGATAGCGGCTGAAATGGGTCGCCACTAAGGTTGTCACACGTTCACAGCAGTGAAGAAAATGTGGCAGAAAAAGTGTCAGCAAAATCTGTCAAACGATAAAAGTGAGAGAGAGAGAATGATATACCCAAACGTTACACAGTACACTTTGTTTTTGTATACTTAATGGTTGTAAACTTGATAAATGTTAAGGCGACTTGTTCGAAAGTTTATAGTACCTCCACTCAAAGGCTGGGATAAGCGTTTTTATTGCTAGTCTATTGTGTCCCACCGCTGGGAACAGACCTCCCCCCCTCTTCCATTTGTTCCGCTCTTGTGTAACACCTGGCCTCTTAAAAAGGAGTCTTAAGTTAACCCGCCATCGCCGACAAGGGTCTGCGAGATCTCTAGAGTTGCGGGGCATCCACTCCGTGGTTATCTTGGCCCACAAGTCGTTCGGCATGCGTCAGACATGACCCTCCCAGTCCCGTTTAAACATGGCCGCTTTCCGAGCTACATACGTAATTTGAGCCTTAGAACGCAGCGTTATATCCCGGATACAGTTTACACCTAATATGCTGCGCAAACCCCGAGTTTGGACTTTTGAGTTTCCGACAAAGACAAAGAAGCCGAGGGATATGCTTACAAGTTTTGAAAACTTGAATTCAAGTTGTAAAGCTGTTTGTGGTCGACTTAAGTAATAAAAATATTTAAGGGGGTTTCAATAATTAAATTGTATGGAACGCTAATAGCTGCGGGTGACAGCCCTGTATCTAGGTGAACAACCCAACAACTGTTACACTAAAAGTCGACTCGCATGCAACATACGAAGATTTTTTAACGCAACTATACATTAAATAAACATTACAGACGGCATGAAACTTCAACAAATTAGCTTGTTATGCACATTATGTAACTGCAGGAAGACTATAGAGCAAGGGTCAACGACCTCCAATTCTCTTACTAAATACCGGGCGTGTACTATTGAGAGAGAAAAGGAGATTCGCAACGAGTTGGCGTTTGCGAACAACCTATCGCACTCATATCGTACAACGTTTTACAGTAAGTGCATGGCACATAAAGTGTTCATTATCGTACTAGTGCGGTAATGTAGCACCATATGACTGTAATAGTACATTACGATACAGGGGCGAAAAAGAGGAAATTCGCAACGACTGGCGATCAAAAAAAGTGCCCAGTGCCCAGGGCTGGAATCGAACCATTGATCTCCTGCATTCGCCCTAACTACACCTAAACTTACCATCAGGCGATTCGTTTGCTCGTTTGCCCCCTATAGCATAAAAAAAACAGTAATATTTTTTTTTAATACATAACGTAGTATCTTTAAAAATTCTGCTGCATCACACTGTTCCACTAAACTTGGACTCACATGCAATACTACGTACGAGGGTACCTAACCTTTGTTTTGGTATAAACAAAAGTTACGTACATTACAAACAACATGACACTTGAACGCTATTCCAATTACCTTGTTATGCATCTGTAACTTCAGTAACACGATGACCCACAGCAGCTGCCAACCCTAGATTGAGGTCAACGACCTCCAGTACGCGACATCGCCTGATTGTTTTTAGAGTTCCTTGTTCTTTGCCCGACTGCTGAAATATTTTGCGATGGCCGTTGTAGGCATCTATGTTTGTCTTGGTACAATCTACAGCCCAAATAGACGTAATACTAAGTATTTAATCTACACATATAAAATATTGTTATTGTGCTAAAATGCGTTCTGAAACTGTAGGAAATCAAATTACCAGCATTACTAAAACTATTGCATCAGCGGGGCCCCGGGGCGCCGGCACGGCGCCCACCCCTTCTATGAACCAGTACTGTAATGACATAAACGCATCAATCAGCACTGTAATCAGTGTCAAATTTGGAACAACTATTAAAAACAACACAATTTAGTGGGTCAGTAAGTATTTAAAATATGAATCGTACGACATTTGAACTCGACCTATATGCCAATGTCTATAACTCAGTGAACGCAGATAAAGCATGGAAGCATTATGTCTGCTATATTATGGCACCACGGACATTGGTACCTCGGTAGGCGGTCCTTATGAACGGTGGTACCGGGCGCGATTTCTGTTTGACCGCGATGTCAGTGTCAGTGAGTGACGGATGCCTAAAACTAGTCACCAGAACAACGTATTTTACAATGAAAAATGCCTTCATGTGTGGTGAAGTGGTGCAGAAACCATACTGATCACTTCAAGACTAGTGGAATCACATTTCACAGGTAAGTAAACAGATAAATTCAGCGAAAACTAAAAAAATATATGATGACATTTTCTATATAGGGATGATGTTATGCTAAATGAAGAAGATTATTTTCTTAACTTGTGCGATTATAATTTTATGTATTATAAATTATAATGATAAACTCTAACTGACAAACTTGGATTTTACTAATACCTACCTTATATGGAATGGTGCTATACAAATCTAATTATTTCAAATTCATATTAATCATATTTGATAATTCCTGATGTTCTACCTACGTTGATAACTACGTTTTCCTTTGTAATCAGAGTCCCACAGTATCCTAACCGTCGTCAACGATTGATAGAGGCTGTCCAACTGGAGAGGCATGAAACAGATTGGATGCCTACCAAGGCATCTAGAGTCTGTTCCATGCACTTCAAAGCTGAAGATTTCTATTTGTCTAAAAAAGGCTTCACGCAGCTTGCTAAAACCGCTATACCAATTTGTACTGTAAATATTCTTTGGTTTAAATACTGGTGTATGAAAACAATATTTGTTAATAAATTCGTTTGATGAATTTGAATTTTTTCAGATGGTATTTTCAAGTGAAACGTCGCTACCAATTACTAAATAGGGAATGAGGCAGCCAGATAGATCATCAACCCTGCCGCTCAAAATAAGTAATAAAGAAAATGACTGCAGAAAATTAAAGTCATCAGAAACGTCGAATGGTCAGTTATTTAAATACACGTACTTTTTTTTTTTTTTTTTTTTTTTATGCTATAGGGGGCAAACGAGCAAACGAATCACCTGATGGTAAGCGATTAACGTCGTCCATGGACACCCGCAACACCGTAGTAATATATTTTGTAAGGATATCTCAGTTGTTAAATTTCAACGAAATTCTTTAACTGTTACTTCATTATAATGTTTTCTGGTAGCGCAATAATAATTCATTAAAATGAGACATATTTTATTATTTTTAATCCGATCAATCCGTTTTAACATGTTTGGTACTTGATTTTTCCGTCAATTTAAGGTAAATTATTCGAATTGGAAATGTAATTTTACTTATGTCATATTACATTGTATTTTTACTTTTTAGATGTCGTGTCCAAGCTGTGGACATCATTTTGGTGTTCCTGATCAGGTGGATGCGGAAAATTCAACTGAGATACTCCATCGACGACAACCTTCGTCACTATTGTTATCAAATTACTTGAAACTTATGGACAGAAAACTGTGTGTTACGCCTTTGAATATATTATCTTCGAATATTTTATGCCTTTTTTTTCGTTTATCAGAAAATTTAAATCCCTTAATAAGGGCGCTACTAGACAGATTAATATTGATGATTGAATAAACCAAATCAAACATTTATGTATGTACTTGGTATCGACTAACAGGCTCCTTATGTTCAGATCAAATTAGATGTTTAATAGATGGTCAGTAGTCGATAGGGGAGGGTAGTGGTGCAGGGCATAAGGCGTTTCTGATCCACACTAGCTAGTGCTAATTACCATGCTGTCCTTCTTGACGAATTTTTCAGATGGGTTCTTTCCACTTATGCCAATAACAATAAATCTTGGGAGCGGACTTCCCATAGGGATAGTTACGAACATGATATTTATATCATGGTAGCGTTAACTATATCGAACCCTACAATTATTCCATACTCGTAGACGTTAAGTTACCTACATAAATAACCGTGTGGCGAACACATCAACAGAACAACAAAATTAATAGTGATTTTCTACTTTAAATTTTATTTAATCTTATCACAAGAAAAATATTGCATGTAAAAATTGTTCTTTGTTGCATCAATCCGTCTACAGACAGTGCGTTTCCAATGTCACTATTATTCTTGCAACATTCAAGTGTCAGCGCTAGTGCCAATCAGAACAAAGAATATTGACGTTGACCAATTATGTTTTATGATATTTTATAATAAAAAACCGACTGATATTTTGATGAATTTGATTGGCAGTGTAGCGGACATGCGTATATCAGATTTATACACAGGTTTATGTTGACGATTTGTTTGAAGGAATGCTTCCATGTTTATTTCCGTTCACTAATATAACTGAAGAAAAAACCTTTTTTGGCAGGTTACTCGTAACATGAGTCGGTTTCTAAACCCATTTTAGAGCACTGATAATACATATGTGTGTAGATAAGACCGCCTGTTGTTTGCCTCTTTTTCATGTGTAATCTATACCAGTTTGTGTTATTTTTGTTATTTTGAGGTGCAATAAAGAGGATTGTATTGTATTGTTGTAGATAAAGTAGTGTATGAAACTATAGATCTTGTTAGGCTTTTATGTAGCAGTAGCAAAACTAAGTACTTTAGGAGAACTACCCATCGCCACTAGACTGCACGTAATGCATGTCAGGTCAGGGCTTGTTAGAAGTTCAATGGAAATTGTTAGACAATTAACAAGTTTTGCTTACATATCACGGCGAACATGCAACGTGATCAGTTATGATAGTAGTTAATTACTTTATTTGAGCGCTGAGCGATGCTCATATAGATTTTCATACAATATTATAACCAATATTATAATTTTTTTAGTTCGTGTAAGTTGGCATAGGTACGACAAATTGGGGTGCGGTGCTGGTAGACCTCCTCGTGGTGCATCCTGGGAGGAGAGAATAGCCCGCTCAGTTGCGCGATGGCTATTCTACCCCTGCGAACTACCAGACTCAGTCGGTCGCGGTCGAGCTACCTCCCGCGTGGGCTTAAGTGCCGAGTTTTGTCAAACTGCTCCAAGCATGCCTCAGCCTATCTGAGGTGGCAGTGGACGCAGTATCGCCCGACGGCTGTGGACAAAACCACGTTAAAAAATGAAACGAGGGTTGGTCGCTCCAGAAATGGAGGCGACGGGTGCGGTGATGTGCCAGGTGCACTCGACTTATAGTCGACGCCGGACCAACCGTTGCTCGTTCCAAGGTCGTGGTCATGTTTTGCGGCTTCGGACGAGTACCGGGGGCCTTGCCTTAATTGGCTGGGCCGCGAGGAAGAAAACCTCAATAAAAAATTACCCCCAATCCTAAGCGCGGTGCGTCGCGAGAGGATGCATGGCTGAGGTGGAGTCAGTCGCTAACGCACCAACCTGCAGCACCGCCCGACCCTGCAGTGTAAAAGGGGCACTTTGGTTATTGGGGTTCTCTGACCATCGTGCAGCGAATATCACCCTACTCGTGGGAATTTTATGGCAGAAATAAACAAAATCCAAGACGTAAAAGGCCCTTCTCAGGGCCAAAGTGGAAACGGCCTTTCTCAAGGCCAAGTAGTGGAGCCTCCATCGGAAGATGTCAGGCTCGAGGAGGAAACAGCGGTGGCTGAGAGTGCCCCAGTAGCGCGCACTGAAGCCCAAACTGCCGCGAAGAAGGCATCGGACGGTACCGTGCGAGAGCCACGGAGCGCCGACAAAAAGTTGAAAGCGACGCCGAAGAGCCGGATCCCGCTACCAGAGGCGCGGGTGGTAGAAAACCGGACCGCGCATCTTTCGGAGGCGAATACGCGAGTCGGCAGCCGCGTGAAGAAGACGAGCCAAATATCGTATTTGACAGACGAAAAAATGATTGTCAATACGCTCTCGGGCTCAGACTCTGACGCAGGTCTGCCGACCGTGGGGACGAAGCCGCGACCCGGTCTCGGAGCTGGTACTTCCTTCTCCGCCCCTTTCCGCGCTGCGGAGGTCCCTGGTAACAAGAGGAGGCGGGTGGAGCTCTCGGAGCCTAGCGAAGAGGAACAAGGGCCAGGATTTTCTCGGACGGTCCGCGGCACCGCACATCGGACAAAGGGGCGACCTCAGACCCCCGGAAAGTGCCAAACCCTGAGCCTGCACACGACAGATGACCAGGCCGAGACTAGCGGCGTCACGCAGAGCCCCAATCCGGAGGAGGGGGGCGAGCGCGCTAAGGTTAAAGACGGTGCAGACCTGATCACGGAGGAGGACGATCAATCGTCAGTCGGCACGCTCGTCACGGTCCGATCAAGGTCGAACTCGAGCACATCGGCGGGCTCCTACCTGGGAGGGCGCTTCTGGGCTGATGCTCAGTCGAACAGCGCCAGCAGACACGACTCAGAAGGTGACTCGGATCACTCCGGATCGTCTGGAAAGGTGGCCAAGCGGTCAAGAGGCCGTCCTCCCACGACAGGACAATACGTTGGCCTAGCAGCCGCGCAAAGGGCCCTCAACGAGGCGAAACGAGTGGCTCTCGAAATGGAGGCGGAGGCCGACATTGCGAACCAGGCGAAGACGGCGAGGCAGCTGCGGAATATGTGCGCCGCTGTTGAACTTTCCGCGTCCTCGTCAAACAGCGAAGTTCAGCACCAAACAGCAGCTGACCTTACTAAATCGGTGGCATCCCAGGTTGCGATTATTGTCGACGTAGCGACAAAATCTAAGCACCTGAAAGGGACCTTCGTGCGTGCGCTCAAGGAGGCATCGGAAGGCATCCTGGAAGCGGTCCAGAAACTGAGCGCACGCCTAATCACGGATGAGACTCGCCAACTGCAGGCGGCAAATCAAAATCTGCAGGCAGAGGTAGCCAGCCTTCGGGAGGAATTGGCCAAGCTAAAGGCAGAGGTAGAGGAGGACCGGAACCAGCGGAGATGGAGCTCTGTCCGCGAGGTTCGGCCAGATCCCGTACCACAGGACGCAGACATGCCGAACATGTCGTCACCACGCACTGGTGGGCTGGCCAATCCTCCTGCCCACCCCGCTATTAGGGACGATGACCTGATGCGTGCAGTGGCAATTCAAGCGGGCGCCATAGTGAGCGCACGGCTGGATGGGCTCGAGGCTGAGGGTCGTCTGCTGCCGGCCCAACAACTGCGACCGGCACTATCAGCCGACAAAAAGAAGCGGGCAGCGAAAACTACAGCCCCCTTGGCGGAAATAGGGACTGCTGGCTCTAAGACGGTAAGAGTCATAGATGCCACTAAGAAGCCACAGTCCACTACAGCTCCTGGAGTCGCTGAAAGCGCCACCGGGAAGAGGAACAAGAAGAGGAAAAATGGTGCGACCCAAGCGCCGAAAGAACCATCATCCCGCCCGCTACCACCTGCACCCAGCTCCATGTCTCAGGGATGGAATAAGGTGACGGGGGGCAAGAGGGGCAAGGGCAAGGGCCAACAGAGCCAAGCTCCGTCTTCTACCCAGCAACAGACGGAGAAGGCTAAAGCCAAGAAGCTCAAAGCTCCACGGTCAGCGGCAGTCGTGCTGACCTTACAACCGGGAGCTGTGGAGAGGGGCGTCACTTATAAGGACGTCATCTCGGAGGCCCGGACCAAAGTCCAGCTTACGGACCTAGACATACCCGGTGGTCTGCGTTTTCGGCGCGCAGCAACTGGGGCATGCATCCTGGAGATCCCCGGAACATCTAGCGGGGACAAAGCTGACAAACTCGCGGAGGCGCTCAGAGAAAAAATCAGTGACGAGACCGTACGAGTGTCTAGGCCCTCAAAAACTGCTGAGATTCGCGTTACCGGCCTAGATGATTCTGTCTGCGCGGAAGAAGTGGTCGCTGCGGTGGCACGTGCCGGAGAATGCTCCGTCGGGGAGGTGAAGGCCGGAGAAATCCGTCGAGGACTTTCGGGGCTCGGCACGGCGTGGGTTCGGTGCCCTATTCTTGCGGCAAAGAGGGTGGTAGCAGGCGGCCGTCTCCTGGTGGGCTGGGTCTCTGCGCAGGTAAAGCTGCTAGAGCAAAGGCCCCTGCAATGCTACCGGTGCTTTAAGAACGGGCACGTGAGGGCGCAGTGTAAAGCGGAATCGGACAGGTCCCAGGACTGCTTCCAGTGTGGTAAGGGCGGTCACAAGGCAGCACAATGCACTTCTCCGCCGCACTGTGCTGAGTGTGAGGCCGCTGGGAAGCCAACAGGGCACAGGACAGGCAGCAAGACGTGCACTGCGCCAAAAGCTGCCAAAAGCAATAAAGGGAGTAAAGCTGCCGATGGCCCCCTGGCCCCCTCGCAGCTGGTCGAGTCGCCCGCCACGGTACAGGCTGCGACCGAGGAGGCTCGAACAATGGCCGTCGATTAAATGGCCACAGTGAAGTTCCTTCAGGCGAACCTCAACCACTGTGCCAGAGCTCAGGATCTTTTCTACCAGAGCATGGCACAGTGGTCGATCCACATTGCGGTCGTAGCAGAGCCGTATAGGGTTCCTGCTCAGGACGAGTGGGTCGCTGATTTGGATGAAACCGTGGCCATTAAAACGCGGAGCGCTGCCGGCTCCAGCCCGTTTAAAAGCGTCAAAAAAGGCCACGGTCACGTCGCGGTTGTCTGTGGGGAATTGGCAGTGGTTGGAGCCTATTTTTCCCCCAACAAAAGCCTCGCAGATTTTGAGGGTTTCCTTGCCGAGGTCAGTGCCGTAGTCGGTCGCCTGCATCCTATCCCGGTCATAGTGGCAGGCGACTTCAATGCGAAATGTGTGGCGTGGGGAAGCCCAAGAACAGAGCCGCGAGGGCAGGCTCTCTTTGAGTGGGCCATTGCTTCCAATCTTACCGTCATTAACACCGGAACGGTGAACACGTGCGTGCGGCAACAGGGCGGCTCCATTGTGGACATCACGTTCGCCAGCGCCGCCCTGGCGCGCCGTGTCCAGGGATGGGAGGTAATGGCAGACACTGAGACGCTATCGGACCACCGATACATCCGGTTTGTAGTTACGGCACGCCCTGCACCCCCAAGGCGGAACGACCCGGCCGAAAATGGCCCGCGCTGGGTTCTCAGAAAACTCGACCGGGAGTCCCTGGAACTGGCGGCCTTGGTGCAGACCTGGAGTGCGGAACCAGAAGGCACGGTAGACGTCGAGTCTGAAGCGGACTGGTTCCGCAAGTGCATGACGAAGGTATGCGATGCCGCCATGCCCAGAGCTAAGGCCTTCTCTCCCCGACGCTCCGTGTACTGGTGGTCTGCAGACCTTGCGCAGTTGCGCGAGGAGTGCGTGACTGCCAGACGCCGGTACACGAGGCACCGTAGCAGACAGCGACGGGACGCAGCGACCGAAGCGGTTCTGTATGCCAGGTACAAGGACGCGAAAGAGGCCCTAAAAACCGCCATTACAGCAGCCATTGATCGGTCGCGGGAGGAATTCCTGGAGATACTCAACAACGATCCGTGGGGGAGGCCATACAAGCTTGTTCGGAAAAAGCTTCGACCCTGGGCCCCCCCACTGACGCAGACTCTCCAGCCCCAGCTGCTCGATGACGTGGTCTCGGCCCTGTTTCCACACAGGCCGTTGCAGCGTCCTCCGCCCATGGCTCCACCCAGAGCAGCCCAGGGGCAGCAAGAAGCCGAAGCGGAAACGCCACCTGTCACCGAGGGGGAGTTAGGAGCGGCGGTACTCAGGCTTCGAGCCAAAAACACGGCTCCTGGGTTGGACGGAATACCGGGCAGGGCGTGGGTGCTCGCCATGGAAGCTGTGGCGCCGAGACTACGTCGGCTGCTCAGTGCATGCCTGGATCAGGGCTGCCTTCCTGGCACATGGAAGGTTGGGCGGCTGGTCCTAATTAAAAAAGAGGGTCGTCCTGCGGAGTCCCCGTCGGCGTACCGGCCCATCGTGTTGCTTGATGAGGTTAGCAAGCTCTTTGAGCGGATTGTTGCGAACCGCCTCATCAAGCACCTAATGACGGACGGGCCGGACTTGGCCGAGTGCCAGTACGGTTTTCGGTGCGGTCGCTCTACCGTGCACGCGATCTTGCGCGTAAAGGAGCTCGCGGCGGATGCAGTGTCCCAGGGACAGGTCGTCTTGGCAGTGTCGCTCGACATTGCCAATGCCTTTAATACCCTCCCCTGGGAGTGCATTAACGAGGCACTGCTTTACCACCAAGTGCCCCACCATATCAGCCGAATTGTGAGGGCCTACCTCCATCAGAGGTACGTGGCCTTCCCCGGGCAACATGCGTGGGGCAGACGGGAGATGGTGTGCGGTGTTCCACAGGGGTCGGTGCTAGGGCCACTCCTGTGGAACATCGGATACGATTGGGTCCTGCGGGGAGCTCTCCTGCGTGGGGTCACCCTGGTGTGTTACGCGGACGACACACTTGTGACGGCGCGGGGGGCCTCGTTTAGGGAAGCCGCTATCCTCGCCACGGCGGCAGTTGCGCACACAGTGGGCAAAATAAAACGGTTGGGCCTGGAGGTCGCCCTGAACAAGTCGGAGGCCATTTGCTTCCATGGACCTCGCAGGGCGCCCCCGGCGGGGTCTCATATCATCGTGGGTGGGGTCCAGATAGCCGTCAGACCAACTATGCGGTATCTGGGCATCACGTTGGATAGCCGCTGGAACTTCCAGGCTCACTTTGAGCAGCTGACGCCAAAGCTGCTTGGCGCGGCGGGTGCTCTTAGTCGCCTGCTGCCGAACATTGGAGGGCCAAAGTCGTCCTGCCGGCGTCTCTACGCGGGAGTAGTCCGTTCGATGGCCCTGTACGGAGCCCCAGTGTGGGCTGAGGACCTTCACAGCCGGAACGTCACCCAACTGCGCCAAGCGCAACGGGTGGTGGCAATAAGGTCCATACGGGGCTATCGGACGATTTCTGGCGAGGCTGCATGTGTGCTGGCCGGGTCTCTTCCATGGGACTTGGGCGCGAAAACCCTCGCATCTGTCTTTTTCTGGCGTGAAGAGGCGCGGGCCCGAGATTTCTGGCCAGCACCGGCAGAAGTCAGGGAGAAACGCGAGGAACTGTCTCGTGAAGCCATAGCGAAGTGGGCGGAACGGCTCCAGAGACCATCTGCAGGCGTCCAAATTATTGAGGCGATCCGGCCAGTCCTAGCAGGATGGTTGGACCGAGAACACGGCGCTCTCACATATCGGCTCGTGCAGGTTCTCTCGGGGCATGGTTGTTTCGGGAGATACCTGCACAAAGTCGCTGGCAGGGAAGAGACAGAGCGATGTCATGAGTGTGGCGCAGCGGTCGACAGTGCTCAACACACCTTGCAGGCGTGCCCTGCGTGGGGGCCGGAGCGCGACGACTTAATAGCGACAGTGGGACAGGACTTGTCGTTACCGGCCGTGGTCAAGGCCATGGTAGAAGACGAAGAGTCCTGGCACGCGGTAACAAACTTCTGCGAAAATATTATGCTGCAGAAGGAGCAAGCGGAACGGGCCAGGGAGGTCGATCCAACGGCCGACCAACGGCGCCGCAGACGCATTGGGCGCAGGCGAGTCGCCAACGACCGCCGCATGCCTCCGTGAGGGAACTTGGGATGACAGGCACGGGGACGCCTGCCATCCGAACACCTGCAAGTCCCTGCGAGGGTGGCCGATATACACGGCAAATGACAAAAGAGGCCAACATTGGCCTCCGGAGGCGGTCCGGTAAAACGGACAAAGTGCTGGTGGTGCTGCAGAAGTTAAGCGCGAGCGTTCCGGCAGCCCACCGCTACAGCACACTGGCGGCAGATAGAGGGGTTTTTAGTGGGTATACCTGGGGTCTCATTAGCCCAACAGGGAGTCCCACATAACCGTTCCGGGTCCGTCCCCGCACCCGGACGGTATGCGTAACGCATTTTCCCCTCTTAAAAAAAAAAAAAAAAAAAAAAAAAAAGGTACGACAAATTCCACATTGTGCCGGCATTTGAGATTTAGCTTTCTTCACTATTTTCGCTGTCTTGGAAAAACTATTGTATACAACAGCTAATAATTGGGTCTGTTATTACAAAAAATATAACGACGACCCTTCATTTTTAAGAACCCTTATTTTATTATATCCCAGTTGCATAAATTACTATTAGTTGTCATGGAAACCTATACAAATAAGTTCGAATAAATAAGTTGATGCTGAGTTGCACTGGTCCACTTATGATGTGATCGCAAATAGCAGCGGCACAGATCGATGGGGCACAGTGCTCTAATTCCGACTCTACCGAAATACCCGGACGTTCAACCCTCACCTTAATCGTTAATTGTTTTGCTGCAGTTCTATAACAATCATACCTCTGAAAAGGATACAATTTTGCAAAAGAATACAGCGCCATCTAAGAACCACATTGACAATTTTAAAAACCGCCGAATATGATTTTCAATTTGGAAAGTGGCAATATTAATTTTAATCCTTTTTTTAGTTACTTAACAATTGAGAGTTTCCCACTGACTGGGAAAAGGCTTTTCCTTCTCTCTCTTTTTCCCTTGGATTTAAAATCTCCGTCAATACCAATTTTCAATGTTCGTGCATATAAACATCGGCCATATAGCGACAACCCGCCTAGCGGGTAGTAGTCGCTACAGCGGGTAACCTGAACATAATGCCCAGCTGGCCCACCTGGCGGGTTTCTGGTAATAAATGTGTTAAACAGTTTAACCCATAAATGCATGACGATATTGACGATGCATTTATCACACAGAAACGAGACAGGTGACAATCAAGTTCTCTTGGAATGTAGACTTTGTCATATCGTCGTAAGTTCTTAATTTGAAATGAATTTGGTTGTCACTTGGGATGTTTTAGGATCAATACTGTTAATTCATGCATTGGGTTAAATTTTTGAGAATGAATCTGCACCTTCGTTCCTAAGCCCTTAAACCCTAAAAAATTCAATTTGCATATAACGTACTCATAGTTTGTAATTGTTTTGTACTGATTAGGTTTAAGCGGAACATTTTTACATGTGGCCATGTTTTGTATTGTATTGCTGTGATTGAAATAAAGTTAATCGAAATTGTGTATCAATTCCTATGAAGGCGCCCAAGTCGTCTCGCCAGCTCCATCTGGACTGCCTCCTCCACGTCTACCTTGCGGCATCCACTTGTTCGCTATCTTAGCTCACCTATCAGTATGCATGCGATGGACGTGGCCGATCCAGTCACACTTAAATTACACCATTTTTCTTCTTCCCGGCGTTTTCCCCAGTTTATGCCACGGCTCAGGGGGCCTGGGGTCCTCCTTGGCATTTAATTCCAAGATTTGACGTAGGCGCTAGTTTTACGAAAGCGACTGGGTAAACTAGGCATTGGTCCGGTTTCCTCGCCATGTTTTCCTTTACCGAAATGCGATTGGTAAATATCAAATGATATTTCGTACATTAGTTTCGAAAAACTCATTGGTACGAGCCGGCAGGATTTGAAACTGCGACCTTCGGATTGAAAGTCTCGCGGAAACGCTCTCGGCCCAGTCACGCTCAAATTACACTACTAATTTAAGAGCTAGCATGGTGTTCGCCCAAGACCACGGGATCTAGTTAGTACCTGCCCTTTCTTACCCATATATTAAATCCATCCTGGTCCATTTATACTGAAAAAGCAGAACCGATCGATATTGCTCTAATTCCGGCTCTCGGACCAACCGAAATACTCGGAGTCGCATTCGGTGTGTAGAAATCTTTACTTGATTAAACATTGATTAAGAAGTTTAAGATCTAAAAGGCTTTAAGTGGGGCATCAATTTAAATGTATGTGGTGGCCATAATATCTTCTGAGTCACTCTTTATATACCACATAATAAATTTTATAGGTGCCTAATAAGGAAATTGTGGAAACCAATATCAATTCAATTTTATATTTTTAAATTCCAGTACCCTCAGCTGAAGGGTTAATTATGTTGTGTTGCCGCATATTAGATTCGCCAATTATTGCGTCCATTAAAGATGAGCTTGGAATTTTCGCTTTGTTGCTTCGTTTTCAAAATGCCATCAAGCTTTTTCTATATTTTGGTTAAGGCATTTTCGCGAGAAGTGATCGAATCAACTGTTCTTCTTAAATAGGTAACTGTAATGTTTTTCCTACTCAGTATCACAAGCTCTTTCGATCGCACTAGGTGACGATAAGCGTCCCAGATTATTATTTTTCAATCCGTTACCATTTTTCATTTTATCATAATAATGATCATTTATTAAAAATATTGAACATTTAAAAAACCGGTCTTATTGAGTTGTTTAGTAACTAGCCCAAAATCTTTTTGGTTAGAATCGGTTGTGGTACATCACTATTTATGAGATGTAATAAACAGACAATCCACGTAACGTCATTTTAGTCTCCGTAACTGAAAAATAGGCTTTACACAGCTAACTGACTAATTTGCAACCTTGTTGTAACGTATTAAAGTCTACTAACAGTCAGTGTATTAGTTCAGAATAAAAGGAGGTTTTTAGGTTATAGCGTAGGTTTTATGGCTTGCTTATCACTGCCAAACTGAAGACCTACACTGAGCCCGCTGTGGAAATACGTAGTACTTTACTTGGATATTTTGTGAGGCTTTTTAAGGTGTGTAATTTTTTTTAGTAGGTATTGTTTTATAATTTAAATTTTCGTGAGTCATACTGATATTAAATTGAACACCACTCTGTCCGACGATGACTGCCCGATGCCGTCGAAGTGGGTCCTGCGGACAATTCTCTCATACTGACACAGGACCCGATTGGACAGGAGCAATTCAGTTTAGGACCTAGACTGAGTCGCTGCCATACAACTGAGCACAGTTAAGAACCTAAACTGAATCGCGTTAAGACTTCATGGTAAAGCCCCTGTTCTTTTCTACACTTAAATGTTTATGAATAAACCATTTCTTATGCTTATTTTTATTGTTTGATGTTATCGCAGACTTACTTGACTTTTTTATTTTTCGTATCATGTTTTATGAGAGTAGCTTTTTATAAAATTAAATTATAAGCTCAACGGAATATACTGTTAAGGAATAACCATTATATTTAATTGAATCATTTTTAAACATTTTATTGGAACTCTGCTAAGTTACTTTGCCATTGTTCTAGATCCTTTCGTAAATAAATTATAAATTAATAGAGATAGTAAAGAAAAAGTGACAAAGGCTGGAACTGGGATAAAAAATGATAAAATTCTTACTGTATTTACGAAAGGTAATTTTTTATCATACCCAACTTTGAAAGTCGCTATAATGTCACGTAGGTATAATATGTGTCATTATTAACAATAAAGCTAATTTGAGACTTTAGGTATTGTAAGTCCGTGTAAGTTTCATAAATTAGGGTACAAAATCACGCACCGCCATTTGTAACCGGCTACATTGTCCGAAAGTTGCGTGTTTGTCACAATTATCCTCAAGGCTGGAGGTCGGACAACGAATGTAAGCAAACCCGTGCCTAAATAACATACTAAAAGAGTTAGTTGTAAGGAAATAAAACGCTAACTATCAGGCAGTTACCATAAAGTAAGTGCAAAAAGTTGGGGGTAAACTGAACGATCGCAATAAACAATGTGTCAAAAAACCAGCCAATTGCGAGTCGGACTCGCGCACTAAGGGTTCCGTACCATTAGCTATAAAAACGGCAATAATACATGTACTAGTAGATTTTACATAAAGATATACAATCTACTATTACATGTCACCCATTTTAGCCGAGGCTATTTATTACCAATAATAGTAGTTGAGGATAAAATGGGTATTTGTAATATTGTCTTCTGTTACCACGATTGTTATTCTCTACGTTTCGAGCCCTTTACAGCACTCGTTTTCACAGGGTTAAGATGATGACTCTGAGAATTCGCATTGTCTCAGTCATCATCTTAACCCTGTGAAAAAAAGTGCTGTATAGGGCTCGAAACGTAGGGTCATGGTGTTAATAAACGCCATTAATCCGTTCTAAAGTGTTTAATTTCAATGGGTTTAATTTTGCTTTTAACTTGGATTGTAAGGAAAATACCATGCCATGCCTGGGCGCGGCGGGGCGTTCTCACCCGCCGCGCGCCCTTCGCGGGTGGCCGGGGGCCCCGGTGAGCGCCGGCCGCCAGCGATTTTATTTTATGCTCTAGAGCATAAAAAGCGATTTTTAAGTCGCCTAGCGGTTACAACTCATGGCACCGATACTAAACTCGTCCATCCTTTCCATCCATCGTCCGATTTACGTCCATCTCGTGAAAAATCATAGTAAAATTTTAAGCGTGTCAAATCTTAAGAGATGGATATTGTTTCTCTTACTTTTAATACAGTAAGTGATTTCGTGTAATTTACTCTTTACATAAGTCTAAATTTGAACTGTAAATTAATTAATTTTTCGGCAATTTACCTATATGCTGCCATTAAAAAAAAGCAAATGTATCCTTTCCCGACAAGCGGCGTCACAATCAGGGCTTGCGATTACAATATTTTTGTATGGAATTCCTTTTTCTTTATATGCCCTTCCTTTCCTATGTTTTTCCTTTTGCTCTATGTATATACATGTCGAGCGAAAATCGACTAAATTACGTGAGTGACCCGTTTTAAATATTATTTAATATCCTCTATATGATATACTTTTATATTACTTATTTTTGTTTACTTACGGAATAGTGTCCACTTTTCGCGATTAGGATAGACTAAAAGATGGAGAGTTAATATGACTACAACGATTATACCAAAGACTATAAAGAAATGGAAAGGTTTATATGAAAACACAATTCCCCCAATGAGGGCGCTACTGGACGTTCTGCGCCCACTTAAAAGTATATAGTCCTCCTCATCGTTTTCGATGACGGCGACCCTAAAAATTAATTCTATGGACGTTGTCTATTGTGAGCCCTGATATGGCTGGCAAGACCGAACTTGGTTTTAAATACCCTTTTGCAAGTGTGGCAATACAGTTGGCCAGCCGCATTATATGTGTATACGTAGGAGGGCTTTGGTCTTTCTTTACGCTGTTGTCTTCTTACGTCTAAGGTGGTTTACTTAAAAGTAAACAGTAGGCAAATATATGCACTACAATAAACGTGTTTCATACTTTGTGACAAATTTAATATGGTCTGCGCAATAACTTACAGCACACTGTCGGCTTGCCAAATTATATGGACATTAAAATCATTGCCAAACTGCTGTCTACCGCGGTTCCTTGCCGTCGAATATGTTTCATATGAGATTGTGGCAAACGTATATTTACCTAATCTATTTATTTTATTTCGTGGTATCAACTCATTGTAAATAAGCTATTTTAGCCCAAGATATATGTCAACGCCAGTATTGTTCGCAACGCAATATTGCTATACAGACTCCACTGAGATAAACATGTTCATACTGAAACGTGACGTAATGGAAGGGATTATTTTGGGACATTTTTTTAATTATTTGGATCGAATGGAAGGAAGTCCAGATAGTACAGTCCAGTACATAAATAACCGAAAAACTCTTTGTTACCTTCGGATTGAAAGTTACTGCTAAACTACCGCTGGACTAACTACCGCCAACTTTTTTTCATAAAAAATGCTTCAAAAACATATTTAGGTGTTGGCTCCTTAAAAACTACATTGAAGAGTGATGAATTTGCCGTGTGACCACTGACGTGTTTACCTACGCCGCTCCAGTATGTGAGGAAGACAGTGCTATAGTGATGTCTCTTCCGCACACTTGAACGACGTGCATTGGATATGATGTGAAAAGCGCCTGTTTGCGCCAAGGTGACTTTCTTCCATCGCACCGTGCGATAGTAAAACAAAAGCGTTCTTTGTTGAGAAATGATAAGCGGGAATTTAGTCACATTACGCCTTTCCATCAGATATTATTTTATTCGAGAAGTTATGATCATCATCAGGTTAGAGCCAAAATCTAGTGGGATCCACCTCATCTCATCTCCTTTCATAAATAATCATTAAAGCGATTCGTAAAGAGATAGTAATCGTGTAGCGTAGACAACATAAAATGCAGCGAAATTGATATTCTCGCTTTACCGAATTCTGTTAAAATATTAAATTAACCGGCATGAATTAAAAATCTCATTAACTGCAATTTATAAATATCTCTCCATGTAGATTGTCACCATTATAAGTATAACGCGTGAGTCATTTTGTGACATAACCGTGTGTAATTGCAAGAATAAGACTTTCCTTATTTACCTATAGGAAAGATTTTTTACTAGCTAATAGAAATGTCACACTGCTGGGAAGAAGCCGTTTACTTTAAGGGTCTTATTCAGTTGGTTGATATTACCTATAGTTTCGTCATAATAAGAGTTGTAATATTCAAATGTAAGGATTAATCTCCAAGACTCCCGATGTTGTACCTAATCATGCCTGTTGTTTTCTTACGTTTAAGTACGTGTCAAAACGCAACCGCATTACATCAATTTGGAACAAACATGCCCCTTGACCCGGTTGGGAGGTATTGTTCCACATCCGGTTCCGTTACGTCAGCGAGAAGTTCCAAGTTCCGCTGATTGCAAGTTCTTGTACGGGGAAATGCTGATTTATTGTTTGTTAGCGACGTTGCACATATTACACATACAGTGGGTTATACAATGGGTTGTGTTCTGAAGAATTGTTTGACATGTCAATGTCCACTTTTCACCATCGCACCGCTCGCCATCGACAGGGCGCTCATCCACACACCTTGCAACCAAAATGGTCGCCCACTGTGCGGTCGCAGAGTAATTTCCTCCCGCGGACGCTCCGGCTGTGGAATGAGCTTCCTGCCGAGGTTTTCCCGAAAGATTACAGTAAGTACGGGGTTCTTCAAAAAAGGTGTGTAAAATATTTTGATGGGTCGGCAACGCGCATGTGTCCCCACTGAAGTTGCAGGTACGGTGACCGCTTTCCATCAAGCGGGTCGTATGCTTGCTTGCCACCGTCGTGGTATAAAAAAATGCAGGTTAAACATTAAGTTCAATACACGGAGATGGCATCGTACTATCTCCCCTCTGCCAAAATAATATGCAGAAAAATCATATCATTGTATGTGCTACTAGACTGTACAAATAGCCATACATGACCCCGCAAATATCAGTAGAATATTTGTATAGAAAATATCAGTGAAGCATGCGCCTGCCTGGTTGTCTTGTGAGTTGTGACAGTTTTATGAAGATAAATATGATCACACTGAACATTTTGATCGTGTAGGGCCAATCTTGAAACCGCGAAACATCGATCGACATAACTCGCCGAATGGATACAAAACAGATATTGATTTTCTTTCTTTCACCAAGCGAGCGCGAAGTGCGAGCGAAGTTGCTCCGTTGCTGATACTAGTGCACAAAAGTTTTTCGTACATGATGTGATCTCGAATCCACACAAATGTACCAAAACCACTAGTGTATTTTTTCAAATCTCCTAAATTTCTCCACTCCTTTTACCCGATGACGTTTTAAAAAACCTGAATCGGACCAAATTAAGAACAATTCGAAATTCGTTCTATTTATAAACACCGTGCGGTGAATAAAACACAAAAGTAACCTCACAATAAAACGATCCGATACAATTCGCATGACCCAAAACCGTATTCTGCACGTCAATTTTCACTGTCCATTATCTATTGTACATCTCTCTCGTTTTATTCGTATTTAGATTAGACCGCTTCACTTGTTTGCTGTTTTTTTAATTTTGTTTTCACCGGTTTCGCATTATCTTTTAAAGCAAACTTGTAAACTAGCATTCTAACAGATATATTGCAAATTGGAAAGTGTTTAGTAGCGGTAGAATAGACATTTGAGTAACCATTTTAAATGTTAAGTATGTCACAGTATCTATGCACTTGGGTTAAATGACAAATATTTTACGCCTTGTATTTTTCTCGCTGTGTGATGAAAAATTTTGTATTTCACTCTGCAGCAAATATATTTTATTCTTAACTGGTGGTTACTCGTTCCTAACAATCCTAACTGGTGGATGCGAGGTGCAAACATTATCGAATCGCGCAGTCGCTATCGACTACGATTTATGTGGAAAGAATTGTTTCTTTGCTGATGTCGACTGATTTTTTAATCAAGATTTCTCATTAAAAATTCACTAAAAATAATACATGTAATATATCACAAATACTATGCTATTAGACAAAAAAAATCCTGTATAAGAAATGATTACGATTTGCGTTAAATCATCGAATGTATTAAATCGTGAGCGGTTTTAAAGGAATGAGGCCTCTTAAGCGAGGGGTTCCACTGCAGCACCACACGCAGTGGAGCCGGGCCCTATGTCAATCAACCTCACCTTAACCTGCGATCCTTCGCCTTGCGGCCCGATGACCGGTGATACATGGTGTTTATAAATAAACAATCGGACGCGCGCCGCGGCGCAGTCGCAGCAAACGCCGTACCGCGATTTGGTCAAAGATTAATGTTGTATAGACTTGCTAAATTTAGAATCATGTAGCCATTGGAACATTACATTTAAAAATATATATAAATATATACGAGTGTAGTGTGCTTCTTTATTATACTTCATATTTTGTTATAACATATTTTATACGGATTTAACATACTTTAATGCAATGTTACCTATCTCTTACGACGATTGCCTTAAAGGGCGCCAATTAATTTAGAGTATTTACTCATATTTTCAAAGATCCACAATATTAACAAATTATAATTTTCTCATATGAACCAAGTTCTTTACCGTTCAAAGGGATTATAATATTAACACAAAGGCATTGTTTTAATACAAAAGTATAGGCTTCATTTGTTTTCGTAAGCGTCAAGTTGCTACTTACCTTTTTATCACAGTTCAAAACGATTCGACTATTAAATACCGACATCGCGAAACAAATGCTCCCATCTGCACATTTCGTCTCTTTGGCCATCTCTTCCGCTCGTCGTTAGTGCACGACCGACCGTGCCGCCCGGCGTACCTCCGCTGCGCGCCCTCCCCGACCGGATCGATAACACGCGCCTGCCGCGACAACCGTATCGAACCCACCCCCGTACACCCCGGCAAAATTACGTACGTCAAGTACTTTCCGTGTTCTGTACTAATAACAAACCAGTACTTTCCATGTGCCGTACTAACCGTTCGAAATTTGGAATTGGAACGCATGTCTTTTGTTTTTGTTTTTTGTGCACGACATCAGTGATCTTTAAGTCGTTGAGATAAGGTCTATAATCGGGCGGCTAATCTAGTTTCAACTTTTTATAGCTGGCCGGTGGAAATGCATTTTTTTCTCGATATGCAACTCTATGGGGGATTGTGTTAAAGTTCATATTTGAATGGTGATGCAGTGTTTGGTCTCGTTAGTGGAAAATGGCTCTATTTTGATACCTGAGTCGAGTTTTTCGGGCCGTTACGTTTTATTGTGAAGGAAAAGATGCTGCAGTGGAAGGAAATGCGTATTTTATCGGCTCCTGGGTTTAGAAAGTTCATTGTTCTCCCTTTGGGATACAATATCATACAATTAGTTATTATGTAAATGTAACTAACACAATACTAATAACATTAGGTAGCGCAATTCATCTGACATTTCGTCCATATCAAAAACTTTCTACTATTACAATTGGAAGTAACTATAATTATTTCATAAAATTTCCCACAACTTGTATTGTGTTAACAAGTACATGAAGTAGTACACGATACAGCATGTTTAAAACAACTATATCATATCTTCCATCTTAAAATATGTGAAATTTACGTGACTAATGATGTGTGCAATCGCAGATATATCGGAACTGCCGAGTTGCTCACAAATATCTGGACATGCACGTTGACTTTACACCATACAAGTACCTGTACCATAAAAGGATTACTAACATTGTTGTTACACTCTGTATACATACTCGTATATAAATACGAGACTGTAGAAGTGTATCTGTTAAGTCTGTTTACTAAAGCCCTCTTGCACCACCCAGGGTTAGCTGCTAACCCTGAGTTAAGCTGTCAAATTCCATGCAAAAAAACGCTTAACTCCGAGTTATGTCGCTAACCCCGAATGGTGCAAGTGACCCTAAGCTATTTAAACTCTGGTACAGTTTTATTTGTCATTTTAAATAACTACATTCTCATAGAGTTTTCTAATTAGAAATAACATGTGTTGTTGTTTACACTTTGTAGTGGCTGTTTTGATAGCTTGATAGATTCGATGTTTTCCATGTTTATACATAGTTTCAATACTTTCAATGTTTGAACGGCATACAAAAATACGCCGTACAATATAAACCTGAGGGTCTACCACGAACCACTTTCGTTCTTGTATTTCCATCTCTATCGCTCCCGCATATTCGAGCGATAAAGAGGTAGTGGTGCATGGTATGGCCCTCTGGTGTTTTTTGAAGGTCTCCAGAATTCAAGACTTCCAATTTAGAGGATATCGAAATGACTTGAGAAATGGCGAAAATCTTTTGGAAATGGTAAAATATGTTACTGGAAAAATAAATACGGGTACAATGTTTAACGACATCTAGCCGTAGTTGGTAGTGACCCTGCGTACGACGCTAGAGGTCCCGGGTTCGAATCCTGGTAAGGGCATTTATTTGTGTGTTTATCACGAATATTTATTTCTGAGTTATGGACGTTTTCTATATACACATGTATGTATTTATCTATATAAGTATGTATATCGTCGTTTAGTGAAGCTTTGCTTAGTGTGAGACTAGTTCGATCTATGAGATTGTCCTCAAATATTTATTTATAAAAATAAAAATAAAATATCTTTTTATGATAATGATATTTTAGGTACGAAATTATGAATTAAAGCTATAGCTAAGCTTACACATACCTACTAAGTCTACACGCTGCGCTTTAATTGGATTTATTCAGTTTATATTCAAAATTCAAAATAAATAAAAAATATTCTGCAAGTAGGCCTCTAGGGCACTTTTACAAGTCAATAAGCATTACAAATTACAATAAAGCATATGACCATATCATAATATAGCATACTGTTATAAGTCCCATCTACAGTATCGATGTTAGTGTCTTACTAAACGTTCTATCCACGTCATCCTATGAACACACGATGCGGTTTTCTCGCTGCAATCGATCCTATCGCTTCTACTTACACAACCTTTATACGGCATATACATCACAAACAAGCTTATACACTTACAGCATTCTAACATTCAGGGGTAGTTACCGTTATAGAGCTAGCGTTAATGGTTAAATGCGAGAAGTGTGCGGACGGAAAAATGCTACTTACTAGATAATAGCATTTTTAAGCAGGGTTTTATACCGGTATTATTTTCATACAAATTAACCGGTATTCAGTTTCGGTATGTTGGATTTTATTGCATATATCAGCATCTTATTCAATAAATCTGTTGAATAATTCTCCTTCCCTAAATAGGTACCATTTTATAAAAGCAAATGGGTAATGTTTCGATTTTTATTTATAAAGGTAACGATCGATTCCTGTTTTTAGACAGATGATATGCCTAACGATGCATTTGGTTTCGGTGCTAGATAATATACTAAAATGTGATTCTATCATGATATCCTCGCTAGGATATTAAAGCTATTACGTAGCAGTCACAGTAAAAGACAGTAACTATTGTTGGACAACGTGGACGCAGCGATAGTTACCCACAGAGAGTTTGTACATCTATTTGCCTCTTTATTGCTCGAATATGCGTGATTACGAGAGCAATAGAGAGGGAAATAGACGAACGAACGAAGTGGTTCATGGTAGGCCCTGAGATTTCACACTGATAAATATAGCGGTAGCAAATTACCAATGGGAGGTACCGTATTTTCGCTCCCCAGGCGGCGCCACTCATGTATGAGTTCTGTGTCAGTATGAGAGTGACAAAGTGACGTTTCAAATGTTCCCGCAGGACCCACGTTCCACTAGCGCCCCTAGCGGAAAATCGAATCGCGGCAATCCTCATTAGAGCATTAGAGTTTTCTCATTAAGTCGAGTCAACAACAACACTAGACAGAACGAGGGTCCTTGTGTTGGATCATCTGGGCTTTCCGAATTTGGGCACTTGGACCGATTTAGCTTAAATTTCTAATTAGTGATTGGACATGAATCATGTTACGTTTAGGGATATTTTATTTCTTACTGTTGATTTATTTCTTTAGTCTTCTAGTTTCCTACACGGTCCAACAATCAGCCTACCTACCTGAAGTGAGCTGTAAGATTTATTTAACGCCACTTGAGCTACAGACAATTCCAGAAACTAAGTGTTTTATTTCAATAAGTGTTCATCATGATCATTTCAGCCGAAAGACGTCCGCTGCTGGACGAAGGCCTCCCTCAAAGATTTCCACCACGAACCAACCTTCCACCACCACCACTTAACCAACGTTCTCCCGCGACCTTTACCAGATCGTCGGTCTATCTAGTCGGGGTCGTTCGCACGCTGCGCGCTGTGCCTTCCGGTACGCGGTAGCCACTCAAGAATCTCTGCCCCATCGGCCATCGGTCCTGCGAGCAATGTGGCCGCCCCTGTCACTTATGTTTGGCAATTCTCTGATCTATGTCGACAACCTTAGTTCTTCTGCGGATCACCTCATTTCTGATTCGATCGCGCAGGGAAACTCCGAGCATAACTCGGTCCATAGCTCTTTGAGTGAATTTGAGCCTTAAGGCTTATGAGGCCCATTGGGAGAGACCACGTTTCTGTGCAGTACGTCAATAAGTGTTAGTATCTGTCATTAGGTACCTACAGCTCAACTAAGCCCCTTATTACATAAAAGAATAATACTTTCTGAGCATAAAAAAGTTTTCTGTGTCGGAAAAATCTCTTTGAACTTTGGTAGGGCATTGTTTTCGAAACCTTTTGTGAATTTAACAGAAGAATTTGAATATTGTTCTTGAGCTATATGAGGCTTTGTTTTAGTACACCCACGCTAGACATTCTATTTCTTTGACATTGTATTTTTCTTAAACAACTCACTTGCTATTCGTCTCTGTATTCTATCGTAAACGGTTGAGTTTATTTGCACCGTAAAATTTAAGTTACCAATTTGTTTATAGTTGTTTAAAAATATCTCAATTAAATAGTCGCCATTAAATATATCCTTATCAACAGATCGTATCTTTTTCTATTACGGGTATACCCGAAGTCAATTCAATATTATTCCTCGTACACGTTTAATTTTATAAATAGATTGTTCTCTGTTCACACACACACACACACACACACACACACACACACACACACACACACACACACACACATACGTCAGGTAAAAAGTGTTTATTTATATTTTTTATTTTTCTTTACTTTATTTTTCCTTGTATAATGATCATTCCAAAAACCTTTTATAGTTAAGCATACAAATCATGTCAACTCTTCTTCTCGGTGGAATCACTGACTTCCGTCCGAGTCACAGGCATCCGCCTAGTTCGGGAGACAGAGGCTCAGTTCCGGTGAAACTGTTTCAAACCTAATACATAAGTAACGCTAACAGCGTATTGTGAAACATTACATATTTGTATTAGGTTTTAAGTCAATAAAGATTATTCTTATTCTTATTCTTATTCTGCAATTTTATAGCCTATTAAAGCAATTAAAAACGTGATTTTTATCCTAACAGAAATCAATCATGGCGCATTCCGCAAACTAAGCAAAACGAAACGCGGCAAAAACAAACCAAAGTGCATTTACGTAAAATGACTGAGCCAGTGGAGGCGTGAAGTCTGTGATGTTTTAAGTGAAGTTTTTTAAGTGACCAAAATCATCCGGGATCATGATCCGAGCTCTGACGTCCAGGAGGTGGTCGTTGCGACGCGACAGTGGAAGGTGAGATGGATTTTTTTACGGAAGTTTCGGTGGCCATGTTCTTTGTAACTGGAAAATACGTAATATTGTCTGCTGTTACCGCGATTGTTATTCATTGAAATTAAACACTTTAGAACGGATTAATCGCGCTTATTAACACCATGACCCTACGTTTCGAGCCCTTTACAGCACTCGTTTTCACAGGGTTAAGATGATGACTGAGAGAATGCGAATTCTCCCCGTCAATCAATAAGGATGATCATGGTGTTAATAAACGCGATTAATCCGCGATCGATATTTATTGCTAAAGTGTTTAATTTCAATGGAAAATACCTTTTAGTCTGACAATCCAAGCCTGACACTTGACAGTAACTTAAATAACCGGCCAAGTGCGAGTCGGATTCGCCCACCGAGGGTTCCGCACAAAGGACGCTCCCCCCATTTATGACCTTAGGTCTTGGGTACATAAGAATACTGGTGTTACGGAACTCTTAGTGTGCGGCAATTATATGGTTTTCGGATTTTTTTCTGTAATTGTGTTACAAGCTCTAGCTTTTTGACAAATTTCGTGATTCTAGTTCAACGGGAAGTACCCTATACAATTTGATTCCCATTGCAAATGTACCTATAGGAAATGCGACATAAATGGCCGTATCTTTTGATTGCGTTGACGTAGAGGTTTGGTTTTTTCACAGCTTTAGGAACCGCAGACTTGTGTCAAGTGGTATTAATTTCAGCTTGCTACCTCTTCGCGTTCCTGAGATGAAGGGTCTTGACAGACAGACGGACGGACGGACAGACTAAAGTGATCCTATAAAATTATATGCGTCCCTTTTTTTCGGAGTTGCAATACAAGCGTAAGAAAAAGATAGTATGACTCTCTGACTATGCACGAATGCAAAAAAATATGCTTACCATGAGTTGTACCTACCTACGTGGCCGTATGGAATAGAATATTAAATAATTGCAAATAATGGTGAGTTATTTGTGTAAATTCCCTATAAAATATGTATTAAGTTTGTGAATTTATTTAAAACTAAAAGGAAGCTAAAATTTAAAATACAAATTCAAATAATTTAAACCTAGTTTGAAATTTATTCTAATATATACCTACAGAACTCCAGCAGCTGAAGTTTTATGAAGACTAACGGTCCAACGGCCCCGGGAGAACGCTGTTACTAAGACGCAGAGCATAGAACGTACTCAGAAAATAAAATATAGAACATCTGGCGACATATCGCCTTTACATGCGACTTATGTTTAAAACATATTTTTCTTCTCTGAAGATATATCAAAATTACTTATTTATTTTGGTATACCTTCAGTGTGTGTTGCCAGTGATGACATACGGTACTGAAACGTGGTCGCTTACAATGGGCCTCATAAGAAGGCTCAAAGTCACCCAAAGGGCAATGGAGAGAGCTATGCTAGGAGTCTCTCTGCGAGATCGTATCAGGAATGAGACCATCCGCAGCAGAACCAAAGTAACCGATATAGCTCTCCGAATCGCTAAACTTAAGTGGCAGTGGGCGGGGCACATTGCACGTAGAACCGACGGCCGATGGGGCGGAAAGGTTCTCGAGTGGCGACCGCGTACCGGAAGGCGCAGCGTGGGTAGGCCCCCCGCAAGGTGGACTGATGACCTAGTGAAGGTCGCAGGAGTCCGCTGGATGCGGGTGGCGCAGGACCGGTCATTTTGGAAATCTTTGGGGGAGGCCTATGTCCAGCAGTGGACGTCTTTCGACTGAAATGATGATGATGATGATGATGATGACCTAGAGAGAAGAAAAATATGAAAATAAATTAATAAATATTTGGGGACAGTCTCACACAGATCGACCTAGTTCCAAACTAAGCAAAGCTTGTATTATGGGTACTAGGCGACGTTATAAATACTTTTATAGATAAATACATACATATATATAGGAAACCTCCATAGCTCAAAACAAATATTCGTCATAAACACAAAAATAAATGCCCTTACCAGGATTCGAACCCAGGACCTCCAGCTTCGTAGGCAGAGTCACTCACTCTCACTACAAACTGGGCTAGGGAGGCCGGTAAACAAATGTTTTAAACATTACTCGCTAATAGCGTTTCAAGACTCAGTGAAGAAGCGTATGTATAGCAAAAGTACTAAGAAGGTATCGCTATATACTGGTAATAAGTACTTACCTAATAAGCGCAATCGAATCTGTTATCAGGGATCCGAAATTCGGATGCTTTTATTCCTACACGCTCAGCAAGTAAGATGGTTGTATATATATGATTAAATTATTCAAAACACTTATTTAAACTTTCACGATTTTCACACATTATGTATTTACTAACTAAAACGGGGCTTAATCGTGTACGTCGGAGGTTTGTTTTCAAAATCTATACACGATTAAGCCCCGTTTTAGTTAGTAAATACATAAATTATTCAAGTTCGGTGATTCCGGGATTGTATAAAACACCAGGAAGTAGTGATAACTGTCAATATATTTAAGTTATGACTAAAATCGCTGTTAATGAACTTCCTACCAATGTAAACAACCCATATTGATGGTAATAACCTAACATTTAAGTTTTTAATGAAATCTCCAAGATTACGATATTCATATTCATATTCATATTCATTTATTCATAAAATTATACAATTTTACATGTCAAAATAAATTTAAAATGAAATAATAATGTCAAATAAATCATGTAAATTACAATTAAAGATTAAAATAACACATTATATAAAATTAAAATTTAAGATTAGGCATAAATATTAGGATTTGCATTCAATTTAATTAAATAATTGTCATATTCTAGCATGTCATAAAATGCTTCTTTTGTTAGCCATTTTTTTAATTTCGTGTTAAATACCGTGTCATCTTTAATATTTTTTAAATTGTCGGGTAGTTTATTATAAATACCTGGCCCTGCAATAGATATAATTTTCTCGGATTTGGCAAGTCGGCAACATGCTTTTGCTAACATATTTTTATTTTTCTCTGCAATGCGTGCACTATAGGCATATTTTGTAGGGAATAGTTGTAAGTTCGCCCTAACATATTTAAGTACGTAATACAGGTATTGTGATGTGAGTGTCATGATGTTATTATTTATGAAAAGTTGCCTGGCGGGGGTTCCGTATGGAGCGAACGAGATGGTACGTACTGCGTGTTTTTGCAGATTGAACACACGCTGCCATTCCGCTGCTGTGGCCCAGAATTCAAGTCCGTAACACATCACTGAGTGAAATAATGAGAAATAGCAAGACCTAAGTTGCTGGTGAGGTAAGATACGCGCCAATCTACTCAACGCGAAACAGGCGCCTGACAATTTTCCACACACCACATTAATGTGCGCATCCCATTTCAGGGAAGAGTCCAGGATAATACGACCGTTTCCGTAATGATTAGTTTCAGTGGTGTTTGATGAGGTAGTGTGAAAATACAAGGAGAAACCGTGACAAAACATGTGACGCCTTTTGTTATATTGTTAGGAAGTTCCAGTGACGGCGTTTTTATTTTCAGCAACTTCGTTAACATACAAACGTGTTGGTAATCAGTTTTAACTACAAACAGAATGTAACAAAAAAATTTGTTGTGAATCGTTTAAGAGCGTAATAGGTATCGTGTTATTATTACCTACAAGACTCACGCATTGTAACTTAGCCCTTACCCTTTGATTTTAAGTCTGAGTTTTTCGGATCGGAATTATTTAAAATAATATTTATTTTACTAATCAATTTACCAATCGCTTTTCGATGCAGAGAGACATCGTGAAGAAACCGAATGTCATAAAAATTGCTCATTCTTCTAAACGCGGTACCTAATATCATAAAAAATCATTTAGAAATGAATCTTATCAACAACTGACAATGCGGTACCTTTAAATCATATTTTTACAGACATAAAACTTTGTTACAATATCGCAGAAAAAGATCTAAAATTCTATTCCATTAACAATTTCCAGCTCCGAATTGAATTCCCTCAAACATTGTGTTTCTTATTCGTGATCCATTTGGCACGGTCTCCGTTATTTTTAACTGCTTTGTATTAGGAGAATGTCAAAAGGTCGGCCGCGATGAGAATGTCAAGTATTACTTGTTACCTACACAGGTTCTGGGTCATTCTTTTCGGCTAATTTCGGCTTCACGTTTTAACGAAAATGCTTTGTAAGGTCCCAGTGGCAAGCGTTCGGCGTGCGGCGGAGCGCGCAGCGTGCTATGTGCTTTGTGCAGCGAGTACTTAGTGTGCTTACCATGCGTTTGTAAGTAGCCGGAGTAGACTGCGCGTTTATAAAGTATATCCGTCTTGCTCCTACCACTATTTTGGCAGGAGCGAGACGGACATATCCCCGAATGCCGCAGTCGCTATCGAGAACGGAGCTACGTACAACTCATCACCTAAAGTAGCGGCAATAATCTATCATATTGCTATTTATTGCATGCATTTCATTAAAAAAAATTGTGAAATTATGTTTTATACCATGAAATCAATTACGACGCATAATTTATAGTATATCTGCTAAGGCCCCACTGCATTGCAGGGCACGTTATCTCAATGCGAAATGGGGACTTCACGCACACAATTAATGTATGTTATAAATACTGAATTAATTATTGAAAACGCTCAAAATCGAATATTACCAACAATCAAACTGGATAAGTCGACTTTTCGCCTGTATTTAAAAAATTGAATAGCACCATTTTTTCTCATCGGGCTAACGTGAAAACTTGGCCTCGAATTCTCGTTTTTATACAATTAATGAAAATGATTCTAAAAATATATGATAGATTATTCGCTGCTACTGTACATTAGCTTGTGTCTTAACATGAAAGCCGTAAGCCCCGCTCGAGCCTCCACTTAGTAGGTACACTTAAAGCTTGATCCACACTTGTATCATTTTACCGTATCGTTTCTCAGTCGTGTAGCACCGACGTGTATAATCAAACCGCGATAAATACGCGCGCGCGACGCGACGTGCATTAAAAAACTGGTGTTGTTAAGGTACATATTACATATCTAATTGAATCCTTATGACATGTGTACCTTTTACTGAAAACATATCTGGGCCGTTCTCCTTTTTTACCGACAATAAAACGCGATTTTCTCGATTTTTCGGATTTTTTATTTTGTATATAATATTTTTTTTTTAAATAATAACCTATATGTGTTTGAAGTAGACTATTTGAAATTTATTTTCAGGTCCGTAAGGTATTTTTCTTTTCAGTGGTTTTCTAGAAAACACAGTGACGGAGTGGAATGGCCCTTTTCAGCGAAGACAGTAGAAAAAAAAAAAATCTTACTGTTATTTTTTTTTCGGACACTGTCACGGTGTTTTGAGTTAGAGAATGTAGCTAAGTTTACAGTCACTAATCGAGGAAATAACAAGTTTACTGCACTGATAAGGTCATTAAAAATTTTTGGTATTTACTTCCTACCAAAAAAATATGAGACAGACAGCTCATTGTCGCTAAAAAAAGAGTACGGGTTATTTAGTAATTTTATTCAAACTGCGTTTAGCCTTTTGAACTTTCTATTAGCCTCGTGCGGTAGAAAAGTTTTATACACGTATAAAACCCATATAATGTTACTGCATCTCTTTTGTCGCTCTAACTATTTTTGTAAACACAATAGAAGTACATTTTGAGTGCTTTTATACAGGCGTCAGATTACGTTCGACACGTTTTATTATCTTTGCAAAGGTTTTGCTTACCTGCTATCCATTTTGTGTTTAAATAACGTGTTCAGACCACGTCGCTCGCTGTGACGTTTCAGGATCGTACTAATTAATACCCCTTCAAACAATAGTACATTACATACCAAGGCCGTTTAAGTGGGAATTGCCTCGGATTCCATGTAATTGTCGGCCGAGGCGAAGCCGAGGTCGACTAACATGTGATCCGAGGCTTTCCCATTTACCGGCCGAGGTTTGTATACTATTTTTCAGCCCGACGGAGCCGGGAGGCGGCTATTTAGTTTTGCGTAAAGTGGCGCTTACCGGCCGGAGGACTGAAAAAGGTATTTTTATAAGTAACACTTTGTAATGTGTTCTTGGCTTTAGAAACACCTACACTCTCATAAACGCTCACCACTTAAAGGCCCATTTAGACGATGCAAGATTTTTTATGCGATTTTAAACACATTGCGGTATTCGATGCATCGTCTGAATTGCTTGTACCTTAGTAGGTAGTTCTAATACCGTCTTAAACGGGTTTAAATAAGAGAGGGAGAGAGAGAGAGAGAAAAAAGTGAGATGGAGTGTTCGCTGATTACAAAATTCGATTGATTTTGTTTCATCAATATGCTAAATGGGGTATGGTCCTGTCCCGGTAACTTACCATACCTACTACTTAACCGAAATCAGATATCTAGAAGATGCTGGCCATATAGCTATCCGCTAGATATATTTATCTCCCAATAAATGTATGGGAAATTAGTCTGGTGGATGCCCGGCGGACAAACTCGCTATGGAGATCTGACGGATTGTCCGAACGTATATGGCCGGCAATAGTTGCACGACTTAAGCAAGCCATACACATTAGGGTATACCTGCGCAGTTTAACTGTACAGTAGGGCTAGTAGATGGTCTCTAACATATGTGACGTTCTCGCGCGCGAGTTCATACATCGGGCGCGACTTAATGTATGAAGTGACAGGCGACAGTGTAAGTTGTGCTAAGCATATACTTAGACCTCCTTCACGCTGTCGCCTGTCACTCCATACATTAGTACTAGCGACCGACGTGTAGCTATATAGACCCGCTCACGAGAACGTCACATATGTTAGAGACCATCTACGCTAAGTTTCCTAGATTTCGATAGCACAGGATGTGAAAGTGTTAAGTAAACGTCATTATTCCATAGAAGTTTGACGTTTAAAATAACACTTTAATGTTTGACAGTTCATTTGGTCGGCAGTAACGTAGTTTGACTCTAGCCCGTAAGGTTTCGTTTCACCAAATCTTGACCCATTCGGGACTAACTCTTCGCCTACCACACACATGCATTGCCATTGCGGTATACGAGTACCACTCCCAAAACGGGTCACCCTCAGCAATATAAATCATAAATATCGCCCCACATTATTTGGTCTAAATTCCACACTAAGTGTTCACCGGTTTGGCCCACATTTTTTAGTGCTCTGACTCATGTAATCGGTTGAAGTGGAGTCATAATTCGAAAGCTTAGCTGTTTTTTAGGGTCCCGTACCCAAAGAGTGACCCTAATAAGAGCTTACAATAACTGTCTGTGGCAGGCCCTTATCTGAAGAATCCCTAATTCTTGTGAAAACTGCACCTATGGACAAAGTTTAGAGTGTGCCTGCCAGAAAATTTTCGCACAAAAATTTAAAATACCGGCCAAGCATTATCTATAAAATTTTCTTTATTTATCTATAAAACCGGCAAAAAAAAACACGTTTGTTGTATGGGAGCCCTCTTAAATATTTATTTTATTCTGTTTTTAGCAGGTACCTAAAATTTTTGTTATAGCGTCAACAGAAATACATCATCTGTGAAAATTGAGCTACAACTTGGTGACAAACGGACAAACAGACAGACGGACGGAGCGTAGTCTTAGTAATAGGGTCCCGTTTTATCCTTTGGGTATGGAACCATAACTAGGTTGCCAAGCTTCCAAGGGCTACTCCAAGAAAAATAAGCCGTGGAAAAATCCAGGAAACTACGATTGACTGAAATGAAACTGAAATTAATGATGTCATACCTAATACCAAACAGTAGATTCCCAGAAAAAGCGGCAGTTGGATCCCGTCGTTCCGCAAATTGGATACAACGCTATTTATAGCTAAATAGTAAATTGGTCTGTAGTACCCGGCATTAATCAGCGTAGTACACCTACGTTTGTCTGTAGCAATGTTATGCAAGAAGTACCTGGCCACATTCGCTCCAGACGTTAAAAAAGGTCAACTGGGCCATAGTTTTTTTCATATTTGGCCGCCCACTTTTTTATATTTGGAACTTTTCTTATGATTTCTACTTAAAATAGCGAGATCTCTTAGGAGAATATGTCCCAAAATTTTGTTCCCATTCCATTACCATTTTTTCATAGACTTTGTATGGCGGTAACGGAATGGAAAGTTTGAAAAATGTATGGTAATAAAATGGACCAACTTTGTATATTCAGTCCATGTACCTATTTATATTATCAGGACATTATAAGGTCTACTTTATTTTAGTGCTCTCTGTAGTAATGATTCAGACCTAAATGAAACATATACCTGGTACCTACCTGCGTTAATTTATCACCAAAATGCAAGCAAAACACTTTTATAGCAGCAGATACAGACAGGGTGTTAATTTAATAACCGGAACTATTAATTATTAAGGTTCCATAACAACTTTTACTTTGGACGAACTCCGATGTCGCGAAATTTTTTTTGGCTGCCCCTTACAAAGCATCGACGTTTAATTCGCTAAAATGTATGAAGCAGCCAAAAAATGTTCGTGTTGATCCTATAGTAAAAGTTGTTATGTTATTTTTTTATATTACTCAATTATAAAGCGAAGCATGATCTCATTTTGTAAATCTTCACACGTTTTGGGATGAAATTGCTCTAGTTACGATTTATATATCTATATTATTTGCATCACCAAGATAATTTGTTAGGAAAACCTTGTATATGTCATCGTAGAATTGATGGTATCGTTAGTTAATAAATGAACGCCCGAGATTGCTAACAAACTGATAAGTGAGGTTAGGCTAATTTATAATATTCCTATTAAATTATTCATATTTCTTAAATTATTAATCAAATTAAAATCTGTCGGGAGTTTACAATTTAACGGTGACATATATACTGAATAGGTACAGTCAGCCACACAGCTATGAATACAGCCAAAGTGCCAAAAATATGTATACGCGCGACCTTAATGCTCAGGCAATAAAGTCCTGTATACATATTTTGGCACTGTGGCTGTATTAAGAGCTGTGTGGCTGACTGTACCTACTAAATTATTTTTACTTTATACTTTACTTACCAAGTAAAGTCTTTCTTTCTATTAGGTATAGTAAAATAAATACATACGTGAGTTTTTTCCGTAATTTATTATTATATTAATATGTCTCAGGATAGTTTAAATTTGATAAAATCTCTCTCTTGTCTTTATTTATAACCATGACAGTTTTGGCTCAATATATTTGTGACGTCAGTTGTTTATGTTGTTCAACAATAAGAGAACTCATTGTACTCATTCGTCTATGTTTTCTTTTCCCTTTTTATCGTGTTTGTTTTTTAATTTGTATGAATTTATTCAGATTACGTACCGAAGTCTGTAAAGTAAGAAACGGCTCAGATCTCGTGTCATGTGATCTGAGGCTTTTTTATGTACTAGCCAAGGTATGTACACTATTTTTTTGCTCGACGCAGTCGGCGAGCGGCGAATTTGTTTAGCGTAGCGGCCTGCAATCCTGGAGGGCAGAAAAAGTACATTATAGTATTAGGGCTCCGTAATTTAAAAGGAACAATTATTTATGCCGTGTCCGTGAACCTGAGTTGAGTGGATTTAACTCTTAACGTCAAAGTTGTGTTTAAATGAGGAACTGCTGTACAAGTGTTCAATTTGTGGTGATATATATGTACTATAGCGTTCAAATTGCATGGGCAGTCTATGAATGAATTCATTCATAAATTGCCCATGCGCTTTTAAACGTGTGTGTACCTATAGTGAGGTGTACAATAAAGACTATTCTATCTATCTATCTATGTACCTATATATATATTTATGTTTATGTGTATATTTTTATAGTAGAAGTAGTTATATCTATCTTAGTAAGTATTTTTTATGCAGTCTGTAAGATGCACCGCCTACAATCTTTTCTGTTTTGCCCTAAGATAGACTGGTAGAGAATGCCCTACGGAATGGCATTCAGTCTGCCGTTTGCACAATAATGATTAAATAAATGAATAAAGTTCAAAATGGTATTGGAAGCACTAACGACTTCTAGAAGTCTATCAATTATGCCATATTAATACATGTAACAAAGTACCTACATATATATACGAGTATATCCATAGAAATGTGAGTACAGTCAGATTATAAACTAACGCGCAAGATTGTTAACAAACGTAAACGGGTAGGTTAGGTTAGTTTATAATATCCTTAGTCAAACTATAAACTGTCGGGAGTTCACAATTTAACGGTGACATATACATACTACAGACTGCCAATCCCATTAGAAACATATCATATTGTTATTATAGGAAGTACTATTCAATCTGATAACGATTTGATCGCTTGATAGTGATTCGATATTGCATCGACTTTCAAAGACGACCGAGTACCGTCAGTTACTTGGTATAGTAACGGTATCGCTTCACGCTCAGTGAGTTAAACATGGCCGTCGCTAGCGACTGCGTAAACTTGCATTGCATCTCACTCATACTCATGCTGGTGCAAGCGAGATGCATTGACAGTTTATGCGGGCTATCGATTTACTGTTCTTTGCTTACATATTTACACTTTGCATGCATTAAATGCAATTGGCAGCATCTAGATAAAGAATGTAGATAGGTATGTAAATATGTACACACGCCTTCATAAGTGCATGGGCAATTCATGAATGAATTCATTCATAAACTGCCCATGCAATTCTGAACGCGATAGTACCTTCTAGACTGAAACTTTCTGTTATTCTTAACTTAATCTGTTTTCTTTTTACATTTTGATAAATGTCGTAGCGCATTTGTTTCGTACCAATAACACGACTTCATTAACTTCCATCCTCTCTAGGTGTTTGGGCGGATAGTAAACGTTTTGTGTTAATCTGCCCTGTTCTATACATTTTCTTGCGTCAAAGCATTGTTTTACTTTTTCCTAATCATAGCACGAGAGTGCTGCGACAGAATAGCGGGATCAATCAAACGTATAATGGCATATCTGGCAATCGAGAAGACATATATTTCATTGTCTAATCCGAACAGTTAGAAAGTGACAGATGACGTTGCGGTTACGGCACTAAACGGATTCCAGTATTTTTTTGTACCTTGTATACGTTGTGGGACCAAAACATCTACCCATTCTTATGCACTTGACAATAAAGTGTTTTCATACATATTTTTCTCTTGTCTGACCTTTCAGTAAAATTCATAAAAACAAACGAAATCATAATACCAGAAAGCCCTCAAAACGGTACATGAAAGCTGACATCGACATAAATATGTTAATCGTTGGTGGTAATGGCCCTTATCGGGTTTTACGGTGATATTTACGACAACGCGAAGCTGCAATAACGTTACCACCATTACGGTCGTTTGTTATGGGAAAAAAATGGCGGCCTTACTACTTTTTAAAGGGTCGGCAACGCGCATGTAACAGTTGCGGGCGTTCATAGGATACGGTGACCGTTTACCATCAGCCGGGCCGTAACTAGTTTGCCACCGATGTAGTATAAGTACATCACAATACAAGGGTGAAAGAGAGGGAATTCCACTTCGCACGTGTATCGTACGACGTTTTACAGTACATATTGAATTTTTGACATAGGCACATAAAGTGTACATTATCGTACTAGTGCGGTAATATAGCACCATATGTACTGTAAAAACAATCAACGACACTCAGCCCAGTGTGCTGATTTCCGTTGGTGGAAGAGATGACAACGAACACTTACATTAGTACCTTTCCTGCCCTGTTAAGACCGGCTACCATGGAGTTGCTGTTTATCCATGGTTCTTGTATGAGGGCGATGTCCAGGCCATTTTCGCCGAAGAGTTTTTCCACGACCACAGTGGCCGCGATGGCGTGGTGGAGGTTGGCCTGTAGGAAGTCGCCCCCTTGGTGATTTTTTGTTTGCTTTTACTGGCCGCGCCGTTGGGCATCACCTTGCCCTTGCTGGCGGCCTCTGGACCCCCTACCCCTGGGGCGGTGTTTGCCCCTGTGGTCTCCCCTGCTGGAGAGAAACCGCTGCTGCCCTGAGGAAAGTCCGGACGGTCCAGGTTTGGGATTCGGGGAGGACGGCACAGCTCGTTTTGGGCCCGGAGGCCCCTTTCGGGCTGGCGTTTGGGATTGGGTGGTGGTTGGGGCAGAGGATGTTGGTTGCGGTGGAGGGATTTGGGGTGCAGCTGTTCCAGACTCTTGGGTTTTTGGGTGACCCTTCAGCCGGAACAGGACTTCGCGGAACCCGAGGTTCATCTTGAGTCCCATTTTCTTCAGGTTCTCCACAGATGCGTCGTCTAGGGATAGGGTCACTAGTACCCCACCTTTCTCGACCTTTGTGTGGAGAACCTTCCAGAACTCTGTGTGAAGCCCCTGGTTCTGCGCGTAAACCAGCGATAGTGACTGCTGCACCATGGAGTCATCTATCTCTGGGATGAACACCATCCCTATATTTGGCTTGGGAAGCTCATTTTCCGGTATAACCGCGAGTTTGGCTTCCGGCCAAGGCTTTAGGGTTGGTGTTACCGCTTCAAGCCAGGCTTTAGAGCGTTGGTCGCTGCAGGTGATCAGCAGCCAGCCTGGCTTGAAGGAGTAGCCCTTGAATTTCGGTCCCTCGTCCATCCTCATTGTCGCGATCTTCTGCAGGATGTTTTTGCAGAGGGACTCCAGCTGAGCTACTGACATCGGGCTGGAGTTCCTGATCCCGACACGAGTCTGGGCGAGAACCGAGCTGTAGGGCTGTGTAGGTTGGGGTTGAGCCGGGGGAGTCTCACTCACCTTTGGGTTTTTGGGTGTGTTACCCTTTGGTGATACCTCCTCCGAGCGGGGCCGTTTTGTCGGCTTTTGCTCGGGTTTGGATTGCGAGGCCCCGAACTTGTACCCACCCCATCTTTTTGAGCTCTGCAAAGCTCTCTCGGATGCCCGCCAATTTCTTGGCGGGCATCCGAGTGTTAGGTTGGGAAACCTCCGTTTGACTGGTTGGGCGGCTAGCGCACCTTTCGGCCGGGTCGGAGTTCTCCACAACCTCCATGTCTTGCTCCGATGTGTGGGCAGAATTATCCGCACCTTCCATCAAGGGCATTAGTTCCTGGTAAAGGTCATCCAGGGTACCTTCTGTTTTTTTTTAAATTAACTTCCATGTGAGTCCCACGAGAAGCTAGGGAAAAAGTGGTCCATTCCGGCGGAGCCCCGCTTGCCGGAATAAGGCAAAATACACCCTCGAGGTTGCCCGGTATCGAGGGGTTATCGCTAGCGACTGAGCACCCCCTCAGCCACGCATCTCTCGGCACGATAGACCTTAGATTGGGGATTTTTTTAGGAGAACACTTACATACTTATACATATAAAACTGAGCTAACCTTTGTTAAATTTGTTTTCTTTCTCATAAATACAAATGCCAAGACTGTGCGTTGTCTTTCGATCTCAATAATCAGTGACTGTTTTAAATTATTCTAGTGAGAATTGAACCCGGGATCTCTGGGGTCCCGCGATTTTTAAATTTAAAAAAAATATTTACTTTCCCAATTTTAAGATTATATCCAGTGATCGGAATTAGGTCAGCTCAATACCTATTCTTCGCGAGAGGAGATAACATAGAGTGGTTACATTACAACCGGGTAAAACAATATGTTTTCTTGAAAGCCGGGTTATTTTTTTTCATTTTCGCTTTTGATAGGCGAAGGATGAAGACATAATACTTCATAATGCGGAGCCGACGAGCTTATATGAGCTTATGATAAAATTAACTTGCTTATTCTGCAGCTAATATGATTCTGAGAATGTTTCCGCAACTCGTTCTAACTATTCGTTAGTAATTAAACTAACTAACTGCTCTGTGCACTCAGAAGCTTTTCTAATTTGCTACTTAGTGATATCCATTTTTAATCTACATTCAGCATATTAAAATTCTTAATTCTTCACTTCTACTTACTATTTAATCAATTATTAGCTCAAGTTGGCAGTTCAGTATTAATTTTGTGTGGCTCTTTTAACATTGAATAATGTACAAAAATAATTTTCTTGGGAAAATTAGTGCTCATTGAAAAGTGTTGCTCTAAATCTTCACATACTGCCAGGGATTTTTCACTCAAATATTTACCAAGTATTTACTAAGTAAAGCCGATAGTTTAGTTTAAATTGTCAGAGCTCTTTTCCACCACGTCCCCTATTATTTTACATCAGTGAAAACCTATATGAAAGTCATGAAGAGTGAATCATTTTACACATCGATGTATTAAAGGGCTGGCAACATCTAATTCATGTTTTTAAGCAGTTTTTTTTTTAAAGAAAAGCTAATTTTTATACTCCAAAAAATATATAAGTACCTATTGCTATATTCACCATATTACAAAACCGTTTTTTAATCTAAATCGGCTCGATAGAAAATAATTGCAAATATTGGACTTAAATAATACATCATAAACATCATTAAACGTTTCTGTCTTTATTTTTTTAACTCAGGCGTTTGCTATTTAAGTCACAATTTCATTAAACATAGCATATTTAAACCGCTAACAAGTCACATTTCACAATTAATTCACGGTTTTGTTTATTTATTACTAGCTACACATTACTTATACCTTTGAATGTTATTGTCACGCAAAAAGGCGAGGCGCGTTTACGGGTCTCGTGCCGAATAAGTAGCTACTTCTGCCGCTCGTTGACAAGGACTATAATTTGTGATTGTAAGCCACTTAAGATTGATAGTCCTGTGTAATTGTATTCAAATTGAAAGTCAATTATTAAGCCGCGACAGTACGGAGCACTTTACGTATGAGTAAAATGCTCCGTACCTACTGTCGCGTACTGTACCTAAAAGCTTGTTTCCTTCTAAAACCAGACAGGCGGATTACCACACTAAGTGCGATCTCGTTTGCTGGGTTACAAATTAACAATGTGCGATGATTTAGCTGTCAGCCCCTTAAATGTCGTAATTTACATACATTAGTAGCTATATGATATCTACCAGGTATGCCATCGGTTATTTTGAAGTGAAGTATTTTTAATGGGGTTGCCGGCTACGACCATGTGTTTTCAGGGTGGAGTCTTTACACTGTCAAGGTTAATGGTCACTTTGCTACTTATTGCCCCATAAACCATAGGAAATGATCGGGGACGCTCATGTCATTTAGCTTTTCATGCCCTGCAGGCAGGCTTTGCTATTTTTTGCCGCCAGCTTTCTAACTGGGCCTTTTTTTCAAGCTATAATTTTGTAATAATGTTTTCTGTTACCGCGATTGTTATTCATTGAAATTAAAAACTTTAGAACGGACTAATCGCGTTTATTAACATCGTGACCCTACGTTTCATCATCATCTTAACCCTGTTAAAACAAGTGCTCTAAAGGGCTCGTAACGAATCTCAATGGTTTCGACATTCTAAACAAAAGCATGTACACAGAAGGCTATGTTTTTAAAATAAAATTATTGAGGCTTTTGTTACCAATCGTGGTTTCACGTTTAACAGTTTCAAGGAAATATGTTGAAGATTTATTTACATGAATATCAGGCACATAGTTTTTATCAATATTGAGATCTAGTCTGAATGATAACAACTTGGCAGTTGTAGCCTCTTAAAATTTGCTGGTATGAAAAGTTTCACAGTTTTCTATAAGATACCAGCGCCATCATATTCAAAATTGATCAGTCTAAATTGTGTAGTGTAAGTCACCGTAGTACACTTAAAGCTTCTTTCACAGCCTGTGACAGTCGACAGGATATACAATTTAGGGTCTTACTGCTCAGTAATAAGATCTAAAACTATAAACATGTCTTTGACGTCGTCTGAACAATCGAATGCGCAGCGAGCCAGCAAACGGAAGCGCGCTTACCGACTTTATAGAACGTCCTATTCAGGTGTCTTTAGCACAATGGCACAGACCAGCCTACTTAGATCACGAAACCTATCTTAGAATATAATAAAGTATTAATAGGTACATTAAAAACCTGAAAATGTTAAACAATTGCGCTGGTAGCGATCGGCGATCAGAAAGTAGCGATTTTTCTACGCGGGCGAGTGATTCGGGCACTCTTATGGCGTCTTTCGACTAATTGGGTATCCAGTTTCTTTATTCTATATCTATGTTGATTTAGCTTATCCTTGATCTTCCCCTTCTTCGGTTGCCTCAATATATCTCTCTATATGTGGAGAAAATGCTACTACAGAGTAATACTAAACGTAAAATCAAATGTTTTATGTTTAGCTAAATCAATTTGAGTTTTTATTGGAGGCGTCGGCTTTTATGTCAAGCGAATGTAGCTAAGAAGTTAAGAACCATTCCAATAAACAAGATTCTGCCGATTAACAAAATCTTTAGTTGAAATATGACTTTAGCGTAATACCTTGGTGGTCGCGCAAACATAAGTAACTATTTAGTTAGTTACGTACCTAAATAGTACCTACCTAACTACTAAATCTGCCTAGCGCAAAGCTATTTCAAATAAATTATGCTAGTGCTGATAGTATAGTTATATATCATTATTTCACGAGTCATTGATATGGTAAAGTAAAAGGCTAGTTCGCAAAAACGAACTTTACGCACGCTATACAGCCAAAAAATGTGCATGTTAAATTTATAGCCAGCAGTTATATAGGTAATGTTAAATACTGCATAAAAATGGAAATAAATATTCGTTGCGATATTTACGTAACAGTTATGTTGCTCTCATTATTACTCATTAAGAATCGCTTGAATGATACTATTGTTTTGTCTCACTTAAATTACCCTTAATTACCAATTCATTAAATACTCGTATAATCCTGATAAGAACCACGCAGTTACATAAACCAGCCTTTGTAACGAAGAAAATTAATGTCAAATATAATTCATATAGTCATTTGTTTAGTTTGTATCCAATTTAAATTTAATTTTATTATGAAGCGATATTCAAAAACATTATTATACTTGAACATTATCATGTGAAATGTCAGCAACTTTATCAAATCGTCTCATATACCTACAGGGTAAGCAACTTTAACTTAGGTACAACATATCTTACCATATTGTAAGTAAATACTTCGTAAATTATTTTTTATATTATTTATCCAGGTATTGGATATCAGTATTTGTTAATGTGTGTACATGCAAATGCTTCTTGCCCTTGAAGCTTACTTACATGCACAATTTTTTATAAAAAAAAATACGGTAAAGGGTATTTTTAGATAGTGGGTGTTTTTCCTATCCGATTCGGAAATACGCGGGCGGCAAATTTACTATTTATGAGGCGTTTTAACGTTTTTCGTATCTCAATGTTTTGCGGCGGAAACGGAATATAATAATATTTAACGGATAAAACAATATTCGAAAAATTTCCTAAGATAATCTTGAATATTGGTAAAAATGTCACATTAAACGTGATTAACAGGGATCAGCACGCCTAACACGAACATCGAAAATTGGCATTGACGGGAAATCCTCTTTGTCACTCCCATATGCAAGTGTGACAGAGACGGAGGTTATCCGCAATCGTCCTTAATTTTCGTGGTATAGCCCCATACCTCGGGAAAATATTAAGTATAGAAACAAAATTACAACTCATCAAATTGGTGCCGGCTGGTGTGGCCAAACTGATTTTAACCATTAAATATAAGTAAACTCAATTGTTTTACAGTGGTTTTAGGCAGTATACTTCACTACCTATGGTCTAAATAAGTGAAATGTGTACATTTCACTGGTTAATTCGAAGACATTTTTGGTTTAAGAAAGTAAAAAGTAAAGCACATATTTTAGACGACTTTTGTATGGCGTTATCAGTCTACTCATTTCTATGTCGATGGATCAAAACTATCATACTGCTAGTGGACCTAGTGGTGAAAAATAAAATAAGCAGTACACGTCTATTTGCCCACCCTGTAGTTTCAACACGCACGCTTGTTATGCTTTTGAATAAGTCATTGAATACACTTTAGTATGCACCCTAAGTTTCATGAATACCTGTGTGTAAGGTGACCTTTACGCGGTTATTACACTGAATGCAGACCCGCACGCCGCTCCGGTTTGTGAATGGGAGAGCGCTATGCAGATGTAATGATGTCCCGCAGACCACCGACTAAGGATGCCTTTGCTGAATACAACTTTATAAAAGCTTTTCTATTTAAATGCACAAAATCATCAAAACCTATCTCACAGCGTGTCTGTTGTAAGTACCTCCTTAATTTTAATAGAGATTTGTTTTTATCAATTTAATGGTACATGTCAATTATGAAGAGAAATCATTGTTACTAGCCACCCGCCCCGGCTTCGCACGGATTATTATTATACATTTAAACCTTCCTCTTGAATCACTCTATCTATTAAAAAAACCTCATCAAAGTCCGTTGCGTAGTTTTAAAGATTCAAGCATACGTACCTACATACATGCGTACATACAGCGGGAAGCGACTTTGTTTTATACTATGTAGTGACGTCAGTCTGAATATACATTATAATTTATCATTCAGTTCATTTTCAGTTGGTTTTTATGTACATAAGTATTAAAAATATTTATGCCTTCAATAAAAAAAAATTACCAACATTTGCTACCACGGGTAAAATTTATCAATATTTAGGCGAAAACTGTATCAAGGTTCAAAACAGAACTTCAGAATAGTAGGTCCATTTCTTGACTGTATATTTTCCTAGATGTCGATGTGTAATTGTTTTTGCCTCAAGGACACAAAGCTGACCCATTTACAGGTCAGGGTTATAATAGTTATTCGATTATATAGGTATGTTGCCCTTGCCCGGCACGCCCCAAGGGACAGCCCACACGCCCAATGTTACTCGACATTAGGCCGTCACCATGAAACGAGTTGCTCAATCAATTCCTCAAAGGCATTTCCGCGTAGCATATAATAAATCGTGGAGAGAAGGTGGTAAGCTATGAAAACTATCGTCGCTAGATTCAATAGACGAGAAAGATGTGAAATGATCACTTAAGTCACTGTCAGTGCTATGATTGTGCATTAAAATAAATATATATAATAAATATGTATAAAATAATAATAAATATCAGGATAATCTAAACTACAGCAAATATATATAAATATATATCACCACCCGCCAGCAGTAAAAAGAGATTACAAAACGAAAAGTTATAACTAGCATAAACAAAACGCAATAATAAACTGGGCAACCCTGCACACCCGGTGACATTGACACCTGCCGAGCTGACATCTGTCAGACGACAGTAAACAATTAAACAAAACAACACACTACCGCAGAGAAACATTAAAATAGCGATTGAAATAAAGTCATAAATAAGGGTAATTAAATATAATTACACTACTAAATTAAAGAGGTGCGCAGGAGCTATTACGAAAGCAAATTTAAGAGATGTGTAAATAACTGTAACACTACGAAAACATTACTTTTTAACACGTCTAGGCCGTCTGGGTCTTCTTGTTGGCTCCTTGGCAGGCGGCGAGGTCTCTTTAACAGGCGATGACGAGGTTGCAGGTGACGACGAGGGAACCGAAATGCTCATCAAATGTTCAAGGCTAGTTGCACGGTGCCGTTTGCCCTCAGCGTCGAGAACATATATTGCACCACTCCACGACCAGCAACGACGAACACCAAATCTTTCCCGAGCTGCTGCAAACAGTTCATGACGAGGCTTCGTCAAGAATTCACCCACAGTGACGCCAGATCCCTTTAGAGCAGATTTTTCGAACCACAAATCGTCCCTGGTTGACAAGTCCCGAAACTTTACCAGGATGGGCGGCACCTTACTACCCTGCACTTTACCCAAACGATGACACCTTTGAATATCCGCCACTGTTAATTCACTACTGATGAGCTTCAGTTTCTCCACCACCAAACCTGCGGTATCTTCAGGATCCGACCCCAAGGCAGCGCACTTGACTCCATGGACGACTAACATTTTCCGTCGGGAACGCATCTCCATGTCATCAACTTGATGAGCAATAAGCTCAACTTGCTTCTGCAGATTGTCAAGTGACTGTATGATGAAGCTCCGAAAGGATTCAAAATCAGCCGCCACAACTGCTGCAGGACTGTCTGTGCTTGCCGACCCCGCCTTCTCCAGATCCGTCTTCAGTGCAGCCATCCGGGTGTGAAAAATCTCAGCAAGTTCTGTGATGGACTTCTGAATAGCGCCAACTTGTGCCATTGTATTTTACAGATGTCAAAGTGAGGTTATCAGTGGTAAAGAAATGTTAATTTGCCAGAAATAAGTATGATAACTGCTGGAGGGAGGTAATTTTTAATTTATTATCAGACTAATGTTGTCCAAACTAACTAAATACTGTTTTTATTATTTTTAAATATTAAATTACACTTTAGGTAATGTCAGTGGTTTTGTTTACCTACCCTAACTTGTTTATTTACCCAGGTGTTTACAAAGTATACACCTGTGTATACAAAGTTGTCTTACATGGCTATATGGTTGTCGTTACAGCCACACCAAGCTACCTACTTAGTGTGGCTATAGCGAAAAATATAGCATTGAACTTACACATATACCTAATGGCGCCTCTACACTCTCGGCCAAATACGACCTACATTATCTTTACACACTCATTCGAGACCGAGAGCCTCGGACGAGGCTTGGACCCGAGACAATTTAAACTTTCAGGTAGTTAGATGAGTAAAAGTTGTCTTAAATAACTTCACCTTGTCTCTATATAGTCTGTCTCGAATGAGTGTGTACAGGGGTTACATTAGCCAAGGCATTCAGCCAAAACATTCGTCCGATAGTGTAGAGGTGTCATAAGATTCAAAACAGTTTACACAAGTAGATTAGGTTCGTTAGGTACCTTCAGGTGCGCAAAAAGAAAATCGTCCAGAAACCGTCGTCTAGTTAGGTTGAGAAGGAGATATTGCAAAAATAAACTTTGGATAAAAACACGTGTAATAAATTTGAATATTGTGAAAACAGACACCTCGTTAAAAACTAAATTGGAAAAAATGTGTCTGGAAACTGTGCTAGGCTAAACTAACGCATTAGTGAGACTAATCTAGATCCTCCGTGAAACAGTACGGTGCAGGGGCTTCCAAACTATTCCGAACCAAGACCACGGTGCATGCGATCCTTACCCAGACCCTATACAATGGGTTGTGTTCTGAAGATTTGTATGACATGATGCTAACATCCAGTTTTCACCATCGCACCTCTCGCCATCGACAGGGCGTACATCCACACACCTTGCAACCAAAATAGTCGCGCACTGTGCGGTTTCAAAGGAATTTCCTCCCGCGGACGCTCCGGCTGTGGAATGAGCTCCCTGCTGAGGTTTTCCGGAAAGATTACAGTATGCTCTTCAAAAAAGGAGTGTACAAGATTTTAATGTGTCGGCAACGCGCATGTGATGTGACCCCCCTGGAGTTGCAGGCGTCCATAGGCTACGACGATCGCTTTCCACCAGGTGGGCAACATGCTTGTTTGCAACCGACGTGGTATAAAAAAATATAGACCGCATTGTAGTTTTTTTTTTGTGTGTGAGAAGTAGTTGGAAAACCCGTGCCTAATTCAGCAGTAATTGTTGTGTAAGTGTAAGCTTTTCCTTAGTGTTTAGAAGCTAGCCAACCATTTTGACCTTGGACGATTTGAAGCACTTTCGTTATTGTCTCACATAATGTATGATACAAAATGTCTGGACGCAGTACAAGTAAAACAGTAGGGCAACTCGTCATAATAGGTGGTATGTAGTTTGACACACTAGTTTTGAAAATACTTGCTGAAGAAAAGTCTATATTCGTCTCTATTTTGAGATTAGCACTAGCCTAAAAATAGGAAATCCAAAACCGGTTTCCCATACAATTTTACCGGTTTTGGACCCCCTGTAAAAAACAAGAGTGATTCCCTCTGTCTATGCTACGAGTACAGTGTCAAGGTACCGCGCCATAGGTAGGTACTGTATGCCCACTTGGTAATTATCTGTTGTTTTATGTTAGGTACTAAGGCTGATCTAATGTGCATTTGGTAAGAATCAATGTCCTGTTGCACAATCGACGGATAATAGTAGAATACTTACGGAGGCCTGTAGAGTAACAAATGTCTCAGATCTCGATTATTCGTCGTTCGAAGCGAAACGGGGGGCGACAAACATATGATCTGAGGCTTTTTTATTTAATGGCCAAGATCTGCAGCTGTATACAATTTTTCTGCTCGATTTTTTTAGCGTATCGGCCTGCAATTGGCTGTTTGCCAGCCGGAGGGCAGAAAAATATACTACTACGTTTGACAAAAATATGTTTAATACATAAATTATTTTGTAATCTGTTTTACATATACTGTCTAGCACAATCGACGAATTTGGCAGCTTTCCCCACTCGCCCACTCTACCAGACTCAAGCCAAAAAATGACTTTTGTACAACAAGAAATCTATTTACCAACAGTCTTGCGGTACAAAACATTGCAATGTTTTTGTAAATTACGGTTCTTACTTTGTTTTGTAGCTGTATTATTATGTCTGCAGGAATTAATGTAATTCCTCAGTGGTTAGTAATGCTTAATGACACGTGGCCGATGTAAACAGATTCTTGTTTACGATTACTATCGCTATCTATGTATATTATGACACTTAATTACTTTAGCATATCACGAGGCAATGTTTTGCTCGTTAGATTCCGGAGTTGGTTAACAAAAGTATCAATTAGTTTTATAGAAAAAAAAAATGCAGCAGCCGATTCTTTTCACCAACTGTTTTATATTCTAATAAACACTTCAATCACTATATATGTGCATACAATGAACCTGATGCACGTTTTGTTTTAATCCGTCTTGATGTTTATCGATTTCTCGAACCGAACTGTCGAAATTTTGAAGTGGGCTGATATAATCCTATTGATTGAGCTTGATTAAAAATATAATGCGACCTTGACCGCACCACGTTTAATTTGTTGATACACGTCAGTGCAATACACACACGTCAGCGATACTGACTCATCAAATCCTGGAGATATGTCGCCAAGGGCATAGTAAATCGATATGGCCTTGTGGGTAGCCCTGGCATTGACCGTACACTCGACTGGTTCCCATCGCAGTTAGGGCTGGAGTGTTATATACGGTCGGCTTCATAAATATGTATACATCTGTATTCAATTTTGACCCTTGTTCCTCTGTAATAAGTTCCGAACTGTAAAGATATTTATAGACTTGACTGTACATACTCTGGAAGGACGGGGGCAAAAATGTACCAGTGTTAGTGATAAATTAAAAATCGACTAAGTTTGTAGACATCGATAAACAGCAATTTTTTAACTATCATTATCATATTAAATAATATTTTAAACGGGTCACTCACGTAATTTAGTCGATTTTCGCTCGAAATGTTTTGATTTTTACACGGTGCTGATGACGTTCTTTGAAAAGATCGAAACATGTCGATCGAAAATCGACTAAATTACGTGAGTGACCCGTTTTACACATTATTTAATATGTTCGAGTCTCACGAGATTTTTATCACCATTATCAAATAACTAATGGCCAATTTTTTCATTTCAACTTTAAAAACATTAAATAATTTGGTATCCGGAAAAGAAATACTTAGAACTGAATCGAACAGAAGAAATGTATCAGTATCAACCAACACTATAAATTATTTGTTTTTTTTTTTACTACAGTTGACCTAGAAAAATCATTTAGTAGGCTAAAAAGGATATTGTCGCCCAGGCTACGAAGATTAAAGTCCGAAAATGTGAAAAAATGTTGATCGTATATTATACAAATACAAATATCTTTCAAAAATAAATAACAGAGTTTCATAGGGGTCTCCGCACTAGGCTTTGCCTATAGCGGTGAACCAGAGCCAATTGTATATCTGAGTTGGTTACATTTAGTAAAATACTTAAAACTAAACCATTTTGTATTGTATTAAATACCTGCTACAAATTCTAAATGACTAATTATGAACATTATTAAAATATTAAAAAAGTTTCTTCCTGATAAAGTATATGTAAGTAAGTGTGTGTCGATCTCTTCCTAATTAAATTCATTTCATTCATAATAACAGCGATAAAATACGAGTAATAAATAACTTTCTAATATAAAGTGTAACTGCAGTTGCCATCCGCCCGGGCTTTACTGCATTTTAGAGTGAAACCCGACCTAAAAAGGTTTAGGTAAACGTCCGAGTGAAATCCCGATGTGTTTGTTAGGAAATAATCTCGTTAGTAAAATAAAGTGAGAAAAACACGAACATTAGAGTTACATTTATACAGTCGCCATCAGATATATCAGAGCGTCCGAGGCGTTCAAAATATCTGAACAAGCACTCTAACGCCTTGACAATAGAGGCGTGTTCAGATATTTGTGAACACCTCGGACGCTCCGATATATCTGATGGAGACTGTACAAACGCTTGTAAAAACCTTGACTGCAAACTTTAGCACTACAATGTACAATCTTGGGCATGTCGCCAAGGGCAAAATGAATCGATAGGGCCTTGTGGTAGCCCTGGCTTTGAACGAACACTTGGCTAGTTCCCATCGCACTTAGGGTTGTCTTTTTTTTATACCAAAGTGGACCCCAGCCTTCCTCAGCCGTGGCATAAGCCGGGAAAACGCTAGGAAGAAGGCTTTTTTTCATGCATTCATAATGTACAGATTTCATGATTCAGAATCTTCTTTAAAAAATGATAATACGACCTTCAAACCTTCAAGAAAAGAGCGTACTCCCACCTTAAAGGCCGGCAACGCACTTACGACACCTCTGGTGTTGCGGGTGTCCATGGACGACGTTAATCGCTTACGATCAGGCGATTCGTTTGCTCGTTTGCCACCTATAGCATAAAAAAAATTTTCGTCTTCACGAAAAAAAGAATCGTAAAAAAGTTAACATAACTGTAAAACATCAGATACATTACATTAAACCCAAACAATTCGCTATAAGTAAATATAAAAATATGCTTCTTGTGTCTTTTTATACACCAGATTAATGATCTTTTCGACGTACAAAGAATAAACCGACAAAAACTGCTCCCGGCGCGTCCCGAACGAAAATATCAAACTCGTATAACTTTCATAGGAGAGTTGGGAATTTAGACAAGTTAAATACTCGTAGACTTCGGCACAAGACAGTCCTTAAGTACTTACGGCTAACTTAACGTGACCTTTATGTACTTAGGGAACCACTGAAGACTATTACGTTACCAAAACTCATTGAGGGAAGAGTTTTAGATGGGACTTGCAAGCTTAAGTACGAACTTCAATGGCAAAGTGGCAAAGTAGGACGGTTTTAGTGCATACACAATATCGCTATCTCATGTCTTATGGCATGATTATGCGCCAAAAGTCTAGTCAATTTGTACAAGATCAGCAGGACCAAAAATATCAAATTCCGTTAAAAACAAAAACACTAGAAAAAAAAATTAACTAAGTTTTGGAATTAAAACAAATCTTTATTTTATGTAACTAATACTAATTTAACTTATCTTCTATATATTACAAAGCCCTTGACCTGTTCAACCCAGTGTGCCTGCACGCCTACCACGAACATCGAAAATTGGCATTGACGGGAAAACCTCTTTGTCACTCCAATTTGCAAGTGTGACAGAGATGGAGATACGAATCCGCAATCGTTCGATTTTCGTGGTAGGCGTGCTGGATAGAACTGTCATACTTTTCAGCGTTTACCCTTACAATGCTGTTGCAAAAGTAACTTAATGCAAAAGTTCATCAGCACTATTTACTTCAAGCTCAATCTAAAAAAAACTTGCATTTTATATTACTCGCTCATGCTATTGTATAATAGCAACTAAATGATTATCAGCCGTATCTTTCCAATTGAATGACTCAAACCTTTCATATCTATTGAAGCGATTGAACAGAAAGTCAGCTATTTACAATACGATGACCTTAGACAATGTTGCCGGTCACTCCCGTCTGACTTGGAACATTTTTTATTTTATTCTACAACGTATCCCAAACCTCAACGATAAGCCGGCAGCTCCATCCTGTGGGGCCGGCTTATCGTTGAGTTTTGGGACATGTTGTATATAACATAGCATTCATGGTAATGGATATGAAATAAATCAACCTAGCTAACTGCCTCGAAGTAATTTTCAAAGGGTATCCATAATGATGTCTGCCAGTTTAAAAGCAAATTTATATTATATATATATTAATAATGCACAGGGAGCTTGTAGCTGATAATGTATATCAAAGTGCACTTGTGTTTGGTCCATAATTAATATGTTTGTCAAGTCTATTTTTAAAAGAGTTGAGGGTGCACTAATTACTGATTCCGGCAAATTGTTCCACACTTCCACTATGCGGTTATACAGGAAGTGTCTGGGGCTACTACTTTGTATTCGTGTCAGTTTCAGAGAGTGTCCTCTCAGTCTGTCATTCATGTTCCAGGGGTCGCTTATTTTATGTTTCTATTCTAAGGTCTTTCGAAGGTTCCAAGGAAGGTATATGGCCCCTTTTTTCGATGGAAAATAAGACTAACACACACACACACACACAGATGTACATATATTGATTTGTCTGTCATGCACGAATGCACCTAGTGAACGCACCTTTATGCTTAAACATTTCAAGTGACAAGGCGACTTCAAAGTCGTAGCCAATGAACCCTAACGTTTAAACAACTTGGGGGCGACGCATTCAGGGATCGTTTGTTTAGTCACATTTTTGTAGTTTGGTGACCCGTCCTAGGTCTAACACGCGACAAGCGCGAATCCATATGTCAAGTCGCGAATGATATGTATGAAAAGTGTCAGTTATAGTAAGTTTACCAAGCCCCCCGTCAAAACTAAGAACATCAAAGTCATAAGCCCGTCCTTCACTTCCTTACGAAGTAAAGGAAGTGTCAAAAAGAGATGTATGTGTTTGTTATTTCTCCGATTCCGTAGGTTGTCAACAGTTTTGCTGATCTCTTTTGATGCAATTAGTCCAAGCAGCCAAATTAAATACGTCGTTGTAATTTGGTAGTCGGTATCAATGCATTACAACCTAAATTAGTCGCATATTTTGATAGTGAATTTTTCAAATGTCGTTAGAGCCATGTTATTAGGTTAGACTTACGACGTTTGAGAAATCGACTGCCAATTTCAAGGCCGCTAGAAACTGTTGTCATTTGCCAGTTGTTGTACTACTTCCATGCTTTAGTTATTCTTCCGTGGTTTTAACAAGATCCATTAAACCTCATGCTCTCGGATCTTTCATACAAAAGCCGGACATAAATACGTTCGCGCATATCTGGCAATCAATGTATAGTAAATTTGTCCGGCGGATGCAGCGGACATTCCCGCTATGCAGATCCGACGGATTACCTGCACGTGCACATCGATTCACGAAAGCGCGGAAAATGTATAAAACTGTCATAAATTTCATAGACTGGCCAGCTTTGATCTGTAGGTATATGGTCGGCTAAAATTGGTAGATACCGGGAGCATCTCCTGCTCTTAAAGACTGATCGTTTTGTGTAAATAAATATGTACAAGATTTAACAAAAATACTGGTAATCCGCTTAAGAGCTTACGCAGTATCGAGGTCGAGGACTGATTTGGAAAAATAGGAAAATATATGTAAGGAGAGTTAATCTTTTGGGAGAGTTAATTTTTTTTTTCACATTTTGTCGTAATCTGTTTATGCCTTGCCATCATAGGTACCAGCATTTTATTATACCTTATATAATCCACCAGTCACAAACAAACAGCGGACAAAACTTAAGCTCCTTCCGATCCATCTACATTGTACAGCTTTGTACCTTAACATGGCTTGTATCTATAGTTGTCTACTCCAGATTTCAATCCATACCACTCCGAAAGTTCCGAAACATCCCATCGGCCACTTTCGTTTTGCGACCACTATCGCTTCCTCTTTGATGTCTCTAGGGCCTTTGTCTGAAACTTCACGTTACATCAATGTTTATATTATAACGCCTTCGAAGGATTTCTATTATGCGTTTAGTCTCGAGGTTTTCCTTTGAAGATATTGCTTTGGGATTCTTATCTAACAATCGGATGGCTGTTCGTAGGAAAGTTGTAAAACATAAAAGATGTCCGATAATCCGATAAATTGACAACCCGTGGAATAATCACAACAGGTAAACCGAGGAGTCCAACTCCTCGGTTTACCTGTTGTGATTATTCTTATCAAGTGAGACACAATTTTTCTTCAGAATTCTAAAGCCCGTTAAAATTACTGTCTCATATCACTAACAATCTAAAGGAAAGTAGTCTTATTTCGTTTTACAAGGAAACGAAACAAAGTAGATTTAAATTAATCACTTTAGAACGGATTAATCGCGTTTATTAACACCATGAATCTACTATAATAGTAGATTGTTAACCGAGGGGAGGAAGATACCTACCTATTTTAATCAAGGTATTTTGGAGCTCGAGGTACCTTTCACCAAAGTTAAACACTCTACTTTTCATAATACGAGGAAAAAATGCAGGTGTATTTATAAAATATATCTTAACATGACCTTATAGTACGAGAGATAAGAAGATATGTTTTTAAAAAAAAAAACGATATAATGTCGTCAATTACGGATTCGAGGTATAAATTTCTGAAGCATCAGTGCATGAGGTATGAAAGCAAGCAGTGCATGAAATATATAATTTTTAAGAAAAAAAAACCGACTTCATTTGGTTCCCGGTAAAAGTGAAATTTTAAATTTGTTTGAGTTAGCCAGTTTACTTCACAAATATCCAATACACCGCACGTGTAAGATTGAAAATTGAGGAGCTTTCTTAATGTCCCAGGGCTTCCATCATTACATGCGAAGTATAATCAAACGGAACTCCCTTGTATAATAAAACAAACAAAATAACAATGTGTTAAATTGGATGACAGACTGTAAATTATCGAGCAGTTTCAATATGCCATCCCTGATTATCAACATCAGGTACACTCCAGCAAAATGATAGCCACAGTAAGAAAATGCCTAAGCTAATTATGAACACCCTCTAATCACAATAAACGTGCCGTTCAAATTTGAGGAGTTCTCTGAATTCTTCAAGAACTCCATCATCAGACTAGAAATCAAATCAAAAAGATGAATGTCACAACTAGGATAATAAGTAGAGCTAGGTTTATTGACCAGTTCCACTTTGCCATCCCTGGTCTTCATCAAAATGTTGGCTCCCCCAAAACAATGTTTTAGTTACTTAAGGAAAACCTCAAATCAGAATGCATGTGCCGTTAAAATTTGAGGAGTTCCCTCAATCCCTCATGAATTCCATCATCAAAATAGAACTATAATCAAATAGGACTATCCTGAAGGTATTTCTTTACAAAGAAAAGATGAATGTCTCAAATCGGATGATAGAGCTGGAAATTACCAAGCAGTTCCACTTTGTCATCCCTGGTCTTCATCATCAGGTCCACTCCACCAAATTGATGATGTTCGTAAAGAAATGCTCGAGTGTCTTAAGAAACTATCCAAATCATCATGCATGTGCCTTTCAAATTTGAGGAGTTCCCTCAGTTCCTCATGGATCCCATCATCAGAAATTGATTTTGAAAAAAACGGGACAAACCTGGAACCATCTATTTTCAGACAAAAAAATATTTTATTAAATCGGATGATAGTCATGGGAATTACCAAGCAGTTCCACTTTGCCATCCCTGGTCTCCATTATCAGATCCACTCCACCAAATTGATGATTTTCGTAAAGAAATGATCGAGTTTCTTAAGAAATCACCCAAATCAGCATGCATGTGCCTTTCAAATTTGAGGAGTTCCCTCAGTTCCTCATGGATCCCATCATCAGAAATCGATTTTAAAAAAAACGGGACCAATCTGGAAACATCTACTTTCAGAAAACAAAAAAAAAATTGAAATCGGTTCAGTAATGACGGAGTTCTGAGGTAACATACATTAGAAAAAAAAATAAAAATAAAAAAAATTCAGACGAATTGAGAACCTCCTCCTTTAGAAATATTGAAGTCGGTTGAAAAACGGCTAAAAATCACGTTGATTGTATATTTATTAAATGACATATCATGTAGTTTTCACCGTACATTACGTTACTTACCAGTTTCGTTTCTCTTCTGATTTATAATGTTTTTAATAAAAGCTTGCTTTGCTTACGGAAATTGTATAGTAGTGGCAGCGGCATTGGTAGTGGTTTCTTCAGCAAACACTAAAAACAAGAATGTCATGGTTATAGCTGAGTAACAGCAGAACCCTGATAGCTCATCTGTATAGGTGGATAATTTGGCTAACTGGGACACATGTAACCCGTTAATGTGCTATATCTCGATCCATAGCTGGTGTCTTGGTCACACGTGCATAATTATTCAAATCATTGTTGTATTATAAGCCACGCGTGGACTCTCTTATCGCATTTAGCATTATACTGAAGTTAATAATGTGCACCCGATTATTCGCCATTTTAAGTAATTGACGGCGTAATATAGCCAAATTTTAGTCTTTTTTTCTATTAGTTAAATTGAGGCAATGTTCTCAGAAATTGTATAGGATAGCAAATAAATTATTACGTTTACGGCTGATATGTATAATTTTTTTAACATTTCATTTTTTTTAACATTACATTGTTTAAAAAAAAAAATGTGTAAATTATCATAATATTATGGAAATTTTTCATGTATTTAATGACTATTAGGAGAGCGCGTTAAAATTTTTATCTAAAAATGTATGGTATTTCACAGTAAAGTTACGTTCCCATAAATATTCACACATAAGGAGTAAAAATCAAGGTTTCACTTACCTTGTAAGGAATATTTATTTATCACAACATGGCAACCGTAATCCCTTCTTTCACGCACATGAACTTAAACAAGCACATTGACGATTGGTACTGAAGTAAAAAATAATAACGCTACACAAGGCACCACAATTTCACTAAGAATGTACTACACGCTGCAATAATGCATTTAAGGTGTACACACTTCACCCAATAATGAGTATGAGTATGAGTATGGCTGCATATCAACGATATTACATACCACATGCCCTGTTAATCAGCCACTGTTCAGCTCTTAGGGTACACGTTACTTTTATTAAGACTAATATAATGCTACTATATTGCAATTGTACAGCTGCGAGGACCGAAATTTGTGCCCAAATCAGAGTTATAGCAGCACTATAGCAGGCTATAATGCTACTATACAGCAGTAGCTTAAGAGTGGTAGGTCCGAGGTGTACTCTTAAAATGCGCTAATACAGAACATTTGTGCTACTTCTTAAGACGTCCACTGCTGGACATAGGCTTCCCCCAAAGATTTCCACAATGACCGTTCCTGCGCCACCCGCATCCAGCGGACTCCTGCGACCTTCACCAGGTCATCAGTCCACCTTGTGGGTGGCCTACCCACGCTGCGCCTTCCGGTACGCGGTCGCCACTTGAGAACCTTTCGGCCCCAACGGCCATCGGTTCTACGTACAATGTGCCCCGCCCACTGCCACTTAAATTTAGCGATTCGGAAAGCTATATCGGTTACTTTGGTTCTGCTCCGGATGGTCTCATTTCTGATACGATCTCGCAGAGACTCCTAGCATAGCTCTCTCCATTGCCCTTTGGGTGACTTTGAGCCTTCTTATGAGGCCCATTGTAAGCGACTACGTTTCAGTACATACGTACGTTTCAGTACGTATTGGACCCGGGTATGTCCTAAAACTACGACCAAGACCACCGGGGGATGGGCTGCAGCATCCCTGAATAACGGTGGAGACACTGCGATCGCCAACCCGCATGCCAAGCGTGGCAATTATGGCAAAACCCCCCCTCATGAATTCTAAGTTTATAAGATCAAAATTTCTCTTATTTAATAAATGCTTTTTTATGTAAATGTTTTTTTCGTTTTGTGTTTATCTGCATTGCTTTTGAATATTACCTTAAACGTGCCATTCAATCAGTCGCGATCGGGACTAATTATACGTACTCGTGGCTCTGCCTATCACGCCTACGCAATAATACATTTTAGCCACTCTAAATACGTCGGTTTGGTGAAATTTAAGCCTGTGTGTGATGTACTGTTGATTGTGTACTCAGGTAAACTAATATATAGGTATCATATTAGATTTTAGATTTAAGGTAGGTAGAGGTAGGTAATTAGGTAAGTTACACTTACTGTATATTTCTAAAATAAATGTTTTATGATATTATATCGCAGTGTATACGTACAAATACTGGGTGTAGCCTACGATAGAAGCAATAAATTTAATTTAAATAATTTAATAATTGTTCATTAATATAGATGATAATTATTATTAATTATAATGATATTTGTATAACGCGAGAGAGTTGGTGGCCCAGCGGTAAGAGCGTGCGACTTTCAATCCGAAGGTTGCGGGTTCAAATCCTGGCGGCTCGTACCAATGAGTTTCTTGGAACGTCCGCACGAAATATCATATCATATCATATTGATATTTACTTATCGTTTTTCACTGAAGGAAAAACATCTTGAGGAAACCGCACTAACCCCAGTAAGGCCTAGTTTACCCTCTGTCACTTTCGTAAAACTAGCGCCTACGCCAAATCATGGAATTAATTGCAATTGGACATAAGCCGGGAAAAACACTAGAAAGAAGAAGAGAATGATATTTGTGTAAGATGTCCATTAATAATATTTCTGCCCTCCGGCCGGTAAGCAGCCAATTGCAGGTTACACGCTAAACAAATTCGCCGCTTGACGACTGCGTCGAGCAGAATAATAGTGTACAGACCTTGGCCAATAAATAAGAAAGCCTCAGGTCACACGTTACACGAGATCTGAGACATACTTTACAGGTCTTGGTATGTTATCTACTATTACTAAGGTGTAGCAGCATCAGATAGAAAATGATGCTATGCGTACCTGTATAATTTGTTCTGTATTGTTTAATATTTGCATACAAATTTTGCTATTATTTTCAATGGAATATGAGTCAAATCATTTAGATTATGTATCATGAAGCAAACTATCAGAGGAACATGAAAGTTATTCGTTTGCTTAGCAAGTTATTTAATGTTCGAGTCGGTTGAAACGTAACTCTGCCTCATGAAATTCAAATTTGCTGGAAACTAGCAGAGGGCGAAGATACATGATTTTATTTGAGAATGTCTGAACATATTAAATTTTAACACAGTGCGCGATATCTCACAAGCACTGGTGCTTACCTAACCGAGGATGTTTATTGGATTTAGATAAGTTACCTACTAGAGAGTACTCGTCTTATTAAAACAAATTTATTTAATTACTTTTTATTCAACTGAGCCTAAAATCAGTAATAATTTAGGTAATCAAAATAAAGCAAAATTGTGCGAACATCGTAATAGATTGATTGAGTTGAATTTAGATCTCGCTAAAATTAATGTCCACCTGTAAGTCAAAGAACAACCCAGATTCGAAATTGCAATTCCTTATGCTCTTTTGAGTCCATTCTCGGGCCACATTATCGGTTTTTAAAACTCTCAGCCGATTGCGAACTTTCATGGGTCTGCTTGCAGCGTCCTGCCCTGCCCTGTTACAACGTCAACGAAATCCCGCCTGTGATGATATTGGAACGATCATAATTCAAAGCTAACAATGAAGATAAAGGGCCTAATGCTAATTGCTGTCACCGAGTTGCGGGCGGTATCGCGATCGATCCCGAATAGCCCCATTAATTTGACACAGTTGTTAAACAAATTATACTAAGCGTTAGTAACTGACATAGCTTTAAGCCTTCACTTCAAAGGTTGCTTGCTAGTTAATAGTCTAACCAATGAGATTTTTTGGAACGTAGGTACATATTGTTTAACATTTACCGGTCGATTATCGGTGGAAATATAGCGGGCATTGGACTTATCCCACTAAGGCTTAGTTTTCCCCACCTTGGTCAGAAAGCTTCTAACCCGCCCCCTAGGCTTTCTGAGCCATTGTAAAACAAATTATAGCATTATGCGGATTAGTCGTAAAATTATAACCGTTCACACCAGTCCATTCTGAATAAATTAATGCTACTCGTAAATAAAGGTCAAATCCAGTTGTAATAGCATTTTTGTTTAACATTGAGGCCTGCTGCATTATTCGTGACTAGAGTTAAATGCGGCTGGAATAACTGATACTCAATTGACCAAAAGGTCTGAAACGGCACGGCAATGATGCTAGATCTGGCATGTATCCTTAATTTACCTAGGATTACGACTTATTCTGAGTATCTGATTGTAGTCTTTAGTTACTACGCCCAAAAGCGCTATTTGCTAAATGCGCCCATGATGACATCGCCAAAGTATGTGATGAATTGGATAAAATTAGGTAGCCAAATACGTGTACTGGGAACAATGGAAAACTTAGAACTTATAGAATAAATACAGGATGTTAACGTAATATCCGGCAATATTTAAGGAGATGATTATGTATGGTTTTCGTACTTTTACGATAGGAACAAATCTAAAATTGTGAATTAATTTTTGGTTGTTTGATACATTAATGCAAATCAAAATTCGTTGCTTTATTTGGAAGAGTAGATAATTTATTTGCGATTTCGGATTTGGTCTCAGTATAGATGCACCTGATGACTAATCACCGGTTAATAAATGAACACTGTACGAGTATAGATGAAAAATTGCTGAAGAGAAACACATACTTAATGTGTTTTAATACACACATCTTTTGGACCTGATTGGCAATGAAATACTCAAGGTGAATTGCTAAATCACGGTAAAATTGGATTATTTTCCACATATCTAGGCAAAGGCGAATGTAAATCAGTTTCTGTCGCTTCAGTATTCGTATAAGCAAAGGTCTGTTCAAGACACATACATGGTGGCCACTAATTAGCGCTGTCAAGGGACACTGCGGTTCATCCCTTTTGCATAACGAGTATAGTGAGGCAACCACACGGCAAACTCATGCAAATGTGTGGTGCAATCAGAAAGTGTCATTACGAGGTGCCCGAATATATGTAACTAGCATCCGCCCGCGACTTCGTTTGTTAAAATTTAAACCCTTTTTTATCATTATTTAGGGTTTGAATTAAAAACAAATAAAGTGTATTTTGTGTGGGGATTTAAGTAACGTAAATAAAGAAAACGACGTAACTTTCTCGGTCATTTGCTGAATGAGAAAGGTATATATTTGACCCGACTACTTGGTTGTTTAGTTTAGATACATTTTGAAATCCTCATTAGGAATACACTTAATATGTATATTATTAATGTCTACTTGATCTCCATTAAATTAATTATCTGTGTCCGAAAGATATTATGACAGGGTCCGTACGCAGTATGTAGCCAACCTGATGGGCTTAAACTTTGTGCTTTTGGTCTTTCAGAGACACTCTACCTTGTTACCTACTATATGCACGTGCATGGCAAAAATGCAGCATATAATAAAGCAAAAAAAAAACCTAATTTGCTTAATTTATTGTGGCGTAACAGAGGCACGTAATAATGCAAATGAATATTATTCGATCAGAGTGTCACGAAATCTCATCAAACAAAACCCTTATGCCATTTGCATCCATTAATTAAAAATACATTTTTAATGAACGTACAGTACAGAGCGCGACTGAAAATTACTCAATGAATATTACATGATTTAATTGTTGGATATTGTCAATCGGCATGCAGACTAATTTCAATATTTGTAGGAAATATTAATTTTGTTGGAGTTTTATTTTAAGTGATTTTGACTACATATATAAATTTGTTGACATGTTTAACTTATTAAACGGTTTGCCTTCTACTTTTAACAATTGTTTGATTAAGCAATTGTTTTTCTTTAACTAATGAGTACCTAAGGCTGGTCACCGAAAGCGACTTAACATGCTCAGCAGTGCCGCGCCGGGTGAAACCGCATAAAGCGTTTCAAAATAACTAGGGTTTTCTTCGATATTCCCTGAAATTTTCAGTTTATAATAACAAAAAAAGGACGAGAAGAACTTCATCATAGACGAACTCGGAATTATAAAATTCCATTCTAAGTTAATAAATTCCGTTTTAACCAACGATAATTTATAATGTTGTATTGTAGTTACAAAGTCAAATGCAAACAACAGCCAATTACTTTTAATTTCACTTATACTCAGTTTCGATTCATAAAAAATAAAAAGCAAAATGTTTAATAAGCTCAGCGATTTGGATAAATGATAAAATAAAAAAAATATATTATTATAGTACCTACAGTGAAAGACGAGTCACGCTAGACCGAGACAGGATGTGACCAGGGGCCTTACCACGACGTTTTAACGCGATTTAATTGACGACCTAAACCGAGTCGCTTCCATACAACTGAGCCTAAACTGAACTTAACTGAATCGCGTTACGACCCCTGCTATAGTAGCACAACTTACGCTGTCGCCTGTAGGAACCCGGGCTCGAGAACGTGACATATGCTAGCCCGCCTGGCCGGGCCGATGTGTCAGTTTCTATAGAAAAAGTCACCTAATCTCCGAGCTATCCCGGCTTGGGTCAGGTCTTAACTCGGTCTAGTATGAGACATCCCTAGGGTGATAGTATAAATCCCTAGGGTGTAGCATTATCTGACAGGTGTGACAGCAGGATATGGAGGCACTGGGTAGCCCTGACAGGGCGACCTCTATGTATTTAGATTTTAAGGTTAGATTAGATAGTACCTAGTAAAGTTACTAATATTAGTTAATAAGTAGTTAAGGTAAACTAACAAATTATATGGATTTTTAATCTGAAATAAATGAATATTTTTTAATTTTTAATTTATAAATATGCATAACTTTTTTTAGATAAGTATTTTTTTAGCTTCCTTTTTGTTCAGTTTTTTGTATAATCATATTTTTAGGGATTTTATATTTAATCCAAAGTAACCGTGGCATAACCCGAAAAACACTAGGAAAAAGAAAGAGATTCCGAAGTAACCATTTTAATAAATCAAATATCTATTGCTTTAATGAATAATGACCCAACTTATTCTTTTTAATCGGGCGTTTAACTTTTTTTCTTGGTTGTCTCAATCGTAGCCGTAAATATATAAAAAGTTACAATGTTCTGATTAAAGGATGACTCACACTAGAATAAGACGGGACGATCTGTCAATTTCTATAGAAAAAATCAAGTGATTGCTCGGAGCCCTCGAACGTCACGTGACGTTATTTAATTATAGAAAATGGCATGTCGTCCCTTCTCGCCCCATCCCGTCCCGTTCTAGTACGAGTCATCCCTAAAATCCAGCATGATTTCAACCAAATTCCCTATTTCCTTAATGTCATTTTAACAATAAAATGAAACCGCCAAGTTTCTGAACATAAAATTAAAGTCAGCCGTCAGCTTATTTGCAGGTGGACAGAATCCTCCTTGTTAGATTTTGCATTTAATTCCTGATTCCCTTTAAACTTTATTACTTCAACAGACTGTTCTAAAGTTTCTTTTTGGAGCCCACAAATTAAGTTACGAGAGGAACATTGTTTTCTACGGTCACAATTTAGTTAAAACTTATAGAAAAGAGAGACGTATTTTTCAAGAATTTTTTTTTGCCCTATTTCTTTTGAGGGTGTAACGTTCAGGGTCAACGTAAGGGGGCTGGTTTTAATAAAACACGAGATAGGTATTTGCGTCCACAAGCGATACGTCCGTTCACCGTGACGTCTACCCTCCGAGTGCGGGGAGCGGGCGGATCGCAGTGCACATTTATTTATATATACATTACATCTCTCTCTTTCAATTAATTTTGATTACTTTATTTTTATTCGTTATAAAAATCAGCTTAATTTGCAAATTATATTTAGTTTGATTTTACTTTTCTTTATCTGTGTCCAATCCGTATCCACTATTAACATTATCACCCTCATTTCCATCTTCATTGTGAATTCGCCATTGCTTCCACTTTCTTAAGATGAACGATGTTTTCGCCTTGATTCCAGACCTTTTTCATCATTATTATTTTGACCTGTATATCTCCTTTTGCACGTAATACGGTATGAGAAGTAGAATCAACATTAGGTGCTAATTTATTTCCTTTAATCATATCCTTGACGTAGACTTTCTCGCCACGAAAATTTCTTCATCAATAGCTTTCCTCTTCCTGTCTACAATCATCTTTCCCTTTTTCTTTCATATCCAATTGCCTAACTTATTAATTTGTTATTTTACTGGATGTTGTTATTTTATTTTGTTTTTAAATTTTTGCTGACATTGTTTTATTTCAATTTCAATTTTAGTCTTTATATTTTGACATGTTTATTAGAATTAAGTGTTACTTTTTTATATTATTTTTGTATTTAATCAATCTGATGTTGAAAAGTGCTGAATTTTGGCCCACTTCAAATAAATGCTTTTTGAGTTTGAGTTATATATCTTAGCCTTAGTTTTCGATATTTACGCCTGATAGAAATAATTAAATAAAACCGTCGAAATGTATAGAAACCGTCATTTCTAAGATAATTAAGCTGAAACTGGAATCAACCAAAGGGTTTCAGCAAATATTGAATTGAAAGTAACTCCTTCAAATTTTGTCTACCGTTTAGTTACGAAGCATTTCCTTTTTCGCTGTAAGGGTTTTTTTTATTTATTTTTCAATATAAAAGTATCGTTTAATTTTGTTATTATACAATAATACAACTTTACAAAAAACCCGCTCATTGCAACACTATTTTGTCATAGATGAGTTAGCTTGTAATGTTTCAACAGTTATTAATATCACTATCACATTACACTAATTCATGTGTTCATTCTTTTACGTGTGATTTCACTACACCACTCCATTTTCACTACACAATTTCGTTTTTTGTGAAGGTTAAATTGCAATATTAATCATCGATATCGAGCACTTAGAGATTTTGTTAAGATTCAGATCTCATTTGTGTGCACCATGAGTTACATTAAATACCTGCGTTTATGTTTGATATAAATATTTCACTGCAGTGCTTCTAAATATTCAGAAACCTAGCTACAGTAATATTCAAAAAGGCCTATACTTGCATGTTAAAAAAGTTTAACTAAATACATATTTGAAAAACATACTAAAGAAATATACATTAAAAATACAATTTAAAACTTATTTCATATCATTTATTGTGTTTGTGAGTGAATTTCACATGACCCCGGTTAGGGTAAAAATGTAAGATACGTTACAAAAGTCTTAAAGTGATCTGATTTTTGCTAACATAATTGGCATTGTTTTTTCAAGATATCAGAATTTGAAAGACAGTGATCGACAGAGTAGAACATTTTCAGTCGACCTGTACACTTAACTAAATTTTGTCAATTGTAAAGCATGAAATAAATGTTTTGATTCATGTTTTTAAATAGTCACACTACTATATATATATAAATAAATCACAGCCCTAGGCACTGGGGGCCTTGGTCACTTTTCTGTAGTATATGACATCTCTTTCAATTTATAAATTTCGTCATTTTGGCGAAAACGTTAATCCATATTACAACTGACGATATAATTGGCAAACTGCAGAAACCCTATAGCGAAACCTAATTAAATATCTTTGAATTTTGGAAAAGACATATCTACTAGGTTAACACTAACCCCTAATTTGAAAATATTAAGAAAGACAGCTGTACTCTTTCTAGCCAATCACAGGTGCCATTTTTTATAACAGAGAAGGCAGCTTCTTCCGTTTCCGGCTCAACTGTGATTGACGCATCAAATGTGCCTAGTACTTCAAGACATTCCGTTGAACCATATGCCACGAAAACTTGATCGTTTGATTTCAGACATTCCCATGTTTGCTCTTTTATAATATTTCTTTTGCTACCAGAGCCATTCACCATGTCAACATTGAGTCCACCTATTTGACAGGTTATTTCAGCTTCATCGCCATTTATATGAAATAAATAATTAATATTTTGACTTGGCTTGTTATCTGATTGTTTAATCTGATACTCGTTTGGCTTAAATATTTTCCCAAATAAATCCTTTGATTTATCGTTGAAAAACGTATTTAACGTACGTATTAAACGTATTGTATTCCTAGTGCGGCAATACATCCTGAAATGGCCTTGATTTGGTAGCCACATTTAGAGCACCGTTTTTGTATGTCCATACCCTGTTTATTATATTTAGTCCGTATCCTGTTGACCTGTTCGTTATGTTTGCCTTGAAACTCTTTCAGTTGCCTTTCTACCGTTACAACTAAATTAGCTTCTACTATCACCTTATCTACAGTAGCTGAATCCCCTAGCATCAATATTTTCTTCTGTAAGTCCGCGGAAGCACACTTCTCAATAATTAGATCTATGAGACCGTTGTCTTTTCTCGCGAAATCGCATTTAGAGCACTGATTACGTAATCTGATTAGGTTTTTTTTTACGAATTGTTCGTGTGGTTCTTGTTTCATTAGTCGAAACGTATGTCTTTCGTACAAAAACTCTGTTTTGGAGAAAAATACTCGTCTAATCGACAGCGGTCATAAAGATGTCAGATGAATCATCTGGGTCAACATGCGCGCCAGGAAGATTATAATGTATTTCTTGTAGTCCCAATCCGCCTATATGAAATAGTATTGCACATGTTTTCGAAGACTTAGTAGTTCCCGATGCTAGTAGGTATACTTTAAGGGCTCGTTTCAATTTGTCCCACCTATGACCTAATGACGCCGGATCCCCATCGCAGTCGAATGTTTTTAACGCGGGTAACCGGGACATCATTTTGGAACGTTCTGCAGGTAATTACAGAGAATGTTCGTTAGGTAAGTATGTATATACCTACCTTTTAAGTACCGAATCCCTATATTAAAGTGACTATTGTTTAATTTTGTTTTCCTAACATGCATACAAAACGAACAGGTAGGCAAATATCTTAGGATTGGACCCCAAACACATTAAAAGTTCTACAGTTTGGTTTTAACAGAGTTTTCACTCCTCAGCATTTTTATATCAATCGCATAGACCAGCATATGAAGAACTCATTATTTTTATTACACAGACTAGTACAGTACCTGTGTATCATCAAAAATCATAGCACGACTAGCCTATGTAGCACTAGTTTTTACTCTTTCGAGTCAATTAGGACAATAGCATATACCAGTATATGTGGAACTCATTAATAGCATAAACTGTAAATGTTATATATTATTTCAGTTTATGAAGAACACACCTTGACTAGCATTCACAGGCACTTATGTATGTAGTTGTTTTGAACATGATGGTCAATTTATAAATTTTAAGTTGACCCATCACACCATGAAACTACACTTGTTTGTATTGGTGAATATTAGCTAGCACGTTTGCACGACTTATCTTACCGACGGCTATCAGTTTATTTACTTATTCTTCACCTTTTGCTTTATAGAAGCAAGGCACGAAATAATGTAATACTTGGATCGATAAGGACAATGATTCTATTAAATGACTCGAAACATACCTACCCAAGTAGCACACGTTAACAGGTTGTCAAGCCTCCGCTTATCATTTGTCAAGACAAAGTTAGGTCAGGCTACGTTATGTACACTTTATTTTAGGAAGTAGGTTAACATTGAACATTTGTGAACTACTAACTAAAAGTTACGGTGCGTATATGGACCTACTCTTACCTACGAGTAGTGTTTCACCAATTGTTATATATGTTGATGGCATCAACACGGTATAAAAATCAGTTACCTAACTAAAATACGGGTAAACAACCAAACATATCGAAGACAAAACTCTCCTAGTATACCCCACATCTTGTGCATATACCTACGTCATAATGATTTATTTGCACGTAGGTACTTCTGTTTACCAATATAATTATGAAAGTGTCCAATATAACCTTGGTATATCACTTTACTGAATTAGTATCTAAATACATTTATGCTTATAATAAGATAATTAAGGACTGCCACGCCTTCAAGCACTATTATCTTAATATTGGTCGTACTCGCGGCTGTTATCAATAGTTTTCATATTACCAATACAATGATATTACGTAAAGTAAAACCTTATAAGGGAGTTGATATGTTTAACTTTAATAAAAATCAACAAATGGATCGTCCAGCCGATTTTTTTGTGCTACTTGGACAGGTCATCACATTTTCCTTCCTTTTATTACAATGAAAAAAAAATTCAAACTGATAGCATTTTATCGGTGATGTTGTGTCGTTTAATATTGATATTTTTACTCACGTTCTTTGTCCTCGTCGCCAATGTAACGTTCAGGGTCAACGTAAGGGGGCTGGTTTTAATAAAACACGAGATAGGTATTTGCGTCCACAAGCGATACGTCCGTTCACCGTGACGTCTACCCTCCGAGTGCGGGGAGCGGGCGGATCGCAGTGCACATTTATTTATATATACATTACAGAGGGTAACGGTACGTACCGTACGTAGCCAAAATAGTGAAACCCAGTAGGTAGTTAAGTTGGATTATGCGATGTTTATGCCATTATCGTTTTTCCTATTCGCGTTTCTACACAGTTTGTATTGCACACAGCTGATTTTCGCCACAGTCGTTATTCTGTACGGTCGTTATTTCTTTACAATCTTGTTTCTTCCTAGCCGCAATTCTATACAGTTTGAATTTCACACACAACTGACTTTTGCCACAGGAGTATACGTAATTCTACAAAGCCATTATTTCTACACAATAATTATGTTTTCCTTCTAGTCGCGATTTTACACAATTTGAATTCCACACAGCTGATTTTCACCACAGGCGTTATTCTACACAGTCATACATAGAGTCTGCACAATATTTTTTGATTTTTATTATCACGGGTATTATTCTTCACACGATTATATTTGACTACTATATACTGCTATTGATAATTAGTTGCGACTAGGATGAAACAAGCATGTGAACAAATAATGACCGTGTAGCCTGTAGCCGTAATAATGCCTGTAACAAAAATCAGTTGTGTGGAATTAATTTTGTGTCGAATCGCGAATAGGAAGAAACAAAAAATGACTTAAACATCGCATAATCCGTTTAGTTATGTCCATCTTTTTGCTTTCCTGGACAGCTACATATTAAATTAGAGCTAGTTACGGGGCCATTCGAGTGAGTACTAAACCGAATCTTTTAATTTATTAGTTTTAAGTCCGTTTAAGGTTTCTAGCCTGGCCTAGATGACAGAAATTGTTGTCTTTATGTAATATTAACTTTTAAGGACTTGATATGTTAACTTTGTAATAAAGCAAAATACATTTGCCGTCAACGTCGACAGTACACAATTCTCGCCAAGCTTACTTTTTTATCCACCTGGTAGTAAAATTTGCACCTTCTACATGTCTGCTCCAACGAGATAAGACACGCAAGAGCAGCCCAGAATTTGTAATGTGTCTTTGAACTAAAATCGTGCTGCAGCATCTTTAAATCTTATGAAAGTTAAAGTTAGGTACCTTTTATATTGAGGATTAGTTCGGTAGTTTTGGCTCGTAAAAGACAATACTAAATAAGTATGTCAGAATAGCATCGTGCAGAATATGAAATAACAAAAAAACATCTGGGCAATATATTTAAGAGTTTGTACGTCTACGAGTGTAAGTGATTTTGAACATAGATCGGCAGACTAAGTTAATACCTTAAAAATTAGTGAAATTCCAGAATATTCCGACCGGTAGATGAAGCTCAAAAAACCCATATCGTTACAGTTAGTACCTACATAATTTCGGCCATGTTTTATCTTGGAATCCGATGTGCACGATACAGACGACGTTACCTAAAGTATAAGAGATTTGCAAACTGCGTAAATAGATTACAAAATTGACCTCCATCTATATACGCGATTAAGCCAGTTTTTGTTTATAATATTGTGTGAAATTCGTGAAAGTTAAAATAATTGTTTAACCTAAATAAATTATCTCGTTCATTTAAAGCTAATGTTTCTAGCAGAAAAAATAGCATATGTACTGCTATGAAATAATAAAAGACTATACCTAGTAAGTAAGATGATTTAGACATGCTGGTAAATATTTCGTATCCTTGTTTGTCGGAATCTAATATCTAAACTGCGCTGGCAAGCGCCACCCCAATGCAAGATAAAATACTACTTCTAAAATATCGACGAAATCAGCTTCTGCAGTAGTTACTTTCAATGTACAAAATTTGGTTGTTTAATAATTTTCTACTGAATAGAAAAAAAAATCTAGCATAGTATCTATTTAGAGACAAAGGATGATCACTTTTTAATTATATTATAAATTTTAACAGATAATTAGCATCAGCTGCAGAGTTCAATTTATGAATATTATAGTTTTTTTTTTTTTTTTATAAATAAATATTTGTGGGACAATTTTACACAAATCGACCTAGTCCCACGGTAAGCTCAATAAGGCTTGTGCTGTGGGTACTAGACGACGATATATATAATAGATATATACATATAAATACTTAAATACATAGAAAACATCCATAACAGGAACAAATATTTGTGATAAACACACAAATAAATGCCCTGACCAGGATTCGAACCCGGGACCTCCTGCTTCGTAGGCAGGGTCACTACCAACTAGGCTAGGAGGCCGTCAACAAGTCAAGTTTTTAACATCTCTAAAATTTGGTTTTGGACAGCAAGCTCGAACTGCATGCTCCGCTACACTCAATATTGCGCATAAGAAGTATACCTACCTACTTCTTATGCGCAATATTGAGTGTAGCGGAGCATGCAAAGTATTTAAAAGTATTAAAATAATATATCAAATTACATGCCTATCTAAGATAGCCTCTTAATTTTACCTACTCAAGTACACACTATTTGGCCACAGCATCTTTACAGATGATTGTTGCAGCGTCAGTAGTTTAAAAATTATCTGTTATGGGAAGGTGGTCCACAGCACCTCCGATGACTGTACAGACCAATAGCAGAGCGACATTTTCTGCTGCAGCGATCACAAACATGACGTGAGTCCTGAGGAGGAGATCTGGCTCTACGGAGTTTTCTCTGGTGAAGGTTTTCGAAAACCTTATAATATACCTAGATACATTACTTTTATCAAAACTAGTGTATTTATAAATCGCCAGTAATTTCATATTGCTGCAACATATGTCCATACCAGACTCAATTCTGCGTTGCTTCCCGCACGTATGGCAAATTTCAACCAAATGCCGAACGATCTGTTTTATTTGGCTTTACTTCTGCTATGTCGATATCAATTTGGCTCAAATATTCTGAAGAAATTCTGAATCAAATCATTTTATTGTGTTCAAGTTCCGGACTAAAGAAATTTTGCTTTGTTCGCAACTTGTTTCGATGGTAACTTTTCGAAGTATTGTGGTGTCATATTTCCTTTGCCATTTTGGTGAAGTTTTCTTTTTGTTTTAGATTCCTCCATTGTTTACTTACTTAGATACGTTTTAATTAAAGGAACAATATTTGCAAGCTAATAACACTGTAACGATAATTATAAATAGAAATTATGGTTGGGTCGAATAAGTTATACGATATATTAAAGGCACCCATTGTTTGAAGATAAGTTAAAAAGGATGTATTGCAAGCCAGACAGGCGTTCTGCTGCGTTGAATTTTGCCATGAAAAATACGACTCTAGTTCAATATATAACAAAACGCAACGCAGAGCAACTCACAGCAGTAGTGGGGCAGGGCCTTTAACAGTAATTAGTATGTTCCTTGTTCTATTTCTAGGTTACCGCCTACTCGTTGATAAATATAATACTATACGCCGCTCCGGAGTTTGAACTGTAACAGAATTATGCATAAATATATAGCGATTTTCTGCTTGCATAGCAGCGATGGCGTGAGAATCTAGTCCAATGGGAAACCTAAGCTCGTATTCATTAGTCCTATCTACAAATTATAACAACCCTTACTGGTAAAACGTTATTAATCCCTCCTCCCTCCCAATGAATTCCTGTTTACATACAATTTAATAAACAAAAAACCAGACAAAATATATATTAATGAACAATTTTTAAGTTTATGTATTTATAAACATGCCATTTTGGTCGTATTTATTAAGGTTTTACGACAGAAATCGCAAAAAATTCATGTACTACCTATATAGTAATTATTTTCATAGAGTAAAAAATTGTGTAATGAATCAAATGTCAATATTTTTTAGGAGCTTGTTCGTTAAATGTATACAGTCGACTGTCTGTCAATAATACATATCTACGAGTAGGTATAAACAACTGTGGCGTTAAGCAGGCCATACATGTAAAGGTATGCCTGCACAGTTTTGGCTGTACAGAAAACTGCCCAGTCAGAATACCACACACGCTCATTTTTACACACATACACAGTTGAACTGTACAGTCCAAACTGCGCAGGCATACCCTAACTTGTATAGGCCGCTTTGCGTAGATATGATAACAGGCTATGTTTAATGTAAACGGTTGAAAGAAAAACCTATTTTGGAACATAATTATATTCTTGAAACATCGCGAAGCTATAGTACATTTCGATGGTAGTGCGGAAAGTATGTCATTACTCCTGTGACAACGATGAGGAGGTAAATAGTTAAATTTTAAATATCAATATCTTCAAGATTTTTGAGTTAATAGTACTTAGGTATTTCGTTTTATTACGTCTCGGTAAAGTTAACTTACAATAATACTACTTTTTGTTGAAGCAAATCAAATTATTTAATTTAATATTTTTTGATTTATTAGCTGAATATCCGAGTTAGTTCCTCGGATTGGCCTCCGTCGGTGTTGGTCTTTTTCTTTAGTATATGACATCTATTTCAATTTATACTTTAATAACAAATCAAAAAATATAAAATTAAATAATTTGATTTGTTTCAATAAAAAGTTGTATTAATGACAGCGCCATCTCTCTCGCCATACCGGAACCCCTAAGTGGTTTGGATGGAAGTACTAAGCAATGTCACTTGTACTTAGAAAATGGCCACGGGCGGCTTGCCCGTTATTCAGATTGCACATAGTCGAGAAATTCGCCGGCTTTCGGTGAGACCATTTGGCCTAGTGGTTATGGCGTTAGCCGCCTAAGCTGAAGACCCGAGTTCGATCCTCGGATTGGCCTTTGCCGGTGTTGGTCATTTTCTTTAGTATATGTCATTTATAACAATAATACTCTTCGGTAAGCCGACATGAATTCGAACAAAACAGCCAAAAAAAGGGCACTTTTTGAGTAACTGAATAGAAAAAAATTTTTGTTTTAAATAAATCCCTGAATAATTAAAAAAACCGGCCAAGAGCATGTCGGGCCATGCTCAGTGTAGCGTACCGTAGTTTACCGTCCGTCACAATAAGCAACCTTAAAAAGTGTTTTAATAGATATAGATACCATGCTCAATATGCTTATAATAATTAACAATTCGATGGTACTTTCGATCACACCCGTTACGACCCCATCAACTCCGGAAAAATCTTAACAGCGAGAAGTAGATCACGGTACAGCGCTATCTCAGGATACTGGGTTACTAATTTATACAAACTAGACGGGTTATGTATGTTGGGTTTTCGGGGATAACTTTTGATCGCGTGAATCGATTTAAATCATTATTGTTTTATTAGAAGGAAGATACGTGCGGGATGATAAATTAGCTAAGTACTCAAGGTAATTTTTTTTTTTGCATATACGGTTAAATTACAAACTTAATTCAGAAATTATTTTGTACAATTTTTCAAAAACCGTTCACACGTTTCGAAAATACTAACTTTATCAAAAACGGTTTTTAAAAGACCCTCATTATTTTTCAAATACCTATCCAATTGTATGTCACACTCTAGGGTTGAATCGAAAAAAAATCACCCCCCACTTTACATGTACTAGAGGTACTTACCCAAAAAAAAAATTATAACCATTTTTTATTTTACCACTTTGTTGGCGTGACCGATATACATATTCGTACAAAATTACAGCTTTCTAGTACGTGCAGTCACTGAGATTATCCGCGGGCGGACGGACGGACAGACAGACAGACTTGGCGAGACTATAAGGGTTCCTACTTGACTACGAAACCCTAAAAAGGGGGTTTTTCAGTCTACATAGATGGATTCGCAAGTGGAGGCTAACATGTTATATAGATAGATTTAGCACCTTTGCTATATCCTGTCTTCAATGTCCACTCGCCACCTAAACACAGACATGTTTTATTAGTCACAGATGTAAAACTGTAAAATGATGCAAGTTATCAGGGTTTTCTGTACATCTTGCAGTTTAGCTAGTTTGATGCAACGTTATAAATTTAAAAAGAGATAAACCGAACTCACAAATCGTTGTCACAGTGCTATCAACCCTATGGAAGCAAGCGCTGTAAAATTATTTAAACATAAGGAATTATATGTGTTCAATATACACGATAAATCCATTTTACATAAAAAATAAACTGACAACACATATTACGGATTTGCCGTTTAACTCATTTAAAAACGCAGTCAGGTTCTTTTTCCAACGTGCCTATCATTCAATCTCAGAATTCTTATCATATCACAAATATGTCTATTAATGCCTTCAAAGATAAAAAGTAAAATTTTAGTACTTTGATACTATTCACACACATTGTAAATCTGACTTAACATTTAGTGATCATGTTAGCTATGTACGTAACATTTAATTTCAATTTTGTACTTATTCCGGCGTACAATTTTCAAAATATTTACTGATGTGTGAAACAATACAATACAAACACCTACTCTTATTGCACACCTGAATAGAAATCGGTACAGAAAATACAGCAAACAAAAAAAAATGTGCCGATGTGTACCTATGTGATCTGCAGTTGATGGACTATGATTTCCATAAAAAATCATCAGTAGACAACGATTTTCATTAGGGTACGGGTGACATACGTGAAACGGAAATCTCCTTTTAAAGTGTTTCATTTCGATAAATATTGAGACAATCAAAATATCATAGCGTGCCGCGTTCTCGTTTTCGTTTCAATATATAACGCAAAACATAATTCGCATTATTTATGTCGACATTGCTCATTGGACTCAACGACCGTGTTGCCACAAAAATATTTTTTGGAAATGCCTAAATTTATAGGCTCGATATAGTCCAGGGGCTAAATCAAAATTATCACTTCCAGTGTCATACATCCAACTATCCATCTCCATTGGCCCATTCGTGTCACGTAACGGAACCTATTCGAAGCGGCACAAAGTACAGCTCTCCTTGTTCACGAGGCACCTAAAGGGTTTTATTTCAGCTCTGGGAAACATGTGAGCACTCAAATTGTTTGCTGGTTCGAATATAATTTTTAAGAAAAAAAAACCGACTTCATTTGGTTCCCGGTAAAAGTGAAATTAAGAATTTGTTTGAGTTAGCCAGTTTACTTCACAAATATCCAATACACCGCACGTATACGATCGAAAATTGAGGAGCTTTCTTAATGTCCTAGGGCTTCCATCATTACATTTGAAGTATAATCAAACGGAACTCCCTTGTAGACCTTTAAACAAACAAAATAACAATGTGTTAAATTGGATGACAGACTGTAAATTAACGAGCATATTCATTATGCCATCCCTGATTATCAACATCAGGTCCACTCCAGCAAAATTATGGCCACAGTAAGAAAATGCCTAAGCTAATTATGAACACCCTCTAATCACAATTAACCTGCCGTTCAAATTTGAAGAGTTCTCTGAATTCTTCTAGAACTCCATCATCAGAATATAAATCAAATCAAAAAGATGAATGTCACAACTAGGATAATAAGTAGAGCTAGGTTTATTAACCAGTTCCACTTTGCGATCCCTGGTCTTCATCATCAGATCAAGTTCATCAAAATTTTGGCTCCGCCAAAACACTGTTTTAGTTACTTAAGGAAACCCTCAAATCAGAATGCATGTGCCGTTAAAATTTGAGGAGTTCTCTCAATCCCTCATGAAGCCCATCATCAAAATAGAACTATAATCAAATAGGACTATCTTGAAGGTATTTCTTTACAAAGAAAAGATGAATGTCTCAAATCGGATGATAGAGCTGGGAATTAACAAGCAGTTCCACTTTGCCATCCCTGGTCTTCATCATCAGGTCCACTCCACCAAATTGATGATGTTCGTAAAGAAATGCTCGAGTGTCTTAAGAAACTACCCAAATCATCATGCATGTGCCTTTCAAATTTGAGGAGTTCCCTCAGTTCCTCATGGATCCCATCATCAGAAATTGATTTTGAAAAAAACGGAACAAATCTGGAACCATCTATTTTCAGAAAAAAAAATATTTTTTTAAATCGGACGATAATCCTGGGAATTACCAAGCAGTTCCACTTTGACATCCCTGGTCTTCATCATCAGGTCCACTCCACCAAATTGATGATATTCGTAAAGAAATGCTCGAGTGTCTTAAGAAACTACCCAAATCATCATGCATGTGCCTTTCAAATTTGAGGAGTTCCCTCAGATCCTCATGGATCCCATCATCAGAAATTGATTTTGAAAAAAACGAGACAATTTTGAAACCATCTATATACAGACAAAAAAATATTTTTTTAAATCGGATCATAGTCCTGAGAATTACGAAGCAGTTCCACTTTGCCATCCCTGGTCTTCATCATCAGGTCCACTCCACCAAATTGATGATTTTCGTAAAGAAATGCTCGAGTTTCTTAAGAAATCACCCAAATCAGCATGCATGTGCCTTTCAAATTTGAGGAATTCCCTCAGTTCCTCATGGATCCCATCATCAGAAATGAATTTTGAAAAAAACGGGACCAACCAGGAACCGTCTACTTTAAGAAAACAAAAAAAAAATTCAAATCGGTTCAGTAATGACGGAGTTATGAGTGAACATCCATTAAAAAAAAAAAAAAAATAAAAAAAAAATTCAGTCGAATTGAGAACCTCCTCCTTTTGTGAAATATTGAAGTCGGTTGAAAAAAACAAATGAGGCCTTGTTATAATCGATAGTGAATTCACATCTATTGCAGTCATAAATACTATAGGCAGTTAAAACATTTAACTTTTAATAGTCAATAAAACATTGAACTACTGCTTTGATGGATTACAAATAGCTAAATTAATTCTGAAACCATTGCAAACTACTGTTTTGCGATTCGTTTACCTTCGCAAACGTAATAATTGCGTTTACTACTTGAAATAAACGCAATTATTTGGAACTATAAAATTATAGACCTCGGGAAAGAAAGAATTCTAGAATTTTTAAGTTTTTCACATCCATGTAAGTATATTTTCTGGTCATTTTTTTATGATACTTCAGGTAAATAGGTACCTACTCGATGATAACATTTTACAGCGCCAATGTCAAGTGAAAGTACCTCATAAACGCACCGTTACGCCTGAACGGGCTATGAAAATAAGAGTAGGTATGTAATTCCAAAAGAGCCTTTTTTCTGACGCAATTCTAATTTTAACATTTAGTTCACGGTTTAAAATGTTCACGGTTTTCATATTCTGTATTGTAAAGTACGAAATCATAATTTTATTATCTATGCCACTGAAATCAGGCAATAAAAAATCTTACTGTTCCTGAAATTTTAATAATCACGCCCGGCTAATTTCCATTTTGATTTTCGAATTCTCGAATACATTAATTGACTGGGACTGGGACCAACGGATTATTTAAATATTTAGATGACAATCTAAATCCCTGTTAGACTTAAATACGCCAATCCAATTTGGATCGCACTCAATGTGCTCTCAATTCGCTTCCCTTTGTTTCTGGACCCCGCACTGCGTCAACTATTATGTCATTACATTCTATTACTTTCTTCCAACTACGCGTAAGCAAAATGAACTCTAATTAGAGGTGAATAAAGTTCATAATAGTAATCCTCGAAAACGTATGTGATTTTGGCCAAGATTTACGGGTGCTTTCGACTGAATATTTTTCTTGGCAGCAATAACTTGTCACTGAAAAAATAATGATCAGCACATTAATAACGTGTATTAATTGTTTTGGTTTTGTTTCGTTCACGTTTGTATGGTATGTTTTAACTGATCTTCGTTTGCATTTTTGTTGTTCAGAAACAGAGTTCGCATTGAGGCAATTCGTCCCCATTTAGATCGCTGGGTAAAACGACGCCATGGGTCTCTGACCTTCAGGTTGGTGCAAATGCTCTCCGGCCACGGGTGCTTCGGGGCGTATCTCCACCGCATACAGCGGGAGGAGTCTCCGGAATGCCACGAGTGTGGTGCACAGGTAGACACGGTGCGCCATACACTCGAAGAGTGCCCCGCATGGGAACTCAACAGAGCCGCATTACGGCAAGCAGTGGGAGCCGACCTTTCGCTTCCACAAATTATAGATACGATGCTTGACAGTGAGAGGGGCTGGAGAGCTGTGACCTCTTTCTGCGAAGATGTCATTTCGCAGAAAGAAGCCCTAGAACGGGAACGTGAATGTGATCCTGCACAGCACCCAATCCGTCGTCGCAGGCCGGGAGGTCGGCGCAGACTCTATGCGCACCTGCTACCTCCACCATAGTAGACCCATGAAGGAAGTAGGGGAGCTTCCACAACTAAAAGGGTAATGGTCGGGGGGCATTGAAAGAATGCCTTGAGCCTGCAGCTCGACACTCCGGGCTGCCCGCTGGAGCGGCGCAGTAGAATGCTCACTGCGATCATGCGCCGTCCCGTCAAAAGCGGAGGAGGTAATCGTTGGGTTTTTAGGCGGTAGTCGGGGCGCTTGCCCGGTAGTCCGGCATACCCGTCTCGCTCTCCAGGGACGGGATGCATAAAAGCATTTTCCCAACGTAAAAAAAAAAAGGGCTGACATGCCAGGCGGATAGCGTGATACTTGTTGGATAAGACGACAGTTTGTCAGCATTTTATGTTTATTTTAAACATTTATCCACATCGCCGCCACAGACAGCCATCGCCGTTGTATCATCCGTGCAACTTGTTTGTGTATAACGATCTTAGGTCTGCTACGTATGAGCTTAATTTACGTAAAAAAAATGTTTATTGTCATGATGAAATCAGCTCGTGATTCTGATTCGAATGAGCCCAATCAATTCCAGATCTGGAAGAATCAGGTTCTCGGGACGGAAAACGCGTGCCTCTACATAACACACACTGTTTTAGGGTTCCGTAGTCAACTATAGGAACCCTTATAGTTTCGCCATATCTGTCCGGCGGTTTGTCCGCGGGTAAGCTCAGTGACAGTGGTGTTCCTTATTTGACTCATACATAACATAAATGATAGGGTTGGGGTAAAAGTCAAAACATAAGGTTTTGGGCTGTGCCTATCCAGCCAAGATTGCGGTTTAGCAGTTAGACGGGTAAATCGTATAATAAAAGTAAGTTTGGCTGTTGGCGTGGTTTTGACGAGGGTCGGGTGTTTACTTTTTGTTTTGGCTGAGCTAGTAAAACCATTAGTCGTTTTGATGACGCGTGATTTTGCAAAAAGACTTTGTATCTGACGTTAGATTAATTTCCATTTATTTTCACTGCGAAAACGCAAGTAAGGGGAAATGACTATTTAGCTGACATTACCGTAACAAAAAGCTTGTAGTCATTAACAGTTGCTAAATATCGCTATTAAACCTACTTATATCGATAATATCATACTTATAAATCGAAAGAGATGTCATCATCACAGAAAAAGTGACCAAGGCCCCCGGAGAACCAGCTACCTGCTTTCGCGGCAGACGCCCTAACCACTGGGCTACCCGATCACGGCACAATTGTATAATATCATATCATACTTGTTATAAAATATCTTCTATCGTGTTATGCGTCTCTCGCACAAATTTTGGGGCCGTGCAAAGCGGGTGGAAGGAGTAGCCGAATCGATCACTGCGCTCGCAGCGGATACAATTGAAACTGTTTATGTATACTGACATGAGCTGTCAGAAGCAGGGACCGGAACCGGTTACCATAACCCGGGTTTTTCATAAGGTTATTTTAAAGGTTGTTTTCAAAACACCTCTAATTTGGTTAACTCATGATACGGAAACCTTAATCATTCGGAAACCTTGTCGGTCCAGTTAACCCCAATTAACCGCTAACCGGCAACTAACCGCAATGAATTCTGTTAGTGTTTTCTTTCTGTTTTGAACAGTTCAAACGAAAGTAATCTTTATACGCCCTGGAATTAGACTTAATATTGAATGACCATGGCTAGGAGTTAGGACGTTGTCGCTCGCTGTGGAACCAGGTTTGTTTTGCTCTTAGTGTGGCATGGCTTCTTTATTTCCTTACTATATTTAGGCTAGCCTAACATTGTTATTATCATACATAGAAATAAAAGCGGAGTGAGCGTTTGTGTCTACTATGCTCATAAGTTTATTTATTTTTCTTGTAGTTAATCAGTCAAATATAAGTAGAGTCGTAAATAATCATACATGGGTAACTTAAAACAAAACATAACTATTAGTCTCAGATTACGAAGCGATAAACTTCATCAAATAGTACTATTTTGTGAGTACATCTTGTGACGACTGTCGGTAAATTTAAAACTTTTTAAAATCTCGACATTGTTATCCTTTGTAAAACCAACAGCTAATTACCTGCACGAAATAAGTACCATAAAGAACAAGAGATATTTTATTAATAACAACAGTATTACTATGGCAATAAAGTTCAAATTGTCATAGCATGCACTCAACGTATAACCTTTTGAAATTAAGAACCGAGGCGTGGTCAACCAGGTGTCTGTTTATTTTACATAATTAAAAGTGGATTTGATTATTGTAGCTTGTTTTAAATTTTGCAACTTACGTAGGTAGATATTAAAAGTGGGGACAGATTTCTTATCGATTTGAGGATATTGTGCAAGCTTTAGTCGCTACCAAGTACCGGAAACGTTAGCTACACTGTATTCTATTCCCGATATTTCTTACAATCGACAACTGGCCTACTTTTTGGATTTTTAATGCATTTGGATTCTTGAATTTTTAATCCATGCTTAGTTCATACACTACTCAACTAGAGCAAACATAATATAATAAATACCACCCTCTAACTAGCCCTTGCAAAACGCTAGACCAGAGGCCTATTGCATAATCAGTTGTAGCTTGTAATATTAGCGGAAGTCTCTTTTCAATCCCTTTTATTAGAAAGAGAGTTCCGCTAATATTATTATAATTTACAAAATAAATTATACAATTGACCCCAGGTGGTCAGATCATAATATTTCATTTCTAAAAGGTTTTATGTGAAATGCGTCCTATTCCAATTTGACCCTTATTCATAAGACAATAAATTTGTAATTTATATTACAGGTTTTTGTATTACTGCATTTCATTTTCTGCAGGTAATTAGCGGTTGGGTTTAACAAAAGACACAACAATGCTATTCATAGCAGATAAGTTTTCAAGTGGAAATCGTGGTTTTAAAAAGTTTACACTATAAAACGGTGAATAGTTTTTATCTTTCCTTAATTTCTCACATATGCGTCAACAGTGATAATGCGACAATAAAAGTCTTGTTTATTACCAATCTTAATACGATTTTGCCGGCAATTACGTTCTTTTCTTACCTGGGTGCGTAGCCAAGATGCCAACCGCTCACGCTCACTCGCTAACGAAATGCAACTGTCATTGTCACGCTAATAAGAAAGAGTGATAGAGAGAGGTAGCTACGATACATTATGAAGCGTGAGCGATTGGCATCTTGGCTACGCACGCTGACGTCTGACGTGTTTTCACTTGAGACCGCTATTTGCTACCATTGGCAAAACAAAAGTATATATTTGAGTTAATTGTAAGCAAGTGCAGCAAGCGGTGCTCCAAATGATTATGACATACTTTGATATTGGACACTTATTATTATATTATTTTTTCGTATCTCGTATTATCGTAGTAATGAGCAAAATTTGTATAATCGTACGAGTTTGAGATTAGGGTTCCCGATTACAAGAGTACACACTGACACGTGGCTCCGTGTACACGAGTCGTGTCTTAATTAAACGTGGCCTAATGGCATGTTCCAAACAGAGCAGAAAACCGGTATCGTGTGTGACAACGACATTTACAGGACGCTTCTGTAATGTGTTTCAATCATTTAGGCGAAGGACGTCACTTTCTTAGGATGCCACTTTCTGAGTATGTCACTTTCTGAGGATGCCACTTTCGATGCAGGTCACTTTCTTAGGACGTCACTTTCGATGTACGTCACGTTCTGAGTACGCCACTTTCGAGGTAGGTCACTTTCTGACTACGCCACTTTCTGCGTATGCCACTTTCTGTGTATGCCACTTTCTGAGTACTCCACTTTCTGACTACGCCACTTTCTGACTACGCCACTTTCTTACTGTGTAGCGTTGATTGTTCATAGTATCTTGTTAAATAAATAAACAATTTAAGTTAATAGAATGAGTTTTCAAACACGAAAGTATATCAGGAATAGTAAAAACAAAATATAAAGAAACGCTAATACGACCCTCTCGTTATGCCGCGCTAGATTTTGATAGGTTTAGACAAGTAGACAAGATTTCAAACCTCCTTGTTACCTATGTTATTGAGCAGCATACAGGTTTGAGTCAAATTTCGCTGGTGTCTTGTGACGTTAGTGACATTATTGTGTTTGCGATTTTTTCACTATTGTTATTGAAATCATTATTTCATTACGTTTGCGACCCGAGCTGCAAGCGAGGGACGTAAATATGCGATCAAGGGCTTTATTTATTACCTCACGTGTCACGTGTCGTGTCATTTTATGCCTACACTTGGGCAGAAATCGGCTTTATCCGTACGCGTAGCGTTCGGAAAAAGGCACTTTATGGCCAGGTGTGGCATAAATACTTTTTCATTTTCATACTAATTGTATGGGGAAAGTTTTTCTCGAATTATGGCTTTTATAGCTGGAAATTTATTTTTCGTCCCATACTAGCTTTTAATCCCGGACAGGAATGGAATCGATTGGCATAAAAAAATCAGTTTGTCAAAAATGACAATCTTCTCGCAACCTGTATGTTTTTTCAAAAATCTGTAAACGCTAATCTTCATTAATTTTAAATCGAAGGAAGGTGACCTCAGACCATTTTCGCCTAGCAACACGGGATCTGGTAGCTGCCCTCACTGACCCAAAATCTATTTCCACCCTGTATAATTATTATCCCACGCCCGCGCCGCAAAAATAAATACGCATAAAAAGATAACAAATCATCATCAATTTATTAATTATACAAGCTTACAATATTTTAAATTATCAAAGCCTCAAAATGATATGCAGAACAGGTAAAAATAAAAATAACGACTTGGGTCAGGACGTCGCGAGACTCAGGAGCTCCAGCAGTAGGCGTTAGATGCCGAGCAAAGCGCGCTGTCTGGCGGCATCGGTAAAATTATACGGAACTCCACGACGCACTACCACCGCACTGTTCACTCCACTTGCCCTCACAATGCTTTATTACAGAGTCTTGGCACAGCCTTGGTCGCTCGTAGTATCTCTATCCAGTAAGGAACTGTGTGTCCACTGTCTGTATATCCAGGGAGTTGCTCAGCAGACTTTATGATGAAATGAAAAAACTAGAAATAGTAGAACTGTACGTGTATAAAAATATGATTGGAGAATTTTGTATTATTCATAACATTTACATCAACGATAATATGAGTCAAAAATTTCCGTTCTGTCACATCCATTATAAAATGACGTATAAATATAGGAATCAGCAAAAAGTTTAAATATTTTAAACAAAAAGTATGGGAAACTAGTAGTAAATATACCCACATCTACATATTTACATAATTTGTGTATCGTATGATATTGTTTTTTTAATCCTAGTGTATGTACGTATAAATTATTAAAATATACTTTAAAAAAGGTATCGACTTCGACGATACTTATTTTAGGCTCTTGTAGTACGAGTATGCCCCAATGCACAAACGAGGTTTAACATTTATTATCTATCGCCACCTTTCAAAACCGTGCATTCATTATAATCTGAGAAGATCACATCCGTTTCTTTTTATCTTGTTTTCACTATTCTCGCCAGATATTGGTATTTGACTACTAAATTAACTGTTTTAAAATGTGCGTTAATTTTATATAATGAGATGAACAATAAACACTGTATAGTCAGAAAGTGGCGTAGTCAGAAAGTGGAGTACTCAGAAAGTGGCATACACAGAAAGTGGCATACGCAGAAAGTGGCGTAGTCAGAAAGTGCCCTACCTCGAAAGTGGCGTACTCAGAACGTGGCGTACATCGAAAGTGACATCCTAAGAAAGTGACCTGCATCGAAAGTGGCATCCTCAGAAAGTGCCATACTCAGAAAGTGGCGTCCTAAGAAAGTGACGTCCTTCGCCTAAATGGTTTCAATTAATTTGAAAATGTACCGACAATAAATGAGTAATTAAACATCTATAATTTATTTTATTACATTACAAAATCGCATCTCGGGATACTCTGGGTATAACTTTTTTAAGTAGGTATATATTCACGGAAATACTACTAAAATTACAGTCTTTCTCCGGGACCACGGGGGCAATGTCACCCTTGAAACGTCGGAGGTTTGTTTTCAAAGTTTATACACGATTAAGCCTCGTTTTAGTAAATTTATAATACTAAAATTATAATAACAATATCTAATTATATACAAAATCTAACAATAAACAAGAGTTCTCTACTGATTTTTTTTCCTTTAAGAACTCTTATAATAATCTGTACAGGAAGAATAATTATAATATAATTTGATGGCCATAGAGTTACAATTTTTTTGAAATAGTTTTAATCTCTGATGTTTCGGTATTTAGATCGTGTTTATATCGTTTTTCCCTTCCTTTTGTTTTAAACAATTCTATATTATGTTTTACGAATATACACATAACTAATACATATAAGGATGGCAAGGGTAGTATACTATTTTTAAATAATTGCTTGCAACTATCTGGGTAATATGCTCCACACAAAGATCTTAAACACTTTCTTTGGGCTAAGAAAACCTTATCAGCATCTGATGAGTTGCCCCATATTATTATTTCGTAACAGATATGCGACGATACATAACCGTTATAGGCTGCCGTTACTGCCGCCTCAGAGACGGTTGCTCGCAGACGATACAAAATATCGATATAAAATATAGGTATTAATATGAGCTTTCCAATTACAAAACTTATCAATCTTAATTCCTAGAAAAACTGCACTTTCCGTTTCATTAAGTTGTACTTACGCCATTAAAATCGGCAGATAATCTAATTGATTTGCTATTATAAGTTTGAAATTAAACCAGTTGTGATACGGTTAAGTTAACTTTGAGATTATTATTTTCTAACCAATTTGTTACATTTGTTAATGTACATGTAATAATATTTCTTAGAGAACTATCTGTATTTTCTTTAATTACTATGGTTGTGTCATCTGCAAATAGTATAGTGTCATTTTGTGTGGCGCCAGATAAATCGGTGATGTAATGTAAAAACAAATACGGCCCTAGTATACTACCCGATGGCACGCCGCATGTGTTAATGATGAACGGCGAATTATACGTTTTGTTAAGGTTTTTAACTATTTTTGTAACTTCTACACATTGTCGCTGTCCATTGAGATAGCTTTCTAGCCAACAGTACGCTTGCCCTCTTATACCGTATTTGACTATTTATATTACTTTGATAGCAATGTTTCATGGCACCCTAGATGCATAAAACCATCCAGGATCTAGGTTTCTGCTCATTCTTTGCATTCGTGTACATACACACAGAAAACATAGAAAAGCGGAAGTGTTTATCGTGACACCAAATAGTAGGTATAGGTATCGGGATACAAAGTATCAACTCAAAATATGTGTAATAATATTTTGACTGGATTACGTAAATTGTAAGAATATTAATGTAAAATACCAGACCAAGATAATATAACGCATCGCGGCTTAGACATTGCCGAGATTCATTGTTTATGTGGAACCGATAAGGGCAATAAACCTGCCCTCGGTCGGTATTCATCTTTGCGCACTTAAATGTCATTGTCTCATGAGAGTCATTAGTAAAAACAATGCAAGTAAAGTTTTTGAAGCAGGAATTTCTAGAGCTGCTTTCAACATTATCATTTTAAATTGCCATAATTTTTGTAACGATACCCTTACCAACAACTAATACCTATCCGTAGTCTGCACGTGCAAAGCCATTTTTTTGTTTTATAAACGAGCCTTTTTTAATATGAGCACGTCGGCTCCAAAAGCTAATCCTAATAATTACCTACCTACTAGATGTGGAAACCTAAGTGGCGAGTTGGCTATATGTTTAAAGTTTAGTGACACCTCTCTACCCCCAGCCCTCATACCGGTGGTGTTGCTCTCGAGCTATCTTAGATGTCGCTTTTTGTGGGGGCTCATCTTATGTGGGCGAGTCACCGTTTGCCGTAAATTAAATTTATTACCATTTTGTTGGGCAGACGTCCGATTTTATTCTCTATAACACAGTATTTAGTACCACCTTCACCTAATAGTCCAGTATATTTTGGTTTCCATTAAATCTCAATAGTCTATACACCCTGGCGGTGCTGCCTCTGCGTGCATCCCATAACTCGGGCAGGTGCATCATTCGCTCGGTGTACCCCTTACATTTCATTAAATTGTCGAAAGGGTCTCAGCGTGTTGGCTTCGGCTCCGCGTACGCCTCCCAAAGGTCCGGAACACAATTGTTCCGTGATGGGAAGACCTACCTATTATGAAGATTTAAGACAAAAGTGTGATATTATTTTTTACTATCGTTGTAGAATTGTTTTTGCTGAATATTTTGTATTTTAATTGTTGTTCACATTGATCATAATATGTCTAATTTTTTGTTTGTATCCCCACTCTTTATTTTAATTATCATGCACTGTTACTTTACACGCCAAGGGGCCTTACCATGACGTCTTAACGTGATTCAGTTTAGGGCCTAAACTGAGTCGCTGCCATACAACTGAGCACAGGTTCCTTACCTGAACCTGAACCTTAACTGAATTGCGTTAAAGGGCATTTTCAGAAAAAAGTGCACCCTTTTAATGAAGATGGGTCCTCAATTTTCCATACAATTTTTTTTTGTCAGGTTTGTAACGGGCCATACGAAATGAATGAAAAAAATGACTTACAAAGCTGACCAAAAAAACGGGACACTATTTTTCTTGTTTCCAATAGTACTCGTGATTCTGGTTACAAAAAACCCAAAACTTCCTATATTAAAAAAAATGAAAATGGTATCCTATTTATGAAAATGCCCTAAAACGTTATGGTAACGGCCAAGGATGGGTTAGGTCCGCGTGTATTTAAGATCTGTTTCTACGAGTACCACGGATACTCGGATCTAAATTACACGCGAGCCCGACTTGTAAACTTGGCTACCTAAGTTGTTTAATTATCATTGCACGTGCAGTATTAGACGATTTATTCCTATTCGTTCCTACTACAATGGTTTTGAATGTTTTGATTAAAGGATGACTCACACTAGCACGGGACGGGACGGGACGGGACGGGGCGGGACGGGAGAATCTGTCAATTTCTATAGAAAGAATCACGTGATAGCTCGGAGCCCTTGGATATCACGTGACGCTTTCTATAGAAATTGACAGATTTTCCCGTCCCGCCCCGTCCCGTCCCGTTCTTGTGTGAGTCATCCTTAAATAACTTAACAAAATATCACCTACTGACGTTAGTCGTAAGACTCGTAAGAGATATTCACTAACTTCGTTGAACAAGTTAAATCCGTCAAAATAAACACTACGAATAACTTTGAATCACAACATGCAAGCTAACGTAATGATTTTGCTGTTTCATTAATTGCAATTTTGTTTAGTACTACACTTATAATTTTCGAAAGCTTAAGAAATTCACGTAATTAATAGAAGTATATTTATTTATTATAACGTGAATTGAAGTTGTAAGGTATGACATTTTATTTGATTAAATAAGCTAGTTCAATCTAACGGGTTGTTGTGTATTTGAAGAAAAATAAGAAATTATTAACACGTGCCGTCGCGTTGCCGTCTTCGCTTTAATTTGAAAGTGTAAGACGTAGAAACCGCTTGTTATTATTAATACAACTCTAGTGTAACGGCTTATAGTTCAAAATTGATTGAAGTGACAACTATGAAACAAACCTGGGTTATTCTACCTGTTGGACCCAAAAAACAGTGCAAGATACAAATGTCCTAAGTACGAGGTTTTTATATGTCCTTTACGACATTTCTATCGTTCACTGTTGACACGGAATTGTCTTTGCCGATGCCAGCCTCTACTGTTATTAGATATTGAATCTAATTTACTTACATGTAAAGAGTATACTCGTTTGTTATAATAAGGTTAACAGTAACCTAAAGAAAACCCCAAACAAAAACCCTATCGGGATTGGGTTTTGCAGTTAACCGGGTTATGGTTACTGTTACAGCAACATTTCGCTTACCGTTTGTATTCGGTTACTGAATGTTGCTGTTACAGTATCATTGTGTAACAGATATGATTAGGTAACCAACTCGATAGGCTTAAGCCTAAAGAGGGGTTTTCCGGTCCCTGGTCAGAAGTATGGTTTTGTAAAGGTTTTGCAGTAAACAATGTAAACATTCATCGGTTTTGAGATACATATGATCCTAGTATTTAAATCTAACATACGCACGACTTAATGAAAAAAAAAATTATAAAAAAATCAGCTATTATTAATTATTTCCCAAATAGTCAAAATTTCCGTACAAGCTGTCAGTTCAATGATTGAATGATTTTTGGAGGATGTCTTTAACCTTAAGCACATGCTCAGCAAACACCAATTTATTTTCTTTATTTGTTTTGCCTCCGGTTGGAAAGTTATTTCATGAGTGATGACTGATGGCACGAAACCCCGTTACAGTGACAACTAGGCTCTTTAGAAACTAAAAACAATAATGTTAATTTTATTGGCAATACTACCATAGTCTTGTATTGTTTTATATAGTATAATATAATAAGAGCTCATGGAAATTATGATTACTTGACTTCTTGCATGACAGTTGTGTCACGGCGTCCATAGACGGACATCACGGACTCCATTAACGGCCTCCTAGCCTAGTCGGTAGTGATCCTGCCTACGAAGCAGGAGGTCTCGGGTTCGAATCCTGGTCAGGGCATTTATTTGTGTGTTTATCACGTATATTTGTTCCTGAGCTCTGGATGGTTTCTATGTATTTAAGTTTTTATATCCATCTATCTATTATATATATCGTCGTCTAGTACTCACAAGCCACATCACAAGCCTTATTGAGCTTACCGTGGGACTAGGTTGATTTGTGTAAAAATGTCCCGTAATACTTATTTCTAATATTTATATAAAAAAACGGATCTTACCTACGAGTATAGTTGCCACTGCCGTGTGGCGGCGCTATCATCGCGCACGATCCCAATACGTAGCACGTTAGTGCTACGGTAACACTCAATGAAACGCGACTTACTTACTTAACTTACTTAGTCAACATTAGCCGAACATACGGGATATTCATCTGATCTCTATAGTAGGTATCGCCGGTCATCCGCCAGACAAATTCACCATACATTGATTGGCTTACCCGGCGGATATGCCCGAACGTATATGACCCGCTAATGACTGACTTTGCATAAAATAAATACTAAATTCTACACTCATAATCGAAAGCCTAGAAATTCCAGTCACAAGCTCGACTGAAACAGAAAACAAAAGCTGTAGCAGTATCGCCCGTAGGTCGGCTACCGTAAATAAGCAGAAAGTTTCAGGTTTCTGATAAACGGCTGGAAAATCCAGCCAATTCATCTCCCGAATAGCTGAAATTACAGCATTTTTTGTCGAAGTATTCCTATTGGTTAACAAGCGTTAGTGACACCAAAAACCGCTGTAACTTGACTTGAAGAGCCGTAACAACTAACATTGTGCTTAGTATGAGGTTTACTTGACCACGAGTCGATAGTGACTGCGCGATTCGTAAGTATTGGCAACTCGCTCCCACCACACCACTCCCACCACAAATATAAATAAACTAAAATAAATAAATATTATAGGACATTTTTACACAAATTGACCAAAAGTCCCGCAGTAAGCTCAAGAAGGCTTGTGTTACGGTTACTCAGACAACTATAGATATAATATACATAATAAATACATAGAAAACATCCATGACTCAGGAACAAATATCTGTGTTCATCACACAAATAAATGACCTCACCGGGATTCGAACCTGACCCGAATGGTCCTGACCATTGGCTTAGCAGGCAGGGTTGCTACCAACTACGCCAACCGGTCGTCAAAATACTACTTACTAAACACTTACTACTAAATACTTTCGAATCGTGCTGTTCCTAGCGATTGTCATTATACAGCAATTACAACCACAAAGATTAGTACTTAACTAGTAACTAATCTTCGTCAGACATTGATAAGGACAGTCTTGACCTTTAATTGCAGTAGGTAAGATGCCTTGATACGGCATCGGGTGTTTTAATCGGGTTTCTTTGATAGGCTTTTATAAAAGACGAAACTATAAAGCACGTGACGTCTCTCAAGCTCGCATCGTAATTGCTTTTGAGTGAAAGATCTAGGTGATTTAATCCATCAGGTTGCGAGCTAGCTAGTTTTTCTGATTACTTTTGCCTGAGCCGGGTAATAGGGCCGGATATTGCTCGTTTGCGACTGATCGCATCTCAAAATGGTATCAGAAGATAGCTTTAACCGCTGCTATTAAAAGAGGCAGCTTTTTCAGTCATACAGAACCCAGACAAATGTTTTCAAAAAAAGCAAAGTGGTAACGTTACCGAAATTTCTGGCATATTGTTTGGACTATAGATAATTTAAAAGTGCATTTGCCTATTAAACCCGAGAAAAATTCAATAAATACAATTGTAAGATAATATATATATATATTTTTTTTTCTTATTTACATAATTTCACGCGCCTATGGTCCAACCTGTTTTATTATTATGTCCACTCTTTCTATAATTCTTTTTTTTTTCTTGTATGTGTGTCTGCGATTGTGTTAGCATTAGTTTTAATTTTGAATATTTTGTGGTTACCTGTGAGATCCTGTAATTGGCTTTCTGTGTATATTTTTGTGTCTATGTTAAGTTTATAGCTGTTGGTTCTCCTTAAATAAATAATAATAAAAATAAGGTAACGCCTAATTAAATAAGGATTCCTTATAAAATATTCAGTTTACTTTCCAGCGTCAATGTTACTTTTAAACATGAACGATGATAAAGTTTTTATGTAAGGAGAACATAAAAGTTTATCGCCTTTTATGTTTTAAGAGAACACCAAGGCTAGAACAAAACGAGGCAAAAAATAGTCCTGTGCCCTTTTCTTTAGGATGTTTTGATTTAAGGGATTTTAAGGACCTTTATGATCAGATTGATGCAGTCTTTTCTATCGAACAAGTTGATAGGTATATGGAAGCAGGACTAAGGTCATTCAAATTAAAATACAACTAAATTAGAGATGAATTTATTAAATTTAGAAAAACAATAAATAGTTAACACTAACAAATAGTCTAAAAAAATAGGCGCAAGTATTCAGTCGATCGCCTCGCCAGGCGAAGACAAAGAGCATCTATCACACCCACCTCTGAACAGCTGCCAGGCATCCGGATTAATTAATAATGATAACATGACATGATTTCGTGACTCTATAAATTGCATAGGTACCTATTTCCGTAGCTCTCCGTCTAAAATAAGTTATTTAAACTTATAATAAACTGTCTGATGTTTGAAAAGTTTTTTTTAATAAACCGCTATATAGGTACTAGGTACTAAATGTTCTTGAAACAATATTGAAATTTATAAAAAGCTAATAATTCTCTTTTGCGTCGCGTAGTCGAGCAAAAACGATTAAAAGTGGTGCCGAGTACCTACCTAAGTTCGGAACTTTGGAGATATACATAACTTTGAAATTGACCTGAGTGCTGTTAAAGGCAAGAGAACTTTCCACTTCAATTTTCGCACTTAAATCGTCGGTTTTGCTTTTGTTTTGGTCTTGCTTCCAGGAACCTTTTAAAAAAGTCTTACGAAATACCTACATAAATAAAGACTCATTTTCCCATAGACTTGAGCGTCTACGCAGTTTGCCCATTCACAATCAACTCGGATTACTAATAGCAACGCAAGCACTTGCAATCAAGGCTCCTGCAATTTGCTCACAAATTTCTAGAAAACGAAATTAACTCTCGTTTGCCCCCTTCCCCCCGCCCCCTTCCCCCCGCCCCCTTATAATAGGTATTCGGACCCCGGCACACACCCCGCTTCCTCATTCCCTAAATCCAATTTTTTTCGCGAATTGTATAATTACTGATTGAGGTTTGAATATCTAGAAAAAGAAAACTCGAACCATGTTCGTGCTGTAATGTACAGCCAGTTGTAGAGATAATGGACCCACTGCATACAAACTTTCTATGTAGGAGGGGTATTTTTGCAGACCAGTACAACCATCTCAGCAACAAACTCGGATCGACTGTCATTTGTTACGTTCCTTCTGCGGCACAAATTGCCTAAGGACTATGCCACTAGGGATTGTAATTTAGAACCGAGAATCTTATTCGGTCCGAGAGTGACGGTTCGAGACCTCCTGCGAATTTTTATTTTCGAGATTGGGTGTTTCGAGATCTCGTACGTTCACCTCACCTTCATCACCTTGGTCCATTTCTTTCTTCGCTTACTGCGTGGTGAAACGAGTAACAGCTACCTCTTATCACAAGTGTGTCTAAACGTTCCACCGGTTTCAAGACATAACTTGCGCCCTCGTAGGTTGCCCTTCTTTAACCTTCCGAACGCTGGTACCAGGTTTTACAAAAGCACACCTCTATACCGAGCTTTCGAGCTGATTAATAGGATACTAGACCACGACAATGAGTTAGATATATTCTCCACTCCAGAACCGAGATTTTTAGCGTCAGCCGGACACTGCCTTGAGGCTATTGTGGCCCCTAGCACGATAAGTACTATTTAATACCTACGATGAATTTCTATGGTATATTATGTAAGACTTAAATTTAATATGTATTTCCATGTCATGTTTGGTGTATAGCTGTAAGTGACATTGTGATGAATAAATAAATAATAATAATAAAATATGTGGTACAATCATATTTATGAGAATGTTTGTATTGTTACAGCGCCAGTCGGACTTGCCCGGCAGAGGGCGCGCCTGAGCCTGACTCGGCGCCGCCCGTCGACCTGCCGCGGACCCGAGATGGAGAAATCGACTATGACGGTATGTTCATCATTCAAGTGACTACAAATGACAGACACTAACAAAAAATAGGCTGTATTTAACTGAATGCACGACGGATAGATGACTAGGACGGATAGATGCCTAGGACGGATAGAATGTATGTCATTTTACCGTCTATCGCTTCATACGTCACTTTCGCACTACGTAGGTCCTTGGTAGAACATGAAATCCACGGTGACACCATAAAAACAAAAGACTGGCTTAGCAAGGAATTAACCAGAAATTTGGTCACCTGTAGGCTCAACGATACGTTTTGCTTGGTCCTTCAAATATTTTGTGAGCAATCGGCTTAACTGCTGCCACCACTAACAGTTTAAATGTGAAGCCAAACCCCTGGCCCTTAGGGTAACGGACAGGCATTTACATGTACCCTAATTGAACCTACAGTCGACGATATATATATATATATTTTTTTTTTTTTTATATTCATAGGTGTACCTGGAATTCCTCTCATGGAAATCCTATTATTAGGTATAAGCCTGAGCCAAATTGGGAGAGTTACAATGCCGTCGCAATGACGTCGATGGCGGTATACGATACGTAGCGTAGCACCACTTAGGTACAACCTGGGTTACCCGCTAACCCGACGTAAACACATGTCCCCTACCCTAATTGAACCTACGGTCGACGATATATTCGTAGGTCTACCTGGAATTCCTCTTATGGAAATCGTATTATTAAGCCTGAGCCAAATTGGGAGAGCTACAATGCCGTCGCAATGACGTCGATGGCGGTACATGATATCTAACGCAGCACCACTTAGATACAACCTGGGTTACCCGCTAACCCGACGTAAACTGTCAAATTCCGTATGAAATAAACGCTGCAGACATCTTTTATCCCTTAGCGCTGATTCATCAGATCAAACATCTTGTTCTTCCTAGCGTTTTCCCGGCTTATGCCGCGGGTCCGCTTTGGCACTTAATTTAGATTTGGTGTAGGCACTTTTACGAAAGTGACTGTAGTCTGACCTACCAACCCACAAAGTATTTAAACTATGTCTTATCGGGATTAGTCCGGTTTCCTTACGATGTTTTACCTTCACCGAAAAGCGATTGGTAAATTGAATATCAATCGATAATTAGAACATTTAAAAAATTGGAATTCGCACGTTCTTACCGCGAGGCAGCCAACGCGCATCTGATAAAACAGTTAAACATCGAATTAAACTGAGCATGTCATGGTCCGCAGGAATATTCATTAATATTCAACGCCCTTCATTTGCAAATAGCTTTGGAAAACAATACTGCGGAGGTCAATAAACTTTAATACCCCGAATTTAGCTGACATGCTGATAATCAGCTAAGTAACCTATTATATCACCTTAGATTATACGGGTGCGAACACATTAGGTTCATAATGGCATGCTATTACTCACATTAGATCGAATTTGTTGACAATACCGCCCCATGGGGCGGTGTCGATACCCCAATAATGCTTACCGTGAACATCCAAAGATTGAAAATTTGTATCCCTTCTCTTTATCGCACTTTCATATTCTAGTTATTAAAACGAATCGTCTTAGCTCCCGAACAGTTGAACTGATTTGAGCTCAGATCTACTACTACGTAAATCGAACGATCGAGAATTTGTATCTTCAGAGAGAAAGATGAGAGAGATGTCACACGCATATTTGATAAGGAGGTTATTCCGTCAATCCGAATTTTCGAATTTCGTGGTAGCCCCTCAGGTGTTTAGTCGAACGCGTTGTTTTTTGGTATGTTTCGTAGACGTTACAGGTAAACAAAAAAGCAGTAATCTCAAGATATTCAGCTCAAATTGGGGCTACCGTATTGTCGCTCACCAGGCGGCGCCACTCACACGCAGATCTTGTATGAGAGAATTGTCAAAGCGACGTTTGAAATGTTCCCGACTGACTCATTGTTCCACAAGCTCCCCTAGCAACGAACTGACGCGTTAATCCCCATTGCAAGTACAAAAGACCTAAGCCAGTATGAAGTCAACCCTCCCAAATTTTGATTTAACTATACCGCATACTGTTCCATATTTGCATCTTGCAGAGAAGTTGTCAATTTTATTTTATTCCTTTAACCCTCTTCAACGCGAATGGTGAATTCACGACACCAAATCCACCTCGCATTGTTTTAGCAATACCCATATTAAACGTCAGAAGTAAGTCATGAACAGCATGATGTAGACGTTGCGTGTTCGTTATCGGGGTAGGCTGGGCTTTACTGCGACACTGTTATGTACTTAAATCACTGCTAATTTTATGTGCAAGAAAGGTTTAGGCGCTTTATGTCCGATGCCACGGCATATTGACTTTGTAGACTATTCATTACTTCTTATTTATAATTTTAAGCTAACATGGTCATTTGCATTATAACTAATGTTTGAAACGGGATAATTACCATGTATGTTTGTTTTTGTTTTATTGAGCACCCGATATTTCGATACTGTTGCAAGCGTCATGTTCAGTAGTTCAGTAGTTTACTCCGTGAACATTACGCTTGCAACAGTGCTGCAGTGTCGAAATATCCGGTGCTCAATAAAACAAACATACATGGTAATTATCCCGTTTCAAACATTAGTTATAATTCTTATTTATGTACCTATTGCTTATTATACTATAAAAAGTAGCCCGTTTTCTTCGGTAATGAGAGGACCTATCTTAAATAATGTTTTAACTATATACACGTTCTTTTGTTTAGGTAAACTAGAGGACAACCGCGAACTTTGACTATATAATCAACCGGACTAGCAATGTCTGTCATTTTCCATACAAAAAAGTCTACCGATTTATTTCTCTGAATTTTCGTTCGAACTCCATTTCGGTTGATTTAATTATTTGTTAAAAAGTATAGTTTGTGTGAATCCAAGGTTAGAAGAAATATACCTATGTATGGAAACGTGATTACCGCTTAAAACGTTAAAACCTCGACCGCAATGGGAGTTCGGTAACTTATTTTGTCGCTTACCAGGCGGCGCCACCCATGCGTGGGCCCTGTTTCAGTATGAGAGAATTGTCAAAGTGACGTTTGAAATGTTACCGCAGGACCCACATTCCACTAGCGCCCCTAGCGGGAAATCGACTCGCGGTAATCATCACTGTGTGCGTGGTGCGCAATTAATATTTATCATCCAAAACAAGTTAACATAAAATTTGACTATGGTTTCTTTAGTACCTATGGTCTAAATAACTGAAGTGTGTATATTTGACTGGTTAACTATAGAAAAAAATATGGTTTTACGGGCTTAAAAAAAGGAACACATTTTTAAACGACTTTCGTCATCGTTTATTTATTTCTATGTTGTCCAGGTTTCAACATTTGATATGTCTTTTTGTATTAGTTGAAGGTTGTAGGGGTGAGGCACCGTGAGGCTATAACGCATAATTTGTGAAATCAAGCTATCATTAACGGATTAGTTAAATCGATTTAATAACCTTTTACTCTAATCTTGTCAAGTTGTCACCGCCATTGACCTGTTTCCGAGCCATTCAAATGTGGTAGATGGATAACCAAGGGGAGAAATGCACCCATTTCAGTCGAAGTATTAGAGCGTCGATATTCCGAGATTGAAATACGAAACTACTAACACTACGTACGAATTGAAATAGTGCCTTTCACCCGAGTTAAAAACTCTACTTTTCATATCGAATACGAGGAAAGAATTAAATAGCAGTTGTAATTATAAAATATATCAAATCATAACCTTGGGCCTTGTAGTACGAGATTAGAGTAGAGTAGTAGAGATTTTTTTAATAGATTTATTTTCGGCATTTATAGATTCGGAAAATAAATATCAGAGTGGAAATGATATACATCCATTTACAGCAATTTTTTTATTCAAATTAGTATAGGTAACTTTTAAAAAATACATCACTTTCAGTGCGTGAGATATGACAAAATATTCTTCTAAGTCCTGTTTGGCTCGTTGTGGTTCCAGATTAAAATCATCCTAAAGGTCCCAACATTGGTATCTTGACAGGTATTACGTTGAAATAGTCCGCACATCACGTCCGGTGGTAGTAACTCTGAGAGCAAAGCGAGCTAAAAAAAACAAAGTGTTAATATTTAATAAAACAAACCATAACGTACATAGGCCATATTGCCATAATTTATAAGTTTACATCGATTTTGACTGTAGAAGTGTTAATAAACGTCATAATTTCATAAAGGTTTGACATTTACAATAACATTTGCACATTATCTAATATCAAAATTGATGCTAACTGAGTTTGGTCTGACTCTAGCTCTGAATTAAAAAAAGATTTTATTATTTATTTATTTTAAACTTCACTGTACCTTAAAATTTCGAACAGTTTCAGGGCATTCTCTACAAGTCTACCATTGGGCTAAACAGATATTGTCCAAAGTGGTAGTGTGAATTTAAGATACAGAGAGCAGAGGTAGTAAATACGTAAGATATCTATAATAGGGTCTAAATTGTAAGAAGTACACACCTGATTTTCAATTTTTTCGCAACGATTGTACAATTCTATATCATCTGGGTCTTCTTTGTGGAAATCTTCTATAACTTTCTCAAATTGAACATCCTGAATATCCTTAATGGTAATATTATCTTCAATCACCTGAAATGTATTGTTCAACTGTGATTTATATGCTTCTTCCATTTTGTTTTTTAGTTACACTTTTGTACGCCTCACAAGTTCACTTGATCAAATCAGAACACTTAATGAATCTATATTTACTTGCCTATTTATAATATACTTGGATGCACAGTTGACAAGTTAGAGACACTAATGAGTAAGTATAAACTAATGAATTAATTAATCTTATCTTAATTATACTATACGTGAGAAAAAAGTGTTACGAGTATTTGCGAATCTATTACTAATTTACTAATTACAGCCTCATTACCATCGACATAGAAATAAATAGACTGATAACGCGAACAAGAGTCGTTTAAAAATGTTTTTCACTGTTTCTGCCCTTAAAACCATTGTACGGTCCGTACAAAGGTTAACATTTCGCCCGTCAGCACTTTCCGTCACATAGCATAAACTTATTACCTATTTCGAGCCAGTACATGCCCGACCGCCGCGGACTGTATTCATTAAGCCACTAATTGTATCATTTTATCATAATTATCAATAAATCGTTATTTCGGTGGAAACTGCAGTATTATCATTATCAACTATCATCTCAAGACTGTGCGAGAAGCAACCCGTACATCTTTTTGGTCCTTCGAACATTTGAATCAGTGCACAACTAAAACCTGGACTACGCCACGTGTCGACGCAACGTGACCGGGAGCTGTGACACTAACGCCGTGTGAAATATCAAAGCCGTCAGTATCATCAATATCAATATCAAACAAAATATCAAGATCAGTCATTATATCAACATTATCAACGTTATCAAGATCAAATTTTAGTCAAGTTTGTGTAATAGTGAACTTTGTGCGATAGCGAATCGGTTAGGCGGCTTCCCACAAGCGGGTTCCACCGTCTGATTGAGAAGGCGCATATATCCGCGAAGGACACTTAAAACACAAATTTGCGACAACTTATATCGAATTGTATCATAAGTATCATCGGTTGCTTAGTTATCATAACAAGTTATTGGCAAAACTTCTAAAATGGAAGGACTATTTAATAAACAAGGTCAACTTGCCATTGCTATTGAAAAGCTACTTATCAATATCAAAAAGGACGGCGCTGAACGTAAGACCCCTCAACATATCCAAAAACGTTCAGAAACTCTAGACCAATATTGGAGAGAGTTCCAGACAAATCATATTGCTCTCTGCGAGTATGAAAATCAAGATTACGTGTACTTTGCTGAAAATCATCATGATCGAGTATCAGACATTTATCACGAAATTCGCAATCTTTTGCAACAGTCTCTACCTAAAGAGACGAAGTCTATTATCAGGCCCGCTACTCCCCAGTTTCACTTGAAAATGGACTGGAATCAGCCCCCGGAAGATCAAGCCAGCGCCTTAGCCTCACAACCTCAAGGACCCCAATCAAACGCTCAAAAGACTGAACGAGGTAATCAAAGTAAGTTGGAAGAGATGTACCGAAAACAACAAAGTAACTTTAAGGCATTCCAACGCGCTATCAACAACACTAGATTAGAATTACTCACCGAACGGTGGGAATTCGAAGATGCTTTAAAAACCGTGCAGGCTCGGTGGACCGCCATCGACACCTTACATTGGGAAATCGACAGTGAACAAATCAACGAAAACCCAAAGTATGAAGAAACCTACAACCAATGCGAACAAAAGTACAACGATATCAAAAAACATATCAATATCAAGATGTGGGATTCTTCGCACCGGGAAAAATCAACTCCAAAAATAGAAATACCCATTTTCAATGGAAATTATCATCAATGGACTTCATTTAAGGACTTGTTCACCGAAACTATACACGAAGAAGAATCGTCTCGTCGAAAACAAGAGCAAACTAAACCGGTTCAACATACCAACTACGAAAAACGGTTTGGCGGCAAGCCTTCGTCATATCAAAGCCCTCGCTCCGAAGGTTATATCAAGGAAAACCGAAATTATCATTATTCGCCAAACGAAAATTATCAAGTAAATCAAGCTAAAAATTATCAATCATTTTCAAGCAACAGTTATAAGTGTCCTTGTTGCACTTATAACCATGATCTATTTCGATGCTCGAAGTTTCTAGGTATGACACCCGAGACGAAACTTGCAACAATAACTACAAAAGAAATATGTCCGAACTGCTTATACAAACATTACGGCAATACATGTTTGTCGGGAAAACTTTGCAAGCAATGCAATGGCGAACATAATACGATCCTCCACGAGGCCTTTGTCAGCAGAAAGAAGGGGGCCACAAATGAACAAAGTACATCAAAAAACGTGGCACACGTGTTTCAAGATGAAGATTTGGACACTTTATTATCAACTGCCCAAATTAAGGTGCAGACAAAGGATGGACCTTCTATCAAGCTTAGAGCCTTAATCGACCCAGAAAGCCAATTAAACCTCATATCAGAAAACGCTGCCCAATTGCTAGGCCTACCACGCCAAAATTACAGTGGTACGGTCTTTGGTATCAACAAAAAGGAGAGTAACTGCAAAGGGTATACTATTATCAAGGCCGAATCTATTCATACGGATTACACATTTATCACAAAAGTTTACATACTGAACCACCTTACCATAGATTTGCCAAATGAATCATTTATGCCTTTATGGCCGCATCTTGAAGGCTTGCAGCTGGCAGACCCCGAGTTCAATGTCTGCAAACCCGTTGACATTTTATTGGGCGCAGGCGTTTACGCAAGGATAATTGTGGGCTCTATCATCAGGGTGAATGACGTAACCCCTATAGCTATGGACTCTTATCTTGGATGGCTTCTCTGCGGCGACATGAAGTCATATCATTGCAACATGGTCCTAAACAACATTGAAGATATCAGCAGATTTTGGGCAATAGAAGACATTGCCGAAAATTCGGACAACTTATCATCAGAAGATCAATACTGTATCAATCAATACAAATCTGAAACCACGCGCCGACCCGACGGACGCTATGTGGTACGATTACCCCTGAAACCTGACATTGAAGAAAAATTGGGGGAGTCAAGAAACAAGGCCGTGGCACAATTTTATCAAATTGAGAGAAAACTCATGAAAAATGAAAAATTATCAAAAGATTACAAATCATTTATCAACAACAATATCAAGCTTTACTGTTGGACCGACTCGACCGCCGTTTTAGGGTGGTTACAAGGTGATATCAATCGTTGGAAGCCGTTTGTATCAAATAGAGTACAAATTATCAAAGAAGTTGCACCATCGCAATGCTGGCATTACGTCAAATCCGCCGAAAATCCAGCAGACTGCGCGAGTCGCGGGATCAGCGCTACGCAGTTAAGGGAGCATCCGTTGTGGTGGCAAGTCCCCGCTTGGCTATCAACATTTCAAGAAACAGCACAAGAATTTAAATATACAACCGATGAAGATATCAAAGTATCAAAACAAACAAACGTCACGACCCTACAAAGCTGTAACGTCATAAGTGACTTAATTATCAAGCACAGCAATATCAACCGTATGACGCGAGTACTAGCATGGATACTACGCGCCGTATCAATATGCAAGCCTACAGTGCCTTACCTTACGGTGGCGGAACTACGGAAAGCAAGAAATATGATTATCAAATATGTGCAACAAGAATCATTTGGAGAAGATATCCGCAACTTATCTCGACATGGGCAAGTCAAAACGAGCAGTAGCATTTTATCACTAAACCCCTTTTTGGACGGCAACGGGCTGCTCAGAGTACGAGGAAGAATAGGAAAGGCGAATATTGACCCAAACATGAAACATCCACTTATCATCCCTCACAGAGGTCACATAACCGACCTTCTCATAGAAAATGCTCACAAGTTGACCCTTCACGGCGGAGCTCGTCTGACCTTGAGGCAACTCAGATATCAATTTTGGATCATAGGAGGGAATCGAGCAATTAAAAAATATATCAACAATTGTGTCACGTGTATCCGCCACAGAGCTATGAAACAAGAACAAATCATGGGAGACTTGCCGGCGGCGCGCTGTAACCCGACACGCCCATTTTATCACACTGGTGTTGATTATACCGGCTTTATTGATGTCAAGTCAAATAAAGGCCGAGGTATAAAGACAACGAAAGGTTATATAGCTGTATTTGTATGTATGGCGACAAAAGCCATACACCTCGAACTTGTATCAGACCTCAGCAGCTCAGCATTTTTATCAGCTCTTCGTCGAATGGCAGCGCGTCGAGGAACTCCAGGTCACATTCACAGTGACCAGGGGACAAATTTTATTGGAGCAAACAAGCACCTTCGCGAAGAAATTATAGACTTAAAAAACACTTTGAATGCCGAATTCTTCACAACTTTATCAGAAATGGAAATTGAATGGCATTTTAATGCCCCATCATGGCCCAGTGCAGGAGGTTTGTGGGAGGCTTCAGTAAAAAGCCTCAAGCATCATCTTCGTAGAGTCATGGGTGAACAGAAACTGACCTACGAAAAATTATCAACACTATTATCCCAGGTGGAAGCTTGTCTAAACAGCCGACCATTGTGTGCTATCTCCGATATCTTCGGAGTAAATACGTAAGATATCTATAATAGGGTCTAAATTGTAAGAAGTACACACCTGATTTTCAATTTTTTCGCAACGATTGTACAATTCTATATCATCTGGGTCTTCTTTGTGGAAACCTTCTATAACTTTCTCAAATTGAACATCCTGAATATCCTTAATGGTAATATTATCTTCAATCACCTGAAATGTATTGTTCAACTGTGATTTATATGCTTCTTCCATTTTGTTTTTTAGTTACACTTTTGTACGCCTCACAAGTTCACTTGATCAAATCAGAACACTTAATGAATCTATATTTACTTGCCTATTTATAATATACTTGGATGCACAGTTGACAATTTAGAGACACTAATGAGTAAGTATAAACTAATGAAATAATTAATCTTATCTTAATTATACTATACCTGAGAAAAAAGTGTTACGAGTATTTGCGAATCTATTACTAATTTACTAATTACAGCCTCATTACCATCGACATAGAAATAAATAGACTGATAACGCGAACAAGGGTGGTTTAAAAATGTTTTTCACTGTTTCTGCCCTTAAAACCATAATAGGTACTCTTATCTTCTAGTTAACCCGTCAAATATATTTAAGTAATTGAATGAAAAACCCAATTAAGGTTCTATTTTGAGCATTTCCAATAAATAATTTAGTATTAGTAAGATACATTCATTAGTGTGTGTGGATGGAGTCCCTAATCCGCATTTGAGAAAACGTGGCCTGCCGTGCAGTGGGGCTGTAGTAGGTATTTATACCATAAATGATGTGGTAATAATGATACAATAATTGATTTTATGGTATAAAGTCTAATTTCACGAATTTTTGAATGAAATGCGTGCAACACATGGCAATATTATAGATCATCCGACACTGTATTTATCGAATCAATTAGGATAGAAACACGCGACGCTATACGGCGCGTGAAATGGGCGGAACGTAAGGCTTCACATTGTTACACATGACTTGTCATAATGAAGTGTAGTACAATTGTAATTTAGGTATATTATTATATCGTTGATATAGCAGCATAGGAATGGCGATGGATACCATTATACTATTGTAAAACGGGTTGTTTACCATGTAGATATACCTATCTGTATGCAGTACTATTCTGGCCCTAATCCTATCTTATTCACATTCTCATAAACATTAGTGTCATAAATTCAATTAAATAGTTATTTTTATGTCAAAAGTAAACAATTCGTAAACATTCTTAATCATTATTTTTACATACGTCATAATAGTAGTGTGCCTACTTAAAAACATGAATTATACATTTGTTATAAATAATAAATGATTTAATTCATGCTTTACAATTGAAAGTAAAATACTTACCGCCTTATTCATAAAATAGTTAACAGAAACTTTAGTTAAATTATGTTTTCTCCCATTCTGACAAACCCGACTGTCAAACTGACAGATAAGGACAAACAATCATTTAGCTAAATTGTTGTTGAAGTGCGTTTATGAATAACGACATTAGACCGCAACCTCTAGAGCCTCTATAATTGAGACGAGATTGTTTTTAACCTGGATATTTGGTTAAGACCTACTTAAGGGGAAAACATGGTTAATTGACACACAATAGCCGGTCGGTCCTATGATATTTCAATTATTCAGGTTTTTTTTCCTCTTTATTTAGGGAAACAAACAGCCACTACAAGTGATTCTTATCTAGCTTATTACTATGTTGTTTACAGTATGTGTGGCCCACGACGCTTACCACTGTATTTACCACAGGTTTCACTGTATTTACACATAAAACCAAATGCAAATTCGCGTCCTTGTACAAAACCACCGCCATTTGAGCGTATCGCACAGAACCCACGGAAACATAAGCCGGGGATCAACTGTCAACGACGTATGCAAATTGTGTATGAGCCCTAATGACGGTCTTCATGAACACTCACGCGTCAGGGCTTACTGTATTCCCGTTGCCTCCCAAACTAACGTAGTAAGCTAGTAAAGCATCCTACCAATATTATAAACGCGAAAGTTTATAAGTATGGATGTTTGTTAGTCTTTCACGTAAAAACTACTGAATGGATTTTAATGAAACTTTACAATAATATAGCTTATACATCAGAAAAACACATAGGCTACAATTTATAAGGATATTGTGTGAAGCAGACGAAGGCGCGGGCACCAGCTAGTATGTTATATGTTAGTAAACAAGCAGCGTTGGTGGCCCAGCCTAAGCGTTTGGAGTAGTACCCGAAGTTGACACGTATAAGGCAATATATTGTGTATGCGTGAATTATGGCATTTTGATAGTATCTTCATAAATACGAATTAGGAGGGTCGTTTATTAGCATGTTTTGTAATAAAGTTAATCTGTGAAAGCAGTAAACGAAAATAAATAACCATTACGCCACGATAATGAATTGCGTCGAGTGTTTGATATTGTTCTAAAAAAGCTGTTTAAAAAAAGGAATATCTATCTAAAAGAAAAAAAATCTTTAAACCGAATAATCTATTTAAAAACTCCATTTACCCAGTGAGTTAGAACCATTTAAAGAGTCAGGTTTTTGAGTTCGAGGTTTCCTCTACAATAAGGTTGCCATACGTCCCGTACCTACGGTATTTGCCAGTGTGTAAACGGAGTATGAGTATTCGACATGACATTGATATGTCATGGTCGTCACTTACTTGGTAAAGTGAATTCTAATACCCGTGTTACATTAGCGGTTGATGTACTATTTTGAAAGAGCAATAAAAATTTACGATCGATTCTAATTAAACTAACAATGCTATCTGTTTCCTTAATTATATCAAGCCACATGACAAAGTTAAATCAAACGTTCAAAAACAGCCCCAGTAGAGCCACAGACCTGTAGAGACTGACAAACAACATGGGAAAAAATATGGGTTACAATTTTTAAACCTCTTCTACGCTGACAAATTACTTTAGCTGGCAATATATCCATAGTGGGTACGAGTATGTCGCCCGACAACTTTCCTATACATTTTGTATTTGTATTTATTTATTTGCATTAAACATGTTACAATGGTTCTTATGCTATTGTTAGTGGTATCACATGATTAACTACATAGTAGCATGCAAAATTAAACCTTAGAACTAGCACATAATTAAAATAACTACCTATATTACATACCTATACCTACATTTGTGTTTGCTCTAAGAAATGGAACATCAGTACAAGTGTCAAAACTAAAATTAAAAATAATTATATTAAAATATCATCTATATAATTTAAACTTTCGTGAGACATACTGATATTAAATTGCAACGGTTAACACTCACGTATTTTTATCACAATAGGCGTGACATGTTATTTAATAAAATATCATCTATACTATAAAAATTATTCATTATCAACCATTCATAGAGTTTGCGTTTGAGTTTTTTAACGTTTAACAACTTAAGGTGATCGGGCATTTTGTTAAAAAGCTTTATACACATATTTAGGCAGCTTTAACTATATAGTGCTGACCTTGGAATAACATCTAAGACAAGTCTATGAGGATCTCTACAAGAGCGCTGGTTTGAATCACACGCCTTTCCAAACAGATGCTTATTTTTGCTTATAAACATACATACTTCATACATATACAGTGCCGACAGCGGTAGTAAGCCAAGTTCCTTAAAAAGAGGTTGACAACTTTCCCTAGACCAAGGTGGTAGACCGAAAATAGCTCGAATGCATTTTTTTTGGACTATAAATAGAGTATCCTTGTCGGTGCCATTTCCCCAGGCCACTAGACCATATCGTAGCGTGGATTCCACATAGGCGCGGTATGTTGAGACGGTGGTAGCGACGCTAGTAACTTTTCGCACATGCTTTAGTGCGTAAACAAATTTGTTAATTTTTTTGCACACAGTGTGCATATGTGGCTTCCAATTTAACTCGTCATCTATGGTTACACCCAGAAATTTGGTTTGGGTGACTTTTTCTATTCGTGTAATGTTAACATCAGGTATTTATGAGCAGATCCAGCAGATATTTCCGAACGTATATAGCCCGCAAAACGCGGGTGGTGGCAAGTCTATTGTATATAAGGTAGGCTGAAATATGGATTAACCACGCTGGTCAAGCTAGGTCAGCCTTGAGGGCCGAAACCTCAAACACGCAAGTCTAGAGTCGGTGTGAATCTGAATTGATTAGTGTTCAGTAGACCTTGACACACGGTTAGGTATACTATACATGTTCACCTGAACACAGTTCTACCACTTCATTTATACCCTTGATGGGCTAGGTGTGATTTCTTAGAAAGAAGTACTTCGGGCGGGACTCTAACCTGCGACTCTGGGATACACGCTCAATGCTCATCGCTCTGCTAACTGAGCTACCGATACACTGCACCCGTGGCCCTGGATTTATCCACGACAATTTGAGGCAGCGGGTGTGGTCTATATGCCTCCCTTTTTCCACAACGTAAAGAAAAAAGGAGGCATAATTATAATCTATGATCATATCTGATAGATATCTGATAGTGTAATATGGGCCTAAGCCTGCCCACCATAGAACAAAAATTGCCTTTGAATTTTGAATCTATAGTTTAGGAAATAAATTCCAAATTCATTTGTTTTGAAATCGAACGAAACAAAACAAATGCAATTGCATTGAGTTGGCCATTATGCCCATGATAGAATTTAGTTAGTAATAAACGTCCGCCTCTTGAATTTCCTTTATTGCAATAAACATGAAATACATATATGAAGCTTTCATACATTTTAACTTATTCGGTTGTTCAATTCATAAGACAATCAGCACATTCCTAATTTACATTTACAAAGCAAAGGAAACCATGTGCATATTTGCTTGTTCAACCGTTCCTTTGTAAGCGAATCCTACCAACGATTGGCACATGCCAATTTGTCCTAACACAACATGTGTTCCCGTATTATCTACGTGCCTAAAATATTTCACTCTAGAGTGAACGTCACTCGGTCATGTGAAAATAGACCCTCCTTGTTAAACTAACGGTTGAGTGTTCTTGCTCACAAATGTAACCCTTTTAACCTAACTCAAACAATACTTGTGAATTTTTTACATATTTCCCTTGACGCATGCGATCAACGACTAACCGCTGTATTCATAAAAAAGTTAACAGACGCTTTAGTTAAATTATGTGTTCTCCCATTCTGACAAACGCGATTGTCAAAATGACAGATAAGGACAAACAATCATTTAGCTAAACTGTTGTTGAATTGCGTTTATGAATAACGCAATAAGTTTTTTTTACATACACTGTATATAGGTAGTCTAGTTTAGATTAAATTATTCCCAACCCTCTTATTATCAACATTTTTACAAAAAATTAAAAATGCCGAAATGCCGACAATTTTCTACGAAAAGTGCTGTTATTGTGAAAATGTTTTCCAAAAAATCAAGGAACACCTAAATACAAAAAGACAAGACAATGGAGTACTTATTCCATTTCCGTAAGGATTTATATGAGCATTAAAAAAAAACTATCTTTTACCCAAAAATTAAACGCTGTTCATCTATAGGAAATATCACACAATACAGCTACTTAATACACATTTAAAATAGCTAAGTTTATATTCAATAGTGAGTATTACGTTTCAACATATATAACACTTTCATACAAAACACGCTTCACTTCGCTTCACTCGTTGTCGCACCTATCATTTGATATTAACTCTATAAAATAAATTTAACCCGTTCTAAACTCTAAACCCATTGTAAGCTCGCGCACAAAAATATTTGAATTACGTGAGCGTACTTGATTGACTATAATTCAAAGAATCGATAGTCGCATCATACAGCATGTAATAACTATAAAGCTATATGTTAAATGGACTTCACATTAATGTTGATAGGGTTATTAAAGTAGATATATTAATCGACGGAGTGTGACGGGGCACTATCGTTGGCCTTGGCCTTCGAGAAGACATATCGGGGCGTCAATCATGTCATAACATGTAGGTTTATCATCATACATTTGATGCATATAGCCATCAAATACCTATATGTAATTATGGCTGAAAGTAAGGGCTTGTCTATATTTTTGATAGAATTCGATTATTTTATTTAGCATGTATTGTACGTAGGAACCGCGATCGTGTAATAAAATTAGTTCCACACGAGTTAGGATTTGTTGTGCCCTTACATGTGTGTATGGATTAAGGAGGGTTACGGAAATAGGTTTACAATTAGTAGAGCGATGACATTCCTGTAGTTAGTGTGTCATACTATCATTATTAATTCATTCGGGTGCCTGGCTGCTGTTCAGCGGTCGGTGTGATAGTTGCTCTTTGTCGTCACCTGGCGGGGTGATTTGCGCCTGTATTTTTGCACTCACAATTTTGAAGGTTCACTCTAATGAAAAAGTATAAAGTAAAAAGTACAAATGAGGCACTTTTTACCGCACCTTGAACGTCACCTCACCTGGCACTACTCTTCCCCCAATTAAAACCCCTGGCAATGTTATATCCAGATTAAATAGATACATAATTAGCTATGATATCTCACCAAACTCAGAGCTCTATAAATTGCACACTTTAAATTTATTTTAAAATCCCTTTGTTGCCCATACACTGTAACGCCTACCGCTGAACAGCTGCCATGCGCCCGGATTTATTCATATGGTGTGGCACGCTAACTAGAGAGGATTCGTGGCTCTACGAATTCCATACTTATATACGTAGCTAGCTCTCCGTGTAGTAGTTTTTGTAAATATGTTCAGTTTACATTAATGACATAATGGAGAGTTTGCTGTGAATCAAACAATATTATGAACGCGATAGTACCTTCTTGTCCCATTCTAACATAATATACCCTCTTCTCTTTCTTATGTGGAAGTCGCCAACTCCACCGATTTTTATAATTATGATCATTTGATCATTTAATTGTTGAGTTGAGATTTCATGGTCCACTCTAGAACCATGTCAAAATGACAAGCAGTAAGAGATTTCTTACTATCTGATTTATAGCGTCTTAGGGTTCTAATTCGTTGATTGTACCTACATGACAAATGATTGATTGAAATAATTATAGAACGATTGTCATTGTTTGAATTGTATTCTCCAAATATTGAAGTGATTGGAACCAACAATTAAACTGATTTATCTAATGAACGAACTTTTGTAACCAATGATCAAATTCTTCTATGTAACTCATGGACTGTTTTACCCAATGATGGAATGTGTCATCCAATATTAAACTCTATTTTTGTTTCAGCATTATACGAAGAGGAGTCGGACAGCGAACTGGGATCCATGGAGAACCATGGGTCAGTGGTCACGCACCTGCTATCGCAGGTCAAGATTGGAATGGACCTTACCAAGGTACGTCTACTTATACTAGTATAATAATAGTATAAGTAATATTCCATTAAGGAGGCTAAGGCAATTTCGTCCCATTAGTAATTACCAGGCTGCTAAGCACACAACCTGTACAATAAAAACTTGAAGCATTTAAAAACTGAAATGTCTCTAAAAAGGTTCTAAGTTAGAAGAATACAGAAATAACCTTTTTAGTTTCCAAGAAAACGTTTCTTTACAATTCTATGTTACAATACTTACAATTAGGTACTTAAAAAGACGGCAAACGACCGCTCAGAGTCCAATAACAACAGAGCTTCGACAAAGTTTCGGAATAATCCTTTAGCAACACTTTTATACTTCTGGAAAGTTCGAAACTCTAAAAGACTGTTGATAGTCGTCAGAGTTTCAGTTTAGAGTAAAGTTGTAAACTATATTCGAAACGGACGGGACATTATGGCGGTGACGTCTCTTGGGGTCAGGTCACTCTCGACTTATATAAACAATTCACGCACACTGTTTATTAGTATCGAAGTAAAAGAGATCGCGAGGGCTGTATATTTCTTATCTCACTAAAAATATATATATAATGTTTTGATTCATGTTTTTAAGTAGTCATACTACTTACTATAAATAAATTGAAAGAGATGTCATGTACCACAGAAAAAGTGCATACCTATTACCTACATAGGAAATTTCGGATTTTGGCCGCCGTGTTCGGGTGGCCTTAGCGGTCGTTGCGGTCTGCCGCGAAAGCAGGAGATCGCTGGTTCGATTCCAGCCCTGGGCACTGGGGGCCTTGGTCACTTTTTCTGTGGTATATGACATCTCTTTCACTTTATAACTATATTATATACTTGTCACAGCTATCGCATTAATAACATTATAATTACTATTTAAAACGAGATATTTACCATGGATATTGTCTTTGCGAGCTCCTAATATTTCGATACTGCACGGTATTTACTGTGAGTTTTTTTATGTGGTCTGTGGTCGTAGCGATCTACCCGCTTACGGGTTCGTTTCATTTGCGCGGTGTCACTACCGCTACTACCGTCTACTTTCTCACTTGGAATGGAACTCGATCACGTTCACGACACACGACACTTACAGTATGGACCGGTGCATTCCTTAACGTACCAGTAACTTTTGGATTTTTGAATCATCATCATTTCAGCCGAAAGGCGTCCACTGCTGCGGGACGAATTTTTTAATCACTGGATCTTAATTAATAAATCGTATATTAATAACATTAGTAGGATTTTATGATTTTATCTCTTGTTCGTGGTAATGACTGCAAAAAGGTCTTCAACTCTAAAAAAAAAAAAATTAAAATTAAAATTTAAACTGTTTATTTCAATAAGAATTAAAACAAAAAATTTCCATATAACCTAGACCTTAATCTTAATATTAAAGATTATTTTGTGTGGCCTCGGTTACAAAGCTGAGTTGCTCACACTTATGAACTATATGTATGTATATTATGTGGTTCTTACCTTATTATTATTATTGTTATACCTTGGAACAGCCTGGGAGCGCATCCACTCCATCTGTCTCGAGAATGTCATTAATAAAGTATTTTTTTAACACATTTCCTATTTGTTTACTATTTAGAAGTTCAAGTTTCTGTACAATTTCCATAGGTAAATTATTTAATATTTGGGGGAGGATGCACTTCCAGGTTCTTCTGCCATATTCATTACATTGCTTGGGGACACGATAAAAAGGTAGGTTGGCATTATAGCGTAAGTTATTTGGCCTACGGTTTTTATCCAAGTGTTTAATTTTATCGGCATTTTCACAAATTATTGCGTACTTGAATTTATCAAACACATTCATCACTTTACAGTACTTAAAAAGTTGGCCATAATTATTTTTATATTTATATCTTATTTTTAAGGGCACAATATTCTTTAGTATTCTTATTTGTAGGTTGTAGATACTATTCAGGTATCGGGAAGAGTGACTATTACGATAAAGTACGCTCTTGGGAAATAAGGAAAACTAATCCTATCTCATAGTTACAGAAGGAGTATTTCTTTTTGCAGTATAATGTCTTCAAACTCTGACATAAACCGAGGAAAGTTATGCTGCTTATAAATTTTTAAAGCTGCGTATATCATAGGGAAAATATGATACCCTCAAAGGATCACTCATGTCCTCATGTGTGTACCTGACCGTCCGTCTGCCAAAACTCCTTAATTTGCTCCGAAACTACTGGACCATTTGTGTCGAAATTTCTTCATAATGTAAATGCATTTCAAGAGCTAAAGGATCATACTACCCTGCATAGAGATTTTGTATGCAGTGAGGGTCACTTATCTCTACAGCTTACTGTACATAGAGAGAGAGCGTTGGTGGGCCGGCGCTAAGAGCGTGCGACTTTCAATACGAAAGTCGCGGGTTTTCTAACCCCGACTACCAATGAATTTTTCGTAACTTATGTACGAAATATCATTGAATATTTACCAATCGGTGAATGAAATATAAGTTTACCCTCCGTATTGGAAGGTCAGATGGCAGTCGCTTTCGTAAAACTAGAGGCCACGCCAAATCTTGGTTAAAATCCTGCCCTGGGCTTGGTCACTTTTCCTTTAGTATAAGACATCTATTTGAGTTCGTTTACCTACTCTAACAAGGAGACTAAAGTACATTTAGGCGAGGGACGGAAAGTAAGGGATTGACTGACAATGTGGTTGCCGGGGCGAGGCAGATATAGTGCTTTTCTCAAACATGCGCGGCCATCGGTCACCGGCGGCGTGTGGGCCAGTAGGCGATTTTTCCCTAGGAATAAAATGAACCTTACCAATTCCATTATTGTCAGACGCGTCTGCGCTGCAGCAGGCTGCGGACGCAGCAATTAGAGAAGTGAATACTTTACGTCTTCTATTTGCGAACACAACGCATTTCCTGAGCATGTTTGGGAAAAAACCTTTTTTTTACCAACACATGTAGTTAATAGAATTTTTGACTTTATATGAATATATGTATTAATTTAGTAAATATTTGGTTTAAGGTCGTCCTCCCCACCTTTATTCTGGAGAGGCGATCGCTGCTAGAAATGTATGCGGACTCCTTCGCGCACCCCGACCAGTTTGTCAAGTAAGTCTACGTAATACCTACGTTATACAAACAAGCAAAGCAAGTAGAAGCTGGAGGAGTGGAAGCAGGAGGTCCCGGGTTCGAATCCTGGTCGGTATCGTTGTCTAGTACCCACAACACAAGCCTTAATAAATATTTTTAAGCAGAAACGTCTGAGAACAATCCAAGTTTCTCAGAAAGGAAGGTACCTAGGTCGGGTGGGACTCGAACCCTGAGATACCAGCTCATCGCTCTTCCAACTGACATTTTATTCAACGTTTTAATCACATTTATCAAAGGTTCGGTTTCTGGCGGCTACTGGCGAATATCAAAGGTTTCGGGCCCGTGGTCTCCGGATTAAAAGTTGGGCGACTTACTGCCTTAAGAAACAATATACTGAGACATTCTTTTTGTTTCAGGATAGTAGACCAGCCAACGCCGCGGGACCGCATGATCCAAGTGGTCCGGTGGTACCTGAGCTCGTACCACGCGGGCCGCAAGTCCTCAGTGGCCAAGAAACCGTACAACCCCATCCTGGGGGAGGTGTTCCGATGCTACTGGGACCTGGACGGCAACGAGGTGCAGTCCCAGGATAAGGTACGTCCTCATCATTCCAGGCTTATACCGCCACTGCTGGGCATAGGCTTCTTTTAGGCGACATCACTGATTCCAGACATTAACCAACCTCGTACAGAAGTGACTGAGACCTGGGACCTGGTGACTGGGACCTGGACGGCAACGAGGTGCAGTCCCAGGATAAGGTACGTCCTCATCATTCCAGCATTATACCGCCACTGCTGGGCATAGGCTTCTTTTAGACGGCATCACTGATTCCAGACATTAACCAACCTCGTACAGAAGTGACTGAGACCTGGGACCTGGTGACTGGGACCTGGATGGCAACGAGGCGCAGCTCCAGGATAAGGTACGTCTTCATCATTCCAGCCTTATACCGCCACTGCTGGGCGTAGGCTTCTTTTAGACGACATCACTGATTCCAGACATTAACCAACCTCGTACAGAAGTGACTGAGACCTGGGACCTGGATGGCAACGAGGCGCAGCTCCAGGATAAGGTACGTCTTCATCATTCCAGCCTTTTATAGCCACTGAGCATAGGCTTAATTTGGAGAGCATCACTGTTTCTAGACATTAACCAACCTCATACAGAAGTGACTTGAACGTAAACGTGAATTTTGAACCTTTTTACCCAGTAACAAGTTCGGATAAGTATACATAATTATTAACAGACCTGACTGGTATCGTGGGGGGATTCATTTGCTTTATCTTCTGCTAGCGCTATTTCCTTCTGGATGTCGACATCATGTGGGTAATACCACAGAATAAGTAACAGTACTACAGTACAGAAGCTTCTCTTTCCTACAATTGACGTTTAGCTTGTCAAGCTCATGTTAATGTCAAGATGGCATTAACATTAGGGTTCTCACCATGCTGTCAGGTCCGTACAACAATTTGTATAAACATATAACTAGGAATAAAATATGTATCGGAACATTATTTGTAGTTTTTATTGATTATTTATTAATATTGGTATTAATTTGTCTAAGTATGCGGTGTTTGAAATATAAATATATTTTAGCTGACTTCTTATGCCACTTTGTAGGTGGAAGTTTTTGTTTCAACGTAAAACGTGGATTCGCAGGAGAACCGCGTCGAATAATGCGAATAATCCATTTGCTCTGTATAAGTAAATCATTTCCAAAGTTTGACACACACAAGACAAAAGTTTGACGAAGTTTGACATGGCTTCCGTCTGCTAAAAGGTCTAAAATGTTGCTTGCGCTTTGGGATACCGTATAAATACGATTTATTTGTTTTGCAGCAGCAAGAAGTAGGCGACGGGCCAGTGCCCTGGTGTACCCCCGAGCAGCTATCATTCGTCGCCGAGCAGGTCTCGCACCATCCGCCCATCTCTGCCTTCTACGCGGAGCACGTCAACAAGCGTATACAGGTATTGTCATATACGTAGGTTGACTATTGCCATAAGAATTCCTTGTTTTTGTCGTTTATTAGACCTAGATGCTTCACCGTGTATCGTGTTTACTTTTTGTTAAGAATTTATCTAAAGTTATGCGCTTTCAAAGTCTACCACCGAATGGAGAAAAAAATATCACTTCCTTTAGCTTGGTAACTTTTTTATTTGCAGTTCGAGGCGTGGGTGTGGACAAAAAGCAAGTTCCTAGGGTTGTCTATCGGTGTACACAACATTGGCAAGGGTACTGTCACGCTTCTTGATACCGGCGAGGAGTATACGCTCACCTTCCCTAACGGATACGGCAGGTTAGACCTTATAGTGTAACGCATAAGGTTCATATTCGACTAGCATGTTTTTGCAACTGTCGGTAAAGGAACGGGGAATAAGATTGATTTTCAAGTTTGTGCTTTTTTTCAGATCGATACTGACGGTCCCATGGATCGAGCTCGGCGGTTCAGTGTGCATAGAATGCGTTCAAACCGGCAACAAAGCGAACGTGGAGTTCCTCACCAAACCGTTTTATGGTGGCAAGAAACATCGCGTGACGTGTGAAGTCTTCGCTGGGATGGAGAAGAAACCGTACTATACAGCGCAAGGGGAGTGGAACACTAGGGTGGATGGACGGTGGACAGAGTCAGGGGTAAGCTGTAGTTAATGTAAGAAGTACCTCATCAAACTATTATATGGTGGCAAGAATCACGCATACTTTGGGGGGGGGGTCACTTAACTATGCAGATGACAATCAAAGAAAAAGGAAAAAAAAGTTCACTTAACTGTTCTACAGACACAAGAAATAGCGTGAACTCTGAAGTCGATGGCCGGTGGACAGTCAGGGGTAAGGAACTGTTGTGAGGAGCCATACCTAAGCGACTTCCTTCGGTTTATGCCGAGATATGTATATCTAGCTGGATTTTAAAGATAAAGAATCCACATTTCTCTATTAAACCATGCCATACTGAGAAAAGTCCATCACATTCCAGCGCACCGAGGTCCTCTTCGAAGTGTCGAACATGAAGCCGCGTCGCAAGCGCGTGGCGCCCGTGTCGCGCCAGCAGCCGCACGAGTCGCGCCGCGTGTGGCGGCACGTGACCGCCGCGCTGCGCGCGCAGGACTGCGAGCAGGCCACGCTGGCCAAGGCGCGCGTGGAGCAGGCGCAGCGCGACCAGGCCAAGCTGCGCGCCACCAGCGGCGACAAGTGGAACACGCAGGTATGCCGTGTGCCGGGGACACCGCGCCGTTCCTCTCACTAGCAGTGTCGCGCCAGCAGCCGCACGAGTCGCGCCGCGTGTGGCGGCACGTGACCGCCGCGCTGCGCGCGCAGGACTGCGAGCAGGCCACGCTGGCCAAGGCGCGCGTGGAGCAGGCGCAGCGCGACCAGGCCAAGCTGCGCGCCACCAGCGGCGACAAGTGGAACACGCAGGTATGCCGTGTGCCGGGGACACCGCGCCGTTCCTCTCACTAGCAGTGTCGCGCCAGCAGCCGCACGAGTCGCGCCGCGTGTGGCGGCACGTGACCGCCGCGCTGCGCGCGCAGGACTGCGAGCAGGCCACGCTGGCCAAGGCGCGCGTGGAGCAGGCGCAGCGCGACCAGGCCAAGCTGCGCGCCACCAGCGGCGACAAGTGGAACACGCAGGTATGCCGTGTGCCGGGGACACCGCGCCGTTCCTCTCACTAGCAGTGTCGCGCCAGCAGCCGCACGAGTCGCGCCGCGTGTGGCGGCACGTGACCGCCGCGCTGCGCGCGCAGGACTGCGAGCAGGCCACGCTGGCCAAGGCGCGCGTGGAGCAGGCGCAGCGCGACCAGGCCAAGCTGCGCGCCACCAGCGGCGACAAGTGGAACACGCAGGTATGCCGTGTGCCGGGGACACCGCGCCGTTCCTCTCACTAGCAGTGTCGCGCCAGCAGCCGCACGAGTCGCGCCGCGTGTGGCGGCACGTGACCGCCGCGCTGCGCGCGCAGGACTGCGAGCAGGCCACGCTGGCCAAGGCGCGCGTGGAGCAGGCGCAGCGCGACCAGGCCAAGCTGCGCGCCACCAGCGGCGACAAGTGGAACACGCAGGTATGCCGTGTGCCGGGGACACCGCGCCGTTCCTCTCACTAGCAGTGTCGCGCCAGCAGCCGCACGAGTCGCGCCGCGTGTGGCGGCACGTGACCGCCGCGCTGCGCGCGCAGGACTGCGAGCAGGCCACGCTGGCCAAGGCGCGCGTGGAGCAGGCGCAGCGCGACCAGGCCAAGCTGCGCGCCACCAGCGGCGACAAGTGGAACACGCAGGTATGCCGTGTGCCGGGGACACCGCGCCGTTCCTCTCACTAGCAGTGTCGCGCCAGCAGCCGCACGAGTCGCGCCGCGTGTGGCGGCACGTGACCGCCGCGCTGCGCGCGCAGGACTGCGAGCAGGCCACGCTGGCCAAGGCGCGCGTGGAGCAGGCGCAGCGCGACCAGGCCAAGCTGCGCGCCACCAGCGGCGACAAGTGGAACACGCAGGTATGCCGTGTGCCGGGGACACCGCGCCGTTCCTCTCACTAGCAGTGTCGCGCCAGCAGCCGCACGAGTCGCGCCGCGTGTGGCGGCACGTGACCGCCGCGCTGCGCGCGCAGGACTGCGAGCAGGCCACGCTGGCCAAGGCGCGCGTGGAGCAGGCGCAGCGCGACCAGGCCAAGCTGCGCGCCACCAGCGGCGACAAGTGGAACACGCAGGTATGCCGTGTGCCGGGGACACCGCGCCGTTCCTCTCACTAGCAGTGTCGCGCCAGCAGCCGCACGAGTCGCGCCGCGTGTGGCGGCACGTGACCGCCGCGCTGCGCGCGCAGGACTGCGAGCAGGCCACGCTGGCCAAGGCGCGCGTGGAGCAGGCGCAGCGCGACCAGGCCAAGCTGCGCGCCACCAGCGGCGACAAGTGGAACACGCAGGTATGCCGTGTGCCGGGGACACCGCGCCGTTCCTCTCACTAGCAGTGTCGCGCCAGCAGCCGCACGAGTCGCGCCGCGTGTGGCGGCACGTGACCGCCGCGCTGCGCGCGCAGGACTGCGAGCAGGCCACGCTGGCCAAGGCGCGCGTGGAGCAGGCGCAGCGCGACCAGGCCAAGCTGCGCGCCACCAGCGGCGACAAGTGGAACACGCAGGTATGCCGTGTGCCGGGGACACCGCGCCGTTCCTCTCACTAGCAGTGTCGCGCCAGCAGCCGCACGAGTCGCGCCGCGTGTGGCGGCACGTGACCGCCGCGCTGCGCGCGCAGGACTGCGAGCAGGCCACGCTGGCCAAGGCGCGCGTGGAGCAGGCGCAGCGCGACCAGGCCAAGCTGCGCGCCACCAGCGGCGACAAGTGGAACACGCAGGTATGCCGTGTGCCGGGGACACCGCGCCGTTCCTCTCACTAGCAGTGTCGCGCCAGCAGCCGCACGAGTCGCGCCGCGTGTGGCGGCACGTGACCGCCGCGCTGCGCGCGCAGGACTGCGAGCAGGCCACGCTGGCCAAGGCGCGCGTGGAGCAGGCGCAGCGCGACCAGGCCAAGCTGCGCGCCACCAGCGGCGACAAGTGGAACACGCAGGTATGCCGTGTGCCGGGGACACCGCGCCGTTCCTCTCACTAGCAGTGTCGCGCCAGCAGCCGCACGAGTCGCGCCGCGTGTGGCGGCACGTGACCGCCGCGCTGCGCGCGCAGGACTGCGAGCAGGCCACGCTGGCCAAGGCGCGCGTGGAGCAGGCGCAGCGCGACCAGGCCAAGCTGCGCGCCACCAGCGGCGACAAGTGGAACACGCAGGTATGCCGTGTGCCGGGGACACCGCGCCGTTCCTCTCACTAGCAGTGTCGCGCCAGCAGCCGCACGAGTCGCGCCGCGTGTGGCGGCACGTGACCGCCGCGCTGCGCGCGCAGGACTGCGAGCAGGCCACGCTGGCCAAGGCGCGCGTGGAGCAGGCGCAGCGCGACCAGGCCAAGCTGCGCGCCACCAGCGGCGACAAGTGGAACACGCAGGTATGCCGTGTGCCGGGGACACCGCGCCGTTCCTCTCACTAGCAGTGTCGCGCCAGCAGCCGCACGAGTCGCGCCGCGTGTGGCGGCACGTGACCGCCGCGCTGCGCGCGCAGGACTGCGAGCAGGCCACGCTGGCCAAGGCGCGCGTGGAGCAGGCGCAGCGCGACCAGGCCAAGCTGCGCGCCACCAGCGGCGACAAGTGGAACACGCAGGTATGCCGTGTGCCGGGGACACCGCGCCGTTCCTCTCACTAGCAGTGTCGCGCCAGCAGCCGCACGAGTCGCGCCGCGTGTGGCGGCACGTGACCGCCGCGCTGCGCGCGCAGGACTGCGAGCAGGCCACGCTGGCCAAGGCGCGCGTGGAGCAGGCGCAGCGCGACCAGGCCAAGCTGCGCGCCACCAGCGGCGACAAGTGGAACACGCAGGTATGCCGTGTGCCGGGGACACCGCGCCGTTCCTCTCACTAGCAGTGTCGCGCCAGCAGCCGCACGAGTCGCGCCGCGTGTGGCGGCACGTGACCGCCGCGCTGCGCGCGCAGGACTGCGAGCAGGCCACGCTGGCCAAGGCGCGCGTGGAGCAGGCGCAGCGCGACCAGGCCAAGCTGCGCGCCACCAGCGGCGACAAGTGGAACACGCAGGTATGCCGTGTGCCGGGGACACCGCGCCGTTCCTCTCACTAGCAGTGTCGCGCCAGCAGCCGCACGAGTCGCGCCGCGTGTGGCGGCACGTGACCGCCGCGCTGCGCGCGCAGGACTGCGAGCAGGCCACGCTGGCCAAGGCGCGCGTGGAGCAGGCGCAGCGCGACCAGGCCAAGCTGCGCGCCACCAGCGGCGACAAGTGGAACACGCAGGTATGCCGTGTGCCGGGGACACCGCGCCGTTCCTCTCACTAGCAGTGTCGCGCCAGCAGCCGCACGAGTCGCGCCGCGTGTGGCGGCACGTGACCGCCGCGCTGCGCGCGCAGGACTGCGAGCAGGCCACGCTGGCCAAGGCGCGCGTGGAGCAGGCGCAGCGCGACCAGGCCAAGCTGCGCGCCACCAGCGGCGACAAGTGGAACACGCAGGTATGCCGTGTGCCGGGGACACCGCGCCGTTCCTCTCACTAGCAGTGTCGCGCCAGCAGCCGCACGAGTCGCGCCGCGTGTGGCGGCACGTGACCGCCGCGCTGCGCGCGCAGGACTGCGAGCAGGCCACGCTGGCCAAGGCGCGCGTGGAGCAGGCGCAGCGCGACCAGGCCAAGCTGCGCGCCACCAGCGGCGACAAGTGGAACACGCAGGTATGCCGTGTGCCGGGGACACCGCGCCGTTCCTCTCACTAGCAGTGTCGCGCCAGCAGCCGCACGAGTCGCGCCGCGTGTGGCGGCACGTGACCGCCGCGCTGCGCGCGCAGGACTGCGAGCAGGCCACGCTGGCCAAGGCGCGCGTGGAGCAGGCGCAGCGCGACCAGGCCAAGCTGCGCGCCACCAGCGGCGACAAGTGGAACACGCAGGTATGCCGTGTGCCGGGGACACCGCGCCGTTCCTCTCGCTATAGCAGTCCACCAGCCGCGTCGAAAAGGTGCAGAAACCAGGCCAAAAGTCACGTGACCAAACCATTTTACACTAAAGTGATGTCGTTCTCATATATTTTATAAATTGAAATAGATGTCATATACTAAAGAAAAAGACCAACACCGACGAAGGCCAATCCGAGGATCGAACTCGGGTCTTCAGCTTACGCGGCTAACGCCATAACCACTAGGCCAACTGGTCCTATCGAAATGCCGGCGAATTTCTCGAGTATATGCAATCTTAGTAACAGGCAAGACGCCTGTGGCCATTTTTCTAAATACAAGCGACGGTGCTTAGTACTTCCATCCAAACCACCCAGAGGTTTTCGGTATGGCGAGAGGGATGGCGCTGTCATCAATACAACTTTTTGTTGACACAAATCAAATTATTATTTATAGTAGTGTTACTACTTTAATAACAAATCAAAAAATAAATTCTTTTTCTCTCATTTTTTTTGCAAGCGGCTAGTTAGCCATAATCAGATTTTCTATCTTGACGTCAGAAGAGTTCGCCATATTTTAGTGCAAAAATATTAAATAAATGTAAAAAATATTAAATAAAATAATTTGATTTGTGTCAACAAAAAGTTGTATTTTATATTTTTCATAATCCTAGTGACTTTTAGTAATTTTAAATATGTTCAAACCCGCGAACGAATTTAGTAAGCCTAAGGCAGCCAATTTTTTATTCTTCCTTTATTTATATTAATATTTTCATATTTATATTTCAGCTGTTCAGCCCGCTGGGCGAGGAAGCTTGGGAGTACAACGCGCCGCTGCGCAAGCGCCGCGAGCGCCGCGACGACAGCGAGCGGTAATGTCGCCGCCGCGTTGCTGTCGCCGCCGCGTTGCTGTCGCCGCCGCGTTGCTGTCGCCGCCGCGTTGCCCGCGCGTTGCCGTGAGCCACCGGAGCGTTACGTCATTCCAACAGTGTCGCTCAGTACCCGCTACTCTTTCAATACTTCAGAAAAGTTTTGTGGTCCGATATTGTTAAATTTTGAGCGTCGTGACAGTGAGATGTAATGTCGCCGCCGTGTTGCCAGTATGTTGCTCGGCCGTGGCTGCCACCTTTTCTGGACAAATCCAGTAGTGCTCAAACGCTACTTTTTTAATACTTTTGAAAATGCCAGAACAATTTTTGATCTAATACTTAACTTTTTTTACAAATTTTTATGTTGCTAGTTAGAACTAGGTTTTTTTGTACCTGTTGTGCTAGTAATATACTAAACCTATGAAATTTATATATTTGATATCCTTGTAGGAGCGAATTTTATGTTTTTATTATTTATTTAGCTGTAACGACTTCGATAATATTAGCTATATGGGTTTATGGGGCATACAATCTTCCCCCTAAAATGCGTGTAAGCTGTTCAGGTATTATACTACTTCGAACTGGTCTTCGAACTGGTCTGTTGATAGAGATCAAAAATACTTTATTTAATTTCTGTCTTCAAAAATTGTAGATTATCTAGAAATTTGAGACCGTAAGAGCTGGTAACACAAATACCAAACGAAAATCATTCATAGCGTTTTCAAAAGTAATAAAAGATTTGCGTAAGATTATTGACATTTTAATGGAATGTTTCGTAAGAAACTAGGCTAATAATATTATTCAGTTTTAGAAACTCCCTCCAAAAAAGGGTAGAAAAAATGAGGCATAATTATGCTGCAGTTTCAAGTGGGAAGCCGGCCAAATCTGTAATATTGTAATAAATATCTCCGATATCCGATTATATTTACTTTGACCAATGATGGACATGGACCCAATTATGGACATACATTCTTATTTTCAAGAACTAGTGTTATGCTTTTATTTTGCTCCAATGAAATGTGTGTTATTTGAATTCGAAACGTAGTGTCCATAAATGGTGACACAGTTTGTGTCCAACATTGGTGCCGTGTAACGATGTTATCAAATGAAACGCAAATCAGGAAGCGTTAAAAATCTTTAAAAATAATAAAATACTATTGTTGACGGATTCTGAATGATGATGACGTAAATTTAATGAATCGATTAGAAATTGTTTGACTTAGTCATGATCTCGCTAGCTTAGCAGGATGTGTTGTCCCGGAGATAGAAGTCATTCTAATTCCATTAATGATAAATTTATCAAAGTAATAACAAACAGAGGCGAATAAAATTTGAAAATATTCTTTGTTAATATTTAATAATAACCTGATGACCATTATTGGGTTCATCTCATACGTCACGTTTTAGTATATTTTTCATTTGAAAATTTAAATTTCCTTACAAAAATTGAGACATTTTAATATGCATTATCGAAAATGCACAAATTCAGAATGGAGGAACACCGAAAAATCAAGATCTGTAAGAAAAGGTTTTCAAGCTTTTTTTCTGGAAGCATTTTTGTAAGCGCTTCATAAAAAGAGGTTAATACATTTAGTGTCAGTAACCCGCCCGGCGGGCGCTCGTGAATTTCGCTCAGATGATGGACAACCCGCTGGGCGAGTTGTCTCTATACAGAGAACATTTACAAAACGAACCGGTTTCTAAAGTAATGCGCCGTTTTTGTATTGGCACTGAATGTATTAATAATAAACCAATAAAAGATTGAGGCCGAATCTATGGATGTTGGTACTAGATTGTACGGGTTTAGCCGTTCTGATACTTGCCATAATTTTAACGAATTTAAAGCCACATTACACTGCTTCGGTCATAGAAGTATCTAGTTCTTACACAAGAGTATCTCGCGGTCGAGAAAGACAACTGGCATTGGTCTCTTTCTCGCTTGAAATTATAAATGTAAGAAAGGGACTGATATACCTTCGTACTGCTTAGATATCAGTGGGCGCCCGAGATGAAACTACTTATGAGAAACGGTAAGCGAGGAGTCAAAAAATATCGGAATATGATTTCTGCAATCGAATGGCAAATTGGCTGAGGCCCCAAGACTAGGACAGATGATAGTTATACAACTTAATTCGATGGTTCATATGCTCTACTATAACTAAGTAGTTTTGAAGAAACATCTTTATATAGTTTGGAATATACGATAATATTAATTGATATTAATATTTAATTGTACCAAGTTGAATATGATTTAGAAATTGTAATTCTAAGGCCGTAGCAGTAATGTGGCCAAAAAATTCTTCTGTATTTCTATAAACGTCTACTGTTATTAATTCTACTAAGCGAAGGAGAATAATGAATAATACTGGCATTGTCCTAATAAACCGTAAAATATATTTAGGAGACTATTAGTCCAAAATTTGCTATAAGATGTATGCAATGTAAAATTGCTATATATGACGGACAAGTAGATCAAAAATATCTGCATAAGCTACATCCTTTTTATCATAAGTCAAGAGAGACCTTTTTTCCCTCTTTGTCCGTATAGATAAGGCAGATGTAATAGGCTAGACGACAAAAAAAATCTAATTAGTTCGTCTGTTAGATTATTAAAAAATATACGACACATATTTTTTCTTTAGTTCGTCAAATGAAAAATGACGGAAACACAGTGCTTTAAAGTTTCGCGTGACGTCACAGCTAGGTACAATTCTTACCTAATGCTGACGTCCGCACCACGGAACTTTGCCATTCTTCATCTTCGTCAATTTTAGTTATCTTGAAAAAGGGGAAAATAAGTGTCTAATAATTTTGGATAATCTTACTGACGGACTAATTAGAGAGAGTCTTGTTCGATCCTCGGACCAGGACGGTCGCTTTCTTGGGCCCATATTTGACTCCTTAATTTTTTACAAAACCCATCAGTAACAATAGTGCCATAAACGCCAGATGTGCCGACTGGCCGGCCGGCCGGCCGACCGACTCGTCTATATAGCGTCTAAACTTTACATATAACGGTTACGGTATAACTAATAGCAATTTAAATGGTGTGCAGTGTAGTGTGTTGTGTGTATATATAGTGCGTTTGCTGAAACTGACCCGTTTGATGGCGATACTCAACTGAAACCCCGGTGAGACTGTTCCTTTTCGCATGTAAATTAATAGGTGTAAAATTTAAGATGCCTACAGATGATAACAAGTGTAAGGGCCGCTGTTTCCATGTCTAGCATGACCTAACTAGAAGCACGTGTACCTAAAGGCCGTACGGACCTAAGTCCGTAAAATCAAAGATCTCAAATTGAATTTACACGGAGGACGCGCTGCACAAGCGCAGGTATGGGCACACTCCTCAACATGTTAGGTTCGCCCCCTTACACTAAATTATATTACTGAAGGGCAATTGATCACAATTTCTACATCTGAACCAGGTTTATGGCAGACGCGACTCGGAAGACGCGATTTAACGTTATCTGAATTATACTAATCTACTCATACAGAAATTACCTAAACATATACTTCATACTTATCGACTACCTCTAAATGAACGCGCGTGGCCAACACTTCTCGAAGATTTCACCCCGGCGAGACAAAAACATTTCGGAACTATTTTTCTGTCTGCAAACAATTAAATGCGGTCATGCCCATAGAAGGAAGCATTTTTACTTCACCGTTGCAAGTGATGCAACCTATAAACAAAGACTATGGCCTAGCGGACACTGGAAATTTGAAATATATAAGCGACATTTTAAAACTGAGAATAGAACTTCGTAAGAATGAAATGTACGTTCAAAAAGTTCAAAGTACCCAGTCGAATTAAATAAGTTGTAGTGTTTTTTTATAAAAAGTGTTTGTGATTGTTTTGTGTGGTCTGTGTTTTGATACAGTGAATATGAGTGCAATGGTGATTTACATGTTAGATCTTAAAGTTTTTTTTTGACAGTGTGTACATTCTAAAAGAACGCAGCTAACTTTCTTACAAGAAAAGGAAACTAAAGCAAGACAGTTAAAGGAAAACTCGGCAATCACAGATTCAACACAAAGGAAATACATTTTCGCCAGCCACGAATAATACCTAACAGTAGCATAAGGAAACAACCAAATTGCGATCTAAACCTTCAACTACCTTATACCAGCAGGTATGACTACCCAGTTGAGAATATTGTTTTTTTTTGTATAGGGGCCGGAATACAGCCCTCGACCAGATGCGTAACAAGGTTTGAAAGCTACTAACAGACTACAAAAAAGCCTTTGTTTTATTGCTCTGTGCCTTTTGTGCGAGAATAGGTACATACAAATTACTTTATTGAGTCTACAAAAATAAAGCCTGATGCAAAGAAGCCAATAAATAGTACCTGTAGCTAATAAGTATAAATTGTACAACTAAAGTTTAACTGATGCACCGCTCCAGGAAACACCACGAACTTGGCGCCTAATACTGGAAAAACGGAGGATTGGATTTGCCATTTTTTGTAGGTACATAGTTCATTTGTAAACATCTGTGTCATGCTGTGCATAGCTTTAGTTGAATTAATTTCGAGAGTTGTGTTGTAGTGATATTACACACATTATCGATGTGAAGTCGTCTAGAAGTACACCTTTGGTTACTTTAAGCGTTTTTTTTACAATTATTATTATTTAATAAGGGAAGTTACGTAAGTGCATCAAAGCAAAGAAACGGAGAAAAAAGAGCCGAAGCTTAATATCCATACTATAATATCGATTGGTATGACCGTAAAAGAAGAACGCAGTATCCATGGCAAAACAGAGCTATAATAACATTACAAGGCGAAGACAGCGGCATATATTATATTAGATCACGAGATCAGTCTACCTAGCAGAAGGGTAAAGAAAAGAATCTGGGGGAGGGGAGACCATGCAGTCACACACCTAATATCTATTATACACCAAGTATAGTATCTATATTCCTCACGCTGGCTTCACGATGCTATGTATTCGGGTCGGCTCTAACCTCCTGTCTCTCCTAAACTCCCCGACTGCACACCTACACTCCTGTCCTATCTACTTGGTGCTCCGGTGTCTCGGGTAGGTTGCTAGTGCCTGCGGTGGGGCGGCGGAAGCTGATGAGGCTTATTGGGCATGAGGGCTCGCATATCCAGTTTGATCTAGCATTTAAGGTGTGGTCGGTGCGGCGTGATTCTGACATACTCCGCCGATTTTACCGATCATGCTAAATCAGAGGATCATACGAACCCCTAAAGTTATTATTACCCTCAACACCTCTTCTCTCTCGTAGTCACTGCTTCCGAGTCCTTGCTGCAGAACTGCTGGCTGGAGTTACCACAAGAATCAGAATCAGAATCAGAATCAGAAATCTTACTGACGGACTAATTAGAATAATAGTTTTTCAACCTAGTCGTCATCCCTATTGTACGCGAGAGCTTTTGAATTCACTAACAAAATAACAAAAGGAAAACGCATTCAATTGAAAATAATTATGTCATACAGAAGATACGCCACTCTCGAAAACAAACTTAATGGTGGTAACGGCACCAATGATGAACGCTTTAAGTTGAAAGGTACCAGTGATAGACACTTCGTTCTTAATTCAAACAGCATACGGTTGTCAATTGACTGACATAAAATAAATGTGTGAACCTTATTTCCTTAGAGTGAATGTAGGTAGATTACCGGACCCTTGTCCATTACTGGTGCCTTTTTTTACAGAACGTTTTCAGTGTCAATAACGACCAATGATTGCAAAGGGGCAATGTTCTAGGATCAAACGAAATTTCTGTTGTCTGAAATTAATGTATTTACTTACTGTAATATATTTTTATGTTATTTGTGTCGAGATGGATCAATTATTGTGATATGATACTTAAGTGAGGCAGCTGATAATCTATCTCACTCAATATTAATACATAGAGGGTATGTAGTCGAAGTTCTGCACATTGGTAATTTTGTACATGTTCAACTTAACTTAAAAACTCATTTTACTTAGACTTTTCGCAGGAATGGATATTTTATTAAACATTAATTGTATTTTAGACATGAATGCTAGCAATTAGAATTAAAAAACTGTAAAAGTATTATTTGTTATTCCTACTTCAAGTTTTAGAATAGAGGCCGGCAAATTAGGACTGTAGAAGATTAGATGTATAATCTTCAGTTTCGCGAAGACGCGTAGACTCTTGACGACATAAGGAAACTTCCGAATTAAAGAAAAATGACCCAATTTTAAATTTGAGGATTGACCGCTTTCCGATTATTTGATATAGGGTGACGGCACCAATTATGAACGTTTTAAGTTTACAAGTACCAGTGATGGACACTTCCTTCTTACTTCAAAAGTGATTATACATTTGTATAGGTATTATATATAATTATCATTATCTGAGTACCCGTAACACAAGCCTTCTTGAGCTTACTGCGGGACTTAGTCAATTTGTGTAAGAATGTCCTGTAATATTTATTTATTTATTTATTATCGCTGGCCCCTTCTCCATTAATGGTGCCGCCACGGTAGGAAGATTAAGAAGTAACCACTATCGGTAAATGGTCTGGCTTGCTACTGCGAACATAGAACCATCGGAAGTTTTGTATATCCTTCTCTATCCTACTTGATTATACGAGTGAAAGAAATGCAGATACTCTAGTATCTGCAATTAGATTTTTTGGCGTTTTCGGTAGTCCCTCCGATTTCTTCATACATATTTTCAATATCCTTTTGTTATTTCCACATATTCATATTTTTGTTTTTGTAATCCTATTTGTCAGTAGGAATAGAAGAAATTAAACGACCTATATTAATCTCTTAATTGAATTTTGAGATCGAAAATAACGTAAGTAACGTAAGAATGTAGTTAAGTTGACCATGATATTATAATGTCGTTGTTCAGTAAAAGGGATCCCGGGCGGAATATATCGCGAAGGATACTGCGTCATTACGAAACGCTCATTAATCCTTTTTCAGAGGAACGATAAAAAGTGATTGTTAAATCCCACATGTATTGACTCCACACGGTTCACACAGCAGTTCATCGCGTCCAATGATAGGATAGGGGCCTCTTTTTTTAATACTCTATCCTAACCTCCTTTGTAAATTCTTGACCTCTAAGGCCTATCTATGATAATATGGTAAACAAAGCAATAATCTTGTAAATATTCCTTAATTCGTAAAAATCACAACGCTTTTGTAATTATTCGAATCAAACACGAGCACAGACAATTTTTTAAACATAGCAACACTGTTCGATGTCGAATTTTTTCTAAACAATGTTGCCATGTGAAACTTTTGACATGCGAAATTGTAACGTTTTTATTTCACGACGAAATCTAATTTAGTGAAAAAGACTGAGATTGTTCTAACGAAAAATAAAAACGAGAGCGACGACGGGTGAAAACACGTGCAAATATTATATCATTCAATCACATAGAAGTAAATATTTAATTGCATAGTGAATACTATCATGTTATATATTTAAAATAAAATTTAAATTTAAACTAGTTTGATTGTTTTATTTAATATACATTTTATTCATAAGCTTATAACATTTTACTATTAAATGAGAGGACGACAGTGCCCCCGCCAAATCGACTTTAAAGAAACAGGAATAAGTATATGATCATTTTCTCAAAACCATTCAGAACATGTTCTAGGTACTGCCTTTTTTAGAACTTACTGCATATCAAATCAGTGCAACTGTAATTACTTATTGTAAATTGTGTACAGTCAAGTGCAAATATATATCGATAAAATTGTCTCATAAATATGGTGCTACGCTCTTATACACGGGAATAGGATGCTATGGGAATGGGACATATTTTTTAGTAAGATTTGTGCACCTGTATTTTTAAATTTTACACTTGACTGTACAAGTGTACAGTCAAGAATAATATGTGTACACATATTTATGTGTGGACTACTTACAAAATCTACTAATGGCAATGAGTAGCAGTGGACGAAGACCATCATCATGCAGAATTCCTAAGTAGGGTAAGCGGTAGTAATCTTGTGTAAATTCTCTATCTGCATACAACCTGGACAGTACAGTTTCTTTATTATCTTCAAACACATTCCCGACAATAGTATCCAATTGTAGCGTGATACAGCTGCAAACCTCTCACGTATGGTATCTTGTATCCTATCTCTTGCCAATCTGACCAATCAATGATGTGTGTATTGTGTGTAACACATATGCGAGGAAATAAATAAACTTACTAGGCAGATAAATAAACAATAATTATTAGTGGTAGTGTAGGATGTAGCGCAGTCCACATAATTACACCGAGGTGAGTGGCGGCTAAGGGCGGTAAAATAGTATGAAAATCCATTGCGGCCATGGGCTTAATACAGCACATTAAGTTTGAGAATGCTTGCATATAATATCACCATTCACCATTTACGAGCAAGTGTAATAAAGAAACCGGCCAAGTGCGTATCGGACCACGCATATATAAGGGTTCCGTACCTATGAAACACTATGAAAAAATTGTACAAGCAAAAAGGCGTAAGTGCCTTCGTAATATCAATAACTTACGTCCTTTTGTAATAAATAGTATTTTGACAAAAACTCAAAAACGGCATGACTAAATTTGTTCAAAATAATTTTCGTGGTAAGATCGTCTTTTTCGTTCTTACTGAAAATTTTTACATATTTTGGACGTCACATTCATAATTTAAAGGGCCCAAAGGGGGGGGACCCACTTTTTTAGACTTAGAGCGATTATTTCCGAAAATATTCGATCAAACAAATTTTTTTGTTAGAAACCTTTAAGTTATTTCTAAAGGCCTATACGATGACGTGCCACAAGTAGATATTTGTCAAAAAAAAATTTTTCACATTCAGTTGCATGTATCGGGCGCCCCCCCTAAACATTTTTTTCAAAATTTATAGGCAAAACTAGTAGCCGCACACAAAAAAAAAAAAAAACAAACAAAAATTTATTCGCAGAAAAAGGGTAAATTACATGTGTTAGTGTAGATATATAACAAAAAAAAAAAAAAAAAGTATAGTTACTGAGTAAAACCGCTGTGACATACGGACGGACGGACAGGCGGATGACTGGACGACTGGACGACGAGACTGGATGAAACTATACGGGTTACGTCTTAGCCATTTTGGCTACGGATAGTACGGATCCCTAAAAACCATAGTCATCCTAGTGTGTTAACGCAGCGTTTTTACATTTTGATTACTTCTTTGTGATGAAACTAAACGCCACGCTACAGACGTTGAAACTTTTTGCACAATTTTTTCATTAATCCTACGTAAAAATTTAGCGTTTCCTGCATTGTAATAAAGACTAGATTTACAGATTGTTCAAGCATAGTACCTGTGATGTAAATTTGACGAAGTTGACGTGAGTTAAGTGGTGAAAATTGTCTAAATCGAAATGTCAATTATGTCAAATCAATCACGCAAAACAAGCAGATGTCTCGTTAATTTGTTTCCTTTTATTGTAATATCCCTATAAAGGGGCTTATAGGAAGAATTTACATTTAGTTTTTCAATAGCAGATAAGGTTTTCGTGTTCAGTGCATGAAATTCTCGTGAAATGTCGAAAGACAAAGAAGAGACCGTGAATGGAGAATCCTCGCTCCCAACCGAAGAAACTGCTGAAAAACGCATAGGCTGCGCCCATTACAAGCGTCGAGCGAAATTCGTGGTAAGTTTATTGTAACACGCATCGACGTTGAATGTTATTTCATCCGAAAAATATTTCTATATAAAATTCTAAATATAAACGTAAGCGGCGCAGAAACTTACGAGACTTTCGAAATGATTTGCAGATTCAGAAAACAAAGCAATGCCACTGACCTTATGAAACTCAACTCTTCATATTATCCTGATATAAATAATTTGGGCTATGGAAACTTGCGTATTCAGCCATAAGGCCATGGGTCAACTGGTTAGACTATGTCAACAGTTCATTATTAATATCTATTGATTGACACATATAGTGATTGTAGTATGTATAATTTTATTTCAATAGTTCAGCTTCTGATACAGCAAGGTTCTATTTTGTTAGTTATATCTTCTAACAAAATTGGATTTTCTACATTTCGATACCTCCTACGTATACTGAGCCAAGTGCAAAATCATGATTTTACAGGAGAGCTGTTCAAAGGTACAAAGTTCCATAACTAACTCATACGTTGGAATAATTTAATGAAATTTTCAAGTATATTTAACAAATATATTTTGAATAAATGTGCATATTTACTTTTTCGAAATTAATAGTAGTTTTTGAAAAAATGATAGTTAGCCCAGTATACGTGAAATTTTCGAGTTCCAGTTTTTGATAAACTGAGCCAACTACCACTTGGTCCAGTATACGTAGTAAACTACGACTAGATGAATATGGATATATTTTTAGTATATTACATGTCTATTTTGTGTCATGTACCATTTAGTACCTAAACAAACTCAAAGCTCTTACTCGAATGGATTTTATCTGTTAGTTTTCGTTTGATTAGTCACTTGTACCAGTATACGCCTGAATTCATGCATTGTGTACCAGTATACGTTGAGGTTCCTGTATATGTTATGGACATTATAGTTGGCTTAAAAATATATGTATCTAGGATATTTAAGCAAATTACGTTTGAAAAACAAAACTTAAAACGAATTTACACTAAAATTACTTTTATTATAAAGGTAAATTAACTTATCACAGCCGACATTTATTATCGGTATAGTACTGTTTAAACGTTTATTGTGGATTAATTATGTCAAAGTCTTAATTCCCATTACTTAGTGTACATCTACAAAACCAATAATTTTCTATTACCTTTAACACAAAAAAACTATAAGAATAAGCTTAACTAAGGCGTGTTATAAAATATAACAAAGGGAATCCAAATTGAATAGAAATAAAATACTCTTCTATAAAACAAATTAAAACATATAGTTAGGTACGTTATAACTTCTTAAACAGTAGCTAGTTTAGGTAAAATTATTTACTTTTTAAAAGATTATTAGTTTGAGATACAGTAGGTAACAGAAATATTTTTATAACAAACAAACTGTATTTTATTATTTCTAAAAATCTTGAGCTTTACTGTTTATAATATAAAAATTATCTTGAAGATGACGGGATATCAGTATTGCCATTGCCACTTTAAAATACTATCGCTATTCAAATTCGTTTTAAAATCACCGAAATATTTGTTATTGCTTTTGGGCTATTGAAGATGCTGCATCGACCAGTTGTGATCTACCGTGGCAGCCGTTTATAAATCATTACTGATTCCCGTTGCATCCAGAAAGTTTCTTTGGTTGGGTTGTAATATTGTGCCTCATAAGGTATTAGGTACAAGCCTACCATGGTGGATAGGTAGTATAGGTACTTATTTTAAACATTAAGATTTAGTGGTCCGCAGGAGTAGATAATGTGCATCGCAGTTTTCTCTGCTTCCTGACAGAACTTGCATGCTGCATCTTTTTTCTTGCCCATTATAAACATGTGTGTGTGCACAGGCTTTGTGTCTCTTGAGCCCTAGCAGCTCTTTAGTATTTTTGTCGTTGAACCCTTGGATTTGAGTGTGTATTTCCTATGACGGACTTCCACTCTGCGCTTGTTCTCATATTTTCTTGGTTCAGCAGAAAACATTGTTTATCTCCTGTTTGGTGACTCTGCAGAACGGTTTTGGTTGGCCACCAGTGGTGTTTTCTGGCACGTTCATCCGCTAATTCGTTTCCACCAATATTCTCCAATATTTTACATCAATATTGGAGTGTCCCACATTAATAATATATACATATATATATATATATATATATATATATATATATATATATATATATATATATATATATGTATTTGTTAAAATATATTATGAACTTTAAATCTACGACAGTTTACAATTTGCCTGATTTGTACGAGTCACTTCAAAATATTCCAGTAGATGAACAAAACTAAATCGCTATTTCAAAAGTTACCTTAAATATGAGCAGGTGAGACAATTGTCTCTTAAGGTTTTGTAGAACGTAGGTATAGCTTCTAATAAGTCTTACTTTAAATTTTAAATTTATTTTTATTGCTATGAACAAAGTCATTAAATGTTACATCTTAATTAAAATTACAGTCCTGTAATTAAACACTTTAGAACGGATAAATCGCGTTTATTAACACCATGATCCTACGTTTCGAGCCCTTTACAGCACTCGTTTTCACAGGGTTAAGATGATGACTGAGAGAACCTCGAAACGTAGGATCATGGTGTTAATAAACGCGATTAATCCGTTCTAAAGTGTTTAATTTCAATGAATAACAATCGCGGTAACAGAAGACAATAAAGTCCTGTAGTTCAATTTGTCCTACAAGTGAGTTGTATCAAATAATTTCCAGTTCATTCAGGTTTCGGTAAAAAACCCGGACCCCAAATCCAGTCAAATTACTGGTAAACCGGTAATCCGGTTCGCGCATACTGAGCCAACTGCCACTTGCACCCGATACGTGTACCGCGTATAGTGGTACAAGTGACTTAGCTCAGTATACGATGCTCTAATTGAAAAAACGTTGTAACTTGGCTCAGTATACGTCACTTTATTTCGAAAACTAGCAGTAATTTCGCCATGAAATTTTTATAGCATGTAGATATCAATATTTTGATCCCAAATATGCAAAAAAACGAAAATCGTAAAAAAGTCACTTGGCTCAGTATACGTAGGAGGTATCGATTTGATGTTATGTTAGAGAAATATATAAGTATAGTACTTACCTAATATTAAAGGTATGTTAACACTTTTGTATCTTACTAGCCACATCTGTGTAGATGGTGCTCAGATAAAGCATTACAACAGGGCATAATCGCGTAAATCTTTGAAAACTACCCTCCAGTGAAGTTTTTAGCAATTAAGCCCTGTCAAATTTATAATGTGCAAAAATCGTGAGACGGAATTAAGATATTTCTTTTCATTAATATATCTATACAATTGTAAAGCATGAATCAAATCATTTATTATATGTAATAAATGTTTTGACTCATTTTTTTGAGTAAAAAGCTTATCAGTTTATGGATGAATTCATTCATAAATTGCCCATGCACTAAACCCCTGACTTGCAATACCTGGGCCATTGAAAACTCTACTGGAGAGATGGTGACAAACATAGAGGCAATAGCTGAAATGTGGAGACAATACTGCCAGTCCCTCTTTCTTAAAAAGTTCCGTCAATGTATACATATTTATGGATGTGACTGTACAGATATTGAGTGACAACTAGTTGGGATGACTCATTTAGGTACTGACATCACGGGTTTTCCCTAGCAGTTTCTATACTCATTCTGAGTAAACAGTATAAGAATAGTAATATGAATTATAAAAAGTAACTCTGTCTGTATACCTCTTTACGCAAAAACCGCAGAACGGATCAAGATGAAACTGGGACTCCTAGGAAGGATATAGGATACTTTTTATTCTACGCAGACGAAGTCGCGGGTAAAAGCTAGTATATTATATGAATATAATGAATATTGAAATTTATATAAATGATATGTAAACTAATTTAATATGTAATGAAATATTTTTTGGTCAATAAAGGCTATTCTTATCTTATCTTATCTTATCTTATAATGAATAGTGAAGTGGTAGTCTAAGCATAACAAATTGTGGTAGTAAGGACTTGTAACATACACATGTAGGTTACTATGCAATTTTACAGAAATAAAGGTACAAAAGAAAACTTGTCCTTACTGTGTTCTCTTCGAGCTGATCTTTGATTGAGTGAGAAACTTAATTGATATCATTATATATAATTATACATCAAACAAATAATTGAATACTTAAAGAAATTATACATGTAACGTTTTAGAAGTACGTAGGTATTTTTTTAAAGTGAGCAGAACAAATTTCTCAGACAAAGAAAAAGTGGAAAGCCCCCTAAGCCATACGAGGTATATGGTGGAAAAATTTGGGGCCACGAGTGTGGTCTCGGTATCTTAGCTGGTATCTTAGAGTCGCGGGTTCGAGTCCCGCCTGAAGCCATGAACTTTTTTCACTTTTCCTTACTTTCTGAGAAATTTTAGAAGTATGTAAATATTGTAAATGTTATATTCGTTAAATCAAACATTGTATCGTTGATTGGATCGTCGTCAAATTTACCAGGATGATTAGATTAGAGGGAGATTAGAAGTTCGAATATGAGCCAAATCACTCGAGGTTAAAACTACTAAACTAACTAAACATCACTAGTTAAAAACAAAATGAATATTTCAGACGCCATGCTGCAACAAACTGTACATGTGCCGGTACTGCCACGACGAGAACGAACAGCACTACTTCAACCGCAAGAGCGTCACCGAGCTCATCTGCACCGAGTGCGACACGCGACAAGCTGTGCAGGCCGAGTGCGTCAGCTGCGGCGTGCGCTTCGGAAAGGTACCATACCATAAAACTTTATACAAATCAAAAACACTTATTTTCGAAATATATACAGTGAGTGTAACTTACCTAACGACCTACCTCTACCTTAAATCTAAAATAGGTCCTTGAGGCATTGTACCTAGGCAGCATTTCCTCGTTGTATCGCAATGCTGATACGTTGTGCGAGGAAGCCACCAGCTCTTCGGTCACCGGTAACATCAACCAGACGTTTCGCGATTTCTACGAAAAACTTGCGTGCGCTGGAACCCCATGGACCAAAAGTTATAAAAAATTGGCTGTCTCATATACGTCGGCGGCATCCCACCGGCCGGAATGTATGAAACGCAAACTTTTTTTCGCTATTTCGACATTGGCCCCATAGTAAAAGTTGTACAGTCACCTGCAATAGTATATGACGCTATGAAGGCCGCAAAAATATGTGACACGCTCTTATGGCGGTACAAACAAGAGTGTGTCAGATTATTTTGCAGCCTTCATATAGTCCTATACTATTGCAGGTGACTGTACAGTATGATTTATACATTCTCTATGTAGAGAATGAGAGAGATACTCGATTTTTTCACATTTAAGTTGGTTCTGATTCCCAGGCGAAGCAAGTAATTTTTAGAATATCTTTGAATGCAGTATTACTAATTTTAAAAAATAACAAAGTCTTTCAGCAAAATATTCTATCTACGATATTGAAGGTACTTTCCCTTCATGTCCCAAAGTCTTGGGACGTCCTGTATACATTTTTAAAGTAGAAAAAGTTAACTTAGATATTGTCCATTTCAGTACACATGCCTTATATGCAACCTGTTCGATGACGAGGACAAGCGGCAGTACCACTGTGATGGCTGCGGTATCTGCCGCGTCGGTGGTCGCGACCGCTTCTTCCACTGCGAGCGATGCAACATGTGCCTGCCTATGCAGCTGCAGAGAGTGGGCCATAGGGTAAGTTTAGTAGACATCCCTTTCAGCACACATGTCTTAATAGCGAGGACAAGCGGCAGTACCACTGTGAGGGCTGCCGCATCTGCCACTGTCAGCCATAGCCATATGGCCATAGGATAAGCTTCTCATGACGCCATAAAACAGTTAGCCGCTATCTGCTTTAAAAGGCTAGGTATTGTAATCAGAAATGCTCGTGACTTCCAAAATCCAAGCGTGGCTAAGCTACTTTACACATCGCTAGTTAGAAGCTAAGATGAGAGTAGTTATGCTTTACTTCTAGAGTACAAAAAGTCTTTTTTGGAAGGTTTTTGTACAAAATAGTAGTTTATGCAACAGTGATATAATAAGGGTTCTTAAAACTTGAGGGTCGCCGTTGATGCTTGATGGACCCGAGAGTTTTAAGAGCCAATTATGAGCTGCTGCATACGCTAGTTTTTCTACGACAGCTAAAATAGCGTAAAAAGCAAAATCTAGAAACGTGGTAGAATAGGGTAGGTGTTGTGCCCACTATAGAAATAAAAAAAAAACAACAGTGCTCATATATTGTATGAAAATCCATAGGAGCAGTGTTCTTATGGAATACCATAGACAACGTTATAATGTATACTTTTTAAATATCGGTTTCGGTTTAAAGAATTTATTCTCATAAGAACAAAATATACATGTTCACTTAAATATCGCTGTTAGTCATCTAATTGACAGATAGAAGCGCTTGAGTAGAAAAAAGTGCATAGGCACTATCTTTATTTATACCCTACTAAATATTTACTTGGGACTGAAAGCATTGGTGGCCCTGCGGTAAGGGCGGCTTATGCCCAACTCATGCAGGGAGCTTTGGCAGCTAATCCCAAGATTTGGCGTAGGTGCTAATTTTAGTTTACTGGCATCGGACTTTCTACAGAAAGTAAACTAGGCCTTATTGGGATTAGTCCGGTTTCCTCACGATGTTTTCCTTTACGTACGCTCTAACAGCTACAGTATTTAACCGTTGTGTCGCTTATGTAAGATTTTAGGGATGATTGTAGTGTAATGGGAGCTACCGTATTGTCGCTCACCAGGCGGCGCCACTCATGCGTGGGTCCTGTGTCAGTATGAGATAATTGTCAAAGTGACGTTTGAAATGTTGCCGCAGGACCCACGTTCCACCAGCGCCCTTAGCGGAAAATCGACTCATTAAGTTAGTCTGTAGACTCTGTCTGTCAGGACTGTATATGGCTTAGTTGCCCGAGTACAAAATATTTCGCCTTTCCCTCAACAGTGCGTGGAAAACGTGTCCCGGTCCAACTGCCCCGTGTGCCTCGAGGACATCCACACGTCCCGCATCCCGTGCCACATCCCCGACTGCGGGCACCTGCTGCACCGGCCGTGCTTCGAGCAGCTGCTGCACTCCGGCCACTACGCCTGCCCCACGTGCCAGACCAGCATGATCGACATGGCCAACGTGAGTGACAACGATTTAACTAGAGACGTGTCGTTCACGAGTGAGTGATGTAAATGAACCATTTTTTATACCACGTCAGTGGCAATGTTTGCCAGCATTCTTTTATATTTAAGGATCGTATACAAATTTTTAATGAAATTCAACGATTGCAGTTATGGAGTTACTTGGATTCCGAGGTAGCAGCGACGCCGATGCCCCCCGAGTACGCGGATTATAAGGCCACAATACTCTGTAAAGATTGCCATAAGGTATGTATATTTTTTAGGAGCAAGCGAATAGAGCGAATTTCTTTCAGATTTGTCATGTAATGAAAATTTGTATGGAGGCTTGCCCCAAAACCAACAGAGATGAGACTTATGTCTATAAACAGGTCTTATTGTCTGCTTCATTTCGTTATATGGGCAACAAGTTGAATTCTATTGCAGATCTGAGATATTCGTATTGAAACGCGAGTATTATGTAAGTAAAAATATTCACAACCGATGATGGCGGATCCATACAGCCTTTTGTTTTGTTAGGGGGGCATGCGTTACGCATACCACTCGGGTGCATTTATGTACCAATTATAGACTGAAAAAAGTCTAAATATCTCAGTTCTGCAATGGAATTCGAGTTGGTGTCCATATAAAGAAAATAAGTAAATAAAGATACCTATTCAATGAGATAACTCATAGCTCTGTTGGGTTTGGGGCCAATTTGCACATGGTCCTTTGGCAGGTAGTTAGATTTCATCATCAATATTTAAGAGCTTTGCTAGATTTTAGATAAATAGACTAGTATTTTTTGTAAGCAGAGACGTCTGCGAACGATTTCAAATTTCTTAGAAAGCATGACGAGCAATTTTCGACTTTATAACCGTGAGTTACCCGATATCTATAAGTATATTAGTTTTCCTTTATTTCTATGAAATCTAAAATCGGTCAAGGGGTTGCTGAATAGGGGGTCGCGAGTTCGGGGCGAACCAATCGTTTAAATAATAATATAAATTGAAATAGATATCATATACTGAAGAAAAAGACCAACACCGACGAAGGCCAATCCGAGGATCGAACTCGGGTCTTCAGCTTACGCGGCTAACGCCATAACCACTAGGCCAACTGGTCTTATCGAAATGCCGGCGAATTTCTCGAGTATAATGCAATCTTAGTAACAGGCAAGACGCCCGTGGCCATTTTTCTAAGTACAAGCGACGTTGCTTAGTACTTCCATCCAAACCACTCAGACTCAAGCTGAAGACCCGAGTTCGATCCTCGGGTTGGCCTTCGTCGGTGTTGGTCTTTTTCTTTAGTATATGACATCTTGTTTAACTTATAATTTATATATAGTAGTGTTACTACTTAAATAACAAATTAAAAAATATTAAATAAAATAATGTGATTTGTAAAATAATAATAATAATACAGTAGGACCTCTTTAATCTGAACTCTGAAAATTTTACCCCCGTTCAGATCCGTGGAGCGTTCGGATTATAGTATGGAGAATTAATAGGGTATTTTTGTATGTAATAAAACAAACAATACAGTGAAATTTTAAATGTGAACATCTATAACTAAAAGAAATACCTTTCTTTAGTTGATCTAGAATCTCCAATTTTTGAGAAATTGTCAAAGTAACGTGTTTTCTTTTCTTTGACGTGGAAGCCACGATTTAAATACAATTACACATACACTGTTGAGATGCACAAATTACGCAATAACAACACAAAACGGTCGGGAAGGTCCGTTCGGATTACAGAGGGGTTCGGATTAAAGAGGTCCTGGTGTATACTGTTTATTTATGATGTGTTGATTATGAAATGAAATGTTGCAGTTGTCGACGGTGAAGTTCCACGTGGTGGGGCTCAAGTGTCAACACTGCGGCGCCTACAACACGTGCCAGACGAACGGCTTCCACAAGTGAGTCCGTCTTATACAATTCTTAAGAGACTGCACAAGTTACTTAATTAGGGTAAGCTTTAAGGTGAACCTCGTTTCAACATTTTTCCTTCCCAAATAAGGTGCTAAATAGTAAAACTTTTGATGACAAGTTATCCCTAGAAATGTTGAGAATTTCAATAAATCACACCCGTAAATATATTTACAAGCAATTGTGAACTATAATGCAAAAACCAAAAAATGGTACTAAAGTATAATCATTGGCCCCCAGGGTACAAATATTGGTATACCAAGAGTACAATGATTGGGATGCCAATAATTGTACTTTGTGTTTATTGGCCCTGCCAATGATTATACCATGGTATCACTATATTTGTTTATTAATTATTGAGTATAGTGAATATTAACTATCATTATTTCAGCCCAAAGACGTCCACTGCTGGACATAGGCCTCCCCAAAGATTTTCAAACTAAAACTAATAGGTATAATATAACAAAAATATTACGTTTTGAATACCAATAAAAAGGGTAAATAACAGAAAACTCCCGTGAGTATTAGACATATTAATATACTTAGACCGGGTTACTCACGTCTATAAAGTCGAAAATAGCACACTGAGCGCAGAGCAATCGCGGCAAGCGCTTCTCACTCATGATTATGGGGCGCGGACCGTCCCGAAACATGTCGTGCTATTTTCGACTTTATAGACGTGAGTAACCCGGTCTAAGTATATTAATAGGGTAAATAACAGTTTAAAAGTACTAAATTCTTATGATTTTAATAAAAAACACACCTATAAAAAACTATCAATTACACTTATACTGTTGTCAACAAAGAAAAATATAAATACGGACAGGTAGAAGTTTACACAGTAAGTATTTGGGAACTCCAGAAACACTAAAGGAAGCAATTAGCAACCTAAAACAGATACTAAGGTTTCGTGAAGGAGCTGATGGGTGGTTCGAATAGGGCTACCTCGTATTCACGCAAAAAAGGCACAATAGATGTCGAGTTGCGAAAAAGACCCAGTATAACTAACTAACTAAGCCACATATGAAAGAATTGTCAAAGTGACGTTTGAAATGTTCCCGCCGAACCCACGTTCCACTAGCGCTCCTGGCGACGAATTGACTCGAGGTAATCCCCATTCGTCGTGGATACCATCATAAAATTAGAACCTAACTTCTATGGGACCATTAGGTCCATGAGGTAACTTCTTCCAAATAAGGAATTATACTAAAATATTTATTCTTTTTGTGCTTGCAAACAGTCATCTCTAAGTTGGAGAACGGATCTTTAATTATCGGTAAGTACATGAAAACTTTGAAAACATATACTAAATTCCTCCATAGCATTCTTCTTGTGGACTAAAAAGATATCCTAACTTAAATAGGCGCGTCCACACGCCGCGCGAATGATACGACGCTGTGGGGACGGGCCTCGCCCACGGCATACGCTCACGTCGCCGAGCGCGAGGCAGTTTATTCGGGCAAGATGGCGGCCCTCAAACAGCTGTTAGTGTGTTGACACCTGGGCCTATACCAAGAAAATCGAACGATTGCGGATTTGTATCTCCATCACACTCACTCACTCATCACTTTGTTACACTTGCATGTTGGAGTGACAAAGAGATTTTCCCGTCAATGCCAATTTTCGATGTTCGTGGTAGGCATGCTGACCAGTACTGAACACACTGACAGCTGATCGAGTTCCGCCATCTTGCCGCAAAAATTGGGTTGGCCGCCTCGCGCGCGGCAGTCGTTTGCTATAAATGGTTTTAAAAAACGGTCCGTTTGCTTCGCGCGGCAAATCCCTCGCGAGGTGGCTCGTTTTGTGTGGATTTTTTTTTATATTTAATCAATCTAGAAACCGTAAAACCCGTTTGTTTCATTTTTGAACGGGTAACCCTATTAAATTAATGCCCATGGTGATACGGTTACCATGTCACTGTGTTAGCCAACGCTATGAACACCGGTTCACACAATACCGATTAACGCGAGTCTATTCGCTTAGGGTCGCTATCGGAATGTGCATCTGGCGGAAATATTTCAAACGTTACTTTGATAGTTTTTTCACATGGATGCAAGACCCACGTATGAGTTGCGCCATTTAAACATAACGAAAAATATTGTGTTAAACATAAATAGGTAATACTGTTTATAATACGTTTCAAATAATTCGATCGCGTTCTAGAAAACTTGATTTTACTGAAAAATATATAAAATTTATTTTATTGATCTATATATAGTCTGACAACCCCCACTATTGATTTGTCGGAGTATTCAAAGAAACTATATACCTCCCTTTTTTCGAAATTGCTCTGCGTACAGTGCGTACACTGCGCGCGATAGTCCGCGAAGTCCGGCGACCCGACTAAGCCGGCGGCGGGTTTTCTTGACTTGAGTAACCCGATATAAGTACATTAATATTTCTTTGACAAATAAAAAATGGACAGACAACTATCAGTCAACTTAAAACGCCAAAAAACCTCATAAATTTTGAACGCGTGTGTACGTATGGTCACATATTTGACGTGCGGGGGAGGGGCCCTCGCTAAAATTGGCAGATTTTTTTGCATAGAAAATGACACACATTGCCAGTCCGCCTGATGACTCATACAAATTTTGGATTTCGCGCCGTTCTCTACTGACAGAGAACCCAGGACCCATGACCTTCTTTCATTCATTGCTATGCCCTTACAGGTTACCTCGTATTTTATTTTAAAATATTATGCACACATTAATTGTTACATTACGTCCTTAGGGAGTCCACAAGCGCCGACGCTGGCGACTCCTCCACATCGTCGAGTAGAAGCGGCACCTCCTCGCACCCGCCGGCCGCGCCCCCGGCGCCGAGCCCGCGCGGCGAGTCCAGCAGCGCCGACCTGCCGCGCGCCAACCCGCTAGACGAGCCCCCGCAGGCCTGACACCTACTAGACTAAGGTAGATACTAACCTAGAAATCTCCCGTGAGTATCAGACATACTAAAATACTTATATCGGGTTACTCACGACAATAACGGGCTGGTGCTCGCAGTGTGCGCAGAGCAGCCGTTGCGGCCGGACGCATGACTCATGAATAAGGGACATTTTTCCGAAATATGTTTTTTCGAAATACGATATAAGTATTTTACCTAACCTACGTCATACAAGCCTCTATTAGGTTATTTGATGGTTTCGCTCTTAACAAATATAATTATCATGCAATACTTTTTGGGAAAATGTCAATCGACTCTAGTTCACGTGAGATTTAAATGCCTCATAGATCAAATATTGTAAATCAAAGACGTCCATAATGAGAAATTAGACCAAGAGAGTATACCGTTAGAATGGCTTATACAAACAGCTTGTGTCAACCGTATGAGGATCTAGGTATTGGAATCCCTCAAGTTTTTTTAATTCTATTTTTACATTCCTTAATACTCTTTGTCATAGTGATCATTTCTCCTAATATTATTTACCCTAATATCGTTTTAACCTACCTTTGTGTGGAATCGTTTTTCAATCACTAATATAAGGGAAATAAGCGTTATGACAACTTATGACAATTGATCGTTAGGCATTATAATCATTAGGACAAAACAGTTAGGGCAAGTGATTTTAGGACAAACGTTATTAGGGATTTTGAGGGAACCCCCGTATGGCTGTGTTAAATTATTTGAAACGGCAACATATGAAAACAAACAACTACTTATTAACCAATTAAGGCTTGTAAGACTTATATAAATAACGCCATAAGAGACACATTTCACTGACTATTTGTATATTTTATATCTCCGGGGTGATTGATAAGTCAAATGTGTTAATGTTAGTACTTGTGTAATATTTAACTACAAATATTTGAGTAAGGATCGGTTTAATACCGCCGGTAATTTTCATTTAAGCACATACATTTGTATAGCTCATTTCATCAATATTAACATAGCAATATTAGCAATTATGTTGCAGCTGTCATTTATGAAATTGTGTAATAATAAATATTAGGTCGGGGGAAAAGTCTTTTCGTATTTTCTAAGAAAATTCTAAACGTCCATAGCACAGACCAGAAAAATACTATAGACCCGTGACTGGGCGGGGCACGCGTTACACTGCATTAGTAACATGTTGCATATACTACATAGAGTTTCTCGCAGACGTTTTTGTGGAAAACATATCGGTAAAAAATATATAAAAATACTGCCATTCTCGTGTCGTATAAGAAGCCCCTAGAATTAAAATAAACCCCTGGACTAGTTTATTTTCACCCGTAAGTAAAAAAGTAGGTACTGGCGACACCGGTTTTCTAACAATTTACCCGTAATGCCAACTCCATTTAACTCCATAGAGTAAGCAGCATCTTTGACATCAAAATTCCAGACTAAAAACCCAAAACCAACTTTTAACACTACTATGGGCCCCTAAATATTACAGTTTTATTTTACCGCGTGATTCTCAACTTTCTTTTGTTTTGTATCAAAATTTTAAAATGTTTTTATTTATCCGTCAGATTGACATGTTTTGACCGGCAGAAAACAAATGAAAAATGTCAGGAAACTATTTTCTTATTTATTAATCTGTTATATTGTATCTTATGATCAACCATATAAAAAATTATAACGTCTTATTTACAAAATCCGAAAAGACTTTCTTCCCGGCCTGATATAATAATACTTTTATATTGTACAAAATTACTAAATTTAATTTAGTCATAACATAGTAAATTATGTAAATTTATACAAAAACTGTTTGATATCTGTAAATTGTAGCTACAGTTTTTGGAATAAACTATACAGGATGTTTTCACCGTCCGTTGGAAAAACGTCTTGTATAAGCAATAAAATGAATACTTAGTCTGTTAATACATTTATGTATAATAAGTACAAGAGCGTGATTTATTCTGTATATATAATATAATATATATTACTCGTATTGCTCAAGTTAGAAGATGTATGGCCATTAAAGCAATAATTTGCTATAAGTTCCATTGTTTTAAAAGAGGAAAATGATTCCATTAGATAAACTTCACTTGAGCTTATTATTATTTAAAAAATCCAAAATACAAGTGACATCGATAGCTTCGTGTCACCCAACTTGTAGTACAGTACGCTTTATAAATATATATGCACCTGTATTCAATTTGAACCTTCTTCCCCGGTAATAAGTTCCGAAGTGACATAATTTAAAATTTGATGAGTCATACTGATATTAAATTGCAACGGTTAACACTCACGTATTTTTATCACCATAGGCGTGACATTTTTCGACTGCATCGGGCAGTCATCGTCGGACAGACAGAGTGGTGTTGTCACCTTCGCGGCTCGGGCATCACTGTGTGTAAATATTTATAGACGTGACTGTACGATGTACACTCAGAAGACTGTCTAAATTTTTACTTGTCACATTTGATATTTACTTCTCGATTTACGTATCGAGAGGGCAAAATGTGAAAGGAGCCGGATGATTTATATGATGGCAAACATAATTTGAACTGTCAATACGCTAATGCGATCGAGAAGTAAATGTCAAATACAAGAAGTAAACAAATATACTAGGCCTTCTGTTTCAATCAAATTACAGCGGCACAGTGGAAGTGGTTTATGTTGCAGTACTGCCACACTTCTTTGCTGTCAAATTGATTTAGATTTAGATGGACTCCACTCTTTGTCAACATACGAGTATCTAGCAATAGTCTTTGTCATCCTTTTATTGTAACTAGAGATGCAATGGACATCCGGCCACTTTCCGGTATTCGGCCGGACAGGCCGAATACCGGAAAGTAGCGTAGTACCCGGTCGGATACCGGATGGTGAATAAGAATGTTATTTATTTTAAAAAAATAGGTAAAAACTACCAAATTAAAAAGCAATTAATAGTATTTAAGGTCAAGGTCAGTTTAATGTTTCAAACACTCAGAAAGTACAAAATTTTAAACAATACCTATAACAGCACTGGCATTAAGCAAACAAGTTTTCTATAAAAACATGCCTACAACTAGAATCAAGTCACAACCTGTGTCAAAAAACGCGCACGCGCGCGAATGAACTTAGCCGATTAAACAAAACCTTTAGGCCGAATATTCGGCGGCCGGATACCGGATATCCGGCGGACATGCATACCGGATATCCGGTATCCGGTCAAACCACTATCGGTTGCATCTCTAATTGTAACAAAAACAATGTAAAGACAGCACTGACAGAATCAGTGTGAAAATATCGTAGTTTTTAGGCTTATTTAACTAAAATGAATTGGCTATATGATTCCGAATTCTAATATATTGTGATTAATTAGTTTAGTTTGTAAGCATTAGTTAAATTTACTAACCCCGACACTGCCGCGCTAAGCCAAAAGGACCGATGTGTATTTAGGTCTTTAGGTCAAATGCGTACCAACATGAAATGAATCATCCTGTACACTTATATCATATCGATAAGAGTGTAAACCTTGGTTTAGAGTCTTAGACCATTTAACAGATCGGACTGGCAATTGACAGGTGTTCCTCATTTATCTGACATAGCTATTTGTACGTACGAATAGCTACACATTTGAGGCGCCCCTGCCCAGCAATAATCGGCTGACTTTTTTGTCTTGAAAATGACAGATATAGCCAGTCAGGTTGGTTAAATGGTGTAAGGTGTGAACTTTTTAAATTGAATTGGATTATACTCTTAACTTAACCATCGATAATAAAGTAGTAAAGTTGCGTCTTCTTCTATTGGTATTTCAGCAAAATCATATATATACAGGGTCGGTTACTAGATATACCTACAAGGTGGGACAGTTTTCAGCACTCCAGGGGAACGACCAGAATTATTGAGATAAAAGTAATATAGTGTGTTTACCGACTTTTAGTAAGAAAAAATAACAAAGAAATATTTCATAGCCTTATACTCTACTTATGTCAATGAGCAAGCTTTTTGAAGCCAACGAGGTCGAAATGAAAGAAAATGATTAAAAAGTTCTCACGAATTCTGTATAAATGGACCCCAAAAATTTTTCCACTCGGTATGTCCCGTAGCATGTAGGTACATATCCATATAGCATGTTGGTACGGTAGCTTATGAAATTATAAAAAGTGAGAACCAGAAATGTACACTCACATTGACAATGAACGTCCAAACCATATTGAGCATTACGGTCGTAGAAACACGTTTGAATATAGCACGAAGGTATTTAGAGAATGGTATACCTATGTCTACGTCTATTAACTCAGAAGGTTTGTAAAATTATGTTAATGCAAAAAATATCTACCTTTATATGCAATTAATTAACTACACAAACTACGGAAAGCCATGAGGCTTCCATCTCATTTTACCGCGTAAGTGCGTCCTGTTTGCCACCAGCTTAAGAATGGTGAAAAAAAATTTAAAGTTCCTTTTGCCAGTATAAAAATAATGAACTGCTATGTAATTATCTCTGTAGATTTCGTATCAAAGATATTATAAGCTTAGATATAATACTTGTAAATTAGTATTTATGAAACTTTCCTCGTCCATTTTTATTAAAAGCTGTAATACCGCCAGTGTCTATAAAATCATATTAATATTAAGATATAACGTTACTGCTCAAGGTACTCATCTAATATTCAATCATAAAGTACATAAATAATAACATAAGGTGTAACAAAAAATATACTTATTGTTGGTAATCAACCAATCAGTATCGTATTTTTAAATTATAATACAATCTGAATATTGATTATATCCTTTAACCGAATAAAAATACTTTTGTTACACTGTTGTATATTATAAGCATAATGCGCAACTTGAAATTAGATTTTTTACGCAGGTAGACTATTGAATTAGAAAAAATGTAATTTTAAGTATTTTAAGTCATGTCAATGTAACATTGTAGAGCGAATATTAAAACTAAAGGAATAGGGGCCGGTTAGTCCGGTTACCATTACAAGGTTTGATCAATGAGGTGCATTCCACGAAGATGTCCTTTATGAAATGCTTTTACCTTGAATGGTAAGGTAGCTACTTCAATCAAATCCGTTAAGCTTGAGAATAGACTTCCATTGTCTTGTTTTTCAGAAGTATTAGAAGAATGCCCCATTAGGAGCTTTCCACGGTTGGTACGGGACAAATAGTACGCATTTATAGTGTTAACATCGAACATACCAATAAATCCGAGCGTAATCTTACATAAATTGTATCAATTATGGATGAAGGGATGAGAGATATGTATATTTTCGTGGAATGCCCCATTGACAAAATTGGTTTTAAAGACGTTATTAATTGGTTAATATCATTGACTTTACACTGATCTGAATTGATAGTTATTAATCCAGGCGAGAACATACATTATACATTTGTCGATTAGCCTAAAAATGAATAGGGTTACTAGATTTAGATGTTTTAATCTACGCAAGAAACTGGTAAACTAAAACTTTTTTATAATTGCCTCGATCAAGTGAAGATCATTTTAATCCAATTATAAAATAGTCTTAGTCAGTTTATTTGTCTTAGAACGCATTGAAGTCGGGTAATCCGTCGGATCTCCGTAGTGACTATGTCCGCCGGGCATCCATCAAGACAAATTTACCATACATTTATTGGCAGATCCGGCGGATGTGCCCGAACGTATATGGCCCGCTAATGATAGCAATAGGGTTACCCTATTGCTAATTATAGCAATAGGGTTACCTTATTGAAATTAGCCGAACGAATGGGTTTCCAGTCCATCTGACCCACTGACCGATTAGGTATTCGCTTTATTAACGCCTTGGCGGTTACCGAATACTTCGAAATATTCAAAATTCAAAAGTACTTCTATTCCTATATCTAACGCTCTTAGATCATTCGAGATATTATGACTACGATATCATTCTTGATTTTCGCGGGAGATCCCTGGATTTTCAAAACAAGTGCAAGTTTATATTATTTGTATTGTCGAATTCGGATCCGCACACCGCTACGGTGCGCGAGCGGGTCATCGCTATATATGCGCATAGCGCTGTCTCGTTTACACACCGAAGCTTCGAGCAATGCACAGGTGTGATAACTACATATTTGTTTACTTTTTTACTATTATAAATATTATAATACCTAAACGTATTTTTTTTTTAATTACATAGCTTAACTAAATGCCACAAGTTGAATTTATAACGCTCGATGCAGCTGTGTTAAATATACTAACATACGCCTGTTTTATAATATATTAGTAAATATAATTTTAAGCTATAAGTGATAGTGTAAAATAACTGTGAATAATAATATAACTATGTCATAATTATTGTACGTTTGTGTTGTTGACTTTGTTTGTAATTTTTATTTATTGGGTCGTATCCAATACGTATTATAGGCAACGAATAAATTACAGATTTTAATTAGTATGATCGTTTTCTTTATTCTACTAATCTCAAATCCTTTCCAGATAATATAGACTTCTTGAGCAAGTACGTAATTACGTACGATTCATGTCGACCGAGGCGGGAATTTTATATACCTAATTGAATAGTTAGATTCTAGTTGGCTGTACGGGTACGCGCGCCATTTTAGATTCCGCTATTCCATTTGAAGAAGCTTGTCTCGAACATCTGGACCAAAAGCGTCATGTACGGAAGAATCTACCTAAACCCTCCTACGGATAAACTTTAAACGACCAGGGTCAGCTACAATGTGCGGTGTACACAATACGGCCGATTATCAGTGAAGAACAAATATATATAGAATAGAATAGACTTGCAGCACGTTGTTCAGTAGGCAACTCATCGAAGGCGCAATATGTACAGTCGACCAATTGGAACTAGGCCATTCTAGAACCATGCCAGAATGACAAGCAGTGAGGGATTTCTTACAATCTGATTCATTGCGTGACTATGACATAGTCCTCCAGTAGCCTAGGGTTCCGATTTATTGACTGTATTTCTGGTTTATGAATATTATTTATTCAATTCAAAAGTTAAAAAAAAACTACCCATGCAATCTTGAACGCGTGTGTACCGTATAATTCACATCAAACGACCAGAGTTGACTAGCGTCTAACTAGAGCCAAGGGAATTAGGACTTTCTAAACAGTAGTTTACATTCCATATTGAAATAGGTTGCAGTATCACAGAGTTGTCATTGAATACCATATTTCAATGGTTCAAAATGGTTTAAATATCTTTGACAACAGTGCGGCGCTCCGACTGTGGCAGTTTGATGTGAACCGTACAATTAGGCAGGAAGGTATAGTGACTAAAACAAACTTGATTATATCGTAGGCAAAATATATTATATTGTATAAGCTATATTTCATAATTAGCTTTTATTACGTACATCAATACCATGTTAACCAGACAACCGTGTTTGAAGACAGTATCAAAATTGGAACAATCTGTATTTGATCACGGCAACTTCTATCGCCACTATTTTTTAAATTAAGTTTAATACATTCGCGTTGTCGAGTCTCCGGCCATTCGAGAGCCTCGGGCGACAGGCTATTTAAGCTTTTTTATGTAGTTCAAGTAACTTAAGTTGCATCTCGACCTGGTCAAGGTGTCTACTAATGACGTCATTTGACACTAACGCCAAGGCGGTGTAACTTCAATAATCATTGAAAAAAAGTATTTTTGTCTTCTAGGTGTAAAGATTTTCGATTGTTTTTTAGCAAAAATCTGCTAATTTTATCACAAAAAACACAGATAACATACCTTTATACAATATTAGTACAATTCAAAATGCTAAAATGGCAAGCTGGCAAACAAAGGATCTTGCTTCTATAGGAATGCCCTGGAATGCGTAGGTATACACTTTATTAACTTTGGTAATAAACATCGATAAAATAATAACAATGAATACACTTTAAAATTTAATTTGGTAGGTATTATGTCTTTATAAGTCTCTACAAATACTGTTTCTAAAACTTGTCTTGATTAACTCAATAGTAAAGGACGAGATATTAATACGAATACAAAATAATATCTTAACTTAGTTACTTATTTATTTAAGATTTAGCAAATCAAAATCTTTGTATCAAATAATTAAACAATATATAATATTTTTATGCACTATCATAATGCATTCAATATTAACAATTTTCCCTCGATATCTTACATTGAAATTAAGGATGCATTAATGTTTCTCAACCGGTATACAAAGAAATTAAATCAATAATATTTGTTGACCTTAATCTTCAAAAATCGTCTTCATTTGTCTTTTTCTTATTGTATTTAGCGTATAAATTTTGCAATTACGTATAAAGCCGGGTCCACATGCGCGGCAAAGAACGCGACATGTTTAATCGCGGCACATACAAGCTGCCTCGCGAGGCAAACGTACACATTGCGCCGCTCCTCACAAACCATCATCTGGACTCGGCATTATAACACCCACTAACAAGTATACCTATATAAAAAAGCAGTTTATTCCAAGCGAGTTAATTAAGCCAACGGTGCTGCAGTACAAAATCTACTGTCCACAGATAATGTGAGCAATAGTTACAAATTGAGCTTTTAACTTTATCAACATGAAAAGTTTTAACACGCCTTATTGAGCTTCGGTAGTCCTTAAGTCGAGTAAAGTTTACGAATGATCAAATAAATTGTGTCGTCGAGTATTACAGTAACAGACGGTTCTGATTCTATCCTTAGAGAAGAACCACACAAAACTTGTCAGTATAAGGGGTAATCTACTTTTTTTAACATTTTTGTATAACAAATAATAATGATCTTGCCAGAACCACAATAGTATTAGTTTTTTGGTATCACTTTTAAGTATTTTATATATTCCTAAGTTTTAAATGGAATCTAATTATTACACATCGATTTCTACGAGATCACAATTATAATTGTATAAATTAGTATGTTTAAAAAAAGTGCCATCATTGGTAAGTTCGCTATGACTTTTAATAAATCCTTAATCACATAGCGATCTAGCGCAACGATTAATGGCTAATATTCGTTGTTATTATTAAAAAATAATTTTAAATCGCACCTTACAAAATAAAATAGTGTACTTTTACAAATGGGTGTATAAGGTAGTAGAAAATAATTTATAAAAATATCACGTCGTCAGCCTAAAATGATAAAAATTATAAGTTTATAATAAAGGTACTAGAATAAGAAATGTTTCTGTAGTTCTAATAACTGTTCTTGATTTGTTGATACTAATAAGCTAGGTACAAATTACAATTTTACAGGTGATTTTTTTTACAGGAAAAGCTTCCGAAAGTAATTCTTTTTTTTTAAATATTTGTATAGGTACCTACTTTCATTACAGCATACAAAACATGTATCTAGCCTATTGCATTCAATAAATTTCTCTGAGCATTACTATTATGAACAGTATTATGATAAAAACTATGCATGTTTTGGTAAGCATATTTATACCTAAAAAAAGTATTGGCATTATTTATTTGTACAAAACGCAATATATTCCTTGCTGTTAATTTCCATGTGTTCATTATGCTTTAAAATGTCATTAGCGACAAAAGGTAAGGCGTATGCTCTAATATGAGTCGTTTTCGTAGCTAAAGATACCACATTGTCGGTTACCGATAAGGCGCAACTGTCAAATAAATTAATTTAGAAATGAACCTTATCAACAACCGAAAATGTACAGTCACCTGCAATAGTATATTCCCCGTGTCACATATTTTTGCGGCCTTTATAGTGAAAGATACCTACTATTACCGGTAAATTGTACCTTCAGCAAACCTTCACATATGATTTAGTGAGTCGAGTCAATTGCGTCAGCCAGAATTATAGACTCTTAGATTCGTTAAAGTTTGATATATTTTAAATATTTACCGTAGAAGTTTAACGACAATCAAACTTCTAGTGACTTTAAAATATGTATAAAAGTTACCCAGTGTATAAAAAAATATCGAATATGATAACTGGATTACAGTAAAGATACAGTTAATAACTGTAGCTGACGTAAGCAGGCATGAAAGGTTACTAAAGAGGGATGAGACGATATACATATTTAAAATACTGCATATTGCATCGGCAGGTTAAGTATCAGTCGCCTTTTAGGCCCGATTTACAAACAAGAGATAAGTAGGGTCTAATATGAGCACTTGCAAGCGCAAAGCGGCTCAGATTCAATTTGCGCAAAAAATGTTATTTGTAAGACTATCCCGCTGTCTGGTTGTACTCGTCTACTTCCATTTCCCTGAAATTTTCTGAGCAGATTTAATAGTACATTGTGCATCTAGGGCGGTAAGAAGGGCATTACTTACGAGGGTCTATTGAAGCCCGACGCCATAGGCGGAGGGCTTTAAATGACCCGAGTTAGTAATCCCCTTACTGCCCGTGGTACACACAATGTTTTTCATCACACTTGCGAGGAAATAAATAAACCCTATACAGGTAAAGAAACAATAATGATAAGCGGTAGTGTAGTTGCACAGTCCACAGTACTCCGGAGTGACTGCGTGCTGCGAGCGCGTGCGGGGCAGGTCCTCCGCGAGCTCCAGGCGGGCGGTAAAGTAGTATGAGAATCCTTTAAAACCATGGGAATAATACAGCTCTTTAAGTGTAAGTATGCTTGCATATAATATCACAATTTACGAGCAGGTGTGATGAAAAATATTTTAGTGATATAAAATACAAATAAACTAAATTATATTTCCATTTTTAACATCTTAAGACGAGTCCAGATCGCGCGCAGCAATGCGAGTTTTTATGTTCGCCCGCGGCAATGTTCGATTTGCCTCGCGAGGCAAACGTCCACATTGCGAACATATGTACCGCGCGTAGTCTGGACCCGGCTTAAGATAAAAAATATATAACGATGATTGTAATTAACTCTAACTTTTTCTTACACATGTTTATCTAAAGCTTGTAAATCTGGCCATAATAAACGACAAAAGATAATTACTTAGGTATAAAAACTATTTCTGAACGTTATACTATCACTTTTTTCTGGCAATGTCTGTCACTTTCACTTGGACCGTTTAGGGTAGACCGTGGAAGGCACTGTTTATCGATAACTATCACCTGGACCGTTTAACCTTTTGATCGCTAGACGGCGAACGAATATGCCGTGTCGACGCCAGACGCGGGCGGCATGGCACCTATATTGGGGGATTGTGTTTTCTTATAAACCTTTCTCTCTCTCTATAATGGCTGTGGAGTGGCTTAACTTCAAACTCTGGTAAATCCATCTGTCAGATCATGCGATATTGGTATTAAGAAAAGGTAAAGGTAGATATTTGCTGAGAGGGTCGAATGGTTTTACCCGACTTTGAAGTTAAGCGACACAATTAATGGTATCATCATTGAAGCCATACTAATTCCCCACCTTTTGTTCTATGACACATAATTTAGATTTATTTACTTTTTGTTTCATCACCTAAACGGCGAAAAGTGGAATTTTTTGCGTTTAGTTGGTAAACGCAAAAGTAAGTACATAATTGAACGAGCGAGCGAGTCTCCATTTCAGCTGGCTGTCTATCTGTCCATTTGTTCTCTTCTACTGGTCGCATTTATCAACCAAGTCTCGTGTATTTATGTAAGCATGATCGATAATTACATTAAAAATTGTCAGATTCAGATTCAGCTTATGGAATTTTTCTAAATTTTCTATATGAAAATCCATAGGAGCAGCGTTTAGCAGTGTTCTTATGGAATACCATAGACAACGTTATAATGTATACTTTTTTAATATAGCTGTCAGTCATCTGATTGACAGATAGAAGTGCTCGAGTAGAAAAAGGTTAATTAGAAAACGCAATCTGCCCAACGAGAGCGTCACTGGGCGCTCTGCTATAGAACCTTGAATTTTACGGAGTCCCGCGTAAGTTCCTATTTCATCTGCGGCTGTGGCCTGTGGCTTGCCGATGACGGCTTCAGAAGGTTACCCTGGCCCGATGAAGGCGACTGTTGATAATTTTCCTGGTTTAGGGTAGACCGTGGAAGTCGAAGTCGGTGTAGAGTTGCTGGACCCGGTTGTAGACCTCGTCGCACGATGTGAGCATTTGGGGTAGGATGAGTAAGGCGGCTTCGATGCTATCTTCTGGACCGAAGATCTGGGACGAGAAGAAAAGAGCATGCGATTCAGATTTATTTCAGGAAAAAGATTACAATTTACATACATTTATGAATTTTAATTAATAATATATTTAAAAAATGTATGTAAAGGCGAAAGACGACATAGTAGGTGGCGCTAAAATCTATGCAGTTATATAAGTGTTTAAGTACTTTCGGGATAAAAGTCCTTTTCCTAGATATAACGGATACCACTTATGTATTTTTAGTCACTACGCGCGACATGTTTCAGAAATCTTAGGATTCCATTATCAAACGTAGAGTACAGTTTTAATTCGTGCACATTTAAATATTAATTTGTCTCACGATAGATTAAAGCTCTGCCGATTTCTTCTCTATTGAATGATTTCCCAGAAATAAAAGTGGAAATATTCATGACCTCGGCGGGACTCGAACCCGCGACTCTGGGATCCAGCTCATCGCTCCAATTGAGCTACTGAGACCACACGCGTAACCCCGAACCTCCCCAACATATCCTTCGCATGCGCCTTACTTATACCTCTTTTTTTTAGTATTAGAGCAATGACGGTCGAATTTGCTTACGTTTCTTCAACTATATCAGTAACCTCTAGAAAATATTTCCATTATTAACGATCCGATGAAGAGAATAAGAGGCAGATATGCTAGTTTTTAAATCGTTTTCCTGAAAATCACACGTCGACAATCGCACGATTTACTCTAATCCTAAAAAAACGAACTATAGAAGAGCGATGGGCTGGTATCCCAGAGACCGCGGGATCGAGACCCGCCCGAGGTCTTGAATTTATCCACTTTTCCTTTTTTCTGAGATTTTTGGTATCATCAGCAGATGTGTCTGCTTAAAAATAATACTCTTGAGGAATCTTTACATGTGGTGATATTGTCGATTTTCTTGTTTTCTTAACCTTTTCGCCAGGCGATCGCGATTTTTTTTTTTAGACTATTGTTAGTTCTTTTTCCTAAGCACTATCACTGCTTTATATTAACTTCCACCTGTATTATAGGTATTCTTTGTATTCTTGTGGACATCTTTTATTGGCTTGTTGTTTAGCATGTTATTAAATTATCCATTTTTATTGTATTGCTGTTGATGTTCTAAATAAATAAAATAAAATAAAATAAATAAAATAAGCGAAATTGAGCTCTACGGAATTCCGCGTAACTCCCTATTGCATTGGCAAAGATGTCGACTATGGACTATGTCGGTCAAAAGGTTAAGTAACTCGAGCAAACTACCAATTCCTTCAAGTTAGTTTTCTTTAAATAAATAGTTTATTCGTCAGGCTTTAATACCTTTCGCACGTCAATCTTTATTTGATATTAACTCCACTGTCCACTATCTCCGATAACCAGGAGCACTTAGTATTTAATTCACTGCCATATCTCTTATCAGGCAGTATTAAGTTTTATCAGTATGAGAGATCTACAGACTATCAATATAGCAGTATATATTACATATATACATTACGATGTTGTATTATGAAAGAAACAAGATGGTAAAATTATCGTTTATAGTTAGGAAAGTTTTTATTTTCGAACGTCGAAGCCGAGCGAGTGAGGTCTCCCAGTCTACTTGCACACTGTCGCTTGTATGTATGTATGTATTTATGTTCGACGATAACTCGAGTATCGTTGATCGATTCGTCGTGAAATTTGGCAGGTGGTTAGATGAGATAAATATAATTCTCAAGTTTGAATATGAGACGAATCAGTCAAGGGGTGGCCGAGATATAGGACTTGCGAGTTCACGATCTGGGCGAACCACTAGTTAATGAGCAGGTATAGTTATATAAAATACTTAGTGTTGATATTAAAGTATTGCAGTCTTAGACCGCTTAACCTTTTAAGCGCCATAGTCCGATATATAAGACAAACGTTTTCCAGCTCATTTCGCCGAAGTCTGATAAATAAGACAAATCTTCGTGTAATTTCGTGTGACGCGGCGACACGAGCACGCTCAATGAAAAATTCTAAGCGGTTAAAGGGTATGTTTATGTGTATATGTATTTGTGTAAGTTTATGAATATAGTTTTTTTTTTTGTAGTAGTAAGTAAATCAAGTCCGTTCAACACGAAAATCCCTGCACCCACTTAATCTTTCTGGTTTAGCCCATTGGTTGACTGGTAGAGAATGCCTTAAGGCATTAAGTCCGCCATTTGTGCCATTTGTATTGTGCAATAAAGTTTTAAATAAATAAATAAAATAAAATAACTGTCTGTCATTTTCGATACAAAAAAAGTCTGCACTTTTTTGTGGGGGAGGTGCCCTCAAATATGTGGCTATTCGTACATAACGTACAAATATCTATGTGAGATAAACGTCAGTAGACACAATGAACATGATAATTGCTCATATGCTTTCGGCAGAGGGGAACACCCGTCAATGGCTAGTCAGTTTGGTTAAATGGTCTAAGATTGGAGCAGGCCCTAGCTAGGGGGGACATTATGGGGCAATGCCCTACCTTAAAATACAAATTGCCCTACCCTAAGAAATACCATCAACTCTGATGATATACCCCAAAGTGCTTACTTGCGCCAGTTGTGCCCTACATGTAATGGCCCTGGATTGGAGTCATCAAAATAAAAACTATTCATTTGAGGGGTCTATTTAGTTGCTACCGAATGTACAGTCAACCAATTGGAACCCTAGGCCACTCTAGAACCATGTAAAATGACAAGCAGTAAGAGATTTCTTACAATTTGATTTATAGCTTCACTATGACAGTTCTACAGTGGCCTAGGGTTCCAATTGTTTGACTGTACAACACATTTTGGGCCCATCATCATATTAATATAAGTAACTAAAAAAAACATGTAAAGTATAAGGTAACAGGATATCAGGGGAGTACCCCTGTTCATAGAACTTAGGACACATCTATTTAATGATGTCTTTCATATAATTTAAACTATCGTGAGTCATACTGACATTAAATTGCAACGATTAAACTCACGTATTTACTTATATTCACGCCTATTGTGATCATTCATAAATTACGTAAGTTTGAACTGTTGCAATTTAATGTAATTATGTCTCTATCTAACATCCAGGAATGTGAATACGACGGACAGGGACAAACGATTATCAACGGCAATTTTAATGTATGTAGACTCTAGCCTATCTATCTAATAGTGGCATTACCTTAACGTGAGAAAATAGCTTCATGAGTTTCGAATAAAACTAGTGATTCGAACGTGAACTAGCGACTCTATACATTTGCAACTCCTCGGCTGATTTGGCTCATACTCAAACGTAACAATTGTATTTTCCCCTCACTAGCTCGGAAAGCGCGGATTTATCCTTTAAAACTAGCGTGGAAAAACAATCTGCTTTGACTTTAGTGCAAAGTTAGGTTCAATGACTATTCCTAAGCCTGCGGTATTAATCTATGCCTTCAAACGCGTCCAAGGTTGACCGGATTCTTTGATAAAATGGCTTATCGTATACATTGCAAGTGAACGTATAAAATTACCCGTATGTGGTTACAATAAGGTTTATAATTACCATCGGTGTCTTCATTAGGTACGCTAAGTACGAGCTTGGTCACGGTTTTATTTTCCGCATTCAAATTCAAATAGATGCATTTTATTAATTGGACGAGCGAGTGAATACGATAACTTAAGTATCGTTGATCGGATGGGTAGGTTAGTTATATAGGTAATACACCGTGCTTTTTTTAATTGCTTTTACTTTAAGGGCGCATTCTTTAGCTTAAATTAAGTTAATTTCTCAAAGACACTGATGTTCTTATTAGCCCCATTTAGAGGTTCGAGTAGAAGTAAAGCAAAGTTCACGAGCGCCCGCCAGACGGGTTCCTGACACTGAATATGTTAATCAGGCCAGTTCGGAAGGACAGCGCATGCATCACCAATGTGGCGGTCTTCCGTATGGAATTACCACGTGTGGATCTCAATACTCTCACTAGCATATAATGAACAATGAATGTGTTGAATGTATAAGATTACCTTCTGAAGCAAGTTTGCCCGATCAGTCAGAGCATGGAAGAGGAAAAGTGTAACTGATGTGTCACTGTGTGAGTGATGTTGTAAATGTTCTTAATGTGTCAAATGTGTAAGATTACCTTCTTTAGCAAATCGGCTCGGTAGGGCAGCGCATGCATCGCTAATGTGGCGGCGTTCCGAATGTACCACGGGTGGAACCCAGCCAGTGTTGCGTTATACGCGTTTTGGCATTCTGTACACGTGTTGGCTGTGTTGTCTGTCTCACCCAGTCTTTTTAGGAACTGTCTTATAAAGTCTGAAACGAAGTCGAGCCAATTAAAAACCTAATAGTTACCTTAGTTATTTCTAAACGCCCCTTGCACCAACCGGGGTTATCGAACTAACCCGGAGTTAAGCGTTCTTTAAGTATGGGATTTGAAAGATGGCGCAATTGGAGCTAAAAATATTAAGGAAACTATTTTGGATCAGAATATGTATCAATACTTCTTAATATTATTTATTTTTCGTTGCGTCGTGCGATAAAACGGCGGAAATTCAAAGCACTTGAAACACTTATCAAGAGTGATGTCAAAGTGCACGTCTATCGCCACTTGTGTCACAGAATAAGTAACAGTAGTAGTGAGTCTTTCTCCGGGACCACGGTGGCAATGTCACCCTTGAAACGTCAGAGGTTTGTTTTCAAAGTTCTACACGATTTAGCCCCGTTTTAGTAAATTTATAATAAGTAATGTTACGAAAGTACAGAAGGTTCTCTCTCCTACATTTGACATTAAGCTGGTCAAGCATGCAAATATCAGAATTCATAGACATTAGGGTTGTCAACGTGCTGCCACGTGCTGCGTGGTACAGATTGCTATTATTGCTTTTATAAAATTGGAAAAATGTTGAAATATTATTAGAATACATTTTTATGAATGATGTTATATTTTATATTATTGCCTAAATTAGTATACGTTATTTGTATATCTGAACGCACCCTGACAGTTTAGGGCCTATTACAAATCGCGGAGTGACAGGGGGGTTCCCTGGGTCTATATTACGAAAATCGAACGATTGCGGATTTGTATCTCCATCTCTGTCACACTTGCATATTGGAGTGACAAAGAGGTTTTCCCGTCAATGCCAATTTTTGGTGTCCGTAGTAGGCATGCTTGGTCGGCTGTGTGGCGCGCGGCGCGGTTACTTGTTTGTTGCCATAGACTTTGACGTCACGCCAAAACGGTCATAAGGCGTTTTAAACACATGAGACTGTTAGCATTTTTTGAATGAGAATATAATACATTTTTTGAGGTTACGTTAATGATAGATGCTATCATAAATTAAAATAGTATAATAACAATTAGTGCATATTGCCTATTACCGCAAAATGGAACGGTTGAGTTGTATTTTTATCCCTATCGGCCTCTCTCCTGATTATTCGAGCAAAAGAGATGCAGCTAGGTAATTTTGAAGTATCGATTTGGGCGGTAGGCCTATATTGTATAGAATTATTATTCAATTTTGTTTTAGGAATAACTAAAAATGGCAGGGCCATGTTGAGGGGCACAACAGTTATAAATGAGTTTGGAGTGCGTCTTCTATGCATACTTATTAATCTATGCCACAACTTGTTAACCCATTTGATAATTGTGGCGTTTTTAGGCTAAAGATACCACATTGTCGGTTGTTGATAAGGTTGTTTTCTAAGTGATTATTTATGACAGTAGACCCATATCGATAACCGACAATGTGGTACCTTTAGCCTGAAAACGCCACACTTAAACAACATACGGTAAAATAATATGACAGTTTACAAAAAAGGATTCAATACACAAACATTTGAACCCACGGACCTAGATATATCCGGATTGAGCAATGCGACTACAAAAGTGTGTCCACATGAGATAGTACTACTTGACCGTTGTATCTCTTTCTAATTAGGGTGACCATAAGTATGTGGGATATTCGATTGGGAGCGGTTACACGAATGATCTGGATCGACGATAAAGATGATGTTTGACGTTATTGACGTATCGTATCGTTATCGTTTCCATCCAATGTCGTCGTCTTTATCGTCTTTCTAGATCCTCATACAGAATCATATTGGGAGTGGTTAGACGGACGATGATGTATTTGGGACCACGTACTCGTTAGGTAAATGACATCTCTTTCAATTTATATAGTAGTGTGCCTACTTAAAAATATGAATCAAAACATTTATTATAAATAATAAATGATTTAATTCATGCTTTACAATTGTACAATATGGTGGCGCCATCTCTCGCTTCTAGTTGAAAATAATCTGTAAAGATTATCTAGAAGGCAGCACTGGGCGTAAGTCTGAGCTGTAGGATGGGCGGAATGCACCTTAAACGTTTAAAATAAGAAAGGTTGCATATACTTAGGAAATTTCGGACTCTGGTTGCTGTGATCGGGTAGCCCAGTGGTTAGGGTGTCTGCCGTGAAAGCAGGAGGTCTCTGGTTCGATCCCAGCCCTGCTCACCGGGGACCTTGGTCACTTTTTCTGTAGTATATGACATCTCTTTCAATTTATCTCTTACAATTATTTACAAATTACTTAAAAGATAACAAAATCCTTATTTGTGTATAGTACTAAAATAAAAGAAGACATTTATTTTTAGTAGTAAACTGATATAAATACTCCCACAATAGTATCTTTTGACATTGGCAACATGGGTGAGTGAGACAAAGCACCAGAAGGAAGTGGTCTGATGTGGACCGTTTTCTCTCGTTCATTTAGTAAGGCAAAAAACGGGAAAGTATGGTCCCCTGTAAAGGTTCCCGTTTGAACCTTCTGTCAATAACAAAAGTCATTAATTCCAATGGAAGCCGTTGTGAGCAGGAATCCTCTACGGTTTTACACTAAAGTACTTATGTCCAATTGTATACATTGTACACTCTGCATCCTAAAAGCTCTATTATGACAAACATTTATCACAATCAAAAACTTGTATTCATAGTACTATTGTCATGTCTACTGTGTAATGTAATGTGTATGTTCAATAACCATGAATATTATAATTGACATGCACAAATATGCAACAACCAGGTTTTTTTTTTGTGTATACTAATAAGTATTTGTATATACTAATCTGATAGTATAGAAAGAATAATTCAATATTAATAAATGATTGCTATAAACAACAATAACTATGTGATAATCAACACTATTCAAAAATAAACCTTACTCCATAGACATAAGATTTCACTTTTTTACCAACCCAGGAACAGATAATATCATTTTACGACCAAAATGACGTGAGTTATTATCTAAGATAATTAGTCTAATTCAACAAATGCCACCAGTGTTAACTGCAAATCAATAATTTCAGAAACCTCTTGTATCGCTGAAAAAGTACGATGCAAACTTGATCATAATACGATTTCCTTAAAGTCTATATTAGCGTGACAAACTGAACCTGAAATGAGTTTACGAAAAATTATTATACACAGAAAGAATACTGACCTAAGCCTCTGTGGAGCCTGAGCATTGTTCTAGACCCAGAGACGAAATTTTTTTTCTCGTGTAACTTTGCTTCCTTCTCGTACTTCATCATTTTCTTGAATGATTCGTAGTTGGCTGCGTCCGGACCAGATTTTAGCTCCTCCATCACCTTAATTTTGCTTATTACGTCGCTACTCACGAATGAGAACACCGACCCGATGAGATTTAAAAACCTATACAATTATTCTTATTAATATTTTATAGATAAACGAGCTAGAACGTTTCATAATAATGAAACTCGCTTACTTGGTTAGTTCATTGTATCCATCAATATACGCGTCTATGACTACATCGTCGTCTTCTTTTAGGCTTCGCTGAAAACTTTGGCGTACATATTCTAAATCCAAAGAGCCCTCGTTCGGCATTTCTTTTAAAATTTTATAAAAAAACCAAAATGTTTATACTTGAGACGAGCCAGCTGGCTGCCTGTTTCCTTTCAACTTTGACTCGACTGACTTGAATGGTGAATGACAGCAGTTGTCAAAGTGTGTGTTGTCATCATTTAAAATTACAGACACCGATTCCGATTCCGATTCCGATTTTATTAATTACTTCGATATCAAAATTCAATCGAGTGCGATACAATTATTATGGCCGCCCCACACAATGGGCTGTGATGGGCGATGATAAGCGACTCAGTTATGAGTTAAGAGGCGTTACGCAATACTGTCATTCCGTTCTGCTGTAGGTATAGCTGCGTCCCGTAACTCCCGTATAATTAATGGCCCATGATGGCCCATTATGTGGAATGGCATATTGGTTATAGTCTGATAAGCCAAGGCTACAGTAGATTTTCAAAAATTATATGCGTCCCTTATTTTAGTATGAAAAAAATAGAGAGGCATATCAATTAAATAAAAATCTACTGCAGCCTTGGCTTGTCAGACTATACATGAAACATCTACGGGTGTCTTATTTTGTAATATTATAAAATTCGTACTCTGAATCCGGACGTCTGTGGCGACCCTAAATCAGTTGTTGTTGTCAATCGATGTTGATGAAAGAACAACTTGTTTGTTTGCATTTTTTTCTACCAGTCTGTGGTTTCCCCGCTGCACGTCACGTCATTCCCGGAATTTCCGTTCCAAATGTATGTGTGAACTTTCATGTATTTTGCGGTGATGATAAAAATATACCAGTGCATTTAAAACCAGACTTAAAGAAAGTGTTTGTTATTAGTTGCAGTTCGGATTTTTTCTCGAAAAACCCCTGGTGAGTGTGCAAAAAAACATCAAAACTTAAAAACTAATGTCAAGTGGGTAAGCGTTTCGCAATTTATTTTTAGGCTTATAAAAATATTCATGCACTAGAATTTTAATAATAACCTCATAACTCTTTCGTTGGTGAGTAAGGTGTAAAATAATACTACTCCCTTCTCTAGTCCATTTGATACACCGGTCTGTGTAAAAATATGTCGCAATTCAGTTAAGTTTTTGCCGAACGAAATTGAGCCATTATATATTATCGTACCATCAATCACTATCTACGGCATTGCACTTACGTGCGTTGTACACTAATTGTGGCTTATATATTTGCAGATAAATGTGTAAAAATGGCCTTGAATCCTGAGACAATTGAAGAAGACTCGTTTATAATCCTGGGTACTTCCCCAGGCACTAGTTTGGACATCAAATGTAATGGGAATGGCGTAGTGAGCGATGGACCGTTGAACAAGTCACAGATCGAGGATGCCATGAAAGACCTGTCTGCTGAAGGAGGCATGGCTTTTAAGGCCACATTCAAACTTGGTGATTGTGTAAGTAATTATTACCTTTTTGAAATTTTACCAGCTCAATGTTTTATGAACATGAGTTGGGTCTAAAGTGTGTTAAACAGATAAGATAAATAAGTGAATTGTTAGAAATCTTGGTATGTGACTTGTCTGTTTACATACACTATTTCTTTCAATTCATACTTTGTACATAATTTCCGAAAATTAGTATGACCTGGAGATTGAACCCATGATCTTTGGATTTGAAGCCACCTATCTTACAACTCATCATACTATCAATGCTTTGTTAAACTTATTTTGAGTACCCAAATAATGTTATCCACTGTTGAAGCATATTCTCTTAGTATGTTTACTTATTACATGCAGTATCTATGTTTACATAACACCAATGTCTGTTTACGTATTTTTTGATTGCTTCAATGCTGTTAGCACCAAACTTACACATGACATAATATTGACATTTAAGTAATTGGTGTGAATGTCAGTTGGTATAAGTCATGTGACTAATTCTATCTCTAATATTATAATATAAAACAAAAAAGTTATAAAACAATCACATTAAGTAGAGACTGATAACAAACAGCTTCCTATTAATGTTGACAATTGAAGGTTTTTGAAATTAAACTTTATATATAGTGAAAAAGGAATGAGTCTTGTCAACTGCATTTTATACCTTTATATAAGCTTTTCTTGTTTGTCTCAACAATCTCGTAAAGAGCTTTAACTATTTAAACAAAACATGGTAAACATGATGACAACAACTGAGATATAATCTACCTAGCCCGCCTGTGTCCGGCCGGGCGTCCCTACACTACATCTACATCTACCTAGCACGGTTTTCTGAGAAAACATGGGATTTCGAATATGCATGACTTTTCTGACCAACGCTTGGTCACATTATTATAAACATAGAATGGGTCGGGTCTATCATGAATTTAATTTACCTTAATATACCAATGTTTCAACACAGTTGCAAGTGTCATGGGTATTGGCTTGACTGATGAATCAGCAAAGTGTCAAATGCAATTGTGGACATGCTTGCTTACCTGGTGAAAAGCCAATTACATATGTTGAAACATTATATTTTGTTGGGTAGACAGAAAAGTTAGGTCTACCCTTTTCCTAACACTTTGTCAGCCAAATTAATATTTATGTTGGTACATTAATAATATCTTAACTTAATAATAACTTAAGACCATTCAGTAAGTTTGTAATTTTAATATGTCAATTACTAGATAAATATTATGAGCCTTTTACTGACCAAGCAAGCAAGCAAATAAATAAATATTATAGGATAATCTTGTACAAATTACAGTATCCAATTGAGCTGAAAAAGGCTATAAATATGTTTACACTTCTTGGTCACTTCGGTTCTTATTACTGGGGGGAGAAGGTTCAAAATTAAATACAGGTGATTATATAATTATGAAGCTGACCACACTAGACGACGATACATATATAACAGATAGACACATATAAATACTTGAATATGTAGAAAACATACTCAAATGAATGCCCTGACCAGGATTTAAGCCCGGGACTGGTGCTCCCTAGACAGGGTTAAGACCAACTAGGCTAGGAGACTTGATCAACAATGTTTGTCGAACCTGCTGAATGACTACCGAAAATTTTGAAAGAGAATATGGATTAATCAACTATTTCTTGTCACTGGTTGTATAAGAAATCCATTAAGTTTAATTGTGGTAATAATTAGAGAACTGGTGGAAATGTTCTTTCTAAACCTGTTTGGGTTGGTATAATACTTGTGTAGCATTTTAGTGTACTGCTACACCATACTAATTATAAAGTTTGATTTACTCATTAAAAGCTAATTACAATCTACAATCACATGTTTCACAGGTATTTTACATATCACGTTGATATCATTAATTATCAAGTCATAATATGAAGTGTTTCTTAAAATCTGATCAGATAAGATTATCACTCATCAATATCTTGTCTATTCTGATTTTATCGATTTAGTGAAAATTGATTTTTTTTTTTAAACTTTGTAGGTACTTAATTTGTAGCATGAAGCATGACCTACATCATTTTTAATGTAGGTCATGCAATTACTTCATCAATTAAAGATTTTAAATGATATCTCTTTTCTGATGATGGTATCCGTGAGGACTGAAGAGAATACTCCTCGATTTTGAAAGTCTCCATGTACCTATTTGCTTTGAAAACCACCAATTGATCGAGTCGGTTTTTTCGTTAAATAAAATATTTTATTTTTATAGTATAAATAGTATGTGGACCTAAGAAAATAAGTAGAACTTTACCAGATCATTGATGATTTTCAATGTCGAATACCTAAGTAGCTGTTATTGTATTTACTTTTTGTCATGCTAATATATAACACTATGATAATGTAATGATGCTGAAATGTTTATGTATCTTTCTTGCTGAATAAATATCACAAGGGACCATGTGCTAAAAAACTATTAAATGCTGAATTTGAAATATTAATCAAATTATTGAATTTCATATTTTGTAAACCCATTCGCGGCTAAGCTAAGATGAGCGTACACAATACGCCGGGCCACCACACCCTTTTTTGCTAATTACGTATGACTCAGCGTATGGGTCATGAGCCTGTCGAGCACGCTAAATAGACAGCCGCTTACAAAGCGGGCTAGCCGGATGATGTAATTTAACTATGTAGTATTTTCTTTTTGTGTTTTTTTTCGTGTTGCGACGACGATAGCTTTTAAATGTTTATGTACTTTTTTAAACTATGTTCTCATGTCAGTGATGTTTTGTCTTTATGAGAATAAATTTCTTTAAACCTAAACCTATGTTAAGCAACATTTCTACTAACCAAACCGACACGAGTTGTAAAGAAGCCCACATTTAAATCTAATCTTAAAATCTTGCTGGTTACATTTGACCGCAAGTAAAGTGGGGTGAAGATTGTTGAAAAGGGGCGCAATGGAAATAACTAAACTTGATATATTGCTTGTTCCAGCCATCACCAGCCTCCCTAATGGTGGCCAGCACCATAGTCTCCGAAGACAAAAGCACAGAAGAACTGCAGAAGCGCTTTGGAGAGATTCTGGACGAGAATGTGTTACTCAAAGAAACGTTAAAGCATAACAACGAGTCCATGAAAGACCAGTTCTTGCTGATAGCATCCTGTCAGGAGGACATGATGAAGACTCACTCGCTGCATAAGGAGAAGTTTGATGAGACCAGGGACCTGGTGGAGAAGGTTGGTTATATTTTTACTCAGCTACTATACAATTTAATTGTACACATAGGGTAAGCGGTAGTAATCTTGGCCCCCCCACAATCATTGGCCCCCTGAACTTAAAATCGATTTATTGAGATACACGTTTGAGTAGAATGTAGAAAAAAATATTTATATTTTTCTTTGTTGTCAACAGTATATAGTGTAATTGATAGTTTTCCAGCATTATAGCTGGAACACACGTAAAATAAAACATTTTGCAACGATCGAAGCTAAAAGTGTGTTTTATTAATATATTAAACTATTATACCCTTTTTATTGATATTCAAAATGTAATATTTGTGTTGTTTTATATTAGTTATAGTTTCTATTCACTATCGTCAATAAAAATAAACAAATCTAGTGACTGTATCTATAAAAGGAGCGCCGTGATAGAGTGTACCTACAGAGGAGGTACACTCTATCACGGTGCATTCTAGAAAACTACTGAAAAAAAACCGTTACCTTCCTTTTTATTTTTATATTTTTATTATTCTTTTTCATCTGCAATCGGCTTTTTAGCCATAATCAGATTGTTTGGTTTAGTTCTTTTTCTTGTTAAGAAAACAATTAAAAAAATTAAATTATCAAAAAATGATTTGTCTACAACAAAAAATAAAAACGCCCAAGAGCGTGCCGACTTTCAATTCGAAGGTTACGGGTTCATATCCGGACTTGTATCAATGAGTTTTTCGGACCTCATGTACGAAGTATCATTTGATATTGACCAATCGCTTTTCGGTGAAGCAAATTTAAACATCGTGAGGAAACCGGACTAATACCAATAAGGCCTAGTTTATCCTCTGGGTTGGAAGGTCAGATGGCAGTCGCTTTCGTAAAAACTAGCGCCTACGCCAAATCTTGGGTTTAGTTGCCAAAGCGGACTCTAGGCTCCCTGAGCGGGGAAAATGCAAAGAAGACGAACCAATTTCAAGGCAATTACATTGATAACGTTAGTAACTTAACTCTTGGACTAGCACCCTGTATTTAAGAAAGAAAAGAAAGAAAGAAAAACGCTTATTCGGGACGCTTCAGTGTACAAAAATATAGCACTTTTAGACAATAGGGTTAGAAGTTAGCGTACTTTTCAAGAGCAAGTAGTAAAAAATGTTTTTGTTTCCACAGCTCCGTCAAGAAAACAAGAAGCTCAAGCAGGAGATAGTCCAATTGAAAGAGGCCCCTAAAGTGAACACGGAAACCGGGGAGACGGACAAGGTGAAATCGGGCCCCCCGTCGGCTGTGGAGTTCGTCACGTGCCCGGACGACGACACTATCAATAAGCTGACGGCGCAGCTGGAGTTGGTCGAGAAGCAACGACGACAGGTAACTATAATATATAGATATACGGTTCATCCGTTTAGGAAATTTCGAAAAGAAAAGTAAATAAAGTTCCCGCCCGCGACTCGTTAAAAACAGGGTGGAAACTAGAATTTATTATAACCTATGTGTTGCTGTACAGGTGATAGTAGACAACGAGAAGCTGACCTGGCAGAAGGAGTCCTTGGAGCACATTGTGGACGCTACTTCCAAAGAACGAGACGACCTTAAAGAAAAACTCAAAGACGTCGAGGTAATTTGATTTTTGACTTTTTTTTACTCAACGTACACTCTAACATATGTACTTAGCACAAAAAAACACCGTTTTAATTGTTTAACCACACGAAGACGATGCGGTCCGTAAATCTCAAATTTAGACCTAGGACAGTAATGTATTTTTTGAATTTGAAAAAGTCGTTTAAATTAACCAATTTTTAACTGTGGTGAGCAAAACATGTGTGCTGAAAAACATGTGTGTGAGCCAAGAATTACGCATCCGTGTTAATTAAGCATTCGTCTTAGACTTCGGGCTTCAATTTACAATCGTTCGTTAATTTTGATTTACCACCTTGAATACTCAATGTACTATTACATAGTATCAATGTTGCATGTAAATTTAATCTCATGACATGGTAATAGAGTGTATTTTACTCTGAACTTGAACTCATTTTCAGCTTCAACTTTCCGGTAAAGACAGCGACTATGCCGCCGAGATGCACATGCTAAAGTGCACCATACAAGACCTGCAGGGCCGTCTACAGTCTTCCAGCAGCATTGTAAGTGAATTTAAACCCGACCCGTTACCTACGCCGGTCTCGGGCAGTGATGCCCGATGATGATGATGGGTACTTCCCGAAGACCTAGAATCACGAAATTCGGCAAAAACCAAGAGCTGGTAGCACAACTACAGGAAAAAATCCGAAAGACTTATAATTGCCACACACTGAGAGTTCCGTGCCACCAGTATTTTGAAGTACCTACTCGGTCATAAATAGGGGATCATCTTTTGTGCGGAACCCTAGATGGGCGAGCTCGACCATTTAGGGTTCCAAATGAATTAAGAAGCTATTTTGTAACAGCCGTTGTATTTTGCAATGCTATCATGTTATATTATAACTATTAGTGTAATTACCACTATTAAAAATACAATCGAATTGGAATCAACATGTGTAAGGAATAGAGTTCAATTTGGGCTAATTTAAAAACATCAACTTTCAGACCAGCCAGTCTTCGGAGGAGATCAAGAGACGCGACGCTTTGATTCTGCAGCTGGAAACCAAATTGTCTGCTCTGCAAGGAGAGTACAAGTCATCTCAACTGAAGGTGCTCGAACTGGAGAATGTTAAGGTATGTATTCCATACAGTGAGGTAGCTTCATACACGGCCAGCGGCTCGGCTCGGTGCTCGTGCTGAGGCTCGGGGTTGTCAAAAACTATGCGAAAGATATTACATTCTGATTGGCAAACTAATTTCCATTTTCCACCCCTTAAAATAGACCGCCGAATTTTCATAGAAATTCGGCGGCACTCTCCCCCCCCCCCCCCCGGCCTCCTTCCCCGCGCGCCCCCCATCGATGACCCAGAAATCGGCGGAGTTAACCCACTGTATACTACATCCTTACGCTGTGCTAATATATATCTTAATAGATATTTATCTTCCATCCGCAGCAGAAGCAAAGTAACCGATATAGCTCTCCGAATCGCTAAAATTAAGTGGCAGTGGGTGGGGCACGTAGAACCGATGGCCGTTACGGCGGCAAGGTTCTCGAGTGGCGTACGCGTACGGGAAGGCGCAGCGTGGGTAGCCCCAAAAAGGTGGACTGATGACCTGGGGTCAATTGCATAATCATTTGTAACTTGTAATATTAGCGGAACTCTCTTTCTAATAAGAGGGATTGAAAAGAGACTTCCGCTAATATTACAAGCTACAAGTCATTATGCAATAGGCCTCTGGTGAAGGTCGCAGGAGTCCGCTGGATGCGGGTGGCGCAGGACCGGTCATTGTGGAAATCTTTGGGGGCGGCCTATGTCCAGCAGTGGACGTCTTTCGGCTGAAATGATGATGATGATGATCCCTCGTGTGCCTTTCGAGCGATGGTATCTCAGAGTCCCGGGTTCGTGTTCCGTCCGAGTTCATGTATTTTCCCACTTTTCCTTTTTTTCTGAAAAACTCATATTAACTTAAAACTTACAGATGGAGTTTTCGAAACACAAATCCGGTACGGCAGAGGTGGTGAAAATATACAAGGATCAAATTCAAGATCTTCACAACAGGCTGAAGGCGGCACAAATTACGGTAAGCAATAAGTCGTAGTTAAAACATATAGTTTTAGTTTTATGTTCGAGAAAAACACGGGCCTGAGTATAAAAGGATAGTTCTGTTCTAAATGTGTGTTCATATGAAATATTTTACTCATTTACACTTTACTCATTTTGTATAATAAAAGATTGTTATAATATTCATCCATGTTTATGCACATCTGTTTAAGTTTACATTGGTAAAGAATCGGAAGATCAGCGCTGGAAGTCGCCAGCATTATGCTGAGATGAGTCCATTTCGTGGCACTTCTTTAATCTTGGCAATTTTTCTGTTAATTGTAATTGTACTAGGGAATGCAAAACCGGTTATGATTTGTATGTAATAACCGGTTATAACCGGTTACGCCCATACAAAAATAACCGGTTTTGCATTCGCTAAATTGTACTGTATATTTTGTGTGTCCACGAATAAATTATTTCTATATCTATTTCTAAAGCACGAAACAAATCTTTTATTATTTGTAAAAATGTTTTTTTCCAGTCCCCTGATCACCGGGGGCCGTGGTCACTTTTTCTGTAGTATATGACATCTCTTTCAATTTTTTTTTTTTTTTTTTACTTAGTTGTTCCAGCCAGTCCGTCTCTCTATCAGTCCAGATTCAGAAAGCCCCGGCGAGTTCTCCGGATACCTGGCCAATGTCAAGCTATATGATAGGACTTTGAAGCATTTAGCAGAACTGCTCAATGGTTTGGTTCATGGGTAAGTGTCATTTTATTTATCTTAACACATAAAACAGTAAAATCATCCAAACTGTTCCTAGTTTTTAATAAAAATAATATTTAAGGCAACATCCAATTCTCATCCCTATTGTACAAGTAATTTGCATCTTTATTTGGAGTCTGTAGCCGCATTGAAGGGGTTTAAAGGGTCGGCAACGCGCATGTAACACCCCTGGAGTTGCAGGCGTCCATAGGCTACGGTGACCGCTTACCATCAGACGGGCCGTATGCTTGTTTGTCACCGTCGTAATATTAAAAAAAAAACTTCCGACGTAACGATTTCCTCTTGGTTCATCCACTTCACAGCTTAGGTACTAAGACAACGAAACTTGTAGGGGCTAGTTTAAAACGTGGTAATGACACGTTAATCACTCGAAACGGATTGGCCCGCACTACCTAGCCCGCACTATAAGTCCCATCTATCCTAGCCACGCATTTTACGGTAGAAATACATTAATATCATGTTAACCCTAACATAATAATATGGTACATATCTCGTCGCCTAGCATCAATAGTAAGGTAGCACCAATGATGAACGCTTTAACCCTTAAACGCATGAATTCAACGGCCTCCTAGCCTAGTTGGTAGTGACCCTGCCTACGAAGCAGGAGGTCCCGGGTTCGCATCCTGGTCAGGGCATTTATTTGTGTGTTTATCACGAATGTTTGTTCCTGAGTTATGGATGTTTTCTATGTATTTAAGTATTTATATGTATCTGTCTATTATATATATCGTCGCCTAGTACCCACAACACAAGCCTTATTGAGCTTACCGTGGGACTAGGTCGATTTGTGTAAGATGTCCCATAATATTTATTTATTTATTTAATTAACAGTATTGATCATAATAGTAGTTTATGCAACAGTGATATAATAAGGGTTCTTAAAACTTGAGGGTCGCCGTTACAAAACGAGGCGAAGCAGAGTTTTGTAATAATAGACCCGAGAGTTTAAGAACCAATTATGAGCTGTTGCATACCCTAGTTTTTCTACGACAGCTAATATAGTGGAGCCTACCGGGCGTTTAAATAATAAGTCCGTTGTAGACGTACACTATTTAATTTACAATTACACAGCGATAAGCATAAGAAAGCACAGGCACAAGAAGAAGGCAGAGTTTATAGTTCGGAAGAAAGTCACACGAAAGAAAGCGAAATAACCTAAATTAGCGTTCAGGTTTTTAAGCACTGCACTCGCGTATGTAGCGGATCACTAGGCAGGGATGCATGCATTCGCCGTCGCAGTCGAGAATGCACTGCCGGAGCGGCGCGAGCGCCGGCCGGCTGGACCGGTCGCGCGGCGATGTTATTCCCAACAGCCTCGCGCGCGCGGGATAACCGACTCCGGCGGGGTGGTTAATGCGTTTGCAGTTTCTTAGAGGCAGTGTGCATTGACCGCCACACTAAAATAGCGTAAAACGCAAAATCTAGAAACGTGGCAGAATAGGAAAGATGTTGTGCCCACTATATATAAGCCTTTATTTCCATTAATATACAAAGTTTTACATAACATTTACTTAGTTTTATTTTGTCTATTTAATGGGCAGTCCATAATTGGACGAAGGCCTCCCACTATAGAAATTAAAAAAAACAACAACAGTGCTCATATATTCTATGAAAATCCATAGGAGCAGTGTTCTTATGGAATGCCACAGACAACGTTATAATGTATACTTTTTAAATATCGCTGTCAGTCATCTTATTGACAGATAGAAGTGCTGGAGTAGAAAAAACATCTTAAGTGACAACCAAATTCATTTCAAATTAAGAACTTACGACGATATGATTGAGAACAATCAAGGGAACTTGATTGTCACTTCTTTAGTTTTTGTGTCATAAATGCATCATCATGCATTTAAGGGTTATAAGTTGACAGGCACCAGTGATGGACTTCGTTCTTAATTCAAACATTTAACGGTTGTCGATTGATTGATGCAAAATAAACGTGTGAACCGTATTTTCTTATAAAAAGAGTGGATGTACATTACTGTTCCCTTGTCAATTACTCGTGTCGCCACGCTACATCCTTTTTTATTCTGAGGCTAGGTCGAACAGTATATATAAAAAAATATTAGTAAAATAATAGTACATTGTGCATCTACGGAGGTAAGTAAAGGATTACTAACGAGAGTTTGTTAGAAGCCCGACGCAGCAGGCGAAGGGCTTTTAATGACTCGAGTTTGTAATCCTCTTACCGACCGTGATGCATACAATGTTTTTTATAAAATTGAATAATACACAGTAAAGTTGGTTTATAGCCGAGTTTGAAGATTTTAAATAAGCCTTAGCTGATGCAAAACCTCCTTAGTCTGAAGTGAAATGACGTACGATATTGTAAACGATATTGTACTAAAATCCATAACTCCCGAGGGGACTAAATCGGCTCTAACCGCTGTATACGCCTGCGCGTTGTAACACCATTACCGAGCAAGTGTGATCAAATAGTACATTACTGCAGAGGCCGTGAAGTAAGAGATTGCAGGACGAGTTTGTTGTAGACGGATTAAACAAGTCCTGCAATCTCTCTTCCGGCCGAGGCTTGTATAGTGCTTTTCTCAAACATTGTGAGGAAATATAAAAATTAAAATAACTACTAGGTAAATAGTTGATAAGGAAAAAAAATATTTATTTGCCACCTTTTTATTTTTTAAAGATGCCATTTGAATGAGCTATTTGAGCACCATGTTTAACCGCACATAAATATACATAGAAACATAGAATTTGTTTTTTTTATTTTTTAAAGATGCCATTTGAATGAGCTATTTGAGCACCATGTTTAACCGCACATAAATATACATAGAAACATAGAATTTGTTTTTTTTAATGTCGCAAGTATCTAGTGGTCGTTGGCTGTATGTAATTTTTCGTTTGTCAGTTTAGTGTTAGTACGCAAATTAAAAAGTTAGAGCAGCGGACAATAATGTTTCGTTCATACTTACGCCATACATTACTTCACGGCCGCCGGCCAAGAAGTAAATGGGGGGAGCCGTAAACAAGAAACTTCATGTCCTCATTTCGTGACAAAAATGCATACATTTACGATCATGTTTGACAAAATTATAGTACATTACTGCAGACGCCGGGAAAGAAGGGCTTAACGGGTGAGTATGTATATACACGAGCCGAGCGTTAGCGAGGCCGGGTAACCATACGAAGCCGTTCAAGCCCTTTTCACGGCAAGGCATGTATAGTGCTTTTCTCAAACATGCAATGAAATAAATAAAAAAAATCTCCAAAAATATGATAGTTTTATTTCTAGAAAAACTAAAAGTTGACTTGACGAATTAATATATATCTAACACAAATATTGCTATTTAGTTCTTGGTGATTCCAACATGAATTTAGTCTATAACGATAAAAGAAATGATCCATAATAATTATATTTCATGATGTATAAATATGTCGCAATGTAAAATGTACCAAACACGAACAGCACTTGTTATTCTGTGACAATGAAAATTATAACCTCTTTACAAATTTTTGTAATTCCTACTTATCCTTAGATAGACAGACACAGTTCTCACTCAAACAAGAAACCAATTTAGTCTAAACAGTTATCGTAATATTAACAAAACACGCATGCATTTTGGGTAGCTATATGCCTTCCGACATCTCGTTTGTCATTTGCGCCATCAATTAATTTAGAGCCCATCTAATTTTACTTTCGCATTTCGCACTTAATTCTGGTGGGGCTCAATGAATAGTCATTTCTGCTTCAAAACTCGACGACAACATTATTATAATAAATAATAATGAACAATAAAACCATTGAAATAGAATAAAAGAATCAAAGTTATTTAACTTAACCTCCAAAATTATTAAAAAACTACATAGGCGTTTTTTCACACGCGGTTTGAGTAGACGCTTTTACGTTTAAATTTATTTTAATATTTGGAATGTAGGTACCTACCTATATTTGTGTGAGTAAATTTGCAATAACGTGTTGTTACTTATGTTCATGTCGATGTCTATTTTATATAAATAAAACTTCAAAATATCATTACTTATTTTTATTGTTAATAGGCACTGTGGCAGAATGTTATCATGAAACAAAACGGCACGGTTTGAGTAGACACTTTTACCGCTAATGTTTAAATTTATAATGTGTTATTTGTTATGTTCATGTCCATATTGATTAAGTATCGACTTAATATATTCGAATATATAATTTATTGTTTTTTTTAATAGGCATACTGGCATAACTGGCAGAATGTCATCATCATGAAACTGTCGTAATGAAACTGTTATAATGGCTAAAAACCATGTTGCTGTGTCACACATTTATGTGGAATAAAATCAAAAAAAATTTACTTCCCGGCCTAGGCCTTCAATTTTGTATGAAATTTCATTACGTGTCTCTCCAATTGCCCCGCCTGAAACGTGGTACTTTGAAGCCTATTATAACGAACGTTATAACAACATTTCATAGCATGTTTGAGAAATAGTACATTACATACCAAGGCCGTTTAAGTGGGAAATGCCTCGGATTGCATGTAATTGTCGGCCGAGGCGAAGCCGAGGTCGACTAACATGTGATCCGAGGCTTTCCCATTTACCGGCCGAGGTTTGTATACTATTTTTCTGTCCGACGGAGCCGGCAGGCGGCAATTTAGTTTTGCGTAAAGTGGCGCTTACCGGCCGGAGGGCTGAAAAATAAATTCCATGTACATTTTCAGCGCTTCCGACAGCTTGGTGCAAACGTTAGGCGTAGTGGCGAGCCTCCACGACCTGAAGCTGGAGCGGACCAGCGCCGACCAGTTCCGCAGCGGGCTCGCCGGCCTCAAGCAACAACTCGAGAAACAGTACAGCAACGCACTCAACAACATGTCAGTACACGATTATAAGCTAACCTGGTCATTTACATTAGAATTACTATTTAAAACGAGATATTTACCATGTATATTCAGCACGGTATACAGGGTGGAAATAGATTTTGGGTCAGTGAGGGCAGCTACCAGATCCCGTGTTGCTAGGTGAAAATGGTCTTAGGAGATCTTCCTTCGATTTCAAATGAATGAAGATTGGCGTTTACAGATTTTGGGAAAAACATACAGGATGCGAGAAAATGGTCATTTTTGACAAACTTTTTTTTATGCCAATCGATTCCATTCCTGTCCAGGGTCAAAAACTTGTATGGGACCAAAAAAAAATTCCGACTAGAAAAGCCATAAATCGAGAAAAACTTTCCCCATCCAATTTGTATGAAAATGAAAACCGTTTTTTTACGTGTATTTTTTTTATGTCAATCGATTCCATTTCTATCCAGTCTCAATAGTTTCCTTGGGGTCAACTTTCGGTAATGTACAAAAAAGCCAGAAATTAAACAAAACTGTTTTCATACATTTACTATGTACCCCATGCGTGGGTTCTGTGTCAGTATGAGAGAATTGTCAAAGTTACGTTTGAAATGTTCCCGCAGGACCCACGTTCCACTAGCGCCCCTAGCGGAAAATCGACTCGCGTCGTCATTGAATTTGCGGTGGTTTTTTTACTTCATTGGCTTCTTGTATTTTTTGGTCAAATTACAATCTAACTACAAATATGTCATCTGTAGAATTGTAGCAACTTACGCAAGGTGCAATCGGTATATTTGTGTTATTTCGTAATTCAATAATAAAATAATTATTATTTGTAATTGCAGAGGCCAAGTACGAAGCACCATAACGATATTCGAAGGCATATTCAAAGATTTCAACGACTTACTGAAGAAATCGCTGACTATGCAAAATGTGAGTTATACATTTTATGTTACATATTTTACCATTCTTTTTCTTAAAATTCTCGAGACTATTATTACAAAACTCGACTACGTCTTGTTTAAGCGACCCTTGAATTTTAAGAACTCTTCAAGGATAAGATTTTAATGCTCCCGCTACCCAAAGATTGTCTGGAAGAGATCGCTTTTTAGCAATAAGACCGCCTCTGTTGTTTGCCTCTGTCTTTAATCAAATGGTTTCCTGTACTGAAGTGTGCAATACAATTATTATACCTATCTATCTATATCACTGTTACATAAACTCTATTTTTTTTTAATTTAACATGGTCATTTGCATTAAAATAAAACTAATATCTAAAACGGGATAATTACCATGTATGTTTGTTCAAATATCGGGTGCTCAATAAAACAAACATACATGGTAATTATCCCGTTTTAGATATTAGTTATAATACTATATAATTTAAACTTTCGTGAGCTATACTGATATTAAATTGCAACGGTTAACACTCACGTATTTTTATCACAATAGGCGTGACATGTTTCGTCTGCGTCGGGCAGTCATCGTCGGACAGACAGAATGGTGTTATCACCTTCAGACTCCCGCAACAACGGCGCCGGATTGCGCGAATCACCCCGCTCCCGCTTCGTCGCGCGCGAGCCGTTACCTACGCCGGACTCGGGCAGTGATGCCCTAGCCGCGAAGGTGATAACACCACTCTGTCTGTCCGACGATGTCTGCCCGACGCAGACGAAACATGTCACGCCTGTTGTGATAAAAATACGTGAGTGTTAACCGTTGCAATTTAATATTAGTATTATACTATTTCTGTAGTATAATGTCCTATTGCTACACGTTTTCAGAAGCCCACAGGCGGTCCCAACGTGGAGGCCCTTACGGCAGCCTTACTCGCTCGGGGACAGGAGGTGTCCGCCCTCACCCTGGAGCTGAATACTCTCCGTCAGCAGAGGGAGGAGGCAGACGTACTGAGGGCTCAGCTCGATCTCTACAAGTAAGTCTATGCACATTCGCAAACGCGTTTACAAAGAGAATGAAGTCAAGTCACCACTAGCGTTGATAATGTCTGGAAAAAATCCGATTTTTCCCAGACGACTCGTTTTTTTTCGGATTCTTTAGGAAAAAATCAATGAAAGTTTCCGCTCTATATTTCAACTCTAAATCAATGTAAATTAGGTCTAATTTACGCCTACAACAGGGCTACATCCATGACATTGAGGAAGAAACAATTGAAATAGATGAAAGGAGTGACAGGGATAGTGACAATATTTATTTCTTAAAAAACCCGTAAACTTCGGAAAAAAACGGAAAAATTGATTAAATCATGAAAAAAAAACATTAGATTTTTTTCCGGCATTTTTAACGCTAGCCACCACACGTATGCACTAGGGTGCTTCTCATTTTGTCGAAGTTTAATATTTAAACGGGACACCCCCTTATCGTGTTCAATGACATGAAATACTAAGTCTGATTTTTTGGGATTTTTTAAGCAACTTTTAGGGGTCGCTACCGATTATTAAAAATTAAATATTCCCATTAATTAAGTAAAAAATAAACATTTTTTTTCCTCTTTTTTTTTGCTAGATGACGTGCCAGAGTATAACTTTATATTAAATGACGTTAAAAAGCACAAGTGATTTTTTTAAACTAAAAATTCGATTCGATTCGTGCTGTGAGTTTTTAGTTGTGGTCTACCCACACACCATAGCAATCTACTTCTTACGGGTTCGCTTATTTTGCGTGATGTTACTAGCACTACTACCGTCTGCTTTCTCAGTTCTCACTTTAAACTCGATCACTTTCACGACACACCACACTTGTAGTATCAACCCGTGCATTTCCTACCGGAACAGTCTGTTTTCGATTTGTGAACTTTCTGATCAATTGATACCAGACCTTCGACAGCTGAAAACCATCTCGGTAAAATCATTAATCATTAAAATCGTATAAGATAATACAAGTAACTTCCGACCGAGAGTATGGATTTTGTCTCAGCCGAGACCAAGACTAGTTTTATTTAGTTAGGGGCTGACATGCCTAAAATCGTTTCTGCTAAAATCAATTGCCCTAACTGTTTTGTCATATTTATCATAATCCCTAACGATCGATTGTCCTAACCATTATTTGCCATAATCGAATTATTGCTCAAAAACGACTTCACACAGAACCGAATCGCTGTTAGAAAAGTCTATTAGGTTAGGTTAGAAGCGTGACCTCATACACAGTCTTATCGCTGATAAAAAAAGGTTAAAACGATGTTAGGGAAAACAATATTGGGGCATAGGGCTCATTCAAAAATCATGTGATCGTTTTTGGCCTTATTTTGATAGTTGGTGATCTTAACGCTACCCAATCAAGATCACGTGGAGTTTTCGAGTGATTTTTGAGTCGACATTTTCATGTGCGCCGATGCGAGATTTTTATGTTGGTTAAATAGATTGTTATGAAATTTGGTTGTGCTGTGCATTATGCTGTGTGAAAAAAAGTACACGTGATGTGGTTTGGACACCCCCCTCCCCCATCGTGATCAATCGTGATATTTCTTTCCCCTCCCAAAAACGATCACATGATTTTTGAATGAGCCCATATGAGTTTAGGACATAGGCTCATTATGACAAACAGTATTAAGGAAACTAAATTTAGGAAAAAAATGGGGTTTTGGGATCGCCGAGAATCTCGGTGTGACCTTAAATATAAGAGTGCTAAATATTGATATGTGTTGTATAGGAGTGACTTCGAAGCGGAACGCACGGCGCGCGAGATGATGGCCGTGGAGAAGGAACACATCCTCACCGACCTGCGCACGCAGCAGCGCCGCAACCAGGACCTCATGCAGAAGCTGGAACAGGTACAGTCATGACTATATATTAGGGTAGTTCATTTTCCAAATGTTTGATTTATCTTTGACTTCTCTTTTCTTCTTGGTTCTACGCCTATACAGAGTCTATATGCCAAAAATCAGGGAAATCGGGCAATATTTAGAGGTTGCGCACTGAGGCAACTTTTGTATGAAGGAGTTAATATTTAAAAAAAATGTAACAAAATTTGCCTCAGTGCGCAACCTCCAAATATTGTCAGATTTCCCTGATTTTTGGTATATATGCGTTTAAGATAAGCTGGACCCGGAAGCCGAGCGAAGTCTGAAAAAATATCACCATTTTTTTAACCATACAAATGTGAAACACCCTACTATATGTATATATATATATACTGCGGAACTTATACGTTCTACTCTTAGCTTAACATATATCTTCATGAATCCGACCGTACGCAACTTAATAAGTAATCAGGGGCTTCCAAACTTGACCCCAATACCTCTATTTCATGAGCAATTTATTGACATTTGTTGCCATTTCCGGTCTTAAGGTCACTCTTTTAGCATCGGTTTTATGAATTATATATAGTATAGTAGTGTGACTACTTAAAAAAAATACATGAATCAAAACATTAATTTCATTTAATAAATGATTTGATTCGTGCTTTACAATTGTATCGGTTTTATGATTTTATTGGTCTCAAAATACGCATGACGGAAATTATGCAAACTTTTTCCAATAAGCAAAGTACGCCGTTGCTTAGGGCACCATGGCTACGCAAATAACAAACATTAGGCTTGCTTTAGCACCATTTTTTACATTGCATGAAAATGCACCCGTTATACTTGTGTGCCAATTTCTTTCATATCCGTTCAGCCATTCTTGCACGAAGGAGGCACAAACATGTTAGATATATAAATATACAAGCTTACTATCAACATTTTATTAACACCCGTCATTAAAATAAAACCACTGGTATGATTGATGTAGCTATAATTTTATAATTAAAAAAAAAATTCTCTGCGTCTACTCGTATAATTCCGTTGATTTTCATTTGTCGTCCATAAATCCATTTATTTCTATGAAATAGTCATATGATTGATTCTTAAATGAATTCTTTGTCCTTATTTTATCCGAAACCGCCCCCCCCACTCCCCCTCCGATAGCTCCACCCCTATCGTCCAGTACTTTTAGTATGTTGCTTAGCACATATCTACCTACATATCTACAACTGTACCAAAATTTGTTTACATCCAAATTATTTCCCCTAATGTTCCTTCATTTGATAGGCTACAAGGTCTAATTTGCACCATCTAAATAGTACTCGTTATATATCTTTGATTTGTCGTAATTCAATTAAGCCATAAACACCGGTTGATTTGTATGAAAATAATACCGGTGTTAGATCCCCGCTTCGCACACGAATTACCAGAGGACTTATTTGAGTGTTTTATTTAGTTCCGCCGAAGACGGCGCCCGGACGATCTGGACCCGTGCGATGTGCAGTGAGCAGCGGACACGTATCAACTGGCCAAATTACCAAGTTTCACGAAAAATACCAAGTATGGCAACATCACATCACCTATGGAAAATTGACCAATGTACTTACCACGAGATTGAAATCTACTGTACAAATCTACTACACTCGTCACTTCAACGATCGAAATTGATCATCCAAAATGTACAGTAAGTCATGGTAGCAAAAATACTGCGTGGAGACATCAACTGGGCCAGTACAGCACGTAATTTTGACTATATTCGTGCTTTCATGAATGCAACATTATCAGAGTGAAAAGTGTAAATAGATTTTTTTTAAACAAAGGACTCTCGGGCGGTGGAACTCGTGAATTCGGTATACCAGCCCCTTAAATATTGACATTAAGTGAAACATTGACAGTGTGAAGAATTGCAGCCATAAACAAAACCTGAACCGAAACTGAGGTGTAAAGTACGATGCAAATGGCGCATTATAAATTCTGTGTAAAAATCCAGGATATGATAGTAATTATATCACTGGTTATGCTTGCCAATACTGTGACAGAATTCCTGCATTCGTAATGAAAATGATGAAAGTTATACTAACAATACTCTATAATTTAAAGACAAGAGTTATACAAAGAGTCACAGAAATAAATATTTTTGAAATTTCTTTAAAGTTAACAGAATCTCACAAAAAGTTGGAAAACTTGAACAAGATTAAAGGAAGTATAATAATCATCATCATCATCATATCAGCCATAAGACGTCCATTGCTGATCATAGCCCTCCCCTTTGGACCTCCAATGTACCGGTTGGAAGCGACCTGCATCCAGCGTCTCCCGGCGACATTCGAAGTATAATAACGGTGTAAATTTCGGTACCAAAGTTTACCTAAATAGGCAACCGAGTCACATATGTACTACGATCTATGTTAATTAGATATGTTATATGCTTATATATCACGGACTCTCTTAACCCTTTTCACGCCAAAGACGGCAGCGCAGGTTTAATGCCAAAAACTGAGTAATCGGTAAAGACCACAGAGCAACATAGATCGTAAATAACACACATAAAATTTAAAGTTTCGTGAGTCTTCTTTTCGTGACACTCACGCATTTTTATCACAATAGGCGTGACATGTCCACCACCACTCTCTCTGTCCGACGATGTGTGCCCGATGCTTTCGAAACATGTCACGCCTATTGTGATAAAAATACGTGAGTGTTAACCGTTGCAATTTTAACACACAAAGTTCAACTTCAGTTTTGAGACTTGACATTTCTATTTTATGTGTACCCAATTCAGAAAATGTTAACAGGAGGATAAATTACTCCGTATGGTTACACACTTTTCCAATGGTTAAAATAAAATAAAAAGTTACAAACCGGATATCCTAAAAGTGTCAACAAGGATTTTTAAAAACCGGTTTGCTGCGTATTCAATAATATTTAAAACGGGTCACTCACGTAATTTAATCGATTTTCGCTCGACATGTTTCGTTCTTTACGAAGAACGTCATCAAATCGACTAAATTACGTGAGTGACCCGTTTTAAATATTATTTAATATGTTCGAGTTTCACGAGAGTTTAACAGTTTGCTGCGATTTCTTATTTAACATTAAGCATTGAAAAAGTGCTAAACGAAACGGACTATTTTAATTATCCCCTCTCCCCTTTTTAAACGAGCTTTTTCGATCCTAATGAGAAACAAATTTGTCCATATAGTTTTCAAACTTTCCCTTCTGTTACAGCCATACAAATGTATGAAAAATACTTGGGAAACTTTTTTCTGCTATTAGGATCGAAAAAGCTCACAGTTCTGAGTATAAATCACATTAAAAAAAACGGGGGGCATTTGAAAAAATAGCCTACATTTTTGTGGCCTTTGTTTGGTTAGATATAATTTCCGGGGACAACAGCGTCATCTTATCTATCTGCTTGTAATTACGCACTTTTTTTCAGCAACTGTTTGATGTATAATCAAAAGTGTCGTATCAAAATGACTGTTTGGTGTATGCACTTTAGTAGTAAACTATTCTTGTTATTTTTCACCAACTATGTAACGAAGTACAGTCAACCAATTGGTACCCTAGGCCACTCTAGAACCATATGAAAATTTAAAACAAAGACATTTCTTAAAATCTGATTTATACCGTTATTATTATTAGCGGTTCCAATTGGTTGACTGTACATTGTAAATTTAAAAAATAATTAATGTTTGTAGAGTCTTATAAGTGTAAGAAGTCTTACAATCGCTGTTATCATTAAAACACGTGTCTAACTTTAATTACTATTTGACTACTCGCTTTTTAGAAGCATTGTACTTATATTATCCAGTGATGTAATTTTTGTGACAGATTAGCATTTATCTCAGAGGCAAAGCCTCATTTATTTATGATATAACATTTGTGATACCTTTTTATGAGTTTGAATTTTGATGTAATAATTGTTATTAAATCAAAAGTTATTATGAACACTTGTTTTTCATTCGATAGATTCCTTTGTGTTAAACTTGTAATTTGTACCGTGCTGACGATTTGCGCCACTTGCGAGAAGGCCATGATACTTTATGCAGTGGTTGATTTACTAATAGACTAAGGACGCCTAAGCCTAGGGCGGCAACACTAAACGGGCGGCAAATCACGCGCATGTAACACTCCTGGAGTTGCAGGCGTCCATAGGCTACGGTGACCGCTTACCATCAGGCGGGCCGTATGCTTGTTTGTCACCGTCGTAGTATAAAAAAAAAATCAACAAACAGTGTGGTCCACCGAGCGGGGTTCTGATGCTGAATAGCCTACGAGCGGCAAATGTTTAATCCTTGCATGCATGATGATGCATTTATGACACAGAAAAAAAGACAAGTGACAATCAAGTTCTCTTGGAATGTAGACTTTGTCATATTGTCGTAAGTTCTTTTTGAAATGAACTTGGTTGTCACTTACGACGTTTTAGGATCAATACTGTTAATTCATGCATTGAGGGTTAAATGCGCCGCTGATTTCATGAGACCATTAACAATAAATGCGTAAACTTTTAAAAGTACGAGTATATGCTGTTGAGTTGGTCTATCACTAGCGCCCTTAGTGGATAACTGACTTTATTGGAATCGGACTCCTATTGTGAATGTTCAAACTATTATGGTGGACACTGACTTTACTTGTTAGCGCAACAAGTCTAAGTCAAAAGCAGGTAAATGTCATGTGATAATGCTGTAAGTTGATAAATAGACAAGTTGGACGGATAGTGCGGCAGGAGTTTAATGCCCGAGTACTAAGGTCGCGTATACTTACATACTCGTATTTTTGGCACTTTGGCTGTATTCATAGCTGGGTGGCTGACTGTATATTAAGGTAAATAACTTAATTTGTTTTTTTTAAATTATTAATAGCACCGCCCACAATCTCTCTGTGTTGCCTAAAGGTTGACTGGTAGAGAATGCCCTATGGCAATAAGTCCGCCTTTTGTACATCAAGTTTTTTCTTTTGTGCAATAAAGATTAAATAAATAAATAGACCCAGAACAATGAACATGTTTATAAAGACTAGGTAATGATTTCCATTCAATCAGATAAACAATGGGAGCTACCGTATTGTCGCTCACCAGGCGGCGCCACTCATGCGTGGGTCCTGTGTCAATATAAGAGAATTGTGAAAGTGGCGTTTGAAATGTTCCCGCAGGACCCACGTTCCACTAGCGCCCCTAGCGGAAAACCGCAGTTAAATAACACTAGACCCTACTCATAGTGTTGTGTTTCTGTTGGTGAGTAAGGTCGCCAGAGCTCCAAGAGGATTCGCTGTGTTGACAGCTGAGGACCAACGGAGCAAAGTCCTTGGCCCGTTTAGCTGTCAACACAGCGAATCCTCCTTTTATTTAAAGGGTCGGCAACGCGCATGTTACACCCCCTGGTGTTGCAGGCGTCCATAGGCTACGGTGACCGCTTACCATCAGGCGGGCCGTATGCTTGTTTGTCACCGTCGTAGTATTAAAAAAATCGACTCGCGGTAATCCTCATTATCACACATTTTACATTTTGTCCACAGAACCCGACCCGTCCCGGTAACAGCATGAGCCCGCAGGCCCGGCCGGCCGGCGCCCGCGCCGCCGGATCACGTCCGACCACCATCATACGGAGCACGTCCACAAGCTCGCCATCTTCCGCCTCGCCCTCTACTACGCAGGGCAACACTACTGGCAACATGGTAAGTCAAACTCTATTTTTTCAATATATATATGAAATGAAATGAAATAAGTTTATTTGCAGAACATTATGTACTTATAAAGATGGTATAGTCAATGATTTGTCCAGATAATGTCAATACCTTACTATTAATATTTACATTTTAATATCTAAACTATGTCTACATTACCTATTTACATTTATTTACAAATTTACATAAAATTACATTGAATAATAAATGTTACATTATACAATTTTTTTTTAAACTGTCAAGATAGACAATCAAAAATTTGCATTCAGATAGTCCTTGACGGTAAAGAAATTGTGCTCACTTTTTACATATCTTACGATTGCCCGTCGAAAGTTCGTGATAGGTATTTCTAATAGGGTGTGTGGTAGTTTATTATATATTTTATATATCATTCTGTCTACATTATTACGATAGAGTGCCAAATTGCTTTTAGTGCCATGTAATTTGTTCAGCCGGTAACTTCGGGCATTAGGATTTTTTTGAGCTACAAAAGTGAAGCAATCACAATGTTTTTTTACAAAAATACAGATTTCTGCTATATATATACAAGCCAATGGGAGAATCTTAAGTGTTTTAAACATCCGTTTGCATGATTCTCTCCGACCGCTGCCACATTTGGGCTTTGAATGCTCTTTTGATATAGACACTTTTGAACGTCAAAATAAATAATAACAAAATGGGAAAGACTACCAATGATTTCACTTTTAGTTTCTGAAAAAATGTGCCGAATGGTGTATAGTTCAGATGTAGACGAACCTCAAGACAACTAGTGTCATTTTCTTACCCTGGTTTAGTGTCCCACTGCTGGGCACAGACCTCCCCTTCCATTTCTCCAGTCGACCCCGTTGTGGATACCCTTCCATTCCGCACAAATCAAGGTCGTCTCGCCATCTCTTTCCGATCTGCACAGTCCGTGGTATCTCGGGGGTCCGAATCAGTTTCTATTTTGGCCCACCTGTCCAGAGCATGCGGCAAGCATGTCCTGCCCAGTCCCATTTAAGCTTTGCGGTCTTGGCACCTACATCTACTATTGGAGTTCTAAAGCGTAGCTCCCTGTTTCTGTTATAACTTCAATTTAACTACTCGATATTTCGGCACTGTTGCAAGCGCCATGTTCACAGAGTAACTGTTATTGTGCCAATTTTTAAATTTTAAATTATATTTATAATGCAAATGATCATGTTAACTTAAAATCGTATATCCGTGTTTCATATTCTATCAGTTCTACGAATACCTAATATAGTATACTAGTGACTTAGGCTGGATTTGACCAAACTTTTTAACCAAGAGTAACGCTTACTCTTAGTTAGTAACGCACTTGCGACACCACTGGTGTTGCGGGTGTCCATGGACGACGTTAATCGCTTACCATCAGGCGATTCGTTTGCTCGTTTGCCCCCTATAGCATAAAAAAAAAACTAATGTCAAAATCCCATAGTAATTTGACGTTTGAGTGACGTTACTATCTGAGAGTAAGCGTTATTCTCGGAATAAATATTTGGTAAAACGCAGCCTTACTGTAATAAATTTGTTCGTAGCTTGAACAGTTTGTTTTATATTACGCCGACGAACCTGATCGCTACATAATTTATTCTCCAAAATCATCTAATAAACTAATAACTTTAGACTTACTTGAATACTGATAGCAAATTACCACGAAGGTCCGGAAAAAAAAGAAGCTATCAACAGACGAGCCAACGCCAAAAGAGGCTAAAGAAGTGACGCCGCCGCCGCTGCGTTTCGACTGCCCCGTGTGCGACGAGCCTTTCAAGACACTCCTGCTGTTACAGCAACATGTTGAACACTGTTTACTGTAGGGCTTGTTAAGATGCGTTTAGGCTGCGTGTGTGGCCTGCCTTAATATTAATGTTGTTACATGACATCGAACACTGCCTGATGTGTGTTAGGATTGAGGAAATCTTTAGGCCCATATTAAATCATCATATCTATGATCATCGATCTATGGGCATATTTTTATTTAATTATTATATTATTATTATTGCAAGCCTATACTGTCCCACTGCTGGGCAAAGGCCTCCCCCCACCTTCTCCACTCCTCCCGATCGAGAGCAGTCTCTGGCCATCGTTGCAAAAAGGAGTCAAGCTCGTCTCGCCATCGCCGGCGGGGTCTGCCGGGTCCTCGATTTGAGCTGTCAGGTTGCCACTCAGTGGCGATCTTGGCCCACAACTCTTCATATAGGGGCATATTTTTATTTTGTTGCCGTTTTTTTTTTCGCGTCAGATTTGAATGAAATTTGGTGGGTAGGTAGAGTTCCTTATTCTACGCTATATAGATACTGAATCCCAATGTGCGACAAAAAAATTGTACAAACGACAACAAAATAAAAATATGCCCCTATATGCCTCTAATTTTTTCAACTGAAGAAAAAGGGACGTATATATAGATCTATGATCATTGATATGATGAGACAGGAATCTTTGGGGCAAAGTTTTGTGATAGGTAGGGAATTCCTACATCGATAAACTGAATCATCGATGCTCATTCTATATAATGGTGATCGCCCCCAACATTGTGTGTTTTTGAAACTATTGTTCAACATTTACCATAGTAGATGAGATATTCATGAAGAAAAAAATTGTGACGAGAGTTTTGAAAAAAGAAGAAGAGAATCAAGTTAGGTATTATTTAATCTGATTTTTACATAATATTGTCTTCTGTTTTCGGGATTATTGTTCATTCAAGTTCATTGAAACTTTAGAACGGATTAATCGCGTTTATTAACACTATGGCTTTACGTTTCGAGCTCTTTACAGCACTCGTTTTCACAGGGTTAAGATGATGACTGAGAGAACACGAATTCTCCCCGTCAATCGTAAATCTTTGAGTGATATAAAGGGCTCGAAACGTAGAGTCATGGTGTTAATAAACGCGATTAATCCGTTATTAAGTGTTTTAATTTCAGTGTCATTACACTTTGAATTAAAACTTATTTTTACAAGCAACAATTTGAGTGATCTCTATTATGTAGAACTAGCATCGATAATTGAGTTTATCGATATAGGAACTCCCTACCTGTAAAAACAAGGCCCCGCGGAAGCGTCTTATATCTGCATATGATCTAGTGTAATATGGGCCTTAGACTGCTTCGTGTGTGGTTAGCCTTTTGATGTAGCGCGGCCGGTATACATAGTCTATAGGTAGTTTCACGAGAGTTGAGGTGAATGATTACACACACACCTACATAAAGTACTGATTACAAAAAAAGTGAATGATAATGTCAATGAAAACACTTCAATATAATATTTGGAATAGGTATGAAAACTTTTTGGTCTATCTTACAATTCACTGCTGATCTTGCCATCGGTACGAAAAAAGAACAGTAATTTCAAATCCCGATGTCATTACATGACAATGATGTTGTGTGCGTGACCTCAAGTCTGGTGGAACTCCCTATACTATCTAAGGCCCACGGTCCCACTTGGAGTGCGAGAGAAAAAAGTACACATTTACGGAGGGCGCTTCTCACATCTCATTCTGTCGCATAAGTGCGAGCAGTCAGTTCACTGTTTGACAGATGTTTGTTTACGATGTCACTGTGGTTTGCGTTTAGTTCCACCTTATTTAATGTCTACCTTTTTTGACGCTTTGTATTTATTGGTTGTGTGCAAAGTGGGCCGTGATGCGTCAATACGGGATATAGTAAAAAAAATTGCAGCATTTTTAAGTTATTTATGAAAAAGCATTTAGGGAATATATACATGACTTTAGCCATGATATGCTAATTCTGCACCGAATCGGTACCGACAAAGTGTAACATACGTTATTATAGTCTTGGAACCTGTTACTGTCAAACAATAGAGAAAAAAATACATCCTTATTTTGGGAGTGGTGCTATTACAGAAAGAAAGAGACAACATGATTCTCTCTGACTATGCACGATTTAGAAGTTAAACTATATTTTTATAGGAACTTTAGGTTCATAATGGGGCACAGCCACCATCAGATACATTGTAGCTGCCGAGGAGCCCACAAATACCTGAACAGGCCTCTATTGTCAAAGCGTTGGATTACTTGTTCAGATTTTTGTACTGTCGACCTATACGCAATTATTGTTTATATTTATTTAGGAACAAATGAATTATAAATTGAAAGAGATGTCATATACTACAAAAAAAGTGACCAGGTCCCTGGTGAGCAGGGCTGGGATCGAACCAACGACCTCCTGCTTTCGCGGCAAACGCCCTAATTACGGCGTCTGCCGCCTTATTAGGGTAGGGCGCCCTATTTAGTCTGCCGCGAAAGCAGGAGGTCGCTGGTTCGATCCCAGCCCTGCTCACCGGGGACCTTGGTCACTTTTTCTGTAGTATATGACATCTCTCTCAATTTATAATTTATATATAGTAGTATGTCTACTTAAAAACATGAATCAAAACATTTATTATACATAAATAATAAATGATTTAATTCATGCTTTACAATTGTAACAAATGAATTATTTATTTTGTAGCAAGTTATATATTAGATAAATAAATTATGTAGATGATTCTGAGTATGGTATTATTTATCGGCATTTACAAGTTCTAGGTATGCTTATGTAATAATGGTGAGAAATATTCGTATTATTGGTTTGAAATTTTAGATACTAACGTTTCCTAACGATCATTTCATAACTTAACATTTTGCATTGTTATAAATATGTTGTGACATGCATAAAAAGTGTGTGTATGTACCTATATGTTGTAGTTTCTCCAAAGTGACACGTTTTCATTGCTCGTGATTTTCAACTAATTTTTTTTGTTAGTTTCAAAAACTAATCTCATAACCTATTTTTATGTTAATATGTTCGTTTCTGAGAGAAACATAACCAGTTAAGTGTATAGCATGGAATGCTTCTCTCAGTAGAAAAAATCGAGAAATATAGGCCAGACAAAATTAGAATTTCGCTGTTTTATCCACTGACAAAACGAGTTAGCTATAATATACTTTGACTATTATCGAAATACTTTTCGCTGTGTAAGCTTTCTTGATCAATATGAATAATAAATCATTAAAACTGGAATTTCGATTTGTTGACTACGGGCTCCATTAAGGGCTCATGGAGGGTCAGGAAAACATGTCGAACGGTCACAATTATGTGAAAAAGTGCCTAAAAAAATCCCTGCCAAAAAGTTGGCGGAAAAACTGTTGCGCATGACCCCTAACTACTACCAACTGTTGTTTTATTCATTAATTTGTGTTTAAAACTATGCCGCATGTTTTTTTTAGATTATGCATAAAAATAATTGTATGTGCGTGTGTAATGTAGGATAGCATTTCACTAAATAGTTTCTAACCTAATGATTTTATTTTACAGGTGTACAAATGTCCAAAATGCCTGAGGTTCTCGAGCGAGCAGTACAAGGCCATGGAAGACCATTTCGACTTCTGTTTGGACGACTTTTAAGGAATACGATACCAGCTTTATTCTTTAAGACTTTGGTATGTTGGTCTTCTTGTATTTTGGATGACGACTAGGTTGAGAAACTATCATACTAATTATTCCGTCAGTTAGTTTGTCTAAAATGGTTCGACACGTATTTTTTCCTTTTTCAATTTAACTAAAATTGACGAATAAAGAGCATCAAAGTTCCGGGGTGGGGGCTTGTGACGTCACTATTAGGTAAGAATTGTCATGTATGATTTGACGAACAAAAAAAAACGTTTACAAACAATATTTTTTAATACTCTAAAAGACGCACTGAATAGTTTTTTTTGTCGTCTAGCCTATTGTCACTCACTTGTGTGACATATTGGGAATTAAATGTTAAGAGGAAATCGAAGCATGGGCTCAATGAAGATTACCGCGAGTCGATTTTCCGCTAGGGGCGCTAGTGGAACGTGGGTCCCGCGGGAACATTTCAAACGTCACTTTGACAGTTCTCTCATACTGACACAGTATGTGAGAATTTTCAAAGTGACGTTTGAAATGTTCCCGCGGGACCCACGTTCCACTAGCGCCCCTAGCGGATAATTGACTCGCCGTAATCTTCGAGTCTATGCTCCTTTTACCTCTTAATAACGCAACCTGGTACCAAACCACGGAGCGTCAATACGAACAAACCAATGTTTGTCACTTCGTTTAACAATTCAAGTGAATTGCTTGAGTTTGCAGGTTGTCTTTTAATTCGATTCGGGTTTGTGTAACTTTCTTGCATCACCTTCATTTGTCATATTAAGAAAAAAGTAATGTTCGGGTAAATTTCGATAGCACCACCACGAAATTAATAAGCTCTAGTGAGATTTGGGGAGACGCCAATGTAGGTGGAAAAATGTGAAGGGTATTGTTAAATTTAACTGTGATTTTCTTAGCTTTTGTTCCTTTTCGATGCTTTAATTTTTTTGGAGAGTATAATATTTAATTTCCACAGTTTTAAAAAAGTAGGTACCAACATTTTAAAAGGTTTTGTTTTCAAAAAAGTTAATGTTTTTGTATACAAATCTTCGTAAAGTAAAAATGTGGTGGCAACAAATGAGGTTGATAACAATTGAAAGGAAGTGATCTGATTGGTTGATGAATCGTGGCTGTGATTGGTTGGAAAATACAACCTTTTCCATCTGGTGAGATATCGAAAAGAAGACAATCAATATAGAATTGTATGTGTTAAAGTAATCAAATGTAGAAATAAAATAATCACTTTGTAGATTTATAGTTTCCTTAACTTGACATTACGTAGTTGTTTTTTTTTTATGTTCACTATACATTGACACCTGGTTTATTTTTTCTCCATGTCGGTATAATGTCAGTAGCCATAAAATAATGTGATACCAATTAAAAAATGTGAGGCTTATTTTTCGTTCCATTTTCTTTGTTAATATGGATTTTGATAAAAATCATAAAATAGCCAAATATAAAATGTATACGCGATCATAAAAATATTTTTATAAAACTATTTCTGTAGGATAAACTTCAACTATATAAGTCCGTCTAAGTGTTAAAATAAATAGTAATTTAGGAAATTGTATTTTATTTTTGTATTTCTATTGATTATTGAAGTGAATCATTTGGCGTAAATATAATATCGTGTAAATATGTAATTACATATATTTTACATATTGGGATATTTCGTTTTCCTCTTTTAACCACCCGTTTTAGTTTTCTCAGGTTAGTTAAAATATTAGAACCTCCATTTTGATGGTTTAATGCTATCTGAAAGCTAATTAATTTGATTGCTCATTAAAGTATTTCCCAGGTCATATTTTATGCAGTTTGATGGTTATTTATCTATTCTTTAAAACATATGTTGATGTTAGAAATAAAGCCAGTTCCTTTGCACAGAAGTTTGTATACGAAGGGTTTTCTTAAACTACGAAATAATAAATATATAACATATGAAACTACTTACTCATATCGAAAATAGCTCGATATGTCGAATTAATCCGTGGTTCTTAATCATAAGATGCGCCCGCGACGGTTGTTTTTCACAACTAAATGAACTATTAAATGTTATTTAGCCTTTATATTCCATGACTTGGAACTTTTCAAGCAACGGAAAATGCCGACCTTTTGTGCCAACATCCCAATATGTGAATATGTGTGTTATACTGAAAACATTGTAGACGTATATCGTAGTTATCATCAGTGCCATTATATCTTAAATGTGTATTACTTGTCATATAGTGTATTACTTGACATATCATACTTACAAGATTGGCGGCGCGTTTCCCAAAGAATTTTATTATTCAGTCATCAAAACCACCCTAAACCTTATTTGTTAACGATAAAGCAGATTTTTCTTTGTCATGTTAGTAGATTTTTTTAAATGTGAAAAATATTCTTATGTCGTTGTTGTAAAGTTCGCATTCCATTTTTTTATTCCGATTTATAAACTTGACGATTTTTAATATTTCTCGCCGCCAATTCTTTCATATACTAAAATATTGTTATTATTACCTTAACTATTTTAAGTTTTTCGATGTGGTGATTGTAGTAATGGATTTATTGACTTGTTAGAATTTAAGTTTGATGACGAAATTATTAATAATCTCTTTATAACACTTGTGATTTGCGAGCGAACTTTGAATGGAGGAAACACATCGCAAGTTCGCGTTCGGTTATTTTACAAAAATCCGCCAAGTGTGATAAGGTCCTAAGATACTTGTAAAAAGGCACTAAATAAAAGATCAATAGAATACAGTAAATATTCCGATATACAACAAAATAAACCTCAACTTAGTAGACAGTTACATTTCTAAGGCTAACCAGGGTTACCAAACTAGCTTGGGGTTAGCTCTCAAATTCCATACTAGAAAACGCTTAACTCTAGTTGGCTTGCCTCGGATGTTCCAAGTTGCGCTTAATGAATGATTGAACCAAGCGCGAACTTTTTCTTAAGACATTCAGACCCAATGAACCGATATCGGGTTCTTTGTTCGTGGGCGCTTTTCGGTACATACGCATTTCCCTGTTTTACCGGCTACGCTCGTAGCGCGTATTTCGTTTCTATTTTTGTCCAATGTACAGTCAACCAATTGGAACGCTAGGCCACTGGCGGTAAGCGATTTCTTAAAATCTGATTTATAGCGTCACTATGACCTACTGACCTAGGGTTCCAATTGGCTGACTGTAAGTAAAAACCCTTTGAAAATAACAATGCCTATTAAAGTGTTACCGCAAAAACATTAATGAACACATTATAAAAAGTTGTTACAACCAGCCAAGGGACATTATATTATAGACTATATCTATCGATAATAGATAACAAGTTACATTATAGTAAAAAAAAATTTGAATCAGGCGTTACTTTGCGGAATTCCATATTAACACCGAAAATAATGTTACTTTGCTATTCCGCCAAACGTGCTAGCACGTTAACATTATTTTCGGTGATACTAGAAAAAGGACACCCTGAATTACGATCCTCAGGTAAAAACAGGTGGCGCTTCAGAACCTCTGCTCAAAAACGTATGTAACTGCCATTTATTATCTATAAAGGTAGAGTCGATAATCTGCTACACCTTGAAGGTGGTTTTAATAACTTATTATTGTTTGTGGGATAAACGGTACAATACCATTTAAAATACTTTTAAGTACATTGGCCAAAAATGAAACTGAAATACTATACCACGCACTGGCACTGAATGAGTTAAGATTGAAAAGCGTAAATTGCCTTATTGGTGCATTTCTCGAGAATGTTGTTTACATGCTTTGCCTTGTATGACACCTACTTCCATCAAATCTGTAAAGCTTCAGTACATACCTACAATTAGTTAGCCAAGATATACAAGCTTCAGGACATACCGCCAATTATTTAGCCAAGATATACAATTTCCGATACAAAATAGTTTTCTTAGCGTTGTGATAAGTATTAAAATAATCGTATTTTGTAAACTAAATTCTCGTGGAATGCCCCTATTTACGATTTTATTTAATATATGTGAGAGCGTTGGTGGCCTAGCGGTAAGCGCGTGCGACTTTCAATTCGAAGGTCGCGGGTTCAAATCCTGGCGGCTCGTACCAATGAGTTTTCGGAACTTACGTACGAAATATAATTTGATATTTACGAATCGCTTTTCGGTGAAAGAAACCGGAGTAATCCCAATAAGGCTTAATTTACCCCCTGGGTTGGTCAGATGGCAGTCGCTTTCGTAAAACTAGTGCTTACGCCAAATCTTGGGATTAGTTGCCAAAGCGGACCCCAGGCTCCCTACATGAGCCATGGCATAAACCGGGAAAACGCTAGGAAGAAATGTACAATATTTTTAAATAAATCAGGTTTTCAAAAAGTTGTTTTGTAAATTACCTTTGTTGAGATCTTCCAAAGACCTTATTTTTGTACATTAATAAAATAAATGACTTCATATTATTGTAATTGTATTTGATGTTCAAAATAGCTGACTATGTTCTTTCTGTGATTCGCACAATGTGTGTTAATGTGTCAAAATAGATTACTGTTTATAATAAATGAGTATGATGTGTAAGTATTTGTTTTTATTTCGTCTTATATTTTCATTATAGTATATTCATTCATATTGGCTATCTGCAAAGTGTAACTGATGAAAACGGCCTAGTCCCACGGTAAGCTCAATAAGGCTCATGTTGTGTTCTTATTTTTTGGCGGGGGAGGGGCACTTTAAATGCATAGCTTTAAATGTCAATCCATATAATGAAGACATAGAATTTCGGCTGAGGGGTAGGCCTGTAAAATGCTACTCCGGCTGGATGAATACTCAAAGGATTGCACATTATGTTTGTTCGTGTCGATTGGGAAAGGTTTAGTAAAAGTCACATATGATTTTCGACTGAAATATATTTCACGGAACCCGTAGCGTTTCTTGGCTGTTTTTATAAAATTTATACAAATAGAGTATAGGTACTTTACTAAATTTATATTCTTTACATTAATACCATAGGTCCTCTACATATCTCTAACCAATAGTTTAGTCTAGTTTCCATTATTGGCACCTTGGTTCTACATAAACGCAATTAATACTTTATGCGTAAGTTCTCAAACGAAATAATGTATTAGTTGAGATATCAAGAAATACATTATTTAATTTATTTAGCTAATAGAATTAAAGTGAGATTCGGAGAGAAAAGCGAAAGTAAGTTTTGTTAAATAAGTATAAACCGCTGTGCATTTAGCAGAACAGATCGTTTCTATCGAATATCATATCGATTTCTTTGAAGATAAATAAAGTTGAAAATTATTAACATTCAGCTTTGTTAGCACCTTCTGAGTCAAAATTGTAACTTTAAAATCAATAAATTTATTTTTAAATAATACCGATTAAACTACTCGACTGGCACTTATAGCTGCATTTTACGTTGCAAATAAATAAGTCGTAACAATAAATAGTTTGGAAGTATATAAAAATAAATCTTTATAAATACTTAAAACTAAATTAAATAATTAAACAAATTCAACCTCACGCCCTTTTTAGTACTAAACTGTTAAGCGAAGAAATAAATTACAGCGAAATTAATTGTTTTCAGTACAAAGGCATTAAACAGTCAGTTGTTTCTAATTTAAAATAAAATTAATACTTTGTGATGCCTGATCAGAGTGTTTTTTACATTAAAATGAATAAATAAGATAATATGGTTTTTGATACCTAATGATCCATTTTAAATAATTTATTTTGTTCAAAATACTTCTAAACTCTAAATTTAAACCATAGGTTAGTAATGGAAGAATGATTGGGCGTTAAAAATAATACTTATTTGAAATTTAAATTCCTATAAACTTTAAGCCACATGTGTGATTCTTATCATTACAGAGTACAGTATACTTTACGTATGTTTAGTCGCAGGAAAATAATAAAAAAGCGTAGGTTTTAAAAAATACTGGTTTTGGAATGCGTCGCGAATTCGTATCGAGCCAGATGACCAGCATCTTCGGGAAGCCGGCGCAGTACCTAGGAGGTGCCTGATTAACGTACTGCATCTTGGCTAAGCTTACACACAACACTTAATAAAATATACATTTCGTTTAATAAAATACATAATAATAAATGTCCTTAAATACGAATTATGATAACATTACATTAGTTGCGGACATAAAATTATGTCGCATAATAGACTAGAATACGTTGAGGATAGAAAGCAGGAGGAACGTGACTTTCTGCTTCTGCGATTGACCGCCGCAGCTTAGCGATGTTGACCGCGGGAACCCGTTGACTGCACGCGAGATGTTAGCTGGGCGGTTGGCGACGGTGACCGCTGGGTGTTCGCGATGACGGCACGAGCTGCGATGGTCACCGCCGGGCGAGCGCGCGCGTGGGAAGCCGATGACTGCACGCGAGATGTTAGCGACGGTGGCCGCGGAGCTGCGATGGTCACCGCCGTTGCGCGCGCGCGTGCTGGCGGCTGAATTGAGTGCGTTAGCGTCCGACGAAGTCCACCATTTGATCTATTTGTTCCTCCTCGTCGTAGAGGTACAGAGACTCCATACAGCCCTTGAAGTAGGGCGTGGTGAAACATTTGGCCCTGAAACGTCAATAAAATGTCATCAGTACCGCAATAGTAATATTTGTAGGATTTGGGGAATCATATGCTGGCCATATACATTCGGGCATATCCGCCAGATCTGGGATTTTTTCCTACTCACGATCGCTTTAGATCGTCCTAGGAAAAAAAAGTGTCACAATTTTTTTTCCCTTCCGTTACCATTTTCAAAATAGCTATAGCAATACAGCTGTTTCAAACTGGAGAGTACGTAAAACGTTTGAAAATTTTAAGACCTTTTTCTCGTAGGTTTTTTCTCCCAGATCGAAAGAGCTCGTTATTCTGAGTAGGAAAAACATCCAATACATCTACATTAAAATTGATGAAAAAAGCCATATTTATCTTTAGAAAATGAATAAAAGACATTCGGTCGTTAAGCCAATGGCATAGGGTAGGGGAACCAATAAATGAACGATTAAGCGACTTACCTCACTTTGGTATTTTTTTTACGTATGTTATAACCAATTTTCACTAAGATTTATTTTTTTATACTATACTACATATAGTCTAGTTTAGATTAAACTATTCCAAACCCTCTTTAAACTATCCAATATTTTTATAAAAATTATTATGTTCCGAAATGGCCCAATTTCCCCAGAACATGAACAAAGTGCCCTAACTCTGAACATTTTTACCCCAAAAGATGAACCAGTAAAAATGCAAAAGGGAATACCCTAATTATGAACGGCTCGGCACCAATAGATGAACGGTAGTATAGGAAGACGAATAAATTTAGTTCGTTCAAGTTTTGGGCACGATGTTGATGAAATGAACTAAGAAAAGTAACACAATCGTTCGTGTATTGAAATGCAGCCCAATAGATGAACTAGTAAATTCTCTTAGTTCATGTTTTAGGTATAGTTTAATCCAGTGAACAGTCCCGTTTCCATACTAAAATATGCCCCGTAATAATTGAGTTAGACAAGGAAAGTTCCGTTCATCTTTTAGTCAAAAAATCAAGGAACAGCAAACTAGAAATTTAAGACATAAATGGAGTATCTACCGTTACCGTTAGGATTTATATAAGTATTTCAAAAAACTAACATTTACCCAAAAGTTGAACGCTGTTCACCTATTGGATAAATCACACAATATTGGAACCATAACTTGAACAGTTAATATTTAATAAAATAAGTTAAATTATGCCTTTATTAATAACGTAAAGGGTAGCGGGATTAGTCTAGAATCGTTACCAAGCAAAAGCATGTCAGTAATAGAAACATTATTCAATTTCATACGAATTTAACTCCTTAAATTTTGAAGCGCCATTCTTAATAAGAATTCCATACAAACGGCGATTTCGGCGCGAGGCATATTTTCGGTGAGCTCTCACAACCACATACACAGATCTATTATTTAAAAGTTTAAATGTCTATGAAGGGAAAATGTTAAAGTTTTAGTAAAAAATATTCCTAAGTTTGTAAAGTACGTCAGGATTTAATTATTGGGATTTTTAGGAACAACGTTCATCTATTGGGGGTTGTTCATCTTTTGGATCCTCTACCCTACTTAATTCCAGAATGTTGGACCTCATTGACCAAATGATCACGTCACGTGGTGGGTGACGGATTAGAATATGAAATAAATTAGTTCAAACTTGGCAAATTGGTTAAAAGGGTTAATCAACTCTTTCTTTTTGTTATTCTGTTCCGTCAGCCAAGGGACAAATGCAGCACAGTTTGTAAGAAGAAACGTTACAGTATGTTAACGTTACAATGCAAAAACTGACAAGAAATAGTTGATTAACCCAAAAAACAGCATGTTTTTCTGTTTTGTATTGGTTCGTTATTCGTTAAATGGGTTTAAATAACAACAGCTTATATTACACACACCATTTCTTACATAGTTCACCATTTCACATATATTAACTAGAATCATGCATGCATAGTTGAATGAAGAGTATAGCAGACTGTTAGTGTAGTGTAAAGGAAAAATAGTAGAGGAATAGGTAATAGTCTTACTAATAAGGTATTTAAATCCACACTCGAGTTTTTTACGTACACACATGACTCATGAATAAGGGACACGGACTGTTCCGAAACATGTCGAGCTATTTTCGACTTTATTGACGTGAGTAACCCGCTATGAGAATTTTAATATTTAAATCCAGATTATTAAGGATCTTATGAAATACTCGTACTTAGCTGAAAGTTAATAAAGGGCTGCAAAGTAGATAAAAGTTCAGACTTCAGAGCTTAATTGGAAAGGAAGTCCACTACATCCTACGGAAGCTTTTAAGCGGAGCTTTAGAAGGCTTTGGTAATATAAGCGCCTACTCAATGAGCTACCTATTTCTGATTTCATTGTTACCGCAAATGGTCAGAGATATAGAAGTGAGGGTTAAAAGGTTTATTTAATGGAAGCTTATTTAAAAACTGCACGATGTTTCGTCGTATCTAAATAATTATCATTTTCATCAAACCTGTTTTGCCTGCGTTTGTGGGGTATCATTTAAAAGAGCTTGATTTATACATTCTAAAACAATCTTTAAAATTTTTAATTAACTGACCAAAATGTAAAAAAATACCGTTTGCCCCCTTATCAGCGAAGTTTACGAAGGAAAAATATTAAGAATTTACACAACGTTATCATTGTCATAAATATTACAGGAAAAATATAATATTGACCTTATCGTCATTAATATAAAAAAAACCTTTCCGAACGAAGTTTGAGTTTTAACCGCCTTAGAATGGTTTTTGTTCTTAAAATGTATATTTACGTGATAAAAAATATGGGGCTGACGTCAAATTTCTACTTCGAGTTGCAGTTGCAACTAAAATTTGTACGGAACCTCGGTGCGCGAGTTTGACACGCGCTTGTCCGGTTTTATTTATGTTTGTTTGCAACGAAAGGCTGTTGTCTGTCACTCTATATAACGTGACTGTATTTATAGGCTATTTGCCCTTCGGGCATCTGAAGCTATCTAACGAACCTAAACTAGCTATTTTTTACTTTGGAATGCTTCCACCTAGTTTGAAAATAGCATAGCTAAATAACTTGTCATTGTCTGGCCAATTATCAAAAACGCCAATTCGTGAGATAACCGCGGAAGATTGACCCTTCTATTTTTTTTTGTATTCGCTCCCATTTTTCCATGAATACAGTGTTTATTAGGATTTATTTAAACGAATACATCCTCAACGAGTTTACTGGTAGCTTGTAGACTGACCTAAAACTTTGCATGCCAGTAATAAGGGTAAGTACCCTTAGTCACGGGTTTTCCCCTCAATAAATGTTAAACTAGCAGGGAAGATGAATGTCTTAGTTTGTATTCTAAATATAGTAAATAAATGGAGTGTAGCAGCCTGAAATACCTATTTACAGTTAAGTAAACACTATTATGATGTAAGTATTTCACAGTTACTTTTAAATTGCCTTTACATAATTGTTTGCCAGATAAATTATTCCATGACACAAGTTTCATAAAGCTGAATCACACGGAAGGCTTTTCAAGAACTTTAGATTTTATATTAGTAGCAAAAATAAATTGGTGTAGGTATAGGTAGTAGTGGTAAGTAATATTGTATTAAGTAATTGAGTACCTAAATACTTGCAGCCATGCGTTAAATAGGTGCTTATAACCAAAACCAGTACAGTGCCAGCGAAAATGTGTGATGTTAACCCCAAGAGAAAATAAAAGTTAGAAGAGGATAGAGTTCGTAAGGGCCAGCAATTCAAAAGGACTGAGAGAGGAAATTTGAAAGTATTAGTCTTACTTATTTTCTTAGGAAACGTGACGTTTTTTTTTTAATTTTAAAAAGGGTAATTTTTTTTAATATGGTCTAACTACCTATGCACACTATCATTTTAATAGCATATTATATATGGTGGTACAAGCCAGCACATATAGGTACTTAACAATTAAGTCAAGGATGCTACAAGTATGTTAACGATCCCAGATTTTTAAGCAAATTAATATGTCGCCTTCTGGTTAAGTTATTAACCGCTAAGGATTTTCCGTAGCGCTACGCCGTAGCCGATATCATGCGTTTCCCGTTTTTAAACGAAAACGTAAGGCGTAACTGTTAGCGCTAATCGATTACACTGGGGGCTCTACGCCTCTAGTAAGTAGTAGTACTCTATTCTCTTTGATACTACTAAGTCTTTCTTTACTAGCAGTATCACCCGAAAACTTAGATATATCATTGTTTTCTTTTAGTGCTACAGTTTTGTGTAGATAGTTTCAGATTTATATCTCTCTGCCGAATTTGAATTGCTCGTCCAATAAGAAAAAAGGAAAGAAGGAAGGCAATAGGAAGAAGGGTCAATCCACGGAAAGAGTAACGTGAGTCACAATTTTATTGCATGTTCCCTTTATTCATGATGCAAATTGAAGTGATAATTTATTTCTAAGTGTTACTTTCCCTAGATATTGGATCATTTGCATGTAATTCAAATAAACACGCAATGAAGTCGTGACTCACGTTACCTTTACGTGGATTGAGCGAAAAGGAAAGGAGAAAACAAAAATAAATGTTCACCTAAATCCCTGGATCCGCCCCGTGTAACTGTTTTATATATGTCTTGAATAGCTCAAGTTGATCCTGTTCTTGTAGCACCTCGACGCAACCCTTGAAGTACTCTGTCGTGAAACAGTCTTGCCTGTTCCACGGGAAAACATATTATAACACACATACAACAATAATTTATAAATTCAATCGTAAGAGGATTAAAAATAAAAATGTTACAAAGCGCTTTGAGGACTCAGTTGTATTTTAGGATCCGTTAACGCTCAGAACCGTAGCGTAGTTATCTCTCTCTATCACTCTTCCTTATTAGTGCGACAAAGACAATTGCGTTTTGTTGGCTACTGAGCGATAACGAATGAAGGCTATTACTAGATGGTACTAACGCAGTATGTCTCTAGTAACATGCATTTTGACCATCGCTTGAATCACTTGTTTCGAGCTAGTAGTAGTGACATCTATTAAACAGAAGTCGAGTTGTTGTGATAGTAGGTCTGAGCGCCATAAAAACCGGTAGACTATATAAGCCAGTTTGAATAAAGTTTCCCATCTCGGGTAAACACGATGTTGTATAGATATTGCCTCTCGTCTTGTTTTATTATCTCATGTATACAATTATCCTCCTACGTTTTGAAGTAATAACTTTGACAAATGAGGGTAGTTTCAATAACAGCGCCATCTTTTGAGAGATTTTGAAAGCTGTTTCAAAATTTATTTAATGTGAACTGAAAACGATTTACAGAAAATTAGTCACAATAACGGCACAACATTTACCTACTATTTAATTCTGCAAATTGGTTTAAGTATTTATTTAAAGCATACTCTACAATTAATCCAGTTAAATGTTTTGTATTACTGGTTGACACAAAACAATAACGTACTTTTAAATTTTTTAATCAAGGATACGTAATGCTTACAGCGCCATCTATTGTGTAATACATCAACTAATTTCAATTTTAGCTACAAAATGGCAACCTTCGACTAGCATTGACAACTTCAACGTATCTTTGCTTAAAATCAACATCAAAGTTCCAATCAATTTTCAAATTACCTGCATAAAGTATAAAGCTGCGCCTCCCTAAACAGATTATAGCAGTCGTCACAGATCCTGTCGAGGCGGGCGAAGATGGCGGCGTCATAGACGCCTTTGCACTGGAGGTTGAAGAAGGACCGGCGGGCCACGTGGTGCGGCGTCGCCGCGGGGGTCGCACCCGCCGCGGCGAGCGCCAGCGTTAGGAGCGCGCACGCCACTTGTACTGAGCTTAGATGCATCTGGAATAGAAGGTAGGATTCATTAGTTACAGGGTTTGGCAATAGATGGCGGTAAAGAACCGTGGACAAAATTACTGGTCATCCGAGATATCGATACTATCGATGGAATTTGTTGTTTGAAGAGTTTAGTCAACTAAGAATGCTCATTTTGGGGGAGACCAGCATTTATGATATTTTTTAAATATACAAGTAATGTGGTAAATTGGTAAGAGATTGCAAATTATAATAATTGATTTGGTATCACGCTAACTAGAAATCAATTATTACCGACATAAAACCCTGAAGGTACTGTTACACATGCTCATTACTAGCATGCTTATTAGCAAGCGGGGAAGTGGAAGGGGTGACGGTGAGTGGGGGCTCACAACCCCTCATGCTAATAAACACTCTTGCTAATAAGCATGCTTATTATGCTAGTAATGAGCATGTGTAACAGTACCTTTATATATTGATCAAGATTTAGCGCAATTTGAGAAAAGACGGGGTTTCTTTATGTTAAAAGAGCTAGCGTCAGCTATAGTGCAATTAGCGCAAGACTGGACGGAGACTCAGAGTGAGGCCGGCTTCTTATTGGACTTGGACTCACTGGAGCTGCCTGTCCATCCGTATCAGTCAGTACCAGAATTTGTCCATAGGTGGCCTGTAACATGAGTGTTCACCCCACCTTTACCTTCATTTGAATACATTATTTGTCGTTAGATTGTTTACAATTTCATGTGTTTATGATCAGACCACCTGGCTCGCATAGGTAAATACCGCATAGGAATGATATATCTGAACAGAAAACTAATTAACCTAACGTCCTATTAACTCGTTACGCTTAACGGTTACGTTTAAACTAACTCAATTTCCTGTTGCCAAGGTCTAACCCGGCCCTAGTACTAATCGATTTTATAATAATTACGTCGGTAAATCGAACATTCTATACCAGGCCATATTATCCTTGCATACCGAACAGTACTACCAAGATACACCGGATAACTTTGATCTCTGGATCTGACAACGTTGTATGTGACTGGAGATTGGATTTGCACTGGTTCAGTTGATTGTTCGACTCCCCTACGCCTTGTAATCGAGTGAAATAAGACCCTAGTGTCGCAAGCGCAATTCGCAAGTCTCCGCGCAATCGCCATCTGTCAGACTCGCCGTCATATTTGCATTTATCACGTGCTCAAGGGTTACAAAATGTCATAGCGAATTAAAGCAAAACCAGCTTTCTGTGAAAGACATAAGAGTTTTCCGACGCTTTGGATAAAGTTGTTAATCCTGTAACGGCGAATCAATGGAAAATACGCCTTATGAAATAAGAGAGTAGTGTTATTACAGCGTGTCAGGGAAGGTGATAACGACCTGCAAAATCTACCGTGCTAAAGTATAGTGGAAACTTGTATTAAGTCCTTTGAAACTGGCAGCTCGGGTGAATGGCTAGTGATTAAGCAAAGTGGACTCGTAAAGTGTTAATAATAGAGCGATGGTGGTCCCACTATGTCTTGGTCGATTATATGAGTTGACATGGGACACGCAGAAAGTGTAGCCTGGCACTAAAGAAGTACCGTCAGTGAAATTTGGAATTTAGTTTTTTAATTTTTTTGTAGATGGCATTGTAATATCTTAATTTAGGGGTGTATATTTCAGTCCCCTAAAACTCATAAATTAAAAACCAATAGGTTTTGCGTATCACTATATATCCACTAAATTCACCAACAATCTGCAGGCACTTTTACCTACTTTTTATTAGATAAGTAAAATTACTAATAAAATGAATGCAAAAATGCCGTACTGACATATAAAGTACCTATGTAGTTGAAGTTCCATGGATGAGAAACAAATAGAGAGAGTTTGGGATATCTACTTAAAAAAGATACTTTCAACCTCGGAAATCTATATGCTCATAACCCATTATATGGTAAAATTATTAACCAGAACGGATAAGTCCGATCAGTACATTCGTGCCGTCTCATTTATTTCTTAAATGTAAATAATTGAATCGGATACACACAGCTCTTTTATAATACAGCAAATCATCCGTTAAATTGACGTTGACGATAAAACAGCAACGGAACCGTAACTCGTTCCGATTCGATTCGATTTTCACGATCGTAAAGATCGGTCTCTTTGTTGGTAACGAGCTTCGACCACCAACTTAATAGCGACCTGGGCCAAACGATAATGGCCCGTTTATCAATGGAATAAGCGCTTTGTTGTATGTTAAGTAAGTTGGTCAATCTGATTCATGTACGTAATAAAGTTAGTCAATCGCATGAGAACTGAGTCCACGCATTCCTGTAGAGACAAGGAGGATCCAATTTTTGCGAGGACCAGTGAAAAGTTACCCCAAGACTTTAATATGACAACTATGCTTCTAACTGTCTGTGAAGCTGCCCTGGCGGGTAATAGACACATTAAATATCTGACAGCCGAGGTCTCTGTCAAACTGTATAAAACTAATGTCCTCAGTATTCATACCATGCATCGGTCCATCCGATCTCACTTGAACCCAAATTTATTAGGAGTGTTCCAGTGAAGTAAAAATCAAGTGTGGTCGCGGAAGAGTCCTTTTTTTTTGTTCGGTCGCGGAAGAGTCCTGGGTTATCCCCAAACCACTACGAGTACTAGTTCCATCGGTAAAGCCTTGATAGCCCGGGTCAAACAAACTTTGCCGCGACTTAACACTTCCCTTACCAGATATCCGTTACAGTACTGTTTTACTGGATTTGCTGAGACTTCGACTCACTAAGTATTAAAAGATTTGGAATTACACTGTTTAACTCAGCTGTCGATCAGCGGCCGACATTTGACTATACTTTTAAAATACGAGGAATTGCGAACGGCGGCATCGTGTAAGGCTTCGGTCATCAATTAAACATAAGATTCCACGGTTTCTATGTGAATAAGGAGTGAACGCACTCCGTCGAGACCTGTGTGTACCGCAGTAGACTCTCAGATCAGTAATATGACTTTAAACTGTTTAAAGTGAGCATCAGAAGGTGAGAATCAAGGTTTGATGGACTGACCACCTACTCTTGAGAAGCCGAGACTGGTCTACGTGGGTTATTAATAATAATAAATAACTTAACACTTTCAAAGGATAGGTAAGGTAGGATCAAATGTTTTTGAATACTGAGGTATTTATGGTTTCGACTTGTTTGGTATGGTAATAGTAGTGAGTAAGGTATGGAGAAAGAAGCTAAATATATGTAATAACATAATATATAAGCAGTGTCATAAATCTGCCTTGGCATGGCCAAACAGTGTAGGTATCTTGTGTATATTTCTACTTATACTAAATGGAGACTAGAGTTACCTCCTGCAAAGCGTGAAACAATAGCATAATGACTTCATGGTTCACAGGATCCACTGGATACACTGTTTTGCCGTAACACGGCAGAAACTGCGAGTAAAATTACATTGCAATGGACTTTTTCCAGACCTATCGTATATTGTAGATGGTAACAGCACGTACAATGTTTTGCTTTATCTACCCAAGAATATGATCTAACCTACAAAAAAAATAGCCTTTATTTCTACCTATCACATCGATTTTACAATTGACATTTTACTATATCTATTTAATAGTAATAGTAGTCGCGTGGCGTAGGCCTCCCCCAAGTTTTTCCGTAGTGCTATATCACGAGCCTTTTGCATCCAGTCAACTTCAGTAACTTAAGTGAATCTTCTTTCTTCAGTGATCAAACCTATACCTAGGTATATTATTAAACTATGATTTAAAAATGGAATAGCTCTCCACAACTTCACGAAAATTCCATTCGAGAGACGCCATGTGATTATTAAAATGTTATTTAATTGACTGTCCTAATTCCCACTCTATTGTTGTTAAGTCTAGCGAAGTCAAACTACCGATGAGTGCACCGCTGCGAATGCAACTGCAATTTGTCTTGCGCGCGCGGCGAATAGTAAGCAGGTGATCACCCTCGCAGGCTAGACTGCTCGGCTACCACCCACGAGATAATGAGTCGCATTATTGAACGTTTATAAACAGACCCATTAGGGCTCCGTCGGTGTAGAAAAATAATATAATTGCATAAGTACACTTTCAAATGGAGTTTTTGTAATATCATGGGCATGTGGTTTCAGCCATACACATACACGCGTATTGTTATTTTTGGATTTTATCACGATGTTGTTATAAAATTGTTATATACGTGTTGGGTTCGCATTCTCTGGTTTAAGATATAAAATACCCAAAATTAAATTCATATAATACTCTAAATAGGTACACCGAATGAATTGAGTATTCTAGTATCCTTAACCCTCAGAAAATAGATCAAACAACTAATCTCTCTACCACGATCAATATTTCAACCAATAGTCAACCAGTCGTGATTATTTTGATAAATGGTGTATCAATTCGTGTTGCTTATGCATGTCTTCATTAACTTCGCCAATTGATATATGAAAAATTCTTCGGTTTTCATCAGTCCGATTTCACCTTATGAGTTAACAAGACTCTCCCTGAGAAGTTTTTAAATAAAACCTTATTACGCAGCAGACATCATAAAACCGAGTTTCATAGTGTTAGTATCCAAATATTACACGACGTTATAGCGCATTTACATTAATATGTCGGCGTCGCCAATAAAACATTGAATTTATTTTGTTTACACCAAATCGTACTTGTATCCATGTCAGACAGTCCATCTTAAGCTGACCTGCTAGTTCCCTCAGACAGTTGAGTGCAAACACGTAAATGGAGACCTGATTTGGCTGGTTGTCGAGGACAGACAAAACGGCACCACAGTCATTCAGAACAGAAATGCAGTAAGAAAGTTTCGAACCTCTGCGTTTTTGTGACTTTTCGGTTGTGCGCTCGTGGTGACTTTGCCACCCATATACTTATAATGTAACGAGCCTGGTTGCATGTATTTTTCCGTCAGCCTAATGTTATTTAAGCTCAAGCGAAGTTTTAAAATTCGCACCTAAGATTGCGTGGTTAAGGTGACCTTTATGTGCAGCAAATCCTTTACAAGTCATGCTCAGAAAGTTCCACTTTGCCTCGAAATATTCCACAGACCAAGCATCAGGTTAAATACCTATGTTATGTACCTAAAACAAGTATGTATCTAGTCATGTTCCTTTCCAATTTAACCGCAAATAACTGCGATATTACATTTAAAGAGCTTTAAAGACTTGTGTTTGCGTAAGCGCAAATGTTTTAACACAATCATGTTGATGTTTAGTTAGGTAATAAACGGAGTTGTTAGATTATTGAATAATTTGTAGCATGTGCCTTTTGTAGCCTTATTCAGGTACATTTTCAGGCTCCATCTTACTTTTGAGAAGCAGTTTGGTGCAAAAAAACTTGTGTATAAATAAAAACCAGAATGTATGTGATCGCATAACTTCGGATAGATTGAAACACATTTCGCTTTTTATAATTAAGGTTTGAACGATTAACCGGATCAGCTAGTATATAGTTAAATTTTTAAGTATATTGTTCAAAGACAAACATATATGTCAGTTGGAACCCTGGATACTACGTTACTTTTTGTAGTTCCTAGTGGTTGCTAAGGTACATAATAAGTTTTAAGTAAAGAACCGCACGTTTCTAAACCCAACGTTTAATGACTAGTAATATAAACACTGGTTTGAACAAAATGGCCGCAGACAATGGATGCTATCGCACCATCTCTGCTATTGTTGCAACCTTCGCCTGACCTCACAGCGGCCTTAGCGAATTCGGTTCTCGCTTCCTATTTTCCCTGAAATGCCATCATGAGAAATAAATCTAAAATTTTAATTCTAATAATAAAATTCAAATTTTAGTTTGAAGAGAGTTCATACTAAAATTTTGACAGATTATAAATCTACTTTGATTTAAAGAGTACTACAATCGTACGAGATGGACTCCGACTATAAATTGAAAATAGATGTCACATACTAAAGAAAAAGACCAATACTACCAGAGGCCAAGCCGAGGATCGAGCTCGGGTCTTCAGCTTACGCAGCTTACGCCGTAAACACTAGGCCACCTAGTCTCAACGCACACTGGCGAATTTGTCGAGTATATGCAATCTCAGCTGTTTGTGAAATATTTAGTTAAATAATTTGATTTATTTCAACAAAAGGGTCTGACTACGCTAAGTTTGCATCTATTTTGATAGCATAGACTGCAAAAGTGTTAAGTAAACGTAATAATTTCATAGAAGTTTGACGTTTAAAATAACACTTGCGCAGTCTCTAATATCTTGAAATGTAAAATCTTCCTTAGTATGTACAGTAGAACTCCGATTACGAACTAATGGGAGCTACCGTATTGTCGCTCACCAGGCGGCGCCACTCATGCGTGGGTCCTGTGTCAGTATGAGAGAATTGTCAACGTGACGTGTGAAATGTTCCCGCAGGACCCACGTTCCACTAGCGCCCCTAGCGGAAAATCGACTCGCGGTAATCCTCATTAGGACCGAGGCTAGTTCGGATAATCAAAATCTAGGTATTATGGACGAGATCCAAGAAAAACAACACATTTTACATTAAAATTTCACTCACGGTTTTTTTAATATTGAATTTTAAAATTATTATAGTATTATGAAAGTGGAATATTTTAATTTAATATTTTAGTCATATATTTTTTTGTGTGTTCGGATAAACTGAGGTAGCGTTCGGATGATTGAGGTTTCGGGTAATAGAGGTTTCATTGTAGCCTTTAAAAAAACCCTTCAAATCTGGCAATAGGTATACCCAGTGCTTTCTTTTCGCAAAAATATTAAATTTTTTAGTATTTTCGTATTAATATGTATCTATTTATTATATATATCATCGTCTAGTACCCACATCACAAACCTTATTGAGCTTACTGTGGGACTAGGTTGATTTGTGTAAAAGTGCCCCACAATATTTATTTATTATGATTATTTATTTCATATCTGTAGATTAAAACAGTGTACCTAAAAGCAAATGAAGCACTAAATTGCAGAATAATTGGCAACAATGGTGGTGTGGAAAGTTGGAAACCCGTCGTGCGAATTCTTGAGGTATTTTATTTTATCATCCTCCTATCTACGGGCGGCTGAATACTAAAGACTTGCATACATGTTGCTGTCGTTGTAGGTAAGATCATGGTAAGGAAATAGTAAAGTTATACTTAGTTTTCGCATTTTTTGTCCGGCCCGCACAGTTTTTTGTCCGGTCAGTTGAAAGCCGTAAATTACACTAGGAGAAAATGGTGGGCTATGTAGCCTGTATGCTATCAAGCATTTCGGGTATAAACAACACATTTTTTTATTTCAATCCATACCATACCAATTAATCTCGCTTTGGTTAAGGCATTTACTGACTTGATAACATTTGTTATTGTGTCTACGCATCAATCGAATTGTCATGAATATCATTGACCGTAGGTTCAATTATGGTAAGGACATATGGAATTTCCTGTCCGTGTTGGTCGTGCAAAAACCGGGCAGTTCCAGGATAACTCGTGACTCTGCATCCAGTTTAACATGAAATTACTTCACGAAATTATTAACAACTATGGCAGCTTAATAGATATAATACAAGCCGAATAAACAAGGATTGGCTTGGCACTAAGAGGACTCAATAGTGTCAACGTTCTTGAATGCATCGGGCTGCATGCCATCGGCCTATCTAAATGGTACTCCTCTTCAAATACATGTCCACACGTTTGCGTCTTACCCCATTGTATTAAGGCGAATTTTGTTTATATATTTTAGACGTGGAGCACACTAATATGTTATGCTCGTCACATAGTCACATCATACGCGTGTTTGGGATGCGTATTATAGATATCATATCCTGGACCTTGCTCTTGTTAAGGTCTTAAGGAGTCGTTTAAACGAAGTCATGGAAAGCTAGGACGATCTATATTTAGAAGGTATCCTATTTCGTATGGAAATATAGGATAAAAAGCCAATTGAGATCATTTAATGTTGTATGCACTGAGGGTTATTAATTGGATCCATGTGTCTTACATTTTTAAGACACAGTACGCAAGCGGTACTTTTGAGGCGGTATTTTTGATCCTACTAAGGACCTAGTAAGTTCGGGTATAGAAAATACGTATCCGGTATATTAGTATCTATATGTTCCTATCTAGGTGGGAAGAAAAATTTATTAGAAATAGGAGAGTATTTAAAACCTAATGTTTTTGGCTTCATCGCGTCAGTGTGGAAGTGGCCGGTGATCTTATTGATGAGTAAATTAGGAAGCCATCAGATATTTAGAAATATCTGAACAAGTACTCTAATGCCCCTGACAATGGGAGCTACCGTATTGTTTGCACCAGGCGGCGCCACTCGTGCGTGGGTCATGTGTCAGTATAAGAGAATTGTCAGTGACATTTGAAATGTTCCCCTAGGACCCACGTTCCACTAGCGCCCCTAGCGGAAAATCGACTCGCGGTAATCCTCATGAAGGCGTGTTCAGATATTTGTGAGCACTTTGGTCGCTCCGATATATGTGATGGCGACTGTCAAGAAGAATGTAGTCGCCAAAATAGCTAATTTCTTCTGGCTTACATAGTGCTGTAAATCACAAGTGGTTAATTCTGTCACTGCATCCGTGGAAAGTATCTTATTTCCCGCTAAATTGCAAATGTTACACTCAAGACGATGATGACGATATGGTCTTTTCTAACCCAATTTTAAGCGTCAGTATAGGCAACTCCTAAGACTGAACGTCTCCCAAGCAATTATCAGCTAGGCCATCGCGTGACGTCTCGACCAATCATCGTCAATTAACCACGCGCTGAAATTGGGTCACCGCTGAAGCTGAAGTGACGTTTGTGATCGTTTCGGCGATTCGCGATCTTTGATTGTTTCTATTAATCACACGTAGCAATTGATGACTCTATTGATGTGCTGTTATGTTTTCCTGTTACGTATATATTACCTACTTAACATTGCTACGATTACGTAGTCATAAACACTTTCAAATCAAAGTATATTGTCCGCTTATTATTTTACTCTTCTATCTTCTAGGAAAATTTACTTTTTGAAATTTCGTAGGTAGGAATTATAAAAATAATTTGGCAAAGATCGTTTGTTAATGGAGTAGAAACATACTGTCTCTTCTCATGTTAGTTTTATAACTTCGAAAAAGTTATGCATCTAGTTTTTTAGTCCATCTATAATGCTCCTGATTGTAGATAACGTGGTTGGACTCTACAGAGTCAAACCACGTTCTTATTTATTCAAAGCAAATGAACTATCAAATCAAACTTCTATTAAATTATGACATATATTTAACACTTAGGTACAGTCTGTGCTATGTAAATCTATGAAATTTAGCTAGTTTTGTTGATATTTGTACTAATCAAGGTATAATAAGAATTACGACAATGATCGTTATTTAAATTACATCAGCATGTCACCACAATGTCTGGCCGTCTCTCAGTTGGGGGGTAGTTGCCAATACTAAATATAACTCTCTAAATGTGATATCAATCAAATCCTAGCTCTGCGCAGTGTGCACACTTGTTTTATAAATAAAGCAATTAAATGAAACGATTAAAAATCCGACTGTGGTATTTTGGCGGTGAAATCCGCCATTCAGATTTTTTGAATTTAAACATACTTTATGGTTACGCTTGACTGAGACAAATCTAGTGACATTTCAAACGTTAGAGAAATATTTCAGGACTATCTTATACAGACCAACCTACCCTACGATATACATCGGTACTTAAATACAGAAATAACAGAAAACATTCATAACACAGGAACAAATATTGATGATAAACACACAAATAAATGCTCTTAGCAGGATTCGAGCCCGGGGCCTCCAGCTTCGCAGGCAGGATCACTACCAGGCTAGGGAGGTCGTTAGAAAACGTAAAAAAACTTATATGAGTTTGGAATTTTCTCACTTTTTTCTTTGTGATTGCCAGTAGTTGACCAATGGGAGACCATTTTATTCAGAATGGCAGTTATGTTTGTCGCACTTAAACTGCGCATTGAAATGGCTGATGTGGAACAAACTACAGTTTGCACAGACGCAGGCGCAGGCTTTCACTTCGTACGTGGCGAACGTATGGATTTCTGCCTTGTATGCTTTTAAATTAAATGTCACTTAAAGTCCAAGGTTTCAAGTAGAATGGTTCGGTATAACATAAATTATCAACAAATGTGTCATAATGGTATTAAAGCTTGTCTGGATAAACTTTATGAGCAACTAGTAATATTTTATGATCACTTTTACTGGTACATTGTAGAACAGCTTTATTGATTCAAGGGAAGGGAAAAACACGATTAATACACAATCAATTGTAACTACTAAACTAAATAATTATTAGATACCTATCTAATAAGACAGGCTACTTGCAAAATATAAATATGCAAAAATAAGTGTTGCACGATAGATGGTACTGACCCGTAACGTAAATTATATTGCTTGTCACATATCTAATAATTATATTATAATTTCGAAAGAAGTGTAATTTCCGAAATCACAGGAGTATCACCCATAATTCCATTATCTTAAGTGTCTCTTTACGAAATTATCCTGTGTTTTTGTAGTTTGAAATTATCCCAATACATCCTGTATAGTTAAATATTGAAATATCAGGGAAAGTTGGAAACCTACTATGAGAATGCACCAAAAATAGTTATAAATGAATTTCAAAATGTAACCCTTCCTTAATCGTGTAAAACTTCTAAGAGCCCACCGCGCATGGCAGGCTGCGTCAAGCGCCGCCCCGCAGTCTGCGCCCGCGCATGCACGCCCGGAGTTACGCAAGCTAGGCTTGTGAAATTCGTTTTCCCTACTTATCATGTCGTTTTTTTTATACACGTCATTTCAAACTTCATGTACTTATTTGCTTTACTAAAATAAGCACTATAGAATGTCGAATTTGCGATATGCATATCATGCATATGACTTTAAATAATTCGTTTGAAGTGTTTAGGTATATATACCTACACGTCACTTGATGAAGTTGGCTTCATGTATTTGTTTTGATAACATACGCAGTATTAGAATATGGCATTCGCGATATACTTTTAATTTTAAGGTCCGTTTAATGTGTAAATAAGTAGGTAACGCAGCCATTCGTTTACTGAAATGGTACAATACAATACAATAACTCTTTATTGCACACGTCATAAAACATTACAACAGAAAAATATACATCATGGTAGTGTAGCGTATTGTGGGATAAGGCACGTGCTTATTCAGGGTTCTTCTTGTCTTCGCATTATTTTTATAAGCATAATTCTATTTGGCATAATCAACATAGTCATAATTGGTCTTACCCATAAACTGTTATGGCATAGTCAGGTTTAGCATAATTTGATTTGTCCTAATTTAATTTGTCCGAATATTCGGATACATGCCGAACCTAACCTAACCCACTTTTTAGTATGCCAATATATTTTCGGACAAAATAGTATTCATATTGTGCATTATGCCAAATTATGTTTCTGCTACATTAAGAATCGCCGAAAATCGATTATGCCAAGTCTGTTAGGACAAAAGCGTTTCGAACAAAACAAATTATGCCAAATAGAGGGCACTCCTTATTTACATATACAGTTAAGTGGAAAAATGTATGTATGTACCTATTGACAAAATTGTCTCATCATTACAAAAATACGCTCTTACTACACCGGAAAAGATACTATCGGACATATTTTTGAGTAAGATGTGTATACCAATATTTTTACAATTAACAGTATATCCTTTGTAGAAAATTGGAAATGATTTATGTTTTATATAGAGACAGTTTATGCTAAGTTTTCTATATTTTGACAGGACAGACTGTGGAAGTGTTACTGTGTGTTAGCGTCATGATTTCATAGAAGTTTGACGTTTATAATAACTTTTTTAAGTTTGACAGTTCATTAGCTAGCAAGAGATAACGTGGTTTGACATTTGGGTATATTTTGAAATTTTTATATATATTTAATATTGCATATTTAATTACGGCCTCTGTAGCCTATCTATGAAGCTGGAGTTACCCGGGTTCAAATCTTAAAACCAAAATATGTAATTAATTTGTTTATTGAACAATAAAAGCTAAAATAACTACCTACTGAACTTATATAAAAATATATAAAGAAGTACAAGTTAAATAAGCAACTTTACGTAAATAACGTACTTGAGGTAATTGAGAAAACCTATGCGCAATTAGCAAACTAGAAATTTGATTAATTATACAGATTAAAACATACCACATAAGGTCTTGTGGACCTACTTCACGCTGTAAATCACTGGCAATTACATACATACGTACATGGAAATTATATAATTAAAATAACCTAAGTAACTTCAGAATAACCTAAGCAAGAGTAAGCGTATAAGTAATAAAGTAATAAAATGTAATACAACCAACGAGAAAATATTATAAGCTTTATTTTGAAAATATAAAACTTTGCAAAGTGACTGAAAAACTGAAAAGTTCCCATACATCGAACGATAACATCATTTGATATTTACCTATCACTTTTCGGTGAAGGAAAACGTTGTTAGGAAACCGGATTCTCAATAAGGCCTAATAGTTTACCCTCTGGATCAGAATGTCAGATGCAGTCGCTTTCATAAAACTAGCGCCTACGCTAAACCTTGGGATTCTTGGGAGGAAGAAAAGAAAGACATCGAACGATAACGTTATGTGAATCGTGGAAATAGAAAGATATGTTTAAATTAATTAATAAGCATAATGTTGGACTTTAGCGTCAAAATACCACAAGCGTTTTCTACTTAGATCTCTTTTCAGTGAGATGACTGACAGCGATATTAAAATAAATATACATTATAATGTTGTCTATTGATAAAAATAACACTGCTTCCACATTCTGCCACCATTCAAGATTTCGCTTTTTTCGCTATTTTTGCTGTCGTAGAAAAAATAGTGTATGCAACTCGACTACGTCTCGTTTTGCAAAAATGACCCTTGAATCTTAAGAACCCTTATTATATCACTGTTGCATAAACTACTATTATATCGATTTGTTCATCTACTGCACAATAGACTTTAAGTTACAAGCCTGAAAACCAGATTAAAAGTATTGCACATTCTCCACAATTAGCCTGTGTATCTCCAATTGGCTAAATCTATTCAAAGAGGTCGAATGCATCTCCACGTATGTGTGCGTGTGTGCACACAGTGCATTCGGTTTCGTTTTCATCAATTGCTCATAACACTCACAAACGTATTGTGTGGTGCAACACGATCGCTGTGTCGTAGACCCATTTACACTATCACTATTATCGTGTCAGTATTTCAGTATGATCGTGGATTTGAGTTTGCTTGATTGATCAAAATGATCAACTCATAGTAAATCCACTGCAGACGAGTTATTGTAATGTTAGATGAATTTTGAACGTCTGAAATTTATGTCAGATCAAACAGAAGTATAAACATGGAAGTACACACAGTATTCATTCAAATACCTATTCATTTGTGCAGTGGCTCATATGCTTCGATATTAATGTAACACTGCATCGATATGCAAGTATCGCGTGATAATAATTATAGTGTAATACGGGCCATAGGCAACATGATTTGCAGTCAGCCAGTGACTAACTATGAAGGAATTCGTTTGGTAACCAATCGATAATAGATACGAATTTGAAGGTGCATATTTAATATAATCGATTAATATACTATAATATAATATAATTTTTATAAATGGAAGTTGATTACCAAGTACTTTATTTGTATTTATGTTTAAAATTATAAATATCAATAAGACTTTGTTCTGTATCTAATGCTCAGTTTTTATATACTATGTACATTTTAAACATCTCAGTAAAAAATGCGCGTAATAGAATTGCGTAAGTGTGGCTGCAATTATTTTTTACTCCTTACGGTGGCATTTTTATACTAGGCTGTTACTTAAACTCGTATACAGACCAGTCGAGAGTCAAGTTTATTTGTGTAAAGTACTCGCAACCGGTATACCCGATGTACTGGCAGGCAAGCAACTATAAAAAACCTATGAGGCCAACTATTGGAAAATTGTCGCTGAAGTACGTAGTTGGGTAGGAAAGCCGCGAACGTTCGAGAACGACTGTCGTTTACATAAACCACGCGCAACTCTTTCGCATGTAAAGCTTGCGCTGCGCTAAATCACTTGAAACTAATTTCCAGACTTGACAAGCAAAAAAGTAAAAATTGAAGTTGCCCGTCCGCCCTTCCAATCCATCCGCCTGAACATAATTTCAAATTGTCCGTTCCTCGTCTGCAAGAAAACTTATTTTTAAATCTCTCGTTACAATCCAGCGTTATTTGAATTATAACATCTCGGCCCACCCTGAAAAGGGAATAAAAAAAACAACAAACTTCGCGAACAACTGGCATTAATCGCGGGCGTCCGGGCAGATACAGTTTAAAAAACAAAATTAAAAAAAATAAACACAAATGGCGCTTTGGCGGCAAACATCATAGACCGTTGGTTTACTTACGGTGTAGGTTGGATTGTTTATAATTCTTAGCAATAAGGTCGCGAACCGCGTGTGGTTGTAGTTGACACGTGTAAATTTATATTGGCCGGTTAACCAGACGGACTGGTTGCGTCTAGTGCCGTTGAACCGCTCAGGTGGGCCTTGGATTACGAGAGATAAATTTAATACGGCATAATAATAGAGTGTGTACGGATTGATGCACTCGCACCGCGACGAAACTGAGAGTTGCGGCACACAGAAAGGGAAACAACACTGACAGTTTGACGTACAAAGTCTATTAATTAATTTTAGAATAAATGAATTAAATACATGGGCATTTTCAGAAAAAAGTGCACCATTTTAATGAAAATGGGCCCTCGATATTCCATACAAAAAAATTGACATTGTTTTGAAACGGCCCATACAAAATGTATGAAAAAGTCGTTAAAAAACTGACCAAAAAAAAACGTGTCGTGTCGTGATTCTGGTTATAAAAAACCCAAAACTTCCTATAATATATAAAAAAAGGGATTGGTACCCTATTTTTGAAAAAGTCCACATATCCTACGAATATCTTTTCAGCTTTAATTTTTATCTTTCATCCAATTCTATTTATCTTAAATTATGTATTTAAGTTGGATATTGTAACACAAAAAATGCTAAAGATCGTTTGTTGTAAGACGAGACTGTTGACTATAATTATAATATAGGTAGTCATAGATAAATAATAACAGACATCGATCTATAGGTACATCTATAGACAACAAATGTGGCGGAAGTGCTGCAATCAGGAAGCGGATATAATATGGCAATTAAAAACGCAAATGCTAATTCACTATGTCTCATAATATTACGCACTGAAGAAACTACTTACTAGAAAATAATAAAACAGAGAGTTCACAAAGTCGGAAAAATTAATAATAAATTCACTGGTTCTGTAAAATATTCTGAATTAGGTATCTCCAAACACGACGCCTCGTTTCTTTGAGAGGAAATATTTTTTTCTTAACACTTGCTCGTAAAGGTTCGTAATTTCTTCTTTACCGCACTTAATACATAATGTGCTATTGTATGTTAGTGGCATCACCCCAAAAAATAATTTTCCTTTTCTTTTACGACTTCAATTGGCAAAATATTAAATATCTTATGTTTTATATTACACTATGGATCAATAATAAATGTATCATGTGACTTATGAAATGAAAATTTACCTCATCGTGAATGAATTTAAAAATATTGTTGTGTTATGACTGTCGTGCCGACGCGTGTCATTTAAATACCTAAACTAAGAGGATATTTTCATTATAATTATTACACAATGGAAGAATAGGTACCTACTATATGGTTTGAAATATACCACGCGACTCATGGATATTTTCCAGTCCGTTTATATACATTAGTTAAATAATGACAGAACTATAATATTTTTTACCTACCATCCTAAAGTTGTAGTATAGTCGAGTTCATAAATATCTGAGCAGCTGAATGCATAATATATAAACACTTACACCTTATTGTCAATGTCCTAAGGGTGTACATATATTTTCGAAGCTTTGGAAATGCTCATATATTTACTCTCGGAGAACTCGGCTGTACCAGGGAATATTCTTTTTCTTGAAAGAAAAGAAAGAAAGAAAATATTTTTTTTATATAGAACTTATACAGAACCCGCTTTTTAACGTGACTTCGTAAAAACCCGTCTTCACCAATCTACCTTAGGTCCATACTGAAATGGTAAAAAAGGAACCCTTATGGTGTGACTCAGTCTGCCTGTCTGTCTGTCAATCACATCGTTAAATATCTCGAGAACTTCTTATGCTATCCTTCTTATGCTTTGAAATTGGATTAGTTATAAACAAGGTTAACTCAGATACCTACAATGAAAGAAGATTTATCATTTATTTCAATGAAAGATGCCCGATAAAAGAGGAGGAAAAAATAAGTTTAGTTATTGGATCATGTGGGGTAACATTTGGAAGCATTTAATTTGCCTACCGGCCTTCTTGGCGTCGGCGCATGGGGTCGCAGACCTAGTTGCTAGAATTCTCTCTTTGGATGGCGACAGGGCGAGCATACCTCACGTGCCTGATGCTTTGGCGGCGTGGTCGGCTCTTAACCCGGGAGCGACCGTGCCCGAAAACCCCAAGGTCCAGCGCGCGTGGGATGATGTGGGTTGTAAATCCACTCTCGATCGACTCATTGGAGCCGCTGCTGGAGCGGACCGTGCAAGGCTCCTGGCGGTATCACAGCCGGAATCGGGGGCGTGGTTGCATGCCTTACCTTCTCCTCAGTTGGGCACGCTGCTCGATGGTGACTCGTTGCGGGTGGCCGTTACTCTCCGTCTGGGTGGTGACGTATTATGTCATCCACATACATGCATTTGTGGTGCAGTGTGGTGGGTGCTGACGGCCATCATGCATTGAGTTGTCGTCGCTGTAGTGGTAGGCATCCGTGTCACCATGCCCTTAATGATATTGACCAAAGGGCTCTTCGATCAGCGGGGGTTCCGTCCGTTCTTGAGCCTCCGGGTCTCAGCCGTACTGATGGTAAGCGACCAGATGGCCTGACGTTAGTGCCGTGGGAGAGGGGGCGGTATATGGTGTGGGATGCTACATGTGTCAGCACATTTGCCGCTACCCATATCGGTCGCACTTCACGCATGGCCGGGGCGGCTGCCGAAACCCAAGCAGCGGTCAAGAGGCAAAAGTATGCGCCATGCGCCATTAGGTCCCGGTTACATTTTCATGCCCTTAGCGGTGGAAACGGTGGGTTGCTGGGGGGGCGATGTGAAAACGTTGGTCGTCGACTTAGACAGAAGGGGGAGGATCCCCGTTCTGAGTCATTTCTGGTGCAAAGATTGTCTTTGGCCATTCAGCGTGGGAATGCCGCCAGTATTATGGGTACGTTTGCACCAGGAATGGCAAAGGATGGGTTGTATGTAGGATATAATTGAAATTTTGCTTAGTGTAGGTAATTTAGTTTTATTTTAGTGACTGACATTGTTTAAATTGTGTACCTTTAATTAAGTAATTTTAGAATGTTGAATGTATTTTAATAAATTTGCACATTAAAGAATAATTTATTGTTATTTTTTAAAGCATTTTTTTTATTTATAACCAAAAATGTAAAAAAATACCATTCTTCCAGGTTATTTCCGAAGTTTACGAAAGAAAAAATATGATTATTTTCCAAAACGTTAACATTATAAAAAAAAAAACATTTTCTCAATTTGAAATTGAACCGCCTCAGATGATTTTTTTTATTTATATAATGAATATCATGCTGTAAGTACCGTCTTTTAAATAAAGTACCTAAATAAAATCGGTTTTCGTAATAAAGAATATCAAGGAAAACAAACTCGCATAGGTATGTCGTGAAACGAGTGATCCAATCTGTCGGTAGGTACCTACATGGGGCTGACGTCAAACTTCTAGGTACTTCGAAATGCAGTTACAACTAAGTTTGTACGGAACCCTCAGTGCTCGAGTCCCACTCGCACTTGGCCGGTTTTTTATGTTTGTTTGCAACGATAAAGGCTGTTGTCTGTCACTCTATATAACGTGACTGTATTTCTAGGCAATTTTCCCTTCGGGCATCTGAAGCTATCTAACGAACCTAACCTAGCTATTCCTACTATCAGGTATAAAAAGGTTTAGTTTACAATTTCGCATAGGACTCCGGGCCAAAAGTATGGGAAACGTGGTTTCAGTAAAATGTCATGGGATTTTGATATGTTGTAGACTACAGTGCTTTAGACAAAAGTCTCTATGGGTGCTACCATGATTTCCGAGTCCCTTTCAAAGTTTCGACTGATTTTGTACCCTCCTGTAAGTACAGATTACAAAAACAATCAAATGAGAATTAAAGAGTCAAATGAAAGAAAAACAACGTCAGAGTAACCTATAAATCTATAAACAATATTCATATTATTATAAATTTAAGCTGTACAATTATTTACAATTATAAATGCACATGACACTGACGTGCATATAAAAATAAAATCATAAAGTTGACGTTGCAGTAACTTTTTCTTATTTTGATGGCTAGCTTATCGCAAAATAGGTTAAAACTAATGTCAATAATGTTTTAAATATATAGATAAGAATTTAAGCTTATCATCTACTTGTACTTTGTTATATGGTACAAAATCAAACCGTGGTAGCACCCATAATAATTTTGTCCAGGGTACTGAAGTCTGCACGACACTTAACTGAAACCAAATTTTCCTTTTGTCCTTTAGTTAGATTATAATCTCACGGTTTTTACAATTTTACGTTTATACATATAATGTTCCTTCTCTTTTCACTGCAGCATGATAAACAAAACGAACTAATATAGTTTCTAAGTTTAACTCGGGAGACATCATAACAATCTTGTGGACATAATAAATTACATCCTGAAACGAATAAATAAATTGCTACAAAGTCTAGTTCTGGCCTAGATTAAGAGTAATGTATCTTGAAATTTATTTTGAGAGTATCGTTTAAATTATTTTGAGTGTGTCCAATTAGTTATTTCCGCTTCAATTCGCTAAAATGTCAAGTGAGAGATTTTCTGAAACAGTTTGTAGTTATTACATTTTGTTATGATTTCTAAATGTACACGTACCTTACTTCATTGATATCCTAACTATTAAAAAAAAACAGGAAGTTTTTTAAATAGTGTACTGGGGCCTTGCCACCATCGCCTAATGCGATTCAGTTTAGTTCCTTAACTGGGTTCAGTTGTATGGCAGTAACTCACGTTAGGTCCTAAAATAAATCGTGTTAGGCGATGGTGGTTACCCCCTGATCTCAGTTAAGCACCTAAACTCAATCGCGTTAGGCTATCGTGGTAATGCCCCTGAGTTCAAACAAGTTTATTTCATATAGGTATTGACAGTATAAATAAAATAGGTACTTTCTTAATTCTATTTGCTTAAGGTATTTCAGTTCGCAACTGTTCGCTGATAGCTATTACTCCGGTAAAATTTTCGGTTTTTAAATTATACTTAACCGCGATACCACACACCTCTTCTTGAAGTGATAATCAATATTTAAAAATAGTAATATATATATCATACATAAAAGGCACAAACGGAGCGTGCAAACTAGCGATGTTGTATTGTCTGACAGAACTTTGTAAAATGAGTTGGACAATAATAATTCTTACTTAAGAATTTGAATAAATTAAACGTATTACATAACAATAAAACTAAACCTGTTGTCTAAGTACACTGACATCGTATTGTAGTATATTTTTAGAAATATTTTTTGGTATGTTGCTTATAATAACAAACGACAGTCTGCTAAAAGTTAAAATTGTTATATGAATCTTATCTTGGTTACCTACGTATATATACTTACATATAAATCATATTGCATTTAGCAAGCATGGCTAAGTGTTTTAGGTAAGCATTAGTTATATACCTAATGAATTTTCTATTAATACTTAGTCAAAGTAATAGTAGGTACATACTAAACATTTTTATATTATTGGATTCTCAGGCTTTTCCATGGTCGATGAGCAATTAAAACTACTTAAGGGACGATAAAAATGTACTTAAAAGGTGTTCAATAAGATTATAGTACTTATCTTAATTATATTTATTCTTCTTAAAATAAAATCGATTGCATAGTAATAAAATCTAAATTAATTGGTGACAGACATTAGGACGTGCACGCCTAAGTAACATGATGTTACGTGTAAAAAAGTTACTTTTTTTTCTGCGCCGCCGTCTGGCTGAAGAGTAAAGTTGTCAACGCCGTCTGGGCGGCCAGCATTAACCTTTATTTATCGTCAAATGAACCCTGATTTTCCTCAAGACAAGACGGACGTGTGCTGGCCAAAATCCAAAAGCGATAAAGTTTAATAATTATAAGCATCCATTCACGTCCATTCATAGGTTTCATTTATCTCAAATTTTGGTACAAAACATAAAACTATTATAGGTTGGCGTAGGTGAAAAAAAAAACAAAAAACAAACCTGGCATGATAAATTATTGGCGCCAAGAGACGGCGCCATATTGCCATAAACAAATTAGGTTATATTTATTTGCACCGTTCAAAACTCGATGTCTACTCTATAAATAGCGACGGCAAAAAACACTATTTTAAAAGTATGAGGTAATTTGAATAATAAATATCGAATGACTGCTTGCAACGTACCTATTTATTATATTACGTATCTATGTAATTTATGTAACGAATGAGTGCGTAAGATGTTTATCTTTTGCAACAACATTGATCCCCAATCACGCGGGGATTATTTGGCTAGATTCCTTTCGATCTGCCTGAATCAGTTATGAAATCTTTGAATAAATTGTTTGACAAACCAATTCGGACAGTAGATAAAAAACTCTATAATCTATATGCTTCCCATTTTTTCGGAGTAGCGATACGAGCTTCTATGTATGAACGAGAAGAGATCCTTGTCAGAAAATGTTATAGGTAAAATTTAAGCTTTATACTTTTTTGCACTCTTCCTTTTGTCCATTATCTTGTTTAACTAATAAAATAGTTAAAGATAGATTTATTATCATAAAGCAATAGCAAACAATATTTTGACAAATTTATAAAAAAATCATGGATACGGTTTGTAATTTATATTTTTGTGTTTTGTGTAAAAACTTGTTAAAAATGTCTTTAAAGGTAAGATTAACACTTCACAATATAATAATTAGAAATTTGTTTGTATTTGAATTGTCTCAACAACCAAAAAAAACTATGTTTATTTTCTTTCTGACTGTGCGTCATCTGGCATCGAGTTGAAAGTCGTGACAATTTAATTTTTTATCGAGTGTTGAATCGATTTAACTAGCTGCGAAAAATCGAATTGGCAAGGCGTCGGACGGAAGTGTTTGATGTGTTTAAAAAAAGTGTCTGGTCTGAATGGATGCAGTTTAATTTTAGTCGATGAGTTTGTTTAGCTGCGTTGGGTGTCCGCCACCTCGCGGCCGCAGGATGAGTCAAAATATAGTCACATAATACAATATATCTATAGACTTGCGCTGTATGTTTATATTTTGTACTCGTGGTCTATATTTTTATTCAATAATTTATTATTTGACTTCGTCCCTACCAACGTTGCTTTATTTTTATTGAGTGATGGAACTGCGTTATCGTCGGATTTGGGTTTAATTTTCATGCCACTGCGGTCAGCGTTGTCACTATTTCTCAAGGGAATTGTCATTTTCGCGAGTTTCGCCAATGCTTCTAACGGCTACGATAATGTCATAAGTTTTCGAATGTACCCTTTAATGAAGAAAGCAACTTTTTTTTCTGTTCCTATAATATGTATTTAATAAACCTATATATTTTCTAAATCACATAAAGATATATTTTTTTAATTCGAATATATATAGTTTGCCGATAAACTTATATTTTTTCCAAAAACTTTTGAATAGGTACCTACGAAATAAAGTGTATTAGAAAAAGTCAGTGCAAGGTAATTATCGTCATTCCTGTCTAAATGTTAAAGAATATTAACTGAGTAAATACTTGCTACAAATACAAATTTATAAGTAAGTACCTATGAATTTGTAGCTTAAAAGTTATTGTTACACTGGCAAGACAATCTGAAAGTAAAAGTAAGTGTTGAAAATCAAAGTAAGCGAAGCGGCTTGGCAACTGCGGCCCACTTAGCTTTATTTTATAATTAACATCACATTTCACGTAATTTTATTGCACTCGAGGCGGATGCAGTTTATACGGCTAGCAAATTTCGTTAAACTGTTAGTTAATTAACTAATATGAAATCAGAAAACTGGAAATGTTAATAAGTAAATAGTTATTTTTATGCGCTACTAATGAACATAGGTAGCAGATTTGAAAATTAAAATTAAAAGGATATTTTCTTATTGCTCCTTTGGTATGAAATATATGTTTCTAAAGGGGACGCAGGCAAAATGGTGGCCGGAGAATAGTCATATTTATAAAACGAATATTTTACTTAGTATTTTACGTTTTTTGCTTTTATAACAATAATTTTAATAAAAAACCTTATTTAATATATTCTTTTTAAGCTGGTTATTAACACCATTTCCAACAGGCATCGAAAATAAAATAAATATTTCGCATTAACTAACGCCGGGCTATTTTTAGCTGGGATCGCGTTACGATTTACACATGTCTAGGGGTGGCTCCTTAACACGATAGCCATAACTTTTCGCCACCCGTGTAGATACAAGAGATAATCTAATTTTGCACACTTGTAATTTTAAGAGACGCTCTATTGCGTTTTAAATCATGACAAAAACTAATTAAAAGTAAATATGAAATTAAAACTTTAAATGCAGTATACCAAACCCTTCTTAAAGCATTTCTTGTCATGGTTAAAGTTTATGATTGAAGTCTCATATTTCACTTTGGGTCCGACTGACTGTCATGCGAATTGTCATAGGCACAGGTTTTTACTTAAAGCTTGCCTTTTGATCTTTCAACTCAGAAGAAAACCTCGGTTTCGGTATTGGGATAAGTCCAGTTTATTACTTAGTACTTAGATATTCCTTGTAAGGGACAGCAACTAGGAAATATTAAATATTTCGTAAATAATTTTTAGAAAAGCTAACTGCTAAGTGCCGAAGCTAGGGTTTTAAATCCACAACATTCTGTTTGGAAACCGGCGGTTTTCAGCAGATTTAAGTGAGCAATAAGATCCCTTCAAGGGTTGGGAATTATTGACAAAATACTGAAAGAAATGGCGTCAGCAAATGCTGAAACGACCTTTCGTCTTCAGTCTGGACTCACCTTCTTTATTTTGTCTATGGAAGGACCAGTATTATATTATAGCCCGTCAAAGTGTGGTCTGGGGGCCTACCACGAATATCGAATTTATATTGACGGAAAAACCTCTTTATCACTCCAATAAGCAAGTGTGATAGAAGTGAGATACAAATTATGAACGTCCGATTTTCGTGGTACTCGGTCAGTCTTCGTGGAGTCTGCTCCGGCGGTTACTTGACACTTGCGATTTGGGTCAGGCCGTGTTCGCACTTGATACTCGATCTGTTGGCTCTATCATACATAGCTTTGTTCACAAGATTATTCCACGGCAGATAAATTCAATGTATACAAGCTTATTACTCCTTTACCAGAAGTGCAATTTGACGTACCACATTTGACAAATGGATGTGATTTTACACAGATTTGGAACAGAATATAGAGGCGTGAGTCATCCTACTGATGTGAATATCCTTTTTATGTTAAATTAGTTGTTCGAATAAAGCCCCAGCTAGTTTAGTCTAATCTAGTAGGGTCGGGTTTTATGAGTAACAAGAAGCTATTAGTGCAAAAGTGACATTCTACGATTATTTTGGCTTCATGTACATATGCTGGCAAAAATATAATCATGGTTGAGGCCATGGGTCATTTCAGGGGCTTTACCATGACGCCTTAACGCGATTCTATTTAGGTTCCGTTTAGGCTCAGTTGTATGGAAGCGACTCAGTTTAGGTCGTCAACTGAATCGCGTTAAGACGTCATGGTAAGGCCCCAGTTTTGTTCTTTTGACTTAAATTTACTTGAAAACATGATTGCAGTTACAATCAAGCGCCTTTAAATGAATAGTAGTTATAATAAGATATAGGATATAATATACAATGTATCAATTCCGTTAGCGATTTAAATTTTATGAAATTACAATACCAAGTGAATGTTTACAACTATAGTTTTGTGACTGTGTTTGCGCAGTATATTTGCATCACTTTGTATGCCATATTAAGGAGAGAGATGTAATGCTAATGTTTGGGCAAACCCCGAAGTAAATATGCAACCTTTCACAAATCATTGACACGGAATTTTTGTCTTTGAACCATATGGAAGAACGTTTAATCTAAAATACTTAATAATGTTATGCATGCTGTTTAAGTAACATATCATTGATTGACGTAAAAGCACTTATTTAATTACTAGGAGTATATGCACATCTTGCATTACATACCGGTAGAACGAGTACTTACATAAAAGACAAATTATTCAACGCTGTATTGACGTCAAAACGAATTTCACAGTATCCCGCTATATACAAACCGCTCCGTGTCTTTTACTTTATACAATAAGAAACTAATCCATTTATTTCGACACTGCCATGACGCATATAGAGTGAGACACATATCCATATCTACTAATATTATAAATGGGAGAGTGTGTGTGTCTCTTTGTTTGTCCGTTCTTCACGGCAAAACGGAGCGACGAATTGACGTGATGTTTTAAGTGGTGATAGCTGAAGGGATGGAATGTGACATAGGCTACTTTTGTCTCTTTCTAACGGGAGCAAAGCCACGAGCAAAAGCTAGTTGATTATATTTAATGAGGATAAAAAGTAAAAACCCATAAATATGTTCCAACTAAGTTTTGTTTGGTCTTTATAGTCTTCATCGTTAAACAATGGGGGCTACCGTATTGTTGTTCACCAGGCGGCGCATCTCCTAGTGGGGCTTGTGTCGATATGAAAGAATTGTGAAAGTGACGTTTGATAGTTTCCCGGCTGACCCACCTTATAGTAGCCTTCATCGCGAATTGACCCATTGCAGCGCTATCTGCAGATATTAAGCATGGTTCTACACTGCAGCGTTTCGTTACGCTTTGCCGTTTACTGTGCGTCGCAGCGTCAACGCATGTGTCGTATTTTCTAAGACAAGACACGAAGACAGCGCTACGCAACGCGGCAGTAGAGCCGGGCCTTTAGTATGATTATCATTACCGATATTTAGAACCCGCTTTAATAATTTATCAATACATTTATTTTCAAAATATATACAGTAAGTGTAACTTACCTAACTATCTACCTCTACCTACCTTAAATCTAAAATAGGTCCTTGAGGCACTGTACCTAGGATGCTGGCAGAACAATAATTAAAAATAATTTTTGCTTTGGGCCCAAAGCAAAACTCGGTTTATAGTTACTGCTATCCATGGTCCTATAGTACTATTGTTTTAAATACTCATTCAGACCCAAGTACTTAGGGCACTGTTTTTAATATGTTTTGTTCTTGTACGGCACCAGGCGTTTTTGAGCATATTTTTCGTATTCAGTATATGATACCTTTTGGAAAATTTGAGTTTATTTGCATTAGTTCTTTCATAAACGATTTGTACACGTCAATTTAGATTAGCACGATGTTTGAAAACCAAATGCCAGGTTTTGTAAAGTACTACTGGTAGGATCGTGGTGCGCCATTTCTACGCAACCATCGAAAGAGCCGGGTCAGCTGAATAACGAACTTAATTAATCCCACAAGTAGGACTTTGGGTCTTAAGAGGCTAAAAGTGAGTTGTGAAACCCCAAACAATCACATCAAATGTAACAAATACATAAAATCACATTTAATTCGTTCCAACGTCCCATAAGCCGTGGCTTTCGCACTATCAAGTCTTAAAGCACACTTAAACACAACTTCAGCCGTCAGATTATACCAGTCTGGTCGCAACGTGTCACTTCCTTGAGGTTATAATTAGCTAGAATCCGGTATGAATAAATATACGGCCACCGGGGGAGCTGGGAACTGCGAGCAGAATGAAACTGGACTTCCCTTGCAAAACAAGCCGAGATAAAATGATAATGAACCATGAGAAAAACGCAACATGTAGAGATAATTATTACGTGTTGGTAGTTACATAAATCAGATAGGATAGCAATATTTAAAATACATTATTTTTAAGTTAAAGTAGAGCACAGAGCACAGGTATCTGAAGTAAGATTAGGATGCTCTTTTCAATGCCGTTTGAAAAATCTCAGTACCCCGATATTAGGCTGCCTACCTACCATTAGGTACCTAGGTTTACCTATATAATACCTAGGTCTATTTATAGTGTAAGGGACATCACACACTGATCATTAATAATCTATAACCATGGTTTCGACTCAATTCTCAGATAGTCAGATACTTAATCAGAAAACATCAGATATTTAAAATCTTAATGCGTGACCCGCGCCTGATATCCAAAAATCTTTCTTTCTTTTTTAAGCAGAAACGTCTGTTAAAGATACCAAATTTCTCAGAAAGGAAAAATGTAAAAAACGCCCTGATATGCTGGAAAATTTTGGGGAAATCTCGGTACTCTCGGTCGGTAGCTCAGTTGGTAGAGCGACAAGCGTCGTCCCAAAGTCGCGAGTCCGGGTGTCGCCCGAGGCCTTGAGTTAGCCTTTTCCTTTCTTTCTCCTTATCTTTATTATAAATGTATACTTAGGTAAATAGCTTACAAAGATTATGATCACAGAAGACACAGAAGCTTAAAAACAACAAGTGGTTGAAGAAGAATAAGAGCCTTCTCAAACAAATCCTTATATCCTCCTCCTTATATTATCCTCTTATCTTTTCGATATGATCTATGATCTCAAACTCTCTGTTTTGATCTGTACTGGGTTCATGGTAAGGCCCCCCGGGGCCTTACCATGACGTCTTAACGCGATTCGGTTTAGGACCTAAACTGAGTCGCTGCCATACAACTGGGGCCTCACCATGACGTCTTAACGCGGTTCTTAACTGTGCTCAGTTGTAGGTGACCGTGGTAACCTCCTTGATCTGATATGCCTTGATCTGATCTGTACTCTCTCCTATCTCTTCTCTCCTGCTACTGTTCTTAATCATCGCAAGCAACACCCTTCCGGGAATGCACTAATGTCCCGTCAGCGTGGCAGGTATTTAGTGTAATGTCAAATTAAATGCTCGCAGGTGATACCGACACATTACTGTAATGGCTACGATAACGCGACCTACCTGCGCTTGGCAACCATTTTGTTTGGTTATTTGTTTAACAATAGAAACAATGGCAAACACATTTTATTGGCGAACATGCATTGTATCGGTATATCAATTTGCTGCAGCTAATAGGCCCTTGAGGTTTTGTTATTGGGAGAGCATTTTGACCCCTGTGATGAAAACAAATCAGGTTAGGCTAAGTATATAAAGTTATTCTTACTTTTGGGACTTAATTCGTCAGAAGCGTTTGCTGAGTATGGGAAGTCAGCCAACTAAGCAGTTTTGATATCAGAAAAATTTAAAATGGCCTTGAGAGACTAGAATCTGTGACCTCAGTCCGGCGGCGCTCTACGAACCAAAACCTTAATAGGATAATGAGATGAAATGTAAATTGTCCCTGAATTTTTTTTTAATGCAGTTACTTGAGATCACCTTGCGATAGTTTCATGCATTGCTCTTGCACTTCATACGCGGAATTTTGTTTTATGTGCCAAAATACTATCTTTGAAGTAGGTACTTATTTACCACTAGACACCGACAATATAGTACCAAAGTACAGCCTAAAAAATTCAACATTAAAGTAACTTAAAATAATAAGCGTATGGGTTCCTCTGAATCACCGATGGCTGTCAATTAAGATACTTTGTTCACAGAACGCTTAAAGATAATGTTCTAAGAAAAATGTGTGTCAATCACACCGAGCCTTAGTAACACATGTGTTAATAGGCATATTCATTATTCATGTCAGTCTTTGAGAAAATACTTACAGAGACAATGTAGGCAAATAGGTACGGGTATAATTATTTAGGAATGACATGAGACGACATGGCTTAAACAGCGACATGCCATGAGTGCATAAATACATAAGTGACACATACGTAGATTTGTAATAGGTACATGAGAATTTAATGTTTCATTCCTACCGTGAAATAGAAGATAATCAATATAATATTATTCAGTTTAAAAAAAAAAACCTTCTTGGCTATTTTACTGAAATTTCATAGAATATTGGATACTTACGAGTAGGTAAACTCAATTGGTTTTTCACACATATGACCAGAATTTAATAGAAAGAGGTAATAAGTCAAAATGTAAGTTACGCACTAAATTATAATTGAGTAACATAAAAAAATAGAACTCACGAAAGCAGGTCATATGACGTCTATAACAGCGTTGATTGCAAATTATTAAAAGAGTTATAACATCATTATAAGCCTATCTGTTTAACCAGGTTACGGAAGATGACAAAAAATCGCGATTCACATATAAGTTAGAACGGTTATGATGTCTATTCAATTATAAGCGATGCAGAAAGTCTTACGTTCAATGTCAATTAGTTAGATTGGTTGAATCATGAATTTGTGTATCTATTTTTTGCTTGTGGCAATTTAAATAACCAACGCACAGTCGCACATAATTATTAACCAGTGATCGTACATTTTGTAGCAATTTCGGTGCAGCATAGTAGAAATAAAGGGGATTTGCACAAAATAAATTGGGGAGATGATCAATTAAGGTACTATCGCGTTCAGAATTGCCCATGCACTTATGAACGCGTGTGTACGTGTTACTATAATTAGCTAACCAAGCTAGAATAGGGCATACAGATGCTTTTAACGCAACAATGCTGCACCGAAACAACTACAAAAATTAGGATCACTGGTAATAACGAATTGTGATTTAGTGTCAAAGGTTCCTAGGATCAAATTACGTTATCTCTTCCAAGCAACCAAGCAAATGAACTGAAGGCCTACCACGAACCACGAACGAAGTTTCACCTCTCTGTCGCACTTGAGTGAGAAATCACAAGTGCGAAAGGGAGGTATACTTTCGTTCGCGGTTCGTGGTAGGCGCTCTGTCAATCAAACTTCTATGAAATTACGACGTTTACTTATCACTTTCACAGTCGGGGCTGTCAAAATCTAGGAAACTTAGCATAGTCCGACTACACTAAGCTATTTTTCTACTGTACACTATTAATATCTTCCACACTTCTTTCCATTTGATTAGGAACAACTTAACATTGAGTCGCATTTATGTTTTTAAATGTTTGACAGGACAGGTAATTTATTTATACAAACGTACTCGACAGTTACCTCCTTCGTTTTTCATGCTAGAGCCATGATTTTTTCAAACCAGTATTATATTATCAATATTTGTGTCGGACTATTTTGCTTTTTTGATATTTTTGTTTTTTTTTTGTATATATTTTTTTGAAAAATAAAAATATTAAGAAAAGAAAAACACTTCAACACAAATATTAACAAAGAAATCATTGATCTAGCTTCAAAAAACAAGGAGGAAACTTTCGAGTATGATGACAACATTTGTATGAAGAAGTGACCCTGTACCGTGGCCTCTTAACTCTATAACACGGTTACAGTTGCCTAGGGACGGTAGATATTTTGATGGCTAAAACACCTTACCTATAAAATGAAATACTTACACTAATGTATGAAAACCACTTTAATTATTTACCTTGACATCCAAAAATTTGGGTATAAAAATATTGGCTCCACTGTTGTATACCACCTTTTACAGAATGAACATTTGAATTTTAGAATATGTAAGTGGTTGTATACAAAGTTTTACATAATATTGTAGGTACGGCAAATGGTGCAAATATGCTCTCAAATATGTAAAAGGGTCATAGTTGCTTAGGGCCAGATACTTGTCTAAACTGCAATTATCGCCTGCCTATATCTGTGCTGCGAGTGTATGGCGTGATTTCCCTTGCGCGTGTGCGCGTGCGACGAGTTCGGTGCGCGTGTGTGCGTGGCCGCGGTAGACATCTTGGCAACCGGAGGATGTTAGGGCCGAGGCACACTGGACTTGATTTAATGGTTTAGTCGTTATAAGTTTATACTTATTACTAATTGCCTATGTTATAACGAACTTAACGTTCTGAATTAGATCAGGGTGTGATATAAGCTTCTTGACCAATATTAGTATTAGTTACAAAAACTTACAAAAGCAAAGATAAGTATTGAAATGTAATGACTGTTTTAACAGCGGATCAGTATGAGGGTACAAGTTTTTAATAGGTCGACAACGCGCATTTGACACGCATGGAGTTGCAGGCGTCCATAGGCTACGGTGAACGCTTTCCATCAGGCGGTTCGTATGCTCGTTGGCCACCGACATAGTATACAAAAAAGACTTTACTTTTTAATTGTTAAAAAAAGTCCTGCCATTTTCACTCATTGAAAAATGAGGTCGGAAAGTTGTCAAAACTGGTCTGAAAACAACAAAGGAAAAAAAACGATGCGTCAGAAAAAATTCAGTATGTGTCTAAAAATAGAAATTTATAATTTCATGTAGGTATGTAATATTAAAAAAAATATTAAGGTCTAATTAGTCTTCAGAAGGCAGGGCAATTCATTTAAAAGTCGTCACAGCCATTTATGAGTCTGGACAGCCCTAGCCAGCAACGAGTTGCCGGTTGCAGCCATTGCTGCGCGCGCGCAGACCAGTCGACGCCGCGCCGCATTTAGCAACATTCTACATAACCACTACCAGTGAATGGGACGGGTTTACTTTACATTTTATAAGACGGGGACTAAATGTATCGTTGACGAAGCTTCTTAATCTTTAGAACAAATAGTTATATTTACACACATCATTGGAACAAAATAATCGACAAAAGTTATTATTATTCGGGCGGGATTCGAACCCGCGACTCTGGGATACACGCCGACCGCTCTGCTAAGCTACTGAGACCATATCCGTGGCCGCGAATTTCTACACCTCGTATGCGACATGAATGTTTCCACATAACATTTTTTTCTGAGAAATTTACAGACGCGTCTGCTTAAAAATAAGTTTAATCGGGCTATTTTGGGCTATTTATGTAGTTAAACTTTAAATATGTAGGATTTTTTAATCCAACAGACAAAAAAAAGAACGACGAAGAAACGAAAATACTTATAGGTTTTAAGCACCCACTTTGCGAAAGTGGTTTATTAATTTGCCTTTTAGCACATTTTAAACTAAATGTATTTGCACACTCATTCCGCTGCTATACTCCAATCAACTATCTTCTAATCGCTATCCATTGCTGCATTTTTTAGAATAATAATATTAATATTTTGCAGTTTTACAAGTAATGTAGGCATTACTTGTAAAACTTACTACTAGGATCTTTACTTTTTAATTCTACCTTTTAAAAGGAAATGACAGCATTTCAGCTCCTATTCTATTAAAAAAATACGATAAAATGTAATACTAGATTTTGTCAACATTGTACCTATGCATTGCATTGATTGCATTGTTGTTGTATATGGCTAGGCGTGATATAGCAAAACTGACACCTGTAACCTACGTTACATCAATAAATTATTCTGAATTTTGCACGTTATACTATACATACACTTATGAAAATAACTTGGAAATTAATGTGTTGTGCATATAAAAGTTAACTTTTATCGCAAACCTATGTTCATAGCCGCGTATCTTTTTGTTTAACTTATATCAGCAAACTCATGTTCAACGTTATATAAAATCTAAGCTTCAAGCCGGCTTTATCCGCAATTAATTGAACCCAAGGAAATCCACATAGCGATACAATTGCTGATACCGCCTTTCACTGCGCACCGCCAGCATCAGCAGGGGATGTGATCTGAGCCTGCCTATTCTAACCTTTTTAGTTTACCTTTTAGCTTAGTTTAGTTTAGGGCCATGTCATGAGAGCCCGGGTGTCTGATTTAAGCTTTAAAATATGTACTGGATTTCATATCGTTAGAATGTGCGCGGATAAGAGCCTGGAAGAGGATTCAAGATCTCAACTTGTCATTTTTTCAAGTGTGTTGTTTAATAATTTAAGGTTCAGGCCGTAAAAATGCCTAAACCTTAATTTAATAAACAACAGTCTATGATTAATTTATGCAGCCAAAAGAGTTTGCTTCCAAAATTCCAGAACTTAAACAAAACATTTAAAAAACTCGTATAAGATAACCGTATTCATATCATAACCATAACAAACCAAGATTTTTAAATCCGAGTCCGCTCTGGGTATCTAATCTTAGTAACTAGTTTCAGTTCGGTTTGTAATTCTGTCTATATTAAAGAGTAATTTGCATTGTATGAATGATAACAAATATTTCAATTAAATTATAAACGAGTTTAGATAAGTATTAAAATTACAATTTGCGGCAATCGAACTTGGTCTTAGAGCATATACAACATTTTGTATAGGGTTGTCTAGACATGTCAGTCAAATGATATGATATTTCGGCACATTCTCTTGCCAGAGGGGAAATAGTACCTACGAGGGAAGTCTAAATCTTTTTTTCTCTTATTCAACAACAGATAAAGTTGAAAATGCATGCATGTAATGTACTTATAACCTTTTTTGTAATCTAGTTAGTGTTAACGAAACGAATCTAGTTGTCGTTTACGAAAATAAAAGTAGACAACACTATTGTATTAATGCAATGCCTTTGTTAGCGAACAAGCTCAGTTCAAACGATTTAGACCATACCTATCAACTTCAAGTACATAGCTCTACATAAATTGATTGTTGCTGTGACTTTACTTCTATGTGAATAAACGAGTTACAGATATAAACAACTGTCAAGTTGGTGACTATATGCATTTGTTATTGATTACGTTTAATAAGATATAACTTCATCGTCACCCCCATGTTTACAGTTGGTTTGTGCATCGGATGTTCCCCAGATGGAGATAAATCATTGCAGATTAACAATAACCACATTTGCAAATAGTTCTCTCGAGGAATGGGGCAACTAATAAAATTACGATTTATCCCAATGTATTAAAATTTTCATAGGTTAATTTTAAAAACATCAAAAGGTTAAATAAAAAATATTATTCATGTAAAGGGCTCGTAATTTGTCAACACTGTGGATCCTTTTGGAGCTCTGGCGACCTTACTCACAAACAGAAACACAACACTATGAGTAGGGTCTAGTGTTATTAAACTGCGTTTTTTTATAAGGTACTTCCCCAGATGGGCTCTGTGCCCATACCTCTCTTAAACTCTTTCTCTATGTAAACGCTTCATAACGCGCTGTTTTTGTAGTATGTGACGTATTATTATTTTCGATCTTTGGCATCATCCATTAATTACGTCACACCAATTTCATGATTTTTTGACCCTTCCCTCCCCCCATCTCACACTTCGTCACAATTAACTACACCCTGCCCCCTTAGTGTGACATCACATTTAGATTTTTAGTTTAGGTAGGTAAATATTACAACATCACTTTGAAACTAACTTTTTATTAGGATTGCTTAAAATGATTTATGAAATTAACGAAGAGAAAATCAACAATAATAAAAAAAATATTAAAAACTTATTCTTCCTCCGGCCAGACTCAAACTCGGCCAAACTCGGCCAAAAAATAGTATCAAATTTATAGGGAATGAAAGTATCCAAACAAATCCGAGTATGTAGAAAATTTGTTTTAGATTTTGAAAAAAAAATGTATTTGAGGATTGTGAGCTCACAAACATGGAACTCCTCCCTACCCCCTGTCACGATATGTCACTTTTTTTGGACCACTCCCCCCCCTTGAGTGTTGATGTAATTAATGGATGATCCCTTTTGATGACGAGTGCGCTAAGTTAAAAATCGCCGATCCTCCTTAGCCTCGACTCGCTAAGCAAGCACAGCGACACCGATATCTTGAATCAAGTCAAAGCGCGCCGGCCATCGTAAACTGTCCCGAACACGACTTTTATTCGATATTTATTGACCAAAACAGTTCATAAGAATCGATTACATCTGATACCTTGGTGTCGCGTTACCACAGGTGTTCGCCCAAATTCTAATTTAACGATTCATATTAGTTTTTAATTAATTTTAAATGTCGAATTAGTATGTGCTTGTTTTAAGTAAAACGAACCACTTTTCGCTTGTTAATAAGGTTCATTTCTAAGGGAATCTGTTTGGCATTAGTACCTTGTCGGCTACTGACAAATTGGTACCTTTTCCTAGAAACAATCACTAATATTGTCTATGGTAGCATGGTTGTATGGGTATCTAGAACTTTCTGCATCACATCTATGATTCATTTTTAAGGTGTGGAAGGAGCCTCGGTAATTGATTGGTATTAAATTTGATACTTATTGGTATAATATTCTATAACATATCAGATTAGGCACCTAACAGGTGTTTACTTAAAGTGGTTTAATTAATTCATAGCTCCATTTTCACCTAGTTTGGCAAAGTCATTAATTGTAGTTTTATTGTTTTATTCGTTTGCTAATAGGAATATGATATTAATAATATTTGATCGTTCGCTAATTTATTAGTAATTTTTTTTGCACATTTTATGATTAAACTTGTAAGATTTTAAGTATTATTTTTAATATAAACACCGAAAATTTTCAGAAACAAAAGAAAAGTCGCGTGTGTTTTACCTCAGGCGGGAAAACACGCGACTCTGAGATACCAGCTCATCGCTCCAACTGAGCTACCGAGACTACAACAGTGGCCCAGAATTTCTCCACCTTATCCCTCGTATAGCATTTACCGTAAGAAAGTACTTCTTAATAAGATTTTTCGTATATATTTCACATACGTCACATATCATTATCTCTGTGTCTAGTCGTTGACTTCATTGCTGAAAGTCGTGCCGTCATTAATATTCTTGACGACTTCTGTCACCAATCGTTTCCACCGCATCCTATCCTCAGCCTTCCTCATGGCGTTAGTGAAGCCTGTGACAGCAGTAACCTGATCCGATCATTCGGTGAAAGAGGGTTGCCGCTTGCCGTCTACCTCACATATTTGGAGAGCTAAAGGACTATATGTCTTACTCGAAAGCATCAGGGCTAGTACCACGAAAATCGAACGATTGCGGATTTGTATCTCCATCTCTGTCATACTTGCATATTAGAGTGGCAAAGAGGTTTTTCCGTCAATGAGAATATATGATGTATGGTTGGCTTCATGAATATATATGCACCTGTATTCGATTTTGAACCTTCATCTCTTGTAATAAGTTCCGAAGTGTATATATATTTATAGACGTGACTGTACGTATGCCTTCAGGTTTCTTTTTTGTCAGGGAATCCATATTCATATATTTGGTGAACATGTAGTAAAGATTGCGTATATGCAGTGAAATTCGGTGACAAGAATGGCGGTGGGCTTGATCGATTAAAACTCACATAATATATATCAGCTTATGAAGCAAAACTGCTACTCATAATACACTTGTCTCATATTTGTATTGATGGGATGCAACACGATTTACAATTACATAGTTTAATAATAAAATATAAAAACGGCACACAGCGTCCATATGCAAGGAAGTAGAGGAAGTAAAAGTGACGTAAGCATCGGTGTTGCCAGGTTGAGAATACATTTCCCAACAAAATACATAAATGATAAATGATAAATATCTTTATTTTTCAATTTAGGCACATTACAATGCACTTATGAACGTCAAAAAAAAGCTACTACCGGTTCTATCCCTACACCACAGCCCGAGAAGATTATTACCGGCAAGAAACTCGGCGGGACTTATTTTTTCAAAACAAATTACAAAAGTAGTAAAAATATTTACAATATGTGGTTCTACAAGAAACCATATCAAAAGAAAATAGTGGAACAGAAAGACATAAAACAGAATAAACAAAATAAAACAAAATTAAACGGTTTACACGATATACACAACATTTGATATGATTTCTTTCGTGAACTGTGTCCTTCACTCTATAAGCAGTACATTCAATTTAATTTTTTGTTGATTTCCTTAGTTTCTGGTATGGGCCATGCATGTTTGTCTGTTAAATAGTCCTCTACTGTGTAATAAGCCTTCGACATCAAAGATTTTTTCAAATAATTCTTAAGAGCGGGAAGGGGCAATTGCAATGCTTCATCCGGTAACTTGTGACATCTCGCAGCATCTACGTTTTTAGGGTTACGTAGTCAACAAGAAACCCTTATCGTTTCGCCATGTCAGTCCGTCTGTCTGTCCGCGGGTAAGCTCAGTGACTGTTAGTGCTAGAGTGCGGAAATTTGGTACGAATTCAAACAATCAATCACGCTAATGAAGTAGTGAAATAAAAAAAATTAAAAAACATTTCTTTAGGGTACCTCCCTACACGTAAAATAAAGTATGATTTGTTTTTTTCTTTAAAACTGTTTATTAAAAAAAAATAAGATCAAGTAGATAATCTTGGACATAAACGCTCCGGAAGTTTAAAAAAAAGTTATCCCTCTCTCTAACTTTCGAATCACAAGTCCAATAAGTATGAAAAAAATCATGAATATATCTTTATGAAAACACTCTAGGAAAATTATTTTGAACTTGGTCAGTTAAACGATTTTAATTTTTTTTCTAAAAAACGTATCTTTTCGGTTAAAAGGGCGTTTAAGTCGTAAGAGTCGCTAAGATACTCCCTTTTTATACATATAAGCATGGTACATATTAATTAAAACCCATTTTAAGTTCACCTGTTGTGCCGGACGGTAAACTATGTCACCCTACACTGAGCATGGCCCGACATGCTCTTGGCCGGTTTTTTAAAAGTAAAATGCCGGTGACCCCGCAAATTTCGGACCTGGGAGTTAAAGGCTTGGCTTTCTTAGTGCCATTGACACTACAGCATACTACACTATTTACATTGACAGGAAAAGTGACTTCTATCTTTTTTATTAGTGCAAAAGGTACGGCGGAATGCAGTCACCGCCTGTCAGAAACGGAATCAAACCTTAACAGTCATCACGAGAATTCCGAGATAATCTCAACACAAGAAACGAGGTTGACGGATCAATTATTCCACCATTAACTTTAATGGCGCTTTATAGCACGCTCTCAATCAACCGTTTATTAATACAACCATTATGAGTCACCGGCGCACAGTGCAATAATTAATTATAAAATTAGATGCTGGCTACATCGGTTCTGGTTTTCTGAGCCGGTTCTCTGACCGAATTGCTCTTGTAATATACAATTAACTACATCCTGAGTATGTACTTAACTTTGGAATTATGAATCATTCGTGGATAAATTTAATATGGAACACTAACTACTATATTGGTTGGTTATCACTTGCCTGTTATTGTTCATCTCTTTTACATAGTAAAAGTTTTACGTAATTATACATAGAGCAGCATTATTTGTGTGTTTATCACGAATATTTATTTTGTGTCTGAGTTCATTGTTGTTTTGTTTTAGATTAAATTCGATCTACGTAAGGATATTTATTTATTATGATACGTCAACCTTGTCCTGCCCAATGTTCTCAATTAAGAACAGTTTTGGTGAAGTAGTTCCTGCCTGACTGTTTTTAAAAAAGGCTGGAGATTGTGCCCAATGCGCCCAATTACTCACATATTCAAATTTGGCGCCTACTGCTTGACAGTCGCATACTTTTTTTATTTATAATTTTAATATAAAAAATATATATACGAGTATAATTTTCAATAAACAGTTTCATTTAAGAATATAGACTTTATATCCTAAATATGATATTAAAAAAAAAGTATTTGTCTTTAACATATTTATTTGCATAAAAATTGTCTTGGACAGGACGCATTAAAATTAAAGTGTGCTTTATTCAGAACATTGGGCAGAATCATAACGTTTGTATAAACTGGTTTGTTATAAAACTATATTATAATGTAACTAAACTATAGTATAATGTGGCTGTTATAAAACTTTTTTCATTGATTAACTTGAAGTTGACGTCCCGCATCCCGAGAAATAATGGTAAAAAGGGAAATATGTATAATATTAAATGTTATATTACTATGTGAGAATACTCATGTCAATGAAAATACATATTTATTTACTTAACTATTTAAAACAGTATGCCGTAAACTGTTTTATGTAGAAATTTGAAATATACGTCGGTATTCCTCAAATGTCGTAATGCTCCAAATATATTTAAAAAAAACCGTGGCAGTGATTTCTTAATTTTTTTCTAACATTGTGGTATTCTTACCATATCGTTCCTTCTACTTAATTTAAAATGAATGATTTAGTGTTTCTTCTTTGATGTATTTTACGAAACTGAATCCTCCGTGGCCCAGCTGTCACATTGACGATAATACTGACAGTAATGGTAACTTGGTAAGCCGCTAAAGTAGCCCATCATTCACGTAAAGCGATAAAGATAACATATCTTATTATCAAATACATCAGATAGAGGGAAAGTTTGCGGAATTGCAAGCGGTTATGTTATGAAAGATCTCAGATAAGAAACAATGTTGGAACATTATGCCAGTTTGTTCAAGTCTAGAATTTCTAGCTAATATAGGGGTCAAAATGAGACCTAGATTTGGTTAACATTCAAAAAGTAGGTTTGTTTTTGCATCTGTATTAGTATTAAAAAAATTGAATATGAGAATAGGCTAGACAAATAAAAAAATCTATTCAGAACGTCTTTTACATTATGAAAAAATATTGTACACGTATATTTTCTTTTCTTGGCTAAATCAAAAATTACGAAAATACAGTGCGTTCAAGTTTCGCGTAACGTCACTATTAGGTAGGTACAATTCTTACCTAGTAGTGACGTCACAAGCCCCCACCCCGGAACTTTGATGCTGTTTATCTTCGTCAATTTTAGTTAAATTGAAAAATGAAAAATATGTGTCCCCCCACCCCGGAACTTTGATGCTGTTTATCTTCGTCAATTTTAGTTAAATTGAAAAATGAAAAATATGTGTCTAATCATTTTCAATAATCTAACTGATGGACTAATTAGAATGATAGTCTTTCAACCTAGTCGTCATCCCTATTGTATGGGCAGTTTATGAATGAATTCATTCATAAATTGCTAATGCACTTTTGAACTCGTGTGTACCTATTTAAGAAACTCTACCATCCGTCGTTGCTTAGTTAAGTTATGATAAAATTACAACAGTTGTTAATAGATAAACATTTTTTTAACATTAGTTTTAGAAGGAATATACATTAATTAACTACTATTCTCCTATTTCTATTTAGATGACTCCCGTGTCAGACATAATAAAATACTTATACGTCTATAAAGTCGCAAATAGCTTGACATGTTTTGGATAAATTCGCGACCCTTATTCATGAGCGCTGTATAAGTATTTAAATATAATTTCTAACTTTCTATTTATTTATTTTGGAAAAAGTTCAAAAATTTCACAAAAATCATTTCGACTCCAGCCAGTAAAATGTTTATTTAAAAAATCATTAACATAAATCTTTTGATAATAAATCAGATGTTGTTTATGTTTGCAAAGAGTACAAAACCGCAGACACGCAAATTTCTCAGAAATACCGTGATCAAAGCACTTCATAAAGACCGACACCGCAAAAGAATCGCTATAAAATTATTACCTCAACATCAACGTCCTATATTAACAAATCCTTCAATCTAAAATCAATCTTATCACTGTAGTTTAAGATTTAATTTCGCAACAGTTTATCAACGACTTAATTTCTTTTTGAAGTTGTAAGAAAAGTTCTTCGAAGGTCCACGAGGTCCTAATTGTGCCGTTGATGTCTTTTGTATGGGGATGATGCATGATGACGTTTAACGCTAAATAACTTAAAAAAATAAAAGAATTAATGTTAAACAAATAGGTCGTCTAGAGGAGGAATGAGACCACTTAGTATGGTATAGTTTGTAAATTTTTGTCTTTTTCAAATGGCTAACGTTGATTTGAGAATGATTAATGGTTTTATTGCTGAAGGCAAATTAGGTTTACAGGGGTAACGCACAATGAAAATGGGACCTGGCATTTTTTTTTTCACGAAACCGGAAAAATGAGTCTGTATATGTTAATTAAAACCAAGATATTTTGTTAATTATTTAACTAAATTTTATTAAGGTATTGAAATTTAGCGCTTACCTCAAATATTTGCATTTTATATTAAATTATACTGTGTTTTTCTTCAATTGCTTTAACTTTGACATGTAGCTTAGTATAATTAAGTAAACGGAACAGCATAGTCAGATTTATTAAATTTGATTTTTTTTTGTACAAATGAATTACTTGTTGCATCAATCGCTAATGTACAACGGTCACTAGAAACAACTTTACTAAGTAAGTGCCAACTTTGACATATAAATGTCATGTCGAGTACTCATACTCCGTTCACACACTTGCAAATACCATATGAGATAAAATTAAATTAGCAATTCTATTCTAAATGGTAATTAGAACACCAGTGTCGAGAAATTTACTTACTTTAAGCAAACGAATGCGTACTTAAAGGTAAAGCTATTTTAATTCATTATATTCTCTATATTTTTTATTCAAAAATATTTTTAAGGCACTTCTATAGTGTGAAAGATAACATAAATACAAAATGAACAAAAAAATATTTTCTGTTTTTGTAGGTACCTTTATATTCTCAAGGTTTCGTACCTGGACTATCAACGGAAGCTGCCATTCTCAGTTTGAAGCACACTGTCAAGTATTACACTGACCGGGATACGCCAATTTACGCCTGTTTTATGGATCTTTCAAAAGCCTTTGACACGATCTCATACGATATCCTTTGGCGTAAATTGAAAGGTGTTGGTCTACCGCCAGAGCTGATTTCCATGTTTAAATACTGGTACATGAATCAGGAAAATCAAGTGAAGTGGGCAGGTGAGCTGTCGGCGCCGTGTGGGCTGGAGTGCGGGGTTAGGCAGGGGGGGTTGACCTCGCCTTTGCTCTTTAGTCTATACATTAATGCATTGATTGAGGAGCTCAGTGGCACTCAAGTTGGCTGCTTTGTTGACGGTGTTTGTGTCAATAACCTGAGTTACGCAGACGACATGGTGCTGCTGGCGCCCTCAATCAGTGCATTGCGTCAACTAATCGCTGTTTGTGAAAACTACGCGGCATCTCATGGGTTAACCTATAATGTTGTTAAGACTAACTACATGGTCTTCAAGGCGGGAACTAAATGTCCTTTCTTTATTCCACCTGTAATTCTGAACGGTGTCCCTCTGACAAGAGTGACTCAAGTTAGGTATTTAGGACATTTGTTGACTGACGACCTTAGAGACGATGCAGATATGGAGAGAGAGCGCAGGGCGTTGTCGGTTCGAGCAAACATGCTGGCCCGCAGATTTGCTCGGTGTACAGATGAAGTCAAAATTACACTTTTTAAGGCTTATTGTTCGTCTCTGTACACATCAAGTCTGTGGGTTCTGTATACGCAGCGGGCCTACAACGCTCTGCGCGTCCAGTTTAATAATGCTTTTAGGGTGCTGTTGAGACTGCCGCGTTTCTGCAGCGCGTCGTCAATGTTCGCCCAGGCGCGCACAGACGGCTTTGATGCCGTCTGGCGGAAGAAAACTGCCTCGCTTTTAGACAGAGTGCGCGGGAGTAGCAACAGTATCCTAAGCATGATAGCTAACAAGCTTGATTGTCCTCTAATGTGGAAAATGGGTCAGAGGACAAAATCTTTATTGTGTATCTATTATTAATTTACTAACATAGACATAGACACTAAACTAACAATATGTGGACCTTATGTTGTCTTGAATAAATAACTTCATTCATTCATTCATTCATATCCCATTAAATGATTGGTGTAAAACCGTTCTTGTTAAAAAAAACTCCCGAAATTAAATTGGGTAAATCCATCTCTCAGATTATACGATTTTGGTATAAAGAAATAGTACATTACATACCAAGGCCGTTTAAGTGGGAAATGCCTCGGATCCCGTGTAATTGTCGGCCGAGGCGAAGCCGAGGTCGACTAACATGTGATCCGAGGCTTTCCCATTTAACGGCCGAGGTTTGTATACTATTTTTCAGCCCGACGGAGCCGGCAGGCGGCAATTTAGTTTTGCGTAAAGTGGCGGTTACCGGCCGGAGGACTGAAAAGTTAATAACGTCATTTCACTCGGAACTTCCTTCTGACTTTACATGTATCGATAACTGAATACTAATTTTGAAATGACATTTCATCACTAGCTATTACGTTCACCAGATAAAATAGAGATAAAATTTATTTTATTATTTATAACTTTTTAGAATTTTTAAAATTCAATTAAAAATCAACTTTAAAAAATAAACATTTTATTTTTCCTTAATCGACTCATACATAATTCATATTCATATTTATTTATTCGTATTAATCATACATTGTCGACTTACGGCTATTATTATATACAATGTTTATGTCCAATTTTATTACAACAAAATCTAAATAAATCCACAATAAAAATCAAAAATTTAAATTGAAAGAAATTCACAGTAGAGTAGAATTAAAGAGCTATTCAGTCAGAAATTCGGTAATGGAATAGTAAGCCTTTTGGATCAGGAATGATTTAAGTTTTAAAACAAAGCCAAGACTGGTTTGAGTGTTTTTTATATCAATTGGAATCTGGTTATATATTTTCGGTCCCAAAATGTGTAGACAATGGCCAGTTTTACTCAACCTGTGTTTAGGCAACTCCAGATCATACTGTCTCTGGTCATGAAAACGATTACTGCTCCAGTTTTTCTTGGGGAACTGTTCCAAATTATTTCTTACAGTTTTACCTATCTCCAAGATTAACAAGGATGGCAGCGTCAGTATACGGAGATCCACAAATAGTTGACGTGCCGGCGCATCGGGCGCAACTCGTGACATTTTCCTTATGATTTTCTTTTGCACAAGGAACGGTCTGTCCCGGTCAGCAGTCATGGCCCATAAATCTATTCCATATAATAAAACAGACTGGCAGTATGCATTGTAGGCTACCATAAGATTTTCCTTTGAGAGTATAGGCATAAGACGGGATATTATGTAGTAGGCTGAGTTAAGTTTGGTGCAGATCCTGTCGATCTGTCCTTGCCATTTAAGACCAGAATCTAACGAAAACCCTAAAAATTTAACATGGCTAACAAAAGGAACATGAGTATTTTGTACCATCACCGAGTCCGAGTTGACTGCTATATCGGGACATTGTCTTAAGTTAAATTCCATTAAGTTCGTTTTTTCGAGATTTAATATCATCCCATTGGCTGTGAACCATTCAGAGAGACGTAAGATGACAGACTGTACAATGCCCAACAGTTGGTCCCTGCTGTCCGCATTTACGATGGCGCAAATATCATCTGCGTACATTATGAAATTCACAAAAGGCGAGTCGAAGGGAAGGTCATTCATTAATATAAGAAATATATTATTTCCTACGTTCGATCCCTGGAGTACTGATCTGTCACCTATTGGGCTAAGATTCGCCCGTTCATTGTTGACGTCCGTAGACTGCTCCCTATCACTCAAAAACGACATAATGACTTTCAGAACAATCCCACGGACTGTGCAACAGGTGTGCAAATTGCAAATTCGTAATAAACGTTATCTCATGAGCATATCATAACATAACTACCGTCATAAGAAAGTACAATTTATCGATAAAATTATATCGTGTGGAAGTCTTTAGCTAAATTCTATTCGCCCCCAAAACTTCTATGTCTGGTAATAAGGTAGATACTTACTGCGAGGGTCTAATAGATTTACCCAGATTTGTAAGCTAAGTGACACAATTTCTCTTTATATACTTCTATCTGCAGGATAGGGTCCAAGCTTGAGTAAACCTCACACGCATTGTGCGCAAGGCCAGTCGAAGGGAAAGTAGACAAGTAATGTAGTATGAAGGGCTTTCATTTCGCGTTGAAGGCTCACCATTGTTCGGTAGAGGAATGGCATATTTGAGATAAGTACTCGAGAAGAGTATATCTGTTAAAACTGTAACCGCCAGCAAAACGGTGTTTATAGGTTACGTACCGCGGCCTGTAAAGTAAGAAATGTCTCAGAAGGCCTAGTATAAAATTGTACGAGACTAACATCTCGACCGCGTTAGCATATCGAGGGGTCAAAATATGAAAGTTGCCGGATGATTTAATAAACGGCAAACATAATTTGAACTCTCGATACGCTAACGCGATCGAGAAGTAAGTGTCCTACAATTTTATACTAGGCCTTCTGATCTCATGTAAATTGCCGGCCATATACGTTCGGGCAATCCGTCAGATGTCTATAGTGGGTATGTCCGCCGGGCGTCCGCCAGACAAAATTCCCATACATTTATCGGCAGATAACAACAAACATTTGATCTGAGGCTTTCTTATTTACTGGCTAAGGTCTGTACGCTAAGTTTCTGCTCGACGCAGTTGGCAAGTGGCGAATTTGTTTAGCGTAGCGGCCTGCAATTGGCTGCTTCCCGGCCGGAGAGCAGAAAAATATATTATAAGCTCTCTTCAAGTCATAGCGAGCTTGCGGCTTTGAGTCAATGTTTTAAAGTAACTTATAGTCTAATAAACCAAATATCGCAGTGGAAAAAAAACTATATTCCTCCCTTTTTTTCAAAGTAGCAATACACGCGTAAGAAGAAGATAGTATGACTCTTTTAGACTATCCACGACTGAAAACTCCATGCCCACATTGCCCACCACGAAAATCGAACGATTGCGGATTCGTATCTGCATCTCTGTCTCAAAGAGGTGACAAAGAGGTTTTTAAATGCCAATTTTCGATGTTCCTGGCAGGCATGCAGATCCTAGCCAAACTGTAATCCAGTTATCGACGATGGTCTTTCAGTGTGCGCCAACCTTTATTGTTACTGTGCAGTAAATTACTACCTCGGCCACTAAACGCCAGTTAACACCCCTTTAAACGTCGCTTAGCTTAACGGCCGGTTAAGTTGAGACGTTCGTAAAACGACGGACATAGAGTTTTGTTGCAAAACCGTTACCTTTGGGATCATGAAGCGAACAAGCTATTGAGATTGGATTGAGAACTTGTTGGCGAATATAGAGTGCTCTGGTAAGATTTATTATTTATGATTTACTTAATAACATATATACTATCTGATCAAGGAGAAGGTAGGTTAATTTCATCAGACACAATAGCCGACTACATACTCGTAAGTTCGGGCAATCCGTCGGTTCTTCATAGTCGAAAAGTACGCTGGGTATCCGCCGGTCAAAGGACAATGGGCAAATTTGTATGGTCACTGTCCCCTCCCACGAACAGAAACGAAACATGTCTCATTTAATAGATCTTGGCAACCTTTTATGTAACTACTTGTAATCTTCTTCCTGTAACTTTCAATGAAATGAGCAAAAAATATATAAAAACAAAACACGGTTTTCCGAGCAAACCCCATTAATAGGGCGATCCTCGTCATAGTAAAAAATCGTCAGGTTGCTAAGATCTATTAAATGAGACATGGTTCGTTTTTGTTAGTCGGTGAGGACAATTCTGCCCATGATCCTTCACCATAGGTACATTGATTGTTAGTGGTGGCCATATACGTTATCGGACATATAGAAATCCGCAGGGATAAGATGCCAAGCGGATAGCCTAGGGCCTTACCATGACGTCTTAACGCGATTCAGTTGCCGACCTAACCTGAGTCGCTTCCATACAACTGAGCCTAAACTGAACCTAAACTGAATGTGTTAGATCATGTTAAGGCCCCTGGGTGCGTAGCCAAGATGCCAATCGCTCACGCTCAGTCGCTAACGAAACGCAACTGTCATTGTCACACTAATAAGGAAGAGTGATAGAGAGAGGCAGCTACGATACGTTATTAAGCGTAAGCGATTGGCATATTGGCTACGCATGCTGATATTTGCTGGATAAGTCAACAGTGTTTCAGCATTTGATGACAATTTCTGATAATTTTAAACGGTTTTCCACATTTTGTCTGTTTGCCAAGTATACCATTATCAGATGTCATTCATGGATAGCCATCTTAGGCCTGCTGATCTAGTAATCTCGAAAAGCGGAAATCCTACAATTAAACTAGTAAAAATAAACCAGTTGGGGTTGAGTTAGGTTTGTCAGCCTTTTTAGGGTACCAAAATGGTAAAAAAGGAATCCTTATGGTGCGACTCAGTCTGTCTGTCTTTCTGTCACATCGTTAACGCAGACACATTTAGAGAAGATTTATCATATATTTTAATTTATTTTCAATGAAAAATGCTGTTTTATAACTAAAGTTAAATAAAATTGGTTTACGTCTTAAAAAAATATCAGACAAAAAGGAAATAACGTAAAAAAAACGAAACGGGTTCGACATTATGAAGACTTCTCCGTGAACGAATTCGAAGGCGGCGACTAGTCGTGTAGGTGTATTTTTAAGATATTTGATTTGTTATAAAAAACAGTTTTTTGCTGAATTTCTCAAGCCAGTTCTTCTATACAGAATTTATTTTTAAATTTAGAACTGCCAAAAGGCTGAAAAATCAACTTTGACTTTTTGCATCAATGCTTCTCTTCGCAATGGGAGCTACCGTATTGTCGCTCACCAGGCGGCGCCACTCATGCGTGGGTCCTGTGTCAGTATGAGAGATTTGTCAAAGTGACGTTTGAAATGTTCCCGCAGGACCCACGTTCCACTAGCGCCCCTAGCGGAAAATCGACTCGCGGTAGTCCTCATTGGAATCACATTGTTATCATATTTGCGTCTCTGAATCCGCTCAAGTACGTGTTACCCGACAACACCGGTAACCCGATGATGCCTGCGGTTATCCACGGAGGGCTGGCGTGACGTTTGATTATCTTATCTTATCCGCCATCTTTGCACAGTGTGTCGAACTTCACTAGGAAATGCCGTGAGATACGACCCTTTTAAATTAACAGTTATACGTATCTACTGAAAAAAATCTATGGCGGTCGTGATTTCATGAAGTTGACGTGAATTTAAGAAGGCATGGTAGATGTGTTAATACAATAATAACAATACAATACAATAGCATTTCTGTTTGGTACAACTTTGATTTGCATTAAAAATCGATTACTTAATACGTCTAATTTTTAACATATCATTATTTTTAGTCCTTATTTACTTATTGCCTTTTAAAAATAGTTTATGTACTGAAATAAGTGTGGAAAACTGGTACTTTACGACTTCAGTATGCAATAAAGTCAGATTTTATTAGTGGTATTACTAAAAGGATACACTATTATTAGTATTACAGATTTTAAAATATGTAATTATATAGGTACTCAATTGTAATTCCAACTACAACTCCCGGTAACTTTATGTATTTAGAACTTATTTTGTAATAAATTAAGAACATATATATGTAGGTATATATGTCCTTTGGCTATGTACGTAGCATCAAAGTAGAAAGTTATCAGTTTACTTCGTTGCGTCAATTATATGTATTGCATGTACGAAATAAACGCAGATATTTATCTTAACACATCAAACCTGTTTGATAACGCGATAAATGATAATATCGTGACATAGCACTTGTCCTACACTTGTCAATCTTAGTTTTTGAATCTAAATATATTATGATACGAAAAACAACATTAAATAATCGCTTGTTAGGTACGATATATAATGAAAACTTTTGTTGATATTTTACAATTCGACTCTTTCGTACTTGTCAACTAAAAATAATATTTACCAAATGTAAAAATAACAATTTCTGATTACATTAAACATTTTAAATCTTTGTTCGACAGGATCGTATTGGTCGAATGGGGAAAGTGACTCCAATAAGGATAATATTTACAATTTAAACGCGTTAAAGTAAGATTTTTATAAGAGTAACTTATCCATCCCATCCCTATAAATGTCAAAACTATCAAAATGGTGCAAAAACTGCAGCTCTGTCAGCTCAAAACCGTTATCCAAGCTAAACTTAATCCAAAATACTTACAGTTATATCCAAAATGTAACACAAACACAAATGTAACTTCGTACGAAAGTTGCGCGTAAATCGCGGCCGTGCGTGCTGAGTGCGGAGCGCGTGGACATTGGCGGCGGACGGCGCCCGTGCGCGTATATAGCGGAGAGCGGTGATTGGTCGAGACGCGGCGGGCTCGCCTGACTGACGGGTACGTCACTACTTGAAAATGGAAGCTTGGGGGGTGGGCTAAGTTGGGAAAATTTTGAAAGATCTAAAGTTAGGGTTGTGTGTGGTTGGCACAATGAGTGGTTATGGATTTAAAAATAGTAAAAAAAATCTACTTATTTAAACAATCTTACCATTTATTCAGATTTAATCATTACAAAGCCACGAGTACTTATATACTTAAATGCTACATCAAATCATTAACTATTCATAAAAAAACTATAGTTGAACTGTCCGCAAAATTTAATTTAAATTACATAGCAAATCAAATCAAATTAAATACAAATTAGCATCTTTAATAAAAAATATTATTAGTTTCAATTGTTCCGCCAAAAATTAAAAGTAAAATAAAAAATTTTAATTAAAAAAAGTATATACAGGGTGTCCCAGAAATCGACGTCAAGCCGTAAATGGGTGATAGACCAAGTTATAACAGTTCTCAGAAAAATACGAAAAAAATCTATCTCATGTTTTTAAAAAATTATGGTCACTTTAAAAATTTACTAAAAAAATCAATTCCTGTAATGGTTCTTTAACTCCAATTGCTACAAATCCCATAATTTATCTAATTTTATTTGTATGTCTTTCCCATCACGGAACAATGGTGTTCCGGACCTTTGGGAGGCGTGCGCGGAGCCGAAGCCAACACGCAGAGGCCCTTTCGACAATTTAATGAAATGTAAGGGGTACACCGAGCGGATGTTGCACCTGCCCGAGTCATGGGACGCACGCAGAGGCAGCACCCGCCAGGGTGTAGATTATTTTATTAATTAATTTTATTATTATTATGTAATCTTGAATAATGCTTGTGTAGATTTTTGCCTAAAATTTAAAGCCAACTCCTCCTACTTGGAAGAAAATTAATCTTTTTCAATACCAAAATATTCAAATTTACTGTTTTGCCCAACTTTAACTGACTGTACTGAAAAAAAAATGTACTACGCTAGTTTGGCAAGTAACATGAAAAATTGGCGCATTTAATAAGGATTCAAAAATGGTGTAACACTTGCTAGATTACGTTTTCAATAATTGGTCAAATTTTTTTTTGTAAATAGCCTCGGTTTTTACACAAAATGTCCATACTTCCTTAAAATGACTTTAGCTTACCTAAAGCTTTGCTAAACTCCGTTTCTAGTTCGATAGAGACGGAGAGAGTCATTTTACGAAGTGTGAGCGAGACAGAGAGTGACGCCACTTTTATCAGTGACACAACCTTTATCATGAAACGGAGATACAATTTACCGATGAGTGCGAATGAGACAGCAGTAGTTATTGTTCTGTTTTGTAAGCGTCTTTCTGACGACCTGTGCTTTACTCTGGACTGTTGCTGATCCTGTGATTGTGTAGTACTACCATGGCTGTGTACACTGCATTGGAATATGCGAACATGCACCTCGTTTATGGGGAATGCAGATGCAATGCCAATGCAGCCGCTAGACTTTATCGTGAGAGGTACCCGAACAATCGTCACCCAGATCATCGAGTTTTTATTAATGTGCACCGTTCACTATCAGAGGGACGATTCCCTAACCAAGTACATGGTGAAGGAAGACATCGTAATCCGTACGAAGACGTCGTACTACAAGCAGTCCAAGAAGACCCAAGTGCTTCTGTACGTGGAATCAAAACAAGCACAGGTGTATCTAAGAGTACCGCCCACCGAATCTTAAAAAAGAACGAGTTCCACCCGTATCATGTACAGCGAGTACAATCATTACTGCCACGGGATTACGCTCCTAGAGTTGCGTTTTGCCAAAGGATGCTAGAAAGGCACAGAGAAGACCCTCGATTCTTAGAGAAGATTTTATGGACCGATGAGTCAACATTTAAAAAAGATGGCTACATGAATTTGCACAATTTACACGAGTGGCATTTACATCCAAATTTGATGAGGCAAGATAAGTCACAGTATCGATTTAAAGTAAACATGTGGACCGGGATACTAAATGGCAAAATAATTGGACCTTTTGAGCTGCCAGAGATTTTGAATGGCGCAGTTTATTTGGATTTTCTTCAAAATACTTTACCAGATTTATTAGAAGACGTGCCACTGAACGTTTACAGGGAAATGTGGTTCCAGCAAGATGGCTGCCCAGCGCATTATGCCCGTTTAGTAAGAGAACATCTTGATGAAGAATACCCGCTCAGGTGGATAGGGCGCGGTGGGACAATCTTGTGGCCACCCCGTTCGCCTGATTTAAATCCCCTAGATTTTTTTTACTGGGGAGCGGTAAAAGAGAAAGTGTACTCAAAAACAATAGAGAATTTAGCCGAGCTGCGGGAAAGAATAACGGAAGCCGTTGACTTTGTAAATAGGGGAAGATTTGCCCGGAAAATAACCAGATCTTTTTTAAGAAGATGTCGTGCGTGCATTGCCGTCGAAGGAAGGCAGTTTGAACATTTATTGTAATAAAAAAAAATTAAATCTGATAATTTGTTTTTTTTTTCTAAGATGAGAAAACTGGTCCTGACTTAAAGTAAAAAGGTTGAGTCACTATCATAACCTTGCTCTTAAATTACGTGAAATTTCGATTTCTTATCTCGCTCACACTTCGTAAAATGACTCTCTCCGTCTCTATCGAACTAGAAACGGAGTTTAGCAAAGCTTTAGGTAAGCTAAAGTCATTTTAAGGAAGTATGGACATTTTGTGTAAAAACCGAGGCTATTTACAAAAAAAAATTTGACCAATTATTGAAAACGTAATCTAGCAAGTGTTACACCATTTTTGAATCCTTATTAAATGCGCCAATTTTTCATGTTACTTGCCAAACTAGCGTAGTACATTTTTTTTTTCAGTACAGTCAGTTAAAGTTGGGCGAAACAGTAAATTTGAATATTTTGGTTTTGAAAAAGATTAATTTTCTTCCAAGTAGGAGGAGTTGGCTTTAAATTTTAGGCAAAAATCTACACAAGCATTATTCAAGATTACATAATAATAATAAAATTAGATAAATTATGGGATTTGTAGCAATTGGAGTTAAAGAACCATTACAGGGATTGATTTTTTTAGTAAATTTTTAAAGTGACCATAATTTTTTAAAAACATGAGATAGATTTTTTTTCGTATTTTTCTGAGAACTGTTATAACTTGGTCTATCACCCATTTACGGCTTGACGTCGATTTCTGGGACACCCTGTATGACATTTGTAACATGAATTAATTGATGATATTTATAAATAATTTAAAAATTAAATACTTACCTATTTTTATCCAGTATCCACCACTATGCCACAGGTTGGAATTTGGAAGTTGAACTAAGCAGGGTGAAATGGGAGAATTTTTACTATTATTTTAACCTTGTCAATGGTTGAACCAAAAAGAAATAAGTATTTTGAATTTTCACCTAAGTAGAACGAACTGCCTGAGCCATGGCAAAAGCCGGAAAACCATATGAAAATAATGATAAATCCAAAAAATAAAACATCTACGTATTTTGTCATAGGTTTTCTTCAAATTTTCAGACGGAAACTTACTGACATAATTTTCCATGTCATTTTTAGATGTCAACTTATATAAGTTTATAACAGACCAGTTATTTCCCATTTCAATTAAAATATATTCATACCACTGACCATAAATAAGACCAATTAAACGTCTAGACTAGAATATAAGGCAGTATTTCCCTAAGTCCGGTCGCTAACTATATCCGAGAACTGTGGAAATACATATATGTGCTACAATTATTTTAATTGTTGAAAATATTTCCGCGGAACTTACGGTCACCGCAGTAGGTTGATGCACGCGTTGGCTGAATGAACATAATGCCTCTTGCACCGTATGTTTAAAAACCTCATAGACAACTATGACACAGCATTATTAACCAATTACGAATAGAACTATATCACCTCATATACTTAATGCAGTATTTTACTAGTAAACTTCTACGATTCCATCAGCACAACCTAGTATCACACCACACGAGTTCAGCAGGCCTACCACGAACATCGAGAATTGGCAATGACGGAAAAAACACTTTGTCGCAGTCAAGTGTGACATACAAATTTTCGATCTTTCTATATTCGTGGTACTAGGTCAGGGCCTAGAGGGTGGAGTTGGTCGAGACAAAGATATTGCCGAGAGTTTTAAGAACCTATAATGAGCTGTTGCATACGCTAGTTTTTCTACGATAGCTAAAATAGCGAATAAAGCTAAATCTCGATAGGTGGCAGACGAGGATGGTGTCGTATATCCACTAAATAAATTAAGAAAGAATCAACAGTGCTCATATAAGTATTGTATAAAAGTCTATATCAACATCGCTTAGCAGTACTCTTATGGGATACCATGGAAACGTTATATTTTGTTAAATGTATATTTATTAAATATTCCCGTTAGTCATTTAATTGACAGATGGAAATGCTGGTAGTAAATAATTATTAGCTGTAGTGTAGAATCTAGAACCACTTTTTATGAGCTGTTGCATACGCTAGTTTTTCTACGACAGCTAAAATAGCAAAAGTTTGCTTCCACGTGCGAACTCACGAGCTTTGACATTTCATACGGGATGTTATGTCAACAATGGATAAAGGTTCACACTAGAACGGCACAGGACGGGGCGGGACGGGACAGGACGAGACGATTTGTCAGTTTCTATAGAAAACAACACGTGATTCTTTCTATAGAAATGGACAGATCGTCCCGTCCCGCGCCGTCCTGTCCCGTCCTAGTATGAGTCATCCTTTAACGTGAATAACGACGCTATTTTATATATATGTTTTTTATACTACGACGGTGACAAACAAGCATACGGCCCGCCTGATGGCAAGCGGTCACCGTAGCCTATGGACGCCTGCAACACCAGGGGTGTAACATGCGCGTTGCCGACCCTTTAAAAAAAAGGAGGATTCGCTGTGTTGACATCTCAACGGGCCAAGGGCTTTGCTCCGTGGGTCCTCAGCTGTCAACATAGCGAATCCTCTTGGAGCTCTGGCGACCTTACTCACCAACAGAAACAACACTATGAGTAGGGTCTAGTGTTATTTAACTGCGGTTTTCTGTAAGGTGGAGGTACTTCCCCAGATGGGCTCGGCTCCAGATTTAAGCGAGATGACATTCGTTGTGCTGTGCCCTACCACACTAAACGATATGCATCCGCTGTGCCCATACCTCTCTAAAAATATTAAAATGTAATTTGACTTTGGCATGAGAGAAAACTTAAAACGGGGTCGAGACTTCGCATTTCCATACACGTTTGCAAATATAAAATAAGTTCTATTAGGAAACGTCGAGGAAAAGTCACACTCCACGAAAATTGGCAAATTCTTAATGAATTCGTTATAATTGACTTTAAGGCTGCCCTCGAATTGGAAAATATTAATTAAGTTCAGGAATCAATTCGTTCAAGTATATTCGGTTCACGTAACGTTCATTAATTAACCGAACTGCTGTTTTCAGAGTAAACTTGGTTATTTAATGGGTTATTGTAAGCTTTCGGGCGTCATAGAAATATTCAAGAAATCTGGAGAAGTTTTTAGATCCGCCAGGCATACCCGCTATGCAGATCCGAGAGATTCGGACGGATAGATTTGTTCGATGTGGATGTGGGGTGTATCCGTTGGACTAATCTGTCAACAATGGTAGGATGCATCAAACAGATTTTTTTAATTAATAAATGCATCATTAAATTATTCTAATTAATAGCTTGAGATGTTTGTAATTAACAACGCGAAGGTGCTTACTGCTGGCCCTACTTGAATAGCCGCCCATACACGTTCGGGCATACCCGCCGGATAGCCAGTCAATGTGTGGTAGATTTGTCCTGCTGATTGCCAGAACAAATATGGCCGGCTACTGAATTACCTTTGACTTTGAATAAACGCCATATAGAACTATTAATATGTATTTTATTTTACTAGAAAAAAAATATATAAATATTTCCTTTATTATCTAATACGAAGTAAAAAGGTATAAACATAATGAGCTAACTGGATATAAATATATTTCATACATATTTCTTTGTTCGCAATATTTATAATATTACATTACATTAGTTTTAAGTATATTTAAATTTGTGGAATGAGCAAACTAAATAAAACTAAACTAAACTAATGTGCTCGGTCCATCGATCCAAACCGAAAAGCTCGCCTAATATTAACCATTATGGTAAAGCTCGCTCGGTTCCCGTGACGATCGCTTCGTGGCGGCCGGCGTGTGCGCCGCGGCTGATGCAACAGTAGCTGCATGTGACTCTAGTCAGTTGATAATTACTTCAGCCCGCCAAGCATTCGATGCTTTACGAATGTGATATGAACTGGTGAAGAATGTGCCTAAAGAAGTGTAAATCAAATGTCTTCTAATCAACAGCCAACAGGGCATCTTAGCCTGATTCAGAAAACTTAAAAATAAAATATATATTAAGCGTAAAGAAAATCGCACTCCTGTTAAAGCAAAATCCGTAGGTAGGTGTGCAATTTCTGTGACGCTTAGAGTAGGTATTTATATAGGTTTAGTAAAAGTATCGTGGTCTTTTAAACTAAGCTTAAGCTTGGTTGATGTTACTGGTGACCGAAGAGCTGGTGGCTTCCTCGCACAACGTATCAGCATTGCGATACAACGAGGAAATGCCGCCAGCATCCTAGGTACAATGCTTCAAGGACCTATTTTAGATTTAAGGTAGGTAGAGGTAGGTAGTTAGGTAACTTACACTTACTGTATATATTTCGAAAATATATGTTAGTTTGTTTGGTATATCAGGTTTTTATAATTGTGCAAATTAAAAAACGACTAACTAATTTTCCTCTTCATCATCGTATTTTTAAGTGCACACATCATGTTATCATGCCTACAAGTTTACATTATTATTACATATTTTTAACTTTAAACCTTTTACCCATCAATAGAGATGTTTAAGGATGACTCACACTAGGACAGGACAGGACGGGGCGGGATGGGACGATCTGTCAATTTATATAGAACTAATTTCGTGATAGCTCAGAGCCCTTGGATGCCACGTGACGTTTTCTATAGAAACTAACAGATTGTCCCGTCCCGCCCCGTCGTAGGATGTCATTCTTAAATTTCTACTTATATTCTCGAAATGTTAGTAATATGTATTAAAGTGACATCTCTAAGAGCATATATTTGAGTATCGCGCGTGTTTGTATATGTTTGTGATTCGTTTATTTTCTTCCGCGTAACAATTATGTAGCAGATCTTTCCAGAATCGCCAGTCACCGTAGTATCATGCCTATATAATGGCGCACCATATCACTTTATCAAATCTAATAACAGAAATATTCCAAATCTTGTTAAAACATTTCCGCTTTCGTTTACGACACAGAAAAAAGTGTGACAACTACATATTATATTTTTCTTGTGATAACAATTTTTTTAATTAAGTATTAATATAGCCATTAATTCTACAATATTATAAAGAGCACAATTTTGACACGAGACCTTTGGTCCGTGGGGCCCTAGCGCTCTGAGTCTCTTCAAAGACCTATCGAAGAGACTCAGAGACGCCACAAGAGACCCAAGAGCTGGCAGCTTCCTCGCTCAACGAATAAGTCTTGCAATCCAGTGAGGAAATGTTGCCAGCGTCCTCGGTACCATGCCGCAGGGGCCTGTTTTAGATTTATTTTAGTTTTTATTTAGTTTTATTTTAGTTTTTATCTAGTTTTATTTTAGTTTTTATTTTAGTTATACTTATAGATTTAAATTTGTGTGTTTTAGTTTTAGTTTCTTACAATAAATAAAATCAGCTTTTATAATTTTGACACTTTGGCTGTATTCATATCTTTGTATTTGACTGTACCACTAATACTTCTTCTTCCTATCGTTTTCCCGGCTTACAACACGGCTCAGGGAGCCTGGCTCCGCTTTGGCACCTAACCCCAAGGTTTAACGTAAGCACTAGTTTTACGAAAGCGACTGCCATCTGACATTCCAACCCAGAGGGTAAACTAGGCTTTATTGGGATTAGTCCGGTTTCCTCACGAGTTTTCCTTCACCGAAAAGCGATGGATTAAATGATATTTCGTACATAAGTTCCGAAAAACTCATTGGTACGAGCCGGCAGGATTTGAACCCGAGACCTTCGGATTGAAAGTCTCACGTCATACCGCTGCGCCACCAACGCTCAACGTACTACTAATAATATAACGTACTAGCTTTTGCCCGCGGTTTCGCTCGCGTTAGAAAGGGACAAAAGTAGGCTATGTCAGTCTCTATCCCTTCAACTATATCCACTTAAAAAATCACGTCAATTTGTCGCTCCGTTTTGCTGTGAAAGACGGACAAACAAACAGACACACACACTTTCCCATTTAGGACGCGCAGGCACTACTAATACTTTCCTGTAGGTACATTATTTTGCGTCTTGCAACTAGGTATACTATAGTCATATACTATTTTATTACTAAAAGGTTTTTTTACTTCTGCAATATCTAATTAGATTCTGAGTAGAACCGTCAAATATCCCTGTTTTTAGGATTCCGTATCAAAATGGTAAAAAAGGAACCGTTATGGTGCGACTCAGTCTGTCTATCTGTCAGTCTGTTTATCTGTCTGTCACATTGTTAAATATCTCAAGAACTACTTAAGCCACCGATTTGAATTTGGAATAGTTATAAACAAAGTTAATCCAGACATAGAGAGAGGACTTTCTATATATTTTAATTTATTTTCAATGAAAAATGCCCGATAAAAGAGGGGGCAAAAATTTAAAGTTAAATATTATCTTCTGTTACCGCGATTGTTATTCATAGGGTAACAGGGTGCGTAGCCAAGATGCCAATCACTCACGCTCAGTCGCTAACGAAACGCAACTGTTATTGTCACACTAATAAGGAAGAGTGATAGAGAGAGGTAGCTGCGATACGTTAGTAAGCGTGAGCGATTGGCATGTTGGCTACGCACGCAGTACGGTCATGGTGTTAATAGACGCGATTAATCTGTTATAAACTGTTTAATTTCAATTTAAAGTTTAGTTACTGGATCATGTGGGGTATCATTTGAAAGGGCTTGCACATTCTAACTAGAACATTTTTGTAATATTTTTTAATAATATATTTTATTTATTTATACAAATACAAATATTTTATTGATAACAAAAGTTACAGGTCGTGGCATTGGTACATTTTGTACATTGTTTTATACATCGATATAAATTATGATTTGAAAATGTTAATCAAAGTATCTAGTAGCCATCCACTGAGTCGAATTTGATTCTTAAGACATGCCATGGACTGAAGCCGATGGAGGAAAATCATACTCGTTCATGAAGGAACGATCAGAGAGAGAGATGCTCTTATCTAGTTGTGAAAATACATATATGTATGTTTGTTACGGTATCAACGAAGGCAAAGTAAAATTTTATTATCGTTTTGAAACAGATTGTAAAGGCGTATGACCGAGGGAAAAGATAGCGTCACAAATCTAATTATGTCATCGCCATCTTATGACTAAATCTCTGTCGCGTCACTTTCTTATCAGCGTTATCACTTATCAGATTATGTGTGTTAGCGGAATAACATTTTTAACATATCTGATAAGACATACGTTCTCAGAATTAGAAAAATTCAATGTCAATGTTAAACTGTACAACTTAAGATATTTTTAAATTATGTTTTTATTGTCGGTGGTTAATGGCCTCATAGCCTAGTCGGTAGTGACCCTGCCTACGCTGCAGGAGGTCCCGGGTTTGAATCCTGGTCAGGGCATTATTTGTTACATTGCAGTAGTAGTAGTAGTAAGCACTGTATTGTACACAAAATAAATCACAAAACAACTGAAAAGAATTGAAGTACAAAGGCGAACTTAGCCCTGTAAGGGATCTCTTCCAGCTAACCTTAGAGTTGATGAGTGGAAAACTAATATTACGATAATAATAATGTTATTATTGTCATTTGTCATTATTTATCACAAATATTTAGAGGGGTGAGCGGTCAAATCCGATAAGTCAAGCAAACCGATTTTTGAAATTCCAACTATGTGCAGTTTACGCAACGTTGTTATTGCAATGAAAAATTATCTCGACTTATCGGGTTTGACCGCTTACCCCTTGATTTGTTCCTGAGTTATGAATGTTTTCTATGTATTCAAGTATTTATGTATATGTATCAATCTTTTATACCATTTTTGTACCATTCGGGGTCGAAACTCTTGGTCCATGGGGTCCCAGCGCACGCAAATTTTTCGTAGAAATCGCGAAACGTCTGGTTGATGTTACTGGTGACCGAAGAGCTGGTGGCTTCCTCGCACAACGTATCAGCATTGCGATACAACGAGGAAATGCCGCCAGCATCCTAGGTACAATGCCTCAAGGACCTACTTTAGATTTAAGGTAGGTAGAGGTATAGGTAGTTAGGTAATTTACACTTACTGTATATATTTCGAGAATAAATGATTTTAAAATATCTTTTATAAGACAATCTTACACAAATAGACTAAGTCGATTTTATTTAAAAAAAAATTGAAACTTTTCTGGCACTAGCCGGTCATATATACATTCGGGTAAAGTCGCGCGGGCTATTGCTTGGCTCAAAATCGATAAGATAATGATTAATTAACTCACTATTGAAACATTATTGACATACATACGTACGATCATTTTACCAACAATTTGATGAAAACTTGTAAAATTATTGCAGAAGAGAAATAAGGCAGATCAATCTGCGTGTGCGCGTGCTTCGAGGCACGTACGCTTCTGGGCGCCTTTCTCAAACGGGTTAAAAGCGTTCTTAAATAGATTTCTGGACATAAAAGAGAAGTGCCATGTAGGTTCTGTGTTGAAGTAGTTTTATTTGTGTTTCTTGTGAGGCATAGAGTGGTCTAGCTAGGCACGCAAATAGGTGTGCAATATATAGAGCCACGAAACTTCTCTAGTTAATGTGCCATACTAACATTATTCATAAATTTGGGCGCCTGGCAGCTGTTTACTTGAGGGCGTTAACTTTAATCGTTACTCTTTTATCAGGATGGTTTGTATGTTTGGTAGATATTCATTTATTTTCATGTATTAAAGCAAGCTGAGATATTTAGCTCAAATTAAAAGTTGGCACTTAATTATGTTAATTTTGTTCCCCATTTTATAATCGTAGGTATTATTGTTTTGTTTACCTTTTTATCTCTGTCAGATGTTTTAAGCAGCATCCTGGGAATGACACACTGATCCGATCCGGGAAGATTTGTAAATTTCTATAGAAAGAATAACGTGATAGCTTGGAGCCCTCGAAGTGACCAAGGAGGGCTCCAAGTGACGTTTTCTATAAAACTGAGTTTTCAGTTTTCTATAAAAAGTGACGTTTTCTATAAAAACTGATAGATCGTTCCGGATCGGATCGGATTGGTGTGAGTCATCTTTAAAGCTCTACACGGCAGGTGTATGCACCCCCAGGTGGACGGGGATGGGAGGGTCTGGTCGTGGCGCCTCATGCGTTTATCTATTGAATAGTTGAACCAGGCCTCGTCAAGCTTGGATTGACTCTCATGTATAAAACGTGACGCCATATGGGTCGGTCTTCGGCCAACTTCAGCCGTTTCTGCGAGGAGTAGTGGCAGACGCAAACAGGCGGCCAATACTGCGCTTAAACGAAAGTTTCAAACGTGATATGGATATCTTTAGCAGTCCATGCAACGAATGGCAGAAATTGGTATATTACGAGTATACAGCGTATATTTATAATATTACCTGAGATTTTAACCTTTAACCAGACGTAGGCGTTAGTGCTGTGAACCGATATTGCCATAAAAATTTGCTTTTTAACTATTTATCGAAGCGAGTACACGGAATTCTTAATGCGCGGCAATTATACGGTTTTCGAATTTTTTCATGTACTTGTGCTCTTGCTTTTTGCCAAATTTCGTGATTCTGGGTCAACGGGAAGTACCCTATATAGGTATTTTGATTCCCGTGTCTTTTGATTGCTTTGACGTAGACGTTTGGTTTATTTACAGCTTTAAGGCAAACCTACATGCAATTGCTAATGCAACATGCTAATTAGGCAAAACGCTCCGTGGTGTTTAGAAAATCGTTGAGGTTAAGATTATTTTGTAAACTGAGGATACCATCATTACTTACAAAGTCAAATTTTCCCCACATTGTTAACTTTTATTTTTAGTTTATTTATAATAACCGGTGACATTATTTTACGTAGCAAGAAATTGCGGTTATTTAAACACGTCACCTACAGTCACGTCTATACATATCTATACACTTTGGAACTTATTGCAGCGGAATAATGGTCAAAATTGAATACAGATGCATATATATTTATGAAGCCGACCGTACCTACCTATACCAAATTATGTCATACTATGACATGTTATAAGTATGTTATATTCATGCGGAAATATATGCGAAAAGTCCACAGCAATCGTTTTATGTGATCTTGCCGCATTTAAGAGATCTCATATAGGTATATTATTCAATTACTCAAAACAAAATCAGTGCCACGATTTGCCTTTCTATTATATCTTGTCTTGTGACGTGAAAAATTAAAGCTATGTTTAAATATTAGGTATATTCTTAAAAAGTATGTATAATTAATTTAAAGTAGCGTCACCGCGTCACTTGTATAAGTATTATGATACTGGGAAACCCAACCGCAACTGCAAGTCCAGAGACAGCTTTTCGTTCTTATTTTAGCTGCCTAATATACAAGGGCCATTCTACTTTTGTTGACCATCTGTTTCCATACCTGCTTATAATGTACCTACATTTTGAAATACATTTCTCAAATTTTAACAACATTTATTTTACCTACTTCTACCTACCTTAAACCTAAAATAGGTCCTTGAGGCATTTTACCTACGATTATTTCTAAAGTTATAATATATTTTTTCAATTAGTCTCCTTCACAAGTAGGAACGAATATCGAATTCAGTGCCATACAGATATCATTCTTAATAATAATTTAACAATATTATTGTCAAACTGTATTAAATAAAATAAATTCAGAAAAGATAAATAAAATATACTTAGGTCATGCTGAAAGTTCCGGTATTCTCAGAAACTGTAATAATTATGTATATTTTTTTAACTAGTGTTAGGTAGGACATCATTTTAAAATGAGTTTGGGTACAATGCCATACCTCATTTTAGGTGAGGTGAGGTACAATTTACAGCATCACAACATCGACTTATCGGCAATAAAAATAGTTAAGTTGTGCAAATGACAACTTCTGAGCCGCGTAACAAATCAAAGCTATGGGACAATTTTGAGCTGTGACTAAATTTTGAGGTGCCTGATATATCTTGAGGTACTCGTATATGGCAAAACAAGGTGTTATTGAGGCGTGTGACAAATTTTGAGGTGAGGACAAAATTATTGAAGTGGTACTGAAAGTGTGTCCAAATTCTTAGTACAATAAAAAAATACGAAATAGCACGTAAATGTAACACGTAAAGGCTTATTATATTAGTATCTGAAGACCAAGGTAGGTAGGGGTGGCAAGATGGCATAAAATAGAGAAGGAAAGCAGTGGCAATACATTTAATTTACTGCTACATTTGCCTTAATTTTTTAAGCTGAGCAGAGAGGTACCCATCCTTTCCTCCTCTTAAAAATACAAAATGATGCGTAGTATGCTGATGACGTGATGTAACTAGTAGTAGAGCAGCGAGAGAAAAAAGTGACTCGCAAGTTGTTGATGTTCCCCATATTTTTTCCTTTCCAGCCATAAGTACCACATTCCTTTTAAATTACTTAATAATATAGATATTTTTGCCAGTGGTTTAAACTTTCATGAATTTCACTGTTTCAATACCAAGGAGGCAATGTCAGTCTCGAAACGTATAAATAAGGTATTTTTACCAAGTTTTATAATTATACGAGTATGTTCTGATCTTGATATTAATATATATTAGGCGTATATTCTGTACCAGATAAGTGATAATTGGACCTTATGGTCGTTCACAGCAATCTATCTCAAAAACACGGTTTAGACAATTTAAATTTGCACAGTAATATATTTCTATTGCTGCTACAACCAATAAAAATAGAACTTAGAAAAGGAAAAATCCGTAGTATACATTATAATTATAAATCCATTCTAATATTATAAATGCGTAAGTAATTCTGTCTGTCTGTTTGTCTGTTACCTCTTCACGCTAAAACCGCTGAACGGTACAATTTTTAAAGCATGAATTAAATCATTTATTAAACATAGTAAATGCTTTGATTCATGTTTTTTAAGTAGTCACACTACTATATATAAATTATAAATTGAAAGAGATGTCATATACTACAGAAAAAGTGACCAAGGTCCCCGGTGAGCAGGGCTGGGACCAAGAGTGCTCTTCCCAGCCCTGCTCACCGGGGACCTTGGTCACTTTTTCTGTAGTATATGACATCTCTTTCAATTTATAACCGCTGAACGGGTGAAATTTGTTATGGGGACAGTTTGACTCTTGGGACAGGCCATAGCACAGTTTTTGTTCCAATTCTACGCAGATGAAGTCCCGGACAAAAGCTAGAAAGTAATAAAAAACAAATAATAAAATGAATCGATCCTGAGTCGGCGCTACGAGAAATTAGGTAATTAACTTTTATCAAAACAAAAATTTGAAAAATACATAAAACCACAAAATACGGAACCCTAAAAAACAAAGAAAAGTTATAAACCAGTTAGGCCCACTTGCACCACCCAGCGTTAGCCGGTAACCCGCAGTTGAGCTGTCAAATTCAATACAAAAAAACGCTAAACTCTGGGTTATGTGGATAACCCAAAGTTAAGCGTTTTTTTTTTGTATTGAATTTGACAGCTTATTTAACTATATCTTATTTTTTTTTCGTAAAAGTGCTAACTAAAAGAAGAATTGCCCAAAACGACCACAATATATTAGAAGGCCTACCTTAAGGTTTACGAATGGTCAGTTATCTGTGACGTCGTTGTAAAGGGGCTTAATCCTACGTGGGTAAACCAGAACCGCATTTAACTGGTTCTTAAAAGGTAGTATACACAGTGTTTTCCTCATTGGTATATTTAGAATGTTTTATTTTTAAATATAACGCAATTCACATTTTAATAAAACCTGTGTGTTTTTACGCCAGAAACCGCAAAAGCCTAAAGTTAAAGGAAACATTTGAATGTAGAATGGTTAATTGAAGACCGAGTAAGTATTTCCTTGTTATTTGCACAATAATATTTTTTTTGTTGGGAAATTTGAGATTCTATTATAAATGTCTGCTTGACTTGGCTGTAAACGGAGGTGCGCGCGAATGGCGCATGTGACGCCCATGGAGTTTCAAGCGTCAATAGGCTAGTAGGCTACGGTGACCGCTTTCCATTAGGCGGGTCGTCTGCTAGTTTGACCGCCACGACAATTTTTGGTGACATTTTTTAGTTTTTACCATTGCGTACGAAGGTTCATTTTTACAACAACAATGGCGGCAATTAGCTTAATGCAAATACCACATTTGGATGGACGACGAGCTTCAAGTACATAAATGCGATGCCTACAATGCCTAAATGTATGAAACAGTTTCATCATCATCATCATCATCATTTCAGCCGAAAGACGTCCACTGCTGGACATAGGCCTCCCCCAATATTATATTTATATTTCATATTCCCAGTAAAATTATCAACTCATTGAAGTATTTTCCGAAAATTACTTGGCTATAACCTGACAGGAGATCCCATTAACATATTTTTTTTTGAGATGATTGAAATAATTGATAAAACGTAGGCACACACGACCGATATTTTTCTTTTATAATCGTAAATACAAAACCCTAAATAAAAAGGTACCTATAGTAGCGTTAGTGTTTCTACTAAATTTTACGTATGATGTAAAATAATGCATTTTACCCTTTCCACTTGCTCAACACCTTAAATAGTTGAATGCACCAACCAAATTCCTTTTCACTTATGCAACGCATGACGTCACGTTATTATATTTTTCCCACACATGAAGCTATAATATCATAATAACATGACGCCCACGACGTGGTTGAACTCAACATTGGCTGAACTGAATGTGATTCACCGTCGTGACGTCATTGCTCTATTTCGAACAGGTTCTGAATTAGGGCCGGTCAGTGAATGTAAAGTTGGCCGGTAAGAGTGTTATCACACTGGCGATTTGCGGGTGAATTAAGGCATTGACAACAGCCAAGTCAGCGCGCACTGTCTATTTTGTATAGGAGTTAACGAGATCGCACTACCACCGGCCGGCCTGTAGGCTTACCACGAACATCGAAAATTGGCATTGACGAGAAAAGCTCTTTTCACACCACCTACTCATAAAAGGGTTTTTTCTGTTCAAGCTAGGAGGGATCAAAATGCCACTTTTTTTCCCTGCTGGGAGGGATCAAAGTGGCACTTTTCTGTTCAAGGACTACACATTTTTACGTTTTCGGGCATTAACTAGTGGCATCGTGGTTTTGATATGATGCTGTTTTCGGCTTTGTTTATGTCTCTCTATGTGTGAAAAGCGGTAGGTATGTGTCACACGGTATCAATATTTTTTTTTTGGGCGTTAGCGCTTGAATCCCTCAATACGCTCAGGATTCTACTTTAGAATCCCTCACTACGCTCAGAATTTAATGTACGCTCTCGCCGGAAATATTTCATTTTAATCCCTAGTAACACAATCTACTATTGTCACTCCAATATGCAAGTGTGGCTGAGATGGCGATACAAATCCGCAATCGTTCGATTTTTGTGGTTTAGGCCCTGGTTTTATAAAAAAAAGCAAGAAGACTATTAAACTTTGAGTTTAGATATGAATAAGCATTATAAAGAAATCGTGATTTCAATTGCAGAAGCAAAAGTAAAACTGTCCTTGACAAGCCGGCCATACCTATACGTTACGGCAATCCGTTGGATCTGCGAGCCGATGAGGAAAATAAAAGAACACTAATCATAAACACATCTTTTCTGCTCCATTCATCAAAATCATCATCATACCATCAACAGATAGCGCACGCAAACATAAAATTATACGGTCCTTGAACAGAAAAGTGCACTTTTCTTCCCTGTTATTAGAAATTTTTATCCAGGAAAAACAAAGGCCTTTTTTCAGAAATGTGGCGTGATAAATCGAAAAAAAAAACACGGTTTTTACCATATTTTTTTTAAATTGAACTGCCGATAACACAATGATAGATCATTATGGGTATCTTTAAGTGTCAAGTTGTCAACCTACCTGCAGACTTCAGTTTTCTCCTGAACATGGCGGTTGCAACATCGCCGAAATATCCAGAGCTCAATATTTATAAAAATTGTGGTAAGAATCCCTGTTCATTGGTAAGATAGGCTTTCTAAATTAGTCCTTACTATTACTGACCGCATGCATTCGTAGAAAAGTGTTTAAGCACTGGGTTATTTTTACACGCGTTTATTTTTGAAATACCTTTCTTGAAAAAAATAATTGGCTCATTCTAGGAAATGAATTAAATTATTGTAAAAGGGATCGGAAACCACAAGCCTTCGTGTTTCCTCTTGATTAATTCATTATTAGCCGCTGTTAGATTTCTTAATGCATGTTAGAATCAGAAAAAATCATAGGTATAGATTTTTTTAAATAATTTAAAAAACTTTTATACAGGTTTCACTTAGGTTTAATAATAATAATAATAAGACGTTTATTCAATAAGTTTGCATTACAAAAAGATACATGGATACACTTGACATATACAACACAAACTAACTGAAATGGAGATGGCTCAGCTTGATGCTTCTTGATGCTGCTTGATGGCTGGTTTGATGCTTGAGGACTGTTCCTTTTTATTTCATTTTACAAATGATTGAGCTAATGCCAGCAATCTCTACCAGTCAACCAATTGGCTGGAAACAACGGACAATTTCCAAACTATTTTTCAAACAAGCATAGAATCTGAAAAACGGTCGCTTTCAGCTTGTACAGTGAAGAATTCAGTGTGTAAATCTAATACGGGCGAATCTCTCGGCGGTTAAGCATAGGAACTGTAATTACAGTCTGACAACCACAGCCTGCAGTAGATTTTTATTTATTTACGTGCATCCTTTTTTACGAGTAAAAACAATAGGGAGGCATATAAATTAAAAAAAAACTACTGCGACCAGGGGTTGTCATACTACTATAGGTAACTTATTTTATTTGGAATTTCAATTGAAATGCTATTTATACAAAATTATTCGGCCCGCAATGTACCTACTTTTAAAAGCTCATGTTTAAGTACTGTATTGCTGCGTTGAAAATTTTCAAAAATTAATTATGGTGGCATAATTAAGTGTAATTTAAAACACCCCTTAATTACCGATAACACTAATGTACTCTAATTCTGGTTTAATTTATCGCCCATATTAGACTTACGTACAGTCAACCAATTGGAACCCTAGGCCAATCGGGAACCATGTCAAAATGACAAGCGTAACGTCTCTACAGTCTACACTATGACACAGTCCTACAGTTCCAATTGGTTGACTGTTTTGTACACACTGTATACGCCCGTGACCCGCATTGCACAAGCATGCTCGCCAAGGCGTCAGTGATGACGATCTGTCCGTCATTGCATCAGTCTAGTCATGCTGACGTTGCACTGTTTAATTGCATACTCGTGCATTATGATATACCTAGGTACGAAAAGCAATAGGAATGACGACTAGGTTGAAAAATTATCATTCTGATTAGTCCGTCAGTTAGATTATCGAAAATGATGAGACACGTATTTTTACCATTTCCAATTTAACTAAATTGACGAAGATAAAAAGAGCATCAAAATTCCGGGGTGGGGGCTGGTGCCATCACTACTAGGCAAAAATTTTACTTAATAGTGTCGTTACGCGAAACTTGAGCGCACTGTATTTTTGTCATTTTTGATTTGATAAACAAAATAAAAAATACGTGTACAATAGTTTTTAATAATGTAAAAGACGGACTAAGTACATTTTTACCTAACTACCTACCTCTACCTACCTTAAATCTAAAGTAGGTCCTTGAGGCATTGTACCTAGGATGCTGGCGGCATTTCCTCGTTGTATCGCAATGCTGATACGTTGTGCGAGGAAGCCACCAGCTCTTCGGTCACCAGTAACATCAACCAGACGTTTCGCGATTTCTACGAAAAATTTGCGTGCGCTGGGACCCCATGGACCAAGAGTTTCGACCCCGAATGGTACAAAAAGGTACTCTCTGCCCAGGCTCTTATATTTATTACGTTTTAAAATTTCGGCGCATTCAGCCGCTCCGCCCGCTTTTACATTAGTTCGTTGGAGATGGGACGGCGCCAGCGTGTCTACACAGGTAGCATCCCACACTAGCATCCGTCCCAAACTCCAAGGAACCAAGGACACCCCATCAGGTCTCTTGCCATCATCCCTGAAAATGCCAGTCGGCTCAAGGAGAGCAGGCACGTTGATGGTGGCAAGAGACCGACGGATTATATCATTAAGAGATGCATGTCTCGAAAAACGGCCTGCACTTTTTTTACAACACAATCCATGGTGTCCCAGTCGGTCCACGTCTGTGCCACAAGGACATGAGTGTGGCGCACACACCGAAACCCCCAGTCGCAAACCAGTCGCCAGTCTAAGGGAGGCCGGATCCAAGAAAGTACCAGTATTGGGCGAAGGATGGGCATGAAGCCAGTAACCAGCTTCCCGGGATCCGACCGCCAAAAGCCTCGCGCGATCTGGACCTGAAGAGTTATTTAAAAGAGTATTGTAAGTTAAATCGCAGTAAACATTATCCCAACTCCTTTGTGATTTTGGGTTGTCTGGAAAGTCTTTGCCCGGGCAGGCAATTTTAAAAGCATTTTTAGCATCCTCAAAGCTTGCGATCTCATAGTTTGTGGGCAAAGCCCTTAAAATATTTCCTATGAGACCGGCTGTGCTATGAGTGGATGCTAAAAAGGCTGGGGATGCCACACTGGAAATTTTGCGAATTCCTAAACCCCCGAACCGAATAGGGAGGGACGCCTGAGACCAGGAAGGCTCATTGAGCTGAATGTTTAGAATCATCTCTAAACTAATTTTGATCAAATCATCTATGGGTGATAGTAAATTTAGATATTTCCAAAAAGGACAGCATCGGAGCACATATGTAAATTTAGGGACAAAAAGACAGAATTTAAGAATCACAAGAGCATAATGAGGGCTTATTTCGAGTAAACGATTCGTGTGACTTTTGAATTTTGATATCGAGTTAGAAATATAGTCGGGAAAAGATTCTTCAAATATAGGGGAGCCTAAGAGGCAAAGAGAACGTTTGTCTACTAACTTGATATTAGGAGCCAGATCGTCAAATTTGTGTTTTAAATCGGCAAAAATACAAGATGAATTTTGAATGAAGAGTTCGCATTTTGCAAAATTCAGTTCTAAACCAATATTTTTGAAACTACTCTTAATGAGAGACAAGTCAGAGAGCACAGTATTTACGTTGCCTCCTAGGGTCCCGTCATCTAGGTACCAGACATTGAATTTTGATTTCAATTTTTGGATGATTGGATTTATAGCCAAACTAAAAATTGCTGGGCCGAGAGGGTCACCCTGCTGACATCCAACCTCAGAAGATAATTCATTTGACTTGTACATTAATTTAGAAGAGTCCGAATAGCAAAAGAAAAGGTAACTGTACAGTTCAGGAATTTTGTCCCTAATTTCTGTCAGCAAAGTGTCCCTATTAACCGAGTTGAAAGCATTTTTAACGTCAATTTTGACTACAATTTCGCAATCATCAGAGGAAAGGTAGGTCCTTAGGGCATGGACGGCTGCCTCGCACCCACCTTTCGTGCCAAAACCCAGCTGTACAGGTTCAAAAAGGCCCTGCAATTTTGATCGAATGTGTCTAACCGCAATTTTGGAAGCAAGACGTCTTATTGTAGACCCCACCGCAATGGGTCTCACCCCTCCGTCCTTTTTGGTAAGGGCGATCAGGTTTGCAAGGTTAAATCAGGTTAATAATTAATCAGGTTAGGTAGGTAGTTAGGTAATTTACACTTACTGTATATATTTCGAGAATAAATGATTTTACATAGTACATTTTTTAGTCGTCTAGCCAATTGTTTTATCACCCGATTGGGAGTTAAGACACACTCGGGACTGGGTCATTACATTTTACGCTAGTTTTTTTTTTATGCTATAGGGGGCAAACGAGCAAACGAATCGCCTGATGGTAACATCAGCAACACCAGAGGTGTCGCAAGTGCGTTGCCGGCCTTTAAGGTGGGAGTACGCTCATAAATTTTTTTGCGAATTGAACTCATACTAACACTTTAAGATAAAGGGAGCGAGTGAGGCAAGTTGTTTGGAATCTAATTACGACGCGGAGTATAGTAGGATCGTAAGAGCTCGTGTTTACCTGCTTTAGAAAAAAATGAAAATGCCCGAAAATGATTTAGAAGCATTATTTCTTTACACTCACAATTCACATTTCTTTAGAGATTTCTACCTTAAAAAATTGTTGGGCTCCTTCTCGCGAAAATGCTCTTTCACTGTTTTAAGTGTAATGATAAATTTAAAACCAATATTTGGTTCTTGAAATACTGCCGTTTACAACGTAGGTACTTTTTATTTTATTTAAATAGCCTGCTATGTTGTGTCCCACTGCTGGGTCTCGACTCTGCTCCGCCACTCGTCACGGCTTAGTGCATGCTCCCGCCACCAGTCGCTACAAAAATGAGTCCAGAGCGCCTACCACGAACCGCGAACGAAAGTATACCTCCCTTTCGCACTTGTGATTTCTCACTCAAGTGCAACAGAGAGGTGAAACTTCATTCGTGGTTCGTGGTAGGCCTTCTGATCATCCCGCCACCATCTCATTTTCCGTATCTCAAAAGGAAAAAAACGGAACCCTTATAAGATCACTTTGTTGTCTGTCTGTCAAGACCCTTTATCTCGAAAGCGCGTAAAGGTAGCAAGTTGAAATTTATAACACAATACGCATAATGTCTGCGGTCCCTTGAAGATGTGAAAAAACCAAACTTCTACGTAAACGCAATCAAACGATGGGAATCAAAATGTATAAGCTTTGTTCAAGTGGAATAGAATTACATTTCTTTTGTTTTCTTCAATTTTAAAACAATTCTATATCCTTACCAGTAGATTCAAAATTCGCTGGCAGTTTTTGTTGTATAGTGGACGGCAGGAGATTGACACTTAAATCGCCGCAACCATTATGTTTGACAATCGAGAGTAATGATTAGCATAAGAAGCAGAAATAAAAAGTAGCCAGTGAGCCTTCAACCTAATTATTTCACTAACGTGATTACTTACACAAAAAAAAACGCAAAAGTCAACGACCATAGACAAGTTAAGAGGAAACTGCCGTTGATACTTTTTTTACGCATATGCAGAGGTCAAACACGACGATCAACAAAAAACCCGTGATCATCTATTTATAGGTAACTGGCTGATTTTACGATTAACTTCCTACTTAATATGTTAATTTTATCATGCCTGGATATTGTTACTCCGAAAAATAGATGGAGAGCGGAAATAGGTGTACGATTTATAGAGCGTGCTATACAATCATTATTAATTAATCCGGGTGCCTGGCAGTAGTTCAGCGGTGGGTTCTTTGTCGTTGCCTGGCGGGGTAATCTACTGAATCTTTGCGTCTTTATTTTTACACACATGAATGTGTACTCTACTGTAATGCAAAATATAGGCCCGTACATCTATAAATGAGACGACAGTGGCGCTTTTTTACCGCACCTTGTACCTTGTGTTAAAACTCCTGTCAATGTTACATTCGAATTAAATAGGTACATAATTAGCTATTATATCACACCAAACTCAGAGCTCTATAAATTGCACACCTTCAATAAATAAATAAATAGTACAGGACATTCTTACACAAATTGACTAAGTCCCGAAGTAAGCTCAATAAGGCTTGTGTTACGGGTACTCAGACAACGATATCTATAATATACAAATACATAAATACATAGAAAACATCCATGACCCAGGAACAAATATCTGTGTTCATCACACAAATAAATGCCCTTACCGGGATTCGAACCCAGGACCATCGGCTTAGCAGGCAGGGTCACTACCAACTACGCCAACCGGTCGTCAAAATTGATTATAAAACCCCTTTGTTGCCCAATCACTGCCAAACCCACCGCTGAACAGGCGCCCGGATTTATTATCAATATGGCACACGAACTAGAAGGGTTTCGTGGCTCTATAGATTGTATACATATTTCCGCTAGCTCTTAGACCAAAAGCTTCTTCATATTCTTACAATATTCAGGCTACATTCGCGTTGACTACTTACTCGTACCAACTTCTCGCTTCCTGCAAAGGTTTCCTAAATTATCAAAATATTTTATTAAAACTTTGTAGGTACGGTCGGCCTCATAAATATATATACACCTGTATTTGATTTTGATCCTTCTTCCCCTTTAATAAGTTACGAAGTGTATAGATATAGATGTGACTGTAATAAACATGACTGAAAACATACATAAACATTGATATCGCCGCCGAAATTCGCGGGCGTCTTTAGACAATAATAATTATACGGATCGGGGTGACCGTAGGTGACCTATTGTATGGTGGTACGGAACCCTCAGTACGCGAGTCCGATCCGCAGTTACTCGATGTATGTCGTTTAAAGTAGCACCTACCTACCTTATTCATCAGTTATTGGAAAAATGGAGGTATCTATTAAGAATGGCAGTTTTGGGTTGAATTATTTTTTACAATAAACAAATTAACAGAGCTAAACTCATAAATTGAAAGAGATGTCATATACTAAAGAAAAAGTGACCAAGGTCCCATCCCAATCAAAACATTTATAACATTTAATTAATGATTTGATTCGTGCTTTATAATTGTAGAGCAAAACTCATTCCAAATTAAGTCTTAGAACTTCTTTCAAGAATGCCTCAATTACTGGACATCCTGTATAAAGGATTATTATCTTTTCGCCACATCAATCTTGTCCGCTCTCATAACAAGATAAACCGTTTCAACCGTTGGAGTTTTTGCGTTGCAACGGCTGACGTCACCGTCTGCGGCCTGCCCCGGGGCGAGTGGTCAGCGCCGGCTGCTGGGACGCTCAAATGTCCGACTTACTATTGGCAGTTCCACCAGAGTTGAGGTCACGCACACAACAACATTGTCATGTATTGCCATTGACTTATAAATTAAAAAAAATAGACAAACAAAGCAGGACAAAAACGTCAAAAAACTGGGTCATAATGACATTAGCGAACTTGCATTGATGATGATGTTTCGTACGAAAAAGGGCTTACTGACGTAAGCATTTAGTGTCAAATCCATACACAGAACTACGAACACTATTAAAAGTATAAAGGCTGTTGGCACTTACGGAACGTCGTTCCAAAGAAGAATAAATGAAAAAGAGTCGCAACTGCTACACTTTTATGGCGTCATTTATTTCGGTCGATTGGGTATCCAGTTCTTTTATCCTATGTCTATGTGTATTGGCATCGGGATTTTGAAATTATTGTTAGTTTTTCGTACTGATGGCTAGTTCAACAGTAAATTGTAAGATAATAGTTATTATACCTATTATAAATACATTTCATTCATTCACTTTTTTCACCTCAACTCTCGTGAAACCTATACCTATTATTATAAACATAGAATGGGTCTATCGCGAATTGTTGCGAAATATACCGACGTTTCGACAGTTTCATAGTCTCGGTTTGGCTTGAGTTTCACGTGTCAAGCCAGACAAGGACGTCGATCAATTTATACGGAAAATGTTATGTGATTGCGGATTTGTATCTTCATCTCTGTCACACTTGCATATTGGAGTGACAAAGAGGTTTTCCCGTCAATGCCAATTTTCGAAGTTCGTGGTAGGCATGCTGATCACGTGACGCACGTGAATTTAGGCATTTTACGTCCAAGACAGTTTTAGAAGTGGACTAAAATTAGTATAGACAAAATATGATATTAGTCGTTTTGCGAGTCTACTGCGACTAACGTTTTTACATCCCGCGTTCCGCCCACATTTAATTGAAAACTGGTGTTATAAAAATACCTCACCCCCCACATGCGGGGCCTATCGATATCGACCTATGAAACAGAGCCTTCAGTTTGTGTCGTTTGTGTTCACTATTGGCGTTTTTGTTGCGTTGCAGTGGCTGACGTCACCGTCTGGGCGCTGCCCCGCGGCAGTGTGGACCGGTGGGCAGGATCGAATGTCCGAATTGTACCTAATTTAGATTACGTCTGGTCTGATGCCTTAACAGCTTAGCGGGATAAGAGTCTTCGGAGATAATCATGCAGTCTTTTTACCCTTTTTAATCCGATAAACGTAATGAGTATAGTTTTTTCTTCTACTGCAAATGAAAAATATAGTTTAAGTTTAAAATGGGGATCTCCCACGCGGGTCGAGCCGCGGGCAGAAATACTAAAATATATCGTCCTCCAAGTTAATATTTTCTACAACATGCGTCAAATAAATTTCAACGAAGCCACAGTCACCATCGTTGAAATATTTGATGAAAGCCTACCGTTACTCCATGAATGAGTTCGCAAAGTTTCACAAAAACGCTTACTGGCGCACTCTTAAATCTTGAACTAGTATGACGTCAGCTGCTTACCGATAGGATGGTTAACATTTTATCGTGTATCGTGTCATGCGTCGCTTTCTAACTCCACTATAACGATGACTTTGTGCTTACCATGAGTTGTATTCGACTGCGGCATTCGATAGTATGTCCGTCTCGCTCCAGCCAGAGTAGTGGTAGGAGCGAGACAGTCATACCTTTGAATGTTGTTACTGCGTTCGTTTGCTTGTCAGACTATAGTTGCTCATTTATCGTCTGTCACCGTGGTGGCTGTCACATTATAACAAGTGTGTTTACTATGAATTGTATTCGATTGCGACTGTCCGGCCAGCGGTCCAATATGAATGTGACACAACCACACATAGGCTATTGCTATATGATCATAATATTTTATAATATTTTCAACTGCCCTGATATCCAATTTTTTTCAAATTTAAATTTAATTTCAACCAGCTGTTGCCGAATTCGTGATAAGTTACTGAAGTGCACTGCCAATAATCACAAATCAATACAATTTCAATTTAATTCCTGTTGGGTATATCATTCTCATACACGAGTTGACTCCTATACTGAGTCGGTCTAGTTCTTTGAAGAGCCTTGGATAATCCACGGAATACCAATGGCTTCCACTCATTCTTGCCACTAACACTTTTCTAGAACACTCCTCACAAGCCAAATTCAACTTTAAAACTTCTACAAAAAGTTACAAATTGCTTGCGAGTAAAACAAGTATTATAAGTGCGTAGACGCGCTGTCTGCAGACGCAATGCACGTTCCAAATTTGACGAGTCGACTTTTTAAAACGTTGTCTTTTCATTGCTAGCTTTTACTGTAAAAAAGTATAGGGACTATTACAGATATGAAGCGTTGGATGCTAGTTTAAAGGAATTTGTCAAGAAATTCATTCGGTAAACAAGCCCCGATCGCCCATTGAGGGATTCCTACAAGCGGAGTGTAAACAGAGTATAATGACTATTGTGACAATATTGTTTTAGATGGCTTGGAAGCGCGCATTCTTAACTTCTTTCGTAGGTATTACTACTGCTTCTTTTAATTTGAAGTGGGTTGAACAATAGAACGGAAAACATTCAAATGGGTTTGATCAATATGTTTATATCAATGAAAATTTCTACACACAAATGCGACGAAATTGTACATACAGCGTACAGCGCCATAGTGAGTTCCTGAATGACCGACGAGAAGCTCACCCGTTTAAACTAGAGGCTGCGTTGCGAAACAAATGATAGGTAAGGTTATTAACCAAGGGAGGCAAGGCACCCATTTCAGTCGAGATATTTTGGTGCCGATATAGTTTGAGACTGAAAAGTGCCTTTTACCTGAGTTCAACACTTTACTTTTCATATCGAATACTAGAAAATCAAAATACAGGTGTATTTTGTAAAACATATCTAAACACGGTTATGTCACGTTATGTTTTTGTTTCTAGTACGAGAGACACGAAAAAACTTTTAAGGACTTAACATCGTCATTTACGAGTATGGATTCGGGAATTAACAGAATGGAACCATGCAATGGATCCATTTTAAACCGATTTTTTAATGTAATTAGTATACCTAACTATAATTAATGGAAAAATGCATTGGGAAAGTAAAATTCCCTGGGGCATAAACGTATAATTTTCCAACCGCCGCATAGGTTAACAATGATCTACTTTCAGAGCATGAGATATGAAAAAAACTCAAGGTTAACAATTGCCAATATTATGGTATTAGAATTATTCTCGCTTTTCTATACATAAGTAGGTACAGTCAGCTACGAAGATATGTATACAGCCAAAGTGTCAAAGTTATGTATACTTACAGTACTTTAAACACTGAACAACATTAAGGTCGTGTATTCATATTATTGGCACTTTGGCTGTATTCATATTTTTGTAGCTGACTGTACAATATTTTTTTTAACTTCGAATCCAAATATGGTTACACGTGGTTAGTTTAGATTTTGGTTTATAAAAACGAATTCAGGTTAAAACTACCGTTTTGAAAGTCCCACACTGCCGGCCACGCGAGATTCAATAACCGGGTGACTTTATATTTATAAGTATTTGTAATTAAACATGTCAATCTCATCCAAAAAACTATTGAGAGCAGCGTCTTAAGACTCTTGAGAGGACGCCGAGCGTCAAGTGGCGTACTCATTAAGTCCCGAACTTTTGATATTTTTCACATAGTTAGGTAGTTTAATTTTGCACATATAACGATGCTCACATGCTTATTAAAATGAAGGTGGCTGACTTTCTTTACTGCCTCTTAACACAAGTTTTCGAGCGTCCGAATCTGTATCATAAACGACGAAATCGGATTTTTGAAAATCGAAAGTCTAAGACCCTCTAAAAAAAACTAAGATAAACAGTAGATTTTTTTTTAAATTTATGCCTCCCTTATTTCGGAATGAAATAAAATAACAATTGTAAAGCACGAAAATCATTTATTATTTGTAATAAATGTTTTGATCCATGGTTTTCACGCTACGTAGTCACGCTACTATATTTAAGCCGTGATCGGGTAGCCCAATGCTTAGGGCGTTTGCCGCGAAAGCGAAAGGTCGTTGGTTCGGTGCCAGCCCTGCTCACCGGGGGCCTTGGTCACTTTTTCTGTAGTACATGACATCTCTAGCAATCTATAATTAAAAAAAATTTAAATTTTTTTTTGTCAAAATTTATACGAAAGGTTATTAAAGTCCTGTTTTGAATCCCGTAAACGCACACCGCAAAGACGACGAAGATAGTGTCAATTTATAGAAGTAAGCACACTCCTACGATTTGTCTTCGAGATTCGCAAGCTATTGGTAATAGGATATCATCTGTAATCATCCGTGTGAGGCTACTGCTCTGTAGGTGTTATGAAAATGGAGGACCTAATACTTACGATTACGACTTAACGCATATTTAAACTTTGCTATTTAAATTACCCTATATACCTATACATACCTACGTGTAAAGGAACTATAATTATGTATGAGTACATGCGTTTTAGGGCGCAATTTAGTATCGGTTTCTGAAAAAAGTAGGTAAAATCATTTTTGGCGCAAAATTTTACTATTTGTATGGGAATTAAGAAAACAAACCGGTAAAATATTATATTGGAATTACAGTTAAATCAGTAAATCATCGGATTTTTTTATATAAGTATCAATACTTTTATAGCGTTAAAGAATTTGTAAATAGGTATTAGATAATGTATGCATGTTAGACTAAGTTAGACTAAACTAGGCTAATTAAATTTGTACGCCAGCATAAGGCACAATGTGGAGTATCTTTTAAATAAATCTAAGACCATCTGTATGTAACCCACTATTGACAAATAAATATATTTCATTTCATTTCATTTCATTATAATAATCTAAACTGAAACATATAATACAAATTTAAATCTAAAAGTATAATATTGTCTTCTATTCTGTTACCGCGATTGTTATTCATTGAAATTAAACACTTTAGAACGGATTAATGCGGACGGATTAACAGCACTCGTTTTCACAGGGTTAAGTTGATGACTGAGAGAATGCGAATTCTCCCCGTCAATCAACAAAATGATGATGATGAGTGCTGTAAAGGGCTCGAAACGTAGGGTCATGGTGTTAATAAACGCGATTAATTCGTTCTAAAGTGTTTAATTTCTAAAAGTATAACTAAACTTCAACTATTTAAAGTGAATAAAAACTAAAATGAAATTAAACGAAAAACTAAAATAAATCTAAAACAGGCCCCGGCCCTCGCATGGTACCGTGGACCCTGGCAGCATTTTCTCTACGATAAATATATACGAGTAGGTCTAATTTTCATACGAAAAATGTACCGTTTGTATTAATAGATATGGAAGTTACCCAGTCTTTTTGGACGATATCCAATGTTTTTACTTTAATAGTACATTACTGCAGAGGCCGTGAAGTAAGAGATTGCAGGACGAGTTTGTGGTAGACGGCCGAGGCGTAGACGAGGCCGGATTAAACATGTCCTGCAATCTCTCTTCCGGCCGAGGCTTGTATAGTGCTTTTCTCAAACATCGTGAGGAAATACTAGTTATAATTAGTAATAGTAAATAGTTAATAAGGACAAAATTGTTTTATTTGCCACCTTACTATTTTTTAAAGATGCCATTTGAATGAGTTATTCGAGCACCATGTTTAACCGCACATAAATATACATAGAAACATAGAATTTGTTTTTTTAATGTCGCAATTATCTAGTGGTCGTTGGCTGTATGTAATTTTTCCTTTGTCAGTTTAGTGTTAGTACGCAAATTAAAAAAGTTAGAGCAGCGGACAATAATGTTTCGTTCATACATTTATGATCATGTTTGAGAAAATTAAATTAAATTTAACGGCCTCCTAGCCTAGTCGGTAGTGACCCTGCCTACGAAGCAGGAGGTCCTAGGTTCGAATCCTGGTCAGGGCATTTATTTGTGTGTTTATCACGAATATTTGTTCCTGAGTTATGGATGTTTTCTATGTATTTAAGTTTTTATATGCATCTATCTATTATATATATCGTCGTCTAGTACCCACATCACAAGCCTTATTGAGCTTACCGTGGGATTAGGTCGATTTGTGTAAAATTGTCCCGTAATATTTATATATTTAAATATCTAATACCATCAATCAATCAGTCAATCATACCACACCACCGATCACGCCATATTGTGCAATGCCCCGCCTACACCACCATTTACATGGTATAGGTACAAACTGACATAACTGAATAAATGGTGAGTCATATATTTATGTATTTATTTATATTTCTCCTGTAATATTTGTGATTGTAACAATATGTCGTTGTGTACTTGTATAAAAAAATATATTTTTCCTTCGCGAAGTTTAAATAGAAGGGGGGAAGGGTTGGTAGTTTTAGGGTTCCTACCTCAAAAGGAACCTTTATAAGGTTGCTTTGTTGTCCGTCCGCTAGTCTGTCGTGTGTAGCAAGTTGAAATTGATACCAAGGCTGCGGCATCTTGAAGCTGTAAAAAAAACCAAGCCTCTGCGTCAACGCCATCAAAAGATACGGCCGTTTATCTCGCGTTTCCCAAACATTTGCAATGGGCATCAAAATCACGAAATCACGAAATTTGGCAAAAAGCAAGAGCTTGTAGCACAAATACAGGAAAAAATCTGAAAACTGTATGGAAAGATCCGTGCCACTCGTATCTTTAAGTACAAAATGGGTGGGAGCATCCTTTGTGCGGAACCCGCGGTGGGCGCGTCCAACTCGCACTTGGCCGTGTTTTTGTATTTTCCTTCATAAACATTTTTTTTTTACTGAAAAAAATTATAATATTCAAAATTTGTTTTTTTGCAACGCCTACTCTTCAAGGATACGTTTTTAATGTTTCCGCTACCCAAAGGTTGTCTGGAAGAAATCGCTTTTTAGCGATAACACCGCCTGTTGTTTGCCTCTGTGTTAATCAAATGTTTGTACCTTGTAAATGTTTTTTTCTTTCTCATGTACTGAGGTGTGCAATAAAGAGTATTCTATTCTATTCTATTCTATTTGTATGGAGAAGGACTGACCGGCCCATAGAAATTTTGAATTTCGCGCGGTTTTCTACTGACAGAGCTGGCTTGTCAGCGTACTTAACTCAATTTGAAAAGCATGGTAATGTGAGCGATTAAGACGTTTCTGAGTGAGCGCTCGAATGTCAAAAATTTTCTTCCAAAGCTATCACTTTTCTCTGTTACTTTTAGGCTTGTTCAAAAAAATCTTAGCATGCTTAGTAAAGCATCAGAAGAGGGGAGCGGCGGCTTCTCTCCGAAGTCACGAAGGAAAAAATAGGTTTTTTTTTTGCACAAGTACACAACGTCCATATTGTCACAAATATTACAGGAAAAATATAACATTGATGCTATTTACATTGATTTTTATTTCAATAAAAAACCTTATTTGAACTAAAATTGAAAATTAACCGTCTAAAATGTGTTATTTTTTCTTTAAATTTAGGTATATGGTATCGAATAACTTCCTATAAATACCTTCATTTAAAAATACATAAAATACATGAAGTTAAAAAATTTAATCAGTTTAGATACGTGATAATGAAAAAATAAAACTCACATAGTAACACTATGCCGTGCAAACAACTGAATAAATTTGTCGATACATGGCGCTGACGTCAAATTTCTACCTATTTCAAGATGCAGTTTATTGGGCTATGTTTATGGTTGAATGCGATACTCGTAACTAAAATTTTGGGACCATCTCCTAGTTCGACTCGCACTTGTCTAAGTATGACAAGAAGCGATAACTAAAATCACTTACAACATTCTGGTCTTAAGCATACTCTGAGATAATTATAAAGGAAAACTCTAGTACGGAGAACTGTCATACTTTAATCTGTATCTTGTAAAATCCTTAATCTGTAGTGTATTATTAAAGCTTAGTCATATCGCCGCTTCCGAAAAGTATAGTGTACTTACTTCGTTAATTAAGGCGGTTGGTTGATACCGGAAAATGAGGATGGAAAATATAGTGTAATACGAGCGGACATAATATGAATAAACAACCTTATTAATAACAAGCTTCGATTAGTTAATAATAGAGGCCGGAATTCGTGATCTCCAAGGCGTAAAACAACAATTAAATTTTAATGTGTCTTTACCATGAGTTAGCGACTGCGGCGCTCGAAAATATGTCCGTCTCGCTCCTACCATTACTCTGGCAAGAGCGAGACGGACATATCCCCGAACGCCGCAGTCGCTATCGAATACGGTCACGTACAACTCATGGTAAGCACAAAGGTCAATTTGGCCAAATCCATCATAGCGACTATTTCTTCTAAAAATCTTAAAAAGTGCTTTGGCTGGATTTAACCAAACTTTTTAACCAAGGGTAACGCTGACTCTTGGATACTAAGTATACTTTCGAATGCCGCAGTCGCTATCGAATACGATTACGTTCAACTCATGGTAAGCATGCATGTAGTAGCAGGGGTCGGATAGCGGTAGGTAATTAATTCCTCCATAAAAAAATACCGGTATTTTTTCGTTAATTGGTTTAATTCTAATAAAACGAAGTTATTACTTAGATAAAAAATCGAGTCCATCATAAAGAGCATACAATATTTAATAATATTTTGCTATTTTGAGGTTTTTTTTTAATACCGGTTCCGATCCCTGGGTAGGATCCCTACCCATAGGTGGTCTTCGTATGCGTAAAATTAGTTAAATCTTTTTTTAATAAAATAGGAGGTAAACGAGCAGACGTATCGCCTGTTGGTAAGCGACTATAGCTATCGCTATCCAAGGACACTTGCATCACCTAGGGGTCACATGTGCGTTGTCCCTCTTTAGATAAGAGTACGTTCTTTTCTATCAAGTCATATTGGTGGCGACAGACTTTAGCTGGGCGGGGCTTTAGCTGTTTCTTAAAATGGCTTTTATGCCACACCTGACCATAAAGTACCTTTTTCCGCACGCTACGCGTACGGAAAAAGCCGATTTCTGCCCAAGTGGTGGCATAAAATGAAGTACCTAAGACGTGAGGTAATAAATAAAGCCCTTGATCGCATGTTTACGTACCTCGCTTGCAGCTCGGGTCGCAAACATCTGCGATCTCGGCCTTTCTTTGTTTTACCGCACTAGTCAGGTAATGTACTATTTTTTAATGCTATAGGTGGCAAACGAGCAAACGAATCACCTGATGGTAAGCGATTAACGTCGTCCATGGACACCCGCAACACCAGAGGTGTCGCAAGTGCGTTGTCGTGTAAACCTTTTTTTTTATTGGAAAAAAATATGTGATTTCCACTCAGAATCGCAAGCTCTTTCGATTCTAGAACAAAAAAAGCGTCTCAAGGTTTATCTTCCATTTCCTTTTAAATTAACAAATTTTGTATGGCAGTAGCCCAATGGAAAGTTCGAAAAATGTATAGAAATTTCGGGGTCACTTTTTCCCCTACTGGGATTGAAAGAGCTGAAAGTTGGGGACAACAAAAAATAAAAACGCTCCTTTTCATTCGTATGATCGATTTTTTCTTAGAGAAGTTACAAGACACATAATATATGTTCTGAATTTCATGGTTCAATTTCAGTTCAACCATTGCTACGCCATCCGTCCATTTTTGTCGTCAAGCATATTTTTATCAAATAACTGAACTAACCAATTGTGATAATTAATTGGTTAGTTCTAAAACCTATATCTAACAGTAACAACCAAGTTACTAGCCCATTTTTATTAACGTGCCGCACATGCTACATTATAACCAAAACCAATTTGATTGCCAATTAAAACTTGTATTACTTCCCCTTCATTTAAACTTGAAAGCAATTTTTGTTTAATACCGACGTTATAGCAAATAAATTGTTATAAAAGGAATATTATCGAAAAATTGGTGGAATAATACAAAAAAAGTCAAAGGGTGACCATAATTAATGATACATTAAGGGGATTAACGCTTTGAGAACTTTTTAAGCTACCTAGGTAATTTAATTAAAGCACTCCCTTCTTTTCTTCTGAGTCGGCATCTTCATTGCTGAAAGTCGTGTCTAACTTGAAAGATTTGCTGATTTATGTACCATACTCTACCAAGTGTTGTTGTCCTCAGCGGTCTAAATAGCTTGAGATATACGCAAGCCGGTGTTATCAGGTCTGACCAACAATTCTAAATGTTCATAAAACAGATGGTATTGCATAGCTACCTATTTTTTTAATTATTAACGCTAATTATTAATATAACATAACGTCAGTGAAACAATAAAAGTATCGTGGTGTCATTTTACATGTTTTTAATTTTTGCGCCATCTAGCGAAATTATTACAAACTGATTCGTAAAGAAGAGAGCTACACTTATACCGTGAACTGGATGAATGGCTTTGAAGAGTTTGAAGTTAGTTTATTATCGCTCTGCATAGTAATTGCTGATAGGGGCTATAGTATAAACATGTATGTACCTACAAAGTACAACAACCAGCTGATAGTGATAAGTGAACGAATAAAAGTAACTATTTCTTGAGAAATAGCCTTAATCTATTATGAACTTTCATTGCAATAACGTGTTAGTGATGTGTTTTGTTTAAAACATAAAACATTTGAGGTTATATTTCAACTTTAGTTTGTTTTTGTGAAATCATCTAATGTAAACACAACAAATCCTCTACACGCGTAGGATCAAAGGTATGCATTTACGTACGTAATTTATTTTTAAATATAAATTATTATAGTCTGATAATAATTATGGTTAAGTATTTCATTTTACAACACTCTAATATGATATAAGTAATCACTCGAATATAGTAATACATAACTTTGTTTATTGTAAGACTCTCGGATATCTTTACATTTGGGAATTTTCCTACGACTTATAGGTACACAAACTAAATGGTTAGGCACTTTTAAGTTTTACGAATAATGTTTCTAGGTCACGCAGCAAACTTAAAATTCTTACCATAGCTGCGGCAAAGATAAATCAGGGCAGTAAACCACAAGATAAAAAACGAGACACCTGTTCACTGCCGGGTAAAATATCCATTAAACTGACCTCTTTGCACTAATGGCTTCCAAAACACTCACCTAAAACGTTATCGCATCAAGTAAAAGGAACTGTGCGATTGACTCAGAATCTGAGTCGGCGAAAGTGACTTCTTTTTCTTCACACTTGATGCCAGCCGTCGGAACTCAGGCATGTCCGTCACTCTGCACAGCACTCAACCTCCTATAGAAGACACTGGCGCATCCTCAACACTGCATCCGAACACTTGTAGTTCAGCGAGAAAGCTACGGGGCTAACTTTTATCGTTTTCGTTTTTCGCACGCACACATCGTTCGTTGCCGACGTTCGTCGGTCTTTTAACTTCAAGGTGGACAAAACTACCCACGCGAGGATGTCGTTAATCACACGTAACGTGATCTCGACTTCTGGAAACACGAAATCCTCTAGAAGTGAACGTACGAACGTAGAGGACCGAGAGAAGCGAACTCCTGACTGGACTGCGCCTGGGCCGTGCAGGATGCGATCCATTAGGCAAAAAGAGCGTCCATTATTGTATTGTCGTGGGCTTATCGTAACGCCAGTGGTTCTGTCTCAAATTGCCGACCGGGAGCGATAAACGTGTGAGTCGCACTGAATTTGGGGGCGAAGGTAGGTATGTCCTTTGCGAAATCTAGATATATCATTTAAATTCGAGCTAGTCTGATAAGACGCCTATTTTAAAACAGTATGACTAATACTTACAATTTCAGTGACCGGAGATATTGTTAAATACCAAAAAGAATTATGTTTTGATAAGGTTTCTTTAAAAATGAACCCCAAATATGATCATTATCATAAGAAGCTGTAATAAGCGGGGAAGGGAAGGAACCCGTCACGAGATCGGATCAAGGGTTACTCACGCTCGTTTGTTCAATTGGACAGTTAATTTGCAGTTCTAAAGCCGGCCGCTTCCGTTCGAGGTTCACACAGGAACCAAATCGCAATTCACGACAGCGACAAAGCAATCTGAGAAACAGTAGCCTGCGCAGAACATAGAAAACTAGCGTTATGGTTGAAGGAAAACATTAGAGTATCTTATTATAATCCTTGTTGTTATCAGGCATATCTGTTTTACACTGCAATAAGGATGGAAGCTAAAGATTTCTGTAATAGGAGACGATTTTAAATCCGCGCCTCTGCTTTTCTCTGGTTTGATCCGGTTTCAGAATTCAATTCGTTGTATAGGGTTACAGTCAGAACGTATACTTATTCCTTTTAGGCATCATTACGATAATGTACTGTGTACCCGTTCCTGATAGGTACTTCAGGTAGATTGCACTGAATCAAACTTGTATTTGATTGCTACTCGTAGAGTAATGTGGCATGTACCCGCAAGAACATAATTTATCGTTTGATGCTCAACAAACGATCAAAATTTCAACCTTAAAATACAATGCAACAGAAAAAGGTAGAAATCAAAAAATAGCGACATCGTAGTGTCGTCCCGTTTTCTTACATCTTACATAGGTATATTGATTTGAAAGGGACGACACAACGATGTTGCCAGTTTTTAATTTCTACCTTTTTCTGTCGTACTATAATATTGGGTACTGGTCTAAATATCTATTTTCTACTAAGGCCAATTTTGAAAATAGATCAATTATTTCTCTAACCGCAAACGTAATGACCACTTTCTTAAATTTGTGGCCTACTTGGCAAATTTATTGATCAATAGCTAATAAGGGGAATGAATATAAATCTTAATTTAAAGATACTAATTTAGTGCCATACATCTAGGATTCCTTTTGTTTCATCAAAGTAAATAAAAATAAAAACAACTGTTAATTCCGTTTTGTGAACCCTATTACTTACATGGGATTGGCGTCGTGTCCGTAGTCCGTAGAGCTCGATCCCGCACAGACTTTCCAAATTTTAAGCAATATGATACCTTATCTACACTTTTCTTATAATAAATTAAAAGAAGCCGGCTGAATTGACCACGGATTAATTTTTTTTTTGGTATGATTGACGCAGTGCTACGCGTAACTACTTAACTAAACATAACATAACATAACATATTGCTCGTTTAACATAGAATTAAATGTAATAGAATGAAATTGGCTCTTTGTAAGAGCAAATTGGTGTTTTGGAGCAGTCGTTATAGGCCAGTGCCCGATTGCTCCCGTTTGAGTCCACAAGGATGCTCCAACGAGCTCCTAAGGTCACAGTAAGGTGCTCATTTATATCAATACCTAAAGACATATTGGGAGCATGTGAGTTGGGATAGTGATCAAGGACACCAAAATAAAACTAAGTTTAAGAACAACCATTTAGGCAGTAGTGGGATTGAACCAATTTTTAATGTTCGTGTATGAAAACAGTGCTGGCTTGTAATTAACTATGAAACAGGTATCTATTTAAAAAAAAAAAGTAAATTTGTTTTCAACCGGAAACGTTGACTTATTAGGATACTATTATCTCACCAGTTAGTAAACTTAACTAGTACACTATTAACATCGGATTTTCGTTTATAAATAAATAACGAATGTCACAATTATCTAAAATACTTTTCTAAAATGACTTACACTGTAAACTTCCTGACTAATGTCTATAATAGACACCTTAAATATGAATATGACGTTTGAAAGCAAGCTACTGGGCTTATAATAAGTTATGACTAAAATATTACACTTTATGACCAAGTAAAATACCTAGTAGCCAAGGTAGCTACAAAGTAATTTTCTTCAATCATACCTAAGTTGTCTGTGATCTTAATAAGAAATACATTTTACTCAATTAGTACGTACCAGTGAAGTACGTACCGCTATTTTTAGGCATTGTTTTGCTTATACTCTTCCAATGTTTGGACTGAAATATGTGCCTCTGTTAATAAAAGTTATTGCATAGTACCTGCATGTAAATGTACTTGCTTCTGCGGAATAGAAAGCAAAAATAGAATAAGTACTACAAGTAGGTATTTTAACAATACAGATTGTTACTGATAAATTACCTATTTCTTATTTTTGCGTCGTTATAAATCAAGTACCTTCGGCTATTTAACGGATAACTTCCGCTGTCAAATGTCAAATCCCCATTTTACCTCCCGCTTAGTATTCCAGTACTATCAACCATATTTTCACCTCCTTAGGAATAGTAAAACCTTTGTGCCAAATTTTATTTAGATAAATTCAGCTGTTTTTTTCGTAAAGAAGACAAATCATAAAAACCCTTAACAAAGAGAGGCATTCCAAATTTATTAAATATGTAAGTACCTTTCTCTATGCGCCTCAAAATAAAATTAGAAAGTCGCAACATCGATCGTAGTGTCGTCTCTTTTAAATAAATATATGGCTACATTTTCATTTCTACCTTTTCCTTTCGCACTGTAATTACCTTCCTTCAATTGACAGTACGATACGAACTAACTTCCAGCTAATCGTGTTTCAAAAACGAGGTGTGTGGTAACGGTGTAAAATGTTGAGGCGCGGCGGTCACACCACCCGTTTCTGCCAATCAGAGGACTTACTAGTTTTACGATTCACTTTCCTCATACTTTTACGTCCACTGTCGAAATGCTTGCACCATCGTATGTGCCGTGAATAATAATATTAATAATGTTATGTAAATGTATCGTATATAAACAGTCTTTGGATTATGAAGCTTCGACAAGAGATAGCTTTACGACATTTGAGTCCTGATGGATTTAAATAAAACTTATGGAGTGGTTAGTTGGTTAGAATCATCATTATCATCAATATCTTCTTACTTGATCAGACATTTTAAACCTCCCTTATACAGCCTGGCAAACCTATTGAACTTGTAACAGTACTAATATAAGTATGTATACATTTTAATTTTTTTTCAGTGATTATTTGCTTCTTACTACCATCTGGACCATACTTAGGATCCAATCGTTACTAGTGCTAGATTACTTGATTGAGATGCTATATTTATTTTGTAGAGGTTGGTACTTAGGGAGTTTTACGAGTTGTCACCCGATATGATGCACATGTTACAAGAAGTCGATTATTTACAACTGCACTGACATTTGCCTCCTAAAACTGGTTAGAAAGATAACATTTCAACCAATAACTTGACTGAACCGAATAAAAGTAATATTTAAACAAATAATGCAGTAACTGCTTCAAACTGGTATTTTACTGGATCCTCTGGACATACCTACTATATCTAATGCGCTTTGTTATCTACATTGTCGGCAAATGTAATGCACTCTGGCCAAACTAATATTACACAATTATTTACTAAATTAATTCAAACTAGAATTAGGTTACTTGATGAAATAATGATGATATGTATAAATGTATTCTGGGACATGAAATAAGCTACTACGTTAGCAACAAATTAAAATAAATTATAACCAATTTTAAAAGACTCATTCGTGCTGTTCAAATATAAGAATAAAATAAAATAAACGTCGTAGAAAAACGTAATTAAGGTCCTCCTAATATGTTTTGGCAATACATTTAATACCTCTCCATTATAGTAACCACGCGAATTAGGTACATAATAAGCAAGTAAGCGCATTTGTATGAGATTAATAAATTCTGTTTCATTACGATATTTGTGCGATAAGAAGAAGGAATCACTTTTTTACTCATAATAATCTTTACAATAGTAACTACAATCATTATTTTAAGTAGGTATAATAAACGGTCTAAAAATAAATCTTAATCGGTTATTTTTGACAGAGGCATTAACACTGTTTTGGTGATCTTAATTTATCTATAATGTCATTGCCACTAATATTTACCATTAATGTCATTGCCAATATTATTTGTACAAAAGGTGTTCTAGGTAATTGATCCGTGCCAACTATCCACATTTGGGGTGAATAACCAGGTTAAAATAACACTATGATAAGATAAAATGAGTCATCTCTATACAATCAATTCTATAACATTAGTTATTGCTCCAAGTAATCTTACTTGAATATCCTAAATACCTAAAAAAATACTAACTATTACTTTTTGTAAACGAAAACATCTCAAACTTAAAGTATGTATATATTACTAGGTAAGTAATATACAAAATGGAAAGAAAGTGTCCCATATTTATCATTAAAACCTTTGCCATCCTATACTATTTCAATTTCAAAATGTCAAAAGCCATGCTTAATTATTACCCGTAGATACCAAACGGTAATTTCACAACAATTTATAAGCCTTCGATAGCTCAGTTGGTAGAGCGGTGGACTGTAGTAGGCATTCTAAAGTTATCCATAGGTCGCTGGTTCAAATCCGGCTCGAAGGAATCTTTTTGTATTTTTTTGTTTATTTTTTTACTACCTATACTTATTTAAAACATGTCACTTTGTTTGGTTTTTTTAACATAATAGTACTGAATTATTATTATTATAAATTTGAATTATATAATTCTATCGTACGAATAAAAAATATGTAAGTAGTACCTAATATTGTTCTGAATAACTGGTAGGAGATGATCCACTTTAATAAGGTTTCTTGAGTTAAATAGGTACCACATGTATAAAAACGTAACCGGATAATAAATTTAGAGTTGAGACACTCTCAAGTAGCTAAAGAAGTTAAATAAGGAACACGATATGTATTTCTTTCCTTCACCACGTAATTTTTTTGAAGTACGTATGTTGTACGTGTTCATTTTAGCATAGGTATTTAACTACGCGTAGTAATAAAATTAGAAAAAAACTAAAACAAAATAAAACTAAAACAAAAATTATTTACTGTTTCCGCCCGGGATCGAACCGGGGGCCTTGTGCGTGTGAAGCACACGTGATAACCGCTACACTACGGAAACTTGAAAGCAGTAAACGAAATTTAGTATTACTTGACAAATCTGAGTGACTTAATTTTTTAATCTTACCTTTTGACTGCTGCAATGTCAAGAACCAAAAACCGTAAGCAAAATCCACGAAACAAAAATGCCGAGCCGCGAGCGCCCTCTACAACGGCGCTAGGAGAGCGGTCGGCTGGTCGAGACGCATTTTACTTTTATACCCAAACAAATTGTATGGCGCGGTGACCACCCGCTGAATGCGTTCATTACATTCGTATTATGGGAGTGTTTTATGTGCCGCAAATTTGTTATAGAGATCGCACCCTGTCTCGTCATTTTTATACCGTGTACTATAAACACAAGCATACCACTTCTTTTCCGCTACGCGTTGTATCCATTAACGCGTAGAGCTTATATTTCTGATACAAGTCTTGGTGAACGCGGGAATGGATAGTGCGCTTAACGATTAAGTCGTTTTATTTGTATCTTAGTGGAGTTTCAAGGAGACGTCCTACGTCAGGGGACTGATTATTCCATGTTAGTCAAAGAGATGTGTAGCAAAATTACTTTTCATCATGTTTTATTATCAATCTCATACGTTTGATGCGGCAAATTGCTTGAATATTTCTATGACGGTATGAATGAACTGTCTCGACGCAAACAGAGGGGTTATGTAAATGAAGTAGGTATTTAAGTAGATACTTATTCTATTGCGGAATCTTGCAATGGTATTGTTGCTTTATGGATAAACTGATTCGATTAAAATACGAATGTGGTAAAATGTAGATTTAAAACAAAGAATAAGGCGATAGATCTTAGTTATATTTTATTCCAATGCTGATCCCAAAAGGAAATGGGAGATAAGGACTCGCCAATTTGAATATTGTAATTGTTTTTTTAAATATTGTTTTCTTTTCCGCGATTGTTGTTGATTGAAATTACCTTTAGAACGGATTCCTTTATTAACACCATGACCATACGTTTTGAGCCCTTTACAGCACTCGTTTGCAGAGTTGAGATGATGACTGAGAGAATGCGATATTTTTTTTATTATACTACGACGGTGACAAACAAGCATACGGCCCGCCTGATGGTAAGCGGTCATCGTAGCCTATGAACGCCTGCAACTCCAGGGGTGTTACATGCGCGTTGCCGACCCTTTAAAAACTTTAACACTCCTTTTTTGAAGAACCCCATACTGTAGTCATTTGGGAAAACAGCGGCAGGGAGCTCACTCCACAGCCGGAGCGTCCGCGGGAGGAAGTTCCTCTTAAACCGCACGGTACGAAACCATTTAGGCTCCAGGGTATGCGGGTGAACACCCTGCCGACGGCGAGCGGTGCGATGGTAGAATGCAGCTGTTGGCATCATATCAAACAATTCTTCAGAGCACAATCCATTGTACAAGCGATAGAACACACATAAGGAGGCGAAGTCTCTCCTTAGGCTTAAGGGTTCGATATCGCTTGTGAGTTTGGGATCGTCGACAATTCGGGCAGCACGTCTTTGGATCGAGTCAAAGGGCCCCAGCTGGTATCCAGGTGCTCCCGCCCAATGATGGCAGCAATACTCCATATGGGGTCTGACTTGAGACTTGTATAATAACAGTCTTAACAATTCTCCCCGTCAATCAAAAAAAAAGTTACTTGTGCAAACTACCTACATACAAAAATATAAAAAAATAAGAAAAAAAACAAAGGTTGGTATACAATGCTCAGTACAGTTATAAAGCTAGTACCTACTCAATACATTGCCTGGAAGTCATTTTACAATTAAAATTAAAAATTACCTATAAAACCCTGCGACAAATTATATACCTACATAAAACTTACGATCGCTTCCCTAAAATCCCTAACTGGCTTATGGGGCAGAAATAATTGACAAGACGACTATCCCATTTTGCCTCTTTTATCCGTTTTCAATATTTTCTAACAAAGATTTTTTTTTAATAAATTATCTCTGTTATATAAACTGAATGTTCCTAAAACCTACATAATGTATTTCAGTCACATTCATGTCACAGTATACAATCGTCAACAACATCAAGAAACTAATCAGTCCAATCACCGTTATATTCATCTCTACCGTTATTAAGGGCGCCACTGTCTACGTGTAACTGTAGCGTCAGTACGCGGCGCCGTTAGTTCCAACTTCGTCCGCCCGCAGAGATAACGTGGTAGTTAGTGCTTCCAGTAATGTGTGTGCAATTTTCAATTTCTACTGGAATGGCGGATATTATGGCGTCCTCCAGATTAAGGGGGAGTTGAAGATAATGTTTTTAATGCATATTTCCGAAGATATACCGGGTGGGCCCCTTAACAGGAGCAAAAAATTTTATCGTCGGTAAGGTAATTCCATTACTTACAACGTTTGTTTAGCGACTTTTAAAAATAACGTGTTGTTTTAATTTATTACACTTCAAAGTTTGTATAAAGACGCAACGTAGGACTGCGAATTTTGACATTTTTGTACTATGACAAGAGGCTGATTTGAACATTCAAAATTCAATTTAGTTTGTATGAAAAAGTGAAAACCCACGAAGTACATAATTTTTAAAACTACTTGAACGAAAGTTGTTACTCGTAGGTTTGAGGAGTACAACCTACGGTAAGTATACTCCTCAAACCTAACAACTTAAGTTCAACAACTTTTACAAATGTACCTACTACTAGTTAATGTACCTGTACCTACTCTGTAGGTTTTCACTTTTTCATACAAAGTACTTAAATAGTATTTTCAATGTACATTAACATCAGCCTTATTGACGTCTCTTTTCATAGTACAAAAATGACAGAATTCGCAGTACATTACGTCTTCTAATGAACTTAAGTGTAATAAAAATCAAAACGCGTTACCTATTTTTAAAAGTCGCTGAACAAACGTTGTTCAGCTTAGCGAGGACTACCTACGATTAAAATCGGTCCTGTTACGCAACACCCGGTATATGCTTATGCACATCGCCAGTATTCTGGTTACATTTGGTGTCAATATATAGCTGTTATCTTGGGGTTCTAAGAAGCAGCTTAACCTTAAGCTATTTATAGTCATTCGCTGACATTCCGTGCTTTATTGTCTAATGTCGCCATCGGCGCAGGAGTGGACTTGTGGCGTTCGAGTACATAGGTACTTAGTTTAGTGCTTCCACGCTCCTCTAATTAAAACGCAATGAAATATATCAGAGCATAATATTGTCTTCTGTTACCGCGATTGTTATTCATTGAAATTAAACACTTTAGAACGGATTAATCGCGTTTATTAACACCACGATCCTACGTTCGAGCTACGGTTAAGATGATGACATCATCTTAACCCTGTGAAAACGAGTGCTGTAAAGGGCTCGAAACGTAGGATCATGGTGTTAATAAACGCGATTAATCCGTTCTAAAGTGTTTAATTTCAATGTATATCAGAGCAGTCAATATGTTTAAGCATATTTGACGACCGGTTTGCGTAGTTGGTAGTGACCCTGCCTGCTAAGCCGATGGTTCTGGGTTCGAATTCCGGTATGGGCATTTATTTGTGTGATGAACACAGATATTTGTTCCTGGGTCATGGTTGTTTCTATGTATTTATGTATTTGTATATTATATATATCGTTGTCTGAGTACCCGTACCACAAGCCTTCTTGAGCTTACTGCGGGACTTAAGTCAATTTGTGTACGAATATCCTATAATATTTATTTGTTTATTTATATCTGGATGCGTTCCGCCTTGAAAATGGGTCTCCCTCAACATACCTAATATATTTGCCCTAAAACCACTTGCCCTAACTGTTTTGCCCTAACGATCAGTTATCCTAACGATTATTTGCCACAATAGAATTATTATCCAAAAACGACTTCTCACAGAGTCGAATAGCTGTGAGAAAAGATGGTTAGGTTAAGTTAGAACCGTGACCTGCTGAAAAGTAGGTTAAAACGATGTTAGGGAAAACAAAATGTGGCCTTTTCAGGCTAAAGGTACACCACATTGTCGGTTGTTTATAAGGTTGATTTTTAAGTGATTATTTATGACAGTAGAACCTTATCGATAACCAACAATGTGGTACTTTTAGCCTGAAAACGCCTCTGTAACCGCCTTGGTTGCAAGGTGCGTGGATGTGGATGGCGAGCGGTGCGATGGTGAAAAGTGGACGTTGGCATCTCAAACAATTCTTCAAAACACAACCCATTGTATAGGCGAACACACATGAGGAGGCAAAGTCTCTCCTTAGACTTAAGGGTTCAATACCGACTGTGAGTTTGGGATCGTTAACAATTCGTACAGCGCGCCTCTGGACCGAGTCAAAGGGTCCAAGCTGGTATCCAGGCGGTCCTGCCCAAACGTGACAGCAGTAACTTAAATACTTTGCCCTCGTTTTAACCCATTCAGCGCTGATCACGACAATTTATCTTTACTACGCGCCATTTTCGTTACAAAGGGGGAAATGCATGTTAACGGCTACGGCGTAGCGCTACGAGAAAGCACTTAAAATCGCTATCAATGGAACTTCCTAACAATGTAAACAAAAGGCATCACATGTTTTGTCACTGTTTCTCCTCGTATTATCAAACAACACCTCATCAAACCATTCACTACTGAAACGGTCATATTATCGTAACATACAAAACATAAGATAAATAAGTTAATCTTGGAGAGTTCATTAAAAACGTAAAAGTTAGGTTATAATGATCAATATGGCGGTTTGTTTACATTGTTAAGAAGTTCCATTGACATCGATCTTAGTAGTTAATGAGTTAAAGAATTAGTGGAACAGTAAACTATTCATTTATTTCAAACTGAAAATATGAGGTATGTAGCTTAGCTTTTTCTAGTCACACGACTAGAAAAGCTAAGCTACCTGATATTTTCAAGGTCTTTATTCTTAAATACGGTTTTTTTCCAGTTTCAACCATGGCAGTGGAAGGTGTGATGGTGTCATACAACTACTCGGATGACGGGGAACATTCTAACATCATCACAGTGTCTGCGTCAGGCATGAAGTTCTCCAAGCGCTGGGTGTTGACCCATGGTTCCATTCTGTCTCCTCTCAAACAGGTCAGAAGCAAGTCATCAGTTATATTTATTTAGTTACCTATATTATACTTTTTTTTCTCTTCGGGGCCAGGACCCAACTACAATCGTTTATGGGCAGACAGCAACGTTTTAACCCTTTGACCGCTTTCATATTGGAATGAAGTGATCAGTCAGACGCCAAACACGTTACGATAACCAAAAATGACGAATCTCGTAGTGCTGTGCAAAACGATTCTAAATAGATTTTATTCATGATCGAAGTACACCTTAACTGAAACATCTTTAGGCGTTGCTGGCGTCGTGAGTACGACAGCACACGATGCCTTTAGGCGCAGAAACGCTAAGTCAAAAGTGAAAAAAGTATCGGGATGAGGAATGCCACGTCTAGGTAATAACTTTATCATGGCGGATGCCCAGCGGACATGCTCGCTAACAGTGGCGGAGCGTTAAAATTTTATTTGGGTAAGCCGGACCTGATTTGGCCTACTTTTTTTGAGTTGTTAAGAGGCTGACAACAGCTAAATCATCGCGCGCTGTCTATTTGTATCGGAGTAAACGAGATCGCACTACCACCCGGCCGGCCTAGTTTTAGAAGGAAAACACACGAAACCTAATATTTGAAACGGGATAATTACCATGTACCTATATTTGTTTTATTGAGCACCCCATATTTCGACACTTGCAACAGTGTCGTGGTACATGGTAATTACCCCGTTTTAAATATTAGTTATAATGCAAATGACCATGTTAGCTTAAAATCAAACACGAAAACTATTCAAATAAACAAAACCGTGCACTGTTTGTGAAATGTGACACGTCTAAGTTTTAGATATGAGTAAATAAAATTGTATTTATGATTTTAATTGTAAACGTCCAAGTCAAAAAAATAAAGACATATAACCGTTTAATGATGAATTTAAGACCAATTTTTGCAATTATTTTCTATCGAGCCGATTTCGTTAAATTAAAACTCGGCTCCGTCTAGGATCTTCGAAATATGATGAATTTTAACATATAATTTTTTTGCAGTATTAATACACTTAGTTTTTCTTAAAATACTGCTGGTGTTGTCAGCCAATTTAAGATGTTGTCAGCCCCTTAAGGAAAATGTGCTAGATTGGCTCACGCAAGGGAAGCATGAATCGAGTTCTATGAACGCCCCGCCACTGCTCGCTATGCAGATCGGACGGATTGCCCGACCGTATATGGCCGGCTTTGGCACATTCTTTTGTTTCGCTAAGCGTTTTCTGCAAGCGATTGTCATCCTCTTTAGAGCCTCTGTATATCCTATTTTACTAAGATAAGGCCTTGAGAGGAGGCTTGTACAGTCAACCAATCGGAACCCCAGGTCACTATAGAACCACGTCAAAATAACAAGCAGTAAGAGATATAATATTGTCTTTTGTTACCGCGATTGTTATTCATTGAAATGAATCCGTTCGAAAGTGTTTAATTTCAAGCAGTAAGAGATTTCTTACAATCTGATTTGTAGCGTCACTATGTCCTACAGTGGCCTAGGGTTTCAATTGGTTGACTGTATCTTGCAGTGCGACGTATATCTATAGGTAGTATTTTTAATTATATTACTAACCGACTTATTCATAAAAACTTATTACCTAAAATATGTTTTGTCCCTTTTTAACAAACTCAAATGTCAAGCTGACAGATAAAGACAAACGATAAATTAGCTAACGAAGGTTTGATGAGCGTTTATGTTTATCTAATATACTAATAACCTTTACTGCCTATACGAAAATATTACCATATTTATTTTCACACACGAAAATAAATCACTAACAATATTTTTATTTTTTGTTGTATATATATATTTTTTTTAATTTAATTTTTTTTATTTGTTTTCTATTCAGAATCGCGACCTCTTTCAATCCTAGTAGGAGAAAAAACGTGTCCCAAGATTTGTTTTCCATTTCGCCACCATCATTTCATAGATTTAGTGCGGCGGTAGCGCAAAGGAAAGTTTGAAAAATGTATGGAAAATTTTGGACACTTTTTTTTCCTATTAGGATTGAAAGAGGTCGCGATTCTGAATAGAAAACAAATAAAAAAATTGAAAAATTGAAAAATTTTTTGCTATATTGGAAAAATTTCCAATATACCTAGCAAAAAAAATTCTACAACGAAAAATAAAAATGCCCAATAGGCAAGTCTTCAGGTAATTTCTGGAACTGGAAATTCCCTGAAATTGATTTCTTATCTTACAGGCGCAAGCTATCAACCACGCAAGAGGCAACCCTATATTGAAAGAAGAGTTTTACGACAACTTACCAGAGATATACGTGACGTGCGAGAGAGAGACAAGAGAAGGGAACGTATACGATGACGTGGAGAAGCTTAGCAGAGAGAGAGACGACAATTTGGAGCACAGCAGTTACCAGATTAGGGTACTCACTGGGAAGTAAGTAACACGTATTTTAGAGACTTTTCGAATGCGCTTGTCAAATATTTGCTATAAATACTTGACCTAGATATTTTAAGTCAAAGTTCAAAGTATTAGGGAAGAGATCTGATCCTAAGCATATCAAAGGTTAGAGACGTACGTGTTGCGAACCACTATCTATGTTCCTAACATTGCCGTGTAATGCAAATCGGTATGGCAAATGTCAACTGTCATCCAGTGATAATAATAATGGCCCTACATTAACCAACATTGAAAAGCTGCTTGTAAATAAAAATATTAAAAATAACTGTAAATGCAATCCCACAACGAGGTCCTCACCCAAACTCGTGTCGGGCTCAAGAATATAATAGAACATTATCCCACAACGAGGTCCTCACCCAAACTCGTGTTGGGCTCAAGAATATAATAGAACATTATCCCACAACGAGGTCCTCACCCAAACTCGTGTCGGGCTCAAGAATATAATAGAACATTACGATAAAAGTGCGAAAGGGAAATTCGCAATGAGTGGCGATAGAATAAAACACAAGAGAAGGGAGTGTCTTAAATCTACACGAATTGCGAATTACCTATTCGCAATTCGCATGTACGATTCATGTGTATCGTACGACGTTTTACAGTACATATGGCCCTTTGAATTTTTTTACATAGGCAAATAAACTTTATTTGCCTATGTAAATAAAGTGCTCATTATCGCCCTAGTGCGGTAATCTAGGACCATATAAGTATGTACTGTAAATATAATTATTCATCAATGTCATACGTTATCCTTATTCATCCGTGAGGATATCATGTTTCGTGTCTCTCTCTTGCAAACATTTGGATTTAGTATACTTATACCATTTTTTTGGATGTAGTATTTCATAAAAATATTATGACTTAGTGACATAAATATTATGAACATTGAGAATCCAATAGATACAATTATCTCTTCTGTGCAATGCGCCCACGTCATACGTCAACCCGCGAAGAATAAATAATTATTATTTCACGTATTGACCCGAATGGGATCATTGGCTCGTTAATTGTTATGTTATTGATCTAACCCAAAGAGGTGATAGTTACTATAGGTAGAAACAACCCAGTTTTCCACAGACAGTCTTATACATACATACATTCAAACTTACGAGGGTAAGATATTATCTACGCGTAAATATTTTCTTAGAAAACTTTGGTACTTTTACTACTTACTTAATACCTATTATGTTTTATTTAAAAGTTTTAGTTTTCTTTCTAGTTTTCTTCGCATAGTACTTTAAACAAATTACATTTTTTAGGATAGTTCACGTCTGGCAATGCCCAATCCTGAGCCGCTGCGTGGACGATATCCTGTACAGCTGGACCATTGGACACCGCGACGGTGACATAGAGAAGCAGACGCAGCTGGGGAAGACTCTGTTGTCCGTATTTGTGCTGGTAGACCTGGAGAGCGACGACCGAGGTGAGTCATGATTCCTATAGCCTTCATCCATGGTGTCATCCTCTACAGCTGGACAATTGGACACCGTTACGGCGACATAGAGAAGCAGACACAGCTGGTAGACCTGGAGACCGATGACCGAGGTGAGTCATGATTCCTCTAGCCTTCATGTATGGTAGTGTCATACTCTACAGCTGGACTGTGACATAGAGAAGCAGACGCAGCTGGGGAAGGCGCTGCTGTCCGTGTTTGTGCTGGTAGACCTGGAGAGCGACGACCGAGGTGACTCATGATTCCTATAACCTTCATTCATGGTGTCATCCTCTACAGCTGGAGAATTGGACACCGTGACGGGAACATAGAGAAGCAGACACAGCTGGGCAAGACTCTGCTATCCGTATTTGTGCTGGTAGACCTGGAGAGCGACGACCGAGGTGAGTCATGATTCCTATAGCCTTCATCCATGTCTGGTAGTGTCATCCTCTACAGTACAGACTCGTACTCCTAGCGTTTTCATCCCACCATTGACTTACTAGACGCGTCATTTCAAAGAACATCTTTAAGCAGTGGCCGCGCCGCCGGTTCTTCAATTCTCTTATTTACCTAAGTTACATTCTTTGACTCACCAACTATCAAACATGGGCAATACGGCGTACATATTTTGTTCTAGTTTTCTCCCCTAGTTTGCTTGCTGCCTCATTTTTTCCCATCCGGGGAGAAATGATCGAGGTGATTCACACCCGCTAGCATTCGACCAACTGCAACCAGATCCAAAGTCACCCTGGGCATCATCCACACATGGACGATCGGATACTGCGACGGTGATATAGAGAAACAGATACGGGTGGAAAAAACGCCGATTGATTCTTTCTAGTTTCATGACGAGTTGTATACAACGATGGACACCGAAAGGTAGCTAGCAGTTGCGGTGCTTTCATACAAGTCGATTCCTGCCGGCTTCCCTTGCGTGAGCTAATCTAGTACGTTTTTCCTTAACGACTCAAACAAAAAGTAGGACAAATCAGCTCCAGCTTGCCGAAAGAACATTTTGACGCTCCACCACTGGTAGCTAGTAAGAAATAAAATACTTTTGGTTATTTTCGAAATCATTTATTAAATAATTAGTTGGTAACCAATTTAATGTGCACCTCTGTATACGTAAGAGTCTCACGATCATTTTTTTGCTTTACAAGGTCCATGACCATGCTTCTCACACATCTTCTCCAGCTCTGTAATAATATGAATTTTTACACAAAAATGGTACAGGGTGGGGAGTATTATTTTAATATGGAAGAGAATTTAGAAGCTGCTGCCTAATAATTAAATAATTATGTTGTGTATGGTATATAAAAAACTTTTTTTTTCTAAAGTGAGTAAATTTAATGCTTTTCCTACTCAGAATCACGAACTCTTTCGGTCCTACTAGGTGAAAAAAAAGAGTCCCAATTTTGTTTTTTCATTTCGTTGCCATTTTTAAACACTTTGACCAGCGGTTACAAAATGGAGAGTACGTAAAACGTTCGAAAACTTTGAGACCTTTTTTTCTCGTAGTTTTTTTTTCTCCTACTCGTAGATCAAAAGAGCGTAGACCCTGAAAATTTTTTTTTATCTCTTCTCGCGAAAATACCTAAATTTGACACGGAGCGTTTCTAACTTGAACGTGTTACGCGTGTTAAAATAATTATCAAACGTATTATTCAAGAGTCAACCCATCATCATCAACCCGTTATTCTGTAGCCGAAAAAAATGAGGCCAGTTTTGGGTAACACCCTCGCCCGCCACTAACAATTAAATAAAACTTACGAATTTTTGTTTCTTCTCTAAAATAATGTTTAAAGATTCCTCCTAGTGACATACCAATAAATCTCCAGCGATTAAAAATCGATTTTCAACCGACTTCAATATTTCTAAAGGAGGAGGTTCTCAATTCGTCTGTTTTTTTTTTAATGTATGTTACCTCAGAACTCCGTCATTACTGAACCGATTTAAAAAAATTTTTTGTTTTCTGAAAGTAGATGGTTCCAGATTGGTCCCGTTTTTTTCAAAATTGATTTCTGATGATGGGATCCATGAGCAACTGAGGGAACTCCTCAAATTTGAAAGGCACATGCATGCTGATTTGGGTGATTTCTTAAGAAACTCGAGCATTTCTTTACGAAAATCATCAATTTGGTGGAGTGGACCATCAGGTCATCCAACCCCTCCCTCCCCTGTCCTCCTCCTCCTCTTTGTCATCCCTGGTCTTCATCATCAGATGAAGACCAGGGATGACAAAGTGGAACTGCTTGGTAGTTCCCATGACTATCATCCGATTTAAAAAAGTATTTTTTTGTCTGAAAATAGATGGTTCCCGTTTTTTTTTTCAAAATCAATTTCTGATGATGGGATCCATGAGGGATTGAGAGAAATCCTCAAATTTTAACGGCACATGCATTCTGATTTGAGGGTTTGCTTAAGTAACTAAAAACTTGTTTTGGGGGAGCCAACATTTTGATGAAGTGGACCTGATGATGAAGACCAGGGATGGCAAAGTGGAACTGGTCGATAAACTAGCTCTACTTATTATCCTAGTTGTGACATTCATCTTTTTGATTTGATTTCTATTCTGATGATGGAGTTCTTGAAGAATTCAGAGAAATCCTCAAATTTGAACGGCACGTTCATTGTGATTAGAGGGTGTTCATAATTAGCTTAGGCATTTTCTTACTGTGGCCATCATTTTGCTGGAGTGGACCTGATGTTGATAATCAGGGATGGCATAATGAAACTGCTCGATAATTTACAGTCTGTCATCCAATTTAACACATTGTTATTTTGTTTGTTTTAAAGGTCTACAAGGGAAATCCGTTTGATTATACTTCACATGTAATGATGGAAGCCCTGGGACATTAAGAAAGCTACTCAATTTTCAATCGTACAGTGCGGTGTATTGGATATTTGTGAAGTAAACTGGCTAACTCAAACAAATTCAAAATTTCACTTTTACCGGGAACCAAATGAAGTCGGTTTTTATTTCTTAAAAATTATTCAAAACCAATCTTTCTCACTGAGGTAACATCGGATTTGTTAAAAATTTGATTGATAGACCGACCGCGACCCCTATTGTTCTGACCACACTGAGTATGCACTTGCCTTTTCTCGGGTCCTCGGCTAGCGTGTAGTCGTGCCTCCAACTCGTCACGCTGTTCATGTGAGGCTGAGGGTCCGGCATTAGCGTGACGCCGTCTTCCACAGAGTGCTTCTTTATTATACCGCATACGCCTAGCGCTATGCCGCCGAGAAGCACAGCGTGCTTCGAACCGAGGTAGGCGCCAAGAAGCGGACCGCAGGCTAGTCCTCCTGAAATTTCAATTAAATACCTCTGCCAAAAGAGTAGGTGGGCCGTTCTCCTATGAGCTGTCTCCCCGCTGAAAACTGGTTGATTTAGTTTTTTTTATAGTTGGTAAAAAAATTATACTACGACGGTGACAAAGAAGCCTACGGCCCGCCTGATGGTAAGCGGTCACCGTAGCCTATGGACGCCTGCAACTCCAGGCGTGTTACATGCGCGTTGCCGACCCTTCAAAAAAAAGCCCAAAATTCCCGATATTTTGAATTACCTAATCAGTACAGAATACTTGTTGTTTTCCTAGTTAGTGAATGCAAACTTATCTATATATTTAACTCAAAACACCGTGACAAAGTTGTCAACCGGAAGGTGTTTTCTGAAAACCACTGAGAAGAAAAATTAATTACCGGCATGAAAAGCACTATCAAATAGTTAATTTCAAAAACATATGTTTTTTATGCGACCGACCGGTTGGCGTAGTTGGTAGTGACCCTGCCTGCTATGTCGATGGTCCTGGGTTCGAATCCCGATAAGGGCGTTTATTTGTGTGATGAACACAGATATTTGTTCCTGAGTCATCCATCCAAAAACATCCATATGTTTTTCTATGTATTTATGTACTTGTATATTGTATGTATCGTTACCTGAGTACCCGTAACACAAGCCTTCTTGAGCTTACTGCGGGACTTAGGCAATTTGTGTAAGAATGTCCTGTAATATTTATTTATTAGTTCTACCGTTATCATTTTACACATAATCAAAACTCCGAAAATTTGAGAACACCGCGTTTCATTGTCAGTAATAAAAAGAACGGCCTAACGGTATGCAGAAATGTCATAATAATATAATAGACCAATAGCCATAAAGTCGATGTGGTTAATTCCGTCATAGAGATTTTTCCGTCTATCTCGTCTGTTGAATATACGCACAGTTAGTACGCAGCTGCTGACTCAGTCAATGAACTCAGGATAGCCTGCTGCTTATCGACTGAGTTGGAGCACTACGTTCTGTGCTTCAATCAATCAGCCTATTGCAGTCCGCCACCAGTAGGGTGCGCCACAAAGTACGGTTATAATAATAATAATAATGAGTGTTCTAGCGCTAATGAGTGCCCTGAATGCTTTACTAGAACCGTATCTACGGACTAGTAATGGTTTAGATGATACACACTCGATCATGTACTGCGGGGCCATCACGGCGTGCCGTGTTGCTCGAGTCAAGTTTCCGGACGCTGAACGTGCACCTAGGACCGCCGGGAGTGTCCCTGCGTGGCAAGTGCGGATCGAGCGTCGTATCAACTCATTTAGGACTCTTATTGCAAAGCTGATCTGCTTCAGGGGGGGCAATAATCGCCCCCGAGTAATGCGTTTTGTGAACCAGGCGTTCGCGGGGACGGGTATTGAGCCCCGCGACTACATGGCCAATGTCACAGAACGCATCGACTTTCTGAAGCAGAAAATCTATGCATGGGCAAACCGTATTCGCCGCTACAGAAAGCGTGTGGATCGATTCCAGCAAAATCGTCTTTTCCAAAGTGACCAAAGGAAAGTTTACCGAAGGTGGGAGGAAACCAATCCACGTGTGCCCGATGCAGGCCCACCGGATGCTGCTGCCATGTCTGATTTCTGGCGTAGCATCTGGTCGGTGCCCGTTGAGCACACGGAAGGTGAATGGATGAGTGTTGTCGAACGTGAGTGCGAGGCCATCGAACCTATGGGGGCTATTACCATCAGCCCCGAAGACGTAACTTGTGCTGTCCGTACGGTTCAGAATTGGAAAAGTCCTGGACCGGACGGATTGCACAACTTCTGGCTAAAGTGGTTTCGATGCTCGCACTCACGGTTGGCAACGCAATTTCAACAAGCCCTTGAGCTTGGTTCCCTGCCACCTTCCTTAACAACTGGTATAACTTTCCTGCTCTACAAGTCCGGTAGTACCACGGAAGCTAAAAACTATCGACCCATCACGTGCTTGCCCACGCTTTACAAGCTCCTTACATCCATTTTGAGAGCAAAAATTAACGCGCATATTGTCGCAAACAATGTTTTGGCCTCTTCTCAAAATGGTTGTAGGGTTGGGTCCCGTGGTACTAAAGAGCTCCTCCTCATCGACATGGCCATTTGCCAACAAGCTCGGCGGAACAAGGGAGCCCTCTCGGCCGCTTGGATTGACTATAAAAAGGCCTATGATTCGGTGCCTCATTCATGGCTGAAAAGGATATTGGAGCTGTATAAACTTGATGCAGCTTTAATATCCTTCTTAAGCGCGTGTATGGGGCAGTGGACCACAGTCCTTTGTCAACCAGGAGGCAGAGATGGTCCCCTTGGGCCGCAGGACTTTATAAGGATAGAGCGAGGAATATTCCAGGGTGACAGTCTGAGTCCCCTGTGGTTCTGCCTAGCTTTGAATCCTCTCAGCACCCTGCTGAAGGATTCGGGGCTAGGTTGCCGGCTTCGGAGAGAGGGTGAAGTCATTTCTCACCTTCTATACATGGATGATCTCAAACTATTTGCACCAAATGACCGAGGTTTGTTGGAACTATTGCAAACCACTGAAGTTTTCAGTAGAGCCATCAAAATGGAATTTGGTGTCGATAAGTGCGCGATTATGCATGTACAGCAGGGGAAAGTAGTAAATTCAACAAATTTGCAACTTTCTGAGACAATGTTGTTCAGATCTATCTCTGAAGCAGAAACCTATAAATACCTTGGTATGTCACAGTCGTTGGGTATAGAGGATGTGGGTATTAGACAGGCGACAAAGGAGCGCTTTTTTGGACGGCTGACAAAAGTACTTAATAGTCTTTTGTCAGGTGGCAACAAAGTGCGCGCCTTTAACGCTTGGGTAATGCCCCTGCTCACGTACTCCTTTGGCATACTAAGGTGGACTCAGACCGAGCTGGATGCCCTGGATCGGAGAGTTCGCCTACTGCTTACCACACATCGTATGCTACACCCACGGTCGTCTGTTATGAGATTGTACATCCCACGGAAATGTGGAGGTCGCGGCTTTTTAAATGCCAAAAACCTTCACAACCGTGAGGTGTACAATCTTAGGAATTATTTCCTTAACAACGAGTGTGGGATGCATCGTGATGTGGTGGCAGTAGACAGAAATCTCACGCCGCTCTCCTTGGCTAACGAGAATTGGCGCAAACCTGTGGTACTAAGCACCGAGGACCGCAAGACGGTATGGAAGAGCAAAGAGCTACACGGGCGGTTCTACAAGGCCCTCGCGGGCCCCGATGTAGATCTGTCCGCATCGGTGAACTGGTTACGATTCGGGGACCTTTTCGGAGAAACCGAAGGTTTTGTCTGTGCAATTGCGGACGAAGTTATCATGACGAATAACTACCGGAAATATATCCTGAAGGACGGTACGGTCGACATTTGTCGGGCATGCCGCCGTCCCGGAGAGTCACTCAGGCATATTATTTCCGGTTGTTCTCATCTTGCTAACGGCGAGTACTTGCACAGACATAATCTCGTAGCCAGGATTATTCACCAGCAACTTGCTCTTAAATACGATCTTGTGGTCCACGAAGTGCCGTATTACAAGTACGCACCTACGCCAGTTCTCGAAAATGGTCGTGCCACGCTCTATTGGGATCGATCTATCATCACGGACAGGACTATTGTAGCTAATAAACCTGACATCGTGCTGGTTGATCGATCGCAGCGCCGGGCCGTGCTCGTCGACGTCACCATCCCCCATGACGAGAATCTCGTGAAGGCCGAGAAGGACAAGTCCAGTAAGTACCTTGACTTGGCTCACGAAATAACCGCCATGTGGGATGTTGACTCGACGATCATTGTCCCGATAGTCGTTTCAGCGAACGGTCTCATAGCGAAGAGTCTCGACCAACATCTTGAGAGACTCTCGCTAGGTGGATGGATCAAGGGTCAGATGCAGAAGGCAGTAATCCTGGATACGGCGCGTATAGTCCGGCGGTTCCTTTCTCTGCGGCCCTAACCACCGGCAGCCTGGGCCCTGCCCCGTTGCCGGCGGCACTCTAGGTTAGGTTTTTTATAATATGTTTATATGTATTTTGTATTGTTTTTGTATGTGTTTTTGTATTTTACTTTTATAATCATATTATAAAATTACCTAGCCTAAGAATTACAGAAAATAAAGAGAATAATAATGATAATTTATTTCAGAAATTACATTTTCCATACTTGTTAGCGACACTTAAAGCCTATGTTAGGTATATTACAATAAACTTATTACTTATTTGTGACCCTCATCCAACCACGTACTCTGCTTATATTCAAAGAAAGCGATAATTAGACGGGATAGGCCCCATGACGGAATTAACCACATTTACCTTACAAACTTATAGTTGCAGGACATCAATCACATCGGCTTGTTATAGGTAGTCTGATCTAGAGGTGTCAAGTTCAATGATTTATATCTAACTGAAAAGAGCTTAGCGACCACCTACGCAGCAGTACGTTGAAGCATCGCCGGTGCTTTAAATATCTTAGTCTACATTCTTTCCCTCACAGCCAGTCAGACATGAGGAAAATGGCGTAGTATTACCATTATACTTATCGTATTTTGACGACCGGTTAACGTAGTTGGTAGTGACCCTGCCTGCTAAGCCGATGGTTTTGGGTTCGAATCCCTGTAAGGGCATTTATTTGTGTGATGAAAACAGATATAGTCTGACAAGCCAAGGCTGCAGTAGATTTCGTGCGGCCCTTTTTTTCGGTATGAATAAAATAGGGAGGCGTATAAATTAAAAAAAAGTTCTACTGCGGCCTTGGTTTGTCAGACTATACTTGTTCCTGAGTCTGGGATGTTTTTTGTGTTATAACGTTGTGTGAGTACTCCTAACACAAGCCTTCTTGAGCTTACTTCGGGACTTAGTCAATTTGTGTAAGAATGTCCTATTATTATCTATTTATTTATACCTACACATAGTTTTTCTTGTTGTCTCCTCTCGTGTATGTATTACCTGAATTACTTATGCACATCATATCTGTAAACATGATCACACATCACATATTTTCCTTCAGTGCCATAAATTTGACAATATTTTTTGAATTTTCAGTTTTAATAAGGCTTAAATTTTAAGTACTTAGGAAATATACTCATGTAATCGGTTACCAAAGAAATAATTGAGCGCTTCATCCTTCTTCCTGTAGATCATCATACCGTTGGCGACGCCAGCAAACGTGGCACCCATCAGTCCCAACGGTATGGTGTGGACTGCGTACCTTTAACAAAATATGTATTACGTCTTTCGTCTTTCAAGCAAGCATGCAGGCAACCTGCCATTTCCTTTAATGGCTATGTCACACGCATGTATGCAGCATTTACTATTTCGTGAGTTGGTTCGTTCCGAATAAATTAAAACATCGATTAGAGTTACAACTACATTTCTTCGTCTTTTAGTAAGAGGTAACACTTGGTCGCTTGTTGACAAGATTCATTTCTAAACGAATCCTTATGGCTGGCAGCAAGGATCGTAACCGGTATTTTTTTAAATCTTGAAATAGCCCAATATTTTTGAATATTTTATGCTTGTGATGTATGACTTAATCTTTTATTTAGGTAACAACGTCGTATTATTAGATTGTCCCACTAACATTGGATTAAAAACCCAAAGAACGAAAAAGAACGATATAATTCTGTTCTTTTTGTATAGAGAAATTACCGGTATCCGATCCCTGGCTGGCAGTGACAGTAGTGGACACATTGAGTTCAGTGTGCTTTCCGCGGTTGATATTGCATGAATCAAATCTGCAGTCAAACGATCCCGGGATTCCGAGACAGGGTCATCCTCACTCGATTTTGTCATCAAGGGCGTTGCGCGCGGCGATGCGCAATTTAGTACGTCAGCCTGCATCGTCGCGCAAGGCACTCGATGCTTTATGATGGCATCCCAAGATGTCTGAAACATGTCGCGCGAAGTGCGATCTGAATCGAGTGTTTTTTAGAAGCTTTATGGCATTAGCGCCTTACCGCCAACCGACAAAGTAGCAGGTACCTTTTACTAAAAACCATCACATTTATTCACAGGTCTTCAATACATCTTGTAATTTAAATATGCCTTTAGATAACATCATGCACACTTGACAGTTGAACCAGTGTATGTAAAGGCAATGAAAAATAATAAAGGATAAAGGAAAAACTAAAACCTCAGACGAGACTCAAACTCGCGACTTCCCCTTACGTTAGGATATCGTTAAGTGACCCACAGTATCCAACACCAGAGTTTAACAATACTGACCTCTTCAAAATGGGTCCAAAGCCCGAGGCATGCGAGTGCAGTAGGACATCAAAAGTAGACAATAATAGTCCTGTTATCACCCCGTAACGTGCAGTCACCATCATCTGGTGGCAAGATCATTTTATTAATAGATTGTTAAGAGGGCGCAGAGCGTCCAGCGGCGCCCTCATTGAGGGGGATGGTGTTTTCTAGTAAGCCTTTCCATTTGTCTATGATCCATGGTATCATTGTAGTCATACTAATTGCCCGACTTTTTTGGTGTATGACACATAATCACCAAAACGCCGGAAAGTGGACTCCTTTTCCCGTTTAGGTGGCAAAGCCAAAAGTAAGTAATAGTCTATATCATATACCTAGACTTAAAGTTATGGAATAGGACGATGATACCATGGATAATAGAGAAATGGAAAGGTTTATTAAAAAACGCAACCACCCGAATAAGGGCGCCACTGGACGCTCTACGCCCTCTTAATGCTGAAACTTGTTTAGATGTATATGAAAAATACTGCCTCGCCATCCTTCATATTCCGGGTGTTATAAGATTTAAATGTTTACTAACCATCAATGGACATTAGTCTGAATTCAATGATTTGTTTTTTTTTATTCGAGTTCCAGTTGTAGTGAGTGTACTACGCCTCACCCACACACTAGTATAGCTGCATTATATAAGCGCATGTTAGTGTTATTTTAGACAGAATAAACCTATACTCCAGCCAACGTGTTTCTATTAACGTCCCACATCACATGGCGACCCTGCCAGTGCGGCCTTGCGCTGCACTGGCGGCGCGCCGCGCCTGTCAGTGCTAGTGACCTTCGTGGTCACCCTTCTTCTTCTTCGTCGGTTCCTCAGGGCTGAGGGTCGTGACCATCAAGAGCCCAGTTTCTCACCACTGCTTTCCAAGCCCCTCGGTCTTGGGCTAACTGGATAGCTCCCTGGATGTTGACGCCTGTGACGTCGCGGATGGCATCTGACCATCGTGCAGGTGCCCTCCCCCTGCTTCTCTTTCCTTCAACGCATCCAACCATAACAAGCTTTTCAAAGCTACTAGCATCTTGACGTGCCACATGACCAAAGAATGTCATAGTTCTCTGAAAACATGTAGTTGAAAGCCGGGTGGTGATATGGAGTTCACTGAGAATTGATGCATTAGTGCGGCGCTGTGTCCAAGAGACGCCCAACATTCTGCGCCAGCACCACATCTCGAATGCATCAATTTTTGCTCTCACGCGTGGCCTCCAGGTCCATGTTTCAGAGGCGTAGAGAAATATGGAGAAGATAAGAGTGCGCATAAGTCGGACTTTGGTGCTGCGGTATATGTTCCTGTTCCTCCATATCTTCTCCAAGCGCTTCACTGCTGTTTTAGCAATTTGAGACCTCCTGATGACCTCCCTCATACAATCTCCGTCACTAGATATCTGTGAACCCAAATAGACAAAATTCTCGACCAGATCCAGGTCTCGCAGCTCCCCAGTCTTTTGCATCTGCCCAGCTCTGTCGATATACATGAGTTTTGTCTTCCTCCGGTTGATATGGAGACCGTATTCCGCACTGACCAGCTCAACCTTATTCAAAAGTCGTGCAAGCTCTGTCTCGTTTGCACCTATTATGGTCGTATCGTCAGCGAATCGCAAATTGCTAATTACGTGACCACCGACACGGATGCCGCCCTGCCAGTGATCCAGCACTCTGCGCATTATGTGTTCGCCGACCAAGTTGAAAAGTTGCGGGGATAGAATGCATCCCTGCCTAACGCCTCGCTCTGACTTAAAGGGTTCGGACTCAATGTCTTCTAGCCGGACACGTGATTTGCCATCCAGGTATAGATTTTGCACCAGAAAAGAAAGATGTTCAGGAATACCCATTTCCCTAAGAACTTCAAACATTTTCTGCCAGTCTATGCAATCAAACGCTTTGGCGTAGTCAATAAAGCATAGGGCCATGGGTATGTTGAATTCTCTTGCCTTCTGAATCAACTGCCTGATGTTTAAGATCTGCTCTCTTGTGCCTCTTCCTTTAACAAAACCCGCTTGTTCTTTTGCGATTTGTCCACTTATATAATATTCTAGACGCTTGTTCAGTATATGCAAAAGAACTTTACCAGCGTGAGAGATAAGGGAGATAGTACGGTAGTTCTCACATTTACGCGTAGAGCCTTTCTTATGAAGGGGGACTACGATGGAATCCGTCCAATCTTCGGGCCACTGGCCTGTGCGCCAGACTTTCAGACAGACGCCATGCAGGATCTGAATACCTTCGTCTCCAATATGCTTGATGAGCTGCGCTGTGATCCGATACCCGCCGCTAGCTCTATCCTTCAGCTTTGAAACTGCATTTTCGACCTCACTGAGCAGAATATCGGGCTCTCTGCTGCTGTAATTGAGCCTCTCCCATACGTTATCGTCAGCAGTTACAGAATAAAGCTGTTGGCAGTATCCTCTCCATCTCTCGAGTACAAGGTCCCTGTCCATTATGGTGTTTCCCGTGGTCACCCACAAAAATCAAAAATGAACCAACCGTGAACCGAGGCAGAATTTTTTTCCATTCATGGTGCACGAAATGAATGTCCCTTACGTAATGCTCTTGCCTTGTATGGCACTTCAATCAAATCTGACGACTAGGTTTTTTAACCTATCATTCTAATTGGTCCGTCAGTTAGATTACCGAAAATGATTAGACACGTATTTTTTTCTTTTTCAATTTAACTAAAATTGACGAAGATAAAGAGCATCAAAGCTCCGGGGTTAGTGCTAGTGACGTCACTACTAGGTAAGAATTGTACCTACCTAACGTAACGTAACGTTACGCGAAACTTGAACGCACTGTATTCTCGTCATTTTTTTATTTGACGAACAAAAGAAAAAATACGTGTACAATATTTTTTAATAATGTAAAAGACGGACTAAATCGATTTTTTTAGTCGTCTAGCCTATTGTTTCTAGAAGTATTAGGAGAATCGCATCTCGTAAGGGAAATTCTCGAGGAATGCCTCTCATTTATTATTTCTAAAATATCAAGGTATGGTTAGCAAACGTTTTCGCTTAGTACGAAATTATTTCTAAAGTTTCCTAATTTACATATAAATTATATAACGTAACTATTTTATCTAGTAACTACTGTATACCTATTCACGTGAAATAGTACATTACGATACAAGTGCGGAAAGTAGGAAATTTGCAATGAGTGGCGATAAATTGAGGCGAGTTGCGAATTACCTATTCGCACGTGTATCGCACAACGTTTTACAGTACATGTGTATGGCCCTTTAACCCGTGGAGCGACCTCCCGCTTAAATATAAAATGGCCGCAACTGCCCGGCGAATTTGAGTAGAAAGATTTGAGGTTACCTTTTGATACTTCATTTGAAATTGTGCTTTTGTTTTATAATTATATAACATATGTTAGACATCGTTAGAAAGCTGAATAAATATGCTATACATGACAATTAGAAAAATGTAACTGACCTGTGATTATCAATCCAAAAACAAACATTCCTTTTCGAGTTTCATTTGTTTTTGTCACTCATTTGAACACTTTGCCTTTTTACACACAACTTGTTCACATATTTCACACTTGTTATATATATCATTTTGATCGTTATAACATTCCGCGTCGATAAATACCATTGGTTTTCACCAAGACGCGCTATGCAATACACAAGAACTATTTATTTACGCAATGTTTACGCGCGCGCTACGCGGGTCCGTGCCGCCTTTAAAACTGTCAAACTTTGGAGGCTTTTATCATCAAGTTATGCTGCGATTTTTCAAAAACCAATACATAAAACAAAATCTTTATCTAATTTCCAGTAATTTGATATATAATTTATATAAGTAACACTTAACTTTTCATTTTAAAACTCACAACAAACGAAACACAACTTTCCGCAAACGGGGTGTAATGACGGCTCGTTCAAATTTTTTCACACGTCTCAGAAATTTATTCTTTTTGGTGCCTTGGATTCGAGTAAATTGCCGAATATCCACGTTTTTATGTTGGTAGAACTGTCACGCACTAATTTTTAATACAATTTGGAGTGACAACATAACCGAATCTGACAAAGAAGCCCACCAATAGCAGCACTTCTCTTATAGTCACGGTGTGTCTATAGGGCGCTACCCGCCAACAAAAGTTATGGACACACGGTGTCTATAGGACGCTCCACGGGTTAAATGTTTGACATAGGCACGTAAAGTGCTCATTATCGCACTAGTGCGGTAATGTAGCACCATATATACTGTAAATAGTATGTACGCACTTGCTAAAAGTTCACACACTGCACACAACCCCTTGCGTGGAAAGCTCCCTTGAAATCAAGCGCCTTAACCCAATTATTATTCATATACCAATAAGGTTTTTAATACTACGACGGTGACAAACAAGCATACGGCCCGCCTGATGGTAAACGGTCACCGTAGCCTATGGACGCCTGCAATTCCAGGGGTGTTACATGCGCGTTGCCGACCCTTTAAAAAAAAAGGAGGGTTCGCTGTGTTGACAGCTAATGGGGCAAGCTTTGCTCCGTGGTCTTCAGCTGTCAACACAGTGAATCCTCTTGGAGCTTTAAACAAAGTGTGTCTAGTGTATCTAAAGTCTCCAACCCGCTGAGGGCCAACGTGGGAACTCTTCTTGTCTTCCTAGTATTTTCCTTGCTTGTAACGCGGCTCAGGGATCCTGTGGGGTCCCCTTTGGCGTGCGGTAGTTTTAAGAGTCCACATATGCGAGCAAGAAAACCAGATAGAGAGCGGGATAGACCTAATTGCAAGAGCACGCGAAACATGAAAAGGCGATAGTAGGCGGCCGCGTCAAAATACACTGCATAATCAGATAATTGCTGTTTACACGTTAACTACAATTTCTGTAGTTAAAAGCTTTTACCAGATTTAAGAACTAGTTATTACTTAACTATTTAACTAAGAATCATGTTTATAAATTCAAGGGTTTCGACGTTCTAACCAAAAACATGTAAAAAAGGACCTATGTTTGAAAAATAAAAGTATCGAGGCTTTTGTTAAAAATCATGTTTTCACGTTTACCAGTTTGAAGGAAATATGTTGAAGTTTTATGTGTATGAATATCAGATACCCAGTTGTTATCAATATTGAGATCTAGACGTCTGAATGATAACAATTTGGCCACTGTGGCCTCTTAAGAAAGCGACTGCCATCTGACCTTCCATCCCAGCCTTATTGGGATTGGTCCGGTGTTACGATGTTTTCCTTCACCAAAAAGCGGCTGGTAGATATCAAATGATATTTCGGTACAAGTTCCGAAAAACTCATTGAACCCGCGACCTTCGGATTTAAAGTCGCACTCTCTTACCGCTGAGCCACCAACATGGGAACTATAGCCCAATAATCCTTCTCTTGCTAGGTATACAGTACCTACGCACCCTAGAGGCTCACTATGCCGAGCAGTGTGGGGTAGACAGTGCAATGAACTTCGAAGTATATTTCGAGAAACGTGACTATTATTTTAACTATAAAACTCTCGTGAGACTAGAACATATTAAATAATATTTAAAACGGGTCACTCATGTAATTTAGTCGACGTTTAGTGTACGACTTGCCTCTGTCGCGGGTGGTCGCTCCTGATGACGTTCTTCGTAAAGAACGAAACATGTCGAGCGAAAATCGACTAAATTACGTGAGTGACCCGTTTTAAATATTATTTAATGTGACTATTATTGTTTGAATAACACTATTTGAATCATATACAATGTTCAATCTGTATACTGTATTAAGTTTAAAAGTATCCATTGTGGAAAACCCATGGGTCGCCCCGCCGGCTTAGAGTTAGGGGTATCTAACAGTTAATCCACGCTCCGGGTCGTATCTGATGCAAAGGATTGGCTATACAGCGTGAAAACGCTGCTAGTGTGATGGGGACTTTGCACCTTTTGGGAAAAGGACAAAGCCTGTTGGATAGCGCGACGGTGATAGCTGTCAAATATGGACTGAAATATGGATGATGGTTTTAGTGATCAAATTGTGATCATTCAGACGTCTAGATCTCAATATTAATAACAACTAGTTAATATACTTAGACCGGGTTACTCCGGGTATATTAATATGTCTAATACTCACGGGAGTTTTCTATTTAAAACAACTAGTTAAACTCACATTGGTACCTACATAAAACTTCAACATATTTCCTTAAAATTGGTAAACGTGAAAACATGATTTTTAACAAAAGCCTCGATAATTATATTTTTCAAACATAGGGCCTTTATTACATATTTTTGGTCAGAACGTCATAATCCTAGAATTTATAAACATGATTCTTCGTTAAATAATAAGTAATAACTAGTTCTTAAAACTGGTAGAAGTAGGTAGAAGAAGGTATCTGCAAACATTGTAGTTTAGTTGTAAACAGCAATGATCTGATTACATTGTTTATTTTGACGCGTCCACCTACTATCGGTCAGAGTATAGCAAAGGGGGCGCAACATTTTGGGACTAGCTCCGGCGCTTCGGAAAGTGCAGCCCTTCCGCCCTTGCGTGGCAAAACACGGTCGCCCGTACTCCGCTCCGCAGCTTCGGCTTGTTGGTCGCCTTCGGCGACCAGGCTCAGCCGCTGAGCGGCGTACGGCTCCCGAGCTTTGTCACGGCGGGCGAGGGCTGCTCTCCCTCCGCGCCTCCGGCTCTACAAAAACACTCTAGGGCGCGCAGTGTCGGCATGCGTCCTAACCGGCGAGGGCCTAGATTCGGACTTTCGCAGCCTAATATCGTACACATCATATTTCATCAAGGAAATTTTTACATTTTAAAATCCGTCATTTATCTTGATAATTATCAAGTTTAGAGAAAAGTTGCCCATACAAAACATGCTTATTTAAGCGTCCTCTGTACGATAGCATCATAAAAATAGGTGTTATAATGACACCACCCCCATCAAAAAAAAATTAAGTCCCTCGCCCCCTTTGCCAACCCTACTATCGCCTTTTCTTTTTTTGCGTGCTCTTGCAATTAGATCTTAAAGGCACGCCGGAACGCATTTTGCGCCGGGGACGACATACCATCCTTGCTTACCTTTTTATCTATGTCCTGTCCTTCGGGGGTGTCGTAATAGCAATAGTAGTTGCGGATAGGCTCCTCATAGCACTGGCACTCCGGCATTTAATACAAATAACAAATAGTAGGTGTTGAAAATATAGAAATTGTAAGCGCGTGGAAAATAACAGGTCTAGTGACAACGTCAATGCCGTCTTGATAGGTCTTGTTTGAAAAAGGTTTTTTATCAATTTGATTGTTTTTGGCAGTTCTTTAGTACTTAAGGTACTTAAGTCTAAAGGTACTGTTAGTAGTTACCCATGCTTGTAACTAGCATGCTTCGTGCTTATTACCATGCTAATAAGCATGCTTAATAGCAAGAGGGGATGGTAGCGGGTCCCCTCCCACTTCCCCCCTTGCGAATAAGCATGCTAGTAATAAGCATGTGTGTAAGCATGCTAGTAGTAAGCTTGTATTACCTACGACCACGTCTTTGTATCGTCGTCGTTTTATTAAGTAGTCCAGCTAGTCTATGATGGTCGGGTTTTTATCGTTTACCGACGTTGCTGTCACGTTCTAACAAGTATGTATGTGCGAAAGTGACGCATAGCGTGATAAGCGATGAAATGGCAACCATGCTAACCCTACAGTAGTCCATTTATTGTGGAATCCATGAGCTATGAAACTCTTAATTTTATAAAGCACAAAACTTGTACGAGGCAAATTATTGTTATGATGTTAACCCATCGTTTAATTTTTTTTAATAATGTCTTTTTAATTGTCCTGTCTGTTCTTTTTCAGGTTTTCGAGCGCTAAGGCCACTTTCGGAGCTACTGGATCTGGTAAAGTCGCCGCCTGACCGGGGCTCTGCTGTCGAAGTCCACTCCACACCTTTTGGATGCGAGGTAATTAACTATACCTACAAGCCATACTTAAAAGTCTAGAAAAAAGTTATGCGTGGTTCAGACATTAAAAAAAAAAATACGCGTCGACTTGAGAACCTCCTCCGTTTTTTTCGTCGGTTGAAAAATCAAAAGCGTATGAAGTCAGACGTAGCAAACAGAAAGTGTTTCTATTTAAAAATCTGTTGAAATAAAGTCAATTTGAAATCGAGCGTTGACAAGGATAAAGGACCTTAATGATTTTGGTTTGCAGGTGTTCCTAAATGCGGTGACCCGTGGTTCGGTGTGCGGCGTGGTGGGGCGGCGGCCATCTTTGCTCCTCACCGACGCGGCCACGGCGCTAGGGTCTGAAGGCGGCCCCGTGTTCACAGAAGGACCCAAGTATGATTAGAAAGTTTTGTCATTTGTCATTAACGGAGCTAAAATCAACACTCCAGTACAAGTTGTTCGCAATACTGATAGTAACAGAAATACGGAACTGCGCTAGATCTCGAATGTTAATCAATTAATCCTCCTTTCCGGGTCCGGCAATGGTGACTCCATCAACAGTTATTGTGCGGATAAAGGGATGAATGGAATCCTCTGTGGCTCGCGAAACCAAACTTTGTCTTAAAGATGCGGGCACACGGCATGCGATAGAGTTGTCCAGTGGAGTTGCGGTTATACGTGTAGGAGGGCTTAGGCTGCGTCTTCCGGGCATAACGCCTAGCATCTAGGTCAATGTTAGATGTAGGTGCCAAGGCCGAACTAAGTAGCTGCTAGGGGTCTGGCACCATATATTATAAGCATGTCTGCACCATATATTAGGACAGACCAGTTAAAATTAGTAAGTGATACCAATGGGACACCACAGAACGATGGTGCGGTTTAAAGATAACAAATATGAAACGACACGCTTTACTACACAGAAACGTAGCTGAGATACGCTGCGAAGCAATACGCTGAGTTGAGACCATTTTCATGAAACTTGTGCTGTTTGTGTACTGTTCTACTGGAATGGTACCAACGCTTTTGATCTGCCTTTTACAGCAAAGAGCTGATAGGCGCAGTGGTCTGCAGCGTGTCCTGGTGGCGAGGGGAATGGGTCGGCCTGACGCTGACGGCGCCTCTGGTGTCGGTGCTGTCCGCCAAGTTAAGGGTCTCAACACCAGTGGTGCCACGCCAGCCGCCCAGCCAGCAGTATCAGGAAATATTTAGTGAGTAGAGGCATTGAACCGCTGTCATTCAGAAGACTATAGCCAGTCTTGTGTATATGTATACCTAGGAGCAATCCTTTAGGATGAAACTGGGCTAACGTTAAGAGCATTTTTGTGTGTCGGTAATTTCCACCTTTGGAGGATGCTGGATCTTGAATTCTATTTTTACTTTTTTTAATTTGCGAAACACTTTTGCCTTTGTGCGGTGAATCCCATATCAACTGACATTTTCAATTTAATTCGAGTTAGTGTTGGTGACGGTGGTGTTTTGTTACTCAAGCATTTACTTTCGGAAACCAAGATTATTGTAATAGAAGTCGTATTTTTCAGACAGGATCGATCGAACGACCATGCTGGTGCGCTGCGGGGGCGCGTGGGGCGCGGGGCTGCACCTCGGGGGCGGCTACATAGCCACGTGCGCACACGTTGTTAAACACGTACGTTCTGTTCAAGTGCTCTTAAACAAAAAAAATATAATAGTTTTACACGATTTTAAGCGAACATGGTCATTTACATTGTAATTACTATTTAAAACGAGATATTAACCATGTATATGTATTTGTTTTTTCGAGCTCCCGATATGAGCTTCGGAGTGTGGGTAGACCACAAATAAAATAACAAAACTCGCAGCAAATCAGTTCCACCGTGAACATGGCACTTGTAAAAGTGCCGAAATATCGGGAGCTCGAAAAAACAAATATACATGGTAAATATCTAGTTTTAAATAGTAATTATAAAGTAGTTTTCGTGCAGAATTGAGCTTTAACGTTGGCTTACATCATATTCCATTAAGTGCATAGATGCAGAGAAAAATGAGAATTTCCCCACGAAGCTGGAAAGCTACGGCATTTTCGAGAACATTTCTGTTCCTCCAGGTCCCTACAAATGGTGAGTATGAAATTTTTAAGTGACCTTACCTTATTTTTTTTTAGTATGCTAGTCACAGAATATCCGTGTACTGCCAAGGCGTGAGCGAGACGGCGATAGTCCGCTACAAGACTACCGACGATCGCGCGTACGACTTGGCACTTCTCTACACCAATCCGGAAAACTGGACGCATCTCCTGCCCGCTGTGTTTGCTAACAAGCCCGCTCAGAAAGGTTGGTAACAATGGGATATACAATGGGGGGAGCATATATATAACCAGAGGTTTCGCAATTTCTACAAAAACTTGCGTGCGCTGGGATCCCATGGACCTAAGGTTTCGACCCCAAATGGTACAAAATAGTACTCTCTGGTTTCAATTACTTCAAGTACAGCTATATTATATTATATTCGTTTTGAAAGCCTCCAAATAAAAGTTAAGTTAGAGTTAGTATGTCTCAAGAAACTTTAAGTTACACCGTCATACTTTTCAATTCTCCAGGTGAATCGGTCCTGGCAGCCGGGTACCCGTACTTCAATGAAAACATGTTGGAAAACTTGAAGCCCAACGTGACGGCAGGCCACGTGAACAACGTGTCGCCCTCCATGATACAGAGCAGCTGCTGTGTCCAGTCAGGATTCAGGTAACGTTGGCTCCTCCATCGGGTCAGAGTACCTGATACTGTATACAATACAATACAAATACTCTTTATTGCACACCTCAAATCAAATGAAGTAAATACAGAGAATACAGCGAATAAAAGAACAGGCAAACAACAGGCGGTCTTATCGCTAAAAAGCGATCTCTTCCAGACGACGTTAGGTAGCGGAAACTAATAAAAAACAAAAGTCAGTAGGAGTTGCAAAATAGACAGAGAAGTGGAAATAGCACAGCCATTATAGTAGCAAAAATATCTGAGAATACCTGAGAATACCTGATACATATACGTCTTCTTACGTCAAATTTAATCCATAGTTAATGTTGTCCCATTTAAGTTTATGTGCATAAATGGTAAAAAGTAACCCTTATGGCGACGCTCTGTCTGTCCGTCTGTTACATCGTTATATATCTCGGGAAACATTTAAGCTATCGATATGTTTGGAATAGTTGCAAATATGGCTAACCCAGACGATTATAAATGATTAAAAATAGGTGTATTTTTATTTTATATGAAAAATGCGGGGTATCTTTTGATAAGGCTGGATTTGCACATTCTAAATTGTATAATATTTTTACTTGTGACGGAAAATATAGAAAAAAACCGGCCAAGTGCGAGTCGGGCTCGCGCACAAAGGGTTCCGTAGCAGCAAATATAATAAACTTATTATGTCAATTTATACACCTGGTGAATGGAGCCTAAACTCTCCCGATATTTTGCCTTGTACTTTTATGTATGAATATTAATTTTAACTTAACCAAAATTACAGTTAAATCAACCTATCTCAAAAACTATAAGAGATACTTTGATCAAACCAAAAATCGTTGAAAGAGTTAATTAGCATGCATCACCTCTATTTTTTTTAGAATTTTATACCCCGTAGTTATAAAAATAGAGGGGGGGGGACATACTTTTTACGACTTTGAGAGCTGATATCTCAAAAACCGTTCACTTTAAGAAAAATGTTTTTTAGAAAACTTTATATCATTTTAAAAGACCTTTCCATTGATACCCCACACGGGTATGTACATCGAAAAAAAAATTTTCATCCCTCAGTTACATGTATGGGGGGCCCCACCCCCAATTCTTTTTTTTACTATTTAGTGTCATAATTTTGTAGCGGTTCATACAACACATATTCCCATCAAATTTCATCACTGTAGTACTTATAGTTTCCGAGTAAATCGGCTGTGACAGACGGACAGACGGACAGACGGACAGACGGACAGACGGACATGACGAAACTATAAGGGTTCCGTTTTTGCCATTTTGGCTACGGAACCCTAAAAACATTCCCCCCTCATGTCCGAAGTTAACGAAGGATAAAATATGATTTTTTTACATGTATATAATATGTTGTCATAATTATGTTGTCATAAATATTCTAGGAAAATAATAACATTGTCGTTATCTTCATTATTTTTGACGTATTTTACGCCCACTTTGATGTACTTACTGCGCATATTGTACATACCTATCTACTAAATTACTACTTATTATTATTTAACAGAAGAAACAGATTTAATTTAAGAAATGTGCGCTTGGCGCGTTAATTATTTTGGGTTACTTCTAAAAAAACGTAAAAATCACAAAATTATAAAGTTTCCCATCACTGATGATAGAACTCCTTAATATCCTTAATACGGTGAGGAACCCTCGGTGTTTGATTTGGTTCCAACGGTTCCCGATTAGATCAAAACTCAAATTGAGCACCTCCCCCTTTTTTGAAGTTTTTTTGACAAGCGAGTTAATAAAAAATATATATCGTTTACAGTGGCGGTCCCATCTTCCGGATAGTGGAGTCCAAAGTGGAAGTGCTTGGCGTCATAGTCAGCAACGCGAAGACCAACACAGGCGCCTGCTACCCCTACATTAACATGGCCGTGCCTGCGCATGCCTTCGTTGATTCCATGCTACAGTACATCACGGATAAAGGTGCAAATTAGACTGTAACGCCATAGTAATAAGAGTCAGCTGGGTGTTACTGTTACTCTGGAGCCGATACTGAGGCTGAAAATACCCCTCTTGAAGGTGCAGGGCTGGTGCTTCATGATAACGTCCACGCGGGGAGCGAAGTGAAAAACGGTACCCCTAGGTTCTGACCCTTAGATTATCTTAGCTATCTTAGCAATTTCTTATATGTATAGGTGGTCATCGTCTCTGGCACTGGCCAGTGGCAACCCTTGGGCAATCCCAGTTCTGTCGTTATAGACGCTCTGCCTAGACAGGTTACGGGGACAGTTTTAGGGGACGGCGGCATTCCTGTTCCATCGAGGCAAGCCGCCTGGCCTCAAGGTCCCTCCAGCCAATACTCAGGAATCCTTCTCTGTGGTTATTTTTCTAGCGGGTGACGTGATTGGTTGATTCGATATAGTTGTCAGAACCTATATCCAACATAAAAAATAACGGCCAGCGGCGGGAAATCTTATAATTTAGAATCAAAGTCTCAAGTGGTCAACAACCGGTGCGTGGTCAACTATAGGGTCAACCACCCTATATGGAATTATGTCTTTGGCCCAACCTGGGCCCAACCAACACCCCTGCCACCAGCCACGTGACGTTTGTTTATTTATTTTTTAATTTTTAAGTACAAGGTATAGACTAAAGAATACGGGCGACAACGTTTGTAGTAGTTTTGACTGTCACAACACAAGTAGATGGCTCTGCACGGCACCCAAGTTTTGAGTTAACTGGGCCTATACCACGAAAGTCGAACGATTGCGGATTTATCCTCCGTCTCTGTCACACTTGCATATTGGAGTGACAGAGCGGTTTTCCCGTCAATGCCAATTTTCGATGTTCGTGTTAGGCTTGCTGGATCGTCGCATTGTTTATTGTTGACTGGCAATCTAAATTAGTGTTTTATTTATTTCAGATGCCGAGCACATGAAACCAATTGAAAACAACCAAGAAATGATCCAGTCACAGTGGAGGCTGCTTCCTTATAGGTCTAAGATATGATTTTAAATTAACTATATTTAGTTTAATATTTAGTAATGTTCATTTACGTATGTACACACGCGTTCAAAAGTGCATGGGCAATTTATGAATGAATTCATTCATAAACTGCCCATGCAATTTTGAACGAGATAGTACGTGTCAGAAGATCGAAAATCAAAATATTGACAGTTAAGCAGGGATGGCCATAGGTGTTGGACTGTGATTGTTACTAGTCTAGTAACTTATATCGTAATTTTACTAAAGATAGTTTAGAAATGTTTATCGTCTAAGGTACTCACTACTCGTATCTATATATAATTGTTGTATTTAATTTTATAGTCACACTTTAGATAATGTTTAATCCATGACGATGTGTATTTAATTTACTTACTTATTTCAAACTTTATAACTTAAGGAGTGTCCAGACGCTCACGCGTTAAGTCGCAGCATGTCTAACTCATGCGAACCTCGCTTTAAAGTGCCTCTAATATCAATTAGGGTTGTAGGTACTCAATTGGTACTCCATCTATTCAATAGTTCAATTTGTATATTTGTATTAAATTATACTTGTAAGTACTTATTTTTTATGGTAATCATTAAATGCGTTTTTTGATATTGTTACTTCTGTTTTTTTGTAAGATCCTGAACGCAACTTCTGTGAAAATTTACTACCGCGTTCAAAATTGCATGGGCGCGTTATGAATGAATTCATTCATAAATTGCCCATGCACTTTTGAACGCGCAAAAGGTCCATTTAGCCCCTCATTCACGGCAGTCTGGATGTAGCGGACACACGGTGTGCAAGTGGCCCAGCCTGGCAGTCCAATTCGCACTTATTCGTTGAAAGATACGCAGCGCTGCGTTGTAGCGCATACATTGTACTCGAATTTTAAAAATCGCCGCCATCTCGTATGTCATTTTTAATAATGAATAATTCATATTTTATGCACTGCCGCATTTCTCAATTGTTTGTTACTGTAATTTAGTGCAATTCGGACTGCAAGGAGGTGGGCGGAGCTAGCAGGATGTTGCCGTACGGCACGCATCCGGCAACGACATTCACGATACTATATTACGTGCCGGAGGTGCCGGCGGACTGCCGTGAATGAGGGGCTTTTGCCTACTCATCATCATCATCATCATCATTTCAGCCGAAAGACGTCCACTGCTGGACATAGGCCTCCCCCAAAGATTTCCACAATGACCGGTCCTGCGCCACCCGCATCCAGGGACTCCTGCGCCCTTCACCAGGTCATCAGTCCACCTTGCGGGGGGCCTACCCACGCTGCGCCTACTAAAAACACAAAAAGATACAAAAATAGAAGATTACGTACCGAGGCCTGTAAAGTAAGAAATGACTCAGAACTCGCTCACGGTCCTGTCGTTTAGTATCCTCCTTTACCGCTGCTCTAGACTCGCTGCGCGCGCTTGCGGTTAACGTGATAACTTCGTACTATGTCCTATCTTCCTGAAGTTTTCCACATGGCAACAATGATGCTGCACTCGATGATGATAAAACTATCTTTTTCAGGACAATCCAAACTGCCCTTTTCAGTGGCAATAAAACTGCTTTTATGCCACACCTGGCCATAAAGTGCCTTTTTCCGCACGCTACGGAAAAAGCTGATTTCTGCCCAAGTGCATAAAATGATGTACCTAACACGTGAGGTAATAAATAAAGCCCTTGATCGCATATTTACGTCCCTCGCTTGCAGCTCTCGGCCTTTCTTTGTTTTACCGCACTAGTTAGGTAATGTACTATTGTCAAAGCAACTTACACGTCATGTCAATCGATCAATGTACGTGTTTCTTGTCTACCTATACGTGCAGTCAAATTTAATCGATCTGTGTTTCTTGTTATGCACGTAAATTGGTGATTTTCTTGTTTCCCTTTATAAATGTAAATCGGTTAATCAATCAATAATAATAATGGTGTACACCTACAATCTGTTAATTGGATGTCTGGGATCTATACGATAGGTATATATCAGGAGGTGGTACGCTATTTTTGTATACGAACTTCTCGAAGCTCACTGATGGCATAAGCCGGGAAAACGCTGGGAAGAATAAGAAGAAGACTAGATGGCGCTTATAAGTAGAGTGCGACCACGCTAACTTTGCACTGATTTGGCACCCTTGAAAATGCCATACATAAAAACAACATAGGCCACTAGCGCTTAAACAACGCGCGTTAATAAAAACGTTTAAATCACCTAAGTTCCCTTTCGTTGATTACACGGGGCGAGGCGAACGTTCGGTCCCTAAAAAAAGTGTCATGTATTACTAAATTTAAAAACGGCATCATCAATCGAAATAAAATGTAAGGATTTTTTATGCATTAAATACTTAACCTTAGTTTTGCTTCCGTGCTTTCAATAATTTTAATAGCAGTGAAACTTTTTCTAAATAAAAAACTGTATGAAAACGCCATAGGTATGAAAAATAAACTCTTGTCTATGGTTTTAGTTATCTGTCAACGTCAAAAATGCCATTACTGCTAATGTCAAATTTGTTAATGTCAGTCGGACAGTCGGATTCCATGTACCAGATTGTTTGTTTCTTGTTTCTCGCAGTTCGATTTTTCACAGGAATTATGAGTCATTCCATTGTTATTAAATGTGTATAGATAGTTTCAAACTATATTGTACAATGTAGTTTAAAACACTTGCTTGGCGTCGTTTTACGTGCTTATAAATGGCAGACTTTGGTACGGATTAGAACATCGCGTCTCATGAAAGTATTTTAAATTGTTCGCTATCTTTTAATGTGAAAGAGGACACTACAGATATAATGTGGTCCGTTTGGGTATTGCTGTGGAAGCACAGCCTTATGAGAAAGCGTAGATACATTCGAACTATTTTCGACTACTTATCTCCTTTATTATATTTTGCGCTCATACACCTAACTACTGGCCCCAATACGGTCGGTAGACACGAGACTGTTCATTATACGGTAAGTTTATAATATTTCCCATATTATTTTCTATCGTGTTGGAGTTTAGTGTTGATGACAATAAGTTTATTTCTCTGATCCATTTTCAAGCAAATGAAACTTAGTAATAAAAGGTGTTAATTAAAACTAGCCATTTACAACTCAACATTCGTATTGATGCTCTCTGCTTGTAAACCCACAGAAGGCAACTGCAGAATGATCCATTTACCCCATTTTATTAAGCTATATTAGCTCTTCTTAAAACTAGTGATCCTTGATATAAATGATAAAAAACAAAATGTACCTAACAGGATGCATGAATTTTAACAAGAATCAGTTGTATTCTTGCAATGTTGCAAATATACCTAAACCTAATAAATAATACCTATTTTAAATGGCCTTGATGACAGTTGATTTCCTTATGATTTAATTTTAAATTGTTTTGAGATTTTAGAGTACTATGTTGAACAGAATTCTCGAGTTTATTATACTGCCCTGCTAAGCCGAAAATACGCACTATCTAATAATTAAATGTATTGCTAACATTTACCTTAAATTATATAGTTCCATTTTCTAATTCATATACAATACAATAACTCTTTATTGCACACCTTACAAAACATTACAGAAAAAAGATATTCATATATTTCTGGGATAGTGCTATTTGGCTTAGCAGGGCAGTATTTAACACATAGCCGACCAGAATTTCTTCTTACTTTTGCATAGTTAGAGAATCATACTAAATTTTTGTTATGTTAATATTATCACCCAAAAAAGGTTGTACCTATACATAAAGTTTTTTTGTCCTATTACTGTTATAACTGGTTTGCCTACCTAAATATATAACAAATTCATTGTCAACCATAATTTTAGGAACCAGTCACCTTTGAAGAGCTGGTAAAAAAACAGCACCATGTGAGAGTGCTGTTCACACCGGACACGGACCACACTAACCAACTGATGGATGTGGTGGGAGCTAAGCTTAGACTTAAACGGCTGGACCACCTTCCTGGTAAGTTTTCCTTTGCCTATAGCAGTGGATTTTATTTGTTGCTCTTTCTTGTAGTCCCCGTAAGTACTTACAGAGGAATTTGATAGTAGACATATAAAAACTATGACTAATATTTACACTGTGCATGACTGCAGCCCTGACTTTGGAAGAAGGTCCACATATGATATCTCGCAGTTAGCAAGTGTGAAATAATATCACAATATTGTTCCCTGCAACTTCGTATTGTTCTCATACTATGTGCTGTCATCGCTAGTAGTGCCCTCATCATGTTAAATTACCATATTGGTACTTAAATAAACAATAAGTTATGGTATGGTAAAGTTGGGAAACTTTGGCGAAAATCAGTCACACGACGCGCCAACCTGACAGACAAAAAACTGTTTTGATTATATATATATTTAATACATATAAAAACAATCATCAACTAAAAACCCATGGAATCATTGCAAACTAAAAAAAACCCGCTTCGCTGACTGTCAGGTTGGCGGGTATAACTTTACCTAACAGTTTTTCTTTAACTTTAATTATTATTTTTACCATTTATTTTAAAAGAGGTACTAAATATTAGCAATAGGTACAACATTTTGGTTTATTACTTTATATTTGTTTAGATAAACCCGTCATTCTGACTCTCACAAGAATTTAGATAAACTTGTGGCATTCGATGTCTCTCCGCCGAAGTTTACCTTCCGTCGAATTGAAATGCCCTCAATAGCATGAAAGTATGCGGTGTGTTCGGTCATGTGAAAGCAATAAACAAAATGTTTGCAATTTCGTTGTAAACATGCCACGACGCGAATAACACGATAACTTCGAATTCTGTACGCGTTAATGACACGCCATACGCCGACGTATATTTTATCTATCAGAGTTGCCGTTAATCAGAATCTATGGGTGTTATATACTAGTGGCGGAATGTGGAACATGAACTCGCGACTAGGTATCTCGGCAACCCCTTGACCGATTTGGCTCATATTCGAACTTAAAAAATCTATGTATCTCATCTAACCATCTGCCAAGTTTCACGATGATCCGATTAAGACAGACACACACACTTTCCCATTTATTATAATATTGGTATAGATAGTAATAGTAAGGATCCTTGGCTTCAAATTAAACATCCTCAGACTTCGTGTAGTAGAATTACCTTACCTTACTCACCTAAATTTGACATACGTGACATGTATACGAAGTTTGAACTTTCCGATAAAATCAATATTTTATAACTAAGTATTCAAAAGTTCACAAAGCTATTAGCCTATCAAGTACAGTCACGTCTATAAATATGTCTACACATCGGAACTTATTACTGGGGAAGAAGGCTCAAAATTTAATACAGGTGCATATATATATATATATATATGAAGCCTAACGTACCAGGTGGGAAGTAACGCAACTGACAATTAAGTAGCTACCGCTACGCGTGGTACAAACAAACTTCTGTACATTTTCGACGTGACAAAGCGAGTTCAAGGTTCAAATTTTAATATTTAATATTGTCTTCTGTTACTGCGATTGTTATTCATTGAAATTAAACACTTTGGAACGGATTAATCGCGTTTATTAACACCATGATCCTACGTTTCAAGATGATGATATTGATGATGATCATCTTAACCCTGTGAAAACGAGTGCTATAAAGGGCTCGAAACGTAGGATCATGGTCTTAATAAACGCGATTAATCCGTTCTAAAGTGTTTAATTTTAATATTTATTCAAATAGATAGGTGCTTCCTAAACCTATAACATGAACTATACAGTAATAGACGTAATAGTATAGTTCCGGAAAGCCGTATCAAATCTTCCCAGCGTTTTCCCGGCTTAGGGAACCTGGCAATTAATTAAAGTAGGCGTTAGTTTTACTAAAACGACTGTTATCTGACCTTCCAACCCAGAAGGGTAAACTAGGCCTTATTGGGATAAGTCCGGTTTCTTCACGATGTTTTCCTTCACCGAAATGCGATTGATAAATATCACATGATATTTCGTAGGTACACGAGTTGTGAAAAACTCTTTGGTACAGTCAACCAATTGGAACCATGTCAAAATGACAGTGATATTTCATAGTCCTATAGTTCCAATTGGTTGACTGTACGGGCCGGGCTTTGAACCTTCGAATTGCAAGACCGTATCAAATCAGCTATCTAAACGTCAACCTTGAATTATTTAGGTCAAATGTTTCAGTTGGTTTGTTTTTGGCGACTTTTTGCACACTTTCATTAGGTTAGTGTAAATTTTAGTTCAAAATTTGCGTTTTACGTAAAAGGTCTTTGTCGCTAGCCGATAAGGCGCGAATGCCATAAAAAATCGTTTAAAAATGAACCCTATCAGCAACCGCGAAAGTGGAACCTGCTGCTGAAAACAAGCACATATAGGTAGGTTTGTCCCCCGCTTTCAGGATTTACCGAATCTCCGAATGAGCTTTGAAAAATTGTGCTTCATTTTGGACAAAAATACTTTTGTATTTCCGGATACCCATCTGTACCTGAGCTTTGAAAAAAAACCAAAAACCTGATTTTTCCAGATCTGGACTTGCTTGCTTGCGAGCTGATTCAAAGCTGATCATAAAAAATTGTCCCAAAAAATATTTTAATGGAAACTTAATTTTTTTATGGAAGTTCTAGGACAATTTTTTTTAATTATCTGGATCGACGTTGCTCTTGGTTCTGATTCGAATGAGCCCAAGCAAGTCCAGATCTGGAAGAATCAGGTTATCGGGCTTTATTTTGAACTGGTGAACGGCATCAACATCCCCTTTGGCCACTTCTGTCGTCTATAATACTATACCAATTATTTTTTCAGGTGACAGAGAGAGCGGCTACTTCCCATTTTCAAATGCCTCAGCGATGACAATATTGGAGTATTCGAAGGATATGCGGCCGGCAGACGCAATAATCATATTTGAGGTAAAATATTCCTTTATAATTGAAAGAATAATGGGAAAATTCCCCGCGTCGAGCAGGATTTGAACCCACGAGCTCTCTGAATACCGGTTCGATCGCTGTGCCAATTAAGCTATCGACGCCTGATCGGTTTTGGGCAATGATTCAATTATGGCAAATAATCGTTAGGGATTATGATCATTATGAAAAAATAGTTAGGGCAAGGGATTTTAGGACAAACGATATAAGGGATGTCGCTCGAGGGAGACCGTAAACGTCCCATACATTTATACAAACATTATTAATGTGATTTTACTCATTGTTTAACGTCTTTCAATATCAGTTTGAAGTTTTCTGATATCTGTTATATTAACGGAATTATCGCCTGGTAAAAGCGTGGAAAAAAAATTACTGTACCAATTTATTTTTCCCTGAAATAACATGAATCATGAATTGTTTAATCGAACTGCAAGTAGTTAAAAGTTAAGTACCTATGTACATATTCACGCATGGCCGCATGTTTTTATACAATCAATCTCATACAGGAAATTGGCGGTTTAAATCTGAACTAAACAATACTTTGCTGCGGCGACCGTACCGCTTCATAAATGTATATGCACATGTGATCAATTTTGAACCGTTTTCTCCAGTAATAAGTACCGAAGTGGATACATATTTATAGATGTGACTGTACCATTGTTCTACCGCTGCCAACTGGCCATTTACAATTCGTATCGCAACGGCATATATTATATATCAGAAATAAGTGTACATTTATCGCCTTTATAACAAAGGATTAAGGTGCAAAAGTGTAAACATATATTTGACGTTGGCACCTCGTTCAAAACCAAAGGGTCGTAGCCGCCATATCTTTGCTTATCATAAATTAATCTTTAAGCCCTGTACACATGGTCTATTTCCTCTTATGATAGTGTTTCTCTAATTAAGAATTGATGATCTGATTCAATATTTTGTACTCATGCGCAATCAGAAAAATATTTGTGACTTTTCAAATAATGATATTGAGAACTTCATTTTTAGTAAGCAAGCAATCCATTTGTTGCATACGAAGCCATATACCTATGGCAGTTACGACATTGAACTTTATTGAGAGGTATTAATATAAAATTGATATTGATTTTATAATGTTATTCGGGATCGTTCTTATCTACAATGAGAATGTAGTAAGTTTTGCTTGAAAACGTCATATTCTATTACAAGTGAAGCTATATCCAGTTTATTTATCTCCTTTTATATATTTAACTCTCAATTTATGGGTGGAATAATAATACCATCGCCAACCCTGTTAACTGTTTGTAAACCTTATTACTACGCCATAAGGTCTGCTGATGGTCAGTTTAGGATACTGTTGTACAGTCAACCAATCGGAACCCTAGGCCACTGTAGGGCTATGTCATAGTGGCGCTTTCAGATTGTAAGAAATCTCTTACTGCGAGTCATTTCGACATGGACTGTACATTGTGATGCAAGAGCGAAAAGTGAGTCGTCTCTAGTCTAGCCTGTATATATCTCGGGATTCTTTTCGTTATGACGTTTCCGCGCGTGTATTAAACGACGTTTTTTAATACCTACAGTTGCGAGAAAATTACACAGAATTCGGTAATGTAAGTACTATGAAGTAGTTACGAATCTTGCCGAAGTTACAGCAATTTATGCACATTAGTGACCACATGCAGCCGTATTAATGCACCCCAAGAAAATCACGATAACTATTTTTTACAAGAACACACTTGAATTTGTAAAAGTTTTGTTTTTTGCATACTTTTTGTGGGACTGTAGAGTAAATAAAAAAAAACACTTTTTTGAGCAACTGTTTTAACCATTTATTTAAGTACAGTTGTGTACAAAATAATAGCAGTTTACTTTATACAGAGAAAAATAATTTAACTATTACTCAACATAGGATATAAATAAAAAAATAAAATAAATCATTTATTTACAAGACAACATTATGGTCCAGACATATCATTAAAATACAATTAATAACAATAATCCAATTACAATTAGAAATAAATTAAAATTAAAATCCAATATCAAATTAAACAATTAAAAATTATAATTTAAAATTAGTAAAATTTAAAAGTTTAATATACCCAGCCACGGGTTGCCATGGGCCTATCACCGGAACCTTGACCAAGCAGACAAACTGTGAAATATTAACTACATACAAAGTTCGGTTTTTTTTCGCAAAAAAGGCACAATAGATGTCGAGTTGCGGAAAACGCCTAGCATAACTAACTAACTATGGATCTTTAGCACTATTGGCGAAAATCGTCTAACGGAAAAAATAAATATTGCAGACATAAGACTTCGGTTGAAAATAATAATGTGTAAGATTATATTACCTAATTTTAATAATTGTACATTTCTTTTTGTCATTGAGTGTAGTAAGTAGTTTGATAAGTTTTTTTTTTTAATATTTTTTTTTTTATTTTTATAGCTGCTCGGAAGTTAAAAAGCCGATTATTATGATTATATTTTTTTTACTTCCAATATTATACTCATATAAATTATGTTTAATTTTAAATTAATGTTCGGAGATGCAATAGAATAACGAAAGAACCCCCAAATATATGTTTTTATATTTTTTTTGTACGTTAATTTCCAATATTTTCATTACATTATTGCACACCACTGTATATTAATTCTTAGCAAACACAGTCTGGAACAAAAGAAGCGATGTGGGCGAATCTTGGTCTCTTAACAGTAAACCTGTGTTTATGTATGTCTCGCTCGACCAGCACACTTGGCACAATAAACTATGTGATCTAAAAACACATAACTCACTTCACTTTAAATATCTTATAGGATATGGAGTCAGATACGTGGCCGAAGAGACTGAATTATACCATTCGCATGAAGGACAACTTCAGGACCAACCAGTACGAGCCAGAAGATCCTTTCGACATGGGGCACCACGAGTACTTTGGTAAGTTAATTAATAATTATAAGGTTTTTAGGGTTAAGGAAAAAACGGAACCCTAAAAGGTTTAATGCGTTTCAGCGGGATTGGTGGGATCTTGCCCAGCACAGGGAGGATTGGATAAGGAGAGGGGAGGCCTTTGCCCAGCAGTGGGACACAAAAACAGGCTATTAAAAAAAAAAGGTTTCCGTTTTTTCGGATCAGTTTGTTGTCTGTCCGTCTGTCAAGACCCTTTATCTCGGGAACGCGTAGAGGTACGAGTAGCAAGTTGAAATAAATACCACATACACTAGTCTGGGGTCGCCTGAAGCTGTGAAAAAATCAAACCTCTACGTCAACGCAATCAAAAGATACGGCCGATTATGTCGCATTTTCGCATACATTTGCAATGGGAATCAAAATATAATCAAGAAATTTGGCAAACAGCAAGACCTTGTAGCACAAGTACCGGAAGAAATCCGAAAACCGCAAAATTGCCGCACACTGAGAGTTCCGTGCCACCAGTATTTTTAAGTACCGTAAAGGTCATAAATGGGGGAGCATCCTTTCAGCGGAACTATTGGTTTTTTTTTAATTAACTGATTGGCGATTAATTCTATCCATCACACCTGATGGGAAGTAATGACAGAAACTAAGATGGAGCTCACCGGTTAAAACTTTGAGTCTCGTCAGGCAGATTTTTTTTTAATTTTATTTCAAAATCTTAAAATAAATGGTTGCATGTTGCAGGTATGCAGTATGAGGACTTCATGCGACTGCAGTGGGCGATAGACACCAGTTATCTGACTCTCCTGACCGGCGTCAATATCGATCAGGTCTGTGCATAGACAACATTTTCATTTTTAATCTGGTTGTGGACCAAGGGTCTCCAAACAAACAAAAAAAAACAAGTGACATCATAAATTGAAAGAGATGTCATATACTACCGAAAAAGTGACCAAGGCTGCTGGCTGCCGCGAAAGCAGATCGTTGGTTCGATTCCAGCCCTGCTCACAGGGGCCTTGGCGAGTTTTTCTGTAGTATGAAATCTCTTTTTTTTTTACATTTCTGACAACCTATGCCTATATCTTTGAGTTTTAAACCAGACTGAGTAGCAACGTCTGTCATTTCCCGTATAAAAAAGTCTGCCATTGTTTGCGGGGGAGGGGACGTCAAATGTACAGCTATTCGTACGTGGCGTACAAATAGCTATGTCAAATAAACGTCAGACCAAACTGTGAGTATGACACTGTCATACCCATTTAGAAGAGGGGAAGGCCTGCCAATTACTACTCCGTGTGGTTTAAAACTCAAAAACTTTTCTGTTACATACCTTAATGTTTTTTTTAATTACAGGAAATGTCTATCCAAGAGTTTCCATTCGCGGCTGCCAACTTCAACATGAACGCGGTGGCGGTCAGCCAGTTGTCTGCGTTCCTGCTACCCTTCGCTCTCACTCTAACATTCGTCTTTCTAACGGGGAGGCTGTTCGAGGAGAAAAACAGCGGCATGCATGTGAGTGTTAACTATTTAATTAACCACTGCATGTTATTTGATTGTACTTAGTCATATATATTGCAAGCGTTGTATTCGGCTGCTTAAACGCCGCAGGCTCCTAAAACGTATGCGCGTGCAATGAGCGATGACAGGGGAGAAAGAAATGGCGACAGGCTTAGACTGTATGTGCGACGGAATGTTGGTAATTTGTAATAGTTTGATATAGCCAATATGTCCATTGTGTAAGAAACGATACAACAAAGCAAAAATTGAAGACAATAGTTTGTGTGCAACCGAGTGGTTGTTTATATGAGTGACCCTTATAATGTGGTGACTTCAGTACCTTTCGCTATGTACAGCCGCAAAAATATGTGACACGCTCTTATGGCTATACAAATAAGATTGTGTGAGATATTTTTGCGGCCTGCATAGCGAAGAGACTATTGCAGGTGTGTATAGCCAAATTTTGTTTATTTTATAGTTTTAAGTCAAAACTGTAAGCGATTTTTTTAAATAATAAACCATGTCTTTTTTAGGGCTACGTACCTCAAATAAAACGGAACCCTTATGGAATCACTTTGTTGTCCGTCTGTCTGTCAAGACCCTTTATCCCGGGAACGCTTAGAGGTAGCAAGTTGAAATTAATACCACATATACAGGTATGCGGTCCTCTGAAGCTGTGAAAAAATCAAACATCTAGGTCAACCTTATCAAAAGATGTGTGTGAGTCCGACTCGCGCTTGGCATTTTTTTTTGTAGAAAGTAATTAAGTGTTTGTCTAAAATCGCCGTCTATGGAACATACTAAAGATATAAACAAAAGACATCACATGTTTTGTCACTGTTTCTCCTTGTATTATCACACTACCTCATCAAACACCACTGAGACAATTCTTTACCGAAACAGTCGTAGTATCGTAACATACCAAACATAAGATAAATAACTTAATCTTTGAGATTTCATTAAAAACTTCAGTGAGGTTATTACTATCAATATGGCGGTGTGTTTACTTTATCTGCAAGTTGGATTGACGGCGATTATCTATCTAATGACTCGTTTGCAGGAGCTCGTAAAAATGGTAGGAGTCTCCTGGGAAGAGCTAGGCATCTCCCACGTCCTGGACCTCTTGCCGCACCTCCTCCTTTACGCAGTGGGGGGCGCACTGTTCTTCAAAATAGACGGACTCATACCAGTCACTTGCGGAGTCTACATAGCGCTCGCGATGGCGCTGCATTTCCTGACAGTAGTGGCGCTTGCGTTTGTCACTGTTTACGTTTTTAATATGAGTGAGTATTAGATATAAAAATAAATAATAAATATTATGGGACAATCTTACACAAATCGACCTAGTCCCACGGTAAGCTTGGCTAAGGCTTGTGTTGTGGGGACTACATATATATAATAGATAGATACATATAAATACTTAAATACATAGAAATCATCCATAACTCAGGAACAAATATTCGTGATAAAACCACAAATAAATGACCTGATCAGTGGTGTATGCAACAGTGATATAATAAGGGTTCTTAAAATTTGAGAGAGCCGAGTTTTGTAATAATAGACCCGGGAGTTGTAAGAACCAATTATGAGCTGTTGCATACCCTAGTTTTTCTACGGCAGCTAAAATAGCGTAAAAAGCAAAAACAAGACACGTGGCAGGATAGGGAAGATGTTGAGCCCACTATAGAAATAAATAAAAAAACAACAACAGTGCAGTTATATTGTATGAAAATCCATAGGAGCAGTGTTCTTATGGAATACCATAGACGTTATAATGTATACTATTTAAATACCTATCGCTGTCAGTCATCTAATTGACAGATAAAAGTGCTGGAGTAGATAAAAGTATTAGATATGATATTTGCGTGTTTTTATTAAACTACCCGACAATTTAAAAAATATTAAAGATGACACGGTATTTAACACGAAATTAAAAAAATGGCTAACAAAAGAAGCATTTTATGACATGCTAGAATATGACAATTATTTAATTAAATTGAATGCAAATCCTAATATTTATGCCTAATCTTAAATTTTAATTTTATATAATGTGTTATTTTAATCTTTAATTGTAATTTACATGATTTATTTGACATTATTATTTCATTTTAAATTTATTTTTGACATGTAAAATTGTATAATTTTATGAATAAATGAATATGAATATGAATATTATTAGTTGTAGAAACATAATTTTTTTGGGAAATTATGTTTTCTCAGAATCGCGAGCTTTACGATTATCATACATTTTTCAAACTTTCCATTGAGCTACCGCCACACTAAATCTGTAAAAAAATGGTGGCGAAAGGGATAAAAAATCTTGAGACACTTTTTTCTTTAACCTGGATGGAAAGAGCTCGCGATTCTGAACTGATGAACCAGTGAAACCTGATTAAGTTTTTTTTCCAGCTCAATACCTGGAGCTGATCACTATGTCAGTATACACCGCGTTCCTGGTGGCCGCCATGCTAACTCAGAAACTCAAGAGTCGCGCGCTGTCCGTACTGTGCTGTCTACTCCCACACGACCCCTTCGTGCGGTTTTGGCGCGCGCTCGGTTCCAGAGAGATGTTCGGTGAGATGTTATATCCATTTACATAGATTTGGTTATTATATTCAATATATGTCATTCTTTAAATTAAACACTTTAAGACGGTTTAATCATAGCATATATTTATTGACTACATTTCCCAATAAGACAGTATACGCAATTAATCAAAAATGTTTCATTTTATTATGTAATTTTCCCTATATCTGAAAGTCCATTCGTGCTTGGTAGTCTATTTAACCTAACCGTTTCAGGTAGCAGCATAACTATCACAAACATGTGGACACGGAACGCAGCCGAGCAAACCGCTGTCGCCGAGCTGTACTTATTCATGGTACTGCAGATCATCCTGCTGTCCATGATCGCCTGGTACCTCTCGAGGGTGCGACCGGGAAAGTACGGGCAGGCGTTACCCTGGAACTTTCCTTTTAGTGTAAGTACTTCTACTATAGATAGATGGTACTGTTTATGATCGCCTGGTACCTCTCGAGGGTGCGACCGGGAAAGTATGGGCAGGCGTTACCCTGGAACTTTCCTTTTAGTGTAAGTACTTCTACTATAGATAGATGGTACTGTTTATGATCGCCTGGTACCTCTCGAGGGTGCGACCGGGAAAGTATGGGCAGGCGTTACCCTGGACCTTTCCTTTTAGTGTAAGTACTTCTACTATAGATAGATGGTACTGTTTATGATCGCCTGGTACCTCTCGAGGGTGCGACCGGGAAAGTATGGGCAAGCGTTACCCTGGAACTTTCCTTTTAGTGTAAGTACTTCTACTATAGATAGATGGTACTGTTTATGATCGCCTGGTACCTCTCGAGGGTGCGACCGGGAAAGTATGGGCAAGCGTTACCCTGGAACTTTCCTTTTAGTGTAAGTACTTCTACTTTAGATAGATCATCCTACTGTTTATGATCGCCTGGTACCTCTCGAAGATCCAACCGGGGAAGTATGATCAAGCGTTGCCTTGGCATTCTTGTTTTTCTTGAATTATCTTGGAATTTTAGTGTGAGTGAGGCTTTATTTCTCTATTACATAATTACATATGCTATTATAGCACCGTGCCAGCTTAGGAACTAAGTATATTGCATGACCTGGCCTATATCGTAGATTGTCTGAGGAGGCCTGTGCCCTGTGCGTTTCTTCAATGAGACTTGTACAGAGTGCTGTGGCAGTAGTTTCTTAATTCATTTATATTGATAAATATATTATATACCGTTATCCCTATTTGTTCCACAGTGGATATTGAATTTCACTTTTAGTGTATCAAAAAAATAGGGATAACCGGTGCGTCATAATACTGTAACCTAAAAATGTTATGTTATAGGCGCTCATGCAAAAAAATTATTAAATTTGTCAATTTTCAGAAAGAATATTGGTACTTGCAGCCAAAGGTGGAGGCCGCACCGGAGGAGGACCCGTTAGAATGTTCAGCCGACCCGCGCTTCTTCGAGAAAGCCCCCACAGGCCTCCCGGTTGGCATACAAGTCAATGATATCTGCAAGGTATAAAAAAACTGCTATATTGTTTAGATTTTACCATCCATCTAATGAGGAAAAAACTTGGCCCTATGATACTTCCTTGTGGAACTCCGTCATCACTGGTTAAGAGTTCTCCACTATATTTTCAATTTAAGCATCTTGCTTCAGTTTAAATAATATTCATGAATACGGAACAAAGTAAGACACCTCTAATTCTTATATTTCTAGTTTATTAAGTAAAATTGAGATAGTCATAGTGTCAAATGCTTTTAACTGATCCAAACACTTTATTTGACTGACATGTTTTAGACTGTCATCCGTAAGGTAACGTTTTTCGACAAAGGAAAGACTGCTAAGTGATAGTGGATTATCACTAGTCTTATGTCACGTTATTAAACGCTTTTGAAAGATTCGAACTTAAAATAGTAGTTTATGCAACAGTGATATAATAAGGGTTCTTAAAACTTGAGGGTCGCCGTTACAAAACGAGGCGAAGCCGAGTTTTGTAATTATAGACCCGAGAGTTTAAGAACCAATTATGAGCTGTTGCATACCCTAGTTTTTCTACGACAGCTAAAATAGCGTAAAAAGCAAAATCTAGAAACGTGGCAGAATAGGGAAGATGTTGTGCCCACTATAAAAATTAAAAAAAAACAACAACAGTGCTAATATATTGTATGAAAATCCATAGGAGCAGTGTTCTTATGGAATACCACAGACAACGTTATAATGTATACTTTTTAAATATCGCTGTCAGTCATCTAATTGACAGATAGAAGTGCTGGAGTAGAAAAACATATTTTTCATCACACCTGCTCGTAAATGGTGATATTATATGCAAGCATACTTACACTTAAAGAGCTGTATTATTCCCATGGTTTTAAAGGATTCTCATACTACTTTACCGCCCGCGTGGAGCTCGCGGAGGACCTGCCCCGCACGCGCTCGCAGCACGCAGTCACTCCGGAGTACTGTGGACTGTGCAACTACACTACCGCTTATCATTATTGTTTCTGCCGCCTGTATAGAGTTTATTTTTTTCCTCGCAAATGTGATGAAAAACATTGTGTGTACCACGGGCAGTAAGGGCATTACTAACTCGGGTCATTTAAAGCCCTCCGCCTACGGCGTCGGGCTTCAATAGACCCTCGTAAGTAATGCCCTTCTTACCGCCCTAGATGCACAATGTACTATTTCGTTAGTCTAAATGTCTTACGAGTACAGCATTATCAGTGAGTCCATTGAGTATGCGTTTGTTTAGAGTTTCATTTATATTTTTTTCATTAAATTGTTGATATACAATAAAGAGTATTTGTATTGTATTATACCTTATATCTATGCTTCCGTAATCGTCACGTTTCTGGTGCATTACGAGAACCTTACGAAATGTTTTTGCCTGGTTTGGCAGGTACTTCAATCAAATCCTTAACACTTACGCAACCAGGCAAAATTTCGAACAATACCCCAGAAACCGACAGTACTCGCTAGTCGGGCAATGACGTGCAACTCAATGCCGCACGCCGCGAACCCGCTAGGCGGGCAAGCGGCGGACGTAGCGAAGATGCAATGCTTGCCCGCCTGTCGGGTACTTTGGCGTCGCGTGTAGGTTATGCTTGCCCGCCTGTCGGGTACTTTGGCGTCGCGTGTAGGTTTATAGCTCTTACCCGACTACCGGGTACGCCGGCATCTGAGTAAAGTCTACGAGTGCCCGAGTGTCGGGTACGCGGTGTCGAAAGTGTTAAAAATTATCAGACACAAAATCGCTTTCTTAGCGTTTTCTGAAATATTAGAATAATTAAGCGAGATTCTCATGAAATTCTTCAGTTGATTCAGGGCCATAGTCAGGAGACTGAGCGACAGGTGGGTGGTACAGAAGTTGATTGTTGCAGTCGTTTGGCAAAGACCCGGCGCTGCAGCGCGTGAGCCTGGCCGTGTACCGCGGAGAGATCACCGTGCTGCTCGGGCACAACGGCGCTGGCAAGACCACGCTCATCAACATCATCACTGGTATGACCAAATTTAACTACCTCCAGTGTAATAACTAAAAATATAGTACATTACAGCCGCAGGCATTGCAGAGGCCGGATTAAACAAGTCCTGCAATCTCTCTTCCGGCCGAGGCTTGTATAGTGCTTTTCTCAAACATTGTGAGGAAATATTAAAATTAAAATAACTACTAGTGGAATAGTTAATTATGAAAAAAAAGTTTAATTTGCCACCTTTTTTATTTTTTAAAGATGCCATTTGGATGAGCTATTCGAGCACCATGTTTAACCGCTCATAAATATACAAAGAACCATAGAATTTGTTTTTTTTTTAATGTCGCCAGTATCTAGTGGTCGTTGGCTGTATGTAATTTTCCTTTGTCAGTTTAGTGTTAGTACGCAAATTAAAAAGTTAGAGCAGCGGACAATAATGTTTCGTTCATACTTACGCCATACATTACTTCACGGCCGCCGGCCAAGAAGTAAATGGGTAAGCCGTAAACAAGAAACTTCATGTCTTCATTTCGTGACATAAATGCATACATTTACGATCATGTTTGAGAAAAAAAAAATATATATATAGACAGGACATTCCAAAATCAGTATTGAATTGAAGTAACTGAATTTGACATCAATATGCCTTATATTAATATACCTTAATACGAATGTTAATTTTAAATCATAATTATGTAATTGATAAATTGATATATTGACATTATAAATTGCTGTGCCCTGTCAGGGCCCATGTGGTACTGAATTGTATGTAAGACCAATGTATACCATGGATGCACTAAACTATGACTCTGACTATGTCTTTCAGTGGTAGAGCCTCAAAATGTTCTTTGGGCCGGAGCTGATTTGGCCTGCGTTTTCTTTGTCGTTAAGAAAAAATGAGATTGACTCACGTAAGGGAAGCCGGCACGAATCGAGTGTTATCTTTAACACTCGTAATTATATCTTATCTTCTTAATACATAAACCAGTATTTAGGACGTGTATATTCTTCAAAAGGCAGCTGAGGTTTTTTTTTATTTCACCTCCATGTGGTGTTTCCTCCAGTTTTGCTTGGACTGAATACTATTTTACTCCAAAGTGGAATCAATATGTCAAGACTAGAACTAAGTATATGAACGTCCTGTTACATTCTTAGAATGAAAGGAAAAAGGGAAACATTCATGACCTCGGGTGGTATTCGAACCCGCAACTCCGGCAACCCAACCTCCAATTTCACATTTGTAGGTTTGTTCTAAGTAGATCAGTTGGCTGAGCGATGGGCGTATAATCGTATATCTCAGTGTCGGGGGTTCTAGTCCCGCCCGAGGTTATACTTTTCCACTTTTCTTTCTAAAAAATTTGGTATCGTTGTTTCTGCAAAATAATAGTTCAAATAAAATATCTTGTCATTCTCCAGGGCTAATATCGGCCTCGTCGGGCCGCGTACTGGTAGAAGGCAAGGACACAGTCAAGCAAGCGAAAGAAGTACGCAAGCTGATCGGCCTCTGTCCGCAGGAGAACATCTTCTTCCCGCACGTCACTGTTCTAGAACACACCATGTTCTTCGCCATGGTAAGACCTAATTATTTCTTGGATAAATTGTGTTTTTTTTTTATTTATTATACAAGAGGGCAGCTGTTGTTAACTCTCGTGTTTATATTCCGTCATGAGCAAGCGAAATATCCCAAAATTGAGCCACGAGCGTAGCCAGTGGTTGAAAAACCGGAATCTTGAGCTTTACCAGGGTCTCAAGGCACGAGAGTTGAACGAACTTTGCCGCCGAATGTAATACAACATTTTTCACCTCACTAGCGAGACGAAAATAAAAACTACATACGATTGCAACAATTCTCATATATGTAAACTTTTCGATATTTATTATTCAAAACTATCGTTTAAAAGTTAATGCTACCAGGTAACTTTAAGAAATCAGTCAAATGACTTTCCTTACTATTAGATAAAATGCGTTTCCCCGCGAGTTTTAAAGAATAAAGGAGCGCTTTCCTATGTGAAAAATTTTTTTAGGGGGTACCCCATATATGAATAAACCTTTTTGTTACTAAATGTCCAACTTTTATGATGACTTTTTATTGTAAATTTAATATTAGTTTTGTTTATTGGTTTTATAAAGAGTTTAATTTTAACGAGCTTGTTAGTTGAATTACTCCACGATTGTCTGCTATTTCTAATAATCAAATATTTCCAGCTCAAAGGCCAGTCGTACACCCAAGCTCGCACGTCAGCCATGGATCTATTCCACAAACTCAAACTCTCGACCAAGGGAAATGCATTACCGACCGAGTTATCTGGCGGTATGAAGAGACGCGCGCAACTGGCTTGCGCAGTGGCGGGCGGGGCGCAAGTGCTGGTACTGGATGAGCCCACTAGTGGGCTGGACGTCGAGACACGCCGCGAGCTGTGGGACCTGTTGCTGGTCAGTGCAATTGAAAAATATATATTTTTATTTATCAATGTTGATAGGCTTAAAGGTGCCAAAAGCTGTATCACTGTTTTAATTTATAACAAATTTTTTTTTTTTATAAACTTAAATGTATGTTACTAATATACGATAGAAAGAGTGATCAAGGCTTCAGTGCGCAGGGCAGGGATTGAATCCGCGTCGTCTTTGGCGTGTAATTACTTAAAGACACCAATAAAAAAAAAATAGCTATTGACAGTGTCCCACTGCTGGGCAAAGGCCTCTCCCTAGGATCTTCATAATTCCATAACTCATTGTATTTATATTAAATAATTTGATTGTGTTCTATACAAATTTTTTTCTTTTAATTTAGATCTGTCTGTTTACGTTTGCGAATGTGGTGTGAAGAGTGTTATTTTTGTTTCGTAAATAAATAAAATAAATGTGTACATCAGAATCTCCGCGGCGAGCGCACCGTGCTGCTCACCACGCACTTCATGGAGGAGGCCGACGCGCTCGGCGACCGCGTGGCCGCGCTGCACCACGGCCGCCTGCGCTGCCACGCCACCGCCATGTTCCTCAAGCGGGCCATAGGTCATATCACACGCTACTCATACCAAACACATCAAACATGATTACGTGCCAGCGGTGCTCTTAGCGACATCTTTTGACAAACGAAGCTAATCTAGCCACGGCTAGGTACTCTATTTACGACACTTACACTTTCAAAGGTTTCAATTCCTTTGACATCTATCAGCGCATGACCTTAGATCAGACGAAGTGCATCGTATACCGGTAATGTCAAACCTCTAATTGCCGCATTTAAGGTTCATCTTTGTTTGATCGCCCTTCATGAGGGGAGGCGCTCGAGCCATTTATGACGACTCTTACAAATTGATTTATAAATTTTTCCGTCCTTTGGTATGTTGGGTAAAGGCTAGTACATGTCTTTCGTTCTAATATTTTGTCTATTTTATCCTTTGCAATACGCGACGTGAATACTTCATAATCAATCATCTTTATTTGCAGAAGAACATATTGAAATGCATGCAAATATAATTATACTATAAAATCTACATAACAAATTCAAAAATAATAATAAAACATATAATTAGTTGAATTAATTGAGTTTCACGAAATCCTTGCATCGAAATTCAGCATGAGAGCATTCTAGCTGAACTTCATAAACAATAAAAAATAATAACTCTCCAGGAACCGGATACCGCCTGTCATTCACAACGAACGGCGCGCCCAAAGAGGCAGCCATCACGTCCGCCATAACGGCCGTCGTGCCGAACGCGACGGTCCGCGACCGCCGGCCCAACGGCGTGTCGTACAACCTGCCCGCCAAGGACACGGCGCGGTTCCCGGAGCTCTTCGCGACGCTGGAAGACGCGCGCTCCAAGCTGCAGCTAGAAACCATCGGCGTCGGCAAGAGCACGCTGGATGAGGTGTTCTTAGAGTGAGTACTATTCGATGATATCGCCTCCCGTTCGAAAAAATAGTAGTTTATGCAACAGTAATATAATAAAGTTTCTCGAATACGTCTCGTTTTGTAACAGCGATCCTTGAATTTTATATTCAATGATGAACTGTTTCATACACTAGTTTTCCTACGACGGTAAAAATAGTTATATCTTAAGCCCACTTATTAATTTAAAAAATATCTTCTGTGTTAATAACAAAATATATATAGTAAGTGTAATTTACTTAACTACCTACCTCTACCTATAAATCTAAAATAGGTCCTTGAGGCATTGTACCTAGGATGATGTTAATATATTGTATGACAATCCATAGGAGCATCGTTTAGCGATGTTCTTATGAAATACCATAGACAACGTTAAAATGTATACTTATTTAATATCGTTATCAGTCATCCAATTGACAGATAGAAGTGCTGGAGTAGAAATTGATGAACCGGAGAACGTTCTTAAAATAAGATTTATTCAGGGAAAAAAAGATTGACTTGTTTTTATCTTGATTTTGACTTACATTTTGTAATAGCTGTTATTTATCTAATATTTATTTTTTTACCTATTAGTATCTTGTAATCTTACTACAGCAAATGATTTACATAAAAGCTACGATAGATACAGTACCAAGCTGCCATCAAACTAACTATTCTGTTTTAGACTGTGCAGTGACGATAAACCAGCCTATACGGAGGAACCAAACAACACCACAACAGGTAAATTATCGATTACAAATATGGTTAAAGAATTTATTTTTTCTCAAAGAAATTTACATTTCACTTAAAACGAGAAAATATAGTTACACTTTTATTATGCATAAGGTAAACAGCGAGCATTAGTTAAAAGATATGAATACAATTTAAAGTCTGAGTGGGTACTTAACAAAGTTTACAGGGCCGGAGTTAGATATTTTTAATTACATATTCTTTTAATTTGTATTTGAATATATTGAAACTTTCACTTTCTTTAATATATTTTGGTAACTTATTATAAAACTGTGCCCCTTCAAAAGTTATATTCTTCCTGCCAAATTGTGTTCGTGCTGGTTTTAGAGACAAGTTGCAAGCACTCCGTAAAGGTCGTATTCCTATTTCTGATTTTGTTTGAAAGGCCAGTGTTGAGTGTATTTTTTTTTCATTTATCTTTCGTATGAGTATACACGTGTTGTAAAAATATAATTGATTAAGATTCAAAATTTTGGTTTCTGAGTATATTTTTTTGGTGGAAGTCAGTAAATCATAACGAAAGATCGTTTTTATAATTTTGTGTACCAAATCATGGTGTACCATGTCAAACAATCTTTGATTCGTTCGATTTCCCAGATTTTAATTTTCTAATTTACAGTTTAATATTACATACAACGATTGTATTAAACTAAGGGCGTTTTCAGTGTCATATTATGAAAAGAAAAAAAGTACAAAAGTAATATTTCGACTATTCTTGTATAATAGTGATGAGTAACTTGTCAATAGGAGCGCGACTTTCCTACACCAGCGCAACTTGAGATATGGGCTCGCGCTTATCGGTTTGTAATGCATGATGTAGGATAAATAAATTATGTTACAGTGTGAAATTACACTTTTTTTTTCGCAGAGCCGGTTCATGGGACGGTGAAGGGACCAATGCTGTATGTTCGCCAGTTTGCAGTGTTATTGCTGAGGCAGTGGCACTACATAACTTCTCATCTGATTTCCTTCTTGGGCATTGTAAGTACTGAGTTGGATGGTAAACAATCATGTAGGTATATATAACATTTTGTAATGCAATTTGATTGAGGGCATTGTGGCGTCGAACATATTTTATTGGTCTAGCAAGAGCTACTTTGACGTGGTCTTTAATCGATACCTTTAGGATATCTTTCTCAAACTAGGCAAGCCTGTTGGAGTTAAATCAGCGCCCCGCCACCAATACACTAGCTTATTAGTTAGAATAACTGTTTTGCACCGGTGTGCTGTTTTCATACTTACATTTAATGTAATGTCTTCTTGTATGCAAGAATCATAATACTCCTTATTACTTCAGATTGTGGTACATCGTATGACACAATCGTGTGCAAGCTTTACTTTCTCGTATGTTAACATTTTATACGGTAACCATCAATACTAATTGCAGTAAGCGAAGAAATTTCATATTTCGTACGTTCTTGGTGTCAAAAAAGATTCGAACTCTCAAAATACATCTAAATTATAATTGATCTCCCGGATGGGCTTAAAACCGGCATAGCAGTGCCCACTGCCCATACCTTTTTCCTAATTTTTGTAACCTGTGTGGATTATTTTGTCAAAGGAAATACGTTATTTGTATTTACTCCATTCCAGATAGCGTTCGTGACGCTCCTCCTCTGGGCCTTCACGGCCGTCTCTAACAACAACCCCTTCGGCATGGAGCAGGCTGAAAAGCCGGATGCCGAAGTAGCCATGAACCTAAATATGTACAGCGCGCGCGCTGAGAGGCGCGTACTACTCAATGTCGACAAGAACACGCTGGACGTGTTGCGGATGGGCTATCCGGGAGTGCTGTTTGAGGAAGCACGGGGTGTCGTTGATGGTAAGTTTAATTTATTAACTGCCTCCTAGCTAGCGTTGAAAAAGTCTGGAAGAAATCCGATTTTTTCCCAGACGACTCGTTTTTTTCGGATTCTTTAGGAAAAAGTCATTGAAAGTTTCCGCCCTAATTTTCAACTCTAAATCAATGCATATTAGGTCTAATTTACACCTGCAATAGTGCTACATCGTTTACATTGAAGAAGAAACAAATGAAAGGAGTGACAGTGATAGTGACATTATTTATTTCTTAAAAAACCCTTAAAATCTTCGGAAAAAAACGAAAGTTTCATTATATCATGAAAAAAATATTCGAATTTTTCCGGAATTTTCAACGCTACTCCTAGCCTAGCCTTGGTAGTGACCCTGCCTACGAAGCAGAGTTCCCGGGTTCGAATCCTGGTCAGGGCATTTATTTGTGTGGTTATCACGAATATTTGTTCCTGAGTTATGGATGTTTTCTATGTATTTAAGTATTTATATGTTGTCTATTATATATATCGTCGTCTAGTACCCACAACACAAGCCTTATTGAGCTTAGCGTGGGACTAGGTAGATTTGTGTAAGATTATTTATTTATTACAATATTGATTTGTTTGTGTATTTTAAATTGTTTTATTCACTGAATGGAGTATCTAGTTACAACTAGTTGATTGACTGGTAGAAAACGTCATTTTTAATTATTTTTTTGTATTTAGTGCAATACAGTTTAAATAAATTAAATAAATTCGTCTGCGTAAAAGTTGATATAATTTTCAACGGTCCTTTTACACCTGTATTTTTTAATAAAAAAAATCTTTACGGAGCTTAAACCAAACACATGATTCTACATTCGACGCTTTAGTCTATGCCTTGTCTGTCAGTGTATATACAATTATAACTATACATTGATCTTTGTCTCTTAATAATTGTTGGACAATTGCAAACGTTTTAAGAGTGTAAGTGCCAGTAAATTATAAACATACATACATTTTACTTACACTCTGAAATCATATTTAAATTCTATCAACTTTCATAGTGAAGTTTTTTCAAGTTTAGAAACTTAAAATTATTACGAGTAACTTTAAATTTTTGTTACAGCTGTGATCCGTATCGGCCAAGCAGATATCGCTGAGTATAATAAGTACCTTGTGGGGATCGAGCTAAACGATACAAATGCTAAGGTACATACATAATTTAATAGCTCCCATTTTATTTGTAATGTAAACCATTGAATAATTTTTGCGCATGCATAGAACTCGTGAAACGCTCGACACTTTGTTCGTAATACTCTTTTATATGCTCAGTGCAGGTCTCAATAATGCATTAAAAATCGATTTAGTTACCCTTAAATTTTAAGAAGCCTTATATATATCGTTGTTGCATAATAGTAGTTTATGCAACAGTGATATAATAAGGGTTCTTTAGTTTTAAGAAACAATTGCGAGATGTGCATACGCTAGTTTTTCTGCGACAGCTAAAATACAGCAAAAAAACAAAATCTCGAAAGGTGGCACAACATGGAAGATGTCGTATGCTCAGAAAATAAATTAAAAAAAAGAGTGCTCATATATTGTATGAAAATTTATAGAACCATCGTTTAGCCGTGTTCTTATATATAATACCATAGACAACGTTATAATGTATACTTTTTTAATATCGCTGTCAGTCATCTAATGGGAGCCACCGTATTGTCGCTCACCAGGCGGCGCCACTCATGCGTGGGTCCTGTGTCAGTATGAGAGAATTATCAAAGTGACGTTTTAAATGTTCCCGCAGGACCCACGTTCCACTAGCGCTCTTGATGGAAAATCGACTCGCGGTAGTTCTCATTGACAGATAGAAGTGCTAGAGTAGAGAAAGTAAAATGCAGGTGTTTCTACTAGGCGCTCTTTACGACGACGATCCGCCACACAGCGCCGGCCGCGCTCAACCTGCTCAGCAACGCGCTGGGCGCGCGCCTAGTGGCCGGCGCTGACGCGCGCACGCTTACAGCGCGCAACCATCCGCTACGGGGCGCCTTCGTGCCCTTCCAGAACCAGCACAAGCTGCCCAAGGACGACGTGCACAAATATATATGGACCTGTAACATGGCCATGGGTAAGACACCTTACACTTACAACCTGCTCAGCAACGCGCTGGGCGCGCGCCTAGTGGCCGGCGCTGACGCGCGCACGCTTACAGCGCGCAACCATCCGCTACGGGGCGCCTTCGTGCCCTTCCAGAACCAGCACAAGCTGCCCAAGGACGACGTGCACAAATATATATGGACCTGTAACATGGCCATAGGTAAGACACCTTACACTTACAACCTGCTCAGCAACGCGCTGAGCGCGCGCTTAGTGGCTGGCGCTGACGCGCGCACGCTTACAGCGCGCAACCATCCGCTACGGGGCGCCTTCGTGCCTTCAATTTCATTTATTTCGTTAAAACACATGCCCGACTTGCAGCTGAGACCAAACGCCAGAACATGGAAAAATACAGGACAAGAAAATATAATGATATGTACCAAAAAATTACAAAATAATAACAGTTAGGATACGTCTATAATAGTACATTGTGATACACGTGTGCTATGATGGTCATTATACACGAGGCGGTATTGTGCGCGCGAGCTGAAAGCGAGTGCGCAATAAGGAAGCCGATGTGTATAATGGCCATGCACACACGTGTCATACGACATTTTTCAACACACTTGTAAGTAAAAATCAAAAATTCGAGGTTATTAACTTTTGTTAAATACGTTAACTTAATTGTCAGAATCATGTCAGAATGCCTACATGGTAATTAGCATATGAGTTTCACTAACCTTTATTGACTACTTGAAGCTTCTTGCGATGCCTTTTCGACGTCGGTTGATGACAATATATTACAATTTCAATTAATAAATCCCGAAGCTAAGGCCCAAACGTCACAAATAAGTAGATATATTTATCACTACTAAGTACAACTAGATTTTCATGATAGCACCCGCGTTTTGTAGTTTCAGAGGAGCCTAATCCACATATTGTTATAGTTTTACTTCTAATTCTCTTATAGTTGCATTTTATCATAATAATAAAGCGAGAAAACAATCAAAAATGTTTTACGTAAATAAGTTACCGCAGCGCGCCATTTGTGTATTTTTTTCGAATCGCGTTGCGCGCGTGAATTTGAGGCAAAGGCCCGCCAAACAGCCAAAATAAAAAATGAAATTATTTATGGATGAAGCACAAATTATTGTGAATTTTGAATAATTTAATACAATTTCACGTATATTTAATAATTCAGAAGGTTTTAATCCATGTATTCAACTAAATACGGAGATATTGCTTTTTAAGGCATAAGTTATTATGCGGCTAAAAACAGTGTACTTTATTTGGAAAAAAAAAACTTTCCAATCCGACAAAATTTGAATGTATTATCTGTGTACGTAACTTAGTCTCGTAGGGTACAAACTTAATTTGATGGGGTTATCTGATTACAACACTAGTTCAATAATATAATGAAAAAGCACGCGTGTTTAATATCTAGGATTATGAGCCTAAAAGCGGTACGATAAGAACCTCGTTACGAGCAAGTGTGTTGAAAAATATTTTTAAATATTGAGATAATTTGTTTATTATAGCTAATATTTGAAACGGGATAATTACCATGTATATTTGTTTTATTGAGCATCCGATATTTCGACACTGTTGCAAGTGTCATGTTCACGGGGTAACAAATGTAAATGACCAGGTTAGTTTTAAATCGTAATTTGTTTATTAATGTTGAACTACGCGATATAATGAGTGTGATCGCCCCCAGTGGTCCTGTTCTACCTGTGCACGTTCTCGAAGCTGCCGTGCTCGGAGCGGCAGTCGGGCGCGCGGCACGCGCACGTGATGGCGGGCGCGGCGCGCGCCACGCACTGGGGCGCCACGCTGCTGGCGCAGCTGCTGCAGGCCGCGCTGGCCTGCGTGCTGCCCGTGGCCGTGCTCGCGGCCGCCCTAGACACCGACCACACGTTTGACCAGCCCGGGTTCATATGTAAGTAACTATGACTAAAGCTGCCGTGCTCGGAGCGGCAGTCGGGCGCGCGGCACGCGCACGTGATGGCGGGCGCGGCGCGCGCCACGCACTGGGGCGCCACGCTGCTGGCGCAGCTGCTGCAGGCCGCGCTGGCCTGCGTGCTGCCCGTGGCCGTGCTCGCGGCCGCCCTAGACACCGACCACACGTTTGACCAGCCCGGGTTCATATGTAAGTAACTATGACTAAAGCTGCCGTGCTCGGAGCGGCAGTCGGGCGCGCGGCACGCGCACGTGATGGCGGGCGCGGCGCGCGCCACGCACTGGGGCGCCACGCTGCTGGCGCAGCTGCTGCAGGCCGCGCTGGCCTGCGTGCTGCCCGTGGCCGTGCTCGCGGCCGCCCTAGACACCGACCAAACGTTTGACCAGCCCGGGTTCATATGTAAGTAACTATGACTAAAGCTGCCGTGCTCGGAGCGGCAGTCGGGCGCGCGGCACGCGCACGTGATGGCGGGCGCGGCGCGCGCCACGCACTGGGGCGCCACGCTGCTGGCGCAGCTGCTGCAGGCCGCGCTGGCCTGCGTGCTGCCCGTGGCCGTGCTCGCGGCCGCCCTAGACACCGACCACACGTTTGACCAGCCCGGGTTCATATGTAAGTAACTATGACTAAAGCTGCCGTGCTCGGAGCGGCAGTCGGGCGCGCGGCACGCGCACGTGATGGCGGGCGCGGCGCGCGCCACGCACTGGGGCGCCACGCTGCTGGCGCAGCTGCTGCAGGCCGCGCTGGCCTGCGTGCTGCCCGTGGCCGTGCTCGCGGCCGCCCTAGACACCGACCAAACGTTTGACCAGCCCGGGTTCATATGTAAGTAACTATGACTAAAGCTGCCGTGCTCGGAGCGGCAGTCGGGCGCGCGGCACGCGCACGTGATGGCGGGCGCGGCGCGCGCCACGCACTGGGGCGCCACGCTGCTGGCGCAGCTGCTGCAGGCCGCGCTGGCCTGCGTGCTGCCCGTGGCCGTGCTCGCGGCCGCCCTAGACACCGACCACACGTTTGACCAGCCCGGGTTCATATGTAAGTAACTATGACTAAAGCTGCCGTGCTCGGAGCGGCAGTCGGGCGCGCGGCACGCGCACGTGATGGCGGGCGCGGCGCGCGCCACGCACTGGGGCGCCACGCTGCTGGCGCAGCTGCTGCAGGCCGCGCTGGCCTGCGTGCTGCCCGTGGCCGTGCTCGCGGCCGCCCTAGACACCGACCACACGTTTGACCAGCCCGGGTTCATATGTAAGTAACTATGACTAAAGCTGCCGTGCTCGGAGCGGCAGTCGGGCGCGCGGCACGCGCACGTGATGGCGGGCGCGGCGCGCGCCACGCACTGGGGCGCCACGCTGCTGGCGCAGCTGCTGCAGGCCGCGCTGGCCTGCGTGCTGCCCGTGGCCGTGCTCGCGGCCGCCCTAGACACCGACCACACGTTTGACCAGCCCGGGTTCATATGTAAGTAACTATGACTAAAGCTGCCGTGCTCGGAGCGGCAGTCGGGCGCGCGGCACGCGCACGTGATGGCGGGCGCGGCGCGCGCCACGCACTGGGGCGCCACGCTGCTGGCGCAGCTGCTGCAGGCCGCGCTGGCCTGCGTGCTGCCCGTGGCCGTGCTCGCGGCCGCCCTAGACACCGACCACACGTTTGACCAGCCCGGGTTCATATGTAAGTAACTATGACTAAAGCTGCCGTGCTCGGAGCGGCAGTCGGGCGCGCGGCACGCGCACGTGATGGCGGGCGCGGCGCGCGCCACGCACTGGGGCGCCACGCTGCTGGCGCAGCTGCTGCAGGCCGCGCTGGCCTGCGTGCTGCCCGTGGCCGTGCTCGCGGCCGCCCTAGACACCGACCACACGTTTGACCAGCCCGGGTTCATATGTAAGTAACTATGACTAAAGCTGCCGTGCTCGGAGCGGCAGTCGGGCGCGCGGCACGCGCACGTGATGGCGGGCGCGGCGCGCGCCACGCACTGGGGCGCCACGCTGCTGGCGCAGCTGCTGCAGGCCGCGCTGGCCTGCGTGCTGCCCGTGGCCGTGCTCGCGGCCGCCCTAGACACCGACCAAACGTTTGACCAGCCCGGGTTCATATGTAAGTAACTATGACTAAAGCTGCCGTGCTCGGAGCGGCAGTCGGGCGCGCGGCACGCGCACGTGATGGCGGGCGCGGCGCGCGCCACGCACTGGGGCGCCACGCTGCTGGCGCAGCTGCTGCAGGCCGCGCTGGCCTGCGTGCTGCCCGTGGCCGTGCTCGCGGCCGCCCTAGACACCGACCACACGTTTGACCAGCCCGGGTTCATATGTAAGTAACTATGACTAAAGCTGCCGTGCTCGGAGCGGCAGTCGGGCGCGCGGCACGCGCACGTGATGGCGGGCGCGGCGCGCGCCACGCACTGGGGCGCCACGCTGCTGGCGCAGCTGCTGCAGGCCGCGCTGGCCTGCGTGCTGCCCGTGGCCGTGCTCGCGGCCGCCCTAGACACCGACCACACGTTTGACCAGCCCGGGTTCATATGTAAGTAACTATGACTAAAGCTGCCGTGCTCGGAGCGGCAGTCGGGCGCGCGGCACGCGCACGTGATGGCGGGCGCGGCGCGCGCCACGCACTGGGGCGCCACGCTGCTGGCGCAGCTGCTGCAGGCCGCGCTGGCCTGCGTGCTGCCCGTGGCCGTGCTCGCGGCCGCCCTAGACACCGACCACACGTTTGACCAGCCCGGGTTCATATGTGAGTCACTATTACTAAATATTAAAATTGCAACGGTTAACACTCACGTATTTTTATCACAATAGGCGTGACATGTTTCCTCTGCATCGGGCAGACAGAGTGGTGTTGTCACCTTCGCGGCTCGGGCATCACTGGCATCACCGCTCGAGACCGGCGTAGGTAACGGGTCGCGCGCGTCGAAGCAGGTTGGTTCGAGCAATCCGGCGCCGTCGTTGCGGGAGTCTGATTTGTCGGATCGTCTGACGGGATCAACGACAAGTACACCGAACTAACCGTGTCCACTAAATCATCACCACACACATTCACCTTCCCTCTAGGGAGCACTGGTTTCCAAGCCGGTGGCAGAGTCCAACCTCCGTCGCGGTTGAAGTTAGGGCGAAGACGTCCAATCTCAATGGCCTCGCGGATCTTGCGTGGCACGTAACACTATTACCAAATATTTGAAATTAAACACTTTAGAACGGATTAATCGCGTTGATTGACACCGTGATCCAACGTTTATTTATAATTATTTAAACTTTATTGCACAAAAAATAAGCTTAATGTACAAAAGGCGAACTTAATGCCATGCGACATTCTCTATCAGTCAACCGTGAGGCAAAGCAGAGAAGATTGTAGGCGGGGTATTCAAAACAAAAAACAAAATGAATTAAGGAACACTATTACCTAAAATATATGCGTATACATAAATGCTACATACGTTTCGAGCCCTTTACAGCACTCGTTTTCACAGGGTTAAAGATGATGACTGAGATAATGCAAATTCTCCCCGTCATTAAAAAAAAATACTTGTGCAAACTACGTACATACAAAAATATAAATAATAATAAAGACAAAAACAAAGGTTGGTCTACAATGCCCAGAGGGGGCTTATAAAGCTAGTAATACATTGCATGTAAAAAATCCTGTGTGAATTAACATACATACAACTTACGAACGCTTCTCTAACTGGCTTATGGGGCAGAAAGAAACGACAAGAAATCTACGGATTTTTAAACGCAATTAATCTGTTCTAAAGTGTTTAATTTCAATACTATATTACGAAATCTATTAAAAACCCTGTTAAAAGCTGAAGTCATAAAAAATCTGCCTTTTTCGCTATTACAATAAGCAATATGCACCAGAATGTTTGGAATATGTACGTAGTCATAAATTTATTATTTTATTTCAGGGGCGCTATGCGTGCTGCTGGTACTAGCGATCCTGGCGTTCTTGGGTCTGGTATACCTGATCAGCACACTTCTCAGCTACACTGCCGCGTCTACGGTTCTCGTTATCATCGCTTTCCTCTTCAGTTAGTACCTACCCTATATTTCAGAAATAATGTTAAGTACCTAGGTCCTTTTTTAAATAGAAAACTCCCGTGAGTATTAGACATATTAATATACTTAGACCGGGTTACTCACGTCTATAAAGTCGAAGATAGCTCGGTAGATAGATAGATAGACTTTATAGACGTGAGTAACCCGGTCTAAGTATATTAATATACCTAGGTCCTGTTTAATAATATGTTTAACTTAATTTGTTTACTAATAAAAATGTTTTTGTCAAAAGTAAAAAGGTTAGTAAAAGTCTTAAACAACTTAATGCTAACACTGACTGGTGGTGAAGGACCAGCCGTAGCCCGAATAATCAAAAGGCAATGGCAAATGAATAAATAAATATTTGTAAAATAAAATATGGGGTTGATGGCGACCGGGCCCGCTTACCTTTTTATTTTGCTCTGGATCTGGAGCACTTGAATTGTGCGGCGGCCGCCGACTTATATGTAGGCTTGTGGTTCTGTTTGTAGGACTCCTCTCTTCACACAACACTTTTACGTTCACACTTTACGAAAGCTATGTAAAACTTTAAATTCCAAGCGAATAATTATATTTTTATTTTGACAGTCATGACATGATAGCACGATTCAGATTAATGTTCTATATTTAAAAATCTTCTTGACGGCATGCAGGCCGGCCAAAGAGGCGGGTGAGGTGACTTTAAAGATGAGGTCGGTTAAATAAATTTAGAAGCTGCGAGTGAGCGAGATGGATGATTGTGAATGATAATGAAAGATAAAGCGGCGCGAACATTTCCCCCCGACCTTAAAGGGTTCCTTTAAAGGAAATAAAACAAATAAATAAGAGATAAACTCCTTTCAACAAATAAACAAACATTCACAATACACATTAAAATTATAATTGCTAATAATTATTGGTTAGGCAGTGGACACAATCGCACAACAGGGCGAACAAAATTTCCTTTATTTGTTCTAACTGTTACAACGCGGGTTGAACCGTCCTTCGAGGGATGTACTGCCTCTACGACACCTAATGGCCACGAAAACGGCGGCGAATTGTCCACCTTTATAACAACCATTGTGCCAATAACGATGGGAACTGATGGCGTGATCCATTTAGCCCGAGACTGTAGCTGGTGCAAGTACTCAGCACGCCATCTTTTCCAGAAAGACTGCACTATCTTGCAAAGAAGCATATGTCGATCAAGCAAATTACCTGACTCGACCAATGGAGTTGGCGAAGACAGCAGTGGAGCAGTGTTGAGAAAATGAGCCGGGGTAAGAGCCGACGGCTCAGCGGGATCATTGCTCAAAGCTGTCAATGGTCGCGAATTGACAAGAGCTTCAATTTCCGTAAGAGTCGTTAGAAGCTCTTCGTATGACAGTATTTGCGTACCGATTGCCTTAAAAAGATGATTTTTGACTATTTTCACCATGCTCTCCCAGGCGCCTCCAAAATGTGGGGAAGCGGGAGGGATGAACTTCCAGTCAATGCGATTCTCAGCGAGTTCTATCTCCAGGTGTGGGCGATGATCGTCCAAAAATTTGTAGAGATCTCGCATATAAGATCTGGCGCCAGTAAAATTGGTGCCATTGTCTGAATACATGCATTGGACAGGGCCACGTCGCGCTAAAAAGCGCTTTAAGGCAGCTAAGAAGTTAGCGGTACTCAACTCTGTGGCAATCTCAATATGGAGACATCGAGTTGTGAGGCAAGTGAAGATGCACAACCAAGCCTTGCGACTCTTGACTCCTCTGCCACGAGTGGGCGTGTACTGCAAAGGGCCTGCATAGTCACATCCCGTGTGCGTAAACGCTTTGTTCACTTGGTTCACCCGACAACTCGGTAAATCCGCCATAAGCGGGAAAGACGATTGTGGCTTCGCCTTGAAACAGGTGTTACACTTGGCCACACGTTCACGAATGACACGAAGGGCCGAAAGTATCCAATACTGAAGCCTAAGTATGGACATCAACGTCTCAGGCCCAGCGTGCAAATGCTTTCTGTGAAAGTAGTCTACTATCGTATTGACTACATGATCGCGTCGCGGTAGCAGGATTGGGTGCTTCTGCGAATATTCTAGATCCGCATTTGAAAGTCTGCCTCCAACTCGAATTAGACCATTTTTGTCTAAAAACGGTTTAAGCTTTTGTAAGGCAGGTGAACAACACTTATTGCTCTTGATTTTGTCAATATCGACACTAAAGTGTGCAGTCTGTAACGAGAAAATTATTTTTCTTTCGGCAAACTCTAGGTCTGATCGAGTGAGAATTGTGGAGCGTGGTTTCGGCTTAAGTATGCGATACACGTATACGACAATGCGCAATAACCGGGACCATGATGATATCCGCTGTGCGAGTGAATAGAGCGGCGACTCTATAGCATCAGTAGTCACAGTGTGAGCCAGCGGCTTGAGCTCAGGCACTTCATTTATCGACTCACGATCGAGTTCTCTTAAAGGCCACTCTGATGGATGCTTAGAAATCCATGCTGGCCCCGTGAACCACAAAGGATGATCCACTAGCTTGGCAGGCATCAGTCCGCGAGACAAGCAATCTGCGGGATTTTCCAATCCTGACACGTGATGGAAGCAGCAAGCTGGAACAGCTTCAATAATCTTAACAACGCGGTTGGCAACAAACGTTTGCCAGCGGTGCGGTGAGGACTGAATCCAGCAGAGGGTAACCTTGGAGTCGGTGAATGCATAGACCTCGTTAATTTTATAACGCGGTTCAAATTTGTCTTGCACTTTCCGTATAAGCTTTGCCAAGAGAAGCGCAGCGCCAAGTTCTAACCTCGCAACTGAAATCGTTTTGAGTGGCGCGACCTTGGACTTGGAGCACACCAACCGAACTGTCACTTCATCTCCCTTTAGAACCTGAAGGTACACGACACCTCCATATGCACGCTCGGATGCATCACCGAAGCCTAAAAGGTTAATAGTACAGCCCTGTACTACTCCAAGATGACGAGGTATACGGATTTCATTGAGTTTTGGCAACTCAGAGCAATATCGTTCCCATAATTCCACAATAACGAGTGGGGGAGCCTCATTCCAATCACAATGGATCAACCACAACTCCTGGATGAGGAGTTTAGCATACAGGACAACTGGAGCTACTAAGCCCACATTATCCCATAGTCGTGCAACAGCAGACAAGATCGTTCTTTTAGTGCATGTCGAGTCTGGTTGAGTCACTTTGAAATGAAAGTAGTCATTAGACTTATTCCAACATAAGCCTAGGACCTTCTGGGATACTCCTGGATCGATCTCAATATCCACAGATGCCCGGTGTGACGCCGGTATTTCGCGTAACACAGTCTCAGATTTGCAAGTCCACTTAACGAGGTCAAATTGACCACATTTGAAAAGATCGATCAGTTCCTTAGAGGCAGCGATAGCAACAGATTCATCCTGCTGCTGAGAATCTTCAGACATTATGCTAAAGCATACGTCGTCCATATATGTGCAGGAAGACGCGATCGCCGCTGCCACTGGGAACTTGTGCCCTTCATCAGCAATCAGCTGACGGACGACGCGAAGTGCGTGATAGGGACTTGATTTCATACCGAAACATACGCGATTAAATTCATATACCGCAATGGGGTCATTCGGGTTGAATCTATATAAGATTCGTTGAAATTGGCGGTCCTCTTCACGAACACCAATCTGTAAAAACATTTGACGGCAATCGGCCGAAAGCGCTATTTTAAATAAGCGAAAGTTTAGAAGGATCGAATACAAATCCCCCTGCAGATTGGGCCCTGAATGTAAGACATCGTTCAGCGAAACGCCTGTACTTGTCTTGCTACTGGAGTCCAGCACCATGCGCACTTTCGTCGTTGTCTTATCCTCCCGCACGACAGCGTGATGAGGGATAACGTACGCGACGGCAGTTGAGGTGCTTATGGAGGTCGTTATCTCCGATATATAACCCTTACTGACGTATTCACAAATTATATCGTCATAGGCGGCACGTAACGCACTCGATGCCTCTAGCTTTCTTTCTAGGCAAAGAAAGCGTCTTTTAGCAGCAGAATATGAATCTCCGAGTTTAAACACGTCATCTCGGAACGGCAACGCGACTGTATACCTACCACTAGCGTCTCGCGTAGTGGTGAAGCGGAAATAATCTTCGCACTCAAGGTCATCCTGACTATGAGCGGGTGGAGCGGAAACTTCCTCAAGTTCCCAGAACCTTTTGAGGAGATGGTCCAAGGAGTCTTGAACAGAAGTACAACATATCGACGCACTCGTATATTTGCTCGGCGCTTCTAAAGCAGGGACTGAACCCATTAAAATATACCCCAGTACCGTCGATATAGCTGGCGGTAAGTGGTCTACGTCGCTTTTAACGATATGCGGCAGTAGCAAATGTGGAAATATGACTGCACCTACCAGTACATCAATTGCGACGGGCGTATCCAACGTATCGTCAGCCATAGGAAGCCCACGAATATGCGTGAGGGCTGACATGTCCACAGGCACTGACGGTAAGTCATCGGTAATACGATCGACCACGAGACTCGAAACATCAAAGTAGACGTTCTTGTCAAATCGCGAATATACCCTAAATTCTGCGATACCTTTTATAATTTTCTTGGTTTTTCCAATGCCAAACACAACGCTTGGTCTTTTATTGTAAGTCCAACCTAAGCGCTTACAACAATCTTCAGTAATGAAGTTACTTTGCGACCCAGTGTCAAGTAAACATTTAACGCCCTGCGTTCCACCCAAATGATCGCGAAGATAAACCTTTGCGGTGGACAGCAATACCGTATCATGCGCCGCGCATGGAGCGCTGAGTTTTGAGAGGCGATGAGAGGCCGCGAGTGCTTGCGCCATAATAGAGGTGTTACAAGACGTGTTTTCCTGAGGCAAAGACGACTTAGATTCGGCACTGGTAGATGGATTTGACACATCTGACGTCACTCTTTTTTCGTCCTTATCTTTGTCAAAATGCAACAAAGTATGATGCTTTTGATGACACAGTCGACATTTCATCTCAGAATGACACTCGCGGGTTCGGTGTTTAATGCTAAGACAATTCACGCATGCCTTAAGCTCTTTGACACGTTTGAAGCGTTCTGAAGGCGATAAATTATGGAAAGGTGGACATTTAAATAAATGTTCGTGAACAATATTGTCACAGATACATTTTTCAGTGTTCGCGCTAGCAATATAACTTTGTAGCTTTGGTGCGACACTGCGCGGTTGAGACGACTTGGCGGGTTTTTCACGCGATGGATTAGAAGCGGTGGACGCGATACATGGTTGCACATTTTGATAGATCCTATACTGACTCTTCATGAAATCTGAAAGGTCTCGAAATGTCGGGATCTTCGTATTTCGATGCAACATTTCAAACGCTCGAACGGTTTCCTGGTCTAACTTCTTCAACGCCACATGCAGAAACATAAAATCGCTTAGATCATCGAGTTTGAGATATTTAAGTGCATTGGCGGCAGTAACAAACTTGTCAATGAATATCTGAAAGTTAGACGAGGAAGCCGGTCCATTTATTTTCAAATTGAGCATTTGATCCATGTATGTAGAAGCAAGAGTACGCTTGTCTTGAAATCTGTCAAGTAGACTATCGAGAATGAGCTGATAATTGTCAGCGGTCGGAGTAATACCCGCGAAGACAGCTTGGGCCTTTGGTGACAATTTTCCAATAAGATAGTGCCCATTAGTGGTAGTGTTAGTGGCCATTTGTGCCATTTGTATTGTGCAATAAAGTTTTAAATAAATAAATAAATAAATAGTACAGCCTCTCTTCGTCAGTAAGAGACAGATTGTCATGAACTCTCGACTTAAAACTGGCGTAGAAGAGCGGCCAGTTACGTACGTCTCCGTCGAAAGCGACCAGTTCCATCGTTGTCAAAGAAGGTCTGGCTCTCTCCACCGTGGAAAACGGCGTAGGGGCCGGCGGCGGAACGGCTGGCTGCAGCCGCTTAACTACCCTTCTGATGCGGCAGTACAAATCCTCGAAGGCTATAATCGCTTGATAATTAGGAACAGAGGACGGTTTAGCTCTTAACAACGTGCGATTGTAGTCATTTACAACCTCTTTGAACTCTGAGCGAAGCTCCTCTATAGTTTCAACTGCGTCAAGGAAATTCTCTCGATTTGTGTCATCTGTATCAACAACTAGAGACTTTTTATAAATACTCTGAACGACTTCAAAGAGGATGTTGCGTTTTGCCTCGAGCATCCGCAGCTCGTCGTCATAATGCTCGCTGTCTGTCGCCATCGCGCAGACAAAAGGTTAGTTAATTTAATTTTAAGATGTGCGGTAAAATAAGTATTATGCCTACGAATAGGTAACTCTTATAAATGTGTACCGAATTGCGGGGGCGGTTATATTATTATAATTCAGGTACACAAATATTTTATAAGGGCGAAGCGGAGTGAAAATATTATAAGAATACGCTTATAAATGTACACCTAAACTGCGGGAGCGGTTAAGAAGTATAATTTAGGTGAATAATTTACAAGGGCGGAGTCAAAATTCTCTTATAAATATATACCTAAATTGCGGGAGCGGTGAAATACTTATTAAAGTATAATTTAGGTACATAATTTATAAGGGCGGTGCGGTGCGGTGCGGGAAAAGTATGAGACGCAATGAATGTATGAATGTATGAAGAGAGAGAGAGGAAAATCCGGCTCGAAAGAGACCAGAAAATGGTGGTGAAGGACCAGCCGTAGCCCGAATAATCAAAAGGCAATGGCAAATGAATAAATAAATATTTGTAAAATAAAATATGGGGTTGATGGCGACCGGGCCCGCTTACCTTTTTATTTTGCTCTGGATCTGGAGCACTTGAATTGTGCGGCGGCCGCCGACTTATATGTAGGCTTGTGGTTCTGTTTGTAGGACTCCTCTCTTCACACAACACTTTTACGTTCACACTTTACGAAAGCTATGTAAAACTTTAAATTCCAAGCGAATAATTATATTTTTATTTTGACAGTCATGACATGATAGCACGATTCAGATTAATGTTCTATATTTAAAAATCTTCTTGACGGCATGCAGGCCGGCCAAAGAGGCGGGTGAGGTGACTTTAAAGATGAGGTCGGTTAAATAAATTTAGAAGCTGCGAGTGAGCGAGATGGATGATTGTGAATGATAATGAAAGATAAAGCGGCGCGAACACTGACTATATAGTTTTTTTCTGAGCATTTTTTTTTCTAACTGTGCAATTGCTTTTATTTAATAAACATTACACGATTGTAATCTATGTAGGTAATGTCTCAGGTTAACAACTCTTTATTGATATCTATATCCGATATCCCACGCGAGCTGTTAAAAATGTTATATAACATTACATCTCTTTCTCTAACATGATAATGTCACGTAACCCTATCCTTGTCACACTATGTTATATAATATATAACATATATAACAGCCAGTGTGGGAGCACCATAATATGTATAGACACTGTCATGGGTGTATTCAAACCTTAATCAGTTGGTATCTCATTGAAACATATAACTATTTTCATCATTGACCTTTGAAAAGAGTATAATATCATCGGAAAGTTTGAGATATTATTTTTAAAGACATTAAAAAAAACTCGATTTATCGATATATCGATAAACAATGGCGTTCTCTCCCTATGACTTTTCAAAAACCGCACGAAAAATTCCGGGCCATTATGGACTACATCTGTATGCAACTTTGCTTCCAGGTCAAATAACTCCGCTCATCCCCGAATCCCCAAGCTTCTGGTACAAGCTGCTGACGATCCCATACGCGGTGCTCCCACCGCACACGTTCACGGTGGGGCTGGTGCAAATATCCTCCACGGCGCAGAAAAATGCCTACTGCCACCTTAACAAGGAGCGGTGCCCTGCGTTGATGGGGCCGGGGGACTTTGAAGTGTCCAAGTGTTGTGGTAAATATGGCTTGGTTACAAAACAATAGTCTAAATAACTTGTCCCTGAATCTCCAAGCTTCTGGTACAAGCTGCTGACAATGCTAGCGCCAGACACGTTCACAAAACTGGTGCAGATCTCGTCCATCGCGCAGAGCACTGCCTACTGCTACTTTAATAGGGAGCGCTGCCCTGCGTTGATGGGGCCGGGGGACTGTGAAAGCGTCCAAGTGTTGTGGTAAATATGGCTCTTATCAATAAATGACAGTTGACATTTGACATACCTGTAACTGGCTTCGCTGATACTTATGTTACATCATCTGTCCTTGTTAATTTAAGCTGTTGGTTTTCCGAATAAAATAAAATAAAAATACCTATCTGCATTACTACCAACAATGGGGCTAACTGACCGTACCGTGGGGCGAACACGAAAAAACGCTACCCATCACCAAAGGGGTGTTGTTTAGCCATCAGTCAACAAGCCCGGTTCGCGACTGTACATTCGCGGACTTTAATTGTTAGGCGACGATGTCATGGTAAAGTAATGCCATGTCAACAATCAAATGTCAAAAATACTTTAAAGTCCGCGAGTATACCTGTGACCGTACTATCTGTAAATAATCGGGTAGCTCATAAACCCCAGAAACCATCTTTCACAGTAATCATAACCACATATTAATTGCCAGATTCTCTCGAGTCGGAGCCTTGGAACTATTTCGCGACGAAAGGCGGCGCCGGCTGGCCAATGCTCATCCTTGCCTGTCAAGCGGTTGTATATTTTGTAAGTATAACAACTTTTCGTCGCCCTAAATAATAATAAAATGGTTAATAATTCCAGGATAAAATGCCATACGACGGTAATGATGATCGTCGACCTAATAAGATTAAGATCGCATCTCATACAAAACCCTACACATAAAAACTAGAAGTATTTATAAAGTCTTTCATCTAATTCGTCGTAGAAAAGAATGTATTGTATCTGTGGGTGTTTAACAATTCATATTATAATAAGCTACGGGAAGCACTCATGTATCTTCAGTTACGCGCGGCATCTTTCGTGGCATCTTAGGATGCCATTATCGAGCGTGGTCAACTTCGAGTACCGCGCGCGACGACGCAGGTTGGCGTACTTAGTCGCGCCACGCCGCACGCAGCGCCCTCGATGACAAAATCGGTTGAGGATGATCCTATAATTATAATTAATTATGTTTAAATATGAGGATGATCCTGTCTTGGAATCCGGAGATCGGCGGCAGAACGGCGGCAAGCACACCGAACTCACTATGTCCACTTCACTGTCACTATCCGCACTGAACTTTCGCTGCTCAGGTTTCCACGCCGTAAAAAGTTCATAACTGTATGATACGATTGATAGTTAGGATGATTAAGTATATTTGGCTATAGATATTGACGCTCCTATCGGACAGCGGGTTCTTGGAGCGCGTGCACGCGCGTGTGCTGGCGCGGGGCGCGCGGCCGCCGCGCGGCGACGCCGACTCCATGGCGCGGGCTGAGACCGCCTACGTCGAGAAGGCTATTCAACTGCGTATGTATAACAAACAGAATCTATCGACAAGTCTAGCAAAACAGAGGCACGGCCATTGAGGCCAGTTTCATTACCTTCTGTAAAGCTGTTTAAAGGTAAAGCCCTGAATTTTCAGTGAAACTTGGCTATAATATAATATCTCGATGTATTGTGATTCACATTTAATTTAAACTTGTAGTTTAAGAACTATCGAACGTCAAAGTTCCGTAGTTTGGTCACTCACTCACTCACCGATCATCAATAATCTAAGGTACTTCTAGCAGTACCAGAAGCTCCAAATTTCTAACTTAAATATGTATAGCCTACCAAGTTATAGAAAAATCAAAATGTTTAGAAAACAAATCGAATCGTAGATTAAGGCAGAGCTCAAATAAAAATAGGCAAGTCGGTGGAAGTCGCGCTCTATGGACACTTCCCGTTACCGTCTAAAATAACCGACTTGTTTTAACATTACAAAACTTTTTTGCATCTTAAGAACTGCGAGGCGATACTTGTGTATTTTTACATGTAATGTTTTTGATGGGATCAAAATTTTTTTGCTCAATATTGTATGGATTTGTTTCATACATGGTGTCAAATTATTTGGTTTTACTACACCCATCATGGGACGATTGTTGTTGGAAAATGTATAAAGCTCAGATAGGAAATCAAAAAGCTGTCTATAGGAAAATGGACTATAAAAACTTTTTATTTGCTTACAGCCAAAAAACAAATAACAGACTCCATCCTGTGCCACGACGTGCAAAAGGTGTACCCGGGCTGCTGCAAAAAGAAACCTTTTTTTGCTGTCAAGGGCGTCAGCTTTTCCGTCAAGAAAGGTTAGTGCTAAATGTTAAAAGTCACTCACTATATAGCTGGTAGTCATAACTTTGTTGTCAAGGTGTTAATCACTATATAGCCGATAGTCATAACTTTGCTGTCACATTAAGGATCGTTGACAGGCGCAACAACAAAAAGTTATGTGCTCTGCTCGACCGGTTATAGTTTTTCTACATACTTTAAGCAACAAAAGAAGCATTACATAGCATTAAATAGGAAATAAGTCATCGTTGTTTATCTCGCGTAAATTTTTGATATGAAATATTTAGGAATATGTAAAAATGCATGTATTTTTATTTAACTACAGTATGTTTTCATACGCAGGTGAATGTTTCGGCCTGTTAGGAGTGAACGGCGCAGGCAAAACTACGACGTTCAAAATGCTGACGGGGCTGACCTGCCCCACTGGAGGTGACATATTCGCCAACGGGCACTATGCGGACGAACGGAACGCGGTAAGCACCAATACATTATTCCTATGGTAACAGGGTGTTGGCAAAACTACGGCATTCAAAATGCTGACAGGGTTAACCTTCCCCACGGGAGGAGAAATATTTGCCAACAGGCACTATTCAGATGAACGGGACGAGGTGAGTACCAATAGTGGTCAGCAAATGTCAAATGCATAGCAACACATTATTTCTATGGTAACAGAGTGTGACCAAAACTACGACATTCAAAATGCTGATAGAGCCAACGGGCACTATTCAGGTGAACGGATCGAGGTGAGTACCAATAGTGGTCAGCAAATGTCAAATGCATAGCAACACATTATTTCTATGGTAACGGTAATGTGGAGTGTGAAAAAACTACGACATTCAAAATGCTGACAGGGCTGACCTGCCCCACGGGAGGAGAAATATTTGCCAACGAACGGAACGCGGCAAGTTTACCAATATGTCAGCAAAGTGGCCAAATACTTAGCAACGAACACATCCTTATTGCTATGGTAACAAAGGTGTTTTGGTCCAAACTACAACGTTCAACATTTATACCTGATTGAGAGCTAAATACTGTTTATTAGTTTTACAAAGTTCGATTCTTCTAAATAATTCGATTTTACACTAATAAATCACACTAATTATAATCAACTACTAAAAAAAGGATAAAAGTATTACGACGCAGGAAGTAGTTAATTTATTTTCATATTATAAAACATCCTAACCTAAAAATGAAAATAAATCAACTACTTCCTGCGTCGTAATGCTCGACAGTTTACTCTTATCCTTTTTTAGTATTTTTAATCTCGTTTACGATTTTCAACCCTCTTCAAAATCAATTCCCGGAACTCCTGTATTTTAAGAAGTTGACAATAATATACTTTTTGCCACCAGTACATGCGCAAGTTCAGCTACTGTCCGCAATTCGCCGGCCTAGACGACTTCTTAACTGGTCGTCAGAACCTTTCACTGCTGCTGACGTTGCGTGGCCTGCAAGCCGAGGATGTCGCCAACGTCTCCAAGTCTTGGATCGAGGAAGTTGGTACGTACTTTGTCAACTGTAGATGTGATATTACTGACGGGTATCCAGTTCTTTTATCCTATATCTATGTCAGGAAGTTCTTTTTATACAAAACATTTATTGTTTGTTGTCATCAATGCAGAATTGTGTGAATTTGACGGCCTCCTAGCCTAGTTGGTAGTGACCCTGCCTTATAAGCAGGAGGTCCCGGGTTCGAATCTTGGTCAGGGCATTTATTTGTGTGTTTATCACAAATATTTGTCCCTGAGTTATGGATGTTTTATGCCCCTGAGTGTCCCTGAGTTATGGGTGTTCTAGTAAGTATTTATATGTATATGCCTATTATATATATCGTCGCCTAGTACCCACAACACAAGTCTTATTGAGCTTACCGTGGGACTAGGTCGATTTGTGTAAGATTGTCCCATATATAAGGTGCTAACAAATTAGTCACGGATATTTTAAGAGATAATACATTGTATTAAAACAATTAACTTTAAAGTATAATTAATGAAAAAAAAGGAACCCTTTTTTTAGGATTTTTTTTGTTTTCATTTACCGAAAAATAATAATAATTATAATTCCGTCTAAAAATAATCACCATGTGCAAATTTAACTGACAAGATGTTTAGCATGACGTTGACAATCGAGTATTTGATTTGACGTTAAGTGGTCAGTTAGGTGTTAGGTAAAAGAGGTACTAAAATATGTTCAATGAGTACTCATTTAATAATCACACACAGGGTGCTTTAACGTTGCAAATTTGTTTCCTAGTTTTCTCCAAAAAAAACATAACAAAACTTATGATGTTTCATACCGAGAACCGAGTATTATCAGCGGTAAAAATATCCGTGACTAAATTGTTAGCACCTTATATAAAAAAAAATGTTCACTGATGTCATTCGGACTTCGGTTTGAAAATAGAAGCACAGCTGTTGAAGTTGTTCGTGTCGTGATAGGACTGACGCCGCACGCGGACAAGCGGCTGTGGTCGTACAGCGGCGGCTGCGCGCGGCGGCTGGCGGCGGCGGGCGCGCTGTGCCAGGCGGCGCGCGCGGCGCTGCTGGACGAGCCCACGGCCGGCGTGGACCCGCTGGCGCGCCGCAGGATGCACCGGGCGCTGCTGCGCGCCAGGAAGCACCGCGAGCTCATCATTGCTTCTCACAGGTGCGGCTTTTCACCCTGATCTAGCCTCGTCCTGCCCGATGTGATTCCTAAAGGACATATTTAACTTATAGCAAGTTACGAATAAAAGGCCTATAGTATAGGTTGAGGCTGCCCAATGTGATTCCTAAAAGACATATTTAACTTTTAGCAAGTTACGAATAAAAGGCCTATAGTATAGGTTGAGGCTGCCCAATGTGATTCCTAAAAGACATATTTAACTTTTAGCAAGTTACAAATAAAAGGCCTGTATAGGTTGAGGTTACGTTAGATCTTCTGTCTTTCTTTAAAACGTGAAATAAGGGAAAATTAACTGTATTTCTTTGATAATTGGGTTTAAATTTCAATGGCTTTTTCTGAGTATGATGGGCAGGAGGACGCCAGGTGGCAATGTTTTTCAAAATCAGATAACTAGACTAATGTTTTATCTTAATAGATAAAAATTTACATTAAAAACATTATCCATCTTTATCCATTGGCCGGAGGAGCTAAATTATGAGTCCTTAATCCTTAAAAAACGCTCATGAATTTAGTACTTTTGCGGTGTGATTTAAATATTTTTCAAACGGGTAAGGACTCTTAAACAAAAATTGAGTTATAGATAACGGAATAGTCTGAATTCAAATGAATGCGGCTATGTATAATAGATTGTGAGTCATCATGTTTCTTTTGTTTACGATTTCCAATAATGTACGGTGTGTTCTGCAGCCTGGACGAGATGGAAGCGCTGTGCCAGCGCATCGCCATCATGGCGGGCGGCGGGCTGCGCGCGCTGGGGTCGGCGGCGGCGCTGAAGGCGGCGCACGCGCAGGGCTACTCCGTCGTCTTCAAGCTGAGCCACGCGCAGGACGGTGAGACGAGCGACGGTAATTTTTAATGCCAAAAATGTGTAAAACACGCCAACATTTATGCCATATGCCAAAAATTAGCTGAAAGCATGAAGCTCAAACGCTATAACGCTAATGGCGGCTATACACATTACGGTCTACCATTTAGTTTATGGAATCGCGGTGTACTGTGCGGTGACACAAATAATCTATTTTCCGGGCGCTTGCATAAGTAAAAAAAAACCTACATAAGTCCAATACACACTATCTAAGCTGTGATATGTTATGATTTATGATCATGACTAAAATGTATAATGAATCTTTGACGACACGTAAAAAAATGCCGTGGAAGCAATTACAGATAAAATTCGTAATAATTTCGAATCCTCTCGCCGTCAGCAGATTGCGGCGTCAGTGTGAAAACAGGATATAAATAAATTAAAAACTGTGTTGACGACTCGGCCTGTTACTTTTTTAGATTTTTTTACAAATCAAATGTTTCTTGACATTAAAAATAAGTCAGAAAAATAAATATAGGTACCTACGTTTTTTTAACAACGGACTTCAATAATAATTACTAGAAGGATTACCATGATACTTTGTGTAGATTATAATATGTTTAATTTTATTTAAGTCTTTCTAGTTAAGTTTAGTTTATTAAGTCTTTGTATGTACCTTATTAGTACCAAATAAATATTGATTATTTCTGCTTGAATAATGAAAGTGTATTAGGTGCATGTTTACAAAATATTAGGAGGCCCCTGTATAAGAACGGCACTCACACTCTCACTAACAGTGACAAGTGACATTACTTTCGGTCAATTCATTCATGCCAGCGCTCGTGAATCGACCTGTACAATAAATACGGTCACAATTTTAAAAAATCAAAAAAAATTTGCTCATAGTTGATGCTATTTAATACTATTAATGTACTTCCAGTGACGGACGGACCCTCCAAGCTGGACGAGTTTAAAGGAGAACTGAACACACGGTTCTCGTCATGCAAGCTGCAGGACCAGCATCAGGTAACCCCCATTTACTCATGGAACGCCACTGTGGCTCGTATCTCGCCTATTTGAAACTTGGCTTGCTACGTAATAAGCAGTGATCGGACAAAACTTCAGCAAAACTTTATAACAAAACTATAAAGCTAATACCGTCGTATTTATTTGATTTATTTATTTAAACTTTTCTTTACTTAAATTTAAAAAACTTTTATTTAAATTTATTTATTCATTTAAACTTTATTGCAGTATTGTTTAATGTACAAAAGGAGGACTTAATGCCAGAGAATGCCGCATTGTATCTGAAGAAGATTGTATTATGATAACTATTAACACAATAAATCAATAAATCTTCTTTATTTGTGTGTTTGTTACAGAGTCAAAAATCATCTACATACAATAGTCCCTCGTATTTTCTCGGAAACGCTCGTACCTATTTGCCATGCTACTTCAATCGATCTCGGTACTTTTAGTAATGACGCTGACTGAAACAGCATAACACATTCTGGCGTTTTCGTGAAACAGCATAACACATTCAGGCGTTTTCGTGGAAATACGAGGGCACAACATTATGTACTACATCTGTACAGTCAATTCATATAAATCGGAACGGCCAAAATGGTCACAAATATGTGAGCATGACCTCCTGAGGACTGAGGAATTTAAATTTAACTCTGTATAGGACACGGGAAGTCAGGAGGCTATTGTCAGGTGCTTATTAAAATACTTATATCGGGTTACTCACGTCAATAAAGTCGAAAATAGCTCGACATGTTTCGGAACAGTCCGTGTCCCTTATTCATGAGTCATGCGTCCGGCCGTGGCGGCTGCAATACGCACACAGCACACGAGAGGGTCACGGACTGTTCCGAAACATGTTGAGCTATCTTCGACTTTATTGACGTGAGTAACCCGATATAAGTATTTTAATATATGTCTGATACGGGAGTTTTCTATTTTAAATTGCGAATCTGTACGTTAAGGGGCTTGTTGAGATATTTTTGACCTCCTTGCCCGCTCGTATATAAACGCGCCTGTACAGGTCTGTTGTTTGTTGCAGAGCATGCTCAGCTACCACGTGAAAGACTCGCTCCGCTACAGCGAGCTCTTCTCCCAACTGGAGAACCTTCGAGAACAGTTCCCGGCCCTGGTGGAGGACTACACGGTGACGGAGACCACGCTCGAGGAGGTGTTCCTGGCGCTGGCTAAGGAGGCGCGCGAGGAAACCGTGTAAACGGGCCTTGTGATATAGCTACTTTGTTTAAGGTCAGATCCTCATAGTTCACTGTAAAGATTAGCCTTATTCATAAAAAGTTAACAGACCTTAGTCATAAATGTTTTGTCCCTTTTTAACAAACGCATATGTCAAACTGACAGATAAGGACAAACAATACATTAGTAACGGAGGTTTGATGAGCGTTTATGAATAACGGCATAAGCCTGCATAGCTTTGGTTCATTTATTCTCCTGCAGCCCACCATATAAACAAATTGTTATTTGAAATTGAAATCAATAGTGTAGAGAATAAGGTTGAGTTTCTATTGTTTTGAAATATATTAAACAAAAGAAATGCAACTATGTTCCAATTAAAAACAATTTAAATTTCACTGTATAGTCCTATGGGTAGGAATTAAGCCTTTCTAGCGTTGGTTCTTTTATGGATTAAAAAAGATTATCTAAGTGTAGTACAAACCGTTACATTTAAATGTGATTTACATTTCATAGAACTGAATTGGTACTATATATAAGACTTTGGGTCGAAAAGTTTTAAAACAGCTAAATACGCCTCCGGATGAGTGGATTGGTCGACCCCCGTGCCCCGTTTCGCGGGGTTCTATATTTGGCCGCTAATTTCTAGACATATGCAAAATATAGTCTGGCTAACGAAATTTCGCAGTAAATAAAAAATACAACCTTTTTTTAGTGGTAATACTAAGAAAAAGTCAGTTTTGATTATATCTTGCTTGTGTAAGAATGAGAATAGATCCTGACCAAGCTATAGTTTTAAGGCGGCTCTTACAAGCTGAGCTAACTATTTGGAGTTAGTGAAAGTCCTCTATATAATGATAGCGCTGGCGCGTTTATTATCTTACTAAACCTTTAGATGTTGGATATAGCAGTTATACTATTAGAGCTTGAGGCGGTCTTTACACCAGACGCGGTTTTCAAAGTGTGAGCATCGCTATATATCTCGCTCACACAGCAATTAAGGTTAACCTCTTGTCTGTGTATAATACGGATTCGTAGGTGGCAATTTAAAATGTATTGTTGTAAATATCAAGGTCATCAAGTTTGACAGGACACATATAATATTATGCATATGGGATTAATAACCGCTTAACCCAGTTACCGCATTCAAGTACACAAAACATGAATTTAAACACGAGCCTGTCGGTAATGCACTGCGGGCCTTAGACCATGTGATATTCTAATAATTAATCGTCACCATTCATCATTTACTGATGTGCAAATTGCGGAAACTTTCCAAACTGCTTAAAAAAGGTCTAGTGTTAACTTACATGCTTATAATAACTTTTTTAAGCATTTTTTACTTTATAAAAATATCTAAAGTCTATTATTAACTTACCTGATTAAGACCTTTCTTAAGCATTTTGGAAAGATTCCGCAATTTGCACATCTGTACTTCATTGGATCACCATTCATATTTAATATTATACGATACGTACATACTTGTAACCACGCGAATCTAAATGATTGCAACATAGAGACAAACCCTAATAATTTAAGTCGTACAATTAGTACTTGTGGTACTCCGTAGTGTACATGGCTGGATGTGTAAAATATACAAATACAAATATACTAAAGCCTGATGATTCTATGTAGAGTCTAGAATATTTAGCGATCTAGTAGATTCAAGAAAAGGTAGTTTTGTATTAAGCAAAGACGTATGTTAACGATACGATACGACTCCAATCCTTGCAGAAATACATGACAGTTTCCTTCCTCATATTAATAATAATAACAAATTTTACAATTGTTTTATTCTTGAAGTTCCCATTCTACTAGAAATTATTTCAAAAAATATATTTTAATGAAAACTACTTTAGTGTGTATTGCTTAATTAATATAATTACGCCTACAAAAGGCTTACATTGATAACATTGAGGAAGAAACAATTAAAACAGATGAAAAGAGTGACAGTGATAGTGACATTATTTATTTCTTTAAAAACCCCGAAAATTTCGGTAAAATAACAATTATCATGAAAAATCATTCGAATTTTTCCGGAATTTTCAAGGCTAGTATTGATGTTAGCTTGAAATATATCGATTTATATATATTGTAATCTGCTTGATAATATGTAGGAAGTGTAGAATGTTAAGGTTGTATAAAATTGAAGGTAGAATATTTAAAAAAACAGCATACATGCAAAGATTAACATAACAAACCACATTCGCGTTTCATAAAAGAATTATACTTGCAAAGAAAGTGTTATATTTTTGGTTAATGATATAATATAATAGCAATAACAGGTGCTTTCACTAATATTAAAGTCAAAAAGGTTGTCACACTAGTCTTAGCGAGTATCTTGTAAGAAGTAAATAACGAAAATGTGGCCTTGTTACTTCCGACCGACTTTTGGAATAGTTAGCATTTCTACAACTAGTATCCTGAGGTGACAGTGATAATATGGTCATTGATTTGGTAGCAAAGATGAAAGTAGTACGTGTTGATTTTATATGTTTACCAAACAGAAAAAAAATTGTTAACTTGTTAGCAATTTCAAATAGAATCTCAGAGGCCTTTATAAAAGGCAAAATAAAATAATTAATGTTTGAACTTTTACTTAACGGAAGAAGGAGATAAGATTGAGTAGCCCGGAGGTTAATATTACCAATGAATAACTACTATTTCAGAACGGGGTATTTACTATGTGTATTTGTTTTTATAAACTCTCGATATTAATAATATTATCAATGTTCTGAGCTAGTTTCGATCCCTCTACACTAAGCTGATTTTCGGGTTCGTAGCTGTAATTAACTCAATGGACCACTAAAGCACAACTCCGTATTATGAATTTCTGAATCGCTTGTCTGTTATTAAACGTTACTAATGGCTTAAGACGATATGTATCTTAAGGAGCTCGTAAATAAGAAAATGTATTACATAAGGTCATAAGAGTATAGTGACCAAGAAAATGCAATTTATTCCCATTTTATTTATTGCTCTGTTTTATTTAGCACCATGTAACCTTTATATTAAAGCACTTAGGTTAAGTAGGGACATTGTAAGGGCATGAAGCCAAGGAAAGTAGCTGTGTTTAAATATTTAAAGTATTATGAGATAATTTAAGGTGTAATTTATAATAGAGGCTTGCTAATGTTTGACTGTCGTACATTCCCGTATAAATATTTTTTGTAGTATTTTTGCAAGAGTGAAGAGGCGGGAGACTATTATAGCACTTAAACCCCGAGTTGAGCTATATTGTGAACCTAAAATAAGTACGTTAAAAAGAAACATAAATTATTGTACCTAAACCAAAGGCAAAAGACAGCGGTAAATACCTATGTACAAATAGTGTATTCCTGTATTTTAAACAATTGTATTCTGCACTACCGAACGTACTACACAAAGTACATAAGTGCAGTGCTTCAAATCGAAGCAGGTATTTTTCGTTTTTTTGTTGGGAATTGGGATTTGTTTAGGTTTTCGTTGATAAAAAATGGGACATTGTGTTTTAGTACTTCATATAGTACATTCGGTAGTAATAATTAAAAGTGTATTAGTATTATATTTATAAGCAAAAGTTAGGCATGCCTTAAGAAATGCTCAAGTTAGCTCTCTATGCAGCAGCTTCAAATAGTAAATAATATGAGAGACGTTTAACCAAAACTGCCGTATTCCTATTCATTAAGTACATATTTCCACGATCATAGACCTTATTAAATTGTTTATTTCAAAAAGGACATTATAACAATACATTAAGGTGTTAAATTGAATGATACCAATGTTTTAACCCTTAATTGGACAAGGGTGGCAGATATTTCAATTTATTAAAGTTATGTATTATACTGGGCAACTATAGGGTAAAAACATGATTCATATTGTGGCTTATTTCGTATATGTAATATATTTTTATTACTATATTTTGTCAAAGGAATAGACGCTTAAAATGTATAAGATAACAAAGTAAAGTCAGTGCTAAATGGTATATTATATAGATATAGATTGTTAGCTTATATTTCAGATATGTACCTAATTTAATTAAATCGCAGTATTCTTACGCGTGTATTCGTTATTTAAATACGGTATCTGTTAGGGTTAATTAAATCTCGTCTCGATTTCTCTTAAAAAAGGGCTCATTCCGTTTAAATTATAAATCTCTTTTATTTAAGCCGTATAAGAGCCCTTTTACATTATCCAATGGTAATGCCCAGGATTAGGAAGAGTTTCCATAAATCAGTTTAAAATTACCTTTTAATTTATTTACTTAGTAATATTTTGCGACAGAAACTTCTTTCGCAGTAGGACGGGTATTTTGGAGCTTTTGGATACATGTGAAAGGGCCCTTATAAGGTGCGTCCAAATCTGGCGGATGTTATGTGTGGTGGTAATAATTATGTGACGTGGCAAGCGCGTCACATATTACCTACACGCAATCTGGACGAACCTATAAGTACTTACGTTAGCACGATATTACAATATGTAAAAAGACTGCATGTATACATACTATTTTGATTTTTGAATAAACACCTATTGTTGTACTCTAATTGTGTTGTTCTTATTACATCTATTGGCTCTTATTGGTCGAGTTTGAATAACGAGAACTGGGCATTCCCGGTTCCAGTACTGTTTTTGTATAGATAACCATTAACCAGACCATACCCTAGTTCTAACTAAGAATCAAAATATGGCCACCTAAAATAGGTATTATTTAGTTAAGAACCAAATAATAATATTATTTTCCTCCATTCTCAAAGACAGTGAGTTATCAGAGGAGCTAAATACAATGTAAAAAAATATAGGTACCTACATAAACAAGCGATATACTAAGGTCCTACTGATAATTGATACCGGTTTATTCGTTTGCTCCAGCTATACTCATTTGGATGAAGTTAAGTAGATAACGAACGACCGTTCATTGTGTATTTATTGGCCCTAAAATAGCTATACGATCAGAAAATCGTTATTAGGCCCATAAACTAAACTACGTACTTTTGCATTTTTTTTGGGTTTTTCTTTATTTCCGGTAACCGTCTTAAATAATTTCAGAATAAGAATCTTGAGATGATGGAATTATATGGGTTTTGTTTCTGTAAATTATGAAATTACCCTACTTTCGAAAGTATTCCAATACTAGCTTTTGCACGCGGCTACGCTCGCGTTAGAAAGAGTCAAAACGTAGCCTATGTCACTCCCCATCCCTTCAACTATCTACACTTAAAAAAATCACGCCCCGTAACCCCGTTTTGCCGTGAAAGACGGACAAACAAACAGACACACGATTTTGATTGTCCGAGGCTGAAATGTGCCTTTTTCATCCGAGTTAAACACTGCTTTTCATATCGAATACGAGGAACGAAGAAATCAAGAGTATTTTATAAAACATAGCTTAACATAACCTTGCAGTATCAGAAGTTCTAAGAAGCTTTTATCTTAAAAATTTAATCGGTCGTTTCACGTTGTCATAACGTCACGGAAATATTTATCAAAATGGAAATCGTACAATTTCATCATTATAAAACCGATTTCAATTGTAATTAGTAAAACTTTTAAATAAATTGCATTTGGAAAGTAAAACTAGGGTTTAGATGCAGCATTTTCCACCCGCGTCATAGGTTAACAACGACCCACTTTCAGAGCATACTATATCATAATATTGTTTGATACCTTTCCACGTACTCGGTTACTATTGTAAAAACATCTAAAGATGCACCGACCTAGTTGTGAGGGGCTTGCTTTTTTCCCTCTACCTGTGTACAGGGAATTCTTACAAAGGGCAACGCATTTGAGTCCGCGGGTCCGCAGTCTAGCCTTACAAGCAAGTCGTAAGTTTTTTCACCATCGTAAATAACTATTGTGTAAAAGTATGATTCATGTTATTATTGTCAACGAAAGCTTGACCGTGCAAATGCCCCCCCTGACCTTAGGCAACCTGACAACGACAGCGATAAGGCAGGATAATGCCTACTGTGCAAGGGCCTCGTATCACTCTGACAGTTGCATTATTTCTCTGGAAGCCAACAGTCATTTGAGTATTTATATTTATTGATAAAGAGTTGTTATTTGTTGTTAATGTGGCAGTGAGTGATATATGAAGCGGCTAAAATGGGTGAGCTTATCAAGAATTTATACATATATTGCAAGATATATTTCATTATTGCTTCAGTAATATCAGTTTAAAAGTCTTAATTAAATATTTACTGTTTTGTAAGTAGGTACACAGTTATACTCTTTGAATAGTATTTCCCTTTTAAACTGAACCTCTACCAAATCGCATTTGTTTATTGTTAGTAAACCGCAAGTACTACTGCCTGCATAAAAAAGGTTCGGTCACGTTAAACGTTTTTAGAATTACGACTCTAGGATAATGGCAATAAGATTCAATATAAACTAATTGAGAAAACAACATATTTAGCACGGTAGTCCCTAGGATTTACCTGAGAGAAATATGGCACGGGCGTAAGAAAGTATTTTTAATCTTTTTTCTTAAGGAATAGAGTTGATAATGGCAAAACAGTTGATTAAGTGTAGTTCAATAATTTTTGCATATTCGGCGCCGGCGCCTCATAGACAAATAATGCCATTGTTGAATACCATTGCTTTGTTGTTCGCTAATCCGTAAGGGAACAGCTGACTTTAGAGACTAACTATAAATATAACAAAAATTGTGATGATCCGTGTACCGATTCCTACTTTTTCCTTCTCTGAACACGATACCGATTACACCCGTAAAAGGCTCATCGGTATTTTTGTTTCAGTCTGTATAGTTAATCACTCGTTTCTCTTGTAAAAGCGTTCATGGTTTCTTTAACGCGGAACTGCGGCTAGCATTATGGGCATTTTTGCATCGGCAATGGCAAATTATTATTTAAAGTACTTATGTATCTTAAAGTAGGTAATGTTTTATTTAAATATCTGTAGCTATTAGTCCATTGTATTGTGTAATAATTGATTATTTATTCGCGTCTTGAATATTAAGTAGGTATATCTTTTGCTGAGTTTCGGGCAAGGTTAATCTGCGAAACGGTAACAAATATACTTCTATTTAATTTACTTCAAAATATTCGATAATACATACTTACCTACCTAGCTTTGTTTATCTTAATATAAAGTGCGAGTGCGACACATTTTGTTAAACACTCCTTTAAATTTTCGTATTTAAGTTACAAACTTGCTCGTTAGCTATAGTGGTTTAGTGTAGCTATATGTTTTTATAAGTATGTAGGTACTTGTATTACGGGAATCCCCCTTTATTCGGTTAAGGGCAGATTGTTACGGCAGATTATATTTATGACAGATTCGTGCTAGAGCATAAATTGGGCAGTCGCGACCAAACACTATAAAAGTCGGTAAGACGGACAGCATTTGTACTGCAACATAACAGAAAACTTGCAGTTGCGTGTAGTTTAATAAACAGTACATTTAAAACATTATCAGAACAAATCACTCTACATAAAATGCATAATGCCTAGTTCACCAAGTTGTCTACGCATTTGAAAGACGCAAATTGCCCCAAGTATGCAAATACACACAAGCAATGTTAAAAAATACGCATAATAGCCAAACGCATAATTATTTCTCGTAAAAAAGGTAGGTTAGGTTCGTTAGGTATCTTTAGGTGCTTGAAGAGAAGGAGGGCAGAATTAGTAAAAAACGATTGATTCTATTGAAACTATTGATTGAAATTATTCTAGACACTTTTTTTATGATTATGTTTCTGCCCTAACACGAATCTGCCGTAACCAGAATCTGTCCTTAACCGAATAAGGGGAATACCCCACCTATACTCAAACGAAGTCTTTAGTCAAGTTTATCTCCGGGTTTTAGAAGCTTTTAGGATTGGTAATTGCTTAGGTTTGTTGGGGAATTCATTTCTGAACACGGATTAACTTTTCGCATCGGAGTCCCCGGGCTTTACCTACAGTAAAATAAGACAAATACATTTCAGACAACGCAGCAGAAGCATTCTTATTGCTGACGCTGTTAGTCGGCACTACTACGGTGAAAAGCGACTGCAACCTACATGAGATCGCCGACGGCAACCCGTGCGGCGGCCTGCTCGCCTGCGTGGCTGACTTCAGCGACGCCATCAGCGACATCGAACAGATGCCGTGCCTCTACCTGTACAACGACTACAGCGAAGAGCGCGTCCTACGCCAAAACTTCAGCCTCTCTATACAGGCCAATGACTTCAACTTCACCGCCAATGACTCGGCAGTCATACAAGAACTTAAAGACCACATCCACGCTATTTCTATCACTAATGGGAGAATCAAAAAATTCCCACAACCGATTTTAAATTTAGAACAAGCTACGTTAGTTGATCTGTCAGGCAACAATATTGACGCCCTAAATCTAGCAGCGTTTGCAAGACCGAGTATGATTAACTTGCTTAATATGTCTTATAATAATCTAGAATTGTTGGACGCTCAGATTGGTTGGCCTAGTACCTGGCAGCTACCAGTGAGCACGATCGATTTTAGCCATAATAATATACAAGGTGTGCTTCAAAACTACATCGCACCGTATGTAACGCTGGAACATTTGAATCTATCTTACAATTACATTGAATCATTTAGCAAAGACACGTTTGGTAACATGACAGGTCTGCGGACTTTAGACATTTCGAACAACAAAATTGTAAAGCTTGACTCTTCTTTAGCTGGTCTGCGAAGTTTGCAAGAATTGTTTTTGAACAACAACAATCTGAAATCTATAAATAAGGATAGTTTTCAAAGTTTATTCGCTTTACAATTTCTAAACATTAGTTCCAACAATTTGAAAAGTATTGAAAGTTTTTCTTTCAACAGTTTATGCTCTTTAAAACGGTTGGACTTAAGTCACAATGTCCTCAATGTCATCTTAAAATCAACTTTTCAGAATAACAGTCTGCTCTATTCACTCGACGTGTCATTTAATACAATTTCTAAAATAGAGTCGGGGGCGTTTGCTGGTGCCCATATCACAGATTTAAAACTTCATAACAATACTTTAGCAGGCTATCTAGACACTGACGCATTTAATGGTCTATACTTCGAAACGTTGGACCTTAGTGACGCAGACATAGGAGAGCTGGGCCCCGACCTTTTCGGACCTAATCCTTCTTTTAAGTCATTGAATTTCAGTAAAAACGTAATTACTAAAATAAGTAAGACAACATTCAAAAACCTCGACTATTTAGTCGATTTAGACCTCTCGTATAACAAACTACAAAACATAGATTTTGACACGACAGGTCTGAATAAATTGACTCACTTTTACATGAACAATAATCGCATAAAACAAATCCGAAGAGATGCGTTTGAACCCCTCACTGCGCTGCAAACCATTGATTTGTCTAATAACGCTATAGAAGATATACAAAGTCTATCCTTTAAAAACTTAAAGTCACTGCAAGTTTTAACTTTGAAAAATAATCCAATCAATCACATCCCACCGGAAACGTTTCATGGATTGAGTTCATGTTACAATTTAGACCTCTCGGGATCAAAAATCAAAACTCTTCAGAACAACTTGTTCAATGGAATGCCATGGTTTAATAAATTAAATTTATCTTCCAGTGACATACAATTGTTAGAATATAACGTTTTCAGTGGCGCCGGGCCAATTAGAATTTTAGATTTATCGTACAATCATATTCAAACTTTTTCGGTAAATAATACTAATTTAAATCTAGAAAGGGTAGAGCTAACTTCGAATGATATCACATCTATTACCCAAACGACCTTCCAAAAGCAGCGCAATGTTGCATTCATTAACATGAGTTATAACAAACTCTCATACATTCAACCCGGATCCTTTAAGGATTGTAATTCACTTTACACTTTAATTTTAAAAAACAATTATTTGTCATTTATCCAATTCGGTGTCTTCGAAGGTTTAGAGAACGTAAGAGTAATCGACTTATCCAATAACAAATTTCACAGATTTGATGGAAAACTTTTTTACGAACAACGAAATTTGCAGATTGTTTATCTTGACAACAATTTAATAGACAAAATTAATATCACTGATTTTTTTTCTGGGCCTGTTATGAGAACTTTGTCTATAGGAGGAAACCCATTAATATGTGAAGTGTTGACTAAATTTAAACAGGAGTCTATTCCTGGAACCGTGACAGCAAAATCCCCGAATTTTGTCAGTGAAAACGTTGACGGAATACCATGTAAAAGCGTAAGTGAGATCAATAACACAACTCAAGAACGAGACGTTGAAATGGTGCTTAAAGGGAATGATAATCTAGAAAATCTTATGAACGTCAATAACCGATATTTGGCGGCCAATTTCGGGGCACTTCTATGCGCCATGCTTATCGCATTGTGTATTGTTATTTATTTTAAATTTGGAAATAAGCTTTTACGCAGTCGCGTAGTATCATCTAGCAGAGAAGTTTTATCGAATGCCATGGAATTAGAGAGTAATTAATTAAAAAGAATTATTACTAGGTACGCGTGTTCACGAAAGCTAGCGCGGAATATGTATGATACTCTAATTAATTTCAGACATTCCACGCCAGCTTTCGTAAATCGATCTGTATGTACTACATTATATAGTATTGATATATAGTATCCAATGAAACCATAGGTACTTAATTATACCTAGGTAAATACTTATTGCCCGTTCCAAAAAGTCTGTAGGTATAATTAGGTAGTATGATCTATCTCTCAATAATTGGCAAAACAAAATGTGATTAATCAGTCATACATACGAATATGACCATAAATGTAAAATTATAGGTAGGTAACAGTCAACCAATTGGAGCCCCAGGCCACTCTAGAACCATGTCAAAATGACAAGCAGTAAGAGATTACTTACAATCTGTTTTATAGCGTCACTATCACATAGGCCTACAGGGTTCTAATTGGTTGACTGTACATAACGTTTCTTGTGAATTATGTTCAATTCAAACGTTATGATTATGAAGATGGTACATATTAAATAGAGATTTTAATACAAATTATTAAGTATTTTAATTGTTCCTGCGTGTACTTGGTATTACGTCTATGAGGTAAATAAATTCACAAAAAAACCAATAGTTTTATTTATTTTTCGCTAACTATAATAAGCGCCAACATTGGCTAACACTTTGGCCTACATGGGCTAATATCCAAAGGACGCATTTGTGTTTTAGAATGTGCAAGGGATAATGCTCGTTACGACGTATGGCACTTGTCCCACTCCCACCAGTAGCGATCGGCGATCAGCGAGAAGCAATTTTTCCTTTTTTTTTCATGAAAAATACTGGCTGTGTGAACAGTCAGCCATGAAATATAAATATAGTCTGACGAGCCAAGGATGCAGCAGATTTTTTTGTTTTAATTCATATGCCTCCCTATTTTTTTCATACCAAAAAAAAGGAACGCACATAATTAAAAAAACAAATCCGCTGCAGCCTTGGTTTGTCACACTAGATAGATATACCTCCCTATTGTATTACCTAGGAGCGATTATCTTTTGTTCGTTTTTTGGGCGAGAAAATCGCAGATAGCTCATCGCTTACTCGCGCTTCGTGGGACCAGCGCCTATATTGTACTATTATTTATTCTGTGCTATAGCTGCGTTCCAGAGGTTAGCTTCCCCTAACGTCATTATACCTATATATAGCACACTCAACAGCGATACATTTAGTACAGTTTTAGTAAACGGACTATCAACAGTATCAACCACAGAATTCACAGATAGTTTCAGTCTCGAAGTACATTGAATACATCTCAGTCTTCTTCCTCATCTTCGTCTTCGCCGCCTTCTTTCTTCTCGGCTTGTTCGTCCTGCCAATTATGAGTTCGATATAAAATTATCGTGTTTATATAAACACTTCACTGCTGAATTAAGGAATCCTCTCACTGTTGTAGGAGAACCTTTGGACTATAATTGGTTTTAAGTTTTAACGATATATTTTTTTTAATATAATAAAACAATATACGATTTTAAGCTAACATGGTTGGCATTATAACTACTTAATATTTAATAAAACGGGATAATTACCATTACCACGTATGTTTGTTTTATTGAGCACCCGATATTTCGACACTGTTACAAGCTACTGACAAAGAGACTGTTCCGGTAAGAAATGCACGGGTTGATACTACAAGTGTGGTGTGTCGTGAACGTGATCGAGTTTCAAGTGAGAAAGCGGACGGTAGTAGTGCCAGTGACAACACACAAAAAAAGCGAACCCGTAAGAGGGTAGATCGCTATGGCGTGTGGGTAGATCACAACTAAAAACTCGCAGCTCGTCAGTATACTCCTTGAACATGGCGCTTGCAACAGTGTCGAAACATATATGGTAATTATCACGTTTAAAATATTAGTTATAATTAAAAAGCAACTTCATAGTAAATACATTTCAAATTATGTAACTTCTACACTACTTACCTACTTCCAAAAAAGAAATTTTATTTTAAATTTTTAAATAATTTAAAGTACATAGGATTTACCTCAACAACTGGTTCCGGTTCTGGTGGCACTTCCTGTAATTAACAGAACAGCACAGTTAAACCAGTTTTGTTTCAGAATTGTCCAAATATGTCGTTGACCGTAGGTTCAAATAGGGCAAGGGACATGGAAATCCTTATCCGTTACCCTACTACCTACTACCTACTGTTGAAGATGTCTTATGCACTACGTACGGTCGGCTTCATAAATATATACATCTGTATTCAATTTTGACTCTTATTGCCCTGTAATAAGTTCCAACGTGTATATATTTATAGACGCGACTGTACAATCAATAAAGGTGGTACTTTGTTAAACATTTTGACAAGAGAAATTACTAATTAAAGTCCTTAGGTAGTCAACCAATTGGTACCCTAGGCCACTGTAGGACTATATCATAGTAACGCTATAAATAAGACTGTACGAGTAAGTAATCTCATACTGCTTGTCATTTTTATATGGTTCTAAAGTGGCCTAGGGTTCCAATTGGTCCCAGTTATTACTTACGCAATTATTGAGTAGTTTGTATAAGAGCTTCCCTACACATTTTTAAAATCTTGGAAGTCACAAATTGTCTGAAAGTGAAGACGACTACTGAACACCTGGTAACATAGTGATATGCTTCGTTGTATCATTCTTCGCTTCCAGCCGGAGACAAGTAACCAACCACAATCTCCTCCTACTCTTAGTCGCCTTTGTAGCTGAATGGGACGAGCGAGCGTGAGACAGGTCCTTCCTGCACAACGGAGCGGTTAGCTGGAGACAAGTAACCAACCACAATCTCCTCTTCCACTATGCTCTCCTCCTCCTCATAGTCGTCTCCGTAGCCGACTGGGAACAACATGCGATAGGTCCTGGCTGCAGAACGGAGCTATTAGCTGGAGACAAGTAACCAACCACAATCTCCTCTTCCACTGTGCTCTCCTACTCCTTATAGACGTCTCTGTAGCCGACAGGGACAACATGCGACAGGTCCTGGCTGCAGAAAGGAGCTGTTAGCTGGAGACAAGTAACCAACCACAATCTCCTCTTCCACTATGCTCTCCTCCTCCTTATAGATGTCTCCGTAGCCGACAGGGAACAACATGCTGGCCCTGGCTGCAGAACGGAGCTGTTAGCTGGAGACAAGTAACCAACCACAATCTCCTCTTCCACTATGCTCTCCTCCTCCTCCTAGTCGTCTCCGTAGCCGACTGGGAACAACATGCGATAGGTCCTGGCTGCACAACGGAGCTGTTAGCTGGAGACAAGTAACCAACCACAATCTCCTCTTCCACTATGCTCTCCTCCTCCTCATAGTCGTCTCCGTAGCCGACTGGGAACAACATGCGATAGGTCCTGGCTGCAGAACGGAGCTATTAGCTGGAGACAAGTAACCAACCACAATCTCCTCTTCCACTATGCTCTCCTCCTCCTCATACTCGTCTCCATAGCCGACGGGGAACAGCGTGAGGCAGTCCCGCACGGCGGTGGGCGGGTCGATGCTGATATACATCGGGTTGAGCCCAGCCAGCTGCAGCAGCGGCAGACTCCGCTTGCGGGACACCATTACCGCCACGCGGTCCTTGCTGCAAAACGGAAACCGACGCTAATCATTGATAAATAGACACACAAAGCAGTACAAAGACGTCAAAATATGTGGGTCAGAATACTATTAGGTCATTAGCGAACAATTGTGCATTGGCATTAAGTGCGCCTTTTATACATTATTTATGGTGCAATAAAGTTTTAACCGTGTTGGACGGTAGTTCTGTGAACTTCTGTGTATGAATTTGACACTTAAAGTTTAACATCAGTAAGCTCTTTTTTGATACAAACGATAAATGTTTCATACGAAAAAGAGCTTACTGATGTTAAACTTTAAGTTTCAAATTCATACACAGAACTACCGTCCAACACTGTTAAAACTTTATTGCACCATAAATAAATAAAAAATGTATAAAATGCACACTTAATGTCAAAGCAAAATTGTTCGCTAGTGTAATTCTGACCCATATTTTTTAAGATTTCGTCCTGCTTTGTGTCTATTTTTTTAAATAAATCAGTGTGCATAAGTTACCTATGGGTGACCTACTTACTTTTACTACTCCCCCATTTTTGGCCAGAATTTATGAAACAGCCAAATAATTTTTCGCGATGTCGGCATTGGCGTAATAAAAGTTATAGACAGGTACAAACTTAACATTCACTGTAGAGATTTAACGGTCCTTTTTATTTCACGCTGTATATTCTAACTCAGAATCAAGATAAACATGGTTTTAGTTTAGAATTTAGAATGTAATCCGAGCGTCTTTCTTTGAATCTTAACTTTGAATTGTAGGTGTGCACTTACGACTTTTGCGGGTAACCGCGCTCCATCTTATCGTACTGCTTGATGGAGTAGGCCACGTGCTCCATGTTGTGCAACTCTTCGCCGTGGAAGACCCCCAACTAAACGAACAACCTTATTTATTATTATATACTTTGCCCCTCCCTACTCCTCCCTCGACTCACTAGGTTCCCTTTCGTATATGGGTCGCCACAGACGAGGAAATAAATAAACTTACTACCTAGGCAGATAAATAAACAATAACTATTAGCGGTAGGTAGTGTAGTAGCACAGTCCACAGTACAATGATAACACCTAATATATATACAACAGTATAAACACAATAATATGTGTATTTTGCCTATCCCTACGTTGCACGGGAAGTCCCAGGAATGGCGGGAAGTCCCCGGCGCACAGCACATCCTACCACTTCGTGCGCGAAATAATCGTCGAATTATTTCAATTTAGACGCATTTTTTTTTAGTAAGCCTAAGTGAAATAGTACATTGTGTATTAAGGGCGGTAAATAAGAAATTACGAACGAATTTATCGAAACGAATGAATTTTAGCGCGAGTTCGTAACTCTTGTACCGCCCGTGATACATACAATGTTTTTCATCACATTTGCGAGGAAATAAATAAACTTTGTAGACAGATAAAGAAACAATAATTATTAGCGGTAGTGTAGTAGCACAGTCCACAGTACTCCGGAGTGAGCGGCGACTACGTGCGACAGGTCCTCCGGGAGCTCCGGAGTCCGGGCAGACGGTAAAGTAATATGAGAATCCTTTAAGACCATGGGCTTAATACAGCTCATTAAGTCTAAGTATGCTTGCTTATAATATCACCATTTACGAGCAGGTGTGATGAAACCATATTAATATTTATGTCACACTTTTTCAAAAGAAGATAGGGCAAACTACAGATTTCGGGTTTCCAGGATTTCCTGGAATTTCCTAGAAACTGCTTCGGAAACCTTACAGAGTCGATTAGGTTAGAAACAAGTGATTTGAACCTTGGACCGGTACTTATGACATATGTTAGGTACTGCCTACATGTAGTCATTTAGATAATGCAACTATGTAATCACTTCCAACTGTATCTGTCGGGTATGTAATGTGTATTAGAATGTCAATAACAGATAATACTTGCAACTGTGTTAAATAAGCAATATCCTACTGATAAACGCTTTCCTGAATCTTGTTTATCGATGTGGGTTGGTTGTTGAGGATCAAATGTCACATTACAACATGTCAGATAATGAGAACGGAATTTTGGAAATAGTATTCTTTGTTTCTTTTCGGCCTGATCTCCATTCAACAGCAAACTGGAAGATTTACCAAAACATTTTCAAAGTTTTTAGCTAACGGTCACATTCAACCAGTTCATTTACCTACTACCTTTTTTCTATATAATTTAAACTTTCGTGGGCATCACTGATACCCGAGCCGCGAAGGTGACAACTGACAACACCGCTGTGTCTGTCCGACGATGACTCCACGATGCAGTCGAAACATGTCACGCCAATTGTGATAAAAATACGTGAGTGTTAACCGTTGCAATTTAATACCTTTTTCCCAATGTAATTGGACAATCCGTCGTTAGTATGTATGTATGTTTGTTCGAATATAGCTCGAGTATCGTTGATCGGAACGTCGTGAAACCGACCAAATTAGAGCCTGCCTATGTATGTACTTATTTATACCTACTGAATCTATCCCCTCTTGTAACTAGCACGCGTGTGGGGTGCCTTGGGATACTCTGGAGCTGTACTTGCTTTGAGAGCAAAGACTGTAGGTAAGTAGTGAGTATAGTTACACTGAGTATCTCGTCGCGGTATTGGTCGACGACTTCCTTGACAGCCTCTCGCTTGTCCGCCGGGAACAACACCAGTGTGTGCGGCGGCAGGTGCTCCGTCTCTATCTTCGTCACAGCTTCGACGACCTGTCGAACCAAACGTCAAGTACTTCATTAAAATCTAGCAAAATCGGGACAATCTCGCAATCTCGATTGTCACGATTTTTGTCGCTTTTATACTTAAACGTTGACGGCACATTTTGACAATAAATGCAGTGATCTAAAGGTAGGTATGGTTTTTGCAGTTGCTATTAGTTTTCTGTCAACGGTATATCTAGGATGCATGGATTGTATGGGACGTCGTTGTCGTCATCTGTTCATACATTTGGGTAATTTGTGTAGTCGCAACGATTAATTTTTACGTTTGGCATATGAACACCAAAGGTGGTGGCTTCTTTAGCTTAGCAAGGAGATATGAGAGAGAAACGGTTAAGAACAGCTCTAACAAGTTAGCTGTGCTAGGTTGTAAGGCGATAAATAAAACCCTACCACAAATTAACCGTCTGAAGCTTCGCGTCTGTCCGTCTGAACCCGTGTGGGTTCCAACACGTTCCTTGCGTTGCTTGAATGTCTTCTTACTCTTCGCCTTTTACTTTTATTGCCGAGTGGAATTTCCAGTCTGGTTCGTCAGCAGGCGTATCTTTGGCTGTGATATGAGAGTCAAACAAACCTTTGGAAAGAACGACTTTAGCCCGTTGGCTTTATCAAGGTTGTTAGGCAGTGAGTAAAACCTAGGCGCGTAGAGCCCGCCCGAGGGGATGTACTCTTCGCCTTCGACTTCTATGTCTGATGGAACTCCTAGACTGGATCCTCAGCACGACTGCCTTTGGCTGTGATACGAGAGTCAAATAAACCTTTGGAAAGAACAACTTGAGCCCGTTGGCTTTAGCAAGGTTGTTAGGCGGTGAGTAAAACCCTGGCACGAAGAGCCCACCCGGGGGGATGTAGTCTTCGCCTTCGATTTCTATGTCCGAATGGAACTCCTCAATTGGCTCCTCAGCAGGAGCTTCTTCGACCTCAGCCGGCTGGGAAACATAGACGGAAGTTATTAATGTCTATGGGAAAGTAAGACAAAAGTTGTAGACCCATTGTTTATAATAAGTAATAAGTCAATGGGTATTGTCGACTGATACTGTGTAACGGGTCTCACAGGTGCCTCCGTGTCCTCCGTCTGCTCAGCCTTCTCTCCCTCGGGTAACTCCTCCCCTTCCGGCAGCTGTTCATCCTCAGTCGCCGGTTCTGGCTCAGGCGATGCTGGCAGCTGGAATGTAACAATAATATAGAATGGACGCGCAAATACAGAATAAGTACCTAAAGTTTTAACATTCATACCAAAGCTTTCCGTTATTACGAAATATTTCTGCACTTTATAATTCGTGTGACGTACCGCAACCTCGGCGGTCTTGCCGCTAAGACAGCCACTTGACCGACAGAAACACTTGGAAAAGCATACATCAAGCAGCAAATCTTTTGAGCAATATAGACACGACTTCAACATTAAAGATGCCAAATGAAAAGAGGTACCCCGGCCACGCTGCACGCCATTTCCTTCCCCTAGTGCTACTTCTAACGAAAGTGTTCCTCAGGCTCGCGAGCCTATCGAGCAAGTAATACCTAAAGTGATGTAGGTACCCCGTCCCCGTCTGTGTCTCCATTTCCGCCTCCTCCTGAACCCACTTCTCCTGCAACAAGCGCTACTCAACCTCCTTCGCTAACTCGATTGACATACCCCGGCCGCGATGCGCGCCATTTTCTCCTCCTCCTTACGCTGTTTCTCCTGCGCCAAGCGCTCCTCTTCAGCCTCGCGCACCAGCCGCGCCTGCTCCGCCTCTAGCCGCATCCGTTCCTCCTCTTCTTCTCTCTGTAATCAGATTTATAATGTTCCCAATAAAACCTCTTTTGACCCTTGATGAAAACAAGCTAAAAGAGTATTATGACGTTACACTGTTTAAAAATCTCAAGTCAAAAATCCCTGGGTCGAGTTTCATAAAGCTACAATTTTAGAAATTTGGTTACTTAGGAATTTTTACGTGACGTTATAAAATGCCCACATTTAGAGTTTTTTTTTGTGTGCAATCGGAATTTGTCATTTAATCTAACAAGTGGGATCAACAACCAACCTGTTTCTGCAGCATGACGTTGTAGCGATCGCGACGTACTTGGCGCGCAGTCTTGCTGATAGTGGCGTACCGCTCGTACGCAGGGATCGGTGGAATCTGCTTCTCTGGCGGCACGTCTTCCTTGGGCTCTGGGATCGTCTCGTACAGGAAGTGGCGGAGCAACTCTATAAGATCATTACTTTAAGTGTAGTGCGTGAGAAATTACTCGGACTCCCAGTTCCAGCCAAAAATCCAGGACGTTAAATCCGGGTACTCCCATAACTCATTAACAAAATGTAAATGACGAACACAAATAAAGGCTCAGGTTAGGTTACGGAAGGCGCCTTGATGTGTATGATCTAATTTCATGTTGCATCTCTTTCCCAGCCTGTTGATAGGAGCTTAAGTGTCATTGAACTGTCTATTCCCATCGGCTTGCCAAATTTTTGCCAGTAAGTTAGTTTTTATTAATATGGTTTACGGTGGGAAAAAAAGACCCGATTTCGCTATGAGTATTTTTACAACCTTTAAGAAAATAAGAGATGCAGTGCAGTTTAGAGAAAATGGTGAAATGAACGCAACAGTACTGACTCACGAAGTCCCTGTGGTCGGTGTCTAACATCTTGAAGAGCACGATGAGCGCGTGCCCGTTGCAGAGCGCGTGGATGCATGCCTCGTTGGGCTCGATGTCGCTCATATACAACGCCTCCTCTATTATGTCTTCCGTTACTTGGATCTCCTCCTTGGCAGCCACTTGTATGTCTACAAAATATAATAAAATAACTCTAAATAAAAAAATAAAAGCATGACTATTGGCCTTATCACACTTCTTAGAGGCCGTAGTAAGTTTTGTGGCTGTGCGGGAAGAACAGTATGAAGTTGAGGCGAGCCACGTGATGCGAAAGTCTCTCGGAGACCCGTTTTTTGCACACTGTTAGGGTAACGTACTTACTGAGTATGTCCCAGTTTTCGTAGAGACCGCAGTAAGCTTTGTGGTTGTGCGGGAAGAACAGTATGAAGTTGAGGCGGGACACATGGTGCGAAAGTCTCTCGGAGACCCGTTTCTTGCACACTGTTAGGGTAACGTACTTACTGAGTATGTCCCAGTTTTCGTAGAGATCGTAGTAAGCTTTGTGACTGTGCGGGAAGAACAGTATGAAGTTGAGGTGAGCCACGTGGTGCGAAAGTCTCTCGGAGACCCGTTTCTTGCACACTGTTAGGGTAACGTACTTACTGAGTATGTCCCAGTTTTCGTAGAGATCGTAGTAAGCTTTGTGACTGTGCGGGAAGAACAGTATGAAGTTGAGGTGAGCCACGTGGTGCGAAAGTCTCTCGGAGACCCGTTTCTTGCACACTGTTAGGGTAACGTACTTACTGAGTATGTCCCAGTTTTCGTAGAGATCGTAGTAAGCTTTGTGACTGTGCGGGAAGAACAGTATGAAGTTGAGGTGAGCCACGTGGTGCGAAAGTCTCTCGGAGACCCGTTTCTTGCGGGCCGCTAATGTGGCGATTCGAATGTGCTCTTCTTCCGCGTGCTTTATTTGTTCCAGCTTACGTTCTTCTTCTATCCGCGCCTGGGGAAAAATGTTTATTCAATGGCCTTCCTAAGCCTAGTTAGTAGTGACCTTGCCTACGAAGCTTGAGGTGCCGGGTTTAAATCCTAGTAAGGGCATTGCGTGTTTGTCACGAATATTTGTTCCTGAGTTATGGAAGTTTCCTATGTGGTTTTATATTTATTTACATAAGTAGAGTCAAACCACGTTATCTCTGCCAAGCAAATGAACTGTCCAACTTTAAAATGTTATTTTAATTGTCAATCTTCTAAAAAATTATGACTTAACACTTCCAGATTCTAGGCTATCAAAATCTAGGATACTTAGCATAGACGGACCCTATGTGCATCGTCACCTAGTACCTATAGTATAATGTTTGCTTAGTTTAGTTTGGGGGTAAGTAGGTTGTGATCTGTGTGAGATTATCTCAAAATATTTATTTTATTATGTGACGTATTTAAACAGTTATTGAGCCCAATTTACTGGTTCAATTTGCTGGAAGTTAATATTATATTACAGTCAGGAAACTAATGCACACTGCGAAAGCTCATCATAACTCGATCTGCAACTAAACTCGACACGGTTTCGGATACCGGTATTTTATCCTAATTGAAAAATAAATGTATTCTTTCGTTCTTTGGTTTATTAATTCATTGTTAATGGGTGATTCTAATAATACGATGTTGTTACCTAAATAGAGCCCTACATAAAGAGCATACACTACTCCGGCAGCTTCTCGGTGATCTCCTGCTTGTGGTGTGGAGGTCAACCTCCTTCTGCAGCGCCATCAGTTTCTCCTCATAATGACTCGATCCTTTATCAATAAAGTGCGCTTACGGTCTCCTCGGGCAGTTTCTCGGTGATCTCCTGCTTTTGGCGTACGACCCCAGGGTCAACCTCCTTCTGCCGCGCCAGTTCCTCCTCATAACTCATAATGACTCGTTCCTCTACCAATAAAGTGCGCTTACGGTCTCCTCAGGCAGTTTCTCGGTGATCTCCTGCTTTTGGCGTACGACCCCAGGGTCGACCTCCTTCTGCCGCGCCAGTTCCTCCTCATAACTCATAATGACTCGTTCCTGTACCAATAAAGTGCGCTTACGGTCTCCTCGGGCAGTTTTTCGGTGATCTCCTGCTTTTGGCGTACGACCCCAGGGTCGACCTCCTTCTGCCGCGCCAGTTCCTCCTCATAACTCATAATGACTCGTTCCTGTACCAATAAAGTGCGCTTACGGTCTCCTCGGGCAGTTTCTCGGTGATCTCCTGCTTTTCGCGTACGACCCCAGTGTCGACCTCCTTCTGCGTCAGCGCCAGTTCCTCCTCAATGATGCGACACAACTCGATCCCGTTCGCCCCGAACAGCGCGCGTGTTAGCTTGCCTTTCTAAAATAAAACTATCTTTCTAAAACTGGTGTTAGACCATACTTTTTATCGGGTACAATCTCTCGTGTATTGTGTCACTGACTCACTGTCACCCCACCTATCCCTAAGATTTTGTTTCTCATATTATTAAGCGGAAACGTCTGGGATCAATTCCAAATTTCTTAGAAAGAAAGGAAAAGTTCATGACCTCGGGCGGGACTCGAACCCGCAACTCTGGGATACACGCCCATCGCTCTGCTAACCGAGCTACCGAACCGTGGCCACACCTGTGGCCGCGAATTTCTTCTAAGTTCCCCCCTAAGGCGCATACGAAGGTTAAGGTGGAGAAATTCAGGGCCACGGGTGTGGCCTCGATAGCTCAGCTGGCACAGCGATTGGCCCAGAGTCGCAGGTTCGAGACCCACCCGAGGAATTGAAATTTTCCACTTTTCCTCTTTCAGAAAAAATCATTATGCCTCGTTCGCACGTTTTTCTCTATTAATTTACCATTAGAGTGCTACGCGCTACAGCGTGCTACGGCGTAGCAACAAGTGCTCGCGTCAATATGTGACATGCGAGACAAATTCCTGGATTCCTTCTGACTATTGTATACTTAATCATAATCAGAAAGATAGGCAAAGAATTACTCGAATATAATATACTTATGTACCTATACATTATAGTCTGACAAGCAAACGATCGCAGTAACAGTAAGAAAAAAAACTATATCCATCCCTTTTTTCGGGGTGGTAATACTAGCATAAGAAAAAGACAGTACGTATATGATGCTCTCTATCCTACTGTTACTGCGCTCACTGGCTTGTCAGACTATAATTACCCACCGATATGAAGAGAAATACCGGTTCGCTTTTGTTTTTGAATCGGGAAAGAGCGTCAATATGGTCCGACATAGCCTGAAAAGTGAAATTGAAACTAAATAAATAAATATTGTGGGACAATCTTACACAAATCGACCTAGTCCCACGGTAAGCTCAATAAGGCTTGTGGTGTGGGTACTAGACGACGATATATATAATATATAGATACATATAAATACTTAAATACATAGAAAACATCCATAACTCAGAAACAAATATTCGTGATAAACACACAAATAAATGCCCTGGCCAGGATTCGAACCCGGGACCTCCTGCTCCGTAGGCAGGGTCACTACCAACTAGGCTAGGAGGCCGTTGTTGTTTGTAAGTTCAGTTTTTTTTTAATAAAATGGCTCTGTCCAGTGGGACAGTTTTGCCAGGGTCAAGGTATATTGTCGCGTGGGCTACAATGTACGGTGAGTTAAAAAATTTGCTCTTAGAGCGAGGTTTTAGGGTGAAGGCCTTGGTAAGGATTATAGCTTATTTTCAAAGACACGACCTCGGAACTATCGGGTGATGACAAAACAATGATAGGACGCGTCTCAAGAGTAATTCTTCATTAGCTGCACACTTTTTTGCTAATTCAATAGTATACATTAAACAGCTAAAAAAACAAAAAACAAAAAAAACTATCCTGGAGACATCTTCGCCATCTTGAGTATGAACCGGAAGTCCACTTGTTTATAAAATCAATGCTAAAGCAAAACCAAATTGAGGGAGTGACAATGTCAATCTTCACAATCACAGACTACTTCTATTACGTGGCGGAATTTTAGATCTCCTCGAGTTATTTCCAAGAAATTCGTTAATATGTACCTTGACCATAGCGATAGAGTCTTGCCCTATCTCCATTTTGCCCTTACGCACGGCATTACCGGTAGCCAGACAGGGACCGCAGAAATCTGAGTACACTTCCATACCTGCAATACCATGTGGGGATGTCATTGTCCATTCGAGCAACACGGGATTGAAGCAATCATTCGTAACCCACGCCCGCGGATTACGGGGCTACCATGTACTTTGATCCCCAATAAGTACCTCCTTCCCAAACCCTCCCTACATTAGAGCTCGCGAATTACAGGGCATGGTATCGAAGTGTTTCAATTTTGCAACTGACGTGGAAGTAGCAAGAGTTAACCACCTTATGAGTTATGACCGCCACAACTACTTTAAGAGACACACCAAAGTATTATCGGAACGTATGATGTTTCATTTTAAACTGTAACCGTTCTCGGTTGTTACCGAATGTAGCGGTCAAAAGGTTAAAATGACAACACTGGTGAATAGCGGGGATTCGCTTTTCGGTTAATGAAAACATCGTGAGGCTACCGGGCTAATCCTAATAAGGCCTGGTTTACCCTCTGGGTTGGAACTTGGAAAGTGAGATGGTAGTCGCTTATGTAAAACTGGCGCCTACGCCAAATCTTGGATTAAGTTGAGCCGTGGCATAAGCCGAGAACACGCTGAAGATGAAGACTGGTAACTAGCGGCAAGACGTCCGACTATCAACCCGGAGATCACGAGTTCGAACTCAACACTTACTTACGGATGAGTTTTTCGGAATGAAATGTCACTTGATATTCGCTTTTCGGTGAAATAAAACAGATTGAGGTAAGGAATGCAATACCGGGACACCAGGATCCTGAATTACCGGGATTCCGCATACTATATGCGCTTGTAAAATTTGCGGGACTGAAAAGTGACGTAGTTATACGTGTTAGTAATTAAATAGGTAAAGAACTTTTCTTAATTTTCTTGAATTTTTTTACAAAGTCGTAATAAACATAACTAGGTATTTTGTAAAACCGCATACTAACTTGCGAGATCCTGCAAATACCGGGATCCAGCGGAACTGACAATGTAATGGCAATCCCGCAAAATACCGAGTTTTTTATGCGGTATTGCATTCCCTAGATTGAGGGAACCTGCATATTGCTCGAAGATAAATGAAAAAACAGTTAAATACTTTTACTCACAAATCAACTTATTGAAATTAGTGTTGATATAGTTCTCAAACTCTTCATCCGTTTCTACGGAGTCCTGTATCTGGACCTGTCCTTTGCGGGCCATGATTTATTTATCAGTTATCGACTTATTAATCCTACTTTTCGCATTACAAATACAATTTTTGACCTCCAATCAATTGGCAGTGTCAAATATTCATAGAGAATGTTTCAACGGAATATTTCTTTCGTTTTGGAGTCTGAATTTTAACCAAAGAAGAGTAAGTAAGCTTAATTATTGCTCTATGGTTACTGTTATAACATCTTTGTATCAAATTGTGTTATGTGCTTCGAGCAACACAGGCTTCCTTGCGTTGCTCGAAGGTTGTGTGAGTTGTGTCTGTGTGTGGCAGTGTAGCTTCTAAACCGATTTGAGTGCGGTTTTATATAAAGAGGTATTGTCTATCCAGATAGTTATTAGCTATGTTGGTGGAATAAACTGGGTTCTTGACTGACCCAGCGTCAACGAAGGTTTCCGTTCCAGCTTTAGCAAAAATACTTGCGTATGTCCGGCTGTTCTCCTCGACAGAGCCTATGCCACGAAAATCGAACGATTGCGGTTTGTATCTGGAGATACAAACCGCAATCGTTCGATTTTCGTGGCGAGATGGATCTCTGTCACACTTGCATATTGGAGTGATTCATGTGGCGTCTTTGCAAATTTGAATTTAAGAATACAGTCTTTAGAGCGCCTGATGAGAATAAATCAGCAATCATAATTTTTGCGTTCGGTAGGTACTTTAAGCTTCTCTTGTTGAACCCTCGTTTCCTATTCGGAATGGTGGAACAAATGGTATTTTGTTAATGGTGTTAAGCCACAAAACAGAGTCTCTCTGTTTTGTGTGTTAAGCTTTAAGAAAAAGTGCGTGCTCAGCTGAACTGTAGAGCCAATTTTATAGTTAACAGCTTGCGTACATGTATCTAGTATGTATATTATTAGTCCTATGTAGTCATAATTGTTATCATACAATTCAATAGAAAAGCTGTACCTACTTTTTAATGTGGATAAGGGTTCAATAAGAAAGTCAACCTTCATAGCCCTTAACTTTTGAAAAGTCCACCGGAAAGATTCCGAACATCGTTTTGTGTTTGACCCATTCGTGCCTAAAGCAGAATATTTATTTTTTTTCTTCATAGAAATTATACGATTGTGTTCAACAACAAATAAATAAACAGTAGTCATATTTAACATATGATATTTATTACTATTATAGTAATGAAATTTCACCAGTAGATAATAAATAATGCAGTTACAGTACATGTAAGGTGTACAGATTTCTGTGGAATACTGGCACCAGGAATGTCTGTATAGTCAGCAGAGATGTGACCATTATAATGGCATTACTGTACTGTCGCCACTAAATATATCGGAGGGGCCTTGTGCTCACAAATATCTGCACACGCCTCTATTGTCAAAGCGTCAGTGCTTGTTCAGATATTTATGGACACCTCGGATGCACCGATATATCTGATGGCGACTGTAACGAAGCTGTTCGAGGCTTAGTTTATTGAGGAATAGGCTAGACGACTGAAAAAATCTATTTAGTCCGTCTTTTAGATTATAAAAAAATATTGTACAAGTATTATTTCTTTTGTTCGTCAAATCAAAAATGACAAAAATACAGTGCGTTCAAGTTTCGCGTAATGTCACTCCTAGGTACAATTCTTACCTAGGCGTGACGTCACAAGCCCCCACCCCGGAACTTTGATGCTCTTTATCTTCGTCAATTTTAGTTAAATTGAAAAAGGAAAAAATACGTGTCGAATAATTTTAGATAATCTAACTGACGGACTAATTAGAATAATAGTTTTTCAACGTAGTCGTCATCCCTATTCTCGTAGAGCTAAGCCGTTGGCGAAAACATGAATATCCAGATATGTAGCAAAAATGCCTCGTAGAAGCATAACGACAATTTGTCGTGAAAGCGTGGCAATGCGCTTGGATGTTTCATCGCGGCAATCGATCAATTATTACTGTATTCATACAATCAAAGTGGCAACTCTAATTGTAAAATAAATATAAAATCGTGTGTTTGGGAGTGTACGCCACACTCTTGCTGACTACACTCAAGTTGGTACCTACTAATAAAACCAGACTAGCTAGACATTATACAACACAAAATGCACTATCACAATAGCTCTAAAGCCCTTATCTATTGTTTTCTAAGACTGTAGTTGTACTCAATATCTAATAATTGCTTATGTTAAAATGGGTCCAGATTAGGCATGGTGTACAATCACCATCAGCAAGTATGTACAATATCTCAACAAGCACTCTAATGCGGAATATAGGCGTGTTGAAATATTTGTGAGCATCGCTGCACCTATTTGTCTGATGGGGACTGTACATTCAAAGCAGTCTCATGCAAATTGTTAAAGTTTACGTCATGAGGCAGCTCGCACATCAGCGAGCATACCAAGTAAACTCCGGACCCAAGTTTGAGTGATCAATATATTTTCACCAATGGCAACTTTATGGCTAAATTTTTTATATTTATAATGTTCAAGTTGATTTTGGTAAGAAAACAAATGATTAGTGCTTGAAGATAAATTAGTCATATCTAGAATTACAGCCAATCGGAATCAGTTACAACTATGACTATGACTTTTGTAATCTTTTTAATCACATCGTAATAGCTCATAATCATAACAATGTTCACTAAAAAAACTGAGGTTACTTATAACTTATAAGTTACAACCTTGTTTAGAAGTCAAAGTACTTTTGCCAAAATAAATATAGGCCTCCGAAGGCTTTACAAAAATTATTAGAAACATTCACATCAATGTTTTTCTAGCTTACATAATGAAAAAAAATTGGATGTATGCATTATGTCAGATACACTGCTACCGATACATTACCCTAATATAATATACTGATATGGATGGCCAGTTAGACATTAGTATGTACACTATGCCACCCCTGGACTACAGTAATAGTAGGAACATGGTAATATAATTGAACATACAAAGTTCCATTCACAAATGGCCATAGATAATTACAGAATAATTACGATTCAGCCTGATTTATGGCTGAATCGTAATTATCTTGTCGCAGTAAGTAAAAACTAGACTGCATGAACTATGATGGATGTCCTATCCTCCTGCTGCCCACCATACAGTAAAACTTGCCTGTGAATTATAAACCTATTGCTGAGGATATATAAATCAATTTCAACTGTTTTAAAATCAATAGAAACTAAAGAAAGGCAATTCTACTCCAGTTGAACAGAATTCAAATTTCATTGACATGGAGGAATACCTTTTCTTAAGGCCTTTGGATGGCAGGAGGATATTATACTAAAGAAAAAGTAACCAAGTGCCCAGAACAGGAATTGAACCTGCATCTTTTACTACCAAAATAATAAATAATGATTTGATTTCTGGTTCCTTTTTGCCTTCTGATTACTTTTAGAAAAACTCATGTCTTCTAGCCACTTGTGTTGTCTCTTTCTTGCTTGAAGCAAATTGTATAGATAATTGGTAGTCATTAAAATCATTAAGCTCAAATGTCCTTGCAGAATTCTTATGTTAATTAATGCTATAGCAGAAAATTACTATTGCACAGATGGCAATGCTTTATGTCAAACATCATAACATCTAAGATTGACCTATTTATTCATACACATTAATTAAATTAGCTACTACTTTTCTCAACAATAGTGAACACATTTTTAACACTTTCGAACACTTCTGCAGGGCTAACTTCAGCATTGATTCGGCGCACGAGGCCCATACGGTCGTAGTGCTCTATGATAGGCATAGTATCGTTCAGGTATGTATTAAATCTCTTCTGCAAGCTCTCGAGGTTGTCGTCCGAACGGCCGCTGCCCGCCGCGCCGCGCCCAAGGCACCGCTCCGTGCACATATCCCGGCAACATTCGAAGAAAAGTATAAACTGAAGTCTAGTTTTGTCGGTCATCACGCGTTCCCAGCCTTCCAAGTTGTCCTTGTTGCGTGGGAAGCCGTCGATGAGGAAGCGCGTCTTGCCGGACTTCTGCATTGCCTTGTGTATGAGCGAGCAAGTAACCTCCACTGGCACAATTTCGCCATTTCGGATCTTTTCCTCGATCATTTCTCCGAACTCGGAGCCAGGCCGCTGCCGCTCCTCACGCAGCAGATCACCCGCCGACAGGTGCACGTAATCGTATTCTTTAGATATCAACGAGCACTGCGTCCCTTTGCCGGAGCCGGGCGCTCCCAACACAAATACCACGTCTGGCACCATCTTGTTGAATAAAACTGAAAAGCGGCGGAGCACGCGATCTAGCATCAAACGGAGAGTGACTAATTTACTTTGCTGGAATTAATTTATTTTATAAAACATGCGCAATGCTATAACCTTGGGTTAGACGTGATTGAAATGACGTTACAAACAGTGTTGCCGACAACGAAAACGAACAATCGATTTATTATTATTTCTTCCAATAAGCAATTGACCTTGCTTCAAATCGCGTGCGATTTGTTATATACATGGCGGCATTTATGCGATTGATTATGCGCTTTTTTGCGATGCAGCGAACTGCGGAACTACTGAGAGTTCTATGGGACAAAACAGAATATTGCAGCGGTTCCGCAGTTCGCTGTAACGGCGTTATATTCTGGTGCTTTTACATGCTCGGGCTCTCGGCCGAATGATTCGGCCCACCCTAGTACACGCTCATTCGAGACAGACTATATAGATAAAATTAATGCCAGACCATAGACAATTTAAGCTTTTTCAGGTAGTTTCGGTGAGTTAAACGGTGTTTTAAATAGCTTTGGTTATTGAAACTATTTAAATAGCTTTACCCGAAGTGAAATTATTTAAGACACCTTTTAACTCAACCAAACTACCTGAAAAAGTACTTAAATTGTCTCTGGTCTGGCTTAAGTTTTCTCTATATAGTCTGTCTCGAATCATCGTGTACTAACATGGCCGAAACATTCGGCCGAGAGCCCGAGCATGTAAACGCACGGTTCGATTGTGTCGTCAGTCATCCATCACGACATTGGGGAGAGAGAGCATGCATTTATGGAGTTGTATGCAGACGCATAAATTATCGTGTCGTGGAAATCCACGACAGAGTATTAAGTTAAGGGTCATTCAACACGGAGCTTTTTCAACGCGCGTTAAAAAAGCGTTCGAATCAAACAAACGCAACATGTTTAGGGCTAGAGGTACAGCCAGACCAACCGTAATATTGAATTTCGCGCCAAACCACACTGCGGGTATTTGCCCTCTCGCTGGCACTGTGCTTCGGTGCGAGCGAGGCAAAACGCAAACACCCGATGTGTGGTGTCGGCAGTATGAACACAAATATTTGGAGCGGCAAAAAAGCGTCCATGTCGGGTTTTAACGCGACGCTTTTGAAGCTCCCGTGCGAATGATCTCTTAGTAATAGGGTCCCGTTTTTACCCTTTGGGAACTGCATGCCTACCACGAATATCGAAAATTGGCATTGACGGGGACACCTCTTTGTCACTCCAATATGCAAGTGTGACAGGGATGGAGATACAAATCCGCAATCGTTCGATTTTCGTAGTATAGGCCCTGAAACCAATTTGTCCTATTACGGTAGACCCAGAAGGGTTATCATTTTACAGCACAGTGCACTCTTTGTATAAAAAAAACTCGAGGGTACGTTTGTCCAACAGTCCAGCTCAATTAATCGTGTAGGAGTCCTACAGTAGGACAGACTAACAATAAATTAAAAACAATGATTCCTTCAATTTATTTATTGAGCAAAAACATTACTTAAAAATTAAGATTTGTAGTCCGCACATCCGAAGTACCTGAAACAAACGAATAACACATTTTATTAAAGAGCCCCGTAACAGTAGCTTAGCATTTAAAATGAAGTAATAATCAGATTTAACTTAGTTTGACCTCAATATAATTCAGAACAGGTCTGTGAAGGATCATCACGTAATGATAATGTATCATAGATATATGATAAAAGATCTGAATACCCAATCAGCCGAAAAAAATGACGCCGTAAAAGTGCAGCATTTGCGGCTCTTATCCATAGTCCTGTTTAGAACGTGACGTTTCGTTAAGTACCAAACAGCATATAAATTACAATGTACAAATGTATTGACACTTAATGCTTACTTCAGTAAGCTTTTTTTCGTACGAAACATTTACCGTTTGTATCATTATCAATGCAAGTTCGCTTATGTCATTCTGACCCACATTTTTTGAAGTTTTTGTTCTGCTGTGTGTGTCTATTTCTTTTAATAATTGATACTTTTGATTAGGGCATAATGACCTTTTAATATTTAATCAAATTTAATATTTAATATATTTAAATAAATTATTGGTATTTAAATAGTACCAAGTTTTATTTACACGAAAAGTCTAATATGCTTACCTTAATGTTTCAAGACCAATCGATGAGATTAGAGTGTGTTGGCACCTGTAAACAACAACCAGAATTATTTCCTTGTAGCAAGTATATAGATTCTTAAATTTATTTTGAATCCTCAGTCCTGTTGAGCTTATAATGACCGTCACAGTGGCATCAGGGGAAGTTTTATCATCATAAAATTGTCATTTTCTGTTATAATAAGTTCTCAGTATTAATCTGTGAAGGATCATCATGTAATGATAATGTATTGAGATTTTTGTTTAGGGCCTAATATAGATAATATTTAATTTATCAAATCATTGGTGGTTAAATAGTGGCCAAGTTAGAATTACAATATTTATTTACACACAATAATGTCTAAAAATGCTTACCTTAATGTTAAAGGACCGCCCACTGACACGCGAGAGTGTCGAATGTGACGGCATCTATAAACAATAACTAGAATTATTTCCTTGCACCAAATATAGCCGATTCTTAGGCTCATTTTGAATCTTCAGTCCTGTTGAGCTTATAATGACCGTCATAGTGGCATCAGGGAAAGTTTTATCATCATAAATTTCTCATTATAACAAGATCTCAGTAAAAATCTCAAGACAGCGAATGGCTATCTCGCCCACAGATAAGTTTTCAATGTTTCTTTCCTTTCCTTCGTTATTTTATCCCAGAAATCAGAAAGCTGTAAGTTTAGTTTATAGGTAATAAACAACACACTTACATTATGTGTTGCGCGCACTTTATTCAGTCACTATGTTTAAATCTGAAAAGAAAGCAAAATAATATAAGTACTCGTGGAGAGCAAGTTTAATTAAAATAATAGAGATTTTAAATACATCAGTCCTGTTGAGCTTGTATAGACCGTCATGGTGACATCAGGGGAACTTTATCATCATATGAAATGAAATGAAATGAAAAACATTTATTTGTGACATCACAGGAAACAACATAAGAAACAAAAGAAAAGACAAACAAGGATTAGGATGTGTGTGCGTCACAAAATGGACCCAACTCAGCATATTGCCAGCCAATAAACCGGCGCTGGTCTTCATGATATTATCACACAAGTTGTACTAATTACAACCATTTCTGCAGTACGGTCGAAAGTATGGTACACGTAATGGGAGCTACCGTATTGTCGCTCACCAGGCGGCGCCACTCATGCGTGGGTCCTGTGTTAGTATGAGAGAACTGTCAAAGTGACGTTTGAAATGTTCCCGCAGGACCCACGTTCCACTAGCGCCCCTAGCGGAAAATCGACTCGCGGTAGTCCTCATTGGTACGACCATGAACCAAACCAGGTCATTGAAATTATTTCAATAAATATTAACAACTAAATAGTATGTCAGATTGACAAGGTTATTTACCTGATGTAGCTCAGCAGTATGGATTCAGTGCGAGAGGAAAGGAAACCTGTAAAAGACAAAAACATAATTAATACGCGTCCCAACAGAGTAAAAGAAATATAAATAATATTAATATTCATCAGAAATTAATTAAATTTTTCCTCAGAACTATTCAGAACAGGTCTGTGAAGGATCATCATTTCAAGTAAAGATTGGCGATGATTTAAATAATTTAAGTCAATGTGAGTCGGTTAACCTTTTGACCGCCACAGTCGGCTGTGGCCGACATCAAAAAGTTGTGCCGTGGACGCCACGACGGCTACAGCCGACAGATACTTTTGAATCGTTTTAAGGCTCAATAAAATCTGTAAAGTATTAAGGCGTTTGTTTTTCAATTACCCTTTACAGAACACGAAACACAACATTTCGATATTTATATAAGTATATACGGAATATCGAAAAAAGACATATAATTATTTGTTTGTAATTTGCGCTACACTCTACGCCTATGTCGCCCACAGCCGACACATAGGGAGGTGCCAACCAAACAATTAAAGTAACTGACGATATAAATATATTGTATAAAAAGTTAAAACCCGTGGTCTTAAGTCACCACGACTACTAAGATGTTTAACTACCACGTGCAAGAAGTACACATTTCACGAAGAAAAGGGCTAGCTATTGTTCATTATCTCCATTTGTAATAATAATCGACACATATTTCGCACTTCACTGACAAATGAGTGCTTATCAGTGTCCTGTCCGCCCTTGTCGGCCACGGACGCTAACCCTGTGACGTCAGGTACGGTGAGAGAATTTCATAGTGTTGCATAGTGTTATCGAGATGAGTACCGAGTCTATGAGTACGGAAGAGTTGTTACGAATTTTACAAGGTGTGGATGATGAAGATGAAATTCAAGATATTTTATTGGATCACCTTGACGAAGAAGATTTTGAGGTATGTTTATTATTATTACCATTGCTGATCGGAACTATAGGAGCTTAACTTTTCGAACTTCGAACAAAGAATGTAGGCTAGCGTTTAATTTAAGCCAAGAAAAATACGAATATTTTTCGAAAAGTAGACTATTTGAATGGAATACCGGAATTTATACTTCAAAACATGAGTTTGTTCATTGCCATATTTTCATTTGTTCCATTGACAAGTTTTACTCCCAGTAGTTCCGATCAGTAATTGTTACTCAGGCATATTTAACTTTACATTGTTATTTCATGTATTAATAATAGTTTTGCACCTATTTAAAAAACCGTTAACTTAAATCAGGGCTATATTAAACACAAACCGTGGGTACATAATGTATATAAAATCAACAGACCTGTTTGTAGTTAGTATAGTAGACCGAGTAAATACTCAGCATTCACTCAATTTACCCTTTTATACAATGTGTGATTATAGATTATTTTTATTTAGTTTGAATTCTATTTCGGGAAAGGGAAACGGCATCTTTGTTTAGCGAAAGGGGTAGAATGTTAACGTTCTTCACCAGAAGAGCTTGACAATATAATCTCGTGAAGCCGTTAATATAAATAAAATACTGTGTATTATTTTAAAAGTTCATTTATTATTTGTGGCGGGGCCGATAGAATCGCACTTTACAGTACATATCTACGACCCCGCCGCCGTTGAATCAATTTTCTCTCTGAAATGATATCTGACAACTCCATTCGCCGCCTTTCTCCATCTCTTTCGTTAGAGCCTGGTATTCTTATGCTCGCCGATGGTGTTTTCCGGTCACCGCAAACCGCCGGTTGGTTATAGATATGTATTGACGGTACCGGTTTTGCAGAAAATTCTTCCACTTGTGCCTTTCTGTAAATACAGAGAATCATCAATAGAATTCTGATAAACTGGCTAGAAACTAACATAGGTACCAAACCCACTTAAGTACTACACTAGTGAACGATTTGAGGCCACGCAGACACGTCAAGTAATGACAGTTGAAAATACTGAAAATAGTGTTACTTGTTCGTACCGATTGCAAGTTAACAGCAAACTGAATGTGACATACCTAATGGTTCTTTCAAGTATTTTGTTTGAATTTTGACATTTACTCATTCATTCGTTTTATTGCGATTAGTTAATGTAACTGTGTGTGTTAGAATTTTATCATCCACCTCAACTTTTGTGGAATTACCTATACCTTCGTATGACAGTAGTCCGAGCAAAAACACAATACATGTGCTCGGGGCCAAGGCTGACAAGGAAAACAAAAAAAAACACACAGCTGCAGTTCTTATCAGTTTCGGCACAACAAAGAGTAGGTACTTTTAGATAGTAAACATGACATATTTTGTTCAATTGCTGTATTGTTTGACTAACGAGCTAAGCCACCTACAATGGTATTTCAACTTATTGAAATCATTACCTTTTGCTTGTGAAGTTGAAAAAAGTGCCGCCGCCGACGATGACTTGTTATGATAAATACCTGGGATTTTAGGTAATTTATAGGTACTCAACGTCGCTGGCGGGCCGATCCGGCGTGTGTTAAGATACACGTAGTAATAATAGCTCAATGTATCGGAATATACCGGAAGATGTAAATAAATATTAGTACATTTATTCTAGTAAAAACCTTAAAGTTTACCTTTTCTTTTGATATCTTTCATTTAGCCGCAATCCCTCGTAAATAATATACATCACCGTAATACTGAAACAACAAATGATGATTTAACGTTATTAATTCGATCTAAAACTCGTTAGTAGTTTCCGAGTTTTAGCATCAGACTTACTTTGTTTACGAACATAATTAAATAGATACTACTTACAACATTTTGTTTATCAGCCGGTTGTTTACTAAACAGAACACATGTGATTTTGTTTTTGACAATTCATTTTTTTTTTTAATTTATTTCATGACCATGGATACAAGTCATTCGTCAGACAATTCATGAATGCTGCTAGTGTTACCATATGAAAAACCCAATACATACGTAGTAAAACACATTTTTTTTTTTTTTTTATTAAATCACTATTTTTTTGCAGCCGCCTAGCACCAGCGCCGGCGCACACACTGCAGACAACGTGACTGAAGTTGTCGCTGACACTTTGTCGCGACCTGCAGTGCCCCGAAGAAATCGACGTGTCGAGGATGTAGAAAGAGACTGGTCTTCCGACTCTTTTACGCCTACTGTAGATCCTTTTGACGATTTTTCATCGGGTTTGAATCCAAATGAACTGAGAGCGAATGATTCGGAATTAGATTATTTCCAGTATTTTCTGGATACAAATATTATGACGAAAATAATATTTCACATAAACCAATTCCACAACTTTTTTGTGCTGAACACGGATCTACGGACACATTCGAGACTGCAGAGATGGATTGATGTCACAGTACCTGAACTATATATATTTTTGGCAATTGTAATGCTAATGACAAGGAATCACCATTTGACCATAGAGGAACATTGGTCAACGGATGCATTGTTGTATGCACCAATCTTTGGCCACTTGATGACAAGGAACAGATTCTGTACCATTCTCGGAATGCTACATTTCTGTTCACCAACCAGAAGAAGCCAATCACCCCTGGACAAAATTTCATTAGTGATTGATCATGCACGCAACAAATACAAGAACGCAATAACACCTTTTAAAGCAATTTGTATCGATGAAAGCATTGTCCCATTTAAGGGTAGGTTAAGTATTAAACAATACCTACCTAACAAACGTAACAGATTCGGAATTAAATTGTTTGTATTATGCGATGTAAAAACTGGCATGATAGTTGATTTTATTGTGTACTGTGGGGCTAATACCGAGGTCTTCGATCCAGCAAATTTAGGTGTCGGCGGTGCTGTTGTCTCCACTTTGTTAAGGGGTTTTTTAGGATCACATCGCCATTTGTATGTAGATAATTGGTATAGTAGTCCAAAACTGTTCCAGTATTTACATACTCACAAAATTTACGCCTGTGGAACAGTAAAACCGAACAGAAAAGGAATGCCAAGACTGACACAAAAATTAAAACAAGGCGATGTAGTGCATCGTAGCTCTTCGCCGTTGAATGTTATTAAATGGCACGACAAAAAGGACATTCACATTTTAACTACCATTCATGATAATACGTTAGTACCATCTTTAAAGGAAGATAGATCTACGGGACTACCTGTGATGAAACCTTTGTGTGTTTTAGATTATTCCAAAAATATGGGTAGCGTCGACACATGTGATATGATGCTAAGCTCACTCCAATGTATCCGGAAATCAATAAAGTGGTACAAGAAACTCTTTTTCCATGTAATTGACATGCATTTACTAAACGCGTTTTATGCTTTTAAATTAGCGAAGGAAAAACCAAATGCTAGGTTTGCTGAATTTCAATTAGAAGTTATTAGGCAGATAACTTTAAAGTATAATGCTGCTCAGCACATGCTGATTCAAATGCCGCCCCGTGTTTCAACAGCCAATAATCCACTTAGGATTTTACCGGGGGACGCATTTAAACATATGCCTTTTATGGGGGCAAAACACCAAAGGTGTACAAATTGTGCCAAAAATAAAATTAGGCGAGAAACTCGCTACATGTGTCAGGTCTGCAAGGTTTATTTATGTGCTGCGCCGTGTTTTTATAATTATCACCAGTAGGAAAAATGTAGTAAGCGATTTTGTTCCCTGGCCAAGCTACTCGTATAACCCACCTCCTTACACTCCTGCGTCTTCAAATGTCAGGCACTTTTGATAATAGACAATATGTCAAAATTATGTTTGTCATAACTTCCGTTAAAAAAGTCAACCTTAGCGATCATTAGATTTCACAGAAACTTTTGTCGAAACTGGTAGACCACTTTCTTGGCCCACTGTACATTATGTATTATGTAATCTATCTGTGATTAATAATTTTAATGCATGTTTTTTTAAGTGAATGATTTCGATTTATAGGATTTTTAATGGTTACTCTGTGTGTAATATTATATAGCTTGTTGATTTTGATATACTTATCTAATCCTTTTTAAGTGTTACCATATATTGTATGTACTTAGGTAAGATTATTATATACGAAAGGCTAATTATTCTCATTGTCGTATAGGTGAAAAACTTAAGAGAAGGACCTATTGTATGTGTATGTACAAGGAATTTACATGGAGCTTATGCCATTTCTCAAATTACGAACGTCATTTTGAGTATTACATACATGGTACTACTACATTCACCGTCCTTCTCTTAAGTTTTTTACCTATAACCTTTTATATACCTGTAATCAATCTGTGATACTTAATTTTTTATAAATTAAAATTGTGAACTGATTTTATCTGTGATGACGCATGTACCTTTTTTAAGTTAATTGTAAGTTTGAAATGTTTTCGTTTTTGCAAATTGTTGATTTTGAATGCTAGGCTAGTTTTACATTAAATATACAATTTTATGAAATTTAACTGTTTTTCAATTACCTATGAGCTTCAAAACAAGTTCGTATTAAAAAATGCCGATATCAAAATTATACGCCGAGTGAAGGTTCCCAACCCTAGAATAACAATAATTTTAACAGTTCTCGGCGCCCATGTCGGCTGGGGCCGTCCATGCGTGACGTCATTATTTGTCTTAAAAATAAGTAGTGTTGTGAGGCAGTTGCCTGACGGTTACTGTTGAATGAGAAACTATTGATGTTTTCATACATTGTATGTGTACTAAAATATTATGTAAAGCATTATAAAGATACCTAATATATATTTGCCGAAGCCAGTAACCTTTTAGTGGCATCTAGGTACCCTTTACAAGGGGTTATAGCCATTATCGATATCGTACTTTGCAATCACTATCTTTTTAGAGGTCGTAACCTTGAATGTATCTCTGGCGTCAGGGAGACCGCATTTTGCAATGCGGGCGTGGCGGCCAAAAGGTTAAATACTTATCAGCTAGTTTTACTCATAATAGGTACATTATTATTGTTCAAATTATTTACATGAAACATACAAAATTCATTAACATTGCAAACGAAATCTTACCTAATATTTAGCACATCTAGCGATGACCGCCACAAATGAGAGGATACCTGTAAATAAACAAAATTTTATTACAACGTGTTCAAGTCAGTTACAGCATATAAACATTAATTTATTCGATCAGAATTAATTAAAATTTTCCTCAAAAATATTCAGAACAGGTCTGTGAAGGTTCATCATACAATGGATATTATTCGAACAATAAAATTATTATCAAATACTAACCTCAAGCATATGCAGCCAAACCAAATGATCTGAAAAACAAATGATTCAGTTAAAGTACATGTAAAGAACATAAAATTATAAACAAAAGTAGCAAAAAACAATTTAACTCACCATTTCCATATTTCACCCTAATCCGTTTCTAATGAAACTGCCATTACAATAGAAAAATTATAATTTAAAAATTAATTACATTACAGTATAATAAAGAAAAATTCAGGTGCCCATCTATCACGTGATACTACAACATTAATCTAGTATCACTCTCCATATTGGTATATTAACAATGCATATATTGACCAGCAATCTTTTATTGAACGTACTTGACACTTACAAACTTAATCAGGCGCAAACAAGTAAGAACTGGGGTGAATAAAAATTGTAAACGTAATAAACAGTATTGTATAATGTGGTGTATGTACGTGCGCTGGTTTCGTTACATATATTACAGTACAGATTGTATTTAGCTACGTTTACAGTTTGTCCAAGTATTGATTTACGTCTGGGAGACCTTCCTTCAGCCCCTTTCGTTTCCTCGTTTCCTGTGGAACAAATAATAACAAATAAAATACGAAACTTACAACAAAGTACCTGTTACACATTAACAAATAATTAAAATAATAACTGTATCGCCCGCCCGGAAACTAGCAGTCCTAGGACATAAGGATAGAGGTCCGTATGCAGCGTGGCGGGCGGGCGAGGCTCCGCTCTGCGCCGGGCCGGGCCGCGCCGTCACGGCGCGCCGCCGCCGGAGCGGATAGCGCGCTACAGCGCGGCACTGTTGCCGGGCATATATATGGCTACAGGGGTCTCCCAATGCCCTAAGAGCTTATCAACAGCAAATAGGGAGTGGAAGGCAACGCCCACAATAAAAATGCACTGTGAATACTGTGATCCTAGGTGATTAACTACTTATTAGCGATGAAAATTACATGAAAGATACATGTATCTTACAAAGGCCCCTGTATTTTTCAATAAAATACAATATCTTTCGTTGCGGATCTTCGATTGAATCTTTCGTAAGTTTCAGTTTTTTACGTGTAAAATACATTGTATTTTTCGCATTATTATATTATATTATGAATATGACTCGGAATGTATCGGCTCTCATACAAACAGGTGACTTTTCATTTCGCTCAAACTACCTATATCTCGATATCGGTTAGCTAAAGAGGTTGAAATTATCAATTATGACGAAATACTTACAAATCAGAATCGTTAATCTATGCTCTATGTGACGTCACCTAGCGAGTCTCTTAATAATATTATTATTTGTATGTTTTACCTTTTCACGGGACCACGGGCTTATTTTATTATTAAGTCAAAAGTTACATGTAATTTATAGGAAAGATACAAAGATTCGAAAGAAACAACATGAATCTTTCGCCATTTTCATCGCTACTACTTATGCACAGTAAAATGTACTTCAAGTCTCACCTGGACAACGGCGTAGGGCTTGCTGCCCGCCTCGCACGGGTCGCCCGGCAGCACCTGCCAGTGGTCGAACACGCACTGCGGGAAGGCCTGGCCGCCGGTGTTGGAGCGCAGGTCGGCGGTGAAGCCGAAGGACTCGTTGACGGGCAGGTAGGCCTTCACCACGAACATGGGCGTGCCGGCCACCTGCGACTCCTCGAACACGTGCCCGCGGCGGCGGTTGAGCACGCCGTAGATACCGCCCACGGCGACTTCAGGGCACTGCAAATCGTAACTACCGTTTGTAGTATTTTCAAAATAGAATAGAATACTTTTTATTGCACACCTCAGTACATGAGAAAGAAAAAAACATTTACAAGGTACACACATTTGATTAACACAGAGGCAAACAACAGGCGGTCTTATCGCTAAAAAGCGATTTCTTCCAGACAACCTAACAAAACAACCTACCAAAACCTAACCTAACAAAATAAAACAATTTCTGGTATTCTTTTTATTCATCAATAATCAATATATAAACTGAATTGCATACACATTTTTGGGCTAAATGTACCCTTTTTGTTGCTAGTGGATTAGGCCCTAATGCACTAAAAGATTCTTTTGGAAATGAAGTTTATCAGACAAGTGGTACCTTACTAAACTCAAGCATAATGTGGTTAAAGACTAAATCTAACAATGCTATAAAACATTTAAGATATAAGCGGTCGCACAAAAATACGAAGATTCTCGAACTAGGGTCACACCATGCAAGATTTACTCAGTTGAATCAGTTCAAAATTCATTTGCGCCTGCCCCTTTATTTGCCTTAGTGCCAAATTGTTTGTGTTAAAAAAATTAAAAATTGTAAGTCCTCCTATTCAGGCATTGTTATGTGGGATGACAATGCCTAAACAAGGAACTGTTGCTCTGCCACGTTTCGGAAAGGCGGTGCTATCAGACATGCTAGCCCCCACTCAGGATAAACGTGGATATGGGTAAGCGTGCAGGAATGGTCTGCGAGCCACAAAGATATGAAAGGGAAAAAAATGCTACACATACAAACAACTGATGAAACTATTCACAATAATTGAATAACCTTTTTCCTATTCATTCTTTTATTGGGTAACCAATTTAAACTACATGCCAGTTTGAGGGTAGAGATTGAAATTGATTGTATTAATGGTTACACAGAAGGTAAGTTACCTGAATCTCGCACAGGTAGACGGGCTCCATGAGACGCGGCTGCGCGGTGAGCAAGCACGCGTACAGGCATCTTCTCGTGGTTGGAATGATCTGACCGCCACCTCTGCAATATATAAAACGATAAGTATTTGAAATGAGGTTTCTCGTTAAACGTGTACAAACAAACTTGCTCTCTTTTTTATTTCTTACAAATTTCTTCTAAAAATGCTAACGCCACACATTATTTTTGTATCAACAAATAAAGGTCGGTCACTTAAGGTCTGTTGCTACTTGATAACTGGCGTCATTCATCGTTTATGAATATATACCTAAACCTTAGTTATTACGCAATTCTGTTGTAAGACTCAATAATTAAACTATAAGTTCTATGATTAAGGCTGGATTTGACCAAACTTTTTAACTAAGAGTAACGCTTACTCTTGGACACTAATGTCAAAATCCTATAGTAATTTGACGTTACTATCTGAGAGTAAGCGTTATTCTCGGAATAAAAATTTGGGAAAACGCAGCCTAAGAAATTTGGCAGTTACTTGGCTCTCCCAAGCTAACTCCTCCTGGAATTGTGACAACTCGGTTGATACATCTTTAGGATTTAGGACCTGATGAAGGTATTAAAACGATATCCAGCTTGCTGCGAATTAATTGCTGAAAATGATTATTTATCTAATTTTCTTGGCCTATTTAAGATTAAAATATGTAACTAACAAATTGATCCTAATTGGTCGTAAAAAAATGTAATTGAAAGTAGGGAGGTGATGAACGCACCTGTGGATAGCGTCCGTGTGTAGCGTGACGTCGTAGATGTTGAAGCGCACGCCGCGCAAGTTCTCCTCGGCCATGACTCCCTCCTTGGCCGCCCACTGGAAGCCGGCGACCACGGAGTCCTTGATCTCGTTGAGGTACTGCACTCCCTTGGAGCAGTCCACCATCAGGTTGGGGCCGGTGCCCTCGGGGCCGAAGCACCAGATCTTACGGGCCTCCGTCACGTCGTACTCGTACTTGTCGGACAGGTAGCGGGCGCGGGTCTTGAAGTCGTCACGGGGGTTCACTTTGCCCTGGAGAAAAGGTTAATTTAGTGGTGTTTGACAATTAACACTTTCGACACCGCGTACCCGCCACGCGGGCACTCGTAAACTTTACTCAGATGCCGCTAGGCGGGCAAGCATTGCATCTTCGCTACGTCCGCCGCTTGCCCGCCTAGCGGGTTCGCGGCGTGCGGCATTGAGTTGCACGTCGTTGCCCGCCTAGCGAGTACTGTCGGTTTCTGGGGTACTGTTCGAAATTTTGCCTAGTTGCGAAAGTGTTAAGTCGTCGGTTTCGGCTGATGATTGCGTTCTAAACCATAGGCGTCCTCTAGGAACCAATTGGAAAACATTACAATAAAGTAGAGTTTGAGCAAGCGGCACAACTCACAGACGAAGTCACGAGGTGTAGGAAAGTAAACAAATATTTACATCATCAATATCCTCGGCCAGACCGTCGGGCATGGGCTGGGCCTTCATGAAGAGACGGTTGTGCTTGTTGGGCGACTTGGAGAGGCACATCTGGTCGGACTCCTCGGCCACGGTCTCGCGGTACGACACCACGGGGTCGGACTTCTTGATGGGAATGCAGGCGTGGTCCTCTTCAAGATCCTACACAAAAGGGAAAGTATTAATAGCGCGTAATAAAAAATCTTCGCTAATTTTATTGGTTCTCGGTTTCATACATTGAAGGTAGCTTTGGGTAGTTAACATATAAAGTACGCACAGTAAGCACAACATCTGTGTGCGCCAATATTTAATTAATTATTTTATAATCAAATAAAACAGAGCAATTAGAAACCTCATTTCAATAGGCTTTACAGTAGAGTGCAAGTTTAACTCGGCCATGGTTTAATCTACACAGACCAAGTTGCTTTGCGTGGTGTTTCTCTCTGTACGCCTACGCCTATACTATTATTGGATATTTCAGTTTGGAGCCATATCAAACTTAGGGCATATCTACAACTGAGAGTTAATATTATTATTATTATTGATAAGCAGGCAGGCAGTTGTGACAACTGATATTGCCTGTATCCAGTAATCATCGACACAGTTATCATTGTCTAGTTTAGTTCATTCATTATTATGCTTGTCTAATTTATTTTTGAATTGGTTGACATTTTGTGCTGAAACCACGTCTTCTGGGAGTTTATTCCAAGCCCTCACCACTTGATTGCTCAAAAAGTGCTTGTAGGGGTTACTGTGAGACCTCTGCTTCTCAAGCTTTAATTGATGTCCTCTTAGACGGGTGTTGTTATTGCGCATGAACATATCTCGGAGCTTCTTGACGTCGTAGTGCTCAGACAGTATTTTGTAGGTCTCTATTAGGTCACCACGTTCTCTGCGGTGCTTAAGAGTAGGGAGCTTCAGTTCCTTTAGTCTCTCCTCATATGGCTCGTTTTTAAGTTGCATTGGTAGCTTCGTGAAACTTCGAATATAGTATGTATTGCGAATAGTTTTTACCTTAAGACAGATCTCAAGATGCAGCTCCCCGGCGCCAGCGACGATGTGCTCGCCGGACTCCTCGTTGATGCACTGCACCATGGGGTCGGACTTGGCCAGCCGCTTCAGCCCCTCCACCAGCTTGGGCAGGTCGGCGGGGTTCTTGGGCTCCACGGCCACGCGCACCACGGGCGACACGCTGAACTTCATGACCTTGGGGAATAAAGGAAGGGTTGAGAGTTGTACCATCGCTAACAGTTAAACGAGTATTTGTAATCCCTATTGCAATGGAATACGACTGATCGTCAGTTAAAGTATTGTTTGTACAAAAAGTTCTCATCTTTAGTCAGATTGAAAGAGTTTATGAGAAAATGGATCTCCATTAAATAACCCGTGCAATCAAAAGTTCTTGTGATTGCGGCTCTTGCCAGTAACCAACCCACGAATTTTTGTTGGTATTACCAAAAATAAATCTATTTGTGAGTTCCTGTAATTGGCTCTGTGTCTCTATTTAAGTTCTACTGTTGTTTAACTAGCTGTTAAACAGCTAGTTAAACAACAGTAGTAGTGCTGCTGGATCTCCTCGAATAAATAATAAATAAAGATATTGAATTTGTATTTTTTTTTCATGACATTACATGTTGAGGTAAAGGCATTGTCATAAATAAAATAATTTCAATTATTGAAATCACTAAATACTTTCGTGTTGCGTATGAATGAAATTTTCGTATCTGGCATTTTTTTACTGTAGCTTAGCATTTAATAGTAGATTACATACCAAGGCCGTTTAAGTGGGAAATGCCTCGGATTCCATGTGATCCGAGGCTTTCCCATTTACCGGCCGAGGTTTGTATACAATTTTTCAGCCCGACGGAGCCGGCAGGCGGCAATTTAGTTTTGCGTAAAGTGGCGCTTACCGGCCGGAGGACTGAAAAAGTAAATTTCAAGATCTATAAATTTCATACCTTCATGTTGTGAGCGTTCTTGAAGGTGGTGATGGTACCAGTCTTAACCAAGAATTGGTCGACACCAACAAGACCGCAAATGTTACCGGAAGGCACGTCCTCAATGGCCTCCACGTAGCGACCCATCATGAGGATGGTACGCTGGATGGTCTTCTCATACATATCCTAGAAAAAAAGGTAAAATTAGTATAGCTCCGAGAAAAGTCTTTAATCACGCTCATAGTTACACACACTCATTATATGTTTGTAAAGACTTGTCTGACTAAAAAAGGAAACTGTATCGCCCGCCCGGAAACTAGCAGTCCTGGGACATAAGGATAGCGGTCCGTATGCAGCGTGGCGGGCGGGCGAGGCTCCGCTCTGCGCCGGGCCGGGCCGCGCCGTCACGGCGCGCCGCCGCCGGAGCGAGCAGCGCGCTACAGCGCGGCACTGTTGCCGGGCGCATTTCTACTCAAGCCTAAACAAGATGGCGGACGCAGACGCCAATTTGAAAGAGAAAAATGTTTACCTCCTTCTTGCCGGGCTGGTAGTTGGGGCCCATGATGCGGGCCTTCTGGCCGGTGATGACCTTGCCGGAGAACACACGTCCGAACGCGTAGAAGCGGCCCTTGTCGGAGGTCGGTACCATCTTCGACACGTACATCATAAGGGGAGCCTCGGGGTCGCACGTCTGGAAATATAAATAAACAATTAATGAAATTTCTTTAGATATTCAAGAGTTTTTGTGAAACGAAATGCGTATAAAAGTGTTTCTTCCATTAATGGGGTCATAAGCCATAGAGTTTACAACCAATTCCGGAAAGACTAATGCTATAAGTCCTCTTTGACACCCAGAAACCTATTTTTAAGTAACTGGCAACACTTGGGACTGATTTATAGGTATCGTCTTTGGTAGTCTCATTCGTTTTTCGTCAAGTTCTTACTTCCTCCCGTTCTGTTTTCGTCACCCATTCTTCTTTCGTAATTTTCGTAGATAGTTTTTTTTATCTTGGGTAAACTTTGTTTTATGTCTTCTTCTTCTTCTGGCTTATTTGGTATCCCATTATCAAGGGGTAAGCGGTCAACCCCGATAAGTCGAGATAATTTTTCATTGAATAACAACTTTGCGTAAATTGCACATAGTTCGAATTTCAAAAATCGGTTTGCTCAACTTACCGGATTTGACCGCTCACCCCTCGTTATCTTTTTTGGGTGCGTTTAATGTTTGTCTGTGTTTCATTCGTTAGTCGTCCGATAGTCTTTGGTTTTATTATATTTCTAATTTTTCGACCAAGATAAACATGACAAATGAAGAATGAAACTATAAAAGAAATTGACTGACATTGTGCCCAAAGAAGATGTTGACGAATACCGATATGAGCCAGCATAAAAAAATGACAAACAATTTCATAAAAGATGAAAAAGACTATCCACGAAATTGACGAAATAAGAATGGGTGACAAAAGACAACAACGACCTAAAACGATACAGATTGCAACAATGATAACGTAAAAACCACTCGGACCAAAATCAATTACAACTTTCTTCTTAATTGTATGTTCTCATTTGCCATTTTATTTCGAACGAGACAGCTATAAAGCCGGGTCCAGAATACATTCTCATTCTCATTTTGTATTATTTCCAGAATACACGCAACACATACGTTCGTAACAGCTGCGCATAATCTGGACCCAGCTTCAAATGAATGAATGAATAGTTTATTTGTATAAATAAGGGTATAAATTGGTGTTACATGTAGTTTTCCATAATACATGGCGTACAAATATTATTACTTAAACTAGCCTAATAATTATCATGTATAAACATATAGACATTCATAAGAATAAAGCGGTTTACCTTGATACCCATGGCGGCCTCGTCATCGTGGGGGCCCTCGTACAGCATCTCCATACGGTACTTCTGGGCTACCACGGGCGACGGCAGATGGATGGCAATCATCTGAAGCAGCGCCTCTCCGGCGGGCAGCCACGACCTCATCACGACCTGGACAATATAAAACAAACAATTAACTAAAAGGTATATAAGGTGCCCTAGAAAAACTGGATCACTGGTTTCGCCTTCAAGGTGGGTTTCTGATCGTGAATGTATCTTCCATTTATGGGGTCATAAGCTACAAAGTTTACAACCAATTCCGGAAAGACTAATGCTGTTAGTCCTCGTTGACACCCAGAAACCTATGTTTAAGTAACCGGCAACACTTGGGACTCAATTTCAATTATCTTTTAATAAACTACAACTGATTTCATGATTACTACAGCAGTAAGTTAAGTTTTCTAAACAGGGTTTAGTTTTCAATGTCTGACTCGAGTATTAAGTTAATCAAGTACTTAAAGTAGTACCTTAAGGAGGGCCTTGCCGTCCTTGTCAGCATCCTCGTGCTTGATGGTGACTCCGATCTTCTTGAGCAGAGACTCGGTCTCTTCCTTCTTGAAGTTCATGATGGCGTCGAAAACCTTGTAGATGGGGTCCAGCACGTACATGCAGAACGACCGCTTGTTGTCGGCATCCCTCTGCTTGGCCCACTTCTTGGTCTTGGCGTTGAAGAAGTTCTCTCCCCACAGTCTGTGGAGGTTCATTATAGATTGAGATGCCTGTATTTTCATACCAAATTATGCCCCCAAAGAAAGGGAAACATTTAACCATACATTCCTGAGGCAAAAAGAAGCAAAAAAATGTTACGAGTTTTATTCAACTATGACAAAAAAAAAGTTTTAGTATTTCATTAATTCATTGCAAAAAATGCACAGGTAAAGTTTTTGTTTGTGTAGGCGAAAATAAAAATTAACTCTTGACTACAATGCATGGAAACCAGAAATTTTTATATGACATTTTAGGAATCTGCTTTTAGAATCTTTCCTTTCCAAGGCACCTTGTATAGTTGAATTATTATATTGGCTAAAAATTTAAGTTCCCAGACTTGGGGTTGGTATTGATGTCTGTCGATTTCGGTTAGCACTTCTGACGCAAAACAACATAAAAACAGTCTGTGGCTACTTAGGAGCCTAAGGAACCCATTACAGAAATGTATGCATAGTTTATAATGTTCGCCCTTTTCTGCCGCTGGTGTATAGAATAGAAATCTTTACCCAGTATCAACGGGACAAATTGCTAATGTTCGTCCTTTTTGCCGCTGATGTAGAGAATAGTCTTTACCCAGTATCAACGGGACGAATTAAATTATGAAGTTGAACCATCGCACCGCTCACCATCGACAGGGCGCTCATCCACACACCTCGCAACCAAAATTATTGCGCACTGTGCGGTTACAGAGGAATTTCCTCCCGCAGACGCTCCGGCTGTGGAATGAGCCGAACCCTGATGAGGTTTTCCCGAAAGATTACAATATGGGGTTCTTCAAAAAAGGAGTGTACAAGATTTTAATGGGTCGATAACGCGCGTGTGGAGTTGCAGTCGTCCAGGCTGCGGTGACCGCTTTACATCAGGCGGGCCGTATGCTTGTTTGCCACCGTCGTGGTATAAAAAAACCAAGTTTAATAATTTTCATAAGGGAACCTCAAGTACAGGTTTAAAGTTTTTCACAACTAGATTTAACTTGAATATGTACTATAAATTTATGTGCTTTGCTGAAGTATATTTTAAAATTTAAGTCCTTGGATCACAAGAGCTTACAAATCTATTTCTGCTTCAAATTTACAAGATTATATTTGTGATTATATGGTATAAGATAGAAAACTCAGCCCTGACCTGCTCTTGCATGTGAGAGGGTTCAATGCCCAACAGTGGGTGTTACGTAGAGTTCAGTCAGTGACAGTTTAAGTCAACTAACCTGTTCATGAGCTTGACAAGGTCGATCTTGAACTTGTCGGCGTACATCTCGGCGAACTGCTTGAGGGTGAAGGCCCAGCCGTGGAGGCCGGAACCGAAACCGACGGAACCCTTGCTGGGGTCAACACGGACCTCACCTGCGAGACAAACACGTCGAATCATAAAACATACAAATATACATATCCCGTGGAAAAATATTTTTGTAATCTACAACTCAAGACTGGTATGCATAGGAAAGGGTTGTCAGGTTTCCGATCATAATTTCAGTTTACCATTCTTTCTCTCTTTAACAGAAAACGATATGCAACCAGATTTTGAAAAAGTAAACAATGGACTTTTGCCATCAAAAAAGTACTGTTTTCCAATTAAGAACCAGGTAACCCTAGGCAAAGATATGATGACATGTTAGCTGTTTTTTTTCGTCAATAAAACTTAATTAAGGAGTTATCTTGTAAATTGAAAGGCTCTGTAGACCCTTTCGAATAATGAGTGCAAACCGATGCCCATCAGTGAGTAGTCTCAAATTTTTGAAAGTCTCAGTTATTAGATCTTATGTACTCGTAAACCTAAACTATAAAGGCATTCATTTTACATAGCCGATTTAAGCTGTAAACAACTTGTTTACATGTGTTAATTTGTAAGTGGTCAGTGTCGCGACCTTGGCGTTATCACTCGCGCGATCCGCCGCTAACAACGTGATAACAAAGAAAGCTACCAATAACAGAAACGTGACCGCTGCCTTTTAGAGGACAGATTAGTTTTAGGAAAAACTTCAATCATGTCCTTGATATACTTACCATGACTTGACAAATTATCACGCTGGATTGTCAATATTTGTTTTTTTAAATGTATAATTAAAGATGGTCCTTCTACATTTTTTTATCAATTTTATCTACCTTTCAAATTTTCGTTACACTATTTGCATTTGCATTGTCATTGTTAAATGTTGTAAAAACATTATGCAATACTCTGTACCTGCGTCACTAGCAGATGTTGATAACCATCTGGATAAAGTTTATACAGTGATGTTAGCAGAACAAAATAACAAAGATATTTTGAATTCTGAAACTATTGGCAGCTTGAAACAATTTTCCCGATAGTGTTGTAAGAGCTCATTCAGTCAACGCATTTAAAAAATAGACTGGATAAGTGGGTTTTGAACAATGAATTGTGAAGGCAACAAATCCTTTTTTTTCTCCTATTAACATCAAAAGAGCTCACGATTCTGAGTAGAAGTCACATAAAAATTTCCAAATCCAAATACAAAAAATAGTAGAGCAGCATCTTTAAATTGACAAATACAGATAGAAGTATGAGACTATACTCTCACACAAGAAAGAAGTCTCATGCATTAATGTCTTGCCCACACAAACAACTTGCTCATTGATGCTTTTATTTCACTCTGTCTGCTATTAGACAGTTGCCTCATGCCTTGTTTGAACCTGTAAACCTGTTTCATCTCTAAGGGCCACTTGCCCAGCTAACCAAAAGATTAGTAGGTTTTTTTGTATGGAATTTAACAGCTGCACAAAACCCTGGGTGGTGCAAGGGGGCTAAGAACGATGTATTATAGCGTTCAAAAGATAGGTGATAAATAAATAAATTCATGCCTAATCTATTGGTTAAATAAAAGTAACTCACCCATGGGACCACCGTCATCATTGTAGGTGGCGATGATGACGTTCACGTTCTCCACAATACGCTGGAAAGTCTGGTATAGCTCCTCAGACTCCAGCTGCAGCTCCAGCAGAGCGCGGTCCATCTTGTTCATGAACAGGATGGGCTTGATGCGCTCGGCGATGGCTTGACGGAGCACAGTCTCGGTTTGTACACACACACCTGAGGGAAAGATCAGGATTAATAAAGACTCCTTGGCAGACTAGTTTTCGTTGGCTATGATTTAGTATCAGATGGCCGTTCTGAAGATCTTCAATGGAAATTCCGTTTTAAATGGTAAGAACAATCATCATGTGAATATTTTTTTGTTGTTGAAAAACTAAGATTGCAAACTTGAATTATTTTTTGTTGTCAAAAAGCTAAGGTTGCACAAAGTAAATTACTTTTTGTTGTTGAAAAACTAACATTGTACAACACATAAACGAGGTACTATTTGCAGGTATTGATGCAGTGGTGCTTTGTAACCTATCACACCATCATTCATCACTGAGAGATGAACAAAGCATAGCAAAATCTTCTGTTTACTTAGTAACAAAACTAGATGCAATATCATGAAACTCACCAGATACACAGTCAACTACAACCAAAGCACCATCGGTGACACGGAGCGCGGCAGTTACTTCAGAGGAGAAGTCAACGTGTCCAGGCGAGTCAATCAAGTTAATCAAGAATCCCTTCTCGCCCTTCTCGCGCTGGTCGGGGTTCGTGATGAACACCATGTCCTTCTCTTCGAGCTCGAAGAACATGGAAATAGCGCTGGAGAAAGTAACATGTGTTAGTTTTGAGGTTAGGATTTGTAAAAAAGTTTACTTTTTATTCTTGTCTCAGATGGCCGTTCTAAAGATCTTCAATGGATATTCGGCTTTTAATGGTAAGAACAATCATCATATGAAGTGATATAGTTTGTTTTTATACTATTGCACAATGCATGGTAATGCAACTATCTAATGCAGTTTTAGATATCGATTTGTTTGGCCAGTAAATACAACTAGTACCTTTGTTAATCATTGTCCGGAGAGGGAGTCTGTTCAAGATGTTATCCACGAAGTAGGAAACTCCCGAAAATTAATAATAATAGTTACATCTGACGAAGGACTAGTAAAGCAACTCACGTAGACTTGATGGTGATGCATCTGTCCTGTTCATCCTTACGCGTGTCGGTGAAACGAGTCTCACCGGCGCGGGCTCCGGCAATGATACCGGCCTTCGACACCAGCGAGTCCGTCAGCGTCGACTTGCCGTGGTCGACGTGAGCGATAACGGACATGTTGCGGATGTTCCGCTTCTTGTCCATCATCCCACGGATCTCGTCTACGGTGAAATTCACCTGCGCAAACCAGAAAACACGTCAACATATCGCTAAGTCTTGAGCACAACACTTTAGATGGACATGCACTGTCACACGCACGTTTCATTTTTAGCGTAAATAAAACAACGATGTTTCTTTTCAGATGTTCAGATCTTCGGTTTCAGTTGAGTTTTATTCACTTGCACTTTATAGAGATTTGCACCGACATGATGTAGGTGAAATACGTCATCGAACTACAAAGACGGTCGTGAGAGGAACTAAGTTTTATTTCTCGATTTTCTAAAGAAATACCGAAAATAAACTCGCGAAACGCTAATAGGGATGCACCATATCACTTTTCTGAACACCATTATGAAGTTAAATACTCACCATATTGGATGGTTTTAGATTTTACTTCCAATAAAATAAACTACCATACGCCAACAATGGCGTACGCTTGAAAAAGGCCCTTTCTCGGGCCGGATATATCCACCAAGACGTCAGTTGACGTCGAACCATAGACAACATGTTGGTGCTGCCACGTAATAAAAGATACCGGTTTTCTTCAGCCAATATAATACCATATTTTTCTGCAATAGAGCTCACAATCAATTGGTGTATTTTTGTTTAGCCATAGGCAATTATAAGAAAAGTGACTAGTGGTAAAAACCGCTATCATAAAGCTATTGTACACTCTCAACGGACAAACCAAAATTTTGACCGTGCGTTTACATGCTCGGGCTCTCGGCCGAATGTTTCGGCCATGTTAGTACACGATGATTCGAGACAGACTATATAGAGAAAACATAAGCCAGACCAGAGACAATTTAAGTACTTTTTCAGGTAGTTTGGTTGAGTTAAAAGGTGTCTTAAATAATTTCACTTCGGGTGAAGCTATTTAAAAAGTCTCTTAAATGGTTTCAATAACCAAAGCTATTTAAAACACAGTTTAACTCACTGAAACTACCTGAAAAAGCTTAAATTGTCTATGGTCTGGCTTAAACTTAATCTATATAGTCTGTCTCGAATGAGCGTGTACTAGGGTGGGCCGAATCATTCGGCCGAGAGCCCGAGCATGTAAACACGGCATGACATCTCTTTTATTTTATTTTATGGTTATGTTGAAATCATATATTACTTTTGAAACCATATATTACTCATAAAATACGATCTAAAAATCCTATTTTACTCCATAAAGACTTTTGGGTTAAACCTGGTAAACCTTGATCATTCATATTTTTTGTTCTATGGCCCTATTTACGTTTCTTTAAAAAAAAGCATAAACGATTTACTGCTACTCATATATAGATGGCGCTGAAATTAAATATTAAATTAGAACTGAGACTATTCGTCAACAGATGGCTTTAAGAGGCATAAAATAAATTCTGTAACTTTGTTTCTCAAGTTCTAAATTTCTAATAGGTAATAATGACATAGAAACTAATGAATGCTGTAAGAGTAGTCTCATAAGTTGGGAATAAAAAAAAATGGGATTAACAGAGGGTTTCTATATATATATATGTAGGTAATTGCATTTTAGTTTGCAGAATATTTTCTGCTTTGTCAATTCAACAATCTGATAGACTACATTGCTTAGTGGATGTCGGTTGTAGCCAAATTTTGGCATACGGTCGCGACACGCAAGTTCCGAGAACTGCGATTGTAGGGTTTGACCGAGGCTAACAGCTATAACTTTCGCAAGCTCATACCTATCCTAGTAGACAAATTTGTTCCAAGAACAACTTTATGTAATTGGAATAAGATGATATTTTGAAAATAATGCCTCACTGATACACGACAACACAAAGGTCACTCTGACATAATGCGTTTTGTGCTACTTATTATACCTAGGTGCGTTGTTTTGGGCTGGGTAAAGGGCAAATGTGGCGGCATGTGGTGTGCTTTGTAAAATTTTACATGGGTCAACACTTTGACCTTGGCGTTTTGCATGTTAGGTGTTAATGAATGAAAATACATATATGTTATAATAGAAAAAATATTTTTTCAAAAGTGGTTTTTGATTTTGTAAATTGCAGTTTTCAGCATGTGGAGCCTAGAAAAGTTTTGGAAGTTGGAACTTACCGGTAATTAGGTATTGTAATGAATGATGGTGCTGAATACAGTTGAGTAGGATAGTGTGGAGTAGGGTCAAGTGGAATGGGGTGAATGTATGTGAACATTGATTAGATTATTATTATGTTATTACACCAAAATTCCGAAAAGGACTTATTCCTCTCTGATTTAAGGTATCAAAGTGGCACTTTTCTGTTGAAGGATATAAAATTAAGCCTCGGGTTTTTATCTCAGGCAACCGAGCGATGTTACATTTACTTACTAAATTTTTAACATATCTTGCTGGGGCATTTTCTTTGTTTGTTCCTTTTATAACACGCAAGGTTTTTTTTAGGTGAATATTTCGTTTCCGATTATTTTGCCAATATTTCGCAAAAGTTTCCACCACTACTAGTGGCAAAAAAAAAACCTATTAACCTAAGTACATAAAATGGTTCTCGAGTGGAGACCGCGGCTCGGCAATCGCAGTGTAGGACGCCTTGTGACAAGGTGGGGTGACGATCTTTCTAAGGTGGCAGGTCGCGGCTGGATGCGGGAGGCCCAAGATGGAGCTCAGTGGCATATTAGAGGAGAGCTACGTCCAGCAGTGGACTGTCTTACGTTGACGATGATCGATGACATTACAATTAAAGGAAAAGGAGTTAATTATTGAACAACGATTTATTTTGTGTTTTTATTTAAGAAATAGAGCCGTTTTGGTCCCACATACACTTTATAGCACTATGGTTTATTCCTACAAGCTCTCTGTGCCTTGATTAACTTCATGCGCTAGTTTCAGCGGAATCGAAAACCGGTATCGAAGCCGCGTACAAGTCGTAGGTAGGGACAAACAAGCGGTTATTACCCGAAATATCATACAAATAAAAACCATACAACAGTAGCGCAGATTCGCACCGGGATATCTCGTTGAGAATATGAGTCAGCGCGCGCTTAGCAACAGAGCAGCTGCTAAACAAGTGAAGCGATAAGATTCTGGAAACGCGCTAGTAGGGGGTGCTGATAGCACTGGACATAATCTCTGAAACACCTTCTGTTAACTTGATTCCCTTGATGCTGTGAACTCACAACGTATATAATATCCTATTGCATGGTGTATTGGGTTTACGTAGTGTAATTGCGTCGCTTACTTTTAGTTTAAGTAAGTGTGAAGAGATCTGGAAGAGATGCATTGCAGATGAATGTGTGAACAAATCGTGATAACACGATTAGGGTTTGCATTATTCGTCCAATTTTAGTATTCGAATAATACGAATACTTCGATTTTCAATATTCGAATATTCGAATTTTTCGAATAAAACGAATATTTTTGAAAAATAAGTCAAAATAATGATTTTAAGTAGTTTAATTGTTAAATATGTAGGTATGCTTTATTCCTTTAACATTGTTACAGGAACAAGAGCGATTGGTTGACTATTCCTAATGTTGGTATCTAAGCTTTTCCCAAAAAAAATCCCGAACACCTAATGCTTCCAGATCTGGACCTTCACGGGCTCATTCAAATCAGAATCACGAGCTGATTCGATCCTGATAATAAAAAAATGACCCTAAATTTCCATATAAAATTTAAGTTTTCATTACGCCATGCTCAAAGTAAGTGCATACAAAAATGTGGCGAAATAGAAAGGATTTTTTGTGGTATTTTTTTTAACTATCAAGATTCAATCAGATCGTGATTCTGATTCGAATGGGCACAAGCGAGTCAAGATCTGGAAGAATCAGGTTTACGGATTTTTTTGTAAAACACTACTCTACAGACTACCCGCAACACTTCAGATCCTTTTCAACCTTAACCTTATCCACATGTTTGAGTTAAGCAAATGAATAAACTATAATTTTAATTTGAATCATTTCTGTATTGATACTTGTTAAGACTGCAAAATATAAAATGGTATGGTAACAAGTAACAATGCCTAGGCGGCTAATTAAATTTTAACTGACGCGGCTTAGCTCAAGTTGACGTAGAATAATTGGTTCACTATAAATCGCTGATATGATATCTCTAAAAGTAATAAAGATATGGTCTGAAGAGAGTGTAAACTCAATCAAAAATTGGTGCATACCGACTGTACTGTGTAAAACCAAATCGTATTTATCGATTAAGTCAAGTCAATATAATATACATGTCATTGAAATAAGGCACTGGGTGTATAATTACAGCATGCACGAAAAATTTAAACTAAGAGCAGGATCTATTTCTTATGCAGTGTGCTTACTGCTTACCATGGGTTGTATTCAATTGCGACTGCGGTATTTGACAATCCATCTCGCTCTTGCCAGAGTAGTGGTGCCGCAGTCGCAATCGAAAACAACTCATGGTACGCACACAGGTAATGGTTGGCTTATTGACCTTTTAGGGTTTCTGTTTATTTCAGTATAGGTAGTTTCACGAGAGTTGAATTGAATGATTTCACACACAGCTACATAAAGTACTGATTACATTACAAAAAAATTTAATGAATCAAATGAACGTTAGTGTCAATGAAAATACTACTAGATATATTTTCATTGGTATAAAAACTTTTTAGTCTACTTTACAATTCACTGTATTCACTGTTGCCATCGGTACGAAAAAAGAACAGTGCTTAATTTCAAAATCTCTATCTCATTACAGGACAATGTTGTTGTGTGCTAACTTAACCCTAGTGGGACGACCTATATAACAAATTACGTAGCAAGTAGCCGAATTCTCAATCCTTTTACCAATTATAGTACGATATTTGGGTAGTTTTTAAAGATTTAATTTTAGGCTTTTTTTTACTTCGAATTAAAATCTGTTTCCACGGAGTTATTAAAGTGAAATACAATTAAAACAGGCATTTTATTACAGGTTTTCGTAAAAAATAATAATTTCTGAATAAAATCTGCACTATTCGAAATATTCGTTTTATTCGAATAATGAGTGTTGTAGTATTCGAATAATATTTATGGCGAATAATTCGAATATTCGAATATTCGAATATTCGAATTGCAAACCCTAAACACGATATACCTATTGACGAAGTGTACTGGTACTGTTGGTAGCAATACATATTTATAATTGATAACGTAGGTAGGTAGCAGGCAGGTATGTTAGCATCAGCCCTGTCTATCCAGCCGCTCTCGCTTAGCACTAAAGTAGGTAGGTATTTAGGTAGGTTCTTAAACTTTTGTTTCAACCCGTCGAGGACTAAATTCCCTGATAAAAATATCCTAAGTCCCGCTCGGTCATAATCTACCGGCGTACCAAGTATAAAAATGTATGTAATAGTTCTTAGTGAAAGGGACCATTTAGTCACTAGCAAATAAGGCACGAAGATCATAAATATTCCTTTAAAGAAGAACCTTATTCAGCAAGTGGTACAAACAAGCGCATATATGCAATCTTTCGAATTTACTTACAATATTTATCAGTAGAACTATTGGACTACCTAATAATAATCCACGCTATCTCTTCGAAACAAATGAACTGTCAAACTTTGAAGTGGCAAAAGAGGTCTGTGATACCAAAATCTAATAGGAACCTTAGCATTGTATTGTAGGACTCTACAAATAGGAGCTACTGAAGCCAAGCCAGTAACAATTTTCGTTTGATATTATCATCTGTGATGTTTATAGACCCATTTTAGACCTTATGAAAATCGCGACAAGGTTTAGAAATGATCACTTCGATATCGTTGGTAACTGCTCTAAATTCGTGTCGGGTTTTCCCGAGCCTCATATATGATTATTTCTTAGAAGTCTTTTGGGTATACATACATTAATATCTAGCGCTAGAACCAGTTAAAATTATTAGGCTTCCATGAATTCTGATTTTGGTATTAGTAGAGAGACTAGGGAGTAGGTACCTACTAAGCATAATATAAATAACAACCAACAGCAGTTTGCTACAAAGTTAGGAATATTTATGGCCTATATCTTAAGCATTACATTAGACACACGACAGATATCTGTTGCAACACTTGCAACCGACATCCTTACAACCTTGCACGTTTTAAAGAGCAATACTGTAAAGGAAGGCTCACTAACGGGACGGGATGGGGCGGGACGGAATAATCTGTCAATTTCTATAGAAAGTTTCACGTTATCAGTTCACGTAGTTTATTAAAGAAAATATCACGTTTCAGCCCGTTCTAATTTGAGTCATCCTTAACCGTAAGTCGATAGCGACTGCACGATTCGGTATTAAGTATTTGCATCTTGCTTATTCTTAACTGCTGCGAACGAGATGTAGATAGTATCGAATCGAATACGGTTACATAGTACTCACGGTAAGCGCACTGGTCTTATCTTCCACTCCATCGGCTTCCAAAGCGTCAACACTGTGTAGGAGCGAGACGGATTTACTTTAGGAACGCCCAGTCGCTAACGCCTACGGTTAAGTACAACTCATTGTAAGCACGCTGTATGTATTACATCAACGTATCCGAGAAAAACCGCTGAAGAAAAACTGTAAATACCGGTAAGTATAAACTTGCGGCGGCAAGGTCGCCATGAAATGTTCGGCGCTAGGAGCAGTAAAAATGATACTAAGAACGTCCGTTAATACTTACTGAATGATTTATTTAGAAGGAGTAGGGTGCACCTACGTGCGTGACATTTCGTTGGTATTTAACAAATATAAAAAATAATTTGTATTTTATGTTTTAATTAAGTTGCAACCTTTGGTCATAGTAAAGTCTAGATGAAAACTGCTGTGTCGGTCCGTGTGTGGTGAAATAGCGGATCCGATTTGAGGGCATCTGCCGGATAAATCTGTACGTATATGGCTATAGGTAGGTATCAATGATTTAATTTTTCCGCCCTGTGCTGCTTCGCTTCGCCCTAGCACTTCTTCACCGCAATGCCTACGCTGCGTTATGCTCCTGTTGCTTATCCCTTACCCTTACCCCCCTTATCCCCTTACCCTATCCGAGCAAGAGCCATAAACAAAGTGTAGTCTAATACCGCCTTTACTCAAGGCAGGTTTATGACTTGTATGAGATTTCTTGTTTACAGCTGCCGCTATAAAAATGCATTTAGCTTTATTTATGTGTGAAGTACCCAGAACAGTACGGCTGAGTCGTAAAATAGAGTTAACGAGGGCCGCAATCATATTAATGCTAAATGTTGAACGATAAATATATGGATCTACCTACCGGTATTGGTAGTGTGGGGCGATTCTTCAGTTAGGCCCATATACACTATACGATAAATTTCTCTGAAAGAAAGAAAAAGTGGAAAATTTCATGACCTCCGGCAGGACTCGAACCCACGACTCTGAGACACCAGCTCATCGCTGTTCCAACTGAGCTACCGAGATATCCCTATATACCATATCCCTCCTCATATGCACCTTATGGGGGCGCAGACTTTTCTGTTTAAAAACAATAGTCATGGTATGTATGATATATTATCATATCGATGATCATAGATTATATGTTGCCCTTTTCCTTCGTAGGTACTGTACAAGCATGTGTAAAAAGAAACATTTTGGTAACATTTACCAGGGCCCTGGTCATAATAAGTATAATTTTTGTAAGAAAAATTGATAAATAGACAGCGGGAAAAGTCGGTTTGATATAGAACCACGAGTTGAGCATTTAGGCTGTCACGTCCGAAATTAACTTTGATGTTCGGTTCGGTCCATCAGAAGACTTGATACTTTTTGACTTCCGGTAATTTTTATCTCATCTAAAATGTAGCTAAAAAGTGTAGCTAGTTGTCTTGAATTCAAAAAATCGTGATTAGAAGCCCTTGTCACGACTTTAACACAGAACCAACTTACCCTACTGTAATGAAGAAGTATTACTTATAAAAACAAAATAATAAAAGTTCTGTGTTTATTATTCACAAGTTAATTTTCTTAAGTTTAGTTGTACGGGGCGAAAAGGCGCGTGCCCGCCGTGCATGACTCGAGAATTCTCGAGTCATGGACATTTTTTCTCGTCTCGAATGAAACCAAAATTCTCGAGTTGTCTCGAGTTCGAGAAATCTCGAGCAGAAACTCTAGTTGAAAAGAAATTCAATACCAATTCACACTTTTCTCAGCTCAGCGTTATTCTAAAAAGTGCGCATAGCAACCATTAGCGACCCTGAAACTTGGCAGGTGTGTCTAATTATGAAAATAGAGACGGAAAATCGTTTCCAACTCGTTCCTTTAAAAAATAACACAAAACACTCGCTTCCCGCTTAATATTTGTCATCAACTTTAATACTTCTTGTCACTGCAACGTCCTCCGTGAAAAATCCTCAATGAAGAAATGACTGCTCTATACCGAAATGGCGTAAGCCCCTATGAAACTACTAGAGTGACAGCTCTTTCTTTCAGTTGGTAACATCCGTGATGAATGAAGACATTGAACAGCATTTCCGAGAAAACTGGCAATATCCGAAGCAACACTAACTTAGAACACGATCAAATTTGTGTTTTATGTCTTTGTGTTAAAGTCGAAAATTGTTTGTTGCGACAGTATGAGTGTGATCGGGAAGATTGCCAGGGTGGTGTTATGGAAACATGGTAAATAAAATAAATATGATGCAATAGTGTTTTCTAGAATCTCTATCGAAATGGTTTTATTAGACACCGTAATTATTTCGGAGATGGTGACGAACTCATGTTGATACATATATATTATATTATATTGTATGTAAAGAAAAGTGACCGCGATTCAGCATTTTTACAAGATGTCAGGACGCTGTAGTAGGCCACCGTACACATCGAAAACTATACCAAGAAGTTAAAGAACTAAACAAACCTCAACCTCTAACTATTTACTTGCAAGATTCGGACTGAAGGCCCGAAATCTCTGGCTATTTGGTCTCATGTTACAAACGTTTCCATACCATCGTATTGTAGTACTTTATTAACATAAACATAAAACGTGTATTTAAACGTCGCCTTGACCTACACAGGCCTTATATCTCCCACAGTACGAGGAAACGGCCAAGGACTACCATTTACATTAAAACATATGGCGTTAGGTAATGTAGGCTTTTTTAAACTGTTTATTTATGTATGACCATGTTAAGGTATAGGACTATAGTTACGAGTATATAACATATATCTTCATCCAACGTTTATTCAGTAGAGTTACATAGATACCTACTAAACAAACGTTTTTAATTTAAATATGTACGTGTCGGATTAACTTCTTTTAAAAACAAAAAAAATCATACATTCCATTTAAATTGAAATTATCTTATTAGTATATATCTTATTATATAGTAACAAAAAGTTGAGCAAAATCGTTAAAAAAGTATACCGGACTCTTAAGTAATCACATTTTGTGTCCTCTAGTCATATTCGTCCATGACAAAATTTACATTTCTTCAGTCCACATTTTCATGACAATTCATGTCATAAATAACTCTTAAGTGTATTATGACCGCCAGAGGGCGCCACTATCTCGCACACAGCCAATATAAACCACATAAGATTATTTAACTCACAAAGGATCATGCTTTAACTCCCTATTCCCGTACATTTCCGTTTATATGACAACTCAAGTAAAACAAATGTAGGAATTCATTCGATTCTGAACCTTAATAACTCGGGAAGAAGAATCATGGTAGAACTGATTCATTTTTGTATGGACTTCATCGGTGTGTTTAGGATGATGACACAGGAGTAGAAGAACGCAGTAGAGTAACAGCAATAGGGATGACGACTAGGTTGAAAAACTATTATTCTAATTATTAGTATTATTACGTCAGTTAGATTATTTAAAATTATTAGACACGTATTTTTTCCTTTTCCAATTTAACTAAAATTCCGGGGTAAAATAAAAGTTCCGGGGTGGGGGCATGTGACGTCACTCCTAGGTAAGAATTGTACCTAGGAGTGACATTACGCGAAACTTGAACGCACTGAATTTTTGTCATTTTTGATTTGACGAACAAAAGAAAAAATACGTGTACAATATTTTTTTATAATCTAAAAGACGGACTAAATTGATTTTTTCAGTCGTCTAGCCTATTGTGGGTACCATGAGTTATTTTGAATTGCGACGGTATGGGAAACTGAAGGTAATTTGGTTTTGTATATCTTCATGTGTGTTAAACCCGGTGGGAGTACGCCACCAAGCTACATACGACAGCACTGTGAATTCCAATTTTGGGGGACTCGTAGTCGTACCAATGAGAAATATCATTTGATATCGGAAAACATCGTGGGGAAACCGGACTAATCCCAATAAGGCTTACCCTCTGGGTTGGAAGGTCAGATGGCAGTCTCTTTCGTAAAACTAGTGCCTACGCCATATCTTGGGTCTAGTTGCCAAAGCTGACCCCAGGCTGCCTACATGAGCCGTGGAATAAGCCGGGGGGAAAAAAAACAAAATGAAGTATAGAAATTTCGTAATTCTGTTTGCTATAATAGAGAGAGACATATATAAAACAATTCGCGGCAGGCCCTCTGTTACTCCGTTTCATTACTTTACTCTTGGCGATGGATCCTGTAACAACTGCGCGTACGCATGTGGCTTCAATAAGTCGTCTTATTACTCTTATTGCGCTCGTTTCTGTTATTTCGGGAGTGCGTACGATACACTCGTATTAAAGACTTCAGCATGTGCAGAACTGGTCGTTCTGCGAATTTTATGTTGCTGTTTTCACATATGCACCTAGTTAACATCTAAACAAAATAGGGATATCATTAAAAATATCTATTAAGAAATCAGGAGACCTTAAAGTAATTACTATAAAACCAAATAGTAACCTAGCGCATTGGCCCTTTTAATACGCGGTTGTGGCTTTCCACGAAAATGGATGGAGTTGTATGAAGACGCTTTATACCCAAACAAAAACTGCCGGGACGTGAGGTATAATAAGACGCAAGTTTTTCGTAGAAATCGCGAAACGTGTGGTTGATGTTACTGGTGACCGAAGAGCTGGTGGCTTCTCCGCACAACGTATCAGCATTGCGATACAACGAGGAAATACCGCCAGAATCCTATGTACACAATGCCTCATTTACCTATTTTGGATTTAAGGTAGGTAGAGGTCTACCTACCTAGGTAAGTTACACTTACTGTATATATTTTGAAAATAAATGTTTTCTCAACCATTTAATTCCTTCAATTGATGAAAAGTCGTAAAAATTTAGAAAACTTCTTTAGTAACTAAAGAAAAGTCCTCAGTTTTTCATTGCTTCAATGCTTAGATTTATTTTCAAAGTGTTTACTTTATTTTTTATTTTAGTACCTATATATAGTATATATTGTTGTTATTTCAGTTGCATAAATAACATACTTAAATACTTACTATATTTCTCAAAGTTATAGTTAGGTACTATACTCGTAGATATAACTATTACTCACCTACAAGATGACTGTTGATCTATTTCTACAGATTTATAAAATGTGATTTTTTGAATGCTTAACCGAACCGAGATTCGCTAATTACCGTTTAGTATTTGTCATCCGATGTGCATACATATATCTTTTTCTAACTGTAACACCCTTGATTCTTACCAAAGTAAATTTGCTAAATTGGACTTAACCTCGTGAAAGTTTCAATAATGTGTAAAAATCGTAGTGAAAAGTATAAATATAGTACATTACCTAACTAGTGCGGTAAAAAATAAAGTGCCTTTTTCCGCACGCTTCGCGTTCGAAAAAAGCCGATTTCTGCCCAAGTGTAGGCATAAAATGATGTACCTAACACGTGAGGCAATAAATAAAGCCCTTGATCGCATATTTACGTCCCTCGCTTGCAGCTCGGGTCGCAAACATCTGCGATCTCGGCCTTTCTTTGTTTTACCGCACTAGTTAGGTAATGTACTATTATGCCTACACTTGGGCAGAATTATGGCCAGGTGTGGCTTAAAAGATTTTACCCAAGTATTTAGGAAAACAGGCTCGGATGCCTCTAGGATCGATTGACCCAACGAAAAGTCAAAAACAATTAAAAACTTAGCTAGCAGCTAGCTTGAATCTTCTTAACCCCTTCGGCCGCCGGAGTCGCGTGGTGTCCGCAATAAATCCCGCGGCGCCACCGTCGTGACTCAGTTCAGCCCCAGTTTATAAATATAATACTTCTGTAGTTCTAATAACAACTGCCCATAGATGAGTCTAGACAGGCTACAAATTAGGACAGCAACAAGCCACGAGCGAAATTAGTGAGCTAATAAGGAAACCTTCTGATGTATTATTAAGGTGGCGGGTGGTGGGTACACTATGGTTAGCCAACTAAACCGGAGTTATTAGTTGTCAAATTTCTCACTAATAACGCTTAACTCTGGACACTTGTAAAGCACGAATCAAATCATTTATTAAATGTAATAAATGTTTTGATTCATGTTTTTTGTTTTTTTCTGCCGCGAAAGCAGGAGGTCGCTGCTTCGATCCCAGCCCTGCTCACCGGGAACCTTGGTCACTTTTTCTGTAGTATATGACATCTCTTTCAATTTATAGCTTAACTATGGGTCACTGAGGATTACCGTGAGTCGATTTTTCGCTAGGGGCGCTAGTGGAACGTTGGTCCTGCGGGAACATTTCAAACGTCACTTTGACAATTCTCTCATACTGACACAGGACAGGACCCACGCATGAGTGGCGCCGCTTGGTGAGCGACAATACAGTAGCATTGGCTAATCCCCGACGGTACAACTGGTAGTTAGTGGTCTATTTGAAGCCCTAATGGTGGCGCCACTGTTATATGATTCAGTTCAGATTCAGTTTATAAATAGAATTGCCTAAACAGGTTGTTACAAAAGTTTCGAACGATACTTCACTTCAACATCTGATAAGCTCATTTTTTCGGAGTTTGATGCAAATGGACCTACCTGCCGCGTAAGCAGCAAATTGCAGGCCGCTACGCTAAACAGATTTGCCGCTTGCCGCTGAAAAATAGTGTACACACCTTGGCCAGTAAATAAGAAAGCCTCAGATCACGCGTTTGTCAATTACACGAGATCTGAGACATTTCTTACTTTACAGGCCTCGGTACGTAATCTACTATCCCTATCATATCCAACGCTCGTAGCAAAATGCCAATAGATAAGTCTAGACAGCACGCCTACCATGAACACCGAAAATTGGCATTGACGAAAAACCTCTTTGCCACTCTAATATGCAAGTGTGACAGAGATGGAGATACAAATCCGCAATCGTTCGATTTTCGGCCCAGGCCCAGGTTACAGATAGGGAAAGTACGAGCCACAACTACATAGGTGGTATTATAAGGGTTACCGGACGGTCTAGACTAGAACGCAAAAAAACTATTTAGTGTAATATTTGGCTATATTGATGTTACTCGTAGTTCACTTTGCAAACGGTCTAGCCAATAGACGTCGGTCGAAATATATACTAGTGTAACTTACCTAACTACCTACCTTAAATCTAAAGTAGGTCCTTGAGGCATTGTACCTAGGATGCTGGCGGCATTTCCTCGTTGTATCGCAATGCTGATACGTTGTGCGAGGAAGCCACCAGCTCTTCGGTCACCAGTAACATCAACCAGACGTTTCGCGATTTCTACGAAAAATTTGCGTGCGCTGGGACCCCATGGACCAAGAGTTTCGACCCCGAATGGTACAAAAAGGTACTCTCAGGTAAATTAACTACATTCGCGATAGGCCCGTTCTATTTTCAAATGCCAATTTTCTTTTTCGCTTTATATTTACATCAGCGATGTTGAAGGAGTCCCGTTGACGCGGGGCTCCTAATAATATTATTCTGTGCGGGTTGCCCTTCGGCTATTTGAAGATAAGGGGCGAGACATAGATACCTGTATGGACAGGACCAACTCCTTCTTCTTAAAGTTTTCCCGGCTAATGCCACACAGCTCAGGGAGTCCGCTTTGGCAACTAATCCCAAAATTTGACGTGGGCGCTAGTTTTACGAAAGCGACTGCCATCTGACCTTCGAACCAAGAGAGAGGTCTTCCTTTAAGAGAGGTATGGGCACAGCGGATGCATATCGTTTAGTGTGGTAAGGCATGGGTAGGGCACAGCACAACGAATGTCGTCTCGTTCAAATCTGGAGCAGAGCCCATCTGGGGAAGTACCTCCACCTTACAGAAAACCGCAGTTAAATAACACTAGACCCTACTCATGGTGTTGTGTTTCTGTTGGTGAGTAAGGTCGCCAGAGCTGCAAGAGGATTCGCTGTGTTGACGGCTGAGGACCCATGGAGCAAAGCCCTTGGCCCGTTTAGCTGTCAACACAGCGAATTCTCCTTTTTTTTTAAAGGGTCGGCAACACGCATGTAACACCCCTGGTGTTGCAGGCGTCCATAGGCTACGTTGACCGCTTACCATCAGGCGGGCCGTATGCTTGTTTGTCACCGTCGTAGTATTTAAAAAAAACCAAGAGGGTAAACTAGTCCTTATTGGGATTAGTCGGGATGGACAGAACAACCAGTGGTCTAAATATGAATGGGATACGATCACGAATGATTTATAATTAAGGTGGCGCCGGTCCCGCTTTTCTGAATCTGTTCATTTCAGTTCAGAAATAGAACTGCCCGTAGATGAGTCTAGATGGGCTGCAAATTAGGACGACCACGAGTCATAATTAGCGATCTAAATATAATGCACCCTGAATGGTTTATAAGGTGGCGCCAGTCTTTTCGTTGAGTCAGTTCATCTTCAATTCTTCAGTTTAAAAATAGAACTGCCTATAGATAAGTCTAGACCTATATAGAAGTTCCTGGTCTAGACATGCTACGGATTAGGACAACCACGAGCCAAATTAACGGTTTAAATACTTTAAATATAATGAGTCCTGAATAGGGTTGCCATGTGTCAGGATTACTCCGGAAATCCGGGCAGACTTGGCAAGCGACCGGACTTTTAGAAATGAAGTCAAATATTTTTTTTATTATACCTACATTACAAATGAAATTATAGAAATAAGCAAAAAGTAATCAACCAAAGTAATAATAATAATTTATTTTGTATTGTTTTTGTATGTGTTTTTGTATTTTACTTTTATAATCATATTATATAGCCTAACCTAAGATAAAAAATAAATAAATAAAAATAATTATTAATAGTAAAGGCGTAGGGATGTGACGACCCCATCGCCTACTGGTTTCGACCGGTGCAATCATTCAACGCAGGACAGCTTGTGGCGAGTTGTTGGGGAGTAGCTGTTCAGGGGAGCCTTGGGGCTGGTGCAGTTGAGGTCGAAGTCAAAGGAAACAGCTTCATTTACATGGCACTTATTTTAATCACATCACATTGTTACACACAGTCAGTACAGCAAGCCCGCAATCACGCACCCTCCTAGATCGAGGGAAGTAGTGAATGAAAGGAAAGAGTGAATGAATATAAAATTATGTTCTGTTGGGGTTGCCAACAGTAGCGACCCCACGTACCTGAGCGCTCCTGGGGGACTCCGTCATCAGACCAAGTCCTCCGCCTCTGGCTTGCCTTAACCGGCCGTCCAGAGTGGGGTCGCGAGAACTGCACGTGTTCTCGAGGGTAGATGTGGAAACCTAAGTGGCGAGTTGGCTATATGTATTTTTAAAGTCCAGTGACACCTCTCTACCCCCAGCCCTCATACCGGTGTTGCCCTCGAGCCATCTTAGATGTCGCTTTTTGTGGGGGCCCATCTTATGTGGGCGAGTCACCGTCTGCCGGAAATAAAATTGATTACCATTTTGTTAGGCAGACGTCCGATTTTATTCTCCATAACGGCCTAGACCACCACTTTCACCTAATAGTCCAGTATATTTTAGATTCCCTTAAATCTCAATAGTCTATACACCCTCGCGGGTGCTGCCTCTGCGTGCGTCCCATGACTCGGCCAGGTGCAACATCCGCTCGGTGTACCCCTTACATTTCATTAAATTGTCGAAAGGGCCTCTGCGGGTTGGCTTCGGCTCCGCATACGCCTCCCACTTTTTGTTTAATGTGTAACCTTTTTTTATAATATGGCCTCGGACAGAGGCCATATTATAAAAGAAGAAGAATGGTCTGTTAAGTTTTTATGAATAAGGCTATTAGTCTCCATAATTAGGTGCGGTACCTAATTTTCTTGGTAAGTACCACCAAAATTTGTATATTACCTATACGTAGGTAATATACATTACAAGTGTGATACATAATTTAACTATCTTAAACCATTGTAAACATTATGCGTACCTATAAATTCATTTACCCAACTATTAGTCATACAAAAACAAACATAATGTGTCATTACATTACCCCCTCACAGAGGAAGTTAATATCAATCTGAGTAACTACGAAATTTCCTGAAATTGTTATTTTCAGCGCTTCACTATAATAACGTCTTGACTCATCTGAAACTGCATACGATTTTCATTCATATTTGGTTACAAACAAGGTTTAATTTAGGTAGTAATTAAGTGACATGCTTAACCCTTTTGAAGTTGTATTGCGACAAAAACGTAGGTACATATGTATAAGTTGATTTTCCTTCACAAACAGGAAAATTTTATGTAAGTAAATGGGGAATGGGTTTTAAGTTTATTGATTTTTGATTTCCTGAACAACAATTTCAACAAACAGCAAGTTTACAGGAAGTTTACAGAACGAATTGTCCTTGGTGGTCGATGATATGGGTCGAACACAAAACGATGTCACACATCATTTCGGTGGACTACCCAAAAGTTAAGAAAACTTTTGTGCTATAAGCTGAATTGTAAGCCAATGTTTCCTATTGCCAATATTTAACCTAGATCCTAGTTCGACTAGGTTCTGTTCTTTTGAAAAAAAAAGCCTCGTTGAGTTTCATGTCGGTTATGCTGGGCCGGTATCAACATGAATCTTCCGATTCAAAATTTCCTGTGTAGGGTTAGAACCGGTGAATGTTTTCTTTTATTAGTACCTACATTGTCATACTTACTATTCCTAAATTGAAAAGATATCCATAAGAAAGAAAGAAAGAAAGAAAGAAAAATATTTATTGCATTATACCATAAGCACCAAACTATAGAAACTTATACACTAAACACTTAAACTAACTAAGTCATGCTAAATACAATTTATTAAAGATATTGGTGCCATTATAGTACTATAGTGGCTGCAATTGGACGCCACTCAGCATGTGCCCTGGCATCATGGATGCCATGGCGCTGGTCTTCCGTGGAGCCCAGGGGCGGAGGGTTGTTTAGTATATATAAGTATAGAGGAAAAGAAGGATGCAAAAAACTAGATAGTTGAGAAAATGAGGGATATAAAAGTGATATAGTTTGCTAGTGGGTAAGATAACATGTTTATATTTATAAGTAGTTATATATAGTGAAGGGAATATATAAATCGATAATTGGATATAACTTATTAATATAAGGAAGAAGAGAAAGAAATAAATAAATAAATTGTATGCCATTTAATATAATATGTCCAAACAATCAACCAACGTGACACGCCAAAAGTATGAGTACAGGGTACAGCCTCAGATTCATAATAATATCACATAAAATCCATAAGTACATCGATCATTTCTCTTTTTCCGATATCTACTATAGGAGTACTAATTATAACCCTTTAGTTAAACATCAAACTCTACCTTAATATTAATAATGACATTTTGACGTTAACTGTACATTACGATACAAGTGCGAAAAAGAGGAAATTCGCAATGAGTGGCGATAAAATAAAACACGAGCGAAGGAAGTGTTTTAAATCGACACGAGCTGCGAATTTCAATTACCTATTCGCACGTGTATCGTACGACGTTTTACAGTACATATTTTGGCACTTTGATTTTTTTATAAATATATAAGCACATGGCACATAAAGTGTTCATTATCGTACTAGTGCGGTAATATAGCTCCATATGTACTCAAAAACCTGTAAACTGGTCCATTTCAGAAAACAATACAGCGACGTATTCCCGCACTGCAATACCCGGTCCTAAACACATACATAAATTCTAAGCGTTCTCAAATATATTGTGTGTCGCGGCTTAATGGGGAAGCTTGGAGCCCCTACCAGGGATGCGGGACGAGAGAGGCGCCTGATTTATTATTAAACTTGATGTTCCTTCATTAAACACGTATCAAGTGAAAATGGCGCTGTTCCGAGCAATATCTCGCTAACAAGAATCCTTGCATTTATAATCCTAGAGTGCAACCACGTCAACTTTCTATTGATTTGGCACACTTGGCAGTGACAGTGATTGTATGGAAATGCTTCACGTAATACTTGGCAAGAAGACTCAGCGTGGTCCAAGTCGAACTATAGCTTCCATCCGTGTTTTATTCCGCGTAAAACTCGTGAAACGTGAACTCTAGCTTGGCCCGCTCCTTTTACTTATACTCCGCGCCGTAATTAGATTCCAAAACACTAACCCCACTCGCTCCCTTCCTCTTGTGTTTGTGTATGTTTTAAAAACTAAAAGAATCCATAAATATGTATTTATTGCTAATTTTTATGCTATGATGTCAAGAAGAAGATCTTACTTAGTTACACGATTAAAAAAGAATAAGGGAGTGAATGAGGATAGTTTTTTGGAATCTAATTATGGCGCGGAGTATAATAATTACTCCCGTAATGGGAACTTTCATTTCACCTTAGGGAATGGTGAATTCTGAATTTTGAATTGAAAGTCGATGAGCGTTGTTGCGTTATCAAAAAAATTAAGATACCAAAAATTATGCTAGATCATTAGTATGGTTTAGGGGAACGAGATTTGTAAAACCTCTTGAGACTATAGATCCGTATTGTCAGACCACAAAAAATCATGACTTATTTGGAAGGTGCTAAACAGGCCCAGGCCCTAGGTTGACCGCTTCAGGCAGAACATATCCGAATGGAGGCTGCTTCGTGGCACAGAGAATTAGGTTGCAACATAGCACCATAACTGCTGGCGTGCCCCTCATGCCCATATTCCTTACCCGGACCTTGACCTGAAGGGACGGGATGGCCAAGGCTGCAACACCTGCGGGCCTGTAAGATGGTTATCCACGTCAATATCAGGATATAGCGGGGCTAAGATGCCGAGCCGATATCCTGATAATTGCTGGATAAGACGATAGTTTGTCGGCACGTTCTGACAATTTCTGATAATTTTAAACAGCTCTGTCAAATGTCTTTGCATTTGGCAGCTGTCACCGTCGCGCTATCCGCAGATTACCAACTTATAGCATTATCCTATGACATTCGTGGATAACCATCTTAGGCCCGTTGCTTGGCATCTTAGCCCCGCTGATTTCTGGGCATCCATCGTAATTTGGGGAAATTCGACTCGAACGAGTAAGTCAGGCTTGTTGTATGAGACGGTGGTAGGGCCCGGCGCCGGCTCCCCCTGGCGCCTCGGCGTCGCGCCGCCGCCCAACGCGCTATACCAATTATATGCCGGGATTAAACACAATTAGCACGGGACTCCACTTATTGCCATATTACTTACTGCGAGAATTACTTACTTACTGCTAGTTACTTATTATTGTCATGTCTATACGACAGTCCGCCCTAAGGGATTGCCGGCTGTATTGCATTATAATTTGTGTACTGATCAACGTGTAACAACTGTAAAATACAGGTGATTTAGTGCAATCGATATCCTTAGTAGTGTGATGAATACAAATAATTCGCATTGCCACAATTTCGTTGGCACTGTTATTTGTTTAATTTAATTCCCTTAGGGGGTTAAATGTTGCAAAATGCCTTTTTAGTGGTGACCCATATGATGATGAGAAGAGAAATCGTAAGGAACTCGACAGTTAAAATATTTGTTTATTTGTTTATTTTATACACACCAGCACTTACAGATAAACCTTACGTGCTAATAATGTTGTAAATACATTTTAATAAGTATTTTATACAATTCTATCCACTGTTTCATTAGTCATTACGTATCATGTCATTTAATAGGTACATACTCATTTTATATTAATTATGTCATTCTGAAATTACAGTAACTTATCCTAATTATGTACATATGTATGTCACATTATGAACAAATTTTTATACTAACAAATATACACTAGGTAAGCTCCACAAAGCAGGCAGTTAATCCCCTTAGGGGTTGAATGTTGCAATATGCCTTTTTAGTGGTAGCCCATATGACGATGAGAAGACAAATCATAAGGAAGTCGACAGTTAAAATATAGACTAAGTAAGCCCCACAAAGCAGGCAGTTAATCCCCTTAGGGGTTGAATGTTGCAATATGCCTTTTTAGTGGTAACTCATATGACGATGAGAAGACAAATCATAAGGAAGTCGACAGTTAAAATACGAGTATACACTAAGTAAGCTCCACAAATTAGGGGTTGAATGTTGCAATATGCCTTTTTAGTGGTAACCCATATGACGATGAGAAGAGAAATCGTTAGGAAGTTGACAATTAAAATATACACTACGTGAGCTCCACAAAGCAGGCAGCTGCCACGGTCGCACATGGGAGTAATATCGTGCTTTGCAGTGAAGCTAAAATAGCATTACGTCGATGTCTTAGATCCCGTGTTGTGGATAAGAGACCCTATGGTATGCAACTACGTCTTTAACCGTATATTATAGCAGTCCACGGTCTATTGTCACCTCTTCTTCCCAGTTGCTACTTAATACATAAAACAATGCATTGGTCACCCAGCCGTGGCGTTAAGCGTTTCGCTCAGGAAAATTACTTGGCCAACAAAAGGACTTTATCTTCTGCACGAGCTTAAATTAGCACAAACACCTTTGTTTCAAAAATGCCTCTGTGACAGTTCGACAGATAAAGGGAGAAATTTAAATCGCCGTTAATGGAACTTTCTAACAATGTAAACAAAAGGCGTCACATGTTTTGTCACTGTTTCTCCTTGTATTTTACACACTACCTCATCAAACACCACTGAAACCATTCACTACTGAAACGGTCGTATTGTCATAACATACAAAACATAAGATAAATAATGAAATGAATGAGATGCATAATATACTTCTTGCCTGCTAAAGCTCGGTGGCGCCCTCTGTAAATATTTACTCCCAGTAGCTCGATTTCTTACAGACACAAATTGGCTGGACTCGGTGCAACCGATCTCTCTGGAGCGCAAACTTAGTAGGAAGTCTGGAATACACCAGAGTAGTAACCTCCAGAGTAGGAAGGGTCCTGGATTTTCCGTAGCCTACCATTCCACTTCACAGTCCGTACGCTCCAAAACTAAGTGCATGGAGACCCTGCCAGGTTTAAAAAACCATTTTAAGTATACCTTTTGTTCCCCCTTGATAGAAACAGAGAGAGCGTCCTTGCTGCACGGCCGATACATAAAGTTTATAGTCTAGGAAGCGTCTGCGTCGTAAAATCGAGATATAATCCAGCCACACACGTGAGGCACTAAAGTCACGTTGCTCTGACAGTGTAGCATGGAAAACAGCCATTTTGAAATTTAAAATTTAAAAGCAATAGGTACGATACTCTTGTAGGGCCCATGAACGATGCAGAATCTGCCACAATGAGAATCGAGATCTTTGGACGTTTCACCATTGTGAGTTCAAAGTTGCCTCTTTGTCATAATTTTAATAACTTTGGAGTTGAAACGAAAAAAATCACCCTCACTTTACGTATACGTATGGGAGATTTTTTTCCCACTTTTAATTTTAGGCATGCTTGCTATGTATACCAAATTACATCTTTCTAGTACTAAAAGTTCACTGCGCTTAGCAGTAGACGGACAGACAGACATAACTTCCTAATCGTAGTTGGCTACGGTCACTACCGAAACCTAAAAACGTTAACCACGCATATAACTCGTTGTTCGTTATATACTGAAGGAAACTTTTACGTTGTTTTTAAAAACATTTTTAACTAAAACCGAATTTACAGACGGCGTTGTTTGTTCTATCCTAAAATCATAGGAAAGATTGTCCATATGTTTCGATGATCCTTTGGAAAATATTATCGGTCCCTTAATTCACTTCATCCTTAAATCATAGGAAATATTGTCCTTGATGTTCCTTTGGAATGGATATTATCCCGAAATTCACTTCATCAGGAAGTAAAACGAGGGATCAAAGTTCCAAAGTGGGAAGCTAGTCAAGCTATAGTTATACCTAGACATCGCAAATCTGCTATAGTCTACGTTCAGTTCACCACAGAAATATGTAAGGCCAAGTTCGAAAAAAACTAAAACCTGTCAAAACAGACTTAACCTCAACCTTCGACAATCAAGAGTAACGGCTAAAAACTTGAAGACTGTTCATATAATGGGAGGTCAAGGTAATAATCAGCTGTCAAAATAATTCAAAATTAAGTTAACCTTATCAAGGGCATAAAAAACACGTAAACATCCGATGATGAACATTTAGGAGCTCAAGGCCTAAAATATCGAAAAATCTTTTTCGTATTCTACATCTCTTTCACTCGGATAAGCATGTGCGATAGAGAGGGAGATACAAATTTTCGATTTTACGAAGTTCGCGGTGGGCGGTCTGGTGTGATGATGCTATTTATTTGTCGATGATTGTATCGCTGGACAATTGGAGGCAAAAAACCTCAAACGATTATCCTCGTAAAGTGAGTCATAATCTCATAATGTGTCAAGGTACCGCCTATAATTATGTACAAGTATACTAGGTAAAATTATTAGTATAGACAAATAGAGATTTTTAAATCCAGTGACAGTATTGCAAAACATACGGTATGTTACAGCACTTTCTTTATTAAATTGATTGCATTATTCAGGTCATCCCGGCCTTCTACATACCTAATGTATTACTACTACATCAAGCAAGCTGTTAACTATTGACCACAGGAAAGAATACCTACTTGCGTGTGTTCAGCTGAACTGTTTTTTTTCCTGTGAGCATGTGGATTCCTTATAAAAGGCAGCCAAATAATCGGCGGCCCAATAATTCGTGTCCATTTTTTGGTTGCGGATTATTGGGTTGCTGATTATTGTACTGTAAAAACTGTGGCTTCGGATTATTGGCCCGCTACCGAGCTTGCCCGGCCCGATAAAAGGCAGCCCAATAAATGGCAACCCAATAATTGATGTACTTGTAGTTGCATCGATTATTGAGTTGCCGATTATTGGCCCGCTTCGAGATTGCTCGACCCGAGAAAAGGCAACCCAATAATCAGCGAACCAATAATCCATGTACCTACATCGTGGTCGCCAATTATTGGGGCGCCGATTATTGGGCTGCCTTTTCGCGGGATGCGGATTAGTGGCACCCCCGCCTAAGTAGGGAATGAAAACCGGGTACCCGGGTAACCGAAAAAACCGGGTACCCGGACTCATTTGGGCTCGGTTACGAACCCGGTTTCGAACATCAAAAACCGGTTTTTAACCGTAACATTATATTTTATAAAAAACGTAATATTTTCTTCAGATTTTGCTATTAAAACACGTTTTTGAAACAGATTGTATTGTATACAGTAGAATCCGATTAGTACGACTCCGCATAAAATAACCAAACGTTTTTAGCGGCGTAAATATAGGCAGATGGTTGGTTTTCATGCAAGCCACTATGAAAGTGCACCCGTACGTATTTAGTACGACTGCTTATAATGACGGACCGCTTTTAACGACGGGATTTCACACGAAATAGTTCGGTTACAACGATGACGTGCATTGGAACCAAACAATACCTACAAGGAGAACCTTTGTTTAAAGCGAATGTTCTAAAACTTAAACTAAGGCGAGTATTCGCAGGCTTAAGCTGCAATGTAATCTGGAAGGACGGGTAAACATGTCTGTGGCTCAACTATTTATTTCGCTAAAGAGCATAATATTCTTAATTTCGATTGTTCGATGAGTTCATAATAGAATAATGGTTCAGAAATCGATAAACAACTTTAAAATTGACAGGATATTTAGTACGCCTTTCGGTTAGTACGACGTAATATCGTCCGTCCCTTCGACGTCGTTATAGTATAACCAGATTCTACTGTACCACAAGTTGAAACGGTTAAATACCTTAGTTACCAAATTGACTCTGGATTAACGTGGGCCCACATATACAAAAAAATATTGACACAAATCAAATTACTTTATTTAATATTTTTTGATTTGTTATTAAAGTAGGAACACTACTGTATATAAATTATAAATCGAAAAAGATGTCATATACTAAAGAAAAAGACCAACACCGACGAAGGCCAATCCTCGAATTATGGATTATGGATTATGGATATTTCGATTTATAGAGATAAATTGGCCTTAGTGTTGTATGCATTGTCCAGAATAGCACCCAGTTTTATCTTTTCTAAATATTGAACTGCCTACTATGGATATTTCCATTCGATTCTTGCGCAGGGTGTGGATCTATGGTACAAGACCAAAGCTGCAATTTCCTAAGCGCTGGCTCGCCAAATCTAGACGGTAATAAAAACGTAATATTTTCTTCAGATTTTGCTATTAAAACAAGTTTTTGAAACAGATTGTATTGTATACAGTAGAATCCAATTAGTACGACTCCGCATAAAATAACCAAACGTTTTTTAGCGATGAAAATATAGGCAGATTTTTTGTTTGTTGTGTTTTCGTACAAGCCACTATTAAAGTGCATCCGTATAGTACGACTCTTATATCGACGGACCACTTTTAACGATGGGATTTCATATGAAATTGTTCGGCTACAACGGTGACGTGCATTGTGACCGAACAACGCATACAAGATGGAAACCATTGTTCAAAGTTAATGTTACAAAAGTTCTAAAACTTAGGATTTCGTCTCGATATTTTATCGGCAATTTACGATGGCTTAGCTACAATGTTATCGATTAGTACGAGTAAATAGGTCTATGGATCAACAATTTCATTCACTAAAGAGCAAAATATCCTTAATTATGCTTGTTCGGTGAGTTACATGAACTATTATATAATGATGAATAACATATAATGCATGTGTGATTATTAAATAAATAAAGAACCTTAAAATGGACAGTTTGTTTAGTACGTCGTAATATCGTCGGTCGCTTTGACATCGTTATAACCGGATTCTACCGTGTTCATTATTTGTGTTTTCGACGTGTTACTTCGACATTTACTTTTTCTGTCTTCCCGAGATAATAACAATAAAAATAAATTCTTCCCCTTTTAATCAATATTTCATTGCTATTTAAATGCAACCGGGCGAATATTTTTTTCTTATGTAATCTTCGGCTAGCAGTTTAATTTTTTAGATTAAAAACAAACATCAAATAAAAAAACTTAGATAGCTTCCATTTAAAATAGCCGCTATTGTTTCTATGTAGTTCTGTCTGCTACGGTACGGTCACGTCTAAATATATATACGCTTCAGAACTTCTTACGGGGAAGAGAAGGTTCAAAATTGAATACAGGTACATAGGTAGGTATATATTTATGAAGCCAACCGTACCAGTTCAATTTACCAACATTTATTTGCATTCCAACTCATGACCAGGCCAGTTTTTTTTGTTTAATAATATTTATTGAATGTTAAAAACCGTCCTGTGAATGTCAGGAAGTATCGTTGAGGATAGTGACACTTATGCAATATTAAAAAATGGCTTATAAAGCGACAGAAAAAAATTAGTCCAAAACCGGTTAAAAACCGGGTACCCGGTTTTGAGCATTGACATTTCGGTTAAAAACCGGGTTTGGATTTCGGGCGGTTTTTACAAACCCTACGCCTAAGATGACTTAAGGCGCGTATCAGGAACCGTAATCCTAGCGTCAGTGACGGACTTGGCCAGTTTGACACGCCCATGTTTTGACTGGTGTTAAGCTTGCGTAATGCAATGTACTGTCGAAGGTCTGCGCCTCTACCGGAGGTTTCATTTTTTGTGTTTCGATAACTTTTAACCTCTGATTTTATATTGCATGTGATTACTAGCCTAGACTTCGTTTCTTCCATATAAGTCGTAAAATCTTTCGACCCTATTTTGCTGCTTGAGGTTGAATTATGAATAAGGGCAATTTTTTTCTTCGTAGAATTTATACCTCCTCGAGCCAACATGAACCTTACTACCAGAAACAGCGCACGTAGTTGTAGTATATTATATTGACGTGTGTTGTGTATTATATTCTTTGATAATAAGTAACATCGCAAACAAATTTGAAAACAAGATAGGTCAGACAGGAAAGCGATACATTTTAAGCTCTGAGACTTTAGAAGAAACTCAAGAAAAACAGCCTGACAAATCTCGTCGTACACAACAGCACCAAGGCTAAAACTGCGAGCCGTCTAGTTTGGTCCTCGAAAACGAAGCGTGATAGCCACATCTCATACCACCAGACTTCAAAAATAAGGTGGGTAGAAGCCAGGTGGCTGTGACCCTCGGATCAAAAAGTTTGTAGACAGGTTTCTTACATAGGAGGAGTAGACAAATGATTTGGATAATAGACGAATTTCTGCGAATCTTTACGCTCTAGACGAGCGTAAAGATTTCCGTTTAAGAAAAAACTTCGGTTTCATACAAAAAAATGTTTCGGTATACTACTCATTTTGCGACCGTGTGAACCGAACGGGCATTTTGTATGAAACCGAATGTAGCAGAAACTAAAAAAAAAACTTACACTCGTCTGGCTTTAGTAGCTTCACCCTAAAACGCATGACATAAATAAACTACCGGTAGCGTACTGTGTTGACTTAAGCCACATAATTGTACAATAATGTACATTCATCAGTGCTAATGCTAAGCACCTTATCTGCGCAATCCGCATTGTGTGTAAATACTGTTTTGATAGAGTTTAAACACGCCTTAATCGGCTAGTCAAAATTAAAATGTCCTTCAATTATAATCTCAATGCTAAACACGTTTTATGCCTGCTAACATGTCAACAAACATGGTTAGGGAAATGTAGAAAATTGGTTCTAAACCGTTGAAATTGAGTTTAAGAACATAGCAATCTTCATTCTACCCTGTGACGAGTCAGGGCTAGTACCACGAAAATCGAACGATTGCGGATTTGTATCTCCATCTCTGTCACACTTGCATATTAGAGTGCCAAAGAGGTTTTTCCGTCAATGCCTATTTTCAATGTTCGTGGTAGGCATGCAGACGAGAGCTGTAAAGGAAACGTCAAGATGTAGATGGGTCAAACTCAAAACGATGTTCCAGTCTTTCCTGTGGACTACCAAAAATTTAATGGTTATTTTTTTATCCACATGAACGAGTACTCCTTGTCTATTTATTTGTACGATAATATATATTACAATCATTACTATTATGTTACGCCCACTAAACTGTTAACTATTGTCCACAGGAGAGAAAACTTGTGTGAAATCTGATTTTGTGTGTTGTCTGCTGTGTCACAATCCGTGACACCCCTCACAGTCTCACACCACTCATAAACGGCCCCGGCGGAAGACCAGCGCTGGTAACCCAGCCTTGCTCGATGCTGAGTCGGGACCATTTTGTGGCAGTAGTTGTATGTTCCCTATTCGAATAATACCTTTCTGTATTATATAATGTACCTACTGTAATATGCCATGAATAAATATTTTTCTACACAAGTTATCATTACTAATTCACATTTGCACTAACTTTCCATTCATAACAATTACACAACTATATATTTTCCAAAATTGTGTCGTCTATTGTTTTAATTTGTCTATGCAAGTAATATTTTTGCTAGCTCCAAGTCTGCGTACATTTGTTGACATAGCATGCGCTGACATTGACGGCATCGTGTCAAGGCGAACGAAGCCTTACATCGTAAACATGGAACTTGCCCTCATGCTGCTCACGATTTCAGATTCATTAGGATTAGGTATCTTATTAATTATGGGTAGTAGAAATAAAACCTCCGAAACCTACAAAAAATCGGCCAAGTGCGACTCGGACTCGCCCATCGAGGGTTCCGCACAAAGGATGCTCCCCATTTATGATAGGTACTTAAAAATACTGGTGGCACGGAACTCTCAGTGTACGGATTTCGGTTTTTTCTGTACTTGTGCTATAAACTCTTGTTTGTTGCCAAATTCTTGAATCTAGGTCAACGGAAAGTACCTTATACATTATGATTCCCATTGCAAATGTATGGGAAATGCGACATAAACGGCCGTATCCTTTGATCGCGTTAACGTAGAGGTTTGGTTTTTTCACAACTTCAAATGACAGCAGACTTGCGTATGTGGTAATCTTAACTTGCTGCCTCTACGCGTTACCGAGATAAAGGGTCTCGACAGACAGACGGGCGGAAGGACGCATGGACAGACAACAAAGTGATCCAATAGGGAATCCGTTTTTTGGTACGGACTCGTAAAAACTAAACCGTTCTAAGTGAAATATTAACTTGCGACTGTTCCATGTGCGACTAATTTGCACAGTTAGTATTTTAGTCGCATGTTCAGTTTTTGAGTTTACTTTAAAATATATACAGTAAATGTAACTTATCTCTACATCTCTACCTGCCTTAAATCTATTAAGGTCCTTGAAGTATTGTACCGTGTGCTGGCGGCATTTCCTCGTTGTATCGCAATGCTGAAGCTGATACGTCGTGCGAGGAAGCCACCAGCTCTTCGGTCACCAGTTACATCAACCAGACGTATCGCGATTTCTACAAAAAACTTGTGTGCGCTGGGACCCCATGGACCTAGAGTTTCGACCCCAAATGGTACAAAATGGTACTCCACCCAGGCTCTTATATTTATTACGTTTTTAAATTTCGGCACTTTCAGCCGCTCCGCCTCGCCTGCTTTTACATTAGTTCGTTGGATTATCACGCCAATAGTACCTACTTAATAAAAAACGTGAGTTTTAATTTAATGTTAGTATGACTCACGATGGCATTAATCATATAAATACCTGCTAAGTATCTCTAATTCTACCTAAAACAAATATCATGACTAGAATTATTTCATTAGTTATTCTTATTATATATGTTCACGTTCGAACTATTTCCGAACGAGATAATTTAAATAATTTTAACGGGAATAAAATCACCGTGATTTTTTTGTATTAAAATTAACAGATTGTATTAAAATAAATTTGAAGTAGGCGTTGTTAGCTCTTTAACTCTGTATATTGCTAAAAGCCTTGATCGAGTAGTCAAGGTGAATAATACACAGTATCTTTACTACATCGCAAACCATGGCGTCAGTCACGATCAGTCTGCGCGGAAAGACAAAAGTCGTAGGTTTCATTATTTTCCCCCTCTGTCATGGTCCTATGGTACCTATAGCACAGACCACCTTAAACACTAAAATCGCCGTCAATTGCACTTGCAAACGATGTAAACAAAAGGTATCACATGTTTTGTCATATTCTCCTTATATTTTCACACTACCTCATCAAACACCACTGACGACGTTCACTACTAATATGGTCGTAACATACAAAACGTAAGATAAATAACTTAATCTTGGATATTTCATTAAAAACTTAAAAGTGAGGTTATTACGATCAATATGGCGGTTTGTTTACACTATGGAAGTTGGATTGACGGCGATTTTAAAAATTTAGGAACGATTTGTCAATTTCTATGGAGAAAATCACGTGATGTCTCGGAGCCCTCAAATGTCACGTGACGTTTTCTATAGAAACTGACCGTTCCGCCCCGACCCGTCCCATCCCGTTCTAGTGTGAGTCATCCTTAATGCGGTGTCTATGTATTCTGTGACCTATAGACTCTAGAGTTAATGCAGAATCATGAGCATTGTCGCGGTAGAGTCCGTATGAGTCGCGGTAGAGTCCGTATGAGTTCCCGTTGCCTCGCCATATAGCGTTCAGATAGCAGACAGGGGGGTTTTTAGTGGGTAAACTGGGCCTTTTTAGCCCGGGAGTCCATGGAAATTAGTAGACGTGACCTGCTAAGTATTACTTCTGTGGATGTGGCTATTCTAGTGGCTCTGTGAGCTATAAAAAACAAAACTGAAGCGATAAAAAATCTATAATTCTGTCATTAAAATGTCACAAGAATCTGTTGAAGCTGAAACGGAGATGCTTCGCGCTCGAGCGATCGTTTAAAACATAGGTATATTGTAATTTTATGTTAGCTATAGTTTAGTCCTAGTGGTTACTTAATTGGTCTGCTCTCAAAATCCTTCTCCAACAAGTAAAAAAATATATGTAAGAAAATTCAACAATTTCATGAAAGCATTTTGTAGTCCTATATATACTTACTCGTAAGTTAGGTCCCTTAGGTAACTAGCATTTACAAGTAGGTACATTACCTTATCTACCTTACTTTGCTTAAAAATGCATTAACGGCGACTTTCCAGCCTTAATCTTACCAGGAATGCAAGCGAAACCGCGGGTCGCGCCTAGCTAATAAATTCAGAACGCATCCGGCTTTCACTGTTCATTGCAACGTGGGTAGACCACTGCACCTTGGACTCTGCTGTTGCACCACGGTTACAGAACACCACTAGTTACTTACCGCCTTATTAATAAAAACTTAACAGACCCATATTAGTCAAAAATATGTTTTGTCCCTTTTTGACAAAGGTAAATGTCAATCTGGCAGATAAGGACCAAAAAAAAAAATAGTTAACGGAAGTTTGCTAAGTATTTATAATTTATATATAACGGCATTACTGTATTACCTTTTTTACACCACGACGGTGACAAATAAGGATAAAGCCCGAATGATGATAAGCTACCGTATTCTATGGATGCATGCAAACCCGGAGGATTCACATAAGCTGGCAATTTACGTAACGCAATCCGCCGGATCCGCATAATAGCATGAACGCCGGGCATCCGCCGGACAAATTAGCCATACATTGATTGGTAGATCCAGCGGACTTGCCTGAACCGAACCGATAATTCGAGGACGAGACCTATGTGCTTACCATGAGTTATACGTAGCCACAAATCGTTGGCGACTGCGCCAGTCGAAAGTATTTGCAACTCGCTTCCACCCGTTAAGAACGAGCAAGATGCTAATACTTTCGAATCGCGCAGTCGTTAGCGATTGTCTTTCTAGAGCAATTCATGGTAAGTATGTTTTTCTGAAAGAAACCATACATAATTTAATAACATTTATTTTCAAAATATACAGTAAGTGTAACTTACTTAAGTACCTACCTCTACCTACCTTAATTAAATCTGAAATAGGTCCTGGAAGCATTGTACCTAAGATGCTGGCGGCATTTCCTCGTTGTATCGCAATGCTGATACACGTTGTGCCAGGAAGCCACCAGCTCTTCGGTCACCAGTAACATCAACCAGACGTTTCGCGATTTCTACGAAAAACTTGCGTGCGCGGGACCAAGAGTTTCGACCCCGAATGGTACAAAAAGGTACTTTAATCGATTTATATTCATAGTTATAAGAGGAAAAAGGGGTGAGATAAGCTAAAACTCGGTGTTTAGACGGAGTTCATCAGGAACCCCTTCACGATCACCACACATTAGCTCTGAATAATTTTTAGAATGGGTCTACCGTTTCTTTCAGGGGCATCCACGTTTAGGACGTGCAAAATCTCAATTGTCTCTCTGTCACACTAGTAATATCATATACAAGTGCAAGAAAGACAAAACTTCGTTCTTGGTATATGCCCCGACGTTGCATCATGCCGTGGAAACAAGTGAGTGTCTGCGCTTAAGGGGGGTCAGGTTATGTTGGGCGTTGGTGCAATGGGTTTTTCCAGGGCCAAGTGCGTTGTTTGTCTAGAATTTGCTGTTATTGCTAAACTTTTTTGCCCGAGTTTTTTTTGCCTAAGACAGGTTATGTTTTTCCGACGTATTAATGTTTTTAAATTTAGTTACTTTACATAGGAATGGATAATGGGACTAGAGTCCTAAAGTTTTCTAGGTTATAGCACGTCATAATTTCATAGAAATTTGACGTTTAAAATAACACTTTGAAGTTTGACAGTTCGTTTGCATTGTTTCATAGAAATTTGACGTTTAAAATAACACTTTGAAGTTTGACAGTTCGTTTGCATTGTTTCATAGAAATTTGACGTTTAAAATAACACTTTGAAGTTTGACAGTTCGTTTGCATTGTTTCATAGAAATTTGACGTTTAAAATAACACTTTGAAGTTTGACAGTTCGTTTGCGTTGAAGAGATGACGTGGGTTGATTCTTAATAATCTTATAAAAGTTATTAAGTACCTAGTTTTATTATTAATTAATAGTTTTCCTAGTCAATAAAAAAAATACTGTGGTTTTGTGGTTTTTATGGTTTTAGGCTCATGTATAGTCAACCAATTGGAACCCTAGGCCACTCTAGAAACATGCCAAAATGATATTAGTAAGGGATTACTTACAATTTGATTTATAGCGTCACTATGACATAGCCCTACTGAGACCTAGGGTTCCAATGGGAGCTACCGTATTGTCGCTCTATATCGAAGAATTGTCAAAGTGACGTTTGAAATGTTCCCGCAGGACCCACGTTCCCCTAGCGCCCCTAGCGGAAAATCGACTCGCGGTAGTCCTCATTGGTTGACTGTACATATTTCTATTATATCCAAGCCAGCTAATGTGCTTTTTTAGGGTTCCGTAGTTACTGTACCTAAATGGCAAAACGGGACCCTCTGAAAACGATGTCGGCCATGTAGTGACGTCATTATACTCGTCGAAGCTAACTTCATGTTGAATCTCATACGAGAGAAGTTCGTTACGTAACCTCTGCTGTGACATTGACAGACAACGAATAACGGAACAATTTACATGTGTTGAACAATTGTCGAAGTTGTTTTCCTGCATAGTGACGTCAATAGCACATATAATCTATGGACTACCATGGCTGATATCCTTTTCACCGGATCACGTAAAAGTAAACATTAAAAATAGGGCATTATAATATGTATATTTTTTCTCTTAATTGGTCATTAATTAATAATATGAGACCAACTTCAAAAAATGGTCACGGAGCCTATTGCAGGTGACTGTACTTAGTGTAGGTATGTCAAGGCCTGATTCTTGCTCACCTAAAACCGATGAATATAGGAAACGTTTATGTAAATAACTTTAATCATACATTTAATTTAATTATGGTGTTAAAATAACAAATGAGTTTTACGTTAAAAGTGGCAATAACATTTGACAGGCTGTCAGCAGCCACGCCCACCAATGACATTGGGTAACACTGTTTAGTGTTGGTTCGCACGCTCGGAAATGACAAGTGCGAATCGGCACTACCGCGCTAGGTTCTATCCATGTTATGCAGACAACAATATTTCAAGAATTTCCTCCCGCGGACGCTCCGGCTGTGGAATGAGTTCCCTGCCGAGGTTTTCCCGAAGGACTTCAGTATGCCGTCCTTCAAAAAAGCAATGGACAAGTTTTTAATGGGACGCCAGCGCTCATGTGACACCCCGGGGGATGCAGGCGTCCATAGGCTACGGTGACCGGTTTCCATCAGACGGACCGTATGCTTGTTTGCTACCGATGTGGTATAAAAAAACCTACTGGGACATTACATTTACCAGTCTGAAAGCCGCCGACGGTTTGAACCTGTCATCTTAATTTGCAGAAATTACAGACAAAAATTCTATAGACTTAGTTTTTAAACGAATTTAAATATTCTAGCATCATCTACATTCTCAATAAATACAGACACATCTTAATTGGTTTAGGTAGGTAGAAGGCGCCGATGAACTTTACTATGTATTCCGTTACCGAACTACAGTTACCACGGCGTATACCTTATAAGCACAGAGCCTTACCATGTGTCGTCTTCTTAACGCGATTCAGGTGACGACCTAAACTGAGTCGCTTCCATACGACTGAGCCTAAACTGAAATGATTTCTTCCCTAATCAGAACACGCACGATACCAGTTAGAGGACAGACCAAGCTTATTAGTTTGCATCGATGTCGATATTAAAGACTGCGCAAGAGTCATGTTTGACGTTCTATGAAATTATGACGTTCCACAGTCTGTGCTATCAAAATAGATGCAAACTTAGCTTAGTCGGGCTCTAGGTACCTAAGTGTACGACATGGCAACACTATTGTCGTCCCTTTCAAATCAATATATGTGGGAGAGCGGGACAAAACTACGATGTTACCACTTTTTAATCTCTTTTCTATTTTACCAAGCTGTACAATGAATCAAAAGTTTCTAGTACACTTTGCGTATCCTACCTATATATTTTTCATCGAATATTGTGGAAATACTCGAGAGTAACCTTTGTTCGGCAGGATATCGCTGGACTTTCGCTTGAAATGATGATGATACGTCTTACACGTGTTTTGCATTAATTAAGATTTTATAAATAAACAACGAAACCCCGATATCAAACGTGCTACGTTACGTTAACCTTGTCGAGTTGCTCCAGCAGTGCATAACCAAAAGGTCATATGTCTATACCATTTTCATACATTTGCTGGAAACATACAGCGTTTTGGTGGCCGTGTTCGTGGTCCGGAAGCAAGATGCCGCGGTTTGGCAGCTTGGTAATGCTGCCAATATTCATGGGAAACCGTTTTTCTGTTAGTTTCTGTGTTGTGGTTATGTGGTGATTTTTCGTGACAATGTCAGCATGAATTATGTACGTGTAAACAAAACAATCGACATCTGGTGAAATCTAAATATGTTTTGCTGAATGTAGGTATGCTGGTACTGTAAAGGGATCGGCCTAGTGGGGAGGGCAACACACTTTTATCAATTATACATTATTCTTTTACTTCTCTTGCTCGAATAGTGCCTAGATGGATGATTTCAACGATTTAAAGTGAAATAAAACTTTATAATTTCCTCAAATCGAAGTGAAAAGCAGAGTCTATATCTCGGGCATAAATAGCAGCGTTTTACCTTACAATAATTCAAATTCAAATTCAAATTCAAAAATTTATTCTGCAAGTAGGCCTCAAGGGCACTTTTACAAGTCAGTAAGCATTACAATAAAGCATTTGCATGTACAAACATTTACAATATATAGTGAGAAGTAAAAGTATAATCTAAATACTGATAATACAACAGCCAAAACCTGGGTAAACAATATTAAAATAAATGTACTAAGTAATATGACAAGAGATGTATAGTCTCTATAGTTAATAATAAATTAAGTTTGGAGATGTAGAAGGTCCCCCAACGTCAAAATAAAATACGAATAAAATTTGGAGATGTAAAAGGTCCCCATAGTCAAAAAATTATACTAATAGGATTTGGAGGTGTAAAGGCCTCCAAACGTCAAAAATAAAATATCTTTATGATATAAATACCACAAGTCATCAGACTGTTAAGTTAACAGTCTTAGATCTAATGCTACCGAATACATAACTAGTATGTATCTAACAAGTCAAAATTATGAACCCAACAGAGATGTAAATTCTCTATAGTCAATAATATGTACATTAAATTTGGAGATGTAAAAGGTCCCCAAGGTCAGAAACATAATATGTAATAAAATAATACTATATGAATAAGAAATGGAGGTGTAAAGGTTCTCCAAGTGTCAGAATATGATGTAACAGCCAGTAACAGCACAGCATCGCCTTGAGCATCGTGAAAACCACTCCGGGACACTGCTAGCCTGATAAGACAGCTTTTGAGACTAAATACTTGGCCATGGCTCCTTGTCTCCTAAGTAATCGTCGATTTTATAGTACCCCTTTTTAAACAGAGCATTCTTAATATATAACTTGAATGAAGTGAACGGCATGTCCCATGCCTCCAAGGGTACTTTATTGTAAAATGCCACACAGTTGCCTGGGAACGATTTTTTTACTTTCTGTAGACGAAACTTCGGAACCACTAACATATTTTTATTTCGTGTATTAAAGCCATGGATATCAGACAGCTTTTTAAAGGACTTTATATTCTTATGCGTATACATTATAACATCTAGTATGTATTGTGAAGCTACAGTGAGAATATCAATTTCCTTGAATCGTTCTCTCAGAGAATCACGAGTGCCCATATTATAAATATTACGGACTGCTCTCTTTTGGAGGATGAAGATTGTTTCAATATCTGCTGCTTTGCCCCAGACCAGTAAGCCATATGACATAATACTGTGAAAATAACTGAAGTAGACTAGGCGAGCTGTCTCCACGTCAGTGAATTGTCTGATTCTTTTGACTGCATACGCGGCAGAGCTCAGCCTATTCGCAAGGGCAGATATGTGAGGGGCCCATTGTAGATTGCAGTCCAAAGTAATGCCCAGGAAAAGTGCATTATCGGCAAGATCCAGCTTCTCTCCATTTAATGTGATAATAGTTTCAGCCTCTCTTACATTCGGCAGCGTGAATTTTACACATTTTGTCTTCTTTGCGTTAAGAACTAAGTTATTTGCTGTAAACCAATCTAGCAACTCTTTCAAAGTTTCATTGACTTGGCTGTAATCACCCAGTTTCCTGTCAACTTTGAAGATTAATGAGGTATCATCAGCAAACAAAACTATATCACATTTATTCTTCACAAGATTCGGCAAGTCATTTATATAAACAAGGAAGAGAAAAGGACCTAAAATGGAACCTTGCGGTACGCCAAGTTTTACAGTCATACCACTAGACTCAGTTCCATTTACAACAACTTTCTGAGTTCTTTGGTTTAAGTAAGACTGTAGAAGGTTTAAAGCTTCAGTAGACAAACCGTACTGTTTTAGCTTGTACAGAAGCGTAGCATGCTCCACGCAGTCAAATGCTTTGGAGAGATCGCAGAAGACACCTATAGCATCTTGTGAATGTTCCCAGGCGTCGTAGATATGATTGATTAGTACAGTGGCGGCATCTGTCGTCGAACGACCTCTAGTAAAACCAAATTGCTGATTCACCAGTAATTCATTTGTGTTGAAATGTCGAAGCAATTGGTTCAAAATAATTTTCTCAAACACTTTACTAAGTACAGGAAGTATAGAAATGGGTCTGAAATTTCCAAGTTCGTCTTTGCTTCCTGATTTAAATAGAGGAATAACCTTACTGTACTTCATAAGACTGGGAAACACACACTCTCCAATACAAGCGTTAAACAAATCGGCTAAACAGGGTGCCACAATGTCGATAATAGATTGCATGACTTTCACAGATATCCCCCAAAGGTCCTCAGAGTTCTTTAATTTCAAGGAATTGAACGTTTTTATTATCTCGTGGGGGTCAGTGCATTGGAAGTATAATGACGTGCCGCATCGATTAACTCTGTTTGTATCGAAGTATAAGCCAGCCTTAGCTACAGATGAGTTCAGATTTTGTGTAGTATCAGTGGCTATGTTGGTAAAAAAGTGTTGAAAGGCGCCAGCAACATCCTGGTCTGCAGTCAACGTACAATCGTTTACCTTAAGTCTATAGTTGCCATCACGGGGTTTCGTCTTACCAGTTTCAGATTTTATTATGTTCCAGGTAGCTTTTACTTTATTGTCCGCTGACTTAACTTTATTTTTTATAAATGCAGACTTGGCATCGGCGCAAACTTTCTTAAACACTTTTGAATATTTTCTTACATATTCTGCAAAGTTCTCACCGTGAACATGATTCCTCATTTCATATAGGTCATACAATCTATTTCTGCTCTTATGAATGCCCTCTGTGGCCCAGTCACTGAAACTTATTTTCCTTGGACCTTGCTTTAAAGTCTTCAGCTTAAACACATTCTTGTGTATGTTATGTATCACATGTGACATCCCCTCGTATAATGTGTCAGGATCTTTGTTATCTGTGATAAGTACAGGTACTTTATCTATAATATTTTCTCTAAACTTTTCCATACGACTTACAGTGATGGGCCTATACGTAATTACTTGTTGCAATTTAATAACATCTACTTTAAAATAAGCTTTCTGACCACAGTGGTCCGAGTTAAAGCAGCTAATGATGCTCGCCTCCTTTGCTTCACAGTTACAAAATATATTGTCCAAACATGTCGCCGTGTTGGCTGTAATTCTTGTGGGTTCATTAAATAGCGGAAACAAGTCAAAAGACTGAAATAGGTTTAAAATTCGTAGAGTGTGTGCATGAGTAGTATCTAAAATATTAACATTAAAGTCTCCACAGACTATAATTTTCTTACTACTTACAGAGACTTGTTTCAACGCATCTTCCATTACAGACGTAAACTGGCTGAAATCCGATGACGGTGGTCTATAGACGCACAATATAATGTGGCTCTTCATTTCCACGCATGATATTTCAATAGTTCGTTCAATAGAAAGTTTAATTATATCCTTCCGTTCCTTACATTTATATTTTCTTTTTACTATGATCAATGAGCCCCCGTGAATGGCGGACTTTCTACAGAACGAACTAACTATGTCATAATTATAAAGATTAAACAATAATAATCGATTTTCCTTGAGCCAGTGTTCCGTTACACACATGACATCTACATCTTGCGATTCTAAAAATAAACCCACCTCTAATTCCTTGCTGGAGAAGCCCCGTAAGTTCTGGTGGACTAGCATGAGTTGGCGGGGCTTCTCCGCTGTCTCAGCCGTTAGTTTAAAGGCTGTGGGCGGCCCGCGGGAGAGGCGCACGCGCCGGCGCTGGCGCCGCGAGCGCTGCTGTCACTGGCTGCCGAGTCAACATACCCAGGTTCAATATTGTATGCGAGTAGATTGGCTGTTGTCAGTTTACATTCTTTCGAAACAAAAACGTTATCATTATACCATTTACAACTATAGCCATTTCTTTTGTAAAATGTGTTTAAATCAAAGAAATGGTACTTACTATTATAACATGTCATATTGTACAGCATGGAATTTAAATTAGACACTTTATTATTCTGTTCATACAATAAGGACTTGGAATAAGGGAAAGCACACAAAATGATTTTATAAATTCCACACTGCTCAATATTCAATAGTGTTTGCATAAGGGCCCGTAGCTGGGATTTGCTTATGCCCACACTATTTCCTAAATGCAGAATTAAAGTGGTGCCACTATCAAATTTTTCTTTTGCCAAATGTTCTGTGAAATGTTCAATGGAGGCACCACGCAAACAAACATTTGTCACTTTCTGCCGGAGACATAGACTCAATATTGATCCGAGTCCCACTCCAATACCATCTGAGTATATAGCCGTTGACCGAAGTAGAGGCTCCTGACTGCGACGATCGGGACACGCAGGCTCGGCTCGGGCTCGGGGGCGCGAATTGGGCGACGAGCTCAAACCAGGCAAAATGGGGTCAGGTCCCGGTGCAGGCTCCAGTGAAGTTCCTGGTACAGGTCCCTGTGCAGGTCCCGGTGCAGGCCCCGGTGAAGGCTCTGGCTCTGGTGCAGGCCCTTGTACAGGCCCCAGTGCAGTCCCTGGTGTAGGCCCCAGTGCAAGCTCCGGTGCAGGCCGATATACAGGCCCCGGTGCAATCCCTGATGTAGGCGCTAGTGTACACCCCAGTGCAGGCTCTGGTGCAGGCTCTGGTGCAGGCTCCAGTGTAGACCCTTGTACAGGCCCCGGTGCAGACTCCTGTGCATGCCCTGGTACAGGCTCTGGTGTAGGCTCGGATGCATGCGAGGCTAGCGTGGGCAGCAGTAAGGGTGCGCTCGATGAGCTTCCCGGTTTTGGACACACTGACTCCGGCAGCGGTTCAGAAAAGCACTTCATGCACATATGATTGTTAATAAATTTTATTTTATTTGAATAAAATTTAAATTGAATAAAACGCATATTAAACGTAATACCTAATTAGAAGCCTATAATTATATTTGAGAGTGGCAACTCTGATTGCAGATGACGTAGCGGTTCATAGTTGGTTGACACCCAACAACAAATCCCCTCCTCCACTTTTTGTTTCCAGTTTTATCCCCACCAGGTCGTAGCCGTGGCGATGGCGCGGCTGGTACCTCATTGGATCTCAAATTATTAATTTATTAATACGAAGTTGCAATATACCACTTACCAAACAGAAATTTTGACAAAGCAAAATAAATTAGAAACCAACAGTATGTGTAAGTTCTTTATCATCGTTCACAAGGTGGCGAACAAAAATAGTAAGTCAAAAATACCCTCAGAAAAAGTATGTAGGTCATATTGCAACTGAGTAAACCACAGGTGGGTTTAAAAACTATAGGCTTCTAATTAGGTATTACGTTTAATATGCGTTTTATTGTAAGGTAAAACGCTGCTATTAAACTTCAACGCTAATTAGAAGCCTATAATTATATTTGAGACGTGTCTGTGTCCACCTGGTGGGTAGAAACGCCAATGTGATAAAGTTGTTCAGTGCTCATTGAGTGTTAAGTGAAATTGGTGTGAACAATTCGCGAACAAGTGCAACAAACCAATGTCCATACATGGATGAATGTGGAACAGTGGATGGATGTGACCATTGACCTTTTCCGTGCAGTGACAAAGTTATTTTTCTATCAATATTGATAAGGAGAGGAAGGCTGATTGTTAAATATAACACAATGTCTTCATGAATACAAGGTGTTTATTAAAATATTTTTAATAACAATTATGTTTTATTTATTTAGATAAGCCCAAAACATAAGTGATTCCGCCAATCCATGGATTGAAATAGTCAGGCAATTCAAAACCATACACAATCATTGAAGATCAATTTTCATTGCTGCTTTGAACTTAGAGATGATAAAACAAGTTAAAAATATTTAAGATAAGAATATTTTATTACCCATCAGTAGGTAATCATCGTATTCAAACATAAGATTTTCTCAAATTCTTCTCACTTTAGGTAGGTACACTTTAGTAAAATATTTTTCCTATATTTGCTAGTAATGTGCACAACATTATATACGAGTAAATACATAATACCTACATATAGTACGCAAGTAAAGTATTCATAAAACAAACACAGTTATCAATTAACCATGATAGGGTTGTCACCAACCTGTTTCTACTGCCTCAGTCTTTGGAAAAAATAAAGTCGTTAGAATATAACGAGACAATAATACAAGTAAAATAATAAAATTATAATATTATGTACAAAAATGCGCAGCTATTTATGATATCATATTAACGATGCTTGACTTGAGATTAATTACCTCATACCCGTATGTTAGTAAAATATGGAAAACAAGTACAAATTCTTTATTAGTCACGATACAGATAAGCTCTGTACTCCGTAAAATCTATGTATGACATAAAATAAGACATTGCTAATTAATGTGCATAAGCCTTACACGAGATGTTTTAATGACATCATTTACCAATATCAAATTTGGTAAGTAACTCAAAAACCCTTTTTTAGGGATGCAGCCATGACAGTGTTATGGAATTCTTTGTAGCACTCTTACACACTTATTTTATTTTACTTGTATCAAGTCTATATCGCGTTTAACATGGTCAACATAGTTTTTGAAAATTTTAGATTTTCTCATGTAAACAACGCTGTGAGTGACAGCCTCCTACGTTGCAGGAACCTATATAACCTATATATAAAGTCATTCTGGCTAGTCACCAAGGTATTCACATAAACTAGGATTCGTAAAGAAATTAGTATGGAGCCAGGTTACTTGTGAGTTGTAGGCTCTTTTACAAGGATATCGTATCCCACTTTACTTGGATTACTGGGGCTAAAAAGCTTGAGCGATATACGATCCTCAAGTAAATCAGTTACACTGTGAACATGGCGCTTGTAGCCAAATTCGGGAGAGTGCCAAAATATCGAGCTCACAACAACATATATACATGGTAAATATCTAGTTTTTAATAGTAATTATAATGGAGGATCCTCTTGGTACGTAGGTGCATCTTGGGTTCGTGCAACCTTTTTCAGTTTCATTCAAGAGCCTTGGGCGAGCTAAAAGGTAAAAGGCTTAACGCCTTTTTCATGTAGTTTGGGTAAGTTAAAAGGGGTTCTAAATATCTTGGATACAATTTATAACCCACAACGGAGAACTAATGCCCAGGTTCATAACCTGGGCATTAGTTTTCCTTCGTTTATCATTCAACACGAGAATGTAATGTGTCATTTGTTTTGTAGGAAAAGCTTTTCTCTTAAATAAAATATGGTCGAGATATTTGACCCCAAGAGTAGGGGAAATTCCAGAGCAGGACCAGGAAAAATTTCAATGGGTTATGTATCAAAATGACAACTATTAAATTAAATATTCGAATAATTTAAACCATGTTACCAGAGTCACCGTTAGGTACGACGACGAGCGAAGCGAGGAGGAGTGTTAGGTTGAACTGCGACCTAACAACAGTTGAACCGCGCCAGCGACCGGCAAAGCGCTTAGTCTCCCTCCTTTCTGTACACGTTGGTACCTCTGATCACTTTGAGCTCATATTATATATCAATGTTATAATGCGCTAACGCAGACTTTTGCCATTAAATTATGTACGCGCATTGCATTACATTTCAGGCCTCATTTCAAGCACAAATTTACCTCTAAATTGTCCTACTGCTTGGACACGATTTTTATTGTGTTGATTTATGTAAGACTTCGCTGGGCGAGATTGTTAATAGGTTAGATATATTATAACTACATATATGAAATTCTCGGTTACTATCGCCAGAGCTTAGCTATTAATTAAGGCAATCATCTATTACCCAGTCCAAGGTAATAGTAAGGGCATCTAACGCCATTCCTGGACAGTCTTTTTGGATTAGAGTGAGGAATCCAATCAATGCTTAAGTATTTTATTTATAACTACGTAGACCTAGACTGGCTTTCCTTAGTGGTAGCTTCAAGCTGAGTCACAATGATATATAGTTTCGGAGCTGCACGTTACGAGTCCAAGCTCATGAGAATAGGCCCTCCTACGAGGAATTGGTGATAAGAATAGTAGGCGTATAAAAGATCACCTTTTTAAAATCCACCCCTGAGGGTATTATAAAGAATTCTGATGAGTTATCAAAGTGTTGTATATTGTGTACCTATATGGCTCAATATGGAGTTCCCCATGCCTCGTATAGATATACCCATCCTTGGAGATGGTTCTGTAGGGGCCGAAATTGGTAGGTAATTTGTAATATTTTTTAATTATATTTAATTTAATTCTTTTATATATTAAATAACACTTTTCCATTAAAACGAAAAAAGTAATAATAATTTGGTCAAAACAATGCACTGATACTTCCCATTTTCCAGGAAATACCATTTGCAGCATAAGCGTAGCTATAAACACTTAAATAGCGTATATGCCTTGCGTAGGCATCACCAGCAAAACTTAGTGTGACCTTAATCTACTTGCTAGCAGGATTTTACATTTTTACGCTTTGGCTAAGGGCCTTAGTATAGTTAGGTATTTGTACCGAAACATTATTTCTAGATATATAACGGGTCTGCCAATCTTTACTATTAGAATTTAGAATCCCGTAATTTTTGGCATTTTAGAACCAAATTAATCCAGTTGTGTATAAGGGTTTGCATTATTCGTCCAATTTTAGTATTCGAATAATACGAATACTTCGATTTGCAATATTCGAATATTCGAATTTTTCGAATAAAACGAATAATTTGGAAAAATAACTCAAAATAATGATTTCAAGTAGTTTAATTCTTAAATATTCGTAAAAAATAATAATTTCTGAATAGAATCTGCACTATTCGAAATATTCGTTTTATTTGAATAATGAGTGTGGTCGAATTCGGATAATATTTATGGCGAATAATTCAAATATTCGAATTGCAAACCCTAGTTGTGTAACCGGATAAAGGGTGTGTTCGCAAGACAAAAATCCAGAAAACTAACACTAACAGCGTCAAAAAGAATAGGAATCCTTGTAACAACTGCAAGCTGTGCATAACATATTTCTGGATAGAGCTACCCGTCTTGCGCAGACGATAAGAAATATAGGCTTAGTAATTGCAGCATAGTTTAAGTTATACAACTTATATAAAAACATTCGTTCAACTAAAATCTGCTTGCGCAGCAGTGAATACTGTTTTTATTTCGAGTATATTATACAATAATTTGTCACTCGAACTACAAGTGTTGTCATCAGCCGCTTTCCGAAACTGAGTGCTTTCATGCACCAAATGTAGATTGAAATGTTATTTGTGTAGTACCTACACACACAGAGGTCGGATACTGGTATTTCAGCATACAATTAAGTTCGAATCGAAATATGTAGACATAGAAACAATAATCAATAGTTGTAGTTACTTATATACCGTTTCCGATCTCTGAGTTGTATTTTACACATGAACAACATTTTATCTCGTATGCCTTGCGCAGGCAGGAGATATATTTAATAATAATAAATAAATAAATAAATTTTAAACTATGTTAGATATTATGCACAAAAAATATATATATACCTACATGCTTGCCTGATAGCAATAATTTTACCTTAATGTAGGTAAGTAACTCTTTGACTGCTTGCGCAGCAGAGAATAATTCATCTCATACACCTTGCGCAGGTGGAGGTAAGGATAATTTTGGCATATGAAGTGGGTTAATTTTATTTGTTTGGCGCTTGCTAGTAATGCTAGTGCCATCATATTTAATCAGATACAAGCGGTTTCATTACGTATATATTAGCATAACTAGGCATGGCCTGAGCTTGCTGATGTGGCTGAGCTTGCGCAGCAGCTTATAGGCTAGGACTCCCAAAATATTTTTATCATATTATCATATTAGGTCCTTAAAAACCAGAAGACAAGAGATGCTGCTGTAAGCAACCAGACCAAGGAGGCTTTGCCTGTACAAGGTTAGGCTTAAAAACAACTACGATTTCAAATAAATCGTAACATAAGAACAATACGATATATTACATATTACGCATAAAATGCTAATTTCTTACAATCTTTTTGCTAAATTACAGATAGGAATGCAGCGAAGGGAAAATAGCAAGCCTTGATCTCTAAGGTGGGCACTTGCCCATTCTGTAACCAATTTTACGTTAAATTTGATCTCAACGTAGAAATGAAAATGTTGAGGGTAGGTATGCACTAGGTACAAATAAAATAATCACTTGTTTACAGTTATTTGTACAAAAATATACGGAAAATTACCAGGCCAGGTAATTTAAACCCACTATATGTAACGTCCGATTATAGTACCTATAACAAATTATTTTGCTAGGTAGCAGCGGCGTCGTACTGTGAGCGCCTTTATAAAGATCTGCGTATTCCGGCAGTTCTATGTACTATTTTCGGAAATTTTATAATTATTGGACGTATTCTTTATACCTCCTTGTTTGGAGGAACGTAAAAGTTTGATATCACCTTTTTTACTGGCCTGGTTCCGTCTTAGGACGAACCGATTCACTGAAAGCAATTTTAAACACATTACAACATTTTTACTTACGGTTGCTGCGCTGCGTGAATCGATCGGGTGTCAACCTTTCTGTAAATTAAAATTATAATAGCAATCGAACGGTAAAACCGTTAATTAAAACTTACGAAAAATCCTAGACTAGGCTAGAACTTTTCGTACTGAACCTTACGTTCCGACAAACAGAACGCCAATGAGGTACCAGCCGCGCCATCGCCACGGCTACGACCTGGTGGGGATAAAACTGGAAACGAAAAGTGGAGGAGGGGATTTGTTGTTGGGTGTCAACCAACTATGAACCGCTACGTCATCTGCAATCAGAGTTGCCACTCTCAAATATAATTATAGGCTTCTAATTAGCGTTGAAGTTTAATACATATTTTATCCTGGTCCTCGCTGCACTCGGACCAATAAATGGCATCGGCTAAAATGGGTTACTTTATGCCATGCCCTTGTCATACAGTCTACTACAATTTTTTCCATAATTTACGAATACATTAGCACCAATGACCCTAAAACAGTAGCCTCTTGATTTGATAGCACCGGCTAGCGTTCTAAATTTGAATACTCATATCAGTCATATCCTCCTTCTTCTTCCTTGGGAAGCTATGCTACTTTCTTAGGAAGCTATGCTACCAGGTACTGTGATTTGGTTCACTACTACCTTTACAGCCTCTTTGCTTTGACGTAAGGAGGATATGAATATGAGTATTCAAATTTGGAACGCTAACCGGTGCTGTCAAACCAAGAAGCTACTGTTTGAGGATGCAGGAGCGTAGTACCTATAATGAATTTGAGCATTCATTGAGGAATTGTTTTATTTCCTCGTCCTTCGTACTATATAGGGTCAGAATTCCTATTTGGATTTAGGTCTACAATTTTGGTTACTTCAGGAAATATTTGATTAATTTGATATTCGATCAAATTAATCGAATAAAAACAATTAATTAATTTGGATCGATGAAGTTCAGAAAGACCTGTGCCAGCTTCGAGCGGACGATTTTGATTGGCGACAAGCAGCTCAAAGGAGGGAAGCCTGGCCAGGGGGGGTTCACTCCGCCGATCTGCATGAAATTATAAGTACATGCCGGCGGCACCCTAGAGGTTGCTTATTCAGTGGTTGCCTCGCCGTGGCCCGCGACACTCGCGCGCGTGTCTCCCGCATACCAACGTCGCAAGCGCGTATTGTATACGATGAATAAAATAAGGGCAATGAAATATTGTATTGCTGCGGGTGGCAGAAACAATGACCAAAATTCGGATTGCACGTTTTTCTGTTTCGACGCGTGAAAAGGATACCGAAAGGTGATACCTCATATCATACTTTCATAGTAAATCGAACACAAGAATCAAGTAAATACCCCAACAGCAAAGTGTTATACTTGAATTAAATAGGTATCTGTCAACGGCATGTCTACATAATACATATGTATACATCAAATGAAAATCCCGAGATGGTGATTAAATCGGTACTTATTGGACTCATTTACACCTGGCCACAGAATAAATAATAGTACAACTGGCGTGCGACCGCGAACCGTAACGAAGATCGTAAAGTCTATCTCCGTCTCTGTCACTCGAATAGTAAGTGTGACAGAGACGGGGATAGACTTTACGATCTTTGTTACGGTTCGCGGTCACAAGCCTGTTATGTTTTCGGTGTTATTTACCTAAGTAGCTGTTAAGTCTTAAGTGTAATAATTTATGCATGTAGATATACCACGCGTGCTATCTAATATTTATAATTCGCTTATTCGTTTCAGAAATAGTCGATGCTTGCGCCACAGAATAGATAATAGTACAAAGCTACCTAGGATAATAGTATCCGCTTACGATCAGGCGGACCGTACGCTTGTTTGCCACCGACGTCGTTTAAAAAAATGACAACCCTATCTTCGGCAAGGTGCGGAGTAATATCGACCTTCGCGCCGGGCAATAGAACTCAATGACGGCGCGGCTCGCGTGCGGTCCGTGCTAATAATAATTAATAGGCACGTAAAAAGGCGGCATTCGTGAACATCAAAACAGAGGGTCTTCTGTACTTGTACTATTATTTATTCTGTGGCCTGGCGCAGCTTAATGTCGGAGGCCAAGATCCACTTCGGGTCGATGAGCCAGCGTAGTAAGTAAGTGATATTATGCTCACGGGACTCGGGGACTCAGACCCTATTTGGCTACCTATTACCTCTCTATACCCGCCATACCCGGTGATACATACGTACTAATATGTATTTTGGCCAGATCTCTGAATACCTATATATTGTTTATTGTTTATTACTAATATATTTACACAGCATTACAGTTACAACTAATACACTGTGAAATTACAGATGAAACTAATGTTAACATAATACACTGGATTGCCTTTTATCCATCACCTCGCAAAAACTGAGACATTCCTGATACACAGCCGTCCATCGCCATGCAAGCAGGTCACATTCAGGTGCTGATACCAGGAGCGCATTCAGCAGAGTCAGGGCTCTTAGGATCGGCGAGTTTCTATGCGCCACCGTCCGCGCTGCCGGCACCGCTAACAGGAGCCGCACACGTGGCCTAAGGGTTATATTTTTAATATCGGGCACAAACAGCCTCACAAGCCTATCCACCAGTTCTGGGCAATCCGACTCCCCTCGCAAAACTCGACATGCAAAAACGAGCAAGCTGGAGTTGCGTCTGACTTCTAAGGAGTTGAAGCCAAGAACTCCCAAGAGAAACTTTGTAGGGTACAAGAAAGGATAATATCCATACATATTTTTATAAAACATTCTTAGGAATGTTTTTTGAACCTTTTCCAAGAGGAGGATGTACGTTGTCTCATGGGGGTTCCAAACGAGTGCGGCCGCCTCCAGTTTGCTTCTCACAAGGGCATTGTACAGGATCTTTATAGCACCCCATATGTAGGTCTCACAGGCATAGGATCGCGAAATAGCGATAGATAACAAAAGCAACATATTTTTTATTGGTCGATCTCGATGGTCTTGAGACCCAGGTATTACCGTATCTTGCCCTGCATGGTAATATGTAAGTACCTATAAGTAAATTTTTTTAACTGTCACGTTCACTTTCACATTTAAAAAATGTACCCTAAACATGTTTGTCCTCTATACCCGGCGACACATACCTATTACCTATGTATTTTGGCCAGATCTCTGATATATGTGTAGGTCTGACAGTCATAGGGTGTCGCGAAATCACGATAGATAACAAAAGCATCATATTTTTAAGTGGCCTCGATGGTCTCGTATAGGTAAGCTTTTTTCACATAAAAAAAATTAACCCCAAACATGTTTGTCCTTTAAATGCCTTTTAGTAAAGTGTCTTGTGCAATCGGTAGCCAAGAGTTATTTCACGCCTATCTCCACTTAAGCACCTAAACTACTCTTTTCCATTTAACATGATATATTACTGAACGGATTTCGAACATTCAAATCATAATGCGAAGGAATGCGGCCCTTTTACATCCGTTTTTTACTACAAAGTGATTTAAGGCGCGACATGTTGTTTGCCTCGCGCGAACATTCGCCTCGAAAGAACCAGCGTTAGCGCAGACGCAGATATCACGGAATATACATATGAATAAGGCTTATACCCACATCTGAACAAGATCAGATTATCCTTTTCCTGCCCAATGTTCTCAATTAAGAACAGCTTTGATTTAGTAGTGCCTACCCGACTGTTTTTAGGGTTCCGTACCAAAATGGTAAAAGAGGAACCCTTATGGTGCGACTCAGTCTGTCTGTCTGTCACATCATTAAATATCTCGAGAACTACTTAAGCTACCGATTTGAAAGGTATAGTTATAAACAAAGTTAACGCAGACCCATCAAGTGAAGATTGATTAAATATTAAATTTTATTTTCAATGAAAAATGCCCGATAAAAGAGGGGGCAAAACTTAAAAGTTTAGTTACTGGGTCGTGTGGGGTATTGTTTCAAAGGGCTAGATTTGCACATTCATTGCACACGTATATTTTTTTTATTTTTTGATCATGTTTTTTTTAGTATAAACGAATATGTAAAAAAAAAAACAATCTCCGAAGTTAATATTGTGATCATCAGACCTTTGTTCGGTAAGTCGAGTGAATGAACCACAGGAATGCAGCCATCAAGAGCCTGACATTGTACAATGATTAATACGACACTCCTTAACACAACCAGGTAAGGTTCAAACTTTAATAAGTTTTTTAGGCACATTAACAAAGGGACTGTAAAAGTGTGGTGGAATTGATGTGACGCGCGTATATCATCTTTTTGTATTCATCTGAATAATCAGACGTGTCAGGTAAGAATGTTAAAAAACTCATGACTGCATGACAAACAAGGTAATCCCATGAATTTATTCCATAAAATAATGATAGGTACCTATTGAGTTGGACTCGCCCACCGAGGGTTCCGCACAACGGATGTGCGGCAATTTTGCGATTTGCGGATTTTTCCCAGTACTTGTGGTACAAGGTTTTGTTTTTTGACAAATTTCGTGATTCTAGGTCAACGGGAAGTACCTACCTATTGCAAATGTATGGGAAATGCGACATAAACGGCCGTATTTTTTTATTGCGTTGACGTAGAGGTTTGATTTTTTCACAGCTTCATTTGGCATTAATTTCAACTTGTTACCTCTACGCGTTCCTGAGATAAAGGGTCTTGACAGACAGACCGACTGACGGACGGACAACAAAGTGATCCTATAAGGGTTCCGTTTGTCCCTTTTGACGTACGGAACCCAAAAAAGGACGTCTCAGAGCAGAGGAGAGGGACGTCCTATAGGTATCTCTTCAAGTCAAGAATGTAAGTATAACTTGACACTAAAACTGTGCACTTTAGACTTCATGAGCTGTATAAAGCCTATGGTCTTAAAGGATTCTCATACTACTTTACCGCCCGCCCGAAGCTGCCGGAGGAACTGCCCTCCACGCGTTCGCCGCACGTAGTCGCCGCTCACTCCGTCCGTAGTACTGTGGACTGTGCTACTACACTACCGCTAATAATTATTGTTTCTTTATTTCCTCGCAAATGTGATGAAAAACATTGTATGTATCAGGGGCGGTACAAGAATTACGAACTCGTGCTAAAATTAAGCCCTCGTCTTCGACTCGGGCTTAAATTTACGCTCGTTCGTGATTTCTTGTTTACGGCCCTTATTACTATTACAGTTTACAAATATCCGCTCCACACATGCCTATATAAATACTTATTTATCCTAAATGGTAATAGTACCTACCAACTACCAACCAACCCACATCGGTCTAACGTAAAATATGCGGGAAATTACTCCATTTATTCAAGTTTCATTCATACACAGGGAATCCCTGCACGTTAGTACAGCTCATACTATGATACCTATACGGTCGGCGTCATAAATATATAATCACCTGTATTCAATTATGAACCTTCTTACCCCAGTAATAAGGTCCGAAGTGTAAACATATTTATAGACGTGACTGTGCTACACCTTCCTCCGTGTCCTCACTCACGTACTACCATTTGACATAAATACCTACTTGAGAGGAAGTTGCTTGTATTGGTTAAGTAGGTAAGTACCTATTCCCCTTGTGTGGTTGTAGAATGAAAAAAACCGGCCCTGGCCGACCGAGGGTTCCGCACGAAGGATAGTAGCACAATAGTCTAAAACGTTGAAACATAACTATGTGCATAAAGCCGTGTAGATATAGATATATTTGTTTAGTTGTCAAAGTTAATATAAGAGCCTGGGCAGAGAGTACCTTTTTGTACAATTCGGTGTCGAAACTCTTGGTCCATGGGGTCCCAGCGCACGCAAGTTTTTCATAGAAATCGCGAAACGTCTGGTTGATGTTACTGCCGTTACTGGTGAAGTGGTGACCGAAGAGCTGCATGGTGGCTTCCGCACAACGTATCAGCATTGCGATACAACGAGGAAATGCCGCCAGCATCCTAGGTACCATGCCTCAAGGACCTATTTTAGATTTAAGGTAGGTAGTTAGGTAAGTTACACTTACTGTATATATTTTCAAAGTTAAAATAATGTATTTATGACTTCACTGTACTAAACTTTGACTAGGTAATTCTACCAAGAAACGTGTTAAAATTGTAACTCAAACCTTTATGAATCGGAGCCAAGGCAACGTAACTTGACACTCCATCACAAGGAACGGCCGCGACCTGTTATTTTTATAAATATACAATTAAACAGTCAAATAAATCAAACACCACCAAGGTCGGTTATAAACGAGAAAAATAAGCTTTTTCCCGATAATATTCGATTTCCTACGTTTTTATACGTATTATCCATTAGTACCTATACTATAATATATTATAAGGAAGGCCAAGCAAGACTCAAGGAGATTGTAGCCATTTATCACGTCTGGTGCGCATTGTTTTAGTTAGCGTTTTTGTAGGAAACTACAAGTTTGGAGTTAAGTTAACGTTTTTGGGCACTTAACATTTAGTAATAAATAACATACTTCTTTAAATTATATCATGCCTTTCCGCTGAGCAAATAACCTATATTAGTTAGTATAGTAGAGTGGTCAATTTGGAAGAAAACTTTAAATAAAAAAAGTTTTAGACAGTAGGTATTAGGTACTAAACTAAAAACTAAAATAAAACTAGATAAAAACTAAAATAAGTCTAAAACAGGCCCCTGCGGCATGGTACCGAGGACGCTGGCAACATTTCCTCGCTGGATTGCTACTCGTAGACTGACCCGTTGAGCGAGGAAGCTGCCAGCTTTTGGGTATTCTGTGGCGTCTCTGAGTCTCTTCGATAGGTCTTTGAAGAGACTATAGGTACTTATATATTTATATTAGTAACTAATTAATAATAACCCTAAGGTTCTATACTAAATCGGGTCATATATTCGCGTAAAACTTTGAAACTAACCTCCGACGTTTCGAGGAGGAGGAGGAGGGGACTCCTCGAGTCCTCCTCCCGTGATCAGTGTTACCTTCAGTTGTCTGGCACAGATCGCCCATTAGCGATAAAACCGCCTGTTTTTTACCGCTGCTTTTGTGTGCAATGTATTTTCCTTGGCTGATTTTTAAATTTCGTGAAGTGTGCAATAAAGATTTACCGCCTTATTCATAAAAAGACAAATGTCGAATTGGCTGATAAAGACAAACAATAATATAGCTAAGTCGTATTTAATGTGCGTTTATAAATAACGCCTTAAGCCTTTACTTACTATATTAACCATCGCTATAATTATCCACCTACTTATACATAGTGGAAGTTTACTAAACGACAGATGCCAGTCAGTATAGTATAGTATAGTATAGTATAGTATAGTATAGTATAGTAAACTCGTAGAAGAGGGTCAAAAGTCAACCGTCAGGGCTGGAGCAGTCATTAATTTGCCTTCGTGCGTCGCTCAGCCAGCTGCATGACTTCTTAATAATTATTTCCTGGTGTCGTGATCGCACAATAACAAATTATTGCATTAGAATAGGTCTTGGTCTTAGTTTTATGAACACAATGTAGTTTTCATATAAAATTTACACAAATCACTCAAATATAAATAGTACCTATTCATATACTAGTAAATATGAGATAGGTACCGTATTGAGTAATCAATCAATCATTACTCTTCCTGTTGGATTTGTCGTTGTCAGAGGTCTTAATCGACGATGACGTCTTAACGCGATTCAGTTGACGACCTAAACTGAGTCGCTTCCATACAACTGAGCCTAAACTGAATCGCGTTAAGACGTCATGGTAAGGCCCGTAGACTGAACTAAACTACGGTAGAAAACTCCCGTAACTATTAGACATACCTACATATTAAGAGTCCACATATGCGAGCAAGAAAACCAGATAGAGAGCGGGATAGACCTAATTGCAAGAGCACGCGAAACATGAAAAGGCGATAGTAGGCGGCCGCGTCAAAATACACTGCATAATCAGATAATTGCTGTTTACACGTTAACTACAATTACAATTACATACTAGTTATTACTTAACTATTTAACTAAGAATCATGTTTATAAATTCAAGGGTTTCGACGTTCTAACCAAAAACATGTAAAAAAGGACCTATGTTTGAAAAATAAAAGTATCACGTTTACCAGTTTGACGCCACAAATGTGTAAAATACTATTAAGGTTTAAGATTCAGAGAAATTGCTAATTACTTTAATCATTAAATCAATACTACTTACAGTCTAGCTACACGTGTTAACCATACATAATAGATAATTCTACGCAACGTACGAATAGCCGTACCTATTAATATTCTGTATAGAAAATGTCAGACAAAGCGTATCCAGTTGTCTATGGTCGAAACAATGCCAGGATATCTTCCTGGCTTATTATTTACCAACTTTACCAAGTAGTTATCGTTGAATAAAGGCGTAGGCCTAAACAAGTGGCTGTTTGTTGCTACCAATTTGAGCCCATTCGATTAATTTGGCCCAAGTAGGATCGACCTTCTGGAAAATTTATCCCGAGTACCGACTTGCATGATCGGTGTCTACGCACCTACTTTGCGGTTGGTTTGTAGGTGGGTCATGTAGTACAGCTTACAGCATGCCTCTTTGACACTCTAATATGCAAGTGTGACAGAGATGGAGATATAAATCCGCAATCGCTAGATTTTCGTGGTACTAGCCCACACAACAACAACTTAATATGTGACACTCTCTTACGGGTGTACAAATAACTATGAGTCAGATATTTGCAGCTTTTAGGGATGACTTACACGAGAACGGGACGGGACGGGACGATCTGTCAGTTTCTATAGAAAACGTCACGTGACATCCGAGCTATCACGTGATTCTTTCTATGGATACTGACAGATCGGATCGGATCGGATCGAATCGGATCGTATTGGTGTGATGTGAGTCATTCTTTATTTAGCATTTCTAACATCTTAGTATCTAAAAAGACGCGGGGCTACACGCTCAAAAGTTTGTAATTAAGTAACATATACCGGGTGTTGCCTGTAACACGAGCAATAAATTAAATCGCAGGTACAGACACGTCACGTCTATAAATATCTATACACTTCGTAAGTAACTTATTACAGGGGAAGTAGGGTAAAATTTGTATACAGATGTATATATATTTGCGAAGCCAACGGAATGGTATGTACTTAGTACTCACCTACAAAAGTAACATGTCGTACTTTACCTAAAAGTGGAGGTCTCTTTAAATTTATTGTATTAGACTGAGATTCCGGCTTGTAAGTAGGTAGGTATATATTACAAGTTAAAAGCTATCGAGCCACAAGCCCCAGGATTAGAAATAAACCTATACAGCGTGTATTTTTAATACTACCTCTACTACTACTACTACTCTAAATAAATCTTACTTTTTTCACTATTTTTTTTTCCTTATAAAATTATTCAGCACGCAATGTACGCTACTTTGTCTTGCTGGCGTGACGCGTGACGTCACAAGCGACTGCTGTCAAATAAGTTTACGTAATACACTGCTGCTCGATACATTTTCAAAAATTCATTACGCTTTAGTGGTTAAGGCTAACTTAAAATTATCTTGCAATATCGGTTCATAGTACTAAAACCTAAGTTTGGTTACGGTTTGAGGTAATATTAAACATACACGCTGCACGCTGTATAAAAATAGACACACAAAAACACATTCAAAAATAGTATTGCTGATTGACTCATCATATATTTAATATTCAATATTTACAAGCCAAACATATTTAGCATGTTTTTTTCTATTTTTAAGACGCAATTTATTATTACGCAGTAACACTCAAACGCGAATTTAACAATCAACATTCACTAGTACGGTAGCGTCTCAAGTACCTTATAATTTTAACACCTTGTCACTTTAGCTATGTTTGATACATTGTAACTGAATTAGTACTTTTTAGTCTGACACTCTTGTCAGAGGTTGCGCCAAAGAGATTGGAAGTCGTAGGGCGACGTATGTAAGGTTGTCACACTAAAGAGGTCCGTGCTCTGTGGGTTGCGCAGACGAGGTACTTGGAGAGATGTTCGTTGGGTCGTAAACTTTCTCGAGGATAGCTCTCCTAGCTATTTGCTTCCATTTCTGCCGGTTAGAGGAGTTGCGAGTGAATTGGGTCACGGTGGACTCGGTGTCCAGCGAGTTGGTGACCGTCCGGCTAATCTTTTGCTTTCCACCCGGCCTTGAACCACCAGTCTATCCATTGAGTTCTCATTTCTGGAAATGTGACCAAAAAATTACCAAAAAAAGTAGTACCTACATACAAATTACAAAATAAGTAAACAAGAATTAAACCGTTCCAAAGACCATTAAGACTCCACACGACGCAAATAATCGTTTGTTCACAGAATTGCTCAATAACTTTAACAGTAAAAGTAACAAAGACTTTAAAACTGCAAATACGACTAAATTTATTGCCCTTTCCATTTTACCGTGGGCGGCAAAACAGCAAGTGAAATCCTATCCTGTTAACAAACTGTTCAAGTTGTCTTTGTAGAATCCATGGACTTACGGAATATAAGGACAGAAGTCCCGCAAAGAAAAAAATGGGGGCGATTATTGCGCGAGTATTCGAAATATCTAATACCCAGTAGTTTATGCAACAGTGATATAACAAGGGGAACCAATTATGAGCCTTTGTATACGCTAGTTTTTCTACGACAGCTAAAATAGCGAAAAAAGCAAACCCTCGAAACGTGACAGAATGTGGAAGATGTCGTATGCCCACTAAGTATAGAAATTTAAAAAATATATAGTGCTCATATATTATATGTAAATCCATAGGAGCATTTGTTAAGCAGTATTCTTGTGGAATACCATAGACAACGTTATTATAATGTATACTTTTCTAATATCGCTGTCAGACATCTAATTAACACATATAAGTGCTGGAGTAGAAAAAAGGTATAAATGTCGCAAACAATAACGCACACATGATTGCCTCTCACAAAAATGCCTCTACATCGTTTTGCAAAGGGTTAATTAACATATTTGAGCGGTCGAATATCAACTATTACTTAGTCATTTAATTTCTCACACACACCTACTCAGTAATCAGATGTAAACCAATCAGGCAATCACCACTCGCCCACTAACTGTAGATAATACTTATGTGTGTGTGTCACGCGTAAAGATAATAGAATTAACGTAAACGTATTTACACACCCAAACTACCTGAAAAAGCTTAAATTGTCTCTGGTCTGGCTTAAATTTTCTCTATATAGTCTGTCTCGAACGAGCGTGTACTAGGTTGCATTCGCCCGAGGCCGAAACATTCGGCCGAGAGCCCGAGCATGTAGAGGCACTATTATATTTTGTAGGTCCATGGCAAAACCCGGTCTACCACAGATACTGTTACAAGGAACACCGCAGTTTTCGCGGAAGCAAACAGTTGCTATTATAGTGGTCGAAAGCTTTTTTACTCACAAATTATCTAAAAAAAACCCTTGTCGACTCTTGCAAAGGTCCTTTCGAGATAGCCATCTATCTTAGTAGACGCTTAAAATAGAAAGCATTTAGAATGGTAACAAAAGAAATAACAGCATGCCACAAACAGTTGCTTTTGTGGGGAAAAGAATGCATTGTTTAAAAAACGTGGAAAAGGCAGGGTTAAGGTGCACTAAGTATTCCAAAACAGTCATTTGTTTTAGTTGCCGTTTAAAAATAGAAAGGTTTGATGTAAACAAAAGGAGTAGGTAATATAACAGCATAATATACGGAAAGGTTCGTTCTTTTATCTATGGGACATAGATAAAAATGGCATTCATTACCTTGAACTGAACTACTTACTTAAATGGGGTATTATTATTGGACCTTTCGTTTCGATAGGACTGAATTTTTAGTGCCTAATGGCTTTTTTTCCGATTACACTCTACCTAAATACTTTGAGCTAATATGTAGCTCACATTATCAGAAAATCAACACGGAAGTTTCTATGGATAATAATACATTCAGATATAGACACAGTACTTAACTCTTTTTTGTGCGGAAAAATCATTCGAAAGTTCGTTATAATGAATGGGCCAGCCATTTTAACATTGTAATTTCTTTATATGGGTATTTTTTTTTTAATTTCTGCTCAGAATTGCGAGCTTGTTCGATCCTTATAGACCTAATAGGAGAAAAAAACTGTTCCAAAAGTTCCATACATTTTTTAAACCTTCCATTCCGTTACCGCTATACATAATGTAAGTACCTATAGAAAAATAAATATCGGAATGGAAAAATAATCTTGGGTCACTTTTTTCTCCCATTAAGATCGAAAGAGCTCGCGATTCTAAATAGAAATCACATAAAAAAAAGATGGGTGTACAACTTTGAAAATAATAATGGCTCGTGATTATTTCCTCCATATTATGAAGGCCAAATAAAACCATATTGACAAGTCGTAAATTCGTCCGATAAGAGTGTTAGCTTTGGTGGAAAGTGTGCTGAGACTGATAAATTATCCTTTGTAGCGCCGATAGAGACGACCTTCTAAGATAGGTAAACAAATAATTAATTGTATAGCACCCATGGTGCCTATATATGGTGCATATACTGCATATACTAGTGTGATCATGAGCACTTTATGAGCCTGCGTCAAATATTCAAAAGGCCATATGTACTATAAAACGTCGTACGATACACGTGCGAAAAGGTAATTCGCAACTCGTGTCAATTTAAAACACTCCCTTTGGTCGTATTTTACTTTATCGCCACTCATTGCGAATTTACTCCTTTTCACACTTGTATCTTAATGTACTATTACAGTACACGCATGGTGCTACTTTACTGCCCCAGAGCGATAATGAGAACTTTACGTGCCTGACGTGTAGGTATTCAAAGGGCCATATGTAGGTATTGTAAAACGTCGTACGATATAGTACGTGCGAAGAGGTAATTCGCAACTCGTGTCGATTTAAAACACTCCCTATAAAAAGCTGAATTTACGAGGAAATTAGTGGTTTTGCTACTAACATAAGTATGCCCTGATATAAAATTTAAATTTTAAAAGTTGGCCTTGCTGTAAGTGCCTCTTACTTATTATCTTCTAATACTCGCTTCATAATAATAATAAAAAATACAATTTTGAGACAATCGCTAATTAAAATATTTAATATGCATAATTAAAGCACAGCCGTGCGTGTTACAATATGGCTACAATACTTACAATGGAGCGGAAATCCATTCATGTGGGACTCCATAATTTGCTTCTGATTAGATTAAACTTGGTACTAGATACAGCATTCTTAATAGAAACTACGCATATATAATGCATAATAAACTTTTTGAACCTATTATAGAAACATTTATAAAATTTAAACTTTCGTGAGACATACTGATATTAAACTACTGATACTGATTTGTGATAAAAATACGTGAGTGTTAACCGTTGCAATTTAATATGTTTATAAAAAATGAATACTGTGGTACCTGAACCTGAATCCTGGAGAAAAAGGACAGAAACAGAATGGAGTTGCTAATTTCAACACTTTCAGAGATGCACGTCGACTGTGAGACTAACTGACTGTGATCTGTGGAAAAACGAAAACGCTGAGTACCTATCATTGGAACATTGCATTGTGACAGCCGGCGATAAGGGAGGTAAAACATCATCATATCAACATACGGAAGTCCACTGCTGTACAAACGGCCACGGCTTTTGTAGTGCCCGCATCTGGAGATTTCCCGGCGACTTCCACCAGGTCGTCGGTTCACCTTGCTGGCAGCGTGGGTAGGCCTCCCACGCTGAGGTAAAACAAGTCATTTTTAACACTACAATTTTTTTTGCTGACTACCAACTATTCTTCATCTCTGTCAGTGGCATGCATGGCCCAATGTGGTAGAGTTCTTTTAACACGGAATTTCTATAACCTTCGATCTTCAATCTTTCGAATGTTTAAGAACAGCAGAATGACAGATAAATAGAATTCGATTAATGATATTCGATACTTTATTGCTATATCAGCTACCAGCTAGGCTAGACATACAACTACAATATTCTGAGTACTTATACTCTTCGTGCAAGGTCCACCTATCATTGCTTATGCCCTTCACCTTACCATGCATCAACTGGCATCAGGTGATGGGCTTAAGCAAAGCCTTCTGTCCAGATTGTGAGCGAGAGGAAACTAGCGAGCATCTTCTGGCGGAATGCATTATGTATACTGCTCTTCGGTACGATGTGCTTGGTAAGGGTAAGCTGAAGGAGAATAAGCTCAAGGATATCGAGCTTAGAGATGTCCTGCAATTCTGCAAGAAAACAGGGAGACTAGAAGAAGCAATGGGAGAACGCCGCCGGGACAAAAACCAGCAACGGGGAAATGGGGTGAATGAGCGCACAAAGGTGCTCGTCAGCCCGCCCGATTCCGGCTAGCGTCCCTCCATAAGATAACATAACATACGGTCCACCCGCAATTTCTAAACCACGCATAATTTGGCACTACGCCCACGTCTAGTATAAAGAACAGTTTAACTAATCATTTCCCGCACACCTGCGTATTCCAGCAATCCGCGCCTTGTGTGGAACTGCATTACCATTTCCTTTTGGCGGGAGCGGCCATTTTGCGCGTCATAGACAACTCTTTGTCTATGGTTCGCGCCTTTCTCAATTTGACGCCATTAGCACGTGCAACGGAAAGTTCTTTCCATTTTGATTGTTTGAGGCTTTGTTCGTCCATTTTGGTATTTAATATTGTGTTGCAATATTGCAACGTACAATATGTTTAAACCTGTAAGTACTCGACAAGTTTTCTTAAACGCTTGCCACCGCAGACGGCGCAATCACATCTAATTCTAAAAGTCTAATTTTATTGGTTTTGGTTATACGTATACGTATTACGTATACATGACACAGCATCTGAAAATGCATGGTTCTTAAATTCTACGTGTAAATAATTTGAAATGAGACCAAATATTAATTTTCGCTGTTGCCGTACTTGTTTTTGATGAAACATGCTAAAAATAGAAACTAAAAGGGTATTATTGACTCTTATAGTCTTAAAACAAGGAACTGTTAATGATTTAAAAGTGAGTTAAAACTGTACCGCTTTGTACCATACCAACCGGATGTAAATCGAGACGAGCGTGCATTCCTTCATTTCCTGTTCCGTTAACATCTACAAAATGGCGTATGTTGAACTAGAATTGTTTGTAATTATACTTTTATTTAATTACGAAGCATAGTTATCAAGACTCGAACGGAACTACAAATATTTGAAAGACGAATCCAATTCAGCGAAATTTTCCACAGGCCGTCCGTCGCACGTGCCATTTTTTGTTGTTAGTTAAGAGGCCATCAATACGGTTTGTACGGAAAAGCAACAAAAGCTGTTTTTTGACGTTGAAATACAAAGAAACTGTGAGCTGTTTGTTAAAGTTGTTAACTATGTTTGATAGCTTATTTCCTAGTGTTTAACTTGTAAGCTTCTAATTTGAGTAAAACTCAATGTTTTAACTTTTACTATACAATTATTGGCAGTTGTTTTCTGAAAAGCGCACGGAGACAGAAGTTTGACTTCGATTATTGTTAACATGATACATGAAAACACATGTTTTTCTAGGTTGATATAATATTGCAACATGGTTTTATTTAACTTATAGGCCTCATATTTCCAATAATTTACACAGATACCTATCTAGTTCGACTTTGAATATGCACATTTTTCGATAAAAATACACTGCAAACGCAGGGATTTTCGCAGTAATTTTGACAAAATATTGGGATGATTTGTATACAACATTAAAGTTTATTCTTTTAAGAACATGCTGAAATCGAAAAAATCACTTTTTGTTTAAATTCCGTATTTTTTTTTAAATATTCAAATGGTGTATAAAATCCAATCCGCGCTAGCCTAGTCCTCAGTACCGCGCGCGCGCTCGTAGAGGTAGGACCTGTGTTGTTATCTGTGGACTGTACAATTTGCTTGTTTTGTTGCACGAGTACGTGCTGGAAGCGTTTGGAAAAGTGAATAAACCGCGACCAACTACTGAGATAAGCATTTTACATTTTTGACTATATTATAGACCTGTTTGAAATAAAAATTTGAAAGGATTTTATCGAATGTGATTGTACCGCAACCAACCCTTCTAGATACTTTCAGTAATACAGAGTGTTTATTAAGACGGACAGTATGGAGAAATTTTAGGTGTATTAGGGTGACGGTACCCATTATGAACACTTTAAGCTGACAGACAGGAGTGATGGACACTATATTCTTAATTCAAATGTCATATGATTGTCAATTGGTTGACACAAAATAAATGCATGAAACTTATTTCCTCATAATAAAAGTGACTGTACGTTACTGGTTCCTTGTCCATTACTGGTGCCACCGCCCTAGTCAGGGATAATCATATTGCTATATGAGCAAAATCCGGAATAAAACCGGCCAAAAGCGTGTCGGACCAAGCATAATTGAGGGTTTTGTAGCGTTATACGACATAAATATTGTGCAAGCAAAAAGGCATAAGTGTCTTCAAAATATCAAGGGACTTAACTGTATGTTAGCAATTAATAGTTTTTGGCAAAAACGGCTAGACAACCTTACCACGAAACTTATTTTGAACAAATTCGTTCAAAATAAGTTTCGTGGTAAGGTTGTCTTATATCTTAACTTCCTAAAGCTTTCACATTTTTAGGGTTCCGTACTTCAAAAGGAAAAAACGGAACCCTTATAGGATCACTTTGTTATCCGTCCGTCCGTCCGCCCGTCTGTCTGTCCAGACCCTTTATCTCGGGAACGAGTAAAGGTTGCAAGTTAAAATTAATACCATAATATACACAGGTCTGCGGTCCCTTGAAGCTGCAAAAAAACCAAACTTCTACATCAACGCAATCCAAATCTGAAACTGCCGTACACTGAGAGTTCCACGCCACTTTTGTGCGGAGCCCTCGGTGGGCAAGTCCGACTCGATCTTGGCCGGTTTTTTGGACCTCCCGATACTGGATCAACCAATTTTTTGTACAAGAGACCTTTAACTTATTTCTAAGGACCTATCAGATGATGTGCCACAAGTAGATATTTGACAAAAAAAAGGAACTCAAAAAAGGGCATTTTTATTTTTTGTTGTACAAAAATCACTTTTTGCTAAATTAGAAATTTTTATATTTATTCTACTCAGAATCGCAGCTCTTTCAATCCTAGTAGGAGAAAAAAAGTGTCCTAAATTTTCCATACATTTTTCAAACTTTCTAATGTGCTACCGCCATACTGAATCTATGAAATGATGGTGGCGAAATGGAAAACAAATCTTGGAACACTTTTTTTCTCCTACTGCGATTGAAAGAGCTCGCGATTCTGAATAGAAAACAATTAAAACTTTTCATATTTTCAAAAAATGATTTTTTTACAACAAATAATAAAAACGCCCAAAATATACCTCCGGATTTCAGTTAAAATTACAAAACGTTTAAATAAAATTATTTGATTACACGTCCCTTTTTTCATCTTATCGGCTTTGTAACCTTCAATATAATATCACCACCCCAAAATAGAATTCAGATTGAGTTTAAATTTTGAAAAAAAAAACTTTTTAGTAGTTAGGTATGCTTAGAAATGTACCAATATATGTATGAATATGAAAACAATGAATTGGATCCGGAGGCAGAAAACAAAATCCTATTCCAAAATAACTTCGGATACTATTTAGAGACATTTGACGTTTGAATAAAACTATTTTTAATCTTATGATAAACACAAAACAAATATACAAATTACTCGTACATTTTCTAACACCACGTACGCCAAGTAATAGTTGATGTTCTGGCGCAAGTATCAATAATGTTTGGTCCGCGCGTCAAGCGTCGCGACGCCATTAGCCTCGCGACGGTGCTTACAATCAATGAATGCTCGCTCCCGTTCGCACTAACCGCACCTGCTATGCCGTTCGAAGAGCATGGCGATAATAAGTTTGTATACCTGATTGTAGTGTGTGTCCGCACACAGATGCGCGTTCGGAGCGCAACTGGCGGTAATAATATTGAAATGCGAGCGGGCGGATTTTGTGATAGCACTCTTAAATTAATTTTGAAACATAGTGTAACCAACCAGTATAACGGTTTATTTTATAAATTTTAACTACTTACCATGTTTTTTTTTAAATAATTTATGTAATGACAGTAATGAGATTTAAAAGACACTTGACTTGACTTGACCCTGTAATTAACTCTGTTCATCCAGATTAGATCACCTAGGTGAACAGAGTGAAGTAACTAACCTGACATTTTCTTGGTTGCACTTCTTGGTTAACTATAAGTAAACCTAATTCACCTATTGTTCACCCAGGTGCAAAAGATGTATTAAAAGTATATTTAATGCCCCTGTCTTGATTATGGATAGATAAGGTTTACTAAAAGTTAATTCAATTGACTTTGTGTCCAAGTATGGGTAATATCAAAACGGTGAATGTGTATCTATAGGTATAAGCATGTCTTTATTACAATCAAGAACGGTATTTAGACTAATTGACCGAGTGAGCAAAGTGAGCGAAGCTTATCCGTTTCAGGTTGGGCCTAAATGCTTTCGTGTGTCTGTCCCTTTGTTCTCCTCTTGTATTGTACCTAGGATGCTGCGGCATTTCATCGTTGTATCGCAATGCTGATATGTTGTGCGAGGAAGTCACCAACTCTTCGGTCACCAGTAACATTAACCAGACGTTTCGCGATTTCTATGTAAAACTTGCGTGCGCTGGGACCCCGTGGACCAAGAATTTCGACCCTAAATGCTACAAAAAGTTACTATCTGCCCAGGCTCTTATATTTATAACGTTTTAAAATTTCGGCGCTTTCAGCCGCTCCGCCCGCTTTTACATTAGCTCGTTGGAGATGGGACGGTGCCAGCGTGTCTACGCAGCATCCCACACTAGCATCCGTCCCAAACTCCAAGGAACCAAGGACACCCCATCGGGTCTCTTCCATCCTTCAATTCCATCCGACCTTCCATCATCCCTGAAAATGCCAGTCGGCTCAAGGAGAGCAGGCACATTGATGGTGGCAAGAGATCGACGGATTATGTAATTAAGAGACGTATTTATGTCTTGAAAAACGGCCTGCACTTTTTTTACAACACAATCCATGGTGTCCCAGTCGGTCCACGTCTGTGCCACAAGGATATGAGTGTGGAGCACACACCGAAACCCCCAGTTGACTGTACAACTACGATAAAATGTTTCAATCTTTAAAGTTACTCCAACTACCTACCTAACATTATTTTACTGGGAAAGTCCCACCGGCGGTCTTTATTCTTTACCCTTCAACTTGGACACACTAGAAGTTATTATAACAAAAGATAATTCTTCGAAACTACCTGAATACCCACCCTATTGCATACTATGAACTTACTATGTAATTATGTATTTCGGATATTTCGTATTACCAATCGCATAGCGAGCGAAGAAAATACGAACCAGTAAAAAATACCCTTTTCTTTTCGTTTTTAAGATATGGTCTGACCAACTAAATTTCGCAGTAACAGGAGGTAAAAATAAAAACCACACAAACTGTCGCCAGGCTTTGGCAGTCCATTTGGAATAAGATCACAGTATGAGTCATGCAAAGGCTTCTATTGAGAACGGATAAATATTCAGGTAGTGACCGCGGACAGTGCTTTTAATATAATAAAGACGTAAACGTCAATTTTTTACTATGATAATTAAGACCTTTTACTTTTGTAGGGTGCTGGGGTATTTGATTGCTTTAGGTTAAAACCAGTGTTATCTTAAGCCGAACGGAAGTTTCGTGTTATTGTCTTGTCGGATAGTTTGGCTTCCAAAGGCTTTATTATTACATGATTATAGGTACATGGAAACTTCCAATTTGACACCCCGCCGAACTTTGTGGAAGTTTTTCGGGGGAGCTCAAAGAAGGTTCCCATGAGTTCTCACAATCTGCGAACATTTAGGTTCCATTCCTATGTGAGGATAAACGGCTATTATAAGAATAGTTTGCCCTGTCGTTTTTTGGATCGAATGGTAAAATTATTATAGATATACCCACTTTAATTTATAAGATTAACTGGAAAATTTACAGAAACAACACAAATGTAACATACAGGCTGTAATCTTTTACGTGATACAAAATTATGTATTATGAATCTGCTCATTATAGCTACCTAACAACTTTTTCTGCCGAAAAGAAAAATAGACCTTCATAGAAAAAGCGTCCGATGGTTTGACACAATTTGTATGGAGATGTCGCGACTTTGTGTTAACGTTTTCGAATTTTCTCCCATAGAAGAAGTTGTTAGCAATCATGAGTAGATTTAGAATAAGTATATAATTTTGTATCACGAAAAGATTACAACCTGTATATTGGAGAGAAGAAGGTTTTAACCTGAGAGAAAATGGGACTTATTCAAAAATAAACATTTTAGGCATTAGCCTACAGCCCTACACTATTTTAGAAAGGGTGGTCTAGACAAGTCATATCTTAGGGAGTCAAGGGACGGGTAGGCAAGGGCAAGGTAAAAGCTAATAAAAAATATACCTACATTTCCAATCAAGCCAGCCGGCTTCCACTGTTGACTTTGGCCAGACTAATAATAGATCTCTTAGACAGACGATAACAGCGGAACTAGGCGTCTAATTTAATGCACTAACACACTAACAGCAAGATGGACAGGCGAGGTCGCGCGGGATTTGGCAAACTGTTTACCTACCCACGCAGCAGACTTCATGAGTCTTATTCTAACGGCATACGAGCTATCAATAGTCAATTAAATATTAGTACAAACATTAACACCCTTAACTGTCCAGTGTCTCTACCATGAGTTGGATAAAAAACGCACGTTAGATTCTAAAGCTTCTGCAGTATGATTCCAGAGCTTCTAATACTTCGTTCGTTCTTTCGTCTATTTGCCTCTTTGTCGCTCGAATATGCGAGAGCAACAGAGTGCAAACTAGACAGACGATCGAATGAACGAAGTGCTTGGTTAAATGTGTCACAGCACAGTAGTATACATTGCAGGATACCCAGACCTTGCGGCGGCGATCGCGATGTGCTAATTGAATTACAAGGAGACGCGAATGCAGGAGATGTTTTGACATCTTATTCTGACTAAATACATTATTGTGTTATTTGATAGATACATTTATTCAGAAACAAATTTATATAAAGAAAGTAATAAGTTACAGGTTGCCTAGTGCGTGGTTAATCCGCTTGGGTTGAGCCTCTTCAAGGAAAACTAAAAGTGGCTGAAAGTTTAAACCGGTGATTAATTAATTATTTCAAAGTAGTAGGTAGGGTAGTAGTAGTAGTAGTATCTACAGTTAAACAATTTTAAATTTTTACCTTATTCCGAAGATCGATAAACTGTTGAGAAGTAGAGCATTGAAACTGTCTGAAACTACATCGCAGCTGAAGTTTATAATAAAATATAAATGTGGCATTACGCTTAAATACCGAAGACACGGGACTTCAAAGAGAAAGGCTCTAATTCCAGAAATTTTATATGTCAGACACAGAGGGCCTAGTGGTCTACCCCGAATCGATCATTCGATGTTCATGGTAGTAGGGCCAGTAGAGGGCCTTTCACGAATATCGAATATTGGCTTTGTCGGAAGAAACCTCTTTATCACTCCAGCAAGTGCGACGGAGAGGGAGATACAAAATATCGATCGTTCGATTTTCGTGGTACTAGACCAGATCTCAGGCAGACACTTCCGTGTCTGATTCCCGCTCTACATCGACAAAATATGTCTGCCCGACTCCCATGGAAAGACAGCTGGGTCAAGCCAGGATACCTGGCTAATGCCATGAAGCCCATGAAGCGAGTAACTGTATGACTGCAGTATTCACATATTAAAACTCGAAACATTAAAGCGCAGTAAACATTATTATAATATCAATTAACACGTACACGTGACATTCACAAATAATAATTCTAAACCTTCGTCCCCAGTTACAAGGTCCAATATTGTATATGTTATAAACTTAGATACCAGTTAGGTCAGTGATGCAACTATGAATCATCACCAAAGTCGTGACCAGTGCAAATTACATTTATTGTAAATTAGACATTATCTGTGGACTATGAATATATTTATACCGTACGATGTCATTGTCAAAGTTATAGCGCAGGGCAGGGCGACATTACAGAACTTGACCTGAATTCTGAAGTAACGGATCACAAGTTCACAACTAACACATTTTTTTAAGTAGCCTATTTAAGTGTCCCACTGCTGGGCAAAGGTCTCCCCTCTTCTCCTCCATTCGGTCCTATCATTTGCTGTTTCCCACCAATCTGCGCAGAACGCCTCCAGATCGTCTCGCCATCTTCTTTTCGGTCTGCCTCTTCCTCGGCCTACACCGGTTGCGTAGTCCGGTGGGTCCCATTCCGTAGCCAGCTTGGCCCACCGCTCCGGGTGCATACAGCAGACGTGCCCAGCCCAGTCCCACTTTAGATTCGCAGTCTTTACACCCACATCTACTTACAAATACATAAATATAATATAATAAATATTTTGGGATAATCTCACACAGATCGAACTATGCCCAAACTAAGCAAAGCTGGTAATTATGGGTACTAGACGACGATATACGTATAACTATATTTGTTTCAGGTTGGGGCAGGACCAATAAGAGTACCTACCTACGGTACCTACGCCAATTTTCAGCCCTAAGTACCCACGAAATGCCCTTCGGCCGCGTATGTAACCGGAGTTTTGTAACCAGTTACATAATAATAAAAAATGATCCTCAAAGGATACTGGTATCCAAGCACTAGGATTTTTACCTTTACTGATACCTGTATGATTGTTCGTAACTAGTATCCAGTAAGGAATAAATAATACTCTTATGAAACCATGAGTGATCCGGACCCATGCTTTACCTAGGACCTATACCATATTATTTTGTAACTTAAGACATGGTGTGGAATGAGTGACGAGTTTTGTGATGAGACTAATGAGAAAAGAGTGAAAAGTACCAGGGCAACAGAAAGTATTAGGAGTTGGTCTATGCTTAATTCATTATATTCGAGTTGCAAAGTTATGCCCGTTTCACACGACGGCAGAGCAGTGGAGCAGAATAGTAGGCAGCACAAGCTGAGACAGAACAGTGCTATACTATTCTGTCTCAGTTTGTGCGTTCAGGTTGTAACAGTACCGTGCTGCCTACTGTTCTGCCCCACTGCTCTGCCCTCGTGTGAAACTGGCATTCCTTGCAATAAAATATATTCTTCGATATTGCGTCTTCAAGAACCTCAACTTAATGCCGCAGACACGATATCACGTCCTCAAGAACTCGAACGTAATGCCGCGGACGCGATATCGCGACCTCAAGAGTTTGAACTTAATGCCACGGACGCGAATTCACGTCTTACCTATGATTTATGAGCGGTTCTACAACTGTTTACTATTATTCCTCTTTTTCACTTGATACATATTTTCAAAAATAAATCGAAAGACTTTATAACGAATAATAATTTATTCTAATGCTGATGAAGTTGTCACCCGCACCAACAGTAAAACACTTTTATTAATATTTACTATATCAGCAGTATGGGATTGATTAAAATTTATCCATATTTTTTTATCCACTGACATTGACATTGCCACCTAGGTGTTATGAAAACGTCAGTTATATAAAGAATGTTGAGTGCCATGATATCAAAAGAGGTTGATAACACCATACCTGTCTATCTTTCAAGCAGTTACCTACGAGGAATATAAAGTACTTTCTCGTAATCATTAGGAAGTTTTCTTAGGTTGTAACTCGGTTACGTGAAAGGAAAAAAATATATCACTTGGATACCAGTATCCTTTGATGATCATTTTTTATTTTTATGTAACTGGTTACAAAACTCCGGTTACATACGCGGCCGAAAGGACGAAATGTATCTTTTTACCTGGTAAAAACCACCGTTTTTACCTGGTTTTTACCTGGTGGCTGGTGGTGGTTTCTTTTTTGTATTTTTTAACTGGTAAACTAAAACTGAATCTTATGTCAAGAAGTGATGTTTTTACAAAACCCACCCAGATTCGGCCGTGGCACTAAAAAATATCAAGTAGCCGGTATTTAAACAAGTTACCAAAACCCACATCGACTCAAAGAAAACAAACACTAAATGCCATTTGCAACAAGCAGCATAAAAACTAAAATAAACACTGTAGGGTAGAGGACCCAAAAGATGAACAACCCCCAATAGATGAACGTTGTTCCTAAAAATCCCAATAATTAAATCCTGACGTACTTTACAACCTTAGGAATATTTTTTACTAAAACTTTAACATTTTCCCTTCATATAACTTTAAACTTTTAAATAATAGATCAGTGTATGTGGTTGTGAGAGCTCACCGAAAATATGCCTCGCGCCGAAGACGCCGTTTGTATGGAATTCTTATTAAGAATGGCGCTTCAAAATTTAAGGAAATAAATTCGTATAAAATTGAATAATGTTTCTACTGACATGCTTTTGCTTGGTAACGATTCTAGACTAATCCCGCTACCCTTTACGTTATTTAATAAAGTCATAATTTAACTTATTTTATTAAATATTAACTGTTCAAGTTATGGTTCCAATATTGTGTGATTTATCCAATATCTGAACAGCGTTCAACTTTTGGGTAAATGTTAGTTTTTTGAAATACTTATATAAATCCTAACGGTAACGGTAGATACTCCATTTATATCTTAAATTTCTAGTTTGCTGTTCCTTGATTTAATGACTAAAAGATGAACGGAACTTTCCTTGTTTAACTCAATTATTACGGGGCATATTTTAGTATGGAAACGGGACTGTTCACTGGATTAAACTATACCTAAAACATGAACTAAGAGAATTTACTAGTTCATCTATTGGGCTGCATTCCAATACATGAACGATTGTGTTACTTTTCTTAGTTCATTTCATCAACATCGTGCCCAAAACTTGAACGAACTAAATTTATTCGTCTTTCTATACTACTGTTCATCTATTGGTGCCCAGCTGTTCATAATTAGGGTACTCCCTTTTGCATTTTTACTGGTTCATCTTTCGGGGTAAAAATGTTCAGAGTTAGGGCACTTTGTTCATGTTCTGGGGAAAATGGGCCATTTCGGTACATAATCATTTTTATAAAAATATTGGATAGTTTAAAGAGGGTTTGGAATAGTTTAATCTAAACTAGACTATATGTAGTATAGTATAAAAAAATAAATCTTAGTGAAAATTGGTTACAACATACGTAAAAAAAATACCAAAGTGAGGTAAGTCGCTTAATCGTTCATTTATTGGTTCCCCTACCCTACTAAAAACTAAATTTTCTGACCAATTGTGAACCTTATTTTCATCGCTATAAGACCCACGTATGGCAATTTAAGTGTGTTGTTTATACTAATAGTTAACGTATACAACCTCTAGCCTTGAGATTTCTATTTATAACCTCTATGAATAAGTGATTAATATTATTCGCTGCAAGTAGGAAGGATTGCTTCTATAGATGTGGATTTTTAAGCGTGTGTGATGAGCCCTTACTTCCCTTTTAGCATCCTAAAGACGATCCATGTTGACTCTTTCTACAGTAAGTATACATTTTCTTATATCTTGAAAGTAGCTGTAACGTTGACCTGAAAGTAGGGTTGCAGTGTATTGGTAATCGGTTTTTTTTCATCTTGTCTTTTTTTCAATTTGAGACTAGCAGTATGCAGCTGTGAACGACTTCCAAAATTATTACAAGAGGAAAGACTTGAGAGACAACGTGAGGTCATTAATAAGCTATATACTGCACTTACAATTTTGCTTCAATATAATACCTAAGTACTTACTGTACTTAGGTATTTATTTTGTAAGGTGCGGATTTGAAAATGTTGACCGTGTGCAAAGAAAGCATTATTTATTATTCCCTGAAGGAACACAATTTGTCTTTTTATTCTGATCTTCATTTTAAGGATCATTATGTGCATGCATGGTAATTAGAGCAAAGATTCTTTAGTGGCGAGCATATACCGAAAGACGAAATGGTATTTTATATGGTAAAAATGGAGCTAAATCACAGAATAAATAATAGTACTAGCTAAATGGAGCTGATATGGAGATGACCGGAGGAGGGGCTTGTTCAACTGTAAACGTTTTTCTGCTAATATGATGACCATCTTGATTCTTCGTGCTTCCAGAGTATATTCACAACGATATTTACGGGCATGTGTTTTTTATCAGTCCAACAGTGGGATATCAGTTATCACGGGTCGATGATGAAATAATCGTCGTAGCAACTAATGTAATATGTGTACAACAAATAGTAATATTAGGTACTTGTGTAAAATGAATAATGTGCTGTTGAAACGCTCCCGAATACACAATTTACCGCCTACTATCGTTGCGGTGCGGTTTTCAGTTTATTTACGGAACTGGCCTTATTCAACTATGTTCAGATTTATACAATTGTAAAGCACGAATCAAATCATTTATTAAATGTAAGTACCTACTAAATATTTTGATTCATGTTTTTTATTTAGATCCTAGCCCTGCTCAGCTTGGTCAATTTTTCTGTAGTATATGACATCTCTTACAATTTATGTTCAGATTTATTTAAATTCTATAAACGAAAATTAACCAGATTAGATTTCTTTAGGTTACATACTATAAATCATAGATGTAAAATTTCTGATTTAACCCTTTTATTTAAAAGAGTAAATTCTTCAGTAGGTGCCAAAATTATAGACGAATGTCCCTTAGTAATAATAATGTATCATCTAATTCTCCTATACCCACGGAGCAAAGCTTGCCCCTTTAGCTGTCAACACAGCGAACCTTATTTTAAAGGGTCGGCAACGCGCATGTAACACCTCTGGAGTTGCAGGCGTCCATGCCTATGGACCTTGTAGCCTTACAGTGACCGCTTACCATCAGGCGGGCCGTATGCTTGTTTGTCCCCGTCGTAGTATTTGAAAAAAAATGTACCGTTTGTAGAATGATATTTGTTTTGAATGTGATGTCTTCACAATGTCCCTCCAGTCTTTCAAAGCCGCTGCATGGCAATTAGAGTTTTTAGGTATTAATTAAACAAGTTGAGAACAGTTGATATTAAGTTACAATCGTAGAAACAATATTATGAGTATTAACTAACATAAGTCTTATAAGTTTGTAATTTGTTACTGTTCCTTGTTGAGTAAAAATAAAAAATAAAATATCGCCAAAAGCACCTGTTGTCGATATATAAGTACTACGTTACGTACGATAATATCCTAAGATTTAGAACCTCTCTATTGTTACGACATGTACCTCGAGAGGGGTTCTAAATCTTCACAAAGAGTTTTTCCTAAATACATTAAACAAAGCCATTGTTATAAATAACGGGGCTCAAACAATATATGTTTTGCATAGCGGTTATCAACATTATAACCGGTGATAGGCGGTAAACATTAGTAGGTACCTACAAAAAACATCGAGCTACAATTACACAAACCAACCTACCAACTTTAGGTACCGGTACCTACCACGATATCCTTGTCACACTGTGTTATTATATAACGTTATATAACATTTATAACAGCCAATGTGGGAGCACCATTACAGTAATCCTCTAACCACCGAGCAATCAAATTGGAAGTATTTAAAATTACGCTTCAATATTGTCTTTGATCTATCGAGAGGAAAACAAGAAATATGGTAGGAATAATACATCTATTCATTATCATACCAATAAACATTGCAAAACAGCAAACGTGATACGCCGTTATCAGTAAGAATTAAAAACAAGCCGATCTTTGTGTAACTGGTAACACTGACCTTTTCTTATCAGTGAACGTGGTGTGTCATGGGTAGGTTAGGTTCGCGCCCAGCCGGTCTGTCCAGATTGTATGCGTGTTTTATTACCAACAACACATATAAATAACACATAGAGTAGACGATCGTGCGATCGTTAATTGTTGAGTCATTTAGCGTAGCCAAGATGCCAATCGCTAACGCTCATCAGTCGCGAACGAAACTCAATGAGGATTACCGCCAGTCGATTTTCCGCTAGGGGCGCTAGTGGATCGTCAGTCCTGCGGGAACATTTCAAACGTTACTTTGACAATTCTCTCATACTGATACAGGACCCACGCATGAGTGGCGCCGCCTGGTGAGCGATAATACGGTAGCTCCCATTGTCACTCGGACTCCCCGTTTTCAACAAATGGGAGCTACCGTATTGTCGCTCACCAGGCGGCGCTACTCATGCGTGGGTCCTCTGTTTATATGGAAGAATTGTCAAAGCGATGTTTGAAAAGTTCCCGCAGGACCCACGTTCCACTAGCGCCCTTAGCGGAAAATCGACTCGCGGTAGTCCTCATTGGCGCAACCGGAGCCTAGAAAATGGCCCCGGGTTCAAACCTACGCTACGCAGCCCCTGCTGTACTTCTGAACTTACACATGTTTGTCTCCGATAAATCGCATCGATATTTTAAACCTTTGACTTTGCCTTATATAATGGCCAAGAGTAGCTAGTATACATTTTTATTATATTCGACATTTGCTTCTCGACCGCGTTAGCGTATCGAGAGTTCAAATCATCTTTACCGTTTATATATAAATCATCTAATCATCAGCATTGCGATACAACGAGGAAATGCCGCCAGCATCCTAGGTACAATGCCTCAAGGACCTACTTTAGATTTAAGGTAGGTAGAGGTAGGTAGTTAGGTAATTTACACTTACTGTATATATTTCGAGAATAAATGATTTTATATAATCATCTAACTAACATAATTTGAACTCACGATCGAGAAGTAACTGTAAAAAAAACAATGAGTAAAAATTTATACAACTAGGCTTTTAGAGCGTAGCGATTTAGTCACGTTTATACTTTATACATTGATTGATACACAAATACACATAGGTACTTATCCTGGAAAAGCGTGACTGCCGTGCCATGAGGGTTTCTGGACTCTTCAACAGATAGGTACCTGTTTGGCTGTTTGCTGAAAACGCTGAATGAAAAGTAAAATTCTAACGAAATTACAGATCTAAAAACCACGGTTCTTTTCCATAAGTACATTATTTGGCGATGGTTAAACCCCTCTTCCTTCGCATTCTTTACATCTCTTTGTAGTTGGCTGTACACCCACTGGCATTTTGCACGACGAAAGGACCGATGTAAGTAAACGTGTCATTACACTCCGTTACGATTATTATTTATTTGACCATTCGCGAATATTAATTCGTGTCTTCTCCGAACTAATGTCCGAAACATTATAAATCAACAGGCCGCTCCCGGTCGACAAATGGGTCAAATGGTATCAAATCCACCAATACTTCTTAAACCATTTATTTTGTTCATGTACATTATTGCTAACACGACTTTACTTAGATGTAAATAGAGTCCAATTTCCAAAATGACATCAAATAAAGATACGACGTTGAAAATGTAATTGCGAAAATTTTCAATTTACGCTACAAACTTATAATTACAACTGTGGAAACAAATGCCACTCAATTTTACGCCTTATGCCATTAAAATAAGGACATTTAAGGATGAAGTTTATTGTACAGTTATGTTGGTATAGCGTGACTCACGCATATTCGCTTCGAGTATCAGAGAAGTTATATTGAAGGAAGGCAGTAAGAGCATGTCGGATCCTTACAATTTTAGTGCTTTTAGGTTATGAATGGTAATATTTGTTATTGTATAACTTGTAAATTAAACTATTTGTAAGCATAAAGATTCTAGTTTAGTACGAATTAGGATCAGAGAGGCTCTTATTTGTATTCTATCGCTTCGTAGGTACACAAAGAGGCTGTGTTGCGGTTGTGCTGTGAGCCTGTGAAGAATTATTTGAGTTATCCAAACGGTTTCATAAAAAAACCTTATCTCTCTTCCTATCTATCCGTTGTTGTGGAGAGTGCTCCCTACCGAGGTTTTCTCGTGCTCGAGGGACTTTGTAATCTTTATAATATTAGGTATTCTACAGTATAAAAACTACTTATGTGTGTGGGGTTTTAAAGAGTGGAAATGCACATATTATCCACGCCGGTTTTGCAAGCGGGATGTAAATTTATAATTTGGCGGGTGGCGTCAAATTCATATTAGAATTTTATTTATATCTTACTAATTGTCAAAGCCCCCAGGCTCCCTGAGCCGTGGTGTAAGCCGGGAAAAATACTAGGAAGAAGACTGTATTTATCTTAACGTATTTTTCCCGAAAATCATAAATAACAACTGTTAATGTTATGTCTTTTCTATGAGTAGGTATATAATAGAAGAAGAAATAAGTAACTATGAACATGTCTTCTTCTTTCAAGCATTTTGCCAGATTATGCCTCGGCTCAGAGAGCCTGTGGTCAGATAAAGGACGACTCACACTAATCCGATCCGGGACTGTCTGTCAGTTTCTAAAGAAAATGTCACGTGACGAGGGATCCGAGCTACCACGTGATTCTTTCCGTAGAAACTGCACGCCTACCACGAACATCGAAAATTGGCATTGACGGGAAAACCTTTTTGTCACTCCAATATGCAAGTGTTAACAGAGATGGAGATACGAATCCGCAATCGTTCGATTTTCTTGGTAGGCATGCTAATAGAATACCTCTCCGGATCGGATCGGTTCGGATTGGAGTGGTCTTAGATCAAACGTGATCATTTTATAAGATTTATCTCTAGGACCAGTGAATCAGTTAACACATCTTTGAATAATTTATTATCAAGACTAGAAGTTAAATGTCAAAGCCAAAATGTACGTACGTAAGTAGGTAGACTGCAGCCGCTTTTTTTACATCCGTCTAAGTAAGCTCACTAGGCATATAGTTAAGTTCAGGAAATCCGTCGGATCTCCATACTAGTCCAAATGCCGGCTCAGCTATTGCTACTAGGTATTTTGGAAAAGGGCACTTGAAGTTCGTAACCAATCAATCATATATAAAAAATCCCTGAAAATCGAGACAACTTGTTACTCTGGTTATGTTTAAAATTGTTGCTTTATCCGCGTTTAAATCAAAATTAGGGAGATTTAGCTGACTGAGACCCTGTGACTACATAGTTCTAATTTTCCTTCCGGGGTTAACTATTAGCACGCCCCTTCTTTTCTGTCGAGGCCAAATTGACATTGTATTTGAAGTAGGCCGAAATTACAGGTTTTACGCTGATAATTTGTAATTTACTTTAATCTTATAATATGATAAGTCGAATATTATAACCCTTTTATTTTCAAATTATATACCTACCTACCCACTAGTACCCACCTACTTCTAATTACCTTAAATCTAAAATAGATCCTACGGCATTGTACCTACCTAGGACGTTGGCGGCATTTCCTCGTTGTATTGCAATGCTGATACCTTGTGCGAGAAAGCCCCCAGCTCTTCGGTCACCAGCACCAGTGACATCAACCAGACGTTTCGCGATTTCTACAGAAAACAAATACACAGCCGCACAGCTAAACTCTGCTGAAAATCTCCAGCCGAGTCGGGCATGCTGCTGGAAACCGGGCCAGCAGTATGCATGAGCATTACCTCCACCTCTGACAAAAAAAAACTCTGCTGAAATGAACTGTTGACAGCTGGATTTCCAGACCGATATAACCTTCAAACATTCAAAAAAGAACGTATGTACCTACTTCAATAGCCGGCCATACGTACGTATATACACACGCACGTATATACGTTCGGGCATATATGCCGGATCTCATCAATCAATGGTAAAGTCCAGCCAGTATCGATGGATTACCTGTACTGTACGTAATATACGAGTATGTAACCGCAGGGGTTGCAAGTGTCCATAGGCGGCGATAATCGCTTAGCATCAGGCGACGTCTACTCGTTTGCCTCCTATAAAATTACAACTTGTGTAATTACGTTTCAGTATCCAGCCAGACAGTGGGCTCGCCGCGCCTTGACCTAGTTGACGGGGAGCAAAGGTCTCACACCATGTGGATTTTTGATACGACAGTTTTGTACCTACCTATTACCTACAAAACTGTACTAAACTGTCGTATCAAACTTTCCTTAAGGATGACACACACTAGCACGGGACGGGACGGAGCGGGCCGGGATATCTGTGAATTTCTATAGAAAGAATCACGTGATAGGTTGAAGCCCTCGTATGTCACGTGACGTGACGCTTTCTAGCTCTAGGGCATAGGGTTCATCCCGTGACGTGACGTGGAGTCGCGTAGCAGTTCGTAGCATCGCGTAGCGCGTAGTCAAATGTTATTTCTACTGCATTCTGCAAAATCATTAATTCAGAAAGTTTTATCCTTTAGTTCCACTTTGCGATGTATATTGACTTGCACTGAATATGATAGGTAAATTAATTAATAATATTGATTAAAAGTATTAAAACAGACATCGCTAATCGCTATGCTATACGCATCCTCAGTCCTCATTCATCATGCCTCCCTATCGCTCTTGCTTATTCGAGTGATAAAGATGCAAATACACTCGAACGAACGAAAAAAGTGAGAAAAGTACAGCCTTTTGGGACAGTCAAAAATGTATGACTGTCAATCAATCTATATAAATAATATATCAATATAATTGTCACTTTCCCTTCTTTCTCCAGAAGGTAGATTAAAAAAAACCTATATCAATACGCAATAAATATATGGGCATTTTCAGAAATAGGTGCACCATTTTAAAGAAAATTGGTCCACGATTTTCCATACACAAAGAAACCGTCAGTTTCGTAACGGCCCATACAAAACACTTATAAATATGAAAATTCGTTACGAAACGAAACTGATCAAAAAAAGGACACTCTTGTTTTTTTAAATCAATAGTACTCTTGATTCTGGTTATAAAAAACCCCAAAACTTCCTATATTTAAAAAAAAAGAAAATGGTAAGTAGGTACTTAGGTACTTACACTTTTTTTTAAATGCCCGTATTTAAATCAATCACAAACCATCCATATATGTACCATATGTACCATTTCAATTCGTACTTGTACCGACAAGTCGGTATATTGCACCATGTTTACCCAGACTTGCACCCATTGAACAATAACATTACCTACTTTATTACTTTTCTCTATACCTACTGGTTTACCTAGAACACATAATTCATTACATGCTCTGTTGACCTACTTATTATACGATTAAATGCCTAGCATTGAATACACATTTCAAATTGTATTTTTATTGCAACCAATCGATGTGCAAAGTTGGGTTTAATCCACATGTGGGACAAAGCTTAGTATTCTCTATTATTGTTTGTTTTATATAGGTGCCTAGTAGCCACCTACATGTTAGGTCATATTTGTTTAGCTTAGATTGTAATTTTTGTTTTTATTTTGTTTGACAAAAGTACTACATGTGTTTTTGTTATCTAGAAACTCATACCTGCAGACAAACTGTACATACAGTTTTGATGGGAACTGAATTAGATATACCTAAGCTTTATATTGTGAATTTTTAATATATACATAAAATAAAATATTACTTATGTAGGTGTTTGTTTTGTACCAAACAATTACGAGTAGGTATCTACTACCGCTTTCCAAAAAAGATTATTTGCACAACCACCACTTTCCAGAAATATTTATTTTAATCGCCTTCTTTACCTTACAGCCTCGCAAAAAGGTATCACTTTACACACGTGCTAAAGTCACGTACGTAGGCAGCAAGCTGTTTGTCCGGCTGTACACACAGCCAGTCACGAAAGGATATAAGGTATCAAGGATTTTTAAGGCGCTTATGACTTTATAACTATGTGCAGCATACACCTAGGCTTTCCAAGAACAAGAGATTGTGCAACTCCGTCCAGTAGAATGAGGTCACTTCCGAACCGACTAGCAATCTTATTGTTGCAACTATATGAGCCTTATTATGAAAGTAGTAAGAGTCAATTTTGTTTGAGTTTTGGGGGCGTATTGTGGTAATCGGCAATTAGCGATAAGATAAAAGCTATAATCGGTTGTTGCTTACATTATGGGTGCATTTGTTTACTTAGGAACAATAAACGTAAAACCAATATTTAGTTGTATTTATTGAACTAATGTTCATAATCAAGAATAAATAGAGGTTATTCCGTCAAAAACATGTTGTTTTCATATAATCGCAAGGATGTTACACCATATGGATGATAAATATTCTTCACTTGCTTAAGGAAACTTGTATAAGTACAGTCGGTGCCCTCACATAAGTATCCACCCGCGCTACGCGCTTGCATATGTGGGGTGGATACTTATGTGAGGGCACCGACTGTACTATACTATCCTTGCTCGCAGTGTCTCGTTCTTCAAGCAGATTTTCTAAAAGTAGATTTAAAGTTGTATTACCTACATTAAAAGCAGCAAATGAACTAAGTAGTTTAAAAAGAAACTGCCTGCAAAAATAGGCAGCAATTCTAACGTGACGTCATCAAATGGCCTCGAGACGAGACGAAGTATCCATTGGGTATAATATCCTTGCATAATCTTAATCTTCGAGGATGTTTTGCCACTTTTGCCCCGCCTATCTGTAGAATAAATTCCATACGCGCCTTCCTAATCTAGAAATTTCAAGGACACACATACTTGTTGTCGAATATAGTGAATATAGTTGTTGTCAATATTAAGTGCAGGTGTCTGATAAAAAGGAAAACGTTTCCAATGTTTTTGTTATGTCTTCCTACTGATAATGGCGTCGAACATTGACTTACTGGCTTAGATTTCGTTATATTTATTGTCAACCGATTTCAAAAAAGAGGTTCTCAAAGCATATTTTTGCAGGTTTGACGACCGGTTGGCGTAGTCGGAAGTGATCCTGCCTGCTAAGCCGATGGTTCTGGGTTCGAATCCCGGTAAGGGCATTTATTTGTGCGATGAACACAGATATTTGTTCCTGAGGCATGGATGATTTCTATGTATTTATGTATTTGTATATTATATATATCGGTGTCTAAGTACCCGTAACACAAGCCTTCTTGAGCTAATTGAGCTTACTGCGGGACTTAGTCAATTTGTGTAAGAATGTCCTATGTTATTTATTTATATGAAGATTTGTTTTTCGTTTTAATTGTTAGTGATTACTTGATTATAGTCAGACCATGATGTTGATATTAGAGACCGCGTAAATGTGATTTTAAATATCAAACCTCTTCTTCTCTTCTCTCCTTGCCTTTATCCCTATTTATTTTAAATATCAAACCGCTATTAAAATATTGAAATGACGTTTACTTACCACTTTTACAGTCTGCGCTATCAAAATAGGTGCAAACTTAGCTTAGTCGGACTCTAGGTACTTCGATAATGAATAGATTTTGAAGATTATTTTCTAAATATTGTCTTCTGTTACCGCGATTGTTATTAATTGAAATTAAACACTTAATAACGAATCAATAGAGAGGATTTGGAGCTTGGGATCCTGTATTACATCTCATCAAGGATCAAGCACGATACAGTACTGGAAGACCTTAGTGTGGACTTTGTTTGAAAAGATTGAAAACGGATAAAAGAGGCAAAATGCATGGGGTAGTTTCTTTGTCGCTTCTTACTGCCCCATAAGCCAGTTAGGGAAGCGTTCGCAAGTTGGCTAGTAGGTACTCTTACCAACTTACTTATTTGTAATACTTAGGTACCTACTTCAATTCCAAGTTAACTGTATCCCACCAACTGGGCTAGTACCACGAAAATCGAACGACTGCGAATTTGTATTTCCATCTCTGTCACACTTGTATATTATACATATAGAGTGACAGAGAGGTATTTCCGTCAATGCCAATTTTCGATGTTCGTGGTAGACGTGCAGGCGGGGTCTCGATAAACTTGTAAAACGGCTTCGAAACATTAACCATCCTTATAAGGATACAATAATGGCTTGAAATCGTTGATTCACACAAATGTTGGAAACCTTTGGAATCACTATCACTAGTCTCAATACACTAAAGATTCTAATATAGATATTTGCTTTTGTTAAGGCGGATGTCAGTGATGTCACAAGGGCATGCAAATACCGACAATTCTCAATACCGGTATTGAAATTCGATATTGGGCCTCAATACCGGAATTCCGGTATTAATATCGGTATCGGAGTATGCCAGAAATAAAACATATTCTTGAGAATAATTTGTTTGTTATAGGTCTTGTTTAATACAGATTTAAACCATCATTATTAGTTGACAGTAATTTACTAATTTATTTTATTTTTTAACCAGATCTTGCAACTCACAATGGATCCGATTCGCACCGCACCGGCGTGCAAGGGGGAGAGCGCCATACACACGCATAGCGTTTTCTCAGTCTCACTGATAAACCGGAGTGTGCCGAATCGCATCCAGTGTGTGTGACATCCGCCTTACTCAATTGACATACAAAAGTTGTAGAACCCAAAATTTACACACAGAAGGCCTAGTATAAAAGTTGTACGACATTAACTCCTCGACCGCGTTAGCGTATCGAGGGGTCAAAATATGAAAGTTGCTGGATGATTTAAATAAACGGCAAACATAATTTGAACTCCCGATACGCTAACGCGGTCGAGGAGTTAATGTCGTACAATTTTTATACTAGGCCTTCAGAAAGCAAATAAGAAAAATGGCCGTGAGCTTTTCAGGTTGGTGTTATTGTACTGAAAAATTGTACACAAAAAGTGTTGAGAAAAAAATCTGGATCCCAGGTCATTCTCAAAGTTAGACGGCACACCTTGCGTATGTAAGTAAGCTTATTTTATTTGAATGCCTACGAAGCTGGAGGTCCCAGGTTCGAATCCTGCGGCATTCATTTGTGTGCCTATCACGAATATTCCTGAGTTATGGACGTTTTGTATGTATATATTCATCTATTTACTTATGCATATCGTCGCCTTGTACCCATAGTACAAGCTGTGGCTACTTTGAGGGCGATCTGTGTAAGAGTGTCCCCAAATATTACTAGTTAGTACATTACGAATACGATACAAGGGCGATAAAGAAGAAATTCGCAACGAAATTATTAAATTATTCGAATTATTCGTGGCGATAAATTTCAATTTTAAATCGACACGAGTTGCGAAGTACCTCTTCGCACGTGTAAGTATTGTACGATGTTTTACAGTAGGTACATACCTTTGAATATTCGACGCAGGCACGTAAAGTGCTCATTATCGCCCTACCTGGCGGTAAGGTAGGTCCATGTGTACTGTAAACATATGATAAAATTCGAATACAAAATAAGTGTTTTCGCTCCTGAATACCGCCGGTTGGTTTATTTTAAATTGATTTGATTTAAGAATGCTCGACTTTTAATTCGCGTTTAATTACAAATCGCCCAATTTTTTTTTGTTCCATATGTTTTATGAGGTAGTAGGTACAGACAACAATAAAATGTCATTCGTATGGGTGCCGGCAGGAGTCGTTGTCCTAAAGCTGTCCATTGCGGCCATTTGGGGCTGCGTGGGCGCAGGATGTCATTCCAATCACTTACCAAGCACGGGGCGATTCACAAATGTTTCCCTCCTTGCTGAGGTTTCCTCGAGGGACTTCCAGGGCCCAGGGTTCGGATATCACGCCATACACAGTGAAGGTTATCTCGAAAATTAGGTACTGAGATCAAAAGGGGTCTAACTCAAATGTGACGTTACAAGAACATGATGACCTTCCTCGAAGAGACGTACTAAGAAAAAGGAAACAAAAGAAGATCAAAACCGTTTCGTCTAATAATTGAAAAAGGTAATTTGGTACTTTCAATGGATCAAACGTGTTTTCTCCAAAAAAAAATATAACTTGTACAATGTTAACATTATGTATTAAGGGCGGTAAACAAGAAATTACGAACGAGTGTGAATTTACCCACGTTGAAGAGGTTTTAATTAACACCAATTCGTAATTCTTGTACCGCCCGTGGTACATACATTGTTTTTCATCGCATTTGCAAGAAAATAAATAAACTTAATATGCAGATAAATACCTAACAGTTATTAGAGGTAGTGTAGTAGCGTGGTAGCACTGTCCACAGTACTCCGCAGTGAGCGGCGGGTACTTGTGACGCAGGGCGCCGCTTGACTACCTCCGGGAGCTCCGGGCGGGCCGTAAACTGTATGAAAATCCATTACGGCCATGGGCGTAATGTAATACAGCTCATTAAGTCTAAGAATGAAAAAATATCACCATTTACACACTGATGGAAACACTTTTTACAGTGTTTAACATTTAAGTCAGAACTGATTGGATTGTCCTACGAACTCGAGTCACCTGCGCTCGCGCCGCTCACAGGAATACCTACGCAGCAACAAACAGCACAGCTTTCTCCGTCTTAACTACCGTGTTTACGACCTGCACCTCCTACCACGAGTTAACAGAATAATCGCTAGCGACTACCTAAACTCACTCGTAGTGAATCTGGGTCCTAACGCACACTCAAGACAACTAAGCAAGTGAGAGGGGTCAAATTTCAAGTACAACTAAACAAGCAAGTGCAGAGGCCAATTTTGAGTACAGCCAAAGTAAACAAGCAAGTACGCTATCGTAAAATTCATGGTAAGCACAATGGTAAGTAAGGGTAGCCTGACTCATGATCCCTCGACGTGCCAGTAACAAAATAAGTACCTAGATAATGCTAGGTATTGGGAAGATCACTAATGAGTGTCCTTAGTGGGTCAAGCTTTTGGGGTAAATTTATTTCGGAAGCAAGTCCATATAAGTATGTTAACATAATCAAAATATCCTTAGTGCTATGGTTAGTAAAATTCATTAAAATAAATAAAAGGACTAGCTTAATAACTACGCTGGAGAGCAGTGCGGGTCATTCCAGTGCTGCTGGATACGACATTGGAACGTATGAACAATGCCGGAAAAAAGCCGAAAAAAGTTGTTCAAGTTATTTATAAAATCTATTTTGATTATTTTTGACTACCCCGTGCCGGAAAATAGGAGTGCTATAGGTATATAGTAGGGTAGGGGGTAGGTGTATTAGTATATGTGTATCTGTGTCTCTATTTGAAGAATCGTATTCCGATTTTTAGAAAGAATTAAAAGATAATCTTGCACGTTGCGGAGGGGTCAATTAAGTTTTTTATGTGAAAATCGAGGTTTTTTTTAAAGTAAGTAACTCTTTGTTGCAAGCCAGAGCTAATTTGAATTTCTATTTAATTAGATGGGTAGATACCATCTTTTTGACAGATCTTTAGGCATGCCTGTGGGAAAATTCAAAAACAATATGGCAGACAAAGGGTACTTAAAGAAAACAGCCTGTAGGTACAGTCAACCAATTGGAACTAAGAATCTCTGGAATCTCTTACTACTTGTCACTTTGACATGCTTCTAGAGTGGCCTAGGGTTCCAATTCCAATATGGTTGTAACGGAGGCTGTGCAATCGCGTTCCCAAGACCCCACCCCAAAGCGAAGCGGAGGAACACCCCATTTTTTAGTCTGTGCGAGTCGGACATACCCACTCGGTTTCTCCCGGGCCGAGTGGGATCGATAACGTATTTTCAGTACTTATAAAAAAAGGGGTTCCAATTGGTTGACTGAACACCAATACTGTCTATTTTCATTCGACGGCTAAAGAAGTATTGTTTTTCATTGCCTAAATTTACATTTACACGTCTCGAAAACACCAGCTATTGTCTACGTGACCATTGTTTCATTTGACGTCTGGATGTATTTTGCAAACAACTACCTAATAGTTGTTGGTTTATCCTTATATAAAGGAAAATTCTTCGGTGGTCGACGTCGGACGATGAAACCGCAGAGCGAAAACAAGCCATATTTGTTTTAATACTAATTAAGTACCTATTGTTTTTAGTGCAAAGTAGTATTGGTTGTGGTGTAGTTTGTAGTGTAGTGTTTAACTTTGTTTTCGGAGCACTTATTTTATTTCTATGCTATGTGTCAATAGGTACTATAGCAAATTACTCGTGTAGGTACAATAGGTACATAGTTCGCTTGGGTTCGCTTCGTGAAAGTAAGAGTCGCTGGACTTCTAGTAAAATGTGTACTTCGGATCTATAAAGTAGTTCTGCCCCTTCAGGTCACCTTCCCAGGGTTTTTCTCGGCTTATTTACCACAGCTCAGGGAGCAAACGACTGCCATCTGACCTTCTAACTCAGGTCAGATGGCACTACGAGTATTCTGGCAGGAGCGAGAGGGTATACTTTAGACTTTTACTTAGGTACAACTCATGGTAAGCACATAGGCGTTAGACGAGACGTGGCGTACTCTGATAAGAGAGGAGTTGCTTTCAATAGAGACTTGAAGAGAAAGAGAGATTATCAAATGGTATTACTTACATAAGGTCAACAACTCATTGGTTAAAACCGAAGGTTGATCCCAAGTCCTTTAGGGTATGGGTACTAAGACCCAATACAAAAACATAGAAATAAATCAAGAGCGAACTATATTGTATATAGTTAAACAATAAAACAATACAGCCAACACAAGTTTTGTGGCCTTGTGTTTACCCATGACTAGGGTGAGACGGTAATAAATAATTTTCAGCTGTGTAGCAATGTTTATAATACACTCATTGTTATTTCTAAGAACTCGGCGACAATATGAAACACTTGTGTGGAGCTAAATATTTGGTTACAGTTTGTAATAATGGCATGTCACAACTGATAAAACAAAGAACTCTCGTCAACGTCATGTAGGCATGAACGAAGTAATATAGGCTACCGACGTCAATTTCTGATCAACGGGGCTAGACGACTAAAAAAACTTATTTAGTGTGTCTTTTAGATTATTAATAAAATATATCGAACGCCCTGCCCTTGGCTGCAATGTTAGCAAAATTGCAACAAGGACAAGAGGGTATACCTCTTATCCAACATACAGGTAAACGTGAAATCCCCACATCCTCCGACGATACCAAGAATGTTTACTTAGCTTGATAGATAAGATAGCAGAGTCAACAAGAACTGGACACGATTGCCCCGAGCTGATAACACCGATAAGTACTTTAGCAAATCATGCGATTACCTTCCTTAGCTCGTATCATCCTCGCAGCAAATTATACAATACGTACCTAATTAAGAAGAACTATGGGCTTAATTGCGCTCGGTCCATTCCATACAAAAAGTTCCTCGAAAATTAAACCTATTTATATAATTATTTATAATATATGTTTTTCGACCACTATTTTGGTTATCGATTTAGAAACGCTTATAAATGTCTGACAAATGACAAATCTCACTACACAGCCTACACACTTCTAGAGTCCGTCTGTGCTAAGTTTCCTATATTTTGATGGTATAGAATAGACGGTGAAAGTTTTTCATAGAAGTTTGATATTTAAAATAACATTTTCAAGTTTAACAGTCCATTTGCTGAGAAGAGATAACGTATGTAAGTATGACTCTAGAGCGCAAAATATTAAAAACAATTTAAACATAATATAGGGAAATGGTACCTAATACTCTTGGTTATTTTGTATGTAAAAAAACATAGTAGCTCAGCGTGGTAGGAGCGCTGTAATTGAGAAAAGAAGAATGTCATACAGGCAAATTATTGTAGGGATGAATATGGATGCGATTAGTACTACCACTACCTATTAGTAGGCCGAAAAACGATGGATTGATCATGTGAAAGAAACATGATCATGAGAAACATTTATTCTAGAAATATATACAGTAAGTGTAACTTACCTAACTTTAAGGTAACTTTAAGGTAAGTAGAGGTAGGTAGTTAGGTAAGTTACACTTACTGTAATATATTTTGATCATGAGTAGGTAACTACAAAGACACATATTAATTTCTATATAGGAATAGGGTTATTGAAAGATCTGGATAATATCGATTTGAAAACAGATAAAAATTTTGGTTAGGTCGGTAGGTATTCTGTATGAGGAAAAGTAGTAATCATAGAATTTTAAGTCCTTATTGTCACAAGTACTGTAGTACCTATTGTATACAAATTCTAAGGGTGATTTTACAATAAATGCCCGTACCTACTGGCCAATCGGTCGACTTAAGAAATTCTTTGAAACCCCTAAAGAATGTTGTCCTAGAAATTAGGAAGGAAAATGATAAGCGATAATAGTTGATAACATAAAAGAACGATATCAAAGTACAATACTAATATGTACTACTACATAGCTGGCCGTGTGGTAACAAATTAGCACCCTACCTCTTCATAAAATAAATAAGGCTTAAAATATATATTTTCCTAGTACGTATGCCGGAATACCGATTCGAAATTACAAGTATTCAACTGCTTTTGTTTGCATTAAAATGCCTACGTATCTACATAATTCAAAGAATGATATAAGGTAAATCGATTACAGATATTTGTCTGCTTATGACAGCATTAAATACGTTTTATTTCACGTAGGTACACGTGGTAGGTACGTAATCGGAAATTCGGATTCTTTCATACATAAACTTTTGCCTCAATTCAATACCTACACCGAGTTGGTGTTGAGTAATATGGAGGCGGACTCAATTTAAGTTTTTTGACAACGGCGACCAGAGTCCGACATTTCCTAAGTTACATGCAATCCTTTCTTATTTTTTCATTCATTTTTTTCGTGTTTCTTGTGACAAATGTGAAAGGCTCTTCACAAAAGTATTCGTTTTTAATGGTAATAATTATGTTTTTATTTATAAATTACAAGTTGGCAGCAAACAAGCATTCAGCCTGCACAATAGTAAGCGGCGCCTGTAACCCATAGATGCCTGTAATGGGTATTATGCCGTAATATGCCGAATTTTTAAATCAAGAATTTGATTATCCCGATTTTGAAAATACACCCGTCAAAACTCCGTCTTAAAAAATACGAATAGGAAATAACCGAATTTTAAAATCCCGAATAACATAATACCGAATCAGTATTATTAGATTCGGGGTTATGTTAATCGGCATTTTAAATATTCGTGCTGTCATGAGTCGGAATTTTGATGATCGGAGTTTTTTTGACCAGTAATAATAATGACCGTCGTGGTGAAATTGGGCCCTGATGTTTTATACAATTCCGGAATCCCCGAAGAAGCAGCTCCTTACTTTTTAAGAAGGCGACTCCTTCCTTACTTGCTGAGAGTGTAGGTATAAAAGCATCCGAATTTCCGATCCATGGTAATCATGGTAACGATAATTCTCAATAACTAATTCGTGTATGAATGAGCACAAAGTCTGCACATCCAAAAAGGTATCAACAGTGTTGCAATGTTTTAAAAGTACCGATTTTTTTTTTATGACGTATTTTTTAATTAATTATTTTTGAAATGACACATATTGACGCGGTTAACCGTTACAGTGAAAAAACGAATACAAAAAAAAATACTTCTCTAACACAAATGCTCTTGTAAAGTTTATTTTATTTACATAATTATTATTATATATTAGTAGCACCAATAAAAAGTTGCAATCGTATACCTACTGATTTTTTTTTTTTTTAAACAGTAAAATCATTTATTCTCGAAATATATACAGTAAGTGTAAATTACCTAACTACCTACCTCTACCTACCTTAAATCTAAAGTAGGTCCTTGAGGCATTGTACCTAGGATGCTGGCGGCATTTCCTCGTTGTATCGCAATGCTGATACGTTGTGCGAGGAAGCCACCAGCTCTTCGGTCACCAGTAACATCAACCAGACGTTTCGCGATTTCTACGAAAAATTTGCGTGCGCTGGGACCCCATGGACCAAGAGTTTCGACCCCGAATGGTACAAAAAGGTACTCTCTGCCCAGGCTCTTATATTTATTACGTTTTAAAATTTCGGCGCATTCAGCCGCTCCGCCCGCTTTTACATTAGTTCGTTGGAGATGGGACGGCGCCAGCGTGTCTACACAGGTAGCATCCCACACTAGCATCCGTCCCAAACTCCAAGGAACCAAGGACACCCCATCAGGTCTCTTGCCATCATCCCTGAAAATGCCAGTCGGCTCAAGGAGAGCAGGCACGTTGATGGTGGCAAGAGACCGACGGATTATATCATTAAGAGATGCATGTCTCGAAAAACGGCCTGCACTTTTTTTACAACACAATCCATGGTGTCCCAGTCGGTCCACGTCTGTGCCACAAGGACATGAGTGTGGCGCACACACCGAAACCCCCAGTCGCAAACCAGTCGCCAGTCTAAGGGAGGCCGGATCCAAGAAAGTACCAGTATTGGGCGAAGGATGGGCATGAAGCCAGTAACCAGCTTCCCGGGATCCGACCGCCAAAAGCCTCGCGCGATCTGGACCTGAAGAGTTATTTAAAAGAGTATTGTAAGTTAAATCGCAGTAAACATTATCCCAACTCCTTTGTGATTTTGGGTTGTCTGGAAAGTCTTTGCCCGGGCAGGCAATTTTAAAAGCATTTTTAGCATCCTCAAAGCTTGCGATCTCATAGTTTGTGGGCAAAGCCCTTAAAATATTTCCTATGAGACCGGCTGTGCTATGAGTGGATGCTAAAAAGGCTGGGGATGCCACACTGGAAATTTTGCGAATTCCTAAACCCCCGAACCGAATAGGGAGGGACGCCTGAGACCAGGAAGGCTCATTGAGCTGAATGTTTAGAATCATCTCTAAACTAATTTTGATCAAATCATCTATGGGTGATAGTAAATTTAGATATTTCCAAAAAGGACAGCATCGGAGCACATATGTAAATTTAGGGACAAAAAGACAGAATTTAAGAATCACAAGAGCATAATGAGGGCTAATTTCGAGTAAACGATTCGTGTGACTTTTGAATTTTGATATCGAGTTAGAAATATAGTCGGGAAAAGATTCTTCAAATATAGGGGAGCCTAAGAGGCAAAGAGAACGTTTGTCTACTAACTTGATATTAGGAGCCAGATCGTCAAATTTGTGTTTTAAATCGGCAAAAATACAAGATGAATTTTGAATGAAGAGTTCGCATTTTGCAAAATTCAGTTCTAAACCAATATTTTTGAAACTACTCTTAATGAGAGACAAGTCAGAGAGCACAGTATTTACGTTGCCTCCTAGGGTCCCGTCATCTAGGTACCAGACATTGAATTTTGATTTCAATTTTTGGATGATTGGATTTATAGCCAAACTAAAAATTGCTGGGCCGAGAGGGTCACCCTGCTGACATCCAACCTCAGAAGATAATTCATTTGACTTGTACATTAATTTAGAAGAGTCCGAATAGCAAATATTTGATATGTAAATCAAATCAAAAAAATCATACTCCACACTTAGGCATTGATATTTCTAGGAGTCCCACGAAACCCGCATCTCCCAATTTGTACAATCTCACCCACAGCACCAAATGACAATTACAATTTATGACATTTACAAAAGGTACACAAGTATATAAGTAACAATGGTCTATGTGACGTTTAGTTGGAAGACTTGGAAGTGTGGTATTTAACAGTAGGGTCAACAGCCGATAACTAGACGTCTCACTGTAACCAAATCGCGTCGCGCCGTTGTGAAAATGGCTACTTACAGCTGGATTCCAAGTTACCTTAATTCTGTAACTTACACTAATGTAACGACAGCAAGAATCCAAAAGTTCCGCTAATTTCGTATTGTAACTTTCCTAACAAACCTTTGCATGGATGTATTCAAGATTTTAAGTACTTTTTTTACCTACTGCGGTTTTTCAGACTGTAAGTACTTACTTATTCGTTTTATTGTTGTTTTCTCAGTTTAAGATAACTTTTGTAACGCTTGGAAATTACCTAAAACAGTCCTATACCTAACAGGTGATAGTTAGTTAAACATAAAAAAATCCAACTTTGAACTTTCGGTTTCAAGTTTTGAACATTTCAACTTCGAACGATTCGCCTTTAATAGTTTTAACTTTGGGTTTTCTCTTAGATATAATATATATATTAGTAAACACCGCTCAGTTTTAGTCCAGTTCAATACTTCCCTTAATCCTATTATTAGATGAGGAGAGATACAACGTACAAGCAGTTTGAGAGATGCGCTCTAAAGACGATTGCACTGATTGTCACTATTGACAGTAGATACTTATTGACAGATCTTATTACGGCTAGGTAATCCGTCCGGCGACCGGGCCGGATTTTTAAACTATCCGTATACCTATATTTTTAAAACTATCCGTATACCTATATTTTTAAAACTATCCGTATACCTATATTTTTAAAACTATCCGTATACCTATATTTTTAATCCGTAGTAGATTAAATTATAGGGCCTTAAGTAGGTTGGTTTTTTATAGAACTGTCATTACGGGCATTATCAATGGCTACTGCGATTATAGGTAATAAAATATGCTTTATGCCACACCTAGCCATAAAGTGCCTTTTTCCGCACGCTACGCGTACGGAAAAAGCCGCTTTCTGCCCAAGTGTAGACATAAAATGATGTACCTAACACGTGAGGTAATAAATAAAGCCCTTGATCGCATATTTACGTCCCTCGCTTGCAGCTCGGGTCGCAAACATCTGCGATCTCGGCCTTTCTTTGTTTTACCGCACTAGTTAGGTAATGTACTTTTAACGGCCTCCTAGCCTAGTCGGTAGTGACCCTGCCTACGAAGCAGGAGGTCCCGGGTTCGAATCCTGGTCAGGGCATTTATTTGTGTGTTTATCACGAATATTTGTTCCTGAGTTATGGATGTTTTCTATGTATTTAAGTCTTTATATGTATCTAGCTATTATATATATCGTCGTCTTGTTACCCACATCACAAGCTTTATTGAGCTTACCGTGGGACTAGGTCGATTTGTTTAAAATTGTCCCACAATATTTATTTATATTATTTATTTATTTACTATTACAATGCATGTGCTCGAAAAGTGCGCTTTCTATGAAGCCAAATCGTGCGGAAAGTTGTACTTTTCCGCACGATTTGGCCGCAGTGCGTTTACTTTTAAATTTTGGACTCCGCTATCAGCCCGATACAAAAAGTATTTCTATGTAAGAAAACTATAAAATAATATAATTTTTAATTTGAATAATTAAATTACTATTATGTAATAATTAAATTGTTTTGTCATGATATGATTTTTTATTTACTCGCACAATGCATAGGGAGCGTTCAAGTATTACGTAACGCAATTTTTGGACATTTTTGACCCCCCCTCCCCCCCATGTAACGCGCCGTAACGTTTTTCTGTACCCCCCCTCCCCCTAGTAAAACGTTACGTAACCACCAAGTGACCATTTTTTACCTAAAGGCCACAATTATGTGGCGTAAAGTACCGGAAAGTCGCTAAAATACCTTTAGTTATTGTTTTAATTGGGTTAATATTATTCATAACATTTGAAATGTCTTGTCTTTAAAAGCATGAGATTTCTAATGTTTTTTTTCTTCTTTTTTTATAGAAATAGAAATTATTTATTTGATTCACAGAAAAAAAAAATTAGAACCAAAATGGATGCCACTCAGCATATGCCGATAGCTAGGATACGAGATACATAGCCATGGTGCTGGTTTTCAGGACACCCATGGAAAAAAAAGGCAAACAGAAAGATAGATATATCACATAAACTTAAAGTTCACAAGTTTTTGTTCTATAAAGTTTTACTACTAATCATTCATTTAATTACGTCGTTTTCCTGACTTGGCCCTGTCCTTGCACAGATTTTTGATTTATCCGCCATTGTTCTTCTCATGCATTCTCCTATTTTAGCGTTTTACTAAAATAGAATACAAATTTAATTTTTATTACTTTATTTTTACCTTTAGCAATGCAATTACAAACATAAACCTAACTGAAATAGAATATATTTGTCAAAATATAACCGTATTAAAGAATCGAATGAAAACGAGAACATTTAAAATAAAATCAGCCATAAGCAAAAAAATCGTAAGGCATCTGCTTAAACCCTTCTAGAGGAGGCGACAGATCAACAGACAACCTCACAAGAAGTGGCGAAAACTTGCATGATCCTTTGTCTATCAGACTAGGTATCACGAGCTTGTTTGCGGTTTGAAGGATAGGGCAGGGTTGCGGCAGGAAACTTTTTGGAAAGACAGATTTTAATGCACTCCTCAAGCGGGAACCGCAGGATTCATCCGCGCATTTCATAACTTGCAAGCATAATTTTTATTTCTAAACGTACTATTCAATCGGGAATCTCCCGTAAAAAATAAACGAAAAGGGTTGCCAACTTGGGAGATTTTGAATTCCCTAGTTTTTTAATTAACCCTTCAGACCAATCGTTTTTCGTACCATAATCATTACTGTTGTGATGAGCGTAAATCTCACAAATAGAAAACATAACACAATGCAACAGTGTATTTTGAATATAAAAATAAATAAATAAATATTAGGGGACAATCTTTACACAAATCAAACTAGCCCCACAGTGAGCTCAATAAAGGCTTGTGTTATGGTATGGGTACTAGACGACGATATATGTAATAGTTATAAATACTTAAATACATAGAAAACATCCATACCTCAGGAACAAATATTCGTGCTCATCACACAAATAAATGCCCTTACCAGGATTCGAACCCGGGACATCTAGCTTCGTAGGCAGGGTCGCTACCCACTATGCTATAGGCCCGGTAAAATATCAATATATAATTTCTAATATGGCGATTGGAGTCTACGGAGACAGCAAAAGCATAACGAGGCCATCCGAATTGCGGTATTTTTTGTTACCTACTTTACTTGAGTGATGAGAAAATCTATCACAGCTGTTGATAAATAGTTTTAAAAAAAAATTCACTATCCTGTAAAGCAAAGCAAGCAATTTTGTGAAGGTCAAAAATTTCATGTGACCATTCCATCTGAAAAATGCGTGAGAGAATCTCTCTACGCGACCGTTCTGAAGGGTTAAAAAACAAAGTTACGTAACGCGTAGTTCAGACCCCTCCTCCCGCCCCTGTAACGCATCGTAACGTTTTAGTAGACCCCCCCCTCCCCCCAAATTCGTTACGTAATACTTGAACGCTCCCATAGTAAAACATTGTATGAAACACATGCGTACAGATGATTTCCTACTCGTGTCGGCTTATACACTCGCTTCGCTTCGCTTCGCTTCGCTCGCTCGTGAATAATATGACACGCGTCGGAAATCACTGACTTTCCGCACTTGTTGCATAAATAGCTATTTTTGTTTTGAATCAGCGACATTTTTTTTGCGCGTTCCTCTTTATTGACATCTGACTCGTAGCTCGTAGGTGCAGTTCCTTTCGAAAAGCATGTGGAAGTTAATCTCACATTTTTTCCAAACATTTCCTGTTACCTTGGTAGGCATAACAACCTGAAAATCAATGTTAATGATTGGTGGCTTGACTGGCTTGGTATTAATGTAGCTACTTAATTAATCAAGCAAGGAGCCAGACGAGCTGTCAAGGTCACTAACCGAAGAATAGGTACATACTGCTTATTAGAAACCAATCGCATTAACTCCGAAAAATATAAAATACGGGGAATTCTTTTTTACACAACGAATTTCTATGAAATATGAAGTAAATGAATTTGTTAATTCTGCAAAGTAGTATAACTCAATGATTCTGCATGAGAATTCGGCGTATTGGGATTTTGAATTACATTGGAATCATATTGAGAGTGTCGAATTGTGCGTGTGTTGATTTTCCACTGCCTTCTAATATGATGTGAAAGATTAATCTCTAATAGAAAAATTTCGTAAGTGTTTTCATAAATGTTTTAAAACTCGACCAGCCAATGAAGCTAAGGCGCTCCAAACAAAGAAATGTTATTTCACACTTACACGTCCGTTAGACAATGCACGCCCCTACGGTGACAATGAGCGATGGCGGCCATTCTTTATTTAAATATTTTCGGCGCGAAGTCAACGACTCTTCGGCGCCATTTTTCTTTTCGAGTAACAAATTTTGTAAGTGTTGTTTTTTTTGGGCGTGATGGCGTGAATTATTTTCAATTTGTGTCGCGGCTATACAAAATACGTAGATGGGCATATTTTTATTTTGTTGTCGTTTTTATTTTCTCGTCAGATTTGAATGAAATTTGGTGGGTAGGTAGAGTTCCTTATTCTACGCTAGATAGATACAAAATCTGAATGTGCGACAAAAAAATTGTATGAAATTTTCCACTGAGTTACGAAAATTCCATACGATTTCGTAACTCAGTGGAAAAAAATGTGGGACATACTTTGAAATTGGGTCTATCTTGAAGAGAATAAGGAACTCTACCTACCCACCAAATTTCATTCAAATCTGACGCGAAAAAAAAAACGACAACAAAATAAAAATATGCCCAGATACTAAGTAAGAAGTACAGAAGGCCTGTACACTTCGGAGTAGGTAACTTTATTTGAGACAGTTACACATTATGGTTACCAAGTCAAGTCATACTACATCCCATTGAATAGTACCACTGGCCATTAAAACAAGTGAAGTCAAGGCGCAAAAAATTATGTTGCATACAAAGTCTTGTAGGAGTTGTAGGCTTGTAGGCGGAATAGGCGGATATTACCTTGGAAATAAAATTGATGTAGGAAGTTCTTAGTTCTTACTTCAATATGTATATTCTATACGAGTACAATATGCCTACCCCCTGCACTCTTTCTATGCAGGGGGATCACTTAACTCTGCAGATGACCGTTCATACGTAGATATCTCATATAAGTAGGTTGCATATAGGTAGGTAGCCCGCCTTTTTATACTGGGACCGCCTTTTTAGACTGCCTGTCTATGGCTTGGCCAGGGTCTGTTCTCATTCGTTCCGTCGTTTTATAGTCAGAGATAATCACATTATCTTCTTCTTACGCGCTATTACCACTCCAATAATAAGGGACGGGTATTGTGTTCTTTTAATCTACTGTGGTATCGCTGGCCAGACTATAGAAGAAAGGTAAGTACATATTTTTCATCACCATTCACACCAGATGATGATGAATGAGCATTATTATTAATTATGTAATGTTTTACGACAAACGTTACATTCCTAAATAGATATTTCGGGGAAAGTCTTTTCGTATTTTGTATGAAAATTTTAAACGTCCATAGAAAAAGCTGCATCTGTGACATCAAAATTCTCTGACCAAAAAACCCCAACGAACGTCGTACCACTTTTACTAACACCATGGGTAAGAGCCCTTATAAATCAGTGATGAGGCCGCTTCATAAAAGAAAGGAGCCAAGACGGAAATGGAAAACTACAGGCCGGTTATTCTATCGGTTTTTGGTAAAACCTGTGATAAAGTGATGTTCAGCCGATTACTAAACTTTGTAGAACGCCATGATATTATTACGAATGTTTTCGCAGATCAAAGTGTACGACTTTGGCGACATTTAAACTTGTGTTGTGAATCATGTAATAAATACAATAAGACATAAACACACAACAATAACACATAGACAATAAGATTCGTGTACCTGTAAGTGTTCCTATATCTATAACTATTATGGAGTACCTACCACAAAAATCTTCAGAGCCTTTGCTGTTCTTATTTTTTACAAACGACCAGCCCAAATGCTTGAACAATGACAGTTGTTTACTATATGCAGATACATCTACTTATAGTTCTAAAAAGCAGAAATATGTTAACTTTATAACTTATAACAAAGACTTAAACAAAGCACTAATTAGCACAGTAGGATGGTCAAAACAGAATTATTTAAAAATAAATGTAGATAAAACTAATTATATCCAATTCAGCACTCCAAGAGGCAGACAGATAAACGAAGTCCAACAAGATTTTTAGGTAAGTTTTTATTGATAGCCACTGTGACTGGACGGAGCATGCTGCTAATGTCCAAACCAAGGTAAATAGTTTAATTTTTGCTCTAAGAAGAATTAGTCAAACGGCTTCTGTCGAAGCTGAGCTTCTCGCTTGTTTACTTTTTAAATATGTCTATGATCTGACCTGACCAAATAAAAGTACGAGTATTGTCATGAGCGAGTGTTCAGTCAGAGGATAGAAGATTCGAATATCTTGCGGAGAGAATAACCGTTTTATTTTTATTATATTAATTGTTTTTTAAAGTAAGTGATGGAAAGAAAAGAAAACTTTAAAGGTCGTTTCTTTTTGTTTACAGGATCGTGTGGTGATTGATAGTGTATAACATATTGTTATTTAAAACTAGATTAATATTAAAAATAAATCTTTGTTTACAGAGCAACACATGAAGTTATTGTTTAATCTGATCCACATAAACAAATAGAGAAATTGTCTTATATGTATATTTCTGAAGTTTGTGTTTTTGTTCAGTAATATAAATATTTATTTGTAGAACTCCAGTCCTTGGGCTCTCGTGAAACAAGATCACAATATAAATAAATACCTGTTCTACATAAACCGTCCGTAAAACTGACAGTTTCCTCGATAAACTCGTATGAGATGTGTATTCGTATACATGATAAATTACCTGAAATTTCAAAAAAATATTAATATATTTAAATCAGAAATCAGGGCATGGCTGGTACAGAGATGCATGTCTTCATAGTATTTATAAGTTTCTTGATTGTTTAACGAATGTGTTATGTAGGTACCTAAGTATTTTTTTTTTATACACTTGAAAAGTGTTGGTAAATCCCATTTAAAATTATTACTTTAGTAAGTACATAAGCCATGTGACCCATTCTCACAAACAATAAATATTATGATTATGATTATTAATATTAATATCACAGATTGGAACTCAGTGAACGTGATCTATGCAGGATCTCCGTGATGCAACAGACAGGGCGTTAAACGTCGCTGCCTTCTGGTCCCGTACAGTATGAAGCCATCGACACGAGAAGAAGAATATCACAGATTTTTTTCAGTGCTCTTTTCGCAACTTTTTAGTGCCTACAAAACAAAGGTGTGTTGTATTCAAATTTTAAACTGTACTTATTCAATTTCTCCCTCAGATTCACGTTTTAACGACCAGAAAACAAATGAAAAATGACAGACGGGTATTTTTTTCTTACTTATTATTACTTATTACTATTTTGAATACATCTTAGGGCCCATACAAAAATCATGTGATCGGCCTTATTTTGCCCCGTCCCCCTTGGTGATCTTAACGCTACACCCCCCCCCCCCCCCCCATCAAGATCACGTGGAGTTTTCGAGTGATTTTACTTAAATCAAACACAGATTCCATCATCCCTAAAACTCCCATTATGAAAATTTCCAAATGAGATTTGTGGGGAGTTTGCTAAATCATAGAAAATCTGACCAGAAGCTGCCGGAATAGCATTATTTGTCATTTTCTATACAATAAAAGTCTGCCAATTTTTGCGGGGGAGGGGCACGTCATATACGGCTATTCGTACGTAATGTACCTACAAAAAGCTATATCAAATAAACGTACAAATCGATACAATGAACATGATATATACATATATGCTTTCGGCAGAAGGGTCAATTGCTATTGCTATCCTGGCTGGATTAATAACCAGAGCGGAGAAGACTCGAACTGCTAAAATCTGACTTAGCTAATTTTTAGTTAGATGACATAAAACCATAAGTAAGACCAAGATCTAGGTCCCCAGTCCCCACCACTTGGACCTAGGTCTAAAAACTATACAATAAATCTACAAAAACCGCTCATTCAATTCCAAAGGCGATCTAATGCAAGTTGCGCATTTAGCTGCGCGTGCGTCTTTGTCTCGGAACAAAGAACGCGGAGTGACGTTCGTGACGTCCCTTGCCGACCTAGTTAGGTAAATCGGTAATTAGCTTGCAATTAGTGACGTACATGGAATTAGTACATGGAAACAATGGTTGGTCAGTTTATTTAACTTGTGTTTTTACCCGATTGTTACATCAAAGTGCGTACGTTTAGAGAGAAGAGTCTACCGAAAGTTGAAATTTCGTTGTTTGCATTTCTTTGGACGGAATATTGGAATATTTGGTTCCAAAATTTAGGTTCTTCGGTAACATTATACTATAATATCCTCATAGTATATCAGTTGGTTCTTTTTTGTGTCATCTGTGTTCGGACTAAGTTCACTCACCTTTGTTTTACTTAGCTCTAACAAAACGTGTAGTGCTGAACAACTGTTCTGTGCGGGCAATGGTATATGTTTGTGTTGTCCCTTTTTTTCTCAGATGCAGCCATCAACCACTTGATACTTGCATATTTGCGCCAACAGAATTGGCCAGAACGCCATTTAATAAGAAGGTACAGGGACTTCGGTCCCCAGTCCCCAGGCATAACATCTGCCTGGAGAGATATCTCTATTGGCCCTCTCTCTACGTTTTCTACATACATTATAAAACGTTTTGCCAAAAATGAAGAAGGTACAGTCAACCAATTGGAACCCTAAGCCACGTAACACTCTGTCATAGTGACACTCACGCTGTAAATCAGATTGTAAGAAATCTTAATTAGTAAGATAAAACTGGATAAAACCAGACAGGCCATAGCTACTTGCATGTCCCTATTTTACCATATTTAAATATCAGGGGCTCATTTAACGAACGGTATTAAATTGAAATTAAACACTTTAGAACGGATTAATCGCGTTTATTAACACCATGATCCTACGTTTCGAGCCCTTTACAGCACTCGTTTTCACAGGGTTAAGATGATGACTGAGAGAATGCTGTTTTTTTTTTTAATTATAGAATGCCCTTCAGGCTATGTATTACTAGCATTATAAGCCCCTCTGGGCATTGTAGACCAACCTTTGTTTTTATTTTTAAATTATTTTTATATTTTTTTATGTAGGTAGTTTGCACAGTAACTTTTTTGATTGACGGGGAGAATTTGCATTCTCTCAGTCATCATCTTAACCCTGTGAAAACGAGTGCTGTAAAGGGCTCGAAACGTAGGATCATGGTGTTAATAAACGCGATTAATCCGTTCTAAAGTGTTTAATTTCAATGAATAACAATCGCGGTAACAGAAGACAATAGAACGGTATTAAACTTAGTGTGATGTGATGGAAACCCATATTATTATTAAGTAGTCTAAAAGCGTTCGAGAAGTAGGGCCCAGTCGGTATTACTATTTATTCCAACTTTACTTGTCCTGAATACTGATAGTTTTACAACCGTCGGTGACGAACATGGAAAAACAATAGTTACTGAATCATCAAATTAAAACCACAAACTTTCATTATGTAGGCTTATTTATTATGGTTGGTTTTACCTTTACCGCGACCCCATATTCAAACTCAAACACATCTAAAGTAGGTAACAACTCGAACATACCCAAAGTGTATTTACACAAATATATTACAATAAGTAACGGACAAAAAGTATTGTTTGCAAAGGAAAGTGTGCCAGCATTCTGCCTCTGCACCCAGAAGGACTAAGCTTTCGCTTCCGACTCATGAAATTGTGTGCAGTGCTGCAAAATTGTTGTACAAAATGCAAACCTAATAATAACTATTTCGTAGGTGTAGGTACTTATTTCCATATAAAATTTAATGCAAAATTATAGAGTAGCACGCAAAATTACACGAAGTTTTTGTTTTGTTAACATGAACATTGCTAACATGTCTGTAACTTATTTTTTATTCGTTACAGCGATAATGCGTTTTTATAATTTCATGCTTTAAATTAAAGTGTATCCATTTATTAGCATAAAACGTGAATAGGTACTTAAGAACACTCTGAGTCACAAAAGAGTCGACTTTATCACCATTTCTGAACGCAACCTTGACGAAAGTTCTAGATTTCAAAATTCAAAACAACCGCCTCCGCTTTGGCACGAAAAGGTATGACTAGGTAATTAATATGTACACCACCATTTGTGCAAGTACCTTAATTCAATTCATGATTTATGACATACTTATTTTTTATAATTTAAGTCATCTTAATAGTTTTTGCAAAAAAGGTACGGAAATTATATTTGATGCACGTTTGAACACGTTTCCATTGCACGTTTTCGACAGTTTTTAGTTTGGCACTTTGACGGACTAATGGGTGATGACTGTTGACCAATATTGTCTGGTTGTCAGAAGTAGAAAAATTAAAAAAATCTACTGTCTAAGAAGCCAAGGCGGCAGTGTGGCACGTCTAGGACGTCTGGCCAGTTCAGCATGTATTTGCGGAGCTGATCCCGCGGACCTCAATCATATATTCTTTTCAAATAATTGTAGCCTTTATGACCGGTCCGCATTATTTAGTCAGCTGTCAATGCTCAATATTCCGTTTCCCACATCCATTTCATCACTCCTTCATATTTATGATTTATCTATATCCATACCTATTTATAAAATATTATGTTAATTCCTTTCACGTAACGATATCAAGTTATAATATTATGACCTAATCCTTTCCTGATCTGATCCTTTTTTCCAAATTCTGTCCAATCCGTATTTTATACCTTTAATTCCGTTTCCCTGCTTTTACTACTTGTCTGGCTGAATGCGCCAGGAGCGCGATGCCATAAAAAAAAAGGCGGCAGTGTTTTTATTTTTGAATTTACCTTGTTACATTTTTTCGGTATAAAAAAATAGAGAGGTATAGATAAATAAAAAAATCTACTGCAGCCTTTGGCTAGTTAGACTATATATTCATCCCTTTTTGGAGTCATAATAAATTGAAATATATGACAAAAAATTAAGAGACACATGTAAGTAGATGACGATAATATCAATAACATGTATTCTTTATCTGCATGCTCTGTGATAATCACAAAACAGACTCTGTTTTGTGGTGATAATAATCATAATACCTTACCTACCTACCTACGTAGGTATATTTTATTGTGAAATATTACCATAGGTAATCGATTAGTTGTCTAAGTTTTGTGACGCATTGGTGTCTACACTGTAATGTCACTTATAACTTTTTTGTGATATACTTAAATAAATAATACCATATCATTTGTAACTAATATTACCACGTGGGTTTACACTTAAGTACAGAACGGGTTTGGGACTACGACACTACGTACCTATAGCAATTTCAATTTAACAATTAATCCGACATAATTGGCAGTCATTTGCGCCACGACTCCGTTGTCGCTAATTGCGTTAATCCATGGCATTCCCTACGGCAATAACAAGTAATTAGCCTTTGTTCTAATGAAAATAATGTATTAATTATTTTACTACTTCTTGTACAATGCCTATTCATAAATAAACGCATGGTAAAATAGTCCTATAAATAACAAATAAATATAACTAATAGGTTTTATTTTACAATGTTATATAGGTACTGATAATTGATGTGGTTATAAGTACAAGTAAGTCGGGCGATAATGATTTTTTTACGCAAATACAAACTATATTCAGCACATTAAAAATGTATCACGTAAATGTAACTAATCGTATAATATCTATTTTATCTGAGTTAATTAATGAATTGGCCGATATTGTAAGTAGATTAAAGGTTAATTGAGCGAGCTCTGCTCAGTTGGGGTTTAAATTAATAACAGCTGGCTTTACAAGTGAACAATATTAAATAGGCTCGTGTATATTGTTTCGGATTTCGGGTCTTATCTATATAAAGCAGTTACACTATCTATTTATATATTGGGGCAATGCTCAGGCACAATAGTGCAATGAATCTACGTGATTTATTTATCACCACGGCACGTGCGGCTTTGGAGGGGAGCCAGTCGATACGGACCGATTTAATATAATAAGACACTGTTAGGTTGGGTTGTACGAATACAATTTTAGAGGACTCGGGCTCGGGACTTTCTGGCGTATTTTCTGTTTGTCCCACATGTCAAGTTTTAAATAGCCATATCTAATTTCTGGAACACCTTTGAAGATAAGTAAACATTTTAGACACCAGAAGTTGATCTCCGTTGAAAATAACCCGAGATGAAAATCTTTTTACAACAGTTCACCTGCAAAATTAAGAACCAATTTGAAGGGTGAGTAAGATATGTATGCTCATAACTCATAAATATATCTATAATTTATTTTAGACTTCAGTATCGTTTTTCCCGTTCTCCATGTGTTCCAACATTTCTGGTGTTATAAATCTACGATATTAAGCAGATAATCATCAGGTCATGTAGCCCGTAAATCGGATTGGTGGAGCAAAACTCTGCTGGAGTAGAGACCATCGAATAAAAAGCGGCCAGTCGGCAGATCTCAAATGCCATGGAAAGACGACATTCAAAAGACAGCGGGGAAAAATTGGGTACTAACGACCCAAGAGAGAGGAAATTGAAAAGGTTGAAGGAGGCCTACACCAAAATGGTTGAAGAAGGCTTATTTATGATCATGATGATGAAGCAGATGATCCATTTGAGCCGACGGGATACAGTGGCCAATCATACATGAAGAGATTGGTGAGCTACTTACTCCTACCAAGCACAATGCTGTAATTTAAAACGTCAATACATTTGGCTCACCAATTCGCTCTCGTGTCGTGCCCGTTAATTTGCCAATGGGTCGCCCCTTTAGATTGCAAGTGACCGATAAAACATGATACCGACCACCAATACCATACCAATAAATAAATATTTCAAAATAAAAAAGTAATCGACATAATATCCGTAAAACTGCTCATTACAATGATAGTGATAAATGTTGGTTACTCAAGCGTGGGCCTATTGTGCTCCAGAAACAAAGACCACAAAGGGTCTTCAACAAATATTCACACGGCGATTCCGACTTTGCCATTGTCATAGTGGACTAAGCGTTTTTTATCCACGTGAGTCAGCCAGGACGCTCGCACGGGGACGCTCGACCGCACACATAGATTTCCTTGGAACCAATCCAATATTGTCAGCCTGTGTCTTCTAACAACTCATTTAACGACGTCTTAAAACGTACCCTTCGTTATTCGTCCGTCAACCAGTATCGATTAGTTCGACTTAAGTAAACATACCTCGTGTTAACGACTTAGCGCTTCAAAGGAATTATGCAATTATAGAATTGCATCAATCGTTAGCGGAAAATGTCTGTACGAATATTATGTTCTTGGCATTGAAGAAACTAGGTAATTGACGTATTCCACAAAAACTTCGAATGTTACGTTATGAATATATGTGTTTATATAACAGTGAATGACAGGTTTACATCGATGTACTTGAATAAACATTGGCTTGTTAGTAAATACTGTGATGTTTTAAAGAGAACAATGCGTAGGTAGCCACAGCTAGAGGTGTTTCCTTCTTGGCTGACCCATTTAATACGTTGGTCAATATTTTCTACGACTAAGTCTTCGGGAATTCGGATATCCGACTCGTTAAGAAATTCTTGGCATCGGTTCATTATTTTGTAAACTCGGGTTCAAATTTGAATGCCCTGTCGTTTCTTGTGATATAGTTATCTAATTTTAATTTGAGATGGCAGTCACAAGATATATTGGCCAATAACTATTCCGTAATGTTTTTCAGAATTGCGGTTTATGCTCGGTTTTATTCCTGTGATATACTTTTTATGATAAAAGGATGACGTTAATCACTAATGCTATTTTTAGTGAAGCATGAACATGAAGCACATGGTGTTTGTATTAATTATCCAAACAGCATTTATGCTTGATCAACATTATGAAACAACTTGAGCTTGATTATGTCAGTAAGTGTTATCAATTATTACCTAAATCAGGTGCTTTTAGGTTGCATTAAGAATGGGTAACTAGGTATAAAATTATCATATGTACCGTCGTATTCACGGATCCAAGACTTTCAAGGTCGATGTGTGCTGTTTTCTCCTTCATGCAACCGTTGTTTTTTTTCCGCGTATACATTACTGTGTTTATTTGTTATTGTTTTTAATTTTATTTTTCATCTCTTGGGTCATGGGGACTAGGGTGAATGGAGGATTAGTGTTGATCGAGTTTAAATGAAAGCAAAAAGTAATAGTATAATAATCTTCATATTTTATTTTCTCTTCTTTCTTTTTAGCATACAATAATGTATTCAGTATAAAACAATATTCTTTGTTACATTCATAGAAATATATTATTTTAGTATAACTGTTCTTTATTTATCTCTTATAAACTTACAAATTACTGTTAACATTCTGACGAATTTTGTATAAAATAATACAAATATGTAATTTAGGTTTGCTAGCCACTAATAATTTTATAAAAAGAAAATCATTTACAGGCTTTTAAGTCTTTGCAGCTAGCTCCCCCATTAAAAAGTCTATAACAATTCAACTTGTTAATTGGTATTTATTATATTACTTACAATAATCTATAGAAGACAATGGTACAGAACAATTTACCGTAGCACATTAATGGTAACAAAAACAATTAAAACAAAGGCTTTAGTTTACAAAGCGTAGGCACTCGAGATTGCTACTTCATCCTAGTCATAGGAGACATTCTCACTAATAAATACATACATCTCACATTCACTCTCTCACTGTCAATCGGTCGCTCGATTATGAAATGCTCACATTCGTCCATCATCATAATAAAACGGACGGCCTCGCATAACTTAAGTCGCGTCCTACATTTAAGAGCACCGGGTCAGTTCTCAGAAAACTTCGACGTGTCAGGGAAAATACTAGTGCGCAAAGCACGCTCGCACAGCCAGCCAAACTAACATCGAAACACACACTCGATCAGTCTTACATACAGCATTATTACGTCTTAAAACATTAAGCATCAATTAATGAACACATTTAGCCAACTCAATCAAACAATGGGTTCGGAACACCATTGTGTGCCACAATGAAAAAAGTTAACCTTGTGTAACATAACATGATTCGGAGCGTCCGACAACAAAATTGAACACATGGCCGCCATTCCGCGAGGGCAGCGCAGGCGGAATTTTAATTAGCAGAACATCCGCTCGTAACTTGGTTTGATGCGCCGTTGCCAGTTCCCCGCGCTTGTCGCTATCTCATTTACACACGCCTGCAAGTCCTGTCAAAACCTGTTTGAAGGCGTGTTCCATATATTGCGTTTTAACCCCAATGACCCCCATGTAACTTATTGAAGGGAAAAATTTACATTCGGGCGTCGCGCAACAATACGAATTACTGTTGGAAATCCCCTCGGTACGACAAGAGCGGCAACATCGCTTAAACGGGAAATTCGCCGTAAAACTGGCAACGTCGCGTTACCTCGTTCAGTCAGACTGCGAGCGAATGACGTTGCACGTATATATTTTCCTTTCCATACTATTCTAAACGAGGCACTGCAATACTGATACAAGGAAAACAATTTGTTCTGCAACTTACAATGTGAAATAAAACTTTCGGACGCGTGTTTACGCTAAGTACATCCCTCGAATGAAGATCCACTAAGAGCGGGAGCTCGTTCTCGAGGTTATGGCTCGACACATCACTGGCAACCTAATCTCTGAACTATCGTTAACGAAGCGACTTTAACACCTTACACTAGAGTTTTTTTAACTATATATTACACAGTAAAATTAAGATCACAAATCGCTTTGTATGCTGCGTCCTAGCGGGCGCGACTAGCATGGAATGTGGAGGAGCTGACGCTGAGGCGATCAAAAGTGCGACTCGATGAGGCAGCCGCCGTTTGCGTGCTCCAGCACCTGCTGTTTCAGCCGGTGCACGTGATCCTTTAGTTTCACCACCATTTGTGCCAGCTCCGCATTCTCGCCCTTCAGCAGCTTTACTTTGTCCTCTAGTTTTGAGATACGCTCTAACTTGCGCCGCCTGCACTTTGACGCGGCCACTCGATTCCTCTGTCTCTTTCGTTCCAGTTTGATTCTCTCCTGCGAGTCCATGTCTATGGGTGAGAGGGGAGGCGAGTTGGAAGCGCTTGGCACGGTTTGAGGCTCGTCCTTGATGATAGGTGTCGGATAGCGGTCGACGGGCTGGTCGAGGTCCGCGTACACTCGCCGCGACACGACTGTCGGCTGATCGGTGTGGTGTAGTTTATGTAACGCCTCTACAAACGGTTGGGCGTACATTTCCTGTTCCTCGGTGGCGGCGGGGAAGAGTACCGGCCCACCGGGTGTCGGCGTAGCTGTTGTGATCATGCCGTTCTGGATGATGAGCTTCTCGAGCTCTGGTGATCCCAGTTTCAAAAGTTGAAGGTCCGGGGAAGACAATAAAGGGGCACCGTTGCGCGCTCTTTTTCCACCCCTTACCATATCCAGGTCCAAAGTGAGGTTCCGTTTGAGGTTTTCCACAGGACCGCTCAAGGGAAATTGTTCGTCATAGAAAGTAGTCTCCATGCCGTGGCCGGAGTGTCGAACCATGTGTACGCACTGAACGCCCTAGTATCACTAAAGTCACTGCGCGAAGTTTAAAACTTTTGGTTGCGCACCGCACGTCCTCTTCGTTCAACGTTCCACTTGTTTCTAAACATTGTTAAGCAGCGACAACTGCTTATATGTCAGTGACTCAGATAAGCTATTTTTAGCCATCGCGTGATGAGGGCGCGCGTTCATTGGTCGGGTATGTCGTGATACCGCGCCGCAACGCGCTCTGACTGGCTGGCTGGATCGTAACGAAGCGCGAGGCCTCAGTGGGGCTGTTTACGACTTCGGGCGATTACCGAGAATCGCTGGCTCGTTTTCCATTCTTAAGCCGACAATATCGTAACGGTCGTATTATTTCTAAATTTATAAAACACGACATAATCAAATACTATGTTTGTACAGGTGAAGTGAATTGTAATGATCATGATAATAATTGTTGATACGTAATGTGCATAAATATATCGTCACTTGTTGACACCCACACAAGTTGGTAATGCGAAGATAACAAAATTACATACATACTTATGATTCAAAATTAGGATGAGTAGGCACACCGGTATTAATTTTAATTGATTATAAATTATAACTCTGGTTCATTCGCATGAAAAGAAATGTCGATTTTGAATCGATAACAATAGTATACCTATTTGATGACGATGACGATGTTGCCTTCCTCCGGCTGTAAAAGGTAAAACTTTGGCTGATAAGGTTAATTTCTAAATTAATCATAACGCAATAGCGCCTTATCAGCAACTTCAGCAAGTAAAAAGTGGTACCTTTTACTAAGAATAATCACATTTTATAACTATTGGTTGAAGTGAAACGGTTATTTTTAAAACGATTTCGATATTTTATGTATAAGCAAACATAGCAAGTTTGGTAAAAGTTTGTAATAAATTAAGAATATACAAAATCGCCTCTATATAGCTCTCCACAGTTTCTATGCTACCTCAAATGCATTTTTTTGGATATAAGTGTCTCCACACACATCCGGAATCAGAGTATGAATTCATATTATGAATTCTCTATCCGTATCTGTCACTGATTCCGGTTTGCTGGCGACATACAGCCGGAATCAGATTAATCTGAGAAATTCATAATATGTAAAAATCAGAACGTGTGACCGATAGCTAATTTGTATGTAATTCCGTGCGTTATTTTATTAGTTCATAATACCTATGAATTGAGATTATGAATTCCTTTTCTGATCTGGACGTCTGTGGTGACCCTAAGACCAGACCAAGCTAGATCGATTTATCGACCTATACACCCTTCAATTTTCGACTAAATCGGTAGAGCCGTTTTCGAAATCGCTGAAACATGCATATATATAATTATCTAAAGGTAGGTATTATAGGCAGGATACCAAACCACCTTTTCATGATTATTCAACAAGAACACAAAAAATATGAATAAGTTGTTTTCATCAGAAAATCTCGATCCACCAACCTTTCCGTCATCAGTCATTTCCAAATCACTAAAATCGTGCAATGGAAACAAACTGGAGGCGGGGCGTACTGCCTGCACGAAAAAATATTTTATGCCACACCTGGCCATAAAGTGCCTTTTTCCGCACGCTACGCGTACGGAAAAAGCCGATTTCTGCCCAAGTGTAGGCATAAAATTATGTACCTAACACGTGAGGTAATAAATAAAGCCCTTGATCGCATATTTACGTCCCTCGCTTGCAGCTCGGGTCGCAAACATCTGCGATCTCGGCCTTTCTTTGTTTTACCGCACTAGTTAGGTAATGTACTAATGCGGGCAAAGCGGGACAGGGTCATACAACCGCGCGCGCGAGAGAGCAGTGCAGCAACACGCGCTCTCGCTCAGATAAAGTCCAGCATAATAATAAGAATGAAAATAAAGTGCACTAAAACTCCCGCGTTTTATGATTTTGGAAGCCATTGTTTCTTAAAGACGATTTTATTGCTGTGTAATAACGAATAAAGCTAATTGACCTTGGATGGAGCAGAACACGGATTTTGTACCTACGCCAGCACAGAGATTTTGCACCCTTAATTGAACGATTATGACAAATTGAGCTACGATGCTATGAATAAAGTTTTATAGCAAAATTTCAGTTACTTCGAATGGTCTATCAACTAGTAATCAATGGAAAAAAAGTGGAGATAGGGCAACGAATAAATCTGATAATAAGGCAGTAAACAAATCCCTACCTATAAAATGTACTTACCTTGAAATGTATGTAAATTGTAAAAACAATTTCTGTTTCAACGTAAATTGAACGGTAGGCAGAAAAAATAAAATAAAATAATTCTGTTGGACACGTTCCTTTGAGTATAATAAAAACCTTTAAAGGGTTAATTCAGCTACTTTAAGTTTTAAAAGCAATCTCGTTAAAAAGAAAAATGTACTTAGTTTATAATATAGATTTATAAATTTGATTTAAACAAAGTTGATAAAAGCGCCATCTAGCGTCGAGTAGAACAAGTTGGTACTAAATAAATCTTAACGCTACTCATCGATAGATGGCATTACAGTCCTGAAATAAGATAAGATTAAATAAAAGTCATATTGTCAATAATCCTTTCTGTCGGCAGGCAAGTAAAAAATTACATTTTTAGACTTTCAATTCAAAACTATTCTTATCCTTGTATTTGATGTAGGTACATTCCTATCGGTTGCTTAACATTAGCTTAACATTAAGTAGGTACTTAATGGTAAATAAAACTCGTGTACTATAAAATATAATTTATTTATATTTTTAACTTATCACCTCAAACACATTACTTACACAGTCACGACGCATTATTTTAAATTCAAACATTTAAAGTCTTTGAAGAATTTCACTATGAAAATATTTAACTAAAAACATCGACAAATTGTTGTACTTATACCCAAAACGAGGTAATGTATTATTATCTACATCATTTTAAATATAATATTTACAATCCATTAGATACTTAAAAGATAATGACCACATTTCACATGAATGACAAATCACAAAAATGTATAGTTCAGATAAAACTATTTTGTCACTGTATGAAGGGCACTGGTAGCCTAGCGGTAAAAAGTCTAATTTAAAATCCGGAGTATCAATGAGTTTTGTTTACAATATGTGTACATAAATCAGTTGATATTTATCAAATGTATTAATGGGCGTTTTTATTTTTTGTTGTACAAAAACCATTTTTGGAAAATTTAATTTTTTTAAATTGTTTTCTATTCAGAATCGCGAGCACTTTCAATCCTAGTAGGAGAAAAAAAAAGTGTCCCAAGATTTGTTTTCCATTTCGCCACCATAATTTCATTGATTTAGTATGGCGGTAGCGTCAATGGAAAGTTTGAAATTTAGGATCTAGGATTGAAAGAGCTCGCGATTCTGAATAGAAAACAATGAAAAATAATTAAATTTTCTAAAAATGGTTTTTGTACAACAAAAAATAAAAACGCCCATTATCATTGTATATTTATAATCGCGGTGAAGGAAAACTTCGTAATGAAACCTGATTAATTACAATAAGGCCTAGTTTAACCTCTGGTTTGGAAGCTCAAATGGCAGCCGCTTTTGTAAAACTAGCGCCACGCCAACTCTTGGGATTCGTTGCCACAGCGGACCCCAGGCTTACTCATCCGTGGCATAAGCCAGAAAAACAATAGGAAGAAGAACATTTGATAATTACCAGACGCTTTTCAGTGAAGAAAAAAGCTCGTGGAAAATCCTTCATACATCCACGAACAAATTCAAAGTTGTATGTCAAGTTTCCAACTCACTTCGAACCAGCCAGGGGCGAGATTGTGAGAAGGCACGCGCCCAGTATTGGAACACATACAAAGACTGGACTTATTATTGCTATGTACATATGAAGATTCAATTAATTAGACTATCCTTACGACAACATCGTATACTACAATTATATTATAATTATTAGTTTTATTAATAATTTACCTACTAGCATTAACAAAAAATAGAGAACTGCTAATGTCCACACAAAATCAAAGTCAGTATGGGGTTCTTCAAATAAGTGTACAGAGATATGAATACAGCCAAAGTGCCAAAACCTTAATGTTCAGGTAATAAAGTCCTGTATACATATTTTTGGCACTTTGGCTGTATTCATATCTTTGTAGTTGACTGTACAAGTTTTTAATGGGACGGCAACGCGCATGTGACACCGTTGAAGTTGCAGGCGTCCATAGGCTAAAGTGGTCGCTTTCCATCCGGCGGGCCGTATGCATGTGTGCCACGGACGTGGAATAAAAAAAATCACGCACCTCCAAAATGAATCGGTGAATCCAGGTCCAGGCTATCCCTAGTTACGTATGTATTAAATGAGTTACTTTAGATTTGTCTAAAAAATCTTGATTTGCCCTCAATAGATGGCGCTGCCAGTTTAAATGGACATTGTCAGCTTTTTAGACTTTTTAGGTCGGCGTGTTAAATTAGCTAAACAACTCCACATGTCAGATTCTGAATATAATCTGCTACTTCCTCTACTTTATCTACCTAATCAAATCAGCTACTCTTTGAAAAATCAAAACGATACATATCAATGTATTATGATGAATTTAGCTCCTATATAATATGAGGATCTTTCTGATTATAAAATAATTGAAAGCGCAAAATACGATATAACGACATTACGATACAAATGCGAATAGGAGAAAATTCGCAATGAGGGGCGAAACAATAAAACACGACCGAATGGAGTGTTTTAAATCGACACGAGTTGCGAATAACCTATTCGCACATGTATCGTACGACGTTTTACAGTACATATGGCTCTTTGAATTTTCGACTAAGGCACATAAAGTGCTCATTTTCGCACTAGTGCGGTAATATAGCAGCATATGTACTGTAAATATAGTTTTTATTTCGTAGATCTGGCTTCAAGACTCTTATTCAATTATTTGAGTTATCTATATTAATTTAAATTAAACACTTCAGATTAATCCGTTCTAAAGTGTTTAATTTCAATGAATAACAATCGCGGTAACAGAAGACAATATTATCTATATCCAATTATTTGTCGGAAACAAGCGTGTTCCGATATTTGTGAATGACTTGGCTGCTCCAATATATCTGATGGTGACTGTACGTTGCATGACATACGGCTTGTTTCCGACACCGTCAAATAATTGGATGCCGACTGTTCTACGCGACCTAATACTGTGTGCTTGTGTCCAACCACCATTTCTTATTATTACACTGTGACGTCATAATTTATTTGAATTAGGGTGACGGCACCAATTATGAACACTTCAAGCTGACATGCACCTGTGTTGGAAACTTCATTCTTAATTTAAATATCATATGGTTGTCAATTGATTGACACAAAATAAATGCATGAATCTTAATTATTTCCTCAATAAGCGTGAATGGGTCACGTAAAAGTAACGCGAGTCACGACATCATTGCGTGTTTATTTCGATTACATATACTCGTACAAATGTATACTTCAATATGTATCTAGGAAAAGTAACACCTATTTAGAGATAAATGATCACTTGAATTTTCGTCATGAATAAAGGGAACATGCAATAAAATGGTGACTCGCGTTACTCTTACCGTGGATTAACCCAAATGTATACACGCGTTCAAAAGTGCATGGGCAATTTATGAATGAATTAATTCATAAGATGCCCATGCAATTCTGAACGCGATCGTACAATAGCGTTCAAAATTGCATAGGCAATTTATGAATGAATTCATTCATAAATTGCCCATGCACTTTTGAACGCGTATGTCCATTACTGGTGTCGCCACCCTATGATGAAATTTTTTAATTTGTCGATTTTAAACTGTTGTAAGTGGAAAAATATGTTTTATTATTTTCTGTGTAATTTTCTTAGATTTGGCTACATACTATAGCTATGACCTTAAAATCTATACTAGAATAGCCAACTATTTGACGGTGACGGAGACTAGCCGTATGTCATCGTAGGGCTTGTCAGTCTTAGGGTTAGTCTTGGCCTGCCCGATGTTCTGTACCACCTCCATGCCGCGGACCACTCGGCCGAATACTGTGTGTTTGTTGTCCAACCATGGCTGAAAAAAAAAATGGGGTAAAACCGGATCTATGGAACTCCGCGCGATCTCGAATCGATCGTCTTTTGTCCAGTCGGTACCGAATCACAGGCTGTCCAAACATACTGCGCCCGGTGCACGCCGACGCCAGTATTATGTAATATTTGTAATCGTTGGCAACCCTAGCGCCAAGCTTAGGGGGCTTTTTTTTAATTCGACTTAAAGCGATGTATAAATAAAATAAAATAAATAAATATTATGGGACGATATTACAAGTATGATTGCCCTATTTGTGTGCATTGGGTCGTGCAAATTAACCCTTTGACCGCCGTTGTCACCTATACAAGACAACGATAGTACGATACACTAACGCCGTCGTCTTGTATACAAGACAAAGTTTCAACCGCTTACTAAATGGTAAAATAATAGAATTTAAAAATTATTTTGTACTCGTGTCAACTTGTTGCCCTTTGTTTTTTCATACATTTACTTTTTAAGCAGGTATATGAATCCATTGTTTCATAATAAAGGATTTAAAAAATATGCTTATAATTTCTACATTTTTCCGTGTCACTGTCGCCGTTGGCATGTATAAAAGACAGCTAGGGATGGGAAAGTTCAATTGATGTGCAAGTTTTTAAAATGAATATGTTTTCACGAATCTGGTTTTATTTAAGCGTTCAAACATTTAATTGCCAATTATTGTCATTGTTGGTAACTACTCGTAGTAAGTAGGTATATGTAGAAAAAAAAAGGCATAATAATGGATAAAGTTTAGGCAGCTTCTTCAGTAAATTGTCCATTGCGGTTTATTTGCCGAATAAATTATTGACCGCAGTGACAGCGGAGGTCTACATTTTAACTCGATATATATATATATATATATATATATATATATATATATATAACCGATATATACAGTATGTATCACAACGAAGAGCAAACCTTAAAACTGGTTGACGGGGAACTCGAGTACAATGTAATGACGTGCATTTCACGTGCCTAAATACATGTTTTATGGCATAAAATTACTAAATGAATTACTCGAAGACCATATTTTTGCAGTCGGTTAATGGTTTTTGTAACATCCTATAGGGTTTGTTTACGTTTTTGATTTTTGACAGTGCATGCGTATTGCGTACTGTTGATATGTAGCTAGGGGCAACTAATTAACATTAACGTTGTTATGTCAATACACATGCGCTTTGAGTTCTGTTTATAAGTAACCTAGGTAATTATTTTAATAATGGCTGTAGTCATAGGCAACGCGCAAGCGCTTTGTTAACTATTTGTTTGTAACTAGGTAAAAATCCAAACTTCAACAAGGTTTGACGCCTGTCTGTCAGTTGGTAATTTAAGAAATGTCATTTATAAGATTGTAAACAAATAATACAGGGGAGGTGCAACACAATAATAATAAATGTATATTTTTATACCTCACGTAAAACCTGTCGTATTTTTGATGAATTAGGTAAGTACCATGCTCATATTTATGATCTAAACATTAACGGGTTTCTTGTTTTGCCTTTCATTCTGATACATACTGTATATATATATATATTATTAAATCCACCTGTTAGTTTTCTCCGAAAACCCTCCGGTAAGTGTGTAAATTTATCGAGACACGATGCGCGTCCCTAATCTTATGGTTTATAAAGTTTACGTACCGACAAGCGCTTATGCCGTTGACTCAGACGCTATTATTACTTAACTCGCGCGTAAACAGTATTTGTCAGTCGGAACTAAAGACGTGCCCTGCGCGCCGTTGACATGTATAGAAGACTACTCGTACAGACTAGTGCGGTGATATTACTTCATGATTCGATAATGTTTAGTTGTTGTTTTTCATGATAAAGTCCTTTATTTTCAACATTTTCTTGTATAGTAAATCTGTTTAGTTTAGAAATTTTGAGAGAAATCTAAGTTTGGAAATAAAAAAAGGCAAATTGAGAAGAATTCCACCTTTAATTATGAATATCGATATCACTATTTGCAATCCCTAAACTTTTTATTAGTTGTTTACTTAAAATTTGCTCTGGCGTGTGAGTGAGCGTCTTGGCGAACAGGGTCCGGCGGCCAAAAGGTTAAGCCAGTTGCCAAGTTTAGGTCAAAATAGGCAAATGTGTATTTTGAACTAATCTGAGCATTAAGAAATTAGTTGTGTATGGTGTCCGGATTTAGTAGTTATTTATTATTTTATGGATGGACAAAAAAATAATGTCCGAAATAAAGATATATTTCATTTTATTTTTTTATTACACAAATCGACATAGTCCCACAGTAAGGCTTATGTTTTGGTACTAGAGGACGATATATATAATAGATAAATACTTACATACATAGAAGACATCCATAACTCAAGAACAAATATTCGTGATAAGCACACAAAAAATGCCATGACCAGGATTCGAACCCGGGACCGCCTGCGTCGTAGGCATCACTACCAACTAGGCTAAGAGGCCGTTGATGTATCAACCAGCTTCTATTGACGAATTGAACGTAGAGAATGAGAATTACCGCGAGTAAATTTTCCGCTAGGGGCGCTAGTGGAACGTGAGTCCTAGAACATTTCAAACGTCACTTTGACAGTTCTCTAATACTGACACAGGACCCACGCATGAGTGGCGCCGCCTGGTGAGCGACAATGAATGAAATGAAATGAAAATTCTTTATTTCGGACAAACATATGCATCCATAGAGTATTAGTAAAAACGCAACTATCTTATCCTATTATTAGTAGTATTATTAATTATATATACACCATTTTAAGCTATATAACTTCCTCTATATGTACCTATATAACAAATTGCACTACACTTTTGATTTGTTCAGTCCAATGTTTTAAGATTGGAGAGTCAAATCCATTTGCAATTTCTCTTAGAATGCTGTTGGCACTACATCTCACACGACCTAGAATTGAGACTATACTTTTCCTCAATACAGTCTGAAAGCCATCCGTGCGAGCTTCCACAAACATCCCCGACGCGGAACACCTACTAGGCAGTCCCATCAGCATTCTAAAAGCAATATGGTAGCTCCCATACTGTGTTTAGTGGAGGCAATACGGTAGCTCCCATACTGTGTTTAGTGGAGGCAATACGGTAGATCCCATACTGTGTTTAGTGGAGGTTGGTGATGTTACCGTGGGTGCTAAGGTGATGAAGAACTGGCTGCCGTTGGTGTTGGGGCCAGCGTTGGCCATGCTGACGGTGTATGGACGGTCGTGTTTGAGCTGCGGCTTGAACTCATCAGCGAACTCTCCGCCCCAGATACTCTCGCCACCGGTGCCGGTTCCTAACAAACGTTCAAAATTCAAACGTAGTTGTAGACGTAGCAGACGTTGCAAACGCAGATGACAGAGATATATAGAGATGCTGAATCCTCGGTGAGCGAGTCCGACTCGCACTTGGCCGTTTTTTTTACATTTGGCCAACGCCAATAATTGTGTTTTCAGTCCTCCGGCCGGTAAGCGCCACTTTACGCAAAACTAAATTGCCGCCTGCCGGCTCCGTCGGGCTGAAAAATAGTATACAAACCTCGGCCGGTAAATGGGAAAGCCTCGGATCACATGTTAGTCACAATTACATGGAATCCGAGGCATTTCCCACTTAAACGGCCTTGGTATGTAATGTACTATTTTTATCTGAAATAGACGTCATATACGAAATAACAAGAGCATTCTGCAAACGCAGATGACAGACATCTAATACAGGGCCTCCCAAGACTATGGGACATGAAGGGAAAGTATCTTAAATATCGTAGATAGGATATTTTGCTGAAAGACTTTATGTTATTTAAAGTTAGTAATACTGCATTCAAAGATATTATAAAAAAATACTGAATTGACTTCGGCAGTTTCAAGTTAGTATTTAATTTGATTTAAATCATTAATTTTCACGTTGTTCCTTTCGTTTAAAATACTATGTTACTTCAGAAGAATTATATTTTTTTGTTCATTCTTTTGTTTGGCATCATAAAAATAGGGGTGTTTTTTTTCACATTTAAGTCGGTTCGATTCCCAGGCGATGCAAATAATTTTTAGAATATCTTTGAATGCAGTATTACTAACTTTTAAAAATAACATAAAGTCTTCTTTCAGCAACATATCCTATCTACGATATTTAAGATACTTTCCCTTCATGTCCCATAGTCTTGGGAGGCCCTGTATAGATGGCTGTCATCTGCGTTTGCAGAATGCTCTTGTTATTCCGTAAGTTTCGCATCTGACGTCTATTTCAGAATAAAAAAAACACAATTATTGGCGTTGGCCAATTGAAAAAAAAACCGGCCAAGTGCGAGTCGGACTCGCTCACCGAGGATTCAGCACAAAGGCCCGCCCCCCATTTATGACCTAACGTACTTAAAAATACCATAGTGCGGCAATTATACGGTTTTCGGATTATCTCCTGTACTTGTGCTACAAGTTCTTGCTTTTTGCCAAATTTCGTGATTGTAGGTCAACTGGAAGTACTCTATACATTTTGATTCCCATTGCAAATGTATGGGAAATGCGACATAACAGCCGTATGTTTTGATTGCGTTATCATAGAGGTTTCGTTTTTTCACAGCTTCAAGGGACCGCAGACTTGTGTATGTGGTATTAATTTCAACTTGCTACCTCTACGCGTTCCCGAGATAAACAATCTTGACAGACAGCCGGACGGACAGACGGACAACAAAGTGATCTTATAAGGGTTCCGTTTTTTCGTTTGAGGCACAGAACCCTAAAAAATTGACGTTCCATTTACTGGTTAAACAAACAGCAATTAGGTGTTCAGGAGAGCGATTTTTGAGTCTCACCAAGTGAATAATTATCACCGAAATCAAGTGATTTCCGTAACTTTGTAGTTTAGAAACTGATCCGTGATTATAATTCTCATACCTATTGTAATCGTAGTCTGTAGTCGATATCGATTTACGAGTCACCAATTGACGACAACTGTCTAAAACTTGGTGATGTGGCACGTTCAGTGTGTATTTGGGGAATTAGTAGCGGAGCAAGTTCATGATAACCATATAATATTGATAATTTATTGCAACATAAGAAATGACAAAGTATGACAAAAATACGGCATTTGGTAAACAGTGGTCAAAGTCACGTGTGACTTTTGTCACCGGTGATCTAAATGTCACCGAGTGACATTCAAAAATCGCTCTCCTAAATCTCGACCATTTTAGAATTAGGGTACAGTCAAGTGTAAAAATATGCACATCTTACTAAAAAATATGTCCCATAGCACCTTATAATGTAATAAGAGCGTAGTACCATATTTATGAGTCGATTATGTCGAACCATATGCACTTGAATGTACTAACCAGTGGGGTCTCCTGTCTGCACCATGAAACCCTTGATGACTCTGTGGAAGATGTGTCCGTTATAATATCCGTTCCTCGCGTGCACGCAGAAGTTCTCTGCGGCCCGCGGTGTATCCTTCCCAAACAGGCGGATGTGAACGTCACCCAGTGACGTGTGTAATATCGCCTGCTCGTATATACGCTGGACACCTGGAAACAAATGCATTCGCTGTTAACGTCAATCATGAAGCCTAATTTCATCAAAATCGCAAGACTATTGTTGATTACAGTTTATGCTTCGTAAGAATTAGACTTTTCAAAACTAGTAATGTAGACTTTATCGGACCGTTCCACGCCAGTATCAAATTACTGTATTAGTTTCATATCACATCGTTCGAGAAACCAATGCCTAAACAACTTACGAGTGAAGATAATATAAAACCATTTTAATCGTTTGAAAATGCTTAAATACCATTCAATCGTTGCAAACTATAGAAATAATGTTTAAGTTATAAATATCATATTTTTGCAAACGCGAACATACCGGGTGTGGCCTACAATAGGAATAATAAATTTAATCGTAGGTTCCACTCCTCAAACTGAACAACTTTTATTCAACGTTTTAAAATTGTGTAATTTGTAGGTATTTACTTTTTCATACAAATTAAATAGTATTTCCAATGTACGTTAAAATCAGTCTAATTGACGTCTCTTGTCATAGTACAAATAGGTCAAACTTTGCAGTACATTGAGTACGTCTTCTAAAAAACTTTAAAGTGTAATAAAAATCTAAATCCACGTTATTTTTGAAAGTCGCTGAACAAATGTTGTTCAGTATGAGGAGTACATACAACCTACAATTAAATTTTCATCACACTTGCTCGGTAATGGTGTTATAACGCCCAGGCGTTTAGAGACGATTTAGTCCCCTCGGGAGTTATGGATTTTAGTACAATAGGGAGTTATGAGTTTAGTTCTAAAATATCGTACGTCATTTCACTTCAGACTAAGGGAGATTCATTTGTATATTTGTTTTTTCCCTTACAAGCGTGATGAAAACCATTGTATGCATCACGGTCGGTAAGAGGATTACAAACTCGAGTCATTAAAAGCCCTCCGCCTGCTGCGTCGGGCTTCTAACAGACTCTCGTTAGTAATCCTGTACTTACCTGCCTAGATGCACAAATTGCACAATGTACTATTATTGCTCCTATCGTAGGCCACACCCGGTATATGCATGGAAGGCATAGAAAAAGAAATTCGTTTGACAATAACGCTTTTATTTTTATAATTGAAGATTAAAGTGTCCGAAACTTACCTTGCCCTTCCGTCGCCGAAATAATATCTTCCTTAGACGGTTTCTCATTAAATATATCCCTGTCAGCATCCGGACTCTTTATATCATCGGGACTCCTCTTCGAGAACATGTAGAAACGGTTCTTCTTGTACGCTGTGCAGAACAACGTCGGGTCCGTCTTGATGTTGAGCAGGGTCGGGTTCTCTGAGCCTTCCATCTCGAGGGTCGACGCCACTTTTGATTGGTTGGTTTGACCCTGGCAATAACATGTCAGATGTTTAGGGTCATTCTCAAATTATATGATTGCGGTCGGGCACAACTCCGTCAAATTTTTCATACATTTAGTATGAGTTGATTGCCTATACCACAGCGTAAGGATGTATTTATTCTATACAGTGGGTTAACTCCGCCGATTTCTGGGTCATCGATGGGGGGCGCGCGGGGAAGGAGGCGGGGAGGAGCTGCCGCCGAATTTCTATGAAAATTCGGCGGTCTATTTTAAGGGGTGTAAAATGGAAATTAGTTTTCCAATCAGACTGTAATATCTATCGCATAGTTTTTGACAACCCTGAGCCTCAGCACGAGCACCGAGCCGAGCCGCTGGCCGCTGGCCGTGTATGAAGTTACCTCACTGTACGGAATACATCCCTATGCTGTGCCTATACTCTGCAATTGATTTGATACGTATAATATTGAAATCGAATATAGATAGGTGAAAAACTGATCGAATAATAAGTAGCATCTAAGTAAAATCGGATAAAGCATCAGCTTTATCCGATTTTACTTAGATGCTACTTAGGCATTACTATCAAGTAATGAATATGATTAAATACACAACAGTAATTCTTAAAATATTTTGTGGGACCAAAATCTGTCCCAGATTCCGGCTTCACTAGCATGGTGGCTAGATTGACGATCTTCACGCCTAGCATGGTGGCGTAGGGCACAAAACGGCCGCTCGAATATTACGTTCATATAGTTCACTTAGTCGGATTTAAAAACTTGATCATTTCAACTAACCTGAAACAGTGTCAAGTGTAACGATCGCATTCTCCGGCTTGCCTAACATGATGACACCGTTTTGTGACCAGATTGACAATCTTCATGCCTTTTATGACGGCGAACTATGAAACAACAGTATGGGGTTCTTCAAAAAAGGAGTGTAAAAGTTTTTAAAGGGTCGGCAACGCGCATGTAACACCCCTGGAGTTGCAGGCGTCCATAGGCTACGGTGACCGCTTACCATCAGGCGGGCCGTATGCTTGTTTGTCACCGTCGTAGTATTAAAAACCAAATTTCAACTCACCTGAAAGAGCGCCAAATGCAACGGCCTGAGATTCTCCGGCTTGCCCAGCAGGGTGGCGCACCGGTTGGTGACCAGGTTCACGACCTTGACGCCCAGCATGGTGGCGTACAGCACGAAGTGGCCGCTCGCGTCGAATATTATGTTCGCGTAGTGCACGGAGTCGGATTTCTCGAGGTCTCGCTCGGTCGCCATTCTGTAAAGTATGTTTTTAGAGGTTAATAGACGGCCGGTTGGCGCAGTTGGTAGTGACCCTGCCTGCTAAGCCGATGGTCCTGGGTTCGAATCCCGGTATGGGCATTTATTTGTGTGATGAACACAGATATTTGTTCCTGAGTCATGGATGTTTTCTATGTATGTATTTGTATATAACATATATCGTTGTCTGAGTACCCGTAACACAAGCCTTCTTGAGCTTACTGCGGGACTTAGTCAATTTGTGTAAGAATGACCTATAATATTTATTTATTTATTTATTTAATAGGAATTGTAGAAATGTGAAAATTCGTGATAATGGTAGAGGTAGTATAATAGTTATATAATGATAGTGGTCCTGAAGCTAAAAGAACAAAAAACCACAGATTATAAATAATAGTTCTTAGGCTGGATTTGACCAAACTTTTTAACCAAGAGTAACGCTTACTCTTGGATACTAATTACTAATGTCAAAATCCCATAGTAATTTGACGTTACTATCTGAGAGTAAGCGTTATTCTCGGAATAAAAATTTGGTTAAACGCAGCGTTAAGAACAGAAATTTATCTCTCATAGAAAAAAAAAGAAGTGTGGGCAACCGGTGTGTCGGTACTCACAAGCCAAAAGACTATCAATTCGAGTTCGCGCGGAGGGTTTCCTTAGGCCTGCAGAAACCCTGAATAACTCGCCATCGACAGCGGTCAGGGTCGCCAGGACAATCCTTCCTTCAGCTTCTCGCCGTCGCTGGATAGCTACCACTAGTGGTATATCCTCACCTGCTGCTGGTGCTGCAGCTCCTGGAACCGCTGCAGGCTCTCGTCGCCACCTGCAGTGACACACTGACCCTCACCTGCGGCCGAACTCCATGTTGGTCCGCTGCTGGTGCTGGTGCTGCAGCTCCTGGAACCGCTGCAGGCTCTCGTCGCCACCTGCAGTGACACACTGACCCTCACCTGCGGCCGAACTCCATGTTGGGCAGCTGCTGGTGCTGGTGCTGCAGCTCCTGGAACCGCTGCAGGCTCTCGTCGCCACCTGCAGTGACACACTGACCCTCACCTGCGGCCGAACTCCATGTTGGGCAGCTGCTGGTGCTGGTGCTGCAGCTCCTGGAACCGCTGCAGGCTCTCGTCGCCACCTGCAGTGACACACTGACCCTCACCTGCGGCCGAACTCCATGTTGGGCAGCTGCTGGTGCTGGTGCTGCAGCTCCTGGAACCGCTGCAGGCTCTCGTCGCCACCTGCAGTGACACACTGACCCTCACCTGCGGCCGAACTCCATGTTGGGCAGCTGCTGGTGCTGGTGCTGCAGCTCCTGGAACCGCTGCAGGCTCTCGTCGCCACCTGCAGTGACACACTGACCCTCACCTGCGGCCGAACTCCATGTTGGGCAGCTGCTGGTGCTGGTGCTGCAGCTCCTGGAACCGCTGCAGGCTCTCGTCGCCACCTGCAGTGACACACTGACCCTCACCTGCGGCCGAACTCCATGTTGGGCAGCTGCTGGTGCTGGTGCTGCAGCTCCTGGAACCGCTGCAGGCTCTCGTCGCCACCTGCAGTGACACACTGACCCTCACCTGCGGCCGAACTCCATGTTGGGCAGCTGCTGGTGCTGGTGCTGCAGCTCCTGGAACCGCTGCAGGCTCTCGTCGCCACCTGCAGTGACACACTGACCCTCACCTGCGGCCGAACTCCATGTTGGGCAGCTGCTGGTGCTGGTGCTGCAGCTCCTGGAACCGCTGCAGGCTCTCGTCGCCACCTGCAGTGACACACTGACCCTCACCTGCGGCCAAACTCCATGTTGGGCAGCTGCTGGTGCTGGTGCTGCAGCTCCTGGAACCGCTGCAGGCTCTCGTCGACCACCTTGCTCAGCCGGCCTGACACGAAATTGAACACACGCACCTATTATACCAACATAAACATACACGTAAAATAAAATGGGTGATACATTTTTGAAACAGATGTTAGTACCTATGCTTGCCTCTATTATACCCAATGTTTCTTAGGGGATCAGCACTAATCAGCAATATTTATAATGAACAATCGATTATATAATTTAAACTTTCGTGGGTCATACTGATATTAAATTGCAACGGTTAACACTCACGTATTTTTATCAAAATAGGCGTGACATGTTTCGACTGCATCAGGCAGTCATCGTCGGACAGACAGAGTGCTGTTGTCACCTTCGCGGCTCCTATTCTCTTCGGCGGCCTATTGTGATAAAAACACGTGAGTGTTAACCGTTGCAATTACAAAATACAAATACAAATACAAATCGTTTATTTCCTTGAACAAAACAATGAACATAAAATACAGAATTAGGCACTGACAAAGGAAAAAGGTATGGGCACAGCTTAGCTGGTTTTAAGCCCATCCAAGGTCAATCAAAGAGGGAGAAATTACAATTTAGGTATAATAAGGCAATGAATAGAATGTAGGTACACAATAATTTAAGAACAAACGATTTTTCTTAAGTGTCTGACGTTCTGTTTATTTCAAAGAACTTATTTTAAATATAGTTATAATTATACCTAGATATTTTTCTAGCACGAACGACATGTTGTCAGTGCTTGACAAAATAAAAACATCGACAGTCCTGTCATCGACAAATTAATTTGACAGTTTAACACCTAGCACCCGCATCACAGATAAAGCCAGGAGTCTTATCGATATCTGCCAAAACTATTTTAATAATAGAGTGAGATATCACGTCTTAAATTTTTTACATCTTTTTGATCTTAAACAATAAAACCAAAAAGTTTTACAATTTTTAAGAAACGCATGTTCACACTATAATTAAAATAGTATAGCAAGATACGGATACTACTTACTGGATCTGTAATGCAAAAGCTAGGGTGTAAAGCTGTTAATTTAACTTATCGATAATAGGACTGTCGATGTTTTTATTTTGTCAAGCACTGACAACATGTCGTTCGTGCTAGAAAAATATCTAGGTATAGTTATAATACAAAGTCTTACTACAAGAGTCTTCAAGCAACACAGGGAGGGCAGTCGGCATACGCCCCGTTTCCCGTCTGCCGAACTACAAGCCCAAATGGGCAACCGCGGGTCTGTATTGTCACTAGTCCGTACACAAAAATAGATCGAAGTGTGCAAGATTTGTTAGTGTAGTTGTATCATTGTCTATATGTTAGTGTAATCATTACAGAATAAATTTTGTATGTAGTGTATGAGGAGTGCGTCTGTGTACGTTCAGCGCAAAAAGTGACAAAATAATTTGTATGGTAAGATGTCGATTTGCAGTCTCCCTTCCGTGTTGGAAGCCTGTGTTGCTCGAAGACAGTCCTTTAAAATATGAATAATTACGAGAAACTAATCTAAAATACGATATCCAATGTTTTTTTACATTCACGGCCATATGTCGGTCGCTTTTAACATCGCAATCGGTGGAAAGCGACCACCGCCGATGATGTGTTACAAATAAATATCGCGTCAACCACCATAGTCGCTAGGCGCACAAAGCCAATCAATGCGCTATAGTTACTATTTAAAACGAGATATTTACCATGTACATTTGTTTTCATGAGCTCCCTAGCAAATCAGTTACACCGTGAACATGGCACTTGTAACAGTGCCGAAATATAGGGAGCTCATGAAAACAAATGTACATGGTAAATATCTCGTTTTAAATAGTAACTATAGTGTAAATGACCATGTTAGCTTAAAATCCAATCAATGCGATTTAAAACTACAATTTAAAACCGGGGGTTACTCACAGGACACAACATACTAAACAAACACTTAACAAAATGGGCGTAACAGATAGCCCTTATGTGCATAACATGCATGGAAAAAGAAGAAACAACAACACATATTCTCCTGCAAGTTTCTTGCGGTGTTTATTTTTAATTAGACGTTCAAAATGCCTACTTGAAGAATAAACAATTCTATTTTAATTTTTTTATAATGTATTCATTTATTTAATGTAGAAGTATACCAGAGCAAATACTTATGGACTCCAAGCACACTAAAAGAGGTAGTTTGCAACATGGACACTTTTTTAACAGTGTTGGTTGTTCTGTGTATAAATTTGACACTTAATGCTTACGTCAGTAAGCTCTTTTTCGTACGAAACATTTAGCGTTCGTATCATCATTAACGCAAAACTGTTCGTTAATGTCATTCTGACATTTCTGACACAAATTTTGTGACGTTCTTTTTCTGCTTTGTGTGTCTAATTCTTTTAATAAATCAATGGTTTGCAAACTTTAAAACGATGCTAGGTTTCATGGAGGAACTAGGGTGGTTAGAGTAGAGCCCCGCTAAAGCACAATGGATGTCGAGTTGCGGAAAAAATCCAGGAAAACGAACTAACTAACTGCTCCGTGAAAGTGTCAAAAACATCACCACCACTACCACGAACATCGAAAATTGGCATTTACGGAAAAACCTCTTTGTCACTCCAATATGCAATTGTGACAGAGACGGGGATACAAATCCGCAATCGTTCGATTTTCGTGGTATAGGCCCAGGAGCTCACAAACATGGTAAATACCATCAATCAAACTTTGAACCAAATACCTTTCTATCCAGACTGATGCTGGCCATTTTCTTCCCGTCCGGCGAGAACACGAGCGACGTCGGATAAGTCTTGTTCTTCACAAAGTCGAACAAGTCCGTGTCCAGCTTCGAGTCGAACCCGACGTTCTTCGGGAACTTGTACTCGTGTTTCGGGCCGGTCCAGTATTCCACAATACCTATAGATGAGACAAAATATATATTTTTGCTGATTTTGGTTTGCATTATAAATAAATAATAAATATCCTGGGATAATATTCCACAAAACTTATCAACAAGTGACAAACTGGTACCTTTTACAGAACCGGCCAAGAGCATGTCGGGCCATGCTCAGTATAGGGCTCCGTAGTTTACCGTCTGTCACAATACGCGAACTTAAAAAGGGTTTAATAGATACCATGCTCAGGACAATAAACACCCTAAAAAGCAGTATCATCGCAGCTTTTACGATGTATACGCCCTTTTAAAAGAGAAGATACGTTTCTTTTGCAAAAAATCTGAAATGGCATAATTAACCAAGTTCAAAATAATTTTCCTTGAAAGTCTTATTATTTTCGACAATGATCACTGTATCAAAAAATGTTTCGGTATTTTTTTTGCAATACCTATCCAACAATACCTCACACTTTAGGGTTGAAATAAAAAAAAAACAACCCCTCTTTACGTGTATGGGATACCCTAAAAATAAAAATAAATCGACTTTTTATTATACATACATACCAATTTTTCAGGATCATTGATATGTATTTTTGTACCAAATTACCGCTTTCTAGTACTAACGTCCATAGCGAAACTATAAGGGTTCCTAGTTGACTACGGAACTCTAAAAACAAGCCCCAATAAATACCAGCTTTGTCGACGGACACTGCGGTCTCGTAGACCGGGTTGTATCTGATGCAGGCCACTGTGCTCTGGTGGAGGGTCTTGAACGTGTGGAGGGGTAAGCCTGACGCTTGTGTGCCGTCGAAGATGTGGATTTTGTTACTGCCTTTCTCTGAGCTGTAAGGAAATTGAACAATAAGTTTGGAACTCTTGACTCAAGTCAAAAATAAATACTAGTGATGGTGGTTACGGTTTCGGCGGTAATAAAATAATAAGCGAAGATGACATTTCTGTTTTGATTTAGAGTCTAACTTATGTAAACTTCATAATTTCAGAGAAGTTTGAAGTTTAAACACAGGCAAACAAACGCGTTAGGGCGTCTGCCGCGAAAGCACGAGGTCGCTGGTTCGATCCTAGCCCTGGGCACTGGGGGCCTTGGTCACTTTTTCTATATGACATCTCTTTAAATTTATAATTTATATATAGTAGTGCGACTACTTAATACCAGTTTTATGAGAAATGAACTTAATTCAAGCTAAATAATGCTCCTTAAAGTTACAGCAATTAAAAAAAAAACACTTAAAAACATGAATCAAAACATTTATTATACTTCGAAATTAAACACTTTAGAACGGATTAATCGCGTTTAATCCTATAATAATTTAATAAAATGACATCATCTTAACCCTGTGAAAACGAGTTCTGTAAAGGGTTCGAAACGTAGGGCCATGGTGTTAATAAACTCGATGAATGCGTTCTAAACTGCATAATTTCAATGAATAACAATTGCGATAACAGAAGACAATATTATTTATTATACTTATAAATGATTTAATTCATGTTTTACAATTGTAATTGTATAGTCCAGATATTTTAATGAAGTAATTTAGTGCAGTGTTTCAGTTTTCCTGGCCCGAAGGCCGGCCCGCCACACCGCGAAAGAGGCCCAAGAAGATGGTTAGGTTAGCATCCTCGGCCCATGCCAGTACGCATACTGGATGAACCGAGCCGGCCGAAGCGAAGACAAAGTGTCCGCGTGGGCTATATGCTTTTCAAGAAAAATCTTAACAGCGCGAGGCAGCGGGGCGTACAGCGACATCTAGCGACATATTGAGTAAACTTCTATTCTATTATATTGGTTCTTTGGATTGTTTTTGTTTATTTTAATACCGTAACAAAAAATTTGAGTGATAGAGAAACCCATAAATCGTCTTGTTTTTAATACGGAATTGACGACGTCATTTGACAATAAGCATGTCTTCATGAGAAAATGTCAATAAAACAATGTCATTGATAAGGATCATTTCCAAATTAATTTCTACGCCCTATCAACAACCTTTAGCCACCAATGGTGGCAAACAACCGTGCAGGCCGCCCAAGAGCACATACGGAGCGTAATAGCTCCAACTTTTTTTATTATCTTCCAAATTGCAGAAAATTGTCTTTATTGACCTTAGAGAATATACAACAGGAATAGCCTTTCAAATCAATTCCTCCTCTGCCAAAAAACATGCACAATTGTGCCCGGTGCGTTTGTATCGATATGAACGCGCGTCGTCGCGTCTGTATCATACAACTCTCGTATCGTATCGTAGCACAGACAACTGAAAACTGAAGACACCGAAGTATTTGCCTTTTTAAACACCCGTCGACGAACGTTTGCGGCGCGTTTGTATAAAATGTGCTAGGGTGTTAAACAGAAAACTCCCGTGAGTATTAGACATATTAATATATAGCTCGACATGTTTCGGAACGGTCCGCGTTCCATAAACATATCATAAGTGAGATGCGCTCGCAGCTATTGCTCTGCGCACACTAAATATGTCGAGATTGTCGAGCTATTTTCGACTTTATTGATGTGAGTAACCCGATATAAGTAAATTAATATGGTATGGTGCTTAAATGGGTGTTTTCAAAAATAGGGTACAGACAAGTGTAAAAATATGGTGGTGCACATCTTACTCAAAAATATGTCCCATAGCACCTTATGCCGGTGTAATAAGAGCGTAGTAGTATGTCGAACCATATCTTTGCACTTGACTGTACCATTTCTTTTTTTTTATATAGGAAGTTTTGGGTTTTAAAAAAGGAAAAAGAGTAAGTATCCCGTTTTTCTTGGTCAGTTTCGTAACGCATTTTTTCATACATTTTGTATGAGCCGTTCCAAAACTGACAATTTTGCGGTTTCAGAGGAATATCCTCATAGTAGTGTGACTACTTAAAAGACGTGAATCAAAACATTTATATTATTTAGTAAATGATTTAATTCATGCTTTACAATTGTAATTTTCGTTAGTTTTTGACATGGGGGGTAGGGGGTAGCAGGTACTCTCAGGTATGCGACGCTGAGATATTGGCCTGCACCTCAAGTCCATCATACACGTCCCCGTCTTCCCTGGCTCTGCCGCCGCGGACCAGGGCGGAGCCAACCAGTGGGTTGACCGTACCTCCCGGGCAATGCTGGTGGTCAATGGGCGTCGCACTATTTACCAGTCTACTCCAGACCACTAGTAGCTAAGTATGAGGGCGGCATCCGGTGTGGGCCACGCTCCTAACAGAGATGTGGCACTCCCAACCCGCCGGATGTTATTAAATATATGTATGTGTACATATCTAAGTATCTTTATTATAACTAATATAACTGCCCTCCTACACCAATCTAAGGTGTTCACCGTGCCGAGAGATGCATGGCTGGTGGTGAGATCAGTCGCGAACGGTGGCCTCGGGTATTGGGCAACTACCCGTTGTACACTTGCCTTATCCACGCAAGCGGGGCTCTGCGGGGATGGACTTTTATTTCCCTAGCTACTCGTGGGAACCAAATGGATACGACTAGCAAAAATAATAATAATAATAAAAACCAAACAAAACCAACGACTCTCTTGGATGAGACGGCATCTGCTGAAGCACCGAGAGAGGCGACTGAACAGAAGCAAGGGACGGTCAAGGGGGAAACATCGAAGCTGGAGAAGCCACTGGAAGTCAGGGTACCATCTGGAACCCCGGCCAAGGCGGCTAAGCCAGAGACGATGGGACCTCCGACAGCTGGACCCTCAAGAGACATGGCGATGGCTGCAAAGAGTGGGACGACACCCGTTGAACCCTCTAAGCAGGTCATAGATCCCGGCTGAGAGATCAGGTGCAAACCTAAGGGGAAGCCTGCCCAGACCGATCAACACGAACCGCGGAAGAAGCTTTCGCAGAGAAAGAGACAGTGGCTTCAAAAGCGAAGAGAAGCAGAAAGCCGCTTCTCTGAAAACCAACGGAAGGTTGACGCTAAACAGGGAGAAGGAGCGACAACCTCTGTGGAACAAACCCAGGCGAAGAAACCAGACGGGAAAGCCAAAAGGGCACGCCTGGATGAAACAATATCCCCCAGAGGCGAATACAAAAAACTACGCACTGAAGCCCTGGGGACTAAACCTCAGCCCTCCACATACGCAGCGGCGGCGGCGGCAGACCTGACGGTGGCGATTACCAACAGTCGCACGGGCAGGCTGTCGCAGCAGGACGCTGAGGAAGTGGAGAGAAACATAGGGAACGCCATCTTCCAGGCGGCCATCGAAACGGACCTTGAAACCGAAGCGGAGGCCCCAGCGTTCGCGGGTAAGCCTAGTCTGGTAGACGGGTACCTGAAGCTGTGGTGCCAGGACGCAAAAACCAAAGAGTGGCTGACGAAGTGGTTGGAGACGGCCACCCTCCAAAACGGCGACCATCTAGTCGGGAGAAGGGAGGACGAGATGGTACGGAACATAAGGTGCGGAATTTTGATCCCGACCATTGAAAACGACCTCATCAAGGTAGGAAGGGTCCTGAACTTCCAGAACTCTTGGGCCATGGTGAGGAAATGGACGCTGCACCAAGCAATCCCCCTCCGGAAGAAGGGCTGCACTCTACTCCTGGTGGGAATACCTGAGGATGCCGTGCCGAAAGTGCTGGAAAAGGGGCGTAGGCTGAACTACTTATGTGGGACGGTCTACGTGCGTTTCCAGCACAGTGGAGGGCGCTTTAGAGATTCTCCGCCGGAGAAAAACGAAGCTAGAGGGGAGGATAAACCCGCAGAGGGCGCGCAAAAAACCAGCACACCCACCCCCTCTACCATGGACATAGACAGCGCAGGAACAAACACCTCGGACGTAGAGGAAGGCATTTTGCTGGAATCGGAGGACGAGGATGGACTACCAAAGGGGATCAGTCTCCTGAACCTAAAGGGAAGGGCGGATGGGACACCCTCCGATGGCGCCTTCCCTATGTAAGGTCCTGCAGGTTAACCTCCAACATAGCGAATCGGCGACGGCTCAGCTACGAGGATGGCTGGAGGTTAACCCAACAGCAATAGCCCTGATCCAAGAGCCGTGGATCAGGAACACACGCATAAACGGCCTCAATAACACCGGAGGTAATTTATTTTACAATACTCAATGCAAACCTAGAACTTGTATATACACATCATGTAATATAATGGCACAACCACTAACGCAATTCTGTTCCAGAGACGTGTGTGCCATAAAACTCCTCAGAACACAAAACTCAAGCCTGCCGGAAATTATCCTGGCATCCACCTACATGGCGGCAGAGGATGATCCACCTCCAACGGAGATGAACAACCTCATACGCTACTGTGAACGAGAAAGGCTCGAGCTTGTCATATCTGCAGACTGCAACGGCCACCACAACCTATGGGGAATGGAAACCAACAACAAAAGAGGTAACGACATAATTGAATACCTTATGACTACTAACCTAGACATATTGAACACAGGATCCAAACCTACTTTTGTCACTCGTAGATGTAACACTATAATTGACATTACCCTAAGCACAGGCCTGGCAGCGCAACACGTATCCAACTGGCATGTATCGGATGACCTATCCTGCTCCGATCACAGATGGATACGATACGACCTGACAGCCGACACCCGCACACCAACAACCAGGAGAAACCCGAGACGCACGGACATACCGGCATACATGACACTTCTGGCAGGTAAACTAGATAATAATACACATTTACACCGACCAAACACTACGAAGGAGTTGGAGGAACAGGTAAACTCACTCACCACAAACATAATCGACAGTTACGATAGCACATGTCCACTATCGATACCGCTGGCCAGTAGAAACGATAAGAAGAACGGCTGGTGGGGACCGGAGTTGGAAAGATTGAGAACAAAAATGAGAAAACTACTCAACAGAGCAATGAACACAAGAGCCGAAGAAGACTGGGACGCATACAAAACAGTCAAATCAAACTACAAAAAGAAACTACGATACAGAAAATCATCCTCATGGAGGAATTTTTGTGACAGCATAACCACTGTAACTCAGGCAAACAGAACAAGGAAGGTCCTTACAGACCAACCAAGACAACTACTAGGCACCCTAAGAGGACTAGACAACAGCACCACCAGCACCCCAGCTGAAACAGAAAGAGTGCTGGTGGAGACCCATTTCCCGGGATGCAAAATAATACATATAGAAAAACTCGAACCACATAAGACAGACTATCATCCCACTGGGAGTGAATGGAAAACAGCAGAACGCATAACAGAACTTAACAAAACAACCTGGGCGGTAAATAGTTTTGACAACTTCAAATCACCAGGAACAGACGGAATCTACCCAGCCCTACTAAAATGGGGAGGGAATAAACTATTGAGACACCTATCGAACCTGCTGTGCAGCTGCATAGCTTTCAGATACATACCACACAAATGGAGGGAAGTGAAAGTAATCTTCCTACCAAAACCGGGCAAAGCCGACTACTCAGACCCCAAGTCCTTCAGACCGATAAGCCTCACATCATTCCTACTAAAAACTCTAGAAAGACTATGTGACAGGGAACTGAAGGATACGGCTCTAAAGAACATAAAAATGCATCCAAACCAACACGCTTACAGTCAAGGAAAGTCAACGGACTCAGCGCTACACGCTGTAGTGAGCAACATAGAAAATGCGCTAGTGAGTAAAAACTCCTGCCTAGGCACCTTCATCGACATAGAAGGGGCTTTTGACAAGACCAACTATAGCAGTATTGAACTAGCATTACAAAGACATGGAACTAATCCACTCATAACAGAATGGATAATGAACATGTTGAAGCAGAGAGTAGTGATACTGTCTGAGAACCAGGACCACCAGGCAATAGTCATGAGGGGGTGCCCCCAGGGAGGAGTATTATCACCACTACTCTGGAACCTGGTAGTAAACGATTTGATAACAAAACTAAACAACAAGCACTTTACGACTATAGGATATGCAGATGACCTAGTGATATTAATCTGCGGCCTAGTAATTAGCACACTATGTGATCTTACACAAGCTGCACTCAATATAGTAGAGAGATGGTGCAAGGAGAATGACCTATCGGTAAACCCAAAAAAGACCGACACAATTCTCTTCACACATAAAAGAAAGTTGGGTAAATACGAAATGCCAAAGCTCTTCGGAGCGAGACTAACACTTTCTAAAGAAGTGAAATACTTAGGTATAATCCTAGACGACAAACTAAATTGGGGAAAACATCTTGAAAATAAACTAAACAAAGCAACAGTAACCTTCTGGCAATGCCGGAGGATGGTGGGTAAAAGATGGGGGCTTGCCCCAAACATCATACTGTGGCTATACAAAATGGTAATAATGCCAATGATCAGCTATGGCGCCGTCGTGTGGTGGCCTCGCACACAACTAAAAACAACCATAGACAAACTAAGTAAAACGCAGAGACTAGCATGTGTAGCAGCCACAGGCTGCATGAGAACTACACCGACTGCGGCACTAGAAATAATGCTAGGACTCCTACCACTACACATACACATACAGAAAGAGGCAGCCGCCACAGCTTTACGGCTGAAAAATCTCAACCTATGGTCAACACTTAGATCGATACACAAGAAGATCTATGAAAATATGATCTCTGATATGCCAATACTGGAAGCACCGATTGATCAAATACCAAAAACTATGTTCTTCCGGAAGGACTATGCCATATCACTGACAGAAGATCCAAAGGAAGGACTAAATCAGACAAACCTTAGAATATTTACAGATGGCTCAAAAACAAACGAAGGGACAGGATGTGGTGTCTTCTCAGAAGATCTCAACATACACATCTCAAAACCCCTAGGGGTACACAACACAGTATTCCAAACGGAATGTGTGGGAATAATAGAAGCCTGCAATGCAGCAAAAAGACGACAAACACAAAATGAAAACATACTAATACTGTCAGACAAAGCCCGTTGCGGAAAAAGCCCAGAAAAACTAGTTTTTGACATGAAAATGATCATGTTTCGGAATTTCGTGATATATGTCGTGTTTCTTGTGACAACAAGAGCTCTTCACATAAGTATTCGTTTTTAATGGTAATATTGTTGTTTTTATTTATATCATGTTTTTTTTATGCTATAGGTGGCAAACGAGCAAACGAAGATATTATATAAATGTTGGCGGCAAAGTACGATATAGCCCGCACAATGGGAAGCGGCGTCTTTACTGTGGCCCATGGACGCCTGCAATATCAGTAACAATTATGGTGACAATTGTCACACTCGTCACAGTGGTGAAATATTAGATATGTGTATATATATAATGTATATGATATGTTAAATTTAGGGCCTGTTGACTATTAAAAGCGTAAAATATAAATAAAAAATCATCCTTAGGGCATATTTTTATATTGTTATTTTTTTTTTCACGTCAGATTTGAATGAAATTTGGCGGGTAGGTAGAGTTCGTTATTCTCTTCAAGATAGAGCCAATTTCCCAGTATGTCCCACAATTTTTTCCACTGAGTTATGAAATCGTATGGGATTTTCGTAACTCAGTGGAATATTTAGTAAAAATTTTTTGTCGCACTTTGGGATTTTGTATCTATATAGCGTGGAATAAGGAACTCTACCTACCCACCAAATTTAAACGACAACAAAATGAAAATATGCCCCTTACACACAATTAAAGATAAAGATGCTTACACTGCCAAAGCCGAGATGGGGTCACCCGCAGAATGCACCCACTCCACTCTGTATGGCTCAAATTCCACTGTGAACATGTTGATCATGTCTGAAATGTACAAATAATTTTGTTTTAAAAAAGTTAAGTCTCTTGTCTACTGGTGTAAATATAATTTCCAAATAGGATCTTGATTTAGTACAAATAAGTACAAGGAAGTGACACATAAATAACTATAGTACCCATCAACTATACAATTGTAAAGCATGATTATTAAATATAATCAATGTTTTGATTCATGTTTTTTAGTAGTCACACTACTATATATAAATTATAAATTGAAAGAGATGTCATATACTACAGAAAAAGTGACCAAGGCCCCCAGTGCCCAGGGCTGGGATCAAACCAGCAACCTCCTGCTTACGCAGCAAAAACAAGCAAACAGACAGAAGAAAGCAGGTCACTGGTTCGATCCCAGCTCTGGGCACTGGGGCCTTGGTCACTTTTTCTGTAGTATATGATATCTCCTTCAATTTACTACCCATCAACTGTTCGCCTTCAATCCTTTAATTTTCTTTTAATATTTTGTTAAATGTAGTACAGATATAGTTTCATGCTCACCAAAATTGACAACATCAAAGACTTTGAGTGTCTTCTCTGGAGAGGCAGTGCACAGTAGAGATCCGGTGCTGTTGGCAGCAATGTCACTGATGGTGGACAGGTGGCAGCGGAAATGCTTTACAAACTCTATGCCTTCCTCCTGTAATGTCAAAATTAAATATTTCAATTATTTTCATTAGACAAAACAAATTATGCCAAAAGGGCACCCCTTTGCAATACATTCAAGTATAAGTACCTTTTTTAAGCTTGGATACATTGTATTGTTATTAAAAAAATTGGTCAATTACTTTTAAACTATCATCAAATTAGCGAAGTCCTCTTTGTAGGTGTTTGTATAGGAAAAAAGTCTTGTCCCTAATTATGTGGCCACAACTGTATATACGTAGGCAGTAACACATATTATTAAATAAAGAAAAACTTCGAAACTTGAATAAATAATATTTTAAAAGACGAAGTACCTGTTTTTTCCAAAACTTCAGGTGTCCATCTTGACTGGCTGTGACAACGAAGTCTGTTTTGGTGACAACAACATGGGAGACCACATCTCTGTGCATGTAGCTCCGCTCGTACGTCTCCGACGACGGCAGGTTCTCCAAATACAAAGACTCAAACTCCAGAACTGTAGAAAATATTAAAAGATTGGCGCCATTAAAATCACCGCATGCTAGAAACAATTACTGATATTTTTTTATATACTTGAATACCCTGTTTAAACTATAATGGATAAAGGACAGCGTAATGACCTTTTCGTTTCTTTGGTTTGGCTACAGCCGCCTCTGAAGGCATAGGGCCAATCCAAGCGTCGTCTTCTTCCTCTGTTTTCTCCGGGCTGGCCGATCTCTTTTCCGCAGACATATTTTAGGAGCGTTATACGTTGGCTAGAATAGTAAAATAAGTCTGTTTTGATTTGATAGACTGCGATAAGACGTGTATATGGTGATTACGGTGTATACATGAGCCAAACGCCGAACACTAACAGGCGAACAACGCTAACATTAACATCCGAAATGACAGTATTTGACAGTAATGAAACGTCAAAGTGTCGTATGTCAAGTGTTTTTTTTTATAACGACTGTTGCCGGGCGTTAATATTAATTACCCAGAGATGTTACAAATAGGTTTTGAAATGTATTTAAATAAAAAATGCAAATACTTTGATATTTTACCTATTTCAAATAAAAATACAAAATAGTTTCACAAAAAGGTATTTGAAATACAAAATGCAAAATAGATATTTTTAAAATACTTTTATTCAAACAAAATACTTTTTTGACAATAGTTACTTAAGAGGTAGACAACACCTAAGTCATGTTCTTTAAGAAGTTTTTTAAGAAAAACTATTTATTTGAATACTGCTAAAAATGTATATGGTTTCATTATATTTCAAAGACCGAAGTTGGAGCAACCGAAGATGGAGCAATTTTAAATTTACCGAAATCGTTTAAAAAAAATAGTTGCAAAGATTAGTCTTGAATTCATTATTCCTTAAATGATTCTGTCTTTAATTTTTTTGGGTGTTATCTAACCGCCAACGTGTCACACTTCACAAATAGTCCACGGTTTTATTTTATTTTAATAGTTTTCGTGTTTTTACTCCGACATAGACAGTGTGCGCTGATTTGGCTGTTGTCAACCCGTTAAGTTTAACTTTTGGTTAATCTTCGTCAACGACGTGTTCATTACCAGTAAGTAATACAAACCCTAGCGCATTTGATCGATCGATTAATTAATTTCGTTTCATCCTATTCTAGGATGTACATCTGGTAGAATTCGGTTTTATGTTAAAAATGGCAAAAAGCATTTTGTATTTTAAAGTTTGAAAAAATACAAAATACGTGAACTTTTTAGTATTTGAAATAAAATACAAAATGGTTTCCGATAAAAGTATTTAAAATACAATATAGAAAATAGGTATTTTGTATTTTGTATTTGCATTTGAAATGCTTTTATTTCAAATAGTTAACATCTCTGTAATTACCTCAGTAAATTCAATACTATATAGTCTGACAAGCCAAGGCTGCAGTACATTTTTTTTTAAATTATGAGCGTCCCTATTTTTCGATATGAAAAAAATAGGGAGACATATATATTAAAAAAAAAAACTACTGCAGCCTTGGCTTGTCAGACTATAACCGCTCTTGCATACAAATTATAAATGTGCATGTATACCAGAAATTGAGGCACTCCATCTTTTTAAACCAAAATCCGGTTTTGGCGATAGGCAACAGTAACTACGTGTGACTGAAAAAATATGGAAATAGGATTTTCTCTTTTCACAAACTTTACAAGAAATTCTTAAATCTACCACGATTATGAATTTGATTGGTCCATTGTTGCGTCCCATTAAGTGGGGACTATTATTTCTTCCTGGTAACAATGGCACTTTGATGTTTCGGTTGTTTCAAATTTGACAACAGTCTGAAAAACGCCTTTATTGTTTATGGTTTCGTAGTTTTTTTTATAAACTTCGAGTGGTGTCTATGGCAAAAATGTCTTTTACGAATTCGTAGTGATGGTGGCTGGCTTCCTTGCAGAGAACGCGTCATAAATTGCAGCTAATTTGTTAATTCAAGAGAAATTTCTATCGACAAACGATCTAAATAAAAGTGCTTTAAGTGTTTTTGAAGTTTCACACACAATCGGTAAGTGCCAAGGGTCGTAATCATTCTAAAACCGCGCGCTACCGGTACCCCTACACGTGGTTTGGCTACCGTCCCGCGTACGTACTTTCCAACTGTATTTTTTTATACGCGTCATGAAATTCTCTCGATTTCATGTAATCCCAGTGTGTTTTAAGTGAAATTTTGTCATTATTATAATTGCCGCGTTATGTTTAGGTTGTTTATTGAACGTGGTCAAGTTTGACAAGTACTGGCTTTCGGAGTCTGACACACATCTTGAAACGGTAATTAATTGTGAAATGTGTTGCTTTTCGTCTTTCTAGGTATTTATACATTGATAGCGAGTAGAGATATCGTGAATAAGATCCTTATGTTGACTTAGGTTGTGTCGTACGACAGCTTTTCACCTTGCCGTCGGCATGTCGTGGCGACTTTTCTCTTTTTTCCTCTATTGGTTATGACGCATCAATGTACTGTGAACCGCTCGAGAAATCGTATAAATTCGCTACGTAAAGTGTATTGTGAATATTAATCTTAATGCACTTGTTAGAAGTGCGATGTTTTAGGTTACTTTATTGGTGTGATGCAAACCTGTTGGCACTGTATAGAGATAGCAAGTAACTAATATTCTTGTTAGATTGAGATATCTCCCGCATTTGAAATTGATAAGGAAACTTGAATGCTGTATGAAAGCTACATATAAACTCTATGAATATATTATAGAAAACTTAGATTTGTCTAGTAAAATTTTCTCTTCACTTAAGTTGCAATTTATAAAGCATACTTCCATCCATATAAGCAAATAATGCTTACATATGCTTATTACATATTTGATTAATGTGATAGACACAATTTTCTCTGCCGGAAAAACTTTCTCAAATTAATCACAAGTCTGCATTGTAACATAACGTCTTAGTTAAAGTCTATAAAAAATCTCGTTACGTTTTCGAATATAATATTGTAGAAGCTCGCAATATTTTCCATATGCAGACAAAGAGTTTTCAACATTAGGCGAAGTTTTTTTACAAACCTTTTTTTTCCATCTCAGAATTTATTTACAATGTTTGTAGTAATTGGTGCAACTAAAATAAACCAGAAGAGTAAAACCTAGGAAGTAGAAAAAGACAGGAATTGCTTGAATCTATCAAAACAACAGTTAGACCTAAATAACACGGTGACCCGAATAAGCAAGCAGTTTGATTTAGAAAGTAATTGTCTATGGCAATGCCATGGCATGACCAACTCGAATTAAGAGAAATATGAGAAAGTATTTAGTGTCAATAATTTGTTTTACTTTACACTGATAGGATATGAGAACATTGTTACACATGTTAACTAATAAATAAAAGTTGGAAGTGTTTAGTTTAGAAATCATTAAAATTTAATAGTTTTTGTTTGTAACTATGCAAGTTAAGTGCATCTGTTTTAACAAACTAAGCTGCTCTGTTATCTAAGGTACAATAGGTCAGGATTATACATTACATGTATACAGGCTGTAACAAAAATGCTGGTGATCCGTGAACCTTATCACATTGTAATAAGGCTCACGGATCACCAGCATTTTTGTCACATCCTGTATACCAATGTTTCACAAATCACACCTAATAAAATAACATGCATTAGTCTCTCTTCGTCTTTCTTTTTAGCCCTTCTCTCTTCCTTTTGAGTTTAGGCCTCCTTTAATTTGCGCCACTCGTCCCTGTTCTGTGCGACCAGGATCTTTAGTAATTAATTAAAATAACAAGTAATACTACTTGTGCTGAAATAGGTGCACAAATGGACTGAAAAAAAAACTATATAGATTAAAAATTCTGCACTTGTCTATACTAAATACACATTGGAATTGAGTTCTGTTTAGCTGTTTTTAATTTGTCCAATTCATTAATTCATTCTGTGTATTCTCTATGTTGCGTCTGTACACTAAAACCTACTAGTAGGTTAGTAGTTATTCTTCGCAATACCAAGCAAGACAAGTGTCTATGAAACTACTTTCTTGCAAACTTTCATGAATTTTACATACATTTGTAGTTTAAGTCATTCATGCATAATAGTGTTGATGCATTCAGGGGTTTAGTTTGTGCATACAAATTAATGTTCTCCAAAACTGCTTGCCAAATTTGGTAACAATTATTAGTAATACTTATTTTCATTTACATCAACAATTCTTAGATAGGTTTTAACACTTTTAACTTGCTAAATGGAATTGTTCTAATTTTGTAGAAGACTTAAATTATGGATAACGCCCACATGTTTTTAGTCAGTATGCATCTAATGTTTTAGTATTATAATATTAATATGTTTTTGGATGAATTTCATGAATGGATTTTTAACTTTTAACCCGGTTTCGGCAATGTCCGAGATGGCCCTGCATTTGTCCGTATGAATTAAATTTCTGCTTACCTGGTTACGTTTCAAATTGGATGCAAATTTCGACCTCTCTTTCCAGCAATGAGTTCAAGCGTATGCTACAAATGCAACCGGACGGGGCACTTCGCCCGCGAGTGCACCGCCGGCGGCGTGCAGACGCGCGACGCCGGTTTCAGCCGTCAGCGCGAAAAGTGCTTCAAGTGCAACCGCACTGGACACTTCGCGCGCGACTGCAAGGAGGAGGCCGACCGCTGCTACAGGTTTGACCGTCATTTATTTGCGATTAGGGTGATATGACGGACTTAAACTCCGCGCCATAATTAGATTCCAAAAAACTAACTTCACCCGCTGTTTTAAAAACTAAATCAAGCCAAAAAGATCTATTTATTGATAATTTTAACGCTATTATGTAAAGAAGTAAGGTGACTTTACTTAGTTGCATAAAATAGGATAAAAGAGGCAAAATGGGGTAGTTTTCTTGTCGCTTCTATCTGCCCCATAAGCCAATTCTTCCGAAAAACTCATTGGTACAAGCCGGCAGGATTTGAACACATAACTTATTGCTTATGAAACATGTTCGTTAAAAAGACCTGTCCTGGCCCGTTTTTTTAGGTCTAAATGACAAGGTTTTTCACTGATATGTTCAGCTGTTTCCAAAAATTGCCAAAAATACCTCACGTGATTTGTGCGTTTTTCACTGATATGTCAGCTGTTTCCAAAAATTGCCAAAAAAACCTCACGTGATTTGTGCGCGAGCCCGTAACTCCTTCAGATGAACAATAATGTTATGCCAGATCATGGCCAGTTCAGAGTGAATCAGTAATCTGAAATAAAACAACATCAATATAACATTAATTTAAACTTTTATAAGTAAGCATTTAGTGTCAAACCCACAACTACGCACACGGCTACCAAATCTCCACATTCCGTTATCACTTCACAAGATATGTAAACAGCCGAGAGATACTCCTTGCAGTTGTAACCTCGTCGAATTAAGTTTATAAATAAAATTGACATTGCCTTCGATAAAGGACGAAACGAGCCGAGAGGTTGTTGACCTACTTCTTCACCAATTCAATAGGTTTATAATATGTATAATATACCGAAACGAATGCGGTAATTGCCCTTTTCTTTGTAGGATAGATAAGGTCAGGTGGACAGTTCACCTTTTCGTACGGTGAAAATGCATCGATTGTATTTCTAGAACACGTGCAATTTAACATAAACCGCTTAATACACGCATTTCCTATCAACGCAGGGGGCTATTAAACGATACCAAAGTGGTTTTTACTATACATTACTCTATCTCTATGCCTACATAGCAGAGTACTCGCGGTGAATTATAATCGATTAATATCACCTATATCAAGGGCATGTCCGATAGTTATTATGCTGTACAGTACAACCAAGATTCTTAAATAGTTATTTACGCCTGAACCCGCGGAACGACTCCGGTGACTTTTAATAAACAACATTTTATTAAATTATAGCTGTATATTTTTTTAATAATAAAAATAAACGTTGTCTCCAGCCTTGGTCACACACGAAAGGAGCTAAAATCAACATATTAATTTTAAAAGTTCAAAATAAACTTTATTATATACCAAAATTGGTTACGGGTGGCTGATTTTTCAAGTTATGGGCGGGGTTATTGGCCGGACCCCTGCAAGACGAGGCCCCTCGAGACCCCTGGCGACCTTGCTCGCTACCCATGTACTCTTCGGACACCAAAGTTACATTACAAAATTTCCCACTGAGTTACGAAAATCTCATTCGATTTCGCAAGTCAGTGGAAATATTTTTGGGACATATTGGGAAATTGGGTCTATCTTAAACACAATAAAAAATCTCTTCCTGCCTACCAAAATTTAAATCTAACGCGAAAAAAAAACGACAGCAAAATAAAATCCGCCCTAATAATATAAGTGTCCTAAAAAATAGGTCAAAATTGTTATTATTAAAAGACCTTTCCCAAGACTCAAGAGGCACACTGCCTTAACTCTAAGGCAGAATCAAGAGGCTATGATGATGATGTATTATAATATAATGGTCTGAAATTTTAGTTTTCCGTGCAATGCACTTGAGGGGGGGTGGCTAATACGAAAAAACATGTGCGTAGGGCGCCGCGGCGGCCGGTGCGGCTGACCTCGGTGAGTGACCTTGGCCTTTAGTTAAGATGGCGGGTAACGGCCGCACGTGTTCGCGGTCACGTTTAAATTAAACCACACTTGTTAATTTGCGCGCAAAACAATGGTGCTACCGCGAACATAGTAATTTCGTATTTCAGTAAAAGTGAAAGGAAACGAACTATTTGACATTAAATCCTATCACTTTGTCTGTGCCTCCGTTACCCATTATTTATCGAATGACATATTTGTGTCTGAAAAATTGGGCCGCGAATTCGACAAATAACAATATTGTACATTGCTAATTCTTATTATATCAGAGGAAGCTAAGCTACATGATGGTATTGGCTACTCGAAGTTTATGTTATACAATCAAGGCGTCTTATCTATTTACTTGCGGTTTAAACTAGCTATAGAACATAATAGGTGACCACATATACTTGGTGTGCCTGAATATGATAGCCAACTTGGTCAATTACAGCACACATTACGGCCTTCTTGTTGATAAGGTTGAATTTACACTACTAGTAACACTTTCAATCTTCCACTATTTGATGTTTAGCTTTCCTTTAAGGATTATAATCTATTTGTGTATCAAGCCCTTGCTCTGGTGGAAGAGACAAGTGGGAAATGAGTATTTTGTAATAATTGTATGATATAATTTGACATGGTGTTTGGTTGTTTCCAGATGTAACGGCACGGGGCACATAGCGCGCGAGTGCGCGCAGAGCCCGGACGAGCCGTCGTGCTACAACTGCAACAAGACGGGCCACATCGCGCGGAACTGCCCGGAGGGCGGGCGCGGGGGCGACTCCTCGGGCCAGACGTGCTACAACTGCAACAAGGCTGGCCACATCAGCCGCAACTGCCCCGACGGCACCAAGACCTGCTACATGTGCGGCAAGCCCGGCCACATCTCGCGCGACTGCGACGAGGAGCGGAACTAACGCCGCCCTCCCGTGTCGCTTCTTCTCACCAGAGAGCGGCCCCCGCACTTATATAATATTACGAAACTATGTATATTATGATGCCACGCACGGACGATAAGCAAAGGACGAGATACGATAGATCGTATGACCACCACTGATGCAATTAACGCAACGGAATTACAAATCGGATACAGAAATGGACAGACTGAGGAGTATGATTTAATGTTGACTTGTATATAGGTCTCCGAGCGGCCGGCGGCCGCGGCTAGAGTAATGTTTGTTCTGCACGTGATCGAGTTATTGTGTTTTTAAATCATTTAATAATCGTGATTGAACTATTGATGAGGTAGCGTTACAGTTTTTAGCATTACAGAGTATATATTTAATATATTTTGTACAGATTTTTTTGTCAAAAGATAAATTGGATGCTGGCGTACCATGACTTTTCAATGAGGAGGAGAGGAGATCCCGGGAGAGGCCTGACCCCTGTTCGTCCCGTTTCTAGATAGTTGTGCTGCTGTGGTTTGACAACTCTACTTTTTCACTCTGTGATAATTAATTACTTTTATCAATCCTTTGTTTATGAGGTCCTGCTTACTTGTGGAGAATTCAGTGGTTAATTAGAATTTCATCAATCAGAATATTTTTTATTTTGTTATCCCAGTCATTCTGACTATGTACCTATGATACAAGTTACTGTATACTTGTTTAGCTTAATGTGGGAGATAATGAAATAAAAATCTTGCCTTATTCTATCAAGTTTCTATCTCCCTCATCTGACATTTATATTTTATTTCTTGAACTATACTCATACACAACATGACTTCTAATTCTAACTGTACTAGTAGATCGGCTTTCTGGGCTAATCAACTTCTAGACCCACGGTGTTTTCCGTCTCCCATGCCCTGTCAGTGATAATAATTTCAAAATAAAATCAAGACATGGTTTTTGCCATGAGCTAGGATAACCGGAACCTAAATGACATGAATAATAAGTTGTAAATGGCAATAATCTATATATATATATATAAATGCGTGTCCCGAATGATTCACTGACTGACTAATCAACGCCCGAGCCGAAACTACTAAAGTTAGAAAGTTGAATTTTGCACCTTGTGTTTCATTTATAATGTGTACAAGTAATAAGAAGCGATTTTAACCCCTAAAGGGTTAAAAAGAGGTTTGAAGTTTTTATGGGGATGGCGTACCTACTTATTTTAAGTTAGAGACTTGAAACTTTGTGATTAGATTTCTTATAAAAATTTAAGAAAAGTAATTTCGGGGTTTTTAAAATTCATCCACTAAAGGGGTTAGTATTGGGCTGAAAGTGAGTGTCTTGAAATTCTTCTTTTGACTGCATATTGTGTAATAAATAAGAATACTAATTTCAGCGTTCATTATAATATATCCACCAAAAGGGTTTGGGTTTGTAAATATTAAAGCAAAGTCATTGCAACCATATTTACAAGGTACATTGGCAGAAAACATAAAGCGATTTCATGGCGTTCCGAAATGCATCCCTTAAAAGGGTTAAAACGGGGTGAAATATTGTATGGAGGTTGTGTGTTTTTTAAGTGAGAATCTTGAAAGTTCGTTTATTGACGGCTTATTGTGGAACGAGAAAACGTTTTTTCAGCGTTTATTGATATTCCGCCCAAAAGGGGTTTGAAAAGCGTAAATGATCACAATATAAAAAGCAATGCGATTTTGGATACTACAAAGTAAGTACTATAGTATTTTATACAATCGTGATATAATGAAGAGTTTTTCAGTCGAGTACCGTGTTTAGGCCACGAAGCTTGCTGAGTGGCCTAAGTAAGGTACGAGATTGAAAAACTTAATTATATTACGATTGTATACAATACTTTTTCTACGAGTCATCATCATCTATGGAGGAACAATTTCATCATTCAATTTCATTGACTTAACAAGGATGTAACACAAAAAGATGGCCGGCGCGGTTGGCGCAGGCGGCATCGCAAATAAGTATAAAATTTGTATGAAGTTCTATGATAGTTGCCTACAGCGTATCGAAATGAAATATTATAGTTGAGTTGGACTGTCTAATATCGAAAAGTATGAGCTTATAGTTTTGTCTATGTACTCGTAATTGGCAGATTAAAGTCGGCGAGTAGAAAAAATAAGTATAAGTATTTTATTCGGTACTAAAATAAATTCAATCAAAATTTAATTCAACGCGCACGAAGTCGCAGACAACAGCTAGTTAAATTATAATAAAAAAGCCTAAGATTTGCATTGCCCTTATGTCTGTGGATGCTATAGCTGATTTAATTTAATTAGCTATATTTGGTAATATCCGATGCGCATAATTCACACACGTAATGTCATGCTTGCATTGATGAAATGGGAGAATTTCTTCAAGTTTAATTACTTAAGGTTTTTTATTACTTTTATCGTTTTATTATATTTATTAATTTATCGGCAATATCAGGACTTAAAAAATGGAGGGTCAATTCCAGCCTGTTTCCTTGGTCTTTGCCTGGATAAATGCTTCAACATTATTCAAGGCGGTCCACCTGAAGCCGAGGTGATTTTCCTGTGTGAAGGAGCCAATTGCTGCATTTCAGAATACAAAAACTAAGTATTTTTGCAAACCATACGCGTGAATAGGAAGTCGAAAAAGTGTCTGTACTAACAGTTTAAAACTCTAAATAACTTCAAAAGTTAGAAAGAACTAGATAGCAGTGGCGGCGCGTTGGAACTATATTCCCAACGGCTTGTCTAATATCCAGGCAGTTGAGCACATTTCCTACAGTGCATGAAGAAAAGGAAAGCCAACTTAGCTACAGCCTGACAAGGAACTTTTATGTTACACCTAAATCATAAAAAGAAATCAACAGCCACTTTCAAAGTTACCGAAACTATGTAGCGCCGCAACACGAGACTATAATAAAATAAAATATCTTTATTTCAGAACAATTATTCCATAATTTGTTAATTCATTTTGTACTACATACTACTTGTTAGCTTATAATTAATAAATATATATATAATATATCTATAAACTAGAAATGATTTTTAAAAAGCTAGCGTCGCGTCTAACCAAATACTCTTTGAATTTTCCGCCACGTGTTTCGTTCAACCACAGACAATTACAACGCGCCCACATCCATAGACAATAAAGCTGGGGCTACACGGTTGCGCGCAGAAGCATTTTTTCGTGTAAGGTAGGGTTGTACTTTTTCGGTAAATACCGGTTATGCTTCAAACTGCCGGGCGTGGTGCGGCTGCGCGAGTTGTGTGCATTGCTATCCCGTCAACAAGTGAAGTGAGTAATAGGCGGTGTTAACGTTAGTTATTTAGTTCAATCAATTGGAGTATTTTCAATGAAATTTTTATTCTAAATAAGTTTAAAAGTGAAATTGGTAAAGTTTTTTCATAAAGAAGTGAAATAACAATACAAATGTGTCGTAATTCCTTGTGTTAGTAACACAAAACCAGGCGTTTCCATGGGCGTTAACTTCAGGTTAAGTCGTTGTTAAGTTATTATTAAATTATAATTATGGTTAAGATAGCATTAAACCCTTTCACAGTTGTCATTATTTTACATAGTAGCCTAATTCATTTATTAGCCGAGGCTACATACCGATTTGTCCGTTAAACTTCTTGTTTACGTTGTCTAACGAATGTTATTTGAAACTTAATAGTTTATTTTTCCTGTTACTTTGTTTATATTTAATAAGTACATGCGGCGTGTTTTTTAGTAGTGAAAATGAACAAATTCTGTACTAAATCAAAACGGATGTCGATTGATTCTCAAGCACTTATAAGTCGTTATTCATAATTTTATGCAGTAAAGTAGTTGTGAATGAAAAGGTACCATTCATGCATAAAATCCTTTCATGAATCCGGATATTGATGAAGCATTTCTATAGTAATCTTTCATTATTCATTATGTATCTAAGTATAAATAAGATTACAATTTGACAAAAAAAATCTTTTGTCCACCCTGTTTTGTTGTTATTTTAATTGTAACTCCTGTATCTTATAAGATATTATTGTTACAGGCAGCTAACAAAAACTGAATTATGAATCTCATATCAATATACATATCAATTTTAATATCACTATGCTACGGCCAGGATTATAAACCTACACATGATCCAAACCTACCAAGCCCGACCAATGATTACTACAATACTAACTCTAATGATCCAAGATATGATGAGAAGAGATATGAAAACCCATATGACCCTCGGAATCCAACAAATCAGTTCAATAATCCGTACGATACAAGGAATCGGTACCCAGATCAGAGGTACAACCAGTTTGACAACAGAAATGATCTGAACTACAATCAGAATAAGAATGATTTGAATTTTCCACAAGATGTTACCCCAAGGCCTTCATGGGATACACCAAGGTCTTACAGTAGTTCTGGTGGTAATGTTGAATTGGAAGGTCTAGTGGTGAGAGAAGCGTAAGTACTATTTCATTATTATTCAATATTAAGAGGCCAGTTGTCAAATTGTGATCATTCAAATGTCTAGATCTAAATTATTGATAACAAGTAGGTACCTGATATTCACGTAGGTACAGTCGAGTTCATAAATATATGGCCATTTCCAAAGCTTCAAAAATATCTGTACAACCTTAGCACATTGTCATTAAAGTGTAAGTGTTTACATATTATGCATTCAGTTGTACAGATATTTATGAACTTGACTGTACATAAAACTTCAACATTCCTATTTGGTTCAAACTGGCAAACGTGAAAACATGATTTCTAACAAAAGCCTCAATTACTAAATTTTTCAAACAGGTCCTTTTTTACATGTTTTTGGTCAGAACCGCTCAAGTCGTAACCCTTGCTTTTATAAACATGATTCCTAGTTAAATAATTGACTTGTTCTTAAATCTAGTAAAAGCTTTTATTCTACAAAAATTGTAGTTTAGTTTACAGAGCAAATTATCTGATTATGCAGTTTAGTTTTACGCGCCCGCCTAATATCACTTTTCCAGTTTTAGCTTGCTCTGGCAATTAGATTTATTCCGCTATTGTTTGATGGAGCATGTGGACTCTTATATAAAATAAATAAATCTAATTTTATTACAATTGTCCCACGTTATTTATTTATTTATTATTACCTAAATGTCACTAGATTATGCAGTAATCAAAAAGAAATGTCAGATATGTTCTATCACATTCAAAATTGCATGGGCAGTATAAATGAATTCATTCGTAAATTGCCCATGCACTTTTGAACGCGTGTGTACCAGGCAGCACATGTTTATTTTTAACTTATGTAAAAGGTTCTTAATGTTCTTATGCTTATGAGGGGAGGCCTGTACAGAAGTGGGGCACAGTCAGGCTAATAAAAAAAATTTAAAGTCAGTAATGTGCGAACAAACATGGTAATAACTAATATATTCTGTATATTAAAAAAGTATATTCCTTTTAAAAGAATAATATGATAGCCCTTATCTAGTTACCCTTAGGTACCTAGAAGCTTTATCTAAGATAGTAAATATTAATTTGTACATATGTATATTCTATTATACTACCTGCTTCTTCACCATTGAACAGCATGATTCATTTTATTACTGTGCACCTGCAGTAAATATGATATAATGCACTGATAATACTGAAAGTAATTAATTTATGAACATTTACAACCCCATAACACAGTGGTGATCATAAAAACGATTCCCACCCTTCATTTTAAATGGTACTTAGAGATATTTAACTCGCCCCTACTTTACTCGTATAAGCACAAACTACAGGTACCTAAGGTTCAAAATTGGATGAAAAAAATTTACGTGAAGCCGCACGCGGGATTTCATGGGTTAAACACAGTAGAGTTGTTTTGGTTGTGTATGTACATTTTTGTCTGAAATATCCAATTCAATATTTGTATAAGACATTGACTGTATAAATGTCTTTCACCCCTAATGCAGACTTCAAACTTCAACTACATTTTGGATAGACTAGGTCTTTTATGGTTTTATTTATTGTCCTATCCGTCTTTTCTTGTCTTCTATTAGGCTGAACGAAACTCAAATAATGATAACAAAACCTTACCCAGGTACCAGACTACTTTGTGGTTATGTAGGACCACAGAGACAGCCTTTTCCAAGCCTTTCACGAAAGGAACCCGGCAGGCGGGCTCTCTGTTGGTAGGCTCTTACCCCAATTCGGGAAAATGCTCGGATCACCTACGAGCGTAACGTGTACCAAACGGTGGTTGCTAAAATAGTATACTCTTTAGTATCAACTCTTTTTCTTCCAGCACATACTTCATAGTGGCCTCGCGCATGGTCCGACCGGGCCAGCTCTACAAGATCTCCGCGAACATCCTGCGTGCACGCATGCAGATGACCGTGCGCGCATCCATATCGCGCGATGGTGTGGAAATGACCGACGTTAGCATGAGGGTGAAGGAGGGGGTGCCAGAGATACTCAATATGAGGGTGAGATTATTTAATTATTATCAAATTGAATATTATATTGAGCAATACACTCAAACGTAGTGCCACATGGATATAGTTGTACAAACTATCCAGTAACGCGATAGGCGGCAATTACAAAAAAAAAACCCTATGGGTTGTAGGTTGTAGTGTATCCAGTAGGGTGATTGTAGGTTAGGAGCAGGGATAAGATACCGGCATTTTCTCCATACAAAAAGAACAGAATTATTTCGTTTGTTGGCTTATTAATTCATTAGTGAGAAAATCTAATAACACTATGTTGTTATTTAAATAATAGATTGATTACTACTCTCTCTATATTCTAAAATATTCGGCTATATCGAGATTTAAAAAAAAAACCTGGTGCTGATCCCTGGTTAGGAGGGCCTACTGGATACTCATACGATGGTATTGAATAGTAAAAACCACTTGATGAAAAGTGAATTATGTGGTGATGCAATTCCCCAAAGCATTGCGCCATACTCAACTCTCGAGCGAACATAGGCGTAATACCCGGATTCGCTGCAAATGTCTGGTTACACAATACTAAACTTACCAAAGTTTTTTAAATAATTAACTAGGTACTTGATAATAATTTCTCACAAACTATCCGAGTTGACCTGTAGACCTGGAATAATAAGCAACCTAAAAAATTCGACACATGATATCTCATATCAGTATGCAAGACAAATAATATTACTATGAACTGGCATGAACACGATTTGCATATGAATTAAAGATGAAACGATTATTATTGGCAGTCGTCAATGTACGTCAATGCCGTATAATTAATTTAGAAAAGATACATTGAGATTTGATTGTATTAGTATCACACAAGCTCATACATTTTGAAATCTGAATCATAAGTGACGCAACTTATACTAATAGGCCTTATAGCCTAGTAACCCTTAAATGCATTAATTAACTGTATTGATCCTAAAACATCCTAAGTGACAAGCAAATTCATTTCAAATTAAGAACTTACGACTATATGATAAACTCCACATTCCAAGAGTCACTTGTCTCGTTTCTGTGTCATAAATACATCATCAATATCATGCATCTAAGGGTTAAATCTGGACCCTTACCATGAGTTTCACCACGTGTAACTGCGAGAAATATGCACTGCGAGTAAGTACTACACTAGGTAGGTACGCCGCAGTCGCTACCAAATAGGGTCACGTCAAACTAATGGTAAAGCTTCTGCGTCCGTTTTTGCCGCTACAAATTTGCCGCCTTAGGACTACGAATTTGCCGCTATAGGCCTTATCTTGCGTGCGAAATGTACTATCAGTCTTTCTTTTCTTTCTAACTTATTCAAATAGACAGAAACTGTCGATACCATTTTCATTTAAGATTACGTGTTTCTCAAGCATTTCTCATCCCCCTAAAGAGCGCCTACTTGGGAACTTCTCTTCTAGAGAATGACTACTATAGTCCTACTTTTACTAGTTTTTTTTAGCGCAGGATAGTATAAAATGCATACCTCTCCAGGTGCCAGCGACAGCAGTTCCTGGCGACTACAAGCTCCGCATCGAAGGCCTGTACCTCGATAATCCTTTCGGAGGCCGCGCATTCTTTAACGAGACTGCTTTGTCATTCTCTCGCCGTTTCATGACCATCTTCATCCAACTAGATAAACCGGTCTACATGCAAGGACAGACTGGTAAGTTGGTAAATCATGTACAGCCTTTATTGAGATTACCATGATTTTTGGTGCAAGGAAAGCTTGTACCTCGACAATCCGTTCGGAGAGCCCACTTGTTTTAACATTATCTCATCGCTTCATGACCATCTTCATACAGCTGTATAAGTCAGTCTACATACAGGCAGACATGTGAGACTTCCATTTAATTTATTTTAATCTGGTGGCACGGCAGTGCCCCTAACAAGTCGGGCAAACCAAACACTTTCGTACCATCCAGAACAATCGAACGTCAAAGTTGCTAAGTTTCGTCACTCTCTTAACGATCATCAATAATCTAAGAATACTCTGGCAGGCCTAGAATCCAAGTTTTAAACATAAGTAGTTTATACCCTATAAAATCATAGAAAACCTAAATAAACAACTATCCTTAATACGAAACAAAACCTAAAACTATTAATCCTTCAGGTGGCTTCCATTATCTAATCTCTAATACCTATGAATATACGAACTGATGCCAGATTCTTGGTTCTAGTAATGAAAATAGCAAAGTAAACTCACTAAACAGTATGATCACTCTCGAAATGGATAACTCTTAATATAGCTTTTCGTTAAGTAATTGTTACTACTAAAGTAAATTGACCACGCACGAAGCTTGAACCAACATCAATCAACACGATAAATCATTAAAACACGGAAGATAAACTAGACAACTCAATCGTCTTACCAAAATAAGTTGCACTCATTGCACCGCGTGTTTCATTCTAATAAAGTTCGTTCACTTGTATCTATTTTTAGTCGTAATGCAACATAAGTTTTTAATTGTAATCATATGAGTTTAGACAAGGGGTCTAATGTTTTTGTTTAAAACAATGGATAGATTTATTGTTATAAAGCAACAGCTATCTATTTTTAGGACTAGTGCAATATTGACCCAGTGTCCTAAAAATAGGACACCATATTTTGAAACATAAGATTTGCAAAATTAAGGTTTAATTTTAATCGAAAAAGCATTAAGTGGTGGGTCGTTATACCAAAATTGTCTTGTCCTAAAAATACGAAAGCCTTACGAGGATAATCTAAATAGTTTTTTCCATGTTATATATTTGGATATACGCCTAATAGGCGAACAAGCTCGTGTTTTTCATTTATAGAGCAAAGATTGTTTTTCTTTTTTTGCTTGTTGATCGAACTTCGAGTCTTTTACAGCACCAATGGTCACACGGTACGAATATAATGCGTATCTTCATTCGAACCTGTGATAATGAGTACTGTAAAGCACACGAAATGTCGAGATTTACTTAACACTGTTACACTGTCGAAACCAGTACAAAAAGTGAACAACACCCCAGAAACAGACAGCGGTATAGGCTCAATTGATACAAGCTACGAAGGTTATTGGTCGTGACAGTGTTAATGTATGCGATGTAATCCGTATCTAAAGCCGGGTCCACATTACTCCCGGCAAACCCTCTAATATTGATTCGGCAGGCGGGGACGAAGAAACGTAATGTGTACCCGGCTTAAGTATAACACAACATAACATAAGGTGTTTCTTATTTACGAGTACCTATATGACGCTAAGTTTAATTATGGTTTGACAGTACGTTTCCGTGCGATCCCCATCTCCACGGAGCTGAAGGCCTTCGGACGCGCCATCGATGTGTTCATCCTGGACCCCAACGGGCGCATCATGAAACGCTGGCTTTCCCGACAGGTGAGTGTTGCATATGACTTCGAGCCCCATCAACTTAGAGTCAGTCTCACGCGTCGTCATCGTCTGCTCAACCCTATAGCAAGGCCGTTGCTTGGAACAGCAGCCGTACAATGAGGATTACCGCGAGTCTATTTTCCGCTAGGGGCGCTAGTGGAACGTGGGTCCTGCGGGAACATTTTAAACGTCACTTTGACAATTCTCACATACTGACACAGGACCCACGCATGAGTGGCGCCGCCTGGTGAGCGACAATACGGTAGCTCCCATTGGCTAGAAGGCGATGCGGTTAGGGTTGCCATATGGAGTTTTTAAAGAAAAACTACATTGACTCACGCCCGCCACTGGCGACCACGCTAACTTTGGTCTGATTTGGCACGCATAGCAGTGACATTGTATGAAAATGCAATGTGACGTTAAACTTGGCAGGCAGACAGCGTGGTCCAACTATAATTCAAACATTAAAGTATGTAGTCAGAAAAATAAACTAATAATGATTAATCAAATCAAATGAAATCAAATTAAGTTGAAAGAGAAAACATCATGTTCTGTTGCTATCATCAACGACAGTCCGTTTTTGTTTTTATTTTATTACGACATATTGTAAACCGTATACGCAAGTTATAAAAATACTCTTCGAACACATTGACTTTAAATAAATAAACACACAAAGCAGAACAAAAACGTCAAAAATTTTGGTTAGAATGACATTAGCGAACAATTTTGCATTGATGACGATACAAACGATAAATGTTTCGTACGAAAAAGAACTTACTGACGTAAGCATTAAGTGCCAAATTCATACACAGAACTACCAACACTGTTAAAACTTTATAGGCTGTTGGCACTTAACGAAACGTAACGTTCCAAACAAAACTATACGATAAAGTTTCGCAACTGCGGTACTCTTATGGCCTCATGTTTTTCGGCTGGTTAGGTATCCAGTTCTTTTTATTCTATATCTATGTTCGAACATGAAAACCTTTACTCGCTTTCACGCGATCAGGGACAAAAAACAGCCACTTCACTTTTCACTCAACCCACTTTTTAGAGTAACAAAGTACTTTCCCCAAGGCCCTTGGATTAGGTTAGTCCACAAAAAATATCAAGTGACTACCTTTTTCAATGGGTTAAGAACTACTATCACAAATATGCTGCACAATTACCAATCTTTTATTGTATAATGTGCAACTATAAAAGGGCATTCAAATATTGTTGTTCATAAATAGTTCAATCATGCCTAATACACGTTTACAGTCGTTATAAGAAATATCAGAGCAGCCAATGTGCTCAAAAAAATCTGACCATTTTTTGGTGGAAAGTGGTCCGAAAATAATGGACGCCTGTAACTCCTGGGGAGTCACATGCGCGTTGTTGACCAATTAAAAACTGTGGGGTGTACAAGTTTTTAATTGGTTTAATTCAATTTCTAACACCTGATGAATAGCGGCGTGTACAGATATCTTCGAGCACTTTAGCTGTTTCGATATTTTTGACAGTGACTCTAGTACACTAAATATGTATTAGTGACTAGTACACTTTCCGCCTTTCTCATAAAAACAACACAGATAAGGGCAAACGACAAATTCGCTAACGGAGGTTCGATGAGCGTTTATGAACGGCATTTGAGTGGACTCTGGTAGTATAAAGTACAGTCAACCAATTTGAACCCTAGACCAGGTTCCAATTGGCTGACGGTACATATCAGATTGAATTCCTCTATAAAGCGCGATACGATCACGTTCACATGCAATCCATTAGGCGAGACTGTCTTTTGTTTCACCAAAGCAAAATATCGCAGTGCCTCTGAGTGTTCCATTGTCTTTTGTTTCGAGCTTGCGAGACATAACGATGGATCAGGTTTATGACTAGTTATCGTAGTTATGAATTTGATACAGAATTACATTATACATTGTGACGTCTAAAACGGTTACAATAGGCTAGACAACAAAAAACTATTTAGTCCGTCAGTTACATTATTAAAAAATATCGTACACTAATTTTTACTTTTATTTCAAAATACAGTGCGATCGCGACCCTCAAGTTTTAAGAACCCTTATGAATTATTATATCACTGTGGCATAAACCACTATTTTAATCGTAATAGCCCCCAGGCTAACGAAACAGAGATCAAAATATATAGATGCGGGAAGTTATTATGAAACACGAGAAAAAAAAATCTTTGGTATTTTATAATTTGTTTATTGTTCTTAAGTTATTATATAATTTGTGTCTGGACTGTAAAAAAAAGAGAATTGTTTTTTTGTCCACAGAGCAACTTCGGCACAGTGAGCCTTCAGTACCAGCTTTCTGACCAACCGTTATACGGCGAGTGGACCATCCGAGTGGAAGCTCTTGGACAGATAGAGGAAGCACAGTTCTTGGTCGAGGAGTATTACCAGACCAGATATGAGGTAACAAACATCAGTATAGAGCGAGATAAGCACGCCTATTACGACCATCGAAAATAGGCATTGACCTCTTTGTCACTCCAAGATGCAAGTGTGACAGAGATGGTGATACAAATCCGCAATCGTTAGATTTTCGTGGTATAAGCCAAGTTTCACGAGAAGTTTTGTTGCCCAACTGCCGATGGAGGGTTATTTATTTTTCAGTCCTCCGGCCGGTAAGCGCCACTTTACGCAAAACTAAATTGCCGCCTGCCGGCTCCGTCGGGCAGAAAAATAGTATACAAACCTCGGCCGTTATATGGGAAAGCCTCGGATCACATGTTAGTCGACCTCGGCTTCGCCTCGGCCGACAAATACATGGAATCCGAGGCATTTCCCACTAAAACGGCCTTGGTATGTAATCTACTATATTGCTATTAAGGACAACAACAGCTTAAATACAACTAAACATATTGATGCTTAAAACATAAAATAAGGCCAATAACAGTCATCCATTGGTCTAAATACCGTCATGATTAAATGCATGAATTAATATCGAGTGCTCAATAAAACAAACATACATGGTAATTATACCGTTTTAAAATTATCAGTTACAAATAATGAATGTGTATTTGTGGCATATGGGTACAATACGGTGTTACATTTAAAATTATATGTGTTCCACCATACGAGTACTCTACTTCATTAAGCAGCAAATATGGATAAAATAATCTTAATTATGTGACTTAAAAGTCACACAAAATAAACATATATTATAACTAGCCCAACATTGAAAAGTCTCTTACTTAACCCAATACCGAAAAAAGAGTAACAGAAAGCAGGAGAATACTGCAAACCATAGAAATTGGACACCTTGCACGAGACGAATGATTGGACACCTTGTACGACATGACTCTTTCATAATCAACATTATAGAGGGAAAGATTGAAGGCAAGCGAGGAAGGGGAAGACCAAGGATCAACATCAAACAAATAAAAGATAAGGCACAAGTCATGTCGTATAAGGAGGCCAATGAGGCAGCTTTCAATAGAAGTACTTGGAGAGAGATGCATACATCATCAGCTACACTGGGAAGAGTTAGCTCTTAAATTTATGATGAACCTAATACCCAGAAAAAGTTATCGCAATGATTTTAAACATACATTTTGGTGACTTTTTCAATTTTTTTTTCGTTCCAGGTGAACGTGACGATGCCCGCGTTCTTTTTCAACACAGAACGGTATATCTATGGCCGGATCATGGCCAACTACACGTCGGGCGCGCCCGTGAGGGGCAACCTCACTCTCAAGGCCACCGTCCGGCCGATCCCGCAGTACCGGCCGCGGTACTACAGGGAGGGCCAGTTCAATAACAGGGGGCAGTTCGGGGTACCGCCTGTTGGGTACAACAATAATCAATATTCGAGAGGTGAGAATAAACTGTCGAACACTGCAGGCTAGACGAGAGACGAGTCTAAGCGATGCCTAAGCGATTTCTACACTACGTAAGGTGTGGTAAGGTAGCCATTTCAAACATGTAGAAGTGGATGTTTCAGATGTAGAAACTCTTAAATTTCACGCCGGTTTTTGGTAAGGCTATCTATAATCAGCAACATTCTTCTGTTTGTCGACTTATAAGCGAATTGCCTAACTGTTCAGTGTCGATTGATATACCTTTTTAAAGCGTAATCAGCCTAGTTTGGCATCGTCTCAACTAAAATGCTAGAAATATATAACATATAGTACCAATCCACTTATTTAAACTTTCACGATTTTCACACATTATAAATTTACTAAAACGGGTCTTAATCGTGTATAAACGTAGTGTAAATCGTGTTGAGTCTTTCTCCGGGACCACGGGGACAATGTCGCCCTTGAAACATCGGAGGTTTGTTTTCAAAGTTTATACACGATTAAGCCCCGATTTAGTAAATTTATAATAAAGTACCAATGATTTTTTTTCCACAGTCCGTCCGAACTTCAATCCATACCTATACAACGAGAGCTACCAGCAATACGAGTACGGTTTCCCGGACGAATACGGCCGGCCCGAGCAGCGCCACCTACCGGGCCAACCGAACCAGGTAGACCAACCTGACTGGTGGTACGACCCACAGAAGGTCTACACTAGGATGTTCAACTTTGTAAGTATTCTTCATTATTTTAACTTAAATATGAGTGTGGTCTGATGTGATCGACTTTGCGTGTAATAGACAACACTGCAAAATAATACCCCGTCTGTTCGATTATTTAAAGAATTCGACATGTGTTTTTTATTTTGTTTGTCAAATGAAAAACGACGGAAATACAGTGTATTAAAGTTTCGCGTGACGTCACAATTAGGTACGATTCTTACCTCTAAGTGACGTCACTAGACCCCACCCCGCAAATTTGATGCTCTGTATCGTCGTTAATTTTAGTTAAATTGAAACAGGAAAATACACGTGTCTAATTTTGGATAATCTAACTGACGGACTAAATAGAATAATAGTTTTTCAACCTAGTCGTCGTCCTATTCTAAGATGTGTGACTTTGTCAGCTTTGAATATTTCTGTTCCTTCCCGTCCCTCCCCTAGAGGGTAAACTAGGCCATATTGGGATTAGTCCGTTTCCTCACGATGTTTTCCTTCACCTAAAAGCGATTGGTACTCTTAAATATCAAATGATATTTCGTACATATGTTCCGAAAAACTCTACAAGCCGGCAGGATTTGAACCCCGAAACTAAATTATGTTTTTTACAGGATGAAAAATACCCGTTCTGGATGGACAAGCCGCATCTCTACGACAACCAGTACGGCAACCAGTACAACACGTACAATACACAAAACAACCCCAGCACGCAATACAACGGCTACTACAACAACCAGAACTACTATGACAAACTGCCTTATTTGAGATATGTGAGTATTCGACCATAAATCTTGGGTATTTCGTCTGTGCCTCTATGCAGAGGTTTAAGACCTCTACGTCAACCATTATGGCAACCAGTAATACACCAAACAACCTCAAAATGCAGTACAACGGCTACTATAACCCGAATTACTATGGCCTGCCTTATTTTTGGTACGAGTATATGGTCGCCATAGTTTATTTTAGACGGTTTCTGTCCTTGGTTCTATTGTTAAAAATAGACAAGGACATGTGTGTGCTTCTTTTTTATTTCAAAAACATTTTCACACTAAACTTATTAAGATGAGTTAAAATATGTTTGCACTATTAATATGTTTATTGTATAGCACTAGACGTAAGTCTGAGCTGTATGATTAGCGGAACGCGCCTTAAGTGTTTAAAAAATAAAAAATGATTGCATATACTTAGGAAATTTTGGACTCTGGCCGCCGTGGTCGGGTGGCCTAGTGGTTAGGGCGTCTGTCGCGAAAGCAGGAGATCGCTGGTTCGATCCCAGCCCTAGGAAGTGGAGCCCTTGGTCACTTTTTCTGTAGTATTCACTCTTTCAATTCATAAAATATGTTTCTTGAAGCTGTATTGTGAAACGTTATACTAAAGTGTAGCTTACCAGTGCTACATTTTGTCATTTCTGATATATAGAACCAAGTTGAAAATCGTAAAAAAAAAGTTCCTAGAAGTCAGTCCATTTCGGAAGAATTCCACCTCCTGGGGGATTTTCCTAAAACTATGGAATAGGTAATGTCATTTATAAGATTGTAAATAAATAATACAGAGCATTTGGAAAACACTATTTTTTTTAATATGCTACGTAAAAGTGTCCAAATTTTTTATAAAATAGGAAGTAGGCTAATTTCTCCGATCTAAACATTAACGGGTACCATTAAATAGTTTCCGTTAGTTTACATACTGTATTCATAAAATTACGTTAATTAATAAAAATAACCTACTGAAATATTTCCCAGTTCAACGGCACCTTCGACTTCAAATACCCAATGTCCGAGCTCGCCCAGCTAGTGCCGACCCTCGACGGCGTCGAGGTCATCATCACAGCCTCCGTGGGAGACCCGTTCCTCGATGACGTCATCGAGGGCTACAGCATCGCGAGGATCTTCAACTCCTCGCTGGCGGTGACGTTCCTTGGTGGAACCCCGCAGGTTTTCAAGCCTCACATGCCTTTTGATGTCTACGTAAGTAAACCTACTTTTTATAATAAGCTACTTGACCCTTTTTTGAAGTTGGTCTTATGTTGTAAATTAACAACCAATTTAGAGAAAAAAAAAATTATAGTTTACTTTTACGTAATCCGGCAAAAACGATGTCAGCCATGGTAGTCCATTGATTATCTGTCGTATGACGTCATTATGCAGGAAAACAACATGTCAATGTCACAGCAGAGATTACGTAACGAACTTCACTGGTATAAGATTCAACATGAAGTTAGCCGTTAGGTTCGACGAGTATAATGACGTCACTACATGGCCGACAGCGTTTTCAGAGTTCAAAATTAAAAAAATTGAATACAATTTTTTATTTGAAAAGACGTAGCCGTCGTACACTTTTAATATCCTAAAACATATGATATGAGCCTAGCCTATTGACAATCCTAAAGCTAACAAAAATAAAACTACTATGAATACATCCTGGAGGTAGAAATTGTATTAGCCCATAGGGTTCGAGCGCCCACGCTCTCTTTAAGGATATCTTAAAGAAGCTTGTGGACGCTACCGGCGACCGTGGAGCTGGCAGCTTCCTCGCCCAACTCATTAGTATAGGCTAGACGACTGAAATAGTAGATTGTACATCAAGGGCATAAAGTGACCCATTTTAGACGAGGCCATTTATTGGTCCGAGTGTAACGAGGACCAATATAGTAGCCGAGGATAAAATGGGTCTTATGCCCGAGGTATACACTCTGCTTTTCACTTCGATTGTAAGGAAAATATTAGGTTTTACATTACTTTAAATCGTTGAGTGAGTTGAGTAATGTAAAACCTAATATTTTCCTTACAATCGAAGTGAAAAGCAGAGTGTATAAGACCCATTTTATCCTCGGCTACTATATTGGTCCTCGTTACACTCGGACCAATAAATGGCCTCGTCTAAAATGGGTCACTTTATGCCCTTGATGTACAATTTACTATTTAGTCCGTCTTTTAGATTATAAAAAAATATTGTACACGTATTTTTTCTTTCGTTCGTCAAATCAAAAATGACAAAAATACAGTGCGTTCAAGTTTCGCGTAATGTCACTCCTAGGTACAATTGTTACCTAGGAGTGACGTCACAAGCCCCCACCCCGGAACTTTGATGCTCTTTATCTTCGTCAATTTTAGTTAAATTGAAAAAGGAAAAAATACGTGTCTAATAATTTTAGATAATCTAACTGACGGACTAATTAGAAAAATAGTTTATCAACGTAGTCGTCATCCCTATTGCAATACAGCGAGGTAACACTCTCTGCCATTAGCAGTTCCTGTGGGAAACCTGTTATCGATGTGATCGAAGGCAGGTTTCGCGTGAAATTCCACTCTTTCCTGTGACATTCCTTCGTGGGACGCCGCTGGTGTTCAAGCCGGAAATGTCTTTTGATGTGTACGCATCAAGCCATAATGACAGGAGTACGCATCTCTCAAAATATACTGATTGATTTTTGCGTGGTATTCATATGGTTACAGTACCTAAAACCTATTGTTTCATTCCGGAGACTAAAATGAGAACCTTAAATGTCAAACGTGAAAATAATGATACCAGCTTAAAACAACTAGAGCTGATCTGCGATTACGGTTTTTGGTGTATTTGTAGATAACCGACCTTTTTTTTCAGTCCGAGAACTGACTAAGAAAACTATAATTATTTCTTTATTGCTATTCACATGTACATTACAGACATTACACAACAAAGACACTGTTTAAGAAGGTAGGTACATAAATGCCACATGAAACCCTGATGGGCGCAGCAATGAAGGTATTATAAAAACATCCCGTTACTGTTGTGCGTGTATATTGTGTTCGTTATATAAGTAGCTCACAGTGCAAATTTCAACTTTCTAGCATTAGTAGTTTTGATTCTGCATTCTCTTTCAAACCCTTTTTAGCCCCCTTGGGAAGGAATATAAAAAAACGCTGAAATTAGTTTTCTCGTTACACAATAAGCAGAAAAAACCTTAAAAAAACGAAAAAGTAACTAAAAAGTAACTTTTAAAAACGAACTTTCAAGACTCTCACTTGATAAAGCACACAACCTCCATACAATCTTTCATCCCGTTTTTAACCCCACTTAAGGGATGCTTTTCGAAACACCATGAAATAGCTTTCGTCTCTTTTAGCAATAAATCTGAACACAATGATTCGCTTACATAAATTACGCCATCCTCATACAAACATGCTACATCCTTGACTCTGCATTAATACATTTATCAACACCTTTTTATCACCATTGAGGAGATTATATCTATAATATAAACGCTGAAATTAGTTTTCTTATTACAGAATATTAATTGAAAAGACGAACTTTCAAGACTTTCACTTGAAAAATGATACAACCTCCATACTATCTTTCAACCCATTTTTAACCCTCTAAAGGGATGAATTTCGAAAAACACTGAAAGTACTTTTCAGATATTTTGATAAATAATCTAAATACAAAGTTTCAAGTCTCCCCCTAAAAAATATACGCCATCTCCATACAAACTTATAACCCCCTCTTTAATCCTTTATTATTATAATTATTATGCCTTTATCAGGCAGGCAGTTGAAACAACTGATAGTTGCCTGTATACAATTGTTCACTGTGCAAAGTTCAACTTTCACAGACCCTGCGTTATTACAATCATTATTCCCCTTTTTATCCCCGTTAGGGAAGAATATAAAAAAAGCTAAAGTTAGTTTTCTTGTTACACAATAAGCAGTCAAACTAACTTTCAAGACTCTCACTTGAAAAATGATACAACCTCCAAACTATCTTTCAACCCATTTTTAACCCTTCTAAGGGACGAATTTCATAAAACCCTGAAATTAGTTTTCTTGTATATCATAAGAAATCTATACACAAAGTTTCAAGTCTCAAACTTAAAATTTTACGCCTTTCCCATACAAACTTTCAACACCCTTCTTAACCCTTTATGGGTTGAATTTTTCCAAATCGCTTCTTATTACTTGTACACATTATACATGAAGCCTGATGTGAAAATTTCAACTTTCTCACTTCAGTAGTTTCGGCTCTGCGTTGATTAGTCAGTCAGTGAGTGAGTCAATCAGGACACACGCATCTATTAGTTCACGTATCTAGTTCACATCTTTCTGGGGTTTTAACCCCTTACCGCATGAATTATATTTTTACAACAAAATCGCGTACCCTCGCAAATAAAAAAATATGTTCCGTTTTACGATAACTTACTTTTCATGAATAACATTTGGTTTTATAAAAATAATCATGATTTGATCTAAAAAAAAATGTAAACATATGAAACCAAATATGGATTCTTTTGCGGTAAGGGGTTAAAGTATGAACTTGTAGTGATGAGATGATGAGAGTATGGTAAACTTGTCGAACAGATGGTGGTGTCGTACCACGACGGGTCGCCGCTGCCGCGCTGGCAGGCGAGCGGCGTGTCGGTGACGGTGCACGTGACGGTGGAGGGGCGCGGCGGCGGCGTGGAGCCGCAGTACCCGGCGCTGGTGCCCGGCCACGACGCCGTGTGGCACCTCAAGGTGGACCTGTACAAGCTGCTCAGTAAGTGTCCACTGACTACTGTTTGTTAGTACTGACGATATTCCAACATTTTGTAACGGTGCGTACGTAAAACGAAACGTTACACTATTTTTCTGTGGCTGACTGCCATACGTACCTTCGTACGTTTTTTTTTAATAATTTTATTTCCCAAGAAATGTTTTGCATAAAGTTTAGATGGCATACCAGTGATTCCCATAGTTTTTTTTTGCAAAATTACCATTCGGCATAGGTTAGGTTGGGTGAGTATGCCAAATTGGTCGGTGACGGTGGAGGGACGATATTCCAACATTTTGTAAATAATATGCAAAAAGTTTCGCTGTATGCCATTTGATGATTCTGCAAATTGAAAATATGGGAATAGTTGTCTGGGACATGATAATTTGCCATACAATTTTTGGCGATATGTTAGTTTACCATTATTTATCTGCTTTGTATTTTCTCTTAGAACTGCAAAACGACCCGAATTTCCGCGAAGTCCTAAACGGCGTGACCGGCGTCCGGCTCAGCGCCGCGCTCAACGACGGCGGCGGCTCCCGCGCCTCCGCCGACCTGCACGTGGTGGCGCACTACAGCCCCAAGCACCAGCACATACGCATCTCCACCAGCACCACCAACGCCAAGGTGAGCCCGCTGCTGAGCAACGTGACCTGCACGTGGTGGCGCACTACAGCCCCAAGCACCAGCACATACGCATCTCCACCAGCACCACCAACGCCAAGGTGAGCCCGCTGCTGAGCAACGTGACCTGCACGTGGTGGCGCACTACAGCCCCAAGCACCAGCACATACGCATCTCCACCAGCACCACCAACGCCAAGGTGAGCCCGCTGCTGAGCAACGTGACCTGCACGTGGTGGCGCACTACAGCCCCAAGCACCAGCACATACGCATCTCCACCAGCACCACCAACGCCAAGGTGAGCCCGCTGCTGAGCAACGTGACCTGCACGTGGTGGCGCACTACAGCCCCAAGCACCAGCACATACGCATCTCCACCAGCACCACCAACGCCAAGGTGAGCCCGCTGCTGAGCAACGTGACCTGCACGTGGTGGCGCACTACAGCCCCAAGCACCAGCACATACGCATCTCCACCAGCACCACCAACGCCAAGGTGAGCCCGCTGCTGAGCAACGTGACCTGCACGTGGTGGCGCACTACAGCCCCAAGCACCAGCACATACGCATCTCCACCAGCACCACCAACGCCAAGGTGAGCCCGCTGCTGAGCAACGTGACCTGCACGTGGTGGCGCACTACAGCCCCAAGCACCAGCACATACGCATCTCCACCAGCACCACCAACGCCAAGGTGAGCCCGCTGCTGAGCAACGTGACCTGCACGTGGTGGCGCACTACAGCCCCAAGCACCAGCACATACGCATCTCCACCAGCACCACCAACGCCAAGGTGAGCCCGCTGCTGAGCAACGTGACCTGCACGTGGTGGCGCACTACAGCCCCAAGCACCAGCACATACGCATCTCCACCAGCACCACCAACGCCAAGGTGAGCCCGCTGCTGAGCAACGTGACCTGCACGTGGTGGCGCACTACAGCCCCAAGCACCAGCACATACGCATCTCCACCAGCACCACCAACGCCAAGGTGAGCCCGCTGCTGAGCAACGTGACCTGCACGTGGTGGCGCACTACAGCCCCAAGCACCAGCACATACGCATCTCCACCAGCACCACCAACGCCAAGGTGAGCCCGCTGCTGAGCAACGTGACCTGCACGTGGTGGCGCACTACAGCCCCAAGCACCAGCACATACGCATCTCCACCAGCACCACCAACGCCAAGGTGAGCCCGCTGCTGAGCAACGTGACCTGCACGTGGTGGCGCACTACAGCCCCAAGCACCAGCACATACGCATCTCCACCAGCACCACCAACGCCAAGGTGAGCCCGCTGCTGAGCAACGTGACCTGCACGTGGTGGCGCACTACAGCCCCAAGCACCAGCACATACGCATCTCCACCAGCACCACCAACGCCAAGGTGAGCCCGCTGCTGAGCAACGTGACCTGCACGTGGTGGCGCACTACAGCCCCAAGCACCAGCACATACGCATCTCCACCAGCACCACCAACGCCAAGGTGAGCCCGCTGCTGAGCAACGTGACCTGCACGTGGTGGCGCACTACAGCCCCAAGCACCAGCACATACGCATCTCCACCAGCACCACCAACGCCAAGGTGAGCCCGCTGCTGAGCAACGTGACCTGCACGTGGTGGCGCACTACAGCCCCAAGCACCAGCACATACGCATCTCCACCAGCACCACCAACGCCAAGGTGAGCCCGCTGCTGAGCAACGTGACCTGCACGTGGTGGCGCACTACAGCCCCAAGCACCAGCACATACGCATCTCCACCAGCACCACCAACGCCAAGGTGAGCCCGCTGCTGAGCAACGTGACCTGCACGTGGTGGCGCACTACAGCCCCAAGCACCAGCACATACGCATCTCCACCAGCACCACCAACGCCAAGGTGAGCCCGCTGCTGAGCAACGTGACCTGCACGTGGTGGCGCACTACAGCCCCAAGCACCAGCACATACGCATCTCCACCAGCACCACCAACGCCAAGGTGAGCCCGCTGCTGAGCAACGTGACCTGCACGTGGTGGCGCACTACAGCCCCAAGCACCAGCACATACGCATCTCCACCAGCACCACCAACGCCAAGGTGAGCCCGCTGCTGAGCAACGTGACCTGCACGTGGTGGCGCACTACAGCCCCAAGCACCAGCACATACGCATCTCCACCAGCACCACCAACGCCAAGGTGAGCCCGCTGCTGAGCAACGTGACCTGCACGTGGTGGCGCACTACAGCCCCAAGCACCAGCACATACGCATCTCCACCAGCACCACCAACGCCAAGGTGAGCCCGCTGCTGAGCAACGTGACCTGCACGTGGTGGCGCACTACAGCCCCAAGCACCAGCACATACGCATCTCCACCAGCACCACCAACGCCAAGGTGAGCCCGCTGCTGAGCAACGTGACCTGCACGTGGTGGCGCACTACAGCCCCAAGCACCAGCACATACGCATCTCCACCAGCACCACCAACGCCAAGGTGAGCCCGCTGCTGAGCAACGTGACCTGCACGTGGTGGCGCACTACAGCCCCAAGCACCAGCACATACGCATCTCCACCAGCACCACCAACGCCAAGGTGAGCCCGCTGCTGAGCAACGTGACCTGCACGTGGTGGCGCACTACAGCCCCAAGCACCAGCACATACGCATCTCCACCAGCACCACCAACGCCAAGGTGAGCCCGCTGCTGAGCAACGTGACCTGCACGTGGTGGCGCACTACAGCCCCAAGCACCAGCACATACGCATCTCCACCAGCACCACCAACGCCAAGGTGAGCCCGCTGCTGAGCAACGTGACCTGCACGTGGTGGCGCACTACAGCCCCAAGCACCAGCACATACGCATCTCCACCAGCACCACCAACGCCAAGGTGAGCCCGCTGCTGAGCAACGTGACCTGCACGTGGTGGCGCACTACAGCCCCAAGCACCAGCACATACGCATCTCCACCAGCACCACCAACGCCAAGGTGAGCCCGCTGCTGAGCAACGTGACCTGCACGTGGTGGCGCACTACAGCCCCAAGCACCAGCACATACGCATCTCCACCAGCACCACCAACGCCAAGGTGAGCCCGCTGCTGAGCAACGTGACCTGCACGTGGTGGCGCACTACAGCCCCAAGCACCAGCACATACGCATCTCCACCAGCACCACCAACGCCAAGGTGAGCCCGCTGCTGAGCAACGTGACCTGCACGTGGTGGCGCACTACAGCCCCAAGCACCAGCACATACGCATCTCCACCAGCACCACCAACGCCAAGGTGAGCCCGCTGCTGAGCAACGTGACCTGCACGTGGTGGCGCACTACAGCCCCAAGCACCAGCACATACGCATCTCCACCAGCACCACCAACGCCAAGGTGAGCCCGCTGCTGAGCAACGTGACCTGCACGTGGTGGCGCACTACAGCCCCAAGCACCAGCACATACGCATCTCCACCAGCACCAACAACGCCAAGGTGAGCCCGCTGCTGAGCAACGTGACCTGCACGTGGTGGCGCACTACAGCCCCAAGCACCAGCACATACGCATCTCCACCAGCACCACCAACGCCAAGGTGAGCCCGCTGCTGAGCAACGTGACCTGCACGTGGTGGCGCACTACAGCCCCAAGCACCAGCACATACGCATCTCCACCAGCACCACCAACGCCAAGGTGAGCCCGCTGCTGAGCAACGTGACCTGCACGTGGTGGCGCACTACAGCCCCAAGCACCAGCACATACGCATCTCCACCAGCACCACCAACGCCAAGGTGAGCCCGCTGCTGAGCAACGTGACCTGCACGTGGTGGCGCACTACAGCCCCAAGCACCAGCACATACGCATCTCCACCAGCACCACCAACGCCAAGGTGAGCCCGCTGCTGAGCAACGTGACCTGCACGTGGTGGCGCACTACAGCCCCAAGCACCAGCACATACGCATCTCCACCAGCACCACCAACGCCAAGGTGAGCCCGCTGCTGAGCAACGTGACCTGCACGTGGTGGCGCACTACAGCCCCAAGCACCAGCACATACGCATCTCCACCAGCACCACCAACGCCAAGGTGAGCCCGCTGCTGAGCAACGTGACCTGCACGTGGTGGCGCACTACAGCCCCAAGCACCAGCACATACGCATCTCCACCAGCACCACCAACGCCAAGGTGAGCCCGCTGCTGAGCAACGTGACCTGCACGTGGTGGCGCACTACAGCCCCAAGCACCAGCACATACGCATCTCCACCAGCACCACCAACGCCAAGGTGAGCCCGCTGCTGAGCAACGTGACCTGCACGTGGTGGCGCACTACAGCCCCAAGCACCAGCACATACGCATCTCCACCAGCACCACCAACGCCAAGGTGAGCCCGCTGCTGAGCAACGTGACCTGCACGTGGTGGCGCACTACAGCCCCAAGCACCAGCACATACGCATCTCCACCAGCACCACCAACGCCAAGGTGAGCCCGCTGCTGAGCAACGTGACCTGCACGTGGTGGCGCACTACAGCCCCAAGCACCAGCACATACGCATCTCCACCAGCACCACCAACGCCAAGGTGAGCCCGCTGCTGAGCAACGTGACCTGCACGTGGTGGCGCACTACAGCCCCAAGCACCAGCACATACGCATCTCCACCAGCACCAACAACGCCAAGGTGAGCCCGCTGCTGAGCAACGTGACCTGCACGTGGTGGCGCACTACAGCCCCAAGCACCAGCACATACGCATCTCCACCAGCACCACCAACGCCAAGGTGAGCCCGCTGCTGAGCAACGTGACCTGCACGTGGTGGCGCACTACAGCCCCAAGCACCAGCACATACGCATCTCCACCAGCACCACCAACGCCAAGGTGAGCCCGCTGCTGAGCAACCTGCCCACTGTCCAGCCAGGCAAACCAGCCTACATATTAATTTTTCTACTCCAGCACTTCTATCTGTCAATTAGATTAGTAGATATTCAAAAAGTCTACATTATAACGTTGTCTATGGTATTCCATAAGAACACTGCTCCTATGGATTTTCATACAATATATTAGCACTGTTGTTGTTTTTTTTTAATTTCTATAGTGGGCACAATATATTCCCTATTCTGCCACGTTTCTAAATTTAGCTTTTTACGCTATCTTAGCTGTCGTAGAAAAAACTAGGGTATGCAACAGCTCATAATTGGGTCTTAAAACTCTCGGGTCTATTATTACAAAACTCGGCATCGCCTCGTTTTGTATCGGCGACCCTCAAGTTTTAAGAACCCTTATTATATCACTGTTGCATAAACTACTATTAAACAGCCTGCATTTCGCCTTTTATTGTACTTTTATGTTTTATCTGGGGCAGAATAATCCTGGTCATGGCACCAAATATGCTTCGTGATTTCAAAAAAAATTAAACAGTTACTAGTGGTTCGCCCCGAAACTCGCGCCCCCTATATCTCGGCAACTCCTAGATCTATTCGGCTCATATTCGAACTTAAAAATAATATTTATCTCATTTAACCACCTGCCAATTTTGAAGACGATCCGATGAACGATACTCGAGTTATCATAGAAAAAACATACATACAGACAGATTGTACAAGTAGATTGAGAGATTAATATCTTTGTCTTTGTGTTTCCCATGATAAACTTTAGAACAGTACGCTTCAATGCTAGTGCGGAAAGTACGTCATTACTTCACGAGCTCCGAGGCATCTCGCCACGAACCGTAGACGAGGGGCAATACTCGGGACAAGTGAAAAATGACAAATCCGCACGTGTGTCGAACGACGTTTTTCAATACAGATGCGATAAAAATTAAAATACGAGTATAATAACCAATTTTAAAGTTTTTTTTATCTCTGTAACACTATTGTAATACAGTTGTATAAAATCTTCTGTTCTTTTTGTTGTTATAACTTTTTACGGGTATGAAACGGAATAGAGCCTTACGTCTGTCAAAGTAAAGGCGTTTTTCAATCAGGCAAACATGTTCCTATAGACATGACGATACGATTTGTCACATGCGATTTGCAATACCAAGTGTGACGTTGATTTTTTTATTGATGAGAAGTAAAGAAGATAAGATAAACATTTTGAAGATGTTCTTGATAGTTTAGTTACAATAGTATTACGTAAATAATTAAAAAACGTTCAAATTCGTTCTTATGTATTAATTTTTTTTCACATCTGTATTGAAATATAATTTTTAATTTGATTGTTACTGAATTATTTTAACGACTTTATTGTTGTTTAGGTGGGCGAATACATAATATTCCACGTGCAGAGCAACTTCTTCGTTGAGTCATTTAACTACGTCGTCATGTCCAAAGGAATCATTCTCACAAGTGCACAAGAAAATATGGAGGTAAGGACTAGAACGTATATTTATCAATTTTTTTTAATAATTATACTTTGTTTGGAATTTAACGGATCAATCGCGTTTATTAACACCATGATCCTACGTTTCGAGCCCTTTACAGCACTCGTTTTCACAGGGTTAAGATGATGACTGAGAGAATGCGAATTCTCCCCTTAATACTACACAGAGTTAATACTTTGTTTATTAACTCTGTGTAGAGTCCAACGAAAATGCATCATTACGCATTCAACAAGGAATTTCAGTTGTTAAGAAGTGCGTTTAGATCGGGTGGCTGGGCCGCTAGCCTTTTCTCAATCCTTCCGTAATTTCGTAATACGATGTGTATTGTGTAATGTGAGCGTTTCGTATAAGCCGCGGCGCGGTTAGATTTAGAAGCTCTAGGCCTGCTTTGAATGCTATTATTAATACGTGTCTTATAAATTGAAATAGATGTCATATACTAAAGAAAAGTACCAACACCGATGAAGGCCAATCCGAGGATCGAACTCGGGTCTTCAGCTTACGCGGCTAACGCCATAACCATTAGACCAACTGGTCTTATCGAAATGCCGGCGAATTTCTCGAGTATATGCAATTTTAGTAACAGGCAAGACGCCCGTGGCCATTTCTAAGTACAAGCGACGTTGTTTCGTACTTCCATCCAAACCACTCCAAATAATTTGTTTTGTGTCAACAAAAAAGCAAAGTAACACGTGTCTTGTTGCAGGATGGCGTCCGAACATTCGCAGTGACACTGTCGGCAGAAATGGCGCCCGTAGCAACCATAGTGGCGTGGTGCGTGGAGCGGCACGGCCGCGTGCTCGCCGACTCGCTCACCTTCCCCGTCAACGGCATCTCCAGGAACAAGGTACTACACAACTGTCAGCAGTCATGGCGCCCGTAGCAACCATAGTGGCGTGGTGCGTGGAGCGGCACGGCCGCGTGCTCGCCGACTCGCTCACCTTCCCCGTCAACGGCATCTCCAGGAACAAGGTACTACACAACTGTCAGCAGTCATGGCGCCCGTAGCAACCATAGTGGCGTGGTGCGTGGAGCGGCACGGCCGCGTGCTCGCCGACTCGCTCACCTTCCCCGTCAACGGCATCTCCAGGAACAAGGTACTACACAACTGTCAGCAGTCATGGCGCCCGTAGCAACCATAGTGGCGTGGTGCGTGGAGCGGCACGGCCGCGTGCTCGCCGACTCGCTCACCTTCCCCGTCAACGGCATCTCCAGGAACAAGGTACTACACAACTGTCAGCAGTCATGGCGCCCGTAGCAACCATAGTGGCGTGGTGCGTGGAGCGGCACGGCCGCGTGCTCGCCGACTCGCTCACCTTCCCCGTCAACGGCATCTCCAGGAACAAGGTACTACACAACTGTCAGCAGTCATGGCGCCCGTAGCAACCATAGTGGCGTGGTGCGTGGAGCGGCACGGCCGCGTGCTCGCCGACTCGCTCACCTTCCCCGTCAACGGCATCTCCAGGAACAAGGTACTACACAACTGTCAGCAGTCATGGCGCCCGTAGCAACCATAGTGGCGTGGTGCGTGGAGCGGCACGGCCGCGTGCTCGCCGACTCGCTCACCTTCCCCGTCAACGGCATCTCCAGGAACAAGGTACTACACAACTGTCAGCAGTCATGGCGCCCGTAGCAACCATAGTGGCGTGGTGCGTGGAGCGGCACGGCCGCGTGCTCGCCGACTCGCTCACCTTCCCCGTCAACGGCATCTCCAGGAACAAGGTACCACGCAACTATACAAACCGCTGAAAAACCCCCCGAGGTAGAACTTACATTTACTACGCACTTTAACCACCCTAGGTCCTCTACGATACCCAGTTTTTTTCTCAAACATGATCGGAAATGTATGCGTTAACGTCACGAAATGAAGACATGAAGTTTCTTATTTACTTTATGTCAGCAAAGATGTCAGGGAGAGTTTTATTATACTGGAACTGAACAAATAACGGCAAATAGCTTTATTCACAAACACACATCAAAGAGGTTAGCTAAATGATTCTTTGTCCTTAGCTGTCTTAACACTTGCCTCTGTTAGAAAGCGGTAAAAGATAATTTAACTAAAACGTCTTAACTTTTTTACGAGGAAGGTATAATTAAGGTAATAATTGGGTTCCAAAATTGACTCTAGGTACTTCCTATGTTGGTTACAAATACTACAATGCCCTGTGTGATGTGTTTAGTTCACGGTGTCGATCAACAACCGCAAACACCGCACGGGAGAGAGAGTTGAGGTGGCTATCTACGGCGAACCGGGCGCCTACGTGGGTCTGTCCGGTATCGACAACGCCTTCTACACCATGCAGGCCGGCAACGAGCTCACATACGCCAAGGTAATACAACCCCATTACTATGAACTGTAGTTTTTAATATACGTTCTAAAAAATATTTTCTACTCCAGCGCTTCTATCTGTCAATTAGATGACTCAGCGATATTAAAAAAATAAACATTATAACGTTGTCTATGGTATTCCATAAGAACACTGCTCCTATGGATTTTCATACAATATATGAGCACTGTTGTTGTTTTTTTTTTAATTTCTATAGTGGGCACAACATCTTCCCTATTCTGCCACGTTTCTAGATTTTGCTTTTTACGCTATTTTAACTGTCGTAGAAAAACTAGCGTATGCAACAGCTCATAATTGGTTCTTAAAACTCTCGAGTCCATTACTCGGGTCTCAAGTTTTAAGAACCCTTATTTATAGCACTGTTGCATAAACTACTATTTTATAACGAATATCTAAAACGGTATAATTACTATGTATGATTGTTTTATGATTATACAATACAATACAATACAATACTCTTTATTGCACACCTCACACAGATGAAATACAGTTACAAGAGAAAATAATAATACAGAACAGTAACAGTAAGGGGTAACAACAGGCGGTCTTATCGCTAAAGAGCGATCTCTTCCAGACAACCTTTGGGTAGTGGAGTACAGATTATGTCTCTTTGTTTGTCTGTCTTTCACGGCAAAACGGAGTGACGAATTGGCGTGATTTTTAAGTGGAAATAGTTGAAGGGACGGAAAGTGACATAGGCTACTTTTTGTCTCTTTCTAACGCGAGCGAAGCTGCGGGCAAAAGCTAGTTAGTTATAATGCAAATGACCATGTTAGCTTAAATTCGTAAACTTGTTTGATTGTTTTATTTTAAGTAAAAGTTATTTTCCGAACTAAGGTTCTACATCAACACTAAGTATAAAAAATTATGTCCATTTATGTCGCACTTCCCATACATTTGCAAAGGAATTCAAATACTTCCCGTTGACCTAGAATCACGAAATTTGGCAAAAACAACAATCCTAAAACCCTATAATGGCCGCGCACTGAGAGTTCCGTGCCACCAGTATTTTTAAGTACCTGCGTAATCAATCATCGAACAACGAGATGCATGGTGTGGGAAGAACATAATTTATGCGGAACCCTCGGTAGGCGAGTCCGACTCTCACTTGGCTGTTTTTTTATTAAATACGTTTCTTCCTACCACAGGTGATATCCCAAATGTCCCACTTCGACGAAGCTACCAATGGTACATTCGCGTACACATGGCGCTCACACGTTGGCGTCGCCGATCAGCTTGTCTACTTCCCATCCTCCACCTTCGGCATCGACGCCAACTCTACGTTCGAGTAAGTAACAACCCCTATAAAGAATTACCCCATAGTGTTGCACCATACTGCAGTCTTAAGTGCTCATAGTCATAATAATGGTTCGACTGCTGCCGCTGCTCCAATAGGAGACCGAGTAAAAATACTATTGGTAAGTCCCACTTGCACCACGCAGGGTTAGCCGCTAACACGGAGTTAAACTGTCAAATTCTGTCCAAAGAAACGCTTAACTCCGGGTTACATGTTTAACCCCCGGGCGGTGCAATAGGCCCTTATTTACTCTTGTTGTTTGATCCTGAGTTATGGATATTTTCTATGTATTTATGTATCTATTACATATATTGTCGTCTAATACTCAAGGACTCCGAGACCATAGATATAGGATAAAACAACTTGATACCCAACTGGCTAAAAAAAATGACGCCATAAAAGAGCAGCAGTTGCGACTCTTATTCATATAGCCTTATTTGGAACGTGACATTCCGTAAGTGCCAACAGCCTACGAGTATATGCTTTTAACAGTGTTGGTAATTTGTGTATGAATTTGACACTTAGTGCTTACGTCAGTAAGCTCTTTTTCGAATGAAACATTGTTGGTGTTGTATCATCAGCAATGCAAGTTCGCTAATGTCATTCTGACCCGCATTTTTTTTAATAAGTCAATTCTTCAGACAAAAGTCGATCGATTTGAGTTGGCGCGGAGAGTTACATAGTGTTGGTATTTATTTATGAATTAGCGGTGTATGTTAAAATCAATATCAACCAATTTTCTTTCATTAATAGTACTCGACGATGTAACAAAATTCATACAAATTCAAGGAAAACAGCTCTTGCAAAAAGTTTTTTCGGCATTGCATCTAAAGTATATAATAAACTGCCCAAAAATATATCCACATTGGAAGATATTGTACATTTTAAAAATAGTTTATTGAAACTCTTAGCAGGGAAAGCTTACTATTTACTAGGGGAATACCTTTCTGACGTAGATTTATAATTATTCTGGAATATTAGCGTAAGTGATTAATTTATAATGAAATATAATAATAGATTGTATATATGTAAAATGTATGCCTACTGGCAAGACATGGTGATACACTGTTACAATAGGGATGACGACTAGGTTAAAAAACTATTAAACTAATTAGACCGTCAGTTAGATTATCTAAAATTATTAGACACGTATTTTTTCCTTTTTCAATTTAACTAAATTTGACGAAGATAAAGAGCATCAAAGTTCTGGGGTGGGGGCTTGTGACGTCACTCCTAGGTAAGAATTGTACCTAGGAGTGACATTACGCGAAACTTGAACGCACTGTATTTTTGTCATTTTTGATTTGACGAACAAAAGAAAAAATACGTGTACAATATTTTTTTATATTCTAAAAGACGGACTAAATAGATTTTTTCAGTCGTCTAGCATATTGTAAGACCTATTATGTACAACCTGTGTTTACAAATAAATATATCATTGAACTTTTAATCTACAGGTACGCCGGCCTCGTGGTGTTCAGCGACGTGCCGGTGACGCAGCGGCCCAACGCGTGCAACGTGTCGCTCGGGCTCGGCACGTGCCTGGAGGGCGGCTGCTACCCGCTCAGCAAGCGCTGCGACGCCGTCTACGACTGCGCCGACCATACCGACGAGTCCAACTGTGAGTTGATACGGGGCTTAGTTTCATTTGTTTTAAGGTTAAAACGGACTGCGTTGGAATTGCGGAGTAAGTTAGGTCATGAATGGGAAGAAGTAGGAGGGGTGATTATTTTTGGACCAGAGCTGTCATATTACTTTTTGTTGAAATTGTTGAATTGGCGTGCGATGGTGTTGATATTTTTCCTTAGTATATGACATCTGTTTCAATTTATAGTTGTGCTGTGCTATCTTAGTTCCTATCCTTCCTAACCGCAAATGGGTTAAGCTGGGACTTCATGCTATTTTGTGTTTATCTTAAAATTCATACAACAGGAACACTACATATATAAATTAACGTGCCACTTTTACCGAAATTTGAACTTCGAATCGATCCCAATTCACCCCATTTTACGATTCTTTACGCTCAATACTCGATAGCAATATGTATAAGACTTGGTACACATGTATAGTCAATCAATTGGAACCCTAGGCTACTGTAAAGCTATGTCATAGTAATGCAATAAATAAGAAATCTCTTACTGCTTGTTATTTTGACATGGTTCTATAGTGCCTTAGGGTTCCAATTGACTGACTAAAATAAATAAATATCTTCATTTTTTATTTAGGCACATTACAATGCACTTATGAACGTCAATACAAAAAGTTACTACCGGTTCTAACCCTACACCACAGCCGGAGAAGATTATTACTGGCTAGAAACTTGGCGGGACTTAATTTTTTAAAACAAATTACAAAAGTAGTAAATATATTTACAATATGATGTTTTACAAGAAACCATATCAAAAGAAAATAGTGAAACAGACTGTACCTAAAAAGCTTTGCGCACAGATCTCATTAGTCTCATTACACTTTAATTTGTCAGGCGAACACGACAACAGTTTCGAGCTGTCCCACTTCCGCAAATTCCGGTTCAACCGCGTGCAGCGGCAGTACGACAACGTGTGGCTGTGGCGCGACGTGAACATCGGGCCGCACGGCCGCTTCGTGTTCACGGTGGACGTGCCGCGCGCGCCCGCGCACTGGACCGTGTCCGCCGTCAGCATGTCGCCCACCAGCGGCCTGGGCATGCTGCCCGAGCCCGAGCACGTGAGTCTGCGCCGTCTCATCATTCAAGTTCCGGTTCCACCGCGTGCAGCGGCAGTACGACAACGTGTGGCTGTGGCGCGACGTGAACATCGGGCCGCACGGCCGCTTCGTGTTCACGGTGGACGTGCCGCGCGCGCCCGCGCACTGGACCGTGTCCGCCGTCAGCATGTCGCCCACCAGCGGCCTGGGCATGCTGCCCGAGCCCGAGCACGTGAGTCTGCGCCGTCTCATCATTCAAGTTCCGGTCCCACCGCGTGCAGCGGCAGTACGACAACGTGTGGCTGTGGCGCGACGTGAACATCGGGCCGCACGGAACAAATGGAATGGTTTATTAGAAACCACAATCAGCCACTGGAGGGTCTAACGCCCTCTTAAGCACCCTGAGGTATCCTAAATAAGAAACAATTGTGGTCCGATGGCATAATCAGTATTTTAAGGTCCGACCGAGATCTTGGTCTCGGCAGTCTCGGCCAAAACTTAAGCCGCGATCTCGGTCTCGGCTCTCGGCCAAAAAGGGCCGAGATTCTCGGTACTGGCCGAACCTTCCGTCTTAACACTTGCGATTTTGGTGGGTACTCACCAGTATTTTCAGCAATTATAAAGTGTACAGTGTTATCGTACGTAATGCAAGTGTTAACTTTTTCTCAAGCATTGGCTGTAAATGTAGTGTTATGATGATGGCTATATTAAACAACAGTTTAATCTTGACTTTGTGAAAAATGCACGTTTTTTCGTATGTATTTTAAAATCTCGGTCGAGACAAAAAAGTAGTCTCGGTCGGCCCTTAATAAAGTCAGGTTAACTTTCGTATCGTTAACGTTCGAATGACTTGTTATCTATTTTATCATAGTTACTAAATTAGTTTTTTTATATATAGTACGTGGGAGTGCTCCCGTTCTTCATCCAAGTGGAAGGGCCGGACCGGTGCCGGCAGGGCGAGCAGGTGGGGCTCCGCGTGGTCGTGTTCAACTACCAGCCGCAGGCCGTGGAGGCGGTCGTCGTGCTGTCCGCGTCGCCCGACTACAAGTTCGTGCACGTTGAGGAGAATGGCATTGTGAGTGCATCTAGTGTTTTTTTTCCTAAAATCAAAAATCATTATTTTCAGAAAAAAGTGCACCATTTTAATGAAAATGGGTCCTCGATTTTCCATACAAAAAAAAAATTGTCAGTTTTGTAACGTCCCATACAAAATGTATGAAAGAATGCGTTACGAAACTGACCAAAAAAAACGGGACTCTCTTTTTCTTTTTTTTTATTAATAGTACTCGTGATTCTGGTCTGGGGCGTTAGATCAGTGAAGAGGAGGATGGATTAGAGGATATCATAAGTTGTGTAGAACAAAACCACGTTATCTCTTAAAATCAGGAATCGAAATCGCGGCAGCCGCGAAAGCAAGAGGTCGCTGGTTCGATCCCAGCCCTGCTCACCGGGGGCCTTGGTCACTTTTTCTGTAGTATATGACATCTCTTTTAATTTATAATTTTTTTTTTATTTTGAAATAGTCCAGTATTATACAGGGTGTGGCCTGTAATAGGAGCAAAAAATTAAAATGTAGACCCTTTAACTAATCAGTAATTAATTCCGAATGCTTTCAATTAAATAAAATGAAAAATTAATTTACCGTTATTTTCTAACAAAATTAATAGACCCAGCAATGTACTGCAGACAATGTGTCTATTCAGCGTACATGACATTGACATTTACTATCGTTTTCACGTATTAAAAAATCTACTACTTAAATACATCAATATTGCTTATTTAACATATGCACTTATTAATAAATAGTCACTTATTTCAACATTACGTAACAGGTTACAACCTTAATAATTTAGGTGTGAACTAGCGAAAGAACGAAATGAGTAAAACGCTATAAAGTAACTTCAAACAATTTATTAAACAGTTCCAACTAAAACCGTGCATTAATCTGTAATAATAATTATGTCTATCTTACCGGTAACCTCTTGACCACTCAACTTGCACTTTAAACAATTTGTAAGTATGTTTGTTCAACAAGAGCACGACTACGATGATACGATCTGCTACTTGTTTGACGCCACTCCGACACGACACGTACCGAGGACAGGGTCTTGTCGTAACTAACGAAGAATTTCAGTGTTACTCTGACTGAACACCCACACTCCACAATCAGAACCGCATTTGGTGACCCCACATTCGTTGCTTTAGGATGACAACAACGGGGCTATTACCTGCCCGGAAGATACTCGTTAATAGTAGTGAACTTAACACAATGCTCGGTTTACTTTTGCTCTTGTTGTATCATGATCATATTAATATTTCGTGATGCATCGTAACTCTTAACTTGTTTTATTATTGCAATTTGGAAATACAATACTTTGATTCACCAAATTGACGTAAATTGTCATTAGGTACATTGTTATAATAGAGTAGGTAGGTAAGTACACGATTATTAAAAAGTTCGCATTTACAATTACATAATTTATGGTTTGTAAGATAATAGTCTGTGCGGAATGAAAACCGACTTGAAATGAAACGTATTTGAGCTCTCATACAAACTATTACAAACCAGGTCGTTTTTCATTCCGAATGTTATGAACATTTCGATTTTAAATAAATATCAAAAACTCTATGGTAGAAAAGTCTTAAACATACTGTCATTGAAAAGTTGGAGTATGAATAGTATGATTATTCATTCAATGATAAAGTAAATCCTTTTTGTTGCTTGAGCACTGTAAACTTATAGAGCCATGTCACAGTTATCAAATATTGCATTTGACGTTCTTTGCTCAAGCTTTAAGTAAGATTTACACCTGAAAGTTTTGAAACAAAGTATGCAAGAAAAAGATGCAGATATTTGCCACTCACTGTTACCCATAGTTGAGTCTCAATAACTTGCAAGTGTAAATTCAGCTTCATTCGCTAGATCATTTCGACAATGTTCTACGACGGCTTATCAATTCATAATAATTGGCCTTCAATAACAAGTATTTAGACATATTCACACTTCAAAGATTATGTGAAGTATTTCCACCTAAATGATAAGAAATTAAGCCATTAAAACACTCCGATAATTTCGTACACGTTTAATAACAGTAAAAAATATTAATCTAATTGAAAATATTTTCAATGTGCTGTCCGTTGCCACGTTTGCAAGCTTCATAACGCAGTAACGTATTTCGATGCACTGCGTCAAGATTCTGTTGCCGAATAATGTCGAATGCCCCGATAATTCTGTTTCTTAATATTTCGACAGAATCGACTTCAGCGAAATTTACAAGGTCTTTCACCGCCCCCCAAAAGAAAAAATCTAAACAGGTTAGATCCGGAGATCTCGGCGGCCATCGCTTAGGGCCATACCGTCCAATCCATTGATCGCCAAATATTTGTGTTAGTTTGTCACGCACTGCTACGACAAAATGAGCGGGGGCTCCGTCCAGTTGAAACCATGTTAAATTTTTTATGTTTTCTGGCAAGTTATTATAATATTCTACCAGTGCGTCATTTATTAATTCTAGAAAACGTTGGGTATTTAAATTGCCATTAATAAATACAGGGCCTATTATTACGTTTCCATGAATTGCTGCCCACACATTGACCGAAAAACGGTACTGATGAGCAGTTTGTCTCATCACACGTGGGTTATGGCTGCTCCAATAATGTGTATTTCTTCTGTTCCACATGCCATTGTTGGTGAATGTGGACTCATCCGTCCAAATGACATTTTGCACAAAATTATTTTGATCGCAGCACTGTTGTAAAAACCACTCACAATAAGCGAGTCTTACCGGATAATCACGTGGCAGCATGGCCTGAACTTTTAAAAATTTGTAAGGATGTTTTTTCCTATTTTTTAACACTTTGTGTACAGTTTTGTTATTAAGTCCAAACACACGACCTGCCTTTCGGGTACTTGTCATTGGAGTTCCCCTAAAATGCCGTAGAATTCGCTGTTCTAGTGCTAAGCGAACGTTAACTGCCGCACCCTGACCGTGTGCAGCAGGCTGCACCCGGCCGCCTGTCACCGGTCGGTCCTCTCTCAAGCGTTGCACTGCGTTTGTAATAACGCGACCGTTTGCTGGTTGCCTCCGATTTGGATATCGATCTCGATATAATGCTAAGGCTCTGTTAGCGTTACCTCTAGCTTCTCCATACAGTAATATCATGTCGCACAATTCGGGAGCATCGAAGCCAATTCGTGCCATTTTAAATCAGTGACAGCCATTGATTTGTCAAGTCACATTGTAATGCACATAGTTTAAAAATAAAATAACAACATCAGATCAATAAAAAAGGTTGAATAAGCATAAATAGTAAATCTTTACTTTTAAAATGAATTTGTTGTCAAAAGAAAACGTGCTAATAAAGGAGTACGGAATACTGCTCTCACGAGATTAGTAGTTTCTAATGCGTGAGGTTAAGAACTAGTTTCGAATGATAGATTTTTAAGTAGTTACTATCTTATTAAGAAACATCGCCCCAGTACCAAGCAACTGCCCTGTACCAAGACATCTAAGGATCGATAAACGACAATTTAGCGATCATAAAATTCATTGATTATGTATTGTAACTTTGAATTGTTATATCTCTGATTTTAATCACTTTGGAGCATTAAGATAAGGTCAAGGTAACTGCGTATACTCTGTAGAATCATCGTTTAAATTTATTGCTCCTATTACAGGCCACACCCTGTAGAAAATATTTCATTATGTATGACTCAATTTTTTATTTAGGTAACAACGTCGTATTATTAGAGTGCCCCATTAACAACGGATTCATAAGCCAAGGAACGAAAAAGAACGAAATAATTCAAGGAGATAATGAACTAAATAATTATGTTTTTTTGTATGGAGAAAATACCGGTATCCAATCCCTGCTTCCAAGGAAATGAACTCTCAAACTTTAAAGTGTTATCTTAAATGTCAAACATTTATGGAATTATGACGTTTACTTTACACTTTCACAGTCTGCTAACAAATCTATGGAAACATAGCTTAGTCTCTAAAAGATACAGCTGTAGCAGTAAATGTGTTCTGTAAATTGTCGAGACACATTATATTTCTTGTGAACTAGGAACTTTGCACTATAACAAAAATAAAGTATAACAGTAGAATGTTGACTACCCGTCAACCAAGTAGAAGGGTCTGATCATTGTGTATTAATTTGCAGTCGCAAACAGTTACTACTTTTTATCAGTGGCTTTTTTTAGGTACTCTGTCTACGATTATTTATATCGCACATAAACAGAGTTTTTCTAAACTTTTCTGCGAGTATTTTAAAAACGCTATGTACAGTCGGCTTCAGATATATCGGCGCGGCCATTGAGCTTACAAATATCTACCCACGCCTCTATTGTTAAGTCGGTAGAATGCTCGCTGTAAGAGGAGGAAATTTGAATGGGTTACCCTCATCTGGCAGAATATATATTGACAGATATACACTTTGCATAACACGTATCGCAGCAAAACTGAAATTGCAAAACTGCAAAATTTCGCTGAAATGTATACTTGCCATAATTGTTATTTGGCAGAATGCAGGTTAGGTTTGGTTAGGTTAGGGTTTTCTGCCAAAAAAATTCTGAGACAAAATTAATCCTGCAAATCAATAGTATGCGAAAAGCAGTATGCGGAACGTGATTCTGCCAAACGTTACCTCTGCCATAAATTATGACAAATAAAATTCTAGAAGACAATAGTGAACCAATGAGGATTACCGCGAGTCGATTTTCCGCTAGGGGTGCTAGTGGAACGTGGGTCCTGCGGGAACATTTCAAACGTCAGTTTGACATTTCTCTCATGCTTTCACAGGACCCACGCATGAGTGGCGCCGCCTGGTGAGCGACAATACGGTAGCTCCAATTAGAATGATTATGTAATAGGCTAGACGACTGAAAAAATCTATTTACTCCATCTTTTAGAGTTTAAAAAGATATTGTATACGTATTTTTTATTTGATTCGTCAAATCAAAAATGACGAAAATACAGTCCGTTCAAGTTTCGCGTAATGTCACTACTAGACTAGGTACAATTCTTACCTAGGAGTGACGTCACAAGCCCCCACCCCGGAACTTTGATGCTCTTTATCTTCGTCAATTTTAGTTAAATTCAGCGAGATCGTATCAGAAATGAGACCATCCGCAGCAGAACCAAAGTAACCGATATAGCTCTCCGAATCGCTAAACTTAAGTGGCAGTGGGCGTAGCACATTGCACGTAGAACCGATGGCCGTTGGGGCGGAAAGGTTCTCGAGTAGCGACCGCGTACCGGAAGGCGCAGCGTGGGTAGGCCCCCCGCAATGGTGGACTGATGACCTGGTGAAGGTCGCAGGAGTTCGCTGGATGCGGGTGGCGCAGGACCGGCCATTGTGGAAATCTTTGGGGGAGGCCTATGTCCAGCAGTGGACGTCTTTCGGCTGAAATGATGATGATGATGATGATGATGATGATGATGAAAAAGGAAAAAATACGTGTCTAGTAATTTTAGATAACCTAACTGACGGACTAGAATGATAGTGTTTCAACGTATTCGTCATCCGTATTGTCAGGTCCGTTCGTACAACCCGCGCACGTCGTTCGGCGAGCACCAGTTTTTCGTGTACATCGCGGCCGGCGACGCGGCCACCGTGCACGTGCCCGTCGTGCCCACGCGCCTGGGCGACGTGCGCGTGCACCTGCACGCCTCCACGCTGCAGGGCCAGCACAAGTACACCAAGACGATCACTGTCGAGGTACACCAGGATACATCCGTAGATTACACTCGAGTTCATTCTACTTATTCTTTGTCATGTTTTTATTTTTTATTGTCTTTCTCAACTTTTTTAATTTTTTTTTTATGTGAGATTCACGACCAAATCGCGACCACTTTTAATCATAGTAGGAGAAAAAAATTGCCTCATGATTTCAATACCTACATTTTTCAAACTTTCCATTCACAGCTGGAATAAAAAGATGGATAAAGAAATAGAAAAAAAACTTGGAACGCTTTTTTCCCCTACTAGGATCGAATGAGCTCGCGATTCTGAGTATAAAACACATAAAAATTTCCAATAAAAAAAATTCTGAAACAGCAAAAAAAACGCTCTAATAAGGTGAAAAAGTGTACACATATAATATTAATTGACTCGACTGTAAATCTGACGCTTATAAACTCGCCTTGTACAGATTTCGTCCATCATTTACTCGCAGGTGGTAACTCGTAATTTACTGCTTAAGTGCTTACGAAATCGTCGAAGCTTTCAGTCTCAAATAATTTTCATATGTATATCTTCTTTGTAAATGTGCTTCTGTAATGATGTGTTGTCTGAATAAATGTTATTCTATTCTATTCTAAATGAATATTCACACAGTAACAGCGTAATATTCTGCTTGAAAATGTGAAAGTTATAATAATCAGTTAAGAAAAATAAGCGAAAAAATTTATAGAAAATCGTTTGAAATTTGTAGTTCTATATAGATCAACTTTACATACCTATAAGTGTTTCTTTCCACAAATATAAAATCGTCAGACCAAAATTATAATGTTAATGTTATATTTAAAACGACTATTGCCAACAGATTAACGGCTTCCTAGCCTAGTTGGTAGTGACTCTGCCTACGAAGCAGGAGGTCTCGGGTTCGAATCCTGGTCAGGGCATTTATTTGTGTGTTTATCACGAATATTTGTTCCTGAGTTATGGATGTTTTCTACGTATTTAAGTATTTCTGTGTATCTGTCTATTATATATATCGTCGTCTAGTACCCACATCACAAGCCTTATTGAGCTTACCGTGGGACTAGGTCGATTTGTGTAAGATTGTCCCATATTTAATTTTTAATTTAATTTTAACAGGCGGACGGCCTGCCCCAACACCGGCACCAATCAGTCCTACTCGACCTCTCCAACCGCGCCTACGTCTTCCAATACATGCACGTCAACGTCACCGAAACCCCCATCATCCCGTACGAAGTGGACCGTTACTACGTGTTCGGGTCTAACAGGGCGAGGGTCTCCGTGGTTGGTGATGTGGTCGGACCACTGTTTCCTACCATGCCTATCAATGCTACTTCGCTACTGGGGCTACCCATGGTGAGTCAATGTCTACGTCACTGAAACACCAATCCTGTACGAAGTGGACCGCTCCTACGTGTTCTGGTCTAACAGAGCGAGTGTCTATGTAGTTGGTGATGATGTAGTCGGACCGCTGTTCCCTACCATGCCTCTCAACGCTACTTCGTTACTGAGGCTACCCATGGTGAGTTTACAAATGTCTACGTCACTGAAACACCAATCCTGTACGAAGTGGACCGCTCCTACGTGTTCTGGTCTAACAGAGCGAGTGTCTATGTAGTTGGTGATGTAGTCGGACCGCTGTTCCCTACCATGCCTATCAACGCTACTTCGTTACTGAGGCTACCCATGGTGAGTTTACAAATGTCTACGTCACTGAAACACCAATCCTGTACGAAGTGGACCGCTCCTACGTGTTCTGGTCTAACAGAGCGAGTGTCTATGTAGTTGGTGATGTAGTCGGACCGCTGTTCCCTACCATGCCTATCAACGCTACTTCGTTACTGAGGCTACCCATGGTGAGTCAATGTCTACGTCACTGAAACACCAATCCTGTACGAAGTGGACCGCTCCTACGTGTTCTGGTCTAACAGAGCGAGTGTCTATGTAGTTGGTGATGATGTAGTCGGACCGCTGTTCCCTACCATGCCTATCAACGCTACTTCGTTACTGAGGCTACCCATGGTGAGTTTACAAATGTCTACGTCACTGAAACACCAATCCTGTACGAAGTGGACCGCTCCTACGTGTTCTGGTCTAACAGAGCGAGTGTCTATGTAGTTGGTGATGTAGTCGGACCGCTGTTCCCTACCATGCCTATCAACGCTACTTCGTTACTGAGGCTACCCATGGTGAGTTTACAAATGTCTACGTCACTGAAACACCAATCCTGTACGAAGTGGACCGCTACTACGTGTTCGGGTCTAACAGGGCGAGGGTCTCCGTGGTTGGTGATGTGGTTGGACCGCTGTTTCCTACCATGCCTATCAACGCTACTTCGCTACTGAGGCTACCCATGGTGAGTTTACCGATGTCTACGTCACTGAAACCCCCATCATCCCGTACGAAGTGGACCGCTACTACGTGTTCGGGTCTAACAGGGCGAGGGTCTCCGTGGTTGGTGATGTGGTCGGACCACTGTTATCTACCATGCCTATCAACGCTACTTCGCTACTGAGGCTACCCATGGTGAGTCGTCTAAAATGTACGTCAACGTCTCCAATACATTCCTTACGAAGGATCTCGTAGGAAGTGGACCGCTACTACGTGTTTGGGTCTAACAGAGCGAGGGTCTCTATAGTCGGTGTGTGGTCGGAACACTCTTCCCTACCATGCCTATCAACGCTACTGAGGCTACCCATGGTGAGTCAATGTCTACGTCACTGAAACACCAATCCTGTACGAAGTGGACCGCTCCTACGTGTTCTGGTGTAACAGAGCGAGTGTCTTAGTAGTTAGTGATGTGATCGGACCACTGTTATCTACCATGCCTATCAACGCTACTTCGCTACTGAGGCTACCCATGGTGAGTTTACCAATGTCTACGTCGCTAAAACACCAATCCTGGACGAAGTGTACCGCTACTACGTGTTCTGGTCTAACTGACTGTCTAACTGAGGGTTGGTGATGTGGTGGGACCACTGTTCCCTACCATGCCTATCAACGCTACTTCGCTACTGAGGCTACCCATAGTGAGTCAATGTCTACGTCACTGAAACACCAATCCTGTACGAAGTGGACCGCTACTACGTGTTCTGGTCTAACTGAGCGAGGGTCTATATAGTTGGTGATGTGGTTGGACCGCTGTTTCCTACCATGCCTATCAACGCTTCTTCGCTACTGAGGCTACCCATGGTGAGTGCTACCAAAACAACGTTACATGTTACCAAGATTTGCACTAATTTACGTACATCCTTTGTATGGTGAATGTCAATGCCTTTTATGCACATAAAAAAATATCTAACCTCATAATTGCTCTGTGTCTGTATCCATAACACTCCATGATAAAGTGATATTGATAGTCTCGTCTATAAATATCTATACACTTCCGAACTTATTATAAAGGACGAAGGTTCAAAATCGAATACAGGTGCATTTATATAAGCCGACCGTACAATAGTCTGTACTATAACGTCTATAACAACCTATCTATACACAAGCGTTGGTGGCCCAGCGGTAAGAGAGTGCGACTTTCAATCCAAAGGTCGCGGGTTCAAATCCCGCCGGCTCTCACCAATGACTGTAAGTTTGGAAAAACTTATGTACGAAATATCATTTGATATTTACACCAACCGCTTTCCGGTGAAGGAAAACATCGTGAGGAAACCGGACTAATCCCAATAAGGCCTAGTTTACCCTCTGGGTTGGAAGGTTAAATGGCAGTCGCTTTCATAAAACTAGCGCCTACGCCAAATCTTGGGATTAGTTGCCTAAGTCTGAACTGAAATCACGGTGATGATAAAAACCCGATCACATTAGACTGTGAATATATGACATCTATTTCAGTTTATAATTAAAAATATAAATTGAAAGTAAATGTCATAAACTAAAGAAAAAGACCAAGTTCATCGGAGACCAAACCGGGGATCTTTTTTTTCGGGGACATTTATTTCCAATTTAATAATTTATATATTACCTACTATATAAGGTGCTAACAAATTAGTCACGGATATTTTAAGAGATAATACATTGTATTAAAACAATTAACTTTAAAGTATAATTAATGAAAAAAAAATGAAAAAAAAAGGAACCTTTAATTTAATTTAATTTAATTTAATTTCTTTATTTCGGACCAACAAAGGATCATCTTGTTAGTATACATCTTAAATACTAGCCTATTCTACGTGTTAATGCTTATAACTAAGTAAGTAAGTTAGGTGCTATATACATGATTATTTGTTACTGCGCGCATGAATAATACAGCAGTTATTGAGGTACAGAAAGTCCAGTCGGTTTGCTATCATATTCCTTTGTATATATTTTTTTTGTTTTCATTTACCGAACAAAAATAATAATTATAATTCCGTCTAAAAATAATCACCATGTTCAATCTTAACTGACAAGATGTTTAGCATGACGTTGACAATCGAGTATTTGATTTGACGTTAAGTGGTCAGTTAGGTGTTAGGTAAAAGAGGTAGTTGTCCTAAGTTGGACTCCATGCTCTCTGCATGAGACATAAGCCGGGAAAACGTTAAGAAGGAAGAACAACCTATCTTTACACCCTATTTATATTAATTTTATTATTTAAAGAAAAATGCGCTGTTATACTAAATTAGTATGAAAGTGCCATAGTAAGCATGTTACCTGTGACTCCATAATAACCCACTAAACTTTTTTTTTTAAATTTATTGTTTAATACAGTAAAATTACAGTGTTATAAATGCAAGACCCATCATAGGCAAAAACCTTGAGGAGGTTTGTGTGCCGATGGGGAGTTCGAAATTATATTATTTGTTACACTAGTGTTAGTAACTTATAAATAAATACTTATTCGTCTACTAATCTTAGTATATAAAACTCATGTCTTTACAATTTAATAAGTACAATTTGACATTTTTTTAAATGTATTTACCATTTAAGTAGCTTTTCAATACCTGTTCAGGCAAATCATTTATTAAAACCTAGTTCCATATAAGTTTTTATATTTTGGTAAACAATACATATTTTGGTTCTGTATATTTCTAAGTTTTGTACATCTTTTATTTATTTTAAGTTTTGTAACATTATGAAATTCATCCAATTATATACTTTTCAGTCCTCCGGCCGGTAAGCGCCATTTTACGCAAAACTAAATTGCCGCCTGCCGGCTCCGTCGGGCAGAAAAATAGTATACAAACCTCGGCCGTTAAATGGGAAAGCCTCAGATCACATGTTAGTCGACCTCGGCTTCGCCTCGGCCGACAATTACATGGGATCCGAGACATTTCCCACTAAAACGGCCTTGGTATGTAATGTACTATAATTTAGTTTTTTTTGTCCAGGACTCAGCCGAACAGAACATGTTCAGTTTCGCCGCCAACATGTACTTCACGCTGTACATGCGTCTCATCAACCAGCGCAACAGGACCCTAGAAAAGGACGCGTTCTACCACATGAACATATTGTACCAGCGCCAGTTGTCTTTCATGAAGCCGGACGGGAGTTTCAGCTTGTTCCGAAGCGACTGGTAAGCTAACTGATAGATTTTCCTAACATCCCTCCGCGCCTTGAATTAGTTTTAAAAGCCCACAGACTTTTAAATGACTGCGATCAATCAATGTATACTGATCAATTGCCAATCAATGTATACTGATCAATTGCCAATCAATGTATGTTTCATAAAGATAATATCCAATACATTACCGCCTTTTTTAGCCCTGCCTCTGAAGCTGAAGGTCCCGGGTTCGACTCCTGGTTCATTAATTTGTGTGTTTACCACGAATACTTGTGCCTGAGTTATGGATGTTTTATATGTATATGTATACAGTAAGTCTAATACGGGCGATAAATTTAACCAAACATAGAATTCATTAGTGGTATCAATAATTAAAAGATGTTTTTAAGTTACATTTAATTATGACTTCATAATTAATTTTTAATAAAATTTTCAGCAGCAATGTACTATAAATAATTTGACGCTGACAGTTGTCAACGAAAGTTTAACACGGATGTGTTTGCATTACATTGCAGGCCGAATTATTTTTAAACTAAAAATCTAAATGTGACATCACACTAATGGGGCAGGGTGTTGTTAATTGTGACGAAGTGTGACGGGAGGGAGGGGTTAAAAAACCATGAAATTGTTGTGACCCAATTAATGGATGATCCCTTGTTTTCTTTCCACCATGTTACCTATAGTGATGTAGCAAAGGCAGTTCTTATCTTCACACTATTTTACCTGTGGTTTATTTCATTAATTACTTTTACCCTCTAGATGACCATGATAGTAGTTCCATTATAAACGTGTATAATTTCGAACAGGAACCAATCGTCGTCAAGCGTGTGGCTGACGTCGTTCTGCGCCAAGATATTCCAGGACGCCTCCTTCAACGAGTGGGAGAACTTCATCTACATCGACCCCGATGTAAGTTCACAAAGCACCAGAATATACATTCAAAGCAGACACGTATACATTTTTTTTTCATACAATTTGCGTGTCTATTGCCTACCCACTAGTTGTGAAAAACATAGTTGGCAACATAATTTAGCAGAGAATTGAAATTTCCTACATCTAAAGTCATTCATTACATTATGTTAAAATATGATAGATAAACTTAACCACTCAAGTATACGAGTTTAAATAAAACTAACTATAAATATTATACAATAATATCTAAATTAGGCCCCTTGGGCAAGGTGCCCAGCACGCAGGCGGCATTCCCGCGGGATTACGATAGCAAGCCTTTGCGCAAGAAGGCCCGCGCGAGGGTCACCTGTAGAGTCCCTGAGGCGTTTGCTAAAGGCCTTGTGAAGCTATGTGCCCCCTTGCCCCAGGACCACTCTTGAAATATGGTTTGGTGCCATCGACTCTGGGTATTTTGCGTATTTACTGGGTATTTGCAATGAATGTTCCTAATTTCCCACCATGTACTATCGCGTTCAAAATTGCATGGGCACTATGAATGAATTCATTCATAAACTGAAACGCGTGAGTACAACATGGTGGTTTCAATAATATCCGATTCAATAGATTAATCACTAATGTTCCATTATTTAAAAGCTATATTAGCTATTTTTCTATTTACATTTAGTTTAAGGCATGACACCACAGTTCTAACTGGTCTCCCGCAATACAGACTGCCTAGTGCGGGGACCCCTGCAACTTCTGTACACACACTGCTATGCGCAAACTTTGGTTAATACTTACCTTTGTGGATTGTTGTGGTTTTTGCAATTTTTTTTTATCTTTATTTAGGTAATATCACAAGCAGTATCATGGGTCCTAGAGCACCAGACCCCCGCCGGTGCGTTCTACGAAGTGACTTGGATGCCGGACCGTAACCAGAACACCACCATCAACGTGCCTAAAGACAGCCCTCTCATACGAGATATAGCGGGCCCGGGCGGCGTTAGAGAACTGTTCGAGTCTACCGCCAGAGAGGTAACTGATCATTTATTTTACAACGGATTATCACGTATATTGACCAAGTTGCCCTACGTTTCGAGGTCTTTCATCCGTTATAAAAAGGTTTCATTCCAATTTATTTAATCGTATGGCATTACAAATTTTGGTCGCTCTAAACAGTTACAAGTTAATATCTAGGTTCTTTACCCATTGGGCTGCGTTTTCACTTATGAATAGCTGTAATTGAAGACAATATATAATATTTTTTATTACATTAAAAATACTTTAATTCACACCACATTGATCCATATGTGTTAGTAACAAAATTTGAAGGCTATATTAGTAATAATTATACCTACTTACATCTACCTACAACTACTATTACCCAGTACCTAATGAGCGGGCAGTCGAGGCGCTCATCCAACGCCCTTAGCATACCGTTCTTGCTGTCTCGGCATGCTGTTATTATAATGTGCATATAAATGTTTAAAAGGGAAAATTCTATCCTTTCGCCTCCGAACGGAGAAGATATATATCGGCGAAAGAAAATCGGCGAGACTTATTTTTTATATACATACATTTTATTGCATGTACTTTTATGGATTCATGAAATATAAAGGAAACTACATTTTATTTTTGACTTTATATGTTTTAATTTTTATCATTTTGTCACTCTCTTTCAGATAAACAACACAATAATTCTTCAACGGAACATCACGCTAACGGCGCAAGTGGTCATTACTCTCGAAACCGTGAAGAATCTCAAGGACATCGGTGTCAGAGAGGTAAGAATTTATTTGTAAGATTTCTCAAATACGCAAAATAACCAGATATAACGTGGTAGGAAAGTGTCTTTGAACGAGAAGGGGTAATGAATGAGAGCTCCTGGAGCGATCCGGGGCAATTAATTTCACCAGTTGTAATTTTAAGGAGAAAAATAAAATTCGCTATTTTACGGCGCTTGATGTTTCTTACAAGTAACCAAATAAGTTCGATTGGGGGACACTTAATTTTATACTACAATAATTTAAATTTTTTTTTCTGCACACGTTTAATCCTGTTTATATATGTATCGTAGAAGGGGTTCCAAATTTGGGATGCGTTAAAGTTAATTACGTACTAATGAGCAAAACAAGATAAAATAAAATATCTGAACGTTTGAATTGTTTTAGGTTAAACGCCACCCTTTTCGGAAACCAAGTTGTTTGTTTTAACTATAAAACTCTCGTGAGACTCGAACATATTAAATAATATTTTAAACAACTGGTCGCTCCTGATGACGTTCTTCGTAAAGAACGAAACATGTCGAGCGAAAATCGACTAAATTACGTGAGTGACCCGTTTTAAATATTATTTATTAAGTTGTTTGTTCTACTACTTTGTAGTGTCAAAACTGGTGTCTATACTTATCCATAAATAACAGGGTCTATCAGCCCGCGTGGTGCAAGCCCAGCAGCGAGCCGTCTCCTGGCTGGAGCAGCACCTCAAGCTGCTGGAGGACTTCGGGGACCCCTACTCCATGGCGGTCGTCGCGTACGCGCTGACCGTCGCCAAGGCGTCCAGCTCCGAGCACGCCTACAAGCTGCTCAAGCGGTACCAGCGGTCTGAAGGTTTGTTGTCTGTGTGGAAAGATAGTCTAATAAACCGGGCCCTCGACATCCCTTATGGGCAGTCAACCAATTGGAACCCTAGGCCACTCTAGAACCATGTCAAAATGACAAGCAGTAAGAGATTTCTTACAGTCTGATTTATAACGTCACTATGACATAGTCCTACAGTGGCCTAGGGTTCCAATTGGTTGACTGGGCATTTTACCAAAAATAGGGTACCATTTCCTTTTTTAGGGTTCCGTAGCCAAAATGGCAAAAACGGAACCCTTATAGTTTCGTCCAGTCCGTCTGTCCGTCCGTCCGTCCGTCCGTATGTCACAGCGGTTTTTTTGAAAATATAGTAAGTTTTAGGGTTTTTATTATCAGAATCACGAAGTACTATTGATTTAAAAAAAGAAAAAGAGTGTCCCGTTTTGTTTGGTCAGCTTTGTAACGCATTTTTTCATACATTTTGTATGGGCCGTTACAAAACTGAGAATTTTTTTTGTATGGAAAATGAGGACACATTTTCATTAAAATGGTGCACGTTTTTCTGAAAATGCCATTATATCGTTTGTCCCAAAATCATTTGCCTTAACTGTATTACGATCATAAATAGCATAATCCTTAACGATCATTTGCCATAATCGAAATATTGCACAAAAAAGACTTTTTTTTTTAATACTACGACGGTGACAAACAAGCATACGGCCCGCCTGATGGTAAGCGGTCACCGTAGTCTATGGACGCCTGCAACTCCAGACTTCACAGAGAACCGCTTCACTGTTAGAAAAGTCAGTTAGGAACCGTGACTTCACACAGAGTCGAATTGCTGCTAGAAAAGTAGATTTAAGCGATGTTAGGGAAAACATTATTAGGACATATGAGTTTAGAGACTGCAAGATTAGGATAAAAATTGTAAGGATTCCGATAAATATCCAATTTTTACTTTCTCTATACAGCTCTAGAACTAGACACATTGTACAGTAACTTCGGGAACCATAATCTATAGTTGCCACACAGTACTCCTTCATACTAGGACATGACTCACTTTAAAGCATGGCGTCCTAACATTTAAAACATCCTATGCGCGCTATGGCTATTCGGCAACCTTTAATATCAAACTATCGAATCGTCGTCTAGTACCCACAACACAAGCCTTATTGAGCTTACCGTGGGACTACATTGATTTGTGTAAGATTGCCCCACAATATTTATATTGTCTTCAGGTGGATTAGTATACTGGGGCAAAGAGCGCGTCCCGCAACCACCCTACAAGATGGAGAACCAGAAGCCTTTCCTTTTGCCTCGGCTGCCGTACAAGTACGACTCGTACAACATCGCGGCCACCGCGTACGCGCTGCTGGCCTGCATGGACCACCAGGACAACAACGAGGCCATCGTCATGTGGCTCAACGCGCAGCGGCTCACGGACGGTGGCTGGGCCTCTACTCAGGTAAACTATTCAAAAACAATAAATCATAAAAAAATAAATATTGTAAAGCTAAATAAAGCATTGTATTTTTTTTTATACTACGGCGGTGACAAACAAGCATACGGCCCGCCTGATGGTAAGCGGTCACCGTAGCCTATGGTCGCCTGCAACACCAGGGGTGTTACATGCGCGTTGCCGACCCTTTAAAAAAAGGAGGATGTATGGTCTTAAAAAGTCCCCTAAGTACTGGAATGACAAATTTAACTCTGTTATGATTAAGGAGGGTTTTAAGAGGTCTCAGTCTGACAGTTGTTTATATTCAAAATGTGAAGGTAAGGAACAGATGTATCTTTTGATATATGTTGATGATATGTTAATTTTTGGTACTAGTGAAAAACAATGCTTGATTTACAACTTGTTGTTGACAAATCAAATTATTTTATTTAATATTTTTTGATTTGTTATTAAAGTAGTAACACTACTATATATAAATTATAAATTGAAATAGATGTCATATACTAAAGAAAAAGACCAACACCGACGAAGGCCAATCCGAGGATCGAACTCGGGTCTTCAACCATAACCACTAGGCCAACTGGTCTTATCGAAATGCCGGCGAATTTCTCGAGTATGTGCAATCTTAGTAACAGGCAAGACGCCTTGGCCTTCGTCGGCGTTGGTCTTTTTCTTTAGTATATGACTATAGTGTTCGGCGTTCAGGGGTTATAATGATAACACAAGAGTGGAGTGAATACTGAATATATTGGTAGAAAGCGCTGGTCTTATATACTAACGTTTTAACAGGCTTAATCGAGTGGAAGTTATGGCAATGGTCATTAACCATTGTTTAGTAAATTACAATAAGTCAAGGTTTATGGCATCGTTAACTTAATGTTCTGTAAAGTAGTAAAATACATACATGTGAGATCAGCTGCATCAAGTATCAGCTGATAGCAGCTGTGTATGAACTGTGACTACACTACATGACATCTATTTCTATTTGTAATGCTTGATTTCTCAGAAATAATGGAAAAGTGGAAAAATGCATGACTTCGGGCGGATTCGAACCCGCGACTCTGAGATACCAGCTCATCGCTCTTCCAACTGACCTACCGATTTCTAAGAAATTTGGTATCGTTCGCAGACGTTTCTGTTTGACCCTTTAATGCATTAATTAAGAGTATTGGTCCTAAAACATCCTAAGTGACAACAAAATTCATTTCAAATTAAGAACTTACGACGATATGACAAAGTCTACATGCCAAGATAACTTGATTGTCACTTGTCTGGTTTCTGTGTCAAAAATGGTAGTTAACAATGCTTGAGCTGGGAATTTTGCCAGCGTTGGTAGCTCAGCGCTAAGAGCGTGTGACTTTAACTCAGAAGGTTGCGGGTTCAAACCGACCAATAAGTTTTTCGGAACTTATATGTACGAAATATCATTTGATATTTACCAATCGCTCTTCGGTGAAGGAAAACATCGCGAGGAAACCGGACTAATCCTATAAGGCCTGGTTTACCCTGAGTTGGAAGGTCAGTCGTTTTCGTCAAACTAGCGCCTACGCCAAATTATCCCCGGAAAATAAGCCGGGAAAATTTATTGTCGTCTGATTTGGTAGCCTTATTGGTTTATGTCTCCAAGTAATATAATTATTCTATATTCTAGTTAGATTTATTTATTTCACAGGATACGTACATCACGCTACGCGCGCTCATCGAGTACACGAACCGGAAGCGTCTTCGTGACGTGTCATCTCTCACAGTGACGGTTGACGCCGTCGCGCTGAAGGGGGCGACACGTGTCCTGCACGTCGACAACCAGAACATGGCCGTCATGCAGTACATCGACGTGAGTATAGTGTGCGGACACATTCCCTCCATAGGGCACATAGCTCTACTCAGCCTTATCGAATACACGAACCGGAAGCGTCTTCGTGACGTCTCGGCTCTCACAGTAACGGTGGACGCGGTCGCTCTCAACCTGTATTTGTAAGAAACCTCGAAATAGCCCAACTTTACAACAGAAATTAAAAAGAGTACTTTTCCGGCCTAGACTTTTAACATTTGTATGAAATTCCATTAAGAATCTGTTGCCCTAGCCGCACCTGAAACACCATCCTTTACGGCATATTATTAGGAACATAACATCAATATTTCATTGCATGTTTGAGAAAATACAATACTCTTTATTGCACACCTCACACAGATGAAATACAGTTACAAGAGAAAATAATAATACAGAACAGTAACAGTAAGGGGTAACAACAGGCGGGCTTATCGCTAAAGAGCGATCTCTTCCAGACAACCTTTGGGTAGTGGAGTACAGATCAAATTAAAATATGTAGTAGGTGGCTGCCAGAGATTAACAAAAGTACACAAACAACACACACAATAAGTATACATACCAAAATAATAATACGATAAACCATACATACATACATAATAAATACATACGTAAACATACATACGTAATATATATATACATAACGATGAGATGAAGAAGAGAAACGACAGTGTCAAAGAAGAAAAGCTAAGGAAGAGACAGATAGTATTCCTTAATGTATTTATTTGGTGTTTCAGATCCCTGAAGCGTGGGGCACGGTGAAAGTGACGGCTCGCGGCGCGGGCTACGCGATCCTGCAGATGTCGGTGACGTACAACGTGGACATCCCGCGCTTCCAGACCCGCCCGCCCGCGCGCGCCTTCAGCCTGCGCACCCGGGCGCACTTCCACGGCAGGAACCAGTCGCACATCGACTACCAGGCCTGCGCTAGGTTCCTACCCTCAATTATTAACCGAATAAAATACTAATTAAACACTTTAATCATAATCATTTATTCGTCAAACATAGGTTTAACGGCCTTCTAGCCTAGTTGGTAGTGACCCTGCTTACGAAGCGGGAGGTCCCGGGTTCGAATCCTGGTCAGGGCATTTATTTGTGTGTTTATCACGAATATTTGTTCCTGAGTTATGGATGTTTTCTATGTATTTAAGTATTTATATGTATCTGTCTATTATATATATCGTCGCCTAGTACCTACCTAGCCTTATTGAGCTTACCGTGGGACTATGTCGATTTGTGTAAGATTGTCCCACAATATTTATTATTTATTTATTATTATTTATATTTTATAATTTTTTTTTTTAATGTATGATTAGTACAAATAAATATATCTATCTATCTATCTATAGGTACAATAATTTGGTCTTAATGTAGGGTACAATGCGAAACACTGTGTTTTGCCAGTAGGCGTACGAAATATGTTGCCTTTAGAACGGATTAATCGCGTTTATTAACACCATGACACGCTTCGAGCCCTTTACAGCACTCGTTTTCACAAGGATGATGATGACTGAGAGAATGCGAATTCTCCCCGTCAATCAAAAAAGTTACTAGTGCAAACTACACAACAGTGCAGTTACTTGTGTAGTTTGCACTAGTTACTTTTTTGCTGTAAAGGCTCGAAACGTAGGATCATGCTGTTAATAAACGCGATTAATCCGTTCTAAAGTGTTTAATTTCAATGAATAACAATCGCGGTAGCAGAAAACAATATAACGAATAATAGGTCCTCATTGATCGCACTTATATTGGCGTCATATCCGGAAGATGCAGGATGTGGCCTAAGCTCTCTTACTCGTATACCTTGCAACTCGGCTGGACAACTCTATTGCGTGCCGTGTGGCCGCATCTTCAAGGCAAAGTTTGGTTTCGCGAGCCTCAGATCCGGACAATAACTGTTGATGGAGTTGCCATTGCCGGATACGGTAAGGAAGATTGATTCGATTCCGCACTTATTGACCGATTCTCCTGTTGCGCCTTCTTCGTCAAGCAGAAGGTCAAAAGTAATAAATATGATGGTATTATTTCTGGATGAAAGTGGAAAAGAGTCGTACGATTAATAAGTTTCCACAAGGAACTACTATAGCGGTCAATGGAACAATAAATATTGATCGTAATAACCTAACTTATAAGTTTTTAATGAAATCTGCAAGATTAACTTATTTATCTCATGTTTTGAATGTTACAATAATACCGTTTCAGTAGTGAAGGGTTTCAGTGTTGCTTGATCAGATCAGGTAGTGTGAAAATACAAGGAGAAACAGTGACGAAACATGTGAGGCTTTTGTTTACATTGTTACGAAGTTGCATTGACAATTTTACAATCCTTATCTAATCTTTCCGCTCAGACTCGCTTCACCTAAGGGCCTACGCTAGCTGACGCGGAATACCCGGAACGGACGCCCGTTTAACACTTTCGACACCGCGTACCCGCCACGCGGGCACTCGTAAACTTTAGTCAGATGCCGGCGTACCCGCTAGAAGAGCTATAAATCTACACGCGACGCCAAAGTACCCGCCAGGCGGGCAAGCATTGCATCTTCGCTACGCCCGCCGCTTGCCCGCCTAGCGGGTTCGCGGCGTGCGGCATTGAGTTGCACGTCGTTGCCCGCCTAGCGAGTACTGTCGGTTTCTGGGGTATTGTTCGAAATTTTGCCTGGTTGCGAAAGTGTTAATAAGAAATCGTATGAACAGCGCTGAGTGAAGCGGGGTGCGCCATACTAAATCCACCCGCGCTAGCTAGCGTAGGCCCTAAAATATATTAACCCAGGAAAGATACGATTTTGACAGACATTAAATTATAATAGCCTGATTTTTTCAAATTACGTTAAAATGGGATATTTATATATGATATATGCAAAAATCCTACAAACTTTTCTTCCGGAAGTAGGTAAATAGTAAAAAAAAACTAAATCGATTTTTTTGACTGAACGATAGCAAATAGTTTTCTTGTATGTAAACATGACGACATATTTGTCTTCTATCTGTTTAAAGAGAAACCCAAGAAAACTTATTCAAGTAAAACCATTAAATCTATAAAATGTACGGCACGGGTGATAGATGTGTTATTTCGCTAGAAACAAATGTTGATAGGTAGAAACTGGTCCTGACCCATTTTAAATGGCTTAAAAACATATATACATACATATAAATCTTACAACAAAAATGTTTGTAACATGTGTGTACATATTTGTGACGATTAGCGTATAACGATATTTTGTTGGATTTTGTTGCCTACTTAATACTAGACTCACGATATATCCGTTACGCTAAAAAAAATACCTATTATTAATTATTTCCCAAACTGTCAAAATTTCCATACAAGCTGTCAGTTCAATGACTGGATTATATGTGTGATTGTAGTTGGACGTACCTGGAAGAGTCCCCCCGGTCCGGCCTGGCGGTGCTGGACGTGGCCGTGCCCACGGGCTACATGGTGCAGCAGCAGCGGCTGGACGCGTACGTGCTGTCGCGCCGCGTGCCGCTGCTGCAGCGCGCCAAGTTCCTGCCCACGCAGCTGCTCTTCTACTTCGACTATGTAAGTTCCGAGCAGCCCTATGGAACTCTGCGCGAACTAGAATCGATTGTCTTTTATCTCCAGCCCTATGGAACTCCGCGCGAACTAGAATCGATTGTCTTTTGTCTTCGTAGACACTTATAGTAGTTTATGCAACAGAGATATAATAAGGGTTCTTAAATTTGAGGGTCGCCGTTACAAAACGAGGCGAAGCCGAGTTTTGTAATAATAGACCCGAGAGTTTTAAGAACCAATTATGAGCTGTTGCATACCCTAGTTTTTCTACGACAGCTAAAATAGCGTTAAAAGAAAAATCTAGAAACGTGGCATAATAGGGAAGATGTTGTGCCCACTATAGAAATTAAAAAAAAACAACAACAGTGCTCATATATTGTATGAAAATCCATAGAAGCAGTGTTCTTATGGAATACTATAAACAACGTTATAATGTATACTTTTTAAATATCGCTGTCAGACATCTAATTGACAGATAGAAGTGCTGGAGTAGAAAAAATTATTAACAGACAGCCACACAAACCGCGCGAGCACCACTATTATATAATATTTCTAATCGTAGCGTTTGTGCGGCGGAGAAAAAGCCAAGCGTCAATTGTTTTTTGCGTAGCGTTCAAGACGGTTTGTATTCGCTTTTTGTATGATATATAAATTGTAAAGAACTACGTATTATATAATCTGTGGTAGTGGTAGGGTAAGCAGTACAATCATTGGCCCTTTAAGGTGAACCTCGAGTTTCAGCATTTTTCCTTCCCAAATAAGATGCTAAATAGTAATTTTGATGACAAGTTATCCCTAGAAATGTTAAGAATTTGAATATATCACAACCATAAATATATTTGAATATGTGAAATATATTTGTGAAATATAATGCAAAGACCAAAAAATGGGACAAAAGTATAATCATTGGCCCCCAGGGTACAAATATTGGCATACCAAGAGTACAATGATTGGCATGCCAATAATTGTACTTTGTGTTGATTGACCCTGCCAATGATTATACCATGGTGGGGCCAATCACTAGATTTGTTTATTTTTATTGACGATACTGAATAGAAACTATAAATAATATAAAACAACACAAATATTACATTTTGAATACAAATAAAAAGGGTATAATAGTTTAAAAATACTAAATTCTTATGATTTGCTTAATAAAACACTTTTAGCTTCGATCGTTGCAAAATGTTTTTTTTTACGTGTGTTCCAGCTATTTTGCTGGAAAACTATTAATTACATTATCGCACACGCGGTTTTGTTAATTTACAATCTTATGTCGTTGTGCTAACTATACAATCGTACTAAATTCTTGGGGTCAAAAGAATCCTGTCCTTTTTATGTTAGAAACTATCTGTGTACACTTTAACCTGAAGGCTGATAAACACTAACACTCTACATTTATAAAGTTGTAGGATCTTTTTCGCACAATGGATCTAAGGCAACACTAGATTTTTGAAAAGAATAACTATTTATGATCTGAAACAAGAAGTTTTATATATGTAACATTATTGTGTGTTTGTTTACAGTTGGACGCGGAAACTACGTGTGTTAACTTTACAATCGAACGTTGGTACCCAGTGGCTAATATGTCACGTTTCCTGCCTATTCGGGTCTACGATTACTATGCGCCTGGTACGTATATCCAATCAAGTAGTTTCACAAATGAATTTTGCCAGTATGAGTGAATGCAAAACTATGTTATCTTTTTTTGGGGTCATGCAATTTGAGTGTAGGTAGGTTGGAACTCGGGGCAATTTTATATTTAGGCGTGACTGTTTTTTTTTAATGGGGGGCATGGGGGTGATTTGCCGTTTGGCATCCTGACGTCACCCTCCTGCGGGGTAAGATACCAAGCTGATATCCTGATATTTGCTGGATAAGACGATAGTTTGCCGGCCCGTTCTGACAATTTTATCAACTTATAGCATTATCCTATGACATTCATGGATAACCATCTTAGGCCCGCTGGAGCCTGGTGACCTCGTTTATGCTGCAATGACAAAGATTTTTTTTTACTAAGTGGTTCTATGAGCTTGATGTGTGTCTATCATTTCGGTAGCCGCGCTGGTAAAAGGATAGGTGTCTGCATTAGAATCGCAAGGCGATGATTTTTTCCACTTTTACTTTATTTCTAAGCATTGTGGTACAGTCAAGTGCAAAAATATGGTTTGACATAATCGACTCATAAATATGGTACTACGCTCTTATTACACCGGCATAAGGTGCTATGGGACATATTTTTGAGTAAGTTGTGCACCACCATTTTTTTACACTTGACTGTATCATAAAATATGATTCTGGTCAATGGTAAATGATTATGAATCTGTGGTACCACCAGAGCGCTACAACGAGACGATCTTCGACGCCCTGCCCACGTACCTGCTGAACATCTGCGAGGTGTGCGGCTCCTCGCAGTGCCCCTACTGCTCCATCTACAACGCGGCGACCACGCCCGCCGCTGCCTGGCTGCTGTTGCTCGCGCTCTGCACCGTTCTCTACATACGAACACACGCCGGCACGTAGGCAATGTTATCAATAGCGTTGAAAATGTATGTCTGGAAAAAATCCGATTTTTTTCCCAGACGACTCGTTTTTTTCGGATTCTTTAGGAAAAAATCAATGAAAGTTTCCGCTCTATATTTTAGAGTCAATATTATATCAATGTATATTAGGTCTAATTTACCCCTACAACAGAAACAATTGAACCAGATGAAAGGAGTGACGAAATAGTGACATTATTTATTTCTTAAAAACCCGAAAACTTCGGAAAAAAACGGAAAAATTGATTAAATCATGAAAAAAACATTCGATTTTTTTCGGCATTTTCAACGCTAGTTATCAATATAGGTACAGTCAACCAATTGGAACCCTAAGCCACTGTAGGACTATGTCATAGTGACGCTATAAATCATATTGTAAGATATTTCTTACTGCTTGGCATTTTGACATAGTTCTAGAGTGGCCTAGGGTTCCAATTGGTTGACTGCACCACCATCGACACATTATTTATGGACTCTTTTAGATAGAGTTTATATTTGTCAGGTCTGTTAGAAGTTATTTGGCGTGGTTTTAATGCTGAATAGAAAAAAGTTGGCAGAAGTAGTTGTTTTATAAGGGTGTGCAATGTTCTGATGGCATGTCCTTTGACAATTTGGTCCTTTTTGACTTATACAAGCTTTCAAATAATGTTTATGAAGTTGTAGAGAAAACTGAGAATCTTGTAATAGAAAAGGGCACATTCAAAAATCATGTAATCGATCGAAAATCGGTCAAATATGATTACATGATTTTTGAACGAGCTCAAAGCCCTTGGTTAGGACTGAAATGATATGTGGTCGTTTTTAAGAAAAGATGCCACTTTGTTGGTTGGCTATGAGCCGCAAACGCCATAAAGATTCATTTAGAAATGAACCTTATCAACAACCAATAAACTGGTACCTTCCACTAAAAACAAGCCTAATATAAAACATTCATAGACATTTGTGGTCTACCTCTAAACCTACTATAAGTAACCATAACAACAATACAGTTTAAACAAATGATATAATACTACTAAGAAATCTTGAACTAACAAAAATGCCAAATGCGCACACCTCAAACATTAATAAATGAAATCATGGGTTTTAGTACCTCTTGGAGCCTTTGAAGTAAATACTCTATTTACCTGCAATGAGGCCATTGCCTGAATTGAGTAAACTTAAATCACTGACTCATTGTTTATCTATGTATATTGGATAATATAAAAAAATGATTAGAAACCGCCCCTTGTAATACCAACATTATCAACAATACTGTACTTATTTGAATTATTTTCTTTTCTATGTATAAAGTTTGAATTCACATATTGTAGTACGTAATATTATATGTAAAAATATAAATGTAAGATGGCAATCATAAAAACATTTATTTTGTCAGTATATATTGGCAGCTACATTTAGCTGCAGCTGAATGTACCAAGGCAGTAATTTTAACATAACTATGGACTGCATTTATTTGGTTAAGATTGAATTTATTATAGAATCTCTTTGTTATTGTATAGTTTAATTGATTTTTATTAACCACCGTTTGATGTTAGATTATTATCTTTTAAAAATGCTTTTGCTGTATTAAAGTCTAGCACCAGAACCTTTAGCATACTGTTTTATGAAAGTATCCCTATAAGACATTAAAATATATTTTTTTAAGTATAGTCATTTATTTGACTATGGGTGTTAAAAATAAATTAACCTGTAGCATTGTGAAGAGATAATCTCCAGTTCATTCCAAAATAGTTAGTAGTTAGATTATAAAAATCAGACTAGGTTAAGTAATTTCGCTTGTACAACTGTACATACCAGATAGTCATGTGAATGTGTTTCACAGCCATTGACAAATCACCTTTTTCATACATTATCTAACAATATGTCTATTTCATAAAAATCTAACAATAATGTAAAAGGGTTAAATCAACTATTTTCTTGTCACAAGTTACGGTCTCCTGGGTCACTTTTTAATTAACGGTTTTATCGCAATTAATTTTACCATTTTTTTTATATATTCCGTTTCATGATGCACATCCTATAATGTTTCTTCTAACAAACTACTGCATTTGTCGCATGGCTGACGGGCCAGAATAACAACAAGAAATAATTGATTTATCCAAAAAATACAATATTGTGACTTTCATTTGGCCAATAAAAAAAAACTTGTATCTATGGAATTGTCAGCGTTGTCACTGGTTGTATGACTCAGTCACAATATTTATGTTTACATTTTTTTTAGGTTGTTATGAAATAGACTATAGCTATTGTACTTGAATTCTTCTTTTGATTAACTGTTCCTTTCCTTTGTTTTCCGTTGGTGCTGTCAGCATTTATTTCTTATTGTATCTTCATCCTTACTTTAACTTTGATGTGTACTACCTATACTGTCTAAACAAAACTGCAACATATCAGAATTGAACATTCTAAAACTTTCAAATTGAGAGAAATAGATTAAAAGTAATATGTAGCATAAAATGCAACCTTGCCTTTTGGATGAAAATTGATAGCATCACAACCATTTTTATGTGTATGTATACAGGGTGTTAACGGGGTCATGATTCAAACCTATCGGTCCTAACTCGAAGAATTCATGCGATTTCAAGTATAGGGCATTTTTTTTTTAAATTACAGCCTTTTTAAACTAATCAACAATTTATTTATCCCAGTTAATAACTCAGATTATGGTTACCCTATTAATTTATGATAAAACCTTTTTAATAAACAAATGATTAGATGAGTAAGTAGTAGTTAATTGTCAACCGTCACGTCATAAGAAAGTCAAATATCAAAATAAAGAAAACTTTTAAGGATTGGTTTTAGCTAATTAACTGGTTTTTCTGTTGAGCAAACAATGCCTGCGGCATATCCGTTTTCAAATGTGGAGCGGTCTGACATGGTGATGCTTTATTACCAAGTACGTCGTGCGACCACCGCTCAAGATTTGTTCAACCAACGTTATCCTGATTTGCCTATCCCAAGCCGAAGATTAATCAACACGATGGTTCAAAATCTGCGAGATTACGGACAGTTCTCTGTGCCGAATCACGCCCAAGCACGAGGCGGTGACAGGCCACGACGACGTCGATACGCGGACAATCTCGACCAACAAATTTTAAGGTTCTTTTACCAGGATCCGCGAAGAAGCACCCGGCAAGCCGCAAGACGTTTTAATGTAAGCCATGTTTTTGTGTGAAAACTTCTCAACGCAACCGGGTTGCACCCGTTTCATTTCACACCTGTACAGGATCTTTCACCGTTAGATTGTCCTTCAAGAATGATCATGTGTGATTGGATATTAGAAAACCAAGAAACCAACATCCTCTGGACAGATGAAAGCACTTTTACACGAATTGGCCTATTCAACATGCATAACGAACATTACTGGAGTGCTGAAAACCCTCATTTAACTAGAAGGAATGCATATCAAGTGAGATTCAGTCTAAATGTGTGGGCAGGAATAGTGAACGACATTGTTATCGGCCCCTACTTCATCGAAGGCAGATTAAATGGTGCTAAGTACCTTGATATGTTGAGACAAGTGGTGCCTGAATTACTGCGAGAAGTACCGGGAAATTACTTGCACAACTTACACTATCAACACGATGGTGCTCCCGCTCACTTTCAACACCAAGTACGCGATTACCTCGATGAACAGTTCCCGAGACGTTGGATCGGCCGCGGCGGACCTGTCATGACCTGTGGCATGGCCTGCTCGCAGTCCCGACTTGACGCCTTTAGATTTTTTTCTCTGGGGTGAAATGAAAAGATTGGTCTATGAGCATGAGTCCAACACTGTCGATGAACTCCGTGAGCGAGTAGTTGCAGCGTTTGAAACTGTAAAGCAAAATCGCTTTGCTCTTGGCAGGTTGAAAGACAACCTCAGACGACGAGCAGAATTATGTCGACAGCAAGAAGGCTCACACTTTGAACAACTCCTGAAGTATGTTTAGGTGTGATCCTAATTGTTTTAAAACTTGTGTAGAGTCTTAGGGATTTTATTACTTCAATAAATTCGTTTAATTTTCGTCAATTATTTTAATTTCTTTTACACTAAACATTGAATTAAAAGATTATCATTTATCAAGTAGGGTGTAATAATAACCGTACGTACATCTGTACATTACAGGGTGCTCAATGAACATGTACTAACGCCTTGACAATAAGGTCGTGTTCAGATATTTTTGAGCAGCTTGTCCGTTGCGATGTATGTGACGGCGACTGTACCCAATGCGTTCTTCACTAGATACGGTTTTTAGTCTTGTCAAGTGCGTAGGGTGACCATAATAATTAATAAATAGGGAATCATTTTTAGTTTTTTTTACCTGCGAAAAAAGTGCTAATTTATGCACTCCAATCTACAACGTTGTATTCCTAATTAAGTGCCAAGTCTATTTTCTCTTTCTTGCTACACGACCCCGATAACACCCTGTATAATTTAGACCTTAGTGTGTATGCTTAGTTGTAAGAATACTCCCCTTTGTCATCATGACGAGTGACATTGCAATACTAAATCACATGTCAATAACATTGCCTTGTTAGCTTTGTATTAAAATTAAATTAAATCACAAAAATATTTTTGTAGAAAATTAAAATTATGAAGTTATAATATACATAAATTATGTAGATAGTTTTTTTGTGATGAAGTATACATATAAAAGTTATAACCTGATATAAGACAATATAAAAATGGGAATGTTTTTTAAAGCAGAGTTGATGTACAAAATGTAACCTCCCGTCCAGGTGTATCTCGTCATATATAAAATGTATTTATTATATTACGGAATGAATCTCAAGCTTCATGTTACTTAAGTAGTTTCCGTCCAAATTACCAATGACTGATTTTTTATTATTTTTTATATGTATTTGTGTCTAAGTTGTACAACTTGTACATGGTTAGTAGGAGTGAAATCTCAATATTTACTTTCATAGATTTATTTCCAAATAAAACCTTGTGCAAAAAACTTAAACTTGTGTGTTCATTTTCAATATACCTTTTCAAAAATAAAGTAAACTATAATAGTACATTGTGCATCTAGGGCGGTAAGAAGGGCATTACTTACGAGGGTCTATTGAAGCCCGACGCCGTAGGCGGAGGGCTTTAAATGACCCGAGTTAGTAATGCCCTTACTGCCCGTGGCACACACAATGTTTTTCATCACATTTGCGAGGAAAAAAATAAACTCTATACAGGTAAAGAAACAATAATGATAAGCGGTAGTGTAGTTGCACAGTCCACAGTACTCCGGAGTGACTACGTGCTGCGAGCGCGTGCGGGGCGGGTCCTCCGCGAGCTCCAGGCGGGCGGTAAAGTAGTATGAGAATCCTTTAAAACCATGGGAATAATACAGCTCTTTAAGTGTAAGTATGCTTGCATATAATATCACCATTTACGAGCAGGTGTGATGAAAATAAAATTCCTTACCAGTATGGTGCGTAATTTTGTAGCAACACTTAATATCCACGTAATAGATTTTGGATTTATCAAAATACAGTGTGCGTCAGAGTGGCGGCCTCCTAGCCTAGTTGGTAGTGACCCTGCCTACGAAGCAGGAGGTCCCGGGTTCGAATCCTGGTCAGGGCATTTATTTGTGTGTTTATCACGAATATTTGTTCCTGAGTTATGGAGGTTTTCTATGTATTTAAGTATTTATATGTATATATCTATTATATATATCGTCGTCTAGTACCCACAGCACAAGCCTTATTGAGCTTACCGTGGGACTAGGTCGATTTGTGTAAAATGGTCCCACAAATATTTATTTATTTATTATAGCGACTTCATTCATTTATTCATCCATTCTGGGACTATAGGGGAACTATAACCTAACCTAACCTAACCCACTTTTTTGGTAACAGTTCATGTCTGAGAGCGTTGCAGTTCTAACTTAACCTAATCCACTTTTCTGGTAACAGTTCATGTCTGTGGGGATCGCAGTTCAAACCTAACCTAACCCACTTTTCTGGTTACAGTTCGCATCTGTGGGGGTCGCAGTTCTAACCTAACCCACTTTTCTGGTAACAGTTTGTATCTGTGGGGGTCACAGTTCTAACCTAACCTAACCCACTTTTCTGGTAACAGTTCATGTCTGTGAGGGTCGCGGTTCCAACCTAACCTGACTCACTTTCCTGGTAACAGTTTGTGTCTGTGGGGGTCGCAGTTCTAACCTAACCTAACCCACTTGTCTGGTTACAGCTTTGTATTTTTTATGAATAAAATATGTTATGAGCCTTAAATATATGACTTTAAATTTTTATGAAATATTAATAAGATGCGTTGCAATACTTATAACTAAAGACAATTATGGTCATCCAACATATGATTAAAAATATGATGCCAAATAAAAGTATAATTATAAAAAATATGCTGTAGATCATTTATGACAAAAAACGAGGTATACTCAAAAATAATTATGACAAACGAATATGTGCAAAAAGTGTTATGACAATCAAAAATATGACAATAGTTTGTATGCGCCCAGAGGGAGACCCACAATATTTACATAGATGATAGACCGAAAGTACAGAGGAACGTGTAAGTAGTGGATATCGTGATATTGGATGGCTGAGTAGCCCCTTGTATATTTGGTATGTCTATTTGTTAAATATTGTATTTTCGCACGTTATTGTGCAAAAGTCAAAGTGCATTCGTAATTCATAGGATAATGACATCCTATTTCAACATTCTAAGGAACTACCAGAAAAGAGTAAAAATATAAATACAATAAAGAATAACAGACTTTAAAATCTCTTTCTAGCAATATGATGTAACCAAATAATGCTAGAAATGCGAATGTTTGGTCGAATATTTGTATTCAGCAAAGTCCTTATTCAACCCATCTCTAGTACGTTGTAATTAGCAGTTTATTATATAATATGGGGAATGGGGATGACTAAATGTTGATCTGATGAAAACAATAGGCTCAGTTTCTATAGATTTCTAATAGTTTATTTAATAAATCTTACGACTATCCTTAGATTTTCTATGTGATAGGTGTAGGCTACTAAAACAATATAAATTAACAGTATAAAATCTGCAAACTAAGATCTTCAACATTTACAGAACAGAACAGTCCAGTTATAAAAGCATGATAAATGAAAACTCTTCATGTATTTTGATATATTTATAAATAAGGAACTTTTTTAAATGATTACTATTTTATTCAGCAAGAATACTACACAATGGTATATGATAAATTAACTATCTAACCTACTGTCTCTTCTTAACCTGTTTGGCCTTAGCAGTTGGTTTCGGAGCACCTCCACTAAACAAGTTAGTAATCATTTCAGACATTTCAGGCATCTCTCCCATCTTGGCCAAATTTGTAATCTGCTTCAAATCTTCTTTGGTCTCTGGATCATTCATCATTTTAGGCAGAATCATGATCAATAGGAGCGGGAGCACCATCATAATCACCATTGGATTGAAAAGGAAGTCAGTCATCCTCCATTGTTCACGAACTTGGAAATATCTGAGTTTGGACAAGACCTTCATTCTTAGTGGGTATGGTACTTGTATAACTTGCGAGGTTTGCACGAAATTGACTTTCCTGGCACGGTATTTGCCTTTGGAGTTGATTTCTACACGCACAGGCTCGTACAGGTAGTCGGGATGGACGGCTTCGACGATGTAGGAGCCTGAAGGAACATTGTGAATGACGAATGAACCGTCATCGCGAATGAAGCCAATGTACTCGCCACCGTTGACGTGGATGCGCGTGTCGACTTGCCAGGTTCCCAGATTAGGCTCGTCTGCGGGGTAGACTCGTCCTTCGATGGAGTATCGGCCGCTACCGAGTTCTTCCTCGACAGTGTTGGAAACGCATATCACGGTCCCTATCGAACATAGAAACCCGACAAGCGGTAATGACATAAACATTTTTTAGGTGCTCTTTGATTAAGTTTAAACTAGTTTATTTGGTCTCGTATTCGCAGGAACTCGTAACGTTGTTCTACGTTTTATCGTAAAATTTACATGAAATTCTATTTCTTTTCTATGCTAATGTCATGTCATGTCATCGTGACATCTGTTATTCGCAACCACAGATAATAAAGCATTAGTAGACGGGCGTACCAGACCGCGACCTTGGTGCGGCCCGGACACATATATTATGGCCACTCCACACAATGGGCCATGGTGGGCGATGATAAGGGATGCAGTTATGAGTAAGAGGGTTTACGCAATACTGCCATCCCGTTCTGCTGTACAGCTACGTTCCGTATGTTGGCCCATTGTGTGAAACGGCCATTAAGGTATTGTTACACATGCTTATTAGCAAGCGGGAAAGTGGGAGAGGCCCCGCTCCCGCTCCCAACCCCTCTTATGGTACTGATACACATGCTCATTAATAGCATGTTACACTGTCGTTTCAGAGCTTCGGACTAGGGCAGTTATATATCCGTTTTGTACAAGCCCTTGATTGGTGAACCACTCGATGCGCGCTCTTTTCACTTTGGTGGAGCAGGTGTCCACCGCCAGACATCTAGGTAAACCCCACGTAAAACTGGCTCATTTGGAAGTCGTTTAATAGCTAGGCTAAGGACCCAGATCAGGCGCTGCAAGCGAATCAAGGCTGAATGAAGACTGCGTTGTGGCCACTTGACATTATGTGGTATTACTGGCGTGCCTGCCTATGTTCCTGAAGGGCTAGCATAGTTGCCATTGTATGGACTATCACGACAACCGTCACTTTCGCACTTACATACATACTTGTTAGAACGTGACAGCCATGGTGATCGATAAAACCCGACCATAATAGACTGGCTGTTCGGAGCTCGCCCAGGGACGCGACAGCCAGGGCTGTCAACACGGCTGTTCATTGGAGATAATATAAGGAACCTCGACTCTAAAGAAGATCTAGATACTGCGCGTGTAGCCTGTCTGTGCCTATAGAGACGCAAGTATGAAACGTACCTGTTATGCTAACTGTTGAGGGCCCATTGGGTTATCATAGCGCGTGTAGACTCTCGGCCGAATGCAACCCCTGTACACACTCATTCGAGAACCTCGGGCGAGACTCGGGCCAAAGACCATTTAAGTTTTTTTAAGGTGGTTTCGGTGGGTTAACCGGTGTATAAATAAGTTCACCTTACCGAAGCTATTTCACTCGAATAAGTTAGTGTGCGATGCGAGGTGAATAAAGAGCGAGATACAAATATCCGACCGTTCGATGTTCGCGATGCAGAGTGCCCACTTCGAGCATTGAAAATTGCCATTGCAGATTACCTCTTTATCGCTCGAATATGCAAGTGTATCAGAGAGTAAGATACAAATTTTAGATCATTCGATTTTTCTAGGAGTAGGCCTGGCCTTGTGCGCGCATAATGCCGTCTCGTCTGTTGTTTGTTCAACAATGTCAGAGGTCGGAGGCTCAGAGGTCAAAGTCGGTACTGGTTATGATTCGTAACTACCTATGCTACTCGTAAATAAATAATCTCATGTAATGTAAGCAAATGAAGGGTTAGTAGGTAGGTGCATAATAATAGTTACGAAAATATGGAACGAAAGCGAGCGCAATCTGACCTTTCCGACTAGGGCTGCCATTGCCGAAACCGGGCAGGGCCTATACCACGAAAATCGAACGATTGCGGATTTGTATCTCCATCTCTGTCACACTTGCATATTGGAGTAACAAGGAGGTTTTCCCGTCAATGCCAATTTTCGATGTTCGTGGTAGGCGTGCTGAAGTACCAGACATTTCATTGAAATCGCGTCCTCGCCCCGGACAATAAAAAAAACAAATTTTAATTTAGAAATATATTATTTTGCTAGGGATTCAGTTCAATCCAAAAATGTCCGGGCTTTACCCCGGATAGTTTTAAAAATCCGGCCCGGACGCTCCCGGACGGGCTCCAAACTAGGACAAATCCGGGGAAACCCGGACAGATGCGGATGGCAGCCCTATTTCCGATCAAAGGGGAAACTAGGCTTTATTGGGATTAAATTTAATTCGTGTAATGTTTGTTTAATTTCGAGTAATTTTGAAGTTAAATTTCACAATAAAAATTCAATAGTTGTAGTAGTATTTTTTATTTATTGTTTATTTATTGTATACAATGAACACTAACAGTTAAACCTTACGTGCTAATTGTCATTACATTTCTTATTCAATGTTGATGATGGAAAAAGAAAGAAAATATTATGAATGAATGAAGTTATTTATTTAAGACAACATGAGGTCCACATATTGTTAGTTCAGTGTTAAGTTTAGGTACCTAAGTTTAAATCACACCAAGAACGTAGGTACTTAAATTGATGAGTGTTTTTGAGCGGTTCCGTAGTCAACTGGCACCCCTTATAGTTTCTTTATTTTTGGGTTCCGTACCTCAAAACGAAAACACGGAACCCTTATAGGATCACTTTGTAATCTGTCCGTCCGTCAGTCTGTCAAGTCAAGACCCTTTATCTCAGGAATGCGTAAACGTAGCAAAATGAAATTAATATTACATACCTACACTGCCTACACAGTAATGCGGTCCTTGGAAGTTTCAATGCAATCAAAAGATATGGCCGTTCATGTCGCATTTCCCATGCATTTGCAATGGGAAACAAAATGTATAGGGTACTTCCCGTTAACCTAGAATCACGAAGTTTGGCAAAAAGCAAGAGCTTATAGGCATATCACAAGTACCTACAATATAAAATCCGAAAACCGTATAATTGCCGCACACTGAGAGTTCCGTACTACCAGTATTTTTAAGTACGCGCATGCAAGCGTTGCTTTCAAATGCTTTTATAAATCCTTACGGAAACGGTAGATAGGTACTCTATTTATATCTTAAATTTCTAGTTTGCTGTTCCTTGATTTTTTCACTAAAAGATGAACGGACCTTTGCTTGTTTAACTCAATTATTATGGGGCTTATTTTAGTATGGAAACGGGACTTTTCACTGGATTAAACTTTACCTAAAACATGAACTAAGAGATTTTACTAGCTCATCTATTGGGCTTAATTCCAATACATGAACGAATTTGTTACTTTTGTTAGTGCATTTCATCAACATCGTGCCCAAAAATTAATAGAAGTTTTGGTTTTTTAAGTATGTAGGTATTTTTAAATAATAATTTAGGTATGTTTTTTAAAAGTTTTTAGCCAATAAAATAAAATAAATGTTGAAGTAAATATTCCCCCCTCGGCATTGTACCGTAGACGCTGGCAGCGTTTCCTCGCTGTATTGCAATAGGTACTAATGAGTTGGGCGAGGAAGCTACCAGGCTCCACGGTCGCCGGTAACGTTCACAAGCTTTTATAGATAAACACAAGATATCCTTAAGAGAGCGTGGGCGCTCGAACCCCATGGGCCGCGGGTCTCGTTTTTACATAAAAAAATGTTGTTTTTCTTAATCTCGTCCCACATTTCGATTGTCCGAACTTTATAAATTTTATAATGATTATCCGAACTAGCTGGACCCAATTAGTTTGGATAATCGAGGTTCTACTGTAAGTACTATAGTAATAAGTACCGTTTAGTATCTAAATAGGGCAGGCACCTGGCAGCTGCTCTGTGCATCGGTGGAAGTAAAATAGTAAATATACCGGAACAACCTTTACACTCTTCTTGCACGTGACGTGTAATATATGGTGGAAATAGAAAACATCTGACATGAATATTTTTTCATCACTTGCGTCTGTAGTATCGATCTTACTATTTTATTTAATTTATTTAATCTTTATTGCACAAAAGAAAAAAAACTTGATGTACAAAAGGCGGACTTAATACCATAAGGCATTCTCTAGCAGTCAACCTTTAGGCAATGCAGAGAGATAGTGGGCGGTGCTACCAATACTTAAAAAAAAGGGAACTTATACACATGTTAAAATAAATACACCTAATAAACATACATACATCATACACTACATATATACCAAATATATGTATGTATATATATATATATATATATATATATATATATATATATATATTTGATATATATATGTATGTATATGTATATGTATATATCAAATATACATACATCATACACTACATATATACATAATACATATATAGACGAAACATATCAACCAGAGATACTAAAGCTCTTTTACTCTGCTAGCAAAGAAAGCGCGTACAGATGTTTTAAAAGAAAACTTGTTTGGGGCGTTTTTGATTTTTAGGGGAAGTTTGTTCCAAAGACGCGCCGCTAGTACGGCGAATGACTTTGACATGAACCCGGAACGGTGAAGAGGAATGGACAAAGACATATTACCAGAAGAGCGAAGTTGACGGTCACGAGTAACGCCATAGTAATTGAAGAAATACTTGAGATATTCCGGCGAATGTGGATCTTTAAGTACAGAGAACAGAGTGCACAGTATGCGAACATTGCGCCGCTGTCGGATAGGAAGCCAGCCAAGCTGAGAACGAAAAGCGGAGACGTGATCATATTTTCGGAGACAGAAAATGAATCTAATACAATTATTCAGAAGGCGGTCTAATTTATGCAAGAGTTGTTCGTTTAAGTCCGGATAACACACATCGCCATAATCAATAATCGGAAGTATAAGAGCATTAATAAGTAAAATTTTAGTCTTATTAGGCAAGAAATGTTTGAGCTTGTTGAGAGAATGAAGAGAGCCCATGACTTTACGGCAAATTGCAGTAACCTGTGCTCTCCAACTCAGGGTACAGTCCAAAATAACACCCAGATCCTTCACAGTTCGACTAAACTGTATAGGTATACCGTTGAAGCTAACTGGTGTAATCAAGTCAAAGTCCAGCTTAGCCAACTGCTGAGGCCTGAGAACTACCGACTACGAGACGGATTTACAAAGAGGCCAAACCTCTCGGACCACCGCTGAATATGAGAAAGATCCTGATTAAGTTTATTTGTACAAGCAGGAAGGTCCGACACGGAACAGCGCTCGTAAAGTTGTAAATCGTCGGCGTAGAGATGGTAGGAACAGCGAAGGTCAGGTGTAATAAAATTAACGAACAGCGAAAATAAAAGTGGAGATAAAATTCCTCCTTGGGGTACGCCAGTAGCAACATCGCACCAATCTGACAGAGTGCGGTCAACGCGGACCGCTTGCTGGCGGCCCCCGAGATAAGTAGCGAACCAGCGAAGGACAGTTTCAGATACGTTCATGTGTTTGAGCAGGGCAAGAAGAATTTCATGGTCAACGGTATTGAAAGCGTTAGACAAATCAATTAAAATGTGACCATTTGATCCTCCATGCCCCGCCGAATGTCTTCCGTCACCTTAAGAAGTGCGGTACAGGTACTGTGCCCAGGGCGAAAACCTGATTGTAAGGGACTTAACAAGTTGTGCTCGTGAACAAAGCGCGAGAGTTGCTTGTGAACCACCGCTTCAGCGATCTTCGAAAGAAAAGGAAGAATAGAGATAGGTCTGAAGTTGCTGAGGTCGGTGGGATTACTAATTTTAGGCAAGGGGATGACAAAGTCTTTGCACCACAGAGAAGGGAATTCGCCATTGGCCAGAGAGGAGTTGACGATGTCAGCAATCACATGAGTTACACAGTCAATGACCAATGACTGATACAATCATGTACCGACTGACATCATCGCAACCTACGGCCTTTGACTTAATGCCTTTAATGATGGCCTTAATATCTGAAGTGGAAACGGGACAAAATGAAAAACTACAAGTGACAGGACATGGCAAAGTTGAGATGCAAGAAAGAGTAATATAATAGTAATAAGAGTAATATAAATAATGATAATACAATTGTCAAATTAAGAGAGAAGGAATTGCCAATAAAGCTATACGCAGGTTTAGCAAGGCCAAGCGATTTGAGAAACTTCCAGACATCGGCCATAGAAGAAGAAGATACATTGGTATGAATAAACCGACGCTTCGCCGCACGTACCATCTGGTTGCAACGATTACGCGCCATCTTAAAAAGCCTCCAATTCTCACAATTCTCATCGGTGCGGTCTCGTTTGAAGACTCTAAATGCTCGGTTCCTTTTCCTCATGGCCATCTGAATCTGAACTCCCTCGGTGATCCAAGGGGCTGGTGGGCGTCTGACTCGGAGAGTGTGCACGGGTGCGTGTTTATTATAGATCTTCAAAATTGTGTCGTTAAAAAGAGAGACCTTGGAGTCAATTGACAAAGCCGAGAGCACAGGCGTCCAATTTGTAGCCATGACATCATTTAATAGAGCATCAGAATTGATTTTAGTGAAACTTCGCATATTAATAAGAGCAGGTTTGGGTCTAGGGGCTTTGATTTTATATGACGACCAAGAATTGACCTTGTTTTGCAACGAGTTTTCTATCTATGCTAGGTAGGTAAGAATTTCATTTTAATTTTTTAACATTGAATAATTAATTATGTGTTCGCCAAATCATTTGTCGGTGTAGCAACTACTTAAGCCGGTGACACACTAGGCTATAATATATGTACTTACATGAATTGGCCAATTAGCTTCGCTAATTTGTTGAAGGCGTCCAGAGAAGCCGTCCTTGGTCTAGGTCCTAGGTCTTTAATATGTATTATAGCTAAGCACTGCAACCCACGAAGATACCAAAATATCTAAAACTAAATTAACAATCCTATACATAAGTACCTACCTATTACACACTACACTACTACATACAGGTTGAAATAAAAATGACTTATTATATACTTGCATGTTTTTTTTTTCGGAGATCTCATCTTGGTATTAACTGTTGTACAGTCGCCATCAGATATATCGGAGCGTCCGAGGTGCTCATAAATATCTGAACACGCCTCTATTGTCAAGACGTTAGAGTGCTTGTTCAGATAATTTGAACGCTTCGGACGCTCCTATATATCTGACGGCGACTGTACCTAATTATATTAATTATATTTGGCGAGGGGAACAATCGGTCTAGATCTAGTCTCTCATCTCATGAAAAAATTGAGCATTTTAGAATATTCATGTGTTTTCCCCGAGACCAAGTAGATCATACAGCAATTTATATTTTATTAAATAAATACTTAGAACTATCGTAGTATACGTCAACTATGTAATGATATATTATAGCTTTTTTTTTACTCAGGAAAAATCCGTTATGGATCCCACTCGGCCCGGGAGGGCCGGGAGAAACCGAGATGTTCCACCGTTTCACTTGGGGGTGGGGTTTCGGGAACGCGATTGCTCAAGCAGCCTTCTCCACTGGCGCCTAGGAACACTTGAGGGCCATCTGGCTCGGAATCCCTTTAAGGAAGGTGCTGGAACTCCCGGTCCTGACCCATCAGCCGCAAGGTTCACGTTAGGGCGGCTGCATCCTGCCTGCAAAGGCTCTTCGCTGCCTGGCCAAGCGATTTGACGTCATCCTCGCGTGCAAGCTCGGTTTCTTCTTTCAGCGCCACTGTAGCTACTGTCGGCCAGGCCTCCTCGCTGTCGATCATAGAGCTAACTAGCGCCGGTAGCGTGAGGTCTCCTCCTACAACCACGGATATATGCCCACGCAGGGCACTCTTCGCGCGTGTGCTGAGCCGTGTCCGCGACTCTCCCTGCACAATGATAGCATGTCGTCGTCGGTTCCCGTCTCACCCTCCCACACAAGTACCAGCCAAAAGCAGCCATGTCCTGTCAGCAGCTGCGTGAGGTGGAAAGAGGGTACACCGTGTTTGTCTTCGACCCATTCTTACAGATGGGGCCGAACAGCGGCCACCAGGTGCCGGGGCTACCCACGAAAAAAACCACGAAGAGTGGTCGGAGAAATTGGAAATTCTGGGAGCTATCCCAGAATTTCCAATTTCTCCGACCACTTCTCATAAAGAGTATTTCAATTTCGTGGCTCTTCACGCCACTTGCGGACCTCTTGTGGAGCGGGCGGGTTTTCCTCTTTCCTGGCCTACTTCAGTCGCCAGTACCTAAACCTCGGTCAGGACTTTTTGAAAGAAAGAAAAAAATTATGGTTACAAAAAAAAACATATTACATTAATATTAAACAGAGACTTATGCAATCTAGACTAAACCTAAATATTCTTTATTTTATTAAAAAAGGACAATGTGACAAAAGGACAGTCTCAGCTAAGTGCTGAAAACCTCGCCTCTACGGCGTGGTTCCAGCGCTGGTTTTCAGCCTGCCCGAAACTGTGGCGGCGACTAGAGCGGCTGCAAAAGTACACGTCGCGTTACTTTACCCATTTATAAAATAATTAAGATTACTTTGGCTTCCAAGTCCCAGGGCGGGCTCCCAGCCAACATACGGGCTCCTACATAAGACACGGTGCGGTACGTTCGTGCCACTCCGAGTGCTATGGCCCGCTGTGAACATCGAAAATTGACATTGACGGAAAAACCTCTTTGTCATTCTAATATGTAAGTGTGACAGAGATGGAGATACAAATTGGTCCATTTTCGTGGTACTATAGGACCAAGTTACGAGTTCTCAAGTTGCCCGCCCATATTGACGCCCCGTATAAAGTAAAGTCGTCCACAGGCTCCTCCTGGTCCGCCCAAATTTGGAAGGATCCGTCCAACTATATATATTATAGCCTAGTGTATGACGGACTTTACTTTAGGTAGTTGTATTACAACGTAAAATATTCAAGTTCAAACATTCAAGTCCTTACCTATAATTATTTACATAATTATGTATTATTACATACTTTGTTTCCTAACTAGTCAAGTAGTCAGTGCCTATCCAAGTCGGTGCGAAAGCTGGACGTCTTCAAAATTCAAAGTTTTAAAATATAACGATACGATGAAGTCTCTTCTGATGTTGTTTTTAGTGCACCAGTCGACAGCTGTCATTCATTTTTTAAATTGTAAGTAATTAAAAATTAAAAAAACCGGGCATGGCAAAAACATCACGTTGTATAAGAGCCCCCCCTTAAATATTTGTTTTATTTTAATTTAATTATGTATTTTTAAATATGTAACTAAATATTCTGTGAATATTTCAAGCGTCTACCTGTTACCGTTATCAATATGGAGCAAAATGTGCAAAAAATCTCGTTTCTTGTTCGAGAAAATTCCGTTTTTACAATGTTTTGTAAAGCGGTCGTGATATTCGGTTAACTGTCAGGTATTTCATTGAAATTATACACCTTAGAACGGACTAATCGGCGTTTATTTTAACACCATGACCCTAAGTTTCGAGCCCTTTACAGCACTCGTGTTCACAGGGTTAAGATGATGACTCATCACGAGTACTGTAAAGGGCTCGAAACGTGGGGTCATGGTGTTAATAAACGCAATTAATCCGTTCTAGTGTTTAATTTCAATGAATAATAATCACGGTAACAGAAGACAATATTATGTCAGGAATTTCATTTAATTTTTTGTGCTTCTCGATATATGTATACCTCCAGTCTCTGGGGCCCACTGTGCGGCCATGTGTATGGGTCGTTTGTTGTATGGGAACCCCCTTAAACAGTTATTTTATTACGTTATATAGTATTCGTTGTTATAACGGCAACAGAAATACATCATCTGTGAAAATGTCAACTGTCTAACTATCACGGTTCATGAGATACAGCCTGCAGGCCTACCACGAATATCGAAAATTGGAATTGACGGAAAACATTTATGTCACTCTTATAACTTCGACGACCGGTTGGCGTAGTTGGTAGTGACCCTGCCTGCTAAGCCGAAGGTCCTGGGTTCGAATCCCGGTATGGGCATTTATTTGTGTGATGAACACAGATATTTGTTCCTGAGTCATGGATGTTTTCTATGTTTTTATGTATTTGTATATTATATATATCGTTGTCTGAGTACCCGTAACACAAGCCATCTTGAGCTTACTGCGGGACTTAGTCAATTTGTGTAAGAATGAATGTCCTGTAATATTTATTTATTTATTTAACTTAAGCGTGACATAGAGGGACATACAACATTTTCGATTATTCGAACCACGAAAACGTGGTTCTAGGTTAACAGACGGACAGACAGATAGACGGAAGGACAGCGGAGTATTAGTAGTAGAGGCCCGTTTCACCCTTTGGGTGCGGATCTCAAAAAGTATAATTTCCCTCCACTTTGTACCGTTTGGCGTCGAGACTCGCGGCCTGTGGGGTCCGAACGCCTAACCCATCCTATCCTAGTCCAAAGGATGGATGGATTGTGTTGTAAAAAAAGTGCAGGCCGTCAACGTGTTTGCTCTCCTTGAGCCGACTGACATTTGAGACCCGATGGGGTGTCCTTGGTTCCTTGGAGTTTGGGACGGATGCTAGTATGGGATGCTACCTGCGTAGAAAAACGTCCCATCTCCAACGAACTATTAATGTAAAAGCGGGCGGAGCGGCTGAATATACGTTGCGAGCGTCGTGAGGACGCTCGAATTACTACAAGTTTAGTATCTCGGCATCCCCTAGCTACTACCAAGTAATAAGAAAATTATAACACCAGTCTTTTACTTTTTGAATATGAAAATTTGTAGGTAATACTCGTATTGATAGATTTTAAAGACGTTTTGGAATATAGACAAGTGTTTTCAATGTTTATTAGAGACATTGTTATATTAACTGCATCGACTAGTGCAATAAAATAGCGATCGTTTAGTTTTCAATTTTTAAAGTCTGTATGATTTCCGGCCAAATCCAAAAATCTTTGAATGCATGTTTTCTTAAAAATAAAAGAATGTTTCCTCAGGCACTTTCGCTCTAACCTGGTGGAAAAAATAATGGTCCATGGATGCTCCAGAGCCCATTTATCGACCCAGTATAATGAGAACCTTTCAATTCCAGTCACCGAATACAGTAAAATGCCAGAGCTGTTTCAAATGGACGAATACGACGCGTGCTTAGCAGAGCCTGGCGGGACCTACTGCCTCGTAGACGCGGACCTCTACTCCAGGGACCACTCCGACCTCATGATAACGATAAAGGTGACGTAACGTCCATTAATAGCAGGCCTGTGCAACTGTCCGCGCGAAATAATATCGTTCGTCTTTTGTTTTGAGTCGGTACCGACTCACGGGCGCGCGGTCCTTGAAACATAGCGCGCCCGCCAGTATTTCCTATATAATATTTATGATGGCCACCCTAGCGTTGTGCGGGGGTGAGGGGGGCCGAGCGTCAGTTGTTTCTTGCGCGGTGTTCAAAGCGGTTTGTATTCGCTTTTTGTATGATAGATAAATGCCTGTTCTAAGATTTATTATAATTATAATCTGTGATAATAGTTTTTATTATTTAGCTTTTTTTTTCTGTACGCTGGCTGTGTGTGGCTAATCCGTCATACCACACACAGATGACCCCGACAGAAGACCAGCGCTAGTCACTGAGGCCAGAGGCCTCAAAACTACGGGCATATAACGTTTTCCATTTCTTTCCAGGAATACTCAGAAAATACAGTAAAGCATTTCAATCACACCAAAGTGCACAGAGCTCTATGCGTCCGAACAACGTGCAAAGACTTCGTGAAGAACAGAAGTCTAGAGAATGAAGCGGAATTAAGGTCCATCCTTGAGGAATGCGTTGATGATTCCTTGTTCAAGGGATATAAGCTAAACGTCAGGCAAGTTTAATAGCAATGCCATATTGAATATGTAAGTTAGTAAGTAAGTAAGGCCTGCTAGTTAGCCCTGGAATTAAGGTATGACTTTGTGCCGTTGGCGACAGTGGAGTTTTAGGTCTCAGAGGAATCAAGGAGCTTAGGCGGCGTCTTCGGGAAAAGGTTTGTAACTCTCGCCCTGGGTTTGCCTGGTTCAACAGGTTTCCATAGCATCGCAGTGGAGGAATGCTGCTGGTATTAAGGGAACCTTTGAGCCAGGTACTAATGCAGTAAGAACTCGTTAATGACTTAATTAACGAAGTTAACATATTCATTAACGTTTAAGTTAACTTTAGAATAAGGTAATGGAATTATTAACTGCCGTTAAATTTTTCTAAGTCCGTTAATCGTTAATCCAGTGCCAAAATATTTACCAAAAAGATACCATAAGATATAAGAAAAAGATTATATAGAAGTATAGAAATAGGCACGTACATTTTGCTTTTTTTTGTAATAGTTTGCGTATGTGCAGTTTGGCCTGTGATAGTTCGTGCAATAAAGTGAAAAGAAGTGTCTTACACAAATTAAAACAATATCATGGAATCGGATTCTAGTCCCACACCGGCCGAAACCAGTAGCCACATTTGAGTAGCATTGATATTGTATCCAGACCGGGAGATCAGTTTTGCGCATTGTTCCTAATCTACTAACGACCATAACTGTATACTTACAATAATTTTATAAGTTTTAGATTTACCACGTGTTAACGGATTAACGATAAACTTTAGTAACGGATTAGCGATTAACGAAGTTAACTATTTGATTAACGGTGCCTAGCTAACTAAAAAGTATAGTCTTTATATTTATAATTTGTACATTCTAAATTTGAAAACATCATCAAAGACATGAGGAAACCGATACCATCCACTCCATTCTAAAAATCGACTATTTAAAAAGTTGTAACTGATTCCAAGCGTATTTCCAGATTAACCGATGTATTATACTGCAAGAGACACGGTGAAAAGAGAAGTTTCAGCACCGGAGATTACATAATGGCCGGCGTTTACTTGGTTCTGATTATATTGAATGCAGTGGGGACTTCTTACGATGTCATCAATGGTGATGCAGCAAGTTAGTAATATTTACAGTACACATGGTGCTACTTTGCCGCCCTAGGGCGCCCACGATAACGAGCACTTTACGTGCCTGCGTGTCGTCGATCGAATATCAAAGGGTCATAGCCATATGTACTGTAAAACGTCGTACAATACACGTGCGAAGAGGTAATTCGCAACACGTGTCGATTTAAAAGACTCCCTACGGTCGTGTTTTAATTTATCGCCACTCGTTACGAATTTCCGTGTTATTTCTAAACATGTTTTAATAACTAGAAGAGAGATATACAGTCAGCACAGCGCTATCAGCTTAGTAACTAATTAGGTGTTCAAAATTAATTTGACACGACCTTATTGCTGTAACAATATCTCCAGCAGTAATATAATGAGCGAGAATAGTCAAATCGCTTAGGAACACAGAGTTCAAATTAAAAAACGTTCTACACACTCATGGTATCAAAACTTTTTTACAGCATAAGAACTGCGGAGCGATACTTATGTCTTTTTACATGTAGATAATGTGTTTAATGGGATGAATGCACCTGCTCAGCTACTGCTGGTACTGACCGTGCCTAGCACAAGAGTTTGTGAACCACTTGACCTGACTTTTAAGAGAGGTATGGGCACAGCGGATGCATATCGTTTAGTGTGGTAGGGCACAGCACAACGAATGTCGTCTCGCTCAAATCTGGAGCAGAGCCCACCTGGGGAAGTACCTCCAACTTACAGAAAACCGCAGTTTAATAACACTAGACCCTACTCATAGTGTTGTGTTTCTGTTGGTGAGTAAGGTCGCCAGAGCTCCAAGAGGATTCACTTTGTTGACAGCTGGGGACCCACGGAGCAAAGCTTGCCCCTTTTAGCTGTCAACACAGCGAATCCTCCTTTTTTTTAAAGGGTCGGTAACGCGCATGTAACACCCCTGGAGTCCGTCCATAGGCTACGGTGACCACTTACCATCAGGCGGGCCGTATGCTTGTTTGTCACCGTCGTAGTATTAAAAAAGTCTGTCTCCATGATACTTCGAAGATTGTTGGCATATCGGTTGCAGGGAATCCGTTCTTACTGGCGTTCTCCCTACGGCGCAACTGGCGTAGACTGATAGCCCCCAGTGGGGTTGGACCCGAGCCTCGACTCAACTTACTCAAAGTCTTCAATGGATTACGGTAGGTTTGAATCTTTTAACCCTTTAACCGCTTAGAATTTTTCATTGAGCGTGCTCGTGTCGCCGCGTCACCCGAAATTACACGAAGATTTGTTTTATTTATCAGACTTCGGCGAAATGAGCTGGAAAACGTTTGTCTTATACAGGGCGTCCCAAACTTATGGGACATGAAGGGGAAGTACCTTAAATATCGTAGATAGTGAATTTTGCTCAAAGAAGACTTTATGTTATTTTTAAAAGTTAGTAATTCTGCATTCATAGATTTTCTAAAAATTACTTGCTTCGTCTGGGAATCGAACCGACTAAAATGTGAAAAAAAAAATCACCCTTTTTTTATGATGCCAATCGAAAGAACAGCTAAAAAATAATAACTCTGCTTAAGTAACATAGTATTTTAAAAGAAAGGAACAACGTGAAATTAATCATTTTAATCAAATAAAAAACATACATGAAACTGCCGTAGTCAATTAGTTAAGTAGGTATTTTTTTGTAAATTAATTAATTAAATGCTCAAAATGTGATCCCTCTTGTCTTACGCAAATCGCCAATCTTGTAATAAGCCCGCTGCCTGTTGATTTTCTTATCATTTTATGGTGAACACTCGATGTGATATGGCACAATTCTGTTTGCAACTCGCCTACGTTCTCGTATCGCTTTTTGTATAGCATATCTTTCACGTATCCCCAAAAGAAGAAATCTAATGGTGTGAGGTCCGGGGATCTGGCCGGCCATCTAATCGGTCCATTTGTACCAATCCATGTAGGAAAACATTCATTTAGAAAATCTGCTGCTCTCCGACTATTATGAGCCGGAGCTCCATCTTGTTGGAAAATTAAGTTTTCTTGCTCCGCCGCGGAAAGGTTTCTTATCTTATCCCTTAAAATTTGAAGTATTCCTAAATACTTTTCTGTGTTCAAGGTTCCTTGGTAAAAATGGATTAAGAAAACCCGGTTTTTTAAAAGTCCGCACCAACAGTTAAGTGAAAAACGCACTTGGTTATTAGTTTCAGTGACTCGTAGGGGATTTTCTTTAGACCAAATACGATTATTGTTGCGGTTATACATACCGTTATTGCTAAAGTTAGATTCGTCTGTCCAAATAATATTATCCAAAAAATTTGGATCTTCGAGCAAGCGTGCCTGGATATCAAGACAGAAATTTTTTCTCCTTTCTGTATCGCCCGGAAGTAACTTTTGAACCAATCGTCCTTCAACATAACTCTTAAAACCGTGTTTTTTTAATACACGGTGTATTTTACTTTTTGAAACTCCAATTTCCTGTTCTCCTTCTCTCACCGATGCTTTCGGAAAAGCCGAAAAGTAAATTAAAATACCAAGTTCTTCGTCGTTGATCGTATGGTTTTCTTGCTGTGGTTCTCTTGGGCGTTTATCGAAACGTCCCAGAGTTTTCAAATTGTTCACAAGCCTTTTCAAAACTTTACGAGACGGTATTTGTCTATCAGGATATTTTACGCCATACCACCGCAAACTTCTAGAGATATCTTTATCGTTCAAAAAATATGCTTCTATTAGATCAAAACTTACTTGATATGCCATGTTCGCAATAAATTAACACAATAACACTTGTGTAAGTGAATTAAGACTAAACAGATCAATATCCGAAAAACTAACGCTTGCACAGACTGTTCCATTTTCAAATTTAAGAACAACATTTAAAAATATCACTTCTTTTTAAAATATCTTAAAAAGTATGCATTCAAACAAACGCTGTCATAAACTGTTCCATTTTCAAATTTAACAATTATTTATTTTTGTTTTAAATTTGCCTTCTGTCTAGCTTACAGAGGACGTATTGAAATACTAAGTTTTATCAAATTATCATTTTATCCACACGTGCACTTATAATAAGGAAAACTTATGCCAGTACCTATTTTATGAAGTGGGTACTTATTTACGAATAATCAATGCTATCTTTAGAATGATAATATCGCTACTTTTCGAACGTCGTCTTCGGCAATAAATAACTTTCTTGAAATTTGACTCAATCATTTTATGGTGTTCCTTTCTTTTAAAATACTATGTTACTTAAGCAGAGTTACTATTTTTTAGCTGTTCTTTCGATTGGCATCATAAAAAAGGGTGATTTTTTTTCACATTTTAGTCGGTTCGATTCCCAGACGAAGCAAGTAATTTTTAGAAAATCTATGAATGCAGAATTACTAACTTTTAAAAATAACATAAAGTCTTCTTTGAGCAAAATTCACTATCTACGATATTTAAGGTACTTCCCCTTCATGTCCCATAAGTTTGGGACGCCCTGTATATCGGACTATGGCGGTTAAAAGGTTAATTAATCATTGACAGATGGTCATTTATACAGTTTGTAACAAAATGCTGGTGATCCGAGAAACTTATCACATTGTAATAAGGCTCACGGATCACCAGCATTTTTGTTACATCCTGTATTTTTCGTTGTACCGAATAAATAAATAAATCGATAACAGAACATTAAATTAGTCCGGTTGTTTCTGTTAAGTAACAATTTCTTAATAAATACCCATTGCCCGCCCACCCAGATAACATCTAGCAGGCGATATCGCCATGGTGTCCCAGTGAGGCTGGGCTCTGGCTGGATTTGACCAAAAATTTTAACCAAAAGTAACGCTTCTTGGATACTAATGTCAAAATCTCATTGTAATTTGACGTTACTATCTTAGAGTAAGCGTTATTCTTGGAATAAAAAGTTGGTAAAACGCAGCCTTAGTCTTATGGGCATCCTATGGCTTAAGTGACATTTGGCGATACTGGTTGGAAACCCTCCCACGCTGCGTTTTTCAGTACGAGTACACGGTCGCCACTCGAGATCCTATCTTCTTTCCCAGTTGACCAGTATGCTTAGCACAACTTACACTGTCGCCTGTCACTTCATACATTAAGTCGCGGCCGATGTTTGGACTCGCGCGCGAGAACGTAACATATGCTAGCCCGCCAAGAGCCGAGCAATGTGCCCGGTCCACTACCACTTGGATCTGGCCGCTGTCTGGGCAGTGTCAGTGATTTCAGTTCTCCGCATTTATAATTAGTTATAATCTCGCAGGGAATCTAAGAGCAAAGCTCGCTCCATTATTATTATTACCGACCACGTTTCGGTGTCGTGTGTGATGTGATCACAGCACACACACTTGTTAAATCTACTACTACATAACATAACATAAAACTAATTTAACCAAACGTTTGTCCACAGAACCTTGACGATGTTTTGCGTCATCTTCTCGCATACGGTGTTAGTTTTCGTTTGTTTTTACATCAAGAATCCATACTTTCTTGAAAACGTAAGTGTCTGATTGTATTCATGATCTCCCATACGCTTCACATAAATATGAACGCGAACCATCTTAGGCTTTTGAGAGGGAGATGCAAATTTTCAATAATTCAATGTGCGCGGTACGAGTAGTACCTGAGTACTACTAATAGGCCTAAAGCCGGGCCTACAAAAAAATTTATCTCCTTCTCTATCACACTTTCTTACTTTAGATTCTTATTTAGTTATTTGAGCTACGAAATTATCGATGGTCACGATATCTGCTATCTGCAATGGTTTCGGGTTGGATTTCCGTAGCGCCTTCTATGATGTACGGAATTTGAGTTACCTATGTTGGCGTGAATTTCAGATGTTCAATGATCCTACAAAGTATATCCTGTTTAACGGCACACTGGTGACGTACACCTTCTTCGTGATGTCTGGCTTCCTGCTGGCGTTCAACTTCGAGATACACGCGGAGAAGCACAGTGTCAGTCTATGGGAGTGGCCCAAGGGGATGATCATGCGGTGGCTGAGGTAGGTTAGGTGAAGTATTAGATGATTGAAGTATCGGTAAGGGAGCTGATGCCGGGAGGTCTAGAAGATGGATCAGGCCTTAACATTTAATTAAATTAAAAACTTTTTTGTCCAGTCCTGCGAAAGCTATTTTTCCGTGCTTTGTAAGAATCACCTGGCCAGATTTTATACTTGAATTCGCTTTAAAGAACCCTTTGCAATGAAGACCCAAGAATTAATCTAATCTAGTATATTCGTTTCATACCAGTCCACTTTTACAGAATGCTACTTTCAACAGTTTTTACCTTTCCAGAATAACCCCATCCTACGCCCTGATTATGTTCACCATAATGACCCTGATGCGGCACCTAGGTGACGGGCCGCAGTGGGAGCTGGCCGTCGTCAGTGAGTCCGACGCCTGCCAGGAGCACTGGTGGAAGCATCTGCTCTACATCCACAATTACATGTGGCCGAAAGTGCCCTGTCTTCCTCAGTCTTGGTAATTATTTTAAGTCTCCGTAGTTTAAGGGCACCTAAGCGATGTACCACTGTGGGAGCTGGTGGTCACTAGGGATACCGACGCCAGCAACATACAACATCAACAACTATATTATGTGGCCGGACTTGCCTTGCCTCCCTCAGTCTTGGTAATTATTTGAAGTATTCGTACTTAAAACGACTTGCACAGACAGAAGGAAACTAGGTAAAACAATGTATAATGGCGCGGAAGGCGAAACCCTCAACTTTCAAGGTCCAAAACCACACTTTGAACTGAACTCACGTCTTGAATATGCTAATCGAAACTTCCGAATTTCGGCTCTCAGCCTTGGTGCACTGTGCAAAGCCGCCGTGCCCTTATAAACTTTACAACTTAAAGTGTTTCAGTCCACCAATCTATCACTCCACGTGAAATCCACTTTACGTTGAACGGAACCTTGGCACAGGTACTTATCGGCGGACACGCAGCTGTTCGGGCTCGGCTTGCTGATGTGCATCCTGTTCCGGACGCCGCGCGCGCAGATGCTGGGGCTGGGCAGCCTGCTACTCGTTTCACTGGCCATCCCCGCCGCGCACACCTACTTCCAGGATCTCTCCGCTGTCGTTCACAACTCTCCAGAGTGAGTATCTCCATTCATATTTTACTGAATTGCAAATTGCAATAGACGTCATATACAAAAGAAAAATATCAACTCCATCGAAGGCCAAGCCGGGGATCGAACCCGGGCCATCTCGTACGAGGCCATACCAACTAGGCTGCCTGCTCTCAACAAATGCTGGTGAATTTCTCGAGTATATACAATCTTTGTAACAGGCAAGACGCCTGTGGCCGTACCGTACTCTAAGTACAAGCTTCATCGCTGAGTATTTCCATCCAAACCAACTTAGGGGCTCCGGTATGGCGAGAAAGATGGCGCTGTCATTAATACAACTTTAAAAATATTTCATTAAATCGCATTAGAATTTGAATGTAGGTAATATTTTACTGTCACAGCTGTGCTTGTAAAGCGTTCACTTAAGTTTTCTCATGGTATAATGTTAACGTGGGTGAACGAGACCAGGTCACAAAGCGGTACGCTTGATCGCTCACGTATTACTACACCGCATAACATTTTATAAATTTTCAGATCTCTCCGGACTTATTATCAGTACAACAGGGAGTTCCTGTACATTTTTGCGCGTGGACACACCAATATGTCGACCTACGTGCTGGGCATCGCCGGCGGCGTGCTCGCCTACCACTGGCTCAATAATGAGAAAACAGTGTCGGGCCGATTACAGGTTACTTATTTCATTAAGCATTTAAAAAAATCACTTTGCCGAATGTCACTTCCCAACTTATCGCTGAATTTCTTTTCGCCGAAAGATCAGTGCCAACTGTAACGTTTAGCAGACGTATCTTTCGCATATTGTCATAATCCAACCCAACCTAACCTAGGTGGCAAATGAAAATACGGCCTAATGAAAGTTGGCAAATAATCATTTAGTAAATATTTGTATGCCAAATGAATCATCGGCGAAAAGTTGGCTGGCAAGTTAAATTCGGCAAAATAAAATTCGGAGAAAAGGATCCTGCCTTACCGCTGGATACCGTATCACGTACCTACTCACCTATTATTGGATGAACCAAACCTGCAGTCGAACCATCCCGGGATACCGATACAGGATCATTCTCAACCTTCATCGAGAACGTCGCGCGCGGCGCGACGAGCTGCAGTACGCCCTTGTCGTCGTGAGCGGTACCCGACACCTGTTAATGGAGGCCAATACTTTGCAATACATGTCGCGTGTAATGACTAAAATATGTGAGGGTTATCTGTAATTATTAATTATGATACCTAGTTTAAATTCTATACATGACATGAATCATTTCGAAGAAGGTAAAAATCTTCGGAAAATTCACGTTATGTGGATGTACTGTATATTGCACTAACTAGATAGGTAATTAGGTACTATAGCGTTCAGAATTGCATGGGCAATTTATGAATGAATTCATTCATAAACTGCCCATGCAATTCTGAACGCGTGTGTACCTACTTACGTGAAATATTCCTTAAATACAACAGCGAATTCCCAAACACAGCTTAAAACCTTATAATATGTTTGACTTCTCCAGAAATACGCATGGTTGGTCTGGCTAGCGGTCCCCCTCGGTGTGAGCGTCATACTGTCTGGCGGCCTGTTCTACATGGACGACTTCGAGCCGTCCACTTTCGTGACGGTCCTCTACGCCACCGTCCACAAGCCGATCTTCCAGCTATGTGTCGTGGTTATAATCATGGGGTCCATCTTCAAGGTTGAAAGTAAGTGATGGTATAAAAAATTTGACGATCAGCTATCGTGTATTCTGCAGAGGCTTGTTGCACAATATACGGCATTGAGCTTCTCATGTCCTTCACAAATCGAGGGCCACTCGACCCGAATTACCCAACAAGCTATAAAAGACAAGAAACGACAACTGAGGACTTATTGCGAACCACCTGCTCACCCTTATCCTGCCCTCGGCCTTATTTAACCCTAAATGCATGAATTAACAGTATCGATCCTAAACATCCTAAGCGACAGCCAAATTTATTTCAACTTACGACGATATGACAGTCTACATTCCAAGATAACTTGATTGTCACTTGTCTCGTTTCTGTGTCATAAATGAATCAGCATGCATTTATGGGTTAAAAATAATCTTGACATAGGTTAAGCAGTGTTCAGGGAAATGGGTGCAAAACTATAACAAAACTTGTTAAGTAAGCTGACGTTATAGTGCTTACAGCCATGAAAATATTAGCTAATGGTAATGTTAAAGTTTTGCAACCATTTCCTTGATCCCTGGTGCCCACCCGGAGCTTGGTCCGTAGTCCATATAATTTGGTGGCTATTCATACATATACTACGCAACCAATCATTGTCTAAATCTAAAGTCTTGTCGCCAACCGTGTAGAAGTCCTGCCTCACACTACCTAAACTAGTGTTCCGAATAAAACCATATTTTTTCTGGTTTGCAGATGTGGTCCGCTGCATCCTGGAGTGGCGCGGGTTCTCCTGGATGGCGCGCGCTTCGTACTCGGCTTTCCTCTTACACTCGCTGGTTCAGCGCGAAGTGGCGGGGACAGCACGCATGCCCGTCTACATGACGGACTACAATATTGTGCGTACATTTTTCGCAGCCGTATACTTAGTTGCATTTCATTTTGACGTGAGAATTTGGAAATGCCTACGGTTTGAGGATGGGGCGTGTCGCGTACCTATTCGGCTTTCCTCTTGCACTCGCTTTTCCATCGCCGTCTTGTGGAATAGTTTGCCTGCCCAATTGCATGGCGGACGTGAAAAGAATTTAAATAGTGCATTTTTTTCCCCTTTTGCAGTAAAAGTATCATTTATTAATTCCTCGCAAATGTGATGAAAAACATTGTGTGTACCACGGGCAGTAAGGGGATTACTAACTCGTGTCATTTTTAAATTCTCCGCCTTTGCCGTCGGGTTTCAATAGACCCTCGTAAGTAATGCCCTTCCGTCCTTCGTACCACTCTAGATGCACAATGTATTTGCTTGTCAAACAGGTAATAATCCTGACGGCGAGTATCTTCATGTCGTTCGGGAGCGGCGCGCTGCTGTACGTGGCGGTGGAGGCGCCGGCCGCCGCGCTGCTCAAGGCCGCGCTGGCGCCGCCGAGGAAGCCCAAGCCTGAAGATACTCCTACTGATACTGACCTAACCACTAAAGTCTAACCACCGCTAACCGCGGAACCATACAGTAATACCATAGCGTAGGGATGTACTCCATACAGTGAAGTAACTTTATACACGGCCAACAGCTCGGCTCGGTGGTCGTGCTGAGGCTCAGGGTTGTCAAAAACTATGCGAAAGATACAGTCTGATTGGCAAACTAATTTTCGTTTTACACCCCTTAAAATATACCACCGAATTTTCATAGAAATTCGGCGGCATTTCCTCCCCTCCCACTTCCCCGCGCGCTGACCCAGATGACCCAGAAATCGGCGGAGTTAACCCACTGTACAATACATCCTTACGCTGTGGTAATACTAATATCTATAGGTACTATAAATAAACTGATATTAACTAAGATGATGGTTCACTCATTTGAACGATACAAAACAAAACGACATTTTAAGTCTTACTAATGATATAGGTGTGTGAGAAGTGAGAAGTGATAGACATAAAAAATCGCATTTTGTAGTCAAAAATGCAAGGTTATAACGCGACGGCGGAAATAGGTAAATGTACACACGCGTTCAAAAGTGTATGGGCAATTTATGAATGAAGTCATTCATAAACTGCCCATTCAATTTTTAACGTATTAGTAAGAAACACAGTAAGATTGCTGATTGTGTATGCCGTTAGTTTATACTCTATAACTAGGGTAGGCAGACTAATCTATCGGAAAATTGGGAACTGTGTCGAATCATTCGCTATATTGTTCACATACCTTGTTTATTCATATAATAAAGCAAGATTATAATTTAAGTCCATGTCCAAATGCTGAGAAATCCTTAATAAGCACAGAGATCCTTTATAACCGCAAGTATAACCGCTAGTAATCAAAGATCTTAGGGATCTAGTAATCAAAGATTTACTCGCATAGCTTAGGGAATTAATACACCGTACCGGCTCATTATTTTACTTTCCAAGTTTCCACATTATTGTTCCTTACTTTGTTTGAATCGAATACGATTCGGCCAACTAAATAAATACGTATGAATTTCTAGCCGCTTTACAACAAATTTAACATATATTTACGATTATGTCATGCTTTCTTCTGCACGTTAGTTATAAGTCTTATAAAATATTGCGTTCTCAAGTAAGTGAATTTTGTAATTCTTTTTGAGAATAAAGTTCTTAAACCATAAATTCCTTCGGGCATCTGAATTACCTCAAACCTAACTTACCTATTGCTACTATCAGCTAACAATAAATTTAAGTCAAACACAAATCGATGTTCGGTATCTTTCCAGTGGACTTTTCAAAAGTTAAGGTCTATGAAGGTTGATTATTGAACCCTTATCCACATTAAAAAGTACACCTTTTTTATTGACTTGTATGATAAAAATTATGATTACACACACGTTGGCCACAGGAAAGATTGGCTCTACAGTTAGCTGAACACGAACTTTTTCTTTCCTGTGGTAAGTAAATAGTTAACAGTCTGTGCACAAGTAGTAATGATTTTTATCTTTATCATACAATGCAATAGGAGGGGGGTATCCCTTAATGTAGATAAGGCTTAAATAAGAAAATCAAGCTTTATAGCCCTTAACTTTTGAATCGTCCACCGGAAAGACTCCGAAATCGTTTTGTGTTAGTCCCGTTTTCCGTGGCTTACAATTTTACAAAAAAAAGGTTATATTCTATCGTATTTTTTCAACGTAAGTAACGATTTTTAAAATAAGTAACGACGTAAAAAGTAACGATTTCTTCAATTTTACGTTGATAAGTTAGATATAAGTATTATACACAACCCTATGATTGTTTTGCTGGCGAGTGCGGTCAATATCCACCCCGCTGAAAACCAATCTATTGTATTACTGTGTAGGTACCTATTCAAAAGGGTAGTTCGGTTATCATTGACATTATAATGTATTAACATTACACATTACAAGTGGTTAGGGTTGGCAACGCAGAAGCCCGGCCCGCTAGCGGGCTGCGCGCCGATGTCGTGCCGGATCATGCGGCACGTATGTTCTTCTAACCGGTTCTTGTTGACGCTATGCATGCTCACGTCAAATGGCGGTGAGCTCCAGAGAACTTCCGCTGTCGCGCTAGCACGAGGCCAGACTCTGTAAGAACAATAATTAAGGATACAGAACTTCACGTGAGACGACACATGGATAGGAGGAACATTACAAGTAGTGTGTACCGCTTAAGTACCAAACTTCAGGAAAATTAATATAGTTATATCGGGGTAAAAGTCGAAAACAGCTCGACATGGCTCGAAACAGCGCGGCGACAGCGCAGACCGACCAGACTCATATTAAAGTTAAATAGTGAAGAATCTAACCGTACACTAGTGTGCGTAGAGCAGCCGCCGCGGCCAGACGCATGACTCATAAATAAGGGACACGGACTGTTCCGAAACATGTCGAGCTATTTTCGACTTTATAGACGTGAGTAACCCGATCTAAGTATATTAATATGTCTTATACTCACGGGAGTTTTTTATTTAAAATTCAGGGAAATTCTCACGGTGGTACAGTCATGTCAACAAAAGTTCATGCAGCGATATAGCACTTGACTAGACTCGTCGTGAAAATTGAAGAACCTCAAATATACCTTGATAGCGATAGGATTATTATTTTATTTTCCTTTAAATGCATGATGATGCATTTATGACACAGAAACGAAAGAAGTGACAATCAAGTTCTCTTATTGGAATGAAGACTCATATCGTCGTAACTTCGTAAGTTCCTAACTTGAAATGAATTTGGTTGTCACTTAGGATGTTTTAACTGTTAATTCATGCATTTAAGGGTTAAACGACATTTTCTATTTAAAAGAAGAAAGCAGTCCGATTGCGAAGGAAATATTAAAGCGCATAAGTGCTCGCGCTTCCTCAAATACACTATCTTGTCCTAACTCCTCTAAACCTGAAGGAAAGGCGACCATTACAATCAGATCAGAGCAGCAGATATGTGCAGATTATTAAATCCGTCACAGTAAGAGTCCTTTAGTCGGTTTTTACGCCACCCAAGCTACCGACCGACCGCGTTGTTCAAAGAGGTCGCGGTTTCGAATCCTGCTCGACGCAGGGAATTTTTCAATTTTTTTTCCAATCATAAAATTGAAAATTTCGTCCGCAGACGTTTCTGCTTAATACAAAATTAACTCCGGCAACCACACTGTAACCACATTTTAGAACCATGAGGGCCCACAGAGACAAAATACTTTTAGGAAAAGAGGCAAGGATGGAGAAATAGGGACAAGGGAGACGCAAGAAGGGCTGTAAGTACCTGCTTATCACGTTTCTGTCATCGACCATCTCGCCCCACATGCACGCCTCGCCGCCAAGGACATTGTCTACCAAAGCTTCGTTCTCCTTCACCACCATGGCGCGCGGGTCCGTGTGGTTGTAATAGGCCACCCAGCTCCTGTCCAGGTGGTCCAGGTACCACGGTGCGGACAGTATTACCTTCTTGCCAGCGGTTAGGACCTTCAATTAGACATAGTATTGAAAAATCATAACTATTGCAGCTTTTCAAGTAAGTACCTAAAGATTTTACAGTCAACTCCAGCCAGTATCATAATTATACAAATAGGTACATACTCGTATCTATATGTTATGGGCCAAGTGATAAATTGGGAATTATACATAATGCCCGGGTATTGTGAAGAATGCGCAAGATGAGAGGGCAATTTGATAATAACTGGATTGAGACTTTTGGATTGAGTGATAAAAATATATTTTTTTTAACGATTATTTCGATTTTTGACATTAAACCTCTGAGTAACTATTCAAATACCTGCCTATTTCTGGAAGATTTATACAGATTAATTTATGTCTCCGCAAGTGTTTATAATCGTATCATAAGTATCATAACCGTCGTCTAGAGTAGAGTTTGCCCACTGTTTACTGGGTAGGATTATAAAAAACGTTTTTATCATTTTAATCACTTAGTCTGCAATTAATCACTTAGCCCATCATAACATGAAGGTTTACCAACTGAGGTCGGTGGCAACTTCGTCAAACGATGGCAGCCTGGAGGAGGTACCAGGAGCCTGTGCTTACGGCATCTCTGTTAGAGTAGAGTTTTCGGGCATGGGGACCGTGACGTGACGTTTGTTTACCCTAATTTAAATCCTATATTTCCCGACATTGGTGAACACGGAGGTTGGAGACCTTATGACCAGGGCTTGGAACCGGTATTTTTTAAAACCTCCTAATTGCCCAATATTCAGAATTATTTTATGCTCTTTTTGTAGGACTCAATCATGCATTTAAGTAACATCTTCGTATATCAGATAGCCCCATCAAAAATAAATATAAAATCAAAGTACCGGCAAAGAACCGAAATAATACCGGTATTCAAGCCCTGCTTATGACTTATAACGACTGTATGTGGCCATGTTCGTCCATTATTGCGCTCACTGTGAGCTCAATAATGACTGCAGTGAGCACTATGACTAAGTCGATTTAATGTAAAACTCTTAAGATTGTCCCACAACATTTATTTATTAGTTTCCCCACGTTTGCTCGCGATTTAGTAGTCTCCTTCCATCCAAAATTTAAATGTATATGTAAAATACTAGCAAAATAACATGTTACCCTATTAACATTTTTCTTCCCGTTGTCAGAATATTCTTCATTGCCTTCTATAGGGTCTGACAACCAAATTTGCACCGGAGTAGACGCCGGTAATAAGGACGGCATGTTCTGGAATACTTCCTAAAACGAAGGTACAAGATTTAAACATAAGCTAAACAGGACGTACATACAGGACGGTATATGGAAACCGGGTCGAGTCCAAAACACCACGCTGCGCTCCAAGACCCAAATCGTAAGATGTAGCTCGGAGGGCGGCGAAGTTAAAGTAGGACTGGGAAGCCCGAAAACTTGTATCGAGGATCTAGTAGCGATATGGCCTGATGAACGTTCTATATTATCACTTCATCAAATCATGCGCAGACATAGCAGTGGGGAGACTAGAGGGGATGTTCGCGGTGCTGATTTTTTATGGCGAGAACCGGGAATTCCTGGTTTCGTTACTGTATTTGTATAGAAAAGCACAGCAAATCATGTAGAAATTGAGGGGAGGCCTTTGTCCAGCAGTGGGACAAAATGGGCTCCAAATAGGGGTTTAGCTTCAGTATTACCTGAGATCCTGTGGCGAGTTTCAATTTGAGCTGAACGTTTTGAAGACAACAGCCTTTTTGTCCACCAAACAAAGCTAAGCACCATCCCGACGAATCCGACTTCCGCAGATACACACGTAAAGCTCAACTACCCTCATTGTAACCTAATATCCTTAGCTGTACTCTGACCAGCCCCGCCACTTCCCGTTGCACGTTGAATGAGTCCAGGTTATCCCGCCATCGCATTTTGGTCTACCTCTACCTCGGCCCTGGGTGGGGTATATATATTAACTCCTTATTCGGTCCTAAATCGCTGTTCGTCCTTAAAGCTGAAATTTTGTAACAGCGCTTCCATAGGTAGAATGTCACCTTTAGGGTTGTCTCCCAGGGCAACTTAAAAGGGTTTTAAATACTTTTAGCAACTTACCTGCCACACGATGGGCTTCGATCGACTACCGAGCAGCCCGAACAATTTGTCGATGAACATGGTGAACAAATCCCCGACGTGCATGTTGTGCTTTTTTAGGTAGGCTTTTATTGTTGGATCCGACTCCCTATAGAAAAAAAACACTTGTGAAGTTTGTGTACCCCGACGGTATCCCATCGGGTTGAGCTGGAAATCGGGCAATCTGTACTCGCTAGGTAAGTTTATGTACTTATACGCACTTCTCATCTGGGACGTCGACAGATGGGAAGGGTATTCCCTTCCAACCATAGTTAGATGCACTTCCTTTACACACATGATCAAATGCAGCTACTATAGAAATGTTATATGCAGTTAAGTAGGTGTAGATACTATGGCGATATCAAGTAGTTTACTGCTTGACCGATTAAGTAACAAACCACAATTAATAGATACCTATAGGGCTTACATATTATACTATGTAACTTAATAAACAAATGCTTAAAAATGGTACCTATCCCAGCAGTTTAAAGAATATAAAGGTTCAACCGATTTATAAGGGCAAAGGAGACATGAACTTATTTAAAAACTTCAGACCTATATATTCAACTTTTTCGAAGATCTTTGAAATTCTTCTAAGCAGTAGATTAATGTCGTTTTTCAGCAGAAATAATTTATGGAATAAGCAGCAATATGCGTATCAACAGGGAAGGTCGACAATCGATGCGGCGATGGACGTGTGACGAAGAGTGACCAGCCACCTCGACGGCGGGCGGCAGGTCGCAGCTACTAGAGCATGGATACCGGTTTTCGATAATATCGAAATTTCGATAATATCGGACGATTTTCCGATATTTTTTTACCGGTATTGAATTTCTCAAATACCGGTATTTTCGATATTTTCGATATTAACATTATGCTTAAAAAAATTACGTTTTTAAAAGGCCACAGTGGTAAAATTGTTATTATTCAGACATCTACATCTCAATATATACAACTAGGTATCTGATATTCACATAGGTACATACAATTTCAACATATTTCCTTCAAACTGGTAAACATGAAAACATGATTATTAACCAAAGCCTCGATAAGAACGTCGTAACCCTTAAATTTATAAACATGATTCTTAGTTAAATAGTAAATCCTAAATCTGGTAAAAAAAATTATCTACAAAAAATGTTGTTTAGTTGTAAACAGCAATTATCTGATTACGCGGTTTATTTTGCCGCGCCCGCATACTATCGCCTTTAAATTGTTCACTTGATCCTGCAATTAGATCTATCCCGCTCTCTTTTGCTCAATCATGTGGACTCTTAAGTGTTACTGATTTGGTTTTTTTTCTTAGCGTCACTTTATGTGTCCTACTGCTGGGCAAAGACCGAAATACCTGTCCCCTTGATCTCCACCGCTCCCGGTTTTGTGCTTTCCCAGGCCAGTTCTTAAAAAATGTATCCATGTCGTCCCGCCATCTCCGTCTAGGCCTGCCCGTCCACGTTTATTTTGCGGGATCCACTTGGTGGCAATACTTGCACAAGTAGCCCACCTGTCCGGATTCATGCGGTAGACGTGGCCTGCCCACTCCCATTTGACCCTAGCAACTTTTTAGCCAACGTCAGCAATGCGGGTTTTTGAGTGGAGAATGCGATCGGTTCTCTTGATACCTAAAAGGCTGCGCTCCATAGCCCGCTAGCAAGTCTTCAATTTGGACTTCTGAACCTCTGTGAGCGACTATGTTTTTGCACCGTAGGTTAGGACATGCAGAATATACTTATCGACGAGTTTTCGGTTTAGTGACAATGGAAGGTTACCCTTCATAAGCTCTTTCATGGACCAGTAGCTTTTTCAGGCGTTATCGACCCATCGTTCGACTTCTTAGTTTTGCCTGTTGCTAAAAGAGACTAGCTGGCGCAATAAGATAATTATGCTCGTTAATATAGTGTATACTGTGTATATTCTCGATAGGCGGCACCAAGTTGACCAACCTTCGTTATGCAGACGACACAAAGCTCCTAGCTACCACCGAAGCCGAAACGAAATCCTTACACTCCTGCGTAGGATAGAGACGATTAGTTTGGAGTTGGGACTCAAAATAAACCACGCTAAAACCAAGCTGATGGTGGTAGACCGTGCTAGCAAGCTTCAATTCCTCGGTGTTCTCGGTCTCGAAACAGTGAAAGATTTCATTTGTTAGCTCCCAAACATTAGCGATTCTGGCTCGTGTGAAAAAGAAATAAGGAGACGGATAGGGATGGCTAAAGCGGCGATGTCGCAGCTCCATAAAATATGGAAGGACCGTAATATCAGACGCAGGTCTAAGGTCAACCTGGTGAACACCCTCGTCTTCTCCATATCCGGTTACGGAGCGGAAACATGGACGCTGAAGAAAGCAGATAGGAATCGAATTGATGCCTTCGAGATGTGGTGCTGGAGAAAAATGTTGCAGATTCCGTGGACAGCATTCCGCACCAACGAGTCGATTCTTCGCGAACTGCAAATAAAAACCCGTCTCTCCACCATATCTCTGCGAAGAACATTGGAATTTTTCGGTCATATTGCCAGAAAAGATGGGCATAGCCTGGAACAGCTCATGGTTACTGGAAAGGTCGACGGGAAGCGCCCCAGGGGCCGATCACCACTGACCAAATCCGCTCAACTCTGGACACCAACCTTCACAACGCTCTCCATGCAGCCAAGAACAGAATAAAGTGGCGAAATACTGTCAGACGCATGATAACCCAGCAACGGGGGAATCACGACCCTCAGTAATGAGGACACCGACTCGAGGAGGAGGTGTATAGTCTACTCGTCTACATCGACCCTACGTTTCGTGCTGTTGGTCATCACCTTAGTCCAACTTTAAAGCTTATATTATTAGCTTATATTGAATGTACACGGTAATTTTTTCAATGATCTGGTCGAGTATGTGAAGATGTGTCGGTAGTGGAAAATGCAGGGCGGAAACCAGCTTGAACTGAAGGTTGGTGTCGGTAATGTTTTTATTAATTCTCAAATAAATATAGCAGTATTACATGTAAATACTGCGTTGACTTTTTGTTTTATATACTTAATTTTTTTAGCATTTAATTATGATTTATTAGTTAATTTGAAAATTAAGTTGAAATAATTAATAATGGTGTATTATAATATGAGTTATATAAGTAACCCATCATAATAAATGAAAATTTTGTATATGCTGGTTTTTTTAAAGTTATTTACTTTTTCTCCTCCAATATCGAAAAAATATCGAAAATATCGAAATTATCGAAAAACCGGTACTAGAAATTTCAATATCGAAAAAATACCGGTATTGCAAAAAGGCTCCGATATTCCATGCTCTAGCAGCTACATTCTGCAACTTGGCGCGCCTTCGAACTGGTCGGTCACCCTCTTATCTAGCCAAACTGGAGCATTATGGCGTCACAGGCAGTTTTTAAATATCCTAGCTTCCTTTTAAAGGACCGTAAACAGCTGACGTCAGTCCACGGCGCCCGGTCCAACCTTCTCGATCTGGGAGACATTGCGGTGCCACGGGGTTCCGTAATAGGAAACAACTTGTTCAGCATACTGATGAGTTTTGGACGGCATACGTGGGGCCGAAGCCAAACTGCAGTGAACTGCTTGGGGCTCATGCACAAATCACATAAGGTATTTTCGGCAACTTTTTGAACCCCTGGTGATCTTTATTTGCCGTTTGCTCGTTCGTGATGTTTTCCCAATATATAATATGTTTAATATGGTACTTACCAACACTCCATTAAAACCTCATCTCCTCCAACATGGAAATACTTATCAGGGAACAAGTCCTGCACCTCCTTTATCAAATCCCCGAGCAAGTCATACGTGGCGTTGAGGATCGGGTTTAGCACAGCTCTCGTTTGCTTAAAATTGTCGTCATAACACTTCATTACGATCTCGGGGTGCGACTCTGCCCATGACAGTGTGTGACCTGTTTGAGGGCTTTTAATTTTGTAATATGTTTAGGCAAATAACTACATTATTTATCATCATCATTATCATTTCAGCCAAACGACGTCCACTGCTTGACATAGGCCTCCACCAAATATCGCCCGACGACCGGTTCTGCGCTACTTGCTTCCAGCGGGTAGTTTTCAGATCCTACTCGAATTTGCCTGAATTCCTATTCGTTGAGAATCGGGTTCAGCAGAGCTCTCATCTCATGGAATTTGTCGTCGAATGCATGTCGGAACGATAATTACAATACTGTGGACATTCTAGGGAAGACCTTTGCGCAGCAGGGGACGTCTTTCGACTGAATGATGCTGAGTTTTTACGAAATTATAATAAGAAACAGGGTATTGGAAAATACCTGGGACATCGAACTCTGGCACCACTCGTATGCCGCGCTCACGCGCATACTTCACCACCAGCACGATGTCCGCCTTCGAATACACCATTGTGGGATAGTATGCCCCATGTTCGCTGAAAACATTTTTATAATGATCAACTATCTCAAGACGAAAGTCTAAGTCTAGGCTTTATTAAGGTACCTTATCTCGCTAAGTTACATATCCGACTTAATCGGTTATGTAAATATAACATAACCTTATTGCTTGGCTAAGTATATTAAGGGTGCGACTTCGTAGAGTTCTTGTAAAAACTTTATGATCTAACCATGTCATACGAACATGAAACTCGATATATTTCATACATCTAACGCAATGCGCAAGTGACAATTCTCTCCTTGAGAAAATGCTCTTTCGCGCAGGACACTGCTTGAGAAGCAAATAAAAACTACAGTAATTGGAGAAAGGGGTGGGTTCTTTTAACCCTTTGACCGTCAAGAACGCCTAAAGGCGTCGTGTGCTGTCGTACCCACGACGCCAGCAACGCCTAAAGTTGTCTCAGTTAAAAAATACTTCGATCATGAATAAAATCTATTTAGAATCGTTTTGCACAGCACTACGAGATTCGTTATTTTTGGTTATCGTAACTTGCTTGGCGTCTGACTGATCACTTCATTCAAATAGTTAGCGGTCAAAGGGTTAATTGGCTTAGTTTGGACCAGCATTACCACGAACATCAAAAATTGTCATTGACGGGAAAACCTCTTTGTCAGACCAATATGCAAGTGTGACAGAGATGGAGGTACAAATCTGCAACCCTTCGATTTTCCTGGTCATCTACTCACCTCAATTCCGGAAACTTCTTACTCTGATACGGGAAGCTCTGATCGTCAACCATGTGCCAATGTAGTACATTCATTTTGTTCATCTCCATAGCGTCGAGTAGCAGGAGAATGTTTTGCATCGACAGATAGTGGCGACCTGTGTCTATGAGGAGCCCGCGGTGGGAGTAACGGGGATAGTCGTATATTTCCGTCTCGTTTATTAATATTTCCTGCAAAGTCAATTGATTATTCGTAGTACCTACAATGTGCCCCCCATGTTGCACATGGGGAGACATGGGGGTATAAGGAAGATTACCAACAAGAATCCAATGATGTTCGCAGGCCGCAGACCATAGGACCAAAGGGGCCACGGCCCGGGGACTGAAACTACAAGGACCACAAGAGAGAAAACTTCCGTATTCTACTGAACTGTAGAGTTTTCATACAAATCAGTAGAACAGGAGTACCCTTCGATGCAGATCTAAGTGTGATTAGAAAATCAACCTTTATAGCCCTCTTTTTGGTAGTCCACAGGAGAGACTGTAAAATCGTTTTGCTGTGTTTGACCTGGTTCATTTCAATGAAAATAACACCGGTACCCCATTCCTGATTTATTAACTGAACTTTTTGAACTTACCACGCGATTGGTGAGAGTTATATTGGTGATGATATTTCTAAAAGCTTACCTTGTAGTCGTGTGAGAAATAAAACGAGTGTAAGACTGTCTGAAATCCTCGCAGGACGCCCCATACTGAACCACTTTTCAGAGTAGACAATGTGTCTATAGTTAGGTTGTCTGAAATGCAATATCGTGTTATATAGATGGGGGAGCATTCATTAGTTTGTTTAAGGGAAGAACCACATAACTATATCGAGATAAAACCAAAATTGAAACCAACTTTGAAAAAATTGCCGAAGTACGAAAACTACAGGCTGCTTTATGGGTCATGGAACAGGAGTGGACAGGGTACCGGGGAGGGTCACACTGAGCAACTTTCACTCTGGCAAACACGAAATCCTGAAAAAAAACTGATTATGAGTTAATTGAGAGTTAAGTATCAACTAACTCATACTTAGGAGCAATTAAATATCTTATATTTTTTTCGGGATTTCGTGGTTGTTCCCATAGTGAAAGTTACTCAGCGTGGCCCTGGCCAGTACCCTGTTCACTCCTGCTCCATGACATGACCCAAAAAACAGCCTGTATTATCGATGGAATACGCTAATGCTAACAGATGTTGAACCGCATAATATCGCATATTAAGTACTGTTCAATGATAAGTATTTTGTTATTTATTGCATTGCTTTCAGTGCGATAAGAGCTTGTTGACCTATAAAATAATTACCTATTAAGTATCCCAGTATTAAGTGTTCCTCGTATTAAGTATTAGTGGGCATTCGCTCTTTGTCATTTTGGCATACTAACCTAGCCTATATTAAATGAAACTGTGCCTAATAGGAATATATGAATTTGGTGAATATTGGTATAAACGTTATGCGATTTTTTTTTTGAAAAACGAAACAAAATTCGGCGAAATGGCTGTACATCATATATATAAGTATGTATATTGTCGCCTTGTACCCGTAGAACAAGCTTTACTTAGTTTAGGACTAGGTAAGGTAGGTTTAGGTAGGTAGGAAATATTTAAATAGGGAATTGAGAAAGATTAACGGTGCAAAAAAGAGGCATACGTTGACAGGGCCCGCATGAAGGGCTAGGCTAGAGATATCCATCACAAATGCGAAGGGTTCGGTTGCAATGCGGTCTGAGCTGATCATTTAAATAGTGAGCGAAAATGGGGAAGAGTTTTACAGCAAAATGGTGTACCACAGCTTTCATCTAAGTATATTATTTTATGCTATCGTAAAGAATGTGTTAAAATAAGCATAAGTATTTGTCGTGTAATCTTTTTGTCTCCGATCAATCATCATCATCCACCTAAGCTAGTCCACTGATGGACGTAGGTCTCTCCTCAAATACGCCACTGGCACTGAGCTAGATCTTGGGCCTCCAGCCGCGACCTTAGAAAGATCGTCACTCCACCTTGTCACAGAACGTCCTGCACTGCGTTTATCAGCTACGGTCTCCTCTCGAGAACCCGTTTTCCCCAGCGGTTATCGATTCTACGAACAATATGGCCAGCCCAGCATGCTGATCCGGAGAGCTATGTCGGTGACTTTCGTTCTCTGCCGAATCACCTCATTGTGGGTGCGATCCTTCAGAGAAACCCCGAGCATAGCCCTCTAGAAAGAGAGAGGCATAATAAAGGAGGCAGAAAGGGGCATAAGAGTAAGTAATACAAGCGGAACTAGACGTAAATCAAGAAAATATTCATGAACCCACAGCTTTCATCCATCCCAAGATGCGGGTACTTTTCACACGGGCCGGTCAATTGTACTTGCAGTTCGGCGAGAATGGCGAGCCTGTCCGCTAGCTTGTGCGCGGGCGCATGTTCGCGCAGCGCAAGTTGGCTTTGCCGCGCGAAAATGTGCGAATAGCGCGCGGCAATGCTTGAGAGGAGCGGGCAGGTGACGCCAATTATCTGTAAGTAAACAACTTGTACGCTTATCCCGACATACATATTCATTACAGCATGCTTATTAGCAAGCGGGGAAGTGGGAGGGGCCCCGCTCTCATCCCCTCTACGTGCTTATTAGTATGCTAATAAGCATAAAGCATGCGTAACAATACCTTCACGGTTATTAAGTATAGGTCGCGCAACGAGCGCTCAGCGAAAATGGTGTCTATCCATCTTGCCTCACCAACCCCATAGAAGCTAGCAGTGCATGTGCACTCAAGCTCAGCGCTCACAAAGGTACTGTTACACGTGATCATTACTAGCATGCTTATTAGCACTTCTCACTTCCCCGCTTGCTAATGAGCATACTAGTAATGAGCATGTGTAACACTAGCCAACCCTTTGCACGACCTGTACGCCATAGGCTGTATGGTTACGTTATATGCTATAATAGAGCCTATGAAATAACCATAAGGAGGCAAACGTTCCCTAAATCTGTACGTTCAATAAATTTAATTCCTGTGGATGTATGGGAAGATTGGATCGTGATATCCAATCCGTTCCCACTCCATGTGACCCCATTGAGCCCCAACCTCGGGCAGACTAAGGGTTAGTTACACCATATTAATGAATCGATCAACAACTCAGCAGAAAACTACGATACCTCCCACCTGGAAGGGAGCTACCTAGCTACAATAATATTTAGCGTAATAATCATAACTGATTGTATACCAGATGGAAATAAATCGGAAAATGAGTGTGGGAGTGGGAGTATTGAGTGGGAGTGGGAGTATTGTGTGGGAGTGGGAGTATTGTTTTAATAACATTATCTGAATGCAGGGTATTTTGTTGTGACTAACGTGCGAAGTAAGAAACAATGACGGTGGGACCGGACATTATAGACTTCAGGTTTTTATAACTGATACATATTTCTCGGAACTCGGAAACAAAGGAAATGTGGAGCTACCGAGACCACATCCATGGCCCCGAATTTCTCTACCAGGGCCTATACCACGAAAATCGAACGATTGTGGATTCGTACCTCCGTCTCTGTCGCACTTGCATATTGGAGTGACAAAGAGGTTTTCCCGTCAATGCCAATTTTCGATGTTCGTGGTAGGCGTGCAGATCCCTTGTATGCGCCTTAGGGGGGTGCTTCTAGCAACATCTACCGTAAGAAAGTACCGTACTTCTTAATCGCTTTTGGCATCGTTCGAAGACGTTTTTCCTTAAAAATTATACACATTTGTAAATTTTGTAACAATTTGGGTTTAGCATAGAAGAAATAAAGGAATTTCTACAAAAAATCTTAAGATGATCAATTAAAGTTTACAAGAATATGTATATACCTACCTTCATACTTGTATTACTGTTATTAACTCAAATTAGGTAGCTAAACTATAGAGATAGCTATCCCTGGTAGAATAGGGCATAAATACTATGCTTTCAACGCAACAATGCTGCAGCGAAACTGCTGCAAAATTTACGATCAGTGTATATTACAATAAAATTAGGAATAACACTCATGTATTTTTAGTTACTACGCGTGATGTTTCAGAACCTAGGTCGCGGTCGTTAATTTGTGACCAAATTCGAAAAAAATTTATCTGAACTTCTATAAAGTTTGACAGGACTGTCAACCTTAAGTGGGTCACAAATGATCCTTAGCTGTACACGTCGGCCGTGCGTAGTGAATAAAATACGTGAGTGTTATCCGTAAAGGAAATTAAAAAAAAAGTTAAAAAAGATACTAAATGAAAACTAATACTATCTTAACCTCATGGGGCCTAATCTATATCATCAATATGTACATACATATGTCCCCAATGCTAGCGGCATATGGAAGAGTGCCCACAAGGCTGACTGCCTTACCTCGCTGAATGGCAATGCCAATACGCTAAGAGAGGATTAAGAGTCAGCCCTGTTGAGTTTTACAATATTTTTAGTACAAGCGAATGTACGAGCGTGCCAGAGGCGGTTTAGGAATTAGGATTGACGTACGTAACTCAAACCTTCCTGCATCCTGTATGGGGCAGTGCCAATATATTCTAGCGGTGGCAGGTCGTAATAGAATGACTAAAGCAAACAATACTTCTTCGACTTCTTCATTAGTAGGTACATTGTGTATTGTTAACAAGGCGGTAAACAAGAAATTACGACTGAGTGTGAATTTAAGCAATAGTGAAAGAGGACTAAATTAACAGTAGTTCGTAATTCTTGTACCGCCCGTGATACATACAATGTTTTTCATCACATTTGCAGGGAAATAAATAAACAATAATGATTAGCGGTAGTGTAGTAGTAGTACGAGTAGCACGGTTCACAGTGCAGCACGTTTCGCGCCCCACGCGGTCCTCCGGGAGCTCCGGGCGGAAAAAATGTATGAAAATCCATTACGGTCATGGGCATAATGCAGCTCCTTCAGTCTAAGAATGCTTGCATACAATATGGCCATTTACGAGCAAGTGTGATGAAAATCATATTTAAGGAACGTAGGTACTATAGCAATGAATATGAATGAATGAATTCATTCATAAACTACCCATGCAATTCTGAACGCGTGTGTACATATCGAGCCTCTATTACGCGTGGTTCCACTTACATACACACACTAGGTAGTGTGATGTGGGACGTAAATGGAAACACGTTGGCTGGAGTATAGGTTTATTCTATCTAAAATAACACTAACATGCGCTTATATAATGCAGTTATACTAGTGTGTGGGTGAGGCGTAGTACACTCACTACACCTCCCCCCTTGAAGAAAAAAAAGATTAATATAAAATAATATAAATGATAATAAAATTAATCTTTTTTCAATAAATCTTAGCACAGTTATATTTAAAAATAAAAGAAAACACTGTATAAAAAAATTAAGACACATACCATAAAACACAGACCTACATACTAACAGTTATAAAGCTTTTTTTTGTATTTTTACGCAAACAATGTTTTTTTTAAGAACCATTTAATAGCATCACTATATAAAACAATCTTATTGCTAATTTATGCCGTTTTGATGACGAACGTTACAAACAATATTTTAAAACTTAATTAATTAAATTACATTATTAAATGAATTAAAACTGAGTACTTAACTACTTGCTTCAATAAAAAAAGTCATAGGTAAACTTATTATCTTATTAAGTTATATTATTATTCTAACATTCATATACAATTCTATCCGTTGTTACATTTCCGGAGTCCGTATATAAAAAAATAAAAACATTTTTTTCATTTGCTTTCTTTTTGGTAGGTTCCTTTAAATAACTCTCAACATTTCGGTATCGTTACTTGCAAGTCTTTATCCATTTTTATTAATTCACATTTTTTTCTTTTTTTTATGACGTCATTCTTCTCATTATTATTATTTATGAATTCATATTATTTTTAACATAATTATACATTGTGCATCTAAGCGTGCAACTCTGGCAAGGGTATATAACGCATACATTCATGGCCGGCCGACCTTAATATACATTTTATTTATTTGCTCAGGACACAAGATAATTATTTATTTCGAGCGCTCATACATACATTTTATTTATTCACCCAGGCAGTTCATTTAACACTTCCATACATCATAACCTTCCATGTGTCCAAGGGTCGTCACGGTTGGTTCTCGACCGAACCATGATCCGATCTCCAAGGATTCTCCTGCCTGTCTTGTGTCCTGATATACCCTTGCTACACCGTATCGCTCAAGGCCGCCTCGCGGGCCACCGAAGATGCGATAGGCATATTTTTTTACAATCACATTATTTCTGTATATTTCCCCATCATTACCGAAAACCATTCAAAATTCAATCAAATATTGCATCATGCCATGAAAACTTCAACATATACGAATTTCAACAACTCTTAGGTGATCAAGCTAATCGTTCTTAAAAAAACGTATCTGTTTCAGTTTCGCCATCACTGTTATCCCGTCATCAAACAAATTCCATCCATTTTACATTTAAATACCACTCGAAAACCCATCTAAATTATTATTTTACCTTAACACCATTTCTAACCAACAACAAACTTCAATTTCAAACTAAGTACATTAATTATTACAAAACTGCTAACCATAAAATCAAATGTTAAACAAACCTGCATATCCCTATGCCAACACAATCAATTCGTCTTTATCTTTACATATTTCCACGATATTAACCTTCCATTTATTCGTTAAATTGTCATTTCCATGTATAAAATTTCAAGGTATCTTACACACAAGGAAACAAAAACCATATAAAATTCTAACTATAAATGTAGCATATGGTTAAAAGTCGTTACCATCCGGAACAATTAATTCTGAAAAAAAAAGTTCTAACTATTCTTTAAATTTAATTTTGTTACAATACATTTGTATGTCCTATAACATTGCACAATACTCTGAAATTTGAGATGAAATGACAGACGTCGCATGCCAATCCTTATATGGAGGGCATGCGGCGCTGCCACCGCGACGATGCACCTTATTTGTAAATTGTAATGTCTAATAATGTCACATATACCTACGTCTGACGTCTCTTCCTTGTTTTTTTAATAATTTAATTTTGAAAACAATATTAGCTGAAGCGATCTATGTGTTTAAAAAAAAATGCTAATACTACAAGTCAAAAACGAATTCGTAAGTTATTTCTTCAACGCATCTACTAATGACGATCGTACTTTTAACCATATTATAATACATACACACAGGTTTCGTCATCAAACGGCTTACCAGTTTAAAAAGAAATCCACATAACAATCTATTTAAACAATATACTATACACACCAATCATAAACACTGAATTTATTAAAACTGTCCGGACGTACTGTTGACTGGTACAGGTTTCGTGTGACTGCCACACAAAACCTGGAGACATCCTTGACACGAACGTCTCCCGGCAGCAACCATCGTACACAGTAACGTATTTTCTATTTTTAATATTTAATTAGGCACTCGTATGTATCACTGTTCCGTTCTGTGCGTAGGCAAATATTTATACTGATTAATTAAAATTGTCTGCCATACTTTTCCACTGATATTTCCATGGTCACTTCTTTACTTTGTCATCAATAGTCACTGTGCCTAAAATTGTTTATTTTATTTTTACTGATAAAACAATATTTATTAAAGTGTCAATACTCATTTATTTTCACCACACTTATTTTGTAGACAAAGTTCTACTAGTCCACGAGATGTTCTTAATTAGTTAAATAGCACATAGTTCTTCAGAAGTCCTTCAGTTTTGATTTTTGTGGGTGACCACGAAGGTCACTAGTACTGGCAGGCGCGGCGCGCCGCCAGTGCAGCGCACGGCCGCACTGGCAGGATCGCCATGTGATGTGGGACGTAAATGGAAACACGTTGGCTGGAGTATAGGTTTATTCTATCTAAAATAACACTAACATGCGCTTATATAATGCAGTTATACTAGTGTGTGGGTGAGGCGTAGTACACTCACTACAGTAGTTTTTTGGGTTCCTTATTCAACTACGAACCTGCATGAGGAACTTACACATGAAGTGTTTTTATTTTTATTTCGTTTCAACCCTAAAGTGTGAGGTATCGTTGGATAGGTATTTCAAAAAGGATAGGCGTTTGCTAAAAATTTACCGTTCGCCATTTTTTGATAAAGCTAATATTTTCGGAAATAATCGCTGCGTACGTAAAAAAATCAACCATTCTGTCTAACCATACCATCCATCATCCTGAACTTGAACCGGAAGTTGTTAAATTATGAAAAAATCATGGAGGTAGAGCTTTATAATGACTTTCAAGGAAAATTATTTTGACATGGTCAATTAACCATTTATTGTTTTTTTTTTTTGCGAAATGTATATGTATATCCTCTTAGTAAAATGGCGTATATACCTAAGTAGTTCGTTAGTGTAGCGAAGATAGTCTTTTTTACCCGAACTATGGCGAAGCCAACAGGAAGACTAACGATAATGATTTTTTTAGCAGTCTATGTATGTTTGCTAGTTATAATCATGGTATCTACTAAAACCCCTCTTAGGTTCGCTTATTATCATTGTGACGGATGGTTTACAGTGAGCGTGACCCGACATGCTCTTGGCCGGTTTTTTTACTCACGAAAGCTATAAATATCACAATTCGCTGTAAGGTATAAATAACACAGCTTGAATACGAAAAACCAATTTCAACTTAAAATGCCCTCAGAAACAAAAAAATATAGGTACCTTAATTTGGAATCGCCTGTGATCGTAGGTGAGAACCGTATCCTTCTTCACTTGGTGTTGCGGTCTTGGCCATACCTCCCCTTTAGTCGCCGGATATCTTGGCCCGGCACCACTGTATGCACAAAACGCGGCAAAAACATTTAAAATTATGATATAACGCACCATGGTGCCGGTATATTTGGTATAACTCCGCAGGCCGGCGTACGTTCAACTGAGCAAACGAATGATATTGAACATCCTTATTATAACGCCGATAAGCATTACTATAATTAGGTATGCGGTTATGTTATAATAGCTTTGTATAAACAGGGGAATGTGTATTCAAATAACACGATAAATTTCGATACACTCGCCTTATCGCGCTTGAATCTGACATTTTATGAACTGTCGATATGTGATTATTGTCATTATTGTGATCCATGGACGTTCGTTAGCTTCTTCCAAAAAGGATGACGTAAATAAATCTTTTGGCTTCTTCTTTTTAATAAATTGCGGTATGGCAAACACGCGCATATACTATAATAAGTAAATAACATCATGACAAAGCTTTGAGTTTTAATCGAAAAAGTCAAAGTGAAAAAATATTCGATTTTTTCTACGTATTCTTTACTTTACTTTTACATATCCCATTTCTTTCTAATGGATGACGAAAATGTTAATGTTCGCGGTAGGCCCTCTTGAGCGTCCGAGCCAAAGTTACTTGGTACGGAACGCGCCAAGGTCGTTGTTTGGTTCGACCGTGTGTTAATGTAGAGATTATATTGTCTCTGGTGCAGTGCAGGAAAATTAAATAATTTGTTTCGGTTCTGTCTATGGTTTTGTGGTGGTTTTGTGTAAACAATAGTTTGAATCGGGTACCTCGTGTTTATTTAATTAAGAAATGGTATTTAGCTTATTTGTTGCTTAAATAACGTAAGATATGTCGGGTTTCCTAGATGTAAAATATCCCTTCAAGTCTAATCTCGGCCTAAATCCATTTAAGGTAAGTTTGACTCACTTCGCATGTGATGAAAACATTGGTGTGACATTGATTTGTGTATTATTTGTTAGACGTGGAAGAGGCAATGGTGCATATTGAGGCCGAGCCCGACGTGTGCGGGCGGTGGGTCGCTGGCGGTGTACTGCAGCGAGGCGGGGGCGTCGGCTGGGGCCGTAGAGTTGCCTCCTGACAGCGTGGTACGACGGGCGAAGTCCCGTAGTCGCCCGTTTGCTTTTGCCGTATTTTCGGTGGTCGAGCCGCACAAACCGCGCATCCTGCTAGCGGCACAGACCCTGCAGGATGCCCAGCTCTGGATGGACAAGATCAGAGCCCTCTTGGACGGCAAACAACTATTAGGTGAGTGCTCTACCTACATTGTTTATTTTTATAAGGGTCAAAGTTCATTCCGAGATGTCAAGATAATTGCCTATTTAATTATAAGTTGTTCAATACAGCCGAACTGGAGTTTGTTTATTGTCACTTTAAATGTAACAACAGTCCATTTTCAAGTAGATCAATTCTGACTACAAGGTCTTGAATATGCATAGTTCTACAGTCTAAACTAAGCCTACCAACGTCATGAGATTGTATGCTAATTCCAGGCATTTAAGAGCATTACCATACAAATATTTAATGCATCTATTTATTCATGCGCTGCACCATTGTTTAGGTCTTGAATGACGTACAAAGGGCCTATGTGGTGAGGTCATTTGTACATATAAAGTCATACTTATTGTACAGTCGAGTTCATAAATATCTCTGCAGGTGAATGTCAATGTCCTAAGGGTGTACAGATAGTTATGAAGCTTAGGAAGTGCCCATATATTTATGAACCCAACTGTATGCATCCTGCCAAGGGCTAGTGTGCTCACTGTGATCAGTCAGAGATCAGTAGTAAAGACCTATTTAGTTTTATTTAAGAAGTCTCTTTGGAATGAATTATTGGCAAAAACTTATTTCATTTTTTATCCATGTCCGATACCTTTATCAATTAAACATGATCAAACATTTGTCTCTTTCAAACCAGTGTCAGAAAAACAAACACAAAGTAATCACATAAGTGTTCCGTAAACCAACAGCAATAAAAGAACACCAGTATTTGAAGAAGCAACAGTAAAAGTGCCAATGCTTAACTCAGGACTCAATTTTTTAGCAAAAACCTGATAAACTGTGCCAAAGTGCTGATTGCCTATCATCTTTACATACAGTCTCTTTTTGCTGACACCGTTCAGTGACTGTGTCCAATTAGTATTAGTGGCACATTATTGGTGCTATGTTTATGTAAACAGTTTTTGTTGATTTGAACTAGCACAAGCTGGTTTGTTGCAACTGCATATTACTTGGAATGTTAGATAATTTGGTTAGTAATCTTATTTGTATGTTGAGTGAATCTAAAAATATCTTCATAATGTAACAATAAGAAACATGATGGGTTTATGAATGACATTTCATATTAAAAACATCTTGAGAACATGACCATAAGATTCCGATTTTAATTGATTGATCATTAGTGCAATGTTTGTTTGTGTTTGTTGGAAACTACTTCAAATTCTTGCGTAGAAGAATGAGCAACAAATAGGTACTATTTTTGGAACTTACTAGATTTGGATCCGCCCATAGCGCCATAGTGTTTGAAAACTGAAAATCGAAACTGTAACTACAATGATGCACTTCTAACAGAGATAAACATAAGTGCCGACCTACAGAAATAAAATGAAATGAAATAAATTAGCATGCAAATGTGGTAAATACAAAAAGAGGTATAATATGCAGAATTTTGGATCAGCTCATTTCGCCAACAACAAAATATTGCATTTTTTTTTTTAAATAGCCTGTGTCCCACTGCTGGGCAAAGGCCTCCCCTCGTCTCCTCCATTCGGTCCTATTCTTAGCAGTTTCCCACCAATCTGCGCAGAATGCCTCCAAATTGTCTCGCCATCTTCTTTTCGGTCTGCCTCTTCCTCGGCCTACGCCGGTTGCGTAGTCCCGTGGGTCCCATTCCGTAGCCAGCTTAGCCCACCTCTCCGGGTGCATACGGCAGACGTGCCCAGCCCAGTCCCACTTTAACTTTGCGGTTTTTACGCCCACATCTACAACTCGAAATATTTAACATATCTAAAACATTATTATTTATAGTAGAAGACATGACAATGTTATTCAAATTATGTAAATTTCATTTCTTTGCTACTAAATAAATGACCCAGTTATCATACATCAGATATTTAAAAAAAAACTAGTTTGTGGTACAATAGCTTATATGTTATGTATAGTCTTATATAGCCAATCCAATATAGACAGTTACCCATCAACTGTTTAAACTTGTGCCAATATAGGTACCTAATATTTTTAAAGTTCTGATAATTATTCATAGATCTCATCTCCAATATTACTTTGCTTGACTAATCTATGTTAGCATTGTTAAGCTATATTGCAATGCAGGTTATGTAAAGAGTGAATTAGGGTCGCCATACACGTCCAGAATCAGAGTATGAATTCATTCTCTAATGCCCGTTTGCCAGCCACACACAGCCAGAATCAGATCAATCTGGCAGATTCATAATCTATAAAATTCCGTGTGTTATGAATTCATAATATGAATTAAGATTATGAAAAACATATTCTCATTCCGGACGTGTGTGGCGACCCTTATAGTTGTATAAATGTATAAAGCTGGGTCCAGACTACGCGCAGCAAAGCGCGCGGCAAGTATATTCGCAGCGGCCGGGCGCAGTGTGGATGAATCTTATCACCTAGAGTTAGAGAGCCCTAGCCTTATCAGATATATTTCGAACCCTGGATCTTTTGGGTAAAAAAGTGGACTAAATGCTTTAAAAACTACCATTGCCAGGTACCATCGCGCATAATCTAGACCCGGCTTTAGTGTTCCTCTCCATAAATGTAATCTTATCTCTCTATCGCACTAGTAATCTAGGACGCAAATGCGACAGGGAAGCAAAGCTTCATACGCGGCTCGCGGTAGGTCTGCTCTTAACTACTTAAATCGAAGACAGGTGTCCAGTTACCGGCTAACAACCTCTGAATCATGGTTTTAATTAACTATGTTATGCGGTTGACATATACATTCCAGACATTAAGCAATCATTCACATTGTGAACCATTTCATTTGGCTGTTCGTTCATGTTTGGGGGCAGTTTTGATATTAAAATTTTAAACACCTACATTTCTTGTACCCTGAAACAGTATATGTACCTAAAATAACAGAATTAGGTATCTATAAAGATGGTCTTTATAATAATAGGAGAACATTGTGCTTGTAATTTTAAGATGCGTACGACGTCTGGCCAACCAACAAATGTTTGTCGCATCGTGTGAAACGCCTCTAAAGACCACCTAAGATCACACGTACCTATTACAATTACTTTATAAACTCACCATCAAAACTGCCCTCACCTTCACCTCATCATTCCAGGCTCCGGCGACTCATTCTCAGTGACCATCATGAGCTCGGAGCTGTCCCGCAAGCTCGCCGTCTGCGGCGACGGGCAGCTCACCGTCTCCGCCGACGGCGTGCTGGTCGCCCGCTCGCAGAACGCCGCCACGCTCGTACCGTGGCGGCACATTAAACAGGCCACCCATACCGTCGTTGATAAGGACAATTTGTGTGTTCTCGACGTGCATAGGTTTGTGGATTTTAATTGTGCACTTTAGGCGGGTAACAGCAACAGCCTTAGCCAACAGGACAGGTCATTTCTCCATAGAAACGTATTCTAACTAACTAACGTATTCTAACTCCTGTTTCCTTCTTGGTTCTTCAAGTTAGAGCCATGATTTTTTCAGACCAGAATTACAGTGATTGATTGATTGATTTGTTCCTGTTATCCCTCATTAGGGACATAGGGCTTTAAGAAGATTTCTCCTCTTCAGCGGCTTCCTCCAGCTCTTTCCAGCCGAGACCAATTGAGCTAGCAGAATTATACTAGTGGAAAAAATCTATCAGCTATTTATTGCATACATTTAATTCAAAAATTCGATTTTGTACCATGAAAAAGGTTACACTACTTTAGAATATAAGTATTTTTTTTTTTTTCATATACACATTTACATATACACATTAAAAACTTAAATATTAAAAAGCTAAAAGTCCGACACAGATAATAACAATATCATTCTGTTTTGAAAAAATCATTGCTCTACATCGAGCTTCAAAAACCAAGGAGGAAACAGTCAAGTAGGTACGTTAACAACATTTGTATGGAGTAAAGTCCCTGTATCGAGGCTCAGGCCTGCTCTTAACTGACCATAACCTTATGTCAACGCAATAAGGATTACAAATGGTTACCAGTATTGGCGCTAGTACTACTGATACGTAATGTGTCATTGCTCCGGGTCGCTGCATAAATACGAGTACGTGCGTAAACCTCACGTATTGTTTGGTTACAACCAACATACACTTTGGTGACTAATTATTGGCCCTTGAGGCTGACAACAGCTAAATCATCGCACACTGTCTATTTGTATTGAAGTAAACGAGATCGCACTATCACCAGCCGGCCTAGTTTTAGAAGGAAAAAATACGAAAACTATTTGTAAAATGTGACTTGTAATGTTTGGATATTAAGTACCTATAATTAAATTGTGATTTTAATTGCAGATGCCTAAGTCAAAAAAATAAAGCCATAGAACCGTTTAATGATGAATGTAAGATCAATCTTTGCAATTACATATTTCGACGATATCGACTCCGTCTAGGGTCTTTGATTTTTTTTTTCAAATTTTTAATCTGCTTAAAAATTGTGAATTAGGTGTTAGCCCCTTAAAGTTTAAGGGGACGACAGTTGAGGTACTTACTTTTGAATATTTTTACCTATAGACAAAATTAGCTACCAAGCACACTCTATGGTGACATAATATCAGTGATATTACCTACAACTGACAAGTCTATGCAGAGACCTGGAGCGTTGGCGTATTACGCATTTAGTTTTGGTTTGGGTTTGCATTGCACACGTAGATGGTTGAAGGAAGTATAATATAACAAACATATGTACTTATATTTTTGCTTTGTTGATATAGATTTCACTAATGCAATGAGATGTTAACACGAGTCATATTTAATTGTAGGCTTGGATTTATAGTCTGACTAAAAACATCTCTTGACCTTCATAAATTTTGCTTGTTTTTAATAAAAGATACCACGTTGTCGACTGCCGATAAGCGCTAATGCCATAAAGGCATTTTCGCGAGATGACATCCAATTTTTTTTCCCGTAGGCAAATTTAATGTTTTTTCCTACTCAAAATAACGAGCTCTTTCAATCTAGGAGAAAAAACTATGAGAAAAAAAAGCCCTCAAAGTTTTCGAACGTTTTACGTACTGTCCATTTTGTAACCGCTGTACAAAGTGTTTGAAAATGTAACAGAATGGAAGAAAGATTGGGACTTTTTTTTTCCTAGTCGGATCGAAAGAGCTCGTGATTTTCAGTAGGAAAAACATTAAATTTACCTGATTTAGAAAAAAAAAATTTGGATCTCTTCTCGCGAAAATCGTAGATTCATTTCGAAAGACCTTATCAACAACCGACAAAGTAGTACCTTTTACTAGAAACAAGCGCAATTATGTAAAAATTATTAAACATTAGTTAACATATGAGATATTAAATAATATTTAAAACGGGTCACTCACGTAATTTAGTCGATTTTCGCTCGACATGTTTCGTTCTTTACGAAGAACGTCATCAGGAGCGCCCACTCGCGACTGTGTACGACTTGCCTCTGTCGCGAGTGGGCACTCCTGATGACGTTCTTCGTAAAGAACGAAACATGTCGAGCGAAAATCGACTAAATTACGTGAGTGACCCGTTTTAAATATTATTTAATATGTTCGAGTCTCACGAGAGTTTTATAGTTAAAACATATGAGATATTAACAATTGAATCTTAAAGCTTTTTGAAGAAGAAAAATCGGAAAACTGTTTCGCACAGATCTGGAAATTTTTGAGTTTACAAGAATCAATACAAATAACAAAGCGGACAAATAATGATACCTATCAAATTTATTATTCTTAACATTGAATAGTATGATCACAAACCACAAACGATTGGAATAGTTGTCCAGTTTCCTAGTGTGCGGTAAACAAGTTGAGTTCGGGGTATTCTATAAAAACATTTTCCTCCAGTTGTATTCTATTGTATTGTTGTTCATTAGACTTCGAACTTGCTGGTTTGTTTAAGAATACGCCTTCTAAAATGTGGTTTCGGTAAATATTTAAGGCAGTAACTAGTATGATGCGTTGGGGTAAGATGAAAATAGTATATTATATATTTTGTGCAATAGTATCAATAAATTGCTCTAGGATGTTATATATTATATTTGAATTGAATGGAATTGGATTTAAATGGTATTTTTCCTGGGTATAACAAAAAGGTACGCGTAATGCTACCAGCATGAGGGAGACTTTGTCACCCCATGAAACATGGACTCCTTACCTCAACGCACCCTATTTTTTATTTGTTTATTTAAAAGTAGACGTAGGTTAAAGCGTATTTCTGGCACGTAATGTAATATGTTTTCACATAAACGGGTTTGCTGAGATCATTCATTCATTATCGCCTATCACCATAATGCGCTGTTGAAAACGTAATATAGCTAAAACTGTAATTTTTGTTGCTATTAACTTAAGCGGTGTTTACAGCGGAATGGGATCCGCATGCTGCTCCCATGTGTGAGGTCATTAACTGGCCATATACGTCCGGCGGATGCCTGGCAGACACACCCGTTATGCAGATCCGACGGTTTACCCGAACGTATATGACTTGCATGGCGTTGCCTTGAAAGTTTATTATAATATTATAATACGATGAAAATTATACTTTTAGTTAGAACCGCATGCTTCTCATTTGATCATTTCACTTTCATATGCTATCTATTTATACACCTTATACGTACCTACTTCTTTATTTTCATTTTAGTTAGGTATGTATTTGTGTGGTCACTTATTATTTCATAAGTAAATGTATTTTTTGGCAAAATTGCATGAAACGCAACGCTTTACAAGCGGTTGCTCCTGTTATATCTTATTAAAATTTGAAAAAGTTTTATTTGATTATAGTATGCGGGACCATGGACCTAAAAATACACGGGTGCTACAAATAAAGAGCGATTTTATCATACACCGATTACCACGTATTTTTAGTGTGACATGCGCACAATTATGCGACAAGTAAGTGTGACATATACACATTTTTGTGAAAATTCACATATAACGAAGTAACATTTTTAGCATAGCGACATGTTCCCATGTCTTTTTAGGCCCACAGTAGACACCAAGCATGTTCTAATTTTCAGTCTTTTGGGGACGGTAACATTCAGACACTTACCAAATCCAGCTAACTTTTTAAATCTATTCCAGTGGCTTCCATTCTGGTGGTTCCCTGACGCTGTCCAGCCCTTTAGCTGCTGACATAGCAGCGGCCATTACTAGAGATGCCCAGGGCCAGGCGAAGAAGAGTAAACGGATGAGTAGGAGCGAGGGGGACCTGCGAGTTACTTCCGACGGTGACTTAGGTGGGTGGTCTATCTATGGTTCCCTCTACAGCCCACTGGCTGATAAGAGTGAAAAGTACAGCTACAACGATAAAATAATAAATTTAAAAATAAATGTTTGTATACAGGTGACGCCCGGCGTAGTAGCTGGTCGACCAGCGGACCGCCAGAGGTGGCGCTCGACGATACTGACCTAGTCATGTTGAAGGTAAATTATAAAGGGGTCGACACTAGGGCTCCCGATATCCGTACTACACGCCGAATCGTAGATTCGTTACCCGGCTACTAAGATCATGAATTTCACGGTCACGCCGAGATACCTTGCCGAATCTACGTTCGGCGAGTAAATCGGTGAATCGTTCGTGCGCTTGTAATGCGTCGGGTGAGGCACGTCTACACTGACCAAGCTACTTCGCGAGGCAGCTAGCCTAATTATAAATTATTAAACTATGTTCGCTGGCTAACCTATTATGGCAGTATTTTTGTTTTGGGTTGGGTGATACCATCAACGTAAAAAACTATATATAGTATATAGTGTAATAATTTGTCTTGTTCAGGAGGCGCCAGCACTAGTGCAGCTGTCGCGCTGCGCAGGCGCAGGCCACCTGCCGTCGCCCGCGCCGCGGCGCGTGTCGCGCCTCGTCGCTGATGCCAAGGACGACAGGTTACTTGTACTATTATTAGTCTTACTAGCTAAAGCATACAAAAGTAAACGTTTCTTTAAACATTATTTTCTTTCACAGCATGTCCGACCGCCGCTCCCTCCTGTCCGTCGCCTCCGGCATCTACGAGGAAATCCCCGACTTACCCGAACAACTCTACACAAAAATGTCGCGCGACGACGTCGACGGTCCGATCACATCCGACGGGACTAAGTGCAGTGCCAAGTGTAGTGACAAGTGTGAGACTAGCGGTGCGGGTGTGGAGCGCGTCCTGAGGATGGAGGAGCCGACGTACGAGTCGGTGGCGGAGTGTGTGTACGCCACCATGCGGCGCGCCGGCAAGAGGTGCCCGCCGCCGCCGCTGCCGCCGAGGTTGCCGTTCGGGTGAGTGTGCTGGCACTAGCGGCCAGAGGGGGACTAGCGGCCAGTGTGAGGCTGCAGGAGCCGACGTACGAGTCGGTGGCGGAGTGTGTGTACGCCACCATGCGGCGCGCCGGCAAGAGGTGCCCGCCGCCGCCGCTGCCGCCGAGGTTGCCGTTCGGGTGAGTGTGCTGGCACTAGCGGCCAGTGGGGGACTAGCGGCCAGTGTGAGGCTGCAGGAGCCGACGTACGAGTCGGTGGCGGAGTGTGTGTACGCCACCATGCGGCGCGCCGGCAAGAGGTGCCCGCCGCCGCCGCTGCCGCCGAGGTTGCCGTTCGGGTGAGTGTGCTGGCACTAGCGGCCAGTGGGGCACTAGCGGCCAGTGTGAGGCTGCAGGAGCCGACGTACGAGTCGGTGGCGGAGTGTGTGTACGCCACCATGCGGCACGTCTGACCACTATGGGGCTGTTTGAAAATAGTTTCAGTACCGAAGCTAAGCTATCCTTTATTCAAAACCCGTGCAACTTTAGCAACCCCAGTTAAATGGTTGATTTAGTTCCCACACTTCTCACTTTATAACTTATACAGCAATTAAGCAAATATATTACACATTTTTGCAGTACAATGAAACTGGGTGAATCGTGGAACTCGCGCATCAACAGCGGCGACGCGGTGACGCGGCACAGCTCGCTGGGCTCGCTGCCGCGCTGCTACAGCGTCAGCTCCACGTCCTCCAACGACTCCAAGACCAAGACCCTGCCCAAAGGGACCCGCCAGGTATTCTTTTCTTTATAGCATTCCATATTGGCTATGTGGCTTCTCAGAAAAATCGTGTCAGAGGGAAAAAAATCCACGAAAATGTTTCTTAGAAAATGCGATTCTTCTAATACTTCGGAAAACGCCAAGACAGCAATTTTGAGTTTGACAATATCACATGACTTGGCTAACTAACTGCTAGTATATTATCGAGCATTACTGAAAGCAAAAGAATTTCGTAAGGGACATTTTCGTAGAATGCAACTTAAATGGATGCCCAAATGTAACAGAATGTTGAAAAGATTAGGTTTATTTAATGTTCCAATTGTGATTGGTTTGGGCACAGTCACAAGTGATTACTGCCACTGCCACAAGTCATATCCGTTCTGTACATGTGACAATTCATGCACAAAATCTTAAACTAAAACGATTGCACGAATTGAATCCCTGTCTCCACAGGCGTAAATAAAAACTAAATATAAATTTCAGGCGTTCAGCGTCTTCCGGAAACGCCTCAAGAGCGACTCGCGCATCATGTCGCCGAAATCCGAAACAGCCAAAGAGAACAAAGACGTCGAAACCAAGAAAAAGAAGTTCGACTTCACCCCCACCCGGGACATCTTCAAGAACTTCAAAGTCAGCCGGAAGATGAAAAACTTGAAAATTGCCCCGGGGAGTTTATCTAAGGCCGGTGAGACGAAAAGCTGTGAGTTTCTAGACGAAACTGAACATGTAAGTGTTACTAACGCTCGCTGTTCAAAATCAGTCGAATGCCTTGAAGGGAACGACGAGTTTGACGATTTCGACGCGGACTTATCGTTGGAGTTCAACGACTCGATTTCCTCTCTCGCTCTGCCGCAAGAGATCGTAGAGCTGATTTTGCGCAGTGAACACATGAACACGATTCGTCTAAAAGCGCAGATGAGCGAGAGTGATTATATGCCGATGTCGCCGATCTGTCCGCCGGCGCCGATAGAGCACCACTACATTGTTATGTCGCCGAGCACGAATCTTGCTTAAAGACTGATTTAATAACCCTGAATCGAAACTTACAAAATACTAAATTTGTTGCAGTTACAACAAAAAATACGCTCGACTGTAGCCTAAATACTCTAAATAGTTACCTCCTTATTCATGAAAGAGTTAACAGACATTGTAGTTATAATGTTTTCTCCCTTTCTTACGAATGCAAATTGACATTTGCGTACTGTCAGATAAGGGCAAACAATCATTTAGCTAAACTGTGTTTTATCTTCGTTTATGAATAACGTATTTAACGTCAGGCAAAGCGTATCGCACATATGTTTGTTGACTGCGCGCTTCGCACTGTGGGCCATTGCCTCGCGTAATTTCAAAAAAAAAAAAGTAATTTCTTTCTCATATTCAGAGCCCGTAATTTTCATGTCGGTTTCGTCATAATGACGTATATAAATTAACATACAGAATGTTTTAATACGAAATGAATTAATGACAGATAAAGTCGTTTAAAAGATTATTCTTTCAAACGTAAAACCTAAAACATGATGTATGTTGACGTCATTTGTCTGTCATCGGCATGGAAATTACGGGCCCTGCTCATATTTATTTCAATATTTGCTAGCTCAGCTAACTTATTTTTTTATAATGGTAAGTTTTGTAGTCACCGATTCAGGGTTAAAATATTGCCAGATAATGCTAGATTGCTAGCTCAGGTACGTGATATTTTTAACGTTTTTACGGTTAGAATTACGAGGTGGAAGTATTAGTGTGATCTCATTCGAAAGTCAAGGTGTTGGTGTATTGACGGTATGGTACTGAGCAATCCTAAGCCTTATTTTGTTGAAATAAGGTCTACTATTGCTGAAGTGTGCCTTCGTTTGTAAGACGACTGTTGGGGCAGCTATTTGAGTTTAGTGTAAACGCGGCCTAATTGGCTTAAAGTATGAATAGTCGTAGAATAAGGCTGCTTCTCTGTAGTTAAGATTTCTTAATACTACTTTTGGTTTAAATGACAAAGGTCTGGCCATAACGGTAGCGACTCAAGATTATAATTTATAACTTGACTGTAACTTTTGAGTCATGTCTGGACCTTACTTACCGAATTATTAATCTATTTGTTTTTGAAACGCTGTGTTAATTAACTGAGAGACGAGAACCTAATTAAATTTGATAATGGATCCAAAGATGTAAAAAATGTCTGCATTGGTTACTAGTTATACAATTTTGTCGATACGTAATTGTAATACCGTGTGCGGTGGTCTTTACATAGAATGCCGACCCGTTGTGCGAGCGAGACGACCGTATACACGTGTAAAACGCTGTCTCGCTTACACATTGGAGCGGTGGGCGGATTCGCATGGGTCTGATAACTACGTAAATTGAGCAGTTTTGCAGTTGCTGCGAATCAATTTGAACTAATCGAGAGATTTTTAAAACGGCAACTCAATTCGTGATATCTTTTTACGTTGTCCATGCCATTTTAGTTAGACATATTGGGAAAAAAGTTCCAAATTGCACAAGATAAAGATATGAATTGTGGGGTTAGAATAGTAGTAAAAAGCAACAAATATCAAATTTCTACAACCCATGCTAAATGGTACAGAATACCATATCAAACGGTCAATGGTCAAAAGTGTTCAGTAATTTTAAGGAGCGAAAGAAGATTAGTTTGTTGAAGTATTAGGAGTAATAGCAAAATTTACATTAGGTGCGGTGTAAGTCAACCTAATTAGAAATTTGACTACAAACATGACAGGAGTCTGTTAAATACATAGAAATGATTTGACTTGGGAAACTGTTGCAGGTAATGTATCGGGAACCTAATCAGTAGTGATATCAGTGATACTAACGCTGACAATGATAGAGATCCTCGTTTCGAATCCCTTATTAACAAATTAAAGCACTAGAACATGAAATGATCGTCTTTTGTCTTGTGCCGGTTCCGACTCAAGGGCCGGTGTACGCCGCCGCCAGTGTTATATAATATTTCTAATCGTAGGCAACCCTAGCTTTGTGCGGGGCCCAGCGGCAATTGTTTTTTGCGTTGTGTTCAAAACGGTTTTATATTCGCTTTATCTATGGATATAAATTTATTTTCTTGAGAGCTCGATTACTATATATAATCTGTGGTTAGAGTGACAGTGACAGCGCGACGGTGGCGAGGCGAGTTTTTGTTCTACTTGTGATGACAGCATTTCATACAGAACACACCTCATTTCCGTCGCCCTGAACAACATTTTGTGATCTAACTAAAAGCCGCCTCATAGAAGCTCGATCCAAATTTTTATTTGTAATATGTAAGATAGGTGAAAAATGTATCGTTGTCATTATCAGCCAAGAGACGTCCACCGCGTAACAGACCTCCCCCAGACAATGTCACATCGGTCGGTCGTGCGTTACCCGCATCCAATGGATTCCCGCGACCTCTACTAGGTCGTCAGTCCATCTTTTGGGGGGCCTTCCCACGGTGCGTCGACCGGTGCGTGATCACCATGAAGAAATGTATGAGAACATACAATTTTATTTCACTGATATCGCTACACATTAGGCGACATCTCGAGTAGATCTATAAAACAACATACACTTTGGAAATATTGGTTTTAACATGTTTTTTTCCGTTTCCTGTCGTATTTCGTATTTCCCCTTTTCAATAATTGAAACCCGCTTTTTACTCCACCGTAGCTCTCATATTTCCCGAATGCACCGAGTCAGCCGACTCTTTAGCTTTAGATCTTTCTTAGTTCCTATTTTCGCAATGGCTGAAAAAGCGGTTTGAATAATTGAAACAGGATACTCTAAGCAATTTTAAAATTGACAAATTAGGTTGACAGGATGGTTTGGTAGTTTGCAGAAATGTAGCGAAATAAAAGTATAATACTACATTAATACGTTGACGAGAAACACTATACAGGGTGTAACAGAAGTACCGAACGATACTTCATCAGCTGATAAGGTACGACCCTGAGTACGGTTCAAGTAGATAACGTTCGAAATTTTAACATTTTTTTTTACTTTGTAGGCATATTTGTATAGATGCATTTTCGATTAGCTGTTCCATACAAAGTGATTTTCTTTTCGAATTTTAAATTTTTTTACTTGCTTCATAACCAGCTGTTGAAGCATCGTTCGGTACTTTTTTTACATCTGTATTTAAAACACAAGTGTGTAACGCTAATCTCACATGAAACGTATAATACATTGACAACTGTGGGCAGTAAGTACGATACATTTTGTCGTCGTGAATGTTTAAAGGGTTGGACGTATTATTATTATAAAAAAGTGAAATGAGAAACGAATTTATGGATGTAAGGAATGTTGCAGACAATCGTATTGTTTAGGGAGAATAAGAAGTGACCAAACATTTTAAAATGATTTAAATGGCAGATGTTATTCCGGTACATTTTTAGGCGAAAACCAGGGGATTTTTCCTAGGCCTAAGGTGCCCTCTGCGAGGATTTCCGCGAGTCGATTTTCCGCTAGGTACGCTAGTGGAACGTGCGGGCTGCGGGAACATTTCAAACGTCACTTTGACAGTTCACTCATACTGACACAGGACCCACGCATGCGTGGCGCCGCCTGGTGAGCGAGAATACGGTAGCTCCCATTACCGGACAGCCTGTATAGAACACTAAGATAACATCTGTAATTTTAACCATAAATTAAAACGAGAATATATACGATTGACTACAATATATATTGGATAATATGCCAAAAAGTAAGAACCACGAAAACGTCACACGAAACACATTATAATTGACAAAGCATTCCAATGCTTCATCCTGAAAGCCTTGTTTAGATGTAAAGGATCTGCAAAAAAATGTAGATTTAGCGAGGTAAATTCGGTAGAAAAGGGGTGGGAATGTCTATGAAATTAATGACAGTTTCATACATTTTCCGCGCCAACTTTTGTGAATCGATCTGCATTTTCATTTTCGTGGTTTTAAAGAAACATTTACTGAATAAGGTATTGGTAGAACTATTGAAAGTTTATGTGATGTGCGCTTGACATGCTTTTGCATACGTCAATATTAGGGAAGTAACGTTATATCATGTCTCTGAAAGACTGAGGCCAAGACTACATTTTGGATACTGTTTTAATGTAATAAAAATATACAATTATAATGCGGTGTTGGTCCGAAATATTAACTAATTAATTGGAAGAAGTTTGTATGGTCTGTTGTACCTTGATTTTTGTGTAGAACAAAAAAATATATAAAAATGGTCTATTTTTCTTAGAAATAAAGGTAAAGTAGATAACTTCGGGCGAGACTCGAACTCGCGCCTTTCTGATACATGCCCATCGGTCTACCAACTGAGCTACCGAGATACACCCGATGGCTCCGAATTTCTGGGGAGAAGAGTCTCCCCTCTTATGCGTCTTACTTTGGGATCATTAGTTATTCCACTTTTCCTTTCATTCAAAGAAATTTGGTACCTTTTCTACTTAGTAATAAATGGGCTATTGTTGTCAAAGAAAGTCTTTGCACTAAGAATCCATATAAAGTGGATCTGCTCTCTACACTGCGACTGATTGTATGTATCATAGTTTTAAATTGTAATATTGAAGACTGGCGGTCTTGTGTGTAGCGAGGCACTTCGTTTGCAGAATACGCACGAAATCTGGCGTTTTTTTAACTTAGGGGTTGTTCTTCACCTTGCACGGTGGCACTGAATAAAATCGCCGTCAATGCAACTTACTAACGATGTAAACAAAAGGCATCACATGTATTGTCACTGTTTCTCCTTTTATTTTCACACTGCCGCATCAAACACCACTGAAACGATTCTTTACTGAAACGGTGGTATTATCGTAACATACAAAACAAGATAAATGACTTAATCGTGGAGATTTCATTAGGTAACCCTTTGACCGCCAATAACGCCTAAAGGCGTCGTGTGCTGTCGTACCCACGACGCCACAACGCCTAAAGTTGTCTCAGTTAAGGTGTACTTCGATCATGAATAAAATCTATCTAGAATCGTTTTGCACAGCACTACGAGATTCGTCATTTTTGGTTATCGTAACGTGCTTGGCGTCTGACTGATCACTTCATTCAAATATGAAAGCGGCGGGTTAAAAACTTAAAAGTGAGGTTATTACGATCAAGATAGCGGTTTGTTTACATTATTTGCAAGTTGGTTTGACGACGATTTTAAACCCATATGATTCCTCAGAGTTCGTGCGCGAACTGCAAATACTGCAGTGGAAGTGGAAGTACTCGCCGCTCGTGATGCTTTACTCGATGTATACGGCTTGGTTTGCGCTCCTTGTGATAATTTAAATTTATCTAATAACTTGTTATAATAAGCTTTTGTTGATTTTGATGACTTCTATTGAGTGGTGTGAGCCATGTACACACGCGTTCATAATTGCATGGGCAATTTATGAATGAATTCATTCATAAACTGCCCATGCAATTCTGAACGCGACAGTACAACGAAATGACCCTTGTTCGTCTGCTCTGTATACAAATTAATTCCAATTATAGTGAAACATATGTTTATTAGCATAATTGCCAAAATTCGATTGTCCATAATCAAGGAAAAGTTGCTCTAGTTTACCCTTTGGGTTAGAAGGTCGGATGGCAGTAGCTACTAGCTACACCAAATCTTGGGATTAGTTCCCAAAGCGGATCCCTATGAAAACGCTATGAAGAAAAATCAAGGAAAAATTGTAAAATTATTTTTCTTACTAATCTTACCTAGGGTCAGAGGGGGACAAAAGGATACACTTTGAGCCATAGAGATATTTAGTGTAATGCTAAAATATTCTGTGTCTTACTATTATAAAGATACAAAATTGCTTGATAAAGTAAAAAGACTCAAGACAAGGGCCATTTCGTTGTAAATTGGAATCGGGAGCAAGTTTTTAAAAATGCTTACCTGTGAACATAGAAAATGTACTCTATTCGTACATTCTTAAGGTAGTATTTAGATTAGCACAGGTGTAGGCATTTGTGGGAATGTTGGACAAACATTGGGATGTTGGTGTTGGCGTATAGTCAAAATGCTCTTACGTAGGTAGCTTAATGCTGTAGCTTATATTATGTAGGGTAGTGGTCATTATTATTGATTGGACCTATTTAATTTATTCTGCCGTTGCTCTCTACTGATCTTAATAATAATGATATTTTATAAGCCGATTTTAGTTTAAATTTTTATGTGATTTGTCTGCAGAATCGATCCTAGTAAGAGTATTCCATAAAAACTCACCTTTTCTGGCAACTTATTTTTGTAAGTCCTGCAAATTGTTTGAATCTTGACCGACCAAAATAAACCATATCGCGTCTCAATAAGGTTTATTGTCAATTAACTTTGTCGAGAAAAGAAGGAAAAGTGGAAAAATTCAGCTTTTCCTTCTGAGAAATTTGGTTTCGTTCGCAGACGATTCTACTTAAAAATAATAACTGCTAACTTTCAATTCGAACAACTCATACACTCGTCTGAAAGAGAGCAACGACAATCCCCGCCACTACAGGCTGATATTTGCCGTCCGACATCAATCCTATCAGATTGGGACTATGGTTGTCAATAAAATTTTCAAGAAAACAATTAACAACTGTCTTCACAGGTTATTATTACCGAAGCATGATTGACAACCTAGCTGTGAGAAATAAGACTTAGCTCCGTGGTGGCGGTCATAATATTATTGCTGTGTTTTATACCCAGATCTCCCTGTATAACGTTTTGATTTGTAGTTTAGTCGTAAATGCCAGTAACGCACTTGGCGGTTGTATTTGCGAAAATGCTATGTCAATGTGGCCAAGACCGTATATATAGGGTAAGTCCGTCTACCGACTATTTCATCTAATTTTAATGCATTTGAGCGATGTAGGTATATAAATATGGAAGATCTTCCCCTATCTATATGACAGACTACCTTTACAAATACATAGACCTTACCGCGTTCTTCGCGTTCATGTGCGGTATTGTGTCCCATGAGGTCAAATGCGAAAAGTCTACGCGTGTGTGATGTGGAAAGAGAAGCAAGACATTTGAGCAAATACGGCTATCATGTGTATTGTTAGCATTTGGTGAAAAGCGAATTTTAGCAAGACTACGATTTTAAATGTTCTTATTTTTTGTAAATAATCACAAACATATTTATCACCGTCGTTTTTGTCCCGCCTATATTTAAAACTATGGATTTTTATAAATTTCTTCAGTCTTGCTAAGATTCGCGCTTTCACAAATATAGTATACCTATATTTTTGAGTCCCTTTATGTCCACCGTTAGGTTTCCTTTATTTAAGAGCGTAATTATTTATATTTAATCGGAATCACCATTTGTTACCATTTTCCACTTAATATTATTAGGCATAGATTATTGTGTAAGATTTTATAAAATTGCCGCTTTTTTTTAATTTTTCGTTTGTTTTTTTATGGCAAGTATCGGTATTTGTTCACTGAATAATATAATTATTTATACACTAGTTCTAGCATTTGCTGTTTACTAAATACATCGAATAACCGATCCTAAAGAATGATCATCTAAGATGATAGACAAATATTGTTTGAAAAAGTGTATTTTCTAACCAGAGATGGTTATTTTTGGTTTTGTTTTGAGTATATTTATTGCTGCGAGACGTCAGTGAGAATCGGCATTGTGTTATCCAAATAAACTTTTGTATGTGTATATGTCAATTTGTTTCATTCTCTTCTAAAGAGCCCTGTACAGTGCGACAGAAAAAGGTAGAAATTAAAAAGAGGCAACATCGTACTGTCGTTCCTTACAAATCAACATATGAAAGAACGGGACGACACTACGATGTCGCTTATGCCCACGTGGAAGCGTGATAATGGCATTTTCTGTCTCTTTCAATCACTTGCTGTAACTTGAGAAAGAAGCAGTAACTTGTATCAGTTGCTGATATGCAAGCCGACGGAAAATTAACAATTCTTATATATGAAAACTTGCACGTTTGCACAAGGATCTTGTAGGTACATGGTGATTTTTGGGTCATGTAGCAGGGTGAACAGGGTACTGGGGAGGGTCACACTGAGCAACTTTCACTGTGGGGACAGCCACGACATCGCGAAAACAAAAATTCTTAATTATGAGTTAATTGATACTTAACTATCAATTAAGGTTTCCGTGAAATACTTAATTTAATAAATATGGATAATCGAACAAACACTTCAACTTAATTAGGAACGAATGTATAGGTTCCTAATTGCAGATGCATTCGAGTATGCCTTAGTTAAGGATGGATACATAGTATTGTTATTTAAAACATTGGTTAATTACTTTATAAATTACCATCAACATTTCAAAGTCCTATTTGTAGAACTATAGGTATTTTTTATATATTGATACCAACCCTTGTAGGTTAAAAAGAAAACAAGACATGGATATAAATACTTTATTAGCAAAACAAAAATGCAGCAGTCAACTATCAATCGTGTATAACATTAGTAAATCGGTGATATTAATTTTGTTCTGTGTATTGTACTCCACTAGACATAAATATAAATTTAACGTTATAACCGCCCCTCACGTATTCGATTACACAGTAATAACAAATGATAGCTTAGAACAATCTATGTAAGGTCAGTGGGCCTACTACAAATATCTTAAATTCGTATATTTTTGCGTCTTTTTCCGTCGAATACGTAAATAAAGAGGGAATTTTAATCGATGTCCTTGTAGGCCCTAGATGCGGCATAATCCGTCTGCCAAAAATTCCGTATTTTGAAATTACGACCTCAGACACCGAATACTCTAAATTGCTTACCTTCCTAACTATATCGCACTAGCAATGATCGAGAGAGAATTTTCTATATATTGTTCGCGGTTGGTCTGATGCTTTATACTGAGTTTCCGAAGACGGGTTTGGCCGCATACCCTTTCTTTCTAAATTAAAACAAAATAATTTACTGGGCTATGGCGACTTAGATACAAAATCGGAAAACAATACATTCAACATATACTTAAACACTAATTTTGAAAAATTATACTTAAAAACTTTAAATTCTTGCATCCTTCAGTATTCAATGGCACTGTATGCCATCAAATTAGAGATACTTACGTATTACCCTTCACATTACGTATATTAGCAACGTGGGAAGTGAAACCTAAAGTGAAAGTATGAGGGTGCATTCCACGAGAATGTTCCTTGATGGTTCCTTGCAAAACGCTTTTTCTTGTATGATAGCTACTGCAATCAAATTCGTAAAACTCGAGAATTTAATGCCAATTTCGCCAAGTCATAACAGATTATCAGGCACAGCAAGGCTTAGGTACCATCATACAAGGCAAAAGCGTTTCGTAAGGGACATTCTCGTGGAATGCACCATTTTTAGTTTACGAATAGGCTAGGCGACAAAAAAAATCTAATTAGTCCGTATGTTAGATTATTAGGTCCGTATGTTAGGTATTGAAAAATATACGATACGTATTTTTTATTTTGTTCGTCAAATGAAAAATGACGGAAATACAGGGCTTTATAAAGTTTCGCGTGACGTCACAGCTTCGTGCAATTCTTACCTACTGGTGACGTCACCAGCCCCCACCACGGAACTTTGACGCTCTTCATATTCGTCAATTTTAGTTATCTTGAAAAAGGAAAAAATACATGTCTAATAATTTTGGATAATCTTTCTGACGGACTAATTAGAATAATAGTTTTCCAACCTAGTCGTCATCCCTATTGTACTTACTGGGTGACATATATGCATAGACATGGTTAGAACTCAAATAAGGTAATTATGTATAGTTTTAGACAACTGAAACTGTACTTATTTTTATTATTGCAATTATTACAACCGGGGCGATTATGCATAGTTATATTAATTATTCATCAACTTTAGCTACTTCATACATAAGTTACCTACTTACTTTTAAGGCGTATGGCTGTATACAGTTTGTTATTATGCTTATTTTAAATAACAATTAAGTACAAATACAAAACAATCGATATCATCACAAAAAATACAATATTTGCGGCTTAAGAACAAGATACTTACTTTTTTAAATGGTAAAATGATACATTTATCAATCATTTTTAGAAAATAATGACTTTAAAATATTGGATTCAATACTTTTTGCATTGTGCGTCGAGATCTAAATAAATACTAGAATAACGTTAAACTTTAAAAATAAAACCAACGTGATATAAATTGTAAAAATAAATTGTATAAATGGCAAAATTTGAAATGTAAAAAACAAAGATTATACAGAACGGCTAATTAGCTAACCAACCAACCAATTAACTTACCAAGAGAAATATAAAAATAATACATAGGGGCGAAAGGCTACAAGTTTCTATAAATAGGTATGTAAAGAGAGCACACATTAAAACATCAAATGATTTTCAGTGTATAAATGCATACACATAACATGATAAATAAAAACTTAAATTATGCTGTATGGCCTGTATGGGGATAATTCCGATTATCGGTTGTCTATTTTGAAAATTACTAAGCCTTTTCTTAAATGGAAACGCCCTGTTAAAGTTTTAGGAAAAACCTCTTTGTCACTCCAATAAGCAAGTGTGACAGAGATGCACATTTTCGATCGTTCGATTTACGTGGTACTAGGCCAGGATTTTATCGGAATTATCCCGTGCCTTGCAAAACGGCACACTTAAAATTAAAAAACCCGAGTGCGGGTTGTATGATTATCACTTTAAATCAAATACGTGGTAAATAGCTTTCCTTAATAAATGCATACGTACATTGTTATCTACACTTTAGTGGCTTACCTTACCTATTTATACAACAATCATTTTGATCATACAAGCAGATTCTACCTTCAATAATGATTAAAATTAAAAAAATTAAAAAAAAAAAATTAAAATTATTTATTTCTTTGTAAATATAGAGGTGTTTACAAGTTAGGGGATAGTGCTACCCATGATTATGTGCATGATTATGAGTGCGTAAAACACAGTAATTATGGTGTTCTGATTTTGTTCTTGGTTCTTCATCCTACAACTAGGACTAGTTAGTAAAAGGGAATTTGTCATAAATTGGTGTATTTTTCTGTAATACAAGGGGACATGAATTTGGTGTGCTGTAAAATATACATTACCCATATTGTATGTAATAGGTATCAGCACAGAGGTCACGCACACAACAACATGTCTCGTAATTAAACAAAAAGAATTCATTGGTTACGATTTTTGACTTAATAAATAAAATTAAATGTTGATCAATTTCATGATTGGTGTAAGGCCAATATACCTATCCTTAAACGACATTATTTACATTACAATGCAACCGTGACGTTTCCTATAGTACTTTATTAACTATGCAATAACTTACATATTTATTATGCTTGAATAAAACGAATTAAGTTCAATACAATGGAGGTGTCTTCGTTTTATTTCCCTTCTGTCAAAAGAATATGCAGAAAAATCAGTATAGTATATGTTTGTATGGGCTGACATGTCTATTACTAGTATTACTAAGTAGCCGTACGAAAAAACGGCAAAAATTGTAATGATTTTTTTAGAAAATGTCAGAAAAGCGTACTCCTGTTGTCTACGCTCTAAGTTAATACGTGTATTGCTTTGTGGTGTGTAGGAAAAAATATTTACTATAGCTACCTATATATATTAAATAATATTTAAAACGGGTCACTCACGTAATTTAGTCGATTTTCGCTCGACATGTTTCGTTCTTTACGAAGAACGTCATCAGGAGCGCCCACTCGCGACAGAGGCAAGTCGTGCACTGCGGGCTAATGCCCTATCTGCTCTGGTACTTGCAGCTGGCGGTGGGAGCGGCGCGGGGGGCGACACGGCGACGATCTACCCTCGTTCTCATTATCATCGCTTTTCGTTATTAACATGTCGAGCGAAAATCGACTAAATTACGTGAGTGACCCGTTTTAAATATTATTTAATATGTTCGAGTCTCACGAGAGTTTTATAGTTAAAACCTATATATATTTTTTGAGATTATAGAACCGACAATTGTAAAGCATAAATTCAACTATTTATTATTTGTAACAAATGTTTTGATTTATGTTTTCAAGTAGGCACACTACTATATATGACTTATAAATTGAAAGAAATGTCATATACCACAGATAAAGTGACCAAGGTCTACCCGATCACCACTGGTTAAGGCGTCTGCCGCAAAAGCAGGAGGTCGCTGGTTCGATTCCAGCCCTGCTCACTGGAGACCTTGGTCACTTTTTCTGTAGTAGGTATATGACATCTCTTTCAATGTATAATATAGAACCCAGTCACACCAATTTTTGTCTTAAAAATTAAACTGTGATGCTTAGTGTAAAAACACAAACACAAATATGCAATTTTACACATAACCGTACCTTTAATTATACGTATTATTTTCTACATTACGATTGACCTTACTTGATCTGACAGGACTAAGGCCAGAGTCGACGTGTCTAACTCAAAAGAATTTGAACCTTCTGTGGAGTAGTTTACGTTATATGCTTTATATACATACATACCATGCACTCTCTATGATGCCTTCGAACCGTATATTTCGACCGCCATTACGACTTTCATGAATGAAAACTTTTCTGACATTAAATTTTTGACATATATATTAAGTTTCATATCATTCGATATCAAATCAAGTGCGACTTGCGTGCGACATTGTTTGCAATTTTTAAACACTTTGTTTTGAACTAAACGTCACCTCGACTGATATTAGAATAGAGGTCAAATCAAATTTTCTTGTTTGTCAGAGATGTTCGAAATTGGAAAAAAAATATTTAGTAACAGTAACAGCTAACATTTTGACAGATAAGAAATTTGTTGTAACAAAAAAGTTTATTATTATGGCCATTATGGGGGTCGTTATATGCGGGTTTTGAACGCATTATAGACGGCTAATGATATGTGGGTATTTAAAATATGGAATGTAACTACAGTACATAAGGTTCATATTTATTTGACACTAGTTAGTAACATTCCGAGTTTGGCTGAGAATCATACATTTACGGGAAAGCCCCTGTGTAAGCTGTTTTTTTATATGTGTTTAATTATTACTTCGTATTTTAATGCGTATAAGTATAAAACTACCAATATTTTACTTAAAATTAAGTTGTATATAAGTGTAAAGATTATCTACGTATGTACTTGTCGTCTTGTTTGACTATAAATTGCTGCCTACCTAATAGAACACCACATTCATAAGATAAATGGTTTGGCCAGCTAAACATAAAGTATCAAGTATTATCATCCATTTCTTTAATCATTTCTTCCATACATAAATTTAACAAGGATATATTTTGTACTCAATATTTATAGAATGTTTATTTCCCTCGATATTCCATGTTTTTAATCCATGTCTTTTTTTTAAATATGGGATCATGTATAGGAGCCAGAGGCGTAACTAGGGGCAGAGGGGGCAAGTGCCCCGGGCGCTGTAGACCAGGGGGCGCCGAAATGCCCAAAAAATTGTTTCCGATTTAGAGTTACCCCTAATAGGACTACCTTTAGGAGTTAGATGAATTTCCTAATAGTTGTCCGCTGTCATACTTATTTAGCTAACCAAACTATTATAATAGCAATAGTTGCCAAGCCATTTAAAGCATCATTTTTTTTTAACAACTCTTGTAAGCTGTATAAGTCTTTCTACTTTTCGTTAGCCAATATTTTCCATATTTCTGTTTAAGTTGCATAATTTGGAATGCTTACAATGGCGGCTATCGTATTTTCTCCCACCAGGCGGCGCCACTTGTGCGTGGGTCTTGAAACAAAATCAATATGGCGCGAAATCAAGTGACGTTTGAAAGTTTCCCGCCAGACCCGCGTTCCTCTAGCGCCCCTAGCGGCGAATTCACTCGCTGTAATCCGTATTAGGCGGTAACAGATCCGACACCGCGTGCCTCACACAAGTCACGCATCAAAGCAAAAAGGCCAACGAAACGAACGACAGTATCCTAAATCATTCCAACTATCAAACGATCTCCCACTCACTGTCCGAATGCTCCTCTGGTGACATTAGCGTCTTCGCTTCTCTTATTCCGTTCGCCTGCATCTCCAACCTCAGTTCTATATTTTCTAAATTCCAATTATTGGGCAACTTTACAATCTTAGGCACTAACTCTACATCCTTTTCTATTTTATGTTTAGGGGTGACTATTTCTGGGTCCTTTATGAAGGGTACGTACGTTTCGTCCTTTGTGGGACAGTCTTCGGTTTTGGTGGTGATGCTTAGGGAGTCCAGGTTGAGCATTTTCGCTAGGATTTTCTCTTTTTCTTCTATTTGCTTTTCTAAGAGGTCGTCGTTTTGTTGGTCGTTGTTTCTGGAAGTTAAAGTTTAGGTATGCTTTAAAAATACTGTTGGAAATGGTAGGTTCAATGTAGTGGCACAAATTTTTCATTTTTTTACCTAATAATACTTATTAAGGGGCTACCCGGCATATTTCACTGTTTTTAAAGTGAATAGGCTTTGTTCAGCTCCAAGCACAACGCTTGAAAAAAATATATAATGTAGCTAGGTATTTGGTCTACATTTGGTTCCACTAAATTGTCGAAAAACATAATACATCAAGAGAAAAAAAAAAAAACGTAAACCCTTTTTTCTACCTTAAATCTGTATCTACTCCCTTATTATGCGTCGTAAGTACAAGAAACTAAGACAAGCATTTTATATTTATGTTTACTTTAAACGCATCCACTGATTTTTGGATAGGTTTTGTACTTTTCGAGAAAAAAGCTATTACACGCATTTTTCCGAAAACGCCGGCTCGAGATGCCTGCGCGGGCGACGGGGGCCAGTCGTGTAAGATGGCACTAGTAGTTTATAGGGTTGCGTCCTAGTACAAGCAGCTTTTCCTAGGTGACGACTTATGCTTATAACCGGTATTGTATAACCGGTGAGGAAAGGAAGCGGTAGGGGAAGAAAGCTCAAATCGCCGAGGTCATTGGGATAGGGGACGGCCTTAATGGCTTGGATAAAATAGTGTCTAAGTACATTAAGTGGTTTGTATTTATAGAAAAAAAGCCGGCCAAGTGCGAGTCAGACTCGCCCACCGAGGGTTCCGCAGAAAGGATGCTTCCCCCATTTATGACCTTAGGTACTTAAAAATAGTGGTGGCGCGGAACTGTCAGTGTGCGGCAATTATACGGTTTTCGATTTTTTTTTCAGTACTTGTGCTACAAGGTGCTTTTTGCCAAATTTCGTGATTCTAGGTCAACGGGAAGTACCCTATACATTTTGATACCCATTGCAAATGGGGTCGTATCTTTTGATTGAGTTGACTTAGAGGTTTGATTGTTTCACAGCTTAGGGGACCGCAGATATATGTGGTATTAATTTCAACTTGCTACCTCCACGCGTTCCTGAGATCAAGGGTATTGACAGACAGACGGACGGACAACAGTGATCCTATAAGGATTCCGTTTTTTTTCTTTTGAGGTTCGCAATCCTAAAAATACCTAAATAATAAATAAATATTGTGGGACAATCTTACACAAATCGACCTAGTCCCACGGTAAGCTCAATAAGGCTTGTGGTGTGGGTACTAGACGACGATATATATATAATATATAGATACATATAAATACTTAAATACATAGAAAACATCCATAACTCAGAAACAAATATTCGTGATAAACACACAAATAAATGCCCTGACCAGGATTCGAACCCGGGACCTCCTGCTTCTTAGGCAGGGTCACTACCAACTAGGCTAGGAGGCCGTTAAATACCTACACACGATTCGACGCAAGCGTCAGCTCATTATTTCAGTCAGACATCATTCATTCGCTAAAAAATCAATGGTTACCGCGATGTCGTAGACATTTGTGTAGCTCTAAATAGGAGTAAAGCTGCTGTTACACATGCTCATTACTAGCATGCTTTTTGCTTATTAGCATGCTAATAAGCATGCTCATTAGCAAGAGGGGATGGGAGCGGGGCTTCTCCCACTTCCCCGCTTGCTAATAAGCATGTTATTAAGGCTGTCCCCTATCCCAATGACCTCGGCGATTTGAGCTTTCTTCCCCTCCTGCTTCCTTTCCTCACCGGTTATAAAATACATCAGTGAAATAAGCATAAGTCGTCACCTAGGAAGAGCTGCTTGTACTAGGACGCAACCCTATAAACTACTAGTGCCATCTTACACGACTGTCCCCCGTCGCCCGCGCAGGCACCTCGAGCCGGCGTTTTCGGAAAAATGCCTGTAATAGCTTTTTCTCGAAAAGTACAAAACTTATTCAAAAATCAGTAGATGCGTTTAAAGTAAACATAATTATATACTGCTTGTCTTAGTTTCTTGTACTTACGACACATAATAAGGGAGTAGATACAGATTTAAGGTAGAAAAAAGGGTTAACGGTTTTTTTTTTCTCTTGATGTATTATGTTTTTCGACAATTTAGTAGAACCAAATGTAGACCAAATACCTAGCTACATTATATATTTTTTTCAAGCGTTGTGCTTGGAGCTAAACAAAGCCTATTCATTTTAAAAACAGTGAAATATGCCGGGTAGCCCCTTAATGAGCATGTGTATCAGTACCTTAACCTAGGGCTCCCTCTAGGTAACTTACCCATACACGCTGACGTTCATGAGGCAGGGGCTGGTGCGCGTGACCTCGCGCCGCGGCGTGTGCGCGCGCGGCGTGGACGCGCCGGAGCCGGGGCCGGAGCCGGAGCCGGGCCGGCGCCGGCTCCGGCGACTGTGGATCAGCTCCGTGTCGCATTTCTTCTCCATTATACTGAAACAATGTACCAACAGTTTATTATCATAGTAGCCATTGAAATCAAGAAATACCCCAATTTCAATCGGGATAACGGTTTTAGAATCTCGCCTACATGAAATCCAGTCATTGATAAATGTAAGCGTAATCGAATATCACCTGCTCAAAAATCGAACATCGTGTGAAGTCTATGTTTTGTGGGTAGTTTAAAAATTGTGTGTTTACCCCAAATTTCTACATAGACTTTTCGTTGGGTAGTTACACAAATCTCTGTTTTGACATTTTGCTGGGACATCAGTTAGCCGCGACCATGACCAGTGAAACCTGTGTCGAAACGTCGGTAAATAAGGTAAATAAGTAAATTCGCGTTAAACCCGTTTAATAATTATGTTTAAATATGTGTTCAAATCGCGAAAGTTTTAAATGTTATATTTCACTCCTGTTTCGTAATGCGTTGTGTCCTAGAATGTTCAATCTCACCTGTTATACAGCTTGAGTTTCTTCTGCAACTCCTCCGACTTGATCCTCCTAATCTCCTCCACCTCCGACGACACGTCCTTGACCTCGTTGATGGACTCGAGACGTCGCGGGAGATGTCAGGCAAGTACCTGAACGGAGGCAGTTCGAAACATTTCGCTACTGTTTCGTAATGCTTGGTGTTCTAGAATGTTCAATCTCACCTGTTATACAGCTTGAGTTTATTCTGCAACTCCTCCGACGACCTTTCCTTGAACTAGTTGATAATAGACTCGAGGACATCGCGGGAGACGTCAGGCGATTGCCTGAACGGCGGCACTTCGAAACGTTTCGCTACTGTTTCGTAATGCTTGGTGTCCTAGAATGTTCAATCTCACCTGTTATACAGCTTGAGTTTCTTCTGCAGCTCCTCCGACTTGACCCTCCTGATCTCCTCCACTTCCGACGACACGTCCTTGAACTCGTTGATAATAGACTCGAGGACATCGCGGGAGACGTCGGGCAGTTGCCTGACCGGCGGCAGTTCGAAGCATTCCTCTGCCACTGTTGCGTCCTTAGTGTCCTGTGGATTGAAATTTAGTTATTGCTTTGGGGATGGAGAAGTGGAAAAGTTTTAAATCCATTTTGTTGGTGAGTGTACGCTGCCCTTCATCAAGCAACTGACCGTAACCCAGGGCAAGATGAAGCGACTGAGAAGAAGGTACCTCTATTAAAGCCAGGGCTGTATTCTTTTAAAATAGTCCCTTATCATTCTTATCAAACTAAAAAAAAACAGCCAAGTGCGAGTCGGACACAAAAGATGCTCCCCATTGATGCGTTGTATGAGTGTGGGGGAGACCCCACACTCATACAACATGGTGCAAGTACTTAAAAATACTGTATTAATTTCAACTTGCTACCTTTACGCGTTCCCGAGATAAAGGGTCTTGACAGACGGACGGACGGACGGACAACAAAGTGATCCTATAAGGGTTCCGTTTTTTTCCTCCAAGGTATTAATAAAAAAATTGCATGACAAGGATGGCTAATTAAAATGGCTAAACAAAATAACTAATTAGGGGAGAAGCACATACAGTCCGAAGACGCGTACCTTAGTGAGCCAGTTAGGTCCTTCCAGCACACTCGTTATGAACGCAGTTTGATCGAGAGTTAGGTCCCGCACTGTGTTCACGGCTTGTTGGATTGAGTTGGTCAACGATTTCGTCATCAGGTTGATCGAGTCATCTGTAAGGACACAAAACATGTCTAAAGATCCTGTCCGCGCATAATCGTATGCACCATTGTAGATTGTTAAAGTAAAATATTTATATTTAAATGTTCAGAGTAACATCTTCTCATAACCACAACCTTCCGGCTTCACGGATAGCAGGATGCAACGACAGTGCTCTGTCGCACAAGCATGTCTGAACGACACTCCCGTAGTGTTAGGGTGCGTATGCCCGAGTTGGAACCGACCGCCGACCAACTCGTGGACCGACGACTGTGACGTTTTTCGCGTCCCATGTCAATGGTCTGGTGGTTATATGGGATACTGCTTTGCGGAGCGGCGCGCTCCGCAAAGGTACGTTATTGTACAGCAAATGATCACACTTGTGCACCGCAGCGGGCCTGCTTGGCCCGGCTACAGAGTGTTCTGCTTGTATGTACTAGTCCTGTTAATAAGAGCCTCCGCTAGCTGGTGCACGCCTATATAGTATGAGCAGCGGTGAATAGCGCGGACGCGTGCGCCATACTTTTACCTGAGGCGGGCATTTTTATCGGGATTTTTTGCGGATTCTGGATTCAATTACTCAGCCTCGTCCTCGATATAATATAGCATTTTGCTTTCTAGTAAGACAATCTACTATTGTACGTGCAATCTAAGCTATAGCTAAGGCTGCCTGTACGAGTACAACCCAAAAACTTCGGCACCAACGTCCCGATGACCGACTGAATATCCTGCCTTTATCAGCTATGGATTGCTCCTGCAATCTTACTTACGTCAGGAACACAATTTTACAGTAAGCAGCAGTGTTATTATGCTGTACTTTTCTACGAGGTATTTCTCCAATCCAATTAGGTACTTCAGATTCGAGCGAGATGACATTTCAGAGTGTATAAAACATCTCTTAAGCATAGAAACCAGACCCGTTATCATTGCCGCTTTGCCATTACACTGGTAAGTTTTACTTACTTAAGTCTAAAGCCTTAAGTTCTTAAAAATATAACTAAACTAAAAGATAGGCTGTCAACTTAAATGTGTGTGGAAAATCGACTAAGGCGTCGAGTGCCAGGACGGGATTCGAACCCGCGTCAAGGCATTCGCGGCAGACAGACGGTTTTTTCTTCATTTTTAGTAATTTTTCACACTAAAATCTATCCCTTTATCATCTCTGTCTTAATTACTGAACAGCTTAAGTAGTCAACATTTTTTTTATTGTAAACAATTTATTGAATATAGCGACAATTGTATTTAAGTTGCTAATAAACTTATTTCGTAGTGAAACCGCCATCGCCATATCACTAATCCACTTTACTATGTCCTAATCTCTCAAAAAATAAAGTAAACAGGTCTTCTGAAATCATAAGGCACAAATGTCATACGTGTCTACTGTCTACAAGCAAGCAAGCGTAACCATTGCTCTAATATACGAATATCGAAGCGAAAGGAAAGGAAAATAAAAATACATGCGTTTTCAAAATAAAATATATTCATATATAAGTACAATGGCCATGCTGAGACTCGCACTAATACAAAACAAGTTCACGGGTGGATTATTCACTAGTTTTGTGGCTTTTACAAAACGGTCAGGTGGGGTAAATTGGGACTACGCGCAAGCGAAACACCTTGTATGAAATCATATAGGCAGAGACCGTACCGCCCACCGGCCACCCTCCAATAATTGCTCCAATACTACAATAATTGTTCAAAGGTGAAGTGTTTAGTATAACGTGGCCAATTATTGAAGGGTGGCCAGTAATATACATCTTATAGGCACTAAAATGAATTATATCTATAGGTACACAGAATGTTATTTGAAATGTATTATTACAATTAACAAAACATATACAGTAAGTGTAACTTAAAACACAGAATTCATTTTTAATATAAGTTGGCCAGTAACTGACGATTTACTCGTACTTTACTTTTTCTTTCATCTGCGCTTTTCAAAGCTTTTCACATCAGGTATTGATCCCTTCAAAATCATGCATAGATATATAGAATACTTTAAGATCACAACGCTATGTCCATCTTATCCCACCTTACTCAAGATAATATGTGTATATATCGTATTTATATGTTTACGTCTTACTTAATCACATTGCCACAGACAATATTTGTGTACTGTGACATCATTTCCCATATTCAAATTATTAATTTTAATCTTTAATACCTTTGGAACTTGATAACTAGTGAATAACCACATCTTAATTAACTGCTTAAACTAAGATACAAATAAAAATAAATTTTAAAGCAATAATCTTGTCGAAATTGACGATTTAGAAAGATCATTTAGCGTCACGCAAAATAATGAAGTAAGTTTTAGAACAAAACCAAATAGCTTATGATATTTCTAGTACATAGTCAAATGAAATGGGCATAAAAGTATAATAACCATAACTTCACAAGTATCATTTTAAATAATACTTTTTTGGACAGAATACAAAATTACACACTATTGGAATACTACGCAAAACAAGATAATTATTATACAAGTATAGTCAGCCAATTGGAACCCTAGGCCACTCTAGAGTCATGTCAAAATGACAAGCAGTAAGAGATCGGTTTCTCACATTGGATATATCAAAAAACAATATAATTTCATGAATAAATATCACATTTTGTACACGAAAGTAAGTACATAAGGGGAGCACAAAAATAGTTTTAACAATACTAGGCTGGGTAGTGTTCCAAGTTAGTACCTATTTCCAGGATCAGAAAAACATGAATGGCCATTAAATTGCAAGACAAAGCACATGTCTATTCAACATGTCATCAGAGTATAGTGAAGGCGTTAACCTTTTGGACGCCATGAGAAACACAAAAGCTACCACTCACACGCCACGTCATCGAAATGTCAAAACTGAAATTGAACTTTATGCTTTAGTAGTGTAGGTTTATTTTACTCTGTGGTCTGTGACCGATATATGGGTCATTGGCGTTGAACCTACGGTGCCAATATATGCTCCTTTGCCGAGGAAAAGGTTAAGCCTGCAGGCTTCATCCTGCCAAAAAAACACTAAATTTTCACACCTAACATTCTCCTCCCGTGAAAGTCTCAAAAATTCGATATTGGCATTTGCCAATATCGAAACCACCTTACTTCAATTAGCAAGGAATAAAAGCCAAAAAGGGAAAAAAGCATACAAGAAATTTGGCTGATGGTTTAGACCTAGGGCGCAGGTCTAAGAACTTATTGGCACAATTACCACTTTATATATTGAATAGATAATGACGAGCAAGCCAAGACTCGTCTTTCAAAGCTAGCTATAGGGGAAGAGTAATGAGCTTTCACGCTTTAGAGCGGCTCGCGGGCCGTAGTATGGAAACCCCTGTCGAGCCTAGGAGTTAGGCATTGATACATGGTTCAAATTCGGCATCGGCCACCAGAAGTCATAGTAAGTACATGATATAAATTTTACTTATAATTCTAGAAATTCTATTATATCTATTTATAAATCTCCTGTGTATATTTAAACTAAAATACATTGGTCCTTATTTGGTATCAGTTAAGGCACTATAACGTTACTCTATCTTACAACTACTACACTCAGATGCAGTGAAAACTGGTCACCTTGTATGGAAATGCGCACACAAGTGGCACAAACAAAGTGGCACGTTTCACTATCGTCGAGTATACATTGGTGTAAAAAAATTTGGTGATCCGATTTAGGATTTAGAACATAACATGGTAATGAAAAAAATATGTTTAGGATAAAAATTAAACAAAACACCTACTTACACCAAAAAATACAAGTAGCTAAATGTAAGTACAAATGAGGCTGACTTCTTTGAGCGAACTGCTCCAAATAACTTTTTTTTTCTAATATGAATAATAAACTTATTACACCCTTAATCAGATCACAATTTCTGTTACATCCTGTAGATGTTACACAATTTATATAAAGGTCCTAAAACTAAAAGTATAACTAACATCGCAGTAAGTAACAACCATACATAAAACCTATTAATAAATCGTAATACATACCCATTTGTTACAACCAAGTACCGAGGTCGATTGAATTTGCACAAATACGTGCCGGCAAAATACGAGGGCAAACATTGTGCACAACATCTGTACAATGTATATCCCAACAAATTGATATGGTCGGCCTTTTTTAAATTTGGAATGTTCCTCTTATGGATATATTCAAGAGATTTTTCACTAAAACTAACTTATAACAAAACTATAACCTCATTCACAGGTAACTTCTGACTTGAGGTGAGGTGCACGGTTCATTTTCATACTAAATGGAGCGGGCATCGTACGTACTGATGTGCCGACGGAAACTTTCCAATATTGCGAAATATTTCGCATAGGAAAGTTTCAGAAACTTCTCACATTTTTGTATGGGGATTGCAACTTTCCGCAACGTAAAATGGAAATTTCTTAAATTTCAGTGTAATTTTTAAGAAAATTCCTAGAATTTTTCCAACTTTTTAGAAAGTTTCCGCAACTTGCACATCTGTAATCGTACGTGCATACAGACTCCGGTCTGACCACCTTCCGCTTGGTAAGTTTGCACATCTCTGATGAAAGCAGAGTCGATACAGCTGCGAAGAGATACAGTAGAAGTGCAACACTTCTCGTGGAGTGTCCGGACTCGAGCCTAGAGAGTGCTTATGGAAATTCGAGGTTGTTCGTTGATGGATGTTGGAATCTTTCAGTCAATTGGCGGAACCAATTTATAAGTATACCGATTTTTTCCTAAATAAGTATAAAAATTTAGCACACTTTTTTTCTACTTTTATAATGTATGGGTTGTTGTATAGCAGGTCGTTTTTCTTTTTAGTTTACTTATGTATGGATTGTAGAGGCCTAACGGAGCCGACATTGTCATTTTAACAAAGGTTCCTTTAGATTAAAGATTTAAAGTTTTTTTATATAAAATTTTTGCAGGTTTATGACGAATTTGTTAAATATTTATGTGTTATTATTATTATTGTTTCATTTAGTAGATCACATTAAGTTAATAGAATTATTTTATTTTAGAATAGAAATAACAGAATTATAGTGACCAGTGCCAGTGCCTTATTTTCGTGTTTTTAGATTTCTATACAAAACTAAAAATACGAAAATATATGCTAAATCCTCACAAAACGCACATTTGTATTCGCGCAAACGATCGAACACGATTGGCTATATTCGTCAATAATAATACATATGGCAACATTTCCTAAATATAGTAAAAACCTGAAATATTTCATTTCATTTCAATAACTTTAGTATGAAAATGTGATTGTGCACATCGACCTCAACTAAATATTAAGGTTTTATTTAAATCGTGCCAGAGTATGTAAAAACTTGTGCCTACAAACAATAAAATGGCACATAACTAAAGGATGAAATATATAATCACTATTTGTGTCGTTACACACAAAAGGGTACCTACTCATTGTCGGCAGTTAATAAGGTACTAAAGGAAAAAAAAAACTCGTCGACAATCTGACACCTTTTGTCTGAGAACGTCACATTTGTCAGACGTTATTAAATTCGTTGTAAGTATAAGGCACATTGTGATTAAGTACAAACATTTAGTATCTTACATTATTCATTTGAGATCAGTGCGGCTGAATCCGTGTACACGAAACTTCGTATTACGAAAATCTTTTTAAATACAAAACTGGAGACATGTAACACCCTGTATTAATAGGCGACAATGACCTCTTACCATCAGGCGTGTTAGTAGAAATATATAGATATAGCCGCACTGACCATACTCATCCTTAATACTATTGGTATTACACATAATGATGTTTCCTCGTATTTTGTCGGAAACTCTCGTATTTGTCATGCTACTTCAATCGACCTCGGTACTTTTAGTACTGACACCAAGCCCCCCGTCAAAACTAAGAACATCAAAGTCATAAACCCGTCCTTCACTTCCTCACCAAATAAAGGAAGTGTATAAAAGAGATGTAAGTATATATGTTGGCTGTTTCTTCAATTCTGTAGATTGACAGCAGTTTTGCTGATCCCTTTTGATGCAATTCGTCCAAGCAGCCATATTAAATACATCGTTGTAATTTGGTAGTCGGTATCAATGCATTACAACTTAACTTAGTCGCATATTTTGATAGTGGATTGTTCAAATGTCGTAAGAGGCACGATATTAGGTTAGACTTACGACATTTGCGAAATGCACTGCCAATTTTAAGGCCGCTCCAAACTGTTGTCATTTGACAGTTTTTGTACTACTTTCAGGCTTTAGTTATTCTTCCGTGGCTGACACTGACTGAAATAGCATGACACGTTCAGGCGTTAAAATACGAGGGAACATCATTATATTCATTATGCACTACATCTGTTACATGATTATTATCAGCTTTCCTTAGTTTTAATACATTATTTTATTACACATTTTATAACTGGACGTGTTCTGTTCATTATATACATACGTATTATTGGAAGACACGTCTTTAAACCCTTGGTCCGTTTTTCTCTAACATAATTTTTAATACAACTCATAGGACGGATACATTTTTGAATCAACAACATTTTGGCAGAGTTTCTCAAACTGGAGAATACGCATTCGGGGTTTAGTGATTTTTACAATCACTAGAACATGGGTTTGGGAATACATAACCTCTGAGAGGGTGGCTTTATTGCGAATGTTAGAAGTCTTGATTATGGAGTTCACAACCGTCTTTAACGGAACTTTGAGAAACTCTGTATTATTTATTAGTTTTACTTATTAAGTTTTAATATAAACTTGTGCATAAGTTGAATACTTCTTCACAAATACTTTTAAGTGACAATAAAATACTAAACGAGAAATGTAAATTATAGAAAGTCTTAATTATTACAATCATACGGTATATAAATCATATTGTAAAACACAACTTCATCAGAGATCTCACTACATATAAGAAGCATATAACTACATAATAATATACAATAAGTTTTATAAAATGATTTGAAAGCCTAACTACTAAGCGATGAGTTCAATTTTGTATAGTTTAATAAGTGAAAATGCATGGAATATAAAGTAATTTTGAAAATAACTACCACTTCTACATTTCTCTAAGAACATACAGCACTATTGAAATATTAAAACTAGTCACTCACTTAATTTACGTTTCGAATTAATTCCCGCGACCGATCAAATATGTACGGTCGGTATCATAAATATATATGTACAGTCACGGACTTTAATTGATAGGCCACTTAGAAACTCCGTAATTTGGCAGCTTAATACTACTTGCGCAATAAATAACCATGGCGACCATTGTTTAAACGTGGCCATAGCAACCCTGAGAATAATACCAACAAAGATCTTACCCAGTCATGGGTCACATATGTCAATGTGTGACACGTTTTAAATGGCGCGAATCCATATGTCAAGTCGCGCTTGATATATATTGCTATTTGTTCACGTCCATATAACTTGAAAGTAAAAGGTGAGTTTCCAAATGTCCCGTTAGATGGCGCTGAACCGGCCGTAAACTAGCTAATGAAATTCTTATCGTGTTTGAATCTAGTTATTTATTAGCCTATAATCTATAAGTGTAAAACGTCGTGGCATATGAAACTTGGATTTAAAAAATTACATATATTGACTATGGTCTTAGTGAGAAAAAGCTTTCATGGATATCTCTTTTTTTCAAATAAAAACTCGGTGGACTGGCGAATGTTGTATTGATGTCAAAGTAATGTCAAAGACCATAATTGGGAATTTTACATTTTGGTGAATCGGCATTAAACTATTACAGTATTTATTATAATAAATTCAATAATTACAGTATTTATGCGATAATGCCAACCGCTTTGTCCGAATAAGATCGCCAAATAATCGTGACAATATAGAGATTGAGAGATCTGCTATTAACGGAGAGTTTGTTGTTAAACAATATTATAGAAACATAAGCTTGAGAGTTTTATCAACACTGTTACGTTATGGGTAAGGAAATGTGATCATTACCAAAAGAACTATCACCCCACTTTAGCGAAGCCGAAAATCAAGGAAGAGAAATACTGGACTGAAGTCGACGAGTTTACATCTACTTAGCGTTATACGGAACGTTATGATGTGGATGTTGAAATAATCTAAAGTCATTTCAATGGATTTGCATTATATAATTCCCCCATGCGTGAAGTTTGAACGCTGATATTTAAATTTCTTAATAAACTACTTTTACAAATATTCAACAATGGCATTTTTTATCATACGGTTCATTGTGTTTATGATTTATTTATTTATTATTTCAATAATAACTAAAAAATAACAAAATATAAAAGAGACTTAGTAATTCTAAATATTCTTATAATGGCGGCAGTTCATTATTGTTGTTTATAATGTCATTCATGAACGTCACACTTATCAAGTTAGTAGTTAGTAGCCTGGGTACTACGCATTCTCCGATATCAAAGACCAATCATAATTTTGCCGTTACTATCGCTACGCAATAACAATGAAATTGCTGCTAGGTTACGATTCCTAAAGATCTGCCATTGGTTATCTTTGGGTGTAGGAAGTGATTCTGCTGTGTTGTCAGGTTGGTAGTTCCGGCTCTCAAGTAGGCCAACATGATAAGTCAAAACATTCTGACGTAAATGACATTTGACGCCTTGTAAACAAACAATGATAGAGATAGAAATATAATTTTGCTCTTTTATTATACGAGGATTTGTCATTCCTTGTTCAAGTATACGAGTATATACGAGTAACCCCGAATTGTATTACACGGCTAAAATATGAACTTGGCAAGTGGCCTATCAATTAAAGTCCGTGACTGTACCTGTATTTGATTTTGAACCTTCGTCCCTTGTAATCAATTCCGAAGTGTAAAGATAATTATAGACGTGATTGTATGTATAACAAAAGCAGTGTTTTACCGCATACTGTTCCTTCTTTGGCCGTTATGCCCGTTATACATCCAATTCGATTAACAGCCGTTAAAATTCAAATTTAAACAAACACCGAACATGTTATATGCGGTAAACGGTATAGCAAACTTAACTTGTACGAACAATTTGTTTGGAAGCCCTGTTTAGGTTTTTTTTTAATTTTTACTAGACTCGGCAAAGGAGACTTAGCGACCTATGTGAACTAGATTGTAGGTCAACGATATCCGTAATTGCGTGAGTGACCAATTTTAGAATATTTCACGTATCAATCTAAACCGGGATTTCCAACAATAAACGGTAGAAATTAAATACTTGGCAACACCAGTAGTCTTGTCAAATATATGTTAAATTGTGTAATGCTACCTACATTCACATAACGGTACAAACGACAGAAAACGTAAGACCAGGAGGGCTAACATAGTTGCCATTTTATCGACTATCACGTCATGCGTCACTTTCGCACTTACATTGTTAGAACGTGACAGCCACGGTGATAGTCGATAAAAACCGGACCATAATAGACTAGCAGGTTCGACTAAAATTACCACATGAGTAGTCAAACTAGAGGTTGAAACTCGTTTGATAAAGCATTATTGTCACTACTGTAACTATACCTCGTTTTTTGTAAGATTCGATAAATAACGGTCGATTTTGAAGTTTCATCAAATATAGAATAGAATACTCTTTATTGCACACCTCAGTACATGAGAAAGAAAAAAACATTTAAAAGGTACAAACATTTGATTAACACAGAGGGAAACAACAGACGGTCTTAAATATGTCAGTCATATCTAAAAATATTAAAATAAGATAACTTGTTTCCATTGTTAACGTTATGGTCAAGAACGCAAGAGACAAATATGCCAGCTTTTAAATTGTTTTCTTAAAAATCGTCCAACGACAGCCCTATTTTTCTAATCCTAAAAAAAACTAAGTATAGTGCTCTGGTTTGACGCTCTCAACTAGACCGTTTACTCTAGTGCGAACACCTTTTTATCTCGGAGAAAAGGTACCATTTATTTTGATAAAAAAGTAGGTATACTATTAAAATACTCATATCGGGTTACTCTCGTCAAGAAAGTCGAAAATAGCTCGAAATGTTTCGGAACAGTCCGTGTCCCTTATTTATGGTCTACGCAGTGGGTGTGCGTACAGCAGCCGCCGCGGCCAGACGCTATTTTCGACTTTATTGACTTGAGTAACCCGATATAAGTAGTTTAATATACGTATGTCTGATACTCACGGGAGTTTTCTAATTAAAGTAGCTATACTCTCCGGATTAAGGGTATACCTTACATTTTTGCCTCAAAAATATTTGCCTTAAATATTTACACCGTTATGTAATGTAGCATATTATAATGTTGCCAACTTACAACTTAGTAGGTATAATGTTGGGTCCTCAATTTCTACAATTTATTGTCAGATTTTACACTTAACCAGGGTAAAATAAATGTGTACGAGTGTCATGCGTTCCTAGCAAACAGACCTGAGGCGAGCGTGGCGGGCTCGGGCGCGTGAGCGAGACGCACGAGGGAGCGGCCTCCCTCTAACACGAAGATCTCATCCTTGTTAACCGCCACTGATAGGATCCTGGGGACACATCAAATGGATTTAAACCATAGGCTAACTGAAATGGACAGTCCAACTAACAGAAGCAAAGCAGCAGCAAGCTTCACAAACATGTATTAGAAATATTTGGAAACGATTGGCAATCAAATCAATCCACTCCACTGGGCTACCATGACCATGACTATGTTTTATGTCTTGTCCAATATGGAATTATCATGTGGGGAAACTCGATCGACATTAACACATTTTTTTCCATTTATGCGATAATAATCAATTCCAAGTAATGCATTGTAATTTGATGTACAGTAAAATCCTGTCAAACCTTGCGAAATGGGTCCCAGATTAAAGACCGTGTATAGAAACATACTTGCCATAGGCCTGTATTGCCTACATCTCAATCGTAAATAACGGAAACTGAAGTGTTAACAGTTTTTGAATGCAGTATCCCTGTTTACAACAATCCCTTCGGATCCTAAGAATAATTTTAGGTGGCTCTTATAGTTCCCGAATTTCTTATACAATCGCATTTAGATTAAGCAGTATTTACTGCGTAACAAATGTTTACCATGAAAACGGGGCTTACTTAACTAACTTTACGGCAGTAGCGCGCAGTGTATCAGGATCCAACACGTAGAAGAACCTGGGGCGTTACCATGACGTCCTAACGCGATTCAGTTTCACCTAAACTGAATCGCGGCCATACAACTAAGCACAGTTAAGAACCTAAACAGAATCGCGTTAAGACGTGATGGTAAGGTCCCAGGTAGTGTTCTCTGGTCTCGTGAAGCGGGCCCAGGTTGACCATGTCAGAGTGGTTGTGGGCCTTTAACCGGTATGCTATAAGGTCATTGATGTATACAACTAACCTTCTAAGGTCGTCAACGACGGCGGTAGCGCGCAGTGTCTCAGGGTCCAACACGTAGAGGAAGTGCTCGTTGTGCGACACCAGGTAGTGTTCCCTGAACACGTGTAGCGCGCCCAGGTTGTCCGTGTCGGAGTGGTTGTGCTTGCGTGGGGACGGGTTGAGCAGTTCGGCGATCGTCAGGGGGTTGGATATGGCGTCCTATAAATAATAAATAAATATTATGGGACAATCTTACACAAATCGACCTAGTCCCACGGTAAGCTCAATAAGGCTTGTGTTGTAGGTACTAGGCGACGATATATATAATAGACAGATACATATAAATACTTAAATACAAGGAAAACATCCATAACTCAGGAACAAATATTCGTGAAAAAACACACAAATAAATGCCCTGACCAGGATTCGAACCCGGGACCTCCTGCTTCGTAGGCAGGGTCACTACCAACTAAGCTAGGAGGCCGTTATAAACAGAGATATTTATATAATTACTATTTAAAACGAGATATTTACCATTTATATTTGTTTTTCTGAGCTCCCGATCTCGTTTTAAATAGTAATTATAGAGATATTTCTAATTTAGAGCATCGGTCAGATACCTAACAGGTTCGTCCACATTTGGCGAAAATGAGTGTTTGCTCACGTACAATGTAATGGGGAGAAAAGCACCCATTTCAGTCGAAGTATTTTGTCGCTCGAATGTAGTGAAAACGTCGATAGTTTGAGACTAAAATGTGCCTTTCATCCGAGTTAAACCTTAAATGGATGATGATGCATTTATGACATAGAAACGAGACAAGTGACAATCAAGTTCTCTTGGAATGTAGACTTTGTCATATCGTCGTAAGTTCTTAATTTGAAATAAATTTGTTTGTCACTTAGGATGTTTTAGAATCAATATTGATGATTCATGCATTTAAGGGTTGAGCACTCTACTTTTCATATCGAATACTACAGCTCTTAGAAATAGACAGGTGCGGTTGCAGCGAAAATTAACTACACTTTGAACGGTTTGCAAATAAAGTCTAAACAAAACCCTCTAAAGAAACCCTCAGCGATGCAGCTCAGTCTATGTAAGCAGAACTGTATGTATCGCACTCTCGCCACAGACCTTACACTCGGCACATTGAATGTAGGGCGTGGGTGTCGTATTGGCAGCGGCCGACATTTTTATTTATTTATTTAGAACACAAACAGTCATAAAAAAAACATGAGATAACGTACATATAGTGTACATATAGAAACACAACAATAAAAAAGACTTGGAGGTTCATAAAAGAATATCAAATGTTGTTAACCAAAGAAAGTATAGGTAGTTGTAAGTAACAAAACAGTATCAACAAAGCGAAAAGTTATACTAGAATAATTTACGCTTAACTAACGTTTTAAGACTAAACATCGAATTATGAAAGGGATCAATATCAAAAAGATGCTTATTATAGTAACTAGGTACTCGTCTGAAAAAGGTATGTCTGGAATAATTCTTACGAGAAAAACTAATATGAAACAAAGATCTAGGACGTAAGGGGCTATGTGGACAACTAAAAGTAACTAATTTTAAAAATCTGGACAATTGATGACGCCTTTAAGAATTTTATACAAAAACATGACATCTAAGTATTGCCTACGATTAAGTAAAGAAGGGATACAAAAATGTTTTGCCGCCAATGCAGAATTTTCGAAGTAAGTACCTGTTCTGTAACTCAATCAAAGATCTTAATTATATGAAAGTAAAACACTTATTTAAACTTTCACGATTTTCACACATTATATATTTACAAAAACGGGGCTTAATCGTGTATAGATTTTGAAAACAAACGTTTCAAGGGCGACGTTGCCCCCGTGGTCCCGGAGAAAGACTGGCTGAGGTTGACATCAACATCTTCTAGCTGCGCGGGTTTTACGAACTACCCGCACTCGGTCTTGATTATAAACTTGAACATTTTGCGCACTAGGGATGTGACTCTGTCGACACACTACACTCACGATGTCCGATTTTTGAGCAGGTGATATTCGATTACGCTTACATTTATCAATGACCGGATTCCAAGTAGACGAGATTCTAAAACCGTCATCCAGATTGAAATTGGGGTATTTCTTGATTTCAATGGCTTCCCGTACCGAGGTTTGTTTTCAAAATCTATACACGATTAAGTCCCGTTTTAGTAAATATATAATATATGGATGTACCTTGAACATGAGGGTGTGCAGCACCAGGCCGCTGCGGTCGGCGCGCCAGAGCCGCAGCCCGCGGCGCGCGCAGTACGCCACGGGGGCGCCGCCGCGCGAGTACGAGTATTGGAACACCGCGCCCAGACGACAAAGGCTTAAACATAACGTTTCATTCATCACCACCACGTAGGGATGTATCCCATACAGTGAGCTAACTTCATACACGGCCAGCGGCTCGGTGGTCGTACTTAGGCTCAGGGTTGTCAAAAACTCATCATCATAATCATTTCAGCCGAAAGACGTCCACTGCTGGACATAGGCCTCCCCCGAAGATTTCCACAATGACCGCTCCTGCGCCACCCGCATCCAGCGGACTCCTGCGACCTTCACCAGATCATCAGTCCACCTTGCGGGGGGCCTACCCACGCTGCGCCTTCCGGTACGCGGTCCACACAGTAGTAGGAGGATACAGGAGTAGGGGTAGTAGTAGGTAGGTGAGTAGATGTATTCCATACAGTGAGGTAACTTCTTACGCGGCCAGCGGCTCGGCTCGGTGCTCGTGCTGAGGCTCAGGGTTGTCAAAAGCTATGCGAAAGATGCAGTCTGATTGGCAAACTAATTTCCATTTTACACCCCTTAAAATAGACCGCTGAATTTTCATAGAAATTCGGCGGTGTCTCCTTCCCCGCGCGCCCCCCATCGATGACCCAGAAATCGGCGGAGTTAACCCACTGTATAGAATACATCCTTACGCTGTGCCAACACATTATGCAAGTATTATTTTAAGAAGGAACGTCTGCGAACGATACCAAATTTCTCAGAAAAAAAGTGGAAAAATTCATGACCTCGGACGGGACTCGAACCCGCGACTCTGAGATACCAGCTCATCGCTCTTCCAACTGAGCTACCGAGACCCGTGGCCCCGAATTTCTCCACCATATCCCTCGTATACGCCTTAGGAGGGCACTTAGCAACATCTACTGTGAGAAAGCCCGATTGTGCCAATTAAGAAGTACTTTCTTACGGTAGATGTTGCTAAACGCTCCTCTAAGACGCATGACAGATCCAGATAGCAATCGTTTGCAGAAAACACTAAAAGAAATATAAGTAATGTACGAGTAATGTATGGAAATAATTACGTGTCATTTGTCATGCCACGATATATTATTTTCATTCTTGCTTAACATTTTCATGTTTCTTAACATAACTTAAAGTGATGTCCAAGCAAGTTCTGCCAGGTCGCTGATAAAGTATATCTACCTCCTTCTCTCCCGCTTGCCGAGCTGGTTGACCCCCCACCTGCCGTCTCGCTTCTCGCACACAATGGTCCGGTATAGACTGGAAACCAGCAGTGTGTTCTGGTAGTAGCTCATCTGAACTATTTCGTGTTCTTCGTTCACTATCTCGCTGGATTTGCAGAGGTGCTGGAAGTGGGAAAATAAACTAAATTATTTAACTTTACCACATTTATTTTAATACTACGACAATGACATACGGTCCGCCTGATGGTAAGCGATCACCGTACCCAATCGACGCCTGCAACTCTAGGGGAGTTACATGCGCGTTGCCGACCCTTTAAAAAAAAGAATGATTCTCTGTGTTGACAGCTAAAAGGACAAGCTTTGCTCCGTGGATCCCCAACTGTCAACACAGTGAGTCCTTTTGGAGCGCTGGCGACCTTACTCACCAACAGAAACAACACTATGAGTAGAGTCTAGTGTAATTAAACTGCGGTTTTCTGTAAGGTGGAGGTACTTCCCCAGATGGGCTCTGCTCCAGATTTGAGTGAGACATTCGTTGTGCTGTGCCCTACCACACTAAACGATATGCATCCGCTGTCACACCTCTCTTACTGAGACTACTAGGACCAAAGCATACCTACTGGTGACAAATAATGTCCCTATAGTTACAATTTCAAAGGACGAATGAAATCATTTATTAAATGTAATAAATGTTTTAATTCATGTTTTTTTTAAGTAGTCACACTACTATATATAAATTTAAATTGAAAGAGATGTCATATACTACAGAAAAAGTGACCAAGGTCCCCGGTGAGCAGGGCAGGGAGGTCGCTGGTACGATCCCAACCCTGCTCACCGGGGACCTTGGTCACTTTTTCTGTAGTATATGACATCTCTTTCAATCAGTACTAAAAGTACCGAGGTCGATTGCAGTAGCACGACAAAATACGAACGTTTCCGAGATAATAAGAAGGCTAATCACTATGCACTGTATGGTGTTTTGGTAGCTGGGTTGTCAAACGTTAGGCGCTTGATAAGGATATTACATCCTTTGGATGTTACGCCTTTAGCTGTTTAAAGAAGTTTCTTCATTCTCTCGTGCTTTGTGTGTGTTTGAATCAACCTCAGTCCGAGACGAAAAATCCACTGGGTGTAATATTGTTATTGCTTGACAACCTATTTGCAACTCAATGTAAGGTGCAGTAAGCACCATTTACTTCGGCCATCAAAATAAAGAGGAGCATTTTACGTGACTGCCGACGGCTTCTCTAACTTTCATAACGAAAAGGATACTTAAATTAGTTTTTTCTACTCGTAGATTTCTACGAAAACCTATAGTTGAGTTGCCGCCAATGTTAATATTATTTCTAACAAAAAAATGTTACTTTGCTATTCCGTTAAACGTGCTAGTCAATTACTGCCAACCCGTTATATCTACTTGCGTATTTTCGCATGCAATTAATGATCCACTCTCCCGCCGCAAAAAAAAACGCAAATAGATATAACATACCACCGCCAATAATATAAACCTCGACACGTGTTTCGTGTTTGTTATTTTCGTTGTTAATATGGAATTCCGCAAAGTAAATATTATTCAATAAATATTATTTGCATACGGTATGAATTCCAAAGCAAATAAAAACGTTAGTGCCTCAGCGGTAATGCGTGCGATTTTCAGTCACACTTTCAAGTCGCGGGTTCGAACCCTGCCCGCTCGTACCAATGAGTTTTTCGGAAATTATATGTACGAAAGTCGAAATATTATTTGATATTTATCAATCGCTTTTTGGTGAAGAAAAGCATTAATCTTTAAACCGGAAACCGGATTAATCCCAATAAGAACTAGTTTATCCAATGGTTGGAAGGTCAGATGGCAGTCTTTCTCGTAAAATTAGCACCTACGCCAAATTTTGGGATTAGTTGCCAAAGCGGACCCCAAGCTCCCTGAGCCGTGACATTAGCCGGGAAAAGGCTAGGAAGAAGGTATTAATTCCAAAGATAATCAGTAACATTTGACCCGTAACGTAAATAATTAGGCCACTAGATCGTTATCAAAGAACAATATAATACTTTCCAGAACAATAAGAGCCTTCCATCGAGAGATATATAAATATACCTATATATATAAGGAGTGGTTACCAGTCTGATGTCAGCCATTGGCTTGAATTAGTGGCATTATATACAGATTGATAGACAAATTACAGCCAAAACGAATGACAAAAATTGCCCCCAGGTTTCAAAGTTTTCTAGAAATTACGTATTTATTAAATACGTAATCGACATGAAAAGAACTATCGATTAATCTACTTCAAAAAAGTAATAGTAGGTATCAGGTTTCATAAATAATTTATCGTGATAATTTTAAACGTAAAAAACCCGAATAGTCGAAAAAGAATAACAGTTCACGGTCGCATAAAAAGAATAAATGCACTCTGTTGTGCCGGTAAGCTGAGTAAACTATTGTTATATCAGAGGCTACCATTATTTAAACGGAAAAACACTGATATGAGCACGTTAACCCTTTAGATAGAACATTCATATAAGCTACGAATTTGAACTCTAAAGATTCGACCGTAGATTGTTTATTGTTTGATGGTATTCAAGTTCAATTATATGTTTCCATCCTTGGCTTATCCTCCAAAAGTATTCGTAATTGGATTTAAATTGCGTAAGGCTAGATAACAGCAGTGGTTGTGGTACCAAACTATACTTAGTGCGGGTTACGTCGATAATTTGAGCGGTTAACGACAAATAGTGCTGAAAAATGTTGCATCACTGTAATAGTAGATTACATACCAAGGCCGTTTTAGTGGGAAATGTCTCGGATCCCATGTAATTGTCGGCCGAGGCGAAGCCGAGGTCGACTAACATGTGATCCGAGGCTTTCCCATTTAACGGCCGAGGTTTGTATACAATTTTTCTGTTCGACGGAGCCGGCAGGCGGCAATTTAGTTTTGCGTAAAGTGGCGCTTACCGGCCGGAGGACTGAAAAATATATAATTATATATTTTTCCAGGACAGTCGTTTTATAAAATTGACATGTCCTGTATTTTGCTAATGCTAATGCTCTGCTGAGTCAACAAAGGAAAAATAAGCAGTTAGGTTGTTGTAATTTTATGTCAAGCAAATGAGCCTGACGTAACTTTAATACTGTCAAGGTAAAAAAACAACGATTATTTTTAAACAAAAGTTTGAAATTATATGAAATACATTTATTTGCATGAATGCAGGTGTATTTGTTAGTCAGTGTTGAATTTTAAACTGCATTTAATAATTCAATATTTTCTTGTAACTCATACTTCGCACCTACACATTTCTAAATTTGCATGCCACGATATGAAATGACAATTAAATAATTCGAATGACAATAATTTAATTAAATTGAATGCAAATCCTAATATTTATGCCTAATCTTAAATTTTTATTTTATATAATGTGTTATTTTAATCTTTAATTGTAATTTACATGATTTATTTGACATTCCTATTTTATTTTAAATTTATTTTTGACATGTAAAATTGTGTAATTTTATGAATAAATGAATATGAATATGGCGGAATGTACATGGAACACCTTTTTCTATCTACCTGTAACTGTTTATAACCTGTATTCATGCAAAAAAAAATCATTTCATTTCAAGAGACATAGCACATCTTTCGCTGCGTATCCTCGCGTATCTCTAGTGGAAACAGCCTAACGGTAGATATATTTTCGTTACTCGTAAAAGACTTACCATGTAGAAATCGATCTCGGTCATGATGATGACGCCATTCTGGTCGCCGGAGAAGAGCCGCATCCCGTTCTTGGACCACTCGATGGCGGTGACCTTGTCCTTGTGCAGGTCGCTGATTGTGTACCTGGTTGAAAATAGGTCATTTCAGGTGTTTTAAAATGATAACTTTTGTTGTACAAATATAGTACGAGTAACATCGAAAATTGGCATTGACGGGAAAACCTCTCTGTCACTCCAATATGCAATTGTGACAGAGATGGAGATGCCAATCCGCAATCGTTCGAATTTCGTGGTATGCAGGCACTGATGATGTGCCGGATTGGTGGAAAATTTGGATTAATGGAGACTACCTACGTAATAAATATTAGTAAACTGTGGTCATATGGTTCTTTTTAACAATATTAACAAGATTTTAATGGTTCGGCAAAGGGCATGTGACATCCCTGAGTCGCAGGCGCCCATAGGCTACGGTGACCGTTTTTTATCAGCTAGAAGTTGTACTTTAACTATCCGATGTACTATCCTTATTTTTCACGCCGAATTTGCATTTTTAAATTACGTGATCCTTCTTCTTCCCTTATTCCACGTTATAATGGGATCGGCACAACATGTTTTCCCCTTCTATTTTCTTCTCTCTGTCGACATCTCAGCACTCGCTGATTCACACAATCTATTCATGGTTTTTTCGGTCTACCAATCGCTCTCCGTCCATCCACATTCATATCTAACATTCTTTTGCCTATATGACTTGCATCCCTCATTATATGCCCATACCACGCTAACCTATTTCTCCTCTCCTTTTCTGGTGCAACTTTCAAACTTCCTCTTATATAATAATTTTTAATCCGATCCATTCTTGTAACTACGTAATGCCCTATTAACAAATTCTTTGTATTTTTCCCCCAACGAAATAACGCGATTAAAGTTTTGAAGAATTCGATGCGGACTAATTCACGGGCAGAAACTATATTTCAATATTTAAAAAATCGTGCTTTAAGTATTTCCTTACAGGAAGGAAATCTAAGCAATCAGTACAAATACACATAGGTATAAGCATTTTTACCTTGTTTGTTCACAACATATTCAATGTGTAACTGTATAACACGTATCACGTAAACATAATGATTTAACAAGTAACTAAAATAATTATTACTATTTATAATAAAGTTCACTCCAATAGTAATGCATAATGCATATTGCGCTTCATACTAACCATTAACCCATTCATTGCCGACGCCTCATATTTCTAATCATCACGCAGTGCCGCCGCCTTCTACGCGACGACGCGAATTCGCGTCCACGGCATCACGTTAACATTTCAACGGACGCGAATTCGCGTCCGCGGCATTAGGTTATATATCACACTTGAAGGACGCGAATTCGCGTCTGCGGCATTAGGTTATTTCACACTTGAAGGACGCTAATTCGCGTTTTCGGCATCGTAAGTGATGTTTTTGCGCCTAAAAACAGTTTTTGTCGAAAATGTATTCAGTATAGACGTGACAGCCGTAGACTGAGCCGCATATATGTTTTTTTATTGTATAGTTAGATTATAATAAAGAAAGTGTTTAGATAATGGACAAAAATGGTAAGTATTTTGATATTTTTTTGTGAAGTAGTTATCAGTTCAGTTATTAATAGGGCCATTTTATATTGTTTTTTTTTTTCCTATTTCAGAAATCGCATGTGTATTTTATACAGAATCGCGAGCACGTTCGATCCCAATAATGAAAAAAAAAGTGTCTCATAATTTTCATACATTTATTGCTACTTCCAACTTCGTAACTAAGTGGAAAAAAGATGAGAGGACTTTTTTTTCTTATTGGGATCGAAAGAGCTCGCAATCTATATATATATAAAAGAAGAAGCTGACTGACTGACTGACTGACATATCAACGCACAGCCCAAACGGCTGGTCCTATAGACTTCAAATTTGGCACGTAGGTTCCTTTTATGGTGTAGGCGAGCACTAAGGAAGGATTTTTCAAAATTCACCTCCTAAGGGGTTGAAACGGGGGTCCAAAGTTTGTATGGGGAAACAAGATTAGTTAGACTATTTTATCTGAAACTTCACAGGAGTATTCTTTAAGTTAAATGAGTAAACACGTGTTTCAGGATTTTTGAGAATTTAACCCCTGAAAGGGGTAAAAGGGGTGCAAAAGAGAAAAAATCAACATGGGTATCGTTTATATGGTTTTACGGGTCGCTGATCACGAAAAAAGCAACGATTTGAAGATCCAATGTGGCGAATGTGGAATACCATCTCCCCTGTTGGTATGCGATGGGGTTGAAATGCCAAAATATCAATATGAGTGTAATTTTTACGTAAATTTCTGGTTCTAAAGAATTAACCGAAACTTCACCGGAGTATTCTTTAAGGTAAACGAGTAAACACGTGTTTTAGATTTCTTGAGAATTTAACCCCTGAAAGGGGTAAAAGGGGTGCAAAAGTGAAAAAATCAACATGGGTATCGTTTATATGGTTTTTCGGGTCGCTGATCACGAAAAAAGCAACGATTTGAAGATCCAATGTGGCGAATGTGGAATAGCATCTCCCCTGTTGGTATGCGATGGGCTTGAAATGTCAACATATAAATTTGAGTGTAGTTTTTTATTAAAATAAAGTAAAGTAAGATAAGATAAGATAAAATAAAGTGAACTAAAATAAATTAAAATAAAATAAGTTAAATTAAATTAAAATAAATTACATTAAATTAAATAAATCAAAACAAAATAGATTAAATTAAATTAAATATAAAAAAATTAAAATAATATAAAATAAAATAATGAAATATATGATAATGACATGAAATGAAATACAATAAAAAAATCAATAAAAAAAAATTGAATAAGATAAATCGTAACATTTTAAATTTACAAGGCTTTTTATGCTTATAGATACATGTGCATTAAAAAGGGGGAAAAGGGGTAATATAGTAAAAAAACAACATGGGTATCGTTTTTATGGTTTATCGGGTCGCTGATTGCGAAAACAACGTAGATTTTATAATCCAACGTGGCGATTGTGAATTATCATCTCCCCTGTTGGGATGCGATGGGGCTGAAATCTAAAAATATCACTACGGGTGTCGTTATATGTTTATTTCTGTTTCTTCTTTCTTCTTCCTCGGTCCCTCATTGCTGAGGATCGCGACCACATGTTGCTTTCTTCCATTGAGTGCGGTCATGGGCCGTGTGGGCCGCTCGTTGTATACTGCCGCCGACTCTTCTCTTCACCGCATCAGTCCATCTTGTAGGAGCTCTTCCCTGCGCTCTTCTACCACTCATTTGGCCCAAAATGATGTGCTTCTCCAGACCGTGCTTTTTTGACCGCATAATATGTCCGAAGAAGCTGAGAGCCCTTTCATGGCAAATTGTAGAGAGCCTAGTAGTGATTTTGAGCTCGGTCAGGATAGACTGGTTGGTTCTTCTGGCAGTCCACGGTATTCGGAGCAATCTACGCCAGCACCACATTTCAAATGCGTCGATCTTAGTCACATCACGGGCTTTCGGGCTCCAGGTTTCGGCACCGTACGTAAATATTGAAAAGACCAACGCACGGACCAAGCGCACCTTGGTTATACGCCGAATACCTCTGTTCCTCCAGATCTTGTCGAGGTTGGCCATAGCACTCTTAGCCATGCCAGCTCTACGGCGAATTTCATTGGCACAGCCACCGTCATTAGTAACCAATGATCCAAGATACACAAACTCGTTGACTTTTTCATACTGGTTGAGTGCGTCGGTGAAAGGAAGTACATGAGCTCTATCTACCACCATTACTTTGGTTTTCGAATGGTTGATCTTAAGACCAAGCTTAGCACTCTCTACCTCTATCCTCTTCAGTATAGTTGCCATTTCTTCTTCACTTGACGCAACTACCGTCGTATCGTCAGCGTATCTCAAATTGTTAACCCTGCGGCCACCAACCAAAATTCCCCCTTCCCAACCGTCAAGTGCTCTCCTCATAATATGTTCCCCGTACAAATTGAACAACTTAGGTGACAAAATACAGCCCTGACGTACACCTCGTTCAGTGTGAAAACCACTCGATTTCTCATTTTCAAGTTTTCTGTTTCTGTTTCTAAAGATTCCAAATTTAGCACTTAGGTTTCTTATAAAGTGTAGGGGCACAAACAAAGGAGTTTTCAAAATACATCTCCAAAGGGGGTGTAATGGGGGTACAAAGTTTGTATGGGGAAACAAAATTAGTTGGACTATTCTATTTGGAACTTTACAGGAGTATTTACAAAGATAAATGAGTTAACACCTGTTTCAGGATTTTTAAGAAAACAACCCCTAAAATGGGGAAACGGGGTTAAAAAGTAAAATACAACAGCATGGGTATCGTTTTCATGGTTTGTTGGGTAGCTGATTACGAAAACAACGTAGATTTTAAAATCCAACGTGGCAATTGTGAAATACCATCTCCCCTGTTGGGACGCGATGGGGTCGAAATCTAAAAATATCCCTACGGGTGTCGTTATATGTCTATTTCTGGTTCTAGAGATTCCAAATTTAGCACTTAGGTTCCTTATAAAGCGTAGGGGTGCCAAAGAAAGGAGTTTTCAAAATTCATCTCCAAAGGGGGTCAAATGGGGGTACAAAGTTTGTATGGGGAAACAAGATTAGTTCGATTATTTTATTCGAAACTTCACAGAAATTTTCCTTAAGATAAATGAGTAAAGACGTGTTTCAGGCTTTTTGAGAAATTAACCCCCAAAAGGGATAATATAGTAAAAAAACAACATGCGATGGGTATCGTTTTTCTGGTTTATTGGGTCTCTGATTTCGAAAACAATAACAATTTCAACATCCAACGAGGTGGACGTGAGATACCATCTTCCCTGATGGGGTGCGATGGGGTTGAAATCTCAAAATATCAATATGGGTGTCGTTTTTAGGTTTATTTCTGGTTCTAGAGTAGCGATGAAAATGGCGTAAGATTCATGTTGTTTCTTGCAAAACTTTGTATCATTCCTATAAATTACATGTAACTTTCGAAAAAAACAAAACTGACGTTTTTCTGACAATACACGTATAATACATATTAAAATGCTTACATTGGGTTACTCACGTGACGTTTTCGTGTATTAATAATAAAATTGACTTCACGTTCACGTCACAGAACACAGTAACGATTCCAATTAGTAAATATCGTCATAATTTATAATTTCTACCTATTTAGCTAACTGATATAGAGATATAGTCTGACGTAATGAAAACTTACCGGTTTGTATGAGAACCAATACATTCTGCGTCACTTTTCATAAAATAATACAATAATGCGAAAAATACATTGCATTTTACACGTAATATATATACTTAAACTTGCGAGAGATTCAATCGAAGATCCGCAAGGAAAGTTACTGTATTTTATTGAAAAATACAGGGGCGTTTGAAAGATACTTGTATGTTTCATGTCATTTTCATCGCTATTCTAGAGATTCCAAATTTGGTAAGTACGTAGGTTTCTTATAAGGTGAAGGGGTGCACAAAGATAGGATTTTTCAAAGTAGGGGTAAAATGATGGTCCAAAGTTTGTAAAGGGGAAACAAGAACAGTTACAACTATTTTATTTGATATGGGTGTCTTTATCGGGTCGCTGATTTCGAAAACAACAATGATTTTCAAATCCAACAACGATTTTCATATCGAACTTAGCGCACGTGAAAAAAATAAAAAAACCTCATTTTTTGTATGCCGGTTGTAAATTACGTTTAGTACGCGGGCGAAGCCGCGGGTTAAAGCTAGTTCTGTATAAAATTCTCATTCAAGTTTTTGAAATTGAAAAATAAAGTAAAATCGAAAAAAAGCATCTAAAATGGCCCAATAACAGATAGAGATAGGTAATAGGTAAATTTATTGTTAGTAATTATACACTTATTTTATTAGACTAATAAAATGACATGTTTTTGCAAATTAGTATCAATATTTTAAAAAAACAGTGGTTCGCAACCTTTTGTTTATATATATATAGTTATTCATTTATAATACGTGCATATATTTTTAGGGTTCCGTAGCCAAATGGCAAAATACGGAACCCTTATAAATTCGTCATGTACTCGTATGTCTGTCTGTCTGTCCGTCCGTATGTCACAGCCTTTTTATTCCTAAACTATAAGGCCTATACTGTTGAAATTTGGTAAGTAGGTGTATTCTGTGAACCGCATTAAGATTTTCATACAATCTCAATCCCTTGTAATGTAATATATAACACATGATTAAATTACTTACGATAATAGGTAAAAGACATTTATTTACCTATAAACATAATGGGACGGGAATCCGCCTCCGGTTCACCCGAAATGAAAATGTTGAGTATTACAAATGTGTCTGTTTTAATAACCGGTAACAGTATACAATTTGTCTTAAAAATCACCTCGGGAAAAGCTTTTTAAATAATTGTTTTTCTAGCAACATTGCGACTTCGTGTCTTCCGCACCCGAGACAAAAATTTAAAAATAATTCAATTTCATTAAATCCAGAAACCAGCAACAGTATAGGTAATATTATCCTTCATAAATAACATTTTGGTATCCGATTTTAAGTACAGTTGTTTTCTACAAAAAAAAACAAATAACTCGAGGACGCGAAACCGCGTCCTCGGCATCACGTTTACGCATACACAGGACGCGAATTCGCGTCTTCGGCATTCGAGATAAGAATTATGTAAATTACAAATGCACTGAATCCAGAAACCAGCGACGGTATAATATTATCCTTCATAAATAAAATAACATTTTCTTATCAGCTTTTAAGTACAGTTGATTTCTAGCAAAAAAAACAAATAACTCGTGGACGCGAATTTGCGTCCTCGGCATCACGTTTACGCATACACAGGACGCGAATTCGCGTCTTCGGCATCCGAGATAAGAATTATGAAAATTACAAATGCACTGAATCCAGAAACCAGCGACGGTATAATATTGTCCTTCATAAATAAAATGACATTTTCATATCAGCTTTTAAGTACAGTTGATTTCTAGCAAAAAAAAACAAATAACTCGTGGACGCGAATTTGCGTCCTCGGCATCACGTTTACGCATACACAGGACGCGAATTCGCGTCTTCGGCATTGAATGGGTTAAAACCTTGGTCTATATTGTATCGCCTATGTATCCACACTCTTTTTTTGATGAACCGTAGCAAGTATTCGTTATAAAATATCACATTTACAATTTATGTACACGCCTATAACTTTTTGTCAATAAACCGCAATTTTTCTTCCGGGCATTGGCAAATGTAACATTGTATTAACAGACAAATCATTGGTATTCCCATGATACTAATAAACAATAAGTTATTTATGGATTGGCTGCGGTCGGTCGGTTTGTTTTGGTTCCAGTCTGGCGTGACAGTATCTCACACTAAAGGTGCAATAAAAATATAACAAAACAATATATACTGTTTTCAATAGTTGACTTGCAATATCGATACAATACCTAACGGGAGTCCTAACGAAAACTAGGTTTTTCTAAGAAGGTTTATCTTAAGTTTTTTTTTATTAGTTGACACACCATATAATCCAGGTGTATTATTAGCCATCCCTTATTTCGAGGAAATTTATACCTGGAAATAAGAATATTAATGAACTTATAAAGATTCTTTACCATATTCCATGAAAGCCCAGGTACACCGATCCTATTGCTACCCGACTTCTCAAAAGATTGAAACAAGACCCCTCACTCTTACTACCTGAGTACCTGACCTACGTACAAAGACTCGAGTTACACTAAGCTACAAAAAGGACGCATTTGTTTCCTGCCTTTTGCAAGTATCCCAGTAGTTTTTATTACAAATGTCTATGTTGTTTCGTTAGCCGTATTATTGCATATGTAAGTATGCATATTCGAAAGCAATGAAACCTGGTTAGTATATATCTACGTATATCAAGTCGATATACGAATTGACTTGATATCAATACTCTTTAGTGTACCTTATATATAACTAGTGGTTCGCCTCGAACGTAAAATCGCGACCATTATACATTTGTTACGTTAATACGCAATTTTAAACTTTATCCCTTCACTTCAAGGTTCATTTTGGACTGTGGTGTAGACAGGGTGGGTTGACATTCTAAGACGCGGGGCGCCCTCCCACACATTTAGGTGAGTAAGCGGGGGGAATGCCCTATAGTGATTCATCGTTACTACTTTCAGGAGTTTCAGGAATCCCCCTTGCCTCGTGTTATCATTTCATTTTATCGGGTCATGGTAGATTAAGTATTAATCTCACATTAAAATTATATCAATTATTCAATTACAGGCAATGTTGTACTACAATCCATTGCCGGCGCCGCAACCTGACGATTCGCAGCCTCTTATCATATCACATTATCATATCACAAATATAATGACACTAATTCAACGCATGTTTGAAAAAATTACGTATCCAATTGCAACCTTTGCCGCCTAGGGATGCCTTGAGTGTCTGGCGGATCTGCCTGGCGGTAACGCTCACGTATTTCATAGCGTTCACTACTTACTCACCTAACGCACCTTCCAACTTTAAATTTGAGTGTTCGGGATATTCTCGGGGTGTTCCTTAAGTATCTGAAATGCGGTGAACTGTCCAGCCGCATTAGGAACACCCACCTTGTAATTCACGAGTTCAAAATCGACTCACCTCTCGACTTTCGGCTACACTTTCAGTTTGAGCGTGTAAGGAATATTCTCAGGGTGTTCCTCAGGTATTTGATATATGGTGACCTGCACGGCTGTATTACCAGCGTCAACCATGTAGTCAAATTACTCACCTCTCGACTTTCGGCTCCACCTTAGGTTTGAGTGTGTCTGGGATGTTTTCGGGGTGCTCCTTAGGTATCTGGAATACGGTGACTTGCCCAGCTTCATTGCCGGCGCCTACCATGTAGTCCACGGTGTTCACGATTTTCACGAATGTGATAGGGGTTGCTGCGGCCTAGAATAAAGATACGATAGTTTTAGTAAGGTCTGTACCACAAACAGATTTGTATGCTTCATTACAATTTATTAAGGTCTAATTGATGTACTAGGGTGATGATGATATAGCGAAGTAAAAATTTTAAACGAGGCACCTTTCAGTAGCGCATTTACAAATCTGCCGCCGTAGGCTAGTCAGCGTCAGTAGCGATTTGCCGCCCTAGGCTTCAGTCTACTCAGGCTATTGGTAAATCTGCCACTAACCATATTTGGATGCCCTTTATTTTGTCTAAAACACTTTTGTCATATCAGACTTGGCATAATCGATTTTCGCCGAATCCTTATGGAGCAGAAAAATTATTTGGGTTAATGCGCAATATGTTGGATGTCTGAAAATATATTGGCATACTAAAAAATGGGTGTGTCCAAATATTCAGTCAAATTAATTAAGCTTAAATGAAATTATGCTAGCCTTGACTATGCCATAATAGTTTATGCGTAAAACCAATGACTATACTGATTATGCCGAATAGAATTATGCATACAAAAGTTATGTGAAGACAAAGGGAACCCCCACAGTTCACCCACTGTTTTAACAAAAAATTTAATATCACTTACATATAAATATAATCTAAAACAGACAAGATTGTCCACATTTGCAGCAGTGAGGAGTATATTTTTATCAGCAATTAAAAACAAACAAAGCCATTAGTTGTTTATGTAGGTTGTTGACACTACAATAATTAATTTCCTGCAACTGTGTTAGATGGAAATATTTCACAGTTTTTGCAGGTATGGTTTTTTTTTTCCATTTCTAGATTTTTCAAGGCTCAGGAATACTGTGGTCCACATGGAAATCCAATCCAAAGAAGATTTAGTAATGCAATCCTAATGAAAAGTGATTTGTAAGTATGCTATTGAAGTTTACAGATGAATGCCTTACCACTAGGCTATCAACACCCTTGAATGGAACACCATTTGAAATTGGTAAAAAAAGGTAATTAATTCTTTATTTGTACCTATTTCTTTGTTAGACATGATACTGACTTTACTGATACTGAAAGCCTACTTCCCTATTTTATCTTTATGATAGTTTTCTGAGTACTCATAAGAAACAATGTGTTTTATTACTCTTATAACTTTTGATTATGAGAAACACCTTTCCTTTTCTAGACATAACTTTTTTTTAACATGTATTTCCTGTTTTTTGTGTATTATTTAGTCTGCTTTACCTAATAAAATTATTATTATTTTCTATTTATTCATAGCACTACTACTACTTGGACTAGTAAATAAGTGTTACATCCAGTATGAGATTATAAACATTAATCATTCATTGATTTACCATATACATTGTATATACAGTAACATTGAAGGTCGCCAAGCTAAGTTCCATGCAACAAAAACTAAAATGAAACTGATACAACTTTTTGCACAATAACAAACCATTCAAGTTGTGAAATAAACACAAAAAAGATAAGTCTTTTGCTGATAATGATTGCGTGAACCTCCGTTAGGCAAACAATTTGAAGGCAGGAAGAAATAAATTATTCATATTAGCTCATGTTATGAAACTTTAGTTGAATATTGATTTAACTACTCGTTATTACTTTTTCATATATTATGCGAGTGGATATATTATATTAGAGAAAGCGGCACAAGGTCAATGAAAGTAAAACGCAGCATATGGGAGTTGTTTATTCAAACCTACCTCACATCGTAGCCTCTGGATATTGCCCTTTTTCCTGTCGTACCAGTACACCAAACCCACGTTTGTCCCTAGCGCTATGTAGTCACTTACAGCGTCCACACAAGTCAGACACAGTTCACTAGAAAATATACCCGTAGAGATACGAGGTGGAATTAAATTTAAAATATGGGTGCAAGGTGTCCATTCGCGCACAAACGCATCCTCAGCGCCGCTTGTTACTTCCATTATGACTAGGTTATTATTTCACTGATATGCCAAATAACTAAACAAACATGTACTTATTATCATCTTAGGTTTGATTACTTTTGTTATTTTATTTATTGAAATAAACTTCGATTGCACGGTCCAAGAATGGTTTTGACACTGACAATTTGACAAATTGATGTGCAATTCTACCAACTTTAAGCAGATATTTTGAGTTGCCATCTAAAATTATAAGTGAAACGATTCAAAACCGGTTTTTGTTATACGCCTTACTTCCTTGTCCAATCAATAGTGCCAACATCGCCAACCAAACTGTACACTTGTCATTTTCTTGTCAAGCTGGAGCACCCTCAAGGTCCCAGCTCATAACTTATTTTATTTCAAAGTAATCAGGCGAAATGGCTGATACGGCAACCGAAATTCCTATAAACATCGAGGAGGGTGTGAGAGAAGCAGTGAAAAATGTTACAGACCGGCCACCGTCGAGTATTGAGGGCGTCGCGATTGCCTACTTAAGTTTAGTTATTATGGCTATTTTGCCGATATTTTTCGGCTCATTTCGTTCAGTGAAGTATCTTAAAGAGCAAAAGGTGAGTCCTAATTTCTCTACTGTCTAAAATATTGTCATATTATGTCACTTTCACTATGTTTATTTGAGGTCCAATCAGGGCACCGCACGTTGGCCGTTCTGGCGCCGTGGCATATGCTGGCTCATGGTTGTTTACGCGGAATCCGCATAAATAACACCAGAACGTCATATCCTTGTTATATAGCCGTAAATCTAAATACGCCCACTAATGTATGAATTACCCCTTGAACGCTTATTTTTATCAGAACACTATCATTCTAATAAGACTTATCATTCGCATATTGCAATACTCTTACTTCCTTTAGTTAGTTTTTCTCTATGGGATTTCCTATGTCCTAATCATGTAATGTCATGGTAAATTTGTTCCACTTTTCTTTAACACATTCATATTCGTTTTGTAGTTATATCTTTCTGTTTTACTCTCCTTATTTATACCAACATTTCAGTTTCACATTTTTATTTATTTAAATTTGATTGCATGAGCAGAATAAATTCGATCTGCCTAATATATTATAGCATAATTTTTCTACAATTACCATGTACTGTTAAGTAACCTAAAGGCAGATGTAGTCTAAACTGTCTACATCATATTTCTTTTTGTCTTATTAATAACTGAATATCTATATCTATTATGGAAAAACACATTCAACTAATAAAAAAAATTTAAAAAAAAATCATATAGATAAACAAGTTCTGTAGTGTACATAAGTAAACATAGACCAGGGGAATTCCTGAGAATTTCATATGACCCATTAGGAATTCCGCACAATTAGTATTATGGAGTAAATTAAAATAACTTTTCTATTCATTTATTTATGTCTATAAGTTGCTTATCTATATTATCATAACTTGAAAGGGTAAAATTTACATTATACTGATATGTAATGTACATACCTAATATGCAAATTAGACAGTAAAAGTGAAATGAACACATTACCTAATGAGTGCTAGTCATATTCATTTCAAATATGTACTAATACCTAATCATATCATCATGAATGTAATGCAACATTCCAGATTTGAAAAAGCAGTATATGAGTTAAAATGGAACACTTTAATAGTAGTTTATGCAACAGAGATATAATAAGGGTTCTTAAAACTTGAGGGTCTATCTATTTTACGATTATGGTTGATGCTAATCTTTTGTTTATTTATTTAGGAACACTACTTAATTTCAAGTTTGTATTAATGAGTCAATTCATTAGTATTTGTTCCATTTTTAGGGTTCCGTAGCCAAAATGGCAAAAACGGAACCCTTATAGTTTCGTCATGTCCGTCTGTCCGTCTGTCCGTCTGTCCGTCTGTCCGTCTGTCACAGCCGATTTACTCGGAAACTATAAGTACTACAGTGATGAAATTTGATGGGAATATGTGTTGTATGAACCGCTACAAAATTATGACACTAAATAGTAAAAAAAAGAATTGGGGGTGGGGCCCCCCATACATGTAACTGAGGGATGAAAATTTTTTTTTCGATGTACATACCCGTGTGGGGTATCAATGGAAAGGTCTTTTAAAATGATATAAAGTTTTCTAAAAAACATTTTTCTTAAAGTGAACGGTTTTTGAGATATCAGCTCTCAAAGTCGTAAAAAGTATGTCCCCCCCCCTCTATTTTTATAACTACGGGGTATAAAATTCTAAAAAAAATAGAGGTGATGCATGCTAATTAACTCTTTCAACGATTTTTGGTTTGATCAAAGTATCTCTTATAGTTTTTGAGATAGGTTGATTTAACTGTAATTTTGGTTAAGTTAAAATTAATATTCATACATAAAAGTACAAGGCAAAATATCGGGAGAGTTTAGGCTCCATTCACCAGGTGTATAAATTGACATAATAAGTTTATTATATTTGCTGCTACGGAACCCTTTGTGCGCGAGCCCGACTCGCACTTGGCCGGTTTTTGTTTGTCCATTTGCCATCTGGCAATCTTCCAATCTTCTCCATTCTCCAAAGAGTAGTCTATAGCTGACTGAAATAATTACACCAATAATCTATTAGATAGCCATATAAACTAACTAGCTCTATTAATCAATTACAGACTATAAAGAGACATGTACTTTGATCACTCAATCTGCTCAATCATTATCTCTAATAAAGATAACTGTGACTATATATGCCTTTAATTATTCTTACTATCATAATATTGTGATTAAGATAAATAAAAAAACAATTATTTTAGTTTCTTTCACTTGACACAAAAATGTAAATAAAAGTAACCTCAGAAATAAAAAAAACCGGGCAAGTGCAAGTCAGATTCGAAGAGTTCAGTACCATTATTAAAAAAAAATCCTCTTTGGTGTATGCCCCCTTATATATTTATTTTATTCTGCTTTTTAGTATTTGTTGTTATAGCGGCAATAGGAATAGATAATCTGTGAAAATTTCAACTGTGTTACTATTACATTACGGTTCTTGAGATACAGCCTGGTGACAGACAGACGGACGGACAGACGGACGGCGCAGTCTTGGTAACAGGGTCCCGTTTTACCCTTTGGGAGCCGAACTCTAAAAATGAATCAGTTTATACAGAAATATATGGTCATAGATTTAATTAGGAACGATGTAATTTTTTTTATGTAATGGTCAAATTAATTTATGGTGGGATTAACGGGATTAATTTATGGCGGGATCTGACTTCAAATTTTCATTTAGTTAAATATTTTAAAATGTCTGATATCCCCTCAATATCTTAATAAAGTCGTAATAAATATCCCAACATGCTTTTAGAGCTGGTCCCCACTTGTCAGATGTCGCTTATTGTCTAGATATTTTTGAGCGTGATGGCGACTTTACAAGAAGTTAGGTTTTTTCTAAACAGTGACTCGTAGATTATCAGTAGGCATTTTATGTATTTTTTATGTGATATGATAAGGAAAATTTTACTACAATTTTGTTACATTATACATATACATAGAGTACTTAGTTAATAACTGAAGCGTACAAAATATTTGATAATATCGAAACTGAATGAGCACTAAAACCATTTCTTTATACCATAAATTAGGGGACAACCTTAGCACAAATGTAGTTGTACCTAATTTATTTAAACCTTTTTGGACAAAAAAATAAGCTTAATGTACAAAAGGCGGACTTAACCTTGTAACTTGATATATTCTACTAACAGGCTTGGTACAGTCCAGTTCATAAATATCTGAGCCGCTGAATGCATAATATGTAAACACTTACACTCACTCCAATGTCCTCTTTGTCAATGTGTCAATGTCCTAGGGGTGTACAGATATTTTTGAAGCCTTGGAAATGCTGATATATGATCTCGACTGCACCTACCAAGCATGATAGTAGGTAAAATTCAAATTTTGTAATTTAACCCTGCCATAAAACTGTCATTTAGGCCCACTTGCACCACCCAGGGTTAGCCGAAAACCCGGAGTTAAGCTGTCAAATCCCATACAAAAAAAACTCGTAACTCCGGGTTATGTGGCTAACCCCGGGCGGTGCAAGTGGCCCTTAAAGATTAAAGAGTGACTCGGGAGACGATACCATGGCAAACTAGCGATAAAAAATTTGATGAACCCACTTGTTGCCTAGGATGCTGGCGAACGGACAGAGACGATGAGCAACAAGGACGCCCTGATGTTCCCTCTCATCGCGTCGTGCGCGCTCTTCGCACTCTACGTGTTCTTCCAGATCTTCTCCAAGGAGTACATCAATCTGCTGCTCACCGGGTACTTCTTCTTCCTCGGAGTGTTGGCTTTGAGCCATCTGTTGAGGTCAGTTTGAATGAGGGCAATCCGGCTCGACGCGGAAAATTTTTCCATTTTTTTTTTTTCATATATACCTATATTTTTTCATGTATTAAACATTATTTTTTTCAAAATATATACAGTAAGTGTAACTTACCTAGCTACCTACCTCTACCTTAAATATAAAATAGGTCCTTGAGGCATTGTACCTAGGATGCTGGCGGCATTTCCTCGTTGTATTGCAGTGCTGATACGTTGTGCGAGGAAGCCACCAGTTCTTCGGTCACCAGTAACATCAACCAGACATTTCGCGATTTCTACGAAAAACTTGCGTGCGCTGGGACCCCATGGCCCCGAATTCAATTATAAAATTGGAAATTTTGTTCGCAGTCTGCTTAAAACAAAATAAATTTAATATGGGGTAGCGCATTGTTATCGATGATTTCTAAAATGTCTTAGAACATCGATGCCGTACAAGTGTTTAACACTTTCGGTAAATGTCGCTACGCGTCTCCCTAAGGCGTGTAACCAAATAAAGGAATAGTGGAAATATTCGCCGATAGCTCAATCGGCAGAGTGATCAGATCGGTATTCGGAGGGTTCGAATCCGACGCGGGGATTTTTTACATTTTTCTTTCAATTATAATGTCTTCTTACCGTAACTTTAATTTAAATGCAAAGAACCTAAGTAATATTAGCTTTGTCCAGTCACCTGCAAGTACCATCAGCTATGGAGGCAAAATATCTGACAGGATATTTTTTTTAATACTACGACCGTGACAAACAAGCATACGACCCGCCTGATGGTAAGCGGTCACGGTAGCCTACGGATGCCTGCAACTCCAGGGGCGTTACATGCGCGTTGCCGACCCTTAAAAAAAAAGGAGGATTCGCTGTGTTGACAGCTAAAGGGGAAACCTTTGCTCTGTGGGTCCCCAGCTGTCAACTCAGTGAATCCTCTTGGAGCTCTGGCGACCTTACTCACCAACAGAAACAACACCATGAGTACGGTCTAGTGTTATTAAACTGCGGTTTTCTGTAAGGTGCAGGTACTTCCCCAGATGGGCTCGGCTCCACATTTGAGCGAGACAACATTCGTTGTGCTGTGCCCTACCACACTAAACGATACTCGTATGCATCGGCTGTGCCCATACCTCGCTTAATAGGATCTTATTTGTATAGTCATAAAAGCGTGTCACATATTTTTGCAGTTCCGCTACGGAAGAAACTATTGCGGGTGATGACTGTCCCATACAAACTTACTCAGATTTTTCTCGTAGACAAATCTATCAATGGATGGCGGAGATTAGGCTCAGGTCGACTGGAAATCTATTTGCAGTTTCAAAGCTAGATAGCTAATATGACATTCTTCAAAAATGTTAACAGCCGCCTAGCCTAGTTGGTGACTGACTACGAAGTAGGAGGTCCCGGGTTCGCATACTTCGAATCCTGGTCAGGGCATTTATTTGTGGGTTTATCACGAATGGGGTCCTGAGTTATATGGATGTTTCTCTCCTTCTATTATATATATCATCGTCTAGTACCCATAACACAAGCCTTATTGAGCTTACTTTGGGACTTGGTCGATTTTTGTAAGATTGTCCCATATTATTCATTGGTTATGTTACATGAAGCAAGAAGCCCCAGTAACCGGTAACCGTTTAACCATTTTCCAATATGCCATTTATGCTTGTTTTAGCAATGAAATTACGCTTTATGGAAAACTTAATGGGCCTTATGTTGCTTGCGTGTGTAGCGAAAGTATTTGTTACAGTTGACTGTTGCAGCGTATCCTATTATTAGTACATTGTGCATCTAGGGCGGTAAGAAGGGCATTACTTACGAGGGTCTATTGAAGCCCGACGCCGTAGGCGGAGGGCTTTAAATGACCCGAGTTAGTAATGCCCTTACTGCCCGTGGTACACACAATGTTTTTCATCACATTTGCGAGGAAATAAATAAACTCTATACAGTTAAAGAAACAATAATGATAAGCGGTAGTGTAGTTGCACAGTCCACAGTACTCCGGAGTGACTACGTGCTGCGAGCGCGTGCGGGGCGGGTCCTCCGCGAGCTCCGGGCTAAAGGTAAAGTAGTATGAGAATCCTTTAAAACCATGGGAATAATACAGCTCTTTAAGTGTAAGTATGCTTGCATATAATATCACCATTTACGAGCAGGTGTGATGAAAAATAACTTAACAACCATTACAACAATATAGCTGTAACACACAATCGACAATACGCTGCTATACGGTGTGTGAGCGAGACACTAATATGGTATAGCGATCTCGCTCGCACACCTGAGCGGCGCGGGGTACCAATGCCATTGTTAAGACACAATCTTAAGTCAGTAATTGAAAAAAAAACAAAATCTAATTTTAAACTATACGATTAGAATAAAGTTCATTATTCCCTACACTGTATCTGGGTCAGGCAGATTGCAAAGTAAGACTAGAGCAAGAACGGCTAATCTTGTTAAGAAATTATGTCGTATACCTTGAGTTAAATATAATTAAGTTAAAGTATATGCATAAGTTGGTTGACGACAGTTTTTTACTATAACTAATAAATATAGACATAAATAAATGTTGCAAGTCGTTAAAACTAATCTGTTGGAGTCTGAACCAAACAAAACTCGACATTTTTTGGGAGAGCTATATAATTGTACTACCAGTCACAAAGATCCCACTGGAAGAAAGCTAAACTGTACTACCCGAAAATATTAATTCTTCCACAATCCGATCATGTTCTAGTGGCTGTTTCGGTACCTAATTAAATATTTACCAATCTTACACCTAAAATACTAACCTAACCTACTAAATACTAAACGTACTCACTGAAATACTAACTTTGCGAATGCTCATTTACTTACTACCACTATTTGACACAGTACCTACAGTTAGTATTCTATTTGCACTTTTAGTATTTCTGTGTCTCAAAAGAAACGTTATTCTCGGCAAAGTTGAAGGCCACCGCTCCAGGGGTGCAATACCGATTAGGTGGGCTGACACCATGATGAAAGCTAGTGGTTCCATGCAGAAGGCAGTCCATATGGCCCTAGACCGCGCGAAGTGGAGGGACATCACTGTTGGTCCCGATCCTCAGCCATGAGGGAGCGAAAAGGGAGCTCTCTGTGTGCCGGTTTATTGTTATCCCATTCTAATAAAGCTCAATTTCCCACAGCCCGATCATCTCGTTCCTCGTACCGGCGTCGGTGCCGAACGTGCCCTACCACATCCACTTCACCCGCGGCGAGCGCGACCTACGCACCGACATCGTCAACTACAAGTTCACCAGCTACGACGTCATCTGCGTGTGCATCTCGCTGTGTCTGGGCGCCTGGTACCTGTTCAAGAAGGTTAGTACAGTGGTGCCACATCCACTTCACTTTTGGCAAGCGAGACCAGCGCGCCGACATCGTCAACTACAAGTTCACCAGCTACGACGTCATCTGCGTGTGCATCTCGCTGTGTCTGGGCGCCTGGTACCTGTTCAAGAAGGTTAGTACAGTGGTGCCACATCCACTTCACTTTTGGCAAGCGAGACCAGCGCGCCGACATCGTCAACTACAAGTTCACCAGCTACGACGTCATCTGCGTGTGCATCTCGCTGTGTCTGGGCGCCTGGTACCTGTTCAAGAAGGTTAGTACAGTGGTGCCACATCCACTTCACTTTTGGCAAGCGAGACCAGCGCGCCGACATCGTCAACTACAAGTTCACCAGCTACGACGTCATCTGCGTGTGCATCTCGCTGTGTCTGGGCGCCTGGTACCTGTTCAAGAAGGTTAGTACAGTGGTGCCACATCCACTTCACTTTTGGCAAGCGAGACCAGCGCGCCGACATCGTCAACTACAAGTTCACCAGCTACGACGTCATCTGCGTGTGCATCTCGCTGTGTCTGGGCGCCTGGTACCTGTTCAAGAAGGTTAGTACAGTGGTGCCACATCCACTTCACTTTTGGCAAGCGAGACCAGCGCGCCGACATCGTCAACTACAAGTTCACCAGCTACGACGTCATCTGCGTGTGCATCTCGCTGTGTCTGGGCGCCTGGTACCTGTTCAAGAAGGTTAGTACAGTGGTGCCACATCCACTTCACTTTTGGCAAGCGAGACCAGCGCGCCGACATCGTCAACTACAAGTTCACCAGCTACGACGTCATCTGCGTGTGCATCTCGCTGTGTCTGGGCGCCTGGTACCTGTTCAAGAAGGTTAGTACAGTGGTTGGTACCACATCCACTTCACTCAACCTTACCAGGACTCGATACTGGGATCTCCGGCTTCGTATCTCACTACCAACTTGGCTAGTCAAAATGCAAAAAGATCAAATAAGAAATTTCTAATTCGATCACACAGCGGAGCAAATAATTTGTAGCAAGATTTGAAATTGCAACATTGATACATGTACGACAAAAATCTATTAACATCTCTCTTATATAAACGAACTACTGGACTCTTGAACTGGAACTGAACATTTGTAAATCAGTAATAAAAATCTACGTCTACGAAGTCGCGGGTAACAGCTAGTATACTGCATAAATATTGGATTCCAATGTTAATACATATGTATCATACGACGCAATAGGAATATAAATTTTGTATACTTCTCAATATTAAAGATAAAGATAAAAAAAGATAAAAGATCGTTTATTTCAGAATATAAAAGTTACAGACATACCAGGGGGAGACCCCTGTATCGCGGGAAACCAGATTAAATAAGTGTATCAAAACTAGTTACAAAAATAAAAACTAAAAAGAAGTTTTGGTATAACATCTCTTACCTAGCTTAAGCTTAAAAAAAGAAAAAAATTCTAGTGGTACATAACAATACAATAGAAATATTTTGTGTCTAAAGATCCAAGTATAAAACTAAAGTATCTTAACTAATAAGTCCTCTGTCTCGACATAATTCAGTGAGTGCAAATGTTTGTAAACTATTTGTTTCGCTTCGTTCAGAGTCCTATCCCTCAGATTACATATTTTATATAAAGCATTGTAAGAAGATGCTCTGATGCGCTCTCCAAAACGCAATATAGTAACCTATTGTCCACAGCACTGGATCGCCAACAACCTGTTCGGAATCGCGTTCGCCATCAACGGCGTGGAGCTGCTCCACCTGAACAACGTGGTGACCGGCTGCATCCTGCTCTGCGGGCTGTTCCTCTACGACATATTCTGGGTGTTCGGCACCAACGTCATGGTCACCGTCGCCAAGTCCTTCGAGGCTCCCATTAAACGTGAGTTCGGGACTGATCGGCGAATGCCATATACTGTGCAGTCAGGAACTGAGTAGTAAAGTGTTGACGTGTTCGAAACAACCTTTAGAAAAGAGTTGAGGGGCTGGCAACACCTAATACATTTTAAGCAGTTTTTTGAACTATTTATTGTAATATTGCTAAATTAAATTCATCATATATAAAAAACCAGGAAATGATTTTTAGGGTTCCGTAACTCAACCTTTTTTTTGGTCAGTTTCGTAACGCATTTTTTCATACATTTTGTATGGGCCGTTACCAAACTGACAATTTCTTTTTCCCCTCACTAGCTCGGAAAGCGCTGTTTTGTCCTTTAAAACAAGCGTGGAAAAACGCATTTTATCCACATGTGGGGCAAAGTAAACTAATTCCTATCACTTACCACCAGTCCAGTATAAGTGAGTCCTATATGCCCATAATAAATATGCGCAATCGGAGGTCACACCTTAAATTGGTCATGTGATCATGTCTTATCCCGCACTTGGTAAGCTGTTGGCAATATTTAAGTATCAGGAGCGTACTTACTCTATGACAAATTTTGAAATTGATTTTTGATGGTTTCTTCAAAATAACTAACATGTTGATAAGATTTATAATCCTGTGTAGTGTGTATTTTCCTCGCAATAGTGAGGGGAAAAATGTTGTATTACACTCGGCGGCAAAGTTTGTTCAACTCTCGTGCCTTGAGACCCTCGTAAAGCTCAAGATTCCAGTTATTGAACCACTTGTACGCTTGTGGCTCAATTTTGGAATCTTTCGCTTGCTCGGGTCTCAATATAAGCCCGAGAGTTAAACAACAACTTTGCCCCCTTGTATAATAAATATCTATTTAAATTGCATAATGATGCATTTATGACACAGAAACGAGACAAGTGACGATCAAGTTCTCTTGGAATGTAGACTGTCATATCGTCGTAAGTTCTTAATTTGAAATGAATTTGGTTGTCACTTAGGTTGTTTTAGGATCGATACTGTTAATCTGTTAAGGGTTAATCGGTCACATACCACAGAGAAACATAGACCTTAATGAGCACTCATAAAGTTCAACTCCAGTTTTGACACTTCAGTGGCGTTTGTATTTAACATGGCGTCGAAAACGTTTCATTTTACGGTTTCTCCACAGTGGTATTCCCTCAAGACCTGCTAGTCAACGGCCTGAATGCCTCCAACTTCGCCATGCTTGGTCTCGGTGACATCGTGGTCCCTGGCATCTTCATCGCTCTCCTACTCCGCTTCGACAAGAGCCTCAAACGCGGCTCCGAGTTCTACTTCCGTGCCACATTCTCGGCCTACATCCTGGGACTCTTGGCCACTATTCTGGTCATGCATGTGTTCAAGCATGCTCAGCCGGCGCTGTTGTATTTGGTGCCGGCTTGCCTGGGCACGCCGCTGGCTCTGGCGTTGCTGCGAGGCGATATCCACGCGCTATTCAAGTGAGTAACTATTGCTGTTTAGTATTTCTGATAGCCTAGTACTTTTAGCATCTCAAGAGTTCTTCAGTGGGATTTTCTCGGTCTACTTCCTGGGATTGTGGCCACCATCTAGCGTCTATAGACCGTAGCTTAAGAAATTTTCATATCTCATGAAAGTGATCCACTGTTATTTATCTATAAAGCGGGTGGAAAATGATGAAATGAAGCCCTAGGGGCGTTATACCTTCGATTTTTTTTCTTAGATTTTACTAATTACAATTGAAAATCGGTGTAAAATGGATGCATCGTATAATTTCCATTCTGATCATTATTTCCGGAATTCAAAAAAATACGATAAAAATAAAATTAAAGTTTCTTCGAACCTCTCATGGTTACGTCACGTTACGTTATACATTATAAAAACACTTGAATTTCTCTTTCCTTGTATTCGCTATGAAAAGTAGAGTGTTTTACTCGGGTGAAAGGCACCCATTTCAGTCTCGGACTATCGGCGCTCTCACTACGTTGGAACGACAAAGCCCTCCGACTATAATGGATGCCTTTCTTTTGTTGGTTAATAATCTACTATTAGTGCGTTTTACGACCTACGTGCGTGCATACTTTTGGAACTAAACATATAATACACTACAGAATGGACGCGTTCACAAGAAATCCAAACGCGGCATTGCGTACTATTTTAACATATAGCGTAAGCGGTGTTATCTTCGTTTGACCGATATCACATAATTAGTTTAAAATCCAATAATAAGTATCGTTGAATATGAACACTTAATGTCGTTTCAATGTGAATGACTGGCTATAATATAAATAAAGATAAAGAAGTCGTGAAATTGCCATCTGTGCGGTTATTTTTGCGTAATAGAGGAACACGTATACATAATTGAGTGCTACTTTTTATTGTATGACTTGAAAGAATACACTGATTAATGGTACCTATTTTTTATTTGCGTATCTCTAATTTAGTAAAAAAACGTTAATATATATTATGAGAATTGTGACGTCACGACTGAGTTTCGACAATGAATCAACTTCGTGACGCAAACTGTTTTACTAAAATACTGTGAAAAAAAAGTGATCGTCTTAAAATGGTTTTTGATTTAGGGATATTGAAGATTTTGAAATATTGTCAATTGCACATTTATAATATTGATATAGTCTGAGTACCCGTAACACAAGCCTTCTTGAGCTTACTGCGGGGCTTAGTCAATTTGTGTGAATGTCCTATAATATTTATTTATTATATGTATGTTATGAAATGGTTATGTCTTCTCCTCAGCTACGAAGACCAGCCGGCCCTCGTGGAGGAGGACTCCAAGGCCAAGAAGACTGAGTAAGCACCAGCACAAATCATGACGCAACGCACAGAAGTACCCAGACGTACAAGCTCACAGAATTGCAGTAGCCTAACACAGAGGTATAATCTAGGTCATAAATATAGATACGATGACAGAGGCAAAAGTGAACGCGTGTAGTCAGTATCAAATGTGTGACAAAGGAAGTCTACCAGAATGGCTAATTATATTGCACCACATCTATATTGCTATGGAAACAGGATATTTGGTTTGGATGGAAACTAAACAATTAAGCTTGGACTTAACCCTTCGAGACTCAGCATCATTATATGATGTCAGTGCTCATTTCAATGTCTATAATAAAATAATTTAGTCTATAATAATGCCTGGGACTCGATAGATTAAGAGTACGGCCTCAGGCGTCTTGCCTGTTAAAGAGATTGCATATACTCGAGAAATTTGCTTTCATTAAGACCGGGTGGCCTAGAGGTTATGGCGTTAGCCGCGTAAGTTGAAGACCCGGGTTCGATCCCCGGGTTGGCTTCCGATGGACTTGGTAATTTTCCTTAATATTGACATCTATTTATGTTTTTAAACGATATATTTGGCCATTTAGTCACTATCTATATAACGCTGACTATACTTGACAATAAATTGAGTGTTTACATATTTTTGGATCAATGTCCGGAATGTCCGGATCGATATTTAGTTGACTGTACATATAACATGCAATGTCAAATTATATCAATGCAAAATATTAGAACAAAGCACAAAACTTTATGCAATGTAGTTTTAAACTTTCTGGGATCTATTGAAATCGCCGTCAATCGAACTTACTAACGATGTAAACAAAAGGCATCACATTCACATGTGTTGTCACTTGTCACTGCCAAAAGCCTAAAGTAAGGTTATGACAATCAATATGGCGGTTTGTTTGGATTAACGCCGATTTTAAAGTAGGTAACACTTCTAATTTTTCCTAATGTTTTTAAATATTGAGCTTCATATCTTTCCACTTGTGGTACCAATGTGGTATTACCACGGCAAACATATGTATGTGTAATTGATGTAAAAAATGTGACGACTTTGTAGTCATGTAAATAAATGTGCATTTGATTCACAAAAATATAGACAGACCACATTTAGAAAATGTGGCCCCATATTTATATTATTAACTGCATTTTCTTTAAGTGCGTTGTGAATATTTTATTGGGAATTAAAACGTCATGTTTCGGGGAAAAGTAAAATTTTGTCATAATAATTGTTTAAGTCTTCCTGAATTGGACTTTAAGACTTGACCAGCAAGGTATAAAATTGGAATCTGTCTAGGCTTGTATGAATGGCTACTGTGACTGGGTTCTCAAACAAATTATGTAAGGATTTAGCCGAAATTTATGACATGCATTTGGTCAAACCAGATGTGACATTTATTATATAAGCCCGTCCTATAACTTCGACAAACATTATAAATAATTAAAAATCGCACCTTATTTCGAAAATTATGAATGTGAATTTGTGAAAGTATAGCAACACAGCGGAATACTGTACTTCTATACGAGTGCCCAAATACAGTGGACAAGAAACTTAAACTGAAACTTTAACCTTTTCGACGCCGTGTCAAATACAAGAGCTATCATTAAAATAGAACATTTTGAACGGAATAATCGCGTATACCGTGTTTCATTTCAATGAATTGCTTACAAAAGCTATCACTGAAGTGTCTGAAGTTTAACTTTAAGCTTCCATTGCTTTATGGCATATGACGGATTAATACGTCGTTGGCGTTGAACGTATTGTACGGGTATTTGCGTCGAAAAGGTTAAACTTACCACACCTATTTTTTTACTTGGACTATGCTAGAAATTTAATGTGATACCTAAAGGAGCTATTTTATAATAATAAAATACTGTTACAATGGGATCTGCCCACCGCTGGGACGAGGCTTGTATACCATCTTCCGCATAATATCTTCCACTGGGAGCATATGTTAAGGCTAAGGGAATGTATAGCCCGTGCTATATGCATAATTTTACTTGTAGGTTGTAATTAATGTAATTTGGTGTTCCCTGTCTACACTTTTCTATAATCGATTTATATGCGTCTTATTTATATTAGTTTTATCTCTTTCTTTCTTTCCGTGACGATAGCTCTAAGGAAGAGACAAAACATGTGTTTATTAAGGGACATTTGTTAACGAAATTTGATATTGTTGTGTTGTTTTCAATAAATGTGCATTAGGTTTGTAAGTTTATTTTTGTTACGGATCTAGTTTTCAAATGATAATATATATTATTTTTGTATTTTGGGAGTTACCAATAGTCACAATTTTATGTTTCTTTTGAAATGTATTCTTCGCACTGGCAACACAGAGAGTGCGTTTTACGGAAATACGAAAAAAAAACAATCATGCAGCGAGTCAATGCTGCCAACATTCCTTTAAAATTCGTGAAACGCACATCTCCCTAGCATAATGAATGAATAGTTGACTCTAAGGACGTACTTACACAGTATATTGATACTTGATAAATGTGAATATTTTTGGCCTTTTTATGAACTCTAAGAATTCCAAACGGATGTAAGCGTGAGGTGATCGATCGCCGAATGAAATATAATAAAATACGTCAATATATTGTATGACTTTTATTTTAATAAATTATTTTATAAACCTTATTCTATCATTCTGTTTCCGTAGTTTTTGTCTAAAGTGCGGCTGGCAGTGATGGGGCAGGATCCAAATATTCTATGTAAAATAGCAAAACATTTTTTGGGTTTAGTTAACAATAAATCACTCTTAACCTGTTTATTAATAAATATTAGAAGCCTAGTGATCTAGGGTTGTTTATGTGGGTAGGTTCTTGTTGATAAGCCCTAGACCCGTACACTCGATCGTGTTCCGACTCCCGTTGGGATGTATGTCGAACTTCACCTGAAAATAATAATTTATGAAGGTTATAATAAATTACAAATAACATATATAATTTAAACTTTCGTGAGTCATACTGATATGAAATTGCAACGGTTAACTCTCACGTATTTTTATCATAATAGGCGTGACATGTGATGCCCGAGCCGCGAAGGTGACAACATCACTCTGTCTGTCCGACGATGACTGCCCGATGCAGTCGAAACATGTCACGACTATTGTGATAAAAATACGTGAGTGTTAACCGTTGCAGTTTAATAACACTCACGTATTTTTAGACACTCCGCGCGACAGATTTCGGAGAGCTTCAGTCTCAATTATCAAGCGTTGAGTATCGGTATGCGACACGTCATATCGTATAGTAAACTTACTCATTTTCTTTTTTTAAATCAGTAGTACTCGTGATTCTGGTTATAAAAAACCCAGAAATTCCTATATTAAAAAAAAAGGAAATGGTACCCTTTTTTTTAAATGCCCGTAATGCCCTTATGTTTGGCGTAAGGATACAGACCTTAGCCAGTAGCTCGGCGATGTGTATGGCGGTCTTAGTGTGCAGCGTCACCTCGCCCACCGCCACCGCAGACTTGCCTTCAGCCAACGCCATGAACAATATCACTTGGTCCTGGAACAAACCGTCCGTTCAGGGCTAGTATTAGGAAAATCGAACGATTGCGGATTTGTATCTCCGTCTCTGTCACACTTGCATATTAGAATGACAAAAGAGGTTTTTCCGCCAATGCCAATTTTCGATGTTCGTGGTAGGCATGCAGGTTGGTTCTGTAACTAGAGATAGAATACGTAACATTATCGTATCCGGCCACCAAATAAACGGCCGAGTTTTTGACAGAAAATGACAGTCTCCAGATCCTATTTTCACTACGCTGACAAGTGAGACAATTACTAAAACTACTGATTACTGGCGTTTCAGGCGTCCATAAACTACGGAAACCGCTCACCATCGCGCGGGCTGTGTGCTTGTTCACCGCCATTTCGATAATTTAAATAAAATCGTAGTTAAATAAATAAATAAATATTATGGGACAATCTTACACAAATCGACCTAGTCCCACGGTAAGCTCAATAAGGCTTGTGTTGTGGGTACTAGACGACGATAGACAGATACATATAAATACTTAAATAGATATTTTTTTGGTGAAATCTGACAATTATCACGAAAAATATTATTGTTTTAAAGAATTTTCCTTAGTTTTTAACATGAAAGAGCCGAGCCTCTCCTTTCCTGTCTTGAAATTTCGTGACATACTTATGTCGTGTTTGTTACGCCCACTGTCAAAGGCTCTTCACAAAAGTATTAGTTTTTGTGCTAAAATTGATGTTCATATTTATAAATAACATGTTTGTGGCAAACAAGCATACAGCTCGCGTAATAGTAAACGGCGCCCGTAGCCCATAGACGTCTGTAATACCAGTAATAGTGATGTTGACAATTGTCACACCTGTCGCCTTGGTGGTACTTAATACTCTAAGGCTGGATTTGACCAAACTTTTTAACCAAGAGTAACACTTACTCTTGGATACTAATGTCAAAATCCCATAGTAATTTGACGTTACTATCTGAGAGTAAGCGTTATCCTCGGAATAAAAACTTGGTAAAACGCAGCCTAAGAAACTATTTCACAATCGCCAGATAACGAAATCTGTCAGATAAAATTATTACTATTATTTTCATCACATGTTTAAATGACAATGACAGCTAAAATTTATTTGACAGATACCGTTTATTTCGAGTCTGTGAAACAGGCCCTAAAAGTAATTGCCGAGAGAACTTCATACCTCAGCTCTCACTACGAGCACAGCGTAAGGATGTATTCTATACAGTGGGTTAACTCCGCCGATTTCTGGGTCATCGATGGCGGGGAGGAAATGCCGCCGAATTTCTATGAAAATTCGGCGGTCTATTTTAAGGGGTGTAAAATGGAAATTAGTTTGCCAATCAGACTTTAATATCGTTCGCATAGTTTTTGACAACCCTGAGCCTCAGCACGAGCACCGAGCCTCGCCGCTGGCCGTGTATGAAGTTACCTCACTGTATGGAATACATCCCTACGCTGTGCTACAAGTACCTGACAGTGTTGGTCAAGACAGGCGCCAGCATCCAGATCCTTCTTGAGATCGTGGGCAGCGTCAGCGCCTGCCTTCCGAGGGTCGGAGCCGCGTTTTCCGAGTGCGTCGCTTCCCAACACGTGGCCCGTCGACGTCTTGCACGTTAAACTGAATAAAATCACAGATTACATTATCCGTTCTTGACCTTTTAACCGCCATAGTCCGATATATAAGACAAACGTTCTCCAGCTCATTTCGCCGAAGTCTGATAAATAAGACAAATTTTCGTGTAATTTCGGATGACGCGGCGACACGAGCACGCTCAATGAAAAATTCTAAGCAGTTCAAAGGTTAAAAACTATTTAAAATCACGGTCTTAGGTCTTATGTTTGACGTTACAGATGCGTTCAAGATTATCAAAAGGCCGTGTCACACTAAACGTTAGTGGCCCTTAAATCGCCGGAAGATCAGCGCTTACTTTCGGGTAAGCATTCTGCTGGGGCGAGACCATTTCGTGGTAAACTGTTTGCATATTTTATTTTAATATTTGTTTGTTTTTTATTTTATTACCACGAATAAATGATTTTGTATTTGTATTATGGCATTAAAAAACATAATGGTACTTAAGAACAGATATTTATCTCTAAAAGACTATCGACCCCCCCCCCCCCCTCATCCGCACAAATGTTAGGGTTGCCTCTTCTGCTTCATTGCGATTTCCCTGGAGCCTGGGGTCCGCTTTGGCAACCAATCCCAAGATTGACGCCCACGTATTTAAAGTTATTACGAAAATCAGTTACACCCGCCTGCCTGACAGTCAGGTTGGCGGGTGTATTAGTTTGCAATGATCCGCTGGGTTTTTAGTAGATAGTAGATTCATAATCAAAACGAATTTCTGCATTTTCATTTGTGGTGTGAGTTTTTACATTTTGCTGTAGAGAAAACATGTAACTTCTATAGACGCCGTACGACGAACAACCATTAACAGACGATCGAACCTGCATCTTACCAGACCAAGGTCCTGTTGGGCTTAAACGTTTTCTCTAGGGACAAAATGTAAAAAAACTCAGAAACCGCAACTGGCAACGCAGAAATACTTTTTGATTATGAAGGTACCAATTAGATACTAAATTTTAATTTGATAACCCACTAAAAACCCATGGGATTATTGCAACCTAAAATACACCCGCCAAACTAATAACTTTAGTTACGCGGAGGTATTAATTATTTTAACAGAGATAATAGTAGCAATTAGGTACTAAATTTTGGTATTACTTTCTTATACATATTTGTTTAGATACACCATTTTGACTCTCACGGCTAAGGATGTTGATGTAAGATTACTGTCTTATTAAAATGGAGATGTCGCTTAGGTAATGACGGAGATGTTGTTATGAACTCGCCAAACACGGCACTAAATAACAGAGTACTCACATCATACCATTACAGTTGCCGGTGGCTATCCGGTTGTCCTCCTTGTAACAACTGATGGTAGTCTCACCCACCGAGCGCAGCACTTGCTTCGCGCCCTCCGCCATTTGGTGCGCCATCTATTATTAAAATTATTTTTCAGTTTTTTTTCCAACGTATCAGCATTGCGATACGAGGAAATGCCGCCAGCATCCTAGGTACAATGCCTCAAGGACCTACTTTAGATTGAAGGTAGGTAGAGGTAGGTAGTTAGGTAAGTTACACTTACTGCATATATTTCGAAAATATATATATTCAAACTTTTTTAGAGATCCGTAGAGACCTTAAAAGGAAAAAACGGAACCCTTATAGGATCACTTTGTTGCCCGTCCGTCCGTCTGTCTGTCAAGACCTTTCATCTCGAGAAAGCGTAGAGGTAGCAAGTTGAAATTAATACCACATACACAAGTCTGCGGTCCCTTGAAGCTGTGATAAACCAAACCTCTGCGTCAACGCAATCAAAAGATACGGCCGTTTATGTAGCATTTCTGTTTCACATTCAACTTATACTCTTCGAGGCAATTCTAAGAAACCCAAACACAATTTGATTGTTTCAAAATAACTTCCATTTTATTCATGGATAACAAATACATTAACAACTGAGTACTTGAGCAGTTTTTGTTTTGATGAGAGATCCAGGCGGCGAAGGAACTGAGGCCATTTATTTTGGATATTGTCTGTTCTGTTTTTATTTCGTTATACTACTAGTGTAAAAAAAACAGCCTTTTATTTCGGTGTAGCTTGTGATATTTACACTTAACAATATGCAAGAAAAATATCATACTAACATACTACTGCTAAGTGATTCTTATTTCTTTACTAAACCGGAACCCCCTTTCGAGGTAAAAGCCTCTTCCAGAGATTCTAATGTAAACTTACATTAATAGGCAGAACTCCGGCCACGAAACTGGAGCCCTGTATCCTCTCGACGGCCCCCGGGTCCGTCAGCGTCACGCTACGCAGGCACCGCACAGGATTCACATTCACAGTCACTTGACCGCCGCCCTTTGGGAAATATCTGCAAGCAAATGTAAGGATTTGTAAAGGGTTTAGATTACGCACACGCGTTTTTGCAGGGGTTTAGATTACGCACACGCGTTTTTGCAGCAGGCGTTGCGTTATGAGGTCTAGCCGGTTTAAATTATAACACCAAATTTTAACTATAAAAGCGATACTAAGAGCGAGGGTAGATCGTCCGCTCGCTAACGAAACGCAACTGTCATTGTCACACTAATAAGGAAGAGTGATAGAGAGAGGTAGATACGATACGTTATTAAGCGTGAGCGATTGGCATCTTGGCTACGCACTGCAAAGAGGACGCTAGTCCGCAGTGCACGACTTGATTCTGTCGCAGGTGGTTGCTCCTGATGTCGATCTTCGTGAAAATCGAAACATGTCGAGCGAAAATCGACTGAAATACGTGAGTGACCAGTTTAAAATGTTATTTAATATTATAAAGCCAAGTGTGCTTATAATGATTCCAACCACTTTAACTCGCTACCTTGCATGAATGTGAAATTGGTGTGTATCAGAAATTAGACAAAAGTTTGGTGAAATACTTTGTGATTTTGGCATTTCTGCATAAAAATAATTAATAGAACATAAAAATCCCATTTTTTATGTTGTTCTAGCCACAATTATAGTGTACTTAAGCAAGTGCAAACTAGGGAATGCAAACGGTTGTTTTTTATATTTGTAAAACTCGGTTCTTTACTAAATCGATTGCCCTAGTGCAAACTGGCCTGGCAAATAAATAATAGTACATTGTGCATCTAGGGCGGTAAGAAGGCCATTACTGACGAGGGTCTATTGAAGCCCGACGCCGTAGGCGGAGGGCTTTAAATGACCCGAGTTAGTAATCCCCTTACTGCCCGTGGTGTACACACAATGTTTTTCATCACATTTGCGAGGAAATAAATAAACTCTATACAGGTAAAGAAACAATAATGATAAGCGGTAGTGTAGTTGCACAGTCCACAGTACTCCGGAGTGACTACGTGCTGCGAGCGCGTGGGGGGCGGGTCCTCCGCGAGCTCCGGGCGGGCGGTAAAGTAGTATGAGAATCCTTTAAAACCATGGGAATAATACAGCTCTTTAAGTGTAAGTATGCTTGCATATAATATCACCATTTACGAGCAGGTGTGATGAAAAGTAACAAATTAAGTAACAATAAATCAATAAAGTATTTAGAGACTAACTCACCCTCTCCTATGAATAGTCAAATCAAAATCCGCACCAAACTGCTTCAAAGCATGTCGGAAAACTTGGTCCATGTAGTCTATCTGTGGCGCCATGTCAGCATTAGTGCCTCCTCGAAGATCAAATGTGACGGGGCCATCAGCCATCAGTGCGCATGGTAATGCTACTTGGAGGAGAAGGCTGATTGAGCTGCAACATAATAGATTGAAAATGTTTAAATAACATATTGGATATCATCCTAAGGACCACAGTCCTACCCACAGTACAATCATATTAAAACTGTTTTTAATTGAAACAGGGTTACATTTCTTTTGTTTCATTTGATTTTAAAACAAAGAAACTCAACCTTATTCTCTATAATAATGATTTAAATTTTCAAATGTATTTTTTTTGTATAGTGGGTTGCAGAAGTTTACAAAATCTAAGAAGAAAAGTTCCAGGTTAAACTTTTATGTTAAAATAACACCACACATAACAAATCCTAATAATCCCTTTGATCTTGTTATAAACTGTGACATATTTTATGAGCCAGTCAGCTTGGGTTCAGACCATGCGCAATAGTTAAGAGACCTATGCTAAAGACCAAAATTGCAAAGAAGTTGCTCCAAAAAAAACTGTGTCTTTATATTTAAAAAAATGCTGTTTATAAAGATAACACTAATACATACCCAGCTGTATGGGGATCAGCAAAATATTGACCACCTTTAATCTTTTTTGGAGTGAATTCAACTTCTGTTGAACCAATTTCTGCTCCTTTTATCTTTGCTTGACACATTTCAGCTACTAATTGGATTCCTAAAGTAAAAAAGCATATTTAACATCTCGTCATTAATTCAAAAATAAACAAATAAACTATTTTCATTTATTTTGACAAGAAATATCGTTGTGAAATATCGTAAAATATATACCTTTGCAATGCTGCGCAGCTAAGCCGGGCTTACTTCTCCCTGCTCGTATTTTTGATATTCTCACCGGAATTCCTAGTATAGCACTCAAAGAAATTGATATTCGTAGTATTTGTCCGCCCTGGAAATTAAGTAGGGAATCAAGGCCACAATCTCAATATTCTCAATATACCGTATATGGAAAAAGACATATGTTTCGCCGTGCAAAACCCGAAAAAACAGATAATTTTAAACTTACCCCTTCCAATAGGCTACCATCTATATCCATGTACTCAGACATTCTTTAGCGAGTGATTTCCTTCTGAAAACAATGCTATGAATAGGCAGGATCTCCTATTACGAAATATTATATTAGCCTAATCAACGCCGGTTCTTGGCATTCTCGACGACACATACATACCCACAACATACCAAACTGACATTGACATTTATTGTGTGTATTACCAGGGAACAAAATTGAACAAATATTAAAAAGTTAGCTACTTCCGTGGTAGTTTTTTCGATTCGCTGTAAAAACCGGTAAATGACCAATGTGTGTCTACGTCACTTAAATTGTCTATGAAAAAAATAGTGTTACCGTGCGTTTAAGATTCCATAAACATCCGCGCAAAATGTCAATACTTGTTTTGTTGAACATCGCGACTTTGCCAAATTTACCTTGAAAAACACAAAAGTTTCAAAGTAACAGCCGGGTACTGTAAAATTGTGGTTCCCAGTTTTCAGTTTCTCACCCTGCAGCCAGTGTCCAACAGAAAATGCAGCGAAAACCAGGATATCCCGTGGCCAATTGCAACATAAAAATGGTAAATAACCATATAGTTTATATTATTAAAGAACGTATTAAATACACGTTTTTACGAGCGGTGAACGAGGCTGGTTGAATGAGAATAATACCACGTTTGAACTTAGTACTTAAGTTGACCTGCCACCATAATACTTGTACACTAATTTAATATGTAAGTAGGTGCAGTAGCTGCCCCATATTACATTCCTTGTTCTGAAAGGTTACGTTTATTTTAATTGAAATAGCCGGTGATAATGTCGTGGGGATTAAATTTCAGATTAGATCTCACTGGTATATTTATATTCTTTAAATAAAATGCAGACGGAAACTAAACTTTTAAAACTTCACTATTATTTGTCTATTACATTTTATTTTAACTAATGAACACTGGTTCTTACCTCGGTTTTTTGTTATATTTGAGCTTTCGATATTTCGGCGATGTTACAACCGCCATGTTCACGAGAAAACTGAAGTCTTTGATATTATATTTGATAACAAAAAACCGTGGTAAAAACCTGTTGTCAAAAAACTGTGATAGTTAAAAAAAGTGATACTATGTTTTACTTTTAAAGAGTAATCCAAATGCCTGTGTATTTTTAACTTGTTAAAAAAATCCCACTGTCACAATAATCTATGGTTTTCCAGCCAGACAGTGTGCCACTCTCTGAGGCAGTGCCCTGTGATGATGACGGTGACCAGCAGCAGAGACGGCAGCAGCTCATCAACTTCGGGCATGCTCAGTGGGGCTTTAACAACTGGAGTTGGACTGTTAACAAACAGGATCTCGGTAATTGTGGTTTAATGTTATTATAGTCAGTTTTGTCTTTGCTATTTCTAACCAAAGATAAAGTTTTTTCCTATTATGACTTAATAAACTAATTTTCAAAACGGTATTCTGGGAAAGGTGATTAGCCGAACTTTAATCTCCAAATAAAAAATGATTCAAAAACCTGAATTATACCACACCAAAAGTATAATACCACATCTAGTGAAATAACACAAATTGTAGATGGGCAAGATACAGAAATAATTGAGAACTAAAAGTAGTAATAAACTATAATTATTAGATCTTATTACAGTCATGGTCAGATAATTAAAAACAAGATTGATTTTGTCATACAAATGCCTACAGATAGGACTTTACAAAATTGATAATAATTTAAAAAATAACTGACCAATTTTTAAATACAATGTATCCATGCTTAAATAAGGTATACTCGAATGTATTGCAAAGTTCCGTAAAATACCTAATTTAAAAAATATTCATGATCCACTAAACACTTCAACTGAATTAGGAATGAATTCATTCATTGTGATAGAAAGAGACAAAAAGTAGCCTATGTCACTATCCATCCCTTCAAGTATCTCTTAAAAATCACGTCAATTCGTCGCTCCGTTTTGCCGTGAAAGACGGACAAACAAACAGACACACACACACTTTCCCATTTATAATATGAATAGTAATAGTATAGTATATACTATATGGATATGTGAAAAAGACTGATTCATTTGTTTGAGAGCTACAATTCCACAAACAGACACACAATAACTTCTTTTTCTATTAGAGGTTTTAAAAGAATTTTTATTTCTCACTTTCTGTAAAACAAGTATGTATGTACATTGGAACAATGTTATATACAACTGCGTTAATTTCAGATTTCGTAGACTTTGCGAACGGAAAGTACTGCTGCGGCGTGGCGGCGTTCGTGTGCGTATCGGTCAAGTCGTTGGACATACGCAGAGAAAACGTCGGCTATGCTACGTGCACTGCACACCTCAAGGGCTCTGCCATACATCAGGCTAGGAAGGTACACAAATTTGACTCAAAGACTTCTTTGACTTTTCATCATCATTTGACGATCTCAAAGCTGTTCTCTGAAAGCCTTAACCTTTTGGCCGCCGGACCCTGTTCGCCAAGACGCTCACTCACACGCCAGAGCAAATTTTAAGTAAACAACTAATAAAAAGTTTAGGGATTGCAAATAGTGATATCGATATTCATAATTAAAGGTGGAATTCTTCTCAATTTGCCTTTTTTTATTTCCAAACTTAGATTTCTCTCAAAATTTCTAAACTAAACAGATTTACTATACAAGAAAATGTTGAAAATAAAGGACTTTATCATGAAAAACAACAACTAAACATTATCGAATCATGAAGTAATATCACCGCACTAGTCTGTACGAGTAGTCTTCTATACATGTCAACGGCGCGCATGGCTCGTCTTTAGTTCCGACTTACAAATACTGTTTACGCGCGAGTTAAGTAATAATAGCGTCTGAGTCAACGGCATAAGCGCTTGTCGGTACGTAAACTTTATAAACCATAAGATTAGGGACGCGCATCGTGTCTCGATAAATTTACATACTTACCGGAGGGTTTTCGGAGAAAACTAACAGGTGGATTTAATAATATATATATATACAGTATGTATCAGAATGAAAGGCAAAACAAGAAACCCGTTAATGTTTAGATCATAAATATGAGCATGGTACTTACCTAATTCATCAAAAATACGACAGGTTTTACGTGAGGTATAAAAATATACATTTATTATTATTGTGTTGCACCTCCCCTGTATTATTTGTTTACAATCTTATAAATGACATTTCTTAAATTACCAACTGACAGACAGGCGTCAAACCTTGTTGAAGTTTGGATTTTTACCTAGTTACAAACAAATAGTTAACAAAGCGCTTGCGCGTTGCCTATGACTACAGCCATTATTAAAATAATTACCTAGGTTACTTATAAACAGAACTCAAAGCGCATGTGTATTGACATAACAACGTTAATGTTGATTAGTTGCCCCTAGCTACATATCAACAGTACGCAATACGCATGCACTGTCAAAAATCAAAAACGTAAACAAACCCTATAGGATGTTACAAAAACCATTAACTGACTGCAAAAATATGGTCTTCGATTCGAGTAATTCATTTAGTAATTTTATGCCATAAAACATGTATTTAGGCACGTGAAATGCACGTCATTACATTGTACTCGAGTTCCCCGTCAACCAGTTTTAAGGTTTGCTCTTCGTTGTGATACATACTGTATCATCATCATCATCATCATCATATCAGCCGTAGTACGCCCACTGTTGGACATAGGCCTCCCCCATGGATCTCCACGTGTTACGGTTGGAAGCAACCTGCATCCACCGTGACCCCACGGCTTTAACCAGATCATCGGTCCACCTCGTCGGTGGACGTCCTACGCTGCGTTTTCCGGTCCGCGGTCTCCACTCAAGAACTTTCCGGCCCCAACGGCCATCTGTTCTCCGTGCTATATGGCCTGCCCATTGCCACTTCAGCGAGCTGATCCGTTTGGCTATGTCGGTGACCCTCGTTCTTCTACGTATCTCCTCATTTCTGATTCGATCCCGTAGAGAAACCCCGAGCATAGCCCTCTCCATTGCTCGTTGAGTGACTCTGAGTCTATTTATGAGACCAATGGTGAAGCACCACGTCTCGGATCCATATGTCATCACTGGTAACACACACTGGTTGAAAACCTTGGTTTTAAGGCACTGAGGTATTTTGGACGAAAAGACGTTGCATAATTTCCCGAACGCTGCCCATCCGAGTTGGATTCGGCGACTGACCTCTTTCTCAAAGTTGGACCTACCTAGTTGGACGGTCTGTCCAAGGTATGAATACGCGTCAACAACACATACTGTATATATCGGTTATATATATATATATATATATCGAGTTAAAATGTAGACCTCCGCTGTCACTGCGGTCAATAATTTATTCGGCAAATAAACCGCAATGGTCAATTTACTGAAGAAGCTGCCTAAACTTTATCCATCATTATGCCTTTTTTTCGACATATACCTACTTACTACGAGTAGTTACCAACAATGACAATAATTGGCAATTAAATGTTTGAACGCTTTAATAAAACCAGATTCGTGAAAACATATTTATTTTAAAAACTTTCACATCGATTGAACTTTCCCATCCCTAGCTGTCTTTTATACATGCCTACGGCGACAGTGACACGGAAAAATGTAGAAATTATAAGCATATTTTTTAAATCCTTTATTATGAAACAATGGATTCATATACCTGCTTAAAAAGTAAATGTATGAAAAAACAAAGGGTCAACAAGTTGACACGAGTACAAAATAATTTTTAAATTCTATTATTTTACCATTTAGTAAGCGGTTGAAACTTTGTCTTGTATACAAGACGACGGCGTTAGTGTATCGTACTATCGTTGTCTTGTATAGGTGACAACGGCGGTCAAAGGGTTAACTATGCATGCCTATGCATGACTATAGTAGTTTATGCAACAGTGATATAGTAAGGGTCTTAAAACTTGAGGGTCACCGTTACAAAACGAGGCCAAGCCGAGTTTTATAGACCCGAGAGTTTTAAGAACCAATTATGAGCTGTTGCATACGCTAGTTTTTCTACGACAGCTAAAATAGCGTAAAAATCAAAATCTACAAACGCGGCAGAATAGGGAAGATGTTGTGCACACTATAAAATTAAAAAAAAAACAACAGTGCTCATATATTCTATGAAAACCCATAGGAGCAGTGTTCTTATGGAATACCATAGACAACATTATAATGTATATACTTTTTAAATATCGCTGTCAGTCATCTAATTGACAGATAGAAGTACTGGAGTAGAAAAAATAAATAAGTCACCATTGTCAGCTTGTTTAAGAAGTTATCCAATGTGTGGTCTTTGGAGCCCTGGGGTTTTCACAATATGTTTTTCTGAAACAACTAGTAAATATATTTTTCATCACACCTGCTCGTAAATGGTGATATTATATGCAAGCATACTTACACTTAAAGAGCTGTATTATTCCCATGGTTTTAAAGGATTCTCATACTACTTTACCGCCCGCCCGGAGCTCGCGGAGGACCCGCCCCGCACGCGCTCGCACGCAGTCACTCCGGAGTACTGTGGACTGTGCAACTACACTACCGCTTATCATTCTATCAATTCATTCTATTGTTTCTTTACCTGTATAGAGAGTTTATTTATTTCCTCGCAAATGTGATGAAAAACATTATGTGTACCACGGGCAGTAAGGGGATTACTAACTCGGGTCATTTAAAGCCCTCCGCCTACGGCGTCGGGCTTCAATAGACCCTCGTAAGTAATGCCCTTCTTACCGCCCTAGATGCACAATGTACTATTGTTACATAGTAATAAGTATGTTCTGGTAATTCATATTAAGCCTTAGTTTGACGCCACAAGCTCTTTCAGAAATTATACTGTTTGCTCGTTTGAAACAACGTTTTTGTCTTGGTGTAAAGATCTTAGCTTTTCAAGTAAATTTTGACACTATATTTACTAGTTTTTTTTGTCTTCATGTTCGGAGTTCATTCATTATGTGATTTTTTATTTAGCTATTTTTGTACAACAAAATATTTGCATCAGTGTAACTGGTTTCAGTGTGCCGTAACAAACGCCCTTCGTGAGACGCTGCTCAGTTTCGGTGGCGGCGTGGCCACGGAGCTCATGGAGCTGTTTGAGACGCACCGCGCCGAGCCGGTGCCGGCGCCGGTGCCGGTGCTGGCGCCGGCTCCGGTGCCGTTTTCCGTGCCCGTCCCGGTGGCTGCGCCCGCGGCGCTGCCCGAGCTCGAAAACAACCAGAACATCGCCAACAAACAGGAGCCCAAAAACTGTCCGATGCCCAAGAATATACCGAGGAAAGACGAAACCAACCCGGTTAACATGAGGCACCCGCTCCCGCCTGCCATCAAGAACGTCGTTCAAAACCCGCCGCCTGCCATGCCGGCCAACCTGCCGCCCGCCGCCAACAGGGCTCCGGTCCCCGTCCCCGTCCCCCCGCGACCCCCGGCCCCCCGGCCCAACTCTAACGTAAGTTTCGTGCTCCAGCCCGTCATGGGAGGCGTGGTCCCGCCCCTCTACGCCCCACAACCCAGAATGCCCCACGTCACCCCGCCACACATCTACCCGAACTACTACGAGTACGGCCCGTGGCATTTCACTTACGAGAGCTACGACCGCCACCACGGTAACGTTAACCTAAATTTCAATATCCCACCGAAGAACTTGGTGGTCAACAGCCGCTCCGGCTCCGTTGAGTGTAAGAACGCCTGCGGGATCAGACCGAACGGTCCCGAAGGCGAGCCCATCCAGTACCATCCCCCGCAGAACCAGGGCTGCTGGATCAAGCCCACGATCTTCTACGATGGGTTCTGGACGGAGCAGAAAGTCAAAAAGTGGGTAGCGGAGCAAGTTGAGAAGCAATTCCCGGAGGATGTCTCACAGAAATCCGCTTCGCCGAGTAACAGCGGCCAGCTGGATCCTAAATCGTAACAACTAGTTGTAGCGTCTATGAAAAATATTACTTAAGTATGTTTCTATTACCCAGTTTATAAAATTGAATGGCCATGAACTCAAACTTGTTGAGCGCATAAAAGCAGGGACTAAACATGACATGATGATAAATTAATACGTACTTAGACGTATCGTGATGGTATACATTTAATTCAAGTTGGTTTACAGAAACAACATGCACTAAACGGAGAAAGTATCCCTTTAATGTACATTTGTCATTTTTATAAATAGACAGAAAAATGTAAAAGAGCGGTTGTTTTTGTAAACGTATCAGTAATTTTCGAGGTGTTGGTTACTAATGCCACTCGCTTTTAAATATAAATCTCAAGTATTCGGCGTTTTGAAGGACAGGTCCTGTATATTGACCTAGATCACATAGTTTTTACTCCATTTAAATTATAAAGCTTGGCACAGACGGTGTAGGTAATAAAAGCGCGATGCGACTCGACTTGCGACCGCAAAGGAGTGAAGGGGTTAAGATACTCTTCTTATCGCGAAAAAAAAGAAAATTAGAGAACAAGATATTTTACGCCGTGATTCAGGAATGTGTGAAGGGGCCTTTATACCTATGTCAAAGACAAATATAAAAACAAAGTACCTAAAGTATGTTTCATTTTGTTTCCAAATTTTTAAAGTTGAATAATTTGATATAGATTGTGCTGTACAATCTAGGTTTCAAAAATCGATACAGTTTCCATATATATATTATGGGACAATCTTACACAAATCGACCTAGTCCCACGGTAAGCTCAATAAGGCTTGTGTTGTGGGTACTAGACGACGATATATATAATAGATAGATACATATAAATACTTAAATACATAGAAAACATCCATAACTCAGGAACAAATATTCGTGATAAACACACAAATAAATGCCCTGACCAGGATTCGAACCCGGGACCTCCTGCTTCGTAGGCAGGGTCACTACCAACTAGGCTAGGAGGTCGTTATAGTAGATTACATACCTAGGCCGTTAAAGTGGGAAATGTCTCGGACGATATGCAATTGGCGGCCGAGGCGAAGCCGAGGTCGACTAACATGTTATCCGAGGCTTTCCCATTTACCGGCCGAGGTTTGTATATTATTTTTCTGCTCGACGGAACCGGCAGGCGGCAATATAGTTTTGCGTAAAGTGGCGTTTGCCGGCCGCAGAGCAGAAAAATATATATCTGTACAGTACACTTTTTTCATATGGAATGAACCGGTCGTGTAGACATATTTTTCTTCGAAATATCGCAATAAGTTAAGCGCAAAATTTTGATAAGATAATTATTACTTACTATTATTTACCAAAAAACGCTACATCTATTTCAGTAGCCCTAGCACAAGAATTGCGCGGGCAAGATAGACACCTGTCTCCTTCTGACTGTTCTAATTAGACAAGGACAGGTTTCTCGAGCGTGCCAGGGCTACTGCTTCATTTGCGGCTACAGTATTTTACAAAATTCTACTATTCATTTTCACGTTAACTTTAAGCGTAGTGTTTTAGTATTTGCGCCGTTTGTGCCATATAAAGAGTAATGGCGGTTTTTGGAATCTCGAAATTTATCACTCTATTTTTGAATCGTTTTTTCCGAATTATAGTATAAGCGTTATAGTGCTAAACGGTGACTATTTAGCGTAGTTCTAGGATAGGGGCTTCGATGCTTAGATTGACACGCAACTTAGGCGGAGATTCCGTCAGGAAAATGCGGGAATGTGTAGCGAGGGACATGTTTTTAGTAATTGGTAAGGTTTTTTCTAAATTAATCTTGATGACATTAGCGCCTTATCAACTAGCGACAAAGTGTTACCTTTTACTAATAAAAAAAATCGCTTTTTAGGTGGATGTACACTATCGACATAGAATAGATGACTGATAAAGGCGAAATAAGTCGTTTTAAAAAGTGTTCTACTTTTTCGTATTTAACCAGTCAAATATACCTAATTCACTTATTTAAACCAAAGGTACTAACGTAAAGTATACTGGTAGAGTATAGTATCTGTAACCATAGTCAAGTTTTAAGTTCACTTGTCTTGAATGGTTAATTACGCAATTACGTTTCTATAATTAGGTATTATTTATTATTACCTATTATTTTTAAGCAGAAATTTCTGCGAACGATACCAAATTTCTCAGAAAGAAAATGGAAATATTCATGACCTCGGATGGGATTCGAACCCGCGACGAGGCGAGGTGGCTAAGCACCCTCCTAACGCGCATACATGATATGGTGGAGAAATTCGGGGTCACGGGTGTGGTCTTGGTAACTCAGTTGGAAAAGCGATGAGCTTGTATTTCAGGCTCCCGCCCGATTTCATATTTTTCCTTTTTTTTCAAAATTTTATTTCGCGAAACAATTGCCGGGCGATGCGGCTCGCTCTGTGTTCACACGTCTATTTGCTTAGAGTCCGACTTAAGCTATGTTCGCATCGATTTTGATAGCAAATACTGAGAGTGTTAAGTAAACATCATAATTTCATTGACGTTTGTCGTCAAAAATAATTTCCGCAGTCGCTTGGTCTGACTATTCTCGCTCAACTGGTCAATGCCTCGTTCTTCGCAAACTCCCGTCACTACGCATCCTCGTATATTTCTGATGGAAGCATCTTAAAGTAAGAAATATGAATTTTATTTTACCCAGATGAGTGTCCAACAATAGATATCTTCATACGAAATTGACAGTCGTTATTGTTAGTCATCTCTGGCACAGTCCACGGATTTTCTGTCTGTATAACGTCACCGGTAGATTAATGTATTTACCACTTATGGTGCCACATATATAACAAAAACGTATATTATAGTATATCTCAACTTATATAATCACAAGGCGAATTATTCCCAATACTCAATGCGTGTTGAAGCAACTATGATAAGTATTAATTAAAGCATTTATTTAAGTCGGGAGTCGATTGTTTTTAAGTCCTTAGGCGAATTATAAATATATGATCAAAGGCAATAATGGTGTAAGACGCAAAAGCAATAAAAGAAAATTGTGAAGAAATCTTTCGACGAAAAAGTGACGAAATGTGTATCGGTGTAGTTTCGAAAGAAAGAAAATCACAGCAATATCAGCCATAATTCCATCATCGTAAGTCTCATTTCTAAATTAGATACACTCCATTCTTCCTAGCGTTATCCCGGTTTATTCCATGGCTCAGGGAGCCTGGGGTCCGGTTTCGCAACTAATCCCAAGGTTTGGCGTAGGCGCTTGTTTTACGAAAGTATAAAAAACTATTTTTTACGTTATTGTGAATAATTGAATATGGAAAGTGTGAGCGTGTTTTGCGATTGTTTTTTACTATTATGCACTACTCTTAAATGTTTTACGTATAAATCGGTGTCGCGCCGTGCGAGTAGGGGCGCGTTTTATAAAGCTACAGGTTACAAGTTTTATCTAAATCTTTGAATAATTCTATTGTATTACGAAAATTAGTTATACATTGATAATACTATAGAATCAATAGGGATTATCGCCGCTAGGGGTGCTAGTGCAGCGTGGGTCCAGTGGGAAGTTTACAAACGTCACTTTGACAGTTCATTCATATTGACATAAGACCTAAGTGGCGCCGCCTGGTGAGCAATACAGGAAAGATTACAGATACATGACACGTTTTTAGGGGCCGATTATCGCCTGCCCCTGCCCCTCCCTCGAGTCCCCAAGTTCCCTTTCGTAATATTGTCTTCAGTTACCGCGATTGTTATTCATTGAAATTAAACACTTTAGAACGAATTAATCGCGTTTATTAAAACCATGACCCTACGTTTCGAGCCTTTTATGACACTCGTTTTCACAGGGTTAAGATGGTGTCATCATCTAAAGTTCTAAAGCCAATCCGTTCTAAAGTGTTTAATTCCCTTGCGTATATTACACGGGGCGAGGCGACCGATCGGCCCCTAAAAAACGTGACGTGTAATACTAGCGTACAGTCAGCGTCATATAAAAAAAAGTATATGTAGTGACTGTCAAAGTGGCTAAGTATAGTAAGTATACCGCAATAATCCTTTGTTGTCATTGAAATAAAGTTGTGTTGTGATATATTTGGCCACCTTAAGCTCTGAGTTTTAAGCCAGACGGAGTAGCAGTGGACAGGCCTTCCCCTCTGCCAAATGGGTATGACAATTAGATAGTGTCATACTCAGACTGACGTTTTTTGACATACATAGCTATTTGTTCGTCACGTACGAACAGCTGTACATTTGACGTGCTCCTCGCCCCCAAAAAATGGCAATACTTTTTTTGTATAGGAAATTACATGAGATGCATTTATGGCACAGAAACGAGACAAGTGACAATGACAATCAAGTTCTCTTGGAATGTAGACTTTGTCATATCGTCGTAAGTTCTTAATTTGAAATGAATTTGGTTGTCACTTAAGATGTTTTAGGATCAATACTGTTAATTCGAGTATTTAAGGGTTAAAACTCAAAGCTCTGGAGTGGCTATCGCTAACTATTTGATGCTGAGTATACAAAAATAGAAAACTTACAAAATCCTAACTCTAACTGTAGCTTTATAAAAAGGGGCCCAGTTTTTATCACTTACAATCTGTTAGTTCGTTTTACAATTTGTAATGGCTCTTACACACCCAAATTTACAAGTGTGTAAGCGCCATTACGGTCAAGGTGTATAACATGCCCTAATGTTGCCATGTTTTTTTTTCGAATGGCAAAGAGTCTTATATTGTGATTTTTTATGTCTGGAGCGTTTAGGAATAGTTTTAAGCCAATATGAAATGTTTTCTTTATTAAGAAAGGTTTGATTATTTTTAAGGAATTGCGCTGTTGTACATAAGTATTATGACTAGGGTAATGTGCAGTACATGTTTTTACTGTAATAAATTGTTTGGAAATTCATCATGTTTGATTGTCCATGTTTCTGTTGTGTTATGCCCATTTTATTTTGTTACAACTTATATATTAGGTCATTACCGAGTTGCTAAAATACTCCTGAATGTACTTTAGACTAGAGTTTGGGCTCTGCCGGATCTGCCAATTAGTGTATGGGAAATTTGTCTGGCAGATGACCGGCGGACATACCCACTATACTGTTTACACAAGACCCTACTCATAGTGTTGTTTCTGTTGGTAAGTAAGGTCGCCAGAGCTCCAAGAGGATTCACTGTGTTGACAGCTGGGGACCCACGGAGCAAAGCTTGCCCCTTTAGCTGTCAACACAGCGAATCCTCCTTTTTTATTAAAGGGTCGGCAACGCGCATGTAACACCTCTGGTGTTGCAGGCGTCCATAGGCTACGGTGACCGCTTACCATCAGGCGGGCCGTATGCTTGTTTGTCACCGTCGTAGTATAAAAAAAATGGTGATCTGACAGATTGCCTGGACGTTTATGGCCAGCAATTTGACCAGCCGGACCTTTACCAATTTGTTTGGGTAAGAGACATCACAAATGTATGGCTATTAGTACGTTCGTACGTAACGTAGCTAATAATAATTCCCCTGACATCCTCAATTATTCCTCTGAAGCCACTGAAGTCTTAAGGGGACTTAATATTAAATTCATGCATTTCTAAAATGATCATCATCATCGTATTGTTTATCCAAACTTTGTTTCGGTTCGGCTCACTGCGAGTGGTTGGGGTTCGCTCAGTGATCTAATCCCAGAAATTGGAAAACTATTCGTTTTGGCACAAGTGACTGCAATTTAACCTTTCAAGCAAGAGGGGAAACTAGTATTTCATTATAAATTATAACTACTATCTAAAACGGGCTATTTACCGTGTATGTTTGTTTTATTGAGCACCCGATATTTCACAACTAAAGACTCGCAGCTCGTCAGTTTACTCCGTGAACATGGCGCTTGCAACAGTGTCGAAATATCGGGTGCTCAATAAAATGTTTGATTTACATAGTAAACGTTTTAGAGTGTAGTTATAATCAAAAGTTAGCTAAAAAATATAATAAAGTTACGTTTTCGAGACGTTTTGAGAAAATTATAACTGTACGGTTGTAAAGCATGAATTAAATCATTTATTAATTATAATAAATGTTTTGATTCATGTTTTTAAGTAGTTACACTACTATATATAAATTATAAATTGAAAGAGATGTCATATGCTACAGAAAAAGTGAAGTGACCAAGGCCACCAATGCCCAGGGCTGGGATCGAACCAGCGTCCTCCTGCTTTCGCGGCATACGCCCTAACCACTAGGCCACCCGACCACGGCGGCCAGAGTCCGAAATTTCCTAAGTATAGATATGCAATCCTTTCTTTTTTTGAAACGCTTAAGGTGAGTTTCGCCAATCCTATAGCTCTGACTTACGTCTAGTGCTGTCCTTCTAGAGAGAGGCACTGGGGGCCTTGGTCACTTTTTTTTATACTACGACTGTGACAAACAAGCATACGGCCCGCCTGATGGTAAGCGGTCACCGTAGCCTATGGACGCCTGCAACACCAGGGGTGTTACATGCGCGTTGCCGACCCTTTAAAAAAATGGGACGATTCGCTGCGTTGACAGCTAAACGGGTCAAGGCTTTGCTCCGTGGGTCCTCAGCTGTCAACACAGCGAATCCTCTTGGAGCTCTGGCGACCTTACTCACCAACAGAAACACAACACTATGAGTAGGGTCTAGTGTTATTTAACTGCGGTTTTCTGTAAGGTGGAGGTACTTCCCCAGATGGGCTCTGCTCCAAATTTGAGCGAGACGCCATTCGTTGTGCTGTGCCCTACCACACTAAACGATATGCATCCGCTGTGCCCATACCTCTCTTAAACTTCACTTTCTATAGTAATCTCTTTCAATTTATAAAATTATAATTATCGTATAAAATGATAAGTTAGTTTACAAAAGTTTGAGGTACAGCAGCATGTTTCGACCGCAGGAGGCGAAGGTAGACCCCGAGGAGGAGGCCCGCGCGGAGCGGAAGCGGCGACAGCGGCAGGCCCAGGAGGAGTTCCGGCTGAAGCAATTGATGCGGCACAAGACTGGTTAGCATGTTATAGTCAAGGCACCCATCATTTTGAAAAAATAACTCTGTTCCGTATAGCAGACACTTCTGAATATTATTAAAAAAAAATATTAGGTATTTTATAAAATTAAACCATATGGGGCAATGGGGCATAGGATGTTCGAAATATGTCGCGCATAGTGACTAAAAATACGTGAGTGTTGTCCGTATTATTTTTATAAAATTAATCAATTATTGACATTCCGGAATAACTACACTTGATAGAAGAAATTGTGGTGTTTGGGCGTTTTTATTTTTTGTTGTAAAAAATCATTTCTTTAACATTTAATTTTTTTTATTTGTTTTTTATTCAGAATCGCGAGCTCGTTCAATCCTAGTAGTGTAGGAGAAAATAAGTGTCCCAAGATTTGTTTTCTATTTCTCCACCATCATTTCATACATCAATCGGTAGCGCAATGGAAATTTGAATAATGTATGGAAAATTTAGGACAATTTTTTTTCTCCTAATAGCATTGAAAGAGCTAGCGATTCTCAGTAGAATAGAGGTAAAAATTTCCAATTTAGCAATTAATGTTTTTTCTACAACAAAAAATAAAAATGCCAGTTTAAGATTTAAATAAGGTAAAAGTACAAGTGCTCGACACTGTACTAGTATTCGACACGGGCACTTTATGCCAAAGTGACAAGGTTTAAATTCGAATATAGAAAAATCTTCGTTGCTCAAATGTAACCTACTTATATGACTTTACAGTGTCGAGTATGGTACTTCTACCATAAATAAATCATATTAAATATAATATCGTGACATCATAAGAAAGTCTCGATCTGCTGTACGGAGCAGGGTTGTTTTCAACGTGCGATTATCCGAGACTTGTTTATAGTTTACTTGATATAGGGAATAAACGTATTAATGTAGGTACAGTCAACCAATTGGAACCCTAGGCCACTGTAGGACTATGTCATAGTGACACCATAAATCAAATTGTAAGAAATCTCTTACTGCTTGTCATTTTGACATGGTTCTAGAGTGGCCTAGGGTTCCAATTGGTTAACTGTACTTGTATCGTACTCACGTCAATAAAGTCGAAAATAGCACGACATGTTTCGGAACAGGATGTTTGAGTGTGCGCAGAACGACCGTCGCGAGCGCATCTCACTCATGATTAAGACACACGGGCTGTTCCGAAACATGTCGAGCTATTTTCGACTTTATGGAAGTAACCTGATACAAGTATATTAATATGTCTAAATTGTCTAATACTCATGAGAGTTTTCTAGGGAATAAGTGGTGTAGCAAAAATAGTGGTAGGTACACACGCGTTCAGAATTGCAACTGGGCACTTTATGAATGAATTCATTCATAAATTGACCATGCAATTCTGAAGGCTATAGTACAGTCACCTGCAATAATATCTTCCGCTAAAATATCTTGACACAATCTTATTGCCGTTGCGGCCCAGTTGCGTTGGTGGCGCAGCGGTAAGACGTGAGACTTTCAATCCGAAGGTCTCGGGTTCAAATCCTGTCGGCTCGTACCAATGACTTTTTCGGAACTTATGTACGAAATATCATTTGGTATTCAATCGCTTTTCGGTGAAGGAAAACATCGTGAGGAAACCGGAATAATCCCAATAAGGCCTAGTTTACCCTCTGGGTTGGAAGGTCAGATGGCAGTCGCTTTCGTAAAACTAGCGCCTACGTCAAATCTTGGGATTAGTTGCTAAAACGGACCCCAGGCTCTCAGAACCGTGGCATAGGCCGGGAACCATTATTATTAATAACTATTGATGGAGTCGCCATTGCAAGGCAGGCATAAAAATACAATTAATGTATCAATTTGTCAATTACACATAAGATTGAGTATTTATCTTATGTTTTGTATGTTAGGATAATACGACCGTTTGAGTAGTGAATGGTTTCAGTGGTCAGTGGTGTTTGATGAGGTAAAACATGTGACGCCTTTTGTTTACACTGTTAGGAAGTTCTATTGGCGGCCATTTTAAGTACTATTTTGTATGGCTACTCGACCAAACTGCCGTACCGTACTTATAAAAAATCTCGTCGTGCGATACTGATAGTTCTTTAAACGAATCAATATCACCCCTATTTTTAAATCTTGTATGGTTTCATGATGATGATGATACTGTAATCAGCTAAACTTGTACCTAAGGCTTTTTAAGTCTTAGGTTCAAAAGAATAAGAAAAATAAGGAAGGTTCTTTGGTAAATTAAGGGCATACAGGATGAGACAAGAAAAACCGCCGTAAGAAAACGACCTCGAACTAAAAGAAAAATATGGTTCCATAAATATTTTTGCCTCCTCGAGCGTTGATGGCCCAGGCGGTAAGAGCGTGCGACTTTCAATCCTAAGGTGCGGGTTCAATCCCCGGCTCGTACCCCGTATGGTCGGCTTCATATGAGCTCCCTGCCACTGTTTTCCCAAAGGACTACAATATGGGGTTCTTCAAAAAAGTGTTAAAGTTTTTAAAGGGTCGGCAACGCGTATGTAACACCCCTGGAGTTGCAGGCGTCCATAGGCTACGGTGACCGCTTACCACCAGGCGGGCCGTATGCTTGTTTGTCACCGAATAAAAAAGTAGTATATAAAAAAATGCATCTGTTTTCAATTTTGACTCTTCCCCTGTAATATGTTCCGAAGTGTAAAGCTATTTATAGACGTGACTCTGTCCGTACGCCTCGAATTTTTCGGAACTGATGTACGAAATATCATTATATCTACCAATCAATTTACTAATCCCGACAAGGCCTATATTTCTCTGGGTTGGAAGAGCAGATGGCAGTCGCTTTTGTCAAAACTAGCGCCTATACCAAATCTTGGGAATGGTATAAACATTTCTAATTTCTTCACTTGTATTACGCAACTGGACATCATGCATGTTTTGCTTGTTCCACAATTTAGATGCTAGGTTGCCATTCTGTAAGTAGATCATGACACTGCTACTTTTCTGCTTATGTTACTCATTAATATGTAATTTGTTTACTTTAATAAAGTTGTTTTTTTCATAACTTTTTGTTTGTGTATGCTAGATTTAATTTCCTTTGCTTTTTGAAACATAATACCGGTCTAACATTTCAACGATAGTAAGATAATATCATGCAAACCTTCTTATTCACGTATTATTAATTAATTATTCTTTGTATGCATTAAATTTGTTATTTCGCCGCTAATCCCTTGTCCTATATCTCATTTTGCCCTAGGTAAAACAGATGAATGCGCTTTATAACTATACCTATAGTTTGATGGTTGTTACAAAAATAATTAATTTTATATGTATAATTCTATTTTGCATAATCAACATAGCCATAATTGGTTTTACGCATAAACTGTTACGGGCGTTATGGCATAGCCCGAGTTTAGCATAATTTGATTTGGCTGAATTTAATTTGTCCGAATATTCGGACACAGTCCGAACCTAACCCACTTTTTAGTATGCCAATATATTTTCGGACAAAATAGTACCTATTCGACATATTGTACATTATGCCTAATTATGTTTCTGCTAGATTAAGATTCGATGAAAATCGATTATGCCAAGCCTGTTATGACAAAAGCGTTTCGCACAAAACAAATTATGCCAAATAGAGAGCCCCGCCCATAATACATTTATAAATTATATATAGTAGTGTTATTAAAATGATTTAAGAGGCCACAGTGGCCAAATTGTTATCATTCAGACGTCTAGATCTCAATATTGATAACAACTAGATATCTGATATTCATACACATAAAACTTCAACATATTTCCTTCAAACTGGTAAACGTGAAAACATGATTTTTAACAAAAGCCTCGATACTTTTATTTTTCAAACATAGGTCCGTTTTTACATGTTTTTGGTTAGAACGTCGAAACCCTTGAATTTATAAACATGATTCTTAGTTAAATAGTTAAGTAATAACTAGTTCTTAAATCTGGTAAAAGCTTTTATCTACAGAAATTGTAGTTAATGTGTAAACAGCAATTATCTGATTATGCCGTGTATTTTGACGCGCCCGCCTGCTATCGCCTTTTCATGTTTCGCGTGCTCTTGCAATTAGGTCTATCCCGCTCTCTATCTGGTTTTCTTGCTCGCATATGTGGACTCTTAATTCGTGCTTTAAAATTGTACGAGATTACAGACTTAACTGACTTCTCATGTGGTCACTTTTTGGTCGAACAGTTCAATCCAAATCGACATCATTTTCTATTTGCGTCCTTTTCGCTCAAATAAGCAAGTACGATAGAGATACAAACATTTATATTTTGCGATGTCCGAGGAAGGCTCTCTGACCTATTTGTGTAGCTAATCTATCATGATAATTACCTATTTCCAGAGGAGTCCTCAGAACTCAAGAACGGCAGTAGTATCGACCGCCTAATGATGGACATACCGACGCAAGATATCGTCATTGAAGAGAGCGGCTCTAAGCGGAAGACGCCGCCGCCAGAGGGCAGCGCCAAGCGCAGAAGCTGTATCAGCAAGCTGGATATCATGGACACTTAAAAATACCCTTTTTTGTCTTGGCGGGAAGGGCATGGACATTTTTAGAGGATGCTGACATTTGATGCATCCAAATGCCGAAGGGGCTGTGTCCATATGTGTAATTAGGGCTGCCATCCGTCCGGGTTTCCCCGGATTTGACCTAGTTTGGAGCCCGTCTGGGAAGCGTCCGGCCCGGATTTTTAAAACTACGTTTATGGGCTCATCCCTAGCAAAAGCATACATTTTTAAATTATTATTGGTTATATTGAGTCAATGATTTTAAATTCACACTTATCACTAATCAATGTTTAATTTAAACTGTCTCATATAATAAAAGGTGCTGTAAACCTAAAGTAATAAATAAAACCCCACAATATAGTGAACTCAGTTTAATTACTAACGAGTACTTAGACGCTACTATGTACAGGGCTAAATACTTGCAGTACTATTAGTCATTGTACTTAAACAATAAGAACTTAAATACTCCTCTCGAACTTAACACTATCTTATACATTGTCATGCAGAATTGTTTAAGCGACAACATTGTTTCCCCAAAAAACCCAAAAATGTTAGCAAATTTGCAACCATAAGGGCCCCATTGGTGGCACTGGTGTCGTGTCTTATGTTAATTCGTAGCAGTCATAGAAAACATGGCGCAATGTCAATGTTTTTCTATGACAAACCCCGAGGCAACGCAACGCAACGAACCAATGGGGACCCAGCATTAATAATCACATCGGAGCAAAAATAGATCCAAGAATATTACTGAATCGAGAGCTATGGCAATTGAGCATACAGCCCGCCCGATGGAAGGCGGTCACCATAGCCTATGAACGCTAGCGGAGTTTTCACATGCGCGTTGGGGACTCATGTTTGTATAGGAACTTTTTTTCACAAAGATCCTCATTTATTTTAATTTTTCATTCAAAATCAAACAATGTTTTGGATTATTTTTGCTCCGAGGTTTTTTTTTTCTCTGACATAAATTAACAGAATGAGATAGGTATATTATCTTGTATTTCTTCTAAACAACAAAATTTATTTGAATAGATCTCCGGTTTGTCGCTTTAACCATTCCGCTGTTGACGTGTTATTGAAGACATACATTGGCTATTCGTTAGCTAGTTAGTATATTTGATCAATTTAGTTAAGAATTAGTTTTAGTTTAACCTTAGCGGCTAAAGCTCATATTTGTATGAATGTATGGCAGTGTATTAGTTTTCCTTTTTTAATTTACCGCTGTTACTGTCTGGTAACAGCGTCGCTGTTTTGCATACAAAAATTGTACAAAAAATATATTAGTTTGAAATAAGGCGAACGTAAACTTAGTTTTTACGAATTAAAATATGAAAATGGAAATTATTTGTTTTACTTATTTTAAACATTTTCATTTTACCTATTTTGGTAATTCGGTCAAAAATCTGTTTAGACCAATATCATAGTATTAAATCCATCTTACAGGACCTAAGTACAGTCACGTCTATAAACATATATACACTTCGAAAGTTATTACTGGGGAAGGTTCAAAATTGAATACAGGTATATATATATTTATTACGCCGACCGTACATATGCGCTTGTATTCAGTTAAAGGTACCACTTTGCCGGTTCTTGATAAGGTTCACTTCTAGATAAATAATGATATCATTAGCGCCCTTTCGGCAACCGAGAAAGTGGTGCCTTTTAAAAGCAACCACATGTCGTCGCTATACTTATTCAACCTCATATGTACAGCAATCATTTGATGGAAATGTCACCTTTCTGTCACTAGGAATACGGGTGTTTTCTCTATCAAATGAGATTTACAGATACGAGGTTGAGTAAGTATAGCAAGATACCAATTTGAATTAAAACTGTCGTATACAAATACTACGTATTTTTAAGATTGTGGCGATAATGTATTCGTTATTTTAAATTCCATATGAAATGGACTGGAGTCAAACCATGTATTCTCATTAAAAAAAATGAAATGTCAAACTTTAAACGTCATACTCGTATGAAATCTAGGAAACTTAGCATAGCCACTCAATTACTTCTGGTAACTGTGGTTACCAGCTGTCATACTTATTTTACTAGGCAATAGAGTCCACCAATAAATATGAAGCAACTGAGTGGCTAAGAGGACTCTATTTGCTTGCCGAGAGAGTGTAGGTATTATTGCACACATCTAAAACAGAATTTAACCAATTACAAAACTCAAACCATCAACTTTAGAGGCTAATACCGTCATAGGGACTATTCCGTCTAATGCTCGCCTGCGTTGAATACAAGCACGTAGCTTTCTACTCTCTCTCTCTCGACTCAGTCGATAAGCTGCAGGTTATCCCGAGTTCATCGACCGAGTTATATTCAACGCAGACGACCATTTCACGGAATTAGCCGCGTTGAACTTATCATATCAATGTTTTTTTTTTTATTTAAAACATAATCAATCATCGATCATTAAATCTGGTTAACGAATAGCAAACTTACATATCGACAGACCAGTAAATTCAACACAGTCGACATTTCTAAGCAGGTAAGGTGAGATGGGGTAAAAGGAACATGAGGCAAGAGTAACACTTGTATTGAATCGTAATATTAGTAATGTTTCTCTTGCCCCAGAAAGTTCCGCTTACTCTATCTTACAATATACAGGTTTAGATATATTCGACATTATAAATAAGAAAATACGGATTGTCTTCTATCATACTCATTTATAGCATTATCAGTACAAAAACACTGAAAAACCACCACAAATCACTATATATAAATGACATAAATACAAGATTTTTTTCTTGTTATTCATATATAGTGACTAAGACAACTAAATAGCGAAATACCTTCCGAGGTAACCCTAAAATAATTACAGACTTGAGAAATAATTTGACTGATAACGATATTGATCTGTATCAATCATTAAAACATAGAGCGATCAATATAGTGAAAGTAAAAATAATCGCACGTAGGACTACGCGTAGATGGCGCTGTGATCGTTAAAAAAATGTAATTCAAATCAATATAAAATAAAACGTAGATATAGTCTGACACCAAAATTGATATTCGCATACAAAAATAGTAGCTATAACTATTCTGTGTATTCTCCAGAGACTGAGTTTATATTGATAGTATTAATTGATATATATTTGCTATACCTATACATATAGCGACTTAACTTTACCAGACTATACTTCAGTTCTAAATGTGACTGGCATGTATTATCCATCAATGCATTCTACAAAAAGAATATGCCGTAAAATCATAGCAGTGTATGGACTGATACATCTAGTACTATATAAACTTAGCCATACACCCCCGCAAAAATTTACAGGATATTTTTGTAACTATAGGAAATGTCAGACAAGCGTACTCCTTTTTTATAATTAAAAGGTTTTGTTTCCATATTTCTTTCAATTATATAATTGTAAATTTCGTTCGCAGACGTGTCTGCGTTATACAAAATTAATTAAGCGTACTGTTAGAGTCAGCTTCAGAACCGAAATAGAGTATAGAACAAAGTTGTACAGTTCAAGTCATATTAACACATTTGATAGTGTCGGGAACCCGCCAGACGGGATCTATGTTAGTAATAGCTTTCCTATACATTGCGGGAAAATCATGGGATTCGCTACATTAGCGTGTTTTAAATTTTAAACTATGTCAGCATAACTTTGACCCGCGCATAGGATGGTTAATTTTATCGTCTATCGTATCGACGTATAGACGTGAAAAACTGAAAATCAATATAATCGAACAATGTTTTAGTTTCATAGTAGTTTACTAAAATAAAATAAAGCTGAATCTTCTAGTCAGATAATAAACTAAAACACCTTGGTGTGAACTAAACTTACTTCTAACAGACATATTTACAAGCGGATTATACTTTCCAATATTTCACCGCTAAGATTATCATAAACTAAAATAGTTTGCTTTCAGAGTCGACATTTTTTATGTAAAATAAAAATATTGCGCTAAATATGAATTCCGATTCATACATATACTTTTTTCATATAAAGTTGATACAGTTTAGTATCCATGCCACCAATTAGAATTGGCTTTTTTAAACACACTGGTTTTATTTAACATTGAATAATAATACCTAGAAACCTAGATCAGTTAACACATAATATTGTCATTCACCATTCATAATGATCGAGTGAAACAGCGACAATGCAGTATAGAAATGTCTTAATAAGTGGCTCCACTTCAATTGCCAGTAGTTACTTTCTAGGTTTTATCATTCTAAGGCTTTTAATAAAGTTCGGTGTGTAACTCCGTAGGTTAAGAATCCTCTACATAATGTTTCTACCTTTCGGTTACATGCTTGGTAAAATTATACAGTCCTAAACTACTACCGCTAGTAACATTTACCATATCCTTCCTTTATGTTATTTTGTTAGTGTAGGTAGATGTTTGATGACGTATAAAAGTCGCTAGGTGGAGTCAGTAGTTTGACTGCTGACTAAGATTTTTTATGAGAGCGATAATAAATCATCCCATTTCTCTATAATCCACCAGATTTTCGTTGTAGTCCTATTATTTCTAGTGTAGTTTCATTCCTAATGTTTACATATGTATGATATCCTCCCAAGGCCCAAAGTCCTACCTGTAGGATTAATTAAGTTGGTTGTTCAGACCCGGCTCTTTCGGTGGTTGCGTAGACATGGCGTACAGTCAAGTGCAAGAATATGGTTCGACATAATCGACTCATAAATATGGTACTACGCTCTTATTACACCGGCATAAGGCGCTATGAGACATATTTTTGAGTAAGATTTGCACCACCATATTTTTACACTTGACTGTACCAAGGTCCTACAAGTAGGACTTTACAAAACTTGCCATTTGGTTTTCAAACATCACGCTAACCTAATTTGTGTATACACATCGTTATACAAGAACACTAATTTAAAAAAAAACAAATTGTCCAAAATGGCACCATATGCTGACTACGTAAAATAAGTTCAAAAACTATTGATGCCGTACAAGATCAAAAACATTAAAAAACAGCCCAAGTACTTGGGTCTGAATGACTATAAAACAATAGTACTACAGGTAGGACCATGGTTTACAGTAACTAAGAGCTGAATTTTGCTTTGGGCCTTAGGAAGATATCATTAATATGTAATGCTATACTCGGTAAAAAGCACTTATTGAAGTAAAGTACTCACTTTTTGCAGTTAAGCTAAAAATATGTGATATACTATATAAAACTAAGTGCCAAAAACTAGAAGTTATTAGTCGGACTACAATGAAAATCTGGTGGATTTCAGAGAAAGGGAATGGTTTATTGGAAAACACAATCCTCCGATCCGCCACTGGTCGGCGCACTCTTAAAGTGTGTCTATATATTTGGTAACCCTTAATATCCATATAATAATATGGATATTATGGATACGAGGTGTTTTTTACAACATAATTTAGGGGACACCTAACGCCACCTGTCAACTTTCCAACATCAACAAATCCTTGTGATAATAAATGTATAAAATACGATATTATTGCTATGAATATGACCATATATCATATTATTTGGGCTACATATGCATTGGTTAATTTTTATAAAGTAGCAGCCTCGTCATAGTTACATTATACACTTTTGATTTGGATATTTAATCCGCTAAAATATAGGGGTAGAAAAAGGACGTTATGTCAATACGCCCAACAATATATGACGATACAATCTTCCTGGCCTCCTTTTCTACTTTATTCCACAACTTAAAACCGCCAATAATGTACAGACGTACCAATTGGTAGTAACAACCGATTGTTAACAAGAACGAGAGACCACACAGAACTTGCTGCCTCAGGCGAAACTCGGACATACACGTGAACTATTAACCATTCTGCCCAGGCTGCTTCTTGATGGTCTGCTGTTTAACCCTTTGCCCGCATAGTCGGCCCGTTATCGGAGTCTTGCTACGGACACCAATGACGTTTACAGCCGACAGCTTCGCCAATGCAATAAGGACTTACGGGGGACTGCGTAAAGCTCAATTTTGCTTAACTAATCGCAATCGCACGGTACACTACGGCGCCTTCCTAGGATTGAGCGCGGGTGAAAAAGAGGGGTTGTGGAACACTAACAGGAGCCAACATTGATATGTTTTATGCGCAGCGGTTATGTCAACATTGTATAGTAAGACGTCTGAACGCGTTAGTTATACGGCTATAGTATCCCGGAGGGGTAAGATCGAGTCTCGCCGAAGCAGTGATTTGTTTAATAACATGGAACGACTATGAAAACAAAGAACCCCAAAGTCTGTCGGTAGTTTGACCTTATAATAAATATTTAAGTTTTAAACCTCATTGACACGTCTGCACATCACATAACACCACACATTTCCAATCAACTCTACTCGTAATTTGACAACTTTTAATTACACTTCCGCGCCGCTAATACAATTTAGCAACACGTTTAGTCAAAATATAGCTAATTATAGTGAAAACACTCGGTTTAGATACCTAGGTTAACATACTATGTTGATACAAGATGGGCGGGAATAGGTGAAATATACCTTATGTTAATAGCCAGAAGATACAATTCCGTTTGAGCGGCACTGCGCTTGTAAGATGAAACGGAGCGGCGAGACACGCTTATCTGAAACAAGAAAGATGTTTATGAGACACAATTCTAGAACTGAAATCAATGTGTGTAGAATGGTGGCGCCATCTCCCGCCGAGTGTATTAAAGGTTAATCTAGAGGGCAGCACAAGCGTAACGTCGAGCGATATCGAACCTTTAAGTCTAAGGAGAGACTTCGCCTCCTTATGTGTATTCTATCGCTTGTACAATGGATTGTGCTCTGAGGAATTGTTTGATATGATGCCAACGGCTGCATTCTACCACCGCACCGCTCGCCGTCGGCAGGGTGTTGCATATCCTGGACGCTCCGACTGTGGAATGAGTTCCCTGTCGCTGTTTTCCCAAAGGACTACAGTATGGGGTTCATCAAAAAAGGAGTGTTAGGTTTTAAAGGGTCGGCAACGCGCGTGTAACACCCCTGGAGTTGCAGGCGTCCATAGGCTACGGTGACCGCTTACCATCAGGTGGGCCGTATGCTTGTTTGTCACCGTCGTAGTATATAAAAAAACGTATCTTTTATATCGGCGATAACGCACCTTTTAGTTTTTAAAAACGGGATTGCGTATGCAATTTCGACCATAGCTGCTGTGACCAGGTGGCCTAGAGGATATTGAGTCTGCCGCGAATGGAGATGACGCGAGTTCTGGACGCCTTGTTCACTTTCTCTTTCGTACATAACATCCATCATGTATACCTGCGCACTAGACGGGCACCTCTTCTTGCTCTTTCTCGCGCTGGCGGACCGCGACAGCTGTCTCAACCAGCAGATACAGACACTTGAACTTGTCTCGCTCGCCCTCTGAAGAGCTGGGGACCACCTGGAATGAAAATGGAAGTTATTAAACATCACCAGGGAGCGTACAATTCATGCCGGTTTCGTAATAATGACGTGTATTTAAAATACGTAATGAGTTAATGACAGATAAAGTCTATCAACGTTCGATTGTAACGGCGAACGTAATAGTTTGGACCACATCCAATGACAGCACTATTAATTCGCACGTAAAACCTGAAACATGCTCTATGCTTCTTTCTAAGCTTGACGTCATTTGTCTGTCATCGGTATGAAACGTACGCTCTAGGGTTTCTGATCGAGATTTCTCGAACTCGAGACAACTCGAGAATTTTGGTTTCATTCGAGACGAGAAAAAAATGTCCATGACTCGAGAATTCTCGAGTCATGCGCGGCGGGCACGCGCCTTTTCGCCCCGTACAACTAGACTTAAAGAAAATTAACTTGAGAATAATAAACACAAAACTTTTATTATTTTGTTTTTATAAGTAATACTTCTTCATTACAGTAGGGCCCAGTAGGGTATGTTGGTTCTGTGTTAAAGTCGTGACAAGAGCTTCTAATCACGATTTTTTGAATTCATGACAACTAGCTACACTTTTTAGCTACATTTCTTATGAGATAAAAATTATCGAAAGTCAAGAAGTATGAAGTATGCAAGTCTTCTGATGGACGGAACATCAAAGTTAATTTCGGACGTGACAACCTTAATGCTCAACTCGTGGTTCTACATCAAAACGACTTTTCCAGCTGTCTATTTATCAATTTTTCTTGCAAAAATTATACTTATTATGGTTGAACTACCCCGAAATGTCAACTATTCAAGACTCGGATGAAGTCGGCGGTGACGATGATAATTCATTCATCAGAATTGGAATCTGAAACTGCAAACAACGTGCAATATCTAAAAAATATTATATGATATGTCATGTGTAAGGAACACATGGAATAGGTACTCCGTTTTGTTAGCCCATCCAATGGGAGATCACGTTCTACTGGGCAGAACGTGATCTCAACGAGTGCTTTAAAGGATAACTGTCTTAACTCTTTAGCGGTTAAGACTGGATAAAATGCTTAATTCAAACCTCATCGCCAATTCATAGTTATGAAAAAGTTATATATAAAGAAAACATATAAAAAGATGTCGTTATAGGTTGGTTTATATTAAGAGGGTTTGCTTTAAAAGGGTAACAATATTTTAACTATGAATACTTACGATGGTATACGAAAAACATTAAAATTACTATCCTCCAAAAAAAAGACTCGATACTCGAGAAGACTCGAGAAATTGGGCTCGAGATTTCTCGAAACTCGAGAATACAAATGGGCCGAGAAATCAGAAACCCTAGTACGCTCCCTGAACATTACAATCCCTGGGATTTATATTTTAAGTTTTGTTTGTAGGTATGTTCTTGGGAAACAGAATAAAAGAACTTCATGGCGGTGTGCGGAGCGATTACATAAACGCTAGTAAAGTAAAGTAAAAAGTAAAAATTATTTATTGTACACAAGATAAATTACACGGAAATTTAAAATTATCAAGTCTTAAAACAAAGAAGCAGTAGAGTACATTTAAAGATTATCAGCAGGTTTCACTGGCTCCTACACTAGGCGAAGCCTGTCTCGTAGGTAACCGTTTCAGACATGAATTCTCGATGACATGATTTTTGCGAAAGCCAATAAGACACGATAAATATTAATGAAACAATTAGTCAAATAAGTAAAGACAGGAAAAGGTAAGACTTAAAACTATAAACTAAAAGAAAAAGATAAAACTTAGTCTAGAGGTGGTAACAAGTGATGCGTCCAATTTTTGATGTTGCTGTGTGAGTGAGTCTGTAAGTGTGTGTGTGTGTGTTTGTGTGTGTGTGTGTGTGTGTGTGGGTGAGTTTATGAGTAGGAATGTTTACTTGAGTACTCTCAGAAGATCCTCTATATCCCCATATGAAAGGGAGGTTTTTTTCTGGGCTTCTCTAACAGTTAGCGATTTTAAGGGAATTTTTGAATTAACTTTGTTATAAACAAAAGGATGCAGGAAATTAGGGAGACGCTGAGCGAATACTGAGACAGTCGAAGGCACCGGTACCTTGAAAATACGCTTTAGCGACATGGAGCTGTAATTGTTTGACTTTATGACCGCTCCGTGCACATTACATACCACTCGCAATACGAACAAGCCACGAACGGTGAGGACGTTCATGTCACTGAAAACAAGCTGGGTTGGGTATCTAATGGGCTTACGAAGGATGACCTTGAGTACAGCTCGTTGTGCCCTCTCCAGAAGTACCATATGGGTTTTACATGCCCCGCCCCATGCAGTTATGCAATAACTTAAGACGGATTGGCAAATACTAATATAAACTAATCTAAGCAATGACTTGGTAGCTGAGTTCCGTAGATTTTTAAACACATATATAAGCTTTCGCACCCGATTTGCTGTAGTTATTAGGTGCTCCCTGAAATCCAGCTTTTCATCTAGCACTACACCAAGATATTTAATACTGTGGGCCCTATCAATAGAACTGCATGGACAGGAAGGTGTTGGCGGTCCATTTCGGCTGCAGGTATGAATTTTTATTCTAGACAACGCAGGAGGAGCAGATGCCTTAGTCTTATGAAAGCCCAGAAATTTTGTTTTTAAGACATTAATTGTGAGCAAGTTTTTGGTTAACCAATCTGCTATCACCGCTACACCTGCTACTGCAGAGCTAGTGACACCGGCCCAGTTAGGTCCATGAAAGAGGATTACCGTGTCGTCAGCGTAACAAATCACCTCCGTGTTGGGTAAAATGGTGGAGGCAACGTCATTGATGTAAATATTGAACAGTACCGGGCCTAGGACGCTGCCCTGTGGGACACCAAATATAACATCCATGGGGTTGTTTACGTCCTGGTCAATCTTTACGCATTGTGTGGCAAGTGGCAACTAAGTATCGGTTACTGGGATAAGCAACGCTCAATAATAAAGAGTAAAGGGCTCAATTTTGTTTTGTAACATATATATTAAGACTTAGAGCAACTGAGATTTTTTTGCGCGAAGTAGCTCTGTGTATGTTTTATCGTATTCAAAATTGCATGGTTCGTTTATGAATGAATTAATTTATAAACTGCCCATGCACTTTTAAACGCGTGTGTACATATCATAGATTACATAGACATCGCATTATGAAGCTTTTATATATAGAACAAGGTCACCTTACATATATGCAGTACTAAACTTTAAAAAATCTACGAATCTATCAGCACAACTTAGTACGCGCTAGTAGAACGTGGGTCCTGCGGGAACATCTCAAACGTCACTTTGACAATTCTCTCATACTGACACAGGACCCATGCATGAGTGGCGCCGCCTGGTGAGCGATAATACGGTAGTTCCCATTGTCACAATGTTTCCATGAATGCAGCCGACATAGTCAGCGTGGTGAAACAGGCAGGTCGGTAATGTAGGTGTAATTAAAATAAGCGGTCGCGCTGCCATGCTAAATTAGTACGGGACAGCATATCGGTGGCGACCGCGAGTTGTTTTAAATTCTCTTTTTAGTGGTTGAAAGTTGTCTATGAATTTTGTGATATGCTTAGCGCTCGTCGTAAGTATGATTCGGTGGAGGCATATCGAGCGGTCCTCCCGCGGCAATCTCTTCGTAAGGCGACTCGTACTGTGTGGACGGACCCCTTAATGTAGTGTAGGTCGTACCTGCAGCCTGCGCGTGCGCAGCGGGTGCGGCAGCTGCGGCAGGTGCGCGAGCTGCGGGTGCCAGCCGCCGCCGCCGCCGCCGCCGCCGCCGCCGCCGCCGCCGCCGCCGCCCCCCGCGCCGCCGCCGCCCCCACCCCCCGCACCCCCCGCGGCGCGCGCGGCTTCTAACGCTTGCTCCTCCTCTTCGGAAGTCGTCACTGTCACCACCGCTGCCGTGCTGCAAGCAATAGTACATTGTGCATCTAGGGCGGTAAGAAGGGCATTACTTACGAGGGTCTATTGAAGCCCGACGCCGTAGGCGGAGGGCTTTAAATGACCCGAGTTAGTAATGCCCTTACTGCCCGTGGTACACACAATGTTTTTCATCACATTTGCGAGGGAAAAATAAACTCTATACAGGTAAAGAAACAATAATGATAAGCGGTAGTGTAGTTGCACAGTCCACAGTACTCCGGAGTGACTGCGTGCTGCGAGCGCGTGCGGGGCGGGTCCTCCGCGAGCTCCGGGCGGGCGGTAAAGTAGTATGAGAATCCTTTAAAACCATGGGAATAATACAGCTCTTTAAGTGTAAGTATGCTTGCATATAATATCACCATTTACGAGCAGGTGTGATGAAAATACTTTAACTTACAGAAACTAAATGTGCCACGCGTTCGGGCAAATGATGAGAGTGGTTGATTCTCCAAATTGGTCGATTTGTGGTGGATTTCCAGGTGGAGTATGCTCGGATCAGAGCCGAATAATAATAACGAGCAGTTTAAGTTTTTATAGTCAACTTCATAATTTTATTAATTTAAATTATCGAAACTGCCCCATCCCTTGCCCCGAAAGTGAGCGTTAGATAACGGGGTGAACTTATAACGAGGTAGCCCTATTCTAACCACCTTTACTCTACGAAGCCTAGCATTGGGTTTAGGTGGCTAACTAACTTCCTCCTTTAGGCCCACTTGCACCACGCAGAATAAGCCACTAACCTGAAGTTGAGCTGTCTAATTCCATACAAAAAAATACTTAACTCCGGGTTTTGTGGCTTACTCCGGGTGGTGCAAGTGGGCCTTAGTGTATTAGGATTAGGAGTTTCCTGAATTTTTTTTTTTTTATACTACGACGGTGACAAACAAGCATACGGCCCGCCTGATGGTAAGCGGTCACCGTAGCCTATGGACGCCTGCAACTCCAATATATGATGTAGAACAACTCACCCCCTTGTGGCCGGGTGCGCATCTTCCGGGCCATATCGGATGACGCTCTGCCACACGGAGGGGTCGTACTTGACCTCCTCCTCGCTGACGGCGGACGACGAGTAGCCCTCCTCGCCCAGCGAGCCGTCGCCGTCGCTGCGGTACACCAGCAGCCCGTCGCCCGACGCGTACTCGCCCTCGCGGCGGTCGCCTTCGTTTTGAATCTGTGGAATATTTAAAAAAAATAAGCATAACGTGGTATTATACACATGACATGAGGGCAATGGGAGCTACCGTATTGCCGCTCACCAGGCGGCGGCACTCATGCGTGGGTCCTCTGTCTATATGAAGATGAGGATAATTGCCACTTTTGCCGATAAGTACCGCTTTTTTTTCATGTAGTATTTTTTTACACATACCCCGGACCGGAGGGGTTATGTTTATGTGTGACTCTCATCTCCCGACCCTATCATCTAATAAGGAGAGGCTTACACTCATTTCACACCGTCGTTTCCCGCACTGCGAAATGGGGTCGTCATGGGATCGCGAACATTCCACCACGACGTCTCCCGACTAGATGTATACCTTATTAAATAATTTTATCAACTAGATAGCCTGCCTCAGCTCCGTGTTTATGGGCATTACGGCGAGAAGAGATAAAAAAATAGTTTTAATTTAAGGTAGTTAAATGTTTTAACGAGCTCTGGGTATTAATCTACGAGAAGATAAAAGAAAATTTTGTAACTGCGATACAAAGTGTTAGAAAAATGGTAACGCAATGGAAAAAGAATTGGGACTCCTTTTTTCTCCTGGTAGGAACCTCCTCCTCCTCGCGTCGGTTTCCTCAATGTTGAGGGTCGTGACCTCCTCTAGGAAAAAGTTTGCTGCGTATAATCCGACGCCATTTGTTCCTGTCTGCAGCCATGTGTAGAGCCTCGTGTACTGTGGCGTCGAGAGTGGAGCGGATCTGGTCAGTCCAACGTGTCGGGCTCCGACCTCTAGGTCTCTTTCCTTCTACTTTGCCAGTGACCATCAGCTTTTCCAGGTTATCACTGCTTTTCCTAGCCACGTGGCCAAAGTACTCAAGTATTCTACGTAAGCAGATGGTCGAAAGCCTAGTCTGGACTTTGAGCTCACGCAGGATCGACACGTTGGTGCGATGTGCTGTCCAGGGAATTCCCAGCATCTTACGCCAGCACCACATCTCAAATGCATCAATGCGGTCACTGTCGGCTTTCTTCAAGGTCCACGTTTCCGCACCATAGGAGAATATGGAAAATACCAAAGTGCGCACAAGATTGCTCTTGGTTCTCAGGGAAATATTCTTGTCCTTCCATATCTTCCCAAGCTGTGCCATGGCCCCTTTCGCCATCCCAATTCTTCTCCGCACCTCGAAATCGCAGGAGCCATTGTTGCTGATGCTTGAGCCCAGGTATATAAAGTTTTCGACTATCTCCAAGTCAAGTGCCCCAGTGAGCTCAAGCTTGCCTGTGCGATTCACGACCATGATCTTTGTTTTGGATCTGTTCATAGACAGTCCAAGTTCTTCGCTGATGCGCTCCATCCACCAACAAGTTGGTAGTGGGGTGGGGGGCAAGTGGGTAGGAACCAAAGAGCTCGTGATTCTAAATAGGAAAAACATAAAATTTACCGTTTTGGAAAAAAAGTTTATGGATCTCTTCTTGCAAAAATGTCCTTATACCTACTGCTCATAGTTGTTTCCAAAGTCAGAAGTTGACACTGACTCCTGTCAACAGTTTTTCATGGGTTTTACTTGGTCGGCTGCTTCTTGCCGCGGCGCGAGATGGTGTAGTGCAGCGGGTAGTGGTCGCACGTATCATACCTGCAGAGGGAGCCAGACAGCTCGATGCTGCAATGTTAGCCTCTCACCTCCATCTCGACAGTGTCCCACGCGACCTGCTGGCCGGAGGAGCCGGCCGTGGGCGTGCCTGGCTGCTTCTTGCCGCGGCGCGAGATGGTGTAGTGCAGCGGGTAGTGGTCGCACGTATCATACCTGCAGAGGGAGCCAGACAGCTCGATGCTGCAATGTTAGCCTCTCACCTCCAGCTCGACAGTGTCCCACGCGACCTGCTGGCCGGAGGAGCCGGCCGTGGGCGTGCCCGGCTGCTTCTTGCCGCGGCGCGAGATGGTGTAGTGCAGCGGGTCGTGGCCCTCGCGTCGGATCATCTCCGGCAGGATGCGGCGACGGGCGTTGATGAACCAGTTGCAAACCTGTAGGGAACACAAGATTTCATACGGTTTTCTCAAAATAACTACTTAGTTTCCCATACACTGAGAGCCAGATGTCTAAAGGAGCTTGGTGGCCTAGGAACACAAGACAATAATAACTTACTTGGAGAACAGTCAAGTTGGCCTCTTGGCTGAGAGTGAGTTTCTCCGCGTCGCTGGGGTAGGCATTGTATCTGTGGTCGTAGAGCCATCGCTTTAAGATCTTGACGGAGTGCTTGGGCAGGTTGCCGCGGCGCTTGCGCACGGACACGATGCCGGGCGGCGGGCCAGGTTGACCTGGAGAAACGGGTGATGGTGATGATTAAAACGTGGACGTAGAATTGCTTTATTACCGGTCATCTTTACGTTAGCATTGCTTGCAGGTGTGAGTGGATTACTCCAGTCGTTAGAGAAAACTACTGCAATGTGAACTCGATGGTCGTAAATATTGTTAGTTATAAAAGAGCACAATTTATTGAGCCATTGCCTATAATGCATATCGACCTGACTGGACCAGTAGAAAAACATATTCCACGTTATTCGCAGAGGATTTTAATAGCGTAATAGCTGAAGTATTACCTAAAACAACGCTAGCGCGACGCGAGCGATCGGCCTCTCCATCGGTGCCGCTCTCGTTGTCGTCTGTGGATGATGTGGAGGGGAAACGCTCCCTAGCTGCAACAAATCATACAACATAACGTTAGTACTAGTACATTTTGTCACCAGCTTCTTCGTCCTGCTGGTGGGCACAGGCTTTGTCATGAAGTACAGTCAGTCAATTGGAACTTTAGGCCACTCTAGGAACCATGTCAAAATGATAAGCAGTAAGAGATTTCTTACAATCTGATTTATAGGGTCACTCACTATGACATAGTCCTACAGTGGCCTAGGCTTCCAAATGAGTGGCCCTACAGTCTCCACGCCAGCTAATGGATGATGAGCAACGAGAAATCAATGTCCTGTCGGTGACGGGACAAATTGGTTGTATAGCTATTTGGCTACAATTTTAGCTCTATAGAGGCAAGATCAACGCTTGACCAATTTGTACAGTCCAGTTAGCGTCAAAAAATCTATGCAATTAAGACCTTATTATACTGTAATAAGATCTAAGTTGTTATTTGTTGTCTAAGTGATTATTTCCTCACTTGTTTGTTTAATTGTAATAAGAAGAATCGTACCGTTAAGCTCATTTCTGTAATAGTAATCGCCAAGTGGCCTAAAATAGGCAGATACAAATAACATTTAAGAAGGGTGCGATGTGATGGGCGAGGAAATCAGGATCTATTCGTGCCAAGGCAAGTCTGTTTACAACTTGCGTTTACGTACTAATCAATCATGTTTTACTACGATGTTCCTGTGGTTTATATGCTTCTAGTTCGTAATATAGATTTTACGAGCATATTATGATCGTTCGGTTCATTGTTATACTCTTGAAACCATTGTGAGCAGGTCGCTAGCTTAGTTATTTTTGGTGCTCAGCCATAAACTGTACCATTTCAAGCGCAACCCATGAAGAGTGCTTATTTTGGTCAATCCTGGGATTGGTGGGGTATTTGGTGGGTGCCCTCTATTTGGCATAATTTGTCTTGTCCAAAACTCTTTTGTCTTGCTCTCATTGCTGGGCCAATGACATAACTCTATAAGTCCATATGATGACATTGAGAAGACGGATACGAAATGTTGTAAATCGCTGTCAACGGAACTTCCTAACAATGTAAACAAACCGCCATATTGATCGTAATAACCTAACTTTTTAATGAAATATCCAAGATCAACTTATTTATCCCATGTTTTGTATGTTATGATAATACGACCGTTTAAGTAGTGAATGGTTTCATTGGTGTTTGATGAGGTAGTGTAAAAATACAAGGAGAAACAGTGACAAAACATGTGACGCCGACGCCTTTTGTTTACATTGTTAGGAAGTTCAATTAACGGCGATCTTAACCCCATTGACCAAATTTCCAAATCACGGTTTCGTTTGTTTACATTTTTTTAAATACCAAAATGTTATGACTATAGTTACACCACTGCGGATCCGGGAGAAATAAAGCAAAACCCGGCGCGGACCTGAGTAAATACGAGACCGCTAACAATCCGCGTTAATACAAACGTGTTTGTTCAATCTGGCGCTGTTTGCTTTGCCGAGCGCGGTATTATATGTATATCCTTTACGGACATTTATTTGAATTACATTAAATGTATATGTGTAAAAATGATAAGAATAATATGTAACAAGCTACTGTTTACATGCACAAAAACAACACAAAAATCTGTTTTTTGCGTGTCTTTAAATTGTTTCACAAGCTCTTCCTAGTCATATTGCAACTGCAACATCCATCAAGTCCAGACTGGCATGTTATGTTATGTGTAATCGTTTTTAGGGTTCCGTACCCAAAGTACCGTACCGAAAACCTCACAAATATTGATGACAAAAAGGAAAATATGTACAATGGATAAAATGAAAAACAAGTAGGTATCGACCATAGTCCAATTGTAAATCGGCAGTTTTGTGTACACGAATAGGTATGTATATACTTACATGACAATGCAGTTAAATTACTTTGCTATGCATAATTTCAATTGTGTTTTTTATATAGAAGGCGTTTTAACATGTAATGTCCCGGTTATTTCCTTTTTCACTCTATACCAATCATGCCATAAAGTCAAAGCAGTAGCTACTGGCTACGCGTCAAAAACGTTAGTCAGCAAGCCGGAGACTAAAAAACACGCCTCAAGAGTACCGCAGTTGCGGTAGTTCCAAGCAAGACAAAATATAAAAAATATGAAAATATAGGTAGTCTTCCTTGGAACGTGACGTTACTTAAAGTGCCAACGGCATATAAAGTTATCAGAATTGGTAGTTCTCTGTACGAATTTGACATTTAATGTTTACGTCAGTGAGCTGTTTTTCGTACGAACCATTTATTGTTTGTATCATCATTCATCATCAACGCATTTTTGTTCGCTAATGTCAATCTGACCCACAAAGGATTTTTTTTTAAATAACATTAACCACTCAAAGAAAGAGTCATACTGCAGCGCCACCTGTGTTGTGCTCGTTTAACATTACACAGACGAAATCATAATTCACCTCTTTCCGTACAAAAAATGTAAACATTGACTTGACGTCATCTATTATTTGAATTCACTAAATTCATTCAACCCGTACCATCTGCAGCGTTATTCGACTTTGTGTATCGTTGATAAAATGTATAAAGAAGACACGTTTGCTGACAATTTCACAAGAGTTTGTTGATAATTGCGACCTGTGGAGAAGAACAAATGGACAGACAAACGAAAGCACTTTTTGCCCAAGCTGAAATGGAGACGCTTTTCTCGCTTCGCTCACTCGGTCAATAAATTACCTCTGAAGGCCTAGTATAAAAATTTTACGACATTAACTCCTCGACCGCGTTAGCGTATCGGGAGTTCAAATTATGTTTGCCGTTTATTTAAATCATCCGGCAACTTTCATATTTTGACCCCTCGATACACTAACGCGGTCGAGGAGTTAATGTCGTACAACTTTTATACTAGGCCTTCTGAAGGCCTAGGATAAAAGTTGTGCGACAATACTTCTCGATCGCGTTAGCGTATGGAGAGTTCAAATTATGTAAAATTATGCCGTTTATTTAAATCATCCGGCAACTTTCATATTTTGACCCCTCGATACGCTAACGCGGTCGAGAAGTTAATGTCGTACAATTTTTATACTAGGCCTTCTGAATCATCTAAGATTGTCACAAAATACTTAGTAAAGTTAACTCCAAACTTTAGAAATGCTCATAATGTCTTTATTGTATTTGTGCTGTATGAATCTGACATGCTCTTGAAAAAAACGAATTTTATTTTATTTATTTATTTTATAACTAAAATCTCATGAGATAAGTCATGGTACAAAGTTGGCGATATCACAGGTATGTTCAAGACAATGTGGAATTGTGGTTTAGTTAACAAATGTGACACAACAATGGGGTGAATTACTGTTTAATTGTCATAACGCACGCACGTCGGCGTAAGGCAGCTGTCTTAAACTCGCGTTCAAAAATCAACCCTAAAGACTTGGCAATAGAGTAGAGAATGGATACGGTGTTTAAATTAGGATATAGCAAGTCGGGCTACAGGTGTTGAGAAATATGTTTGTGATGAAATCGTTTGCGTAATGTGAACATGCAGATCTACATTACATCTGAAACTGTTGATTTTTGATTCTACCAGTGTCAATTTCAGGTACTTACACTACTTACGGTATTTTTAAGGGGTGTGTGAACTGTCAATGGCCTTCAGATTGGTATTATGGTTAATGCTACTGGAATAAATAAAGTAAAAAATAAAAAACCCTCCATCTTTTTGCAAGTAGGCTCCGTGTAAAATTTCGTTTTATACAAAATGTTATAATCTTTTGTACCTATATATAGGTACTTAATCGAGTTATGAAAGGGAACACTGATCCACGGCTACCGTATTAAGGGGCTACCCGGCATATTTCACTGTTTTTAAAATGAATAGGCTTTGTTCAGCTCCAAGCACAACGCTTGAAAAAAATATATAATGTAGCTAGGTATTTAGTCTACATTTGGTTGTACTGAATTGTCGAAAAACATAATACAACAAGAGAAAAAAATATATCCGTAAACCCTTTTTTCTACCTTAAATCAGTATCTACTCCCTTATTATGCGTCGTAAGTACAAGAAACGAAGACAAGCAGTATATATTTATGTTTACTTTAAACGCATCTACTGATTTTTGGATAGGTTTTGTACTTTTCGAGAAAAAGCTATTACACACATTTTTCCGAAAACGCCGGCTCGAGTTGCCTGCGCGGGCGACGGGGTCCAGTCGTGTAAGATGGCACTAGTAGTTTATACGGTTGCGTCCTAGTACAAGCAGCTCTTCCTAGGTGACGACTTATGCTTATTGACGTATTGTATAACCGATGAGGAAAGTAAGCGGGAGGGGAAGAAAGCTCAAATCGCCGAGGTCATTGGGATAGGGGACGGCCTTAAGCTAGTATTACATGGCACGATTCGTCGGGGCCAAACGGTAGTATCGGCTTGTGTAATATACGTAAGGGAACGTAGGGTGACGAGGAAACGGGAAAGGATAGGCAAGGTACCCCCGATAATCAGGTCCGATAATTGCGCCGTCATACTAGACCTAATACAATCTTGAAGTGTCAGATCGTTCTATTTACCTCTCTATTGCTCTCGTATTCAAGCGATAGAGGCAAATAGACGAACGAAGTATTCGTGGTAGGCCCTCAGAGCATGTCCGAGTGTCGCAATGCACGTATAAATAGCTTGTCAAATGTGGACGCGTTCTCTTGACCCCTCGGCTAATTCTGCCGAGGGGCTAGTTGACCGACTGCCGAGATTCTAGAGCAGCTTGCTTATGTGAGCCTAGTACCTTAGTAGTTAGGTAATAGGGTTCACTGCAATTTTAGGACAGATGAGTAAACCTACGGCATTTGTAACAATCACGGTAGAGAATAGTAAACTGAAGCCAACTGTTTTCCCTACTAGGCTTAGACACCTACACTCTTGTAGAATAACCACATCTCAACGAACACAAAAACTTAAGTCTTAGCCTGGCGTAATTATATTCAAGGTGAGAAAAGAAATTGTTGTTTAGGTACAGTCTCCGGCAACATGGACTTTTTATTTTTTATTGTAGATAAATATTTTTGCTAAATTAGATATTTCATGTGTTTTCTATTCAGATCAGAATCGCGAGCTTTCAATGCCAGTAGGAGAAAAAAGGGGTCCAAGACTTTTTTCCCTTTCCCCACAATTTTCTTCTACTAGGATTGAAAAAGAACGCGATTCTGAACAGATAACACATAAACATTTCCAAATCAGCAAAGTGATTTTTCTACAACAAAATCTTACTAAACGAAGACCCCAAAAATACCTATCTGACACAATCTTATTCGGACATAACAGCGTCACATATTTTTGCGGCCTTTTTAGCGAAAAATATTATTGCTGTTGACTGTACTCCCTGGGAAAGGTCAGTGTTTCTGTATTCTTCGAGGCGTATCTATCTAGGTACCTAATTACTCTAACAGAATGTAAGTCAAACGATTCACAAAACGATTAGGTAACTTAATTACTCGCAGCTTCCATAGGTAAAGTCCCAGGACGCTAGGTTACAGGAGCAATACAACAACAATACAATACAATAATCATTTATTTCGAACAAAAGTCCATAATGTGTTAGTAACATTACATATGCATGCAATGCATTCGTTTTAAAAATAAACGCACCTCGTAAGTTCGTCGCCCGAAATACATATACCAAATCTTAAACCACAGACAACGACGAGACAACACATCACACCTGTTTGTGTTTTTAATTTCAATTTCATTGAGATTTTATGAAGCCTGTTGAAAATGCTTGTTCTACAGTCGTCAATAGATATGCTAATATATTTAATTAATAATGTCTGTTGCACACAACATTTTACTTAATAGGGTCTGACTGAAAACCAGCGTTGCAGTATTTCACTCCATCTTTATGCTGAGTCGAGCCCCTTTTTAACATCACTTTAGGATGACAAGTAAATCCTGTTATTTTTAGAGTTACGTACTTCAAAAGGAAAAAACGGAACCCTTATTGGATCACTTTGTTGTCCGTCCGTCTGTCTGTCAAGGCCCTTTATCTCGGGAACGCGTAGAGGTAGCAAGTTGAAATTAATACCACATACACAGGTCTGCGGTCCCTTGAAGCTGTGAATTCAACATCTACGTCAACGCAATCAAAAGATACAGCCGTTTACCTATGTCGCTTTTCCCATACATTTGCAATGGGAATCAAAATGTATAGGGAACTTCCTGTTGACCTAATTATGAAATCTGGCAAAAAGCAAGAGCTTTTAGCACAAGTACAGGAAATCCGAAAACCGTATAATTGCCGCACACTGAGAGTTCCGTGCCACCAGGTATTTTTAAGGTCCTTAGCGCGTAACCCTCGGTGGGAGAGTCCGACTTGCACTTGGCTGGTTTTTTTTTAGTTTGTGTACTTATGTGATGTTAAATAAAGTTCTATATCTATACATAGGTATATACATACATATATGAATCGCTAAGGTGCTCAGATATTTTTGAGCACTTCAGCCGCTCCGATATTCCTATCTGATGGCGACTGTACCATCGCTAACACTGTTAACTGACGATTCGTAATCTCTATTCCAACGAAATTACATAAGTTCTACGGTAAAGGATGTTTGGAAGCAGGGCTAGTACCACGAAAATATAACGATTTCGGATTTGCATCTCCGTCTCTGTCACACTTGCATATTGGAGTGACAAACAGGTTTTTCGTCAGGGCCAACTTTCGATGTTCGTGGTAGGCGGGCAGGGGATGTCCTTGGCGCCCGTTGCGTCACCGGTCGTTGCCCGATCGATCGGCCCCTCCCCCGACCGCTTCCGGGAGCCTTGACATACACCGCCGATGGTGTTTTGTTATTTAACATCCAGTTTCTTGAGACGAGAGATATGAAGAATAAATAAAGCCTTTATTGATAAGCATGTTTGCAAATTTTACGGTCTCTAAACCTGAACTTTTTAAAAGTAGGTTAGTATTTACCCATGAACTTTTTAACTGACTATATAGCACCCTGCATTCTACGGGATAAGACAAAAAAGGCACACGTAATGCAACCAGGATAATAATTAACCTACCCCAACGCACCCTATCGCATATCGCCCTGCAAATCGCAGCGTTCATATAGGTATTATAGGTACAGTCAAGTGCAAAAATATGGTTCGACATAATCGACTCATAAATATGGTACTACGCTCTTATTATACCGGCATAAGGTGCTATGGGACATATTTTTGAGTAAGATGTGCACCAAACCAACATATTTTTACACTTGACTGTACGTACCCAGAAACCTAGATATATTATATACATTCAAATAAATACAATAAGATTATTTTTCGTATTCTTAAGTCTTAATGAAACAGTTTCTCAAACTCTTCTTACGGATGGTACCCATAAAAAACTTCATTTAATTCAGTTTGTTTTTAAGTAGGTAAAATTTTATTTGATTAACATTTTTATAGCCAAGAAACTTTAAGAAAGCAGTCGTTGATAATAATCGTTTATATTGAACGATAAGCAGCGATAACAGTAAAAAGGGCACGGGCACAACAGCTAGTCCAAAAGGGCCTATGTCACACTAAACCCACTATAGTTAAGCTGTTTCTACCTTCGACATTACTAATTTCTTATGAAAGGACGTAACGTTGTTGAAAAACCGTTCGTTTAGGTCTTTAAGGCAATAATGTTTATTGTAATGGGGTCACATACCTAATAGTACAGTCACCAGCAATAGTATATGACGCTATGAAGGCCGCAAAAATATGTGACACGCTCTTATGGCGGTACAAACAAGACTGTGTCAGATTATTTTGCAGCCTTCATAGAGTCCTATACTATTGCAGGTGACTGTACATCCGAAAAGGAGGAAATTCGCAATGAGAGCCTGAGTGGCGATAGAATAAAACACGACCGAAGGGAGTGTTTTAAATCGACACGAACTGCGAATTACTTATTCGCACATTATGACGTTTTACAGTACATATGGCCACTTGAATTTTTGTCATAGGCACATAAAGTGGTAAATATCGCACTAGGGCGGTAGGTAATATAGCACCATATGCAGCAGCATATGCATATATAGCAGTTTATGAATGAATTCATTCATACATTGCCCATGCAATTCTGAACGCTATAGTACGGTAAACTTTATATTAATGTCGTTTGTCACGTGACAGGATGTTATAACATCTAAGTAGATAAGGATACGAGGGTAGGAGCGAACGTCTTGCGACGCGACCTGCGGAACGGTGTGGTTAGCGTGCATAGCAAGTTAGCAACCTGAAGGCCTAGTATAAAAGTTGTACACATTAACTCCTCGACCGCGTTAGCGTATCGAGGGGTCAAAATATGAAAGTTGCCGGATGATTTAAATAAACGGCAAACATAATTTGAACTCCCGATACGCTAACGCGGTCGAGAAGTTAATGTCGTACAATTTGTATACTAGGCCTTCTGTGTGGTGTGCTTACCATGAGTTGGACGAGCCTGCGGCGCTCGAAAGTCCGTTTCGCACCTACCATTTAATTTTATTATTCTAAACCATAATATCCTGACTAAAAATTCCAAGTCTGTAACTGTGCTAGCGCTAAACTAGCTAATCCTTAGGGCCATACCAACTACGCGGCGAACTAAAGACGTGTTCGCCTCCTTCCATACAAAACTCGCTCTCAAATCGCAAGTGTGACACCCCTACATGCCTGAGCAAAGGACTGGCCTGAAATCCGGTTAGGCCAGTAATCCATGCAAACTAAAATTAATGATAAGACACATGTTAAAATCCCATTGAACGGCCCGAAATCTGGTTAGGCCAGTAATCCATGCAAACTATAAGACACATATTTAAACCCCATTGAAGTAAGTGGCCTTGTTCTTATTATCCTAGATGTAATCAGTCAGTGGCATGCTGTTGATTGATGATAAGTAATTATGGCCTAACCTAACTGATAACATTTTGCCTTAGAGACCGATGCAAATTGCCTAATTGTTTTATGGGCATGGGTAGTGGTGTGAATAGGTATGACAAATGATTCAGGAATTATAGGATTTTTATAAATTGAAAGCGATGTCATATACTACCGAAAAAATGACATCTCTTTCAATTTATAATTTATATAAATAAATAAATAGTAGTGTGAATAATTAAAAACATGAATCAACACATTTGTTTTTTATTATATTTGTATTTTTGTATGTAGGTAGTTTGCACAAGTTATTTTTTTTATTGATGGGGAGAATTTGCATTCTCTTACACATCATCTTAACCCTCTGAAAACGAGTGCTGTAAAGGGTTCGAAACGTAAGGTTATGGTGTTAATAGACGCGATTAATCCATTCTAAAGTGTTTAATTTAAATCAAAACTTTTATTAAAAATAATAAATGACGTGATAAATGCCTTAAAATTGTATAGGATTTTTGTAACTACATATTTAATTTATCCTTTATTTCTTGGCTATCATTCTAGCTATTTTTTCAGGATTTTTTAAAAAAAACACTACATTTTCCAATATTTATGAGTGCATTATTGGAACTCTTCAGATTAAAGGTATTGCTTTATTTCTGTACTAGATAATTGAAGTGGAACCATACTTTTCAGAACTATAGTTAAGGAACAATTTATAGTTTGCCAAAGGTCTTTGTCATAATGAAAAAAATACAGTCATCTCTTTTTAGGTGCAATACCACTAGTGCAAAAGCCAATAAGCTGTGATGCAGGACATTTTGCAGATCATCTATAGGACAGCATATAATTCAATTAGGGTAATGGACCGGAATTTCCATGTCCCTTACCTTAATTGAACCCATGGTTGATGATATTGTTGTCATACTTACTCAAAATCATATCTGCAAAAATTCCCATACAAGTTTGACCAAGTACTCAAGGCTCGGATACCGGTTAAATTTTCAAACCGGTATCATGTACTTGGCGCAAAACCTTTATATTTCGGTTACGTTCGTGAAACCGTTATTTTTAAACCGGTTTTTAGAGTAATATTTTTATAAAGTTCTTGTTCGTTTAACCGGTTTAGAACAATAAAAACCGGTTTTTGCGACGCAGGATAAACAAGTCACAGTCCAGTTAGCAAAGTTTAAAAAGCACGTTGTTTCGCATATTTAATCATTTTTAAGCGTGTTTTCTTCTGCCGCGAACAACATAAATTCAAAAAAATAATAATATCAAATATTGAAGAATTAATATTATAAATAATATAAATTCAGTATTTCCCACACTATTTTTACTTTTTAGTACGAGTATAATATTCCAAAATAATCACAAATTATGTTTTAACAGTTTACTCCAGGTTTGCAACCTTTACACTATTGCGGTTTTAAAAAATGTAAGTAATTTATACAGAGTGAATTTTGTATGGGTCAGTGAGGGCACCTACCAGATCCTGTGCTGCTACATAAAAAGTATATTTTTAGACCTTCCCTTCTTTTTCGATTTACACCGAATGGAGATAGGCGTTTACAGATTCTAGAATAAAAACCTACATGGTAAGAGAATGTAAGCTAATTTCCAGACAGTATTTTTTTTAATGGCGATGTATTCCACTTCTGTCTGAGATGAAAAGAAAATAAGTATGGAAAAAAAATCCGGCTATAAATCGAAGCTCAAATCGAGGAAGACTTCCCACACAATAGTTTCTATAAGAATTTTTATTTTATTTTCATAGATATTTTTTTCTCATATTAATCGTTTCAATTAAGCAATTACAAATAAGTTTAATTCCACAAAAATATGATAATAACAAAAAAAAAACATTTTAAAATATGTATAGATAAGATGCCATAAATCCTCCGCCTGAGGCATAGTTCCTGGATGCCACGATTGCCACGTAATTGCTTTATTTATAGTTGTACCTATAAGTGATTTTAAAATTGATAAAAACAAATAATTACATACATTTATATCTGTTAATAATTCAACGTTCACAAAATTTTATTTATAATATTAAAGATAACATTTAGAAAAAATACAATTAATACTAAAATTAAAACTAGTATAAATATAAATCTGTTAATTAGTATACTTTCATTTTTAGGGTTCCGTACCTAAATGATAAAAAGGGGGTTCCTTTTTATAACTTTTTTTTTGTCACCATTAAAAAACGTCTCGAGAACTACTTAAGCTACTGATGTTATATTTGGAATAGTTACAAACAAGGTTACTCTAGACACAATAAGAGAGAATCTGTCTCATATTTTAATTTACATACTATCAATGATGATTCGATGATGTTACTCGAGCTAAAGACGGCAGATGGAGCGAACGCGTACTCCACTGGTGGCGACGCGTAGAGAAACGGTCGCAGGGCCGTCCTCAACGAAAGTGAAATTACGACATTGTGCTGTATGCAGGCTCTACCTGGACAAGAATGGCGGCTGATAGGGGTTTATGGAGCACGATGGAGTAGGCCTTTGCTCAATAACGGGCAGCAAAAAAAAAACAGAAATAAGTAATTTTGTAAAATGTATTATTTGGAAAATAATTACTTATGTCAGGCATGTCTTTCCCATCACGGAACAATGGTGTTCCGGACATTTGGGAGGCGTACGCGGAGCTAAAACCAACACGCAGAGGCCCTTTCGACAATGTAATGAAATGCAAGGGGTACACCGAGCGGATGTTGCACTTGCCCGAACCATTGGACGCACGCAGATGCAGCACCCGCCAGGGTGTATGTACTATTGAGATTTAATGGAGTCTAAAATATACTGGACTTTTAGTTTAGGTGAAAGTGGTGCACTAAATACTGGGTTATGGAAAATAAAATCAGGCGTCTGCCTAGGGAAAAGGTAAGCAATTTGATTTACGGCAGACGGTGACTTGCCCACATAAGATGGGGCCCCACAAAAGGTGACATCTAGGATGGCTCAAGGGGGCAACACTGTGTACGAGTATCAGGGATGAAGGTAGAGAGGTGTCACTGACACATAGCCAACTCGCCACTTAGCTTTCCACATCTACCATCCATTAGGTATATTCTTATAATATTATTTATTATCAATGAAAAATACCTGATACAAGATGGTGCTAAAATTTTAAGTTTAATTGGTGCATCATCACGTCATGTCGGGTGTGAAAGTGCCAAATTTTGACTAAAAAAATGTGTTTTATTTCATCTATACTTAACCAAATACTAAACCAAAATGTAAAAAAAGATAATTTTCTTATGTTGAATTTCATCCGTATGGGACTGATAATTATGTTTGTATTACATTTAACGGCATCCTGCCTGTTGTTAGGACTAATAGGAAAATATATGAAAATGCATTTAAAAAAAAGTTGTGCTTCCTGCGTAGTAGGTACTTGAAAGAAATGCGAAGATTTCGGACTTTTTACTTTTAAAAATTTAATAAAAAGACAGGATTTTTAATATGCCAAAGATGCCTACGGTTCTTAAACAAAACATGACAAGACTGATAGGCGTGATAGTAAAATGTTAAGTTAATACAGTTTTTTCTCCATATTCAATGAATAAGTTTTCTTTAATAAACCAGAAATTGGGCCCTGTAGAACTTTCTAGCTCGGGACACGGTGTCATTAATTACTCTGTACCTAATATTTACTTAAAACAAAAAAGGTTTTTTTTTGGTTCCATGTCTCATACAAACTTTTTATTCTGGATAGGAATTGAATAAATAAGCACAAATAAATGTTTGTAAAAAATACCGTTTTCTCGTAACCTGTAGATATGTTTTTTTTCTGTAGAGGCCACTAACATTAATTTAAAATCTAGGAAAGGTCTGAAAATCATTTTCGTGTAACAGTTCGGGATCTGGTAGTTGACCTCATTGGCCCGAAAAGAAAATATACCCTGTAAGAACTTATATTTTGATTTCTTTTAAATAAATAATTGACACTGTTGGCTGTCACCTATAAATACAAGCTCACTGGTTTGCCTATTTTTTTTTTACCTGTCTCTACTATATACATGTATGCAAAATCATAAAACTAAAATTGTTAAAGGAACCATCCGTTCGTACGTCTTGCGACTTGAACACGAAATCTGGCAACGTAGCGTTTAGACCGTCAACTTGCTTTTCGGATAAACCGGTTAAATCCAGGATTTTATTATGTTCTTAAAACGTTCGCGTTCTTTTGAAAGTTCGGAGTAAAACCGAAATAAACCGGTATTAACCGCTATTTTTTAAACCGGTTCCGAGCCCTGCAAGTACTTAAGTAATTAAATAATGTTCATCATGACATCATGAGTATGAGTTCAATGGTGATGCTGTTGCTTATAGCTAAATTTTTTCAGATATGAATTTGAATAAGTATGAAGAGTATATGGTTGTTTGTTACAATAAGGCACTAAACACCATAAAGACTTTAGAAGTGAACCTTATCATAACCAACAAAGTAATACCTTTTACTACACACAATCACATAGAAATATTAGATAACAAATGCCGCGGCTATTAAAGTGCAAAACAGAAAATGATATGTTATGCATACATCACATCTGCATTGTACAACAAAGTGGAAAGATGTAAATAAAGTTTATGATTATGACATTCTTACTCTTTAGCTGTAAAATTCCATATTTTAAAAAAAATGCCTAATTCTGGGTTAGTTAACCCCGGGTGGTGCAAGTGGCACTAAGCTAAATATCTTTAGATTGTATTTGATAAATTAGCTAAAGGTGTTCATTATTATTGTTATAATAGTTTGACAAACCAAGTCTGGCAGTGATTTTTATTTATTTTATTTTATTTTAATACATGGAAAACCAACAGCGCTACATGTGTATATACACGGTGCTCGTGAGCATTGCGAGAGATTTTAACAGCGTATTCCTGAGGCTAAAAGAAACAAAAAATGACATATTAAGTTCATTGGATTAGGGCTAGTTTCTGAGATAATTACAATTTTTATTTAAACATAATTTTATCGCAACTCGGTAAATTTCGCGTTTTGGAATGTGATAATGCTACTACGTGGTCTAGTTTAGATATGATTTTTGACAGGTTTCAAAGTGACACTGTTATGTCTTTGCAAAACTCGGCTCTACCAAAATAACATATTTTTTTTGTATTTTAAGTGGGCCTTTTCGAAATGAAACTTACTTACCATGTATCAAAGCGTATAAAAAAAGAAAAAAAAAAGGTTTTTTTTGTTTTTTTTTTTTGGTAGATATGACCAAAAATCATATGACCTTTTTTGTTTCTTTTAGCCTCAGAAATACGCTGTTAAAATCTCTCGCAATGCTCACGAGCACCGTGTATAAATAGTATAGAATTACAAAGCCAATTATAGGTTCTCACTTATAGAACTATACTAAATTAATAAAAAGTATTTGCCCAACTTAATTGCACAAATCCTACAGCACAAGAACAGTGGATGTAGGCATAAACCTAAGATATATTATTCCACTAAACAACAGACAGAAAAAAAAACCCTAACATACAACATTTTTCCACTACCCAAAGGTTGTCTGGAAGAGATTGCTCTTTAGCGATAAGACCGCCTGTTGTTACCCCTTACTGTTACTGTTCTGTATTATTATTTTCTCTTGTAACTGTATTTCATCTGTGTGAGGTGTGCAATAAAGAGTATTGTATTGTATTTTTTATAATCTATCCATTTTACTTCACTTCAAAAATCAAGGCAGGCATACAAATTAAAATATATCTACTGTCAGTCTTAGTTTTTCAGTCTGTAGTTATTCAGAGAAAGGTTTGAAGTAATTATTTTAAATGAATAATCAATCAATAATACTGACTGGTAAAAAAAATTATAGTTTGAAAGTTTTGTTTTATCAAATGAATAACCAATAATATTTATTTCAAAACATTTGTTTAATATCCACAATAAACTCAAATCTATTATTGAATTGATTCATTTATAAATCTTATTTAACGAGATTCCAGAGGGCCAGAAGATAATGAATTACATAATAATAGAAAGTATTTTGTTTGACTTTGTTAGGTACACAACCGTACACATACAACAACAAACTACAGCGCCACCTATCTTGGCGCGTGACTGAACTAAAATACAATGGCAGCCATCTTGTGCAGTGCGGAATCGAATGTCATGTTGCTGTCATTTCGACGTTTTACAAAAGTCATCGGGATTCCGATCACAACAATAAACAAACCAAAAACCTTGGCTAATAAGATTCAATTAAGTACCAGGATGCATGCAATGCCCTAGGACAAATTTGAAGAATATTGATCGAACCTAATCTGCAGCTTACGTAGCATCTGGGCGAGCTAAAAATAACCCAGGCACGTGCCAACTAACACTTTACGCTGCCGTATTGTGTTCTACATAGTTTAGAATAGGTTTAACATAGTTGATCGTCTATAATTGAACCCTTTGGCATAGTTTTCAAGCATAAATAGCTTAAGAAATGTACATAACTATGTACGTGTTGATAATATAAGCAGCTAATGGCGCATTGGCGCCATTTTAGTTTTACGAGATCGGGCGGCGTAGGTGACGTAACAGGCCTAAATTCCTGTGCCAAGCATTGATAGGCACCAGATATCAAGGGATAAATCATTTCTACTGTGATTTTATATGGATAAAAGCGTTGTTTTCCTATAAATGTCATGTTGACGTATGTCAATTTGACAAGCATGGCCGTAACGTGGCGTCGTTTTTGACCGGCTTACCTCCAGGCGACATTGACTGTTGTCTGTTCGCTGCTCGAGCGGCGTCCCTGATGATCTCCCGGGTCAGCTCCCTGACGTCGCGACGCTGTTGATACGCCATTTCGGGCCGGTCGCGTTGCTCTTGTGCTATGCCGGCCGTAGGAGGTAACATCGTTACACACTCAATCCATCCGAATATTGTTTTTTACACTTAATCACACGTATATCACTAACAAAGTTCACCAACAGTCCAAAAGTCACGAACAACCGACGGAATAACGTCCAAACAAAATAATTCTTCCATGAACTACGCACAGCAAGCAAAGCAAAACGAACTGAGCGCGACTGTCGTACGGGGGACGGCGGGAAGCCACAGCGCCGCCGCGCAGCTATCCTTATCTGACTTATACGTATTCGTATATCGTGCTCGCTCGCACTACAACGCTTCGGTGACAGTTGGAGTATTAAATGTCAAAACAAAGCGTGGTTGATTATTATTAAAATGTCAAACAGTAAGCAACCGTTTTAGATCTCTTGCGCCATCTAGGTTTTTTTATCCTAACAAATTAGTCTTTCATTTGTAAAATAGTGATGATAATTTATTTAAGATGGCGCGATGGGCATCAAACATTTATTGTATAGTTAGTGAAAAATTATTTAAACTCCCAACTGGAGTAGGGGGTCACTTTTAAATCGACTTAAAAAAAACCGACCAAGAGCGTGTCGGACCACGCATAATTGAGGGTTCCTTACCGTCATACAATGAAAAATTTGTGCAAGCGAAAAGCCGTAAGCGTGCTCAAAATTTAAAGGCACTTACGTGCTTTTCGAATACATAGTTTTTTGGCAAAAATTCAAAAACGGTTTGATCAAAGGCTATAGCCGTGTAAGGGAACAAAATATGCCCCTGACGGTATCAGCCAATGAGTACCCATATCCTTTGCATTGTATAACGCTAGTTATTAATCGGCCAAGTAATATGTCATAATTATTGTCAGTTTTAAAAAAACAGTTTACAACATAAAAAAAAACCAATTACACAGTACATCGTCACATTAAAAACAGGCTTTGTCATTCTTACTTACAATACTTAACTAATTACAACCCCCCGAATCGTACCCGGCCCAAATGTACCCATCACACTGGCCGCGTTACCGCGCTGAATGGCCAATGAGATCTGTTGGACCAAGTACGACCCGGAACGAGGATCGCCCCCCCTTTCCCTCAGTCGCCGACCCAAATCCCTCACAAATTCCTTGGCCTCCAAAGCCCAAGGTCCCGCAGTCTCCACTGCAACGGGCACAAAGTCGTACATTGGCTCCAAGGCAGAGTACTTGGCGTGTTTCAATTTGGCCGCATACTCCGCGGCTGATCCAGCAGACTTAACGGTGAGACCCAAATGTGAAGGTGCAAACGTACTGACGCACGTTGCATCCCACAAAAGGCACCGACCTTTCTGCCATGGAACCAATGTCAGACCATCAGGCCTTTTGCCATCCGTTCGGCACAACCCAGGAGGTTCCAGAACGCAAGGAACATTGGCCGACACCAAAGCCCGGCGAATCAACTCATTGAGTGCATGATGCCTTGGAAAACGCCCCGCACACTTCAGACAACTTAGACCATGGTGTCCATTTTCCTCTACCATGACTCCACAGACGCACCGATGCGCTTCGCACACCTTGCACCCCAATCGTCAGTTTCCTAGAAATGTCACTTATAAGTTTTATTTACTTTCCTAAATATCTTCAAAACTACTGGTCCCATTCTTTTATGATTAAAATATGTTGTTAATGGCTTGAAGATTAATATATTTGCGGAAAACTAGACGTCTCTAGGTCAACATTAATTTGCTCATTTTTGATGTCAAATAATATTATTTCTGATTATTTAAAACTTTTTTTTTGACACTTCTGTGTTCTGTGTAAGCGACACCCGCCATTTTTTAATAACACTGATGTGACATCTCTTTTCGTATAAAAATATATTTATTTCAAATCAATCGGTTTGGAGCAACATGGTTATTTAATAAATGCAGTTTGGGTAGGTATGGTTGTTGTCCATAAATTTAGAATAAATACCTAAACTGCATTTATTATATATAAAGTTAGGCACATAAAAGTTTCTATAATATGTTCATAGCAACCTTTATTTGGCTAACTTGGTAACTTATACTTTTAGGACGGGATATAAGTGATAATATAAAATTAGATGGACGGATTTATTTATTTATGAAAATACAAATCTCGCAATGATAAATTAATGAACGATATAAATTATGAGTACTAACTAAAATTAACCTAAAATCTTAGCATGTTCTGCTGGCTCTTTTGTTCTTGATTCTTCTCGATGGAGGCGATCAGTCTTTGGTACACGGCTTCAGGGGCGTTCTTGGAGTACTGGAAGTCCAGGTGGCTGAACTGTGGGACCTGGTAAGCTTCGGCGTTGGGTAGCTCAGAGCGCAGCTGTTCCACGTCAGCAGGCTGAGCCATCCAGTCCTCGGTGCTGTAGAAGAGGGTCACCGGCGCGCGGACTGCAGACATCTGGTATTTGGGAGGCTGCTCGCTACCGTACACCTTCATGTTGATCGCGGGCCCGTAGTCGTAACGTCTGAAGGTGGTAGCCACAGCCTGGCCGTACTGTTTCATTTGTCTTGTGGAACCGCCCGCGGGCAAGTGTCTCACGATCATCGGGACGATCTTCGGGTCGTAGTTGTCTACCATACCAGACATAACCAAGTTCACGTTGGACGCGACGTGCTTGCAGCCGAACTTCTTGGTCAACATATCGCCACCGACGGTCTGGATCACTTCTTGGGTAGGCTTGAACTCAGCGTGTCCGAGGATGTGGTGAAGGCGCTCGTAGAACGGGCTGTTGGGGGCGATCATCTTCAGGAGCGGGCTGCGGGTGTGGCTCATGTACACCATCGGGGAGAGAGCGTACATCATGATGATCTTGTCGTTGTATTCGGGGCTGGAGGAAGCCAGAGCGAAGAAAGTGGTGGTACCCTCGGAGAAACCGACGTAGTACATCTTTTCTTGGTGGGTGGTGTTCAAAGCGTAGTCGATCATGGCTGGGAGGTCGTGGAGCGCGATCTCGTCGTTGCTGAACTGCCAGAAATCGGGTTGGGCGGGGTGCTTGCTGACGTGGCGGCGGGAGTACTTGTTGCCGCGGGCGTTGCCCATCCATACGTCGTAGTCGGCATCGGCCAAGAGGTAAGCCAGAGCAACGTTAGGGCCGGAGAGAACCCAGTCATCAGAGCTTCCTAGGAGACCGTGCATTAGGAACACGACTGGGCGCTTCTGGACATCAGAGGTCATCTGCTTGGGCGGAATGCGGAACAGAGTTAGGATGTAGCCATCGTCAGTCTTGACGGTGTGTTCTTCAACAACGTACTGGTGCTTTTGGAGGAGCTGGGTGGCGTTCAACTGGGTGTCTACGTTCTCGGCGGCGGTCATGTACATCTCGTGGAAGGTCTTCTTCTCCTCCTCTGTGAAGTCTTTGACGCTGTTGTAGGCATCTTTGAAGATACGTTCGATGTCTTTCTGCATGGAAATGGGGGAGCGAGGGCCGACAGCCATACGGATGCCGCTCCATTCCACGTTGTCGCCATAGACAGCTTGGGTCTGGTAGTTCTTCAGGTCATCGCTGCGTTTCTGCTGGTACTGCTTCATCTGGTCCTTGCTGTATTGCGGCTTGTATTGGCCCATGCTCCTCTGCTTGGATTTGTAGTTCTTCATCTGCTCCTCGCTGCTCTTCTGCTGGGACTGGTAGTACTTCATTTGTTCCTCCTCGCTGCTTAGCTGTTGGGGTTCGTAGTGCTTCATCTGTTCTTCGCTGCTTCTCTGGTAGTATTGCGGCTCTTGGACGAGGTAGCTGGAGATGGGGAGAGCGGAGTGCTGTTTCCAGATCTGAGCCTCCAAGGGTCTCTGGTACTCGACGATGTTGACGCGGATCTGCTCATCAGTCTCATGGGAGCTGATCTCGGCGGTCTCAGGGTTGAGGTAATCATTGTACCTTTGGCTTTCCCTGACTTCCTGGGAGTTTCTGTCTAGGTATTTGCGCTCCTGGGACTTCTCCTCGGACTGAGTCTTCTGGTTGCGCTGGTACTGGAACTGCTGCTGTTGGTCCAGCATCTGCTGTCCGTACTTGTAGCTGGAGGGGTCGATGTAGGTGAGAGGCAGGTTCAGGGCCTGCGTGGGGCGCTCGTGGTGCCTCTTGAAGATGCTGGCGGCGGCCAGGTGCGCCAGACCGAGGCACACTACAAGACAGACCTTCATGTTGCTAGTTTCTGTCGAATATGGTTACGGTTGGGCAGCGTCGCCGTTTTATAGTATTAATTCGTCAAGTCAGCGAGTCGGCGCGGCGAGTTAGCGTGGTTAACAAATGCTGCGTCGTCGATATGGTTTTCATTAGGTATTGAAGTTTGTAAATGTTCATGTTGACGTGTTGTTATGCAGAGATTATAATTAAATAGTCCTATTTGTTAACCAACTACAAATTAAATTTTTTTGTTTTTTAACCATATCACACAGTAGGTAGGCTAGGTAGGCTTCTAGACACGCTTAATTTTTTTTTGTGGAATACTAAAGAGGGCATCCGAAACCATAGAGAGAGACTTAATTGAGTAACGTATTCGTACCTACAAAAAACTAAGGAACGAAACCTGCATTGCCTTTTTGTGACAAAGTTAAACTGTGTAAGGTAGAGTGTGAGTAGTTAGTTCTGAAATATTAAAAATAATTTGTAATTTTTATAATGGGCCAAAATGACTTACTTCAAAAACATTAGGCCGCCGTTAAACATAATGTACTTACTTACACACATGGAGCTATCAGGGCCTATACCACGAAAATCGAACGATTGCGGATTTGTATCTCCATCTCTGTCACACTTGCATATTGGAGTGACGAAGAGGTTTTCCCGTCAATGCCAATTTTCGATTTTCACCACGCTGAAAAGTGTGACAATTCCTAAAATCACTGAATTACTGGCGTTTCAGGCGTCCATAGGTTACGGAAACCGCTCACCATCGCGCGGGCTATGTGCTTGTTTGCCACCATTTCGATAATTTAAATAAAATCTTAATGTATCAGTAAATCGATCATTTTTGGTGAAGACTTTTTGACAATTCACATGAGAATGATACTGTATCGGAATTGCGTGACATATGTCGTGTTTCTTGTGACAAGTTTGAAGGGCTCTTCACAAAAAAAATAGTTTTTAGGGTTCCGTACGAAGATGGTTAAAAAGGAACCGTTATGGTGCGACTCAGTCTGTCTGTCTGTCACATCGATAAAATATCTCGAGAACTACTTAAGCTACCGATTTGAAATTTGGCAATAAACAAGGTTAACCCAGACATATTGAGAGAAGATCTATTATATATTCTAATTTATTTTCAATGAAAAATGCCCGATAAAAGATGGGGCAAAAATTTAAAGTTTAGTTTCTCGGTCATGTAAAATTACATTTTAAAGTGCTAGATTTGTACATTCTCAAACAATTTATTTTAATTTTTTTACAATGTTTATTTAATTTACTGACTAAACTGCCAAAAAAATACAATCCCCTACTGTCTTATAAAAAAAAGTTAAAAAAATCGTTTCCGTACCTATAATACAAAAATATCAAGGAAAAACAAACTCGCATACTAAGTCCATGCCGTGCAAACGAGTGACCCAATCTGTCAATACGAGTACATGTGGCTGACGTCAAATTTCTACTCCTAGGTGAAGTTGCAACATAAAGTTAGGAACCCTCGGTGCGTCAGTCCGCCTCGCACTTGGCCGATTAGTTATTACATAACGGTAATAAGACTGGCAGCTGTACATCACATTTTAAAGATTAAAATATTTTAAAAGTTCCGTGTCTTTACATTTTTGAAACTGCCATGTACATAAAAAACAAGCCCATCACTATTCAGGACGGTCTCCGAGGTATTTACTAGAAATTCTAGGCACCCCCGAACCTTCCTGTTTCCGCAAATACTGCACTTGTGTAAAAGTATGTTCTGCTTAGCTTATAAAATCTATAATAAATTGCCTGTTGATTTTAGAAAATTACTCACTAATTTAGGCAGCATAAGCTCTTGACATTTTTAATTGAAAATTGTTTCTATACCATTTCTTATTCAATTTCAATTCATGATGTTTTTATTTATAAATGACATGTCGGCGCACAAGTCTAATGGCGCAATAGTAAGCGGCGCCCGTAGCCCATAGACGCCTGTAATACTTATCAGTAATAATTATATTGACAATTGTCACACGGGGACAGGCCGTGGTAAAAATTGGGGCCAGAACAGAAGTTAATCTAATCTACTGACCAAAAAAAAGCACATACAATAACAAGTAAAAAGCAAATTAGTGGTCATTGCAATGAAACTCGTAGCTACATACTTTCAGACGGATGCGTAGGTATATCAACTACATCCCGACTTCCCGACGTTTCGAGGCTGTAGATAGTGTAGGTAGATAATGAACTATATAGTTCCTATCAAATAGTTAGGAACCTGCTGTATCTGTGGTTAACCTTTTTGCTTTTTGGCTGCATGCACCTACTACCAAAGATTTATTTATTTATTTATTTATTTCTTCATACTTTTTGCTACCTAGATATAATGTGTACCTATATGCTTATTACATACTCACTGTCAGATCAGAGCAGGTAAATAGGTTAATTGTCCGGTGTTACATATTTGTTGTAACTTGCGGTGGTATCCATAAATTAAATATTAAAAACTCATCCATCGTGTTATCGTTTAGCGTGTATATTGACTACACTCCCCTACGTTTCGAGCGTCCAGTGTCCAGTGGCGCCCTCGTTGGAGCATTGTATTTTCTAATATCTATACTTAATCCACTGTATCGTTGTTATCGTCATACTAATTCCCCGACTTTTGAACTATGACACATAATTTCGATTTACTTACTTTTTGCTTTGTCACCTAAGATCGCTGTCACTGGAACTTTCTAACAATGTAAACAAACCACCATATTGATCGTGACCTTAAAGTTTTTATAAAATCTCCAAGATTAACTTATTTATCTTATATTTTGTATGTTCCGATAATACGACCATTTCAGTGAAATCCTGAGTTATGGACCTATGAAAATGTGTAGGTATGTATTTATTTATTTAAGTATTTATATCGTCGCCTAGTACCCATAGTATTAATATTAAGCTTTGCATAGTTTGGGACTTCGTAGATCTGTGTGAGTGAGATAGTCCCATAATATTTATTTATTTATTTTATTTTAGAATATTTTATGCTCGTTATGTAAGACTCAATGTTTTATTAAGGACAACGCAGTATTATTAGATTGCCCCATTAACAATGGATTAATAAGCCAACAAACGAAAAAGTACGAAATAATTATGTTATTTTTGTAAGGAGAAAATACTGGTCTCCGATCCGGTATGAAACATAAAACCATAAAACTTACCCGAAAATCTGTTCCATGATAGTCTGAAAAGTGTCCCCCCCCCCCCTCTAAGTTTTGAACGGGAGGTCCAACAAATGTGAAATAATCAGGAAGAGATATAATACGAACTTATCACGAAAATTATTGTAAACAAAGGTAAAGCCGTTTTTGAGTTTTTGCGAACTTAAAAAAGGACGTAAGTGCCTTGATATTAAGCAAGCACTAACGCCTTTTTGCTTGCACAATTTTGTTATCGTGCGACGGTACGGAACACTCAATTATGTGGTCCGACACGCACTTGGCTGGTTTTTTTATTTTGATAAAGTTGAGAGGATATTCTGATATTCCTTCCCGGGATAAGTGCGAACCGGACTCACGTACTGAGGGTTCATCCCACCACACAATTCTGGTGGTATTTCTAGGTTTCCGTACCACCTTAATTTTTTAGGAAAATACGGAAGCTCAAAAGAAAATACGGAACCCTTATAGGATCACCCGTCCAACGGGGGTGCCACTTCCGCATCCCGCGAAAAGGCAGCCCAATAATCGGCGACCCAATAATTGGTGACCACGATGTACATGGATTATTGGGTCGCTGATTATTGGGTTGCCTTTTCTCGGGTCGAGCAATCTCGAAGCGGGCCAATAATCGGCAGCCCAATAATCCATGTACATCTTGGTCGCCGATTATTGGTTCGCCGATTATTGGGCTGCCATTTATCGGGTCGGACAAGCTCGGTAGCGGGCCAATAATCCGAAGCCACAGTTTTTACAGTACAATAATCAGCAACCCAATAATCCGCAACCAAAAAAATGGACACGAATTATTGGGCTGCCGATTATTTGGCTGCCTTTTATACGGACTCTCCAACGGTATGCAATGTGGGGAGCATTTGGGCGGATTTGAGCTTTGGGCGGAACACTCGGTGGACAAACCCGACTCGCATTTGACCGGTTATTTCCTATATTTGTGGTACAAGATCTTGCTTTTTGCCTCATTTTATGATTGGAACCGTGAAAGGGCAACAAAGTGATCCTATAAAAGGGTTCCGTTTTTTTTTTAACCCGAAATCCTAAATCAACTAGATATCTATAGGTATTGTGTAAGTCATCCACACGTGTCTATAAAACGATTTAATGTACACATGTTTTAATTACTAAGCACCTACCCAATTCTGATGACGTACGCTACGTCAGCGTCTTGCATGCATTGAACTAATTATTTTCCTTGCATCGTAATTTTAAATCAACTTGTTAATACGTAAATGAACTTCGAACTGATAAAAATGTTTATCAGGCACATGACACGTGTGTGACCTCTTTGGACAATTCAGATTTATGGTGTTTTAATTTATTTCTTAGACTGGATGGCCAAAAATCTTCTGAATGAAACCACTACATAGTATAAAACAAAGCTTCCCGCTGTCTGTATGTATGTATGCTTAAATCTTTAAAATTACGCAAGGGATTTTGATGCGGTTTTTTTAATAGAGTTATTCAAGAGGAACGTTTATATGTATAATACATTGCACTCGTGCGAGGCCAGGGTGGATTAATTTATTTAACCTTTATTGCACAAAAGAAAACCTTAACTTAGGTACAAAAGGCGGACTTAATGCCAGAAGGCATTCTCTACCAGTCAACCTTAAGGCAAAACAGAAAATTTGTGGGCGGTGCTACTAAAAGTCAAAACCGAAATAGTAAGAACAAGTTAATCTATAGGAGAAACTGTTGAACCTTGGACATAGTTTTACCTCGGACAATTGGCAATATTTATATCTTGCCAGTGTAATTAAACTATTTTATTTACTTTATTTGTAACGTTATTTGATAACTTATAAAATCAACTATCAACGAAACTTGAGGGCCCGTAGTATCTCGATAAAATAATTAAAATATGAATCGTGTCATGAAAAGTTGGTATTTAGAACTTTACATCAAGGCTGATCATTTCATGTTTTGCTACTAGACAAAAAACTTTTATATAATAGGTTAATGTCAAGATAATTAGCTACTCGATGGTAGGATAGTTTCAGCCTAATCTTAATTGGAAGTGCTAATACGAAGCTTACTTGTCCAAAATGTTATTTTGTTGTACCTCGGACACCATGAATATGTTGTACCTTGGCCTCTACCTGACTGCTACTGCATATATATATTTTAACTAAATGTTCAATATTTACTGTATATCTAATTAATAGTTACCTGCGTTTTAGGTGATCAGGTTATCAATCTTAGAAAAGCTTTGTAAATTGTTTTAGGCAAAAATAAAATATGACAATTGCTGAGTCATTTTTCTAAGATAATTTGTACTAGAAAACTTTATTAAATGGCATAAATATGCTAAAAATAGCTATAAATTTATAAATGATACCCAATAATTATATAAATATAATATAGTTAATGAAAAATTTCGTGTCCGTGGTACAACGGAATATGTCCAAGGAACATCAGGGGTGTTGTGCCTTGGACAGTTTTCCCTTTTTTTTTCGTCGACGTAGCCTATCAAAATATACACACCAATCCTTTTATTTCGTATTATAATCGATAGTTTATTAATCTATCTTATGGTTTTCGGATAAATAACAATTTTGCGGTGATTAATTTATTTTCTAAAAATCATAAAAGAAAAAACTGACCGAGGTAGAACAGTTTCCCCTAAATATTAAATACATATACATCCCTAGTGAATCTAGTACCCTAATAATTAAAAAAATATATTCGCGTAGGGATGTGACGCTGACGGCCCTATCGCTTAATGGTTTCGACGAGACGTCATGGACTCATGGTAATCCCCCAGTAATAAAACTGTAGTAGAAAATAAAAAACTTTATTAATTTGCGTGTGAACCGGAATATAGATACCTACATTCGAGTTTTGACGATATATTTAGGCAATCAAGTTTGGAAAACAAGATTGCCTATATCGATAAGGTCGCATAGTTGGGCATGGCAAATTAATTGGCATATGTTATCCTGTTATCTATTATATTGCCATTTAATATTAATATATCCGGCATTGACCTTCCGCACTCTAATGTTAATTAACATTTGATCTTGGAAAACTTAATATATTATCACAGTAGGTAATGAACAATTACGTACTTACGTGCAAAGATTAGGTAGTTATGAAATGAATACCTATTAAAAATTTATTTAAAGTCTCAAACATTCAATAACATAAAGTTTTCCAATACTTCTATTGACTTCAAAAAAAAAAAAAAACATAAAATAAATTTAAAACTAGGTACTTACCTACTTACATTTAAAAATAAGCTAATTTTTAACTAACTATAAAATACAAAGTAATAACTAATTCAAAAACCGGGCAAGAGCATGTCGGGCCATGCTCAGTGTAGGGTTCCGTAGTTTACCGTCCGTCACAATAGGCGAACTTTAAAAGGGTTTTAATAGATACCCTGCGTAGTATAACTATTAAAACGGCCAAGTGCGAGTCGGACTCGCGTACCGAGGGTTCCGTACAAGCTTTATGTTGCAACTTCACCTAGAAGTAGTAATTTGACGTCAGCCACATGTATCGGCAGATTGGGTTAGTCGTCTACACGGCATGAAGTTAGTAAGTATGCGAGTTTGTTTTCCCTTTCCGTTTTTTTAATGACGTAAACCAATTTTGATAACTTTATTTATAAGACGGTACTTAACATGCTATCATTATGTATAAATTTAAGGAAAAAAAATCAATCTAAGTTGGTTAAATTACAAATATAGATAAGAAAAGTTTTTTTAATGAAAAGAATGAAGTTATTTTAGGGTCAATGATATAGTTATATATTTTTCCTGTAATATTAAAGATAGGTACTATTAACATTATGTAAAAAACATATTTTTTTCTTCATTAACTTTGGAGAAATAAAGGAATGGAATTTTTTTACATTTTCGCATATATTATAAATCAAAAAAAATTTAGCCCTTTCAAATGATACCCCACATGACCCAGTAACTAAACTTTTAAGTTTTGCCCCCTCTTTTATCGGACATATTTCATTGATAATAAATTAAAATATATAAAAAAACATCTCACAATGCGTCTGGATTCGATTAACTTTGTTTATATCTATTCCAAATTTCAAATTAGTAGCTCAAGTAGACCTCGAGATATTTAACGATGTAACATACAGACTGAGTCGCACTATGAGGGTTCCTTTTTTATCATTTTGGTAAGGAACCCTAAAAAAGGAGTTTTCGTAGCTCTTACGACTTATACGCCCTTTTAACCGAGAACATACGTTTTTTTGCAAAAAAACAAAACCGCTTAACTGACCAAGTTGTAAATAATTTTCCTAGAAAGACATCATAAAGCTCTATATTCTGGCGCGAAATCAGGAGGTCGCTGGTTCGATCCCAGCCCTGGGCACTGGGGGCCTTGGTCACTTTTTCTGTAGTAGGTATATGACATCTCTTTCAATCTATAATTTATATACCTATAGTAGTGTGGTACTTAAAAAACATGAATCAAAACATTTATTATATTTAATTAATGATTTAATTCATGCTTTAAAATTGCCAATATTATGATTTTTTCATTTTTTTTGGACTTGCGGTTCAAAAGTTAGGGGGGGGGGGGGCACATTTATTTTAACTTCCGAAGCGATTATTTCCGAACTTATCTGCTAGATTAAAAAAATGTTATTAGCAAACCCCTATTCTTTTAAAACGATAACTACGATAACTCACACTCTACGGTTTAAACGAAAAAAGAATCATCCGCATTTTACGTGTAGTGTTGTGTGTGTACTCAACCTAAAAAAAATGCGTGATTAATGTATCGTCGTACTAAATTTCAGCGGACAGACAGACGGACAGACATGTCGAAACTATTAGGGTTCGTAGTTCAATAAGGAACCGAAAAAATTAATAAAATAAAAAAATATTCTTCCCCCATATCCTCCAAACTTTCACCTGGCGGCAAGGTGCCCATCAAACAGGCAGCATTCCCGCTCTGGGTTGCATAACAAGTCTTTGCTCAAGACAGCTGCCTGCTCGAGGGTCCCCCGTTGCTGTCCTCAACCTTTTGGCGAGCTCTTTATGGAATCTGCGAGCACCCTTGCTCCAAGGGCCGAGTGTCTCGTCCCCAAAGCTACGGACTCGTAATTGGCATCGAGACTCGAGACAGCTGTGTTTATGAGTATGAATATTATTTTCGTTCAGACTTTTTTGTAGCTGTGCCTATGTTTTGTTGTTGTTAAAATTTTAAGTTACTGGCTAAGTTTCAACCAATTTCAGGTGTCTTCCGCTATCAACACGGCCGACAAAGGAACCTTGGTAGAACCTTGTTGTCTACTGTATAGGGCTATTATCGCCGTTCCAGATCGTGTGTCCAACCGTTCCTATTGTGCTCAAATTTGGTATAGGTACTCAATACTTCCGTTCCGATGATTACCTAAGGATCTCCCCCTAAGACCTAAGTTTCGCGTTATAAAAGACTAGGAACTTGATTGACATCAGCGATAAAATTGTGAATAAAAAAAACCTTGGCAGTTACTTACTTGTTATTTAATTCCCTTATCTTTATTTTAAAACACTTAGTTAAATTGTTGTAGAACTACTTTACTTTTGATGTATGTTACGACTTACGAGTCAATATTTTACTCAACGGTACATAGATTAGTCGTTTCACATCCTTCGCGAACACATAGTCCATATGGTTGAAGCCGGCCGACTGCACCATCTGTTTGTCGACGGCGTTGGGCAACAGGTCGTACAACGAGTCGACGTCGCGTGCGTCGCAGAGCCAGTCGGCGTCGCTGTAGACGAGCGACACGGGCGCCGAAACCCTCGACAAGTCGTAGTCCGGCGGCTCGCTAGAACCATACCGCTTCAAATTCTCCGTCGGACCGTAGTCGAACTTTCTAAACCCCCCGGAGTTGATCCCTTGCCCGTAATGTGCGAACTGCTTTACTGATGCCCCTGAAGGGACATGGCTCAAAATAACTGGTAAGTTCGTCATGTTAAGCTGTTTTTCATTGTAGCCTGTCGCCAGAAACATCAGATTAGTACACATGATTTCAGCAGACTGTCCCCCGCTGCACGCTATTCTTCTAAACAACGCCATCAAAGTATTATCCGGAGCAAGCTCATAAAGTCCAACACTTTTTGCAAGAGCGTGAATCAAGCCCCCTGATGGAGCAATAAACCGAATGATAGGACTTTTCATGTGCGCGGTAAAAGCTATAGGTGATAGTGCAATCATGCGCTCGATTTTCTCCATGTATTCCGGACGCTCAGATCCTAAAACCCAGAAAGCGGTAGTGCCCTGCGAATGCCCAATGTATTTCAGTTTTTCTTGTCTAGTAACGTTTAACGTGTAGTCGATCATGGCTGGCAGGTCGTAGTAGCCAAGTTCGTGCCAAGAGAAGTCCCAGAAATCACCTTCAGAGGGATCCAAGCGAGTGTGGCGCCGTGAGTACTTGCAACCACGCGAGTTTGCCAACCAGACGTCGTACCCATCTTTTGCTAGCAGATACGCTAGACCGCTCTCTGGTCCGGCTACTATATAGTCGTCTGCGCTTCCTAACAATCCATGCTGAAGAAACACGAGGGGGCCGTTACTTGGTATCCTGAACATCTTCAAAATGTACCCATCCTCAGTGACGACTTCATGCGTTTCCACCGGGTGTCCGTATTTGGTGATGAGCTGGTCACAGCTTAGGTGACAATCTTCGTTGGTGAAACCGGAGCTGTATTCCTTGGTAACATTGTCGCCGGTATGGTCACTGAAGAAGTTGCTGACGCTGTTAAAGAAGTTATAAGTATTTGAGACAAACAAAGAATTTGTAGTTGATGCGGCCGTTTCTGCAGAATGTGAATCCCAGAAAGGCAGGCTTAATTGGCCATGGCCTGGAGCAATAATGAATGCTGCGAGAATAAATATCTTTGCAGCCATTGCGTGCCAGTTCAATACTAAACTGATCTATCTCGCGTATTATTGTTTTAAATAAAGACTGATTCTTTATCATGTGTTACGTGTCCAGCTGCGTACTTGGAATAACAGGCGGAAGTATCATCCGATTGTGTGGTGTTTACAACGTGGTATAGTAGGGGAGGCCAAGATGCTAAATTTGTAGTAACTCGAGCGTCGTGGGGACCTATAGAAAGCGAAAGATAAAGTTATGAGAAGAATAAAAGGTTATATGATGTACCTATTCCTTTTTAGTGGTGGGAGAAGCGTGCACAGACTTTTTATTATAAAAAAGCGGCCAAGTGCGAGTCGGAATCAAGGGTTCTGAACAAAGGATGACCCTAAGGTCATAAATGGGGGGAGCCCTCACCAGTATTTTTGTACCTAAGTATTTAGCAAATAAAGGTGGTAAGGAACTCTCAGCGTGCGGCAATTATTCAGTTTTCGGATTCTCTCGTATAGTTGTGCTACAAGCTCTTGCTTTTTGCCAAATTTCGTGATTCTTGGTCAACGGGAAGTACCTTATACATTTTGACTCCCATTGCAAACGTATGGGAAATGCAACATATGTATAAACGGCCAAATTTTTTAATTTCGTAGATGTAGAGGTTTACGTTTCGCGTTTCTCCCTTACGTTTCTCTCAAATCGTCTAAAGATGAAATGGAGACTTTTGAACAAGTAATTTAATTCATACGAGTATTTTCGACTATACTTTTTTTGCGACAAGTTCGAACTTATTTTAAGAACGTATAAAGTTAGAGTCCGTCTATACTAAGTTTCCTAGATTTTGAAAGCACAGACTGTGGTAGTTTTAAGTAAACGTCATAATTTAATAAGAGGTTGACGTTTAAAATAACACGTTAAAGTTTGACAGTTAATTGGTTCGAAAGAGATAACGTAGTTTAAGTATATGCCCCTCATGTTAGACTGCCGCGCCGGAGCTACTACAAAAATCCTCTCTTGGTTTCCCCTACTACTATGATTGCTCCAGTTAATTCTTGCATCGGTGGGGTTACCCACAGTATTTTTATGTTTCAGTATTTCCGAGTCGGTATACTCATATACTGGTGATAAACAGCAGAGGAGAAAACCCCTGATATCGACTGACTGTATTACTAATAATACAGTCAAGATAGGGCACAGACATAGAACAATACTTTAAATGCTTAGTTCTTAAGTTATTACGTATTGAATTATATTCAGAGAAAGTTGTGCTTGGTTGTTATATGTAGAGATGTAAATTTAGTACTAATAATCTAAGATATGTTTTTTATGAAGATTTGTAATATACATTTTGTTACCATGCCTTAATAAACTAAATAAATAAATAAATTTGGTAAGTATATATGTTTCGGGAAAAACGTTTAAGGTTTTACCACCAAGGTCATCATGTATTTTCATATAACCAAGTCTCTTACAAGGAAAGGTACCCAACTGTCCTCCTCCGATTTGATTGATTTTTATATGTTATAGACTTATAGTAGTCTAAAATAACAGACGCGTATTTTTTATAGCGGCCCAAACTCCTGTTGGGAGAAATTGTCCTTCAATTTCCTGAAAAGTGACTAAATCCTCTAATTTCTTCAGAGAAATTTGTTCAGATTTGTGCGCGTCACTGTCACACTTGCGTATAAGAGTGACAAAGAGGTTCATGGTAGGTTTTTACTTGTTGTATTTGACATTTACTTCTCAACCGCGTGTGCGTATCGAGAGGTCAAAATATAATAGTAGCCGGATCATTTATATAAACGGCAAACATAATTTGAACTCTCGATACGTTAATGCGATTGAGAAGTCAATGTCAAATACAACAAGTAACAATGCTCTCATGTTGGTGTAGGTACAGGGCCTATACCCCGAAAATCGAACGATTGCGGATTTGTATCTCCATCTCTGTCACACTTGCATATTAGAGTGACAAAGAGGTTTCCCGTCAATGCCAATTTTAGATGTTCGTGGTAGGCCAGCAGGTCTTATAGTAGGTACAATTCATACGGTACAACATGACAGTCATGACACCCTGTAGGGGTATTGCAATAGTACATTACTAAAACTATAATAGATGCGAATGAAACTAGTTTTCATTGAAAAACTCTTGCAAAGAATAAAAACAGGATTTCAAGGGAAAGCCAATGAATTGTTTACCATAATCATATAAATGACAACTCCTAAATAATCAAGTCGGGAACTTGTTTTATGAAATGTGCTTTTAAATAATTAAATATTAAAAAAAATATTTAGATTCGTAAGTACCTACCAGTCCTACCACAAATTATCATCTCAACGCTAGAGTTCAAGGGTGTTTGTATCACATGCGTCACACTAAACTTGTTCTGTAGTCATAAATGTAATCAATTTGACAAATATAGGAATTACCCCTTGATCCTTGCCCATTAATTTTCTATCATCATCAAAATTTCAACCGAACGACGTCTAGTCTACTCCTGAAGAAATGTGATTGTTTTTACTTTCAGTAAAAGGTGCCACTTTGTCGGTCAAACGATAAGGCTTGAGTTTAAGGCGAGACTTTGCCTCCTTATGTGTGTTCCATCGCCTATACAATGGGTTGTGTTGTGTTCTGAAGAATTGTTTGACATGATGCCAACGTCCCCTTTTCACCATCGCACCGCTCGCCATCGACAGGGCGCGCACTCTTGCCAGAGTAGTGGTATAGTAGGAGCGAGACGGACATACTTTCGAATGCCGCAGTCGCAATCGAAAACAACTCAGGTACGCAGTACGCACACAGCTCTTCGGTCGCCAGGGCCTATACCACGAAAATCGAACGATTGCGGATTTGTATCTCCATGTTTGTCACACTTGCATATTCGAGTGACAAAGAGGTTTTCCCGTCAATGCCAATTTTCGATGTTCGTGGTAGGCCAGCAGTAACATCAATCAGACGTTTCAAAATCAAAATCAAAATCGTTTATTTGTACAACACAGGTAAATAGTACAACATTGGTACAGATCTTACAAATAAAGGAGGAAGTTTCTCCATGTCGGGCCGACACGCGATTTATACGAAAAACTTGCGTTTATCCTGTTGGAGACCTTTCTAACGAGCCATTCGGGATAATTTCTGCTTGGGATAACTAATGAAGCGGCAGCTTTTAAGATCACGAGTTTCACGAGATTACGATAAAGAACACTGCGAACTCGGGCCTGTGTAAAAACTTGAATTGTACCGGGGTGAGTATGATTTACGAGGGTAGTTGATGGGTCATGATCATGAATGAGAAGAGGGGTGACAGAGACTGTAGAGAGATGTTATTTTTAGATAGCTAGAAAATGTTCATGTCACCCTCAGCCAGTCATTCTCCGAGACCACGGGGGCAATATCGCTCTTGAAACGTCGGAGGTTTGTTTTCAAAGTTTTTACACCTGTTTTAGTAAATTGATAATGTGTGAAAATCGTGAAAGTTTAAATTTATAAGTGTTTAATAAGCAGGCACTCGTGGATCACCAAGAGCAAAGAAATTCATAAGTATTGGCCAATTTCGCCAAAATGTTTTTTTATTTTACGACAAGTAAAAAGAGTCTTTTAAAGTACGTATGGTGCTACTTTACCGCCCTAGGGCGATAATGAGCAGTTTACGTGCCTGCGTTGAATATTCAAAGGGCCATATGTAATAATATGTATTATGTACCTACTGTAAAACGTCGTACAAATCGTACAATACACGTGCGAAGAGGTATTTCGCAACTCGTGTCGATTTAAAACACTCCCTACGGTCGTGTTTTAATTTATCGCCACTCGTTGCGAATTTCCTCTTTTTCGCCTTGTATCGTAATGTACTATTATTTAATTTACAGATAAGTTTTGCCATCTGTTAGTAGGTATACCGGGTAGGCCCCATAACACGAGCAACATTTTTTATCGTAGGTAGTAATCCCGAAATGGAACAACGATTGTTCAGCGAATTTTCAAAATAACGTGTTTTCATTTTTATTACTCTTTGAAGTTTGTCTGAAGACGCAATGTAGGTACTCGTACTGCAAATTTTGACATTTTTGTACTATCACAAGAGAAGTCAATTAGGCTGACGGCTGTAACGTACATCGAAAATACTATTTAGTTTGTATGAAGAAGTAAAAATTTACAGAGTACTATCGCGTACAAAATTGCATAGACAGTTTATTAATGAACTCATTTATAAATTGGCCACACACTTTTGAACGCGTGTGTACATAATTTTTTAAAGTTGTTGAACTAAAGTTGTTAGGTGTGAGGAGTGCAACCTACGATTAAATCTATGCTCCTATTGTGGGGCCCACCCGGTATATGTGATATGTCTAAACCAAATCATATAGTGACAGCGTTGCAGCCAAAAAGTCGTTTTTCACAGAGGTATCACAAGAATTGTCATTATCTCTAAAACTAGAGCTAATTTAGAAAACTTTTATGTAACATTTTAGGGGGGGCAAATCTTACTCGCGTCCGCAGGAGAAACCTACCACATCCCTGCACGTGTCCCCCGGGTGGTGCTAAAGAGTAAGAAACTATTGGCTGCAGTACCTGTCTTAAACGGACCTCACTGCACGGAAACCGAGTCGCATCGCATCCAAGTAAAACTACAAATGGCGCTAGGCCCGTCTATCGCCCCTCGAACGATAGATATTGGGCCAAATCTACGAGTTTGCCAGTTGAATATCGAGGGCATAAGCCTGGCAAAGTGTGACTATCTGCACAAAATCCTGACGAAGCATAAAGTTGATATACTTCTACTTCAAGAGACGCATAATGAAGGTACCCTGGATCTATACTCTCTGAGTGAGAACGCCGCCCAATGGGTGAAGACCTTAGACCTAACATTATAACTAGTGGCTGAGCGACTTGGTAAAGAATGCCATACGATTAAAAAAAAAAAAAGTGAAGCGGGCCCACGGAGCGGGTGCGCCATACTAAATCCACCCGCCGCGTGCACCCGCTCCGTGCACCGGCGTCAGCTAGCGTAGGCCCTTAGTCTCTAAACGCGGCCATGAATACACGTTTAAAGTACTCGGGTTACTCGTGTACACCGCGTATATCCCTCCCTTTTTCGGAGTGAAAAAAGGAACTCGTACAGGGTGTAATAAGAGTCCCGAAGAATACTTCAACAGCTCATAAGGTCAATGACCCTGAGTGATATGCGAGTGGAATAATTTCAGAGTGGTATGCAAGTGGAATAATTTCAGTATTGAAAAAATACCCTGTATGGAGATTTTCGATCAGCAGTTCCACTCATTGACCTTATAAATTGTTCGGGACTTATGTTACAGCCTGTATAGATGTGAAACAATCTACGTGCGACTTGGTTAGGCTATACTGCTATAGCTACGGTTTTATCTATGAAACCGATTGTTACACAGTGCGAACGTGGATGTAATACGAAAACATTTAAAATGAGGTCATACTGATTACGAAGCGAAGTAACTTTGTATTTGTATTTTTTTATTTTATTTGATAGGTTCACCAACAGTTATTACAATAATTCTTTCTTATTTAGACAAGTACAATAGTTTTTGCTAAATGTATAACTTATTATAGGTAAACACTGCATGCAAGGAAAATAAGAATCATAATAATTCAGTAGCAAGTCTGCAGTCGATGCCAAGTTAAGCAAATTTAAACACTTTATTACGGTATAATAGGGTGCAAAGCAGAATCTTGTGATCGACTGGTTACCGCTACATATTTTTTAAATAGATTAAAACTATGTAGGCACATGCTAATATGTTAAAAGGCATATACAACTTATTTATTTAACAAATCTCTAATTTTGGTTAGTGAGTCAAAGTGAATATCAAATGAATTACTGTAGTTATTAAGTAAGTTACTCATGCGAGGTACTGGGGAGTTTGATCCTAACACGGTTCGGCGCCGGGGTCGAGACAATGGTTTGATAGCAAAGCGTGGAATTCTACGTGGTACGGAGAATCGAAGTCTACTCAGAAGTAGTGGACAGTCTATTTTGTTATTTACAAGTTTAGAGAGAAATTTTAAATCGAGGATGTCTCTTCGGCTTTCGAGAGACATCATTTTAAAATGTTTGAGCCTATCCTTATAGGAAAAAGATTGAAATGAAAATGAAAAATGAAAAATGATTTATTTGGGAATCTAAATTACAGCTTGTTGTATGTTTGTACATGTATTTGTTATCTTAATTTTTATAGAAAGTTAAGCCTAGGATTAGTGTCCTGTGCCCTAAACTAGGTAAACCTGTCTTATAGGGACCAGGGAATAAACCACCGCTATTTCTAAAGACGCCGCATAGATTGATGGCATAACAAGCATTAGGAAGATTGGTATAAAAAGATATCTTAACTAATTACAATTTCAAGTTTACACTTACTCTATTTCCAATTGTTGTGATGTCATTGGCTGACATTACTGTGACACTTGTACGTATTACTTAATACAAAGTTTACTACGTATTATGTTTCTTTTTCACAAAGTATCAACTAGCTTTATAATATTTATACTATTAAAATGTAAATGTGCGTGTGTGAATTCCCTGTGTAAGAGTATGTGTTGATGTGTGAATGTGGTGGATGTGTTAGTGTGTGTGAGTGGAGATGAAGTATTTCACGGCATACTAAATAGGTGCTGGCATATAATAATTGTTACTGATTATTAAGAAGGTACATGTAATATTCAAACAAATACCAATTTTATTACAACAGACCAACACAGACAAATATTTACACTGAGGCAAGGATTTGACGTATGAATAAGGGGCGTGGATTTAAATAACTATTTGTTACCTTGTAATGTCAAATAACTTTTCAGTTTCTGCATAGTCTAGTTTTAGAGCCCAATTACGAACATCTTTTACCAAGTTGTACTTATTCCTATTAATGATGTTCAAATATTCGTTGACTTTGTTGTAAAGAAAGGGTGCAAGGAAGTTTAATTGTCGGCGAAAGAATGCAGTATTGTTTGCAACAGAGTCAAAAACCTTGAGTTTTCTACGTCCAACAGAACGTGTTCGCCCAGTTGGGTAAAGGGCATATTTGTGTTGTTTTAAGCACACCCGCTCAATATAAAGTTGCCGAACTGTGAGGACCTCAGCTGTGGAGTAAAGCGTTCTCGTACAAAATCTGATCGGCTTCAGGAGCATAACTTTAAGAATAGCTCTTTGTACACGTTCTAATCGAAGCAGGTGAGTTTTGGCAGCACCACCCCAGACCGGTATGCAATAAGTTAACAACGAATGAGCCAAAGCAAAGTAAACTGATTTCAAAATTTTTTTGTCAGAGACACGCCTTAGTTTTTTAAAGATGAAGATTAGCTTACGTATACGGTCCGAGAGATAACGAATGTGACTAGACCAGGAAAGATGTTGGTCTACGATTATACCTAGATATTTAATATGATCGACATTTTCAAGCAATTTACAGTTACAAGTAGTAGTGTTAGTGTTAGGCTCACTATCTGAATATGTATCATTATGGCATCCATGAACTTTAACTGTAAACGGAAATTTTGGCTGGTTATAATTAGTGATAGAAAAGTTGATATATTTAGTCTTAGAGATGTTTAATGTGAGCAAGTTACAACTAAGCCAATCTGAGACTAATTTTAGACCAGATTCCACTGCTGACTGTACCTCCAACCAACTATCTCCAATGAATAAGATGGCAGTGTCATCAGCAAAGGTTGTGATTTGGGCGTTTGGGATATTAAGGTTGCAAAGATCGTTTATATAAATTAAGAATAGGGTGGGCCCTAAGATGCTTCCTTGCGGGACGCCAAAACCCACTGGAGAGTAGTTGCTTGTCCAGTCACCTATGCGCACACATTGTTTACGACAAGAGAGATAATTTTCAAAGAGTTGAAGAGGTAAACCTCTTATACCAAGGCATTCCATTTTAGCAAGCAGGATAGGAACAGAGACGGTGTCAAACGCCTTGGCGAGGTCTAAGAAAACTGCGGTACACTTTTTCCTATCATCCAGACATTTAGCAATCTTACTAGTTATAGAATTAACTGCGTCTTCTGTAGACCTACCCCTGCGAAAACCATATTGATTTTGGGAAATGATATCGTTACTCTCTAAATATTTAACCAGACGAGTGTTCATAAGTCTCTCCAAAATCTTTGATAGCGCCGGCAATATTGAAATAGGTCGATAGTTATTTACATCGTCCCTGTTTTTCGCGCAAGACCTGCTGATCGAGCCAAATGCCACATGATCATGAACCTTTTTTGCAATCTTTCAATGCGGAGACAATGTGTTGCATAATGTGGTCTCCATACCACACTTCCGTACTCCAGGTGGCTGCGTACAAGGCTATAGTACAGAAGTTTCTTTGTATTTAGTCTACGAAATATCTTTCCGTTTCTTATAATGAATCCCAACATCCCGGACGCTTTTTTAAGTATTGCATCAATATGAGGAATGAATGTAAGTTTTGTGTCGAATATAATTGCTAAGTCACGTATAGTTTGAACTTTAGGGAGACATTCACCAGCAATGTGATACGATGAAGGAACAACAAGGATCTTACGCGTTAAGCTAATGGATGAACATTTTTTAGCGTTGAGAGACATCCCATTATCCGAGCACCATCTGTTCAGTCTATCCAGGTCATCTTGAAGAAGCACGACATCGCTGGGACACGTTATCACTCTGGAAAATTTGAGATCATCTGCGTACAAAAATGGGGTGGAGTGATGGAGCTGGTCAGGTAGATCGTTTATGAATATGTTAAATAGGAGTGGCCCGAGATGCGAACCTTGTGGAACACCGGAAGGTATATTATAAACGCGAGATGAAAAGCCATTGACAACTACATAAAATGATCGATTGTAGAGATAAGACTCAATCCATTTCAGTAGGGGATCCGCAATACCATATGAAGAAAGCTTGTGTTTTAAGATCGTATGAGAAACTCGGTCGAACGCTTTACTAAAGTCTGTGTAGATAACGTCTATCTGTTTATTACTATCAACAGCCTCGGTGACAAGCTCTGAAAATGACACAAGATTAGTAGAAGTGGATCGTGCTGTAACAAAACCGTGTTGATGTTCAGTTATATACTGTTTGAAGTGATATTGATGACAATGGTAAGTTCTTAATCGCAGTTAGGGCCTAGGGAGTACCTATAGTAAATACATTACTAAATGGACAATTTGCCACTAGCCTTACTAGAAATAAGTGTTACTTTTGTATATTATTTTTGTATTTAATCAATGTGACGTTGAAAAGTGCTGAATTTTGGCCTACTTCAAATAAATGCTTTTTGAGTTTTTTGAGTCTATCAATTACCTACTTACCCACTTTTACCAAATTACGAATATCAAATTCATCATATAATTTAAACCATCGTTAGTCATACTGTTCAAACTCACGTATTTTTATCACAATAGGATTGACATGTTTAGACTGAATCGGGCAGTCATCTTCGGACAGACGGAGTGGTGTTGTCACCTTTTCGCGGCTCGAGTATATTTTTTTTGTAGCGTTTTCTCGGCTTATTCCACGGCTCAGGGAACCTAGGGTCGGCTTTGGCAAATAGGTAAGCCCAAGATTTGGCGTAGGCGCTAGTTTTGCTAAGGCGATTGCTATGTGACCTTCCAACCCAGCACGTCTACCACGAACATCGAAAATTGGCATTGACGGAAAAACCTTTTTGTCACTCTAATATGCAAGTGTGACAGAGAAGGAGACAAATCCGCAATCGTTCGATTTTCGTGGTACTAGCTCAGAGCGTAAACTATGTTTTTAACTCGGTGTTTAACTTTCCTTCACCGAAAAGTAAAAAATTTAAGCGAAGCGAAGAGTGAAGTCCCTGGGGGCTCCGTCGTCAGCACCTAAATATTTAAATCACAATCCAAAGTCACGATTCGTACATTTAAATATTTTAATGGTGTTTATTCTATCTTCTATTATATTATAATTGTTATAAAACAGGATTTGACTTTTATTGCATGTTTATGGAAACTTACAACAATTTACGTCATTGATGTACCTAATCGTGATAGGTTTGCAGAGTTGTAAAACAAAAAATGCTTCTAAATATTCCTTCTCGAAAACTTGTTTTGCTAGCTACGATTTGCGTGCGAATCTCGCACGACTACGAATTAAGTTTTATAAAAAACAAAACAAGCTTTTTATCTTTAATTCTTTTAACTCGAATCTTCCCGAAAATCATGAATTTCGTCGGGGTTTTCATTATCATTAGTTACGTTATCCTTTTTAAGTAAAACATTAACCAAAGGGCGAAACGTAGGGCCATGGTGTTAATAAACGCGATTAATCCGTTCTACTTTTAATTTCAATGATACCTTACGAATTTACGATCTTTACTGTCTGGCGGGCGTCCTTGTTAGCAATCCTATGCGGCGTCTTTTTGGCCGGAAGACTTCAATATTTTTTTACATTTGATAGAGTTTAGTTGCTCACGATTGGGCTCTATCATGTAAATCAAATTGATGGCTTACACGATACGTTATTGGTAGCTTATGATAGATTATAAATTGAAAGAGATGTCATATTACTACAGAAAAGCGACCAAGGCCCCCGGTGAGCAGGGCTGGGATCGAACCAGCGACCTCCTGCGTTTGCCGCGAAAGCAGGAGGTCACTGGTTCGATCCCAGCCTTGCTCACCGGGGGCCTTGGTCGCTTTTTCTGTAGTATATGACATCTCTTTCAATTTATAATGTATATATAAAGTAGTGTGACTACTGAAAAAAAAAACATTTATTACATTTTATAAATGATTTGATTCGTGCTTTACAATTGTAGCTTATGATAGAGTCAATTAAACCACATTATCTCTTCCAAGAAAATTAACTATCAAACGTCATAATTCAAAGAAATTAATAGGTTTGCATCACACTTTCACAGCCTGTGCTTTCAAAAATCAAAATCTAGGCAACAGCATAGAAAGAAGGACTCTATTCAAGATTTGGTTACGTTTTACATGCAAGCCATTTGCTAACTTATTTACCTCTGGTGAATCTAATAACGGCTTGTAAGTAACCGGCAGTTTCCTACTTTTTTACAATTAACATGCGATTCACGCTCTAGTGTGGAGCCCGCGTTGCATAACCCGCAGGCCCGCTGGCCCGGCTGCCCGGCCCGCCGGAATAGCCGCATTAAACCGTGGCAGCCGTGACGTGCGACAAAAAATGATTCGGTAGATACGCAAGGTCATGGTTTATTTATTTACATATTACTGTTTTAAGAGTGATCAGTTTAGAATTGACCTCTGCGGAAGCGCGCGCGTTATGGTCCAAAGAATATTTATTTTCGCAATTTTTTTCGCCACCGGCCATGGGCAGCTGGCTGATGTGCTGTTCCCTCGCGTCGCCAACACCGTCAGGCAGACCGCGGACTCGTTGACTAACAACCCCGTGGCGGGACAAGCCACCAGCTTCGCAGGAGGCCTGCTGTCGAACACCCTCAATCTGTTTTCTAACGTACCTATCACCGTCGCGCGATCCTTAACCGGTGGAGACGGCTTCAACGGCGTCCCCGCCCTCATCAACGACAACAACATAGGAGCCATTACCGACAATTTCCTCTCCGATTTCAACTTTGGCCTGCGCAATGAGGACTGCAATCTGAACTGCGACCAGCTCATCGCCAAATACGGACATTCTATCGAGACGCACGAAGTCGTCACCGATGATGGATATATTTTGAAGATGTACAGGATACCCAGTGACGGACCCGTTGTGTATCTTCAACATGGATTGTTAGGAAGTGCAGATGACTATGTAATAGCCGGGCCGGATAGTGGAATAGCGTATCTCCTAGCAAAAGAGGGATACGACGTCTGGCTGGGAAACTCACGTGGCAACAAGCACTCGCGTCGACATACACAGATGAGCCCCTCCCAAGGCGCTTTCTGGGACTTTTCCTGGCATGAAGTTGGCTGTCACGATCTGCCGGCCATGATCGACTACGCTTTAAACGTCACTGGCAAAGACAAGCTGAAATACATCGGTCATTCCCAAGGGACTACGGCGTTCTGGGTGATGGGAGCGGAGCGACCCGAATACATGGACAAAGTTGCTTTAATGGTTGCTCTGTCGCCCGTCGCCTTTATGTCCCATATGAAGAGTCCTATTGTAAGATTCTTAGCTCCAACAGGGGGTATCCTTCATGCCTTCGCAAGGACTATTGGTCTTTATGAGTTAGCTCCTGACAACGCTTTAATGAGACTATTTAGAAGAATAGCATGCGGTGGAGGACCATTTGCGGAAATCATGTGCACAAATCTTTTGTTCTTAGTGGCGGGATACAACGTGGAACAGCTAAACGTGACGAATCTGCCAGTGATCTTCGCTCACGCGCCGTCAGGTGGATCGGCGAAGCAGTTCGCGCATTACGGGCAAGGAGTGATCTCTGGAAGGTTCAGGAAGTTCGACTACGGCTCAGCGGGGAATATAGAGCGATACGGGTCGAGCGACCCGCCCGACTACGACTTGTCGCGGGTGTCAGCTCCAGTGTCGTTGATCTACAGCGACGCCGACTGGCTCAGCGACGCTCGCGACGTCGACTCGTTGTACGACTTGTTGCCGAACGCCGTCGACATACACAAGGTGCCATCAAGAAACTTCAACCACTTGGACTATGTGTTCGCAAAGGATGTGAAGTATTTGATCTATGAGAGACTGAGTAAATTGCTAGCGCGTTTTTAAATAATAATCAAAGAGTGATGATGTGACCTGACCATGACTGAGGTCAACTACACATCTACTTACATAGAAAATTACATCTAAAATACCTATGTTGTTTTTGCTGGCTGTTGCTCGCTAATAATAGTCCCGAAAGTCGTAAAAACTATGCTGATCTAACAAACCGGTCTGTAAAAGGCCAAGGGATGGGTCAAACCCGATCAACGAATAATTCAGTGATTTATGGATAATTGACTAGACGGCCGGTTAAATACCGGAATATGATATAGTTATTATATTACCTACAGATCTAATTTTTGAATATAATAACTATATCATATGTAATATTCAATATCTTCAGATTTATTACACGAGGTCATTGTAAGCAGTAGGTCAACTTAAAGTATAAGTAAGTACATAAAATTAAAAGTTTTATTAAACTATTTTATTGTTACATACTTAATTTGTTTTATTTTTCTACATGACATTACCCGCACCGCACATTAGGCTAGATGACAAAAAATCTAGACAGTCAGTCAGTCTGTTAGATTATTAAAAAATAATTCTAGGTAGGTACTAGGTACACGTATTTTTTATTTTGTTCTTTTTATAAAAAAATACCAAAATACAGTGTATTCAAGTTTCGCATGACGTCACACCAAGGTAACCCTAATAGGTACCTCCTACACATTTTTACCTAGTAGGTAGTGACGTAACAAAGCTAGCCGTCTCCGTCAATTTTAGTTAACTTGAAAAAGGTAAAAATACGTGTCTAATAATTTTGCGATAATCTAACTGACGGACTAAATAGAATGATAGTTTTGCAAACTAGTCGTCATCCCTATATTAAGATTTTATTATGTTAAATTACATGAGCTCATGATTATTTTATTAACTATGTAGTAAATGGACCTTAACAATCCGTTTATTATTTTTAGTGCATTTATGTTATTTTTATAGGTACCCAATTATCTTTTGAACTAACTGACTTAATTTTTACTAAATATCCATCAATACATGAAAAAGTCATGCATTGTCGGTATTTAATTTATTGCTATACGAGCAGTGTTCTATTACAATGCATTTAAGCATTATTTAATGCATGCAATAGTTAGGTATTAATTATCGTTTCCATCACTACACAATTGTTGACTGAGCATATTGTACCCAACCTCATTTTCCCTCAATGAAAACTAAACTACTTACCAACTATACCTAATTACCTACTAGCACTACCACAGTGTATTATAGGTAAATACGAGTGTATAGCAATATTTAATCGAAAAAGTCCGACGATGTCCGGAAGAGATCGTTTTTAGCGATAATATCTGGCTAGCAGGCTGCTAACCTTTTCCTTTGCTGCAATAACTTTTACTAATTTCTTTTGAAATTATAATAATCATCATAATTTTAAAAGCCTCGCTCTTTCTCGCAAATTGTAATACCCAAACGATTTTAATTTGTATAGTATAGAAGTCAAAAACAAAGTAGGTACTTGTACCTAAGTTTCTTTGGCTTTATTAGGACCGGCAGAAGACTACGGTGCAATAATGTTAGGTAACATATTACTTACGTATTCGACCATACCTAGAGTAATTAGGTACCTATTGTGTTTACACAGGTGGTAATAAAAACCTCTGCTCCAAGTTATTCGTGTCAAAATTGTTGACGTGCAAAAATACCGCATCTAACAATTTTTATTGTAAGAACTCTGGCTAGGTATCATCGCCAAAATTGACCATTTGTAGTCTCTAATACAACGGCATAAGGCTTACCGATGTGCACTTGAGAGTGTTACTATTTGTATGATCCCAGTGTTTTATTTGGCGAATATAAATCTCTTCTTCCTGGCGTTGTCCCGGATTTTGTCACGGCCCATGCAGGGAGCCTGGGGTCCGCTTTGGCAACTAATCCCGGGATATAAGTACTAGTTTTACGAAAAGGACTGTCATCTGACCTTCCAATATGCCGCGGACGGACAGACAGACGGACGGAAACTATAACTATTGTTTACCTACTACACCTTCCTCGCCTTTACCCGTCATACGGCGTTCACTTTCCTTATTTTGAGTCTCCATACAGTTCTATTCTGAACGGATAAGATAAGATACGTTTATTGCACTCATATTTTAACCAATATGAACCCAGTAAGGGCATAAGAGTAAGCAAAATTTACATATAGCTAATTAATTAATTATATTAATGGTCTTTCTTGTAGTCTTTTTATGGTACCTATTCATGAGTATTTTCTTACGATATGATCATCCGGCCTTCTGGTATTACCTACATACCTACCTATTGTCTTATACTGTGACAATACCATCTTAGTCGTGATTCAGACACTATTGTTGACTAGAACCCTAAGAATTTATCAATGGCGCTGTACGGTCTTATCAGCGCCATCTAATTAACCTAACACTTCAGGGCACGATTTTTTCTTAAGTATGACTCCCTTATTAGTATATTACCTTTGAAAATAGGTCCTAGGTCAAATAGGACTGCAGCTAGTAAGTTTTCGAAAGAGATCGCTCTGTGAATTAGAAATGATGTTGTGAAATTTGACCACGCAGTCCACGCATCGCATACATTATGCGTTCTGTCCTGTGTATTCTTGGCTTCAAAAAATAAAAGTGGAATTAGTGTATGGTGATCCTAGGTGTTAGGGGTGAAAGGTGCCCATTTCAGTCGAGGTAGCTCGAACGTACCTAGTGAGAGCGCCGATAGTCCGAGACTGAAATAGGGAGGGGAGGGGGAGGGGTTTAATTTCAATGAAATAGGAAGTTAAATACTCTAACTTTCATATCGAATACGAGGAAAAAAATACAGGTGTAATTTATAAAATATATATAAACACAACCTTGTACGCGTAATAAGTCTCGTAGAAACTTTCATTTTAAAAATTACATTTAATGTCGTTATTTATGGGCTCTGCAAATAAATTTCAGAATGGTAATCAATGCATCGTTTAAATTAGTAAAATATTGTCTTCTGTTACCGCGATTGTTATTCATTGAAATTAAACACTTTAGAACGGATTAATCGCGTTTATTAACACCATGACCCTACATTTAGAGCCCTTTACAGCACTCGTTTTCATAGGGTAGGGGGGTTTCGTAGGGTTTTAAGATGATGACTGAGAGAATTCGAAATCTCCCCGTCAATCAAAAAATGTTGTTGAAAGGGCTCGAAACGTAGGGTCATAGTGTTAATAAACGCGAATAATCCGTTCTAAAGTGTTTAAATTAGTAAAACTTAAAAAAATATAGATTTGGGAAGTAAAACAACGGGCCGAAAAGTACCACTTTACACTCGCTTCATAGAGTAACAACGACCCACTCTTTCCACGTTTTGAATAAAGTGCACCACTTTGCCACTTGATGACTAGGTTCATTTCTTAACAAATCTTTATGGCGTTAGTGCCTTATAGAGGCACCCGACAAAGCGGTACCTTTTACTAAAAAAAAAAACATTCATACGAATTGAGAACTTCCTCCCTTTGAAATTGTGGAATCGGTTGAACAATCACATATGCACTCTGCCTGGTACCCTGGTAGTGTCAGAAAAATAAATATCTATTCATAGACATTAACTATTACTTAATACTTATTAGTATTAACCTCGTGTTAACAGGCAGTAGGTAATGTTCAGTCAACCACAAACGTCATTGATTTACGTAGATACAGTTATGTAGTTATGCTAATATGCTTCATTTGACAAACGTAATGTTTATATTTAAGTACCTAGTTAGTTTTTTATATACTACGATGGTGACAAATAAGCATACGGCCGGCCTGTTGGTAAGCGGTCTCCGTAGCCTATGGACGCCTGTAACTCCAGGAGTGTTATATGCGCGTTGCCGACCCTTTAAATAAAAGGAGGATTAGCTGTGTTGACAGCTAAAGGCGCAAGCTTTGCTCCGTGGATCCCCAAGCTGTCAACACAGTGAATCCTCTTGGAGCTCTGGCGACCTTGCTCACCAACAGAAACAACACTATGAGTAGGGTCTAGTGTTATTAAACTGCGGTTTTCTATAAGGTGGAGGAACTTCCCCAGATGGGCTCTGCTCCAGATTTAAGCGAGATGACATTCGTTGTGCTGTGCCCATACCTCTCTCAAAAGAAAGTGCTATCTGAACTTCCTATACCTTCAAGGGCTCGATCGTGCACAAGAAAACTACCTACTAAGGGAGGTCTCCTTGGTAAGTAAGTAAGTAAGTAACATTTATTTGTGAAACACAGGTTAGATGAAGATGACAGTGGATGGGTATAGTGCTCTGTGGTCTACCATTCAGGTGTACAAAATATTAGTCTTAAAACTATCTTACTACATAATATAAAACAGACATTAGATTTTTACTAAACTAATAAGGGAAACAATTCTCAATATAAATATTTTTTGTCGCTAGCAAAATCTTTATCCAAGAAAAAGTCATTGACAGTATAATACATACCTTCGATGAGTTTTGCTTTTAATTTCATTTTGAATAAATTAATTTTTAAAATTTTAAGGCTTTCAGGTAAGAAATTATATATTTTGCTCGCCTTGGAAATGGGTCAAATAAATAGAACGAACCTATGACAGTGTAATACCAGCATATGAGTCATATCTTCTATGGTCATAGAAGTAATGTTACAAAGTATTATAAAATGTATAAAGTAATTACAAACTTATAAAGTAGGTAATTTCATTATTCCTAGCGTTTTCCCGATTAATGCCACGGCTCAGTGACCCTGGGGTCCGCTTTGGCAAATAATCCCAAAATTTGACGTAGGCGCTAGTTTTACAAAAACGACTGCGATCCAACCTAGAGGGTAAACCAAACCTTATTGGGATTAATCCAGATTCCTCGTGATGTTGTCCTTCACCGAAAAGCGATTAATAATAATATTATTTACTACTTTAACTTTATTGCACAGTTAATAATGTACAAAAGACGAACTTAATGCCAGATGGCTATCTCTATCAAGATCAAGAGATCAAAATTTATAGGTGCGGGAAGTTATTATAAAACACGAGAAGAGAAAAAAACTTTAGAGGTATACTATATATACATTGTATCTAATTCTAAATATGCTATCAGACTACTATGATACTTATTCATGAAACTTTTCTAAAATATGTCTGCGTAACTTATTTTTAAATGACATAATAGTATATTAAAAAAAAAAATTAGAAAATATTTTTAACAATATTTTTTACAATTCGCATTCGATATCAAGAATTTGCAATTGCAGCTGCAATTAAACAATGGTGTGCTCTTGCAAAATAAGGTTCTCAAATACCGTAAGGAAGTTTCATATTCCTGCTACGTTGTTAAAAATTTACCTAATCAGTTATTATTTATTTTATTCAAGTATTCCCAACCCCATGAAGATCCTTAATGTTCGAATGTCTAGCGGTTTTACTTAGTAACTATAATGGTAATGATATTACAGCTAGACTAGTTAGAGGTGTGTTTTGTGTGCCGCTTACTTACCTACTTTTGCATATAAATTGCGAAACACAATATTTTTAAGAGGGGCCCCAGATATGTAACTAAATTACATTTTTTTAGTTTTTGCATACATAGGTACAGTCAAGGGCATAAATATCTATACACTTTTTGTCTTTTCAGCCATATGATTCCATATAAAGTAATGAAAAAGTTGTACATATATTTATGCCCTTGACTGTACATATGTACATTACATACATGCTTGGTATAATTAAGGAAACAGAATAGCATAGTAAGTTTTATCAAAATCGTTAATTTTAATTTTTTCAATTTCTCTTCCTACCATTATATTATAGGTAATATATAAATATCCTACCATTATATAAATATCCTATATTATCCTATATTATAAACGCGAAAGTTTGTAAGTATGGAAATTTGTTACTCTTTCAAGTACAAACTACTGAATGGATTTTAATGAAACTTCACAATAATACAGCTCATACATCGGAATAACACATAGGCTACAATTTATTTTATTTTATCAAGCGACCTCTCCCGGCGACCTACATATCTTGTGGGTGGACGTCCTACGCCGCGTTTGCCAAGCCGTGGTCTCCACCCGAGCACTTTTTGACCCCATCGGCCATCTGCTCTGCGTGTAATGTGGCCTTCATATAATAGGTCTTTAAATAGTTTTGAGGTTTCTTGATCAAGAATTTGATTTGTCGAATATTTTCAAAAATAATCGCTCTGGAAGGTGTAAAAGATTAGACGCGGTTTTGTTTTATTTTCGCTGTACCGCTAAACTAGATTTGAAGTTTGAGATACTCATTCGACGTAGAATTTAAGCCTCTTTAATGCCTACCGGGCTGACTTTTCCATCCGACGTATATCGAGCTAGTCGCGAAAAGCTGAAAAATGACCGATATTTGGCAGTTACTTCGCTCTCAAAAGTCAAGCTCAACTCCTGGAATTGTACAAACTCGTATGACGTCTTCAGAACCTAATGAAGGTATTAAAACGATATCCAGCTGGGAATTAGGAAATTATCTAATTTTCTTGGTATATATTACAGATAAGAGAACAAACATGTAGAGCGCAGCAGTAATCGAAACCTTAAAATCTTGATTTGTTATGTTCAGGGGCTTATACGTTCGGGCTTATATAAAGTACAACATGTACTTATACAATGAATTAGTAATTTAGTAACTATAACTGCTGCGTTTCACTTACACGGTTTAGATGTTGAGCATAGACAAACGAATGTTCATTGTATACGTGTTGTATTGTATTGTATGTTGTGTTGTTGACGGCGGCGTGCGAGCGCTCGAAGTATATTTTCTCAATTACTACGTCAGCTCAGCTTAAGGTTTATTTCTAAAATGATGTCTGTTTATGGAAGTACACAGGAGGTACTAAATTAATATATACAAATCATGAAATATAACGCAAGCTTTGAACGTTTTCCAATGGTCCACCCGCCATCCTTACGTCAGGTTGGCGGGGTGGACCTAAATTTTGAGATATCTTGTTTCCAGGAGAGGTACACAAAAAATTATTAGATGTACTAAATAGTACGTAAAAGGTACTAAATATCTGGCTAGTATTCATTCGAATCCCCCAGGTCCACCCGCCATTCTGACGCTCACAAATACGAGGGCAAAATAGGTAGGTATGCACTACGGCCCATATTACATTGTCATATCTATGATCATAGACCAATATGAGTTGCTTAACTTCAAACTCGGGTAAATCCATCTGTCAGATTATGCGATTTTGGTATGAAATGGTATATTACGATACAAGGGCGAAAAAGAGGAAAGTCGCAACGAGTGGAGATAAATTGAAACACAACCGTAGGGAGTGTTTTAAGTCGACACGAGTTGCGAAACTTGCGAATTACCTCTTTGGATAAATTGAAACACGACCGTAGGGAGTGTTTTAAATCGACACGATTTGCGAATTACCTCTTTGCACGTGTATCGTACGACGTTTTACAGTACCTACATATGGCACCTTGAATATTCGACTCAGGCACGTGAAGTGCTCATTCTAGCCCTAGGGCGGTAAAGTAATACAATGTGTACTGTAAAGGTAATAACGTATTTGCTGAGAGGGTCGAATGGATATCCATTAGGTTTGAAGTTAGGCGCCAAAAAATATGATAGTGTAGGTAAATATGGGCATATTTCTGTACAATGTTACTTTGTCTATATTTAAACTAAGTACTATTTACGCCATCTATCGACAATTGATGAACATAAACCATATCGAATTGATGAAAATAACAATAAAGCTATTGACGTATGCGGCATGCGGCTCATTGAAGCAATAATTGGTACTTAATTTTAGTAAATCAACATTTGTGGCTTTTAAAGATAACTACTTAATGAGTAATGACTTTTACTGTGATCTTTTCTTAAAAAGCCATCTAACGGCAACTTGGCAAAACTATATGTTTACTTTATTTATATAAAATCCACAAAATGCGCTTGTTTTAAGCAATACTCTAATCCGATATGTTATAAGCCCTTTGCTACTCTTGCTAATCCGCTTATCTAGCGAAAACCGCCGGGACAATAACCTGCAGCTCCAGCAACGGGGTGAATGACCACATCAGGGGCCCGATTTTTGAAATTCGAACGCTCGAATATTTCATTCGAATGTGAATAAAAACGAAGCCTTTCGAGTGATAATTCCAGTGACTTTCAAAAACACGAACTATGGTATCATGCGAATATATTATAATCGTGACAAATTTTCACGTGCGATTATTTTCGATCACTTGTTTTTGTATTCGAGCGTTCGAATCTCAAAAATCGGTCCCCAGGTGCTCGACAGCCCGCTCGATTCCGGCCAAGCGTTCCCCCATAACATAACATCCGCTACTGCCCGCATGCCAACATATTGTGACCGTAAACAAGTATCTTTCGTATATTATAAATTGAAAGAGATGTCATATATTACAGAAAAAGTGAACAAGGCCCCCAGCGAGCAGGGCTGGGACCGAACCAGCGACCTCCTGCTTTTGCGGCATTATCATTTTAGTATCTTTCATATTTCGGTAAAAGTGTGAAAATGTTACCTCAGAATTTGCTACCAGGCCCTGTGCTGCTTATAGGATGTTTTTTAGCTGGTGTATTCTTGATTATAATTAAGACTTATTAGTTAGCTAGGTAATATATTATAGGCTCTAACATTGGCTACTATTTTTAGTTTCAGTATAAATTTTGGAATGGGTAGTTTAAATAAAAGTATGGCTTACGAATAATTCTTATTTATTAACATTACAGTGGCTTACATTATTAGTTAATGCTGGTGGAAGGGGCTGCCATGCCTTTATATATCTGTAACAAGAACATTAGATTTCATTACCAATTAAAGGATTTTTTTAACAATTTTTCTGTAATAACCATGTAATCTTTATGTAACCTGTATTATGATGTACAAACACCTGAAGGCCTAGTATAAAAATTGTACGACATTAACTCCTCGACCGCGTTAGCGTATCGGGAGTTCAAATTATGTTTGCCGTTTATTTAAATCATCCGGCAACTTTCATATTTTGACCCCTCGATACGCTAACGCGGTCGAGGAGTTAATGTCGAACTACTTTTATACTAGGCCTTCTGCAATAATATCTTCCTATTCCTATGAAGGCAACAATAATAACTGACAAAATCTTTTTTTTTCCTATCTGGCTTTTACTCCTTGCTCATTAAAGCAAATTGTATCTTATTTGTACAGCCATAAGAGTGTCACATATTTTTGCAGGTGTCATAGCGGAAGCTACTATTTCAGGTGATATGGTATGTAATAAGCTTCAAGCAATGCAGGCTTCCACATCCACACATTGGAAGGGCAGCAACATTTTACTGTACATATTATTTTGTCACCTTTTGCGGGGGGAAACATGCACACAGACACACTTCTCACACACCACATACAGTCGAGTTCATAAATATATGAGCATTTACAAGGCTCCAAAAATATCTATACACCCTGGGGACATTGATAATAAGGTGCAAGTGTTTACATATTATGCATTCAGCTGCACAGATATTTATGAACTCTACTGTACAAATAACAATCTGTAATGATAACACTATATATATAGGCCTTTGCCCAAAGGCACACAGAATCAGTTCAAATATAATAAGAAGAAAACACTTTTAAAATTTATGTAAAATGATTCTGATATAATAATAATAATAAAAAATGATAACACTAAGACACAAAATGATACAACTACACTAACAAATTTTGCACACTGATATATTTTAGTGTGCGGACTAGTGACAACACAGAGCCGCATATGCCCATTTGGGCTGGTGCTTTGGCAAAGGGGAAAAGGTATGTACGCCGACGCCCCTGCGTTGCTTGAAGGTAATAAGGTATGAATAAATATTATACTATTTCTTTCGCTAAAGTCTTTGTAGGTACACATGGAGTCAATTTCTAAGAATTCACTTTTTGAAAGAAAATATACACTTGAATCTTTAAAGCTGGCAATTTACAACGGATCGGGCAATGTGGAACAGAGTTGGAGAGGCGTATGCCCAACAGTGGGCGAATAGATGCTGAAGAAGAAGAGAAGAATTTACAGAGATAACTAATTTTGTCCATAGCAACATGAACTAAGAGTTCTGAGGACTGACAATGTCCACATAAAGTATCTAGACACCCTGAAGTACAGTATACCTACTTTAGTTGGGTATTTTTGAAAACGCCTGTAAAAGCCAATACTTATTTTAAGTTATTTTATGATACTGATGAAGGATAAAATTAAATTTAATTGAAATTAATGTAGGTCTCTATAAAGTCTTCAAGAAATCGGACCTAATATGTATAGTACTAAGCAATATTACTACTCTCTTACCTATTTCGTACTGTTAGCATTGATGTAGTGGTACAGGATGACCAATAAGAAAATTGAGACTCCCAGAATGTTTGAGAACACGGCCAGCTGGATGTCAGTGATCATGGTGGAGGTTTATCTGAAATTGAGATGAAAAGCGATGTTAAAAGTAGAAAAACACCGGAATTGTAAAAGACCTTCCACCGATTTTTAAAGGTTATTATTTGCATGGAAATATTAACAGAACAAGCAGATTGTTTGGATTCAAATAAGGGAACTAGTATTAGGCACGTAAATTAACATAAATGCTTACCTAAATAGCAGTATTACGCCTTTTATTAGTTACACGGTTTTATTTACCGCAATAAATACACGTCAGACAATTAAATGTCAAATTTAACTAATGTTATCAGGTGAAAAAAATTGTGTAGTAACCGGTATCCATATGATTTGTTCGCACATCCCTATTATATCCTTGCCATGTATATAATCATTTTGGTAGATTTTTTCTCAGGAATCTATAAACTGGGAAAAAGAGAATAATAAAATAAAAAAATAAATTTTTATAATATCCGATACATATTATAAATTAAACAGGTTAAACCAACCAACCCAATCTATCCTTAAGTGTCACGTTTTTTATTAGTCTTAGTAGAAAATTTGTTTTCTACGTGTCTACCTTCATTAAAAACTACTATAAAATGGAATTAGAATAATTAGAATAGACGTCAAATGAGAATCAAAATTTTACGTTGGGTAAAAAACTTTACCATAAGCATTGATGGTTTTAAATAAATAAAAGTGCTATAATCATCGCTCCATACATTTTTCTATCAGCTACAATTGCTTAATTAAAAATGTATCTCTCTTCTGTTAGTTCTCGGCTATATCTTCACGATACTAACAGTTGGGAGTTAAAAAAAACCTACGGATGTTATGATGGTCTTATGAGAGACATATCATGGAGCGATGATAGTAAATACATGTTACAGGTAAAATATGCCATTATTTGTTGTGTACTACATAAATACTTTCAATTTAAGGTACTTCCCGCACATCCGTTGTAACATTTTAACACCTATATTTTTGTTTTCAGGTAAATTGTAAAGGTCTAATCGAAATTTTAACACCAGCAGACCATGACATTCGTAGTTTACAGCACATTCCTTTGAAAGATACCTGGTCGGCTAGTTTTCACCGAGAAGGCCACCGAAATGTCGCAATTGGCACTAAGAGTGGTAACGTTTTGATATGGGACACGAAAAATAAGACTATAACTAAAACATTCCCTACACCGACGCATCAGGCAAGCGTGAACTACATCAGTTATAATGCCAAAAACAATAATTTAGCAGCTACCATGAATAATGGAGAAACTGTTATTTATGGACTGGTCTCTAACATTCCAATTTTAACTGTTAAACTAAACTGTTCTAAAAGCGTTTCTGCAATGAAGTTCCATCATGAAACTCGGTGCTTATTAGGCTTAGCCACAGATGAAGGGCATGTTGTCCTACGAGACATCAACACAAATAAAGACAAAGCTTTTTTCGACAATATCCATGCAGCCCCTGTCAGCGATATTGCATATTCACTGATAAACAAAGATGTCATGTTGTCCAGTGGCTATGACAAAATTGTTCATGTATATGACATAAGACTCCAAAATGTAGTATCTACCATCAAAACATCATACACATTGTCTTCTGTAGCCATAAACGCTGACAATCAAGTGGCTATCGGAAGCCGAAATGGAGTAGTAATGATTTACGATTTGAGAGACTTAACTAGTCCATTTACAACCCTTAAAGGCCATAATGAGGAGATTAGGAAAGTCGCTTTCCAACCAGCTAGAAAGAAGCCCCAAATTAATGAAATAAGTATTCAAGAGGACACTGAGTTACACTTGACACCGTGTAAACCTAGCCCCGGGAAACCTAGGACTTCTGACATGTTCCTAATCTCAGCTTCACCCAATAAGGATAATCAGGACATTCCAGAAAAGACTGAAGATAAAAAAGCTGATTCATTCCTAGTACTCATGGGCTTGGATAAGTCTAATGAAGAAGACACAAATAAATCGCTATTTAAAGAGAGCAGCATGATTGAACGAAACAAAAAATTGCATGTTGAGAAAAATATCAGTAAAATATCAACACCACTTCATAATCAGGCTTCCGACAGCTTAGCATTTCCGTCGCCAATACTAAATGGTGCTCCTGATGATGGGAGACCACTTTTTGTAGCAAATGGGGTTGAAAATGAAAAGATTATGAGATACAATTCTGGTGTGGTTGAAGAACTTAAAGATGTCATAGAGCTCAGTCTTGCAGATGTTGCGGAGGATAATAAGAATTATTTCTTGCACATCATGATGGTGCTGACGAAGCAGAGGCTTGCGCTGGAGAAGCAGATGGCAGCCATGAGCTCTCAGATGTCGGTGATGCAACAGAACCAGAATGAGTTGGTGGATGCAAATAAGAGACTGGCATTACAGGTTGAGCAACTGAAATTTGCTGCTAATAATAATCTTTAAGTGTCCTGAATTAAATTGATTGGTTCTCTAATGTCACATATTTACCAATAATAGTCAATCTCTTAAACAATTTTAGATAAGTCATTTTAGACAATTGGTGTTTAATAGCGAGACCACATTACATGCAGCTCCATAGACAGATGTGTTTGCATGTGTCTTGGTTTTGTGACAACTGGTGGCTCACCACCAGTTGTCACAAAAAACCCCTCAAAGGCCTCAGCCTAGCCTTAATACTAAAATAATTGCCAAAAGACATGCATTTTAATCTAATAATAAAGTGTAACATGCAAAGCTAGTTTCTAAAGTAAGTAGCTATGTTTATTATTCCTTATTGTGAATTGTGAAATCTTATTTGCAATTAATTTATGTAAGTAAATATTTTAATTTTGAAAGTGTAACTTAGAGTGAATGTTAGTGCCTTCGGTTTAAGCATAGTCCTTTACTAATGTACATAAATTACTTGTTAATTGTACCCATTATTATTAATATCAGGTGTTCAATGTATCTTGCCCCAAAATTGTATACTTCTTATGGAAATGCATGGTTTACATATTTACCTAAAAATATTTTATTAAACGAAATTATACATTGTTAAATGAAATTGTGCTTGGCATAGAAATGTTTTAAAAATCTCATGCCATTATAGCTGTAAAGATTTGATCTAATTCAGTATTATTTATAAAATCCATGACAATACATGTGTGTGCTGTTGAGTTATGTTGAAAAATGTTGTAACTAAGTATGTAAAATAACTAAAAAAATAAAATAATAAAAAACCAAAATTTGTATTTTTAATTATAAATTAGTCTGTGTATCGTTTTGCCATGTAGTATGTATATATTTTTTTATTTGCCGTTATTTCGATTACATTCCGATGAATGAATCTGAAATTTAGTGTAGGCACTTAATTTCTGTGACTCGAAATACTATAGCCGTCTGAATAAGTATGCTTGCTGAATGATATGTAATTAAGTTACGTGCTACCTTTTGAAGCACGTAGTACCTAACAACAACTACAAAGTTATTATGAAGTATTTTAATTGAATTAAAGTAATTTAATTTCATTAAAGCTGTAGTATGTACATTCTTTTGTCGAGATTACCTAACCAACCATTGTCGGTTAAAAATTTAGTACAAATTGAAAACGGTTGGGAAAAAAATCAAATAGGCGAAACGAAACGCAATATCTTATCTATCTGTCAGTTTGACGTTTAACCTTGTGTTTTGTGGTGTACACCGCTCGACGCTGTAGTTTAAATTTAATGTTATTAGTGTTAAAAAGTTTATGACTATGGGAGAACTAACGCTCACCAATTCGTTCGAGTCTCAAACTATTTTCGCTGACCACAAGGACCTGATCCACGATGTGGCCTACGACTTCTACGGCGAACGAATGGCTACTTGTTCTAGCGACCAGTATGTAAAGGTAGGTTATGATAAAAATAATTATGATATTATAAACTAATAGCCGTTGCCCGCCCGTTGTTTGCGTAAAATTAAAATATAAACTATCCTATGTCCTTTCGCAGGAGTCAAACTATACCCATACCAAATTGTATCTTGATCCGTTCAGCTGTTTTAGCGTGAACAGTTAACAGACAGAGTTACTTTCGTATTTATATCATTAGTATGGATTTCGACTAATGTAGAGCTAATTTAGTGTAACTATACACCACCACAGGTCTTAATAACGCTACTTTGGTAGATAAGTAATAATAATAGTAATATTTAAGTAATAATACTTGTAACAAAATTATGTACCGAAATATCTGAATGCTTTTTGCTATAACTACTAACAGTCAAATACTAGATAACGGCTTCGAACGTAGTGTTAGTTAAATCTTATCTTAACACAATGTTATGTCTAAAAATATATTAACTTTAGATCGAAAAAATTTCTAATAGTTCCTAAATGTAGAAGCAATTTGTGTATGCAGTATTTTAATTTGAAAATCGTGTTACAATTTGTCATTGAAATTGAAATGAATCAGGCTTTCACTTAATGCAAAAAATCTTAATAAATAAAAATAAAGAAACCTTTATTTCCAAATTTTTTTACATTACATGTGTTTACGTATTGTTTAGTAAGTTTCTTATTAGTGAGTGTTAAGTTTATGTATTTACTATTTATTTATTTAATTTGGACCCCTCTTCGAGTGCAGGGTCCGCCTAAAGCAAAGGGGGCGCAAAGTAAGGACTTAGAATTTTTTTGATCAAAAGTGAAAATTATATAGGAATCATAAAATACTTAGGAAAATTTTATTCAAAACGCTAAAATAAGCATGTTTTATAGAAAAAACTTTTTCTCTAAAATCAAAAATGGCCAAGATATTCGCCCTCAAAGATTGATGGTTTTCAAGGGAGCTGGGACATAGAAAAATTTCGATGGATGATGTTGGTGTTATTATAACACCTATTTATTATTATTTTATCGTAAAGATTACGCTAAAATAAGCATGTTTTATAGAAAAAACTTTTTCTCTAAAATCAAAAATGGCTGAGCTAATTGACTTATTGTGTCAGACACTGCCTTAGCTCCGGCGCTGCGGGAAGTGCAGCCCTTCCGCCCTTGCGTGACAAAGCACGGTCGCCCGTACTCCGCTTCGCAGCTTCGGCCTGTTGGTCGCCTTCGGCGACCAGCCTCAGCCGCTCCGCTCCGCACGGCTCCCGAGCTTTGTCACGGCGGGCGAGGGCTGCTCTCCCTCCGCGCCTCCGGCTTTTTATATACACTCTAGGGGTAGGGCAGACAAGACCACGTGGAATCGGGGTTGACAGCTTCGGTTCTGTGGCAAGTCTTATGATAATGCAATGCTTATTTTAGCGTAGCGTGTTTTAGCTAGATTCGGACTTTCGCAGCCTAATATTGAATACATAATATTCCATCATTGAGAAAATTACATTTTACAATCCGTCATGTATCTTGGTAATTATCAAGTTTAGAGAAAAGTTGCCCCAACAAAACATGCTTATTTCAGCGTATTTATTACGATAAAACAATAATAAATAGGTGTTAATGACACCAACATTCATCGAAATTTTTCTGTCCCAGCTCCCTTGAAAACCATCAATCTTTGAGGGCGAATATCTCGGCTATTTTCGATTTTAGAGAAAAAGTTTTTTCTATAAAACATGCTTATTTTAGCGTAATATTTACGATAAAGCAATAATAAATAGGTGTTATAATAACACCAACATCCATCGAAATTTTTCTATGTCCCAGCTCCCTTGAAAACCATCAATCTTTGAGGGCGAATATCTCGGCCATTTTTGATTTTAGAGAAAAGTTGTTCCTATAAAACATGCTTATATTAGCGTAATCTTTACGATAAAACAATAATAAATAGGTGTTATAATGACACCAACTCCATCAAAAATTTTTTAAGTCCTGCGCCCCCTTTGCTTTAGTCCAACCGAGTGCAGGCCTCCTCCAACTCTTTCCATTTTTGCCTGTCTTCTGCTTTGCTTAAATCTTAAAGGTATCTAGGTTATAGGCTATTAGGTATGCGCGGGCTAGTTTTCCGCAACTCTACTCCTCAACTCCTTCCGGAACAAGGTATACAAATTTTTATCACTTTAAAATATTATTTGCCCTCAGGTATGGGACTCAGACGGCCGCGATGGCTGGAAGATGACTGCCAGTTGGAAGGCACACCATGGTTCAGTGTGGAAGGTTACATGGGCGCACCCAGAGTTCGGCCAGGTCATTGCCACTTGCTCATTCGACCGGACTGCTGCTATTTGGGAGGAAGTTGGTAAGATAGGATCAATGATGTTAATGATGATGATGATGTTCCTGTTATCCCTTATTAGGACTTAGGGCTAGTAGACTACTTCAAATGAATGAGTTTGACAGAACAATGTCTTTGAGCTCTTCTCAGACAAAACCAAGTGACCCAGCCTGACCGATGTTGTAGATAGTAAAGGTCCTTGTCTACAAGGCTGGAGGTCCAGGTCCGCAAATAATTGTTTCTGAGTTATCATTTTCTGACAGCATACAACAAATAACAACATTTACGCTTTAAAAAACCCATCCCATGTCTCTTATATATTTCAGGAGACACCACAGCTCCCGGTTCAGAGAAAGGTCTCCGGACATGGCTGAAACGCTCCAATCTAGTTGACTCCAGGACATCTGTGACAGATGTCAAGTTTGGACCTAAACATTTGGGCCTTCTATTAGTCACATGCTCTGCTGATGGCATTATTAGGTAAGAAAAAGTTCCAAAATGTTGTTCATACAATTTATACTGCTCCGTACAAAAAAATGTTCTTGACAGACAGACGGGTGGATAACAAAGTGGTCCTATAAGGGTTCCGTTTTTTTCTGGTCATCGGGCGTTGCATGTCTACATGGACCGAGCAGCTTCGTTGCAAGGCTCGCTGTGCGGATCCGATCCGTCGTATTCCGCAAATATCTTGTCAGTACTCATTATACTTGTCATAAGTATAATCATGTGTTTGCAGAATATACGAGGCACCCGACGTCATGAACCTGGCGCAGTGGACGCTGCAGCACGAGATCCCCACAAAGGTGTCCATCAGCTGTCTTTCTTGGAACCCCTCACTATCAAGGTGCACCTTCTTTATAGTTAAACAGTAAATAAAGCATAAATTGAAGAGATGTCATATACTATAGAAAAAGTGACCTAGGAACCGGTGAGCAGGGCTGGAAAAAAAAACCTTTATTACTTACATTTAAGAGCGGGCAGAGTGTTTGCCGCGGACACGAAATAGGCATTTAGCGGCCCCGCACTGCTCGCTATCTGTGTGCGTGCGCGCACGCACACTACTACACCGGCGCGTCATTATTCGGGCGTTAAAAGGTTATAACTTAGAAATCTTAGAATTCCTCATTTTTATAATCCTTTGATACAGATATTGTATTAATTCACCTAATATTTGTTCGGTTTTTCCAAATGATTTTATTATTTGTGTTTGTATTTAGTACTAAAGAAAGGTACCATTCTGTCGGTTGTTGATAAGGTTCATTTCTAAACTAATATTTATGACATTCGCGCCTTATCGACAACCGGCAGAATGGCAAAGTGCCTTTTTCTAAATAAAAGCACATTTTTTATGATTTCATATGTGGCTATTTACGGCTAAAGGTACCTTATGGACGGTCGGCGCTTACGTCGCGTTGCAGCGCATTATTATCAGCGTCTTTGTTAACAGCGTAAGCGCCGATCGTCCATAAGGTACCTTTCACCGCAAAACGTCACATATTATGAAATCGTTAAAAAATTGTGTCGTTTTCTTGGTAAAAGTACCACATTGTCGCCTGTTGACAAGGTTTTCCAAGTGATTCTTTATGACAGAAGCGCCTTATCATTCTTATCAATAAGCGACAATGTGGTATCTTTCTTTACCAAGAAAACGTCACTTTTATAATATTGATTATATCAATATTTATTAATTTTGTAAGGTTGACTCCGATTTGGATAAAAATCGATATCCGAGGATCCGACGAAGTGATTAACATGAATCCAGAGTCAAAATGGTAAAATATTGTAAAAACCGACGCCATCTTGGATTTTGTAAGATCAACTCCGATTTGGATAAAAATTGATATCTGACGATCCGGCGGGGTCCTTAAGAGCGGGCAGAGTGTTTGCCGCGGACACGAAATAGGCATTTAGCGGCCCCGCACTGCTCGCTATCTGTGTGCGTGCGCGCACGCACACTACTACACCGGCGCGTCATTATTCGGGCCGGGCGTTAAAAGGTTATAACTTAGAAATCTTAGAATTCCTCATTTTTATAATCCTTTGATACAGATATTGTATTAATTCACCTAATATTTGTTCGGTTTTTCCAAATGATTTTATTATTTGTGTTTGTATTTAGTACTAAAGAAAGCTACCATTCTGTCGGTTGTTGATAAGGTTCATTTCTAAACTAATATTTATGACATTCGCGCCTTATCGACAACCGGCAGAATGGCAAAGTGCCTTTTTCTAAATAAAAGCACATTTTTTATGATTTCATATGTGGCTATTTACGGCTAAAGGTACCTTATGGACGGTCGGCGCTTACGTCGCGTTGCAGCGCATTATTATCAGCGTCTTTGTTAACAGCGTAAGCGCCGATCGTCCATAAGGTACCTTTCACCGCAAAACGTCACATATTATGAAATCGTTAAAAAAATGTGTCGTTTTCTTGGTAAAAGTACCACATTGTCGCCTGTTGATAAGGTTTTCCAAGTGATTCTTTATGACAGAAGCGCCTTATCATTCTTATCAATAAGCGACAATGTGGTATCTTTCTTTACCCAGAAAACGTGACTTTTATAATATTGATTATATCAATATTTATAAATTTTGTAAGGTTGACTCCGATTTGGATAAAAATCGATATCCGAGGATCCGACGAAGTGATTAACATGAATCCAGAGTCAAAATGGTAAAATATTGTAAAAACCGACGCCATCTTGGATTTTGTAAAATCAACTCCGATTTGGATAAAAATCGATATCTGACTATCCGGCGGGGTCTTTAACATGAATCCAGAATCAAAATCGTTAAATATTGTAAAAAGCGACGCCATCTTGGATTTTGTGAGATTAACTCTGATTTGGATAAAAATCGATATCTGAGAATCCGGCGGGTTGATTAACATGAATCTTGAGTCAAAATTGTAAAATATTGTTAAAACCGACGCCATCTTGGATTTTGTAAGATCAACTCCGATTTGGATAAAAATTGATATCTGACGATCCGGCGGGGTCCTTAACATGAATCCAGAATCAAAATCGTTAAATATTGTAAAAAGCGACGCCATCTTGGACTTTGTGAGATTAGCTCCGATTTGGATAAAAATCGATATCTGAGGATCCGGCGGGGTGATTAACATGAATCTTGAGTCAAAATTGTAAAATATTGTTAAAACCGACGCCATCTTGGATTTTGTAAGATCAACTCCGATTTGGATAAAAATTGATATCTGACGATCCGGCGGGGTCCTTAACATGAATCCAGAATCAAAATCGTTAACTATTGTAAAAAGCGACGCCATCTTGGACTTTGTGAGATTAGCTCCGATTTGGATAAAAATCGATATCTGAAAATCCAGCGGGGTGATTAACATGAATCCAGAGTCAAAATTGTAAAATATTGTTAAAAGTGACGCCATCTTGGATTTTGTGAGCTTAACTCCGATTTGGATAAAAATCGATATCTGAGGATCCGGCGGGGTGATTAACATGAATCTTGAGTCAAAATTGTAAAATATTGTTAAAACCGACGCCATCTTGGATTTTGTGAGATTAACTGCGATTTGGATAAAAATCGATATCTGAGGATCCGGCGGGGTGATTAACACGAATCTTGAGTCATTAAAATTCAAAATTCGGGGAAAATTTTGAAAGTTCAGTGGATTCCGTCACACATTGGTATTGGAGGGAACGAGGAGGCTGACCGTTTGGCTACGGTGGCTGCTTCTGAAGGAATTGTATTTGACATTGCCCCAGAATTCTCAGAGGTGGTCGCCCGGTATAGAGGAGCTTTGCATGATCACTGGAAAGAATATTTCAACGTAAGATCCCAAGAAAAAGGGATCTGGTACAGAACCATGCAGTGCGAACCTCCTCGTATACCCTGGTGGGAAGTTGGCACTCTAAATAGAGCGGACATCGTACGTGCACACAGGCTCCGGTCCGGACACGTTCCGCTGGGTAAGTTTGCACATCTGATGCAGAAAGCAGAGTCGCCCAACTGTGAAGAGTGTGGTAAAGTGGAAGATGTGCAACACTTCCTCGTGGAGTGTGTCCGGACTCGAGCCAAGAGGGTGCAACTTATGGAAATTCGAGGTTGTTCGTTGATCGATGTTGGAATCTTCCAGTCTATATTGGCGGATCCCCTGTCAGAAGACGCAAAATTTGTATACCGATTTTTTTATAAATAAGTATACAAATTTAGCAGTTTTTTTTTTCTACTCTTATAATGTATGGGTTGTTGTATAGTTAATCGTTTTTCTTTTAAGTTCGTTTATGTATGAATTGCAGAGGCCCAACGGAGCCGACTTGGTCATTTTGACAAAGGCTCCTTTAAATTAAAGATTAAAAAATAAAAAAAAGAATCTTGAGTCAAAATTGTAAAATATTGTTAAAACCGACGCCATCTTGGATTTTGTAAGATCAACTCCGATTTGGATAAAAATTGATATCTGACGATCCGGCGGGGTCCTTAACATGAATCTAGAATCAAAATCGTAAAATATTGTAAAAAGCGACGCCATCTTGGATTTTGTGAGCTTAACTCCGATTTGGATAAAAATCGATATCCGAGGATCCGACGGAGTGATTAACATGAATCCAGAGTCAAAATTGTAAAATAATGTAAAAACCGACGCCATCTTGGATTTTGTAAGATCAACTCCGATTTGGATAAAAAATTATATCTGACGATCCGGCGGGGTCCTTAACATGAATCCAGAATCAAAATCGTTAAATATTGTAAAAAGCGACGCCATCTTGGACTTTGTGAGATTAACTCCGATTTGGATAAAAATCGATATCTGACGATCCGGCGGGGTCCTTAACATGAATCCAGGATCAAAATCGTTAAATATTGTAAAAAGCGACGCCATCTTGGATTTTGTGAGATTAACTGCGATTTGGATAAAAATCGATATCTGAGAATCCGGCGGGTTGATTAACATGAATCTTGAGTCAAAATTGTAAAATATTGTTAAAACCGACGCCATCTTGGATTTTGTAAGATCAACTCCGATTTGGATAAAAATTATATCTGACGATCCGGCGGGGTCCTTAACATGAATCCAGAATCAAAATCGTTAAATATTGTAAAAAGCGACGCCATCTTGGACTTTGTGAAATTAACTCCGATTTGGATAAAAATCGATATCCGAGGATCCGACGGAGTGATTAACATGAATCCAGAGTCAAAATTGTAAAATAATGTAAAAACCGACGCCATCTTGGACTTTGTGAGATTAACTCCGATTTGGATAAAAATCGATATCTGACGATCCGGCGGGGTCCTTAACATGAATCCAGAATCAAAATCGTTAAATATTGTAAAAAGCGACGCCATCTTGGATTTTGTGAGATTAACTGCGATTTGGATAAAAATCGATATCTGAGGATCCGGCGGGGTGATTAACACGAATCTTGAGTCAAAATTGTAAAATATTGTTAAAACCGACGCCATCTTGGATTTTGTAAGATCAACTCCGATTTGGATAAAAATTGATATCTGACGATCCGGCGGGGTCCTTAACATGAATCTAGAATCAAAATCGTTAAATATTGTAAAAAGCGACGCCATCTTGGACTTTGTGAAATTAACTCCGATTTGGATAAAAATCGATATCCGAGGATCCGACGGAGTGATTAACATGAATCCAGAGTCAAAATTGTAAAATAATGTAAAAACCGACGCCATCTTGGATTTTGTAAGATCAACTCCGATTTGGATAAAAAATTATATCTGACGATCCGGCGGGGTCCTTAACATGAATCCAGAATCAAAATCGTTAAATATTGTAAAAAGCGACGCCATCTTGGACTTTGTGAGATTAACTCCGATTTGGATAAAAATCGATATCTGAGGATCCGGCGGGGTGATTAACATGAATCTTGAGTCAAAATTGTAAAATATTGTTCAAACCGACGCCATCTTGGATTTTGTGAGATTAACTGCGATTTGGATAAAAATCGATATCTGAGGATCCGGCGGGGTGATTAACACGAATCTTGAGTCAAAATTGTAAAATATTGTTAAAACCGACGCCATCTTGGATTTTGTAAGATCAACTCCGATTTGGATAAAAATTGATATCTGACGATCCGGCGGGGTCCTTAACATGAATCCAGAATCAAAATCGTTAAATATTGTAAAAAGCGACGCCATCTTGGACTTTGTGAGATTAGCTCCGATTTGGATAAAAATCGATATCTGAGGATCCGGCGGGGTGATTAACATGAATCTTGAGTCAAAATTGTAAAATATTGTTAAAACCGACGCCATCTTGGATTTTGTGAGATTAACTGCGATTTGGATAAAAATCGATATCTGAGGATCCGGCGGGGTGATTAACACGAATCTTGAGTCAAAATTGTAAAATATTGTTAAAACCGACGCCATCTTGGATTTTGTAAGATCAACTCCGATTTGGATAAAAATTGATATCTGACGATCCGGCGGGGTCCTTAACATGAATCTAGAATCAAAATCGTAAAATATTGTAAAAAGCGACGCCATCTTGGATTTTGTGAGCTTAACTCCGATTTGGATAAAAATCGATATCCGAGGATCCGACGGAGTGATTAACATGAATCCAGAGTCAAAATTGTAAAATAATGTAAAAACCGACGCCATCTTGGATTTTGTAAGATCAACTCCGATTTGGATAAAAAATTATATCTGACGATCCGGCGGGGTCCTTAACATGAATCCAAAATCAAAATCGTTAAATATTGTAAAAAGCGACGCCATCTTGGACTTTGTGAGATTAACTCCGATTTGGATAAAAATCGATATCTGACGATCCGGCGGGGTCCTCAACATGAATCCAGAATCAAAATCGTTAAATATTGTAAAAAGCGACGCCATCTTGGATTTTGTGAGATTAACTGCGATTTGGATAAAAATCGATATCTGAGAATCCGGCGGGTTGATTAACATGAATCTTGAGTCAAAATTGTAAAATATTGTTAAAACCGACGCCATCTTGGATTTCTTAAGATCAACTCCGATTTGGATAAAAATTGATATCTGACGATCCGGCGGGGTCCTTAACATGAATCCAGAATCAAAATCGTTAAATATTGTAAAAAGCGACGCCACCTTGGACTTTGTGAGATTAGCTCCGATTTGGATAAAAATCGATATCTGAGGATCCGGCGGGGTGATTAACATGAATCTTGAGTCAAAATTGTAAAATATTGTTAAAACCGACGCCATCTTGGATTTTGTGAGATTAACTGCGATTTGGATAAAAATCGATATCTGAGGATCCGGCGGGGTGATTAACACGAATCTTGAGTCAAAATTGTTAAATATTGTTAAAACCGACGCCATCTTGGATTTTGTAAGATCAACTCCGATTTGGATAAAAATTGATATCTGACGATCCGGCGGGGTCCTTAACATGAATCTAGAATCAAAATTGGAAAATATGGTAAGAATCGACGCCATCTTGGATTTTGTGATATCAACTCCGATTTGGATAAAAATCGTCAGATATCGATTTTTATCCAAATCAGAGATAATTTTCCAAAATCCAATTTGGCGTCGGTGTTGACATTATTTAACAATTTTGACTATGGATTCATGTTATGGACCCCGCTGAATCGTCAGATATCGATTTTTATTCAAATCGGAGTTAATATCACAAAATCAAAGGTGGCGTCACTTATTACAATATTATACAGTTTTGATTCTGGATTCATGTTAAGGACCCCGCCGGATCATGAGATATCGATTTTTATCCAAATCAGAGTTTATCTTACAAAATCCAATATGGCGTCAGTGTTGACGTTAATTAACAATTTTGACCATGGATTCATGTTATGGACCCCGCCAGATCGTCAGATATCGATTTTTATCCAAATCAGAGTTAATTTTACAAAATCCAATATGGCGTCTATTCTTACCATATTTTCCAATTTTGACTTAAGATTCATGTTAGTCACCCTGCCGGCTCCTCAGATATCGATTTTTATCCAAATCGCAGTTAATCTCAAAAAATCCAAGATGGCGTCGCTTTTGACAATATTTTACGATTTTGATTCTGGATTCATGTTTAGGACCCCGCCGGATCGTCATATATCGATTTTTATCCAAATCAGAGTTGATCTTACAAAATCCAAGATGGCGTCGGTTTTAACAATATTTTACAATTTTGACTCAAGATTCATGTCAATCACCCCGCCGGATCCTCAGATATCGATTTTTATCCAAATCTGAGCTAATCTCTCAAAATCCAAGATGGCGTCGCTTTTGACAATATTTGACGATTTTGATTCTGGATTCATGTTAAGGACCCCGCCGGATAGTCAGATATCGATTTTTATCCAAATCGGAGTTTATCGCACAAAATCCAAGATGGCGTCGCTTTTTGCAATATTTTACGATTTTGATTCTGGATTCATGTTAAGGACCCCGCCGGATAGTCAGATATCGATTGTTATCCAAATCGGAGTTAATTTTACAAAATCCAAGATGGCGTCGCTTTTTACAATATTTTACGATTGTGATTCTGGATTCATGGTAAGGACCCCGCCGGATCGTCAGATATCAATTTTTATCCAAATCGGAGTTGATCTTACAAAATCCAAGATGGCGTCGGTTTTAACAATATTTTACAATTTTGACTCAAGATTCGTGTTAATCACCCCGCCGGATCCTCAGATATCGATTTTTATCCAAATCGGAGCTAACCTCACAAAATCCAAGATGGAGTCGCTTTTTACAATATTTGACGATTTTGATTCTGGATTCATGTTAAGGACCCCGCCGGATAGTCAGATATCGATTTTTATCCAAATCGGAGTTGATTTTACAAAATCCAAGATGGCGTCGGTTTTTACAATATTTTACAATATTGATCCTAGATTCATATTATGGTCCCCACTGGATCCTCAGATATTGATTTTTATCCAAATCGGAGTTTATCGCACAAAATCCATGATGGCGTCGCTTTTTGCAATATTTTACGATTTTGATTCTGGATTCATGTTAAGGACCCCGCCGGATAGTCAGATATCGATTGTTATCCAAATCGGAGTTGATTTTACAAAATCCAAGATGGCGTCGCTTTTTACAATATTTTACGATTTTGATTCTGGATTCATGTTAAGGACCCCGCCGGATCGTCAGATATCAATTTTTATCCAAATCGGAGTTGATCTCACAAAATCCAAGATGGCGTCGCTTTTTACAATATTTTACGATTTTGATTCTGGATTCATGTTAATCACCCCGCCGGATCCTCAGATATCGATTTTTATCCAAATCGGAGCTAATCTCACAAAGTCCAAGATGGCGTCGCTTTTTACAATATTTAACGATTTTGATTCTGGATTCATGTTAAGGACCCCGCCGGATTCTCAGATATCGATTTTTATCCAAATCGGAGTTGATCTTACAAAATCCAAGATGGCGTCCGTTTTAACAATATTTTACAATTTTGACTCTGGATTCATGTTAAGGACCCCGCCGGATAGTCAGATATCGATTTTTATCCAAATCGGAGTTGATTTTACAAAATCCAAGATGGCGTCGGTTTTTAAAATATTTTACAATTTTGACTCTGGATTCATGTTAATCACTCCTTCGGATCCTTAGATATCGATTTTTATCCAAATCGGAGTTGATTTTACAAAATCCAAGATGGCGTCGGTTTTTAAAATATTTTACAATTTTGACTCTGGATTCATGTTAATCACTCCTTCGGATCCTTAGATATCGATTTTTATACAAATCGGAGTCAACCTTACAAAATTTATAAATATTAATGTAATAAATATAATTTATAATTTTTTAATATATTTGTAAATATCTGCTCCATCATCAGACCTTGTAAACCATGCATGGCCCAAGTGCTCGTCGAATCAAAACTAACGAGTCTAAACACGAAGGTATTCTATCAACTGGTTCCTGAGTACCAGTTGACACTTTACTGCTCCACCATCAGACCTTGGACACCATGTATAGCCCAAGTGCTCACCAGAACAAACCTAACGAGCCCAAACACGGGGGTATTACATCAACTACTTCCTGAGTTCCGGTGGTCATCTTTCTGCTCCATCATCAGACCTTGGACACCACTCACGGTCCAAGTGCTCACCAGAACAAACCTAACGAGCCCAAACACGGGGGTATTACATCAACTACTTCCTGGTTCCGGTGGTCATCTTTCTGCTTCATCATCAGACCTTGGACACCAGTCACGGTCCAAGTGCCCGCCAAAACAATACAAATGAGTCCAAACACGGGGGTATTACATCAACTACTTCCTGAGTTCCGGTGGCCACCTTTCTACTCCGTCATCAGACCTTGGACATCTTCTACGGTCCAAGTGACACTATATACAATGAGGTATAAACGAAACTAACTCTGTATGTCATTAATTTTGAACTGGTTGCTATTGCCTATTTCCTTTGGAAACACAAAAAATGGTAAAAAAATTCTTATACCGTTTTGCTACCTATAACGCAGTATACGTACACAATGAACATCGATTTATTTCAAGATGTAGACGCTCCGCAGAGAGACGTGGTGTCGCTTCGAACATTCGGGGCCGACTGACTATTTCGAGTGTTGCTCACTTGTTATATTTCAACGATCAGATTCCATAGTAATTTTGTATGGCGGATTTTTAGGACGTTTTAAAAAAATCATAATTAATTAATGAACCAGTATTATGTAATAAGACTATACGAATTCAGTAGCTTGTATATTTGAGATTGGATAGAGTTAGTTTTTAAAAATAAAGCAAATGATTTTTCATTCACTTTGGCATAAACGCTGACACGCGTTTTTCTCAATTTTGCTGCGTCTTTGCGTAGACATATTTACTAAACTGTACATTATTGTAGATTATAAATATACGAATATGGTAGACACACTCTTTGAGATAATAATTACATGCATCTTGTATGTCTTTGCAAATAATTGAGGACGCCACAGTCTTAACCGTAACTGTCGTTTACGTTGAAAACACTCTGCCCCCTTACAATTGTATAGTAAATAAAGTGTTCATCCCATTCACAATTTTAAATGGAAATCATTAAAATGGTAGAATATCCAGCGTCGAGCAGGATTTGTACCCGCAACCTTTCTGAACACTGGTCAGATTGCTCTGCCCATTGATCCATCGACGCCTGTCCGAACCAAGCGAATTTTTCCACTATTTCTTTAATTTTTATTAAATTGTAAATTTCGTTTGCAAAAAATATAACAAAAATTGTAGAGGAAGATTTTAATAACATGCTTGGAATTTAATTAGGTGCTGTGTGGGCTCTGAACATTATGCGATAACTCTTTTAATGATTGACAAATCAATTTACCACAAAACTATGCCTTCTTAGTGCTCTTGTATTTGTTAAGCAATCAAACTTGTAGACCAATCATTTAGCAACGAAAATAGTGTTACTTTGCTATTCCGCCAAACATGCTAGTCAAATACTTGCTACGCAAATAGATATAACACGCCACTACTAATAATCCAAAACTCGACACGTGTTTCGCCTCTCTACGAGGCATCCTACGAGGGAGAGGCGAAACACGTTTCGAGTTTTGTAATATTGGTGGTGGTGTGTTATATCTTTTTGCGTATTTCTGTTTTGCGGCGGGAGGGTGGGAACATTAATTGCATGCAAAAAATACGCAAGAAGGTATAACGGGTTGGCACTAATTGATATAGCAAAGTAACATTATTTTCGTTGTTAATATGGAATTCTGCAAAGTTACGCGTGATTCAATAAATTACCAATCATTTCTTAGATTGTATGCCTCTATTACATGGGTGAATCAACTATTTCTTACAATTTTTATACAATTTTTAATACAATTTTTAAAGCACGAATCAAATCATTTATTAAATGTAATAAATGTTTTTATGTTTTTGTTGTATTTCTTGTTATTATTTCGTCCCGTCAGCCAGGGGACAAATGCAATGCAGCACAATTTGTTATTAAAAACGTTGTAGTATACTCTACTGACATGCTTGGTAGATGGCCCATCATGGAAAGGGAATATAACCATCAAGAAAAATAGTTTGTGTAATATCATGCCATAAAAGCGTCATTTAAAAGTGACCCAGGAGACAACATGGCAACCAGTGTCAAGAAATAGTTGATTAAGAAACATACTCCCATGCTATTTGCGTATTAGTAACACGTTACAAAAGTAGTCAAATTTCGTATGTTATAGTTATGGGTTTTGATTTTCGCACTTAGCTCGCTTAATGATGATGATGTTAATCAGTTGAATGTTGTATACAGGGTAAACCCACCAATGATAGCCGTGGGCAGCGACGAGCCGAACACACCGGCCGCGGCGGTGCCGGTCAACGATAAAGGAGTCGCGTGTAATGGAAAAGTCTTCATTTATGAGTAAGTATGCCCAATGGGAGCTACCGTATTGTCGCTCACCAGGCGGCGCCACTCATGCGTGGGTCCTGTGTCAATATGAGAGAATTGTCAAAGTGACGTTTGAAATGTTCCCGAAGGACTCACATTCCACTAGCGCCCCTAGCGGAAAATCGATTCGCGGTAATCCTCATTGGCCTTTCCCGCTCTTAAGAATTATTTGAAAAAATCTTTGATGTCGAAGGCTTATTACACAGTAGAGGATTATTTAACAGACATACATGCATGGCAAATACTAGAAACTAACGAAACCAATAAATAATTAAATTGAATGTTTTACTGCTTACAGAGGACACAGTTCAAGAAAGAAATCATATCAAATGTTTGTGTAAAACTGTTAAATTTTGTTTATTCTTTTTTATTTTTTAGTTGTGGGTTTTCTGTTTCACTATTTTCTTTTGATATGGTTTATTACATTTATTAAAACTATTATTCTATTTAGTCCGTCAGTTAGATTATCCAAAATTATTAGACACGTGTTTTTTCCTGTTTCAAGTTAACTAAAATTGACGACGATACAGAGCATCACAGTTCCCGGGTGGGGGCTAGTGACGTCACTTAGAGTTAAAATCGTACCTAATTGTGACGTCACTCGAAACTTTAATGCGCCGTATTTCTGTCGTTTTTCATTTGACGAACAAAAGAAAAAATACGCGTAGAATATTTTTTAATAATCTAACAGACGAACTAATTATATTTTTTTGTCGTCTCGCCTATTGTAAGACACTGGTCCCACCAGCGGCGTTCGACGATTAGCGAGGAGCGATTTTTCTACACAGCCGAGTGATTCTCTAAGGAAAAAGTTTTAACTACTCGCTCTAACTGTATTTATGTGTAACTATAAATATATGTCTCTTTATTTTATTTACCCGGGAGCTAGTATCTTTTGGTCGTTTAAGACAAGAACTTAAGTCGTGAAATCGTCGAAACCTTGTCATAATACGTGTCTAGTTTGGTCACAAAAAATTGTTTTGTTTTTGAACAGATATAGCGAGGCGTCTCGCCGCTGGACTCGAACGGACTGCCTCTCGTCCGTCCAAGAGCCCGTCAACGACATCGCCTTCGCACCCAACCTCGGCCGCTCGTTCCACCTCCTCGCCGTGGCAACCAAAGACGTCCGCATCATCAAGATAGAACCCATCACGTAAGTGATTACCTGATTACTGATTACAAGGTGTATTTCAACTTCGGACTAGCGCTGAAAAAGTCTCACATTTCCTTGTTAGTGTGATATATATACTTTTCCTATGTATTTTGGAAATATATATAGTTTATATTATTATTTATCTGGTACGTTGTTGTACATTAGGTGTATTTGTCTACCTCTTTTCATTTTTTTCTCTCATGTACTCAAAGGTTAACTGGAAGAGATCCCTTGAAGGGATAAGTACGCCTTTGTACTTACTGTTTTCCTTTTGTAAATTTTAATTTATCCGTGTTTTGTACAATAAAGAGTTTACATAAAAATCCGCCCATTTATTAAACGATTTTTTTTTATCAGAGACACATCGGCCTCCTCAAATGGAGCCAACGTGCGTTTCAAGACGGAAGTGATGGCGGCGTTCGAGGAGCACTACTCCTGCGTGTGGCGCGTGTCTTGGAACGTGACCGGCACGCTGCTGGCGTCGTCTGGAGACGACTGTAGCGTGCGGCTCTGGAAGAGTGAGTACCTTTAAGTGACACATTTGTACAAAACTCATCAGTTTTAAATTGAAGTTGAGGGTCTACTATTGTCAGGGAACGAACTATATGTGGGGTGCCAATCATTGGTTGATGCCAAAGACTGGGCGGATGCCAAGTATTGGGAGGGTGCCTACCATTGGCAGGGTGTCAACCAATAACGTGATGTTAATCGGTGGAGTGCTAACCACCGCACAGAAATGCACCTGGTGAATGTCCAGGAAAAGGGGGTGGCAGTGAATGCGTTAACTATCGATCAGGGGCCTATCATTGGGAAGGTGCCAAACATTGGTGAGGTACTCTCAGGCGTGCGTTTCAAGACAGAAGTAGTGGCGTTCGAAGAGCACTACTCCTGTATATGGCGCGTGTCTTGGAATCTGAATGGAGCGTTTTTAGCTTCTTCGGGAGACGATTGTAGCGTGCGGTTATGGAATAGTAGTTTATGCAACAGTGATATAATAAGGACTCGACTTCGTCTTGTTTTGTAACGGCGACCCTCAAGTTTTAAGAACCAATTATGAGCTGTTGCATACGCTAGTTTTTCTACGACAGCTAAAATAGCGTAAAAAGCAAAATTTAGTAACGCGGCAGAATAGGGCAGAAGTTGTGCCCACTATAGAATTAAAAAAAGAACAACAGTGCTCATGTATTGTATGAAAATCCATAAGAGCAGTGTTCATATGGAATACCATAGACAACGTTATAATGTATACTTTTTTAATATTTCTGTCAGTCATCTAATTAATAGAAGTGCTGGAGTAGAAAAAGTTAGTTGTATTAGCCTATGGTAAACAAGATTGTCAGTCGTTGACTCTATTGTTAGATCGGCCTCCTAGCCCAGTTGGTGCAGGTGCCTACGAAGCAGGAGGTCCCGGGTTCGAATCCTGGTCAGGGCATTTATTTGTGTGTTTATCACGGATATTTGTTTCTGAGTTAGTTATATAAGTATTTATATGTATCTATATATTATATATTCCGTGGTAAAGGAAGACCTAAGCTCCGGTGGTTGGACGGCGTCCATAAGCATCTCAAGACGCTGGGAGTTAGTCGCTGGAAAGAAAAAGCCATGAATAGACGAGAATGGAAAATGTTACTCGACCAGGCCAAGGCCCACCACGGGCTGTAGAGCTTTGGATGATGATGATATATTATATATATCGTAGTCTAGTACCCACAACACAAGCCTTATTAAGCTTACAGTGGGACTAGGTCGATTTGTGTAAGATTGTCCCGGTATATTTATTTATCTATTGTAAAACGTATTTGTAATTATGAATTAAATAATTTCCAGTGCAATACCTGAACCAGTGGAAGTGCGTGGCCGTGTTCAAGAACGAGACGTTGCCGGGCGACAGCCCCCCCCTCTCCCGCCCGCACACCACCTACATGCGCATGGCCACCATGGCCAACCCGGGCCACATGCCCTTCCACTGACCACACACCACCTGGCCGCCGCACGGTGAGTACAGTACCATGTTCCACGACCACAAACTTATGGCTACGTCTTCACATAATTCTGGTAGGATGGCTGTTGGAAAAAAAAAAGTTCTCGAGTGGCGAACGCGTACCCGAAGGCGCAGCGTGGGTAGGCCCCCCACAAGTTGGACTGATGACCTGGTGATTTTCCTGGGGAATTTGTGATAAACCCACAAATAAATACCCTGAACAGGATTCGGACCCGGGAGGCCGGGACCTCCTGCTTCTTAGGCAGGGTCACTATCTAGGCTAGGAGGCCGTTGATCGATTAAAAAAAAAGTGTATTTTTTTTAGTCAGCTTCGCAACGCATTATTTCATACACTTTGTATGAGCCGTGACGAAACTGATATTTTTTTGTATGAAGAATGGTACACTTTCTTTCTGAAATACCCATATTATGGTGGGACCAGTGCCTTACTGACAGGTCTAAGTGGCAGTTCAGAAGGCACTCACATACAATGGGAGCTACCGTATTGTCGCTCACCAGGCGGCGCCACTCATGCGTGGGTCCTGTGTCAGTATGAGAGAATTGTCAAAGTGACGTTTGAAATGTTCCCGCAGGACCCACGTTCCGCTAACGCCCCTAGCGGACAATCGACTCGCGGTAGTCCTCATTGCTAGTGTTTAACATTAACACCGCACGCCCACTCAAGCTGGCACGCACATCCGCTCCCACTTTCTATACACGTGCATAGCGCTATCTCGCTCGTACAGTCAACTCCAAAGTTATGCATACAGCCAAAGTACCAAATGTATACAGCACTTTATTGCTAAGGTTCGGATTAATCCCTGCCGCTTCTTGCCGCCATCGCCCTACGCGACAATATTTCCACTCTCACCATTTAGATGGTTGGCAGTCCTCAACTGTGCGCTTTTCCCGAAACTTCCTGCCTCGCACAGCTAAACTGTGGAACGAACTGTCGCCAGCGGTGTTTCCGGACCGATACGACCTTCAAACCTTCAAGAAAAGAGCGTACTCCCACCTTAAATGCCGGCAACGCACTTGCGACACCTCTGGTGTTGCGGGTGTCTATGGACGACGTTAATCGCTTACCATCAGGCGATCCGTTTGCTCGTTTGCCACCTATAGCATAAAAAAAGGTAATGTACAGTGTATACATATATATATATATATATATATATTTATACATATATATTTTGGCACTTCGGCTGTATTCATATTTTTGTAGTGGATTGTACATCAGAAAGGCGTGTCGCTCCGCATTGCTGTGATAAACATAAGGTCAAAATAAGAATCAATCACTGAGTAAGGTTGTATCAATGAATATAAATGTTGTAGAATTGCAAAAATATACTTCAATGTAATAAATTTCGAATAAAATACGACAATCGCACGTAATATTTCACTCTATTATTTATCTAACTAAAATAATATAGCACTAATAAATTACTACAAAACTTAAATCAGTCCAAAACATTCGTTGACGTAATGTACAACAGTAACGATTTATTCGCTTAAAATTACATGTTTAATGTCATATGGGTGTGGTCACTTCATGGGCGCCGTGCGGCGGAAGCGCTGCAGGTGCGGCGGTTCCTTAGCGGCAGCCGCGCGTTGGCTGTACCAGCCGACCTGAAAACAACAATAAATAAATAAATAAATAATAAATAAATAAATATTACAGGACATTCTTACACAAATTGGCTAAGTCCCGCAGTAGGCTCAATAAAGCTTGTGTTACGGGTACTCAGACAACGATATATATAATATACAAATACACAAATACATAGAAAACACCCATGACTCAGGAACAAATATCTGTGTTCATCACACAAATAAATGCCCTTACCGGGATTCGAACCAAGGACCATCGGCTTAGCAGGCAGGGTCACTACCAACTACGCCAACCGGTCGTCAAAAAATAGGGATGACGACTTGGTTGAAAAACTATAATTCTAATTAGTCCGTTAGTTAGACCATCGAAAATGATTAGACGCGTATTTTTTCCTTTTTAAATCTAACTCAAATTGACGAAGATAAAGTGCATTAAAGTTCCGGGGTGGGGGCTTGTGACGTCACTACTAGGTAAGAATTGTACCTAATAGTGACGTTACGCGAAACTTGAACGCACCGTATTTTTCGTCATTTTTGATTTGACGAACTAACGAAAAAATACGTGTACAATATTTTTTAATAATGTAAAAGAGGGACTAAAAAGATTTTTTAGCCGTCTAGGCTATTGTAATTAATCAAAACTAATATTAATAAATTAGCGGATTTTTATTTTGTGGTCATTTTGTTTTTCGCTTCAGAGTTGAATGAAATTTGGTAGATAGGAAGAGTTCCTTATTCTCTTCAAGATAGACCCAATTTCCCAGTATGTCCCACAATTTTACGAAATTTCCCACTGAGTTACGAAAATCCCATACGATTTCGTAACTCAGTGGGAAATTCAGTACTCAGTAGGAAGGGTAATCCTGAGATAGGTGTCTTGATCATAACATAATGACTAGACTAAATTGCTGTGTAAATAAATAAAACTGTAATGAGCCAGCCAAGCGAGGGCTCGCATAAGTATAACAAACTAATCGCATGAATTAACTACTTTAGAACGGATTAATCGCGTTAATAACACCATGACCCTACGTTTTGAGCCCTTTACAGCACTCGTCGTCGTAGGGTCATGGTGTTAATAAACGCTGGCTGCGTGCGCCTTGGCCGGCACCCCACCGTGGGAACTGGAAGCTGGAAGGCTGGCTGAGGCGCACAAAAGAAGGGTGGAAAGCAGGGTAACTGGAGTGTACCCTGCTCCTGAAGAGGTGAGAGCGGCCGAAGAGGAGGCAAAGAGGAGAGTAAGGGAAGAGTGGAGGATCAACCTCGAGGACAGCCCCTACGGGGTCCGCACGGTGGGGGCCCTCCTCGGCTCGTTTGACGCGTGGGCGGACAGGAGATATGGAAGGCTGACCTACAGATTGGTGCAGGTGATGACTGGACATGGCTGTTTCGGTCACTACCTGCACCGAATTGGCAGAGAGGTGAGTCCTGTCTGCCACGAATGCGGGGAGGCGGACGACACGGCCCAGCACACACTGGAGGAGTGTCCCCGCTGGGCCGTGCAGAGGGCTCAAATGGTGGCGGATTTGGGGTTGGGTGATCTCTCGCTTGGCAGTGTCGTGGCGGCCATGCTGCAAAGCGAGAGATCCTGGGATGCGGTTGCCTCCTTCTGTGAAACCGTCATTTCTCAGAAGGAGGCCTCGGAGAGGGAGCGCGAGGATAGCGAAGAGGCGCTTCCTCTTCGGCGGAGGCGTAGGGGTCGAAGACGCGCGCGGTATGCCACGACATACCGCGTTCTCCCCCAGTAGGGCCGAGGGTAGGGGACCCTCAAGCTTGGCCCTACATGCCTGGGAGGGGGTACCGAGCGTTGCGGTTCCCCCTCTCCTTTGATGCAGGAGCCCCGGCTCAAGACGAGCCGGTACAGTCGGGGGGCGTCGCGGATGATATGACATTCCCACGGCGTCCCCATGCAACGACAAGTGGTGGCAACGCCGCAGAGGTTTTAGTGGGTAGGCTCCTCCCCTCCCTCCGACTAGCGGAGGGGTTGCTGGAGGAGAGAGTCCCACATACCCCCCACTAATGGGCCATCCCCAGGTCCCGGGGGGATGCGTAATGCATTTCCTCTGCGACAAAAAAAAAAAAAAAAAAATGGTGTTAATAAACGCGATTAATCCGTTAAGTGTTTAATTTCAATGAATAACAATCGCGGTAACAGGAGACAATATTATAATCGCTGGAATTGACCAAACTTTTTAACCAAGACTAACGCTTACTAATGTCAAAATCCCATAGTAATTTGACTTTACTATCTGAGAGTAAGCGGAATAAAAATTTGGTAAAACGCAGCCTTAGACGGTTAAAATTATTTTCTTCTTACCGGCATTGCCCTTTCACTCTTGCAATGGCTGTTTGAGGACGAATGTGGACTCACGATATTTCTGGAATAAGCAATACATCTGTTAATATGCAGTTTAGTAACACAAGGCACTTTTAGTGGATAGCAAGTGTGCAATAATTGACGGACATAAACATCACGACGGACATCTTTGTATAAGCTACAACATGGGAAATAAAGTAATACTAAATACATACTGTATTTCCATTTGCAGTCAATAAAATGTCATTTGATAGTTTTTTTAATTGTCTACCCGGATATTACTACCATTTTATTGAAGTCATACACAGATTTTTTTATAAAATTAATTTACTAAATGATTTCAACACAGAATCGCGAGATCTTTCGAACGTTGGACAAAAAGTGTCCCAAGATTGTTTCTGATTCAGTTACCATTTTTTTATACATTTTGAATTACGGTAAGAATTATGGAAGGTTCGAAAATGTATGGAAGTTTTGGAACATTTTTTTTCTTCCTATGTTTTGGCCCAAGATATTTTTTTTTAACTCATTTTTTTAGCTTGAGCTCATTAGCGATTTATATCCTGCAAGATTACAGACAACCACAGCATTTACGAGTATATACGGGATATGGGTTGAATATGTTGCTAATTATGTAGTTACAAGAAGAGAGTAGTCGGCTAAGTTTAACTCTTATTCCCTTTCCTTCCTCATTATGGAGCAAAAAAGAAAAGCATTTCGCCATATTTTGGGGATATCTGACAGAACAGAAGGCCTAGTATAAAATTGCAAGACATTTACTTCTCGATCGCGTTAGCGTATCGAGAGTTCAAATTATGTTTGCCGTTTATTTAAATCATCCGGCAACTTTCATATTTTGACCCCTCGATACGCTAACGCGGTCGAGAAGTTAATGTCGTACAATTTTATACTAGGCGTTCAGAATCTAACAAAAATAGCAGCTTACCCCAGAGAAGCGCGTTTGATCGTGGTTGCGTTGTTCTGAAGCAGGATGCGAGCTGGTGGCGTCGCCAGACCTCCCGTAGCTCTCCAACTGCAAACAGAAAACAATTCGAATAAATAAAAACCTTGATATTTAAAAAAAACATCTTTATTTCATTTAAAAGTCCGGTATATGTTCAAATACGCGCGACTTTTGCACAATAACGCGCGAAAAAACAACATTTACACTTTATTCTAATAAATAGGCATACCAAAGTAATTTTTCCGGCTCAATCAGTTTCAATATGTTTTTCGGTACGAAATATCATTTGATATTTACTAATCTCTTTTCAATGAAGGAAAACATCGTGAGGAAACCGGACTAAACCCAATACGGTCTAGTTTATTCTCTGGGTTGGATTCAGATGGCAGTTTCGTAAAACTAGCTCCTACGTCGAATCGTAGGGCTAGTTGCCTGCGGCATAAGCCGGGAAAACGCTAGGAAGCTTCTTACCTTGGTAATCCATCACCACCTCTTCTATAAAACTCCAGCCGTTTCGTATCCAGCTTGTTAGGGCAACTGCTCAACCTCAACGGCCGCTCACTCTCCAGGCTTATCTTCTTGCATTGCGTCCTCACACCAGCAATCTTCTGTCGACTTGTCAAATCCGTATTGGAATGCTCATTGATACTTGGCAAGCGGGGATCGAGTCCACAGTCCCCGTTGTCGTATACCCGAAAAATAGGCTTCTTTACGCCAAATAGACCGGTTACTGGCCGATTCATGGATGTGAAAAGGGGGTTCAATTGGTTCCTTATTTGATTTAGATCTGGTTTTAGTTCAGGTTTGGGTTTTGGTGGCTCCTTGGGTTGTGGTACAAACATTTTTGGTACACTGGCTGTGGACGGTTTTATGATTTCTTTCGGTGGTGTTGGTTTCCTTGTGATACCGTTTGGTTTGGCCAACGCGCCTGGTGGCGGAGTAGGTGTATGGCTGCAGGAGGGTTCCGCTCGGTCTTGTTCGAATAGGTTCTTATATTCCGGTGGGCTGTAAGGTCTAGGTTCGTGCAGGGTAGAGGTCCAGAGAAGGTCTGTGGCGGGTACGCTCTGCAGTTGCTGGAGGTGTGTCTTGATGTTGTAAATGCCGGCTATCGCCCCGAAGGGTTCCGCTTTGATTTGAGCGACCACGTCGATTATTGGCTGCCCGCAGAGCTCTGATATTTGTTTGTACAACTGAAAATAGTAGATGTCACAACATAATTCTACAATATAATCCCGAACTTAGTAAGGGATTCGAAAGTAGAATCCTGAACGTAATGGGAAATTCAAGCGTTAACGCCCATGACGAAAATAATTTTGATATCGTGTGACACATATTGCTTTTGACACGCTAAGAGGAAAAAAGAAACAAAATCTGTAGATAATAACCAAAAACGGCATTATACCAGCACCATAATGCCCGATACTGCCCGAAGACGTAAAAAAATATGGGTCTCAGCCGATTAACAGAAAAGTGCTACTTTCATCCCTCCCAGCAGGGAAGAAAAGCTTTTTTCCAATTCGGTGTGAACATATTATTATTTCTGACGAAGAAATTCTCTAGACTGCTATGTTCTACTAAGACAGATGTGCATTGACGCGGGTTTTATGAAGCTTTTAAAATTAGATACAAACTAAATCCTTAAAATAAATAAATATTATAGAACAATCTTACACAAATCGACCTAGTCCTACAGTAAGCTCAATAAGGCTTGTGTTGTGGGTAGGTACTAGACGACGATATATATAATAGATAGATACATATAAATACTTAAATGCATAGAAAACATCCATAACTCAGGAACAAATATTTGTGATAAACAGACAAATAAATAAAAAAATATATATAAATCAGAAAAACACAAAACATACCTCCCTGTTGACTTTGGGCTCGACGGAGCCGAGCGGATGCGCGCGCATGCGCATGCCGGGGCGCTTGATCCAGCGGTGACGCGCCGCCTCCTCGATCTTCATGCGCGTTGACACGTTCGGTTCTAGCAGCTGTTGGATGAACGTCTTGCAGTCTGTAAACAATATTGCCAAACTAGACGAATCTATTTTGAAAAAACTCTTTTCAATTATATAATTTAAAGAAAAATGGAAAAATGGCTACCCGCGTCGAGCAGGGAACCGTTTTTTGGCCTTCTTTTCGCGGTTATTGTGAGTGGTACAATATTTTTATTCAAGCATTTCCAGCCACACACAAAACGGACGGACTTAACAGTAATTAAATTAACAGAAAACTAATTACTTATTAATTACTTACTAATTTAACAAAAATCAGGTATCAATCTATAAAGTGATTGATACCTTTAGGGGTAGGGTAGGACTTGAGCATAAAATCATGTCATGTCATAATTTAAGTTTATTCCTTAAAAAGTTTATTTGTGTGTACGTGCGTGCGTGCGTTCGTATAATTACACATTGGGTGTACATACGTAATTTTTATCGATAATCAATACATATAATAAGAGAGTAGAAATAAAAAATCTGTACAATAAATATATTAAAAAAAAAATACGTAGGGGCGTATCAGAAACGTTGATAAAATATCTTTCAATGGTTTTTAGAATTTTTGTCTGTCTGTCTGTCTGTGAATTTGTTCGCTAACTCCGCAAAAAGTACTGGACAGAATTTTATGAAATTTGGTATGGTAATAGTTTATGCACCGGAGTAACATTTAGGATACTTTTTATCCGGTTTCGTAACATTTTTTTTTTACATATGTATAGTTTGCATTGCTCATAATAGATGGCGCTAGCGGTACGGCTTTTATTGTACAAAACTTGAAAGCTGCTGCAATGTTCGAAATACCGTCGTATAGTATAGTGCCATCCTGCTCGCCCAAATATTTGATATAGGAGACCGAGAGGGATGGTACTATACGATTGTCAATTTTATAACATCTGAGTAAATTTCGTTTTTGTAACCGACCATAGGTGGCGCTAGCTGAACACAAATACCATCAAATGAACCATAAGATAGGAATTAAGTGATTTTTATGAACCCTTTCCTGTCCCACCAGAGAGAGATTACACAAATCTCTGTTTTGACATTTTGCTGGGACATCAGTCAGCCGCGACCATGACCAGTGAAACCTGTGTCGAAACGTCGGTAAATAAAGTAAACAAATTAATTCGCGTTAGACCCGTTTAATAATTATGTTTAAATATGTGTTTAAATCGCGAAAGTTTTAAATGTTATATAAAAAAAAACACTAATATTATAAGCGAAGAAATTTTATAGGGTTTTTGAAAGTTGCAATAGAGTATTAAATTTAGTAAGTTGGAAGTTGTATTTATGCAACGTGCTTTTGAAATTTCGATATCGTGATGTAGAACATTTGTAACTTATGCAAACTTTATATGCTTCAAATACTTTAAACGTATGCTACTACATGGATTTCCCTTTCAAGAAGCATATTATGGTAAATTTCATAAGATTATTTGCAACAATAATAAAAATGTTCAAAATTCCAAGTAATATTTTAAAACACACACTACACACTGTACACTGGCGCCACCTATTTGCTTAGATATGAAGTGAGTAAATATGCCACGTTAAATCCATGGTTTTATTGCTATATGTATTTTGCTAATCGGCGGACCTTATTTTGAATAAAATTGTGCACACATTTAATAAGTTTATCGAAAGAAATGGGCAGAGACATAAAAAGTACATTTTCCCGTTAATATTGTGTTTATTACACTGCCATCTATATATTACATGTAGAACTACTTAAGGCTCTTTAGAGCTGCATCTAACATTTTCATTCTTGGGAAAGTGGGAAACATACTATGTCGTAAAGTCTTCTAGATTTGGTAGATGGCGCTGTTAACAGTTTAGTTGGTTTTCAACCGACTTCAATATTTCTAAAGGAGGAGGTTCTCAATTCGTCTGAATTTTTATTTTGTCAAATAATATCTAAGATTATTAAATGCGTAACCGAATGATATAAATTGAGTTTAATGAAAAAATTAACCCAGTGGCTCCAGAACGGAATGAACACCCGCTGACTGAAGAGACCTCAGGACAGGGACCGTTTTCGTTACGGTATAAGCGGTATGGTACCGATATTTGATACCGGTACCGTAATGTAATAGAGGTAGAACTATACCGGTATAATATAGCGGTACGGTACCGGAATAAAAAGATATATATCGCAATTTTTCAATGCGGTACTTATACCTGTATTATAACGGTATCATACCGATATAATTTCGGTACCGAAATTATTACGGTCGTCGTTTGAACGATGCAGGTACTTACTTGTTCACCGCGGTGCGCGCGGCGTAAAAGTCGACAAACGAAATGACGGGGCGTGCGTGGGGAGCCGGCGCGGGAGGTCACAATGTGCATATTCATATTTGTTCGTGTTTTTTTTATCGTCACTAGCTGATGCCCGCGACTTCGTTCGCAAATAATTTTATTTTGGTCAGAATTATTTTGTAAACTTTCAGTTTTTATGGGATTTTCAAATGTGTGTGTCCTGAAATAACGTCTGAGGGTTCGTGATTATTGCTTATTTAAATGGATCGCATGGAATATTTTTTCGAAACGTAGGGATAAAAGACTCAAATGTACTTAGTATTCAAAGGTTATCTGAAAGAAATCGCTTTAGCGATAAGACCGCCACTTGTTTACGTTTACTCTTATTCTTCCGTCATATGCGTGCTATAATCTAACGGCCTCCTAGCATAGACGGTAGTGACCCTGCCTACCGGAGGTCCCGGGTTTGAATTCTGGTCAGGGCATTTATTTTGTGTGTTTATCAGGAATATATTTTGTTCCTGAGTTATGGATCTTTTCTTTGTAATAAATGTGAATATCCGAAGTCGATAAATGAGAAGTCCCTATGACAGCTCAAAAATGTCACGAAAATTCAGGCCTCTGCTTATTAAGTATATTGTGTTAGTTATATAAGTAGTTCAATGTGCAAATTTTAACATTCTAGCACCAGTATTTTAACCCCGCGTTATTACAAATTTTCATCCTCTTTTTATCCCATTTCTATTTTACACTATCTCCATACTAACTTTTAATCCGGTTGAAAATGTCAAACTTGTTTCTTATTATTTGTACTAGTTGTATAAGTAGCCCACTGCGCAAATTTCAGCTTTCTAGCTTTAGTAGTCTTGACTCTACGTTAATATTATACCAAAAACTTTCAACCCGGTTGTATACCCACTGGGGAGGAATATTTCTAACGGTAAAATTCACTTTGTTCTTTAACTGTTAGTAATGTACAAACGAACTTCTAAGGTTATCACTTGAAAGATCACACAGCGTCGTACAATTATTAAACCTATTTAAACCCTTTTAGGGGATAAAATTCGAACTTTCAACCCGTATTATTCCCTTTTGTTTGAAAAATCATACAACCACATACAATCTTTCAACTCATTTTTCACCTCTTCGGGGAATGGATTTCGAAAAACCATAAAGTCTCTCACTTCACACATTTAGCATTTTACACCATTTCCATACAAAATTTCAAGACCCTTTTTAACCCGTTAGGGACTGAATTTTTCAAACTCGTATCTTATTATATTGTTTTGATTATACAAGTATTTAACTGTATAAATTCCAACTTTCTAGCATCAGCAGTATTGACTCTGCATTAATACAAACGTTCAACCCCTTTTTATCCTCTTTCGGAAAGAATATAATAATTAATAAGAAATAAATTAACACTGAAATTAGTTTTCTTGTTATTAATACATATGAAATGGAAAAACTTTTAAGACTTACTCAAAAAATCACATAGGCCCCCATACAACTTTTCAACCAATTTAAACCCCCTGTACCCCTACAGAATTTCCTAAAATTACATTTTTGGTATTTCACCAATTTATCCGTAACGTTTTAAGTCTCTCAATCAGAATTTTACGCCATCGCTATGCAAACTTCTAACCCGCTTTTTAATCTTTTAGTGGTTAATTTTATTTTAAATCGCTACGTATTAATTGTACACATTACAAATTAAACCTGATGTGCAAATTTCAACTTTTTAACTTCAATAGCATTCAAGGGATATGGTCTCCACCATCCCTTGTATGCTATTGAAGTTGAAATTCGGGGACACGGGTGTGGTCTCAGTAGTTCAGATGGCAGAGCAGTGGGATGATATCCCTGATTCGCGAGTTCGAGCGCGCCCGAGATGCATTTTTCCACTTTTACTTTCTTTCTGAGAAAATAGGTTTTCTTGTTTTCGAAAAACCCTAGTCACTTTTCTTTATTTAATAAGAAATCTACACACAAATTATCAAGTCTCTCACTTAAAATTTTACATTGTCAAACATCAAAATGTTGATCCTCTTTTCCCTTTAGGGGTTGAAAATGTCAAGCTCGCTTCTTATTATGTGTACACGTTGAATAAGTAGCCCGCTGTGCAAGTTCCAACTTTCTAGCTTCAGTAGTTTTGACTCTTCGTTAATCCAAACTTTAAGCCCTCTTTTATCCCCGCTGGGGGGGAGAAATATCAAACAGCGCTAAAATTAGTTTACTTGTTTTACAATTAGTAACCTATGGACGAACTTTCAAGACTCTCACCTAAAAAGCACATAGCCTCCATACAATTTTTCAACCCATTTTTTACCCCTTGTGGGACGAATTTCGAAAAACCATAAAATCACTTTTTTTTATTTTAATAAGAAATCTATACACAAAGTATCAAGCTTCACACTTAAAAAATTAAACTATCCCCATACAAATATACAATCCCTTTTTTAACTCTTTAGGGATTGAAATTTCTTGTTTGCCATACTAAAAGTTGCTCAGTGTGGGTCTTAGAGCAGGAGTGAACAGGGCACAGGGGAGGCTCATACTGAGCAACTTTTACTATGGCAAACAAGAAATCGTGAAAAAAAGCCTAATTATGAGTTAATTGATAGTTAAGTATCAATGAACTCATAATTAGGATATTTTTTCGGGATTTCGTATATATGTATATATCAATACGACTAAAACAGCGAACGCACCTCGCGAGACCACAAACACACTGCAAATACATGAACCAAAATATGCCGCGCTATTCTGAAGCCACTGCACGCAACTCAACGCAATCTAACAAATATAGGTATAGGTAAGCACGCCGATTGGTTGGCTGGCGCCGCGCACCGTTCGGCGGCACCATCATAAAGCACAAACGGTACCTTTTTAAAAAGGTATAGGTACCGAAAAAAAATAGCGGTACCGTAACATTTCGATATCGCTAATTGCTATTTCGGTACCGAAACCATATCGAAATCATACGGTATGACGTCATACCGTTTTATAACGGTACCTTTATTTTCCGGTTATGCAGTCCCTGCCTCAGGACAATATCATTGAGGTCTTAGTGCCGCGGAAGCCGGAATCATACCACTACAAAGACGGCAAGTCAATGTGTAGTATAATATGGCTGTCAACACCCACCATGCATTGTACACGCGGATGACATACCTACATCATGACAAATTTCCATGCGATGGTTATATTGTAAATTTGATGAAATCTTATCTGTTGCCACTTCACACTAAATTAAAAACGCTGAACGGATTAAGGTGAAATTTGGCATGGGGATATTTTGACTCCTAGGAAAGGACAGAATAGTTTTTGTTACGAAAATCATCCTCTATAGAGGTGCAAAGGGGGACAGAAGCAAGTGAATAGTCAATTCAATCCTGTGCATTGCACTTTTTTACAGCAGTTTTGTTTTCACCTTATGTTGAGTAAGTACATGCGAATAAAGGCCTATGCCGATCCTATATCCTATCATAGGATCGTCCTTGGATAAGACATATATACTTACCTACCTAATGAAAGTTTATATGCGCGACGTAATTATTTTGGTATCTTCGCAATGTTTTTCTTCACCCTGGGAAGTAAGTTGTAATCAGGTATCGAATGACATTCCGTGGGTTAAATTCAGTGAGCTTAAGACAGTGTTTTAAACCGTGATCAAAAACACTCGGCCTTGATTACTTATTTAATAAAAAGATAATTTATGTAAACTTGGACGTACTTTCTACTACATCTACAGCGTATCTAACCACTGAAAGATTAATATGTGGTAGATACAAATATACATACAGCTGTAACAAAAATGCTGGTAATTCGATTAAATGCCTAATCAGTATCGTATTGTGATTAGGAGAAAAAATAAACAGAAAATGTTTGTCGAAAAAACATTCAGTCCAATTTTTTCCAAATCAGATTACAATATTGATCACCAGCATTTTTGGTATTTCCAGAATTATTAATGAGAAAAAAGAAAAACAGGTTACTGTAGTTGCAAGTTAGTTGTTTGTTTATACGGCCCCGGAATTTAATTAGCAATTTACAGTTCAAGTCAATTTGGTCTTTAATACTTATGCTAATAAAAATACACTACCAAACATTATAATACTACGCAGACGAAGTCGCGGGTAACAGCTAGTGTTTAATAAATGTGTCCTTGCACTATTAAACATTAGTACAAATTTGCACTTTGTACAGCGTTTGATCATAATTATGTAACCCATACTCGTATGTTTTCATTGCAGGTAGCACAAAGTGACCCCCGAGTGCGAACGCGGCCGCCAGGAGCCGGCGACAAAACCTCATAAATCAGTGATCAATGAAATGGACAAGCTAAAAACTTTTCCTGTGGCGTTTTTTTTTATTTTTTTTATGTGTCGAACTAGTGAAATTCTTTTCGTTGTCTTGTTAAATATCCCCAAAAATGGTGCTGTTAATTTTTCTTATACAGAGTGTGAAAATATTTGCACAGTGGCCGTTTAAAGGCCTAATCAACATTGAATTATTAGGAAAAGGCTGGAATCAAATCTGGTCTACACCTGCTTGCTGTAGAATACAATACTGATTACGCTTTTAAACGGATCACTATTATTTTAAGCTTGAATTCTTTGATATAAGACAAATCAACATACAACGTGTTTTTTAACAATTGCTTTTAATTAAAGAGTGCATTCTTTAGCTTCAATTAAGTTAATTTCTCCAAGAAGGTATTCTAATTAGCTCCAATTAGAAAATAACTACTAATTTTATTTTATCACACATGGGATTTGCATGAGTATGAGTATTCGACATGACATTGATATGTCATAGTTGTCACTTAGTAAAGTCAATTCTAATGCCCGTTTGACATTAGCGGTTGATGCACCATGTAATTATTTAGTCTGCGATAATAAAAAAAAAAACGTATTTAATAAAAATAACTATGCCATTCTGTTTCCTTAATTATACTTAATTAAAGCAAATGCTCAAAAACACCCTGTAGGTACCAGAATACAAGACATTAAAGGGAATTTTGGCCTGATACTATACAGCTGTCACGAATTGTATAAATAGGTGTTGTAATACAGTCAAGTGTAAAAATATGGGTGGACACATCTTACTCAAAAATATGTCCGATAGTATTTTGTTCCATTGTAATAAGAGCGTAGTGCCATATTTATGAGACAATTTTGTCGATACGTATTTTTGCACTTGACTGTACAAACATGCTTTCAGTCATCAAAATTATAATAAATAGCAGTGTTTTAAGTAGTAAGCTAGAAGCTTGTGTACTTTATTTTGGAGGATTCCACGAGTTGTCCCGTACAAAAACACACTTTTTAATTTACTAAGGCCCACTTGCCCCAGGGTTAGCCGCTAACCCGTAGTTAAGCTGTCAAAATCCATACAAAATTTCAAATCAAATCAAATCATCATATTTATTTTAAATAGAAAACTCCCGTGAGTATTAGACATATTAATATACTTAGACCGGGTTACTCACGTTTATAAAGTCGAAGATAGCTCGACATGTTTCGGGACGGTCCGCGCCCCATAATCATGAGTGAGCGCGCGCTAGCCGCGATTGCTCTGCGCACACTGCGCGCGACAGCCCGTTGAGCACGCCGGCAGACCGGCGCGGGGGGCGCGGTCGGCGCAGGCGCATGCGGCACCGGTATAGGCGAGATACTACCGTCTCTTTCACTTCTATTGTCAACTGCACTATTGCACACGACACTTACTACGTCACACTGTAAGGTATCGTCCACACTAAGCACCGGCGCAGCACACAAAACCGTTTTCCAAGCAGGGGGTACTGACCACCCACCATCGCGATTGAAATTTGGGTGACGACTGATCTCGATAGCCTCCCGTATTTTCCGCGGAATGAAAAACTTTTCCTTCGCCAGCACGGTTACCTTATCGAATCTAATATAGTGCGCACCCGAATCCATCGAATGATCCGTTACGGCAGAACCCCCGAGTATCCCGATTTTTCATACTGCGTATATGCTCAGAAATCCTTGTGGAAATGTTGCGGCCAGTCTCCCCTATGTAGTTCTTCCCACAGGAGCATGGGATCATGTAAACCCCTGGGGTACTCAATGGCTCCTTATCCTTCGGGGAGCGCACCAACTGAGCTATCTTCGACTTTATAAACGTGAGTAACCCGGTCTAAGTATATTAATACATCATATTTATTCATAATAAAAACCAGAAATACAGGATAAAAACAAGAAAACATTTAAAAAACAAAAAAAAAACAAAGAATATTTTTACCACGAAATGGACTCGCCTCAGCATAATGCTATCTCGAAGGACAGCGCTGATTTTCTGGCAAGCCCATTTTGTTGGCCACGATCGCAACGTGTAAACATGGCTTAACACCAAAACTGAACGCAACGCGAGCGGTATCTATGGCATTTGCAGCATTGACAACACAACTCGAGTCACAAATATCGCTTGACTGGGTTATACGGCTAACCCCGGGTGGTGCAAGTGGCCCTGAGCGGTTCTACACAGACCGACTCGCCTCGCGGGGTAGTCGTGGCGCAAAGCAGATCGGTCCGTGTAGACATGCCTCGCCCGAGGCATTAAACCCCTCATTCACGGCAGTCCGCCGGCACCTCCGGCACGTAATATAGCATCGTGAATGTCGTTGCCGGATGCGTGCCGTACGGCAACATCCTGCTAGCTCCGCCCACCTCCTTGCAGTCCGAATTGCACTAAATTACGGTAATAAACAATTGAGAAATGCGGCAATGCAAAAAATATTAATTATTCATTATTAAAAATGACATAAGAGATGGCGGCATTTTTTTAAATTCGAGTACAGTGTATGCGCTAAAATGCAGCGCTGCGCATCTTTCAACGAATAAGTGCGAATTGGACTGCCAGGCTGGGCCACTTGCACACCGTGTGTCCGCTACATCCAGCCATGCCGGAGTGCCGGCGGACTGCCGTGAATGACGGGCTTTAGCCAGTCACATACGTCCGGACTCCGCCGGATTTGCCAAACAATGTACTTATGGTAAATTTATCCGGCGGATACCCGGCAACCCGTTATGCAGTACCGACGGCTTGCCCGAACGTCTATGGTCGGGTATTGCGACAGTGCGTGCATTGGCTTCGGGCGAGGCGTGTCAGACACCAACCGATCTGCTTTGCGCAGCAATTTATTCACGAGGCGGCTCGTTCTGTGTGGGCCCGCTTATTGGAGTTTCTGCCTTTAAAATGGCCGAATATGTAATAAAATTAAGGATAACACTCACGTATTTTTAGTTACTATGCACGATATGTTTCGGACATCTTAGGATGCCATTATCAAGCCTCAACATGATGGCATGATGGATACTAAATACTGTGGATGGATACTAAAAATACGTGAGGGTTATCCGTAATTTTGTTATAATATTATGTTTCACAATAGTTTCATTTCCATAATGGCCGAATCATTTTCTGTGCTACCACAATAGACTTCAACTAGTTTGTATCCATTTCGGATTTCAGAACATTTCTTCAGGTATCGGCGATAATACGTGAGGATAAAAAAGGACGACCAAAGACCTAAAGAGCCTAAAAATAATGTTTGAAATCTGTCCACTTCTTGTAGATTTGGCTATTTTTTTTAAGTAGACTACAATCACTCCTCTACTAAGGGTTCTTAAAACTTGAGGCTCGTCGTTAAAAATCGAGACGAAGTCGAATTTTGTACTAATAGACCCGAGAGTTTTAATTATGAGCTGTTGCATACGCTAGTTTTTCTACGACGGCTAAAATAGCGAAAAAAGCCAAATTGCTATAGAAAAAAAATCAACAGTGCTGTTATATTGTATGAAAATCCATAGGAGCATCGTTTAGCAGTGTTCTTATGGAATACCATAAACAACGTTATAATGTATACTTTTTTAATATCGCTGTCAGTCATCTAATTGACAGATAGAAGTGCTGGAGTAGAAAAAAGTGTATTAAAGGTGAAGGACTCATCTCATCGCCGCATGATTAAGAAGTGTTACATGAGCTTTATACCTACAATTTGGTTAAATTAGAGCGAATGTATACATAACTGTAACTGAGGTCATATTTTGATTTGCACATTTTAACGCATACTAAGGTTCTGAACCCCGTACCTCAATTCAAGTAAAACGATCTTCACTGGGGAAAAAACGGTTAATTTTTGTATGGGAAAACCTCAGTTTTAAACAGAAATCACGGTTTTTTCATACAGAATCGGTTAACCGTTGCGTTGTCTAATCTTTACATAGGATACGGATCTCGTTGCTCCGGTGTGCGAGGGGGTCATCATTATATACGTGCATACCTCCGTCTCGCTCATACCTTCGCGGCGTATAATGCGGTATAATGATAACCGTGTATAAAGCCGCATGCTTTACGAATGCAGTACTGTAAAATAAGACTAGCTACAAGCCGATTTTAAATATAATGTTGCCATTGTTGAATTCTTTTTACAACTTTTTTAAGCAATCTCTAAGATTAATAAATTTGTAATGAACAACTTTTGTAGTTTCTATACACCTTGCCCTGACACTCCAATAGGTATATTGTATTTCCTCATCTATCAGGGTTGGAAAGCACTGTGGAAGTCAAAGAATTTGAAGTTTTTAAACATGACATGAAATCAAATGGATTATACCCAGTATAGTTGCTTAACTTCAGATTTTATTCATGCCATGAAAGCAAAATAAATAAAATAAAAATAAGTAACCAGCACAAGTGTCACCAAATGGTCTTTTAGCGCGTTACTAGCGTAAACCAGCGCTGATCTTCTGGCGAGACCGTTACGTAAAATTCTAAAAACAAAACAAACAAAAAACTAACACAAAATAAATTATAATAAAATTTTAAAAACTGATAGGACAATCATTTTAATGCCTATTTAATTCAGGGTCTCCGGTATGTTCTTTAGATTCGATGTAACAGTGATTTTCACCTCGCAGTATTTTACACATAATTTAGCCGTCATAATTGACACGAACGTCATTATCACGCAAACGTGTACCTACTACAAATATGTAGGTACCTACTTGCTATAGGTGACATTACGTCAAATTGACGTTCGTATTTGTAATTGGGCGAAAACATTTAAAAATTAAATGGGAAGATAATCATGTTGTCGCGTGGATCTGAATTGTGACAAAATATAACTGAAATAACACATTGGACTGAAATAAGGTACTTACTAGCAAATGGCGGTCGTCGTCTGAATACAGGAAGTAAAATAGTTAGCCCCGGAGAGGTAAAATCTTCCTAGTGTATATTCGGGTTATGCCACGGCTCAGAGCCTGGGGCCCGCTTTGGCATCTAATCCCAAGATTTGGCTTATGCGCTAGTTTTACTAAAGCGACTGCCATCTGACCTTCCAACCCAGAGGGTAAACTAGGCCGTATTGGGATTAGTCCGATTTCCTCACGATGTTTTCCTTCACCAAAGAGTAATTGGTAAATCATCATCATCATCATATCAGCCGTAGTACGCTCACTGTTGGACATAGGCCTCCCCCATGGATCTACACGTGTTACGGTTGTAAGCAACCTGCATCCACCGTGACCCCACGGCTTTAACCAGATCATCGGTCCACCTCGTCGGTGGACGTCCTACGCTGCGTTTTCCGGTAATTGGTAAATATCAAATGATATTTCGTACATATAAACTAATGTAAAAACGACTAAAAGAGAGCAAAACTCGACTACGATCCCTTGACGCATTGTTTTTTTTAAATTCGTACCTCCACTGACGCAGGCTAGTGCAACGCGCTGCTTCCTCGCGAAGCCGCGCGCGATGGCGGCGCGCAGCTGCGGCCGCGAGCGGCCCTCGCCCGTGGCCGCGCCCGTGAACGGCAAGCCGCCCGTCACCATGCCGTACACTATCACTCCTCTGGAACATTACAGAACATTATTAAACCTTTATTTGATAAAATAGTATGAATCGTTGGTAGGTAGGTCGTTTTTTTTTTGTCAGAGGTGGAGGTAATGCTCATGCATACTGCTGGCCCGGTTTCCAGCAGCATGCCCGACTCGGCTGGAGATTGCTCCCAGCCGCATACGGACTAAACCCCTCCACCCTGTATAGCGTTATGTAACCAGAAAGTTGGCGCTAACGGTTTTAGGTAGGTCGGTTAGGTATGGGCACAGCGGATGCATATCGTTTAGTGTGGTAGGAAATGTCGTCTCGCTCAAATCTGGAGCAGAACCCATCTGGGGAAGTACCTCAGTTTAATAACACTAGACCCTACTCACAGTGTTGTTTCTGTGGGTGAGTAAGGTCGCCAGAGCTCCAAGAGGATTCACTTGTCTAGTGTAAAAAAGTGCCAAAATATTATGTTCTTTTTTGCATTCGTCATCGTTTCGAGGCTAATAGAGGTAAAGGAAAGTTAAGACAAGGTAACTTCATACGTCAACTACTTACAATACGCCAAGATATGTCAAGTTTTAAATATTAATGATTAGCCTACCTTAGACAGTAAGCTTGTAAGTCTTGTACTTTTCAAAATCCTGCTGTCATTATTTACTTAATATGTTATTGTGCTTGACCCCATTCTACTGGCTGATGAAATTAAAGGTATAAACGACTATCATGCTCCAGAGATCAACCTGGGGCCCGTATCGGCGGACACCCACAAATAGCTCTGGGGCAGCGTACTCCAGCAAGCCGCATGGATTCCGCAGCGCCTCACCATGATGATGATGTGTTATGTAAAACCCAACCCCATTTTATAGCCCTGTCTTACGTACTTTGAGGCCCCTGCCCAGTAGTTGGGATAGAGGTTGGTGATGGTGCATGTGGTAATCACTTCAGGTCCGTAGGGGTATTCACAAATGGCTCCGAGGCAGCGTATTCCAGCAAGCCACATTGAGCCTGCAGCTCACGACCAAGATGATGAAGAGTGATGTATAGCTTAAGCCCTCACTAGAGGGCATGGTCACGGGAGCACCGTGTACAGTCGGCGCCCTCACATAAGTATCCACCCCACATATGCAACCGCGTAGCGCGCGTGGATACTTATGTGAGGGCACCGACTGTACTAGCACGGCCAGTGCTCGTCGGTTTAAGAGTGAAAGGCTGGTGACGGTGGTGGTACTGACATGCTCCAGAGATCCACCTCAGGCCCGTAGCGGCGTCCATCCACGAACAGCTCCGGGGCAGCGTACTCCAGCGAGCCACATGGGGTCCGCAGCGCTCCGCCGTTACTCCACACGTTGCTTAGACCAAAATCTGAAATGATTAGATAAATCTTAGGCTTAGTCTGTGGCGAAAGTTAGGCGGTACTTAAAAATATTACTATCCTCCATAAGTGGAAACTATACACGCGGTTAAAAAGTTGTTTTTCGCCTGTATTATCTACAGGCAAAAAACTTACAGAAAGTCAAGCGTATTTGCATATTCGTTAGGTGTATGTGGAGGAAGGTTGGGTCTAGTTTTTACGAATGCTCACCAACAATCTTGATGAACTGCTTTGTTGAGTCTAACATGATGTTTTCCATTTTCAGGTCCCTGTTAAAAAAGTGAATTGTAAGAAAAAATCTTCTGAATAACAGCTGGATATAAAGAGCTTAAGAAAAGGTTTTCTTTGGCGGTACCTATTCTTTTATCGCAAATCAATCTTTCTCGGATACATTTGGTGCGTACCAAATGACATCATTTATACTCGTAACCAACACCAGAAGCCTAGTTTCATAAAACAGACTCCCCTATCTCTTTTGCTATAACAATATTCTAATGAAATGGAATATGTATTATATCACAGTTCAAAATATCTAGCTTTCCTTCTGTTGATTGGTGTCTTCATGTAGGGCTACCAACTCGGACATTACCGAAACCGGAACAAAAAGTTAATAATCCCGGACGCTTCATTGAAATGGCGTTTTCGCCCCGGTCACTAAGGAAAACAATTTTTAATTTAGACATATTATTTTGCTAGGGATTGACTATAACCCAAAAAGGTCCGGATAGTTTTAAAAATCCGGCAAATCCGGGGAAACCCGGACGGATGGCAGTCCTGCCTTCATGGCTCAGCTCAGAAACTAGTTTCATGACCAAGGTATAAGCTTTCTCTAATTCTGCTTTTGTTTACCGGTGCACCACGCCCTGAGCGTGCATGTGTCGGACAGCGGAGACAAGTTGCGCCGCGAGAGCCCGCGCGCGGGCCTCTGGCAGCCCGCGCTGCGGGCCCCGCGAGGCCAGCACGTGGGCGCAGAGGTCCCCGCCGCCCGCGGCCTCCATGACGACGTAGAGGCGAGGCCCGTGCTGAAAAAATCACGACCGTAAATAATTACACAGAATTCTAGGTCTAATCTTGACTTGACCCATACATGAGTGAGGTCAATGTGGCCAATTCCGTCATATGGCCTATTCCGTCTAACGGCGGGCATGCGTTGAATATGTCACCGTACAATGGTGAGTACCGTTAGCTTATAAACTTACGCGAAATTATAAATAAACGGATAAACGGACAAATTATAAACTGTCGGGAGCTCACAATTTAACGGTGACAAATATGAGTGCAGAGTACGCTGCGCTGCCGACTGAGTCGATAAGCACCAGGCTATCCTGAGTTCATCGACTGAGTCCTCTACCTGCCGACTGAGTTACCTACTGTGCTTGTAATCAACGCAGGCCAGCATTACACTGAATGCCTGGATGAATCAACTATTTCCTGCTGTTATTCTGTCCTGTCAGCCAGGGAACAAATGTAGCACAGATTATTAGAAGAAACGTTGTAGCATGTTCTAGTGACGTGCTTGGTAGATGGCCCATCCTGGAAAGGGGATATAACTACAAAAAAACATGTTTTGTGAATTTTAATGCCTTAAAACGGTATTTTTAATACTTTTTACTTTAATACTTAAAACCATACCCATGACCATGATGATAGAGCGTAACCATGGCAGCTACCACCTAATCCCAGACGGAATTAACCACATAATGATTATGAATACGGGGACTTGTCTTTCATGGTGTCATACAGTGTAACGATGACAGGGTACTTTAGACGCTGAACCACACGAGATACACGTGCACTTTCGGAAAAAAGTGCACCATTTTAATGAAAATGGGACCTCGTTTTTTCATACAAAAAAATTGTCAGTTTTGTAACGGCCCATATAAAATGTATGAAGAAATGCGTTACGAAACTGACCAAAAGAAAACGGGACACTCTTTTTCTTTTTTTAAATCAATTGTACTCGTGATTCTAGTTATACCAAACCCAAAACTTCCTACATTTAAAAAAAAGGTAACGGTACCCTATTTTTGACAATGCCCACTGTACACGCATTCAGAAGTGCACGATGGGCAATTTATGAATGAATGAATTCATGCAATTTTGAACACGATATTAAATAATGCAACATGACACTTGCTCGCTATGCGTGCTAATCGGTACGACAGATGACATATACTCGTAATGCCATACATCAGAGATTATAAGCGATGTGAACACTATGTCTCGAATCTTTATGTTTACACAGCGAGAGTTCCACATACTACACAGACAAGACACCGCATTATAAAGAGTTTAAAAACCGAACGAGGTAACCTCGCATACCTATGATGTATTTTAACTTGTAACATTATAGGTACGATTCTATCCGGATTTATCCCTTAAACACATTAATTGAAAATATTTTTAAACTACGTACTCGAGCTGGTCGTAAACGTACTCGTAGATGCAACTGAACACAGCGGTCGCAGTGCCATACTATAGTAATTATGCAACAGAGATAAGAGTTTTAAGAACCAATTATGGGCTGTTGCATACGCTAGTTTTTCTACGATAGCTAAAATAGCGAAAAAAGCATAATCTCAAAGGGTCGCAGTAGTAATGATTATCAGAAAAAATAACAATAACTATCTATCTCCATACAAGGAACATACTTAAGTCGCTATTAAAGGTAATATTGGCCGCCATCTTGAATATCTCACTTCCGGTCAAGATTTTGCGAGAGAGAGAGTAAATTCGGATCCAGCAGGGTCTAATTAGTCTAAAAAGTCCGGTTGCCAAAAAGTATTATGATTTGCAAGTCGCATCAAGAAGAGCCTTTTTGAAATTTTTTGACTAAACTATGGTAATGTAATGTATAAGGGTGACTTACCATCATCGTCTCGTACAGTGCTGCGATGCAGGGGTGCCTCAGTTTGGACATGACGCGCGGTTCCCGATGTAAGTTGCGGCGGGCGTACTCTTCCTTTATGCAAGTCAAGTCGATGATTTTGATGGCCACCTGGGAATGGACAGTTGAGACGTGATGGAGAAATCTTTATGTAGGTATATTTTTTATTTGGCCTATAGTGGTGGGTAAAAGTTGTTACTCCTGTTTAGGAGTAACAACTTTTCAGTTTTGATCCCGGATCAGTGATGTCTTGCCACTCCTCTAAGGTAGAGTCCAGTCCATCTAGCCATCGCGGGGTCTGCGAGATGCTCGATTCGAGTTTTTGTAAACGGAATTTCTAATTAAATTGAGACATTTCTTTAGCGACTGATACGGCTTGAAGAGAGATGATGCGGTTGTCTTAATCTAGCATTAAGTAGGGCGGTACTTAATTACACGTTTTTAAATTAAGCGTGCGTTTGGATCGAGTTGCAAGTGTCCTAGTGCCTAAGACTACGGTAACGATAGGCTGCTAGGGTCGTATTTTTGTGTGTTTGGTACCAAGCTGGCATCAATAGAGTACGTAAATAAAAGACGTAGATATTTGTAACCATAAAAAGTCTTGTAGGGAAGCAGACTGTCGTCAGTGTTCAGGTTGTAGAAAAGCAACCTCAATTTTATTAAATTTTTATTCTAGACCAAGATATATCTATTGTTTGTTTCGTGTCTACGAGAGTTTAAACATTAAAGCGTCGGAGACTATACAATATACGTAATATCAGTTTGAAAAAAAGCTACCTCTACGTGGGATTCCACGCGCAGTTTTACAGAAAGAAACAGAAAAATTACTAACATTTTGAAATATTTTTGATTTTAAAGTCGTACACGAAACATTCTAAATGTTTATGTAAAATTTGTGGCAACTGTCTTGATAATTTCTAAAAATTATTTTAACTATTCATGAGGAGAGACTTTTTCAAATTAGCCCTTTAGCCCACATTATTTTATTCTAAAATACCTAATCTAACGGCAATGTGTGGCGAAATGTACCTACGCGATGCATCATGCGATCGCAACAGTGCCACAGGTGTTGCGGAATATATCCGTAGTGCATTCCACCTGCCTATTTATATCACCTTTCATCGCTGCTCCGTAGACCAATAGCCCAAAAACAAATAAAACGAACGCACTTATTATTAGAGTTCATTCTAAATCGCTAGTTAAAAGACAGCACGAAGGACGACCATTGGTCAGTACACTACAGTGTTGCCACTACTGCTTCCTGATTGGCCGCTTTTTCTGTTACACTTGAACTTACCTTCTTCCCGATGATCCTATGGGTAGCTTCCTCGACCCTCGCAAAGTGCCCTTTACCAAGCACTTTCCCCGTCATAAGGTAGTTACCCACACTGTACACTTGGGCCTTGTTTCTTGTCAAAGGTTTCATATTTTAATTTTATTTTATCACTTTCTACTCATAATTTAAGCGAAATATCTAAGCACTGAAGCAACAACGAATAACACGGTTTTTCACACGATATTTATGATAAATACTTGTAAACGTCATAATAATTATTGTGTTTAGGGGCTTTTGTTTAGGTCTTTGAATATAGAACGAGCGGTGGCAAACGGTTTGACATTTGATCGAACTATTTTTAACGTTCGGTAATCGCCAGTATATAGATGTACCGACGTTTTTTGGGTTCCGTGCGTCAATAACGGCGTGGGGAAAACGTTTAGAAAACTCTTCTTCATTTTAGATATTACCTCATATAAAAATATAATTTAATGGAATTTAGAATTTCCATTGCTCGTCGATATAAGTAATTAAACTACAAGCGCTCACCTCTTTCGATAAGAAAAAAGTTTTACCTAAAGACAGACCAACTAGATTTCTTTGGTTATGTATAACAGCACATGTTACATGAATTAAGAGAATTTGAGAGTGTCGGGGGCCGAGCAGCATGAGCGTACGACTTTCAATAGGTACGAAGGTTGCGGGTTCAAACCCCGTTTTTCGGAACTTATGTACCAAATATGATTTGATATTTATCAATCGCTTTTTGGCGAAAGAAAATATCGTGAGAATACCGGACTAATAATATCAATAAGGCCTAGATTACCCTCTCGGTTGACCCCTACATAGTGGTCATATTTATACTTTTTGCTTAAACCGCGTCATGTGATGTCGTCTACAGCGTCAACACCACATAACTAATATGAATGATATCCTCTATGTGTCAAAACATCACAAATGACCAAGCCTCCCGTCAAAACTGAAAACATCAAAGTCATAAACTCGTCCTTCACTTCCTTACCAAGTAAAGGAAGTGACAAAAAGAGATGTATATATGTTTGTTATTTCTCCGATTCCGTAGGTTGAAAACAGTTTTGCTGATCTCTTTTGATGCAATTGGTCCAAGCAGCCAAATTAAACACATCGTTGTAATTTGGTAGTCGGTATCAATGCATTACAACTTAACTTGGTCGCATATTTTGATAGTGGATTTTACAAATGTCGTAAAAGGCACGTAATTAAGTTAGACTTACGACATTTGAGAAATCCACTGCCAAAATATAGATCGCTCCAAACTGTTCTCATTTGACAGTTATCGTACTACTTCCACGCTAGTTATTCTTCCGTGCAAATGACTACCTACTACCTAGTTGTCATTGGGGCGTGATTGGGGCCAATGTCAGTCCTGGTTGTTTGGTTATGCTTACATTTTATTTTGTTGCACCCACTGACCACTTGACCAGAAGCCATTTTTAAACAAACTGAACTGAATTTTGCTCTTTCTGAATCTAAATAATATGTAGGTAGTGTACATAATTTCTCATATTATTTGGTGATGTTCTTATTCTCTAAGGTAATATTCTTAAGGACATGAGGGTGATGTTTAGTGGAGAGAGTGTATGACTGTAGAGTGTGTATAGTGGAGATAAGTTTTCAAATTGGCGTAATATCAACGCGGCAGAGCGTGTCCAGCATAGAGTAACTTATATATGATGTCCAGCCAAGTTCAGGCGACGCAACTGCAGCGTGTATATTTACACGAACCATCGGGAGGCACTTTTGACCCCTTTGTTACTCAAAATCTACCGAATATAAACAGATGAAATTTTACCCATCCATTTAGACCCCCGAGACTAACAAGATCCCCATATTTCATAAATATAAGCATCCAAAAACCGCAAAAATTCATAGGGATAGACGTTAAATTCATTTGTTTCATTGTCATTATCACGATAATGTGCATTAAATAATTATCCGCCGTACGAACCGTTTATCGAGCAGACTCCGGCGAATTTTCCTGAATAACTGGGTAGGCTATTTTCCTATTGTCTGTGAATTTACTCTTGCGGGGAGCCTGTAGCAAATGATCTGTGAATATTGCTAAACAGCCGACGGGGCTTATGGAATGTGCCCGGAAATGAGAACACAGGTTAAGAGGCTGAAAGGATCGAGTAAATAGGATTTATATGCGTATATTTTTACTATTAGTACGAGCTTTACACAAAGTTGTTTAAAGTGGGGGGTGTTTTTGAATTAGGATTTATTTTTTTGTCTGTGAAGATGCAACGAAGCAAGGTTTCCTGTTTGTTGTAAACAAAATGTTGGAACAATCAGTTTAATAGTTAAATTGGAGAACATCGAATATTTGAAATTTTCATGTCAACCCTCTTTTGATATGCACCTATTATATGTTTTGCTTTTTTATTTGATGGTTGCAGTGCTTTGGTTTTTACTGTTATGCTGTAAACCGTTTTTTGAAATAAACAAATAAATGGAGGGAGAAAAGGGAGATGCATATGGGCATTTTCGCGAGAAGTAATAATTTTTTTTTATGTCTTCTAATAACTTCGAATAACGAGCTCTTTCAATCTAGAAAAAAACTACGAGAAAAAAAGGTCTCAACAGTTTCAAACGTTTTACGTACACAGTGTTTGAAAAATGGTAACGGAATGGAAAAAAAATTGGGACTCTTTTTTCTTCTTAGTAGCATCGAAAGAGGTCATGATTTTGAGTAGGAAAGACATAAAATTTACAGTTATTGGCAAAAAAAAGTATTTGGATCTTCTCGCGAAAATGCCCAGATATTCATTCGTTTGGTTTTTAGACAGAATTGAATCGCTTAACTTCTATCTCGGGTAAATCCATCTGTCAGAATATGCGATTTGGTAATCAGAAAAGGTAGATCGAGTCCGTCTATGGTATTTCCTACATTTTGGTAACACAACCTGTGAACGTGTTCAGGAAACGTTATAATTTCATAGAAGTTTGACGTTCAAAATAACTAAAGTTTGACAGTTTATTTGCTCAGAAGAGATAACGCGTTTCGACTCTATTTGCTGAGAGGGTCGAATGGATGACTCAAGTAGTGACACAATTATTAAGTGGCCTAGGTAATAAGAAACGCTGAGGTTTAGCGACGTATAACTTCTTTTAGCGTTCGAGGAATAAGCTGACATTGCTTGGTTATAAAGGTAAAGTGGAAAAACTCACATCCTCGGACGAGACTCGAACTTGCGAATGGAAAACACGCCTATGACTCTACCAACTGAGCTATCCGGTAGCTGCAAAATTGTGAATTCTTGCGCGCCTATTCCTCAATTTATAAGTACTGTGGTAATGTTAGCAAACATTTATGCTCAATAAAAATAATTAGGCTAAAATTTAACACAGATGTCGGTGAGATAGGTACATTCCAAAAATAGCAGCACACAAACTCTTATGAATTTAGCTCAAACTTGCGCTCTTTAACCTTTAAACCCGACCAGACGCCAAACAAACAATCATGAAAATCCACAGCGCGCTAACTTTTTAATTTTACTTTTTCTCGGCACTCACCGATTCGATAGCAAACATCGGTGGAGTTACGATTCGTCGCCGCGGGGAGCTCGCCAACTTTCGAGACTGGCTTCGTTTGCATGTTAAATATTCTTTGACTTTAAAAAGTGGCTTTTAATAATAGTTTTATTGGAGTATTTGGAAATTGTTTCTTGTGCTTACACGTTTTTATATACTCAGTTACCATATTGGCTATGGTCACGATATATATGTGAGTGATTCTTGTGGATTTAGCAACTACCGGTCACGACAAAGAATAATATCGTGAGGTCGTAGTCAACCGACCACGGGCGTAGCTATGTTTTAAATTTCGGGGTGGTGGTACATTCTGACTGAATACTGATTTCATACTGTTTTCAATTCGATTCAATTCAATGATTTATTGCGTGTCATGTTGTACAATATGACATAATTGTGACGTATTCTGGCATTTTTTTATATTATAATTCATAATTCATTTATTGCATAGAAATCATGTGGTACAAAATAGGTGTTACATTACGGTTGTTTCACACATGAACCCCGTTGGGGCACAGCAAGTATTTCTTAAAAATAAACCTATAACTAGGAAGTACAGGCGCATGCATCTAATTAAGTTTATAACATTTTGTTTCTTACATATATTCTAGAGATAAGATTTAAAGCATTTATTAATTTATAATTCTATAGATATCCTATTAATTTATACATTCATACTATTATATTTATTATCTATTATTATTATTAATAATAATAATTATTAGAAAATATATATTAATTGGGAAAGACTTAATAATTCATAATTTTATAAGATATATGTTAAGTACATTAAATTATTATTGTTTCATAATTATTATTTATTTGTTTTTAAATACGGTTTCATATTACGACGGTGGCAAACAAGCATACGGCCCGCCTGATGGAAAGCGGTCACCGTAGTCTATGGACTGCATATCCATAGCGCCATCCATCCACATGCGCGTTGCCGACCCATTAAAATCTTGGACACTCCTTTTTGTTGGAGTAGTTACTCCAAACTGTAATCTTCCAAACTGTAAACCCCATACTATAATCTCCCGGCAGGGAGCCACAGCCAGAGCGTCGTCGGAATATTTCTATTTGTCTCCAAATTATTGTATGGATGAATATTCCCTCGTGAGGATTTAGCCAGTGGGCATGATGAACAGGGAATATCGCGAGGTACTAATTCCGGACGCCGGTTTGCGGCTCCCAAATTTATGGCAAGGGCGGCCGACCCGCTGGATGTGCAAGCTTGTAGCGTGGATGAGGCTGTTTAATGTTCTGCAAGGCTAAGAAAATAACTAATAGTCGCGACTAGTGGATACTTAAAAAAAAGGGGGATTCGCTGTATTCACAGCTAAAGGAGCAAGCTTCGCTCCGTACCCACGGACAGCTGACAGCCGGTGTTGACAGCTGGGGACCCCCCCAGCTGTCAACACAGTGAATTCTCTTGGAGTTTTGGCGACCTTACTCACCAACAGAAACACAACACTATGAGTAGAGTCTAGTGTTATAAAACTGCGGTTTCCTGTAAGGTGGAGGTACTTCGCCAAATGGGCTCTGCTACAGATTTGAGCGAGTCGACATTCGTTGTGCTGTGCCCTACCACACTAAACGATATGCAGGCGCTGCGCCCATACCTCTCTTAAATGTTAATCAGCCTAAAATCGAAGGATTTGTGCCTGAATTTTTCATGAAACTGAAGCCTGTACGAAGTACACCTATCATGTATGATGGTAAGTAATCAAGTTACGCTGCATTCCTAACCATCTTTGGTGGCATCATGGATGCCGCTCATGAACTTTTGCGTGGTTCCATCGCCCGCCTGTACACAATGTACCGTGTATATCCCGAGCACAGTCAGTTTAGTAGCTCAAAGTCAACCGTGCGGTGGATGCCCTGGATGTCGCCCAAGGATTTGTGCTTGGATTCAGCTGACAGTTATTCGCCTAATTGAAAATATACATATGTTTATGCCGTGGTACGTGAAATCAGTTACATACAGAGTAATTTAATGTTCAATAGGACTACAAAAAGCAGATTTTATTTGCTGGACGAAATGATTGAAAATATTAATATGAATCCTGGTGAGAGCATTTATTTGTGATCTCGTTACGAACATTTGTTCCGGAGTTATCTTTGAGTTTTAAACGAGATGGAGTAGCAATTGACTCGCCTACCTTTTTGCCAAATGGGTATGACATAGTTTAATACTCATTGTATGGAGTGACGTTTATCTTAAATAGCTATTTGTACGCCACGTACGATTAGCTGTACATTTGACGTACCCCTCCCCCGCAAAAATTGCAGACTTGTTTTATAGAAAATGACAGACATTGCCAGTCCGGTTAATTAAAAAGTAAAAGGAAGTTATGTATGTTTATCGTAATGTATATCGTCGGCTCGTTCCCAGAAGACAGTTGACTACATACAAATTTATCCACTTATGGATTTTCTTAGGTATCACAATGCGATAAGGTAAAAGGATACATTTAGCAAAGTTGTACTAATTATAATGCTTACAATCTTTCGTATCTGTCATGATGTCATCACATGGAATTATTTCATTGGTCCAACAACGTTGTATGAATGAATGATTCAATAATGATTCATTCATTCATTCAACTAAGCCACGTGGGTTTGTTTGTTTACATTCTTTTAATTTTCAAAAAGCACAAGGTTGTTTTTCTTTTTATTGAATTTATCATTTGGAGCCTTCAGAAAAAATAGGAGATACTTAATGCAACAACTTCAGACAGGCTTTTATTACCATAGGGTACTGGACAAGGTACATGATTCTGAAAGTATCCAAGTAGTCATACATCGCTTTCACGACAAATATAAGTAATGACGCCTCACACGTTGAAATCCGTTAAAAATGTAGTCTGTACTTGCCAGAATACATACGCTAAAAATATATAACCCCCTTTAGGCAGTCGGTTGACAGGGAAACCTTAGACTTTGTCTTCACTCTCCACTAGCAGGGCTAAGATGCCAAGCAACAGCGGCATACTTGCTGGATAATACAACAGTTCGTTAGCATTTTCTGTTGTGATAATTTTAATCACCTTAGCGCTATCCGTGCAACTTGTCTGTTTATTATCAGATGATATTCGTGTACCGCTCTTGGGCCTGCGGCTGTGACTGGAATAAATCGCTGGTCAATTTATTATTTAAAAAAAACAGGAGCTTCCGTTTTCCCCACGGCTGTATTGGACAAGTTACACGACTATGAAAGTATCCAAGTAACCATATTTCTTCGCTGCACTATTGATATAAATAAGAAATAATTCTGCTGCATTCAGCGGGTGTAGCCGCAAAATATGAGCGCCTTGCATTTAGGGTTGTCAGGGTAGCTTTATTTATTATCTGAGCTCAAAATAAGGAGGGAAATTTTAGGTGTAAAGAGAATGTTATTGAAAACGCCATTCATGGTTAAAGCCTTCGAACGAGGATAAGTCGCTGATTTTGTAGTTGCGATGGCAGAAATTTAAGAATTGGCTTCGTAAAATTCGAATTAAAGGGATGGGATGATCTGTCAATTTCCATTGAAATAATCACGTGATAGCTCGGAGCCCTCGAATGTCACGTGACATTTACTAGAAACTGACAAATCGTCCCGTAGGGCCCTTAATATCCGTTTTTCTACTCGCCGACTTTAATCTGCCAATTACGAGTACATAGACAAAACTATAAGCTCATACTTTTCGATATTAGACAGCCCAACTCAACTATAATATCTCATTTCGATACGCTGCAGGCAACTATAATAGAACTTCATACAAATTCTATACTTATTTGCGATGCCGCCTGGGACTTTGCCGAGCGCGCGCCCCACGCCTGTGCCGACCGCGCCGGCCTGCCGGCCATCTTTTTGTGTTACATCCTTGTTAAGTCAATGAAATTGCATGATAAAATTGTTCCTCCATAGATGATGATGATGATGACTCGTAGAAAAAGTATTGTATACAATCGTAATATAATTAAGTTTTTCAATCTCGTACCTTACTTAGGCCACTCAGCAAGCTTCGTGGCCTAAACACGGTACTCGACTGAAAAACCCTTCATTATATCACGATTGTATAAAATACTATTTTCTACTCCAGCACTTCTATCTGTCAATTAGATGACTGACAGCGATATTTAAAAAGTATACATTATAACCTTGTCTGTGGTATTCCATAAGAACACTGCTCTATGGATTTACATACAATATATGAGCACTGTTGTTGTTTTTTTTTTAATTTCTATTGTGGGCACAACATCTTCCCTATTCTGCCACTTTTCTAGATTTTACTTTTTACGCTATTTTAGCTGTCGTAGAAAAACTAGGGTATGCAACAGCTCATAATTGGTTCTTAAAACTCTCGGGTCTATTATTACAAAACTCAGCTTCGCCTCGTTTTGTATCGGCGACCCTCAAGTTTTAGAACCCTTATTATATCACTGTTGCATAAACTACTATTGTCATATTTACAGTGTTTGGACTCCGAAACTCCTATAAATTGTTACTTCTTGTATTTGACATTTAATTCTCGATAACTCTAGTTCAAATACTGATTGCTGTTTATAAATATAAATCACCCGGCTACTTTCATAATTTTGACCGCTCGATACGCTAACGCGGTAAAAAATTATACTAGGCCTTCAACTACAAGTTTTTCTAGTGTGCTGTGACGAGCTAGCAACATGTAACTACAATCGCAATTTTGTTATCTCTAAACCCCTTAATTGCTAAAAGTGGCATCAAAACTAAGGCCTTCCATGATGTCTTAACGCGATTCAGTTGACGACCTAAACTGAGTCGCCCATACAACTGAGCCTTAACTGACCTAAACTGACTCGCGTTAACACGTCATGGTAAGGCCCCTGTTGTCTGTCTACATTTTTGGAAATACAAGCATGAGTATGTATGAATTGATTATTTATTTATTATTTATTTGACACGCGAAATCTTAGGTAAGTTGCATCCAGCTAGAAAACGAAAATAAATTAGCAAGATTCAAATATCGTTGCTGTTTCGGCTTAATTTGGACCCGGCATTTCAGGCAGGGCATTATTGTAATTATTTTCATTACCAATGGATAAGTTACATGGATGAACTTAATAGCTAAGTTACATGACTCTGAAAGTATCCAAGAATCATAGCCATATACCGCTGCACTCTCGATATAAATAAGAAATAATTCTCCTGCTTTCAACGCGAGTGTACCCGCAAAATATAAACGCCTTGCATTTAGGGTTGCCTGTTAGCTTTTTTTTATTATCTACAATTACAACACATTTTTTTTAGATGTTATACGTGTAGCCTGATAAGTAACTAAATCAGTAGAAAAAAATCTGTATATATGAATTGAAAAGTTAATTCAGAAAAGGCATTTAGATTTTCCAATCTATAAACCTGATGATCTATTTTGGTTATTTTCACTCCTTACTTTTGTATGGACTCGGTTTATGGGGCCACACTGTGGACCGACTGAGACCACTCCGAATCATCCTGGGCAAGAGCTATTTAACAACACTAAAATATTAACCTTGCTTCCTTGCTTTTTGTTAATAAATGATTGTATTGTATTGTGTATCGTAATTTGTTATGGTAATATTTGTATGCGCTTATCTATGTGCAAAAGGTACTTGAGTCATGTCGTTCGTAGGTACCAGTCTGCCGATGGGAGCTACCGTATTGTCGCTCACTAGGCAGCGCCACTCATATGCGGGTCATATCATATCATATCATTTATTCAGTAATAATCATACATTGTCAGTATCCTTTGTAGGTCCTATGTCAGTATGAAATAATTGTCAAAGTGAGGTTTGAAATGTTCCCGCAGGACCCATGTTCCACTAGCGCCCCTAGCGGAATATCGACTCGCGGTAATCCTCATTGGATGAACAGTGGTCGCATGCATGTACGCTGTACGGTCAACGCTAAAAATATGTTTACGTTTTCGCATCACCTTTATAATATTACGTGAATATATTTTTGATGTTGATTTAATGAACTATGTTTTTTAACAAGAGCAGAAAATTTTATAAAGGCCGATCTTATTACAACGCTATATAATAAAAATTTGTTCTAATAGGCTATCGCCAACCCTGCTTGCATTTATCTTGTCTGCCGAGATCATCTGCCGATATCTCGGCGAATAAAAAAACAAACATCTCTTTGTTATTCCATTCCGAGACGAGGAACTATGAAATTGTGAATAAATACGAGAGAAATGTCGCTAAACAGAATAACTATTGATATTTTATTCAGAAGAGTAAATACAATGTTGAATGATGGTGTTTGTTTGGCTAGTTACGCGGCTTGGGAATCGATAATAGCAAATGTGTTTCGAAAGTTATGTTATATATTTTTTCACCTCACTAACTCGGAAAACGCTCTTATATCATTTATAACTAGTGGAGAAAAACGCATCTTATCCACCACATAATTGTATAATAATTACTTACCATTTTAGCAGTATTTGTAATCAATTAATATACCTAATCAAGGAAGTCTATAATGAAAGAAATTGACATAGCACACGTAGCACAGCCCTGCGGCCGATATTTTGAATTTCGAACGAGAATCAATAGTAGATTGTATATCAAGGGCATAAAGTAAACCATTTTAGGCGAGGCTATTTATTCATCATCATCATCATATCAGCCGTAGTACGCCCACTGTTGGACATAGGCCTCCCCCATGGATCTCCACGTGTTACGGTTGGAAGCAACCTGCATCCACCGTGACCCCACGGCTTTAACCAGATCATCGGTCCACCTCGTCGGTGGACGTCCTACGCTGCGTTTTCCGGTCCGCGGTCTCCACTCAAGAACTTTCCGGCCCCAACGGCCATCTGTTCTCCGTGCTATATGGCCTGCCCATTGCCACTTCAGCGAGCTGATCCGTTTGGCTATGTCGGTGACCCTCGTTCTTCTACGTATCTCCTCATTTCTGATTCGATCCCGTAGAGTAACCCCGAGCATAGCCCTCTCCATTGCTCGTTGAGTGACTCTGAGTCTATTTATGAGACCAATGGTGAAGCACCACGTCTCGGATCCATATGTCATCACTGGTAACACACACTGGTTGAAAACCTTGGTTTTAAGGCACTGAGGTATTTTGGACGAAAAGACGTTGCGTAGTTTCCCGAACGCTGCCCATCCGAGTTGGATTCGGCGACTGACCTCTTTCTCAAAGTTGGACCTACCTAGTTGGACGGTCTGTCCAAGGTATGAATACGCGTCAACAACTTCAAGAGCCGAGCTCCCAAGCATTACGGGGGTAGGCACGACATGGACATTCGACATGACTTTCGTCTTGTCCATGTTCATTTTAAGACCTACCCGTTGGGAGACTCGATTGAGTCCTTCGAGCATTGTGTTGAGTTCCTCCATCGACTTTGCCATGACCACGATGTCGTCGGCAAACCGAAGGTGAGTGATGTATTCGCCGTTAATGTTGATGCCCAGTCTTTTCCAATCTAAGAGCTTGAAAGCGTCTTCCAAAGCGGCCGTGAACAGTTTCGGAGATATTACATCTCCCTGTCTCACGCCTCTTTTTAAGGGAATCGCCTTTGAGCTCTGCTCCTGTACTCGGACGGACATAGTGGCCTTACTGTACAAACACTTCAACACTTCGACGTACCGATGGTCAATTCGGCATCGCTGAAGGGACTCAAGCACCGCCCATGTTTCGACCGAATCAAAGGCTTTCTCATAGTCCACAAACGCAAGACATAGCGGCAAGTTGTACTCCTCGGTCTTCTGTATAACTTGTCGCAGCGTATGTATGTGGTCTATGGTACTATAGCCTTTTCGGAACCCGGCTTGTTCGGGAGGCTGGAAGTCGTCAAACCTGCGCTCGAGACGATTCGTAATGACCCTGGAAAACAGCTTATACACATGGCTTAAAAGCGAGATGGGTCTGTAGTTCTTCAATAGGGTATTATCACCTTTTTTAAAGAACAGCACCACTACGCTTCTGTTCCATGCTTCCGGCGTAGCACCATCGAGTAAGACGGAATTAAAGAGCTTCTGAAGGACTTTCAGTACCGGTGATCCACCCGCTTTCAAAAGCTCTGACGTAATTCCGTCCTCACCCGGCGCCTTATTGTTCTTAAGCTGCTTCAGGGTCATTCTAATCTCATACAGGCTGATGTCCGGGATGTCCTCGGTATAGTGTCGGGTCAGTTTGGCTCTCGGGTCTCCATCTGCACTGGAAACAGGCTTAGTGGCCGAATCGTAGAGCTGTCCATAGAACTTTTCGATTTTATTTTTTCGAGGCTATTTATTGGTCGAGGATAAAATGGGTATTTATGCCTGAGGTATACACTCTGCTTTTCACTTCGATTGTAAGGAAAATATTAGCTTTTATTTCACTTTAAGTCTTTGAAAATGAAACACCCATACTAATGAAAATGAAAAATGTTCTAAATTGGACTACTGGATAAAGAAACATTTTAACTCTCGTAGCTGACTGTACGAGTACAAGGCTCTGCAATAACCGTAGACCTCGTAGCTGTTTCGTAGCGCTCGTAGCACCGCCGTAGCAGATGAGTTTCCTTATCATTATTTTGGGAATAATGGGTTCCATCATCCCGGAAATAATGATGCTGACAGGGGCTGGTGTTGAAGTATAAATATATTTTATCATTATCATTATGGGGTAGGAAAATAAGTTGATTAATATTTTGAATTTAGAGAGGTTCTGGGAGCGAAATACCTTTTAGTAGTGCCTTATAAATTGGGAATAAGTACTGTAGTTATCCCACAATTTATACTTAGAAACCCCCTATTTATCGTGAGATTATGTGAAGGGAAAAAACGTATATTTGGATATGGGATTTGTTATACGCTTCTTACTGAATGTGTTTGTCCTTCCTGCCATCTTTTAAGAGCATTAAAGAGCATTAAAGAGCGTTTAAGAGTATTTAAAACTACTGCATTATTATATTTATTATAGTGTGCTTATCCCTAAATATTGACTACTTTATACTTCTATCTATTTACAAGTGTTTACAACACATAAGTTTTGTTGTTTCGTTTTTTCCATGCATGCTCTGCACATAGGAGTCATAGGACTATCTGTTATGCCCATATTAGTAAGTGTTTGTTTAGTGAGTGTCTTGTGATTCTGATTAGTCCTACTATTTTTCGCAGTTGATGTCTGGGTGTCCTCAGTAGTTTTCGTAAGTACCTAGTTGGCGCTTACGGAAACAAAAGTAGACAATACTATTGTATCACTACATTGCATTTGCATTAATACAGCGCCTTTGTAAGTTTACGAGCTCAGTTCAAAAGATTTAGACTATTTTTTTTTTGGTAGGCAGATGGTATTTTGATCCCAGGGCTGATGCCGTTACTCTGCAATTGACTGTACTTAGTACTGACGCCGTTTTAAAGTAGCTGATTGTACCAGTGTCAACGCCGTTTCAATGTAGCTGGCTTTACCAGTGCCGAAGTTTTTCTGTAACTAGTACTGACTCAGTTTTGCTCCTGAAATGAAATGAAATGAAATGAATGTATTTGGTTTAAATGTGGTGTATGTTACAATGCCGTAAAGTTTCACACATTTACCAGCATCTGGCATGCCAAAATGTACAGGTACTCGTATATACGCACTTATATACAAGCTAAAATAATTTGATAAGTATAACCTAAGCCGCATCATGCAAATGGTATATGTATATTATTTTCATACTTAACTACAGTTTTCATGATATTAAAAACAACGTACTTATCTAAATTTGAATTTTAAACGTCAATTGCATAGTAAATTGTATGACAAGGGCATAAAGAAATCCACATTAGCCAAGGTTATTTATTACAATAAGTTTCAATATAGTAGTCCAGAATAAAATGGGTATTTATGTCCGAGATATACACTCTGCTTTTCACTTCCATTGTGAGGAAAATATTACGTTTTAATTCACTTTAAATCATTGAAAATTAAACATCAAAGCTTGCCATGCTTGGGCGCGGTCGTTATCACACGCCTTTTATATTTATGCTTTAGAGCATAAAAAGCGATTTTATGCCGCATAGTCTCCACCTAAAGTCGAACTTTTCGAGCAAGAGAAGAGAAAAACACAATTAATCCAGTTACCTTGTCAAAATACTGGCTCGTGCGTTAAATTTGGTAGTTATGATTCCTTCCAGGCGTGTATATGACGTTGTCGACTCCTTTATTCAGTAGCTGACTATACCAGGCGTGACTTCGTTTTACTGCGGCCGAGTATGCCCGTGCCGACGTTTTCCGGCCCGCTGGGCAGTAATGGCCGCTGCACAAAGCGTGCTCGTAAATAATTAACTGTATCCGTCTGTTCTGTCGTCGTATGAATTAGGAAATTTATTAAGATACTCGCTTTAGTCCTTGCTCGAGTCATATATCGAGCCCAAATCGGCATCATGCACGATTTTTTTTGACAATCATTTTTACACAATAAGATTGTAACAAACAGGAAAATAATACAAAAACATAGGTATAGCATGTATTTTTGGCTTTAATGAACGTACTGTTAATTTGTATAAGGTGAATGTGGATAAGTCGGCATATTTTATTTTTAAGGGGATTCCGTCGTATAGGGCAAGATCTTCGGCCTCCTAGCCTAGTTGGTAGTGACCCTGCCTACGAAGCAGGAGGTCCCAGGTTCGAATCCTGGTCAGTGTGGATATTTTCTATGTATTTAAGTGTTTATATGTATTTATCTATTATATATATCGTCGTCTAGTACCCACAACACAAGCGTTATTGAGTTTACCGTGGGACTAGGTCGATTTGTTTAAGAGTGTCCCACAATATTTTTTATTTATTTTATTTATCTTTCATGTTTGTATACCTACACTGCTCAGATAAGCCAGTTATAAGTTATTTCAACTCTGTTGTTAAAGGTGGCTTACGTTCATCGGACGGCACAGTAAAATCGGATGAATGAGTCGGTAGATGGTCTTATCCATATTGACCTTATCGAAAAAATGTACCTACGTTATTTCTTTCGTATACACAAGGCAGTATAACATGTTCGCACTTATTGACTCACTTATTGACATATTTCGCAGTATAGAAAAGCAATATTATTTTCGGTAGTCATAGTTGTACTAATCTCTTTCAGGAAACTGCCGAAATTGTGTACTAAGGGCGGTAAACAAGAGATTACGAACGAGTGTGAATTTGAGCCAGAGTCAAAGACAAGGGCTTCATTTTAGCACTATTTCGTAATTCTTGTACCGCTCGTGATACATACAATGTTTTTCATCACATTTGCGAGGAAATTAATATACTTTCTTAGCAGATAAAGAAATAATAATTTAGATTTAGATTTATTTATTACACAATATACGATTACAGTACAAATTACATGCATGTCAATTTATAAAAATCTATATTGTGATTGTCAAAAATATAATAAAACAACATGATAATTTACACAAATGAAATGTGTTCACCAAAGAGGATCGTCAAGCAGAATACAAAATGAAATAGGTCAACAGCAATCACAAGTCTCTCTAAGTATGCTTGCATATAATACCACCATTTACGAGCAGGTGTGATGAAAAATTATATTTCACAGTATGTACCTAATAGTTTGCATTTGACCCCCAGATAATGCGATGCGAATACAATGTAAGCAATCGGCGGCAATAACCGGCGAGCACGGGTATAATAGCAATTGCCTCATTAATATGTCTTTCCAAGTTTAGCAGTTAGTCGGCGAGCAATGCGTTGGCCAAGTCTAAAGAGGTAGCGGGAGCGGGTAGCGTAGCGCCACGCGGTGTATTGGGCGGGCGGGCGTGTGGTGAGCGAAGCGGCGTGATGCGCGCGTAAATGTCATAATGTAACTAAGCAATTGGTGGCTATAACCGGCGACTACGGGTATAGTAGCAATTGCATAATTAATATGTATTTCCAACATAGAATGGGTCTATCGCGAATGTAGTTAATTTACCTTAATATATCTTAATGTCACGGTCTTGGCTTGAGCCAAAACTAGAACACACGAAACTGTGTCGAAACGTCGGTATATTAAGCTAAATTAACTACACTCGCGATAGACCCCTTCTATGTTCATAATAATGTTTATAAAACGCGAAAGTTAAAAGTGTTATATTCTTTCCAAGTTTAGCAGTTAGTCGGCGAGCGAAGTTGTTAGCGTAGCGTCATCCGGCGTACTAGGCGGGTGAAAGAACTCGAAGCAGAAATGTCATGTCAATGTCAAATATATCTATGCATTCTTAGCAATAATTAGCAATAGCCGGCCAATATACACGTTCGGGCAATCCGTCGGAGAATCTACCATAATGTCGGATAGTACAGCTACCTGTCTCCGCCATGACCCTTAAATCTCGGAAACCCCTTGACTGATTTGTATCATATTCGAACTTCAAAATGATATTTATCTCATCTCCTTAACGAGGATCCAATCATACTCGAGTTATCATCGAAGAAACATGCATACAATACAAATATACACATACCGACGGATTGTCCAAGTAGATTGAGAGAGCTCACACGCTTTGCTCGCTCGTTTAATAACTAGTCTATTCTCCCGCTCCCTCTCACGCATTGGGCCGCGTTCCTAATGGAAATGCACACTTGCGCCCGCTCGTAACTCGCCGAACGCTACAGCGCGAATTATATCTACATTCCCATTAGAGACGTCACGCTCTCACGGTACGAAACACTACAGTCTGTATTTGTAGGGCGTCTATGGTTAATTCTCTTTCAGATAATGTAAGTGAGAACACGGCGCGTTATAATTCACGCTGTATTCTTAAGTATGGGGCGTGGCGTCAACGAAATACTACAGTGTGTATTTGTAGTGCATCTATTTCAGTTTTAAATACCTAGGTACAACAAAAATAAGGTCGTAAGCAAGGATAGGATACGAGTATACCTTCCATACAAAAATAAAATTATTGTTTCGTTCTGGGACCTTACCATGACGTCTTAACGCGATTCAGTTTAGGACCTAAACTGAGTCGCTGCCATACAGGAGACGTCATGTTAAGGCCCCTGTTCGTTCTTTGGTTAATGGGACAATCTAATACGACTATATCTATAATACAATATTGAGTCCTACATAAAGAGCATAAAATATTTTGAATCATTGGGTTATTTCGAGGATAAAAAAAAACAGTTCTGATCCCTGTCTAAAAGAACATAAATTTTCTGTGTCAGAAACAATAAAACCAATAAGCATAAAGGTTAATGTAGAGCAGTTTACTCCTTACCGATAGATTTGTAAGAGCCAACATAACAGGTAATTTCTCCATACAAACGTATTTACCTGTTTCCTCCTTGGTTTTTCAAGCAAGATTTTTTTAAACCAATATATTGTCAATATCTCTGTCGAATTGTATTGCTTTTTTGATATTTTTGCTTTTGCTCATTTTTTTTAAAGAAGTCCTACATAAATAATAATTACATGATCCTGTTTTGAAAAAAATAATTTTACTTGCTTCAAAAACCAAGGAAGAAACAGTTGAGCACGCTTACAACATTTGTATGAAGAAGTGAACCAGTCCAAAAATGACCAAACTACATACAAAAACTCTGGATTAATTTCACATATAAGCATGAAACTGCGTAGAATTTTGGAAGAGAAATATTGTAGAACAGAGCCTTGAAATCGTAATTTCTGTATGTGGTACCAGATCAAGTTTCCCCTTAACCCCACAATATCAAGAGGAATTACCGTTCTAGATTTATGTTCGCCGAGTTGTTAAATAATACAGAGGTACGCCATTTGCTTAGGTTTAATGAATATATTCTATAGTCAGTGCCTTAAGTCGTGGCGTCTTATTGCCTTGGTGCGGGGCTGTTCCTCTTTCTACCATTTCATGTTTGGGGCATTTTCGCGAGAAGAGATTAAAAAAAATTAAAAACTAACTTACTAATTTGGCTCAGGGACCCAAGAGAGTCTTGGCTTCCGAAACGAGAGCACGCCACCTGCCCCGATCATGTGCAACTTCTTGCTAGTTACTGATTTGAAGACTGCACAGATCTGTCTGCACAGTGTCTTCCCAGCGGTATCTGGGTCGCCTAACCGGGCGGCGTCCAGTCGTACATCCCATTAAAAATTAAGGTAGGTATTTAATGTTTATCCTACTCAGAATAAAGAGCTCTTTCAATATAGGAGAAAAAAACTACAAGAAAATAAGGTGTCAAAATTTTCGTGCTCTCCATTTTCTAACCGCTGTACAAAGTGTTTGAAAAATGGTAACGGAATGGAAAAAATAATTGGGACTCTTTTTTTCTCCTTGTAGGATCGAAAGAGTTCGTGAGTAGGAAAAATATTAAATTTACCTGTTTTAGAAAAAAAAAATTTGGAGCTCATCTCGCGAAAATGCCTGTTTGAAAACGACCTCTAGCGTTTCGAGAGCGACTTTGTTCTTGTAGTAACGTGCTTATTACGTAACTGTAGTCGACACAGACTGTGCGATTCAATATGCATGGATCTGGGCATAAAGTAACTAGGGAATGCAAACCGGTAAAATATTGTACAGGAATTACCGGTTAACCGGTAAATTATTTATTTATTCGGTTATTCTCGTACAAAATATTTACCGGTTGCATTCCCTAAAAGTAACCCATTTTGCCGAGGCTATTTATTGGTCCTGCAACACTCTGCTTTTTATTTATTTATGTATTTATTTAACCTTTATTGCACAAAATAAAAACTTTACGTACAAAAGGCATTCTCTACCAGAATAAATATTCATAAATAAATAAATAATACTAATTATTTATTTATTTATTAATACCCGCATCCGCACGCGCATCTGTGGATTACAAAAAATAAGCATCCGCAAAATCCCTGCTGTAGAGCCTTCGATGATGACGATAAATTCAGTTCCTTAGCGTTTTCAGAAGTAAGCACATTCTCGTGGATTGCCCCATGCCAACATTTTTTACATTTTGCGTGTTCAAACCGCGTAGAAAGGTTCCGTTCCTTAGACATCAATATCCAGCCAAGCGAGGTAGAGTCGGGCAGAACCCTGTCGTTTACGTCGAATGCCTCGTAAAACTACCGGATGTACGTTAACGTAAATACTCCACTTTACTGCGCCTGCTTATAATGAATTGAATAAAGGACAAGGCCCGACTAGGGTTCCGTGGTATAGTGGGAAACGTTTTCCTGGTAGGTAAGAGTATAGCGTGCGACTTTCAACCAGAAGGGTGCGCTTTAAAACCTTGGCGCGTATAATTAATTGACTTTCGTTTGGAGCTTCATCATCATCATCATCATCATCATTTCAGCCGAAAGACGTCCACTGCTGGACATAGGCCTCCCCCAAAGATTTCCACAATGACCGGTTTGGAGCTTATAATATGCGAAATATTATTTGATGTTTAATATTGTCTTCTGTTAGCGCGATTGTCATTCATTGAAATGAAACACTTTAGAACGGATTAATCACCAAATCACCATTTGTAACCACTCACATTCACACAATAAATTACTTGTAGGTATTTGTATTTACTACTGTAATTACTGTAATCAATAATCATGCTTATTAGAAAGCGGAGAAGTAGGAGGAGCCCCGCTTCCAACCCCTCTAATAAGCATGTTTATTAGCATGCTACTACGCACGTAGCACACTAGTAATGAGCATTTGTAACACTACCTTAACCTAATCGGTTTGGTGAGTCTGGTGGGGCAAGCGCCTGATTGCAATCACATAATATAGAAAAAAAACAAATGCTACAGAACCGTCAACAGCTTACTTTGTCTCCAACTTAGCGTGGTTTTTTACCCGCGGCGATAAAGCGCTGTTCCCGATGTTTATTGTATGGCCCGTCGATTTATGCAGGCCCTCGATTGTTTCGATACCCTCGGAGATAGTGTTTTTTAGGATTTTTACGTCGTACAAAGCTTTTTTTCTGCTGCGATATTAAAAAAAGTATACATTATAACGTTGTTTATGGTATTCCATAAGAACACTGCTCCTATGAATTTTCATACAATATATGAGCACTGTTTTTTTTTTAATTTCTATTGTGGGCAAGACATCTTCCACATTCTGGTTTTAATTAGTAATTTAGTATTGTCTTCTGTTACCGCGATTGTTATTCATTGAAATTAAACACTTTAGAACGGATTAATCGGGTTTATTAACACCATGATCCTACGTTTCGAGCCCTTTACAGCACTCGTTTTCACAGGGTTAAGACGATGACTGAGAGAATGCGCCCTTCAGGCTATGTATTACTAGCTTTATAAGCCCCTCTGGGCATTGTAGACCAACCTTTGTTTTTATTTTTAAATTATTTTTTATATTTTTGTATGTAGGTAGTTTGCACAAGTAACTTTTTTGATTGACGGGGAGAATTCGCATTCTCTCAGTCATCATCTTAACCCTGTGAAAACGAGTGCTGTAAAGGGCTCGAAACGTAGGATCATGGTGTTAATAAACGCGATTAATCCGTTCTAAAGTGTTTAATTTCAATAGTAATTTAGTTTTAAGAACCCTTATTATATCACTGTTGCATAAACTACTATAGTTTGAACTACAGAAAATATACCCAATTTATATTTTAATATGATTTTAATAGCACGGTATAAAATGATATTTCATACGTAAGTAAGTTTCAAGAAACATATTGGGGCATTTTCGCGAGAGGATATCGAAAAACTTATTATTCTAAAACAGGTAAATTTTGTTATTCCTACACAGAATCACGAGCTCTTAGGAGAAAAAAAGAGTCCCAAATATTTTTTTCCATTTCGTTACGTCTTCTCAAACACTTTGTACAGTGGTTACTGTTAGAATAATTATTTTTTATATGTAGTAACATCAAATAAACAAATATGAATGTTGGTACCATGTATGCTTGTCTTTGACATGTATGTCACTTCCGTTCACCATTACAGAATAGAGTTCCTCTTGTTCGATGGCTCTCAGCTATAACACGTTGTTTCATTTATAATAGGTTATGGGCTCATTTATGCTCAATAGGAAATAGTTAAAAAGTGGTTTTAGGTAGCTAGCATCAAATTAGTGGCAGAGATTTTGAACTTGTTTGAAATTTTTAATAAGTGGTTAGTGATATAACGACTATGAGTTCAAATTCATTCCTGACCAACGTTCCAAGGTTGAAGGGACGTGAGAATTACCGGGAATGGGCTTTTGCAGTGGAGAATCTACTGATTTTGGAAGGTACGGGAGATGCAATAAAGACAGAACCCGCCCAATCGGCAGCCACAAGTGATGCAAAAGCAAAAGCCAAGATAATTTTAACGATCGACCCATCGCTGTATGTTCACATAAAGGAAGCGACATCAACAAAAGATTTGTGGGCGAAGCTACAAAACATGTTTGATGATTCTGGATTTTCCCGAAGAATATCGTTATTACGAAATCTAATTTCCATTCGACTCGACAACTGTGAATCAATGACGAGTTACGTTACACAAATCATCGAGACGGCTCAGAAATTATCGGGAACCGGTTTTTTCCGTGGACGACGAGTGGATCGGCTGTTTGATGTTAGCAGGACTACCTGAAAAATATATGCCTATGATAATGGCAATAGAACATTCTGGAATCGCCATTACTGCAGATGTCATAAAAACGAAACTCATTGACTTGACAGCGGATGATAGTGAAGTTAGCAACGCATTCTTTAGTAGAGGGCAGCACAACAGTAAGAATGTCAAGGTTGGTAGCTCTGACAAGAAGAAAAATCATCATGGCGGCGGATTGTCTGTGGCGAATGTCAACAATAACAACACCGACAAGTCGAAAATTAAGTGTTATCGGTGCAAAGCTTACGGACATTATAAAAATCAATGCCCATCGAGTAGCCAGCAGACAGAACAAATAAAGAAGACACACGCGTTTTCGGCAGTGTTTATGACTGGAAACTACGGCAAAAGTGACTTTTATTTGGACTCTGGAGCGAGTGGACATTTTGTTCGAGATGTAAACATGATTCGAAATATATCGTATACTACCAGTGTGAAGGAGATTATAGTGGCTAATCAAAACGTTATGCCAGTATTGTGCTCAGGCGACGTCGATATTATAACAGTTACGCCGACCTGCAAATATGAGGTGGTTTTGGAGGACGTTTTGTGTATACCTAATCTCAGCACGAACCTTATATCAGTAAGCAAACTCATAAAAAATGGTAACAAAGTGGAGTTCCAAGAAAACCATTGTTACATTTACAATAAGAAAAGAGAACTGGTTGGTATCGGAAATTTGATCGATGGTGTATATAAGTTGATCATAGAAGAAATTAAACTGTGTTTGTTTACGTCAAACTCGTCAGCAAGCTGTGAGACTTGGCATAGAAGGATGGGTCATTTGAACTTAAATGACTTGAAGTTGATGAAAGATGGAGCAGTTTCGGGTATATCGTACAGTGATAAGTCAGTCATCAACAAAAATACGTGCACTGTATGTTGTGAGGGGAAGCAGGCTCGCTTACCATTTAATCACACAGGAACACGGAGCAGCCAGATCTTGGAGTTAGTGCATGGAGATGTCTGTGGACCCATGGAGACAGCTTCAATTGGTGGATCAAGGTATTTCCTTATTCTAGTTGATGATTACACCCGTATGGTCTTTGTTTATTTTCTCAAAGCAAAAAGTGAGGCATTCAAGTATTTTAAAGAATTTAGAGCCATGGCAGAAAACCAGAAAGGTAAAAAAATCCAGTTTTTTAGGACAGATAATGGACTTGAATTCTGTAGTCATGAATTTGAGGCTTATTTAAAGGATGCAGGCATAGTGCATCAGAAGTCTAATCCTTACACACCAGAGCAAAATGCTATCTCAGAGAGATCCATACGTACGGTCGTGGAACGAGCTCGCTGCTTGTTATTTGATGCAAATATGGATAAAAGGTTTTGGGCAGAGGCCACTAGCACTGCGGCTTATCTCAAAAACAGATCAATAGCATCAGGATTGAATGACAAAACACCGTTTGAGCTGTGGACGGGTAATAAGCCAGATTTAAGCCATGTCAGGATTTTTGGTAGCCAGGTTATGGTTCATGTTCCCAAGGAGAGGCGACTTAAGTGGGATACTAAGTCGAAGAAAAATATCCTAGTTGGTTTCCCAGAAAATGTCAAGGGGTACAGGGTTTATGATCCGGTAAAAAAATGTATAACCACAAGCAGGGATGTGCATATATATGAGAAGACATGTTCAGATGATGGAGTATCAGTTTCAGTTGGGGATACTGGACATGGAGAAGAAACTGTCTGCGAGGACACAGTCATGACCAGAAGTGAACCTGATCACTAATCTGAACATTGTAGAGTCTGAAGAATGTTATGAATCTGAAAAATCTGACTATAATAATGCAATATCTGATTTCGATAATACATTACAGCAGGAGGTAATAGAAGAGGAGCCTGCACCAGTGGAGGTTGCTAAGCGCATACGGAAGCAACCAGAGCGCTATGGATTTACCAACATGTGTGTGTCATCAAGCCCAGAATGCATCAGTGATCCTGTGAGTGTTCAGGAAGCCCTGAACAGACCAGATAAGGACAAATGGGTTGAGGCTATGGTGGATGAGTTGCAAGCATTTGAAGAAAATCAAGCATGGGCTCCGGTCGACCAGTTACCTTCAGGTAAAACATTAGTGCAGTGCAAATGGGTCTTTAAAGTTAAAGTTAACAGTGATAAAAGTGTGCGTTACAGAGCGCGTTTAGTGGCTAAAGGCTTCACACAGAAGCCAGGAATAGACTATGAGGACACTTTCTCACCTGTGGTTAGACACTCCACTTTAAGATTGTTATTTGCGTTAGCAGTGCAATTAAATTTAGATATTACACACCTAGATGTTAAAACTGCTTTTTTGAATGGTTTCCTCAAAGAGGATATTTATATGTATAAACCAGATATATCTTGTGATGTTAACAGAGAAAAGGTGATTGTAAAACTTAACAAAGCTATTTATGGCTTGAAACAATCGTCCAGGTCATGGTATGAAAGAGTAGAGACACTTTTAATGGAATTAGGTTTTAAAAAATGTAAACTAGAACCTTGTGTGTTTACCATGTTTGATAAGAATGAGGATGTGAAAGTTATTGTAGCACTATATGTGGACGATTTTTTTGTTTATTCAAACAGTAAAGTAGAGACAGACAAATTAGTATCTGTTTTAAGTTCTAACTTTAAAATTAAAAATTTAGGCCAAGTTCAACAGTGCCTGGGTATGCGTGTAAAGATTGATAAACTTGAAAATGTTATTACATTAGACCAGGAAGAATATGTAAACAATTTGTTAGAGAAATTTAATATGTCTAATTGTAAAGAGGCCAGTACTCCAATGGAATGTAAGTTAAATATAGAAAAGTCTGAAATATGTGATAAGGAAATTCCATATCAAAACCTTATTGGAGGTCTTATGTATTTATCTGTAATGACTAGGCCTGATATAGCTTTCAGTGTTAGTTTTCTCAGTCAATTCAATAAATGTCATACTAAAGTTCATTGGAATTATGCGAAGAGAATACTGAGATATTTAAGTAAAACTAAAAACTATTGTTTAAAATTTGAAAGTGGAAAAGCTCAGCTTGAAGGGTATGTAGATGCCGATTGGGCAAGTAATCCTATAGACCGAAGGTCTTACACCGGTTACTGTTTCAAAATGTCAGGCTCAGCTGTTTCATGGCTCAGTAAGAAGCAAAGGACAGTTGCTTTGTCTAGCATGGAATCAGAGCTAATGTCAATCACCGAGGCTTGCAAAGAAGCTATGTATCTCAGAGCTTTAAAATGTGAAATTACTGGTGATTGTTATACTGTACCATTATTTAACGATAGTCAGAGTGCACAGAAGTTGGTTTCAAATTGTGGCAATGTAAGGAAAAGTAAACATATAGATATTAGGTATCATTTTGTGAAGGATGCACTAAATGATAAAATTATTAGTTTAAAATATTTGCCAACTACAGCCATGCCTGCTGATGTAATGACTAAAGCTCTATGTGCAATTAAACATTATAAATGTATAGAAGCTATGGGAGTATGTGGGAATGAAAATAGCTAATATTAAAATATTTTCTTATTTCCAGAAGTTTTGTTTATTTGCTGTAGTTGGGGTGTTAGAATAATTATTTTTTATATGTAGTAACATCAAATAAACAAATATGAATGTTGGTACCATGTATGCTTGTCTTTGACATGTATGTCACTTCCGTTCACCATTACAGAATAGAGTTCCTCTTGTTCGATGGCTCTCAGCTATAACACGTTGTTTCATTTATAATAGTTACTAAATGGAAAGTATGTAAAACGTTTTAAATTTTTGAGGCCTTTTTTTCTCGTAGTTTTTTCTTCTAGATTGAAAGAGCTCGTTATTCTGAGTAAGAAAAACATAAAATGTACCTAGCGTAAAAAAAATATTGTACCTCTTCTCGTCAAAATGCCCATTGGTACGAGCCGGCGGGATTTGAACCAGATACCTTTGTATTGAAAGTCTGACGATGGAATGTGAAACTCAAAACACCCACCAGTTTTCCGTCGGGGTTATTAAAATAACGCGGTTGGTACAGCACTATCGTCGTTTCTCAGCACTAACTGATTGGACGTTTTTAGTACCTATTTAAGCTTCGTGCAGACTATTATCTTAAAGTTTAATGCCGGCTGTACACTAAACATATTGCACTTTGGTACTCTTTCATCTGAAGTAGTTCATAAACAACCACCATCTTATGTTTGATAAACTAAAATTCTTAAAGTGTGTGCGTGGTGGTATGAAATTTATGGGCACACAACACAATACGTCCGCTTTCCGTGGCAGCTTTTAGACGGCGAATCGAATTTTTAGGCGCTGTCAAAGAGATTTTACAACTGTCAAACAGAACAACTGTCAGTGTCAAATGTGACTTTAATAACTTTTAAATTATCCTGTCCTAGATTCTGGTGACGATCTTTTAGAATGAACAGGTTATCAATATTCTTTTTCTATTTTAAAATTTTAGTTATGAAGCTAATGAAAAAGAAAAAAATACGGGTTTCCTTAATTGCCCCCAGCTTGTGATCAGCTTATAAAATACAGAAATTTATTGAACCAGAATTTAAATTCGTGACGTTTTTTTACTCTGAAATTAATTTGTAAAAACAATATTTTTTTATCGACGGTGCGTAGACAACTGAGGTATCTAACTTTTCCCGCCATCAAACGATTACACCCGCCATTCGTTCGCAGTTTATAAACTTAAAAATTGGGTGCTTTCTAGAGCAAGCTCCGCGGTCCGCTAATTTCCCACGAGGCAGCGACGGACCGCAAACTGCCGCGATAAACAACCCAGCGAGAATAAGAATTAATAGGCCTTAGTATTTTAACCGCCTAAAAAAACTACCTGAGCTTTATAACCGTTGAACTTTGTAAATAACTGTCTCCAACAAACGATAAATCAGGTTTATCTTAAATTAAAAGCTAATTTACTTTAAAGGGTATCGTGGACGCTTGAAATTCAGTGCGGCGCTAAAACTATGTAAGCGCTTTACAGTTGGAAATTCCATGTTTAAAAATGTAGTGAAGTTAGCAGACGAATTACATTACATTCGTAAGCGGGTTTTGTTTGATAAAACAATTCATAACTTAGCGTTGAGAGGAAGCCAAAAGTCGCTTTAAGATAGGTATATAGACCCTAGAGAATATGCACAGAAGGGACATTTTGTTCTTTTTATTTATTCTTCTTTAAAGTTAGATTCAACCGTTTTCCGTAATGACTAGGAGATAAAATATCCACTACAAACTGTCAAAGTCCAGACAAATCAAGCCTGACAGTAGATAGATTAAATTTAAAAATCTATTTGCCTCTCTTTTTTAGGAGTGGCAATACAAACGTTAGAAAAAGACACTTTGACTACGCACGAATGAGAACAGGGTGCGTAGTCAAGATGTCAATCGCTCACGCTCAGTCGCTAACGAAACGCAACTGTCATTGTCACACTAATAAGGAAGAGTGATAGAGAGAGGTAGCTGCGATACGTTAGTAAGCGTGAGCGATTGGCATCTTGGCTAGGCACGCGTATCGTGATCGTGGTTGACTTTCGAGACAAATTAAACCCACATTTATTCGTTAGTAGAATTATTTTATACCAGCTTTTGCCCGCAGCTTCGCTCGCGTTAGAAAGAGACAAAAAGTAGCCTATGTCACTCTCCATCCCTTTAACTATCTCCCCTTAAAAAATCACGTCAATTCGCCGCTCCGTGAAAGACGGACTAACAAACAGACACACACTTTCCCATTTATAATATTAGTATGGAGTATGGATTATCCATTCATCCTCATGTGTCATGTTCCTCAGGATTGAGGGTCGTGACCACCCTGTTGCATCACTTTCTCACGGACGATATTTCTCCAACATCTTCTGTCTCTGGCGGTATGGAGGGCGTTGTGGACTGTCGAGTGTAGGGCTGCTACTTTGCTGGTCACAACGACCTTCTTGAGATGGTCACTATCTTTTGTAGCAATGTGACCGGCATCTTAAGGTGATGGGTATAAGCAACGAGGCAGCCTGTCCACATTGTGGGCTAGAAGAAACCAGCAAGCACGTTTTGGCGGAATGCATTATGTATGCGGCAGCGCGGTATAATGTGTTTGGTAGGGACACGCTGGAGGAGGAGCTAAGGGACGTCGACCTTCGGGATGTCCTGAGGTTCTGTAAGGCGACAGGTAGGCTAGAAGGAAGCAAGGGGGGAAAGCCGCCGGGATAATAACCTGCAGCTCCAGCAACAGGGGAATGGGGTGAATGAGCGCATCAAGTGCTCGACAGCCCGCTCGATTCCGGCCGAGCGTTCCACCATAACATAACATAACATAGCAATGAGACCGACGTATTCCAGGATCACTCAGATGACAGTCGCGAGGAGAGCTATAAATTGGAAATATATGTCATTTACTTAAGAATAAAACCAAGTCCATCAGAGGCCAAGCCGGGGATAACCCGGGTCTTCAGCTTACGCGGCTAACGCCATAACCACTAGGCCACTCGGTCTCAATGAATGTTGGCAAATTTCTCGAGTATATGCAATCTTTGTAACAGACAAAACTGAGCTGTGGCCGTTCTCTAAGTACACACGCGTTCAAAAGTGCATGGGCGATTTATGAATGAATGAATCCATAAACTGCCTGCGTAATTTTGAACGCGATAGTACAAGTATAGATTAGATTCTGAGCTCTCGTAATATGGACACGTTAGTCCGAAATGCTGTGCGGATGCGGTTATTCTGATTTCTACGTAAATTATAACCTCTATTTTATACGTTGGTAGATGCAATCATACAGCCTGCCGAAAGCAGTAAGTAGCCTTTATACTTCACAATTTTATTTAAAAACCTGTTCACGACTTTGAAGAACCCCAAACCTTAATCTCTAAAGAAACCCAAATGAAGTATACCTCATTAAGATAAAATAAATACAGATTAAAACAAGAGCTCCCAAATAAAACCTTTTGAGACTGAACATGTTCAAGTAAACAAACGATTTGTATTTAACGTATTTACAAAAGCTGGGCTTTTGTTTAATCCCATGTTCTTTATAAAACTATCAGGCGGCGTTAACTCTGAACAACGAAACATTTTAATTTGTTTAATTCTTTTGGCGTCCGAAAAAAGCGCGCATAAGTCCGGGCAAAAAGTTAATAAACAAGACTTGGGCTTTAATTAAAAGCCAGGGAACCATGAGCTGTGTAATTATGGCCGAAACGCAGGGGCTGGGGGTTGCGACGCTCGGCGAGCTATCGCTTCGAGACAACTAGGATAGACAGGATAAGTAATTGTAGAGAAAACTCTTGTTTCATATTTTAATTGAAACATAATTCAATCTCGTCGATATGTGTAGTAAATAGATGGCCGACATTGAGCAGATGGCCGATGAGGTCGAAAAGTGCTTGGGTGGAGACCATGGCTTGGCAAACGCAGCGTAGGACGTCCACCCACAAGATGGACAGATGACCTTATGAAGGTCACCGGGAGACGCTGGATGCAGGTCCAACCGGTACATATGGAGGCCTCCCGATGTTCAGCAGTGGACGTCTTATGGCTGATTTGATGATGATAATTTAATGTGTATTCTGCTTCGACGGTGCTTACACCTGGTCACCGATTGAGGCGCAATCCAAATTGAAGGTTGGCCAAAAACACATGGAACTCTATCCTGCGTTCACAACTTGGCATCGCTGATGTTGGAGCCAAGACTGTCAGATTAAATTGGGTATGAGCCGGCCACGTCTGCCGCATACACGCAGCGGTGGGCTAAATTAGTTACGGATTGGATGCCGCGTGGTCGGTGACGACATAGTGGGAGACAACGGGATGAGCAAGAGATGGCCTCCTAGCCTAGTTGGTAGTGACTCTGCATACGAAGCAGGAGGTCCCGGGTTCGAATCCTGGTCAGGGCATTTATTTGTGTGTTTATCACAAATATTTGTTCAAATTTATATGTATCTGTCTATTATATATATCGTCGCCTAATACCCACAACACAAGCCTTATTGAGTTTACTGTGGGACTAGGTCGAGTTGTGTAAGATTATATATGTTAAGTTCGCCGATTGTGACGGACGGTAAACTACGGAGCCCTAAACTGAGCATGGGCCGACATGATCTTGACCGGTTTTTTAAATTTGTGTGTTTGTTCCGCAGTCAGCCAACTAACTTAGGCAGGAGTTAAAAGTATATTTCAAATGTAATTTGACAGTTAATTGGAATAGGGAAAATAAAGTAATACCTAATATTAGATAAAATAAAACATTAAAATGTTTTATTTTAAGCAAATTTTGCTTAACAAACATTTGCCTTATATTTTAAACAAAATGAAATTATACCAAATGATAATTTAACCAAATGAATTAATTGCGAAATATAATTTTGCTAAACGTTGATATGGGAAATTAAACTATTGCGAAATGATTCTTGGGAAGAGAAACTTTGCGAAAAATTTTTTGGCGAAAGGGATACCCAAAATATCATCAACCTGATTTTTAAACCTGATTACTTTTTACTAAGACAGCTTAGGCTTCGCTCGGTAACCTGCCATTTTGCATTGCTCCCCTAAAAATCTATCTTGCTGTGGTTACTCTTGTATGGGTTTCGTGAGTCCAGTGCTTGCTAAGCATCAACAACACGGCACAAGCTTACAAAAATGCTTGTATTATTCACGTCGAGAATTCTTTGGGATAGTGTCTGGGGTAGGGACGAAGCGAGGCAAGTGCGTATTTTGTTTTTTCCAAGAATGTATTGAGAGGGTCCAATTCGTAGATAATTAAGCATTGTTTCCGTCTTATGAAATAGAAGAAAGAAATACTGAGGTACGTGTAAAATATTGTACCTGAAAATAGCAGGAGCCGTAGCAAAGATGCATTTCGTTTAAGTACTAAAAATTATGAAGAAAAGTAAAAATGCATTGAAATGCCCAATTTTAGGAAACGTTTATTCCATGGCGCGATTAATGCCATTCGCAATGTTTACCATTTTTTTTCTTAAGAGTCCACAAGAGAGCGGGATAGATCTAATTGCAAGAGCACGCGAAAAATTCAAAGGCGATAGTAAATCGGCTGCCGCGTCAAAATAAAATGCGTAATAAATAGTTGCTACAAGAAAACTACAATTTTTTTAGATAAATGCTTTTATCAGATTTAAGAACTACTTATCATTCAACTATTTAAGTAAGAATCATGTTTAAAAACTCAAAGATTTATTTACTGACTGTAAAAACTCCCTCTGTGCAATCAAGAAGGAGGTGAAGTGGACTGCATATGTCCATCTAGAAACTCAAAGCCCCTTTTGTGCTTTTCACTCGCCGTTGGTCACCTAGGGAACCTGCCGCTAACGTCGAATCTAAATCCCATATATTCGTCTCTTTCTCTCGAATAAGCAAGTTTGAGACGCAGATACAGTTTTTAGATTTTTTGACGTTTGTGGCAGGGTCTGCGGCCGAGGCCTGCATTATTTAGTATTCTTTAGCTAAAGTTGTTCAAGGGACGGAATGGGGATCTCTTCACACCTTGAGGGGCAGTCCACGTCAAAATACGTGATGGTACAATTTATGTCTTATATCAAAGGATTAAGGTTTAAAATTAGGAACACGTTTTTATATCGGCCGTGCAAATTGCAATGCGACGACACGGTTTAACCTTTGCGCCGCCATGTGGAAAGGGTCATACAGTGCCACCATCGCTAAGCAACAAATAAACATATAATTTAAACTTTCGTGATGATATTAAATTGCAACGGTTAACACTCACGGATTTTTATCACAATAGGCGTGGCATGTTTCAACTGCATCGGGCAGTCATCGCCAGATAGACACTGGTTTTGTCACTATGTCCACTTTGTCACCCATAAACATACTTAGGTAAACTCATATTTGATTTGAAAGTCGTGGCATGTGGGGCAATGGCGGTGAAAAAGCTCATATACAGCTAAGTTAAATACCACCTTGTATAATGACCACGTGACTTTTCGTTGGCATCAGTCATTCTAATATTTTATGTACCTCAAAAGGAAAAAAGGGAACCCTTATAGAATCACTTTGTTGTCCGTCCATCCGTCGACCGTCCGTCTGTCAAGACAGACGTCCCTTTATCTCAGAAATGCGTAAAGGCAGCAAGTTGAAATTAATACCACATACACAAGTCTACGGTCCCTTGAAGCTGTGTAAAAAGCAAACTTCTACGTCAACGCAATCAAAAGATACGGTCGTTTATGTCGCATGTCCCATACATTTGCAACGGGAATCAAAATGTATAGAGTTGACCTAGAATTACGAAATTTGACAAAAAGCAAGAGCTTGTAGCATAAGTACAGGAGAAAATCAGAAAACTATATAATTGCCGCACACTGAGAGTTCCGTGCTAACAGTACTTTAAAGTAGGTACCTGAGGTCATAAATGGTTTTTCTTTCCTTCCCCATTGGCATTATCGATTACGATTGTCATCTTCGCTTCGCTTCGGTTTCAGTAATTCTTATTATTTTCCTTATGGGTTCCAATAACAGTACAGTCGCCATCAGTTACAACGGAGCGGCCAAGGTGCTCAGAAATATCTGAACACGAAATTCTCCCCGTCATTAATAAAAGTTACTCATGGCATACAGTAACTAACTTATGGTCATAGTGATAACAGACGAGTTTAACTTCAATGAATAACAATCGCGACAACAGAAGACAATATTAGATACAATATTTTAATTATTGGCACAAATTAAACACAAACACAGACGTCTTATTTAAGGAACTTATCATGAGTTCATGACCTGTACAAAAAGATATCCTTTCATTTTTTCGCTTCTATAAACAGCTCCCGACTACATTAACTAAATAAGCACTCCTAAAACATGAAAAATAAATTCCCGCTATGATTATTTTCATAACATAATCGACGGTCTCGCGAGAAAATTGCCTCCTAAATATTTCTGGAATATTCCTAAAGAAAATTTCTCACCGCTTTGTGGATGTTTAGTAAATTGAATAGACATATAATTTACGTTTGAACGAGCGGAAACTTGTGTAGATGCTGTGGTTCGATTTCTTGGAACGAGTTTCCAATTTGGTCGAGTCAAAAGATTCGGTGCTCATTGGTTAAATAAGTTCAGCCAGGTGTGCATTCCTAGTGTTTGAGTTAGCTAGTAACGTATAGTTCTGTGTTTGGATCATTCTCTTTGTGTCTGAGCTTTAGGTTGGTTTAGGAATCAAAACGATACTCGATTGAGTGCTCATCAAATTTAGATAGTGTAAGAGTCTTCGTAGCGTTTTTTCCGGCTTATTTCACGGCTCAGGGACCCTGGAGTCTGCTTTGGCAACTAATTTCAAGATTTGACGTAGATGCTTAAATAAATAAATAAATATTATGGGACAATCTTACACAAATCGACCTAGTCCCACGGTAAGCTCAATAAGGCTTGTGATGTGGGTAGTAGGCGATGATATATATAATAGATAGTTACATATGAATACTTAAATACATAGAAAACATTCATAACTCAGGAACAAATATTCGTGATAAACACACAAATAAATGCCCTAGGATTCGAACCCGGGACCTCCTGCTTCGTAGGCAGGGTCACTACCGACTAGGCTAGGAGGCCGTTCATTGACAGATCAGTCCACCAGAAATATCTCAATGTGTATGGCTGGCTAAAATATTGAACACAGTCAATAAAGAATCTTTATTTAAACTAAAACCTTTATCACAACCCATATTTCACTCATCCATATTTGCTGAAGATGTGCCTACGATCGCACCCATTAATCACAAAATGCAAAGAAACAAACGCTGGCAATTTTTACCAATCTTCATAATTTATTTTCCCGTCCATTGGCGGTAGTGGTCCGATTACTTTCGAGTTCCATTTACCTCTGCCTGTCGGATGGAAAGATATTTCATTTGTTCATTTGTTTCACGGGCATTTTAGCAAAAATAAAAGGTGAGGTGCGGCCAGATCTGACTTGGAAAATATTAAGAGTAGTGGCGAATTATTTTTCGCATCACTTATTCGAAAATGGGTATTTTTCTTCCCTGTCAGGAGGGCTGACTGAGGCACTATTCTGTTCCAAGATCGCAGAGTATTTTTAGGCTTTATCTAAAAACGGTTAACACTCACGTATTTTTATCACAATAGGCGTGACATGTTTCGAGTGCATCGGACAGCACTAAAACCTCAGAAGTGATAACATCACTGTATGACGATGACTGCACGGTGCAGTCGTAGCATGTCACGCCTATTGTGATATAAGTACGTGAGTTTTAACAATTTTTAGGGTTCCGTACCAAAATGGTAAATAAGGAACTCCTATGGTGCGACTCTGTCTGACTGTCTGTTTGTCACATCGTTAAATATCTCGAAAACTTGATAGAAATTATAATCTGTCGGGAGTTCACAATTTAACGGTGACATATATAAATTTCATAAACGTATGTTTGCGGTTTAATGATTTTCAAGATGTCAGCGATAGTCGTGGACAAAAATTCTAGGCATATGGTGCGAGAAGCGACATGTCAAACGTGGGGATGTGATGGATATCCCTTCTGTCGTATTAGCGGTTCGAATCGCGCCCCTGCATACGAGAATATGTCCCCATTAAACGTATAAAGAAAGACAACCGACTATTTACATCCACCTCATAGAAAAACCGCAGCAATGGAGTGCGACCACAAACTGCCTCGCCGCTTTTGGGGTTGAGGTGCAAGTCATAGAGGGTAGCGGGCAGGGCTTGAATACCGGTATTATCTCCATACAAAAGTACCGGTATTATTTCGGTTCTTTGCCGGTAATTTGATTTTATATTTATTTTTGATGGGGTTATCTAAATATACGAAGATGTTACTTAAATGCATGATTGAGTCCTACAAAAAGAGCCTAAAATAAATCTGAATATTGGCCAATTAGGAGGTTTTAAAAATACCGGTTCCAAGCCCTGGTAGCGGGTTGTCATTTATTCTATCTATGTTGTTGTCGCATCGGGTAAACGTAGCGTGGGACGTCCTATGGCTAGATGGCGGGATAATTTGCATAGGGGGGCTGGCAGCGACTGGATGCATAAAGCAGCAGACCGGGCTCTGAGGCGTACCTCGGGGGAGTCCTATGTCCAGAAGTGGACTGCAATGGGCTGATGATTATTTTTATTTTATTTCAACGGAAAACTTACAGCTAAGTTAACAAGAAAGGTAGTGACATAGAAACAGTAAGCCAATTACAAGTTTCCACAGATAGAAACAACTTAAGGTACAAAGCGTGCGCAGCATATGATACTAACAGTGGAGAGAAAATATACTAGTTAACGAAAGATACATAAAACAAAGATACATTAAACAAACCGGTTAACTAAAGAAATGCGATAAATCAAAGTTGCCTACTTAAGAGTTATCAGAGAAGTCCTGGCTCATAAGTTTGCGAATTGAACTAAGGCTATCACAGAACAGATCGATGAGATCATGATGTTTGCTAAGCTGATTAAAAGATCGAGCGGCTCTTAAAATAAATGAATTTTTCCTATAGTTACTATGAGCGCCGGAGACATGAAGTGTTGATTTAGTACGTGAGGATAGGCGTGAGGATAGGCGTGAGGGGACTGAGAATTTCAAATTGGCCAGCAGATCTGGACAGTGTACTAGATTCTGAGCAATTTTCATAACATAAGTTACGTCAGAGATATTACGACGGATGTAAAGAGTTAGTAAGTGAAGTTTAACACAATCCTGAGAATAACCTTGTTTAGGAATTTTAAATTTATACCTTAGAAAACGAATAAACTTTTTTTGAATTCTTTCAATTTTTGATATATAAATATTGTAGCAAGGGTTCCAAACTTGACAGGCGTATTCAAGGTGGCTCCTTACAAATGCGCAGTAAACGATTTTTATTGATTTTAGTTTTTTAAGGTTCTTGCACGATCTAATAATAAAACCAAGTGCCTTAAAAGCTTTATTAACTATTGATTCAATATGCCGGTCGAACATCAACTTACTATCCATTAAAACACCTAAGTCCCTTATTTCACTGCTTCTGGAAATAAACAGATTTTTTAACAAGTAGTTAAAAAATGATGACGATGATGTTGTTGTTGTTGCTGTTCCATGACACCCTAAAGGCGCAGAGCGCCTTCCCAAGCTCGAACCATCCTTTTCTAACTTCAGCCCTTCTCGTTTTAGCTCAGTCCAACCGGACGGACCGACCGATATTATCTATACGGATGATTTAAATATGTAAAATAGTCACATTATATAAGACTACCTGGTGCCCGCGACTTCGTGTGCGCAATATCTTAATAAATTGTGGCCTATGTGTTATTCTGATTTATAAGCTATATTATTGTAAAGTTTCATTAAAATCCATTCAGTAGTTTTTTACGTGAAAGAGTAACAACCGTTACTAAGAATGTGTGTATGTGTGTGTTAGTAAGAATATTACAACGACATACCTACAGAACATATTTTTGTGCATTTTAATGCACCCATATTTTTACAGTAAACTGTACCAGACAAAACAAACTATTAATAACGGATAAAATGAAAGAAAAATAGTGTTACTCGTTCAATATTATCTACATATATATACAAAATCAGTCGAAACTCTGAAAGGGACTCGGCAACAGTGGTAGTCCCCAAAGAGCCTTTGTTCAGGAGGTTAAAATATATTAATATACATTAAAATTCTCAGAATATGTAACTGAAACCACATTTTCTATACTTTTGGGGTTTACAACGATACAGCCCATCAAATTTCCGGGGTGGGGGCTAGTGGCGTCACTTAGAGTTAAGAATCGCGCCTAATTGTGACGTCACGCGAAACTTTAATGCACTGTATTTCCTTCGTTTTTCAATTGACGAACAAAAGAAAAAATACGTGTCGAATATTTTTTAATAATCTAACAGACGGACTAATTAGATTTTTTATTTTATATATTATTATAATAGGCTTATTATTAACGAAAACGCGATCTACTGTGACTTGTACCGCAGCCAAAGCCGTTCGCCGAATACATAATCCCATAAGTACTTGGTGCGCGCTAACACACGCTGCAGCCACCTGGAGGTGTATTCCGGCACGGACAATATTATTAATCTTCTAAATATTATATGAAAATAGAACCTTCATGAAACAAGAAAGCTCTCTACCGAGAGCGATGGAAAGGTCCCACAGATAAAGAAAAAATATTGTCTTCTGTTTCTGCGATTGTTGTTCATTAAGACGAGTGGAAACGAGTGCTGTAAAGGGCTCGAAACGTAGGTGTTCATAAACACAATTAATCTGTTCTCAAGTGTTTATTTCAATAAGAAAAGAACAGTAAGGGAAGATATAGGATGGTACGTATTATACAAAAAAAGTAGAGAGAAAACATATTTTTGAACTTTCAATTATTTTAAATACAGCAAAATCTTTTATTGATTAAGAGGGATTCACCTTACATTTAACGGTTTTACGCGATATACACAAACTTTTAATATGATTTCTTTCGTGAGCTGTGTCCTTCACTCTGTAAGCAGTAGTACATTCAATATATTTTTTTGTTGGTTTCGTTACAATTTCTTTAAGTCTATTTATTTCCAGATCGATGGTTATTTGTATATTTTCAAGGCGTTTTTTTCTGTGTTTTTATGCATATAGTTTTAAGACTACCAATTTAAATTATACTCATAAAAATAGCTTGCCAATATATCTTAAACGTATCAGTAGTCTGGATCCAAAACCGTCTATATCCGAACGCTAAAAACACTCGCTTGTAATTCCCGATATCTTTACACTAAATCGGTCATTTCGCTGCCTACGGGGGGTGCTGCCATTTTAAAACAACACACTTCCAAAAGGGCGTAACTTACAACCATTCACACTTGTAACTGCTGACGATTCCTAAACCTTATTCCGTGGATTTAAAGCTCAAGAATGGTCAGGGAATATTGTTGCATTTAGTACACTTATACTTAGAGACTTAAGATATTTTGGAGTAAATGACGGTAGGATGTAGGGCAAAAAAACAGGCGCTTTCCATCACTTGGCGAATACTGCGTTGTGAACGCTTCGGCTAACTGGTTTTATATGTAGGATTGGAAAACACTTATTCATGGTTTGGTGACAAGCGGATATTTCATGCTGTGATGGGTGAAAGTGATTAATTATTGTTGAGTGTTACATTGTCATTATTTTATTATGCGACAGCATTATGGAACGTTGGAGGCAGGTGGTTTTTCATTAAGAGTCATGGGACTCACGGGCTCGTACCGAAGTATTTTATCAACTTGAACTGAGCTTAAACTGAACCTAAATTGACATCGTAACGCGATTCAGCTTAGGTTTAGTTCAGGCTCAGTTGTATGACAGCGACTCTATTTAGGTCCTAAACTAAATCGCTTTAAGACGTCATGGTAAGGGCCCAGGTCTGTCCAGCGCGTAGGTAACCGTCTATTGTGGTCATTTGCCATCCATTAGTCATTGGATAACGAGTCTGAGAGGAGTTTTGGTTTCGGGTGATATTATCCATGAGTTATTTATAGTTCCACTTCACTCTCAAAGAGTGAAACGGAAGCTTATATAGCTGTCACTCCGTCTGTCGGAGTGTCACGGTCTAGCTCGTAAACAATGAGTTATAGGACTAAATTTCGGAGCGCAATGCTTCTATGGAAAATTTCATGGTTCTGTTGGTTTAATTTAAACTGTCAATTTATTTGTTTTTTTTTAGGTTATTAGCAGAAAATCAAACTACCTCAAAAAACTAGTTAAGCGATAACTTAAAATTTTACGGTTTACTAAGATATCGCCGAAAATTGTATGGGAAATTATCTCTTCCCAAATATTTTTTCCCATATTTTCATTTGGCGGAAAGATCACCAACTGTAACGTTTCGCAAAAGTATCTTTGGGCTATTTTTTTTTTTCCTAGAGTGGCTTTCACAACTTGTGGGGAGATGTATTTTGCCAATGTCTGCGTTTTTTGGCTTCCGACACGATCAGAGAATGTACGGTGAAAATTTTGACGGTATTTGATAGGGAAGGATTGGGAACCTAAAACACATTATAATATATTAACAATAATAACAACACAGACAAAACAGGACGTACACAAATAAGCGAAGAGAAGCACAGTTAGTAGGGAATAGAAGAAAAGTAGAACATACAGAGGAAAGTGAGAATAAACATAGAGTTACAGTCACAACTAACCACCTTACAGTTTAATTTCATGCATTTGAATGTATTGAGCCAGTAATTTAATAAGAGAGGGTCCGGAAAGACAGAGAAGTGAATGAAAATTGATAGGCCGAGGAATGTGTTTAGGCAATATGTCGTATAGTGAAAAATTTAATTTTGGGCAGTTAAAAAAAATATGGTCGGTGGTTCCTTCTTCAAGACCACATTCGCACAGAGAGTGATCTCTAACCCGTATCTTTGCCAGAAAAACTGGAGTACACACATGACCAAGGCGTAGGCGGCAGATGGTGGAAGTGGACCGTTTGTTGAACCCCTTCGCTCGATTTGGGCTATTATCATACTCCAACCTAACCTAACCTAGTTGCCAAATGACAATTTGGCTAAATGAAAGTTGGCAAATAATAGTTTGGTAAATGTTGGTATGCGAAAATCACCAAAAGTTGGCTGGCAAGTGATATTCGGCGACCACGCAGTATACCCGATATTTGTGGGAGTCGCACCTCCCAGCTCTTTCTCATTGAACATGTGGGGAAGAACTTACCCAGTAAACCCACACCAGCGTTTCCCGCATTGCCTTTTTGGGGGACGTCATGGGATCGCGAACATTCTACCACGAACGTCCTGATGCTGTCTTTGCATGCATCCCATGACACGGGCTGGTACAGCATCCGCTCGTTGCACTCCTCACGATTACATTAAAGTTTTGAAAGAAATTTCACGAAACAATGCAACGCTGCCAGCCTTTTGGGCACCATTACACGCGACGATGTATTGGGATAGAAATTATGAAATAAAAATCTAAAGACTTTTATCTTTAAAAATTCCGAGATATAAAAAAAAAAAATACGCGTACAAAATTCCTGCAAAATTCTCAAGAGCGGAGCTGCGTAAAACAATCTCCAGCTATCCAGACTCGTTCAACTTCAATAGCCTATAAAAGTCTAGATTTTTCTTTAAATACTTGAGATGCTCGGGTAATTAGTTGCAAGCGTAGATCATAGTTTGAACTAGATACCACAAATACATTTTTTTGTGTCCCACTGCTGGATAGAGCCTCTTCTTTGTTCTCCGTTCGGTTGTATCAAATGTTTTATCAATACTGCATAAAATAATCAATGAAACAATTGAAATAATATTTATTTCTTTATTTACCAATTCAAAATTTTATACATAAAAACAAACAGATTTATACCTCCGTTCGGTTGTATCCAATGTTTGATAAATACTGCATAAAATAATCAATGAAACAACTGAAATAATATTTATTTCTTTATTTACCACTTCAAAATTGTATAGATAAAAACAAACAGATATATACCTATAAAACATCTGTTCCCGCCTTCGGTTCCGATAAAACCACATCCGTTTGTAGGTACATCCCTGCTTATTACATCGGAATAAGATGCTATGGGACATATTTTTGAGTAAGATGATTTTTACACGGTAGCGGTACCTACCTATCTAAAAGTATTTAGTGCGTCTACTTCAACACATGGTCTGTAGTTACAAGAGTTGGCGGAGTGGCCAATCAAGGAGTTATTTTTTTTATCTGTTCGGATTATGCTAGATATTACCAACCATTTACAAATAGAACTAGGTAATGTTTTACGCGGCGTACTATACTTTGTGAGGACTTTGAACCATCTTTTGACACATGTCAACGCCCATAGAACGTAAACGCGCGTGACCCATTGAAATTATAAATAAAATACTGGTATAAAAGCATGAATTAAATCATTTATTATTTATAATAAATGTTTTTGATTCATGTTTTTAATTAGGCACACTACTATATATAAATTATCAATTTGAAAGAGATGTCATATACTACAGAAAAAGTGACCAAGTTCCCGGTGCAAGGTCCCAGCCCTGCTCACCGGGGCCCTTGGTCACTTTTTCTGTAGTATATGACATCTCTTTCAATTTAATTTAGTATTGGTGTTGTTTTTTTTTAATTTCTATAGTGGGCACAACATCTTCCTTATTCTGCCATGATTCTATATTTTGCTTTTTACGCTATTTTAGCTGTCACGGTGTCACTGCACTGTAACGGATATAAGTGCTGGAGTAGAAAAACTCCTATTAGTGCTTAGAGTCCCAAGTGACAGAGGTACCCGGTTATATATTTCCTGCCAATGTCTGGTTGAAACATGTTTCATTCGCCCTGACATATATACCGGCTGTTTGGATCCTATAGGGCGATAATTCCCAGTTTTGCGGACAGTTTATGAGAGATTTTATTACTTAAACACGGGTTTTTACTCCCTTTATGTCAATGTCCATCTGTGGGGCGTTATACATTGAGCAATTGACAAACGCAATTTTAACTTTAAGAGTAATAACATTAGGTTTATAATTGACTGGCGATGATTATGGAATCATATTGTTGCGTTGTGGGAAAGAACGTGCGTGCGTTGCGTGGTCGCATAATTTGCGTTTCTAATACGTTTTTTAAATGTTTTTTGTTTAATGGTGAGTCTGTATTGGAATTTACTGTTATTACAACATTCGGTAGATAACAGTCGGCCTAGTATAAAAATTGTACGACATTAACTTCTCGACCGCGTTAGCGTATCGAGGGGTCAAAATATGAAAGTTGCCGGTTGATTTTAAATAAACGGCAAACATAATTTGAACTCTCGATACGCTAACGCGATCGAGAAGTAAGTGTCGTACAACTTTTATACTAGGCCTTCTGGAGTGGTGTGGACACACCTTGAGGCCGTAAGTAGGTATTACCGCCTCAAGGTGTGTTCAAACCACTCCAGTTATCTACCAAATGTTGCTTCAATTGTTGAAAGCTGCGAAATGTCGATGAATTTAGTCTGACATTTTGTTATTGATGTACAACTGGTAGGTAACGATCCTTGGTAACATTTTAAACCAGGGATCGTTACCGGTAAGTATATCTAAATATCGCCAGGAATTCGCAATAATTTAATTTAGCACTAAGGATGACTCACAATAGCACGGGACGGGACGGGGCGGGACGGGATAATCTGTCAATTTCTATAGAAAGAATCACGTGATAGCTCGGAGGCCTCGGATATCACGTGATGCTTTCTACGGAAATTGACAGATTTTCCCGTCCCGCCCCGTCCCGTCCCGTTCTAGTGTGAGTCATACTTTTATTCTCTGGTCTCTAAGAAAAATATGTATATGTTTAAATGAATTATAAATATTATTTACAATGCAGTTGCTTCAAAAACAGTTTAAAATGAAACCGCTCTTATAAATAGTCAAACGTCTGGCAGATGATTTAACAAAAGCCCGTCTAGACTACAACAGTTTGAGGTAGACATTAAGGCCCGACTGAGGAGCGTTGGTGACCCAGTGGTAAGAGCATGCGACTTCCTACCCGAAGGCTCGTTACCAATGAGTTTTTTGGAACTTACGTAATATCATTTGTTTTTTGCCCATACCCATATATGTAATATACTTATACGATAGATGGAGCCGACGAGTATCTGAGTGGAGACCTTGGCTTGGACACCGGAATCCTGGAGGACAGTTCGCGAGATGGGCCGATGACATAAACAAAGTGGTTGGAAAGAACTGGATGCAAAAAGCCCAGGATAGAAAAAGATGGCGTACTCATGAGGAGACCTATATTCAACAGTGGGTGAAATAAGGTTGAAAAAGAAGAAGAAGAAGAAGATGTAATATACTTAAATAAATATAATATTATAAACATTTATTCGATAAAACTTGTGGAAACTTTAACTAATAATATGTCAGATATTTTTGCGGCCTTCATAGCAGCAGATATTATTGTATGGTCGGCTTCATAAATATATAAGCATCGGTATTCAATTTTGAACCTTTTCCCCCTATAATAAGTTCGGAAGTGTATAGATAATTATAGACGAGACTGTACCTGAAAACGTCCCCTAACTTAGCTCCTTGTCTAGATATTTCCATCACCCGTAAGTGCAAAGTTGGGAACTAAAACAAACAGACTTCATAAGGACACGTCGCGGCTAAACCTATATGTGACGTCATTATGTACCAGACAACAATCGCTGGTTATCACTGGATAGAGCGTAGTGGGCGTCTTGAGAGAAATAGTAAGTGTATTCGGGTAATTCCGAATGTTGGGTAATTCTGACCTAGATTTCCATCGTATTAGAGTTCATTTTCGGAATTACCCGACATTTTCCGACATTCGGAATTACCCGAATACACCCTACATAGTGTATTAAGGGCGGTAAACAAGAAATTACGAACGAGTGTGAATTTAAGCCCTAGTCGAAGACGAGGGCTTAATTTTAACACGAGTTCGTAATTCTTGTACCGCCCGTGATTCATACAATGTTTTTCATCCCATTTGCAAGGGAATAAATTAACTTACTAGGCAAATAAATAAACAATAATAATAAGTGGTAGTGTAGTAGCGCAGTCCACAGTACACCGCTGTGAGTACGCGTGTGTGTGGGGCGCAGGTCCTCTGGGAGCTCCGGGCGGGCGGTAAAATGTATGAAAATCCTTTACGACCATGGACTTAATACAGTTCATTATGTGTCAGTATGCTTGCATATGATATCACCATTTACGAGCAGGTGTGATAAAAAACAATGATCGCGCTTGTCGTAAAATATTGGTTTTTTTGGAATCGCTTGGGTTATACCTACCTTTTGACATTTTGCTAAGGATCACCTTCACATAAACACACATACATGTGTATTCGTCACATATTATGTGTATTAGTAAAAGGTACAAATTGTCACTTGTCGATAAGGTTAATTTCGAAACGAATCTTTTTGGCATTCCGAGTACAGTCTTTATATGCCATGTTAGTTGTTGACCACCTTTTACTCACTCACCCGCTCTCTCTTTACGTGGTCTTTAGAATTTTAAACATTTTGGTTGGCGTTTTGGCGTATAGGTCTGGGGCCCGTTCATCAAACACTTGTAACGAGTAAAATACAGACTCCACTTGTTTTGCAAGTTATGAGCTTTTGATTGATAAACAGGGTGCTGCCCCACTATAGCACATTTTAGAAGATGCAAAATATGCTATAGTGGGATTAGCGGGACAGTATATTTTCCACGCCATTAGGTTCTATATTCCAAGTCTATGGTCTTTCTCGCTCGGTTTTTTTGTTCCACCAAGCTCAAACAATTGTTGATAAGCAATTTTTTTTCCTATGTACTAACCAAATATTAGACGCACAAAACGAACTTGAGGACCTACTTTCATAGTAAATGTCTAGTTCATAGTAAACTATTAGAAAACGCGTAGGTGGGCATCTTCAAAAATAGGGCACCATTTCCTTTTTTTTGTAAATATCCCAGTTCCCAGTTTTGGGTCTTTCATAAGCAGAATCACGAGTAGGTACTATTGATTTAAAAAAAGAAAAAGAGTTTCCCGATTTTTTTGGTCAGTTTCGTAACGGATTTTTTCATACATTTTGTATCTGTCAATTTTTTTTGTATGGAAAATCGAGGACCCATTTTCTTTAAAATGGTGCACTTTTTTCTGAAAATGCCCCGGTACCTCACGTGTTTATTTGCGTAAAAAACTCACATTTGCATCTGATACTATTATGAGCTCAATTAACGCTAGCTATAGTCTAACGGCCTCCTAGCCTAGTTGGTAGTGACCCTGCCTACGAAGCAGGAGGTCCCGGGTTCGAATCCTGGTCAGGGCATTTATTTGTGTGTTTATCACGAATATTTGTTCCTGAGTTATGGATGTTTTCTATGTATTTAAGTAGTTATATGTATATGTCTATTATATATATCGTCGCCTAGTACCCACAATACAAGCCTTATTGAGCTTACCGTGGGACAAGGTCGATTTGTGTAAGATTGTCCCATAAAAATATTTTATAATATTTATTTATAGTTCATGGTATAAGATAAAGGATCTAGTGAGAAGTTATCTATGACCAGACACCTCGACGGTCACAGGTTCCAGCTTACCTACACGACCACTATTCCCTGCACCTAGGTAAGACCTTAAGCACAAGTAATAAGGTTTATTTCAGTATAAACTGTCCGTATTAATAAAATGGTAGGTTTAGCGATAATCCAGCAAGCCAGGGTTGTCGCAGTTTATTAAATTTAATTAAAGTTTGTGAAATACTGGTTAAGTTTTGGGCAATAAATATGCAAGTGAGATGTGAGGAGCGATACTGGCTTGAAAATATTGTGATTATGTTAATTTTGTTGGTCTAATTATACATGCATATCTACTTTAGTAGTAACTGTTAATTTATCCTAAGGTTAATATGGCTAATTCTGTCGATGAACTCAGTGTGCTTACTCTCCTCGGGCAGGAGCGAGATGGACATTTAGTGCCGAAGAATGAACGTAACAAAATCGATCAGAATTTGTTGCGGAGAGTTCCATCATCATCATCGTCATCATATCAACCTATGATCCACAACGACCCATCTTGCGCTGCCCGCATCCAGCTGTTTCCCGCGACCTTCACTAGGTCCACCTTGCTGGGGTCCCAGACGCTGCGTCTTCCGGTACGCAGTCGCCACTCGAGAAGCTTACTGCCCCATCAGCCATCGGCTCTACGAGCAATATGCCCCGCCCACTGCCACTTAAGCCACAGGCTTGCCAAAGCCGTTTTTAAAATTCAAGACTTGTTCCCAGCTTTAAGAGGCCGGTATATATACATTAAGCCGATTGAGCTCAACTTTTTGCCATGAGTTTTCAGTTACAAAAACATTTTTACTTGTGTTAATCCAAAAATAGAAAGATCATTACAATTTAAATGGAATAAATGAAAGCCTTTTTTATAATGGTTGTGAGTTTTTGAAAAATCCACCATTTTCTAACAGCTGTTTTACCATTTTTCGACTTTTATGCTATTGAATCCTAATAGCAATAAAAAATCTTATTCAGTATTTAGTCTTCTACGTAATAAATTTTCACACAAAATTATTGAGTACAAATATTTTAAATTTGGCAAGTTTTAAGAAATACAAGAATTAGCCAAGATTTCTGGCTAAACAGTAACTTTTTTTACATCAATGAATATACAGTTATAAAGTTTAGATAATACTCTATCTGAAAATTATAAATAATGTATACCTATCACTAGTATTTTTTCTTAAATAGCACTTAAAATCGCTTTGAATATCACTATAAAACAGGCGGGTGGACATTTTGCTTTAATTGCTCTTGGGAGCTCGCATACAATATTAACAAAAATGAGAGACAGAGGAACGTAAGTACTAGATATCGAGATATTGGGTGGCTGAGTAGCCCCTTGTATAGTTGGGATCCTTTGGTATGATTATTTATTAGGATAACGTGTAAATATTGTATTTTCGCGGGTAATTGTGCAAAAATCGTATCAGTTAGTTAGTTTAGCTGGGCTTTTTCCGCAACTCGGTACCCCTCCTCCATATTAAGGTACCCCTGTTCCAACCATCCCAGCTCCTCCATGAAAGCCAACATTGGTTTTAGGTCCTTTAGCGTGTTTATAGTCCCTAAATACCTACTCCTGTATTCTACCTGTCAAAAGTATCTCGCGCGTATTTGAACCTATACCGGACTCTTAACTCGCGATACCGTCGTAGCAATCTTCTGTTCGCTACAGAGACCCTACTACGAATAGCGAATGAAGTTCAGCCTCTTTGTAATTTCCACCGCTCGTAAGAAGAGAGGCAGCTTCGTTAAAATACGAGGCATCCCTAAGCCGTTGTCATTACATTAAAAAGCTAGTGACTCAACAAGTCTGCGCATTATATAAAGTTCGTCGCGTCTTGTGTGCAGGGACATATACTCGCGAAATACACAATATACAGGGTGACTATCGAAGAATGTCGAAATTTCGTATCGGCATCTCTCTTGCTCGAATTTATAGGCAAGTGAGATACAGAAGATATAAACTTTCAATGTTTTGATGTCCGGGTTTTGCAGGGTCACGCACGAGACAGAGTATCCACTAGTGTGCTTACCATGAGTAGTACGTAACGGTAGTCGATAGCGACAGCGCGATTCCATAGTGTTATCATTTTACTAGCTCTTAACTGGTAAAGCGAGATGTAAACACTTAAATGACTTAACTGCATTCGATAAACTAACGTGAAGATTGCGATTGCATTAATTCTTAATTTAGATCAGCGCAGCAAGCGAGACGTATTGGAAACATCTAAATCCCATACAAATTAAGACTTCACGCAAACGCTATCGTCGACGTCAGTTTATCGAATGCGATTCATACTGGGGGTTCTGATTTTATCAATAATTATCAGGGCCCGTAATTTTCGGGCCGATGACAGACAAATGACGTCAAGCGTCATACATCATGTTTGGACCACTAATGCACAAAAGAAGTATCCACCTCGGTAGGCACGAACTGCAACCCTATGAGATACACAACATTACAGCCCAAAGAATTTGGAACTTTCTGGACTCAACGGGAATCAGTAATGAATTATAAAGGGATGCCACAACTGGTCGACGCGGCATCTTCATTAGCCCAAAACAACAACAATAATAAATACATCATGTTTTAGATAATACGTTTGAAAGAATAATGCTGTTATTGAATAGTGTCAAAACTATGACGTTCGACGTTAGAATCGAACGTTGATAGACTTTATCTGTCATTAACTCATTTCGTATTAAAACATCTTGTGTGTTTATATACGTCATTATGACGAAATCGGCATGAAAATTACAGGCCCTGATATTATACACATCAATGTAGATATAACATAAATGTAATAATGATCTTTTCCTAAATTAACCAAATCACTTTTAACCCTTTATTGAACACGAAGCCAATATGTAACATTTACGATATTGAACTCTATTGAGAGCTATTAAAGTACAAATGTCAACAATATATTTTATACATTATGACATGCGTTACAGGGTAGTGATTGATTACTTAAGCACTAAATCATTTTATTAGTAACAAGGGGATTAAGATTAAAGTCGATTGAGTGAGACTGTAAAATTATATTTACTTGCTTAATTAATTTGTTTAATTGTTGATAAAAAAATGAACATTATTATCTATCACTTTTCATGTCACATCACAATTTGATCTTATTTGACATCTCATACTGTATACAAATCAAATATTATATATATGTATATACACACCGTGTGCCATACAGGAGCACGAAAACCAGCGCGGGCGGGGATTAAACAGCATTATGTGCTGAGAATATTCTCACCTACGAGAATGTACAGAATCCTGGGAATATTTTACGTAAGGACAGGGCGAATGAAGCCATTCTTAAATATTAAACCAACATACACATGTATATGCACATTGTATATGTATATAGTAAGATTACTTCTTGTACCGCATTTGGGATTTCTCGGAGATTATTTATGAGGACCAGAATGCAGTTATAGATCCCAGTCTCCTACTGTTTTATAGGCATATAAATATAGAGTGTGGAAAATTTTGATGGGCTAAAAAAGTGCCTTAAATCCTTAATTCAGCTCATTTTACGTGAAGGAAACAGGGAATGTTTCCTTCACGTTTCTTTTTAAAGAAAAAAAGAAAAAGAAAGAAACAAAACTGCGTTCATTTTTTTTAATTGTCTTGTCTCATCCGGGAATGAAACCAGCTAAAAATGTTAACAAGAGAAACATGTTTTTTTGTTGTACTAAACGATAAAGTCAATGTCAAAGAAAGAAGAACGTGAAGCTCCAAAAGGCATTAGTAATCTTACACTAGTCTCTCGATGAGGCATAGGATAAAAAAAACTGAATACCCAATCGATCGAAAAAAATTACGCCATAAAAGTGCAGTTATAGTCTTTTTTGGAACGTTACGTTCCGTAGTGTCAACCGCTTATACATATACTTTTAATAGTGTTGACACTTACCTAATGCTAACGTCAGTTAGCTATTTTCCGTACGAGGACTTCCGGTTGATGTCCAAGATGGCGAGGACGCGTCGGGAGTAGTTCTTTGTTTTTTGTTTGTTAAAAGTTGTTTAGTGCGTAATATTGGTGGCTTATTATACAGTGAACTAACAAGCAAGCATGCAGATAATGAAGAAATAGTCCTGACACCTGTCGTACCACTCTTGGGACCATCACCCGGTTGTCCGCGCCACGTGCTATTTGAAATCAGCTACCATTTTAAATAGCAAGGCTTCTCACCGTACAAAGTCTCGCCCAAAGAGCGAATTTATTTATTATAACCGTACAATTGTTAATACTTAACTTTGACACTGGCGAAATTGTCCTGCATTGGACAGAAGCCATTTATTTTAAAGAACTGAACTATTTTCCGTACGTAGCATTTATGGTTTTGTATCATCATCAATGCAAGTTCACAAAGCATTTGAGGTGTGGTGATGGCGAAGGATGGAAGTCAGAAAGAGTGATCAACGAAACAGTCTTAAGTAGAGTAAAGGAGAGACTATAGTTGTCGATTTCTAAGTCTGAACTTTTGACACATCGAAATACCCGTAGAACGTAAACGCGCAAGACACTTTGGAATTATAAACAAAATCCCATAAAGATATTACAGCTAGTCATGTACATAAACACAATATTTCACTTTTCATAAACATAATGTGATGAATGTTACATTTTTTCATACATTAGTTATTGAATATTTTACGATAACAATTTAGCACACCAACAGTTACGGTCTACGTCGTTTTTTTTTTAAATTTAGGGTTGCGACCATGTCTGCTGTTCCAAATCATATAACCGTCCGTAAATCGATAAAAATCGATCTTGTAATCAATAGGCAATACAGTAAAAATCAAAACAAAACGATTAAAACGAAAATAAAACTAAGTACGATGTGGAAAAAAATGTTATTTAAAATAAGACAAATTAACTATGAAGGTTTTTTATCTAACATTTTAAGAATTCAACAGTATTGATTTCTGAACGAAACTAAGATGACTTTGGAAAAATCGTATGTCAAATGCGCAGTTTGTCGAAGTTTCTCGGTCTTATCAAATTCAAATCCGTAGTAGTAAAATCGAATCAAACAATTCATCGCTAAAATCAATAATCGCTGAATTTGACAAACGATTTGTCTTAGCCTCATCACTAAGTACGTCAATACTCAAGTGTCAAAAGTTCAGACTTAGAAATCGGCAACTATAATGAGTACTACGAGTATTGTCAACAGAAGTGGAAAAATGCTCGGGCATCTGCTACGACACGACGATTTCATTAGGAACAATAGATAGATGAACAGGAAGAAGAAAGTTATTAAGACCAGATAAAAGTTACAAAGACCAGAGAAAAGTTATAAAGACCAGACAAAAGTTACAAAGACCAGATAAAAGTTGTAAAGACCAGATTCAAGTTATAAAGACCAGATAAAAAAATATGTAAACGTCGGTTCGTATCCGGACATCAAGATGCTGGCCTCGGACTGACAGAGATGAAGAAATACATCAAGCTACACCGACAAGAGCCCAGCTTTTTAAGATAATGATGATGATATATACTATTACTAATCGGGGCTTCTGGTAGCTCGTTCATCGGAGGAGGCCTCAGTAAGAAAGGCCGGCATTTTTTTCACTTATGAAAAAAGTACTACAGTACTTGAAAAGTGAGAATATTGTGTCATCCATAGAGAATTATTAAAACGAAAAAAAAGTGGAAAAAATCGTGGCCTCTGTGGAGTCTCGCCCAAGACTCGAACTCACGACCTTGGGGTATATGCCCATCGTTCTGAGAAATTTAGTATCGCGGACGTTTCTGTAATTTTTAGATTTTTATTATTTAAGCTTATATGAATTTCGGTGTTGAATAATGGTGAATAAATAAACGAATATTAAATAGCAAGGTAAAATGGAGTCTTATTTTTGGTAAACATTTTCTAATTCAATTTTATCCTCATTAGTACCAACGTTCCTACAATTAAACGGGATCCCATTTATTTTGCCGAGCGAAATCGGACCGGAAAAAAATACCTTTATTTTTTATATCCCTGCCTCTCATGATTTATAATGGGGAAAACCGAAACTTACCTATTTTACGAGCCACAATCGCTTGATTTAATAAAACACTCCATCCCAGAACTATCAGCGCTATGCTAAAAAAAGGACGTTTTTACAACACTCACTAAAACTTTTTTTATGGCAGGCAACACTCGTAAAAGGTATAAATAAAATATCGCGGGCCAACACTGTCAGGGTGGTGGGTATCGCAATAATTTCCACGTTTTTGGCTATCCGAGAGGCCTCTTTTCGATTATAATTTATAGGTTGGAATGAAGGCGTATCAGGCTTGAGTGTGCGCTCATAAATGTTGCCATAAAATTGTTTGCGAACTGCTGGGTAATCAGATCACGTTTGACTAACCGATCTGAGCCTGAATAAAATGACGGCCACAGTCTGGTACTATATGGGGCTCGGCGATAAATACGAACTATTTGGGTGATCCATCAAAATATTTTCAGACCAAACAGTATCTACACAAACAGAATGGCTTCAGATACAATTAATTGCACGCAACTGAATTTGATAGCGACTGCGGCGTTCGAAAGTACGACCATCTCGTTCCTACCGTTACTCTGGTAGGAGCGAGACGGACATATCCATATCCTTTTTTATTTTTTGTTGTTGAAATTCATTTTTTGCTTAATTGGAATTTTTTATTTGTTTTCTATTCAGAATCGCGAGCTCTTTCAGTCCTAGTAGGAGAATTAAAGTGTCCCAAGATTAGTTTTCCATTGCGCCACCATTATTTCATAGATTCAATTGGCGGTAGCGCAATGGAAAGTTTGAAAATGTATGGAAATTTTAGAACACTTTTTTTCTCCTCTCTAGGAATGAAAGAGCTCGCGATTCTGAGTAAAATAGAGATAAAAGTTTACAATTTAGCAAAAAATGATTTTTCTACAGCAGAAAATAAAAATGCCCATTTGGCTACTTTGCTGTTTTTGTCGCGAGTGAAATATAGTATAAATAATATAAATATAGAATCGAATGATAACTAAGAGAGTGCTTTACATAATTAAAATGAACACCCACATTACCGTGGCCAATGTACGCGATAATTAAATTCTTTAAAGCGATTAATTTCAAAACAATATAAGTAATGCTCTACGTTAATCAACATTTATTTTTGTATGACTTCAAGGCCTGGGAGAAGCTTCTTAATTCTTCAGTATTTTTTTAAATATTTATGCACAACTTTTCACTGGTTCTTACAAAAACCTGCTAATCGATTTCAATAAAATCATTTTTTGTTAGTACTACACTAAATACCTTTTGTTACTCAAATATTTACAGCTGGTCCCATAATATTGTCGTTAGGTCAATATTTTTTCAATTGTTGTGACATAAAAGGTACTTACTACTCAAGTGAAACCAACAATCTGGATTGCATTTTACAAAACGAGCTATCGCTGAGTTTTTAGGGACAAATTTAATATTAGGTCGGGGAGAAAGTCTTTTTGGTTTTTGGTTATTTTTTTTTTGCTTTTAATGTTTACGGGCATTTTCAAAAATAGGGTACCATTTCCTTTTTTTTTTAAATATAGGATATCTCGCTTCTAGTTGAAAGTAATCTGTAAAGATTATCTAGAAGGACAGCACTAGACGCAAGTCTAAGCCGTAAGATGGCGTGAGCGCACCTTAAGCGTTTCAAAAAATAAGAAAGGATTTCATATACTTAGGAAATTTCGGACTCTGGTTGCCGTGATCGGGTGGCCCAGTGGTTGGGGCGTCTGCCGCGAAAGCAGGAGGTCGCTGGTTCGATCCCAGCCCTGCTCACCGGGGACCTTGGTCACTTTTTCTGTGGTATATGACATCTCTTTCAATTTATAAAATATAGGATAGTTTTGGTTTTTCTTTACCAGAATCACGAGTGCGAATCAAGAAGAAGAAAAAACCGTGATATTTATGAACCCATGGGTAGTGTTAGTAAAAGTCGCACAAAGTTGGTTTGGGGTCAATATACTTACAGCTCACTCTATGGACGATATACCAAATACGAAAAGACCAGGGCCCGTAATTTACAAGTCGGTTTCGTCATAATTACACGTATATAAACAGTTAAACACACATTCACACACGATTCTAACGTCGAACGTAATAGTTTTGACACTATTCAATGTTAGCATTATTCTATCAATTATAATACCTAAAACATGATGTATGAAGCTTGACGTCATTTGTCTGTCATCGGCATGAAAATTGCGCGCCCTGGAAAAGACTTTTCCCCCGACCTAAAATATATCATTTTAATTTATTTCTTTTTTCCTGCTGCCCAATATTACTGGTTTCACAGCTGTTATACTCACAAGAATATTTTGGAAAAAGTGCCCCAGGTACTTTAGTGCAACCACTCCGGATATTGGGGTGGCAATGGGCCCTTTTTGGGCAATGGGCGTTGCGAACGGGCAAACGTACTCAGCTTAAAGTCGGGGATTATTCTCGTAAGTCGCCGAGCGCATCTTCTGAGATGAACTAGTGTAGTGTGAGCTCAGATAACTTGCAATAAAAGTAAAATATATATGTGCTTGTTTTCGCTCTTAATCTACTTGGACAATTCATCGTTATATATACAAACAAAGTACACCATAGATGTCCGGCGAGCTCCAAACTAGGCTGAGACTGTATCTTGGAGCTCGGAATGAATTTACAATGAAACATTACAAAAGAAATATAGTATACATATATATAATATAATATGTATGTACGTTGTGTTATATGTTATACTTACTATTAGTCGATGACAATTGTTAATTTAATAATTAAGATGTACGTATAGTGGTTGTACTTAATTATGTAATTTATTTTTATTGTAAGTATTTACTTTTGCGACATGTACAATACTATATTTTATGAATAAAACAATCTGAATCTGAATATGTATACTTGTGTGTGTATTTTTATTCAAAACTCGAGTATCGATGATCGGATCGTCGAAAAATTTGACAGCTGATTCGATGACATAATATAATTTTAAATTTCGAATATGACTCAAATCGGTTAAGGGGTTGCCGAGAAATAACGACCATTTTTTTCAAAGTTGTCCCCCTACTTTTTTAGATTTGGATTTTTTCATGTGATTTCTACTCAGACTCGTGAGCTCTTTCTATCCTAATAGGAAAAAAATTGTCCCAGAAGCATCGTGAGTTCAAGTTCGGGGCAAAGCACTAGTATACTTAGGTACCAGTATGGCAGTTGTTTATAAGGTTCTTTTCTACATGATTCTTTATGGGATTAACGCCTTATTGCCTACCAACTAAATGGTACCTTTTTTAAAATAACAATGACAATAAAACGCTCGTTGTTTTGACGCTGGCACTAAATGTGTTAAGAGGCCGCAGTGGTAAAATTGTTATCATTCAGACGTCTAGCTCTCAAATTATAAATTTACTAAAACGGGGCTTAATCGTGTATAAACTAAGAAAACAAACCTCCGACGTTTCAAGGGCGACATTGCCCCCGTGGTCCCGGAGAAAGACTACACACACACTACTACTACTACTACTACTACTACTACTACTAGGGAGTGTGTCGACAGAGTCACATCCCTAGTGCGCAAAATGTTCAAGTTGATAATCAAGACCAAGTGCGGGTAGTTCGTAAAACCCGCGCAGCTAGAAGATGTTGATGTCAACCTCAGCCAGTCTTTCTCCGGGACCACGGGGGCAATGTCGCCCTTGAAACGTCGGAGGTTTGTTTTCTTAGTTTATACACGATTAAGCCCCGTTTTAGTAAATTTATAATGTGTGAAAATCGTGAAAGTTTAAATAAGTGTCTAGCTCTCAATATTGATAACAGCTAGGTACCTGATATTCATATACATACAACTTCAACATATTTCCTTCAAACTGGTAAACGTGAAAACTGGATTATTAGCAGAAACCTCGATACTTTTATTTTTCAAACATAGGTCCATTTTTACATGTTTTTGGTCAGAACGTCGAAACCCTTTAATTTATAAACATTATTCTTAGCTAAATAGTTGAGTAATAACTAGTTCTTTAATCTGGTAAAAGCTTTTATATACAAAGATTGTAGTTTAGTAGTAAACAGCAATTATCTGATTACGCGGTTTATTTTAACGCGCCCGCCTACTATCGCCATATCATTTTTCGTGTGCTCTTGCAATTAGATATATCCCGCTTTCTTTTGCTCGAGGGATAACCGAAAGCCGTTTCGTTCGTTCTTCTATTTGCCTCTTTATCGCTCGAATGAGCAAGTGCGATAGAGAGGGAAGGGGTCAAAGAAAGCTAGGGTGGAGCGTGTCGCAGCAAAATTCTTTACGAATCAGTTCCCGAGTTTCACTTGCATTATCATACGAATTATAGAACGTGACATATGGCGGTGATGTGGCCAATTTTGCTTTTCCAACTGAATTGAGCCATCGCAGAATAAGGTTTAAATTATTATTTTACGAAGCTACAAATGGGCTTGTTTTTAGAAAGGGTACTATATTGTCGATTGTTGATGTCATATTTGAGAAATGGTTATGTACAGTCACGTCTATAAATATGTATACGCTTTGTAACTTATTACTGAGGAAGAATCTTCAGAATTGAATACAGGTGTATATATATTTATGACGCTGACTGTACTAGGTAATAGTGACGTCACTTGTACGGTAAACGGTAACGGTTTCTTTATCATCGCTGAAATTATGGCTAAAATAACGTAAAAATAAATATTTTTTCCTTAAATATTATACTGATTGTGTAATATGTAATGTTATATAGAAGGGGTATAATAAGCTTTGGTGGATTAGCGGTACAGCTTGCGACTTTCGATTCGGAAGTCGCTGGTTTTATCCCCGGCTCGTGCCAATGAGTTTTGCGGGACTTATCTACGAAATGTAACTTGATATTTTTTTTTTTTTTTTTTTTATATAAAAAAAGGCGAAGGAAAACATTGCGAGGAAACCAGACTCCAAATAAAGCCTAGTTTCCCCTTTGGGTCGGAAGGTCTGATGGTAGTCGCTTTCGTAAAACTAGCACCTACGATAAATCTTGGGATTAGTTCCCAGGTTCTCTGAGCCATAGCGAAAAATCGGGAATAAACGCTTGGACTATCAACGTTTTTTATATTTCACACTTTTTTATTTATTCCCAATTGCTATACAAAGCGTCACAATAAAGAACTCATGGTCTAAAGAAATAGACACATCGTTCCGGTATGGCTCGGCCCGGTCAAGCATGAATTTTTAACTCAGAAATGCTACTAACATCGTTAAAAAAAATTGAAATCGCTCCACAAAATTTCAAACGGTGACTAAGCATATTTCTAAAACCTTAACCGTCCGGAATCCTCAGCAAAATCCGTGGAGACAGGACGTTAACGAAGCCGCGTCCAGACTCAAAGGCGGTACTTTCGAAGGACGCTGCTTAAGGAACGGGCAGCTTGAAGCTTGCAAAGTATATTATATACTTCGCTGACAGGTACTCGTCCTTTCAATAGGGATGACGACTAGGTCGCAAAACTATCATTCTAATTAGTCCGTCAGTTAGATTGTCTAAAATGATTAGACACGTATTTTTTCCTTTTTCAATTTAACTAAAATTGACGAAGATATAAAGCATCAAAGTTCCGGAGTGGGGGCTTGTAATGTCACTACTAGGTAAGAAGTGTACCTAATAGTGACATTACGCGAAACTTGAACGCACTGTATTTTCGTCATTTTTGATTTGACGAACAAAATAAAAAATACGTGTTCAATATTTTTTAATTATCTAAAAGACAGTCAAAATAGATTTTTTTAAGTCGTCTAGCCTATTGCCTATATAAAGGTCTCCGCCCATAATGATAAGACTGCTGTAGCATTAGTAGCATTGGACCAAAAACCATATACCTAATAGGTTTTTTTTGTGTGAAACCTTATGGTAAGCGATTAAACGCCGTCCTTGTACAACATCAGAGGTGTCGCAAGTGCATTGCTGGTCTTTAAGGTGGGAGTACGCTCTTTTCTTGAAGGTTTGAAGGTCGTATCGTTTCGGAAATACCGCTGGCGACAGTTCGTTCCACAGTTTAGCTGTGCGAGGCAGGAAGTTTCGGGAGAAACGCACAGTTGAGGACTACCAAGTTGGTAGTGCCAACCAACTAAATAGCGATGATGGAAATTTTGTCGCGTAGATCGAAACATAATAAATATTGTGTTATCTATTTAACCTTACCTTACCTTTTACTTTTGTATATAAACATAATAAATATTGTGTTATGTATTTGTATATCGTGTCGTCTAGTACAAGTTTGACGCAAGGTCGATCTGTCTTAAATTGTCCCATAAATTATTTATTATTTTAATACTTCATTTTGAACACCACAGACTTCTTTATGTGACTATTGTAGAAGTTTTACCAGCTACATTTCATTCCATTCCAGAAAATAATGATAATATCAATTCTTCGGTTTGCTCACGTATCGTGTTTAAAGAAAAGTAAATATATTTTCTCTTTCAAATTTGTTTATATCACGTGAATAAATCTATTTTTGTAAATTGGAATTCGACCTGAAGAGAGCACGCTTGACTTCACAGCTCGGAAAGGAAAACTATATTGAATAGATAGAACTGTATTTCAATTTTATTTAGTTTAAGCCAATGCATTGGTGACCGCTGATCTTGCGGAGACAGTAGTTGTTATTCGGTAAAGCTTTTATCGTTGACTGTACTTTCCTTTCCACGGTCAACTTATACTAATCGAGTCAATTCTAAGAAACCCAAACGGGCATCTTCGCGATAAGAGATCAAAACATTTTTTTTAAGGTACGTAAATTTAATGTCTTTCCTATTCAGAATAACGAGCTAACGAGTAACGTCGCAATATGTAAGTCCCGTACGATCCTCACAGTAAAGAATCGTTCAAACTTTTCCTTAATAATAGCCGAATGGACTAGTTCGGAAAATGGTAAATTTCTCGTCTATTCCTTCTTAGAACTACTTCAACACTGACTAATTTACGTAGCGCTTAATACGCCGTAGCTGTTGAGGCCTGGAGGCCTCATAGTCTAAGAGCTAGCCACGGTAATAGGTGTATAGTTTATAGACCCACAAAACCCCTCTAATTCGTGTGCTATGCTATTATTAATTAATCTGGGTGCTTGGCAGCTGTTCAGCGGTAGGTGTGGCAGTGGTGGGGCAACAAAGGAGTTGTATAATCACAATTGTAAAGCATGAATTAAATCATTAATTAAATATAATAAATGTTTTCATTCATAGTTTTTTTAAGCAGTCACACTACCTATATATAAATTATAAATTGAAAGAGATGTCATATACTACAGAAAATGTGACCAAGGCCCCCAGTGCCCAGGGCGTGGATCAAACCAGCGACCTCCTGCTTCTTCTTCTCTATTCTCTGCCGCGAAAGCAGGAGGTCGCTGGTTCGATCGCAGCCCTGGGCACTGGGGGCCTTGGTCACTTTTTTGTAGTATATGACATCTCTTTCAATAGAGATTTTTATAGAGCTCTTACTTTGGTGTGATATAATAGCTAATTACGTACCTATTTAACTTGAATATAACATTGCTACTTATAATATAACACATAAAAATAGAAAACATACGCATTTAAAAGCTGCATCAAGTAATTAGTCTTCTACCTAATAAAAAACCTAAGCGTCCATAAATCCAAACGCATCAACCAATCCCAGCGAGATTAATTTTCGAATTCCATTTTCAAATCGACGCCGTATTTTTTTAATGGCTTTTTTAATTTGGGCGTTTTCACGATCCTTGGAACGTCCTAATGACCGTAGCATCCAATATGAGTTTGGAGCAAAACACCAATGAATAAGCGTGATTTACGACGGTATAAATTTTCGAACCGGGACTTTGAACGGAGTGCTTCTCACGCCATATTTCAAAATAATGTCCCCGTGTTTAGGCTGTGAATGCTGGGACATACATATTGCAGTTTGTTTTTTATTAAATTTTTAAGTCCTCTCGAATGCTTGCTATCTAAGCGACACCAGCTGAGGTTAGCATATTAACTGGGAGCTAAGCGTTTTCAAGTACGAAATTCGAGAGATAACTCCGGGTTAGTTGGTTAACGCGAGTCGGCGCAAAAGTGGTGCTTAAAAGTTTTGAGTAAATCATTCGTGGCTTATTAATATACTTAGACCGGGTTACTCACGTCTATAATAGTAGATTGTACATCAAGGGCATAAAGTGATCCATTTTAGACGAGGCCATTTATTGGTCCGAGTGTAACGAGGACCAATATAGTAGCCGAGGATAAAATGGGTATTTATGCCCGAGGTATACACTCTGCTTTTCACTTCGATTGTAAGGAAAATATTAAGTTTTATATCACTTTAAATCGTTGAAAATGTATCATCCATATTCGCGCGCTTGGGTTCTTCCCGCCGCGCGCCGCCTGCAGGCGGCCGGGCGCGCGGGGGCGAGGCCGCGGCGAGCGCGCGCCTCCTGCGATATTACTTTATGCCCTAGTGCATGAAAAGCGATTTTGTGTCGCCTAGCCACGACACAAAGGCGAACTTTTCGAGCAAGAGAAGTGAAAATATATAATATATATGATTATGGGGCGCGGACCGTCCCGAAACATGTCGAGCTGTTTTCGACTTTATAGACGTGAGTAACCCGGTCTAAGTATATTAATATGTCTAATACTCACGGGAGTTTTCCATTCGTGGCTTTTTTAATGTATGTAACATTGCAGTTGTTTTTATAATTTTTTTGAGACGTTTTTTTAAATACAAATTAATATTATAAATTGAAATAGATGTCATATACTAAAGAAAATGATAAGCCAGCATTTGTCGAGACCAGGTGGCTTAGTGGTTATGGCGTTAGCCGCGTAAGCTGAAGACCAGAGTTCGATCCTTGGCTTGGCTTCCGATGGTGTTCGTCTTTTACTTTAGTTTTCTTTCTATATGACATCTATTTCAATTTGTTATTTATATATAGTAGTATTATTACTTTAGACGTCATAACAAGTCAAAATATTTAATTAAATAATTTGATTGGTTTAAACAAAAAGACATATTAATATTATTGATCATTGAATAAACGGTTAAAACTTAAAATTCGAAGCATTTTCATCACAATAGGCGTGACATATTTTGGGCAGTCATCGTCGGTCAGACAGAGTGATGTTGTCACTTCCGCGACTCAGACAACACTGCCTGTGACCGGTGTACTAGGTTACGAGTTGCGCGCCTAGATGTAGACGGGATCGGGCAATCCAGTATCCTCGTTGCAGGAGTCTATGTTGTCGGATCATTTGACGGGATCAACGAACACCGAGCTTGCTGTGTCTTCTAGTAGTCACCACATACACTTCTGGGCCCTTACCATGACGTCATAACGCGATTCAAATTCAATTTCAAAATTTCAAAATTTCAAAATTTCAAATTTCAAAATTTCAAATTTCAAAAATTTCAAATTTCAAAAATTTCAAATTTCAAATTTGATTTGATTTGAATCGCTTTAAGACGACATGGTAAGGCCCCTGTTTACTTTAGGACGATTTACTGGAAACCAGATAAAAATCTATGGTTAGAATTTTCTGCTTCATTCACTTATCATGTTACTTGTCATGTCACTTATCGTATCTAGACATGCAGCAACGTGCAGTGTGTTAAGTCAAATCCTCAAAAAACCACGACGCAGCGGACGCGACACACAAAATCATTTTGTACAGTCACCTGCAATAGTATAGGACTATATGAAGGCTGCAAAATAATCTGACACAGTCTTGTTTGAATCGCCATAAGAGCGTGTCACATATTTTTGCGGCCTTCATAGCGTCATATACTATTGCAGGTGACTGTACCCTTATGACAAAATCTACTGTCGCCATATACATCATTTTTAACTGCCATCGTACGTAAACGCAACTAACCGGATAAGTTTTTAATTTCTCCGGCTTAGGGCGGCATTTCATTGCCCGGGCCCTTAAGCTGCCCTTTCAGAGGCCGAAGGGCCAATAATCTGTTCACAGGGTGCTCTCCTTTATTTGTTCAGGGACGAATTTGCTGGCCGTTTATACATGAAAACTGAAATCCATAAAAGTGTATTTGATGGACGTAAGAAGCATAGATATGGATGTAATATTTTGATTAATATGACCCTCCCGGTGTTGCAAGTGTCCATGGGCGGCGGTAGTCGCTTAGCATCAGGCCATACGTAAGACCAATGCGGTATTGGGGCGCCGAAATGCGCCGTTTTGATTTATAATCATTTTTCTACTCCAGCACTTCTATCTGTCAATTAAATGACTGACAGCGATATTAAAATAGTATACATTATAAAGTTATCTATGGTATTCCATAAGATCACTGCTCCTATGGATTTTCATGCAATATAAGAGCACTGTTGTTGTTTTTTTTTATTTCTATAGTGGGCACAACATCTTCCCAATTCTGCCACGTTTCTAGATATTGCTTTTTACGCTATTGTAGCTGTCGTAGAAAAACTAGCGTATGCAACCGCTCATAATTGGTCCTTAAAACTCTCGGGTCTATTATGGGGCGACGCTCAAGTTTTAAGAACCCTCATTATATCACTGTTACATAAACTACTATAGTACACACCCTTTGCCCCACACGACTGAGAATAATATGAGGGCCTAAAAACGCTTGACTCTGGGTTAGTTGACTAACCTCGGATCATGCAAGCGGCACTATCCAAAATAATTGACTGAGTGAAGCGTCTCTGTTGCAGCTTGGGCAAAAATAGTTTTTTGTTTGTCCATTCGTTCTCCTCAGGTCGCATTTATAAACCAATTCTTGCGTTAGAACGCAAGTTCTTTAATAACATAAAAAAATCGATTAAGTTTATGGAAATTTTCAAAATTGCGGGAATTGGTACAAAATTCCTAAGCGCCACAGACTAGGCACTTAGTTCTATGTCTTTTATGCCACTACCATTATCACCTCGTGAGGTCTACAGCTCACAGACCCACTAGTTAAATAAATTTACAGTTACCTGCAATAGTATCTTCCGCTATGCCGCTTTTAAGAGAGGTATGGGCACAGCGGATGCATATCGTTTAGTGTGGGCATAGCACAACGAATGTCGTCTCGCTCAAATCTGGAGCCGAGCCCATCTGGGGAAGTACCTCCACCTTACAAAAAACCGCAGTTTAATAACACTAGACCCTACTCATAGTGTTGTGTTTCTGTTGCTTAGTAAGGTCGCCAGAGCTCAAAGAGGATTCACTGTGTTGACAGCTGGGGATCCACGGAGCAAAGCTTGCCCTTTTAGCTGTCAACACAGCGAATCCCGTTTTTTTGAAGGGTCCGCAACGCGTATGTAGCACCCCTGGAATTACAGGAGTCCATTGGCTACGGTGACCGCTTACCATCAGGCGGGCCGTATGCTCGTTTGTCACCGTCGTAGTATTAAAAAAAATGCAAAATTATCTAACACAGTCAGTCAACATTATTTGTATAGCGATCCCATACCTATATCCCATATATTTCCCGTGTCCCATATATTTCCGGCCATCATAGCACACGCAGTCGAAAAATATAACTTTTCAAATAAAAACATACTCAGTCAGTTTGACAACTTCTGAAAAGGGTCGACTTCAGTAACATTTCGCAATCTTTTTCAAATCACAAACAGCCTGTACCAAGCCGCTAGAGATAATATTAATTACTTTCCACGCTCGCTTAACATTCGACAAAGGCCACTGCTGAGCCAAAATGAGCCTTAACCCACTGCGATACGGTCCTCGTCTTTCAGCCTGACTTGTTTTGATTGAGTAAATCAATTCGCCCTTTTAATGTATTAGGGATCGTTGCTTCTTGGTGAAATTAGGACTAGTAGGTACATACGTATCTTGTGTACGTTTTCCCTTTCATGTTCATAAACATAACGCTTTTGTTTTTTAAATAGAAAACTCCTGTGAGTATTAGATATATTATAGTAGTTTATGCAACAGTGATATAATAAGAACCAATTATGAGCTGCTGCATACGCTAGTTTTTCTACGACAGCTAAAATAGCGAAAAAAGCAGAATATCGAAATGTGACAGAATGTGGAACTCGTCGTAAGCCCACTATAGAAAAAAAAAACAGTGCTAATATATTGTATGTAAATCCATAGGAACAGTGTTTTTAAGGAATACCATAGACAACGTTATAATGTAAGTATACTTTTTTAATATCGCTGCCAGTCCATCTAATTGAGACATAGAAGTGCTGGAGTAGAAAAAAAATTATATCGGCTTATAGCCCGATATATTTTAATAACGATTCTGTCTTCTTCATTCTAGTGTTTTCGAGTCTTATGCCATGGTTCATGGAGCTGCTCTGGGAACTAATCCCATCATTTGGCGTGAGCACTAGTTTTACGAAAGCGACTGTCACCTGACAAATCTATTTATATTGGATTATTCCTCGTATTTGAAATGGATCCCAAAATTGAATACTTGCTATTTCTTTTATAATCTAGAAGTCCTGAGGCCATACCGTCTTAACGCGATTCAGTTGGCGACCTAAACCGAGTCGCTTCCATACAACTGAGCCTAAACTGAACTGGGATTTAAAAAAAAATACCCAATCTCGGTGACCCGGGATTATTAAAATCTCGGGAAATCCCGGCAGGTACGAATATAAGGTTTGACCCTTTGGGATTCTTTGCGAAGGTCGACTGTGTGCCATTTCAGTTATTCCTATTGTGCAATGACATTTAAATTGAAGATTTTTTCGTCATTCACGCGTAATGTCCGATAGCTTTTTTAATGCAATGTAGATTTGGATGTACACTGTCAACCAATTGGAACCCTAGGCCACTGTAGGACTATGTCATAGTGACACTATAAATGAGATTGCAAGAAATCTCTTACTGCTTGTCATTTTTACATGGTTCTAGAGTGGCCTAGGGTTCAAATTGGTTGACTGTATGTACCCTAGGTGGTGTCAAGGATTGTTGTGATCGGTTAAAATTGCACCTAGGATAAGTTATCAAAGTTGCGAATAGTGTTAAAAAAGTTTGGAAACATCCGAATTCTTCGGATTTTTTGGGGACAAATCAATGAAAATTTCCGATTTGATTTTCAACTTTGAATCATTGCAAATTATTTTATGTCTAATTTACACCTACAAAACAGCTATATCGATGACATCGAGGAAGATATTGAAACTGATGAAACGAGTGACATTGATAGTATTTAATCTTAAAAACACCGACAAATTCTAAAAAAAAAACATTAAAATTGATTAACCAGCATCTTCGCATCTGATATGTTTTGAATTAATGAGGGCAAATTGCCCAACATTTCGTGTAATTTGACATGAACCGAAATGAACTGAACTAAATTTATTGCGATACCAAAACCAGGTCTTGTTTGAAAGTTAGAATCGGCCTTTTATTTACTCACCCACAGAGTCTCTTATATCTTTTATCTCTTATATCTAAAAACGATAATATCCTGGATTCGCATGCGGGAATCTGATAGAGATCCCAATATACATCGAGCACTAGATCACAAAGCTAGATCTGTCGCTACGCAGAATGCCTACCGTCGTAATATTACTACCTGCCCGCGCCTCGCACTGTGTGGTTCAAGTTACAAACTTAGAATGATCTGTGAGGCAATAATAGTTTAATTATATAGCTTCGAGCACTGGATCACGAAGCTAGAGCTTTCGCCACGCATAATACCTACCGTCTTAATATTGCTATCAGCCTGGGGAACCCGGGTTAACTTGGACGTTTACTGTAGGTATGCCTAGAGTAAACTACCCTAACTTGGGTTTGGGCAGGACTTGACACGCTGCTGCCTATGACTTGCACTGCAGCGTAAAGCGGCGCCCGAGCGGGTATGAGCTAGCGGCGGGTGTTGCAGGTACGTCTAGTAAACTACCGGCACTTGGGTTTGGGCAGGATAAGATCCACTACCGTTGGTGACTTTCACTGCAACGTAAAGTGGCGCTCCGTTGGATAGGACAAGACCCGCTACCGCTTGTGGCTGGCACTGCAATGTAAAGGCTCCCGTGGATATAAGCTAGCGACGGAAATAGGAGGTACCTTGTACTTTTGGCAGATAAAAAGAATGTAAACAAACCAAACCATGTTACTTACTAACTAATAGAGTAAAATATTCGCACTCGAGTTTGGGCTGAACAAGAATCGCTGCCGCTTGTGACTTGTGCTTCATCGCAAAGCGGCGCTTCAGCGGATATGAGCTAGCGGCGGATATTGCAGGTACGCCTAGTGTAAACTACCCGCATTTGGGTTTCGACAGGACACAGGCAAACACGCTTTCTTATGCAACATTTGAATGCGACAGGAAAATTGCACTTGATGAAGACCTTAATAAATTCTATAACGCTCTCTGTAGTCGGTAATACGCAGTGATCGGAATTAGGTGCTTGTTTGTCACCGTCGTAGTATTAAAAAAAAGACTGGAGAGAATATTGGAGACACACGTTGACGTGTACACCAGACAGATGCAATGGCCGTCATTTGGTAAATAATTTAAAACCCGGAGAAAATCCCAAGGGCTCAGGCGCATCTGGCAGACGAAACTAGTTTAAAAAGAATATGAAATTTCCATATGTAAATAAATCTCCTTTGGCGCTTTGCATGAGCTCTGGCATTTTGGCAGGATTCTAGACATGAAATGTTGAATGGTTGTGCAAAGCATCATATTACACCTACTGAAAATTGACCTCAGAAGAGCGTGGTCGAAGAGTATTGATGGTTGAGGGGTAGGAGCATGCGACATTCTCTGAAGGCCGCGGGTTCAAATCCTGCCGGCTCGTACCAATGATAAATCCTCTCTCAATGTGTCTGGGTGAACCTTGTTTATAACTATTACAAATTCCAAATCGGTATCTTAGTTCTCGAGATATTTAACGATGTGACAGACAGACAGACTGAGTCACACCATGAGGGTTCTTTGTTCTTCGTTAAACGCTAAGGGGCGTTTTTATTTTATGTTGGAGAAAAATCATTATTTGAAAATCTTTGATTGTTTTCTATTCAGAATCGCCAGCTCTTTCAATCCTAGTAGGAGAAAAAAAGTGTCCCAAATGATTCATAGATTTAGTATGGCGGTAGCGCAATGGAAAGTTTGAAAAGTGTATGGAAATTTTAGGTCATTTTTTATTCTCCTACTAGGATTGAAAGAGCTCGTGTTTCTGAGTAGAATAGAGATTATTAATTACAATTTAGCAAAAAATTATTCTTCTACAACGAAAAATTTAAAATGCTCTAAATTCTGTGTTAGTTTGGCTAACCCCGGTTAGTGCAAGTGTTAAGATAATAAGTTTAAAGCCAAGAGTAAACACATTTTAATCAGCGCGTATGTAAGAAAACCCACTCTGTTCTCACAGTGTCAAAATATGATGGATGACACTGGATTGGTGTAATTTACGAAGTAACTTATTTCTAGTGTGCAAGGATGCATAAGACAACATAACGTATCTCTTTAGCTATCCCTTCTTGTATGCTTTGAAAGTAAGTAATACATTTTAGTATAAGAATGAATGATACTAGTACGGGACGGGACGGGGCGGGACGGGAAAATCTGTCAATTTCTATAGAAAGAATCACGTGATAGCTCGGAGCCCTCGGATGTCACGTGACGGTATCTATGGAAATTGACAGATTTTCCCGTCCCGCCCCGTCCCGTCCCGTTCTAGTGAGAGTCATCCTTATGACGTTTAGAATGGTTATGGCCTTTTATCCGAATTTCATTTTGCCGAATAACAATTGTAAACCAAGTTTTCGGCTATGATTCACTTGGCATTACATACCAACATTTAATGATTAGGTATTTGCCAACTTTCATTAGGCTGAATTTTAATTTTCCAACTGGGTTAGGCTAGGTTGGATTATGATGATACGTATGCGAAACGTTGCAGTTGGTAAATGAAAATTTGGCAATATGAAATTCAGCGATAAGTTGGCTGGGAAGTGATATTCGGCAACAATATTTTCGGCGATAATTTAGACCGTTTACAGTTGACGTGGATGGAAAAAGTATACATACAATACAATACAATAAAAATTGGAGTACCTACAATTTGGGATGGCTTAAAGGACTAGTATCAAGGCCACAATTATATAAAAAAAACGATTTGAGACGCCAGTACCGCTAATCTAGTACTCGTGCGGTAGATCCGCTCGCGCCTCATGCGACGCGAATCTTGTTTACCATACGATTATATAAACAAGCAGGAAATTTTAAATACATATATTAATACTAAATTTCAGTTGTACTCTTCTGACTCCTCACAAACTTGGGAAAAAACTTTGAAACAAACCACACAAACTAAGGAAACCCTGTAACCATTACCCCACATCACAGCCCCGTACGACGGACCGCGGTGAGCGTGTGCATTGCGTTAGGAGCAACTTATCCATTATGCTTCTGGTCTCGGGCGCTTTCACTCAGGTTGCTTTGGCTGCTTGACGGTGGGTCTTCCAATATAGCTAACACTGTCATGTCGAGAGACTCGTCTCTTTTTAACTGACTATGGTATCATATTATTAAACATATGAGTAGTCTATCTCATGAGTAGATACTGTCGCGGTTTATTTATGCTCTACCAGTGATTTATTTGTGAAAAAATACACATAAAGGATGACTCACACCCATTCTAGCCGATCCCATCCGGGACGATCAGTCAGTTTCTATAGAAACCGTTACGTGACCTCCGAGGGCTCCGAGCTATCACGTGATTCTTTCTATAGACACCAACAGATTCTCCCGGATGGGATCGGATCAGATGGGTGTGAGTTATCCATAACCATGTATTCAATTATAATAATGAAAACATTATACTGAATGAGCTTTATGCACAGCAAAAAATATATGAGAAATCTCGGCGCTCACATTTAAAACACAAAAGTGTTCCATGCTCTAAAAAAACTCATAAAAACCGAATAGTTTAATATAAAATATTACAGCTAATTTATCTTCTGACTCGTTCGATTAAATCGACTTTCTTTGTTAAACAAACCACTGAAACTTGCAAACTCTTGCAACCCTTGTGGGGTCCCACATTACAACTATGTACGGCAGAACGCGGTAAGCGTATGCATAATTACATTAGGAGCAACTTATCCATCATGCTCCGGCTCCCGGGCGCTGTGAATATTTTCACTCAGTTTGCTTTGACTGCCCGTGGATGGGTCTTACCAGGATATAGTTAACTGGGAGTGCTTTAGTTTAAGGATGACTCACACTAGCACGGGACGGGACGGGACGGGACGGGACGGGACGGGACGGGGCTTCCGATCTTTCTAAGCTGTCACCGATTACCCACCGACACGGGACGGGCCTATCCGAGGTGTCCGGGCTATCCGGGCTAGACGATTTTTTCAAATGTCACTTTTGTCAAGCCTCGCGCTCTTGCGCGCGCATCGATGTTATGCAGGTTTGCTAGCTGTCATCGACTTTAAATGTCAATGCATGTCAATGTTTTTTGCTTCACCGTTTTAATAATATTTAATCTTAGCGATTGCTATTAAACTATTAATACATAATAATACATTATATTTTTATGTTCCTGCATCGTGTGTAATAGTAATATGCGTCGGAATATACTTGTGGAGTTTGTCTTATGTACATTATCGCTCGGCGCTTCATTCCAAGAAAAATAGTCAGTCTGTTTGCTGCTTCAGGTAAAATATAGATATTAGGTATCATCATAAGCAATATTTAAATACAAAACACTATATAATTATTAATTATGTGGGTTTGTTGTGTAGTGTATTCTACTGCAACATCATAGATACATACAAAACTATACTGAGCCGATTAGCTTTTGTGACGAGGGTGAAATGATGATGAGGATACATTTGATGAGTATTTGTGATGAGGGTACATTATTGGCGAGACGAGAAAGTAAGGGATTGACTGACGAGGTGGTTGCTGGGGCGAGGCAACCCTTGTTTCCGCCACGGCACCTTATCTAGTGCTTTTTTCGAACATTTACGTCCAGGCGCGGCCTGCGGGGCGGGGCCCCCGGGGCCAGGAGGTTTTTTTTTCCACTAGGAGTGGAATTAACCCTACAAAATCCATTATTATCCGCTGCGTCCGCGCCCTGCTAGAGGTGGTTAAATGATTACTTAGATACTTTACGTCTTTTATTTGGGAATGAAATGAGACTGACTTTCTGAGCATGTTTGTGAAATATTTATTTAGGTACCTACTTACAACTGACTTTAAAAGTGGAGGAAGGATTAATCCTTCGTCTACCATGCCCGGTAATTCGCGGGCTATCATGTACTTTGATACATAATAAATAAGTACCTCCTTCCCTCACCCTGCCTACATTAGAGCCCGTGAATTAAGGGGCTTGGTAACGAAGTGTTACAATTTTTCTGACGAGGGAGTAGCAAGAGCGTACCTAAGCAATATTTCCCGAAAGTATAATTTTAAAGATAAGTAATTATTAAAAAAAAGTATTATTCGCAGGTTTTTGACTACTGAAGATTCGTTCAAAACCAGCTCCCTCTATTTTAGGATGGAGAGCTCGGGCATTTTGGTATCGTCAAAAAAGATATTTGATCATTGTAATCAATACAAGTAAACGAAGATAGTTAATGTCACAGTTCGACTAGGATACGTGGAAGTTTAAGAGGCTATGGCTCTTTCCATATTGTATTGAAGATTTGGACAGCAAACACTTTTTTGCAAGTGCTTCTTAAAAAAGGTTTGGTATGGTTATATCTCTTCTATGGACATCGCAATTTTTACGCGGCACCCTTACAGGCGGGTAACACCTTAATGTTCAGGCAATAAAGTCCTGTATACATATTTCTGGCACTATGGCTGTATTCATATCTTAGTAGTTGACTGTACAATTAATAGAACAATATATTATTTTTGGTTTGTGTCTAAGAATTCATTGTCAATGTTTATGATCGTGTACCAAAGACAAGTTTCTGTTTGACTGGTAGAGAGTGCCTCAAGATATTAAGTCCGTCATTTGCACTTTTTGAAATTAAGTACACATAATTATGGGTTGATAAATATTATAGTAAAATTGTGCAAGCAAAAAGGCGTAATTGCCTTCAAAATATCTTGTGTTACGGGTACTCAGACAACGATATATATATAATATACAAATACATAGAAGACATCCATGACTCAGAAACAAATATCTGTGTTCATCACACAAATAAATGCCCTTTTTTATGCTATAGGTGGCAAACGAATCGCCTGATGGTAAGCGATTAACGTCGTCCATGGACACCCGCAACACCAGAGGTGTCGCAAGTGCGTTGCCGGCCTTTAAGGTGGGAGTACGCTCTTTTCTTGAAGATTTGAAGGTCGTATCGGTCCGGAAACACCGCTGGCGACGGTTCGTTCCACAGTTTAGCTGTGCGAGGCAGGAAGTTCCGGGAAAAGCGCACAGTTGAGGACTGCCAACCATCTAAATGGTGAGAGTGGAAATATTGTCGCGTAGGGCGATGGCGGAAAGAAGCGGCAGGGATTAATCCGAACAATTCCTCGGAACCCCCTTACCGAGATTCGAACCTAGGACCATCGGCATAGCAGGCAGGATCACCACCAACTACGCCAACCGGTGGTCTAATCATCTATAGAACGATTCGACACAGTTCACAATTATCCCATACATTAGAATCTCCCTAGTTAGATTATAAGCCGGTTAAGTTAAGTTAAGTTCATTTATTTCACGAAGAAAATTATATATACAATTTAGTGGTTTTCACAATCTTACTGTGACGTATACATATATAGAAAAAAACAAGACAAGTAATATCAGGGTTTAAGGAAACGGTTGAAAGATTGTATTGTATTGTAAGTGCGTAGTGAAAGTTTTGTTTTTAGGGTTCCCACTAAAGGAAAAAAAAACAGGACCCTTATAGAATCACTTTGTAGTTCGTTCGTCCATTTGTCTGTCTGTCTGTCAAGGCCTTTTATAGTAAGAGTCTGCCTTACTAAGTAATAACGTAACACGCTTAGTGACAGCTCCTGCCTATGAGGGAGAGATTTACAATGGTGCCCATGTATATATAGACTTCTTACTAAAACCGAGAAAGTTTTATTGTAAGTATGTGTGTAATGGAGGTTTTTTAGGGTTCCGTTAAAAGAAAATAACAGAACGCTTGTTTCCGGAGTGTAATATTTGAAGAACAAAGCTTGTCAGAAAACTAAAGTTGATTACGAAGTACGCTTTATAATAGTAGTAGAAATCCTACTCACATCTTATGAATCAGCCTGTATAAACGCTGATTTGGACTCCCTTTCGTGAAACTATTATTTTCAAAAATGGGCTGCGTTCTAAGTTTACAAGAATGGGCAACTGACCACCTAGTAAGAAGTTTAATTTTCTTGTATTTTAATAAGTAGGTACCTAAGTTGAGTGTATAGATCTTTTTCCCAAAATCGTTAATTCCGCGTAGCAAAATTTTCATTCGCATTTTTTCCCATATTTTCATTTTCCTATGCGATTGTGTTACTAGTCGTATATGTTTTCTGACTCATTAATGTCTACTCGTTTTTGTTGCCAGACGTATTTTTATCTTTACATTATAGCTCCTAATCCGCATTATCCCCGTGCAATTTTTTTAATAACACTTTTTTTAAATGATTTAATAACTTAGAGTTCCTTAGTCTACGCTAGATAGCTACGAAATCCCAATGTGCGACAAAAATATTACACTCAATTTCCCGCTGAGTTACGAAAATCTAATACGATTTAGTAACCCAGTGAAAAAATTGCGGGACATACTGGGAAATTGGGTTTATCTTGAAGAGAATAAGGAACTCTCCCTACCCACCAAATATTATACAAACTGACGCGAAAAAAACCGACAACAAAATAAAAATATGCACATCTAAAGTCACCGTCATTCCACTTTCAGGACTGTGTAAACAAACCGCCATATTGAAATTGTCTTTGAATGATGAATTTACTAGTGATGGGGAAGTGCTATTTTAAGTCAAAATAAATCGATTACTAAAATACCGAAAGTAAAACACATCTCATCTTCATATTTTTAATTGGTTTAATTTTCTGAAAAATCGGTGCTTGAAGTTTTACTAGAGTCACCAGTATTAATTATAAAAGGTGGCGTTACATCATCGGTATACCCTATCGATGATGCCGTCTAAATTGTTCATTTTATGCTCTTCTCCTATTACATGATCCACGCATTTCTTCCACTGCATGCATCCACATCTGAATTTAGGTATTTATTTAATTTTAAGTATATTATACCTTACGCTACGATCCTTTGCACATTTACTTACCGTGTAGTGTACACAATGCCTATATCAGGTATCTACCGTGAGTACCGGCATTACAATGTCACTAACTTTAGTCACATCCCTAAACGTCATAGACAACGTAGAATATAAAAGAAACAAAAACGTCATTGAATTTTGTCGGAATAATCTAACTTTTAAATCATATTGAATTTTCAATGAAACCAAGATTAAGTAATTTTTCCTATATTTTTTGTTTTTACGACAAAGGCTATTGTAATAGTGTATGTTTTCAATGACTTTTGATGAAGTGGTGTGAAACTTTAAGGAGTAACAGTGATAAATCAAAGTTACGCCGTTTGTTTACATAGTCCTGAAAGTCGAATGGCATACGGTTTAATAAAATATATCTAATACTTACTTGTGTGTTTTTATTATACCTTAACATGCAGAACGTATGCCAACGCCATCTGTTTTTCAGGACAATTTGTTGTTATATAGAATACATACGAGTATAAGACCCTATTATTCTAGCCTAGCCCATAAAAGAACATTTAATTATTAACTCATTTAAAAAAAATGTTATAAAAAAATGTACACGGGGATAATGCGGATTAGGAGCTATAATGTAAAGATAAAAATACATCTGGCAACAAAAACGACTAGACATTAATGATTCAGAAAACATATACGACTAGTAACACAATCGCATAGGAAAATAAAAATATGGGAAAAAATGCGAATGAAAATTTTGCTACGCGGAATTAACGATTTTGGGAAAAAGATCTATACACTCCCTAAGTTTATTAAAATACAAAAAAGTATTTTTAAGTAGTCAGGGTTTTCGAACTCTACATCTAAAAATATAAAACAGGGATATTTAACTTATATGTTTTTTTAATGAAGTACAATAAGTTCATAATAGTAGTACTCATTCTTGGGCGACATCTAATACTGAAACAGGTTCTCAATTCAACGGAATACCTTATAAACCAAGTGACTTTATTTCTAAATATTCTACGATTTATTATTATTATTATTGAAAAACAGAACCCTTATAGAATCACTTTGTTGTCCGTCCGTCCGTCGGTCTTTCCTTCTGTCTGTCCGTCTGTTCGCCTGTCAATCCGTCCGTCCGTCTGTCTGTTCGTTGACCATCTGTTCACCTGTGTGTCTGTCTATCTGTCTTTCTATCTGTCTGCAGGCTGGGCGGATTTGCACATTCTTAAACAAATTTTTCAGCAGATCAGTGGCATAGCTAATCCTTATACGTATTTACTCCTACTCCACAACATACCACTCAGTCAATGTTCTTGATCACATACTTAGTTAAATGATGTAGTATTATTTTAAAAACTTTTAGTCCTTTGCTAAACCTAGTTTTATATAATAAATCGTAATATATAGATGTGTGTCAAAATGGCGTTGTCATGCAAAAATAGTTTTTAACTTGTATAGTCATTGTTAGGGGCTTCGTAGCCAAAATGGGTAAAACGGAACCCTTTTAGTTTCGTCCAGTCCGTCTGTCCGTCCGTCCGTTTGTCACAGCTATTTGACTCAGTAGTTATAAAGCATATGATACATAATATATTATAGCTATAAGTGTATTTTGTATGCCGCTACTTAGTTTTACCTATAAATTGCGAACAGAAATATGCTTAGGGGGGCTTTTGGCACATCATCGGATAGGCCTTTGAAAATAATTTAGATGTTTTTATAACTATTATTAATCTCATATTTTCTGAAAAAGTGTGTCCCCCTCTTACTTTTTTTTGAACACGAGCTCAAAAAATTTTTGAATAAATCTGGAAGATAGGATATAAAACGTTATTACAAAAGGACATAAACGCCTTAATATTATAAAGACACTTACGCCTATTTGCTTGCACAACTTTTAACAGTTACCAGCTTTTAGATATATAGACATGATTTTTATTATACAACACAAAAAAAAGGAGTACTTTTTTATGTGGCTAAAGACTCCGAACATCGTTTTGTGTTTGACCCTGTTGCAGGATACCTGGAGCCAAAGGAATTCAGAGCACTACCCCTGAGCTCCATATTCCCTCACATGGAGATGGAGCTCAGGGGTGGATGTGGATGGATCCCAATGGGTCGAAGTATATTCGTTAGGGCCTCTTGACTTTAAATAAGATAAGAAAACGGTTGAAAGTATGTATTGTACTGAAGGTCTTGTTTTTATGGTTCCGTAAAAAGGAAAAAAACGGAACCCTTATACTTTGCTGACGTCTGTCCGTCTGTCTATCTATCCGACCGTCCATCCGTCCGTCTTTCCGCCTAGACCCGTTATAGTTAGGGCTGCCCTAGTACTAGTAAGGCACTACCTATTGGTGGTACCGTAGAACGCTTAGTGACACCCCGCTGCCTCTACATCATCGCAATCAGAGAATACATCGATACATTCCCATACATTTGTTTAGAGAATCAAAATGTACGTATCTACCTCCCGTTGACCTATAATCATGAATTTAGTCGGGTCATTCTGTCACAAAGGTTTTTACAGTTAAAATATGAATAGGCAGCGATTCAACCTTTTTTTTATTATTGTATTTTAATTTCATATACCATGGACAATACGGGACACCAAGCTACAGTTCTGCATCAAGAACTTGGCATGCGGCAATCGGAAGATGATTGTATCTGAAGATTTTGTACCTATACTCTTGTTAAATACGTATTCAACCTTTTACTAAGAATTTTTAGCACCTAAGTCTTAGAAGTATTTATTCCTACCAATAAATTGAAATTAGTTGTTGTTTGATTTCCAAATACAAGTGATGTATAGGTACCGGCAAACTCAGGTTACTTGAAATGGTGCGTTCATCGATTGTTAATCCAACAACTAGTAATTTATCGTGCAATAGCATGAGAATTAGAAATATAATAGTATGATGAATCCATGAAGCTATTCATTAATTTATCATGTTTTTCTGTTAAAATTATAAAACTCTAAAACCTGTGCTCAAAAATCCGGTTCTTTTGTACATTATATACCTAAGTGAATTGTTGACCACAAAAGTCAAAGTAGTCCTAGTTTACGGTACCTATAAAAATACGACTATTTCACCTATCCCTACATTTCGTGCCTCACACGCCATGACTTCATATCAAATATACGTTTAGCTATGATTATTTTGTTACTTGGTGATGGTGGCACTTTATAATGTCATGATCCCCGGCTGGATCACCTCGTCTTTAATGAAAATAAATGCATCAGAATGTATCTATAGTGTATATATATATTTCTAACATTTGTAAGCAATTTACCATCTTTCTTACCACATATACTTCTTACACTTCACATATACATCAGTTCTACATTATACATGTTAAATTGATGTAAAGTTATTTGATTGCATTTATGTGTAAATAGTATGTGTGGTATGAAATAAATTATGGTGGTTTTCTTCAAGACTCAAGACTTCTTTACAACAAGGTTTACAAGGACTCCAGGCATGTAGATTTGTTACAGATGGTCAAAGAATTATGTAGATACTTGTATACTTTATATACATTCTGATGCTTCTATTTTCATTAATAACGAGGTGGTTCTGCCGGGAGCATGACGTACTTTATTATCTATTTACCGTGGCAGCGAAAAGGTTAACCCTTTAAACGCCAAAAACCTAAAAATGGCGTGTGCTGTCGTGCCTACAGAACTAATATGTAATAGCGTTAGCGCGCAATCATACCTCTATGGTCTTGCCTACCACGCCAGCAACATATTTAGGTTTTATGACGTTTTCTGTCAAAATTAGTTCGCACGCTGTATATATTATGTTACTTCAATAGAAGCTTTACGTACTTCCATACCTTGAAGAACATTTTATGAATTCGTCATATTTTGCGATCAAACTGATGTGATCAAACTATACCGCAAAAAGTCAAAAAGTTACTTACCTACATTAAGGCAAAATAACTGCTATCAGGCAAGCATGTAGGTATTCTTTTGTGCATAAATGTAATTTTCTATTAGAAATAAATAAATTTGATGAAACACCACACTTTTTGTATTATTACAAGGGCGCTTGTCGAATCGCACCATACTTCGAAATACCTACTTGCGACTAGTGAACGCTTATATATGTTGCTATTTTTGGCTCGCGACTACGTTTCCGTAGAAGTTGACCAAAACTGCCCTATGTCCTTTTCTAGGAGTAAAACTATCCCCATACCTACTAATTCCATCTTGATCCGTTCAGCGATATTAGCGTGAAGAGGTAACAGACAGACAGAGAGTTACTTTAGCATTTATTATATTAGTATGGAGTACAGTGGCAGTACACAAATGGCACGATAGCTTTTATACTTACATATACATATACAGTTAAAGCGGTTTTTGGCATGTATGAAATTACAAAAAACTTTTTTCTTCCTACCTAAGCGATTAAAAAAACGTAATTGTTAATAGTATGTACCATGTGCAAATACCAGCACTTGATTTTAAAAACCCGTGCTCATTTTATCTATTATTAATTATTTTTTTATAGCAGCAATACCACGTGCTTGATTAACCCGACTAAATAAAATATTATCTTTACGCCCGTATTTCACGCAGCAATTTATGACATTTAGCAATATACCTCTTTTTGACGTATATTCTGAGACACTCGAGCCGTCTGTGGTAACATAAGTTCCAATCAGTAGCAGAATAGTAAATAATGAAGACTGTTAACCGTAATATTTAAGACGTTCTTCGGGAAACCGTTAATACCAGTATACGTATAAATTAATTTGTATGTTTTGTTTGTATTTGTTAATACATAATCCAATATTGTATAATACTCTGATAAACCAACCGGCCGTACAGACCTTGAGTTTATTTTCTACTTTAATATCACCTTGATATTTTGTATGGTGACTTAGCCTCACACTGTGTAGCATAGGCGTATAGTTTTATCTGGGCCCTTTTCCGCAACTCGACATCCATCGTGCCTTTTTTGCGTGCTACGAGGTAGCCCTATTCCAACCACCCCAGCTCCTCAACGAAACCAAGCATCGATTTTAGGTTGCTAAATGCCTCCTTGAGTGTTATTGGAGTCCCCAGTGAGTGTTATAGACGTATAATTATCTACAATAAATATTTTTAACACTTCCTGACTTTCTCTAAACGGGTGCTGGCTGTGCTGCGAAGGTGACATCACCCTATCCGATGTCCTATCCTAAACATGTCACGCCAATTGTGATTAAAATACGAGAGATTCAACCGTTTTTTTTCCATATTCATGTCAGTATGGGTCACGGAAGATTTAATTGTACTATGTAAATGCGTGAAAATTTGTCAGTGAATCAAATATAAGAACCATTTGGTATTACAAGTTATAAATATATTATTGCATTCAATTAGATCACGTTGCCTTGGATATCGTAGGTAAAAGTTATTTATAATATTTTACATACGATCAAAATCAACTCTTTCTTAAGAATAATTTATCTATAGCATTTCCATGCTGTAAATATATTTTAATTAAATTGATTTATAACGCTTTAAATAATTTCATTCCGGCAATCATCACGAGAAAGGCGACTTTATTTAGAAATTGACAGTCTTTGTAAGTAACTCCTCCTTGTCCCAAGTAATATAAACCGACTAAGCAGAAAGCAGCTGCGCCCTCATATTTCACATACAAGTTTATGACATTTGGTAACTTACTTATTTTAGCTTATTGTTTCCGTGCTCTCCGATCCGATCAAATTTCATACCAAAAAAGCGTGGCCGGCGCTGGACGGGGCCTTCCGATGCTTCCGATCTGTCAGAGTTTTGGGCTCTGTGAACACGTGACGCCTTCCATACTAAAAAAAGCCCCGTCCCGTCCCGTCCCGTCCCGTCCCGTCCTAGTGTGAGTCATCCTTTATACTATATTCAAATTGAAGATTCTCATGACTTCACTTAAGCAGATTTTTTAACAAGTCGATAATATTAATTTACCTGTTAGTATTTTATCTGCATCATCATATATTAAAAAGATGTCAAACTGATAAACAAGGATTGCTATTACAAATAAAAAACCGGCCAAGTGCGAACCGGACTCGCCCACCGAGGGTTCGGCACAAATGATGCTCGCCCCCACGCTACAAGCTCTTGCTTTTTGCCAAATTTCGTGATTCTAGGTCAACGGGAAGTACCCTATACATTTTGATTCCCATTGCAAATGTATGGGAAATGCGATACGAGTATAAACGGCCGAATCTTCCTTTTTCGCCTGAGGATTTAATAGTTCCTTCCAGTTTGTGTATGTGTGTAGTATGTAAGCTATTGGTAAGCGGGTTAAACTTAACTCCGGTTAGGGCATTGTTAACGGTCCGGCGGTTCGATTCCCAATATTCCTGAATCTCATTACCTAATGTTACAGTTTACAGAGCTGAATTTAGTGCGTTCCTCGAATAAGTACCTACTGCATATTAAGAGTAGCTGTATTATTATCTTTTAGATAGTGGCTTCTGTTCGAGAGTTGGTCAATTTTGGCAATGTTTATTGTTTGGTAGTCGGCCTCGCTTTTTGTAAAATTTATAGCTAAACTTTACAATTAGTGATGACTACAGATGACGCAGGTTAAATGTGTTTCTGGATTTCTTCACTTCTTTGTTACTTCACCCATGATACGCTATCAATATTACACATTAAACAACAATTATCGAACAAAAAAAAACAATTCCAGAGACATCCTCGCAGTCTTGAATATCGAAGTCCAAATGTAAGTGTGTATTACTGTACATGACATGACTAAAATGATGTGTGTAAATGCAACGAAAAGTTACTGACAGTACAGTGATGTACTCAATGTAATAATTGTTCACATTGAGTAGGCTTTGTCTCGAGCATAGAGTATCAAGAGTGAGCACTCGGATACATCGTGTTGTGACACAGCAATGGCGGCCGATTTACATGTGTGCGACGTCTATTTATTTTCTATGTCTATGGTCTCGAGTTCATTGATATACACTGTATTAATAAACTTCCAACTTAGGAATTTCCAATCGCGAATTTAGTTCATTTACCTTAATATATATACCTACCGGCGTTTTGACACCGTTTCGTGTGTCATAGTCGCGGGCTTGACTGATAAATCAGCGAAGTGTCAACGGCGATATTGTTAAAGAAGTTCGCCAACCCGGCGGAAAAAAGTTTATTTTAATGAGAACAAACCGCGAAAATTGATAGTGTTTTGTGTGAACACTTTTTGCCTTATTAGATTCCTGTTTCTGTATCTCTTTTAGGGTGCAATAAAGTAAAAAATGTACACATATTAAGGAATTCTATGAACATGAGTAATCAGGTGATTACGAAGTAGATCAATATACGTACATATAGGTATATGTACGTATATTGATCTACTTAGTTTCTTAAAATGACGGGTCGTGACGTGGATACCTATCTATCACGACACGATATATCTCTATAGGGATAGCTTCAAAAATATGTAATCAATTCACTATTGATATAGTGATTACACATTTTAACATATTTCAGAACTAATTACCGAAGATTTTCTTCGGTAGATGTAGACGTAGTGTAGGGACGCCCGGTCGGACACAGGCGGGCTGTCGAGCACTTGTCGTGTTCATTCAGCCCGGTTCCCTGAAGTTTGAGCAGCAGGTTACTGACCCGGCTGCCTTCCCATCCTACATTCTTCCTCGAATCTTCCAGTCTTCCTGCAGAACAGAAGGACATCATTTAATTCGACATCCTTTAGTTCGATTTCCTCTAGTGTGTCTTTCCCAAATACTTTATACCGTGCTGCTGCGTACATAGCACATTTTAATCGGTAAGAAGAAGTATTACCGTATTACTAAAGACGTTCCGGAATGTGTTTATAATACACGTGACTATACAATAGTGGTCATTTTCATCATAAAGAAATTGACAGTTGACTACCGCCCATTTTCCGCTACAGTATCGCTGCAGCAGCAATGCTGCAACAGCACCGCTGCTGCAATATTGTCCTACCTTGTGAACCTTCTTATCAAACGTATATCTAGATGAATAGATACTATTTCATCTGGAAGAACTAACACCCGTTATTATTTGCCAAAAGAATAAAAAATGGCACACTCCGTCATCCAAATGAGCTGGCAGTTGGCACAATATTACTACGAAGACTGATTAAAAAACTTTTTATTACCTATGATAATGCTTGAGTGGATTTATAACGAAACTTTTATATTATTCTTGGTGAGTTGTGATTGGTAGGAAATTGGCCGTTGACGCTCGGAAAAAAGTAGATACAATCAGCAGCGGAATATATTTTAAAGCGGGCCAGATGTCTAAAAATATCTGCATGCTTTATTTTCCTAGTAATAGTGTTATGTTTACAAAATTTTTAATTTCTTGCTTCCTTGTCCACACAAAATCGTTTTTATTGCAGTAGGCGAGTACTCAGTAATGTTTAGCGAAAAACCCGAACCTTGTGTTTTATAAGAGATTTCGTTGAAAGAATAAAAAAGAATAACATGAAAGGAGTACGCATAAAGAAACAGAAACCAATAAAAAGTTCCAAAAGTTGATTGATCCAATCAAAGTAATAAATATTTCCACATGCAAAAAGCCTTCGTCAAAACAATCGCTACACTTTATAGGCATACTTTAGAAACTCACCGAACATTTTATACTCTTTTTACTTTCAATAAAAAGAATATAAAAAATATAGAGAAATTGCGAATGTTTTTTACGTTCGATTGTACCAGTTTTATTATTTGTGGTGAACGGTACATTAGGTTTCATATCAACGGACGGTAGGTCATAGTTTTTTATATGTTTAGTTTAAGGCCGCATTTGTTTTTATGTGTTTGGGTCAGAATGGCTTGGTAACTGAAATGGTTATGTTGCGAGTTATGATAAGGGAAGTAATCTGGCTCAGGAATGGTATTTAGTTAATTGACCGTAGTTTGATAGTAACTACTTGCATATTGTTCCATATCAGCATAATAAATCAGTTTACTTCGAGTTAGAAAACTCCCGTGAGTATCGAGATGTTTCGAACAGTCCTTATTCATGAGCGATGTGCGTAGAGAAGCCACCGCAGCCCGACGCATGACTCATGAATAAGGGCCTTATACCAGGAACAATTCTGAATGTGGACAGTCTCTCTATCCGAATTGAATCCACAAAGACAGAGCCTATGTCACTAAGACTTCTATAGATTTCTCTTTTGATTATCCTCAAATTTTTCCCATCCTCAACCTCATTCTGTATAGCTCTTCTTTACACCATAGACAATAAGTTCACCTTCTTTCCCCAATTTCCAAGCCACAATTGACTGCATCACAACAATAAACCCCAAACGTCAACCAAAACGACAAAGACGCAATCCAACGCACAACACTACAAAGGCGTCAATAAATTACCGACTTTACATACCGCACAATAGATACTAAATTCCCTCGGCACAAAGGCCGTGACAAATCGCGCGCACAAAGGGGGCCTATTACAGCTCTGATTAAGGGGCCAAAAATCCAATAATTTGGCATAAAGTTTCTATGTGGCATTGTGTTCGGACACGTTACGATTAAAGGCTGTGGTCCAGTGCTTGGTTTATATTAACGTCGATTTTTAAAGCTGAGGGTCAATGAGGGTAATTCCGTTAAAGGGCGGATTTTTATTTTGTTGTCGTTTTTTTTTCGCGTCCGATTTGAATGAAATTTGGTGGGTAGGTAGAGTTCCTTATTATCTTCAAGATAGACCCAATTTCAAAGTATGTCCCACAATTTTTTCCACTGAGTTACGAAATCGTATGGAATTTTCGTAACTCAGTGGAAAATTTAGTACAAAATTTTTGTCGCACATTGAGATTTTGTATCTATCTAGTGTAGAATAAGGAACTCTACCTACCCACCAAATTTCATTTAAATCAGACGCGAAAAAAAAACGACAAAAAAATAAAAATATGCCCTAAAGAGACTATTCTGTCTAATGCTTGCCTGCTGCTGACTCAGTCGATAAGCAGCACTCGTAGGCTATCCTGAGTCCATCGATTGAGTCGGCAGCTGCGTACTGTGTGAACTGGAGCCTTACCATGACGTCTTAAGTGTCTTAACGCAATTCAGTTTAGGCTCAGTTGTATGGAAGCGACTCGGTTTAGGTCGTCTACTGAATCGCGTTAAGACGTCATGATTAGGCCCCCCGTATGAACCAGGTATGTAACATGTAAGGGATGTGGTTTTATCGGAACCGAAAGCGGAGCCAGATGTTTTAAATACTATTTATCGGGACCAGGAACGGGATCGGAACCGGAACTAGAATCGGAATCCGAGTGAGATGGACACGAGAAGATAAAGGTAGATTTTAGAAATAAAAATTCTATAATAACACGAATGAAACATCACAACTAATTAGCGCAGCACGTGGTAAACGGGGAGATTAGCGAATGCCACATATAAAAATAAACCTGTTTGTTTTTGACGTACCTACACCGCTCAGTTCTCTCATATTGACACAGGACCCACGCATGAGTGGCGCCGCCTGGTGAGCGACAATACGGTAGCTCCTATTGTCTGGCTTCATTCATTAGCTTCGCTTTTACTACGTCACAGCCTTATATCGGAAGGAATCTCGCAATCCGGAGCACCAGTAAATCGGTCCGGAAATAATCGCGACGAAAGTTTTCACCGCTGATTGCGGATTGATGAATATTCCCCGTTTTGTTGCGGCTGGATCGGAAATTATGCGACTGCCGCTTTTTGGTTAACCAATCGCTGGAAATAAAGCACATTTTCCTACAAAAAAACTCGTTTTCATTTTGCGTTTTCTATAAACGTATATCATGGTGGTGTTTCAGAATATTTTTAATAGGTCGGGGTTTTCGATTTCCTTTTAGCCTTGAGATGCAAGAAAAGTACTCATACGAGCATTTTGCGTCTTCGTAGACTAATTTTAGGTTCGTTTCCTCGGGGTGTAATAAAAGCCGTTCAAATTCTACATAGTGAATGTATAACTCATACTGGCCAACTCTGAAACAGCCAAGTTTATTTTCGCGATTTCGGCATTGACCCCATAATAAAATTTATTCAGTATGAGCAAGGCGTACATCATGGACTAAAAATATAAGAGGCTGGTTGGAGGTGACGAATATAGATAAACTAATTCGCATGACTGAAGATAGAGAATTTATAATGAGAGAAATTATAATGGTCGCCGACCTCCTGGATAATAAATAAAATAAATAAATAAATATTATGGGACAATCTTACACAAATCGACCTAGTCCCACGGTAAGCTAAATAAGGCTTGTGTTGTGGGTACTAGGCGACGATATATATAATAGACAGATACATATAAATACTTAAATACATATAAAACATCCATAACTCAGGAACAAATGTTCGTGATAAACACACAAATAAATGCCCTGACCAGGATTCGAACCCGGGACCTCCTGCTTCGTAGGCAGGGTCACTACCAACTAGGCTAGGAGGCCGTTAAAATGGATGGATGGAGATGGCACTTGAAGAAAAGGAATATGACTATAGATATAGATAGAAAAAACTGAATAAAATATAGAATAAAACAACTGAATACCCAATCAGCCGAAAAAAACTACGGCATAAGAGTGCTGCAACGCAGCACCTGCGGCTGTCCCAGATCAAAACCTAGCAAGGGACATTTTTTGTCAAAATACGTTTTTTTAATAAATCTGCCCCAAATGTTGAGCTGCGCCTAATGCAAAAACACCTGTATTTATATCTCAATTAGAATCAAAGTTACGAAACCCGCCAAACCTAGCAAGTGCATATCTTACATGCAAATATCATATTCAAAATCCTAGTAAGTACCATTTTCAAGGTCAAAAACCTAGTAAATGCGGCATATACTAGGTTTTTGAGTTTTCTTATAGTCGTCTTTGGAGCGTGACATTTCGTTAACTGCCAACAGCCTATAAAGTTTTGACAGTGTTGGTAGTTCTGTGTATGAATATGACACTTTAATGCTTACGTCAGTCAGTAAGCTCTTTTTCCTATAACACATATATTATATCGTTTGTATCATTATGAATGCGGAATCGTTCGCTTGAGTTTTTTTCTGCTTTGTGTGTTTTGAACGGTCCTATTTATTTCACACTGTATATACGTGTAATCAAGAAAATACGTATCGCGAAATTCTAAATTTACTAAAACGGGTCTTACTCTGTCTGTTTTCAATTTAGTTTTCGTAGTCGTCGTCTTAGGTTAGTTCCCAAAGTTTTACACAATAACGACCCGTTTAATAACTTTAAAAAGAAGAAAATACTTGTTTTCCTTTATTTGTATGTATATTTGAAGCCTTTTGTGTAAGCCCTATCCTGTAACACCACTCTAACAAATTATTTCAGTGCACTACACTGCATTGAAAGCATTCTATCGGCGCCAAATATTAAATTGAACCTTTGTTGCTAACAATAAAAGAACATATGCCCCTTATATATCAGGTGTGGACAGTCAGCAACAAAAGTTCACAGTTAAAAATAAGGAGAAACTGTCTTCTGTTACCGCGATTGTTATTCATTGAAACTAAACATTTTAGAAAGGATTAATCGCGTTTATTAACACCATGACCTTATGTTTCGAGCCGTTTACAGCACTCTTTGAAGTAACTTTTTTTATTGACAGGGAGAATTCGCATTCTCTCAGTCATCATCTTAACCCTGTGAAAACGGGTGCTGTAAATAAACGCGATTAAAGGATAACTCACACTAGCACGGGACGGGACGGGGCAGGACGGGAAAATCTGTCAATTTCTATAGTAAGCATCACGTGATAGCTCAGAGCCCTCGGATGTCACGTGACTCTTTCTATAGAAATTGACAGATTTTCCCGTCCCGTCCCATCCCATTCTAGTGTGAGTCATCCTTAATCCGTTCTAAAGTGTTTAATTTCAATAAGGAGAAACTCTTTAGAACAGTAAATCAGCTTCGTTTCGACCCATGTTTGAAAGGTAAATGTCTGTGCGATAGATTCTTGGAGATCATAGCTAATTTAGACTCGTCGTTATGCTTAAAGCGTGTACATTGCAATTATCAATTAAATTGAAGTTTAGGTACGCCAGGTAGAAGGATTTAAATTAAGTGTATTAAGTACTTTAAGTGAGAAAGCGGACGGTAGTAGTGCCAGTGACGATACACAAAATAAGCGAACCCGTAAGAGGGTAGATCGCTATCCACACGCCATAGTAGATCACAACTAAACACTCGCAGCTCATCAGTTTACTCCGTGAACATGACGCTTGCAACAGTGTCGAAATATCGGGTGCTCAATAAAACAAAAATACATGGTAATTATCCCGTTTCAAATATTAGTTATAAGTATGTACCATTCCGTACCTTGTAATACGTAGTGTCACGTACGTATAGCCGGTCACGCCACGTTCGGACAATCAGTCATCCGTCAGACAAAGGACCATGGGCAAATTTGTATGGAGGCTGGCCCAAAAACTTATGCCTATAAACATGTATTATTGTCTGCTTCATTTCGTTATATGGGCAACAACTTGAATTCTATTGTAGATCTGAGATATTCGTATTGAAACGCGAGTATTATGTAAGTAAAAATATTCACAACTGTGATGATGGCGGATCCACACAGTCTTTTGTTTTGTTAGGGAGGAATGCGTTATGCATACCACTCGGGTGAATTTAGGTACCAATTATTAAACTGACAAAAGTCTAAATAAATATCTCAGTTCTGCAATAGAATTCGACTTGGTGTCAATATAAAGAAAATAAGTAAATAAAAATACTTTGAATATAGTGCATTTATGTACCAATTATTAAACAGACAAAAGTCTAAATATCTCAGTTCTACAATGGAATTCGACTTGGTGTCCAATTAAAAAAAACTAAATGAAAATATGTATCAAATGAGATAACTCTCAGCTCTGTTGGGTTGAGCCCAATTTGCACATGGTCCTTTACCATACAATTGCGGGCCGTATACGTCCCGGCAATACTTCAGATCTCCATAGTTGGTATTTCCGCCGGGCATCCGCCAGACAAACTTCGAGCGTATGTGGCCGGCTTTTTTTTAAATAACAAATGGGCTTACTCTTGGCCACAGTCTAGCCGAGGGCAAAGACGCGGCCTACAATGGAGCGAGCTCGCCCAGAAGGTGCCTGTTCACCCTTGATTTGAAGGCTGTCGGGTTATATATATGTGCACGGAAATATAGACGCCGGCAGAGAATTCCACTCCTTGGCAGAGCGCATAAGAAAAGAAGAGGCAAAGCGCTTCGTGCGAATTGGTGGAATGTCTACCAAGTAAGGGTGGAATGCGATGGTAGATAATTTTTAAGAAAAAAAACCGACTTCATTTGGTTCCCGGTAAAAGTGAAATTTTGAATTTGTTTGAGTTAGCCAGTTTACTTCCAAATATGCAATACACCGCACGAGTACGATTGAAAATTGAGGAGCTTTCTTAATGTCCCAGGTCTTCCATCATTACATGTGAAGTATAATCAAACGGAACTCCCTTGTATAATAAAACATACAAAATAACAATGTGTTAAATTGGATGACAGACTGTAAATTATCGAGCAGTTTCAATATGCCATCCCTGATTATCAACATCAGGTCCACTCCAGCAAAATGATGGCCACAGTAAGAAAATGCCTAAGCTAATTATGAACACCCTCTAATCACAAAGAACGTGCCGTTCAAATTTGAGCAGTTCTCTGAATTCTTCAAGAACTCCATCATCAGAATAGAAATCAAATCAAAAAGATGAATGTCACAACTAGGATAATAAGTAGAGCTAGGTTTATCGACCAGTTCCACTTTGCCATCCCTGGTCTTCATCATCAGGTCCACTTCATCAAAATGCTGGCTCCCCCAAAACAATGTTTTAGTTACTTAAGGAAACCCTCAAATCAGAATGCATGTGCCGTTAAAATTTGAGGAGTTCTTTCAATCCCTCATGAATTCCATCATCAAAATAGAACTTTAATCAAATAGGACTATCTTGAAGGTATTTCTGTACAAAGAAAATATGAATGTCTCAAATCGGATGATAGAGCTGGAAATTACCAAGCAGTTCCACTTTGTCATCCCTGGTGTTCATCATCAGGTCCACTCCACCAAATTGATGATGTTCGTAAAGAAATACTCGAGTGTCTTAAGAAACTACCCAAATCATCGTGCATGTGCCTTTCAAATTTGAGGAGTTCCCTCAGTTCCTCATGGATCCCATCATCAGAAATTGATTTTGAAAAAAAACGGGACAAACCTGGAACCATCTATTTTCAGACAAAAAAATCTTTTTTTTAATCGGATGATAGTCCTGGGAATTACCAAGCAGTTCCACTTTGCCATCCCTGGTCTCCATTATCAGATCCACTCCACCAAATTGATGATTTTCGTAAAGAAATGATCGAGTTTCTTAAGAAATCACCCAAATCAGCATGCATGTGCCTTTCAAATTTGAGGCGTTCCCTCAGTTCCTCATGGATCCCATCATCAGAAATCGATTTTTAAAAAAACGGGACCAATCTGGAACCATCTACTTTCAGAAAACAAAAAAAAAATTTAAATCGGTTCAGTAATGACGGAGTTCTGAGGTAACATACATTAAAAAAAAAAAAAAAAATAAAATTTAGGTTGAAAATTAGATGAGAACGTCACTGTGACAAGGTATGTACAAAATGCTACATAAGTAAATGCCTTGATTGAACGCTCGTGTTTTGTTTGGTGTGTAATAATGAATGTTGAATATGTAAAAAAATCCAAATCAGATAACTGTAACTATTCTATTGGCTTCGAAAAACCTTTTTTTAATTTGCTTTGGTCATAAAACATATGTCATAAAAGTGAAAACATCTAAGACTTGTGTAGCTCACAGTACATCATAACAATAATGGCCTCCCCAATATTGGAGAAATACTTTTCTTGATTCGACTGACGTTTGAGCAGTGGAGGGTTGAGATGTCAGAGTGTTATAAGCATGGACGAATAAAACAAGAACTTATAATGTTTAGGTTAAACTTGATAACGTCAATATCCGTGCGCGAAACTAAAAATACAAAAATATAAATCATTTTATTCGTGGTAAATATAGAATACAATCACAGACAACAAAATCCTCGAAATGGTCTCGCCTCAGCATAATTGTCGACCTGACTGTCAACGCTGATCTTAAGGCCAGACCATTTGTGGGCCACGGTCCCAGCGTGTAAGTACGGCCTAATTCTAGAATAATTCTAGGATTCGGCTTCGGTATAACCTACGCTTGAAAGCAATGGGAACCGAAGCCGAAGTCCGAGTCGCCTATGGGTCGGCAGGCAAAAAAAATTAAAATGGTATAATCTGGTGGTACCTACCAATTTTCCTGAATACAGCAGTTAAAAATGTTTAGTAAGATGTTGAAAAGTGGTAATTAACAGAAATGGCATCCAATTCAAGATGGCGGATGTATGACGGATATGGTTAAATTTTGGAGGTATACTTTATTTATTTAATAGTATGGCATATTATACACTAACAGATACAGAGAAATCACAAATCAAACTCCAAAGAATTAATCCACTTGAGAGCTTCGTCGTTCAATTCGATCAAGTCCTCCGGGGGGCCACCGCTATAACGAGTTGATGGGCTCTTGTAAAATGTGTTGGATGCTCTGCTCCTCGGCACCACAATGACTGGCAGGTGAGTCCACCCAACCGCAACGATATCTGTACAAGGCGCAACGACCATGGCCAGTGCGCAGTCTGTTGAGGTTGCACCAGGTACGCCTCGGCAGATCAAACCCTTCTGCTTTCTTACCCGGGATAATCCTCCATCCAAACCTTCCATTCATCGCAGTAGCCCATTGTAGCGTCCACTCCCGGTTAGCATTGAAGTCTTCTAGTGAAAGAGTGGATGCAATTTTATAAGATGGAGGTATACTTATATACATTTCCGTTTTTACGGCAGTTAGGTAAGCTTATAAGAACGTCAAAAAACCACGCCATTTTTGTTTGCACGTTCTTCCTGACCCACAAGTTATACCGGTTTCTTGGCATGGACTTGAGGAGTGAAATCAACCGACAGTTTCGGTATATATGAACCGAAGCAGAAGCTCTGTAACATCCCTAGTATATATTGTCTGTCCTCTCATTTCATTCGTTCTTGGATATAAGTGTTTTTTTTTTACGAATGTACGCAAATGGAGTTTTTTGTAGCGGATGTATTGGGAAGAGATGTATCATATTTGACGGGCCTGCGTGCACGCTTCACGTCTTTAATCGTTTTAGACGTGTTTTTTTCCGAGTACGGAGACCTACATACCTTTATTCATACATGGTAAAATGTCACGGTTAAAGTTTGTTACTTTCTGGCGAAGGTTTCAGATAAGGATGACATTTTTGTTTTAGACATTTTCAAAGGTATATCTATTAAGCTGTCCTCATTTGTCCTTCCATGCCACCAGATTTAGTACCCAAATTTCGAATATGATATGATCCTTACTTGTTTAAGTCACATTCAAAGGTATGTTGTTAATATAAGAGCTATTATAACCTTTACTATTAAACCCATGTCCTTAAACTATTAAATTGGGAACAACCCGACATGACCAAACGTAACAATTTTAATATACCCATTAATTAACAAAATCACACCAACTACCATAAAATTAAGAGCACCGAACATATCAAGAACGTAACTTCTATTACAAAACTTTTAATCACCCTTTACATTGAAATAGTTTATCAGACTACACAACTCGCGAAATTGACCCTTATTTAGATATCATTAAGGTTGCGCTTAACGTATCTAATTTAACGCGTTTTCCACTACAGGGTGTTACTGAATCTACGTCTGTGAGTGAGATAGCATTGGGTTTATGATGTCATAAAATATTTTATGTCTCCTTCGGTTTGGAGCTCTTACACGGATTAATTATTCTCAGATAGATATGCAACAAAAGGATTCAGAAAAAAACAATATTGTGCTTACCATACGTACGTAACAGTATTCGATAGCGACGGCGGCGTTCGAAAGTATGTCTCGCTCCTACCACTCTAGCAGAAGTGAGAAAGACATACTTTTCGAGAAAGAAATACCGTTACGTACGACTAATGTCACACACTCTGCTCGGTGGAGTTACCGTCATTGAGAAATTATTTTCAGCTCAGTAAAAACACATCTCTCCTATCTTCTTCTTAGTTCTTATATAACTGGCAATCCAACTTACTACTCCATCTATTCTACAGCATAGCATAGCATTTAGTTTTGCGTGTGTTCGGTTTTTTAAACCGACATTTGTTTGTAACTTTTACCGACTGCGCCATTATACTTTCACCGTTTTGTACAAATTATAATTAACTATAACGGGATTTAACCGCGTGATATACTTATGCAACATTTTAAGATCGACATTTCTCTCATGGTCCCGGAAAAATACGGTTTAAAGTTAATATCAAATGTAATCAAAAATAGTAGTCAGATTACTTTAGTAAGTAGGTAATCGCCAATAGAGTAGGAATAAGACTATCTAATGCAACGGTTAATAATTAAAATGAAATTAAATTGATTGATGTTTCTAGCGAAATAAAGTTATTTGTATTTGTATTTATTTGTATTTGGATATTCGTCTAAAAAAAATAAGATATCCGAGTCTTCGTAACTATTTGTACTTGCATTCAAACCATGAATCTTTAACAGAAAAAAAATTACAGCAGAAATTTTCTATAAATTGAAAGAGATCAGGGGGCCAATTTTTGAGATTCGAACGCTCGAATATTTCATTCAAATGTGAATAAAAACGAAGTAGAAAGACATTCCACTAGCCTTCCGAGTAATAATTTCAGTGACTTTCAAAAATACGAACTATGGTATCATGCGAATATAATCGTGACAAATTTTCACGTGCGATTATTTTTGATCACTTGTTTTTGTATTCGAGCGTTCGAATCTCAAAAATCGGTCCCCAGGCCGTCTGCCGCCACAGGAGGTCGCTGGTTCGATGCCAGCCCTGCTCACCGTGGACCTTGGTCACTTTTTCTGCAGTATATGACATCTCTTAGACATATTTTAATTTTAGGTATATGTATAACAATGATATCACAATATTATTATGTGTTTACGATTGAACGTTTTTTTTTGTAAATTAGTTTTTAGATTTTAGGTTATTCTATTGTTTTTGCATACCACTTATGGTTAAACATAAAACTTGCCACTCATTGTACTAACACCTATTATGTACCCGGTAATGTTTAATGCAAATAAATCATTCTGATTCTGATTCTTTCAATTTATAATTTACATATAGTAGTGTGCCTACTTAAAAAACATGAATCAAAATATTTATTACAAATAATAGATGATTTACAATTGTACATAAATGTTATTTTTGTTTAAGAGACGTATCTGTTTAAAGTTGTTTAATCTACACCTCGGCTTGGTATGCTAAGCTGCAGGATTCAGAAAGGAATCTTAAATGATGGCAGCGTTTGAGATAGGTTCCAGATTTGTTTTATTTCGTCTCGTCCGAAAATAAGCCGTAAACCTGGCTAAAGCCGGTTTACTAGAAAATATCCAGGTTATAGTTTTATTTTCTTGGTTCAGAAATACGTGAAACTGAGAAAAATAATAACGGAATAAATAAAATAATAAAATTCAGTGTTTGTGGGCGGTGGGCTAACAGCCTGTTAATGCAATATCAAAATGGCGGCTACCGTATTGTCGCTCACTAGGCGGCGCCACTCATGCGTGGGTCTTGTGCCCATTAGAAATAATTGTCAAATTGACGTTGACGTTGAAAATAATGTTACTTTGCTATTGCGCCAAACGCGAAATATATAGGAAATATAATCTTTTTCTAATTTTCATCAAATTTCCCGTAATAGTCAAAGCGTTACGAAAATCAGAGAATTCTCTCAATGCCTTAAAAGGCTCAACGATTCCGAACTTACGTGGCTTTGCATTGAAAACTTTAGTCTACCTCCTCACTCTCAGCTTTACTTATACAGTGTGAAAGAGACAGCGACAGGAATTTCTTTTATCGGGAACCCCGCATGCTATTTCTTACAATCAGCCAGCAGTAAAATGGCCAAGTTATGGCGCTTTTTCGTGCCGGACCACATTTTGCTTTCTCTATGGCTTAATTTTTTTAAAGCGCTAGCTGGTGTGTTTTGTATACATGACATGGTTGTTGCAGTTTTTATATGACTGTGGCTATACAGGGCGTCCCAAGACTATGGGACATGAAGGGAAAGTACCTTAAATATCGTAGATAAGGATAAGGGGACAGCGTGAAGTTAATCATTTTATTCAAATTAAAAACATAGGTACCTAAATGAAACTGCCGAAGTCAATTACTTAAGTATTTTTTTTAGGATATCTTTGAATGCAGTATTACTAACTTTTAAAAATAACATAAAGTCTTCTATCAGCAAAATATCCTATCGAGATATTTAAGGTATTTTCCCTACATGTCCCATAGTCTTGGGACGCCCTGTATAGCAAGATGGCACTGCACTTATTAAAAATATGTTGTAATTAGGAGATCTGTTAGTAGAAAAACTGAATTTGTCGACATACAGTCAACCAATTGGAACCCTAGGCCAGTCTAGAACTATGTCAAAATGACAAGCAGTAAAGGATTTCTTACAATCTTATTCATACCGTCACTATGACATAGTCCTACAGTGGCCTAGGGTTCCAATTGGTTGACTGTACATTGAAGAGGAGAAAGCGAGCTGAGGCTGAGCGCGTTTGTAAGGCGTGCCACATTCAATCCGAAGGTCATGGGTTCGAATCCTGCCGAATGGTACCTATGAGTTTTGTGAAGTAAAACAACGTGAGGAAACCAGACTAATCCCTGTAAGGACTGACACACTGTATAAAAAAAGAAGCTGCGCATGTTAATAGTTATTTTATGCAATACTCGTTACGTAAACAAGGGCGTATTATAAACAAAACGATATAATAGGTTTCCATAACGTATGTTTCAAAAAACTCGACTGCTCAAATACACGCGCACCTACACTGAAATCATATCGCAGGCGAAACGGGACTTGCGCAATATTTGTTGGCCCGCCTTATAGGAAACACAAATATTTTAAAATTCTATTAGGATCGCTGTATTTACAGCGTTCAGTTTTATTTTCGAGTCCAGCTGTACTGGATTTTAAATTTGTAACAAGGAAGAGGAGTATAGCGTTATAAAACATGAAATGAAGAAATAATTATTTTAAATTTTAAAGAAAAATACGTTACATACATGAAAATTGAACTATCAAATTGTCTACTTCATAGATATATGTTGTCTTTTAAGTAATTTATATAACCCAATTCGTTATCATATAACCCAAGATCAAAAATCCGAGAAATCCAGTTTATATTAATATTATTTTCGGTTAAAAAGGAGAAGGGGCCAATGAGTAAGAGGAATTACGAGTAGAAGCATGGACTCGATTGCGCTCGCTCCATGCAAAACGTTCCTCTTTAGAGGTGCCGTAGTCCCCTATTCCATCCTGCAAAATTAGACATATATAAGTAGTTTATTATTATGACATAAGTGACAATAAAGACAATATAACAATGAAGACAATGAAGACAATGTGTTATATGACAATGAAGAGTGTCTCTATGTTTTTACGTCGTTTTACGGCAGTTCAAAAAAAGCAAGTTTTGTATGAAGTGAGCACAATTAAGACCATGCTCCTATTTCCTCTTAAATGGTGGAGTTTTACGTCATGTAATTAAGCAGTTTTTAAAGAAAAACTATTTATTTGAATACTGCAAAAAAAATGTGGTAATATTCATTATGCGACCGCGGGCGACCAGTTGGTGTAGTTGGTAGTGACCCTGCCTGCTAAGCCGATGGTTCTGGGTTCGAATCCCGGTAAGGACATTTATTTGTGTGATGAACACAGATATTAGTTCCTGAGTCATGGATGTTTTCTATGTATTTATGTGTTTGTATATTATATACCTATATCGTTGTCTGAGTACCCGTAACACAAGCCTTCTTGAGCTTACTGCGGGACTTAGTAAATTTGTGTAAGAATGTCCTATGCTATTTATTTATTTATTTATCATGTTTCAAAGACCGTAGCCGGAGCCGATATGACAACGCTATACGCCATGCGTCTATAACTTGTTTGCGGTAAAGGCTATTGCATACGTGCAGTGCGCGACGTGAGCTGCGTCCCGAGTGTAGTGCGGCCCTTATAACAAAGTTTATATTAGAAGAATCAACCGATTTTAGTGCGTTAGAGTTTTATATTACGGCAACATGGATAGTCGGTTTTGCCAATTAGAAAAGTGGACAGTGTAGTTGACAGTGTTTTCGGTGTGCTTGCCGCCGTTTACAATATATATTTATAACACAAATCTGCAGTCGAACGATGTTGGTTTGATTCAGTTGGACACCATGTCACCGCCAAAAAGTATTCTTCCTGGCAGTGAGAGATTGATCATTCTGTAAGTTTCTCAAAAGTACATGTAGTAAAATTTTCAATTGAATGAGATGTCATATACTACAGAAAAAGTGACCAAGGGCGACAAGCGACCTCCTGCTTTCAGAGTACCAAATTTTCTAATTATATGCAATCCTTTCTTATTTCAAGTTCCGCCAATCCTACAGCTCAGACTTACGTCTAGTGAATTTCTTAGAAATAATAACATAATTATTTGATTCGTGCTTTACGATTGTATACTAAAATTTTGTTTCAAGCAAATGTACAAATACGTCAGTTTTTTGTATTTTTTGAAATGTTAGTTTGAATTTCGTAACACATTATGTCACCGCCAGAAAGTACGTCCGTAACTCTAAAATGCTTTATAAACTGATTTATTTCTACCAAAATATCAAATATAACCAGAGAAGAATCGAGCTGTCATAAGCAGGCGATACAAATAAAGGTACATTCTGTATCGCGAAGGGCCCATAAATTCCTATCCGCATGATTTCATCCTTTGTGATCGGGCAAACACAACTTGACATAAACATGGAGAAATTCTATTCCAAGTTGAAAACGTATGTCTCAGACTTTTGAAGATGTAAACAGGTCAAGTAGAAAATAGTACATTGTGTTTGTGTATTAAGGGCGGTAAAGAAGTAATTACGAACGTGTGTGAGTTTAAGTCGAAGACGAGGGCTTAATTTTAACAGAGTTCGTAATTCATGTACCGCCCGTGATACATACAATCGGATCGTCTGACGGGATCAACGACAAGCACACCGAACAAAGCCCGATGCAGTCAAAACACGTCACGCCTATTGTTATAAAAATACCTGAGTGTTAGCCGATGCAATTTCATGTTAATGTTTTACAAAAGTTTTAAGTGTGATCGCGGGTTTTAAAAATATAAAATGGTATAGGATACCCGATTGTGCTGATAAAATCGTAGAACTTTCGGAGTAAAATTAGGCATTACGTGTGGTGTCCTCGCTCTGTTACGGAGTAACTATGGCTACTACATATACGGCCTCCTAGCCCAGTTGGTAGTGACCCTGCCTAAAAAGCAGGAGGTCCCGGGTTCGAATCCTGGTCAGGACATTTATTTGTGTGGGACCTCCTGCTTTTTAGGCAGGGTCACTACCAACTACGCTAGGAGGCCGTTAAAATAAAGAAATTAATAAATAAAATAATTTTTGTTGTATTTTTTGTTATATAACATTTAAAACTTTCGCGATTTAAACACATATTTAAACATAATTATTAAACGGGTCTAACGCGAATTAATTTGTTTACCTTATTCTTCGGATGTACGCGGGGATATTGTGAGTGTCGTGTGTCGGACTATTGACAATAATTAACATATGTTTTGTGGGTAGTTTAAAAATTGCGTGTTTACCCCAAATTTCTACATAGACTTTTCGTTGGGTAGTTATACAAATCTCTGTTTTGACATTTTGCTGGGACATCAGTCAGCCGCGACCATGACCAGTGAAACCTGTGTCGAAACGTCGGTAAATAAGGTAAACAAATTAATTCGCGTTAGACCCGTTTAATAATTATGTTTAAATATGTATTTTTTGTCATCTGACAAAACGTGAGCGTTCAACCCAAATTCGCGTTTTCCTCAAACACTTCTCAAAATGACTCCTTTCAACCTTCAAAACTGCTCCGACAGCTGTCAACACATTTAAATAAATGCTTTGTCAGACTGTCACCCCACATATTCCAATAACGCTGTATCAGACACTGTTACCTTCTTGGAACACTAATGCCTAGAAGCCTGCGTCGCTAACCTTTTCAACGCCATGTCAAACGGAGAAGCTATCACTCAGACGCCACGTCAACGAAATGTCAAAACTGAAGTTGAACTTTAAGCTTTACCAGTGTAGGTTTATTTTACTCTGTGGTCTGTGACCGATATATCGGTCATTGGCGTTGAACCTGCGGTGCCAATATTATACGCTTTGGCTTGGAAAAGGTTAACAAGCCTTATTGAGCTGTCTAGTCGATTCGTGTGAGATTTTGTTTTGTTTTTAGGGTTCTGTACCTCAAAAGGAAATACGGAACCCCTTATAGGATCACTTTGTTGTCTGCTCGTCCGTCTGTTTGTCAAAACCCTTTATCTCGGGAACGCGTAAAGGTAGCAAGATGAAATTATTACCACATACGCAAATCTGTGGTCCCTTGAAGCTGTAAAAAAACCAAATCTCTACGTCAACGCAACAAAAAATACGGACGTTTATGTCGCATTTTCCGTACATTTGCAATGGGGATCAAAATGTATAGGGTACTTCCCGTTGATATAGAATCACGAATTTTGGCGAAAAGCTAAAGCTTGTAGCACAAGTCTCCTTGACCTCCTTACACGACATGACTGCTGCCGTCTCCTTGTTTGATATAGTTTATCCTTGGTCTTCTTCCTCGCTTAGCTTCAATCTTCCCTTCTGATGTTATTTATAAAAGAATTATGCCATTGAAGATGTCCAACCAAGCCCTCCAAAACTAAGAACATCAAAGTCATAAGCCCGTCCTTCACTCCCTTACGAAGTAAAGGAAGTGTCAAAAAGGGATGTATATTTGTTTGTTATTTCTCCGATTCCGTAGGTTGTCAACAGTTTTGGTGATCTCTTTTGATGCAATTCGTCCAAGCAGCCAAATTAAATTCATCATTGTAATTTGGTAGTCGGTACAACTTAAATTATACGCATATTTTGATAGTGATTTTTCAAATGTCGTAAGAGCCACTTTATTAGGTTAGACTTACGACATTTGAGAAATTCACTGCCAATTTCAAGTAGAGTTGTCATTCGACAGTTGTTGTAGTAATTCCATGCTTTAGTTATTCTTCCGTGTGTCCAACCATTGTATATCTATGGAAAATTGTCTTTGTCAGAATGACATAATAACAATTCGGAGAAGGAATATAAAAAACCCAACTGACTTGCATTAAAAAAAAAGATAATTATGTAAGTGAAAATTCTTACTTCACTTGAGCGGCCAGTTAAGTTTCTAGGCCTCATTATTCTAAGGTTACCCCTACATATATTTACGTAAAATAACATACGATTCCGGGCGGTTTGACAACGCGCCCTTCAGCAAAGTGGCCATTATTGTTTCCCGAGGAACCCCAAACCATGAATAGATATTCTAGGGGATTGTTAATGTTAGTACAAAGCTGTTTCCCAGAAATATCACTTAGAGAGCTTAGTCAGAATGTCTCAACATCAGTTTCGAATAGAAGAAGAAATAGCATCAACTATTGAGTCTTTAAAGTAATCATACTTGTCCTCTAGTCTAATCAAGGAGTAACAAAAATACTGGCGACCTGTTTAGTATCGTAGACTGATTACAAAAACATAGGAAATGATATATTCTGACGCAAAAAAATTGTATGTAGGATTATTGGGGGGTTCTGCCCCAAAAAATGCTTTATTTTCCTTTTTTTACTGATTACCCTCTTAAACAGATCACCAGCATTTTGTTATATATTCTGTATAATGATACAATTGTAAAGCACGAATTAAATCAATTATTTAATGTACCTAATAAATGTTTTGATTCATGTTTTTTGTGTTTTTTAAATAGTCACACTACTTATATAAATTATAAATTGAAAGAGATGTCATATACTACAGAAAAAGTGACCAAGGCCCCCGGTGAGCAGTGCTGGGATCGAACCAGCGACCTCCTGCTTTCGCGGCAGACGCCCTAACCACTGGGCTACCCGATCTGCCGTGATCGGCAATCTCTTTCAATTTATAATTTCTGTATAGATATGATGCTTGTGCTTGTCTCATTGAACCAGTCCAACTTTGAACATTTTATAATAAAATTCTCGTTTGAAATTCAAAATCTACCCGGTGGCGGTCGGATGGCTCATTACCAAACTTGATTAAACCAGCTTAAATCTGCCGCTTTGTCACTAGTTTCCACGCGAAATCTACTGCACGTTGAATCGGTACAGTCAAGTGCAGAAATAAGTGTCGACAAAATCGTCTCAAAAATATGGTCCGCTCATTAGAACGGAATAAGATGCTATGGGACATAGTTTTGAGTATGGGTATATCCATATAACCCACGTGACTCTACTCTGAAAAGCAGTAAAATTTGGGACAAAACGTGATATTAAATAATATTTTAAATCAAATTTATTTTATTTTATATATATTTTTTTTTATATATTTTAGTGTTCAAATTAGTAAATACATAGTCCAAACCTGCAGGTATCATTAAAAAATTGTAAGGTAGGTAAGTGGGTTTAGATAAGATTATAGGACAAATAGATATGTACAAATACAAAAAGTGAGTGCAACAGTCGCCGTTAAACTTAATGTTTGGCGAATTTAAGATTATATGTAATTGTACAAACCTTTTTTTTGAGAATAAAAAAAAAATAATAATAACGATACCAAATTTCTCAGAAAGATAGGAAAAGTGGAACAATTCGTGACCTCGGATGGGACTCGAATCCGCGACCCTGAGATACCAGCTCATCTCTCTTCCAACTGAGCTATCGAGACCACACCCGTGGTCTCAAATTTCTCCACCTAAGGCGCATATGAAGAGGGATATGGGATACGTACGCGTAAAACTTATGCTGACGAAACTACAAGTAAAAACATTGACACTTAAAAAGAGCGGATTTTTTATTTTGTTGTCTTATTTTTTCGCGTCAGATTTAATGATATTTGGTAGATAGAAAGAGTTCCTTATTCTCTTCATGATAGACCCAATTTCCCAGTTCGTCCTACAACGTTTTCCACTGAGTTACGAAATCGTATGGGATTTTCGTTACTCAGTGGGAAATTTAGTGCAAATTTTTTGTCACACATTGGGATTTTGTAAAATAAGGCGGTATCCAGCGTAGAATAAGGAACTCTACCTATCCACCAAAATTCATACAAATTTGACGCGCAAAAAAGACAACACAATAAAAATATGCCCATATAGGTGAAAGAATGTAAGGGATGGATGTGGATGGACGGAGAGCGATTAGTATAAGCGATGGATGGATTGTGTGACAGTGGACATGAAAGAGAAAGGAGTGAGTGAGGGAGACGACGAGAGATAGGGGAGAATGGAAGATGAAAACATATTGTGCCTATAATGTGGGATAAATGCAGGAAAAAGAAGTCCTTTAGCTGTTTTGTCCATGACCAAACGTTCTTTCTGCGTACAAAGGCAGCCATTATAAAATTGACATAATTTTCAGCGCCAAAATTCCTGCCATCCCTTTTGCGTTCCTGGCATTTTATTGTTATATTAGAAGAGGAGGTAAGGGAAGGTTCACAGGGCGAGATGGGTTTATCGCATTCCATCTAACTTACGGTGCTATGACAGAAGGTAGGAGTACAATGTATCTAAAAACAGCAGAATTTATTATATAGAGTCAAACTACGTTATCTCTTCCAAGCAAATTAACTGTCAAAGTGTTATTTTGAACGTCAAGCTTCTATTAAATTATGGTGTTTACTTAACGCTTTCACAGTCTGTGCTATAAACATCTATAAAACTTAGCATAGACGGACTCTATCCTCGACAATAACAAAATATCTTAAAACAAATATTTTGAAAAAAAAACTTTTTAAATATTGATCTGGCAATATAAACGCTTTGATACCAATCAAAACCCTAATTCAAATGTTTTTATAATAAAATAACGATTTACACGTATTTTTGGTCACAATGCGCGACATGTTCCGGACATCCTATGATGCCATTATTAAGCGCAGAGTACCGTGCGCGACGAAGAAGATACAAGTAAATATAATCGGGTAAGCTAGCCTTACTCTGGGTATGTTACGCTTAGATCTCGGTACGGCACAGAATACAATCCCTGAGGAACAGAACTTGAGAACAATCGGATACAAGACATTGTTTCGACAACCGTTATCGCCAACTTTGTACAATGCGGCGCATATTAACGACGCTTTCGTAAACAGACGAAAGCAAACTCAACTGGATAGTTTGTACCACCAAGGGATTGAAACAGACCACCTCAAATACGGAGCGTATAAGACAACAATCTAAAACGAGATATTTACCATGTATACTATGTTTGTTTTATTGAGCACCCGATATTTCGGTACTGTTGCTAGCCATGTTCATAGAGTAAACTGACGAGCCGAGGTTTTAGTTGTGATCTACCCACAAACCATAGCGATCTACTTTCTTACGGGTAGGTACGGGTCGCGGCCGGCGGAGTGTGCGTAGAGTAGCAGCCGCGACCGGACGCATGACTGTCAATGTGGTAAAATTGGAGCCAGAAAATCATATCACCCACCTACAATCCCAATTCATCCGCACATATCCCCGTTAACAAGCCATTTCAATTCTCGAAGCCCCACCATTCTGTCGTACCCCTACACAGCCATATATTCTGCCTGTGTCTGCGTGCCAACCTTCCAAACGTCGTATATCACACTGTACACCTGTGTAGATACGACGTTTCGATGTTAATTGCTCGAGTGGGTGAATTACGCCAATAGGGCGTAAGTGGCTATAAGTTGTGTATAAAGATAGGATCTTTTGTAGGTGTGTAGGTGTAAAACGCGGAAATTCCACATGGGCGGTGAACAGGACCTATAAATCTGTCTCCACAGTGCAACCGTGTTCATTTACATACAACTGTCGCTATTGTATATGTCTGTATCTCGCGTTTGTTAATTTATTTTAGTTTCCGGTAGATTTTTTAAAATGGAACTCTGAAAGGGTGGGGAGTGGATTTTCTAACAGCTTGTACCTAGTGTTCGCTGTGCGAAGAGGAGGGTGGGAGTAACGTGACCGGTCGCAGCGCGCAATGTGACAAAAATAGAACTCTAAAGGACTTTTGCCAAAATAATATGCACGTTATTAGTACAGAAGCCGAATTTGAACATAAGAATTGTTTCTGATGTCTTACTACTATTAAACAGAATGAAAGTGATGGCCTGTTCACAAATTTCTAATTGTACTTCTATACAAAATCATTATCATCAACAATACAGCCGAAAGACGTCCGCTGCTGAACATAGGCCTCCCCCAAAGATTTCCACAATGACCGGTCCTGCGCCACCCGCATCCAGCGGACTCCTGCGACCTTCACTAGGTCATCAGTCCACCTTGTGGGGGGCCTTCCAACGCTGCGCCTTCCGGTACGCGGTTGCCACTCGAGAACCTTTCCGTCCCAACGGCCATCGGTTCTACGTGCAAGGTGCTGCTAGGATCAACCATACTCAATTGTAAACCACAAATCAAATGATCACTATTACTACAGTATAAAACAAAATCGCTTCCTGCCGTCTGTATGCTTAAATCTTTAAAACTACGCAACGGATTTTTCATATATATAGAGTGATTCAAGAGGAAGATTTATATTGTACTTAATAATAATATCTCGTGCAAGTTTACATAATAAATGTTAGTCCTGCATTTAAATAAAAATGAAAGAAAAGGTATCACTGTTCCTACCTTCGCATTTATACCACAACAATCCGCTCAGTTTAATATCTACGTAAACTTTTATCTCTATTGTACCAACTGCAGAAGTACCTTCTCAGTTCTTTAGAAACACGTTGCAATTAGCTACCTGCTATACAAAAGCGAAAGGACGTGAAATTGTATGACCCGCGGTGTACAGAATACCTTCCTTATCGAGAGATTTAAGTACTGAACAAAAGTGAAAACATGTAATAGTATACATTTAAACAGGGTGCAAAGAACAAACAAAAGATGTCTGAGTTCAAATAGTTTAAAGTGAGATATTCATTACTGCCTTATAATCATTTCATAGATAGATAGATCGCAATAATGGCTGATCACTAATAATAATATGTTGTATGTGAATAATATGTTTTTATTCACCATCGTGAATAAAAACATATTATTTATTTAAATTGACACTATCAGATTCATGCTTATGTTGCTTTGTATGTTCATAGGAGCCGCCTGATATATAACTATTTGTCAAATTGGAAAAAAAATTGGTCATCTTTCGTAAATATTGTCTTCCGTGATTGTTATTTAAGATGATGACCCTGATCATCTTAACCCGGTGAAAACGATTGCTGTAAAGGGCTCGAAACGTAAAGTCATGGTCATAAACGCGATTAATCAATTCTAAAGTGTTTAATTTCAATGAATATTATTTTATAAAAGGTCCGTTAGAGTAAAACGAAAGTAAGTATCAAGTATGACAAAGCTGAAACTGTAGATATGACAGCACATGCCAACAGCTTAGTAGTAGATGGTTTAGTAACCTTATACACTGGTTCAGCTAATAAATTTATTTCCATAAAATCTCATAAACTATAATAGTTCCACCTAGTACCCACAACACAAGCCTTATTGAGCCTACCGTGGGACTAGGTCGACTTTAAAAAAAAAAAGATAAAAAATAGTTAAGACACTACTTTCTTAGATAAATTAACTGCAGTTAACCTGTAGAATCTCCCTTAAAAGTTACGGAAATTAATAAAAAACAGGGTAAATAATCATATATTATTATACCATAACGTTATTATACTCATTGCGACATATTTACCTAGGCCTTATGGTGTAAAGCGAGTTTAAAGTCGTAAAAGTATTACAGATACCTTAACATGTAACTAGAGAGTTATGTGATTATGCAAATAATATTTTTTTGTTGCGTGATCATGGAAAAACAAAATTGTGGCAGATATTAGCAGCAATTTTATAAAGCATTTACAAAAAAGCAACCAATTTTTTAAATTTTCTAGGTAAAATTACGCAAATGAAAAAACTAATAGATAAATTTTACGTTGACACTAACGCTCAGATAAGGTATCAACATCTTTTTCATCCTGTATACTGAAGTATAGTACAATGGTGTGCGGGTAATCATCGAGCTCCTAAACAGTAACTGCGCTTTCTTCTTACTTTGTTTGTTTGTGCACATTTTATTGCAGTTTTATTACGAGTGCTTAGCACTTCATTAATGAAGCTAGTTCTGTTTGTTAAGCAAATTATGATAAATAAAATATGATAGTGTTGCAATTGTCATTGGCTCAAATTACCCAAAGTGGTGACTTGGGTTACCAAAAGCTAATTACTGGACAGTAGATGAGGATTAGACTTTTGAAAGGCCTCGCCATGTAACGTTGCGGGTATTAAGGTATATAAGGGTTTCAAATGACAAACGATTAGGTACAACGCCATCTATAATGTACTTTGCGCATTTTTAGCCAATAGGATCCAAAGATACTAAAAAAATTACATTAAAATTTACAACTTTCGCTTTAGACAAAAGACTAAATACTGTCGTAGATGTGTCTTGGATGTTTCATAGACACCTTATTTTTTTCGTACACTTCAAGGCTTGTTCTCACCTTGTATACGACTATCTTGCAATAGTGGTGTGCGGGTAATATCGGGCTCCTGAATAGTAAGTGCGTCTTTCTTACATTGTTTGTGCACATTTTATTCCAGTTTTATCGCGGGTGTTTAGCACTTGATTAACGAAGCTAGTTTTTTTAAGCAAATTGTAAATAAATGGTATAAAAAAGTAGAATATTAGTCATTGTTAACAATCGCATAATTATAAAACTTATTTGAAAATAGATGTCACCATACTAAAGAAAAAGGCCAAGTTCATCGGAGAATTCGGAGGCCTTCGGGTCTTTTGTATGTGATCTATTTTCAATTTATAATTTATATAGTAGTCTAGTTAGTAGTGTTACTTTAATAACAAATCAAAAAATATTTATTAAAATAATTTGATTTGCTTCAATAGAAATGTTGAATTGGAGAAATATATTTTTGAGATATAAATTAAGAAGCTCAACTTACTCTTAAGGCAATGGGTTAAACTATTCGGGTACAACTCTTTTGTATTTTTTTGACAAATCTCAACGCGTGGCAGAATATTTGGAAAGTCTTTAAAACAGACTTGTAGATTCATGAAAAAAGTATAGGAATACTTTTGAATTAAGAAATATAAAAAAAATATACCTTTTTTTATATCACTTTATCGTTCGTTGATAAGGTTCATTTCTAAACGAATCTTTATGGGATTAGTGCCTTATCAGCAACCAGTAAAGGGGTACCTTTTAATAGAAAGAGTCTCTTTCTGTGCTCCTCGAAATTTGGAATCGAAGGTCCAAAAAAACATGAAATATACCTACAATTGTTATTTTTATGCAGACATGTCTGCGAACTTCCCAGAAAGAAGGGAAAAATGGAATAGTTCATGACGCCGGGCGGGACTCGAACCAGCGACTCTGAGATACCAGCTCATCGCTTTTCCAACTGAGTTACCGTGACCCCGATTTTTTTTTACACTTTTCTCGACGGTCTCACAAGAGTCTCAATCAACATCCAGAGAGACTCTCGCTAGGTGGCTGGATCAAGGGTCAGATGCAGAAGGCAGTATTCCTGGACACGGCGCGTATAGCCCGGCGGTTCCTTTCTCTGCGGCCCTAACCACCGGCAGCCTGGGCCCTGCCCCGTTGCCGGCGGCACTCTAGGTTAGATTTCTTATAATGAATGAATGAATGAAATTTAATTCAGGCAAAGCCCATAAAATTATTAGTACTTCTTAATGCGTTTATATTTTATATCCTGTTTTTTTATATGTTGTTTTACATTTTACTTTTGTAGACATACCTATTGTAAAAACCTAACTTAAGAAAGGAAATCAATAAAGAAAATATCTGGTTTTAATTTAGTTTAACTAAAACTAATTCTTAAAACAGACTTACAAATCCCTACCCTACCACTAAACAAATAAAGACTAAAATTGTATTACCGTATATTCTTAGTTTCCAACTTAGGCCGTTGTCACACTAGCCTCAAGAGTGGCCAACACCCGGAGATGTCAGCCTAAGCACTTTACACACTTATCGGCGATGCATGAAATCCGTATATTTACACAACCTGCCACTGGCAGTGGGATTGCTCCCGCAAATATTTACTGTATGAAGAACTTGTTTATTGTTGGTTTGGGCTGTTTACGCTTTTACCGAGAAGTTTCGTATTAAAGTATACACGTGGTGACCCGACTCAAAAAAATCAATTGAATTGTAAATGTAATGTCAACAATATGTTTGAAGTCCGAAGACTCCGAACTAGTTAATCTTTCACTACAAAAATCGGATTAAATTTATTTTTTTACCTTCTATTAAATTATTTTTCATCACACTTGCTCTTAATAATACAGCCATATCTAAGAGAGGTATGGGCACAGCGGATGCATACCTATCGTTTAGTGTAGCAGGGCACAGCACAACGAATGTCGTCTCGCTCAAATCTGGAGCAGAGCCCATCTGGGGAAGTTTAAAGAACCTTAAAGAATACCGCAGTTTAATAACACTTGACCCTACTCATAGTTTTGTGTTTCTGTTGGTGAGAAAGGTCGCCAGAGCTCCAAAATTCAAAAATTTATTCTGCAAGTAGGCCTCAAGGGCACTTTTACAAGTCAGTAAGCATTACAATAAAGCATTTGCATGTACAAACATTTACAATATATAGTGAGAAGTAAAAGTATAATCTAAATACTGATAATACAACAGCCAAAACCTGGGTAAACAATATTAAAATAAATGTACTAAGTAATATGACAAGAGATGTATAGTCTCTATAGTTAATAATAAATTAAGTTTGGAGATGTAGAAGGTCCCCCAACGTCAAAATAAAATACGAATAAAATTTGGAGATGTAAAAGGTCCCCATAGTCAAAAAATTATACTAATAGGATTTGGAGGTGTAAAGGCCTCCAAACGTCAAAAATAAAATATCTTTATGATATAAATACCACAAGTCATCAGACTGTTAAGTTAACAGTCTTAGATCTAATGCTACCGAATACATAACTAGTATGTATCTCCAAGAGGTTCTCCAGGCTGGCTCCTTTTTTTAAGGGTCGGCAACGCGCTTGTAACACCCCTGGAGTTGCAGGCGTCCATAGGCTACGGTGACCGCTTAATATCAGGCGGGCCGGATGCTCGTTTGTCACCATCGTAGTACATAAAAAATATATATATATAAAAATGCCTATGTCAAAGTAATATATACAGTAAGTGTAACTTACCTAACTACCTACCTCTACCTACCTTAAATCTAAAGTAGGTCCTTGAGGCATTGTACCTAGGATACTGGCGGCATTTCCTCGTTGTATCGCAATGCTGATACGTTGTGCGAGGAAGCCACCAGCTCTTCGGTCACCAGTAACATCAACCAGACGTTTCGCGTGCGCTGGGACCCCATGGACCAAGAGTTTCGACCCCGAATGGTACAAAAAGGTACTCTCTGCCCAGGCTCTTATATTTATTACGTTTTAAAATTTCGGCGCATTCAGCCGCTCCGCGCGCTTTTACATTAGTTCGTTGGAGATGGGACGGTGCCAGCGTGTCTATACCAGGGACCGGAACCGGTTACCATAACCCGGGTTTTTCATAAGGTTATTTTAAAGGTTGTTTTCAAAACACCTCCAATTCGGTTAACTCATGATACGGAAACCTTAATCATTCGGAAACCTTATCGGTCCAGTTAACCCCAATTAACCTCTAACCAGTAACTAACCCCAATGAATTCTGTTAGTGTTTTATTCTGTTTTGAACAGTTCAAACGAAAGTAATCTTTATACGCCCAGGAATTAGACTTAATATTGAATGACCATGGCTAGGAGTTAGGACGTTGTCGCTCGCTGTGGAACCAGGTTTGTTTTGCTCTTAGTGTGGCATCGTTTCTTTATTTCCTTACTATAACCTAACATTTTAGGCCTAACATTTTTATTATCATACATAGAAATGAAAGCGGCGTGAGCGTTTGTTTCTACTATGCTCAAGTTTATTTATTTTTCTTGTAGTTAATCAGTCAAATATAGGTAGAGTCATAAATAATCATCATACATGGGTAACTTAGCGCAATTATTCTGATATTATTTAAAAACAAAACATAACTATTAGTCTCAGATTACGAAGCGATAAAATTCAGCAAATAGTGCTATTTTGTGAGTACATCTTGTGACGGCTGTCGGTAAAGTTAAAACTTTTTAAAATCTCGACATTGTTATCCTTTGTAAAACCAACAGCTAATTACCTGCACGAAATAGTACCATAAAGAACAAGAGATATTTTATTAATAACAACAGTATTCCTTTGGCAATAAAGTTCAAATTGTTATAGCATGCACTCAACGTATAACCTTTTGAAATTAAGAACCGAGGCGTGGTCAACCAGGTGTCTGTTTATTTTTCATAATTAAAAGTTGATTTGATTATTGTAGCTTGTGTTAAATTTTGCAACTTACGTAGGTAGATATTAAAAAAAGTGGGAACAGATTTCTTATCGATTTGAGGATATTGTGCAAGCTTCAGTCGCTACGCTACCAAGTACCGGCAACGTTAGCTACACTGTATTCTATTCCCGATATTTCTTACAATCGACAACTGGCCTACTTTTTGGATTTTTAATGCATTTGGATTCTTGAATTTTTAATCCATGCTTAGTTCATACACTACTCAACTACAGCAAAAATAATATAATAAATACCACCCTCTAACTAAGACTTGCAAAACACGCTACCGGAGGCCTATTGCATAATCAGTTGTAGCTTGTAATATTAGCGGAAGTCTCTTTTCAATCCCTTTTATTAGAAAGAGAGTTCCGCTAATATTTTAAGTTACAAAATAAATTATACAATTGTCCCCAGGTGGTCAGATCATATTTCATTTCTAAAAGGTTTTATGTGAAATGCGTCCTATTCCAATTTGACCCTTATTCTTAAGACAATAAATTTGTAATTTATATTACAGGTTTTTGTATTACTGCATTTCATTTTCTGCAGGTAATTAGCGATTGGGTTTAACAAAAGACACTACAATGCTATTCATAGCAGATAAGTTTCAAGTGGAAATCGTGATTTCAAACTGTTTACATTATAAAACGGTGAATAGTTTTTGTCTTTCCTTAATTTCTCATATATGCGTCAAGAGTGATAATGCGACAATAAAAGTCTTGTTTATTACCAATCTTAATACGATTTTGCCGGCAATTACTTTCTTTTATTACCTGGGTGCGTAGCCAAGATGCCAACCGCTCACGCTCACTCGCTAATGAAATGCAACTGTCATTGTCACGCTAATAAGAAAGAGAGATAGAGAGAGGTAGCTACGATACATTATTAAGCGTGAGCGATTGGCATCTTGGCTACGCACGCTGACGTCTGACGTGTTTTCACTTGAGACCGCTATTTGCTACCATTGGCAAAACAAAAGTATGTATTTGAGTTAATTGTAAGCAAGTGCAGCAAGCGGTGCTCCAAATGATTATGACATACTTTGATATTGGATACTTATTATTATATTATTTTTTTGTATCTCGTATTATCGTAGTAATGAGCAAAATTTGTATAATCGTACGAGTTTGAGATTAGGGCTCCCGATTACAAGAGTACACGCTGACACGTGGCTCCGTGTACACGAGTCGTGTCTTAATTACACGTGGCCTAATGGCATGTTCCAAACAGAGCAGAAAACCGGTATCGTGTGTGGCAAGACGCTTCTGTAATGTGTTTAAATTAATTTGAAAATGTACCGACAATAAATGAGTAATTAAACATCTATAATTTATTTTATTACATTACAATATCGCATCTCGAGATACTCTGGGTATAACTTTTTTAAGTAGGTATATTCACGGAAATACTACTAAAATTACAGTCTTTCTCCGGGACCACGGGGGCAATGTCGCCCTTGAAACGTCGGAGGTTTGTTTTCAAAGTTTATACACGATTAAGCCCCGTTTTCGTAAATTTATAATACTAAAATTATAATAACAATATCTAATTATATACAAAATCTAACAATGAAAAAGAGTTTTCTACTGATTTTATTTCCTTTAAGAACTCTCATATGTAACAGGAAGAATAATTATAATATAATTTGATGGCCATAGAGTTAGAATTTTTTTTTAAGCTATTGCATAGCTTCTATCGCGGGCCTTGAGCGCGGGGACTGAATCCAGAAATTCCGTAACGAAAAAAAACCTGACGCTCCCCACTCCGACCTCCGACGGACCGAAACCGACTTTATTCACTTTGTTACAAAGTTCTTTATCGGGGAAAGGATATATCTCCAAACGAATGTCGCTAAGTGTCATATTCTATACAAAATATTGAGGACAGTAGCTTTTATTACCAGAGATACGGCGATGTCAAACGTCAAAATAATAGTAGATTACATACCAAGGCCGTTTTAGTGGGAAATGTCTCGGATACCATGTAATTGTCGGCCGAGGCGAAGCCGAGGTCGACTAACATGTGATCCGAGGCTTTCCCATTTAACGGCCGAGGTTTGTATACTATTTTTCTGTTCGACGGAGCCGGCAGGCGGCAAATTAGTTGTGCGTAAAGTGGCGCTTACCGGCCGGAGGACTGAAAACACTATTATTTTAGTCCCGCCAAAATCAAATATGCTAGTCGCAAACTTATGTTTCTTATTTCAGTTATCATAAACCTATAGTTTCAATGATAAATATTCCTGAATAACCAACAGCTACTGTAAGATAATAAAACCCACATGTATTGTAAAATAATGTTGACAACTTTTCTATCAAAAACATTGAATTTGAAAATGAATAATGATCCACAAGAGTCTACAACAAAATATGGGACCACCATTGACGCGGTATTTTCTAGGTATTTAGAGGATATTAAGTCGCAAACTTATGTTTCTTATTTCAGTTATCATAAACCTATAGTTTTAATGATAAATATTCCTGAATAACCAACAGCTACTGTAAGATAATAAAACCCACATGTATTGTAAAATAATAAAAACATTTTAAACAATATTAACTTTTTATTTATTAAATAATAGAAAAATTTGTTTTCTTATCGGTCACCACGCTCAAAAAGTGTAACTTGAATTAATATCAAAGAAAAAGAAATACTGCATGAATAAAATAAATAAATAATTATAATTGCATAAGTTGATACAAAATGATATGCAATAGCTTTACCGCGGCAGTCCCCGAGTGCCACACGTATTTTTTGAAATAGTTTTAATGTCTGATGTGTCGGTATTTAGATCGTATTTATATCGTTTTTCCCTTCCTTTCATTTTAAACAATTCTATATTATGTTTTACGAATATACACATAACAAATACATATAAGGATGGCAAGGGTAGTATACTTTTTTAAATAATGGCTTGCAACTATCTAGGTAATATGCTCCACACAAAGATCTTACTCGTAAACACTTTCTTTGGGCTAAGAAAACCTTATCAGCATCTGATGAGTTGCCCCATATTATTATTCCGTAACAGATTTGCGACGATACATAACCGTTATAGGCTGCCGTTGCTGCCGCCTCAGAGACGGTTGCTCGCAGACGATACAAAATATAATTAAATCGATGTAGCTTATTACAAAGGGTATTAATATGGGCTTTCCAATTACAAAACTTATCATTCTTAATTCCTAGAAAAACTGCACTTTCCGTTTCATTAAGTTGTACTTACGCCATTAAAATCGGCAGATAATCTAATTGGTTTTGCTATTATAAGTTTGAAATTAAACCAGTTGTGTTTTGGTTAAGTTAACTTTGAGATTATTATTTTCTAACCAATTTGTTACATTTGTTAATGTAGGTACATGTAATAATATTTCTTAGAGAACCATCTGTATTTTCTTTAATTACTATGGTTGTGTCATCTGCAAATAGTATAGTGTCATTTTGTGTGGCGCCAGGTAAATCGGTGATGTAAAGTAAAAACAAATACGGCCCTAGTATACTACCCGATGGCACGCCGCATGTGTTAATGATGAACGGCGAATTATACGTTTTGTTAAGGTTTTTAACTATTTTTGTAACTTCTACACATTGTCGCTGCCCATTGAGATAGCTTTTTAGCCAACAGTACGCTTGCCCTCTTATACCGTATTTAACTATTTATATTACTTTAATAGCAATGTTTCATGGCACCCTAGATCCATAAAGCCATCCAGGATCTAGATTTCTGCTCATTCTATGCATTCGTGTACATACACACAGAAAACATAGAAAAGCGGAAGTGTTTACCGTGACACCAATTAGTAGGTATAGGTATCGGGATACAAAGTATCAACTCAAAATATGTGTAATAATAATTTGACTGGATTACGTAAATTGTAAGAATATTAATGTAAAATACCAGACCAAGATAATATAACGCATCGCGGCTTAGACATTGCCGAGATTCATTGTTTATGTGGAACCGATAAGGGCAATAACAATAAGCCTGCACTCGGTCGGTATTCATCTTTGTGCACTTAAATGTCATTGTCTCATGAGAGTAATTAGTAAAAACAATGCAAGTATAGTTTTTGAAGCAGGAATTTCTAGAGCTGCTTTCAATATTATCATTTTAAATTGCCATAATTTTTATAACGATACCCTTACCAACAACTCATACCTATCCGTAGTCTGCACGTGCAAGGCCATTTTTTTGTTTTATAAACGAGCCTTTGTTAATATGAGCACGTCGGCTCCAAAAGCTAATCCTAATAATTACCTACCTACTAGATGTGGAAACTAGGGCTCCTGATATCCGTGATGTACGCCGATCCGTAGCTACGTGTTCTTAAGCCCGGCGGTACTAAGATCACGAATTTCACGAACACGCCAAGGTACGTACCTCGTACCTGCGTTCGCGTACGGATTCACGTGACACGCCGTGACACGCCATGATACGTAGCCCGTACCTGCGTTCGTGCGCAGAGCTTCGGGCTCGGTTCCATTGGGAACTTACTTATCGCACGTCTCGTAGGTTCGACACGCCCGGGAGAAATATAAATAAGGACTAAGGTATTATTGAATTGAGTTACCACGTAGTATATTGAATACGGGACGAACGGACAAACATTTACTTGTGAATTAAACTTAGATTTTATTTTTTGCATGAATATAATAGTTATATCTAAGTAATTTATGGGGATATTCTGTTTTATGTATAACCAGCTATTGATTTTCGTCAAAACTAGCGACCTGCCCGTTGAATTGCACTTATATAAATATAAGGTGTAAAACTCCCTAGTACGTATCATTATAATTATGAACTTAAGCAACACTGTGCTACTGGTTGTTATTATTAAATCAAGAGACTTTTTTTCTGTTAAGTATTAATGTAATGAATGAAACGTACTAGTAAAACCTTTGTACTATCAAATAATAAAACGAAGCCTAAATATAAAGAAGGCAACCCTAATCCTAAGAAACAAAAGGGTAAAATTCTGCAAATCATCGGTAGGTATGATAAAGGTAATACAGGTAAACAAATTCAACAAAAACATGTACGGGGCCACAGAAAAAAAAGTACACAGCTGCAGTTCTTATCAGTTTCGGACTTTTAGTCACAGCGATAACTTTTCAAGTTTTTAAGAATATTCATGTTGCTTATTTAACATATAGTTTCTAAACCATTTCTCAGTCCTAATAACAATAATTTGTGTCATGTTAGGTATTTAGTGGTAATTTAGGTATTCTTTTTAACTCGAATAATCTTTTCAACACACTTGCTCGTAACGAGGTTCTTATCGTACCACTTTTAGGCTCATAATCCAAGATATTAAACACGCGTACTTTCTCATTATAATTATTGAACTAGTGTGGTAATGAGATAAACCCATCAAATTCAGTTTGTACCCTACAAGACTAAGTTACGTACGCAAACAATACATTCAAATTATGTCGGATTAAAAAGGTTTTTTTTCAAACAAGTACTTACACTATTTTTAGTCGCATAATAGCTTATGCGCTAAAAAGCAATATCTCCGTATTTAGTTGAATACATGGATTAAAACTTTCAGAATTATTTGATATATGTACAATTTTATTAAATTATTCATTATTTACAATAATTAGTGCTTTAAACATAAATTACAACATTTTTTATTTTGGCTGTTTGGCGGGCCTTTCCTTCAAATATGCGCGCGTAACGCGATTCGAAAAAAATGCGCTCCAATGGCGCGCCGCGGTAAATTGTTTACATAAAACATTTGTGACCGTCTTCTCGCTTAATTATTATGATAAAATGCAACAAAAAGAGAATTAGAAGTAAAACTATAACAATATGTGGATGAAATCTCTGGAACCGCAAAACGCGAGTGTTACCATGAAAATCTAGTTGATGTAGTGATAAATATACCTACTTATTTGCGATGTTTGGGCCTTAAGTGGATCTATTGGTTGAAAATATAAAGTATTGTCATCAACCGACGTCGAAAAGGCATCGCAAGAAGCTTCATGTAGTCTATAAAGGTCAGTCAAACTCATATGCCATTTATAATTCTGACGTAATTCTGACAATTAAGTTAACGTATTTAACAAAAGTTAATAAACACGAATAAAATTTTGATTTTTACTTACAAGTGTGTTGAAAAATGTCGTATGAAACGTGTGTGCATGGTGTACACATCGGCTTCCTTATTGCGCACTCGCTTTTAGCTCGCGCGCACAATATCGACTCGTGTATAATGACCATCATAGCACACGTGTATCACAATGTACTATTTGAGTGATTTGGAATACTATGACATTGCATAGGATTACAGAGGACGGAAGTGACACAAACAACGTTTCCACACCAAAAATACTATTCTAAATACAACACAGTTATGCGTTTAGTCTCGAATATTCTTTTCTTCAAAACAATCCAAAATGAAAATATTTACCACAAATTATCTAATTACTCAAAAAGCAAATTATATCTGTGACACAAAACAAAATGTCAGATTTACATGTTAACCAAGTATTCATAGGCGAAAAAGAATTAACATGAATATTCGTTAAGCTTAGGGCTCCTATAGCCAGGGCTCATATAGCCAGCGCTGCAGAAGGCCTAGTATAAAAGTTGTACGACACTTACTTCTCGATCGCGTTAGCGTATCGAGAGTTCAAATTATGTTTGTCGTTTATTTAAATCATCCGGCAACTTTCATATTTTGACCCCTCGATACGCTAACGCGGTCGAGGAGTTAATGTCGTACAACTTTTATACTAGGCCTTCTGGACTATTTCGGCACATTAAAGAGTACTATTTATTTCTAGATTGAAGGTAATAATGGCATAGGTACTATTATTAGAGTGTTTTATTGTATGACTAACAAGCTAAGCCAACCTACCGGGGTTTTTTTGTAGATAAAAAGTGCAGTTGCACGTGCAGACAAAGATAATAAGATTTGCAAGCGACTTATTACAATGAAACAAACAATATGCATAAGTAGCTTTGGGCTTTACCCTTTGTTCGTGAAGTTGAAAGAAGTGACCGCGATGTTTTGTTTCACAAATTCGTGGTATTTTTTTATTTAATCTGGAGTTTAGAATTTTGCTTTCGCATTCATTGTCATTAGTTACTCCTGACATCACAAATCTTCAATTTATAATTCAGCTGTGAATTTAAAGTTATTTTTGTTGATGTTTCGTTATTTTTTGTTTGTTATTGTTAATGTATGATTAGTGTTACTATTTAACAATGAAGAGAAGTTGGGTTATTTTAGCAACCCGTTTATTAAAGTAGCTATTCAATGTATTTATTATTTGGTTCTTTTCATTTATTACTTACTTAATATTTAAAAGGCCTTACTATTAGAAATAAATTTTAATTCAAAAGTAATGAAACGGAATTAGAGCTATGAATAAAAAACACACGATACATTTTTATTCGTAGCTCTTAGAGAGCGCATCGTATCTTCACTCAAGGTCGCGGGCGGACCGAACGGGCGTGTTCTTAAAGAACGTGAAGCCGTGATCACGCCTACACGCATCTACACGGATTCACGTACCCTAATTTCACGTAGCCGAACGTCACGTGCGGAACGGACCAGAAAACCGTAGCAGTGAATCACGAACACGGGCGTACGGCTACGGGTTCACGAATCACGGACACGACCGCGAGCCCTAGTGGAAACTTAAGTGGCGAGTTGGCTATATGTTCAAAGTTTAGTGACACCTCTCTACCCCCAGCCCTCATACTGGTGTTGCTCTCGAGCTCTCTTAGATGTCGCTTTTTGTGGGGGCCCATCTTATGTGGGCGAGTCACCGTTTGCCGTAAATTAAATTTATTACCATTTTGTTAGGCAGACGTCTGATTTTATTCTCTATAATACAGTATTTAGTCAACCACCTTCACCTAATAGACCAGTATATTTTAGTTTCCATTAAATCTCAATAGTCTATACACCCTGGCGGTGCTGCCTCTGCATCCCATAACTCGGGCAGGTGCATCATTCGCTCGGTGTACCCCTTACATTTCATTAAATTGTCGAAAGGGCTCAGCGTGTTGGCTTCGGCTCCGCGTACGCCTCCCAAAGGTCCGGAACACAATTGTTCCGTGATGGGAAGACCTACCTATTATGAAGATTTAAGACAAAAGTGTGATATTATTTTTTACTATCGTTGTAGAATTGTTTTTGCTGAATATTTTGTATTTTGATTGTTGTTCACATTGATCATAATATGTACTACGAGTATGTCTAATTTTTTGTTTGTATCCCTACTTTTTATTTTAATTATCATGCACTGTTACTTTACACGCCAAGGGGCCTTACCATGACGTCTTAACGTGATTCAGTTTAGGGCCTAAACTGAGTCGCTGCCATACAACTCAATACAGGTTCCTTACCTGAACCTGAACCTTAACTGAATTGCGTTAAAGGGCATTTTCAGAAAAAAGTGCATCCTTTTAATGAAAATGGGTCCTCAATTATCCATAAAAAAAATTTTTTGTCAGGTTTGTAACGGCCGATACGAAATGTATGAAAAAAATGCGTTACAAAGCTGACAAAAAAAACGGGACACTATTTTTCTTGTTTCCAATAGTACTCGTGATTCTGGTTACAAAAAACCCAAAACTTCCTATATTCAAAAAGAAATGAAAATGGTACCCTATTTTTGAAAATGCCCTAAAACGTTATGGTAACGGATAAGGATGGGTTAGGTCCGCGTGTATTTAAGATCTGTTTCTACGAGTACCACGGATACTCGGATCTAAATTACACGCGAGCCCGACTTGTAAACTTGGCTACCTAAGTTGTTTAATTATCATTGCACGTGCGGTATTAGACGATTTATTCCTATTCGTTCCTACTACAATGGTTTTGAATGTTTTGATTAAATAACTTAACAAAATATCACCTACCGACGTTAGTCGTAAGACTCGTAAGAGATATTCACTAAATTCGTTGAACAAGTTAAATCCGTCAAAATAAACACTACGAATAACTTTAAATCACAACATGCAAGCAAACGTAATGATGTTGCAGTTTCATTAATTGCAATTTTGTTTAGTACTACACTTTTAATTTTCGAAAGCTTAAGAAATTCACGTAATTAATAGAAGTATTTTTATTTATTATAACGTGAATTGAAGTTGTAAGGTATGACATTTTATTTGATGAAATAAGCTAGTTCAATCTAACGGGTTGTTGTGTATTTGAAGAAAAATAAGAAATTATTAACACGTGCCGTCGCGTTGCCGTCTTCGCTTTAATTTGAAAGTGTAAGACGTAGAAACCGCTTGTTATTATTAATACAACTCTAGTGTAACGGCTTATAGTTCAAAATTGATTGAAGTGACAACTATGAAACAAACCTGGGTTATTCTACCTGTTGGACCCAAAAAACAGTGCAAGATACAAATGTCCTAAGTACGAGGTTTTTATATGTCCTTTACGACATTTCTATCGTTCACTGTTGACACGGAATTGTCTTTGCCGATGCCAGCCTCTACTGTTATTAGATATTGAATCTAATTTACTTACACGTAAAGAGTATAATCGTTTGTTATAATAAGGTTAACAGTAACCTAAAGAAAACCCCAAACAAAAACCCTATCGGGATTGGGTTTTGCAGTTAACCGGGTTATGGTTACTGTTACAGCAACATTTCGCTTACCGTTTGTATTTGGTTACTGAATGTTGCTGTTACAGTATCATTGGGTAACAGATATGATTAGGTAACCAACTCGATAGGCTTAAGCCTAAAGAGGGGTTTTCCGGTCCCTGGTCTATACACAGGTAGCATCCCACACTAGCATCGGTCGCAAACTCCAAGGAACCAAGAGAAAAAAATGGAAAAAAAGTGGAAATGGGTGATTTCCAAAAATGAATGCTCGTATTAAGTACTTAAGAACTCTTTTGTTCTTAAAAACAAAATCATGTAACATATTTTGTTACGTAATTTCAACAGACACGAGAACACACACACACACACGACACACGAGACACGAGAGAGTTACGGACAGGATCAGCCACATCTTGAGGCGTGCTTCAACCAAGACCTTTCAAGCCGTTGAAGAAGATGTCACAATTCCTGAGGCCTGGAAAGTGTAACTTGCCTCTACAAGATGCTGGGGTCTACAGGCTTGACTGTGAATGTGGTCTATCATACGTTGGGCAAACAAAGCGTAGCATATTAACCAGGGTGAAGGAACATATAGCCGATGTCAAGCATCGTCGACCAAGGTCTGCAGTCTGGGAACATGTCTCTGATAAGCCTAATCATTCAATTAAATTTGACAAACCTCTGGTCCTCGCCAAGGAGAAGCGTTACATTCCCAGGATGCTGCGCGAGGCTATTGAAATCAAGAAGGTCCCTAATTTCAATAGAGAGGATGGCTTTTCGGTACCACCGGCTTGGGATCCTGTTTTACATCTCATCAAGGATCAAGCACGACACAGAACTGGAAGACCTTAGTGTGGACTTTGTTTGAAAAGATTGAAAACGGATAAAAGAGGCAAAATGGGGTAGTTTTCTTGTCGCTTCTTTCTGCTCCATAAGCCAGTTAGGGAAGCGTTCGTAAGTTGTATGTATGTTAATCCTCACAGGGTTTAAACATTTTTTATTTTAATTATAGAATGCCCTTCATGCTATGTATTACTAGCTTTATAAGCCCCTCTGGGCATTGTAGACCAACCTTTGTTTTTTATTTTTTAAATTATTTTTATATTTTTGTATGTAGGTAGTTTGCACAAGTAACTTTTTTGATTGACGGGGAGAATTCGCATTCTCTCAGTCATCATCTTAACCCTGTGAAAACGAGTGCTGTAAAGGGCTCGAAACGTAGGATCATGGTGTTAATAAACGCGATTAATCCGTTCTAAAGTGTTTAATTTCAATAATTTCAACAACTCAAATTTACCCCAGATAATTTTATTATTATAATTAAATACCAATTTAATTCCACGTCGCTATATACCCTTAAAATTAATTTATATTACGAGCATAATCGTATTAACTTAGTTTAGTTCACAAAACTAAGTTAAATTAAACTTCCATAACTTTAGTTTCCATGTGATATCATTCATCTCGCTGAATAGGGTAAATGTACATATAAGAGACCCAAACAAAGCCATATGCCCTCCTATTTCAATATTCAAAAGCTATGACCTCTTTACACTATACTATACGCACTTATTGTAATGAATTACCTTTCATTCATCCTTACCCTCTAATCCCCTACTGCGATGTTAACATCTACACTCTAAAATATACTCTAATTACTCCCATGAAAGTCCATTTTAGAACATCACTTTTGTAATCATCTGTTCAAACCACGCAATTATAAACATGCGTATTAACAAGCCCTATGGCATTGATAATAAGGTTGTAAATTAAAAAGCTGGCAACGTAAGGCGTAACTAAGGTACTAAGTCAAAAAGCGGTCGCGACAAAGTTTAAGATGCGTTTGTTTTGGTTCTTATGCTTTTGAGTTAAGGTCGAAATATTGATTTTGGTGTGCACGGCTAGGGGTGAATGAACTGGTGGCCACGTGGCTTGCAATTGCGCAGTTTTGAAGACCCCCTGCAGTAGGTTACGGCGTATATGGTAGGGTGAATGCGTCTTGTATTGACATGAAAATATTGTCAGTGTTCCAATTTTTGTCAGTTGCAATTTTTGCACACAAGCATATTTTCTAAAAACTATGTTATTATATTATAAATATGTTATATGTTTTACTAAGAATTCAATTACTGTTATAACAAATATATTAGTAATACTTTCATAAATATTTGTGTAAGTGTTTAAGTGTTATATTTGTTACCAATATCAATGATACCATATTGTCGGTAGTCAACACTGCGCTGTTGGAACTGAATTATTAACATTTCGGACTAGAATAAAACCACGTTATTTCTTCCTTTAGGCGGAGTACGTCATTTCCTTAGAAAGTCACTTATTGGTCATATTCTGAAGTTGCCACTTTCCTAGGGCGCCAGTTTCTGAAAGCGTCACGTTCTGGGTACGTCACTTTCTTTAATCACCACTTTCGCCAATCGGTCTCATTCATATACAGGATCAAAAGCTTGTATGGAGCCAAAAAAAATCCTGCTAGAATAGCCACAAATCGAAAAAAAAGGATTCCCATACAAGTATAAAAGGATTTTTTTTTTACTTTTTATTATGCCAATCGATTTCAGGTACTATCAATAGTTTCTTAGGCGTCAACTTCCGGCAATGTACAGAAAAGCCGCAAAATGCAAAAAGTGACGAAGTCAGAATGTGACAAACTTCGAAAATGATGACCTCAAAAGTGGTGTTTAAAGAAAGTGACGTACTCAGAACGTGACGCTCTCAGAAAGTGGCGTCCTCAGAAAGTGGCATCTTCAGAATATAACCTATCTCGAAAGTGACTTTTTAAGAAAGTGACGTACTCCGCCTAAGGGTATCTTTTCCATGCAAATGACCTGCCAAAAGTTAAAGTGTCATTTTAAACGTCAAACTTTTATGGAATTATGAGGTTTACTTAACACTTTCACAGTTCTATCAAAATCTATGAAACTACGCATAGACGGATTCTAAAATTATCAGCTTCCGAAATCGACTATATTAACAACCCTTAGCCTGATAACGTCAAATATTTACTCGGAAATGTGTTCCAAACTCTGTGAATATAAACAGACATTTGGTTAATTCACTATTAATCCATAATTTGCTTAATTCAATGAATTCAATCGCGTGGCCGCGGGCACTATTATAATTAACGATTAATTTGGGAGCATAGAGCACCGCCTCTAGATAGACTACTCCACTTCCTTTTAAGAGTTCGACTAAAGTAAGTGTGCATAAAGTTTGAAAGCACAGATTCTGGAAGTGTTAAGTAAACGTCATAATTTCACAGAAGTTTGACGTTTAAAATAATACTTTACATATTTGACAATTCATTTACTTGAGAGATATCGTGGTCTGACTCTACAGAGCATAAGTTAAATTTTTGTTCATCCTTACGTTCGCATCCCACCATACCCACTACTATTACCCATGGGTTTGTAGTATATAATATCAAGGGATGCGCCTGGGATGATACAACAAGTGTAAAAATATTACTATAAATCTCTCTATGTATGCTCCAGTCCAGGACTTTTGTCACATTATAACATAAAGTCATAAGTTTAACAAGACGTTCGTCTAACATACTATGACTACTCAAGACTTACCCACTAACTAGATAATATTGTGTATTCAAAGAACTGCCATGCACGCATATGAAGAGTAGCATGTATAAGCATGCGTTCAATATTGTGCCGCTGAATAAAACTTGTGTATTAACCTTTGTAAATTTAAAGAGATATCATATACTATAGAAAAAGTGACCAAGGCCCCCGGTGAGCAGGGCTGGGATCGAACCAGCGACCTCCTGCTTTCGCGGCAGACGCCCTAACCACTAGGCTACCCGATCACGGCTTACTTAATTACTTTGTAATTTTGTGGTTTAATTCTTACACTCTATTGTCAAAAATCAATATGCCTCATCGGCTCGCAATAATCAATATCACTCATCATTTAGCCATTGTTCACCCCTGTCTGAGTAAAGCCTCGTCCAGCTTAAAGGTTCGGACATGGCTCGCGCGGCATCCGCCATTATTGTGGACGCACCTTAATATGTCTCGCCAAGCTATACTAACGACATGTAACAGAAATTACGCAGGATCTAGTGAAGGTAATCGATATTGGCGAAGCATTAGGCGGGTAATTAAAATTATTGACTCACAAATAGAGTTCGTTATGCATTCACGCAATTAGCGGCCAACAAAATATATTGTAAAGGGAATATTAAAAATAAACCGTAGTACGTTACTTAAGAGTCCGGTGTAGGTTCAAATACAAAATACATAAATCTTTTACACAATAACGCTTATCTTAATAAATAGGCATAGGTACCAAAGGATCCCAACTATACAAGCTACTCAGCCACCACGATATCAACTACTTACACGTCCCTCTGTACTCTCAGTCTCTCATCGTTGTAAATATTTGTCAGAGCGCGGAGCGACATGACCTCTCTCTACGAGCTCTTAAGCTGGACTGCCTCCACATCATCATCATCATCAGGACGTCATCTCAGAAACCCCCGAGGGGGATCTGGGGATGCTGGTCAGGGCGTTGGCCCCTTTCAGCGGTTTCTACCGCCGGCCATGAAAATGGCTGGGTCGTTGGGGGGGAGCTTTGTGAGCTCCTGTGGTCTTGTCCGGGTCATCTTCACACCGGCGAGATCGAGCCAGCCAGGTGGAACCCCATTGGGGGAAGCCCAGCTAGCGATCGTCAACCGGTGCCAGGGTGGTGTCTAGTCCGAGGGGGGGGTCAGTCCGGTGTGGTGGGGGCTGCGGGCGCGAGCTCGCGCGGCAGGCCCCTGTGGTCGGGCGGGCGCGCATGGTACGGCGCTATGCCACGGAGGTGGCCAAAGCGCGACTGGTCCGCGCGCCCGAACATCCGGTCTGCTAGGCGAGCTACGAATTGTCGTAGCGGTTCCATCTTCAGGTCCCGGGCTATCACGTCGTTCCGCACGTAGCGCGGGGCGTCGACTATGGTGCGAAGTGAGAGCGACTGTTGGGACTCGAGTCGCTTTCTATTGCACTCTCCCACCAGCGCGTACCACGCGGGGGCTGCATATGTTAGGCGTGATCGGACGTAAGTCTTGTACACGCCTAGCTTCACACGTAGCGATAGCCGGGACTTCAGGATCGGGCCGAGTAAGGTGCGAACTGCCTCCACATTGATTACGTCGCATTTTTTATAGTGATATTCAGAGCGATTTGAAGTGCTGTTTAAGAAAAAGAAACACCAGAGAGAGGTGTACCTACACCATTTATAGGTTTTAGATATATTTGGGTATTGTTGGATATTTTGTTTTTGGATATGTAGCTAAACTTTATAATTGCATATCCATTTAAGTAAAAAAAGTTACTGTTTAGCCAGAAAACTTAGCTAATGTTCGTGTATTTCTACCAAAACCAAATTTAAAAATTTACCAAATTTAGACAAGACTATATACCACTTAAAAAAAAAAGTTTTATGATTTCAGTAGCAAAAAGGTCGAAAACCAGATGGATGTTTGAAGCTCGCTCATCAAAAAATTGTAAAAAAGCTGTTAAAAAACGATGGATTTTTAAAAATTGACAACAATTAAAAAAAATCAAAATCAAAATAACTTTATTCATTAAACTTAGAAATATTTCTGCTTACATGTTTTTACTCCCTACTTTATAAATTATGCTACATATTTACTAAGTCTATACAGTAGGTATGTTGTAGTTTCTAGGTCCGCAGTCCGTATGTCCTTGGAATAAGCCATACTAATCAATTGTGCTGCTACGGTACACCTATGATCTCAATGCGAGTAAGCTACTTCTGTTCCCCGTACTAGTATTATACTGTATCACGTTAAAAAGATTTTAATTTATTCCATTTAAATTGAAATTATCTTTCAACTTTTGTATTAAAACATGTAAAAATGTTTTTGTAACTATGAAAGCTCATGGCAAAAATTTGAGCTGATGGACCAAATTTATATACCGGCCTCGTAATAAAGTAACGATACCTACAGTCAATATCCGTATCCGATGTTTCAATAGTTTTAAAATAAAACATTAAAGCTTCTTTAAAAGATTATCCGTTAAACAAACTTCATACACACAGAACCCTCAAAAAGCAATCCGGCACAAGAATCAACACGTGTCGGACATCGGACTTGGCACTCGACACGTGCCGCCGTTTGAAGACTTTCAACTTGCGGGACAATTTTTGTTGTTTGTTTTCGGAATGGGCTTTGTCGGGATGTGAACCAATTGTGTATGTATGTGTATGTGTGTATTGTGTACTAGTTTTGGTAAAATTTTAATTCGATAAGTACAAACCGTTAATATATGTATATATTACAGCGACTTTTAAAAATAACGTTGTAACTTTAAAGTATAATAAAAATCAAATTAAATTTTTATTATACTTTAAAGTTTGTTAGAAGACGCAATGTACTGCGGATTTTATTTAAACTATGACAAGAGACGTCAATTAGGCTGATGTTAACGTACATTGAAAGTACTATTTAGTGTGAATGAAAAAGTGAAAACCTACAGAATACATAATTTTTGAAAGTAATTTACTTAACAAAAGTTGTCAGGTTTGAGGAGCACTGCCTAAGATTAAATGTATTGCTCCTGTTACAGGATCCACTCGGTATACAGCCTATATTAAGTTAATTTAGTTATAAGTATGAATAAGGGCCACGGACTCATCCGAAACGTGTCGAGTTGTTTTCAACTTTATTGACGTGAGTAACTTATTTGTAAGTATATACTTACAAACTATATATATTTTCAGTTAACCTTATATATTATGGAGAGTTTAGATTGAGAACGAACTAAGATTATATCGATACAAGATTTAGTGTAAGAGTCAAATTTCTATGAAATTTGCTTAACATTTTCATAGTTAGTGCTGTCAAAATCTTCATAAAAGATCGAGATCTTATTTTTTAATATTTTTATAATACCCGGAGACTGTCTCGATTGTGGCATTTATTATAATTAATAATATTTTAGTGAATAATAAACTGACTTGACCCAATAATCCATACTAATATTATAAAAAGGAAAGTGTGTGTGTCGGTTTGTTTGTCGGTGTTTCACGGCAAAACGGAGCGACAAATTGACGTGATTTTTTAAGTGGAGCAGAGATGGGCATTATTCGAATAAAAATTTATCTAAATGATCATTCGAATGACGAATAATCCACCAATTTTTTATTCGCGAATGATTTATTCGCGGATGATTTATTCGCGGATGATTTGTGCGCGGATGATTTATTCGCGAGTAACTTATCGGCGAATAAATATTTCGACCGGTTTTTAACTTGACGAATGATTTACTTATTATATTACTCCTATAAATTTACTAACAATATTAAAGGTTTTTTGGCTATTCTATTAAATTTTAAAAAAGAAACCTATATTAAAAATGACTAATTTTTACTAAAGTTCACGATCGTCTAAGACTTTAGTGATCTATTCGATATGATCTATATGTAGTTAATGTTATTTACTCTGGTTTTCAAACAAAGAATATCATGACGTATGATTTTTATTACGAATTATTAATAAATCCATGTTGATTTCTAAAGTGCACTTTTATTTACAGTCCTTTTATAATCCCTATGCGGGTTGGAAGAAAATCTGAGCAAAGAAACCGCCTAATTTCTATGGCATAGATTTTGTCAAGTTTCTGTACATTTCAATGACATATACTATCTCGGTCTAAAAAGGGCCTCGTAGTTCTCATTCAAATAACCAAATATAAAATTAATTCCATATAAACTAGTAAGGCCATAATGTTTAAAAGAAATTGTGTCAATGAAACTAGGCGATTGAAATGAAACTTGAGTTATGAATTCATAATTAGATAGCTATTTTAAACAGAAGTTGATAAGGTATTTAAAAAATTATTCGTGGCAATTCATCCGTCATCCGCGAATGATTTGGTTATTCGTCATCCGTCATCCGTCATTCGAATAAATTTTGCCCATCACTGAAGTGGAGATAGTTAAAGAGATGGAGAGTGACATAGGCTACTTTTTGTCTCTTTCTAAAGCGAGCGCAGCCGCGGGCAAAAGCTAGTAATCTATAATTATAACTTATTAACTGAACAATTTACCTCAAGGATTTCTGGCATGAATTGAACTAAATTAAAAACCTATTCATTTTGACAGCGTAACGAATATTTTAAAATAAAAGAAATATCTTAAGTATTGACTGAAAATTTGATTCAAGAAAAGATAACTGCGTCATCACCCCACAGTCAGCAACAGGCGTATTTACCCCAAAAGGGCTGTATTTAGGTGACCCAGTTGCGCCCTTCGGGTGCACGCTGCAATCACATCAGCGTCATCCCTGCGTGTAACGTCACATAGGTTGTATAATGGTTATATAACCCTTACGTGAAAATCTAGGTGTTTTAGGGTTCTGTAGTCAACCTTAGTGTCACCAGCTTCACTCAGTGACCGTTATGCGTTAGTAGTAGAAAGCTGTAATTTGGTATGAATATACCTATATATTAATCATGCCGAAAAAGTGGTAAATAAAAAGTGGAAAAAAATATTTACGGTACTATACTAGTAGGAACAATACACGTAAAGTAGGGGGTATTTTTTTTAGTTTCAGCCCTAAAGTGTGAAGTATTGTTGGATATTATATTTGAAAAAGAATAGGGCTTTGCTAAAACATTTTTTTATGTAGTAAAGTAATCGCAAATAATCGCTCTAGAAATAAAATAAAACGTGCCGTTCTCATAATTTTTGCGGTTCAAAAGTTAGAGAAGGGGGGGGAGCTCGAATTTTTGAACGTACAGTTATGGAAAAAAAATCATGAAAGAAGACAGTAGAAGTTTTTAAAGACTTTCAAGGAAAATTATTTTGAACATGGTCAATTGAGCCATTTTTAGTATTTTTCTTAGTAAAAGAGTGTAATACCTTAGTAGTGCTGCGAAGATACTTATTTTTTCTAGTTATGGTCATGGTACCTACTAAACCTCTTTAGGTTCTTTAATAGTGACGGACGGTTAACTACGGAACCCTACACTGAGCGTGGCTCGTGGCCCATGCTCTTGGCGGGCTTTTTAAATTATATTGATGATAAAGAGATTGGCAAAATATATTCAAATAACGAAGATGAATAAAAAAAATATTCGCGAATGATGTAAAATGTTATAGAAAGATCATTCTTATTCGACGAATGGTTTCGATTTATGTTTCTAATTTCAGGTTTGCCCTTGCAAGTTGCTGAAACACTTTTTTGTAACTAAAAACGTATTCGTCGTTACTCAACAGCTATCTAAATAATCGAAATCAAACATAATATTGTCTTCTGTTACCGCGATTGTTATTCATTGAAATTAAACACCTTAGAACGGATTAATCGTGTTTATTAACATCATGACCCTACGTTTCGAGCCCTTTACAGCACTCGTTTTCACAGGGTTAAGATGATGACTGAGAGAATGCGAATTCTCCCCGTCAATCAACAAAGTAACTTTGTCATGGTGTTAATAAACGCGATTAATACGTTCTAAAGTGTTTGATTTCAACGAAAACGTACATAAATCAGGCTGTGATATGCATGTTGAGGCTGGCAACATATTTACGCGATAGTACACGAAAATACCAAATTCGACCACAAGCCCGAGATTTTTTTAAATTTTGTTGCCAATCGTTTATCAAAATTTTATATCAAAACTTCCAACTTCCTAAATCAATATGCAAGTCAAAAGGAGTCGCAATGCAAAAGGAATTTCCTTGTTCATCGCTTGCCGTATCATAAAGTATAGACCGACAATTTCATTTATTTAATTGTAAAGTTATGTAACCATACCATGACACCTGTAGGGGTTCTGATCGGTGTTAAGACGAGAAAACAGCCGAAATAGGAAAAAACACTTTTATTTTTAAAGATGGCGGTACATCCACAAAAAACTAGCATACAGGGACGTGCGGAGAGTGTTATGGCTTACAAAGACTGGTTTTAAAATTCACTTTTCTGCGGTCAACTAGCGATTCCGCTCCCGCGCACCCCCGCGCTCTCCGTGCGTCCCTCAGCTTTGACAAACAAAAAAGATACTTAACGATATATATACTAAATTGTAATTGCGTCGCTTACATGCCCCACCCCAGTGCTGCCCTAGCAGCACTCTTCACCTACGGGTATTCTAGCGACGCGTGCGGCGGATCGGGTGAGGACACCCGTCTTCGTTCTTATTTTAACCATTCTGGTCCGCCCGTCCTTTCCTGGAATTGTCTGTTCGATAATGCCTCTTGGCCAAACGTTTCGAGGTCCATCAGGGTCAACAACAAAAACTAGGTCTCCCACTTGCAAGGGCCTCTGCTCTTTGTTCCACTTTTGACGAGGCAGCATATCCGGCAGCACTTCTCTCACCCATCGCTTCCAATATAAATCGGTCAACCTCTGGGCGATCCGCCACTGTTTTCTAAGAAAAAACTCAGAATCATCGAATATTCCCATTTGAGGTAAGTTTGACGATGAGCCCAAAAGAAAATGGTTTGGTGTCAAGGTCACTTCACTTCCTGCTTCCACAGAGACATGGGTCAAGGGTCTACTGTTGACAATATTTTCTACCTCAGCGAGAAGTGTGTTGTATGTCTCCTCCCTAGGTGCGCGTTCCTTCAGTACAATTTTTAGTGAGCTCTTCACGCTTTTTATAAGCCTCTCCCATGCCCCACCCCAGTGTGGGCTAGCGGCGGGAATAAAAGTCCATTTTACCCCATTATTTATTGCAAAGTTACGAACCTCTTCATCATTCTTTAGATCTTGGAATGCCTTTCTCAGTTCAACATCAGCTCCACGAAGATTCGTACCATTATCAGAAAATATATGTTGTGGCCATCCCCTTCTCGCGGCCATACGTCGAAGAGCCATAATTAATGCGTCGGTCGTCAGGGAAGCAACAGTTTCCAAGTGAATGGCCCTAACGGTTAAACACGTGAAGATCACTCCATACCTTTTCTCCCGTCGTCTCCCGATAGCCACTTCCTGCGGTCCAAATAGGTCTATTCCACAAAAGGTAAACGCGCGCTGGTGATGAGCCATCCGTGCTTTAGGTAAGTTACCCATTCTTGGCATTTCAGGTCTACTTTTCTTAATTCTGCAGATCATGCATTGAGATGCAACATTTTTCACTGTTGGACGTAGTTTAATGATCCAATATTTCTGTTTCAGGTTGTTCACCACGGTCTCTTGGTTCGCGTGAGCAGCGCTGACATGGTAAGATTTTACGATCAATCTGGTTATGTAATCTTTCCCGTCTAGGATTACGGGTCTCTTTGTTTCAGGTGACACATCGGCAGCATCATCGATTCGGCCCCCGACGCGCAGGATTCCGTCCGCATCAAGGTAAGGTGATAAGGTAAGTAGCTTACTACTTTTCTCTATATATTTTCCTTGTTCCAGAACATTAATTTCTTCACTAAACGTTTGTACCTGTGACTGTCTTATCAGCAGGCGCTCGGCCTCGTCCATTGTCTCGTAATTATTATTATCGGTAAGTTTACGACACATTTTTATAAACTTCAAAACAGCGTGAGTACTTCGAAGCAGGCGCAACCAAGATGAAAATCTAGTAGGTTCAGGTATAGGTAAGTCGATTTCTTTATTTTGTATCATATTTACACATTCTAAATCACTTGTGTCTTTTATTTCAGGTTTCAGTACATCACTTGGCCAATCACATTCATCACGGCGCAGAAAGGTAGGTCCATGAAGCCATTCATTTTCTAAGACGCTGCGATCGTAGTTTTTTCGCGTACCCAAGTCGGCTACGTTCAATTTAGTCGGCACGTACCTCCATTCACTAATGAGCGTCGTCTCGTCTATCTCACCTAGTCGATGTGCTATGTATGGTTTATAGGTACGCGCGGCATTTCTCACCCAAAATAATGTACAGCTTGAATCACTCCAGAATGTTCTTCGCTCGGCCTTTATCTTATGTTCCTTCGTAATTGTATCTGCCAGGCGAGCGGATAAAACTGCAGCTTGCAATTCCGCCCTAGGAATTGATAAGGTTTTTTTTGGCATCACACGACTTCTGCTTGCTATAAATGCAACATTTATAAATCCATTACACTCCCATCTCCAGTAAGCCACTGCGCACATAGCAATAGAGGAGCTGTCGCAAAATAAATGCAACTGCAGGTTTGTACATTTGTTGTTTACCTTAATTTGCAGCGGCGACGGCGTAGGTATAGATAACGATAAGGCCGGAGCGCGCGCGTCGCCTCCTGGCAACAGTTGACTCGGTGCCGTGTGCGTTGCGCTGGCGGGGCTCGTTCCAGTGGCGTTTTGATAGTATCTGGGTAATCTCACATTATCTAATGTAATAAGTAGACGCGTCCACTTACACCACTCGTGGTATATATTGTCCGGTATAACTTCATCCCATGAAATATTTAACCGCCAGGTATCACGAATAATTAGTTTTCCAATAATAGTAACTGGCGATAAAAAACCGTAGACGTCGAAAATTGACATGACAACGCGTAGCATGGCGCGCTTTGTTGGCCTTTGTTGTCCTTTAATTATGCTTTCTGGCAGCTTTTTAAATGAGACGTCAAATCCTAAGGTATCATCATCGGGACGCCATAATAAGCCAAGAGTTCTTTCGCCTTCATACTGCTCGCCAGTTTTGAACCTTACGGCCTTTTCACCGAGGGCTTCTTTTGGTAGACTATCGAGTACCGCTTGACTGTTGCACATAAAGTTACGTATTTCAAAGTTTCCTTGTTGATGAATCATCTTTACTTCACGTATTAATTGTATAGCGGTTGCTTCATCCGGCACACTATCAATCCAGTCGTCCATGTAATGTTGTTTATATATAGCTTCTGTGGCTGACGGATACAATGACTCGAAACGTTGAGCATTCTTGTTTTTCACAAATTGGGCAATAAAAGGCGAACAGCTGGCTCCAAATACTAAGGACGACATCACACACGTTTTCACAGGTTCATTTGGCACCTTTCTGTATAAAAATCGGAATGCATTCTGATCTTCAGGCCTTATTTTTATGCGCAGAAACATGTCCTTTATGTCACCAGATATAGCAATAGGGTGCTCGCGGAATCTGAGCATTATCCCGAATAGAGACATAAGTAGGTCGGGTCCTTTTAACAAATAGTGGTTCAATGAAAAACCGTTCGTGGTAGCTGCTCCATCGAAAACAAGTCTAAGCTTTGATTTATTCTTGTTGTCCACGCCAAAATGACTTAAGTACCAAGTTTTTGACGTAACTTGCGTGTCGAGCAGTTCCTGCGCATAATCATTTTCGAATAAGTGTTGAAAACGCTCCATATATCTTTGTTTGAATGCACTATTTTTTATCATTTTTTGTTCAACATTTTTTAAACGTGACATCGCAAGAGGATAGGAGTCAGGCATAACACAGTTCTGCCGTCCACAAACTAAAAGGCCGCTAAATGCGTGAGTACTGTTTTGAGTTATGAGCGAAAAACGCGCCGAATCATGCCTCTAGATATATTTAGGCGATCAACGTATATTTTTTTGATATTACTGTAGATCATAATATAAACAATTTTTTAAGTAAATTAAATTTATTTTTATTGATTATTTTATAGGTATAATCTTCAGTTTTCCTTTTTTGTTTTGTGTTGGAAGAATAAAAAATTAATAATTACATAGCTATAAAGCCGTTAAGGTATGTGTAGCTGCCTTTTAACCTAGTAGTTAAGATTAAAGTGTAATGAGTTGTACAAGTGATACAAAGTTAAATTTAAAAACAAGGCTAAAAGGCGGCTAAGTACTTATAGCTGCTTTTTTATATGTATTTTATAACCATAATATGAATACATTCAAGTTTGAAAGGTGGTTACTTGTGTTTAGCTGCCTTTTAGTTTTTGAAAAGCTGGTATGTTTGCATATTATTAGTACGTTTCGTAACTTTACCTAGACAAAAAAACAGTTATTTGCAAAACATTATCTAATAACCGCTTTTTAATTTGGTATTGTGTTTATAAAATCGAAGCATTTACAATTATATTCGGAAATTACCAAAAACAATGGAAGTTTGAAAAATAAAAAGGCAAGAAATATTGAATTTTAAAGTTTAATCAAATGAGGTAGGTCCGTAAGTAGTTAGTCAAAAATCAACAAAAGCTAAACAATAAAAAAAAACAATTAAGAAGTCTTAACTGAAGACGCTTGGCGAAATTCATATTTAAATAAGTACGTACCCAATAAGCACAAACGCTGTATTATACACGACGTTTCAACCCTTTTAAAGCTTTAAGCTGTAAAAAGTATATTAGAGAGTAGTTTCTGTAGGTAAAGGCTCTGTTAGGGTATAATATTTAGTTTATTTTATAGCTTTTAGCATTATAGGTGTATTATATTGTATTATAGTTGCATTGGAAGAGAAAAGCTTGTTAATTGTCTACATCAAGTCTCTTTTGCAGATTTCAGATGCATAATAGTGATTTTGAAGCCTATACGCTGATTAAAAGAGTGATCGTGGTCTCTGTGTTCTGTCTTACAGCACTAACATCCTGAAACGTCTTGAACCATGAAGCCATGTTACAGTTTCATTAGAAGGCTAAAGAGTTTTAACGGTCTCCCAGGTATCTCTTTTACAGCCTTTAGATGCATAATATATATAATGTTTTGGATCAATGAAGCTGATAAAGTGTGATCGTGTTTTGAATTACGGCTCTCGACTCTCTTACAGTCTTAAGCGTCTTAGCTGTATAATAGTTTCATCAGAAGGTTTAGGTTTCTACAGCTTTTAGATGCATAATGGTATTTTTGAAAAAAATAATGCAGTTTAAATAAAACAAGCTTAATGAAGGATATTCCGACGCTGTTATGCAGCCGAAGGTGTTTAAGCTGATTACTTGATTACTGCTCTTAAAACAAATACGCCATTACCGAAGCCAACTGATTTGAGTAAAATGAAAAATTTGAATCACAAATATCATTTTATTAATCATTTTACTGTTTAAGTATACATTATTGGGAAAAATAAACACCAACATCAAAGGTTTTGGCATAAAATATCACAAAATTAATAATGAATGCGTTTTGAGACATTTTATATTAAGCGGATTATTGCAAAAATTTTATTACGAGTATATCCATGGCTCGTGGGAAAATCAACAATAAAACTATACACATTCACAATAAACTTGCCGCCGCACATCAAGTTGATATAAAAATACTTATGTTGTAATAAGTTTCTTATTTCTGAGTTGGCAATTAACATATTTAGGGAACAGTATAGGTACGTATTCGTATTCTGTAATGCTGTTGAAATACGTGCTATTTTGGAACTAAGAAAATATCCCAACATTATTTTCAAAATCACACTAGTAACTATTTTAAGAATCACAGTTATATCAAATATGACACGTGATTATGAGATTCCTATTTTAGCCTATAGGATCTTTACTTACTCAAGGACAATGAAAGCGGGTCACATTGTACTTATAGAGATTACTGTAAAACCTACTAGTGAGTTTATGCTGCGGTATGTTGGTATTAGCAGGAAACGGCGCAGGCACTGCGCGTCACGGCTACCCTCGCTAAAATCTTTTGTGCAGCAAATTGTGTTCCTCGAGCGATGATAAAATAGCCGCCTTTTTAATATGCAATGACGAGTAACCGCGATTTGACTAATGATTGGTGTAGTTTTGGTTCCGTCTTTGCCTAGTTATAAAGCCGTGACCGTCTCTAAATTATGGATTTTGATTAATTTATTTTCAGAAATACAAATTAAAAGGCGGCTTACGGACTTTAACTGTCTTTTAATTTTGTATGTAAGTAGACTAGAATGCAGTTACAATACAATAGACGCCTTTTAATCGTGTAAATTAAAATTACTGCTTTTAAGACTTGTACATTACATCAGGTTTCATTAAGAAAAAAGCGGTTATAGACTTTTGACGGCCTTTTTGTTAGTTTTCTGTTTCTTAACGGCCTTTTCGCTAGTAAAAGTCTCAAAATCGTGTACTTAGCCGCTAACGAGAGTTCTGTATCTCAGCTGTTTATAAAGATATGGCCTTGAAACCTAGATAGGTCGATAGAGAATTTTTCGCTGCATCGCGCTGTGATATTAACTCCAAAACGTCGTAAGAGCCTTTAACGGCCTTTTAGTTTGTGGACGGCAGAGTTCTCGTCCCTCCAAGGCAAGCCGACATGCCACTTTCCGTCAGCGAGAGTAGAAGTTTTTTCCAGCAGTTCACGAGCTCGTTCATCATCACTATTCAACCTCGGTTTGGTAGAAATTCCCATAGAATCCACAGCAAAATTACGGCGAACCTCTTCGTGTAATTCGTGCAGCAGTCTATTGTTCTCGGTGACGTCAGAGTAGTCATCATATGCAGTAAGATGCATAATAGTAAATGGCGCGCGTGGCGATGACGTCACGCTTGAGGGAACCCTTCCATGTACACAGTAGCCAAGCGGGGTCCGAGTCACGTATGGCTCGCGGTTTGTACGTCCACATATGACTTCAAGAGGTAACATTACATGATAATTATCTTGGCCGACGATAATTTCCGGTTTTTTACACTGTCCGAAATTCAAATAGTTCTTAACCCTCTGAATATGAGGAAACTTTTCACAATCAACTAAGTTCATATTTTGTTTAGGTATATCAAGTTCATTCACACTGCGCGCGCATAGCGTAAACAATTTTTTGTCACTATTCGATACGGTAATGTTATCTATCACCTCCGTTTCGCACACTAACTCAGCATTGTCCCATGCACCACGCACACGCATGCACTTGCGCTGTCCCTGCAGTCCGGCACGCGCGGCCAGACTGGCAGTTATCATCGAGATACTCGCACCGTCGTCAAGGAAAGCGGTCGTGTTAATAATTGTTCCATTAGGTCCATGTATATTTATGGGCACGACCTTTAATAACACTATATCACTCGCGGATTTAGAGCCAATATGCGTGACAACTTGAGTTTCCGTATTATCTGTCTCTGGCGGTTCTTCTACGACTGGATTGTTGCTCGATGAGTCACGATTATTAGGAATGAAATGCAACAAACGATGGTGCGCTTCGCCGCAGTTATCAATATCGCACGCAGGCGCCGGGCACAGATGTCTATCGTGATGACGTAATAGGCACTTATAACAAAGTCCAGACCTTTTCACATAACTCCAGCGATCTTTTCTCAATGATTTTTTAAATTTCCTACAATCTGCGAGGCTGTGGCTAGATCCGCGGCAATATCGACACTTGGCATCACTCTGTTCACTTAATAGCAATATTGTCTTAGAATTTACATCACTGTCCGTATATTTACGTTTATAATGGTCCTTTGGCGTATTTATTAACGTAACACTGCACTTTGATGTTTTGATGGCTTCTTCGTTAAGAAAATCCGATAGTTGATCGAGTCTAGTCGTTGTACTTGCGGTGTCGTGTGAATATCTGTAGTCCGCCCATTTAGACAAAAGAAGAGTAGGCAGTTTAGATAATACGACTGTGATTAAACTCGAGTCTTCGAGGTGGTTTTCACGGCCAAGTGCGAGTACAGCAGCAACATAATTTTTAACTTTGTTTGAAAACATAATTATGTCTTTATGGTATTCTGTAGACACTGGACTTATTCTTTTTATCTCCTGTTTTATTCGAGACAAAATTCCATCTGGGTTCCCGAACTGAAGTTCCAGCGTGGACATTAATATTTGAGGGGACGTAGCTGTTATCAGTAACGCCTGGACTGCGTCCTTGGCTGCGCCGCGGAGACATTTTCTTAAACGCCATAAATTCTCCGAATCACTAAATTGACACAACCGTGTTGATTCCTCATATGCCATCTTGAACTGCAGCCATTCAAGGGAATCACCAGTAAAAAGTGGTAGATCCTTGGGTGTACTGATTCGGCTTAGTAGCTTGGAGTTTTGTTTTTCAGTAACGTTCGTTGTGAGGAAGTCTTTAAGTACATTCGCGAGCTGGTGAATTGGGCCGTCAGTACCGGCGTCGTTCTGTAACGCTGGTGGGCACGGTAAGCCTGGCCCCCCTGGACCCTCTTCCCGTTTAGTGGCTGACCGTGCCTCCAATTCTTGCTGGCTTCGCTCCACCCATTTGGCAACTTCACTTTGTTTGGAAACTGAACTTGCGACCTCCGATGAATGTGGACTGTAATCGTTATTTATCTCCGCTATGCCAGCTTCCAGTCGTTTGTCTATCAACTCCAATCTTATCTTTGCTTTCTCCTCCGCCGCTTCTAGCTCCAGCTTTTTCCTTCGCGCCTCTAAAGAAGATGTAGATCTCTTTGTTCTAGACACACTAGACGCGATTTCAGATTTGCGAGTCTCAGTCTTAACGGATGTGGTGTCCAATTTAGGTTTTATTGAAGTCGAAGCTTCTTTTTTCTCCTCTTCAGCTCCATCAGAAGGGCCCGGGGGTATATCGGATCCGTTTTCGCGACCCTCCAATTCCAATTGTTCCCGCTTAGCAACACTTCGTGTTTTAACCCCTGACATCTTAGGCGTATGGAACATCGATGATCCGGCTCGAAGACCAACTTTGTAGGGGTTCTGATCGGTGTTAAGACGAGAAAACAGCCGAAATAGGAAAAAACACTTTTATTTTTAAAGATGGCGGTACATCCACAAAAAACTAGCATACAGGGACGTGCGGAGAGTGTTATGGCTTACAAAGACTGGTTTTAAAATTCACTTTTCTGCGGTCAACTAGCGATTCCGCTCCCGCGCACCCCCGCGCTCTCCGTGCGTCCCTCAGCTTTGACAAACAAAAAAGATACTTAACGATATATATACTAAATTGTAATTGCGTCGCTTACAACACCATAACACCCAGTAAGCCCATACAATGTTAACCACATAACATTGGGTATTCAAAATGTCAAGAATTAAACACTACACTCCAAAAACACTACCCTCTTTTACCCTGTAGGGTAAATAGAACGCATTTCCATCTCGACAAATAAATCACAGCTTCCATTGAATCGATAGCATCGCCGTGGCCATCCGTTTTCGGCTTGTCACCCCGAAAAAGATAAAAAATGCCCGTAAAAATATAGGTTAATAATTTATGTATGATGAAAAGCTGAATTGGCGTTTTGGGATGAATGCGACAGGGTTCCGTTGAAAAATTTAGGTTTGTGAGTTTTCTGGAACAATCCTACGTTTTTGTATGCATATTTGTATGGTTTTTTGACAATAATATATGATAAAAACCGGCCAAGTGCGAGTCGGGCTCGCGCACAAAGGGTTCCGTAGCAGCAAATATAATAAACTTATTATGTCAATTTATACACCTGGTGAATGGAGCCTAAACTTATAAGGTTCAGCCATCGTTTTCAGTGTAAGCACAATAACTTAACCAAAATTACAGTTAAATCAACCTATCTCAAAAACTATAAGAGATACTTTGATCAAACCAAAAATCGTTGAAAGAGTTAATTAGCATGCATCACCTCTATTTTTTTTAGAATTTTATACCCCGTAGTTATAAAAATAGAGGGGGGGGGACATACTTTTTACGACTTTGAGAGCTGATATCTCAAAAACCGTTCACTTTAAGAAAAATGTTTTTTAGAAAACTTTATATCATTTTAAAAGACCTTTCCATTGATACCCCACACGGGTATGTACATCGAAAAAAAAATTTTCATCCCTCAGTTACATGTATGGGGGGCCCCACCCCCAATTCTTTTTTTTACTATTTAGTGTCATAATTTTGTAGCGGTTCATACAACACATATTCCCATCAAATTTCATCACTGTAGTACTTATAGTTTCCGAGTAAATCGGCTGTGACAGACGGACAGACGGACAGACGGACAGACGGACAGACGGACATGACGAAACTATAAGGGTTCCGTTTTTGCCATTTTGGCTACGGAACCCTAAAAAGGATAGTCGTTAAATTTGACAGATGAGTTAAATATATTTTTAGGGTTCCGTACCTCGAAAGGAAATAACAGAACCCTTAGGGGATCACTTTGTAGTCCATCCGTCCGTCTGTCTGTCAAGACCGACGCGTAGACGTAGCAAGTTGAAATTAATACCACATATATACAAGTTGCGGTCCCTGAAGCTGTGAAAAAATCAAACCTCTTCGTTAACGCAATCAAAATATACGGCCGTTTAGGGCTCATTCAAAAATCATGTGATAGTTGTTGGCCTTATTTTGACCCCCCCCGTCCCATAGTTGGTGATCTTAACGCTACCCCCCTCCCCCCCATCAAGATCACGTGGAGTGTTGGTTAAATAGATTGTTATGAAATTTGGTTGTTCTGTGCATTATGCTGTGTGAAAAAAAGTACACGTGATGTGGTTTGGACTCCCCCCCTCCCCCATCGTGATCAATCGTGATATTTCTTTGACCCCCTCCCCCCCAAAAACGATCACATGATTTTTGAATGAGCCCTTATGTCGCATTTCCCATACATTTACAATGGGAATCTAAATGTATAGGGTAATTCCAGTTGACCTAGAATCACGAAATTTGGCAAAAAGCAAGACCTTGTAGCACAAGGACAGGAAAAAATCCGAAAACTGCAAAATTGCCGCACACTGAGAGTTCCGTGCCATCAGTATTTTTAAGTACCTAAGGTCATAAATGGGGTGGGGGGAGCATTCTTTGAACGGAACCCTCGGTAGGCGAGTCCGACTCGCACTTGGTCGGTTTTTATTTGAATATGAGCTAAAGTTTTCAAGCAATGTGTGATACAGTCAAGTCTATAAATATGTATACACTTCTGAACTTATTATTGAGGAATAAGGTTCAAAATTGAATACAGGTGTATACATACTTATGAAACTGACCGTACCATTGATGACTTACGGCGCCGAAACGTGGTCCTTCACTATCGGCCTCATCTCAAAACTCAAAGTCGCTCAACGAGCTATGGAGAGGGCTATGCTCGGAGTTTCTCTACGTCATCGAATCAGCGTGCGTAGCCAAGATGTCCATCTCTCACGCCTAATAACGTTTCGTAGCTACCTCTCTCTATCACTCTTCCTTATTAGTGTGGCAATGACAGTTGCGTTTCGTTAGCGACTGAGCGTGAGTGATTGGCATCTTGGCTACGCACCCTCAAGTGAGGAGATCCGCAGACGAACTAAAGTCACCGACATACCCCTCCGGATTAGCAAGCTGAAGTGGCAATGGGCAGGCCACATTGCACGCAGAGGAGATGGCCGATGGGGTCGAAAAGTGCTCGGGTGGAGACCATGGCTTGGCAAACGCAGTGTATGACCTACAAAAAGGACAGATGACTTTATGAAGACCTTATGAATAGAAAATGAGAAATTAACTTTTAATGACAATATCTAATATGTATGAAACATTTAATTTGAAGAGCTTGAGTGACTAGCTAAGATTTATGATTGGCTGATGACATCAATCATAGCTTTTTTGTAAAAGTTTCTTGAAAAATACCTGCGTATTTTGGTACATCTCGTACGTACTCTCCTTGAAAAGTTTTGATACCCCGTTCACAGGTATAGCATACATACATACACGTTAAACACATACATAACTCTCCCATTTCCACTTCAACAAAAAAATATTATTAACTCCGACCATACCATGCAGTAATCGCATTAAAAACAAGCCCACAAATGTGACGCATTCAATCTAAAGGTATCCACTTTTGCGGTTATCGATAAGGCGCCAACTTTATAAAGGTTCATTACGAAATTAACCTTAAAAACCTTTTGGAAACCAAATTTACGGACAACGGTCTAAGTGGTACGTTTTATAAAAAATAGGCACAAATACCCTTCTAATTCCATATACCACTACACCGAACGAACAGAACCCCGCGTCCAAGTAATTTGGTATTCCATTGCATTTTAAATTCGCTAATGGATCATTTCGAGCTTACTCCAAGCTTCGTTCTGAAAGCTTTCTGATTACAGCTTAAATGGATTAAAGCGGTTTGATAACCGCTGGGAGTAAGCACGATTTTCGTTTTTTTTTTCAATGTTACTTTACGTTGTATTATTTATTTATTTATTTAAAACTTTATTGCACAATACAACTAGCACGGTCAACTGCAGAGTTAAGTGAGCCCCCTGCACAGAAAGTTTGTATGTAGCTGGGGTTACTCATAACTTAACTCTGCAGCTCAGCTCAGCTGCTCAAATTGCGGGCTTAATGCCTTAAGGCATTCTCTACCGGTCAACCAATGGGCTGAACTAAAAAGATTAAGGTGCAGGGCATTTAGTGTTAAACGGACTTGATTTACCTACTACATAAAATAAATATTAAGCTATATTCATAAACTACACATACACATAAGGGTCAAACAAAAAACGATGTTCAGAATCTTTCCGGTGTACATTAAATAAAATCTTAATATGCTATCAGAGGCCGATTTTACGAAATTTTCAGAGGAGGTCACCCTTTAACTCATTTAAAGCTAAGGAATTCCCGTAGCGCTACACTGTAACCGATAACATGGGAATCCCGCTGTGCAACGAAAATGTCTTATGTAGCCGTAACGACATTGTGTCGGGAATAGTAACTGGGATAAGTTAGATAAGTACTATGGAAGACAACTGCTTAAATGCTCCAAATATATTTAATGGAGAGTTACTCATGCGAGCAGTAATTAATGCTTGTATCATAACCACAATATGACCACACCAAATCAAGATTTTTAATTCTTAATTGAGTGTATTCAGAATTAAAGAGCAATCAAAAGATAAAAAATACCTTATACATATGTTGAATCTGCATATTCACTATGAGTAGGATAATAATAACTTGTAAAATTATTTCCAAACTCAGAATTCCACAACACGCCAAGCCATTTCCAATTCGGGGACCTAGCTTAAAACTATCCCTTATGAATAACTCAATCATTATATATGAATTACAGCATTAGAGACACATATAAATGTTATGCCGAAACTATCCAAGCCCACGACCCCAAAATTCTCCGGCCATCATCTACCGTCATTACTCGTATAATAGAAGTGGAAAGGGGTCCAATTAGTAACTAATATCCTGCCCTGAGGGACCCCTAAAGCATTCCCTTTGCGAGTGTAGTACAGGCGAGTCAAACGCTAAACTTGGGCCAGCGTAATTTTGATGGCGAGTTGCAGTCTGTAGCAATCGAAAGTATCTACAGTGTTTGATGATGTATGGTTTTTTATTGTTCCTATTTAAGAGGGGAACAATCGCTTGAAACCATAGATATAGAATAAAAGACCTGGATACCCAATCCGAAAAGAAAATGAATAAAAATAAAAATGCTGTAGTTGCAGCACTTTTTCATATAGTCTTGCTTGAAAAGTGGCGTTTCGTTAAGTGCTAACAGCCTATATAGTTACAGTGTTAGTAGTTCTGTGTATGAATTTGACACTTAATGCTTTCTTCAGTAAGCTACTTTTCGTACGAAACATTTATCGTTTGAATCATCGTTCATCATAAATGCAGAATTGTTCGCTAATGTCATTCAGATCCACATTTTTTGACGTTTAATTTCATAAACTGAACTGAAAAAACTTAACTTTTATTTGTCGTCACAAAACTGACCTGAGTTACATTTTCTTAACAACGAAGGCTAGTGGGGTACACTATTTTAAAACGGCCAAAGTACAAACGGCGATAGCTCATTGATCCATGCCAGTTGCACTTCAAGTGTTGCCAAGCCATAACTATTTGCCAATTTCAAAGTTAGAATCGGCCTACGTATGAGTACAGTCAACCAGTTGGAAACCTAGGCTACTTTAGAACTTAGAACAATGTCATAATGACAAGCAGTAAGAGATTTCTTACAATCTGATTTATAGCGTCACTATGACATCGTCCTGCTCAGAGAGGTATGAGCACAGCGGATGCATATCGTTTAATGTAGTAGGGCATAGCACAACGAATATCGTCTCGCTCAAATCTGGAGCAGATCCCATCTGTGGAAGTATCTCCACCTTACAGAAAACCGCAGTTTAATAACACTAGACCCTACTCATCGTGTTGTTTCTGTTGGCGAGTAGGGTCGCCAGACCAGAGCTCCAAGAGGATTCATTGTGTTGACAGCTGGGGACCCACGGAGCAAAGCTTGCCCCTTTAGCTGTCAACACAGCGAATCCTCCTTTTAAGGGTCGGCAACGCGCATGTAACACACCTGGAGTTGCAGGCGTCCATAAGTTACGGTGACCACTTACCACCAGGCGGGCCATATGGTTGTTTATCACCGTCGTAATATAAATAAAAAGGCGCGCGGCGGTGAGAGAGGAATGGCGCCGGACGGTAAAGCTTGCCACAAAAGACATGACAGCCACGACCACTATGCCAAGAGTGTACCAACGAAGAAGATGACATAGTCCTACAGTGGCATATGGTTCCAATTGGTTGACTATACCTACACATCATAAGCCATATACGTTCGGGCAATCTGTCGGATCTCCACAGTGTTTATGACGGCCGGGCATCCGCCAGACATTACCATACATTAACTGGCAAATCCAGCGGTTATGCCCGTACGTGTATATCCAGCTTTATATTGGAGCGTTAGCTTTCCTGCCTCACCCGCGTTCTGTAAGCTGTCAGAATATTTTCCCAAATGGCTACGGAACCCGATATAATGGCCAGGGTTCCGTTAATCTGCATTTTATTGCTGATTGACCTAACGTCTTGGCCGTGTGTGTTTGGACGATTAAATATCAAATTGCAAACATTTTCGACCAAATTGTATATTTGGAGCTGTATAAGATGATTTTCGTTAGTGTTATGTGTTATGAAGCTTAATTTTGTTTACGGAAATAAGGTAGGTTTGTATTTGTTTTCGTTATATTGTGGTGGGAAGGCTGAAATCTGGTAGCAGAAATAAACACTCCTATTCATAAAAAAGTTAACAGACTTTTAGTTAACTTATAGTTGTGACGGAAGACCCTAGAGCTAGACTGGCCCGACACTATACCGAAGACATCCCGGACATCAGCCTGTACGAGATTAGTATGGCTCTTAAACAGCTCAAAAACAACAAGGCGTCTGGTGAAGACGGAATTACAGCCGAACTTCTGAAGGCGGGTGGTAAACCGGTCCTTACGGCCCTTCAGAAGTTGTTCAATTCCGTCTTACTAGAAGGGAAAACGCCAAAGGCATGGAGCGGAGGTGTGGTGGTACTGTTCTTCAAAAAAGGCGACAACGCCTTACTGAAGAACTACCGACCCATCTCACTTCTGAGCCATGTCTATAAGCTGTTTTCAAGAGTCATTACGAATCGTCTCGCACGCAGGCTTGATGACTTCCAGCCTCCCGAACAAGCCGGTTTCCGAAGAGGCTTTAGTACCGTAGACCACATTCATACGCTTCGTCAGGTTATACAGAAGACCGAGGAGTATAATCTGCCCCTCTGTTTAGCGTTTGTGGACTACGAGAAAGCCTTTGATTCGATCGAAACCTGGGCGGTACTACAATCTCTCCAACGGTGCCAAGTAGACTACCGCTATATCGAAGTGTTGAAGTGTTTGTACGAGAGCGCCACTATGTCAGTCCGACTCCAAGACCAGAACTCGAAGCCTATTCCGCTGCAGCGGGGAGTCAGGCAGGGAGATGTCATCTCTCCTAAGCTGTTTACCGCTGCACTGGAGGACGTTTTCAAGACTCTGGACTGGAGAAGGCTAGGCATCAATGTAAACGGCGAGTACCTCACTCACCTTCGATTTGCTGACGATATAGTAGTCTTGGCTGAGACCATGGAGGATTTAAGTACGATGCTTGTTAGCCTCAGTAGAGCCTCCGGGCGAGTTGGTCTTAAGATGAACATGGATAAGACGAAAATCATGTCGAATATCCATGTAGCACCAACTCCAGTGACAATCGGAGACTTTACACTCGAAGTTGTAGACGATTATATATACCTAGGACAAACTGTCCAGTTAGGTAGGTCCAATTTCGAGAAAGAGGTTAATCGTCGAATCCGACTCGGTTGGGCAGCGTTCGGGAAGCTGCGACACATCTTTTCGTCCAATATTCCGCAGTGTCTGAAGACGAAAGTCTTCGATCAGTTTGTGTTGCCAGTGATGACATACGGTACTGAAACGTGGTCGCTTACAATGGGCCTCATGAGAAGGCTCAAAGTCACTCAAAGGGCAATGGAGAGAGCTATGCTAGGAGTCTCTCTGCGAGATCGTATCAGAAATGAGACCATCCGCAGCAGAACCAAAGTAACCGATATAGCTCTCCGAATCGCTAAACTTAAGTGGCAGTGGGCGGGGCACATTGCACGTAGAACCGATGGCCGTTGGGGCGGAAAGGTTCTCGAGTGGCGACCGCGTACCGGAAGGCGCAGCGTGGGTAGGCCCCCCGCAAGGTGGACTGATGACCTGGTGAAGGTCGCAGGAGTCCGCTGGATGCGGGTGGCGCAGGACCGGTCATTGTGGAAATCTTTGGGGGAGGCCTATGTCCAGCAGTGGACGTCTTTCGGCTGAAATGATGATGATGATAGTTGTGACGACCGGTTGGCGTAGTTGGTAGTGGCCCTGCCTGCTAAGCCGATGGTCCTGGGTTCGAATCCCAGTATATGCATTTATTTGTGTGATGAACAGAGATACTTGTTCCTGAGTCATGGATATTTTTTTGTATTTATGTATTTGTATATTATATAGTTATGTATATCGTTGCCTTCTTGAGCTTACTGCAGGACTTAGTCAATTTTTATAAAAAATTCCTATAATATTTATTAATATTATTTATTTAAAAATTCTTACTTAAAAGAAGGCTTCTGTTTTTGTTTCTAGTAATGTGTTAATGTGTAACCAATAAATAATTTTTCATTTTCATTTTTTTTCATTTTCTTTATGTTTTATCCCTTTCTAACAAACGCAAATGTCAAACTGACAGGTAAGGAGAAACGATCATTTATAGTATGACTGACAACAACAGGTTGCAGAAGATTTTTTTTAAATTCATAAGTAGGTATGCCTCCCTATTTTTTCACTCGGAAAAAAGGGACGAACATAAATAAAAAAAAATCTACTGCAGCATATGGTTGCCAGACTATAGCTTAATGGATAAGTCACACTAGGAAGGGAAGGGATGGGACGGGACGGATCGGGACGAGAGAAAACGTCACGTGACATCCGAGGGTTCCAAGGATTCTTTCCATAGAAATTGACAGATCGTCCCGTCCCGTCCCGTCACGTCCCGTTCTAGTGTTAGTCATCCCTTATCTGCGAATAACGCCACATATCCACCGACTAAGTTAGGGAGGCCATTAATTTGATCTTACTCTTCACGCTTCAAAAATAATCTATAAAGAGTAGGAAATAAAAGTTTCTACCGTACAATTAGTTTCCTATATCTATTAATGTTAAATATGTCAAGTATATATTACATAACTACAGTAAATAATTCAAGTCCACCCAGTGCACATTCCCGTCTTCCTCTTTGGATCAATGCTGCCAAATGAAGCGGATGAATTTAACGACTCTCCCCGGTCTACCCTACGTAAACACGTATTGTAAGGTTATAATTACGAAAATGTTTTGGTGAGTATATAAATATATATATACGTGATGGTTGACTGTGGCTCTCAAGTTATAAGAGGGTTTTCGTCACACTTGCTCGTAAATTGTGATATTGTATGCAAGCATTCTTAGACTTAATGAGCTGTATAAACGCCCATGGCCGTAATGGATTTTCATATGTTTTACTGCTCGAGCGGAGCTCCCGGAGGACCTCGCGGGCTCGCCGCACGTAGCTGCCACTCACTGCGGAGTACTTTGGACTGTGAAACACGAGTCCGTAATGAATTTACTGCCCGTGATACATACAAAAATTTTCATCACATTTGCGAGGATATATATAAACTTACTAGGCAGATAAATTAACAATAATGATTAGGTAGTGTAGTATACACTACCTACTAGTGCTACTTGTCTATATCTACACAGTTTACAAGTAGCACTAGTAACAACACAGGTCATTTCCCATAACCCGTCCCTGAACCCATCTTAGAGCACTTGTGATATTTGTGTAGATTAAGTAGTTTTTTTTTTTAATACTATAGGTGGCAAACGAGCAAACGAATCGCCTGATGGTAAGCGATTAACGTCGTCCATGGACACCCGCAACACCAGAGGTGTCGCAAGTGCGTTGCCGGCCTTTAAGGTGGGAGTACGCTCTTTTCTTGAAGGTTTGAAGGTATGTGTATTTAAGTGTATGCAACTATACATAATTAAGCATTAGAATGCCCTTCATTATGTACAGTCGCATAATCTACTATTTATATTTAAAATGAATGTAAAAATCAAGATTAGTTTGTAAAATAAATCGTCAATATATTTTTTGTTTCTTAAATGCGTTCATACGGATAGTAAAAAGCAATTTGTATTATAAAACACTTATTTAAACTTTCACGATTTTCACACATTATGTATTTACTAAAACGGGGGCAACGTCGCCCTTGAAACGTCGGAGGTTTGTTTTCAAAATCTATACACGATTAAGCCCCGTTTTAGTAAATACATAATTTGTATTATAGTCGGACAAGCCAATAATCGCAGTAACGGTAGGACAAAAAACTATATCCATCCCTTTTTTCGGGGTGTTATATTACCGTAAGAAAATTACAGTATGATGCTCTCTAACCTACTGTTACTGTGGTTTTGCTTTTCAGACTATATTTACTTTTTCTCTGAATTTTGACTACAAGCTTTAGCTCGGGGCGTGGTGTGTAGCAAAATAAAAGTAAGGGAGGAAAGTCGTGATTGACCGTCAAGTCGTGAGTGCAGCCAGCGTGTGCGGTCGTGTTGTAAAACTATTACGGTTATTGTTTATACGCCATGATTGTGTTAAGGGTAAGCTTCTTTCGAAGAAAGTAAAAAAAAAACCGGTCAAGAGCATGTCGGGCCATGCTCAGTGTAGGGTTCCGTAGTTTACCGCCCGTCACAATAAGCAACGTTAAAAAGTGTTTTTATAGATACCATGCTCAATATGCTTATAATAAACACACCCGTCCCGACCCCATCAACTCCGGAAAAATGTTAACAGTGCGAAGAAGATCACGGTACAGCGCCATCTCTCGGGAAATTGGGTTACTAATTTATACAGACGGGTTATGTATGTTAGGTTTTCGGGGGCAACTTTTGATCACGTGAATCGATTTAAATCTTTCTTTTTTATTAAAAGGAAGATACGTGCGGGATGATAAACTAAGTACTCAAGATTTAAAAAAAATGTTTGCACGCAACTGTGATTGCCGGACTAATAAGGCAGAGTGATAAAGAGAGAACTACGATAAGCTACTGAGCGTGAGCGTGGCATCTTGGCTATGCACGCAGATGTAGTGTAGTGCATAATGATATTTCCTCGTAATTTGCGTGTCATGCTATTTTAGTCAGTGACAGTACTAAAAGTACCGAGGTCGATTGAAGTAGCATGACAAATACGCAATAGAACAGCCAGAGAATTAAATAGGACATACGGAAGTATTTTTAACCGACTTCCAAAAAAGGAGGAGGTTCTCAATTCACACCGACTTCAACGTATCAGTTGGTAGCGCAATGGCGTGTCACATTCATTTGTTTAATCCTTCCGAACCTTACAGTAAATAAATATATTTAAAATGAATTAAACATTTTATTTTTCACTTTTTGAAGTAATTTTTTTTTGTTAACTGTCCCATGTCAACACGAAAACGCTTCGCTCGTTCAGTGACGAACTTGACATGACACCTAAAGTCACGCCCACGGTTATTTCAATATAACTGCTTCCCCTTAACACTTGGCTAAGTATCTTGGCAGTGGTTCGGCTTAATTCTGCTATTTACTGAATACATCCCCTCAGCAGCAGTAATGGCCGGAGCAGTTTTTGAAACAATTTGCTTTCCCAAACGGGCATAATATAAATAAATTAAAGTAAGGGACAGTTGCCAAACTAGCCTGTAGAATTAAGAACCAAACGTAACCACAACTGGCCATGAAAATGTCGGGACGAGTTCTGTAGCTGGCTGTTCTTCGCTTAAAAATGGTTCAACCGATCATGTTCATAGACGTTGTCCGAAAAAAGTATACCCAATGGGAGCTACCGTATTGTCACCCACCAGGCGGCGCCACTCATGCGTGGGTCCTGTGTCAGTATGAGACAAATATCAAAGTAGCGTTTGAAATGTTCCCGCAGGACCCACGTTCCACTAGCGCCCCTAGCGGAAAATAGAATCGCGGTAATCCTCATTAGGATGTGTTTTTAAAGAGTGCAGTCAGTTTTGTGACGAAAATTAAGCACGAAATCTTTAACATCGCTATCACAAAATAAGTACTTACAGCAACAATTTTTGAGTTAAATTGAATGCCTGGGTTTAACACAAAGCGATGTTTGGAGTCTTTCTAATGGACTATGCAAAAGTTAAGGGCTGTAAAGCTTGATTTAAGCCTTATCTACGTTAAGGGGATTGTAATTATTTCATACAACGCAATAGAAAGGAAGTACTTTTTAATGCATTGTATGATATAAATCACGACTACATACATGTCCACAAGCTGTTACCTATTAACCACGGGAAAGAAAAAGTGCGTGTGCTAAACTGTATAAGTAGCCAATCTCTCCTGTGGCAAATATAAATAAATAAAATTTACACAAATCGACCTGATCCCACGGTAAGCTCAATAAGGGTTGTGTTGTGGGTACTAGACGACGATATTTATAATAGACAGATACATATAAATACTTAAATACATAAAAAACATCCATAACTCAGGAACTAATATTCGTGTGTTCTTGTTATGCTCTTACTTTTAGTTTTATTTTCATTTTTTGCACTACCTGTTAACTGATACGCTTTCTTCATTTCCCGCTACCCTAAGGTTGTCTGGAAGAGATCGCTTTTTAGCGATAAGACCGCCTGTTGTTACCCAATGCTATTGATTCTTTGTTTCCTTCTGATACTGTTACTGTTATTGGTGCAATAAAGAATATTGATTGATTGATTGATTCGTGATAAACACACAAATAAATGCCCTGACCAGGATTCGAACCCGGGACCTCCTGCTTCGTAGGCAGGGTCACTACGAACTAGGCTAGGAGGCCGTTAAACAATACTTAACAGCTTGTGTACATGTAGTCATGATTTTATCATACATTTCAATAGAAAAGGGAGTACTTTTTAATGTGAATAAGTGTTCAATAAGAAAATCAAGCTTAACTTTAAAAGTCTACCGGAAAAATTTCTAACATCGGTTTGTGTTTGACCCGCCTAAGGGTCAAAAAATTGTTTTTTTTAAGCCCACGTTAATCGGGTACATTATTTGCTGAAAACGCTTTCATGTAGCTCGCATCGAGATTCTAATCGCCACAGCGCGAATTGCGGACTACTCACTCTGACACAGTAGAACCTTTCCGGTATCATTCTTTGTCGGTAATGGAACTAGAGCAGATTAAACTTATGAATATCATTCTAGTATCGAATGGTCCCTGAGTCCCACTGCAGGGCTGTCCCGTGTCCCGTGGGAACCGTAAGCCGGATAATAAGCCGCTGACCGGCGGACATTGATTCCAGATCTCGTCCGGTAAGCGGAAATAGACATGTGCCTGTTCGATACGTGCAAACGGTAATGCGCAAATGGGATGTGTATTGGAATCCCCAAGGTTTTTATCCTATTTTTGCATTCCCTATTCTTTTTGACATAATTGACCGAGTGGGCCAAGCGAGCGGAGCGCCTCCGGTTCAAATGAAATGAAATGAATGAAATGAAATGAAATAGTGTATTCCAGACACAATTGTCCATATACCTATACTACATTATGTCAGCTTGGGCAAAAATGCTTTCGTGTGTCTATCTCTATAGGTTCTCAACTAATTCTTGTAAAATTTTGTAAACAAGCTTATTGATTACATAAATTTTTTTGTCAAGTTTTTGGAAATTTTCAAAATGGCGGGGATGGTACAAAGGTCCTAAACGCCAATACTAGTACGCTCAGCTCCATAAATATGTTTACAACTGTATTCAATTTTGAACCTTGTTCCCCAGTCATAAGTTCCGAAGTGTATACATATTTAGAGACGTGACTGTACCATCTCGCGAGATCTATATCTCACAGAGCCACCAGTGATAATTTGTCCATAACTATGCTCTAATAGTGTTTTGCTAACATTTTTCTAGCAGCGGCTTTATGTGTAGTCATTTTTGGGCAATCATTAAATGATTGAAAATAATCGTTATGATTTATGATGACCTCTGAGCGTAGGGGATTATGATCATAATGAATGAAATGAATGAAATGAGTTTATTCCAGAATAATTGATTCCATATAAAGCTAATAACAAAAAAACAGCTTACAATTATAATTAAGTAAACAAATCGACCATAAACAATAATAGTATTACTGTAGAGGCCGTGAAGTAAGGGTTTAAACAAGACCTGCAATCTCTTCCAGCCGAGGCTTGTATAGTGCTTTTCTCAAACATTGTGAGGAAATATTAAAATTAAAATAACTACTAGGTAAATAGTTAATACGGAAAAAAAAAATTGCCGCCTTTCTAGTTTTTAAAGATGCCATTTGAATGAGCTATTCGAGCACCATGTTTAACCACACATAAATTTGATTTGATTGAAAATTGTGAAATAGATAAGAAATCCCAATGTGCGAAAAAAATATGTACAAAATTTTCCACTGAGTTGAAAAATTTGTGGGACATTTTGGGAAATTGGCTCCATCTTGAAGAGAATAAGGAACTCTACCTACCCACCAAACTTCATTCAAATGTGACGCGAAAAAAAACGACAACAAAATAAAAATATGCCCTTATATGACTGATTCATATTCATTCATTAGTTCACTACAGATTGCTTTTTGTACGTACGTGGCCCTCGCAAAAAGTGTCAGAATAATTTGTATGGTAAGATGATACTTTGATGTCTGCCTTCCTACGTGTGGGAAGCCCGGGTTGTTAGAAGCATTCAGCAAACATGGAAAAAACAAGACCTTATGTATATTAATAACACTACTGTCAAATAAATGTTCACATTCATTAATAATCCTCACAGGGTTTTTACAATTTATAATCTTTTAATTTTAATTATAGAATGCCCTTCAGGTAATGTGTTACTAGCTTTATAAGCCATCTGGGCATTGTAGACCAACAGATTGTGTTTTTGTTTTTAATTATTTTTGTATGTAGGTTATACAAGTAACTTTTGATTGATTGGGAGAGTTCGTATTCTCTGTCATTGTTCTGTCATCTTGTGAAAATGAGTGCTGTAAAGGGCTCAAGTAGGGTCATGGTGTTAATAAACGCGATTAATCCGTGGCAAAGAGTTTAATTATAATAAGTCCCGCCCGGCTTCGAACGGGTAATTATTTATACATATAAACATTTCTCTTGACACTCTAGCTATTAAAAAACCGCATCAAAATCCGTTGCGTAGTTTTAAAGATTTAAGCATACATACATACCGAGTACATACAGACAGCGGGAAGTGACTTTGTTTTATACTATATGTAGTGAAGCCTAAGCGCCAATGCATAACTAAAGAATGACACACCCATCCGATCCAATCCGATCCGATCCGGGACGATCTGTCAGTTTCTATAGAAAGAATCGCGTGATAGCTCGGAGCCCTCGGAAACGTGACGTTTTCTATAGAAACTGAGAGATCGTCTCGGATCGGATCGGATTGGTGTGAGTCATCCTTAACCCGGAGTTAAGCGTTTTTTAGTGTGAAATTTGACAGCTAACTTCGGGTTAGATGGTTAACCCTGGTTGGCCCAGCATAAGGCGTAAGCTAAGAAAAGTTCAGTAAGTCGTCTTAATTTATTTCATGGTCTGTAAATATGAGAATCATTAATAACAATAACTAATCTGCAGACTTTAAAAGGCATTTCCTGAAATACACCTGAACAAAACTAATTAAAGAATAACAAATGTATGAAAACAAGAAAAACAAAGATTAAGTTTTTGCGAAAAGGTGGGTGTTTCGGTACAGCGGTAATATTCCCATTTGCCTTCCGCAGGCGAGCATTGGACTCAAACAATCTTGTAGAGAATTCCTCAAATTAATAAGAGCTCATGACAATAATTTAAACTAACTAGACATTTGTTTGACTTACACAACCCGAAAGGCTTTTACCGAAATAAATGTTACCTTAAACAAATAAATTCAAGCTAAAAGATCCTCGTAAACTCAAAATGACATCTACCGGACCATATTCCTTGTCGATGAAAATCTGTGAAAAAGAGACAAATCAGACAAGTCAAAGTAGGTATGTACGCAACTTTGATACAAGAACTATTTTTTTTTGTTGAAATCAAGTCAAAAGTCAAGTAAGTGTCTAGTCTCTTATATTTTTTTTTCTAATAGCCATCGAGGATTTCTGAGTATCTAGTACTCTTAGAATCTCGTTGGCTAAGTCTAGGTTAAGTTTAGCTATAAGAATATGTCTCGCCCTAGCAGGGCCTATGTTGGACACTTTTATTTATTAACATCCTTAATACCATGGATGACAAAATACATGATATGATAAGAATTTGCCCCGAGCTAAGAAGCCATTTTCAAGTAACTATTTAAGGAAAACCAGCCATGAATTAAATGTCAATGCTCTTCTGCAATAGGGGCATAAACCAGGGCAATAAAAGTGAAAAAACTCAACACACAAAAAATGATTTAGAATCAGAGCTGACAGAGCTCACTATACAGTTGGCATATACCTACTATAGCGATGGGTTATGGTGGGTTGGTATATACTAAAACGGTGCGCGGATTGTGACTCTACAATCTACATGCTCACTTTCTCACTGTTTTCATGTACAGACAGAATTTCACACCAATCAGTCTATTTTTCAAGAGCTATTTTTTAAGAGAGGTATGGGCACAGCGGATGCATATAGTTTAGTGTGGTAGGGCACAGCACAACGAATGTCGTTTCGCTCAAATCTGGAGCACAGCCCATCTGGGGAAGTACCTCCACCTTACAGAAAACCGCAGTTAAATAACACTAGACCCTACTCATAGTGTTGTGTTTCTGTCGGTGAGTAAGGTCGCCAGAGCTCCAAGAGGATTCACTGTGTTGACAGCTGGGGAGTGGGGTGTACCCACGGAGCTAAGCTTGCCCCTTTAGCTGTCAACACAGCGAATCCTCCTTTTTTAAAGGGTCAACAACGCGCGTGTAACTCCCCTGGAGTTGCAGGCGTCCATAGGCTACGGTGACCGCTTACCATCAGGCGGGCCGTATGCTTGTTTGTCACCGTCGTAGTATTAAAAAAAAAAGCTCAAAATAGAACAGCGCCTATCTTCCTTAGAAAAGTCTCAGAACCTTATCCACACGTATTAAAATGAAGCTTTGTCGACTGAGCGCATGGTGTCCAGGGCTTAGAAGACGGTAGCAGATCGTACGGAGGGTCCCGTATGAGTTGGACTGATAAAATAAAAAGTCTGTTCGATCTATTGTTGCGTACGAACTAGTCAAGTAGTCACAACACAGACCCGCGTATGCTCCTTTTGGCTCGTACTTTAGCAGAGAGGAAATGGTACCTACTCGTACGTATGCCGACTCCCCTCCGTGTGTTACTTAAAGAACCGGGCTGACTAGTTCTCCTGAGACAAATGCTGGCTTGCAATTGCAATTAGAGACTAGAGTACAGGAAAATTCTTTGTTGGTACTCGCCCGGCGCTGTTTACTAATTAATGTTGCCCGCATGGTAGCACTGGGGTGACCAGGCTTTTGGAAAGTAAGGGAAATAATTTGTTTGGTACGGGTTTTGTCTAAACATGATTAAATTATACAATTGTAAAGCACGAATCAAATCATTTTATTAAATGTTATGATTCATGTTTATAAGTTGAAAGGGATGTCATATTCTACAGAAAAAGTGACCAAGGCCCCCGGTGAGCAGAGCTGGTATCGAACCAGCGACTACTACCCGATCACGCCGTAATATATGACATCTGACGTTAAATTGCAACGGTTAACACTCAAGTATTTTTATCACAATAGGCGTGACACGTTGCTGCCACCTCTCTGCCACCGGCTTGGAAACCAGTCCTTCCTAGAGGCTTCCTAGAGGGAATGTGAATTTGTGTGGTGATGATTTAGTGGACACGGTTAGTTCGGGTTACTTGTCGTTGATCCCGTCAGACGATCCGACAATTCAGACTCGCGCAACGACGACGCCGGATTGCTCGAATCAGCATGCTTAGTCGCGCGCGACCCGTTACCTACACCGGTCTCGGGCAGTGAAGCTCAAGCCGCGAAGGTGACAACACCACTCTGTCTTTCCGACGATGACTGCCCGATGCAGTCGAAACATGTCACGCCTACTGTGAAAAAAATACGTGAGTGTTAACCGTTGCAATTTAATGTCAGTATGACTCACGAAAGTTTAGAATAAGGTTTAAGAGTAGCCATGCTACTACTTTACCGCCCTAGAGCGATAACGAGCACTTTACGTGCCTGCGCTGAAAATTTAAAGGAAACCTACTGTAAAACGTCATCGATGCACGTGCAAATAGGTATTTTGCAACTCATGTCGATTTAAAATACTCTCATTCTCGCACTTATTTCATTTATTATTAATTTGATTACATTAATTACATATTCGTTAAAGAGCACAGACTATTAAAAAAAATCATCTATTTCGGATGATTAAATCCATAGTTTGACTTAAATGGCTATATTAGTACTCGTACTTAAACTAAGATGCTGGGTCTAGTATCTAACTAGGGCACTGTCCCATCTCTCAGCCACAATGGTCAGGAGACTGTGGCGACTGTCGCTTACCCTGTGTGCATACCATGAGTTGTTTTCGATTGCGACTGCGGTATTCGAAAGTATGTCCGTCTCGCTCCTACCACTACTCTTGCAGGAGCGAGACGGGTATACTGTCGAATGCCGCAGTCGCAATCGAATGAAACTCATGGTACGCACATTGTAGAGCGGAAACCGTCCACGGGCGCGTTCGCAAACATACCCGACCCGCTGCAGTATCGCGGAAGCCGCAACAGTACGCTGAACTGAACGCGTTGTTGTACTGTACACGCAAGGCATTCATAGTACGCTGCGCGTATTTCATGCATAGGCTGCAGGAGTAAAGCGAAAAAGTGTTATTTTAACCTGCGCTGTACACCTGTACACCTGCTAAACCTACGCGCAATCGTATTGGCCCTAATAGCTAATGTTCTGCGCTCGCGTTCAATGTCTGCGTCACCACGAAAGTCGTCGATGAACAACGGTGACGGTGACGGTGATTTACGTCATAATTCAATTGAATAACGGCTTTAGGTACTTCGGTTAAATACATTGTCGGTTAATCCATAAATGCAATGCAAAATGGAGAATTAAATATGCATAATCATTTTCCAAAGACAACGTAAAAACTTTAAAATCTGCAGTGCAAAATTGAGTGGCCGGCCGACATGAGCGAAAATATGTAGATTTAATAAAAACCTCGACATGCTTCTAGGGAGGGGACTAATACCGTAAAAATGATTCTGTATAATCTGTTATTATTCAGTAAATTAATAATCGATTATTGTTATAAAATAAAGGATCGCTGTAATAAAAGTAATCGTTATTGAAATATATTTATCTTTTTTTCCAATTGATGTGTAAATTTTGATTACATCGTTCAAGCATCGACAAAAAATATTACCATTCCAATAATCGATGAATAGTGTCGATTATCAATAAAAATGTTTTTTTTTTTTAATCAAATTGTGTCCCATCTCTACATCCCTCGATAAAGGCTGCACAGACGGTGATTTTATTTCGCTTTTTATCGGTCTGGATTTTTATTAAGTCTTCATGGTGAGGGTTTTATTTAAAAATGGGGATTAAACTCTGATGAGGATATTTCGAGCTGGGCAATGGATTGGCATATTTCTGTAAGTATAAAACTCTCGTGAGACTCGAACATATTAAATAATATTTAAAACGGGTCACTCACGTAATTTAGTCGATTTTCGCTCGACATGTTTCGTTCTTTACGAAGAACGTCATCAGGAGCGCCCACTCGCGACAGAGGCAAGTCGTACACATGTCGAGCGAAAATCGACTAAATTACGTGAGTGACCCGTTTTAAATATTATTTAATATTTCTGTAAGTGCCTCGGAGATATGAATGTGAATAATTAAAACCTATGCTGGAAATTAAATTATTTTACGAAAATAAGGTTCGAAGTTTGACGTCGTAACGTACCTAATGTATTATGTAATATACCTAGTGTATTACATGGCCGAACAAGCGCAATGGCGTATAATTTCGCGTGCGTTTGCGGTAGTGCATTTATTTGTGTGTTTATCACGATTTGTTCCTGAATTACGGACGCTTAAAATTTTATATTTGAAAGAAAAATGGAAAAAATTTCCGCGTCGAGTGGGATTTGAACCCACGACCTCTCTGAACACCTGTCAGATTGCTCTGCCAATTGACACCCTATAGACGCCCGATCGACCCCGGCGAATAATTCCACTACTTCTTTCATTTGGTACGCCTTAGGGAGACGCGTATTGACATTTACCGAAAGTGTTAAGCACTTGGCTATCTGACCGGTGTTCAGAGAGGTCGTGGGTTCAAATCCCGCTCGACGCGGAGAATATTACCATTTTTCTATCAATTATGAAATTGTAAATTTCTTTCGCAGACGTCTCTGCTTAATACAAAATTAATTCACGGACGTTTTTTATGTATACAATGGGACTAGGTGGATCTGTGTGAAATTGTCCCGAAAATATTGATTATTTTGCTCGTACTTTCTTGTTATTTATTAGGTATATCGATATGAGTGACGTCAATGGGCTATCGTATTGTCGCTCACCAGGCGGCGCCACTCATGCGTGGGTCATGTGTCCAAATGAAAGAACTGTCAAAGTGACATTTGATATGTTCGCGCCAGACAAACGTTCCACGGTCGCCCCTAACGACAATTGCCTCGCGCGATAATGCCCATTGAAATTAAATGTTATGTTGATGTTTTGAATTTAATTAATTAGTAGAATAAATCCATAGTAAATACAATACGGTTTTTGTACAGTTTTTTTTACTTTCCTTTTCCTTTAAGGTTCGTATATCCCAAAATTTGTCCTAATTATTCTGCACGACATGGTCACCGTCGCCACCGCTCCTTTTTATTCGTAATGACTTGATGCGTTTCAGATTGGAATTAAATCTCGCCCCCATTAGGGTTGGGGTTGGTGAATTATTTAACATAGGTCAGATGGCAATGGCAGTCGCTTATGTAACAACTAGAGCCTATATCCACGTGGAAGTTATAGAAATACGACCCCCTTTTCATTCCCTTTAAGGAATATAAATAGTATCTCATGTTTTATTTCAGGTTTAAAATGTGTGACAAATTTTATCACATCCGTTTAGAAATTTTTGCATGATGGAGTAACAAACATCACATAAGCAGAATATATGGATTATTTAAAATCACCGTCAATTCTTCCTAACAATGTAAACAAACCGTCATATTGATCGTTATAACCTAACTTTTATGTTTTTAACGAAATCTCCATAATTAAGATATTTATATTACGTTTTATATGTTACAAAAATACGTCCATTTCAGTAGTGAAAGTCTTCAGTGGTGTTTGATGAGGTAGTGTGAAAATATAAGAAGAAACAGTGACAAAACATGTGATACCTTTTGTTTACATCGTTCGTAAGTTCTATCGACGGCGATTTTATGTATAAATAAATAAATATTATAGGACATGCTTACACAAATTGACAAAGTCCCGCAGTAAGCTGAAGGTTAGTGTTACGGGTCCTTAGACCACGCTATATATAATATAGAAATACATAAATGCATAGAAAACATCCATGACTCAGTAACAAATATCTGTGTTCATCACACAAATAGATGCCCTTACCGGGATTCGAACCCAGAACCATCAGCTTAGCAGTCACTACGCCAACCCGCCACCAGTTTTATGTATAAATGGAGTATTGAAATTAAACACTTGAGAACGGATTAATCGCGTTTATTAACACCCTACGTTTCGAGCCCTTTACTCGTTTTCACAGGGTGAGGGGGATGATGATGATAAACGCGATTAATCCGTTCTAAAGTGTTTAATTTCAATGAATAACAATCGCGGTAACAGAAGACAATATGATAAATGAAGTATTTCAGCAAGTGTGTAATGGATGTGCTAAAATTGTGGTTATCGATGCGATATCCTGATACTAGCCGGCCATAATTATACATTCGGGCAAACAGTCGTAGATACGATGCATATACCCGCGGCGAAGATACCCGCTTTACAGATACAATGACATAGCCGGTATGCCCGCCGGACTATCATACATTGGCAGTTCTGGCGTATATGTCTCTACGTGGGTCCCGAATGGCTGGCTAATAACAGTATTCACCTCTTTTAATCAATTTTTTTTAATACTATGACGGTGACAAACAAGCATACGGCCCGCCTGATGGTAAGCGGTCACCGTAGCCTATGGACGCCTGCAACACCAGGGGTGTTACATGCGCGTTGCCGACCCTTTAAAAAAAAAAGGAGGATTCGCTGTGTTGACAGCTAAACGGGCCAAGGGCTTTGCTCCGTGGGTCCTCAGCTGTCAACACAGCGAATCCTCTTGGAGCTCTGGCGACCTTACTCACCAACAGAAACACAACACTATGAGTAGGGTCTAGTGTTATTTAACTGCGGTTTTCTGTAAGGTGGAGGTACTTCCCCAGATGGGCTCTGCTTCAGATTTGAGCGAGACGACACTCGTTGTGCTGTGCCCTACCACACTAAACGATATGCATCCGCTGTGCCCATACCTCACCTCTCTTAAATGTTGTCAAAAGTGATTTTTGCCGTATCACATCGATAGTCGAAGCCATCATACGTTTCCAGATTAGAGTTAAATCTCGCCCCATTAGGGTTGCGACTGCTTAATTATTAAAGGCAGGGCTGTCCCTATCGGGGACATGCAGTGGACTAGGATTTAAATTATTTACGACGGTGAAAAATACTTTAAAAGCATAAATAAATATTTAAAAATTCTTACTTGAGAATCCTCTTTGTTTTTAAACTTATTGACAACAGATTAACCTAGCACCAAAATAAGCAAAGCTTTGTAATTACCTACTATTCAAAACGAGATATTTAAGCAATTGTAAAGCATATCATCTTACTTAAAAAGAAAACAAAATACATGAATCAAAACATTTATTACATTAAATAAATGATTTGATTCGTGCTTTACAATTGCACATAAATCATTTATTAAATGTTATAAATGTTTTGATTCATGTTTTTGTGTTTTTAAGTAGTCACACTACTATATATAAATTATAAATTGAAAGAGATGTCATATACTACACGGGCTACCCGATCGCGGGCGTGATCGGGTAGCCCAGTGGTTAGGGCGACTGCCGCGAAAGCAGGAGGTAGCTGGTTCGATCCCAGCCCTGTTCACCGGGGGCCTTCGTCACTTTTTCTGTAGTATATGACATCTCTTTCAATTTATAATTGATATGTTTGAGGATGACTCACACAGAACGGGACGGAAAAATAAGTCAATTTCTATAGAAAGCGTCACGTGACATCCGAGGGCTCCGAGCTATCACGTGATTATTCCTATAGAAGAGTTTGAACTGAATATAAGAGTCTAGTCAAGTGATATTTCTTACATAACGTACGAGAAACTCATAAAGGATGACTGACACTAGAACGGAACGGGACGGGGCGGGACGGGAATATCTGTCAATTTCTATAGAAAGCATCACGTGACATCCGAGGGCTCCGAGCTATCACGTGATTATTCCTATAGAAGAGTTTGAACTGAATATTAGAGTCTAGTCAAGTGATATTTCTTACATAAATTACGAGAAACTCGTAAAGGATGACTCACACTAGAACGGGACGGGACGGGGCGGGACGGGAATATCTGTCAATTTCTATAGAAAGCATCACGTGACATCCGAGGGCTCCGAGCTATCACGTGATTATTTCTATAGAAATTTACAGAGTTTTCCCGTCCCGCCCCGTCCCGTCCCGTCCCGTCTTGTGCTAGTGTGAGTCATCCTTTAGTCCGAACCGAGAGATTAACCCACAACCTCCGGTTATAAATTGAGTTATCTTACTTCTAAGTCACCAAGGCGACGCATCGACTACTTACTAAAAGGAACTCCAAGAAAAAGCTATTTTTCCACCAAGAGCCGAAATAAACACGTTAAGCAAAAACAAACGATAGCGAAAACTAACTAGTGCGACCATAAATTATGCCGGACGGTAATGGGAACAATAAAAAGCCTGTCCGTTCGTACTTTAATTTATATATAGCGCTTTCCGTAATCTACGGATTCCAAGGAAAAGTGAGTTATTGCGGCGTGTTTTTAATGTTTTGTAATTGCTTTATAGTTTTCTTTATGAGGGATATAAAAGATTTACAGGTGGAAAGGTGATGTTTATACGGAGGATAATCTTATTATGGTAGGGAGAAAAGTTGTTTAACTCTGAGTTTAGTGAGGATTAAGTAAGCGAATTAATCTAATATTGAACAAGTATAGCAATAAAAACAAGGGTACCCGTGAGCAGAAGTAAGTTTGGAATATGGCTTGAGGATCAAGAGAGGCAAAACCAAACTGATGTTTGTGGACAGAGGTAAGACCACTCCTCGTACCAACTCCAAGATCTGGGTACAATTGAGGAGTTCATATACCTAGGCTCCCTGATATGCTTAAATGGCGACTGCAAGTAAGAAGTAGTGCGTAAAGGTCAGATAGCAAAAGCGGCAGTAAAGATGATAAAGAAGATAATATGGAAGAACCGCGGAATACGTCTGAAAACCAACGTGAACCAGATGCGGACCCTAATTTTGTCTATCTTTCTTTATGCCTCTGAAACTTTGACCCTGAAGAAAATAACAAGGGAAAAGTTTGATGCGTTTGAAATGTGGTGCTGGCGGGAGATGCTTGGCATCAAGTGGACAGCCTGAATTCACAATCGAATCAATCCTGAACCAACTAGGAATACGAACCAGGCTCTCCACCATTACCACTCAGCGCATACTCCGCTTCTTCGGACATCTGGCCAGGCAAGAAGATGGTCTGGAAAAGCTGATAATGGTCGGCCAGGAAAAAAGAAAGAAAAGTAGGGAAAGAGCGCTTACTCGGTGGATAGAATTAATTAAGGCCTCTACAGGATCCAACGCCCCGGCTACCCATTCAAATGATACAGAATAGGAGTGCATGGAGGAACGTGGTGTGGGATACAGGCAAGAAACCGAAAATGGTAGTTACGACCTTCAGTAACGACGAATCGATTCAGAAGAAGCATAGATCAAGAAAAGTTGAATTTTGGGTGTTGCAAAGGCCTCCTAGCACAAAAGGTAAACTAATTTGGTTACGATTCTAAATTTCTACCTAATCACCACGAGCATTTGTACACACCACAAGCACAATAATTCCAATTCTTTATGGATCATTCGACGACACAAGATTTGACTATAATTTTCTTATTGTTTTATAGACTAAGTTAGTAATAATGTTAGGTTATACACATTTCTTGCTTAGTTACTGATACTTATGTTACAATTAATATAGGTAATTATTGTGTAAAATCACCCTTAATTTTTTAGAATAGCATATGCTAGAGTACACACTTGGCTTTGCAAATTCATAAGATTAAAATTTCACTTCAGGTTACGAACAAATCTAGATACATCCAAACGAAAAACGAGCTAAAATCCATTAAAACGCTATTCAAAGTGACTAAAAGTGCAACATAACTCATCTTTTGTCTAATATTGCAAAAATGTGTCATGGCTGCGGGTAGCACTCCCGCGTCTTGGGGCGTTGCAGCCGACAGGCCTGTCCAAACTTTGCGCAAGTATGAACTAACCGTTACCCCGCTCGCCGCCGAGAATCTTTGTCACCCTACATTTTCGCCTCGCGTCAAATACAACGCGTAGTTTCTTCGAGAGCTTAGCTTCAACTATATAGTGATGGGGCAATGAATGCTTGCGTAAGAACGATGGTAGCGAGTTTTCGAGCTTTTAGTGTAGGTCTATTTGCAGGTTTTGTAATAAATTGCCAAGTTCAGTTACTGTTAATATAATATGCCAACTCTGTTAACATGCACGGGTGTGTACAAATATTGGTGTTCGTAAGTTGGAAGTTGGGCATTCATTAAGGTTTGTTGCGCCAGACATGTCTAAAGCTTGTATTTTGAATAAGGCTACGTTACGGCCTTTTCAAGAGAACACGTAAGCTGGCTTTCCGTCTAAATGAAGCTTTTGATGGTCATATTCATCAGTCTTCTGTTTTTAAGGTTCCGTAGCCAGAATGGCAAAAACGGTACCCGGAGTTTCGTCCAGTCTGTCTGTCCGTCCGTATGTTGCTGTTTTACTCAGTAACTATAAAGCATGAGGTAATGATATTACAGCCAGAGGTGTATTTTGTGTTGAAAAAGAATGAAAAATTAAGACAAACTTACCACGAAGATAACTCAGGAACTATTCGTGATAAAGTGAATTCACTGTGTTGACAGCTGGGGATCCACGGACGAAAGCTTGCCCCTATAGCTCTCAACACAGCGAATCCTCCTTTTTTTAAAGGGTCGGCAACGCGCATGTAACACCCCTGGAGTTGCCGGCGTCCATCGGCTACTGTGACCGCTTGCATCAGGCGGGCCGTATGCGTGTTTGTCACTGCCGTAGTATAGAGAAAAAAACACACACACATACACAAATAAATGCCCTGACCGGGATTTGAACCCAGTGACTCCTGCTTTGTACGCAGGGTCACTAACAACTACACTAGGCCGTTCAATTCCATTATTATTTCTCCTTCGATAACCTTCTCTAAATAAAATATTTCGAAACGAAAATACCAATTACACATATTTTTTTGTACTTCGGTACCTGGAATCGTTGAGTGTTTACCGGTGCTAAATAAAATTAAAACCGGCCAAGTGCGAGTCAGACTCGCCCACCGAGGGTTCCGTACAAAGGATGTTCCCCATTTATTACCTTAGGTGCTTAAAAAAAAACTGGTGGCACCGAACTCTGACTGTACGTATGCTACAAGCTCTTGCTTTTTGCCGAATTTCGTTATTCAGGAAAGAAAAGGGTCCATTGAAAATGTTTGGGAAATGCGACATAAACGGTCGTATCTTTTGATTGAGTTGACGTAGCTTTCTACCTTTACGCGTTCTCGAGATATAGGGTCTTGACAGACAGACAGCAATGACGGGCAGCAATGTAAGGTTTCCGATTTTTTCTTTTGAAGTGCCTGCGGAACCCTAACAAAGTACTCGCCCTCAGTAAACCGGAGATAAGTGCTTTGAAAATAGATTTTAGGAACGCTCCCAATCACGAAAAACCGATAATACGTAGGTATTTACATCCTTTTTTAAGTGGAGCACTATATTATCTCACCTAACGAACACCTGTCTGTATCATTACCTGCTTTTAGATAAATAAACATTTTGGGTTTGAGTTTATCACATGTGCTAAATGAATCTGCAAATTGCGAGCACCAAAATTACACCTGTTCGTATTTTTTCTTTCTTTCTAGATTTTTTTTTTATACTGCGACGGTGACAAACAAGCATACGGCCTGATGGTAAGCGGTCACCGTAGCCTATAAACGCCTGCAACTCCAGGGGTGTTACATGCGCGTTGCCGACCCTTTAAAATCTTTAACACTCCTTTTTTGAAGAACCCCATACTATAGTCCTTTGGAAAAACAGCGGCAGGGAGATCATTCCACAGCCGGAGCGTCCGCGGGAGGAAGTTCCTCTTAAACCGCACGGTACGAGACCATTTAGGCTCCAGGGTATGCGGGTGAACACCCTGCCGACGGCGAGCGGTGCGATGGTAGAATCCAGCTGTTGGCATCATATCAAACAATTCTTCGGAGCACAATCCATTGTACAAGCGATAGATCACACATAAGGAGGCTTTCCCGGCTTATGCCACGACTCATTTAGTGAGTCTGGGGTCCGCTTTTGGCAACTAATCCCAAGATTTGGGTCAAAAACAAAAACGATGTTCGGAATCTTTTCGGTAGACTTTTCAAAAGTTAAGGGCTATGAAGGGCGATTTACTTACTGAACCCTTATCCACATTAAAAACTACTCTCTTTCTATTGAACCGAATAAGTAAAATCTTAGACATGTATACCATGTATACAAGTTGTTAATATTGGCTACAGGAAAGATTGATTCTACAGCGCGAGAAGTAATAAAAATAAGATCACACATACACTAAACAGGAGAGGAAGTGGCGTTGGATTGGACATGCGATTCGAAGGCCTGACAACCACCTGTCCAAGCAAAGTCTACGCTGGCAACCTACCGGCAGTAGACGGCCGACTTCAACTGGGAAGGAGGCTAGCTCAATTGGTCTCGGCTGGAAAGAGCTGGAGGAAGCCGCTGAAGATCGAGCTAATGGAGAAATCATCTTAGAGCCCTATATCCCTAATGAGGGATAACAGGAAAATCAATCATCATCATACACTAAACAGACTGCATAATTTGTATAACAATTTAATAACTAAATATCAGTACAACTTATTACATATATTTATTTGGATTACGTATATACCTAATACAAATAGAAAAAATATAAATATATCAGTGGCAAAGCGTCAAATTGCTGTATGGGTTGCTGGAGCAGGTTTGGATTGCTTATTCTTTGAATCATTTAAAAAAATGTACTAAATTGGCTCACGCAAGGGAAGCCGGCAGGAATCGAGTTCTTTAGACCACCCGCGACTGATATACTATTATATACATTTACATATACACACACAATGGCAAACTTTTATTAAGATTTAATAGCAATAAGGTCGAAAACCAGATAGGTGTTTAAAACTCACTGATAAAGAAATGGTAAGACAGCTATTAGAAAATTGTGAATATTTCAAAAACTGACAACAGTTTTGAAAAAGCTTTTCATTTATTCCATTTAAATTGAAATTATCTTTCAGTTTTTGAATGAAAACGTGTAAAAATGTTTTTGTTACTATGAAAACTCATGGCAAAAATTCAGCTGAATCGGCCAAATTTATATACAGAGGCTGGTATATAAATTTTGCTGGTTCAGCTTAAGGGTGTTAATGTGACGCTCCATGACTGTACCTTGACATTTTATGACATTTCAACGCAGAGCGGCGAGCCGCGCCAAGCCTCCCGTCAAAACTAAGAACATCAAAGTCATAAACCCGTCCTTCACTTCCTTACCAAGTAAAGGAAGTGTCAAAAAGAGATGTATATATATTTGTTATTTCTCCGATTCCGTAGGATGTCAACAGTTTTGCTGATCTCTTTTGATGCAATTCGTCCAAGCAGCCAAATTAAATACGTCGTTGTAATTTGGTAGTCGGTATCAATGCATTACAACTTAAATTAGTCGCATATATATATATATATATATAGTGAATTTTTCAAATGTCGTAAGAGCCACGTTATTACGTTAGACCACTAGACTTACGACATTAGAGAAATCCACTCCCAATTTCAAGGCCGCTAGAAACTGTTGTCAATTTTGACAGTTGTTGTACTACTTCCATGCTTTAGTTATATTCTTCCGTGAGCCGCGCGGCGTCGTATTGAAATGTCACCGCACCGCGCCGCGTCGCCATCGCGTTTATACGCACACAAATAACCCTATATCATCACAAAATAATGTTATCATAATAAATATCAAATAAGCAATATATCTTACCCGTTTGAAGCCCAGAAGTTATTACACAAACATACAGAATCCCCACAATTACGTCTATTCAAATTGACAAAAACATCTCCATCCTACTCTATCCTCGTAATTCACAAACGCATCATATAAAAAAACCACCATATGTCTCAACATATAAAGTCGATTTTTCAAGAGCGTGGATTGAAGATGGGAGATTCTGAAAGTGACGGAGAGACGGATTGACGAAACTACTCTCCCGAATAAATAAGGCTCTTTACAATGGGACTCCATAAAAATATGGCGGTGGTTATAATGGGGTCCACAGTGCTTGTTGTGAAAACACGGTTCGCGAATTGAAGGGTATATAAACTTCAAAAATGTATCCCTTAAAGAGACAAATGAAATTTAAAATTGTATTAACAGCATTGACATTTGGAAGATCGATGTCTTCTTCTTTTTCCGTCCCTGCTCCCGTTATCTGGGGTCGGGCCTCCTCACATTTATGGGCCAGGCTCGTCTGTCCTGGGTTGTTGATTTTAGCAATTGGGCTTTCTCTAGGTATCTCTCGTTGGACCACCAGGTCAATGGCGGGCGGCCTCTACCTCTCTTTGTTTCTGGTAAATTTAGGGCGATTTTTACCACATGGTCTTCACTGCGTCTCATCACATTTCCGTACCAGCTAAGGCGGAGTTCAGTCATTTTATCCGTAATAGGCGTGACCTTAAAGCTGCCACGGATGTGCTCAGCTCATAACGCACTTTGCCCATCCTGGTCACTCCTCCCGCCCGGGTTTTTCGGAAGTTATATTGTACGAAAGATCATTTGATATATACCAATCGCTATTCGGTAAAGAAAAAAAAAGTGAGGACACCGGACTAATCCTAATAAGGCCTAATTTACTCTCTGGGTTGGAAGGTCAGATGTTCGTCGCTTTCGTAAAACTAGCGCCTACACTCCTTAAGGCTTGGCATAAGCCGGGAAAACGCTAAGAAGAATAAAATAAGTTTTATTCATTCGCCGAACAAAAACATATTTACAATATTCCAATTCGCGAACCGCGTCACCCCATAGCTTCAAAGGCTACGCGCTAAAGGAAAAATTGTGCTTTTTCTCTGATTTGTGAATTGAATTATAGCGCGGCGGACGATTTGCTCGCTTTCACGAGCTTTCTATTATTGCCTGCTGGCTTCCGTCATATTTCTTGTCAATTGATCAAAGTTTTCAATAGACATGACGGTTTCGTGTCTTGGAAAGGGGCTAACATTTTCTATAGGTAACAATATTTTATAAAGTTGGGAATAAGGGCCACTTGTACTATCTGGGGTAGGCACATAACACGGACTTTTGTATGGAATTTGACGTCTTAACTCAAGGTTAGCGATTAAAGGATGACTCACACTAGCACGGGACGGGACGGGACAGGGCGGGACGGGAAAATCTGTCAATTTATATAAAAATAATCACGTGATAGCTCGGAGCCCTCGGATGTTACGTGACGCTTTCTATGGAAATTGACAGATTTTCCACGCACGGGGCACGTCAAATGTACAGCTATTCGTACGTAGCGTACAAATAGCTATGTTAGATTAACTGCAGTTTTATAATGAGTATGTAATGATACTGTCATACCTATTCGGCAGAGGACCTGTCAATTGCGCCTTCGTCTGGATTAAAGCTTAAAGTACTGTATAGTAATTGCCACTCGGGCGACGTTGTTCTGTAGTTGGCCTCGCTAATTGTGAAAATTATGGCTAAACGTCACAATAGTATCCAGGGCTGAGATCCCGGGACTGTCGGGTGAAGACTAAAGAGTGGTTAAACGAGTTCCAGGATATTTTTTTCGGTATCTACAGTTAGTTTTTCTTCTTCGTTAGTTCACTGCACAGTAAACTATCAAATTTACACATTAAACAACGCTTAGCAATAAACAAAAAACTATTCCAGAGACATCCTCGCCATCTTGAGTGTCAACCGGAAATCCTAAATGGAAAGCATTTCTTATACTGGCAATAATATGACAGGTTGTTGCTATCATATTATGCAGTGCGTGTCAGTCTGTGCCCTCGGGTAATTAGTATTCTCTCCACGTACGCATATGCTTACTTACACGAGTGAACAAAGATCGATTTCATTTCATTATTTAAAACCACATTAACTGATTAATTAATAAACGTACCTAACACAATATTGGTAGACTTTATTGACAATATTTTGTAGTAGGCAAAAAAATCTAAGTACAACAGATGTATCGTAATTTAGTATAAGGGTAGCGAATTTATTACAAGTGAATTCTCAATATTACTTGAGGCTCCATTAACCTGTGACGTCACGACCCGCGACGTCACCGCGGGGAGCGGGGCGCGGCCGGCGGAGCGCGGCGGCGACATCCCCACCGCGCAGCCGACCGCCCACGACGCGACCGGCCACCCACGACGCGCGCCGCAGCTATAAAACCCCGTGCGCTCTGGCCCGAGACGCGCCCGCGAACCGCGCGCCCGCCCCCGCGCTCCGAGCGCCCGTGCCGCGCGCGCCCGCGACTAGCGCTGCCGCGACTGCGCCCGCGTCCCGCGCGACAAACGCCGCGCCTACGACCAGCGCAAACGCGACTGCGCCCGCGTCCCGCGCGACAAACACCGCGCCGACGACTAGCGCTGCCGCGACTGCGCCCGCGTCCCGCGCGACTAACACCGCGCCCGCGATTCGCGCGCCCGTGCTTTGCGCGCCCGCGCCCCCAACCACGGGATCCGCCTCAGCCGCGGCACAACTGCCCTCGCTGCGCATCCCGTCGCCATCGCGATTCCCGGCGCCAACCAATTTGCCGCGACCTTTCGCCGCAACCCCCGAAGCCCCCGAAACCACGAGGAAACGGCAGAACGAAGTATCTCCGCCACCTCGTTCCCTACCGAGGCTGGACTTGTCACCGATGGACACAGCCTCGGCGGCCTCACCCCCAAGCTCAAGAGCGGCAACACCCACACCCGCCTCCCCGACCAACGGAGCGACGCCCCCTACTGCAGCCACAGGAGGGAAGCGCTACCCGCCCCTGATCGTGGAGTTGATGCCCGACTGGCCTGAGCACTTCCGCAAGCTGCGGACCCTGCTCGGCCATCAAGTAAACGCGCGCCCCCTGAACAAAGGAATAATCTTCACTCCACGCGGCGAGGATGAGTACCGCACCGTGCAGCGCTACCTGAGCAGTATCACCGGGCTCTACTGGTACTGCTATGGCTTGCCTGCGGAGCGGAGCCTCAAACTCGCCATCCGAGGTCTGCCGGCTAACACCGACCCGGCAGACATAGAAGCAGACCTACGGCAGAAAGGCTTCCTCCCGGAGTCAGTCCGCCAAATCCGCGCGCGCAGCGGCCGACCTGGGTGTATCTTCCACGCCCAGCTGCAGCGCACCGCGGAGACGACGCCGGCGATCTACGCCATATCCGAGCTCCTGGGCATGCCAGGAGTGAAAATTGAAGCCTGGCGTGGCAGGAAGGGCCCCGCGCAGTGCCACAAGTGCCAGGGGTTCCGGCACTCGTCGCTGAACTGCCATCGCCCTACTGCCTGCGTCCGCTGTGGCGGTCCGCACACCGCCAAGGAATGCCCGCGCCCTCTGGAAGAACCGGCTACGTGCAAGAACTGCGAAGGCGCGCACCCTGCCAACAGCACGGAGTGCCCGGCCTACAAGCGGGAGGCACGGAACAAGAAGGCCGGAGTGGCAGCACGCACTGGCGCAGCCCTACCCGCCTCCTCACAACCAGCCGTCACCACTGGCAATGCGGAGAACTCCCTCATGGCCGCCGCCAATGACGGGAAACGCCCGCCCACCAGACGACGCAAACGCGGAGGGAAGAAACCCAAGACGGGACCTCAGCCCACCTCCACCTCGAAGCAGCCCCAGCAGCAACCGATCGCCCAGGCCGCAAAGTCGCAGTCGCGACCACCTACCGCCCCGCTCCTCACGGTCGCCGCCCCTCTCCAGGGGAAGAAGGCGAAGCCAGGAGTGGGAGCCGTCGATGGCCGAACCGAGGCCATCACAATGCTCGTGGAGATCCTGCAGGAGATCCTTGCCGCCACCCAGTCGGGACAGAGCCCTGTCCCGATCATCCTCAGGAGGCTAGCAGACCTGTATAGCGTTCACTAGCCAACTGAGGATCATACACTGGAACGCCGACGGGCTCTCCGGAGCCAAGAAAACCCTGCTGCGACAACTTCTGGCCGAGAAGAAGATCGACGTAGCCCTGATCTCGGAAACCCACCTTAAGACGGGCGACCGCCTTAATATACCAGGCTACGTCGCTTACCGGAAGGAGGAGACTAACCTACTCGGACGCGCCTACCGGGGACTGGCCGTCCTAGTGAAGCGCCAGGTCATTCACCAGCCGCTGCCTGTACCGACGACTCTTCGGTCGTCATACGCCCTCGGCGTGGAAATCTGCGTCGACCGCCACCCTCTGCGTGTGTTTGCCTTCTACAAGCCGCCAACCTCTCGTCTCGCAGTGGCTGATGTCCACGATCTGTTGGACTCGCCACTGCCCACGATCGTAGCCGGCGACTTCAACTGCAAGCACACTGCATGGAACTCCATGAGGACCTGCCCTGATGGGCAGAGACTCCACACCGACGCAGAAGACCAAGGATACGAGGTGCTGGGGCCAGAGACCCCGACGCACTATCCGTACGCGGCAGCCTACCTCCCGGACGTCATCGACCTTATGGTAGTACGCGGCCTGACCACCTGGCCCGCGCAGGACGTCCTGAATGACCACCTCCTTTCCGACCACCAACCCGTCTTGGCAACCCTGGACTTGACACCGACTCGGACGGTGCCGCCCTCGCCTCGCAGACGACAGGATTGGGATCGATATGCAACCTACATGAATGAGCACACTCCGTCCTTCCCCGTGACATCACCGGAGGAAGTCGACCGACTCGCCGAGGAACTCACTTCATGTATCACCGCCGCCCTGACCGACTCCACCGCCGAGACCGGCGCCAGTCAGGAACGCCACAAGCAGAGGATCCCCGCATTTATCCTGTCCCTTATCGAGAGGAAGAGGAAACTGCGTCGACATTACCAACGCACACGATGCCCCACCATGAAGTCCCAGCTAAACTCCCTCGCCGAGAAGATCTCGCAGAGCCTCGCGGCTCATACCGAGGACTCTTGGCTCGAGTATATCGAGTCAGCTGGTGAGGAATGGAACGACATCCACCGCCTGTGCAGAAGGATAACCAGAAGACCAGCACCCATTCGCCCTCTTCTAGCCGGTGATGGCACCCCACGTTACCGAGCCGAAGATCGAGCGAAGATCTTTGCTGACCACCTGGAGACGCAGTTCAGGCCAAATCCGTCCGACGACCCCGAGCACGAAGCAGCTGTAGAGCAGCACCTGGCGGACTACTTCGCCACGCCCATAGCTCCAGACGAAGAGCCCATCATCCTCACGCCCGGCAGGGTTCAGAGGATGATTCGACGCACCCCGCTGAAGAAGGCGCCCGGCCCCGACCGCATACCGAACGAAGCGCTACGCCACCTACCCCCGCGAGCCATCGCGACGTTGGCGCGGCTCTTCAACGGAGTCCTGCGAGTCGGCCACTTCCCACGCCCCTGGAAGCAGGGCCGCGTCATCATGATTCCCAAGCCCGGGAAGAACGTCCTTCGTCCTGAGAGCTATCGGCCCATCACGTTGCTGCCCACTATCTCGAAAGTCTTCGAGAAGCTGCTTCTGCCTCACCTGACGCCCCACATTCAGCCACGCGACGAACAGTTCGGCTTCCGTCCAGAACACTCGACGACGCTCCAGCTTGCCCGCGTGCTGCACCACGCTACAGCAGCCTTCAACAAGAAGGAGCACACGGTCGCTGTGTTCCTGGACATGGAGAAGGCGTTCGATCGCGTATGGCACCCCGGCCTCCTCTACAAGCTGTCCACGTCTACTACTCCGCGTCGAGTAGTGAAGACTGTGGCCACCTTCCTGGAGAATCGCCGCTTCCACGTGGCGGTGGAAGACATAACGTCAACCGACCGCGCGATTCTTGCCGGAGTGCCCCAAGGGAGCTGCCTCTCGCCTGTGCTGTACGGGCGGTACACAGATGACATCCCGGTGAGCGAGGGCATAATGCTTGCGCTATACGCCGACGACGCTGCCTACATCACGTCATCCATCCGCCTGTCACACGCAGCGCACAAAGCCCAGAGCGCGCTAGAGGCCCTCCCTCCCTGGCTGAAGAAGTGGAGGCTGTCAGCAAACCCGACCAAGACCCAGGCGATTGCCATCTCCCGCAAGGTGCTGATGCCGCCGCGTCTCACACTCCTGGGACAAGCCGTGGAATGGTCCCCGACGGTGAAATACCTAGGGGTAACCATAGACCGCCGCCTCACCATGGCACCGCACGTCAAGAACGTGATCGCCCAGACGCGTGCCGCTCGCACCTTACTTGGCCCGATCCTGAAGTCCCGGCTATCGCTACGTGTGAAGCTAGGCGTGTACAAGACTTACGTCCGATCACGCCTAACATATGCAGCCCCCGCGTGGTACGCGCTGGTGGGAGAGTGCAATAGAAAGCGACTCGAGTCCCAACAGTCGCTCTCACTTCGCACCATAGTCGACGCCCCGCGCTACGTGCGGAACGACGTGATAGCCCGGGACCTGAAGATGGAACCGCTACGACAATTCGTAGCTCGCCTAGCAGACCGGATGTTCGGGCGCGCGGACCAGTCGCGCTTTGGCCACCTCCGTGGCATAGCGCCGTACCATGCGCGCCCGCCCGACCACAGGGGCCTGCCGCGCGAGCTCGCGCCCGCAGCCCCCACCACACCGGACTGACCCCCCCCCTCGGACTAGACACCACCCTGGCACCGGTTGACGATCGCTAGCTGGGCTTCCCCCAATGGGGTTCCACCTGGCTGGCTCGATCTCGCCGGTGTGAAGATGACCCGGACAAGACCACAGGAGCTCACAAAGCTCCCCCCCAACGACCCAGCCATTTTCATGGCCGGCGGTAGAAACCGCTGAAAGGGGCCAACGCCCTGACCAGCATCCCCAGATCCCCCTCGGGGGTTTCTGAGATGACGTCCTGATGATGATGATGAGAGCCAGCAGTCGATGCTCTCAGCCCGCGCTGAGAACAACGGCTGCGTCCCCCAACCCGGTGTGGCGGTGTGTGCAGAACGCGTCGTCCCGGGTTGGAACCCCGGGTCCTTTATAGGCCGTGTGTGCTATAACGCATTTGTGCCGAAGGACCCTTCCCCCCTCCTACCCCGCTCCAGCTTGCTTGAGGCCGTGTGTGCACGTAACGCATAGGCCCGTAAGCTATCCCGACCGTACCCCCGCGAACGAGCTCGCGCCGGGCCGTGTGTGCAGCAACGCATGGGCCAGTGAGCTTATCCTACCTACCTTCCTTAACCCTTTCCCCCCTCGGGGGGAACGTACCACCAATTCCTAGGCCCGGGCCTCGCGACCGTAGAATTATAATATTAGTACTTATAAAGTAGGCACTAGCCATTTCATTTAATAAAGGGCATAAAAGACCCGCATTTATATTAGAGTAACTGAGAGTTTAACTTAACCCTATCCTCCAAACCCTGAGTTAGTCTGGAAACCCTCGCACAACCCTTCAGGTCGAGGGATATGTGTGGCTGTCCTCACGGCAACCATCACATTTGGCGCCCAACTAAATAACTCACAGACAGGGGAGCTCACTAGCTCAGGAGTAAGGGAAGTCATAGATACAAGATCCATTCAGTTTGCTTCTTAAGAATAGAAGGAACTAGGGGGGGAGTGTAATAACCTTGTGTTGCAGAAAACTCCGTGATTTAGCCGCCGTTCGACGACAACCGTCGAGAAGCCCGCCCTCCCGTCCGAAACCGCATTGGTAAAGCCCCGTAATTTAGCCGCCGTTCGACGACAACCGTCGAGAAGCCCGCCCGCCCGTCCGGAACCGTATTGGTGAGTCGTAGCCGCAACCTCAGTCGGATCTCGGCAGCTGCAAAGAACTGGTGAGTCAGACACAACTCTCAAGGAACGCCACGTCAATGCCGACGTCTTGGATATACCAATTGAAAAAGGAAGAGTTGATCCGGGAAGCTAGCACCAGAGATCTAGAGACTGAGGGGTTGACGGTGGACCAACTAAGGAAACTCTTAGTGGACGTAGTAAAGGAGGCCGAAGAAGGTAAGCCAGAGGAATTTAAGACGCCAGTCAAAGAGCGTACCGCCGTAATGTATCAACAGGACGAAAAGTACCGGCCAAGGAACGTAGGGAAAATAATCCGGGAATGGAACCTTACGTTCAGATCTACAGATGATCCGGTCGAGTTTTTAGAAAGAATAGAAGAGCTGATAGCAGCGAGCAGTATAACGCAAGAGGACGTCTTGACCGCCCTACCCCGGATGCTAGAAGGTAAAGCCTTGTTGTGGCACAGGAATAACGCCGACGCATGGGAATCATGGGATGAGTTCATAGAGTTATTCAAGCGATACTATTTCCCGGTGAATTACGAGGAAGACTTAATTGCTAAAATAGTGACCAGGAAACAAGGATATAACGAGAAGTTCACAGATTACCTCACCGATCTCCAAACGTTAATGAGACGATACGGGGGTCTCACAGAGGAGCAAAAACTGCATCGTGTTCACGAAAACATGCAGACGAGGTACAAGTTGTACATAAAGAAGCAAGATTTCAGGGACCTCAGGGGATTACTGAAGGTTGCCTCCGAATACGAGAATATAACCAGAGCGTCATGGACGGACCGGAATAAAACGAGCAGGTATGATCAAGACGATGGTCAAGTCGCAGTCCCGCAGGATAGCCAGGGAGCTACTCGTAAGGTGAACCCGAGATACGATGCGAGAACATGCTGCCGGTCATGCGGCAAACCGGGTCACGACACGAAAGAATGCCGGTCAGAAAAAAGGTTGTTCTGTACTGAATGCGGAAAGCTGGGTGTGTCGAGCAAGGACTGTTGCAAAAGGAACAAATGGGGTAAAAACGAAGCCGCAGGAGCCGTACATGACCAAGACCGGGAAGACAACAGGATTTTTATAAATGCAGATATAATGGGAAAAAAGTATCGGTGCCTCGTAGACACAGGCGCCACAAACACATACGTCGACCAACACACATACCAAGAATGCGTCAAAAGCGGCGCGGAGGAGAAAGAGGTGCACAGGAAAGTGACGCTAGCGGACAATGGGACGTCCCAGGTCACAAGATACGTACTGGTAGACATACGCGTAAAAAATGTAAAAGTGAAACACTGGTTACGTGTCCTCCCTACAGCCACACACATCATGCTGGGTATGGATGTGCTAAAGAGAGCCGGCATGAAGATGACGTGGGAAAGGGAGACGACCTCGGAGAAGGTTGAGCCAGACAAAGCGGCTACAACTGCTCAGCACCGGACAAGCAGTCAGGAAAGTACCGAAACCCAGAGTAACAGAGCCAAGGCCACGGGGCAGGACGTTCCGGCATCGCAGGGCAATCGGACACTGATTGATGACAACACGGCGGAGTTAACCAAAGCGCACGGGCGCAAATTGGAAGTATTCTTCGAGACGTGGGCTGAGCACAAGACCAAACACGAGGTGTACGCGGCGTGCATCCAAGATGTGCTGGACAGAGCGACGCGTGATCCGGACACGCTACCAGTACGAGGTAGCCCGGAAGTCCAGAGACGTACAAGAACGAGACCGAGGAGGGGCCGTCTCAGGAACAGCCGGTCCCGGAGAGGCATGGTCAGGCTACTACGCTGGAGGCGAGAGCCAGATTAAGGCCATCCATTTTTATAATTTTATTTTCTTTTATTTTATCCATTTTTAATCAATTACCGGCCCAGAAGGGGCTTGCCTAGATTAAAGGCACAGTTTTTTTTTACCGTTATGCTCTTTTTCTTTCACGATATATTATTTTGCTTTGTTTTCCGATTACCGGCTAAAACGACCCGTTGATTATAATTTTTTATTTTTAAGCTATTGCATAGCTTCTATCGCGGGCCTTGAGCGCGGGGACCGAATCCAGAAATTCCGTAACGAAAAAAAACCTGACGCTCCCCACTCCGACGGACCGAAACCGACTTTATTCACTTTGTTACAAAGTTCTTTATCGGGGAAAGGATATATCTCCATACGAATGTCGCTAAGTGTCATATTCTATACAAAATATTGAGGACAGTAGCCCTTATTACCAGAGATACGGCGATGTCAAATGTCAAAATAAACACTATTATTTTTTCCCGCCAGAATCAAATATGTTAAATCGATTTTGTAATCGATGCATAATATACTGGCTGGATCGAATTAAAGGCAAAAGGCGCCTAATTTTTTATTTAGACTGCGAATCGTTTAGTTTTTTTAATCGATACCTTAGTGCAAATGCAAAGTCGTACTAAGTACCATTTTAAATTTGGGAATTTAGCACGTTAGTGCACAACGGAATAAAGTGGAAATTTCATTGGCATAAGAAATATTAGTACCTACAAAGAAGTAGAGTATCGAAATATGCCTTTGTCTTGTTTATCAAATATTTTCTATTGGTATATTAGATTTGTTCCTTATTGTGATAATCACAAAGGTGATATTGCTGCGTGCTGTAAATATTTTGTTTGTGGTGTTCGAAGACGATGAATACCGTATGTTTTTCGCCTATAAAAAAGCTCTCTTTCACTGCAGACGAAAATGTACCCAAATTTATTTTAAGTTTTTAAGCTATTGCATAGCTTCTATCGCGGGCCTTGAGCGCGGGGACCGAATCCAGAAATTCCGTAACGAAAAAAAACCTGACGCTCCCCATTCCGACGGACCGAAACCGACTTTATTCACTTTGTTACAAAGTTCTTTATCGGGGAAAGGATATATCTCCATACGAATGTCGCTAAGTGTCATATTCTATACAAAATATTGAGGACAGTAGCCCTTATTACCAGAGATACGGCGATGTCAAATGTCAAAATAAACACTATTATTTTTTCCCGCCAGAATCAAATATGTTAAATCGATTTTGTAATCGATGCATAATATACTGGCTGGATCGAATTAAAGGCAAAAGGCGCCTAATTTTTTATTTAGACTGCGAATCGTTTTGTTTTTTTAATCGATACCTTAGTGCAAATGCAAAGTCGTACTAAGTACCATTTTAAATTTGTGAATTTAGCACGTTAGTGCACAACGGAATAAAGTGGAAATTTCATTGGCATAAGAAATATTAGTACCTACAAAGAAGTAGAGTATCGAAATATGCCTTTGTCTTGTTTATCAAATATTTTCTATTGGTATATTAGATTTGTTCCTTATTGTGATAATCACAAAGGTGATATTGCTGCGTGCTGTAAATATTTTGTTTGTGGTGTTCGAAGACGATGATCACCGTATGTTTTTCGCCTATAAAAAAGCTCTCTTTCACTGCAGACGAAAATGTACCCAAATTTATTTTAAGTTTTTTTTGTAATGTTCAGTAGTGTCTTAAACAAACAGAAATTAAACTTAAGTAGGTACATATTTGTCACTACTGACGAAAGTGCACAAAAAATACAAAACTGTGTTTTTAGGAAATGAGTTGAAAAGTGACCAATGTGCCGGGATCCATTAAATCTATGTAAATATGATATGTTTAATGCTGTGATAAATTTGATAATAAATAAAATCACTAATAATGGTAACTTTGTAGCAGCCCGCTGTCTCCACAACCAAAGGCATGAACATGTATTGTATCCATGTCCTATAGACCTAAGTTGCTTATCCACGAATGTCATCTGATAATGATAATGCTATAAGTTCATGAAAAGACAAGTTGCATGGATAGTGCGACGGTGATTGCTGTCAAATGTGAGTAACTGTATAGAATTATCAGAAATTGTCATACAAAGGTGACAAACTGTTGTCTTATTACGTTACGGTATCCGTTTGGGATCTTATCCCAGAAGGGAGCGCACACTTTTGCCGCTTCGCCACCGCTAGAGTTTCGGCAAAGGGCTCCTGCTACGTGGGAAGTGCGAGTAATATGGGTGGTCGAAATTGTGCTAACGCATGTAACATCCCACACTGAACACCGCCCCGTTTTCCACAGCACCAGGGTCACTCCATCTTGCTATCAGTGCGGCTAAACCCAGTGGCTCCAGAACGGAATGAACACCCGCTGACTGAAGAGACCTCAGGACAATATCATTGAGGTCTTAGTGACGCGGAATCCAACCACTACAAATACGGCAACTCAATGTATACCTATATGGCTGTCAACACCCACCATGCATTGTACAAGCGGATGACATACATACCTCATAGCGGGCCCAGGGGAGTACAATGGCCAAACGCAACGATTTTGCCTTTGCGCAAAGAACAATGTCACAAAGCCAGTACGGTTTTTATATTAAATATTGGACAAGGATAGTTTATAAATAAAATCAGATGTTTTAGTACGATTACTTTTCTAAAACGGCTTATTATGCACAACTTGATGGATTAGGATGGCACTTATTACAGTTCTATCTATATGGCACTAATGGAACTAGGTATCGCCTATATCCCCGTCATCATGGCATGCCATTAGTCTCATTAGATACATTTTACTTAATAATGGCATCTATTTTATTTTTGTTGTCTAGCAAACTGATCTTGCGTAGCGATGTTGTCACAAAACCAGCACGGTTTCTTCAATTACATTTTGGACAAATTTCCATGCGATGCTAATATTGTAAATTTGATGAACTATTATCTGTTACCAATTCACACTAAATTAAAAACGCTGAACGGATTATGGTGAAATTTGGCATGGGGATGTTTTGACTCCTAGGAAAGGACAGAATAGTTTTTGTTATGAAAATCATCCTATATAGAGGTGAAAAGGGGAAGGAAGCAAGTAAAAAAAAAAAAATTAAAAATTGAAATAGTCAAATCTATAATTGAAATAGTCAAGTCTAAAAGTGAAATAGTCAAATCTATAATTGCATGGGCAGTTTATGAATGAATTCTTTCATAAATTGCCCATGCACTTTTGAACGCCTGTGTAAATGCGAATAAAGGCCTCTGCCGATCCTATCATAAGATCGTCCTTGGTTGAGATGAGACATAATATATACTTACCTACCTAATGAAAGTTTATAATTATTATATGCGTGACGTAATTATTTTGGTATCCTCGCAATGTTTTTCTTCACTGGGAAGTTAGTTGTAATCAGGTACCGACTGACATTCTGTGGGTTAAATTCAGTGAGCTTAAGGCAGTGTTGTAAACCGTGATCAAAAACACTCGGCCTTGATTACTTATTTCATTGAAAGATAATTTATGTCAACTTGGACGTACTTTTTAGCATATCTACAGCGTATCCAGCCACTGAAAGATTAATATGTGGTCAAAGATACATACAGCTGTCACAAAAATGCTGGTGATTCGATTAAATGTGTAATCACTAATCAGTATCGAATTGTGGTTAGGAGAATAAATAAACAAAAAATGTTTGACAAAAAAAACATTTAGTCCTATTTTTTCCAAATTAGATTACAATATTGATCACCAGCATGTTTGGTATATCCTGAATTATTAACGAGAACAAAGAATAACAGGTTACTGTAGTTGCAAGTTAGTTGTTTGTTTTATACGGCCCCGGAATTAAATTAGCAATTTACAGTTCAAGTCAATTTGGTATTCAATACTTATGGTAATAAAAATACGCTACCAAACATTATAATACTGCGCAGACGAAGTCGCGCTAGTAATTGCATAAGTTGATACAAAATGATATGCAATAGCTTTACCGCGGCAGTCCCCGAGTGCCACACGTATTTTTTTTTTGTTCAGTAGTGTCATAAACAAACAGAAATTAAACTTAAGTAGGTACATATTTGTCACTACTGACGAAAGTGCACAAAAAATACAAAACTGTGTTTTTAGGAAATGAGTTGAAAAGTGACCAATGTGCCGGGATCCATTAAATCTATGTAAATATGATATGTTGAATGCTGTGATAAATTTGATAATAAATAAAATCACTAATAATGGTAACTTTGTAGCAGCCCGCTGTCTCCACAACCAAAGGCATGAACATGTATTGTATCCATGTCCTATAGACCTAAGTTGCTTATCCACGAATGTCATCTGATAATGATAATGCTATAAGTTCATGAAAAGACAAGTTGCATGGATAGTGCGACGGTGATTGCTGTCAAATGTGAGTAACTGTATAGAATTATCAGAAATTGTCATACAAAGGTGACAAACTGTTGTCTTATTACGTTACGCTATCCGTTTGGGATCTTATCCCAGAAGGGAGCGCACACTTTTGCCGCTTCGCCACCGCTAGAGTTTCGGCAGAGGGCTCCTGCTACGTGGGAAGTGCGAGTAATATGGGTGGTCGAAATTGTGCTAACGCATGTAACATCCCACACTGAACACCGCCCCGTTTTCCACAGCACCAGGGTCACTCCATCTTGCTATCAGTGCGGCTAAACCCAGTGGCTCCAGAACGGAATGAACACCCGCTGACTGAAGAGACCTCAGGACAATATTATTGAGGTCTTAGTGACGCGGAATCCAAACACTACAAATACGGCAACTCAATGTATATATGGCTGTCAACACCCACCATGCATTGTACAAGCGGATGACATACATACCTCATAGCGGGCCCAGGGGAGTACAATGGCCAAACGCAACGATTTTGCCTTTGCGCAAAGAACAAGTGAGGTAGGGCACAGCGAAACGTCATCTCGCTTGAATCTGGAGCAGCCTGACTGGGGAAGTACCTCCACCTTACAGAATACCGAAGCCATAATAACATCACTACTTACTTTGTAGGTATGTGGTGTTGTGTTCCTCACGGTGAGTAAGGTTTCCAGAGCTCCAATCCCCCCAACCTCCCCCTTAATGACGATGACAGCGCAGATTAATAAGCTACCCCAGGAGGGTACCAGCTGCTCTAGCGCTGGAGAATCCCTTTCTGGGCTTCCATGCTCAGGTACTGTCGTGCCTGAGCGTGGACGCCGAGAGCGCCCCGTTTCGTACTCTGGGGGGGGCAAATCCGCGCTCCGCCATCCGCCATCCTCCCGAGGCAAGAGCAAGACGGCTACGGCAGCCCCTGCCACGCTCGCTGTGGATTTCTGCAACATCAGGGGTTTGCATTCTAATCTTAATGCTGTCCATCATCACCTCGAGACAGCTAAGCCGGCCTTGCTTTTTCTGACAGAGACGCAGATATCGTCTCCAGCGGACACAAAATACCTCTCCTACCCTGGGTACGAACTAGAGCATTCCTTTCTGCCTAGGGCTGGAGTGTGTGTGTACGTTAGAGGCGATATCAGTTCTCGTCGCCTCAGCAATCTTGAAGGTAGGGACCTTTCCACCTTATGGCTACGTGTTGATTGTGATGATCATCCTCGCGTCTATTCGTGCCTCTATAGGTCCCATAGCGGTGATGCCGAAACTGACCGACTCTTGGAGCAGATTCAAACGGCTGTGGATTCAGTGCAGCAGCAGATCCCATCCGCTGAGATCATCGTTCTTGGCGATTTTAACGCCCATAATGCCGAATGGCTGGGCTCCAGCAAGACTGATCATGCGGGGAGATCTGTTCACGACTTTGCTCTGACCTACGGCTTGACACAACTGGTTACTGCGCCTACGCGAATCCCAGATGTGGAGAGCCAGGAACCTTCCCTGTTGGACCTTCTGCTGACTTCTCACCCGGTTGGCTATGATGTATCCGTTGCAGCCCCTCTCGGTTCCTCGGATCATTGCCTCATCCGGAGTACAGTGCCTCTCACGTGCCCGCCGCGTCGGCGAGTTGCTTGTAGCCGCCGTGTGTGGCACTATAAGTCAGCAGACTGGGACGGGATGCGGGTGTTCTTTGCGTCTTACCCGTGGGGGCAGGTTTGCTTCACGCCGGATGATCCTGATATCGCTGCTGACTCTGTTGCTGACGTGGTGCTTCAGGGAATGGAACTTTTCGTTCCATCCTCTGCGGTACCTGTTGGTGGCAAAACCCAGCCTTGGTTTGATCGCTCCTGCAAAAAGGCGTCTCGCCGAAAGCTGGAGTGCTACCAAGCCTGGGTAAATGCAGCGGCGGTACAGGATGTAAAGACCAGCGCTTTAAAAAAGGAGTTTAACTTTGCCTCCAGGTCCTTCAAAAGAGCCATTGCCAGAGCAAAGTCGTTGCACATTGGTAGGATTGGCGAGAAACTAGAGCGTCTCCCCTCGGGAACTCGTGCGTTCTGGTCTCTTGCCAAAGCTATCCAGGGGAATTTCTGCACGCCGTCTTTTCCACCTCTGCACACGGGAAATGATTCGTTGGCCCACGACGCAAAAGACAAAGCCGATCTACTGGGTAAGCTTTTTGCGTCCAACTCGACTTTGGATGACGGGGGACAAGCGCCGCCGACTATACCGCGGTGCGAGAGCTGTATGCCAGATGTACAGTTCCGCCAAAGCTTTGTGCGTAAGGCTCTTCGCTCCCTCGACACCCATAAGTCCAGTGGGCCTGATGGAATCCCTGCAATTGTTCTCAAGATGTGTGCTCCTGAGTTGGCGCCGGTCTTAACGCGTCTTTTTCGGCTCTCCTACTCTTCTGGCGTAGTCCCGACTTCGTGGAAGTCAGCTTTGGTGCACCCGATCCCTAAAAAAGGCGACCGCTCAAATCCATCCGACTACAGGCCGATAGCTATAACCTCCCTTTTCTCTAAGATTATGGAGTCCATCATCAATCGTCAGCTCCTCTGGTACCTAGAGGATCACCAGCTGCTGAGTGACCAACAATACGGTTTCCGTAGGGGTCGTTCGGCTGGTGATCTTTTAGTTTACCTGACACATTGCTGGGCACAGGCGATAGAGAGTAAAGGTGAGGCACTGGCAGTTAGTTTGGATATAGCGAAGGCCTTCGATCGCGTTTGGCACAAAGCACTTCTTTCGAAACTTCCATGCTATGGGCTCCCCGGGAAATTATGCGAATGGGTCAGCAGTTTTCTAGCAGACAGAAGCATTAAGGTCCTAGTTGACGGTGAATGCTCAGACTCAATGTCTGTGAATGCTGGTGTCCCTCAAGGCTGTGTGCTATCACCCACGCTATTCCTCCTGCATATCAATGACATGTTGCAAACTAGCGGCATTCATTGTTATGCTGATGATAGTACGGGTGATGCCTCCTACACCGGCCGCGCCAATATTTCCCGGGAAAACGTCATTGAGAGCCGGAACAAACTTGTGTCCGAAATTGAGACCTCCCTAAAAGAAGTCTCAGATTGGGGTCGACTTAATTTGGTCCATTTTAACCCTACAAAGACACAGGTTTGCGCGTTCACCGCAAAAAAACTTCCGTTCGTCGCGTCACCTCGTTTTGAGAGCACTCCCCTATCTGCCACAGCCAGTATTGGAATCCTTGGCGTTGACATCTCGAGTGAAGTCCAGTTCCGCGGCCACCTAGAGGGTAAGGCCAAATTGGCCTCGAAGAAGCTCGGTGTGCTCAATAGATCGAGGCAGTATTTCACGCCGGCCCATCGCCTACAGCTTTATAAGGCGCAGGTTCGCCCGCATATGGAATACTGCTCTCATCTTTGGGCAGGGGCACCTAAGTACCAGCTTCTTCCTCTAGACCGCATCCAACGGAGAGCAGCTCGAATTGTCAACTGCCAACGTATTTCTGATCGGCTTGATCCCTTGGCGCTGCGTAGAGATGTGGCCTCACTCTGTATTTTCTATCGCATGTATTATGGGGAGTGTTCCGAGGAATTGTTCGGATTAATCCCTGCCGCTTCTTTCCGCCATCGCCCTACGCGACAATATTTCCACTCTCACCATTTAGATGGTTGGCAGTCCTCAACTGTGCGCTTTTCCCGAAACTTCCTGCCTCGCACAGCTAAACTGTGGAACGAACTGTCGCCAGCGGTGTTTCCGGACCGATACGACCTTCAAACCTTCAAGAAAAGAGCGTACTCCCACCTTAAAGGCCGGCAACGCACTTGCGACACCTCTGGTGTTGCGGGTGTCCATGGACGACGTTAATCGCTTACCATCAGGTGATTCGTTTGCTCGTTTGCCCCCTATAGCATAAAAAAAAAAAAAAAAAAAAGAACAATGTCACAAAGCCAGTACGGTTTTTATATTAAATATTGGACAAGGATAGTTTATAAATAAACTCAGATTTTTTTGTACGATTACTTTTCTAAAACGGCTTATTACTGAATATGCACAACTTGATGGATTAGGATGGCACTTATTACAGTTCTATCTATATGGCACTAATGGAACTAGGTATCGCCTATATCCCCGTTAAATTGATTTGATTAAAATTATTTTAACTTTGCGCAAAAACATTCTTAGATCATGGCATGCCATTAGTCTCATTAGATACATTTTACTTAATAATGGCATCTATTTTATTTTTGTTGTCTAGCAAACTGATCTTGCGTAGCGATGTTGTCACAAAACCAGCACGGTTTCTTCAATTACATTTTGGACAAATTTCCATGCGATGCTAATATTGTAAATTTGATGAACTATTATCTGTTACCAATTCACACTAAATTAAAACGCTGAACGGATTAAGGTGAAATTTGGCATGGGGATGTTTTGACTCCTAGGAAAGGACAGAATAGTTTTTGTTATGAAAATCATCCTATATAGAGGTGCAAAGGGGAAGGAAGCAAGTGAAATAGTCAAATCTATAATTGCATGGGCAGTTTATGAATGAATTCATGCACTTTTGAACGCCTGTGTAAATGCGAATAAAGGCCTCTGCCGATCCTATCATAAGATCGTCCTTGGTTGAGATGAGACATAATATATACTTACCTACCTAATGAAAGTTTATAATTATTATATGCGTGACGTAATTATTTTGGTATCCTCGCAATGTTTTTCTTCACTGGGAAGTTAGTTGTAATCAGGTACCGACTGACATTCTGTGGGTTAAATTCAGTGAGCTTAAGGCAGTGTTGTAAACCGTGATCAAAAACACTCGGCCTTGATTACTTATTTCATTGAAAGATAATTTATGTCAACTTGGACGTACTTTTTAGCATATCTACAGCGTATCCAGCCACTGAAAGATTAATATGTGGTCAAAGATACATACAGCTGTCACAAAAATGCTGGTGATTCGATTAAATGTGTAATCACTAATCAGTATCGAATTGTGGTTAGGAAAATAAATAAACAAAAAATGTTTGACAAAAAAAACATTTAGTCCTATTTTTTCCAAATCAGATTACAATATTGATCACCAGCATTTTTGGTATATCCTGAATTATTAACGAGAACAAAGAATAACAGGTTACTGTAGTTGCAAGTTAGTTGTTTGTTTTATACGGCCCCGGAATTTAATTAGCAATTTACAGTTCAAGTCAATTGGGTATTTAATACTTATGGTAATAAAAATACACTACCAAACATTATAATACTGCGCAGACGAAGTCGCGCTAGTAATTGCATAAGTTGATACAAAATGATATGCAATAGCTTTACCGGGGCAGTCCCCGAGTGCCACACGTATTTTTTTTTTTATTTGTCCTCTTGCCCAAAAAATGGGAAAGCTAATGAATAGCCTAGGAATATACGAAGGGACCCTAACATAAACAAAAGTACCATTTACAATATGCTAATGCATCCGGCGATTTTTACTATAGGTAAAAATCTACTCTTCGGGGGAGGCACTGTGACGTCACGACCCGCGACGTCACCGCGGGGAGCGGGGCGCGGCCGGCGGAGCGCGGCGGCGACATCCCCACCGCGCAGCCGACCGCCCACGACGCGACCGGCCACCCACGACGCGCGCCGCAGCTATAAAACCCCGTGCGCTCTGGCGAGAGCCAGCAGTCGATGCTCTCAGCCCGCGCTGAGAACAACGGCTGCGTCCCCCAACCCGGTGTGGCGGTGTGTGCAGAACGCGTCGTCCCGGGTTGGAACCCCGGGTCCTTTATAGGCCGTGTGTGCTATAACGCATTTGTGCCGAAGGACCCTTCCCCCCTCCTACCCCGCTCCAGCTTGCTTGAGGCCGTGTGTGCACGTAACGCATAGGCCCGTAAGCTATCCCGACCGTACCCCCGCGAACGAGCTCGCGCCGGGCCGTGTGTGCAGCAACGCATGGGCCAGTGAGCTTATCCTACCTACCTTCCTTAACCCTTTCCCCCCTCGGGGGGAACGTACCACCAATTCCTAGGCCCGGGCCTCGCGACCGTAGAATTATAATATTAGTACTTATAAAGTAGGCACTAGCCATTTCATTTAATAAAGGGCATAAAAGACCCGCATTTATATTAGAGTAACTGAGAGTTTAACTTAACCCTATCCTCCAAACCCTGAGTTAGTCTGGAAACCCTCGCACAACCCTTCAGGTCGAGGGATATGTGTGGCTGTCCTCACGGCAACCATCACAAACCTCTTAAGAGGGGTTAGCTTTCACGACCGTTCTATGTACGCCTTAACACGCCAATGTGCTGGCCGTTTCACTGTACCTAATCTTAGGAGTCGTTCAAATTATTGCTCATATTACAGGCCATACTTGAGCAGAGTTCACATTTAAACCGGTTCTTCTGCCACGAATTCTATTTTAAGCCCAGAGTTTAGCTTAGAGCTGGTTCTACTTTACGAATGCTCTCCAGTACCGTGTTGTAAGCCGCAAAACGCCAACGTACCAACCCAGACTGAATGGGAGGGAATGGGACATCTATATGACGCCGGTTCTTCCGCTATGAACGCTCTTCAAGTATTACCGTATTGTACGTTGCAAAACACCAACGTATCGGCCGTCTCACTAGCCATAGTCTAAGGGATTCCGGGTTGAATTGTTAGTCACGTTTCAGACCATACCCAGTATGATCAGAGTTCATTTTTAAATTTGCGCTTCTTCCACGAATGCTCTTCGAGTAACAGCATGTTGTACGCCGTAAAACGCCAACGTGCCGGCCGAATGGCTCAATCCGAGCGATATTTGAATTTTTACACGGAATTTTGCGAGATTGATGTTTTACTCGTTTCATTTGCAGGTCAATTTTTGTTGGAGGGTAGTTTCAAGTTTATAGAGTTTGCAATTGGTTAAATTAGATGTTGAAATGGCAAGACTGTAAAAACATAGACGCTTAACTTATAAAACTTACTGCCTTAACATAAAACCCGGAAGTCATATTTCTTCATATTTGCTGAGTGTGTAGGTATAAAAGCATAAAAATGTCTGCATATGACATACAATCATGTTCATTGTATGAACTGACGTTTATCGGACATAGCTATTTGTACGTTCCGTATTACCCATACATTTGTGCGTACCCCTACACCACCAAAATTGGCATACCATTTTTGGTGTAGAAAATGACATTGCCTGGATTTACTTCTAGTATTGAAAAAGGGTAGGCCCCCCACAAGGTGGATTGATGACCTGGTGAAGGTCGCAGGAGTCCCCTGGATGCGGGTCGCGCAGGACCGGTCATTGTGGAAATCTTTGGGAGATTGAAAGAGGCTGGAAAAACGGATTCTCGAGGAGAGACTGTGGCTCGGCAAAAACAATGTAGGACGCCTTGTGAAAAAGTGGAGTGTCGATCTTTCTAAGGTGGCAGGTCGCGGCTGGATGCGGGAGGCCCAAGATCGAGCTCAGTGGCGTGTTAGAGGAGAGACCTAAATCCAGGAGTGGTTAGATAGGCAGTATCTTAGGTTTATGATGATGATGATTGAAAGAGACATTTGAGCAAAAAGTATCCTAACGCATAAGTTGCGCCGCCTGGTGACCAAAAACAGTAAACTTTTGTGCATTATATGATCAATAGGAACACTCGTTATAACGCAAAAAATTCCCCATAACCGCTAAAACCTTTAAAGCCATACAAAATCCTGCCAAATGAATCGGCAAATATTACAGCCGTCATTATTTCGTTAATAACGAAACTTATTTATGTCCGGCACAAACATGTTACGAGCGTTTTAATGAGCGCCCGGGGCGGTTTTAAGGGGCGTGCACACGATGTATGGCATTATCCGATTCAATATTGATCCTGAGGAAATTACCAGGATTTGAACCTGAGACCTTCAGCTTCTCTGTGCGTTTTTGCGAATGTTTGTTTTGTTGTTATGTATGTATTCTAGTTTTTATCAATCTGCTATAAATGTTGGGAATTTTAATTAGAAAACTCATGTGAGTATCAGACATACTAAAATACTTATATCGGGTTGCTCACGTCAATAAAGTCGAAAATAGCTCGGCATGTTTCGGAACAGTCCGTGTCCCTTATTCATGAGTCTTGCGTCGGCCGAGGCGGCTGCTCTGCGGCGGACTATTCCGAAACATGTCGAGCTATTTTCCACTTTATTGACGTTAGTAACGCGATATATCTAAGTATTTTAAAATGTTGGGCATATCTTGGACGGCGCATCGCATTAATGTATCTATTATCTTTCTACGATCTGTCTGCGAAGAATTTTGGGGTTTTTTGGTTACTTAGCCAGATGAGACCCAGACAGCCTAGAATAACCGATGCTTGCTGAGTCGAGGACACCACTCGAACGCGGTTGTAGAAGTCACCAATGACTCATTTGAAGGAAGACAAAGTCGACCTCTAGGGTGACCTGGAGTGCACTTCAACGAAAAGCAACTTATGGTGGTCACCATCCATAAGACAAGCCTTATAATGAGCTTACTGTGGGACTAGGTCAGGTATAAGAGATGCCCCTTTTTAGCTTCAGTTAATGAATGTTTTTGACTTAACTTTTTGAGAGCACTCCCCTATCTGCCACAGCCAGTATTGGAATCCTTGGCGTTGACATCTCGAGTGAAGTCCAGTTCCGCGGCCACCTAGAGGGTAAGGCCAAATTGGCCTCGAAGAAGCTCGGTGTGCTCAATAGATCGAGGCAGTATTTCACGCCGGCCCATCGCCTACAGCTTTATAAGGCGCAGGTTCGCCCGCATATGGAATACTGCTCTCATCTTTGGGCAGGGGCACCTAAGTACCAGCTTCTTCCTCTAGACCGCATCCAACGGAGAGCAGCTCGAATTGTCAACTGCCAACGTATTTCTGATCGGCTTGATCCCTTGGCGCTGCGTAGAGATGTGGCCTCACTCTGCATTTTCTATCGCATGTATTATGGGGAGTGTTCCGAGGAGTTGTTCGGATTAATCCCTGCCGCTTCTTTCCGCCATCGCCCTACGCGACAATATTTCCACTCTCACCATTTAGATGGTTGGCAGTCCTCAACTGTGCGCTTTTCCCGAAACTTCCTGCCTCGCACAGCTAAACTGTGGAACGAACTGTCGCCAGCGGTGTTTCCGGACCGATACGACCTTCAAACCTTCAACCTCCTTGCGACACCTCTGGTGTTGCGGGCGTCCATGGACGACGTTAATCGCTTACCATCAGGCGATTCGTTTGCTCGTTTGCCCCCTATAGCATAAAAAAAAAAATACAGTCCGGTATACTTTGTAAAGTGAAAATCGTTAATAATGTCATAACGCATATAAATTGCATTTGCTAAGATAATAATATATTACAGAAAAAAAATGATAAATATATAAGTATTATTATTTAGTATCCAAAATCACAATTCTTACAGAGCTTATAAATTGAAACAGATGCCATATACTACAGAAAAAAGTGACCAAGGTATGTATTCGAATTTTATAATTGAAAGAAAAATAGAAAAATTCTCCGCGTCGAGCGGGATTTGAACCCTCTCAAAAAAAAAACAATTATAAAATTGTAAATTTCGTTTGCAGAGGCCTCTGCTTACTACAAAATTAATATGTATTCGAATTTTGAATTTCGTTAAAAATAAACTTATTTATATGTCAAGTTCGTGTGTTAGTTGTAAGTGTTTTTATGCGCAGCACTGGCCGGACAAAATTAGCATGTCATTAGATATAACGGCGTTATAAAAGAATTAACTGAAAGTATGCTTATAATCAACAATGTGCAATACCCATTATACAAATTATATTCGCGAGCCATCGCCGACAGATTATCGCATTATAGCTGTAATATGACATTACGCCGTTAATGTGTTTGCTGTGTGTACGCGCCCTTATTTATACTGTTTGCGCGTCAATCAGGGGATGATTGCGTTTCAATCCTAAATTATAATTTAAATCCTTATATTTTGAAGAGAAAAATATTTCGGTAAAGGTAAAAACTAGAAAAAAGAGTACATCACTTTAACTATCGTGATTTTCACGTATTAAACTGGGGCTTAATTTTTTATTGACTAACTAATTAAAACATTAATATGCATAGAAATGTTTCAATCATTTCAATACATTTCTTATTTCACTTTAAACTTTCGTGTTTTATACACATTATTACGAACATAGAAAGGGTCTATCGTGAATATAGTTAATTTACCTTAATATTACCACGTTTCTTATTATTAACTGGCGTTTTCTGCACTCCATTGATATCTTGACTATGGAATCTAATTGTCACAAAAAAGGATGACTCACAACTAGATCGGGACGGGGCGATCTATCAATTCATTTAGAAAGAATCACGTGATAGCTCGGAGCCCCCGAAGGTCACGTGACGTTTTCTATAGCGACAGACAGATCGGCGCGGCCCGTTCATGTCCTGACCCGTTCTAGTGTGAGTCATCCTTACACGGGATTTATGAAATCAAAAGAGTCGCTTAGCCAATTCGAAGTAACTGTTCAATTTTAATAGGTTCCTTTACCCTCTTTTTAAGTTTGTGGTATATTATGAGTTAAGTACTTACCAATTGAGAAACGAATTACAAATTTTAATTTGAAAATTCGTAGCCGTCGTACACTTTTCATACCCAAAATCAACCAATATTGAGTTCTTAAGTCAAATGCCTATCCAACGATAGCTCACGCCTTAAGTTCGAAACAAAAAAAATCGCCTCTCCCACTTTTTAGATTTTTTTATCGGCATGATTGATATGTTTATTCATACTAAATAACCGCTTTCTAGTACTGTCACTGAGCTAAACCGGACGGATGGACGAACAGACATGGTGAAACTATAAGCGTTCCTAATTGACTACGGAACCCTAAAAAACACATTTTCCTTTACAATCCCATAAAAATTAAATTAAAAACAAGTTTCATTACATTTTAATGAATACCTGTCGACGCGTTCATAACATGCTTAAAAGCATTAAATAATTACCGAAAACATATTTCTACATACAATGAAGCTATTAATTTACCTCAACAACAAAGAACTACATTAAAACCCATCAGCCGACAACGTGTAATTTAATCTACAAAATAGGCCGATAGCAATGTAAAATATTTTTATTAAAACCCCGGGCATTCTATGAAAATGTTGCCACATTTCAGAGCTGGTTCTGTGGTCTGCTTAAACCCTATTATTATTTATTCACTATAGCAATACTGTCGGGAATTCAGTGCTGTAGTATTTTAATTGAGATTCCAAACTCTCTCAAATATGTTAATAAATTTTGCATTTAAATTTGGCATCGACGGGTAATACTAAAGGGAATGCGCTGGTAATTGTAATATGACTCTGATACTTAAGGAAGTGTTAGCGCATTTTACATGTTAATATTATTTTTCAGTCCTCCGGCCGGTAAGCGTCACTTTACGCAAAACTAAATTGTCGCCTGCCGGCTCCGTCGGGCTGAAAAATAGTATACAAACCTCGGCCGGTAAATGGGAAAGCCTCGGATCACATGTTAGTCGACCTTGGCTTCGCCTCGGCCGACAATTACATGGAATCCGAGGCATTTCCCACTTAAACGGCCTTGGTATGTAATGTACTATTACAATGTGCTCGGAAAATACGTTTTCTAATGGAACGAACTCGTGCAGTAAGTAGTATTTTTCAGCACTAGTGAGGGATTTTCATAGTACTTTTCCACACTACCCGCTCCCCGGAGGGTCCCGGTGTAGGTACCTATTGTGAACTGTGCTACTATACTACGGCTAATAATTGTTGTTTATTTACTAGCACAATGCATAGTAAAACATCGTATGAAACACCTGCGTAAAGATGATTTCCGACTCGTGTTGGCACTCGTCAAAAATCACCAACTTTCCGCCCTTGTTGCATAAATAGCTATCATCCGTTTACTGAAAAATATTGTACACGTATTTTTTCCTTTGTTCGTAATTTTTTGTTTTAAATACAGTGTATTTAAGTTTCATGTGACGTCACAGTACAAAACTTATGTAATAATTTTGAATAATATAACTGACGGAGTAAATAGAATAATATTTTGAAACCTAGTCGTCACCCCTAATATGATCAAAAACGTAAAAATAAAAAAAAATAAACCCAGATAATTTATCAAAATATCCGGAGTGAACTTCGTCACTTCTTGTTTTGTCGCCACTACAACTCGTATGAATTGGCCGTCGCCTTCCGCGCGCCATGTTTCTTTGTCACTTTGTCTTATGTTGGCTGTACTTTTGAACGTCTCGACTTGGTTAAGGGCGGGTTCATAATGGTGTTTTCTTACCGGTGATTTTATATGAGTTTTTTTAGTAAGGATCCACTGGAACGTAGAAATTGTTAATGCGATTAAATAGTAATGTTGTATGGAAAACGATCACAACACATGTAGTCCGACTTTGAACATTTTAAAATTCTCGTTCGAAATTCAAAATCTCGACCGCAGGGGCTGTGCCAAGGCATTTCTTTAATTATAAAATTCCGTAATTTTTATATTAATTTCAGTACAAATATTGGTATGTTACAAACTGTAGTAGGCATTATATTATTTATACATAGGTCATACTGATAATATTTATTTAAGAGTTTAAAATAAAATAAATCTTTATTGCAACTTACTAAAAACCCCATTTACTGTGGTCCCACAATTCCAAGACACAGTCCTTACCATGTCAGAGAGTATTGGGATCCTGGGTGTTGACATTTCCAGTGACGTCCAATTCCGTAGCTACCTGGAAGGGAAGGCCAAGCTGGCATCCAAAAAGCTCGGTGTGCTCAATAGAGCTAAGCAGTACTTCTCTCCGGGGCAAAGACTGTTATTATACAAGTCTCAAGTCAGGCCCCATATGGAGTATTGCTGCCATCTTTGGGCGGGAGCACCTGGATACCAGCTGGGCCCCTTTGACTCGATCCAAAGACGTGCTGTCCGAATTGTCAACGATCCCAAACTCACGAGCGATATCGAACCCTTAAGTCTAAGGAGAGACTTCGCCTCCTTATGTGTGTTCTATCGCTTGTACAATGGATTGTGCTCTGAGGAATTGTTTGATATGATGCCAACGGCTGCATTCTACCACCGCACCGCTCGCCGTCGGCAGGGTGTTCACCCGCATACCCTGGAGCCTAAATGGTCTCGTACCGTGCGGTTTGAGAGGAACTTCCTCCCGCGGACGCTCCGGCTGTGGAATGAGCTCCCTGCCACTGTTTTCCCAAAGGACTACAATATGGGGTTCTTCAAAAAAGGAGTGTTAAAGTTTTTAAAGGGTCGGCAACGCGCATGTAACACCCCTGGAGTTGCAGGCGTCCATAGGCTACGGTGACCGCTTACCATCAGGCGGGCCGTATGCTTGTTTGTCACCGTCGTAGTATAAAAAAAAAAAACTTAGGGTATTACATAAATAATTGGTACCTGACTCTCAAACTAGGTTACCCTGTGTCTCAAGAGCCAGCTCCTTCCCATTGAAAGGCGTCACATAAGTATACAATGTTAGACATTTGTTTTATACCTGATTAAACATTTTTTTTAAATATATATTTTAAACTAGAACATGCAAGTTAGAATGTGTGCGTTTGTGTCTTCTGTATGTAATTCGTGGTATGTGTGTGTGTGTGTATGTGTGTGTGTGTGTGTGTGTGTGTGTGTGTGTGTGTGTGTGTGTGTGTGTGAGTGAGTATGCGTGATGTGTTAGTTTAAGATAATATTTGTAAAAGGTCTTCAGCTTCTGTGTAGTTTAAGGACTTTAACCAGACTTTTATAATCTTTTTGACTTGGAAATTACTTAATTTTGACATATTGAGGATTTTATTCACTTTGTTATACAAGAATGGAGCCAAAAATGAAAAATGCCTTTTGGCCCATGCACTGTAACAACGGGGTACTGGGTAATGAGCTATACGTTTATTATTATCATATTATAAAATTTGATTGGTATCATATTATAACAAATAAAATAAACGCACTTTCCATTCAGTTTTTTTAATACCTTCCATGTTTGGTCTAATTGTCAATGTACCTAAGTTCGTAAATGAATAAAGATTTTTTTCTCATTTGTATCTGCAAGCGGTTAGTTAGCCATAATCAGACTTTCTGTCTTTGTTGAGTAAAATGAATAAAGAATGAAAGTAAAAAAAACAAAAAAATGTCTATTAATCACACCAATTTTCCAGCCTCCCTATAACTCGCCCTTACCATAGGTTTTTGTACAAAGTGTCAGTTTGTTTTATTTTGCTGAATGACGCCTGCTCTTCTCTCGGCTAAACTGTTGCACCGTTCGGCCAAATAGTTTCTTTGAACAACTTTGCCTTTTATTTTCGTATTGAGTTGGCGCCTTTTGGCAAATTCGGACATTCAATTGTGTTCTTTGAACGTTCTATTTTTATTAAGAGACAACAGATTCTAGCAGTCTTTTGAATGGGAGTAAAAAAAAGTATATAGAGTAGCGTAGGGATTCAAATTTACAGTTTTATAATAGGCTCAGTCTGTCTTTTGTTTTGGAGCGTTGCGTTGGTGCCCATGCGGTACGAATGTACAGAAAATGACATACACATTTCAGCTGATTAAATAGTCACAGACCAATGTGGGTTAAAACAATTGCTAACTTGTCTGTCAACACGGTACACCGTCAACATAATTGTGTGGGTGTAGAATCGGGCACCAGTAAATAATAAAGGCAGTCAAGCTGTAACGATACTGCAACAAGGAAATAATATTTGAAGAGTGTTAAATATATAGTAATTTGTGTTACACGGGATCAAAATAATATATTTCTGGTGAGGGCGTACATTGAATTCAGAATGAAGCGATGGACTCACTACGTTCTGGATTCTAAAGTAGAATCCTGAGCGTAATGAGGGATTCAAGCGTTAACGCCCAAGACTAAAATAATGTTGATACCGTATTTCACACCAAGTAAGAGGAAATAAACAAAGCCGAAAACAGCATCATATCAACAACACGATTCCACTAGTTAATGCCCAAAACGTAAAAATGTGTAGTCCTTGAACCGAAAAGTGCCACTTTGACCCCTCCCAACAGGGAAGAAAAGTGCCACTTTGATCCCTCCTAGCTTGAACAGAAATAACCCTTTTATGAATAGGTTGTGTGACAAAGTTTTTTTCATTTACCGCAATTAGCACTAATGGAAATAAAACACGTACATTACGATACCAGGGCGAAAATGACGAAGTTCGCAGCGAGTGGCGATAAATATAAACACGATGTTTTAAATCGACACGAGTTCCGAATTACCTCTTCGCATGTGTATCGTACGACGTTTTACAGTACACATGGCCCTTTAAATATTCGACGCAGGCACGTAAAGTCCTCATTAACGCCCTAAAGCGGTAAAGTAGCACCATGTGTACTGTAAACATAAATAAACGTAAAAGTACTTATCAATCAACGCGACGAGTGTATTCCTAAAAATAATCCCGAAAACATCATGATTCTTCCATATCTGGACTTCCTTGGGCTCAGTTGACATTATTAAAAAATTTTGGGACCTTTTTTAACAGCTCATGAGTCTGAATCAAATGACTCCAAGAACTAGTACCACGAAAATCGAACGAGCGAAAATTTGTATCTCTCTGTCTGTCACACTTGGTAATGGGAGTGACAAAGAGGTTTTACTATCAATCCTAATTTTCAATGTTCGTGGTAAGCCTGTTGATCTGGAAGAATGGTTTTCGTGTTATTGACGACCGGTTCGCGTGGTTGGTAGTGACCCTGCCTACCATGCAGATGTTCCCGGGTTCGAATCCCGGTAAGGGCATTTATTTGTGTGATGAACACAGATATTTGTTCCTGTGTCATGGATGTCTTCTATGTATTTGTATATAATATATATCGTTGTCTGAGTACCCGTAACACAAGCCTTCTTGAGCTTACTGTGGCACTTAGTCAATTAAAAAAAATATCTAAAAACCAATTGCATTAAATGGATACAAATATATACCGCTCTGCCTGCTAGCTTTCCACAAACATCTAAAATCAAAATTTCAACCTTTGGATAGCGATAGTGCTCTCATGGACAATGTCGTTTCTACGGAACCCGCAAAACGACAACCCGAGGGCAAAACGTCGGAGGTAAATTACCAATCTAAACAGGGTGTCCTTAACCATTGGACAAAGCCGAAACGTTCATATGCGTTACGGTGTTTAGAACCAATATACAAAGCATCATAACAATCTTCGCGGTTACAAAGAAGTTAACAAATTACTATTCGTAATTTGGAGCAGTCTGTATGCTACTCAAAACTCAGGTAATACATCCTTAGCAAATAGTATGAACTGTATGAAACCTTCGTTTGTTTATTATTGTTTTTATTTATGTCACTTCTAGGTTTAGGTTTAGGTTTAAAGACATTTATTCTCATATAAGATATACATCACTTCCATGAGAACATAGTTATTACATAATTACATGCATTTAATTAGATTTTTGTCACCGCAAGAATGCAATATTATATTTAGGGTAAACACATACCTGTAGCAAGATGAAATGAATAAAAATATCGAGACATGCAAAAATATTACTATTTACTACTACTAACTAGGTTACTCATTCAACATATTCATTATTTGTTTACCAGTTTACGACTAATAAGCGCAGATTTTAATGGTTTGCTATAATGTATTCCGCGAGTCCCTTTTTGAATGCGTTGAGTGAGTTTACAGTTTTAACATCAATTGGTATTTTATTGTACAGGAGCGCACCTTCAAACGTAACCGTTTTTTTACCATAATTAGTTCGTATTTTAGGCAAAGCAAGGAAGCTCGCGCGGCGTTGACGACTGCAGAGGTTTGGAACATTTTTCCTTTTGGTAAATATTAAGTTGGTGTGAATGTCCTTATTTAATGTTTTTCTAATAAAAATACAGGTGTTGTATATGTATAGTTGCCTAATGTTCATCAATTTCGTTTCCGAATAAATTTGTTTTGTTGGTGTTAGATAATGATAGTTAAAAAGCATTTTGATAATTTTGTTTTGCAAGACCTGTAGTTCTTTTATTTTTGTTTTGACAGCACTTCCCCAAAGCTCGACAAGGTACAAGAGATGTGGTTTTACAAGAGCGTTGTATAAAGTAAGACGTAGTTGTTTTGGAATACATTTAGTAAGGTTACGAAGTGAGCCGCAGAGTGTTGCCATTTTAGTTTTTAAATGATCAATATGGGTGTTCCAAGTTAATTTTGAGTCAATGTGTAAGCCGAGATATTTTTCGTGTGATTTCTGTTGCAATGGGATATTATTTATTGTGAGCGGTGCGTGTGGTGGTATAGGTTTGTTTTTAGCTTTAAATATGACATAACATGTTTTCGAAACATTAATTGTTAAAAGATTATATTGGAACCAGTTATATAGAATTTCTAGGTCGTGCTGAAGTCAAAGTCAAAGTCAAAGTCAAAGTCAAAGTGTTTATTTGTTAAACATAGGTGAGACTGTTTACAGTGGTGTCTTAAATAAATCTATTGTATCACTATGTTTTGCCTTCGGGCGTACAAAAACATTTCTTAACACTACTTACATAATAAACTTAACTACACGTAATTCACATATTTACAGATTTTTAATTTAATTATGTAAAAAAATATTAGTCTTGGTACATTAAAAAATATGAAGAGAAAAAAAAATGAAATACAGGTAATAATGATCATATTAAGAGTAAAAATTTAAATTAAATATTAATAATTAAAAATGTGCGTATTACCATCAAATTACAATTATTAATATGTCAAAGAAATAAAATAAAATAAAAGTAGGAGAGAAAAAAAAAGAAAAATAATAATAATCAGATGAAATATTCCCATATTCCCACTGAGCTTGGGAAATTATGTCATGTATTTGCGAGCCAAAGTAAAAGAGAGAGGTATCGTCTGCGTAAAGGGCAATGTGTCCATTTAATCCTAGTTCATGAACATTGTTGATATACGCTAAAAAGAGCAAAGGCCCTAAAATGGAACCTTGCGGGACACCGCAGGTTATCGGTAATGGGTCACTCTGATTATTGTTATCTATTCTGACAACTTGCGTTCTGTTTGTTAGATATGATTTGAGCATTTGCAAGGCTTTACCTGTTATTCCAATGACCTCTAGCTTTTTTAAGAGTATATTATGACACACAGTGTCAAAGGATTTTTTTAGGTCGATAAAAATGCCTAGAACTATGTTTCTGTTGTCAATATTATGTTTTATTTTTGTAACAAGGTCAATAGTTGCAGCACTTCTAACAATTTGATTGTTGACAAATGTCATCATTGAAGAAATTTAGCTTTCTGGCGTGATAAGTCAATTAATGCTATTGTCAAAAATACTGCCAATGGTAAAAACAATTTGTTTCTTCTTGTTGTTTTTGGAAATATTGTTTGTCCGATTTTTTATCTTTTGTTCCGATTAAAAAATATTTACATTAGAGCATTACTGAGGGGTAGCCCTGGGATTTCAGGGAATGTCCTAGTGTAGAATGTGTAGTCTAGTCTCATCGTGGAGGGTAAGTAAATAAGTAGTCTTTCTTATAAACCGGTCTCTGTCAGAATCAATAGTGCATGCTTATCAAACAAGTTAAATGTGTGCAAACATATTGCCTGGGGGTAGTTTCCATCGAGGTTATTCCAATTTCCCCTTTTACATCGATATTCGAATATTTTATTCTGCTTTGTCAGTTTTCTCGTCCCACTATCAGGCATAATTCTCAGGTCATAGTCTCCTCGCTAGAACAATGCGGATATAAAATAGTAGTTTATGCAACAGTGATATAATAAGAACCAATTATGAGATGTTGCATACGCTAGTTTTTCTATACGACAGCTGAAATAGCGTAAAAAGCAAAATCTAGAAACGTGGCAGAATAGGAAGGTAGAAAGATATTGTGCCCACTATAGAAAAAAAAACAACAACAGTGCTCACTTATTGTATGAAAATCCATAGGAGCAGTGTTCTTATGGAATACCGTAGACAAAGTAATAATGTATACTTTTTTAATAACGCTGTCAGTCATCTAATTGACAGATAGAATAGGTAGTAGATACCAATAGGTATGTCCCACGATTGTGTAAAATCGACATTGTAAACGCGCGCGTGACCCAGCGAAAAGGCTTCTCTCATATCCATATATATTTTAGCAAGCAAATTAGTATTTCAATAATAATTCGTATCCGGTATAACCTCCGTATTTTGCCGTGTTTGCTCCGTGAGTTATTAATGATCGGTTTTCACCGATATTTATTGCAGGGCACGGCCGGACGTGCATTTAATTGGACAAATAAGTATCATCGGTTATATATGGAAGGAAAGTCAATATTGTCTACAGTGCACATGGGAGTTGGACCGAATGGGAGTGGGTAAATTACCAGTAACTGGTCGCTCTTTAGTAACTGACCACCAAAAAATGAATTCTATGGACCTATGAATATAATTGAATTGGCCAGTAATTGAAAACTTACCATCAACAAACTGAAAACAGTATTAACACAATTAGCTTGTTACAACATCGATGATTTTTTCTCTGAGTACAAGTCATTGGTCCAATCACAACTAGGCAATAAGCATAGGTAGTTTAGTGATCAATATTCTTACCACTGTGATAATTAGTCTAAGTTACAATATAATATTTAATTAAGATAACAAATGTATGAAACATGACCTGTAAATGTACTGTTTACCAATAAAGAAATTCAATTCAATTCATTAAAATTTACTCTGTAGGTGAACAGAGTTCATTTTTAGTATAAGGTGGCTAGCTAATGGACGGTGACCAGTTACTGGCGATTTACCCTACCTTGTTTGACAAGCGAAGACCCTAGAGTCAGACCGAGCTTGAACCGCGACCATGACATATGAAACTGTCAAAACGTCGATATATTAAGGTTAATTAACTGTATTCGCGATAGACTGGTTCTATGTTTATAATTATGCAGACCGAGCTCAGTTTGTATCGATTTTCAAACTCGTTAAACTTCTATGAAGTTATGACGTGTCCTTCGTTTTTACAGTTTGTGCTATAATAGTACATTACCTAACTAGTGCGGTGAAGCAAAGAAAGGCCGAGATCGCAGATGTTTGCGACCTGAGCTGCAAGCGAGGGACGTAAAAATGCGATCAAGGGCTTTATTTATTACCTCACGTGTTAGGTACATCATTTTATGCCTACACTTGGGCAGAAATCGGCTTTTTCCGTACGCGTAGCGTGCGGTTAGAGGTAGGTAGTTACTCGTAGGTAAGTTAAACTTACCGTATATATGTATTTCGAAAACGATATTGCATTTATTGATAGCGATTACGCTTGGCACCGTCTGTCTCGATGGTTTTAAGTAATAGCTAGTTTTTATTTCGTGTTAAAAATATTTTCTTATTTTATTTTAATGTCGAAACATCTTAACTGGCAAGTGCCTCTTGTGCTGTCTGGAGCGGGAATGGAACGTTTAGCGGAACAAAGCGCCATTGTACAGGAGACACAAGACTTTAAAGATACTAGGGGGACAGAACAGTTAAAGAGAACTGTTCTAATGGGTGACCAAGGTTTATGGTTACTACTAGTAAGTAAGTATTAAACACTTGCACAGGATATGCAATTACAAAATGGAAGAAATAGAATAAATAAATATTGCGGGACAATCTTACACAAATCAACCTAGTCCCACGGTAAGCTCAATAAGGCTTGTGATGTGGGTACTAGGCGACGATATATACAATAGATAGTTACATAAAATACCTAAATAGATAGAAAACTTCCATAACTGAGGAACAAATATAACACAAATAAATGCTCTGACTGGGATTCAAACCCGGAACCTCCTGCTTCGTACTCAGGGCCACTACCAACTAGGCTAGAAGGCCATTGCAAAGCCAAAAGTATGAACGAACTTATCCCTATGAAGGATATCTTCCTAGGTAACTAATAATCAAATGGCGGAGAGGATCCTCAGGAAGATTCTGGGGCCCGCACAGAGGGAGGATGGAAGCTGGAGAGTCCGAAGAATTCTCTCCCGGACTTGTGCTTCAATTTCTTGAATTTCCCAAATTTCGTGATTCTATGTGAACGGGAAGTACCCTATACATTTTGATTCCCATTGCAAATGTATGGGAAATGCGACATAAACGGCCATAACTTTGGATTCGTTGACATAGAGGTTTGGTTTTTTCACAGCTTCATTGACCGCAGACCTGTGTATGTATTAATTTCAACTTGCCACCTCTACGCGTTCCTGATATAAAGGGTCTTGACAGACAGACGGACGGATGGACGGACAACAAAGTGATCCTATAAGGTTGTCTTCTGTTACCGCGATTGTTATTCATTGAAATTAAATACTTTAGAACGGATTAATCGCGTTTATTAACACCATGACCCTACGTTTCGACCCCTTTACAGCACTCGTTTTCACAGGGTTAAGATGATGACTGAGAGAATGAGAATTCTCCTCGTCAATCAACGCTGAGTTGATTGACGGGGATGATGAGAATTATCATTCTCATCATTCAATCATCATTTAACAAACTCACAATTCTCAAAATTAGATCCGCCTCTTGAAGTCGGTTAAATAAAATACCATGTATTTATAAGTCGTTTTCAATTCGAGCTGGTCAAGTTATTGCGAATAAAAAAGTGACACCTGCGAGGGTAATGAATTTCCCCGGGGAAATTTGTACCCGGTAAGGTGATGTAGTATGTTTACTGTTCACGGGCGGTACAACACTATTGGGAGATCTCATGGAAATCAGTCAATGGGGTGTAAATTAAATGAGGTGAATTTTTTAACAGGCTTTTTATCATGGTTTCGAAGGGGGCAGCATTTTTGTATCGATCTTTGTAGCTTTTTTATGTTGGTATGTTTAGTCCGCGAAGTAGGCTAGGCCCGAAATGTTATTTTCTCAAATATGCTCGGAAATGGTCGTATTTTGTTCGCAAATAGAAGACGTAAAGTATCCAGTTCTCTAACCGCCGCGTCCGCGGACTGCTGGAGGGTGGACGCAGCGGACAGTAATAGAATTTGTATTCATTTTACTCCTAGGGAAAAATGGCCGACTGGTCCGGGGACCTCGCCCCACACGCCGCCACGCGCCGGTCGCCGGTGGCCGCGCATGCTTGAGAAAAGCAGTATATCTGCCTCGGCGGAAACAGGGCTTGCCTGAGCTCAGCTATGCCGTCACCTCCTCATCTCATCAGTCAATCCCTTACTTTCCGTCCCTCGCCAATAATGTAAGTACTATTTTTAGATATTATTAATGGATTGTGTTACAGGGGATCAAAATGATATGTTTCCGGCGAAGGCGTACATTTACTTCCGAATGAAGCGATGGATTCTAAAGCCGAATCCTGAGCGTAATGAGTGATTTAAGCGTTAACGCCCAAGACAAAATCATTTTAATATCGTGTGACATATACTGCTTTTCACATGAAGAGGAAATAAACAAAACCGAAAACAGCATCATACCAACACCACGATGCCACTAGTTAATGCCTGAAAACGTAAAAATGTGTAGTCCTTGAACAGAAAAGTGCCACTTCGATCCTTCCCAGCTTGAACAGAAAAAAAAATTGAATAGGTGATGTGAAAACGTATTTTATTTAGTGAAAGTTAATATTGTCTTCTGTTACCGCGATTGTTATTCATTGAAATTAAACACTTTAGAACGGATTAATCGCGTGAATCTTAACTCTGTGAAAACGAGTGCTGTAAAGGGCTCGAAACGTAGGATCATGGTGTTAATAAACGCGATTAATCCGTTCTAAAGTGTTTAATTTTAGTGAAAGTTACTTTTGCGATTGTTGATAAGGTGCATTTTAAAATGACTATTTATGGCATTAGCACCTTATTCGCAACCGACAAAGTTGTACCTTTTACTCAAAACGATCACATATATTTAACATTGACTGCTGCGAGGTCACCAAGCAGTAACAAAAAGTATTTATCAAATCCCATATAAAGTACAACATTAATCCCCATCACTCCAAAATAAATACACTCGCAATTTTCAACAAAAACTTGGAAACTCCGAGATACATCATCCCGTACAGTCAACAAAAGAAAAACGTCTACAGAAAATAGCTCGGGAATCAATCTTCCCAAACTTAATTCAGGTAGCGACAGCAAAAACACCTCGCAGTACAGTCCGCAGCCGTGAAAAAGTAAAAAGTCATGAATAGAGTTTGTAACGTATTGCCTTGAAGTGCGCAGGCGGTAGAAACACAGTATGGACGCATATGGGTAATATTAGTACACTGTGTATTAAGTTAGGTAGAAACTGATCCTGACCCATTTGAAACGACTAAAAAACAAATCTTACTCTAATAAAATCTTCAAAAGAAAACGTTTGTAACATGTGTTTATATTTATGACGATTACATTGGAACGATATTTGGTTGAAAGTTATTGCCTATTTTAATATTCTTATTTTAATCGACTACTAAAATAACTAGACGCACCATATTATATCCGTTACGCTAAGAAAATATATATATTTAAGTAAGTAAGTACGTAAGTAACACTTTATTGTACAGAAACACAGTTGAAAAAATACAGTTAACAAACAGAGATGTTAATTACAAAGGCGAACTTATCCCTTTAAGGGATAAGTCCCTTAAAGTCGATCGATACACAAATCGACCTAGTCCCACGGTAAGCTCAATAAGGCTTGTGTTGTGGGTACTAGACGACGATATAATACTTAAATACATAGAACATATCCATAACTCAGGAACAAATATTCGTGATAAACACACATATAAACGCCCTGACTAGGATTCGAAACCGGGACCTCTTGCTTCGAAGGCAGGGTCAGTATCATTACCAACTACGCTAGGAGGCCGTAAAAATCTGCCATTATGATTTTTCCCAAACAATCAAAATTTCCATACACACTTTCAGTTTAATGAGTGGATTAAGTAATGATGCTTAATGTTCGCGTTCCTATACTGCAAGTCTTTATTTGTGGTGGTCGTTATTTGTCAGGTCTCCAGCTCGTTCGCTTCGTTAGTATCACTGGCGACATGGAACATAGGGTGTCTCGCTCTAGTAAACTAAGTAAGAGCAAGATGACGATAGCTGGCTACATATTGATATGTAAGTGTAGAAGTATTTTAATACGTGTTTGATGGATGTCTTCGAAGATCTTTTCCCTTTTTAGGGTTCCGTAGCCAAAATGGCTAAAACGGAATCCTTATAGTTTCGTCCAGTCCGTCTGTCCGTCCGTCCGTATGTCACCGCGGTTTTACTCTGTAACTATACAGCATATGGTAATGATATTACAGCTAGAGGTGTATTTCGTGTGCCGCTACTTAGTTTTACCTATAAATTACGGGAAAAAAATATCTTTAGGGGGCGCGCCCCAAACATATAACAGAATGTCCCCGTACATATAAAAGAAATAACTTCAAGGTTTATTGAACAAAATTTGATGGATGGAATATTTTTCAAATTATTTGCTCTGAAAGTCGGAAGTCACCACTCTGTCTGCCCGACGATGACTGCCCGACGCAGTCGAAACATGTCACGCCTATTGTGATAAAAATACGTGAGTGTTAACCGTTGCAATTTAATATAATTAACAGATCCTTAAGACCGCGGTCAATCATAGAGCAATTTCATTTTATTATTCCCTATTCCACTACTGGATATTTATACTTGCTAATCTAATTTTATCAGTCAAATTCCTTGTCACAGAACTCATTAGCTACGAATATTGTACACACCCATTCGTATACGTATGTACGGTCGGCTTCATACATATATATGCACCTGTATTCGATTTTGAACCTTCATCCTCTGCAATAAGTTCCGAAGTGTATAGATATTTATAGACGGGACTGTACATACATAGTAAGTGTAAATCCGTGAACCAGCGGGACTAATTAATTACCTGCTGTTTGCATTTGGACAATAAGGTCGGCACTGTGGATTGTATATTACGAAATGCAGACCACACTCGATAGACAAAGCATATACAAAGAGTCCTTAATTAACGAACGGTGGAATTTATGCCATGCCATGGCATTAGAGATTGTAAACTTTTTCATTTATTCCATTCTAATTGAAATTATTTCTTAATTTTTGTATTAACATTGTAACAATGAAAACTCATGGCAAAAAGTTGAGCTGAATCGAACAAATGTATATAGCGGGCTCTTAAACGTTTATCAAAGTCATTTTCGTTTTCACAGACGTTTATAACTAACGCAATGTATACATACTTATTGTGTGCACGGCACGTATTAGAAAGTTAAGTTACTTAGTTGCGGACGAGATGTCGTTTTATTTTCCCCTCACTAGCTCGGAAAGTGCCGTTTTATCCTTTAAAACTAGCGTGGAAAAATGCATTTTATCCATAGTGGGTAAAGTAATTTGACCTGGCTTTAATCACTTATCACCCGTCCAGTATAAGTGAGTCTTATATGGCCATAGTAAGTAATTAAGTATACTCAATCAGAGGTTGCCCAATAAATTGGTCAAGTCTCATCCCGCACTTGGTAAGCCGTAATATCTAACTAAGTACCTACCAGGAGTGTACTCTATGACAAATTTTGAAAATGAGTTTTTAATGGTTTCTTCAAGATAACTTTACATGTGGATAAGATTTGTAATCGTATATAGTCTTTATTTTCCTCGCGATAGTGAGGGGGAAAATGTTGTATTACACTCGGCGGCAAAGTTTATTCAACTCTCGTGCCTTGAGACCCTCGTAAAGCTTAAAATTTCAGTTATTGAACCACTCGCTACGCTCGTGGCTTAATTTTGGAATCTTTTGCTTGAAGTCTCAATATAAGTCCTTGAGTTAAAAAAACAACTTTGCCCCTCTGTATGATAAATAACTATTTCGTAGTCTATGGGAGGTCATCTATAGTTCCCAGGCAACATTATTGTTGGCAGTGTAATACAATGCGCCTTTCGAGTTACAAAGACCTTATACGGCTGTTTGACGTCGTTTGACTTTAAATTATTCTTATTTAGAATGTACGGATGGACGTATTTATATTAATAAAATACGAATAGATTACATGTGTTTATTGTTCAAGCACGGATTACAGACTAACTCAGTACATGGTTGAGACATATGTAGTTTATATGTAGATAATATATTGGCATACACCACACGCCCCCTTATCATATTAAAAAAAAAATGGTCAAACACTTTTTTTTTTACGAATAATACAGTTTAGTTCTATTTTTGTGCAAAGTTTTTTGTTTATCCTTACTATCTAAAATGATTACATTTGGTTCAATGTCCTTAACTACCTTAAATGGACCTAAATACAGGGGGTCCAGCTTGTTGGAACAGGCTTCGTTCTTTACTAAAACTAAATCGCCCTCTTTATAGTTTACAGTGTGTACATAAGTATCGTAGCGGGCTTTTCTTATCTCTTTACTCTTACATAAATTGTTCTTAGCATCTAATTGCGACTTTTGTAACCTATACTTTAATTCATATGGGTAATCGCTATGGTTATATAATGGATCTAATGTACATGTCAAATTTGTCGGTATATTACACAATTTTCCAAAAACTAGTTCAAATGGGGTGTATTTCGTTTCGGTATGAACAGTGGTATTGAAAGCAAAACACCAGTATGGTAACCATGTACTCCAATTGTGTGTTGCGTTGTCCGTTTGAATACGTAGAAACGAAATGAGATTTTTATGACTATTTTCTAGTGCGCCTATAGTTTGATGATGATAAGCAGTGGAGGTTAAATGTGCAATTTTTAAAAGTTTACATACCTCTTGCATCGTGGAAGAAATAAATTCTGTTCCTCGGTCGGTAACAATTTCGCCCGGTATGCCGTAGCGTAATATAAAGTTGTTTACAAATGCAGTAGCGACGGCTACCGTGTCCTTTGTTGCGAGAGGGTACGCTTCGACATACTTGGTTAGGTCGCATTGTAATGTTAGAATATAACTATAATTACTATTGTCCTTAAATAAGGGACCAACTAAATCTAAAAATATTTTACTAAAAGCTGACTTACCTGTGTCAGTTATTGTCATTGGTTCTCTTGTATACTGACTGTGTTTCTGCTTCTGACATGAGCTGCATTTTTTTACGAAATCCGTGACGTCCTTCTCCATGCCGGGCCAGAAGAATCGCTGTTTGATGTTATTTAGCATACGCCTTATGCCGGCATGGCCACTCGTAGGCAGCATGTGATAGTCATTTATTATGACACGAATTGTGTCCCTATCAGTGATTCTTTTTATACCTCTTAAAATGTGTAACCGGGGGCCGGTCCAAGTAGGTAATCTTTTTATAGAACGTGTTAATGCTTCAACATTTTCATTAGTTTTTCCATTTAATAATATATATACGTCTTTTATATTTATATTTTCGCAAAATAAACTCAACGCCCTCGCAAAGGCAGCTCGTGCACAATGTGATTGGGAGGTTGGTTTGACGTAAATCAACGATTTCGATTCTACAAATGCGAATTCATCGCTTTCCGTTGTTACATTGTTTTGTAACGCATTAATTTCTTTGTCATGTAAATGTAATAAAAGTTCTGTGTACTTAGTTGGAACTCTAACCATGTCTACTACTCGTGGGTGACAAGTCCTCTCACCAGTTGCTGGTGTTTGACTTATCGGAAGAGTTTGGTCGGATTCATTACTATTAATTATTTTCCGTTGGGCCCTAGTTAATACGGCTATAATGTTCTCGTGCATTTCTTTTAATTCATTACTACTAATTTTCATACGAGAAAGTGCATCGGCTGCTACATTGTCTGCTCCTTTTACATATTCTACGTCAAAATCATATTCTTCTAATACTAATCGGAATTTCATTAAACGACTTGTTGGATTAGTCATGTTAAATAAATATACTAAGGGCTTATGGTCGGTTTCGATTTTGAACTTCTTACCATATAGATATGGCCTAAAATATTTTATTGACCAGACTATGGATAAAAGTTCTTTATCAATAGTTGGGTAATTAATTTCAGCTTTGTTGAGAGTGCGACTGGCATAAGCTACAGGTCTGTTGTCGCTGTTACTCAAAACTGCACCTAAAGCATAACCACTTGCATCTGTTTTCAAGATAAATGTGTTATTTTCGTCAAAGTTCGGGTATTGCAGCACGGGTGGAGTAACTAATAACTTTTTAATTTCATTAAAAGCTGCACTCGCTTGTCCAATTAAATGATACATTTTTACGGCATAGTTTTGTCAATGGTAAAGTGACTTCTGCAAATGAAGGGATAAACTTTCTATAATAATTTGCAAATGCAACGAATCTGCGGACCTCGTCGGCATTTTCTGGAGTTGCGTAACATTCGATTGCCTTCGTTTTTTCCGGATCCGGTTTGATACCGTCTGATGATACTATGTGTCCTAAATATAATAATTCCTTTTTTAAAAAGTTGCATTTACTGGGGTTTAATTTAAGATTAACTTTCCGAAGCCGCGAAAATATGTCTAAAAGATTTTTATTATGTGATTGTAAATTTCGACCGAAGCAAATCAAATCATCTAAATATACTAAACATTTTTCATGATTTAACCCTGCCATTGCGATAGTCATAGCCCTGGAAAAACAATTAGGACTAATTTTTAACCCTTGTGGCAATCTGGTTAGTTGCCAATGCCCTGAATGTGTAGTAAACGCCGTTAATTTCTTACTGTTAGGGTCTAAATTTAATTGATAGTATCCTTGACTGAGGTCAAGATGTGTGAAATACATTGCCCCTGAAAGAGAGTCCAAAATGTCTGTTATATTCGGGAGAGGAAATTTATCATCTACGATTCGATCATTAAGTTTCCTAAAATCAATTACTAACCGCCATTTTTTTAAATCAGAATTTGATTTTTTGGGAACTAATAAAACAGGACTAGACCATTCGCTATTAGATGGTTCGATAATTTTGTCCGCTAACATGTCTCCAACTTGTCTATCTATTTCATCTCTGTGAATTCGCGGCAAGCGGTAAGGTTTAACGTAAACAGGAGCGGAGTCAGGTTTCAAGGGAATACTGGGTTCATAAATGTTTGTAGTTGATAGTTTATCACCAGGTAAATGAAATATATCTGAATACTTCGCACAAATATTTTGGATGGAATGTCTTTCCTCTTCATGTAAATGAGTCAAGTTTAGAAACTCAAACATTTTACGAACCCGTTCTTTATTTACGTTATCACATTGTTCGAAACTACAAATGTTATAATCGTTCAAAGTAGCTACTTCAGGGCTGAAATAACTAAGGTTAACGCTGTCTTCTCGGGTGTTAAGTATTTGTACAGGAATTTTACCGTTTATGGGTCTACTAATGCTTCCGGCAATAAATACACCATCGCACAATTCTTTTGGTTCTATTATGCAGTCATTTTGCAAATTTGTCGATATGTACATTCTTTTTTCGCATCGTGGAGGTATACATAAATAATTATGATTGTCCTTCTTGTTTGTGCACATTGATAACCTACATCTACTATCTGAGCCTGGCTTCAAAAATGATACACTTTCAGATTCATAATCTATTTTGCAACTGTATTTTTTGAAAAAATCTCGCCCAATTATTCCATTTGTCCAACATGGCAAATTTTTTATAACATGAAATTTATGTATAAATTCCTCATCATCTATAAGAAAACTCAGGTAAACGTATCCCTCAGTGTAAATTTGCCCTCCAAGTCCATTTATAAGAATTCTGTCTTCGGTAATCGGCATGCCAAGTTTAATTATATTTTCAAGATTTACCGCGCAAAGCGACGCGCCTGTATCTAAGAGCCACGTATAAGGAATGTCATTAATTGGCAATTCTACATAATCATTGCTGTCGCACGAAAATATGTTATTCACGAAAAAATTCTAACGAATTTTCAGAGTTGTTAGTAGTTTCGCCTGAATTAGGTGGACTGTTATCCTCTATAAAGTTCACAGTCGGACGAGTATAATTACCGCGATACATGCTACGCGCGTAGCGCTCGTAGCGATTTCCTCGGTGCATGTGTCCTCGATAGTGCGGACGCCCGCGGCTGCCCGAACTATATATCGTACTCGAATCATTCCGCGTCGCGAATGATTGGTTTTGACTCGGTTGCCCCCTGCCTACTTGATTGTACCATGCGCCTCTCCCTCGGCCTGTGAAGGGACGGTTGTAGTACTCACCTGGTCTTCCTCGAAATCCCGCAAAAATCTCCTCCTGTGTCTGCGCTCGTGACGTGGATAACTCCTCGTCCTTGGCGGCTCTTATGGTATCCTTGAGGGATGCGTAGTTACGAGCTGTCAGTATGAGACTTAGATTACGTGATCTCAGGCCGTCAGTGAAAGATCGTATAGCTAGTTTTTCGTTTATTGGTTTTAGCACATTGAAAGCATTGCTGTCACCGTCGGCCTGCGATATTGTTAGATCTACAAATAGTTTTTCCAATCTCTCGCCATATTCGTCTATACTGCTGGTCCCTTGCCTTTCTTTAATTAGTTGAGCGTGAAGCGCAGTAGGGGATTTTTTTGTTAGCAAATGCAGTTTTATATCAGATACGAGGTCCTTACAAGAAGTATATGAAGACGCTAACCGTAATTTCGCACTTTCCGTAAGTCGTGTTTTCAGAACAAATTTAATGAGAAGTGGTTGACTCTCGGAATCGATCATTTCACTATATAATTCTATGGAATCAATTAATTTTTTAACGCTGTCTTCGTCGTTGGTAATTTCGGGTATCAATGACACTGCGGTTTTAAGGTTAAATTTCTCCATTGTGTTTTGGCTTTCAGTACCCTGTTTCGTACAAAACTCTTCTATTTTGAAGTACAGATTTTCTATGCAAATACAAATCTCTTTGACGCGTACTATATCACTGCCCTTGATTAAATTATTAGATATTTGCGCATCTAATTTCTCTGAACATGTAAGATATTTCTTATACAACGCACTAGCATTAGTTAAATGTTTCTGTAATGTACTTAAAGTTCTTTTATCCTTGGCTAATTTTAATGTATTGTCCTTTAATTTTTTCAAACTCTCGTACACACTTGAAAGTTCTTCAACCATTACATTATGGTAACTAATGGGATCACTTAGTTTTACTTTTCCTAAACCGATGTTAATATAATTTGGACACACAAGCTTAATCTACCACTCACTGATTACGGCACTATCACCATTTATGTTGCAGCTGTTGTAGCCATTCTTAAACGCCGTCGTCGGTGGGCCGCTTTTCTCTCCTGAAGGACCTCCGGAACATGACGTGGTGGTTCAATTCCCGTTGAATCATCTTCTTATGGCATTTGTGATAAATTTTAAAAATACCATATAGAATAACCAACAGAGAAATCAGCAATATAATGGCTAATATTATGTTGGTTGTAGAGACGTGAAATTTTAACTGCTCTAAATCCGCGTTATTGTTGCCTCCTGCTGCGTTTTGCGCAATGATCACTTCTTCTTTCTTATCACTTGAAGTTGAGGAGCCCATCTTGCTTCAAAACTTTGAATAACGTGTGCACTGGAATCTAATTAAAGTAACAATCGCACTAAAAATTGTCGAATGTATTAATTGTTCGAATGAGGCCGCATCTAGTGCCAATGTCCTCTCGCCCGTGGCGTCCATATTTGGTCCGATCACTGACTTTTAAGGTAAACACGCGTGGCGCGTGGCAACTGGCCTAGGGTCGCCATGTACGGATGGACGTATTTATATTAATAAAATACGAATAGATTACATGTGTTTATTGTTCAAGCACGGATTACAGACTAACTCAGTACATGGTTGAGACATATGTAGTTTATATGTAGATAATATATTGGCATACACCACAAGAAGTTAAATAAAATTTGTGATAGTTTCAACTTTCAGTATTTTTAAATAGATAGCTCGTACAGTTGAGAATAGTAGTGAAAGAGACGGTAGTATCTCGCCTACCCCGCGCCGACCGCACCCCCCGCGCCGGCCAGTCGCCGGACGCAGCGTGCTGTCGCGCGCAGTGTGCGCCGAGCAATCGCCCCGAGCGCATGTCATTCATGATTTTGGTGACGCGGATCGTTCCGAAACATGACGAGTTATTTTTGACTTTATTGACGTGAGTAACCCGTAAGAAGTATATTAGAGGACCAGCACTCTAAGTCTAAAGTAAGTTGATATTTAGGAGTTAATTCAATTTTGACTCTTTATCGATAGAAATGCGTCGTTTTCGGGTTTTTAGGTATGCAAGTTACACTTACTGTATTTATCATTGACTAATTAAAAGAAATAGACACACAAAGCAGAACAAAAACGACAAAATGTGAGTGCAAAGCGAGCGCAAGGAATAGACGTGTCGCAAGATATATTTTTACTAATAAAAATAGGTACAATGTAAATTGAACCGTGATTGGTGTAGCAGTAAAGTAGAATTTTGAGTGCTTTCTCCCGCGCGCCTTACGATCTTTTGATATACGCTGCCTGACGTGTGCATCGGTACATTTCGGTAATATTCGTCAAAACATGCATCTAGTGCGCTCCCCGACTGGAAGTGGCATGCCGACCGCGCGTAGTGGGTCTGACTCAGAACAGAGCAGTAAAGGCATGCAAAATGATCCGGATACTAAAACGCAAGTCCAAACACGACAAAAACGTAAGTTAATGGATGATAACGATCAAATTAAAACCGAACTGTCCGAACTGCGAAAACAAATGACGGAGTTAGTGATAACACTTAATACATTTAGCAAAAAACAGACTGAGAATTTCCAGAAACTGTCGCAGGATGTAAATGATATTAAGGAACAGTCCAAGAATATTATAACAACTACTGATAACTTAAAAATCGAACAAGGTATAATGAAAACGCAAATTGAGCAGTTCGTAAACTTAAACCGGAATCTTGAAAACAAAGTGGAAAAATTACAAACAAAAGTTCAAGAATTACAATCTACGACGCAGAATATGAAGACACTATCTGAGCCAGTGCTGAAAACCGAAGAAATGATAAGAGAATTTGAGGAACGTAACAAGCGGAGGGGAAACCTGATCGTTATCGGCATCCCAGAGTCAATCAATCCAAATGAACAAGATACACATGATAAAATAGAGGTAAACCAGATATTAAACAAAATAATTAACAATTGTCCAGAGCCAGATAAAACATTTCGTCTTGGTGTACGCTCTCAAAACAAAATTCGCCCGCTTAAAGTATGTTTTAATACCACGATGACCGCTGAATTGATATTGCGCAGCAAAAGCAAAGTGGGAAACGAGACTGTCAAGATATTCCCTGACAAGACCCCACAACAGCAGATCTACTTCAAGGCAGTGAAAGAAGATCTAGATTGTCGCCTAGCTAATGGTGAAACTGGTATCAAAATAAAATACGTTAAAGGAATCCCTACCATTGTCAAAGAGCAGGCAAAAAACTACAACCTAAAGCAGCCAGCACACAAGGATTCACAAAAGACTGCACATCACACTGAGTCACTGACCACTACGACGACATCAATCAAGGATCATTGAAATGCCCCTACGCCAATATGCGAAGCATAATAAAACCGGGCAAACTTGACGAGCTCTGCTGTATCGTGCAAACGTTTCGAAGTATAATACACATAATAATAATAACCGAGAGGTGGATTAAATCTGACGGAGAAGCTGCAAGACACCAACTGCCTGGATATACCTACATACTACTACAACTATCGACCAAACCAAGTATTTAATTAGCTTTAAAAAGAAACTAAAGAAGCATGTTTTGAACAATATAGATGTATAGATGTACGCACTCATAACTATTTAAAATATATATATATATATATATATAATGATTGTGTACCATCTACTTCATTCTATTAAGTTCAACGAATTAATAAAAAACTAATTTGTATTAAATATCCAAAACTATTATTAATAACATATAATTATACACTTTTTAAAGGAAATAAAGTACAAAATATTTTATGCAAATGTAAAATAATATTTGTGTTTCCTATGTTTTAATAAATGAAATAAATATATTATTTCATATATAATACATACAATTGAACATATACCTATATAAAAACGATATTATTCTAATAATAAAATATGTCTAACCACTCCTTTATACGAGTGATAAAATAATATTATGAATTAAATTATGTATATTAAAACCATAAAATATATTACTAACTTAAAATTATACTATTACAAAAAAATACTTATAAACCCAAACCTAACACCAACTTAGTTGCATCGTGAGCGTACTTGTAAGTAAGACACCGCATGTTGCTTTGTATCCGTGTATTGTTGTTGTTACCGAGTGCGCTCGCGCTCCGCACCTTCTCCTAGCGGCGTACCTGTGTCTACCCGTTTTGTTTATAATTATAAATATTGTATTGCGGCACAATATTGCATGTTTATTTTTATCGCTCACTCTGTAAATGTTAAATTTTATGTAAATTTAAGTTATATAAGTTTCTCATATAAGTGAATTGTAAAATTCTTCTGAGAAATAAAGATCTTTGAACCGAAAATATATGAGTGAGAATGACGTTAGTGAACTTGCATTGATGATGATTCAACGGCCTCCTAGCCTAGTCGGTAGTGACCCTGCCTACGAAGCAGGAGGTCCCGCGTTCGAATCCTGGTCAGGGCATTTACCTATTTGTGTGTTTATCACGAATATTTGTTTCTGAGTTATGGATGTTTCCTATGTATTTAAGTATTTATATGTATCTGTCTATTATATGTATCGTCGTCTAGTACCCACAACACAAGCCTTATTGAGCTTACCGTGGGACTAGGTTGATTTGTGCCATATTGTCCCATAATATTTATTTATTTATTTATACATACGATAAATGTTTTGTACGAAAAAGAGCTTACTGATGTAAGCATTAAGTATCAAATTCATACACAGAACTATCAACACTGTTTAACGTTTGTTGGCTATTGGCACTTCACGAAACGTTACGTTCCAAACAAGACTACACGTATATGAAAAAGAGTCGCAACTGCTGCACTTTTATGGCGTCATTTTTCTCGGCTGATTGGGTATCTAGTTCTTTAATCCCTATATCTATATTTTGATGCGTGATCGAAAGCGGTCACCATAGTCTTTGGACACCTGCAACTCCAGGAGTGTCACATGCGCGTTGCTGACCCATTCAAACTTGTACACTCCTTTTTTTGAACAACCCCATATTTTTAGTCTATCGGGAAAAACTCGGCAGGGAGCTTGGCTACTTTGCACTGTTTATAATAAGTACTTCATCATTTCGAAATGGCGGTTTATATTCAAGATGGCGGAAGAAGTTCGCAAGATAACCCTATCGTAGGTACGTGAAAATATAAATAACCCGCGTTAGCTTAATGACCCAGTTTACGTAACTTGCAGATTACGTATGAGATTGCTAAATGGGATTTTAAAGAAGATTTCGTTTAAATTAACCTATATTTTGAGTACCTACCTAGTATTTTTTCTGTTGCTCGTTGCAAATTCTTTTCCGTGCCGTTGGTATCATTCACTGCTGCCAACTGCATGACTGCAGGAAATGCCAAAACTCCAGATTATCGACATTGATTTTGACATTGGATGCTGCAATGAGTACGGTATTAATGCTGTAGGTACAGCAACGCTTCAAACTGCAGGACCGTAAATGTCAAATTTGATATAAAAGAAACACTAACACACATTTTCACGTTAATTTCAACGTTTCAACCCACTTTAACTAAAAAATCGTGTTGAGGAAGCCTGAAATAAACAAAACAATAACAAACTGAAATGTATTTTTGTTGTTTTCCATTTAAACTAATAATTACCTAAAAAAAAATGGTTGCCTGTAAAGTCGGTTTTACGGGCGAAGATTTTACGTGACAACGTCTTTTTCTCGGTAGAATATTTATTGATATGAATATAATTAAATTGCACAATAGGAACTTACTTAACACTATCAACGTTCGAGAAAGACAAAGACAGAGACACAAGCATGCGCCGATTCAATGCGCCTAATTCTCTAGTGCTGCGCGCGCGGCAGACCGATCATAGTTGAGTGGGAGAGAGACGCAAGGCATTCGGCGGGCCTCTCTCTCGTTCGGTGACTCATCGTAACGTTACCGAGCGTTACACTTTTTCATAAGTGACTCCCAGCCGCAACCTAATTTAAGACGTTGTCACGTCAATAAATAACGTCTCAATCAGCAACTGGCCATTAACAAAAACAAATATACGTACCAAAATCGAAATTTGAAAATTAGTTTTTTAATTTAACCGCCACTCCTGTTTCGGCTCGATCATCGTTAGTACGTTTGACATAAATTTAAATCCACTCATAAACGTCCTTACCACCTTAATATTAAGGATGATTTTTGACTGGATTAGCAACATTATTAACAAAGTTGGCTGGTATCTGTGGCCAAGTTAAAAAGTGATTTCATATAGACTTTATGCGTTAGTAATAGAGGTGGTTTTGTCTTGTTTAAAACGTGTTTTATTGTGGTACGTTTGTCTGATTGTGTTCTCGCGTGTCAGTGGCTGATACTTCACGCCAGATAATATTTCCATTAATCGCCGTATCTGAGATGTCAGTGAGGGAACACTGGTCACTTTATGGAACTAAAATGAAATAAGCTCTGATCCTATGGCGCTTAAAATCGCCTCTACTAGCTCTCTACGCCTGGAGTCAGAAACATGTATACGACGAAATTGGTTGTGCCAGAAAGATATTTCAGCTTGTAATCCCTCCATCAAAAACAAAAATGCTATCTAATAGCCCACAATACATGGTCACACAAAAATGATGAAATGAATTATAAGAGCATAAAATCTCTCTTGTAGCAAAAATGTTATTATTCCTTAAATGAATTCCTTACTGACAGTTTTGAATAATTAATATAGCGATAATCTAAAAATGTAATAATTTATAAATGTGAAATTTAATATAATATCGAATAGCATAAGGGACATAATACCAACACCCATAGTGCCTATAATTAAAATTCATCATTGACATTGTACATAGGCCCCATTTAGAATGTGCATGATAAGTTAGATTATATATACATACCTATGTTGCTATGCCCTAATGGGTGCATGTTGTAACTTAAAATATTAATAAGACCCATTGTAAACACAGTTATGCAATAAAAAAAAATACTATGAATATGAATGAATTCATTCATAAATTGCCCATGTAATTATTAACTCGTGTATACGTATTTGAGAAAAATATACCATAAACTATCATAATTACATCATTAAAAAATCTGCCATAAAGATCAAATTAATACATAAATATCCTTAACTGGATTCCAAGCCATCAAGCCAGGTCTATCAGTTTTATTGATAGTTTCGCTTTCGAGTAGGATAAAAAACTCGTTAAATCCGTACATTTGTTTATTACTATCGCATGCATATAAAAGTTTGCGTATCCGCACAATATGCAGGTTTCCACAGAGCACATACGCATTTACATTAAGTATGTATCAACCTTTAAACAACACCCTTTAACCTTTCCAAAATACTCCAAATTAACAAGCACAGTTTTGTATCTTTATAGTCCCGGCACCTGCGCCATCTATCTGAAGCTTTACATTTAATTAACTCGATAAATATACTGCGTACCCTTCATTATTTGCACACTAAAAGGGCTTAAATATCTTAGAACCTCGTAGGCGCTTTGGTTGTTTTAGATTTGGAGTATTTGCAAACTAATCTGAGCTTTGAGTTTCGTTTCTTGAAGATTTATATGGAGTGGGGTTTTGATTTAGGGCGTCAGGTTACACGTGTTTAGGTTTTAACACCTTGAGTACATATCAAATGCTGTCACTAAGTTCACTAACGAGGAAGGCTGCTGAAATTGTTCTTATTATTTTGATTTATTTATTTACTTTACATTACAGACAGAAGCCCTGAAATAGTAATTAATGCAACAGTGATATAGAAGTCGTTAAGAAGTAATTATGAGCTGTTGCATACGCTAGTTTTTCTACGACAGTTAAAATGGCGAAAAAAGCAAAATTGTGGAAGACGTATGCCAACCAGATACAAAGAAACAAGTGTTGATATATAGTATGAAAATCTATAAGAGCATCGCTTTACGGTGATCTTATGGAATACCACAGGCAATGTTATAATGTATAGCTTTTTTATATACCCACATATCATTAGCTCTCTATAATGCGTTTAAAAACCTACTAAAGATTCCCATAATGATAAACTTTATATTACAACAAATTTATTATCTGTGAAAATCTTATTAGAGCTAATTAAAAATATATATAGTAAGTGTAACTTACCTACCAACCTTCCTCTACCTACCTTAAATCTGAAATAGATCCTTGAGGCATTGTACCTAGGATGCTGGCGGCATTTCCTCGTATCGCAATGCTGATACGTTGTGCGAGGAAGCCACCAGTATAAAGCTTGAAAATAAATGAATTATTGACTAAAAAAAGCTAATTTATAGTATCGACTTCGATAATATTATGTTTTCAAATTACGATCATCTCTGACAAACAAGGAAATTTGATTTCTACATCTATTCTAATATTTCTAATATCAGTCGAGATGGCATAATACGTAGTTCGAAACAAAGTTTTAATAGAAAACTCCCGTGAGTATTACACATATTAATATACTTATATCGGGTTACTCACGTCTATAAAGTCGAAAATAGCTCGACATGTTTCGGAACGGTCCGCATCCCATAATCATAAGTGTAAATTGCAAACAGTGTCGCACGTTATTTGATATCGAACTCTAGTTTGTCTCTGAGTTTTAAACATATAAATATCAAAGATTCAATGTCAGATAAAATTTCATTCATAAAAGTCGTAATGGCGGTCGATATAATCTTATGACTCTATTATGAAACCCGGCTGCCACCGCGTTTCATAAACCCATACTCGACTTTTAACGCCTTTCATTAGATACAATCACATAAACGACTATTATATTACAGTCAGCTTTTTGATCGTCTTCTTTTGACTACTTTCTAAACCGTTCGTTCGTAAAACTCTCCTACAGTTTTATTGCTTACAAAATGTACCCCAGCTATACTATAGTTACAGCATGTTTGTTACCCGAGATAGCTGACCAATCGACGGCACGTTAGTTATGGCGGAATTATTCTTCACGGGGGGCATTAGTGAGTTGCCGATGTGGGAAACATTACTGCATGTTTGTGGCAATGTGGCATGTCCATTTTACTATTCTATCCTGACTTTAGAGTCCGTCTATGCTAAGCTTCCTAGATTTTGATAGCCCAGAATGTGAAAGTGTTAAGTAAACGTCATCATTTCATAGAAGTTAGACGTTTAAAATACACCTTAAAGTTTGACTGTTAATTTACTCGGCAGAGATACCGTGGTTTGACTCTATGTGAATTTTGTTCATGGATATGACATCATCATCACAGGTGTATACTACACAAGCCCCCCGTCAAAACTAAGAACATTAAAGTCATAAACCCGTCCTTCACTTCTTTACCAAGTAAAGAAGTGTTAAAAAGAGATGTACATATGTTTGTTTATTCTCCGATTCCGTAGGTTGTCAACAGTTTTACTGATCTCTTTTGATGCACTTCGTCCAAGCAGCCAAATTACATCGCTGTAATTTGGTAGTCGGTATCAATGCATTACAACTTAGTCGCATATTTTGAAAGTGGATTTTTGAAATGTCGTAAGAGGCACGTTATTAGGATAGACTTACGACATTTGAGAAATCCACTGCCAATTTCAAGGCCGCTCCAAACTGTTGACATTAGACAGTTGTTGTACTACTTCCATGCTTTAGTTATTCTTCCGTGATACTACATAATTCCGAATAAAACGATTTTTTTTAATTCCGAACAAAATAATACCAAACCAGTATTAGATTCGGGATTATGTTGGTTGGAATTTTAAATATTTGTGCTCTCATTCTTGTCGGAATTTTGATGATTGGAGTTTCGATCGGTCGGGATTATAAAATTAGGGATTTTAATAAATTGGATTTATATGAATTCGGGATTATAAAAATCGGAAGATAATATTTCAGTAATCCCTTGTGTAGGACTTAAAATGACGGTCTGCATTCCCTAATACCCACTGCATCTAGCTTCACGCTTTAAGGATGACTCACACCAGGACGGGACGGGATTGCATGAATGCTGCACGACATATGTGTGCAGCGTCTATGCACCTACATAATGCCAATACAATATTTGTAAAACTAGCCTTACTGGCTAAAAGTGTACTGGGGATGGCTCCCAGACCAGTTAAAAATTAAAAATAATTTCCAGTTTAATAAGCACTTAAAATCTTATCTTATTAATAAATGTTATTACTCCATAAACGATTTTTTTAATGACATTTGATTGCAAAATGGCGACTTAATTCTGTTTCTGTTCTGTTTGATAATTGTAGCATGAGTATTGAATTTGATTTATCGATTATTGTTGTAATTTAATGATTTAATTTTGTGTTAGACATACATTCTGTATTATTTAAGTCACTAGTTTTAAATTTTGTACGCCAATAGGCATAACACGGAGTTCCTTCTATATATTGACACCCTTTGTATCACCTGTGTAATACAAATAAACGATTACTTACTTACTTACTTATACGCCTCGTGGACAATAAGCCTATTTTGATTAGGCCTTATTGGGATTATGTCTTCCTTCACCGCAAAGCGATTGATAAATATCAAATGATATTTCGTACGTAAGTTTCGAAAAAACTCATTGAACCCAACCGGGGTTTGGACCCTCGACCTTCTTTTAAAGTCACTCTTACCGCTAGGGTACCAACGCTCGCAAGTATCGCAACTATCAATTTAACGGTCACAAAACATTCTCCAACCACATTATACCTCATCCATCCGTCGTTACTCCAGCACCCATGCAAAATGTAAGAGATATGGAGATACCAGGATAAAAATAGGGGTTGGTGTGAACAGCTCTAAATCATCCCCGTGATTTAGATAATAGCCAGTGGGGTTATTCGAGACGCTTGTGAAGTTTTGTTGATTTTTATGAGGTCGTTGCTTTGATAAATGATGGTGGACCTTATTCGCGTTTATCTTGTGGTGAGTTTGGGTTGTTATGGGGTATTTTTCATGAAATTTGCATGTACATGTAGCATTTTACAGGCTAGTATAAGGTGCTAACACATGAGAAAGGTACTAATGTTTTGAGGGTGGATAGTAGACGGTTATCTAAGTCTGTAAGTTTAGTATTTAGTTACAATTATATAGCATCAATTGAATCATATATTATTTATAATATATATTTTGATTCACGTTTTTATGTATTCACGCTCGATAGCTACCCGATACTTGGGAAATTTCAGACTCTTGTCGCCGTGGTCGGGTGGCCTAGTGGTTAGGGCGTCTGCCGCGAAAGCAGGAGATCGCTGGTTTTATCCCAGCCCTTGGCATTGGAGACTTTGGTCACCTTTTCTGTGGTATTATGTTATCTTTCAATTTATAATTTTTATTTAGTTTTTGAAAAGGCCCTAAAAGGCCTTTTACAAGTTTGCTTTCGATAAATAAATAAATAAGTAAAATATTGTGGGACAATGTTGCACAAATCGACCTAGCCCCACGGTAAGCTCAATAAGGCTTGTGCTGTGGTACTTGACGACGATATATATATAATAGAAAGATACATATAAATACTTAAATACATAGAAAACATTCATAACTCGGGAACAATAAAATAAATAAATATCGACCTAGTCCCTCGGCAAGCTCTATAAGGCTTGTGTTGTGGGTACTAGACGACGATATATATAATTGATAGATACATATAAATTCTTAAATACATAAAAAACATTCATAACCCAGGACATTCGTGATAAAAACACAAATAAATGCCCTGACCAGGATTGGAACCCGGGATCTCCTGCTTTGTAGGCAGGTTCGCTACCAATTGGGCTAGGATAGCACCTTATACATTTGTTTATTTAATTTTACCCGTCTAAATTAGATAAATCACTTTTCGGCGGAGTCTGATAACGCTGAAATTTTATATTAAAGTACTTCTATAAATTAGACAAAAATTCAATCATCTAATCTTAATCTTACTAATAATATAAATGTGAAAATTTGAATGATTATTTTTTTACCATGCCGCGGCGGCCCAAGTTTTCACATGTATTTTAGTTTTAGATTTATTTAGTTTTATTTAATAGTTAGTTTTGGTTTATATTTAGTTTTATTTAAGTTCCAGTTCATAATTATTTTTACTAGGTTTTCTGTTTAATTGTAACTTTTTCTGCCTTAATAAATACTTTCCTTTTTATTTGAATGCTTGTTCCTTGTTAACTTAAAAGCACTTACTGATTGGTATTGCTTAAGAATTTGGCACTAAGTAATTTATTGAATCAGGCGTTTCTTTGCGGAATTCCATATTAAAAAAATTATGTTACTTTGCTATTCCGCCGAACGTGCTAGTCAATTAGTGCCAACCCGTTATACCTACTTCCGTATGTTCTCGTTCCCGCCCTCCCGCCACAGAAATCAATACGCAAATAGATATAACAAACTACCATCAATTATATAAAACTCGACACGTGTTTCGTCTCTCTACGATGCATCCTCAGGAGATGCAGGAGATCTTGTCGTACTGGCGTCCGACAAGTGAAACTCACTCACTTGACCGGAAATTTCGGGGTCTGGCTGCTTTGATCGTGTAGCACAGTGCTTATAGCGTATGCCGCGAATTAGAGGCGGTTACGCCGAAAATGTTTTGTACAAGGACAAGATGGCCGAATTTTACTATTGAAAGAAAAATTTAAAAATTCCCAGCGTCGAGCGGGATTCGAATCCACGACCTCTCTGTGCACCGGTCAGATCGCTATGCCAATTGAGTTTTACCTACTTGTATACCTAAAGTCTCTCAATGGTTCCCAAGATACAGGCTCGGCCTAGTTTGGGGACCGCTGTTTTTCATATCATAGTGTTATCTTTTATACCAATAAATCATTTCATTTTCATTTTTTTTTCATTTTTCACTTAACAGTACAATACAGGTATCAGAGAAATATACAAATTACTCCGAATTCGCTCTTACATGTTCCATATGATCGGTACAGTTCCTATATTAGTTTTAAGTATTAAACAAGTAGTAGCTCGTAAGTTATTGTGAAGTCAATGAACTAAAATCTTTCCCATTTATCTCCTTCAAGAACCGCAAGCGAATTTTCATAATATTAGCACTAAAACAACGAGACCCCACACCATCCATCACAACCTTTTTAAAATATTGAACACTATACTTAACCATTTATATTGCATTTATTAAACCAAAAGACACTCGAATTTAGAACGTAATGTTATCATAATAAGAGATAGTGTTCTCTTGGGGAGACGTAAATAGGGTTGTAGAAGTGTTAGATGCAGGAATCAATTTTGGGTTGTGCCCATGACTTATGTGTGACTGGTGAAGAATGAAGGATGACTCAAACTAGAACGGTAGGTTATGTGGCCGGGCCGGGCCAATCTGGGGCCTTACCTTGACGTCTTACGCGATTCAGTCGACGACCTAGACTGAGTCACTTGCATACAACTGAACCTAAACGATATATACAAATCGAATACGGGCGAACCTCTTAACGGTGGTTAGTATAGGACATAAGAATTGTAATTAGGTAACTTTTAAATAGAATTGCTATCAAAATTTTATCCATAGAAAATAATTCAGCCCGCAATGTAATGCAAACACACTCGCGTTGAACATTCGTTGACAACTGCCAGCGTCAAATTTTTTATAGTACATTGCTGCTGAAAATGTTTTTAATTAATTAATTAATTATGGGGTCATAGTTAAGTGTAACCTAAAAATATGTTTCAATTATTGATAACACTAATGAATTCTCTGTTTGGTTAAATGTATCGCCCGTATTAGACTTACCCGTATGTATTTAAGTATTTATATTACAGTGTGTATAATATAGATAAATATAAATACTTAAATACATAGAAAACATTAAAAAATTCGTGATAAACACACACATAAATGCCCTGACCAGGATTCGAACCCGGGACCTCCTGCTTCGTAGGCAGAAGGCTCGGGGCCGTCTTGTTGAAATAATATTTATTTTGTTTGAATAAAACAATCACGGAAAAAATTGGACGACCGGTTGGCGTAGTTGGTAGTGACCCTGCCTGCTAAGCCGATGGTTCGAATCCCGTTAAAGACATTTATTTGTGTGATGAACACAGATATTTGTTCCTGAGTCATGGGTGTTTTTTATGTATTTGTGTATTATATATATCGTTGTCTGAGTACCCGTAATACAAGCCATCTTGAGCTTACTGCGGGACTTAGTCAATTACTACGACGGTGAAAAACAAACATACGGCCCGCCTGATGGTAAGCGGTATCTGTAGTCTATGAACGCCTGCAAATCCAGGGGTGTTACATGCGCGTTGCCGACCCTTTAAAAAAAGGAGGATTCGCTGTGTTGACAGCTAAAAGGGGTAAGCTTTTCTCCGTGGGTCCCCAGCTGTCAACACAGTGAATCCTCTTGGAGCTCTGGCGACCTTACTCACCAACTGAAACACAACCCTATGAGTAGGGTCTAGTGTTATTAAACTGCGGTTTTCTGTAAGGTGGAGGTACTTCCCCAGATGGGCTCTGCTCCAGATTTGAGCGAGACGACATTCGTTGTGCTGTGCCCTACCACACTAAACGACATGCATCCGCTGTGCCCATACCTCTCTTAATATTATGTCCTATAATATGTATTTATTTATTTATTTAAGTCCTATGAGTTGTAAAGCATCTCTAGAGATTCTAACCGCTGTTCGTAGTTAACGAGTGAATGATTGCTTCGAATCAGAAGTTTAAACCAAAATAGATCCCAAATCTCATTAGCTGTGTAATTGCTCATCTTATTAAATTATTACCCGTCTGGGAGCCGTTTGTCAGTCGCATATACAGTGTGTCCCATAAACTCGTGCAGTGAGTCCCACAACCATAGATTACTCACTCGTAGATAGAGTGGCAGATTAGTTTGTCGTGGCGATGGTCAGGCAGTTAGGAACATGGGTCTCAGTTAGGGAATGCAATCGGTTATTTTTTGTATGAAAGAAACTCAGTTTTTAATCGACATCGAGGTTTTTTCATGCAAAAACGATTAAACTTCGCAATACCTTCATCAAAAATTATCTTCATCATAAATTAATGAGTTTAAGTTTTGCATTAAAATTTCCGACTTCTTTTTCATAAATAAAGGAAATAAATAGGTAGCAAAAAAAAAACTTTACGACATTTGAAAAATACATGCTTTTAATTTCAATATTCTAAATTGAAAGTGATGTCATATACTACAGAAAAAGTGATCACGTGGGCAGAGCTGAAATCGAACTAGCGACCTCCTGCTTTCGCAGACCCTTTACATCCCTCGTTTTCACAGGGTCATCATCTTAACCCTGTGAAAACGAGTGCTGTAAAGGGCTCGAAACGTAGGGTCATGGTGTTAATAAACGCGATTAATCCGTTCTAAAGTGTTTAATTTCATTACATATAAATACTTAAATAAATAGAAAACATCCATAACTCAGGAGCAAATATTCGTGATAAATACACAAATAAATGCCCTGACCAGGATTCAAACCCGGGACCTCCTCCTTCGTAGGCAGGGTCACTACCAACTAGGCTAGGAGACCGTTAACGATTAACGCAATTAACGATTAACAAGACATACAAAGTAAAATAGCGTTATAAAGTAGGTAATTAATGTATGTACTGTGACAAGGAGCGCTGTGTTTGTGTTCCATTATAGTAAGATAATAAATGTGTGGCAGGTACTGATTGCTTCCATCTGCGATCTATATACGCTTCTATGTGGTTTCACCTGCGATCTGTATACACTCCTATGCGTGATCTGCAGGAGGTAATCTACACCCGCAAGCTCCACCATGACAAACGACTTATGCATTCGAGTTAACTACTGGCCGCCATCCATCATTGTGCACGAAACGAAACACGCTGTAGATACAACCGGCTGCGAGATTAATCACCCTGTATGTGGAGCTGTTCACTGGCGATTTTATGAACAACTGGGCGTGTTAAGTATGCAAGAAGTGATAATAAGGTAATGTAAGAAAGTATAACATACACAAAAGATAAGATAAGATGTGTGAAAAGATAAGATAATGAAACCGTTAAATATATATCTTTGTATTGTACTTTATTGGATTGAATTGTATGGATATGACAAATACATAAAAATATTATCGCACAAGCAAAATCATTATGTGCACAAAACGAAACACGCTGTAGTACAACCCGCTGCGAAATTAATCAACCTGTATGTGGGGCTTTTACGGGCAATTTTAAAATAACTGGATGTGTCAATTATGCAAGAAATGCCAAAAAGATAACATAAGGAAATAAAAATGACACACAGGAAAGATAAGATGAGATACAAAAAGATAAGATAATAAAACCCGCCAGATATTTACAAATATATATTTATGAAGTGTAAACTCAAATTAAAGTCAATTTGTTACCGATTTTATGCCACAGTGCGCGTCACGCTCAGCTGACAGAATGTTCCCACTTTGTAGATGAAAACTACAAACAGAGAGACTTTGGAGGGACAGAGAAGTTCCTGACACTCAATCTATTATCCCAGGCGGCGCCAAACACGACACGTTTACGCTACGCACCCGTGGTACGTAGCCAAGATGCCAATCGCTCACGCTCAGTCGCTAACGAAACGCAACTGTCATTGTCACACTAATAAGGAAGAGTGATAGAGAGAGGTAGCTACGATATGTTAATAAGCGTGAGCGATTGGCATCTTGGCTACGCACGCAGTTCTGCGAGGCGCTTTCGATACATAGTCGGAAACCCTTGTTTACTACGGCGTAGCGCAACCGTAGTTCCACCTGACGATTACTGAGCAGAGTTCGTACTGTTCGTAGTCAACTCGTAGTGAGTGCTACGTCGTAGCTCTTCGTAGCCTGTTCGTAGGTCGTAGCATGTAGCAATAATTATACTACGATTATAAATTGAAATAGATGTCATATGCTAAAGAAAAAAATCAACAACATCGGAGGTGAAACTGGGGATCGGGTCTTCAGCTTGCGCCAGTGGTTTTCAAACTTTTTCCTAGTTTGATCTTCTTAGCATGTAGTCGGTATGAAAAAAAAAACATTCACGCCCCCCTACCCGCCGCTAATTGTAACCCATGTTGATTTTACCCCCTAACAGAGGTTGTGCGACCCCCCAGGGGGTCGCGTCGCGACCCACGCTGAAAAAAACCTTATCGTTAGTTAGGCGTTAGGCGTTATCCGCGTATAACGCCATAACCACTAGGCCACCTGGTCTCAACGAATGTTGGCGAATTTCTCGATATGTAATCTTTGTTACAGGCAAGACGCCAGTGACCAAGGTGGTGTGCGTTACTATGAGTATATTAGGTAAAAGTAACTAAACTGTCTGTAACACCACTTTTTTTTTAGCACCACTTCGTCACCTCCACCACGGTTTTTACTTGTTTTATGTTGTTTTTATGTTTATATGTACTTGCCGCTAGGTTATGTTCTTTCCTCATTGTTGTGAGCGTTTATTTGTCCAGTTCTATATCCTTTATGCGTTTTAAAGTCACCCGCTATGTTAGTACTCGCCTTCCCTGTTTGCTGTACTATAAATGTTCTTAACGTGTAATAATTAGTTGTAAATTCGTGTATAATTTGTGTTTTCAATGTAATCTTTCTTGCTTTCGTTTTCTTTGATTTGTTTTTATTTCAGTGTTTGTGTTACCTTTCGTGTTTTTTTTTCACCGGATGGGCTCATCGGAAGATCAGCGCTGGAAGGCGCCAGCATTATGCTGAGATGAGTCCATTTCGTGGCACTTCTTTAATCTTGGCAATTTTTCTGTTAATTGTAATTGTACTGTATATTTTGTGTGTCCACGAATAAATTATTTCTATTCTATTCTATTCTATTCTGAACACACGTAGTAAGTTGACTTCACGTGCGTTGAACGTTCGAATAAGTGCCCCTATTAAAAACTCAGATTTTTAAAATTTATTGTATTTTGTAATTTCTGCATTTTTCTTCTTTGGCGTATCCTCGGAATTAAGTGATGCGAAGATTGTTATTGTTTTATCCCGCGTCTTCATGAGTAAGTTTATTTTGAAAAGTTGATTATTTATTAGTTAGGTCAGCTTTTTCCAAAAACAACCCGAAAAACTGATTGTTATATTTCTGGATATACATATATGCTTGAGTTAATTTTTTTTGTATGTAAAATCGTCTTAATACTTAAGCCAAATCTCCATACAAAAAACAATTTCTCTTTTGCGTCAATTTTTAAATACGATATATAATACGATACTGAAGACGCTCTTTAACGGTTTACCAGCAATTATTTTACACTCTATACTTAATGAAAATATTTAAGAAAACACATTTAAATCTGCTCCATTCCTTCCAAACCGCACATGCACAGCGCACCTTAATGCACGTATGCAATCCGATTAGGGCCACCGTCCACCGCGTTTTTGCGCGATCTCATTTCCTTTCTTGCAAGATTGATGCTGTGGAAGATCGCCTTACGCGAACAAACAGTTCGCGTGTGATTAATGCTTTCTGTATGCTTTTAGGTTTCAATATTCTATTTTTAAAATGTCTGTTTAGATAAATGTCATGGAAAAACTTACTGAACGACCTAGTTCCATATCCACTGTAAGATCAAAGAGATTTGTTGTGACAGATGACGGTATATAAAATTAATGGATACTGAAAATACTTACCTAGAAAATGTTTATGGCTTGGGACCAAATATAAGTATTTCATACACAAATGAAGACGTAAGGTCAAGGTCAAATACCGAAAGCAGGCAATTTCTGGCTTGATTTTTTAAGTCCGGGACGAAAAAATTGGCCAATTTAATCAGGCGTTAGGCTTTCAACACAACCTATACAATCTCCAACTTCACCAGGCGGTATTGCGGCGCGTCTCGCTGCACGGGCACGCCCCGCCCTCGATGACAAAACTGGTAAAGGATGATCCTGTCTTGGAGTCTTGGGATCGTTCGACTACAGATTTGGATTTGGAGATGGTTCATAAACGGCGGCAAGCGCACCGAACTCACTGTATCACTATCTTCTTACTAGTACCTATCTACCACACTGTCACTACTTGCCCTGAACCTTTAACTATGGACTATAGCTTTCCATGCCAGTGGCATCTTAAAATGATGGAATCTTAAAATCAGCAAACCACGTCGCGCGTAGTGTTTAAAAATACGTGAGTATTATCTATAATATGCCGCGTGTAATATGTCATATTATGCATAAAGCGCCGCACAAATGTATCAATTCTCATCGAACTCCATATCACCACCCGGCTTTCAACTACATACTTTCGGAGAACTATGACGTTTTTTAGTCATGTGGCACGTCAAGATGCTAGTAGCTTTATAAAGCTTGTCATGATTGGCTGCGAAGGAAAAAGTCCCGCGACGTCACAGGCGTCAGCATCCAGGGAGCTATTCAGCTAACCCAAGACCGAGGGGTTTGGAAAGCAGTAGTGAAAAACTGGGCTTCTGATGGTCATGAGTGTCATGACCCTCAGCCCTGAGGAACCAACGAAGAAGAAGATCTGTAATATATTAAATTGTAACGTTTATTCCTGTAATTGCGGAACTCTAAAAACGGCAAATTGCTATCAACAAAGCACAAGTGTGCAACTCTCGACTCGCCTTTGAGCCTTTGAGGACTCTTAAACTGAGTCTTGCGCTCAACTGTTGCGTTCTACTTGATACAGGATATTCGGTCTTTTGTCTCTTAGAATAGGGATGAAAATAGAGTGGGTGGAGGGTTGATATAGGTCATAGGGATATTGCTGTTTAGCGTTATCGATATGAGCTTTTGAATTATTTGCAGATGTATGCAGGTTCTGATACTTGAGTACCGGACAAAAATGAAGTGATATTTTGTACTAACTTTTGAAACATTTATTTTCGAAATATATACAGTAAGTGTAACATACCTAACTACCTACCTCTACTTACCTTAAATCTAAAAAAAGGTCCTTGAGGCTTTGTATTCAGGATGCTGGCGACATGTCCTCGTTCTATCGCAATGCTGATACGTTGTGTGAGGAAGCCACCAGCTCTTCGATCACCAGTTACTTCAACCAGACGTTTCGCGATTTCTACGAAAAACTTGCGTGCACTGGGACCCCATGGACCTAGAATTGCGACCCATCATTTTATTTTATTCCATTTTTGAATGTTTGACAATTATTTAAAAATAAAAATAAAAATTTGCCGCGTTTCATCACGGAGTGGACATTAAAAGAAAACGCTTAGCGCTGCACCACTGTAAGCACTCGCCAAGTCCAATTTTCGTTGCTCAAAACTTAAATCTAACGCTTAGGTTTGTGTACCGTACTATTAATAGGTACAATGAAGTCTCCAGTGTTGAGGAGAAGAAAATAACTGGCAAGCCACGCTCCGTAAGAACACCAGCAGTGATCAAAGCGATCAAGGCGCGTATAGCAAGAAATCCTGTCCGAGGACAGAAGTTGATAGCTTTGATGGGTGTCGATAGAAAATGGTGAAAAAGATTTTAAGTGAAGACCTTAGTCCACGAGCATATAATAAAAGAGTGGGTAGGTACTTAATTAATGCCCGTCAAAAAGCAATAAGGCTTAAAAGATCCCCGGAGTTGTTAAAGCGATACGCGAAAAATCGACACCATATCCTCTTTACAGAAGAAAAAATGTTCAATATTGAAGAAAAGTATAATAAACAGAATAATAGGGTGTCCGCTAGAAACTCTGAAAAAGCTAGTAAAAGAGTTCCGCGGTTGCAACATGGGCATCATCCATCATCAGTGATCGTTAGGTTGGAAGTATCTTATTACGGGCCAACTGAGGTTAATTTTTGCGAAAAAGGGTTCAAAGTCAGTGCAAAAGTCTATCAAGAGACGGTTTTGGATGAGATTGTCAAAGATCTGCTCAACATGCTATTTTCAGGACATCATTTTGTGTTCCAGCAGGATTTTGCACCTGCATACAAGGCAAGACCACTCAAGCGAGGTTTGAGCGTCAAAAAATCGACTTTATAAGACACCAAGATTGGCCTCCCTCCAGTCCAGACCTTAATCCTTTGGACTATGAAATTTAGCAGGTCTTAGAGGAGAAGGTCTGTGCTAAATCCCATAAAAATTTGGAGAGCGCGAAGTCATTTTTGAGAAAATCAGTCGCTGAAATAGATATGAATATGGTGCGATAGACGACTGGCCGCGGCGATTAAGGGACTGTATTAAAAACAAGGGAAGTCATTTTGAATAATTTTAGGTAATTTAAATTCTTTATTAAATGTACAAGCGTAGTCTTTATTAAATTTACAAGGACAGTAGTCAAAACAAGCATTATACAAAAACCAAATAAACATAAACAAATAATACAAAAACAATATGTAGTATAACAATTCTCGATGTAATCATTGTTATGAGAAACTACGAGTAGATTGTGTGAACTAATTTTAGGCAAATCGTTATTCACACTAAAAGTTGTAAGGTAAACTGAAATTAGACGAAAAATTCTTATAAAAAACAAGTATACCTACCCTTGTTTTGTCTAACTTTTTCTTTAACCTTCAACTTTGGAATACGTACAAAAAAAAGTAAAAATATATATTTTCTTCTTAAATTTTGCAATAAGCAACTGGAGTTGAACGCAGTCACAATCTACCTCGTATTTTGAGATATACAAACAAAAAATCTAAAACCGAAACCTTTTCAAACCGAGTTGAGACGCTTTCATCTAAACCCCTAAGAAACATCTAAAGGTATAAAAAAACCTTCACAATTTCAAAAACCTCTCGCTCTTTCAAGATTCTAAAATCTCTAGAAGCATCAGCATTAAGGCATTAAAAAAAGTAAAATATAAATCGCGCATGTGAACACTCCCTTAACAAAGCAAGTCATTACTCCGAACTGGGGTTCAAAAGGGGTGTCCACACTGTTTATTTGTAAACCTACCCAGGGCTGTCGACGGTTAGAAATGGGAGGTTTTCTGGTTAGATAATTAGAGGTGTAAAAGCCGGCGAGTTTGGTTAGGGCTGCCGTCGAATAAAAATAAATGAGTATTTTGTGAATTGGCAACATCGTCTTTGATAAAGATTTTGGGTCTTACTTACTTTCTTCTGATTATCTTTCTTATTTACATCTAGGACAACGTTAATTTAAATTTGCTCACATAAACGCACCCTGTTACCACTGAAAGTACATAGAAATACTTAAAAACATATTATATAGATACATCCATAACTCAGGAACAAATATTCATGATAAACACACAATTAAATGCCCTGACCAGGATCCGAACCTGGGACCTCCTGCTTCGTAGGCAGGGTCACTCCCAACTAGGCTAGGAGGTTGGCACATATAGGTAATAGTTGTGTATATTATGTGAAAAATAATTATTTTACTATTTATTAATTCGTATTATTCATAAATTGAGAGAGATGTCATATACTACAGAAACAGTGACCAAGGTCCGCGGTGAGAAGGGCTGGGAGATGGATTCACGTAAAACAATTACATATATGTAGGTACATAAATGCGCCAAACTAGAATTAACCAGTTTGTTAGTGATTCGTTCAATAATCGTTACCTTAAGGTTATTGTTTACAGGTTAATTGTGACTTATATTCCTCTGTTTCAGCACTGGAATTTTCCCCAGCCCATTTAAACAATCTATTATTACCCCATCAGTTCTCCCAGCCATCTCAAAAATAATTGAAAAACTTATTAACAATAGACTAATAACATATTTAGAAAAATTTAACATAATCTCGGACTTACAATTTGGCTTTCGAAGATCTAAATCTACTGAGGATGCAATTATATCACTCACAAGCCTAATTGTTGATAAAGTAGAAAAAGGGAAAAAATGCCTGGCTGTTTTTCTCGATCTGAAAAAGGCCTTTGACACCGTCTCTCTCCCTACACTTGTATGCAAGATGGAGCGCATTGGTATTAGGGGAATCCCACTGAGATTGCTAAGTGACTATTTGCAGGGTCGTACTCAAACAACTAAGCTCGGTTACCACATTAGTAACGAAGCTGACATCACTTTTGGCGTCCCCCAAGGAAGTATCCTGGGGCCAACGCTATTTTTGATATACATCAATGACTTAATTACCCAAAATTTAAAAAATGGAACCATCCAGTCTTATGCTGATGATACAGTCATCGTCTTTGACGGTGAATCCTGGGAGTCGGTGTTCGAGAGTGCAAGTGTGGGGCTAAAAAGGGTATCCACTTGGTTAAAATCTAACTAACTCAATCTGAATGTTAATAAAACCAACTACATATGCTTCACCAAGTACAATAGCACACAACCACATACTAACTTAAAACTAAAAATACACACCTGTTCACATACTAGTAGTGGTTCATGTGACTGTAAGGACATTGAGAGGGTTAGCTTTACTAAATACCTTGGTATAATTCTAGACCAGCGACTTTCTTGGCACCGGCATATTGAGTTTGTGAATGGTAGAATCAGGAAACTTGTATGGATATTTAAAGTTCTTAGACATATTGCAAACCTTACACTTCTTAACCAACTTTATGTAACTCTCGCGGAATCGATCATGACCTACTGCATTACCGTGTGGGGTGGAGCAGGAAAAACTAAATTCTTGGAGGTAGAGAGAGGGCAACGATGCTTGTTAAAGGTCATGTACCTGAGGCCATACAGGTTTCCCACCCAAGAACTCTATCAGAATTGCAACCATTTATCAATGCGAAGACTGTATGTCCTCCGTACAATATTAAGGTTACATAAATCTTTAATATTTTATCCCACGCTGCTTACAAAAAGACGTAAAAACATTGTTGCCCCACTCACAACATATAAATCTTTGTATGCTAAAAGTCAGTATAATACGCAATCCGCGTACCTATATAACAAGATAAATGTAAAATTAAATATTTATGAACAAAGATTATATGATTGTAAAAAATCTGTAACGGAATGGTTGAGGTTGCTTAACTATGAAGATACTGAACTACTACTTAATCTTGTACTAAATTAAATGTAAGTACCTAACTAATTATAATAATGTACAATGGCTACACACATCCACGTATGCGCACACACATCAACACACAAACACACACACACACACACACACACACACACAAATATCTTTCTCAGAACTTAAACATTCTTTCATTAAGTCTGTTCGTTTACGACTGCTCTCAGAGCAGAGAGAGCAATGCTCTGTCATCGAAATTATACTGTAAGCTAAATCTGTCTGTTTTTGAAAATTAGTAATTTAAGAAAATTGTAATTTAAGTTAATTATAGGTTTAAATTATAAAATAACCATACAAAACCACTGCTTATCATGGAGGAGCGGGACTTCCTGACACAGGTATTCTTTTACCTACTAGGAAGACCCAACCCTGTTGTTATTTTATGTACCAACTGTTTATGAAATAAAAATTTTCATTTTTCATTTTCATTTTCATATTCTATTTTCATAACTAAATTAATGATTAACTTAGTAACGAATGTAATATAAAAGTATTTTTTAGGAGTCAAGGTATTTTTCATAATACAAATACCAGACAACTTGGCAGAAAAATATATCGTCAGGCCTTCTACGTTTTCGGTTTTAAGCAAGATTTCCAAAAGCCAGGTTTTCGAAAACAAAAAAATAAAATCGCTCGTGTGTCAGCCCTAACAGTATCGAGCTGGAACTCGTACTGACAGCCCTGCGCAAGAATCTCTCCGTTTTTTTGTCTGCAGTCAGAGTGGCGGCACACTGCACACTGCGCCGTCAACTCCACTAACGACCGCGGACTTATGATGGTCGCGCGTTGTCCAGTTGGTTTATAACGTCGATTATTGCAGCCATCATGAAGCCGCAGCGGTATTACATGTAAACTATATATTTTCCCTTTCTCTAGTAAGATACTCTAGAATAGATACAGGACTCTAGATAGTTAAAGGTAACTCCTGTTTTCTTGTCAAAATATGTCATTATTTTCGTAAACAAACATTTGTAAATATCAAATCAAACTTGCTGTTTGGAAAATAAACAATATATAATGTTGCCTGCTAAAGATCAGTGAAGGCCTCTATGTCTACCTTTTTTTTGTTGCGCTGTAATGGATGACTCACACTAGCACGGGACGGCGCGGGACGGGAAAATCTGTCAATTTCTATAGACAGAATCGCGTGACAGCTCGGATCCCTCGGATGTCACGTGACGCTTTCTATAGAAATTGACAGATTTTCCCGTCCCGCCCCGCCCCGTCCCGTCCCGTTCTAGTATGAAAAAAAAGAAAATAAATATTTGAGGACTATCTCACACAGATCAACCTAGTCACAAACTAAGCAAAGCTTGTACTATGGGTCCTAAGCGACGATATACATACTTTTTTTTTTTTATATACTACGACGGTGACAAACAAGCATACGGCCCGCCTGATGGTAAGCGGTCACCGTAGCCTATGGACGCCTGCAACTCCAGGGGTGTTACATGCGCGTTGCCGACCCTTTAAAAACTTTAACACTCCTTTTTTGAAGAGCCCCATATTGTAGTCCTTTGGGAAAACAGTGGCAGGGAGCTCATTCCACAGCCGGAGCGTCCGCGGGAGGAAGTTCCTCTTAAACCGCACGGTACGAGACCATTTAGGCTCCAGGGTATGCGGGTGAACACCCTGCCGACGGCGAGCGGTGCGGTGGTAGAATGCAGCCGTTGGCATCATATCAAACAATTCCTCAGAGCACAATCCATTGTACAAGCGATAGAACACACATAAGGAGGCGAAGTCTCTCCTTAGACTTAAGGGTTCGATATCGCTCGTGAGTTTGACTTACATAGGACTTACATAGATAAATACATATAAATATAGTAAACGTCCATAACTGAGGAACAAATATTCGTGATAAACACACAAATAAATGCCCTTGTATTGTATTGTATTGTATCACGGGCTGGTTTCCGCAACTCGACGACTAGCGCCTATTTTGCGTAGCAAGGATGGCGGGATGGCTAGTCAGCTAGCCATCCCAACTCCTCGAGAAATCCTATCAAACCTTTGATGTTCCGTAGGACCTCGGGGAGATCACTCGGAGATCCGAGATGTTTTGCCCTGTATGGGGCCACTCCGTTGCATTCAAGCACTACGTGGGCAGCCGTTTCTTCCGTCTCCATACACCCGCGGCATAAGGGACTGTCTGTAACACCTAGGTTAAAAAGATGTTTGTTAAAGGTCCATGCCCTGTTACGACACTGGTTATTGTTTTTAACCTGGACTTGCCAAGTTGGAGGAGCGTCTTTGTAATTCGCTCGCTGATGCTGGGCAAGGCCAATTTGGCCTGCCTGCAATCCTCCTAGTTTTGCCAGTGTGCTGTGTGGAGCTTCCTGGTGCGTTCAAGCAGCAATGAACGGACCTTGCTAAAGGGCGTCGGAAGAATAGGTTCTGGACCTATTGCTCCTGCGCCTGAACCCTGTATGTAATAAATGCCCTTACTATGATTCGAATCCGGGACCTTCAGCTTTATAGGCAGAGTCACTACCAACTAGGCTAAGGAGGCCGTTAGCAAAATGTCTTCATTTTGACCCAAAACGAGATAAGCTCTAATAAGTGTTTTTGTTTCTTTTTCAAAGGCAAATTAAGTGGAATGAGCTCCCTGCAAATTTTCCCGAAAAATTATAGTATGGGGTTCTTCAAAAAAGTGTACAAGATTTTAATGGGTCGGCAACGCGCATGTGAACTCCGCGTACTCCGAGTACACGGAGTTAGTACTCCGCGTAATGCGGAGTTGCAGGCGTCCATAGGCTAAAGTGACCGCTTTCCATCAGGCGGGCCGTATGCTTGTGTGGCACTGTCATAGTAAATATATATATATATATATTTACTTTAAAAAAAAGTTACTTCATATAAGTATATATATATACTTATATGAAGTAACTTTTTTTTTCTCAGGGAAAATCCGTTAAGGATCCCACTCAGCCCGGGAGAAACCGAGTGGGTATGTCCGACGCGCACAGACTAAAAACCCTGAAGTGTTCCACCGCTTCGCTTTGGGGTCTTGGGAACGCGATTGCACAACCTCCGATACAATATATGAAGTGACTAACGTCAAGAAGATCACGCAATACGGAAGAACTAACGGATATAGTGGTGATGTAAAATGCATGGGGGATCGGCAGGGCATTGACGTATTAAACGAAAGTTAATCCCAGCTTGCCCTTGTTGCCGTCTAAAAGATTTCCCTGGAGGTGTAGGAACCCTTTTGGAGTGGGGTGGGGCATGAGCGATGAGCGGGTTCGTCACGCTATCAGCTTATGGTTTTAACCGAAATATAAAAATAATGGCAGAACCTACTTGTTATTGTATAGATATAGACATTTTCCAGACGCTTGCGTAAGTGTAAATTGAGTTTAATTACTTGTAATTAAACTCAAAGTTGCCTTTTAGTCAAGAGAAACCGTAGCCATATTCCAAGGCCCGGGGTACAGTGCGCAAGTCAAGTTACACACGCGTTCAAAAGGGCAATGTATAAATCAATTCATTCATGAACTGCCCATGCAGTTTTGAATGCGATAGTAATAGTACCTAGCGTACTGCCAGACATACTAGTCGCTTGAGGTGCTCGACTTCACATTGCGTACCTATATACCACTATTTCCTCTATATATGGCATTTTCATACCTTGTACTCTTTTTAATACCACGACGGTGACAAATAAGCAAGCGGCTCGCCTGATGGTAAGCGGTCACCGTAGCCTATGTACGCCTGCATGTCCAGGGGTGTTAAATGCGCGTTGCCGACCTTAAAAAAGGAGGATTCGCTGTGTTGACAGCTAAAGGGTCAAGGCTTCACCAATAAAAACACAATTCAAGAAAATAAAATACAACTTACAATTATGGAATCTAGTTTTACCTAAAACATGTAAACGACTCTTTAGTCGTTCCTTGAGAGAGATGAGTTTTATAAAGGTTTCGCTCCCGCGTGTGACTCGCGTCGCTAGCGGCGAGAGTAATATTTTAAGCAGCGGAATCATCGCTAGAACTCTTTTTTCGATATTCTTGTATTTATGTCTACCTTTAGTACTAAATCGACATCGCAGCCTCATTCGATGGAGAGGATTTTGGAGACAAATTCTCATCCATTGGGACTTTATTTCAATTACCCGTTTTGTTTATGTATCAAGGTTATGTGCAAAATGAGAGCGTTGGTCACCCAGCGGTAAGAGGGTGCGACTTTCAATCCGAAATCTTTTTAGGTCGCGGGTTCAGAACCCGGCTCGTACAAATGAGTTATTCAGAACTTATGTATGAATTGTCATTTGAGAAGTACCAATTAATTATTTTCGGTCAAGGAAAATATCGCGAGGAAAACGGACTAATTTTAATATCAGATGGCAGTCACATTCGTAGAACTAGCGCCTACGCCAAATCTTGGGATTAGTTTCCAAAGCGGACTCAAGGCTTGGGCAATGGCATAACCTGGGAAAAAGCTAGAGAAAAGAAACAGAGAGTAAACTCTAGTACCACTTGGATGCTTTTCGCTCGCATTAAAAAGAGACAAAAAGTAGCCTATGTCATTCTCCATCCCTTCAACTATCTCCACTTAAAAATTCACGTCAATTCGTAGCTTTTTGCCGAGAAAGACGGACAAACAAACAGACACACACACTTTCTCATTTATAATATTGTCTATGTAGTATGGAGTTTTTCGTAGAAATCGCGAAACGTCTTGTTGATGACCGAAGAGCTGGTGGCTTCCTCGCACAACGTATCAGCATTGCTATATAACGAGGTAATGCTGCCAGCATCCTAGGTACAATGCCTCACGGACCTATTTTAGATTTAAGGTAGGTAGAGGTAGGTAGTTAGATATTTCGAAAATAAATATTTATTCATTTACAATTTTTGGTACCATCATTTAGATGGGTACGTAGGTTTGCAAGCCAGTATGCCACAGACAGAAATACTCGCCAATTTTCCTTCCCTTTTCGAAGGTTCTTATTAATAAATTCATTAAAAGCCCAACAAGTAATTATCGAAGCGAACACGTCTTAAAGCAATATTTCTCACAGCGTAATTAAGATTCTTTACAAAAATCCACCGCCGTATTTCGTAATTACTCTAAATTTGATATTTTTAGTTAACGAATTTATTATTTTTCCCCCACGCGCCCAGGTAATTTATCTGGGGCGAAATATTAATTTATTTCGGCTTTCGTTTAATATTGTCGGGCTAAGAAGCGATTTATTGGGGAAGAATTGTGCAATAAAATATTATTTATCGCGCGGAAGGGGTCAAGGGAGACCGTGTATAATGGAAACCGAAACCATTCTACATTTATACAAGATGTCCATAGGCTTTTATCATACGTTTGTGTCACCGTAGAATTGTGAGTACCGTTAGTTTATAAACAAACGCACGGGATTGTAAACAAACGGATAGATTAGATTAGGTTAGTTTATAATATATGTACCAAGTCCAATTATAATCTGTCGGGAGTTCACAATTTAACGACGACCTATATAAATATATATAGCTTTGCTTAAACTTTTTTAAATCCGCAAATGGATATTTTTGGATTAAGTTTGTATAGATTTTGATAAGCAAGTGCGCTAGTGTTATTTTAAATTATAAATTGTGGAGACCAGGTGGCCTATTGGTTATGGCGTTGGCTGCGTAAGCTGAAGACCCCAGTTCGATCTTCGGCTTCGCCTCCAATGGTGTTGGTTTTTTCTATGGAATATGACATCTATTTCAATTTGTAATTTCTATAGGTACAGTAGTGTTACTACTTTAATACCAAATCTAAATATTTACATAATTAAATAATTTGATTTGTTCCACATAAAATTGTTATTTTAAAACGAGAAACTTCTATGAAATTGAGACATTTACTAAATAACTTTTAAACAATCGCTCTAAGAGTAGCAAACTCAAACTCAAACTCAAAAGGATTTATTGAAATAGGCCAAAACTCAGCACTTTTCAACGTCAAATAGAATACACGATACAAAAAAAATAATAATAATACAAAACAAGTAACACTTAATTCTAATAAATATGTCAAATAAAAAGATATAAAATTTAAATTGATAGCTTCAGCTTATCTAAAAAAATCATGTTTAGAAGCCTTCATGTGTTTTTCAAACTTCGCTCTGTAAAATGTATGAAAAGACAAAAAAAACGCGGTTTCGAGGTTGCTAAGTTACACAAGGTTAAGGATAAACAAGTTACAGCAATATAAACTAAAAGGGATGCCACTCAGCATGAGCCGTGACACACCTAACTGTACCACGACACTGGTTTTCAGGGCACCCACAAAATCATACAGTAAGTACTTAAGTTAAACTAAAAACAAAACGTAAAAGAAGGTGGTTGGTTTCAAAAATCTGTGCTACCTGTATATAAACTAGGGCGTGCAAACCGGTTTTTAATTTTATGGAATAACAGGTTAATAATCGGTTATTAGCCGGTTTTTTCATACAATTACCGGTTTGCACACCCTAATATAAACGGACCTTAGTGTTTCGTCCAACTAGAACTAAGACCCCTGTAGTATCTTGAAGCACTTAGTGCATATTAAATATTCCGTCGAAAACTCCAAGTCTTGCTCCGTTCAGGGCGCCATTACCGGCTCCGACACGGATCCGGTTACGACCGGACCAAACCAAATTAAACTAGACGAGTTGCTAAGTATGGCGGGGGCCGGGAAACTGGCGGATGAAATAACGATAAATTAATAAAGAAAAAAGGAGTAAAAAGGAAGACTCATATAAATAATAACATCAAATAATAGTAGTTTATGTGATTGTATATAGCGAAAGGCATTAAAACGCGAGTGTGGGTTTATGAACCGCCTCGTTTCATAATAACGAGTGTTTTAATGCCGAATTATTTACAAATACACACACTGCTTTATATAGACACATATCATGAGCGCTCCATGATGCGTTCAAACCGCATATAAATATCGACCGCCATTATGAATGAAAAATCTTCTGACATTAAATTTGTGACATTTATATTTCTTTTATACAGAGAAAAACGAGAGTTGGCCCCAATTTTCATATCGTTCGTTATCAAATAACATTCGACATTGGTATGAACTTAAATATCGGTCGTTTTACCGCTACTCCACCACTATAATATTATATTTTCTTCAGTAATCAACATCCTCATTGAAATGTCGTGATGTAGTTACTGCTTTTAATCCGTATTAAATTGTTTCATTTCAATAAACACCAGACTGTATTTGTCAAATTAAATAGCACTTTCATTCCGCCCGTCTCGTGGCCACAACGCAAGGGAATTCGTTCTAACGCAGATCCTGATTTATGTGGAATCCATACAAATGCAATCTGCTTAATTGCCGCTCCACGATAACAGCGTACCTGGGTCCTAGATAGGTATCCCAGGTATAACCTGGATCTAGGTGTTTGAAGAATAGCTTTAATTAGATTCCTTCTGAAGTCTTACACGTTCCGGTTTCGATTGCGGGGTGAAGCTATTTAAAATGTGGAGGATTATTCGAATATAGGAAAGTAGAAGGGTGGAAACGTAGCTTGGTAACGCTAATGCAGCGTAGCACAAGGGCATTTTTATTTTTTGTTGTAGAAAAATCATTTTTTGCTAAATTTTTAATCTCTATTCTACTCAGAATCCAATCCTAATAGGAGAAAAAAAGTGTCCTAAATTTTCCATACGTTTTTCAAACTTTCCATTGCGCTACCGCCATACTAAATCTATGTAATGATGGTGACGAAATGGAAAACAAATCTTGGGACACTTTTTTTCTCCTACTAGGATTGAAAGAGCTCGCAATTCTGAATAGAAAACAAATAAAAAAATTCAAATTTTCAAAGAATACTTTTTGGTGCGAAAGAAACAAATATTTGACATCTATAGAAGTGTTCTACGTAAGCGGTCATCAGGAGAACGTGCTAAACTGACATTTGAGATATTCACTTCATATTCCCTACGTCGTTAGCATCTTTTATTGCTCATTTCCACGGTTCGCATCGATATGTCACTTAAACACGTCGAATAGGTCTCCAGTCAAAAGCGATGCGGTGCGACGCGGCGCGATCCGCGCGATGCTCACCTAGGATACTTAGGCCCACTTGCACCTATCGGGGTTAGCCAACTAACCCGGAGTTAAGCGTTTGTCATATGGAATTTTATGGAAAGCTTGCGAAAACACATTTTTGACGTGACAACGTCTTATAAATTGGTTTGCCGGGTGACACTTCAAGAAACTGCGTTACGCTCCGCTCACGTTATGCGCTCACAATGAGAGCGAGTGAGAGGCACGCGTCCCTTCCACTCGGGCATGGTTAGCCCGCCTAAGAGCGAGAGAGACAGACATAAAAAGTGAAAGCACGCGTCCCTTCCACTCGAGCACAGTATTTTACCACTCAAAGTCGTTGTCACGTAAAACTTTCGCCCGTATACCGACTTTACAGGCAACCATTTTTTTTTCGTCTAGCAGATAATCGACAGATATTTAATAGTAGTTTATGCAACAGTCATATCATAAGGGTTGTTAAAATTCAGGGGTTACTGTTATAAAACGAGACGTAGTCAAGTTTTGTAATAATAGACCCGAGAATTTTCAAAAACCAATTATGAGCTGTTGCATAAACTAGTTTTTAAACGACAGCAAGAACAGCAAAAAACACGAAATTTTGAATGGTGGCAGAATGTAGAAGTAGTATGGCACTTTAGAAATAAAAAACTAATTAAAAGTGCTAATATATATTGTATGAAAATCCATAGGATCATCGCTTAGCAGTGTTCTTATGGAATACCATAGACAACTTTACATGCATATTTATTAAATATCGCTCATCTAATTAACAGAGCTAGAGTACTAAAAAGCATTAGGTATTCGTCAGAGATTTCATAATAATTCGCTATTTATAACCCACATCATTACATAATGCAACATATCGAATTAGCACATTATCAGTATCACGGCTATATCTCCGTAATACCTGATTGAAACACGATCTCATCACACGCGCCGTCGGTTCGGGAATGGCCGCCGGTGCCCTATTGCCATATTATGCTTTTGTTGTGACATTGATCCGACTGCTGCAGGTAACGCTCAAAGTCAATACGTGGGTCTTTAGGAAAGAAATGAGATGGGGTCGGGTCGGGAACAGTGACTAGGATTTATTCGGACACTCAAATTGGAACGTTCCGTTGAAAGGATTTTAGGGTTATGCAACTCAATCCAGTGGTTTGGTCCTGACTCTAACAAATGTTCGGCAACCGCAGACCTGGCGATTTTTGACAGCTGCGATATGTTCCTTCACTCTTTCCGCCATGGTACGCTTCGTTTGGCCGATGTAGGAACTACCACAACTGCAATCAATCTTATAAACACCAAGTGACTGGTACGGGATAACATCCTTCGGCGATCTTGGTTTGTCCGAAATCTTGGATAAAGGGGTAAACACAGGTTTTTATGGAGTACTTCGCTAGCACTGTGCCAATCTTGTCCGTCACCCCTTTCACATAAGGTAAAAATGCCGGTTGCCTTGATACATCAGGACACTTCCCTCTTGCTCTTCGTCTGGGCTGCCCCTTTTTGACCTTATACTCATAAGAAACGGTTCCTGGATTGAGTTGCATAACCCTAAAATCCTTTCAACGGATCGTCGTTTCCATAGTAGGAAAGTATGGAACGTAAATGTTGTGATAGCAGGCTGTGAGTCACACCCAACATTCTTTAGTTATTAAGTTTTCACCCTGCATTCTCAGTTTTTCGATTAAGGCAAAAAGATAGGGCTCAGACAACGTTTTAAAAAAAAGGGAATTGAGCCACTGTGTACTGGTACTGGGGTACTGTGACTCGACCCTGTGGTACACAGAGACTCATATTTAATTTTAATATATTCGAACCACTGTTTATTTTTGATATGCTCAAATTCCCTCCTCTTAAAAAACGACTGTCCGGGAGAACTATTCGAAAGTGCTAAACTGACATTTGACATATCCACTTCAAATTTCCTACGTCATTATTATGTCATATTGTCATATTATCAGAAGTTTGATGTCTAAAATAACACTTAAAAGCTAGATAGTTCATTTTCTCGGCAGAGTTAACGTGGTTCGACTCCAATTTATTCTTGTGAAATAATGTAAGTACATATATATTTGTTTATGTAACAGTTACTGCCAATTAGCACATTATCTGGCATCCCGGCTATTATTATTTCCGTAATACCTAATGGAAACATGATCCCATCACACGCGTCGCCGATTCAGAAATGGCCGCCGGTGCCATATATATTGTTGTGATTGACATATTGATCCAACTCCGCGATATATTGGTGACAGTCAATATCAATATTAGGGAGGTACACGTTAGAACTAATCTGGTATTATTAAAAAAACTTCGATTAAGTGAGTTGAATTGTTGTAACATAAAACGATGTTCGAAATCCGTCCGGTGGACTTTTCAAAAGTTGATTTTTTTATTGAACCCTTATCCACATTAAAAAGTACTCCTTTTCTATTGAATTGTATGATAAACATCATGACTAATGACACAAGCTGTTAATTGGCCACAGGAAAGATTGGCTCTACAGTTCAGCTGAACACGCACTTTTTCCTGTGGTCAATAGTTACCTACCAGCTTGTGGACATGTAGTAATGATTTTTATCATACAATGCAATAAAAAGGGAGTATTCCTTAATGTAGATAAGGCTTAAATAAGAAAATGAAGCTGTGTAGCTCTTAGCTTTTGTAATAGTCCACCGAAAAGACTCCAACCTAACATCGTTTTGTGTTGGACAATGTTGTTTGTCAGTTCAATAACGAGAAAAAAGTAACTCATTCTATTTGAGAAAAAACATAAAGGTTGGGCAGGTACTTTCAACGGGACAATCGAATTTTCTCTCTCACTACTTAAATTCAGTATACCGTATCAAATATCAACGTAGATTTTAATAATATTTGCGAAACACTCCGTTTAATTCTCAACTACTTTTACTTTTCCAGAAACTATAGCTTACTCAACCCAGTTCAGTGCCTTTAAAAAGAGAGCGAGCAAACTGCAAATAAATTATCACAAATTATTCTACATTTCCACAGCGCTTCAAAAACGAAAAGACTGAAAAATATATGAAACTAAGAAGCGTTTAAGACCTTTTGGTTTTAAGTGGAAGTATAAAAAACGTCTAACCGCAGTAAACAAGGCTATCGCTGTAATTATTGCAATTTGGATCTCATAATGTAGGCAATAATGGTTATAGTCGCATGGCATGTCAACGGGCCATAGTGGAGTGTTTAATTTTAATAGGGCTGGGACACATCGGTGAAGCGTGGGTTTTATGGATGGAATGGGGTAAAACGTGGAGCGATGGCAAAATGTGTAGTGTGAAATTGTGAAACAATAGCAACAAATAAATATAAGAGCCTGGGCAGAGAGTACCTTTTTGCACCATTCGGGCTCGAAACTCTTGGTCCACGGGGTTCCAGCGCACGCAAGTTTTTCGTAGAAATCGCGGAACGTCTGGTTGATGTTACTGGTGACCGAAGAGCTGGTGGCTTCCTCGCACAACGTATCAGCATTGCGATACAATAAGGAAATGCCGCCAGCATCCTAGGTACAATGCCTCAAGGACCTATTTTAGATTTAACGTAGGTAGAGGTAGGTAGTTAGAGAAGTAACAACACTGGTCTGGCCTCGGGGTACTGACCTATGTTTAGCGTAGCGCGTAGCACTCGCTCGTGCGCAATTGGTTAAAATATAAAACTCAAATAAGACATACTATACAAACAACGTAGACATTAGACATATATTTATTTATGCTTAATTTTACATGAATTTTTATTTTTTTATTTTTGTATATTTCATTTATGAAAGTCGCCTGAGCTGCTTAGGGCTCCCCCATTTATCTCCAATAATCTCTATCCATATCCCGTCTTCTCCACAAACCGCCCTGAGTATAAACAATTAAAAAAAATGTCTAAAGCAATATGGCATGCTTTCATAGGTATAAAGCGAAAAATAAAGCGAAGTTTCATAGAGACAAAGTGAAAATGTTGAAGAAGTCAACATGTTGTTTCAAAATGGGAATGTATTTTTATTAGGTTACATTGACTTTTATTTTTGTTGACTTCTTAATAAACTATCATATTGTTGGGTATGTTTAATATATAATGTAGAAATATTGACGATGCAAAGGCGATCTAGTTGATACTACATGAATAAATTGATTTATCTTATCTTATCCGAAGTGACTAAAAATCAGCAATAGAATATTCTTATAACAGCTATGGCCCTCGCTCCCCGGCTTACCCTAGTACAGGAATGTTAGCGTGCCTAGACAGGGGCGTGTCGATTTCTTTGTGCATTTGCAAGTTTGTAATGTATTGGCCAGTTATTCTTATTGCCAGGTATTTTCAGTGTTTATCTTATACCAGAACTGGGATAAGTTAGAACTTCGGTTGACACTTTAAAAAAACCGGCCGAGAGCGAGTCGGAGTCGCCCACCGAGGATACCTACCACACAAAAGATGATCCCCCACTTATGACCTACTTAAAAATACTAATAACACTAAAAACTAAGGTACTTAAAAATGCTGGTGGCATAGAACTCTCAGTGTGCCGCAATTACGGTTTTCGTATTTTTTCCTGTACTTATGCTGCAAGGTAAGAACCTTTTGCCAAATTACGTGATTCTAGGTCAACGGGAAGTAGGTACCCTATACATTATTATTAATTTTGATTTTGATTTGATTTTGATTGAATACGTGAGTGTTAACCGTTGCAATTTAATATCAGTATGGCTCACGAAAGTTTAAATTATATTTTGATTCCCATTGCAAATACGTAATAAACGACCGTATCCACTTTTTTTCAAGCCACTTTTTTTCTCCTAATAGAATTGAAAGAGCTCGGTATTCTGAGTAGAAAACAGATAAAAAAAATTATCAAAAAAAAAACACAATTTTTATACAAAAAAAATTAAAATGCCTTAAGACCCCAGCTAAAAAAACCCGTCCTAATAACTCGAGTGGGTATGTACATTCAATCGTTCTAAATGCTAAACTCTTACTTAAATCAACACAAAACAAAATACTTCATAATATGATTTTACTTCTAAAGTTACAAACGCCTACGCCATATCTTTAATACGAGTATAATTCTCTGAACAATATCATAAAGCAAGTATCTACTTACATTTTCGGTAGCGGAACCGAGCTTACAACGAAATAACCTGACAAAAGATATGAAACGTAGCTTTGCTACCTCGTTTCTAACCTAACTTTAAAAAACAAAATCAACCTTAACTCATAAACATTAAAGTTCAAATTGGAGGGTAGGGATAAATTAAATAAAGAGCTTGGGGGCGTATGTCGATATAAAACTTCCACATGATTGTCGTCTGTCTACCGAAAATATCACCCTTTTGTTTCGTAGGAAAATCGAAAAAGAATCTCCGTTCATTAGTGGAGGGTGTAACTTACACGGTGGATTACGGGGGACGATTCTGGAGTCACTCGACATGCGAAACATGTTTCTACTATAATATCTATCTACAATTTTATAATTGAAAGAAAAATGGGAAAATTCTCCTCGCTCGACGCAGATAATTTCCCCCATTTTTTCCATAAATTTCATTCGCAGATGTTTGCTTAATACAAAATATACATCTAGTTCAAGATCGGCTAGATGTACATATCAAACATGACCCTGAGACGTTGAAGAATGCGTATAAACAGAAATATTTGTTTTGGTTTGTGTTGCCTAAGTATTGCAGAGCTATTAAGAGAGGTATGGGCACAGCGGATGCATATCGTTGCCCTACCACACGGGCACAGCACAACAAATGTCGTCTCGCTCAAATCTGGAGCAGAGCCCATCTGGGGAAGTACCTCCACCTTACAGAAAACCGCAGTTTAATAACACTAGCAGGGTCTAGTATGGTATGAGTAGGGTACTCATATTGTTGTATTTCTAGAACTCCAAGAGGATTCACTGTGTTGACACTGTTGACAGCTGGGGACCCACGGAGCAAAGTTTGCCCCTTTAGCTATCAACATAGCGAATCCTCCTTTTTTTTAAAGGGTCGGCAACGCGCATATAGCACCCCTGGAGCTGCAGGCGTCCACAGGCTACGGTGACCGCTTACCATCAGGCGGGCCGTATGCTTGTTTGTCACCGTCGTAGTATTTAAAAAAAGGTTTTATCACAATATTCAAAGCTCAACATTTTTTTCAGTCCTCCGGCCGGTAAGCGCCACTTTACGCAAAACTAAATTGCCGCCTGCCGGCTACGTCGGGCAGAAAAATAGTATACAAACCTCGGCCGTTAAATGGGAAAGCCTCGGATCACATGTTAGTCGACCTCGGCTTCGCCTCGGCCGACAATCACATGGGATCCGAGACATTTTCCACTAAAACGGCCTTGGTATGTAATCTACTATTATAAGTATAGGAAGTTTTCGGTTTTTGTAACCAGAATCACGAGTACTATTGATTTAAAAAAAGAAAAAGAGTGTCTTTTTATTTTGGTCAGCTTTGTAACGCATTTTTTCATTCATTTTGTATGGGCCGTTACGAAACTGTCATTTTTTTATATATAAAATCGAGGACCCATTTTCTTTTAAATGGCGCAAAATAGGGATGACCAACGTAAGATCATGAAATTTAAAAAAATATGTATGAAATTAATGAATCAGTTTTCAAACCATTTGACCAGATCAGGAACTTGCGCTCGACATTTGACATTTAAATATTCATCACCAAACTTTGAGAATAGACCCCACGCCATTTTTAATTTGTAGGTGCTTCAAGTTGAAACCTGAGGGCACACGAGACGAAGGTTCCATTCTAAATCAGAAAAAAAAACAAAAATGTTTTGACAGCCGGTCGGGGGCTGTATTTTGGTATTTTTGGTGCTTATGCGGGTAAGCTTTTCAGAGGCAGTGTTTGAAAAGGGATGTATTAACATTTGAAACAGTAAATTCGTAGAATTAACTATAGGTTCTGATGATTTTGGGTCAAACACAAAACGATGTTCAAAGTCTTTCCGGTGGAATTATCAAAAGTTAAGGGCTACAAAGCTTTATTTTCTTATTTTAACCTTATTTACATTAAGGGGTACCCTTTCTATTGCATTGTATGATAAAAGCCCTAAGCTTTCGAAAAGTCCACAGGAAAGATTCTGAACAACGTTTTTTGTTTGACCCTTTTAGATGATATTTGGGAAGATTGAGGAAGAGTACGAGCGTTGGTGGTCCAGAGCGGTTCAATCCGAAGGAACCCCGGCTCATAGGTACCTGCAAATGACTGGAACTTATATACGAAATATCATTTGATATCTGGGCGTTTTAATTTTTTTTGTAGAAAAATCTTTTTTTTTCTAAATTGGAAATTTTTGTCTCTTTTCTACTCAGAACCGCGAGCTCTTTCAATTCTAGTAGGAGAAAAAATGGTTAAGGTTAGACATAATGGTGTCGAAATGGAAAACTAATCTTGGGAGACTTTTTTTCTCCTACTGGAATTGAAAGAGCTCGCGATTCTGAATAGACAACAAATAAAAATTTCCAATTTAGCAAAGAAATATTTTACTACAACAAATAATGAAAACGCCCATTTACCACTCTCTTTTCAGAAAAGGAAAACATCGTCCATCCAATCCTCCTTTTTTTAAGGGTCGGCAACGCGCATGTAACACCCCTGGTGTTGCGGGCGTCCATAGGCTGCGGTGACCGCTTACCATCAGGCGGGCCGTATGCTTGTTTGTCACCGTCGTAGTATTAAAAAAAAATCGTGAGGAGACCTTTAGCACGGATTAGCACTTTACGGATAGTTCGGAGCCCTCGTGGGTCTCGCGACGTTTTGCTATAGAAACTGATAGATCGTCCCGGATCAGAAGGCCTACCACGAACCACGAACGAAGTTTCACCTCTCTGTCGCACTTGAGTGAGAAATCACAAGTGCGAAAGGGAGGTATACTTTCGTTCGCGGTTCGTGGTAGGCGCTCAGATCGGATTGGTGTGAGTTATCCTTAAGCCGGTGGGTTTGCCTGAAATATTATATTTACTACAACGGGATATATTTACTACAACGGGATTTAATCACTAAAACTAACCTTCTCCGGGACCACGGGGACAATGTCGCCCGTGAAACGTCGGTGTTTAGTTTTCAATGTTTTACCGCGAAAGCATGAGGTCGCTGGTTCGATCCCAGCCCTGCTCACCGGGGGCCTTGGTCACTTTTTCTGTAGTATATGACATCTCTTTCAATTTATAAGAAGAAATAAGTTAATCCTGTAAGGAGCTTTTCTCCAGACTTTGCTCTTACACCACTTGCCGCAACCCTCGACGTCATACCCCATTTACATCTTAAGCCCACTTAAGCAACAAGTATGCTAATAACAATAAATAACATAATGGCTGAGCTTAACACCCTCGCTGCGGAGTGACGCTTAAAGACGTCATGCTGGCTCGCGTGCATTTCCTGAAGCGTATGACGCCGCGGCATTGAGGTGGCCTTCGACGGCTCGGCTGGCTTTCATCCCGCAGTTAGTACATAGAGTAGGTAACTTAGACAGGTCAGATGTAAATATTATCTTTTAACACTCTCGCTGCGGAGTGGCGCTTAAAGACGTCTTAGTGGCTAATATAACTATCTGAGTCGCTCGGTAGTTTTATAACCAGTGTTAAATTGGTATAATATCCTCAACATTATTGATCAACTTCAGCCCTTGGGCCGAGTAGACCTATAAACTGATCATTGCTGTCTGAGCCCTTGGATCGAGTAGACCCTCAATTATTAGAGAGTTGTCGTCTGAGCCCGCGCGTCGATTAGACCCTCAATCATTAGAGAGTGGTCGTCTGAGCCGGCCGGCTGACCCACAAAAAAAAACCGTAAGGGATGAATGAGCCCGCGTAACGATTTTTCCGTGGGCCCAGTTGCCCACAGAATGATTTTTTAACACTCTCGCTGCGGAGTGGCGCTTAAAGACGTCTTGGTGGCTGACGTTTCTTGGTGCGGAGTGTGACGTTGTATCATAAGATCTTCGGAAGCTCTACGTCCTAAAATGTCACAGTGACATCAAGTGATTTTGTCACGGCAGTACGATGTATGTGAGCGATGTATGTGTACGTTGATCACTTTTTCTCCATTGGTACGACGTCGGTGGCCAAGCAGTGGCGACTTAGCCCAAGCAACAACGACCGTAGGAGTACTTTTGTTTAAATACGCGTGATCGCGATGCAAGCAATTAAAATAGCTACAGGAACGTAGGAACAAGCGCCGTGATTTCGTAAAGTCCTTTCCAGGACTAGTACCACGAAAATGGAATAACTGCGGATTTGTATCCCCACCTCTGTCATACCTGCAGAGTGACAAAGAGGTTTTTTCGTCAATGCCAATTTTTTATGTTCGTGGTAGGCGGTGAGGTTTATTCGTCGTGACGTTATTAATCATCTATTCCTTGAGGCTTAGAATATTCAATAGCATATGCTTATTATATGGTGTGTACACTCTGTTTGATATTCATACTCTTTGTGACAAAACTGTGAAATTACTGGGAAAACCATCGAGCTAGATTACCGAACGTGGCGAAACGGACCTTGGACCCAGAGATGTTGGAAGGCCAAGGCGAGCGCAAGGTTGCGGCAAGGACATGTTTCCGTTATTGCTATAGCCACCGTTGAGTCGGTTTTACCGAGCAGGGGTGCAATTTTTTAATCTCACCAAGTGACTTATTCTCACCAAAGTGAATTCCGAAACTTCATATTTTTGAAACTAACCGGTGACTATAATTCTAGGTGATATCGATTTAAGGATGTCTCTCATAACGTAGGGATGGGATGATCTGTCAGTTTGTATAGAAAACGTCACGTGACATCAAGGGCTCCAAGCAATCACGTGATTCTTTCTATAGAATTGACAGGATCGTCCCGTCCTTGTGTGGATCATCCTTTACGAGCGCGTCCCACTCGTATAGCTTAGTATGACAACATAAAAACCGATATTAACAACATTATAACATTTGAGTAAAAGTGGACGCAACTGGACGATTTCTACATGGAGGTAAACAGAGTGACTTTCTAAAATATTGCATTGGGTACCTTAATGGTGAAGCGAAAATCACGGGTGATATTTTAGTCATCAGTGATCTAAATATCACCGCGTGAGTTTCAAAAATCGTTCTCTGGTCGAATGACTGAATAAATAATAAAAATATTGGGAATACCACATTCATATGCGACGACCTTTTAACTAAAAATCGGCCGAGTGCGTGTCGGACCACGCGTAAGAAGTGTTACGTACCTAGTTAGTTTTTCAAGTTTTATGATAATTATGAACTTTATAACAGCCTTCCTAAATTGGCAAGTTGGTAGACCCTGCCTACAAAGCTGGAGGTCCCGGGTTCGAATTGTGGTAAGGGCGTTTATTTGTGTTTTTTTCACGAATTATTTGTTCCTGAGTTATGGACTTTTTTTATGTGTGTACTTATGTATGTGTTTATTTATATGTATAAGTATGTATAATGTCGCTTTGCTTTGTTTGGTATATTTATTTATTTATTTAAGGTGAGGCTTCGGTCCACCTGAACAATGTCATAATAATACTTACGGCTTTTTAAATCGGGCTCCTAACTATGTTTTTCGGACATAAAACAGTTTTATCTCATTAGCATATTTATTGAGCTCAAATTGTAATTGAATTTATATTTGGCCACACTTAACAGCTTTGCTTAAGCATCTAAGAAGAAAGATAACGATAGAGAGAAGGGAGATCTTTCGGGTTCAGCTGCTCCTTCTCCTCGACTCTTTTAGCGAATGGAATTACTCCCAAGGGCGTTATAATATCGACTCTTTAAGGACTCAATTCCTTATTACATACTTCATTCTCAATGTATGGTTAAAGGCGCTTTGGGTTACATTTCTTAGCCACCATTTAATTTTATTGACCTTATATGTATGTTATTCTTTTTACTGCTGTGTAGGGCTCGATTTTAATTGCGCTGACTGGTCTTTTGCGAGTGGGGTCACCTTCTCCCATCCCACTTAGTGGTCTAGAGAATGGCGACAGGTAGATTCGGGGCTGTTTCCCTTTGTCAGGCATCTTCCAAGTCAGGGCAATCTTAGATAGGTGGGTGGCAGGTTTCCTGAGGATGTGTCCAATCCAATGCAATTTCCTTCTTTGTTTCTCTTTGTGTATGGGTGATTTGTGATCCAGTTAGGCCAAAAGATTCTCAGGATTTGCTTTTAGTTTTTGTTCACAAACACTTGGAGTTCCGCTGTGAGGTCTTTACGGAAAACAGGTTTTGCACCCGTACAGTAACACAGCCTTGACTGTAGAATTGAAGATCCTCACTTTAGTTCTTCTCGTAATGATTGAGGAGTTCCATACTGGTTTCAGCTGGCAGACTGCGTGTCTTGCCTTGTTGATCTGCAACTTGATGTTGGCTACTAGTTAGTTAGTTAGTTTATCTGGGCCCTTTTCCGCAACTCGACATCCATCGTGCCTTTTTTGCGTGCTACGAGGTAGCCCTATTCCAACCACCCCAGCTCCTCAACGAAACCAAGCATCGGTTTTAGGTTGCTAAATGCCTCCTTGAGTGTTATTGGAGTTCCCAAATACTTACTCCTGTATTCTTCTACCTGTTTGCATTCTAGGAGAATATGTTTTGCTGTTTCCTCTTTTTCCATGCAGGCTCTGCATATGGGACTATCTGTTATACCCATGTTATATAGGTGTTTGTTTAGTGTATTGTGTCCTGTGATTAGCCCTACTATTTTCCGGAGAGTTGGTGTCTGGTTCCGGATGTTGGCTACTAAACAAACATCAATTAAACATAGATACCTACAATTATTCCGGAAAAAAAAGTTGAAGAAACTTCTCGTACCTATTTCTTGTTGTATGTTGGTCTCTGTGTTTGATGATAACTCAAGTATCATTTATCGGATCGTCTTGAAATTTAGCACGTGGTTAGGTGAGATAAATATAATATGTAAGTTTGAATATGAGACCAATCGGTTAAAGAGTTTCCGAGATATAGGGCCGTGAGTTCAACTCCGGGGCGAGCCACTAGTATAGTAGGTATACTTAAATTAAGCTTGTTTGTTCAGCTATAGATTAAAGTGAAATGAAATATTATTGTTTATAAATAAAGTTGAGAATGCAAAGCGAGTTATGGGCCTGTAGGTAAAAAATGCATTTATCTACAGGCCGCATTTCTTAACCGATTTTTTATAAAAATGTTTAACCATTTTTTTGTTGAGAGTACCTACTTATATGATAATCTATAAAAATGCCCAGTTAAGGAAGACTCACACTAATAAAATCGGGTCGGGACGGGAAAATCTATCAATTTCTATAGAAAGAATCACGGGATAGCTCGGATCCCTCGTATGTCACGTGACGCGTTCTATAGAAATTGACAGATTTTCCCGTCCCGACCCGTCCTGTCCCGTCCCGTTCTAGTGTGAGTCATATAAATAAATATACATTATATAAATATTACTACACAATTTTGATGCATAAATTTAGATTCATAACACAGTTTGCAATACGCGGTTGACCGCACAACCAAATATACATAGATAATTACCAACTCCAGTGAATAAACAGATATACAAATTAGTACTTTGTACACAAAACTCATTACTCAGCTTTATAAAGTCGGGACGAATAACCAAAACCATCCCGAAATCAGCAAAACACATACTAGCAATTAACTAGTAAATTGTTACAAAAACAAACACTATTAACCAACATTTACTTAATCCTCTCAAACAAATATTATACTCGAATCATTACAAACATACTAATACCAATAAATCAACGAAAAAGGAACCTTAATGTAATGCAATTAGTATTAAATCGAATGCACACTATTAACAAAAACGACCAGTTTGGCAAGAGCTCTAAGCGTTTTGAGTTCGCATGTTAGTTGAGAAGGATTTGCGGTTGTCCCTAACCGTCCGCGGGTCTTGTTACAGTGGACAATATGTTTGGAATAGACTTTGAAACAAAGCAAGGATTGTAAGAAGATCCGCGCGAGTGGCTTGCATTCCCTCTGTGAAATTACTGAAATTTCATTCAGTTCCCGACCGAATGAGAGAGTTTAATTGCTGTTTTGGATGCGGTATTTGAGGAGCCAGAGTGACAGGAACAAAGTTCTCCGAATCTTCTGGAACAATCCGGCGTTTGTATGTATATTTGTATGACTGTTGGACGATAAAGGTTGACTCACACTAAAACGGGACGGGGCGGAACCACCAGAACCATCTGTCAAAATGTCAAATGACATCCTCCATCATCCTATCAACGTTCCTCAAGTTATGACTTACACTAGGACGGGACGACACGGGACGGGGTGGGTTGGGATGATCTGTCAATTTATATAGAAAAAGTCACGTAACTAATAGCTCGGAGCCCTCGGAGGTCACGTGATTCCTACAGAAACTGACAGATAGTTCCTCCCAGTTCTAGTGTGACTCATCCTTTATCGTCCGTTATCGTAATAGTCAAGTTATCGTTGAACAAATATATATACAAATATAAACGGGTTGTTCCAGTATACTCAGAGAACTTCCTTCGCTCGTTCAATTAACGTGGTATTTTATCTTCTAGGCACCCTACCTAGTCTTATCTGTCAAAATGGTTTTACAGCTGTCAACTCGCGAGAAATGTACATTATAATTTATAATAAGCTAAACGACAAAAAATATCTACCTGATTAGTCCGTCTGTTAGAATATTAAAAAATATTAAACGCGTATTTTTTCTTTTGATCGTCAAATGAAAAATGACGGAAATACAACGCATTAATATTTCATGTGACGGCATAATTACAATTCTTACCTAATAGTGACGTCACCAGCCCCCACCCCGCAACTTTGAAGCTATTCATCTTCGTTAATTTTAGTTATCTTGAAAAAGGAACAAATACGTGTCTAAGAATTTTGGATAATCTAACTGACGGACTAAATATAAGTAATATTAGTTTTTATACCTACATAGTCGTCATCCCTATAAGTTTACTTAGATACCACATCCAAGTCAGCAAACATCGTCGTTTGTCGGAATTTAGTCAGTTTTAAAAGCGACCGTTGCAGCGGGCTTAGTGCGCCGCGGCGCTGCTTAGCCCTGCCGCAGTGGACCCGATATAAGTACCACTGAACTGGCTAATGTAGGTAGAGGAAAATATACAGAATTTGCGGGATCTTTCCGTAACTACAGGCAAACTAATAAGTTTTTACACCACCTATTCATAAAAGGGTTTTTTCTGTTCAAGCTAGAAGGGATCAAACTTGCACTTTTCTTCCCTGCTGGGAGGGATAAAAGTGGCACTTTTCTGTTCAAGGACTGCACATTTTTACGTTTTCGGGCATTAACTGGTGGCATCGTGGTGTTGGTATGATGCTGTTTTCGGTTTTGTTTGTTTCCTCTTAGTTGGCGTGAAAAGCAGTATGTGTCACACGGTATCAAAATAATTTTCGTCTTGGGCGTTAACGCTTGAGTCCCTTACGCTTTTACGCTCGGGATTGTAGAATCCATCGCTTCATTCGGAATTCAATGTACGCCCTCGCCGGAAATATATCACAATCTACTATTTTATATGTCATGCTCTGAAAGTGGGTCATTGTCAACCTATGGAGCGGGTGGAAAATGTTTCTGTGGATAGCCCTAGGGTGTTTTACTTTCCAAAAATTGATGCGTCGTAAGATTTCCTTTCTGATATTTTGCACAATTTAAAGTTTCGTGAGTCATGCTAAGTATAAATCAAATTACAAAACGGTTCGACGATGATTACCCGATGCAGTCGAAAATATCTCACGCCTATTGTGATTTTTAATGGTTCTGAAATTTAATATTATATCTGTTTCCCGAATGCATAAGTGACGACATTAAATCGATTTTTTTGTAAAAGTTTCCTCAAAACTCTCGTCTCGTACAAGGTCACATTTAGATATATTTTATACACCGGTATTTTTCTTTCCTTGAATTCTATCTGAAAAGTAGTGTCTAACTCGATTGAAAGGCCTCTATCGCTATCGGTGCCTTTCACCTCTTAGTTAACAACCACCTATTATTAAGTAGACTGTTTCAGATGGCGTTTATTATTTTAACCCAGCCGAAGGATGCTGGATTTGGCCTCCCCCAAAGTTTTCCACAAAGAACGGTCATTCGCTGTCCTCAACCAACAGTCTCTCGCGACCTTAACCAGATTGTCAGTTCATCTAGTATGGGTCTTTCCCACGCTACACACATTCCGGTACATGGTCGCCACTCAAAAACCTGTCTGCCTCATCAGCCATCGGTTCTGCGAACTATGTGGCCCGCCGACTGCCATTCAAGCCTGGAAATTCTCTGAGCTATGTTTACAACCTTTGTTTTCCTGTGCACCTCCTCATTCCTGATGCACTCTCGACGGGAAACTCCGAGCGTAGCTCACTCCATTACTCTCTGAGTAATTTTAATCCCCATTGTGGGCAACCACGTTATGCTGTAAGCCATAGTGGTTTTACTACGATGTTTTTATTATTAATTTTACATTGGAAAGCAGAGCTGTAAGCAGACAGACGACCACAGCCGCATATTTGGCAGGCGCATTGTGCCTGTGGTGAACTGGGAAAATCCATGAAAAAGCGGGGTATAAGACACTGGCAGATAAACGCTAAGCTCGTTTGTCTGCCAGTGTCATCACCCTGACAGTAAATATAACCACAAATAATGAACAATTTGCTGTACATCATTTCAAATAACCGTGCATATGCATACCAATTCTGTTATTACTGCGAAATCATCGCCGCAGGTATTACGTTGTGGATTTGCATAATTATCAATTTAAATACTAATTACCGTGCATTAGTGCAAAGGGTAATCAAGATAATAGTGCGGTTTATCTGCTTGTGAATACAAAAGAGTTATTCAAATGAGAATTATGGCGTGACAAGTAAACTAAGGAACGCTTTGAAAATAATAACCAATTATATTATAGACTCATATATTGTATGGCACAGAATAACATTCCAAGAGTTATAATGTCGTGACATGATGCGAGTCGATTTTACTGTATTCGATAGCGATTGAGGCGTAATAACTCATGGCACAAAGGCATTGTATTACAAGGGCAAACAAAGGCGATAGCTCGTTGCAGTGTTATTTCCACCAGTTTACTCAGAACCATACTATACTCAAATATCTTAAAATATAAAAAATATCTACTTTTATCTCAACGACGCAATTCTAAGGCTAACATGGAAGAAAAAAAGAGATAATTTCAAAATAATATTCATGTGTATGTGTACATAAATATACATAATTACGCATTCGCTTTGTAGCATTGTGCTACAGAACTGAAAAAACAGTTGGTACCTTCACTACAAATTGGTTTTACGTTTAACCCTTAAATGCATGAATTAACAGTATAGATCCTAAAACATTCTAAGTGACAACCAAATCCATTTCAAATTAAGAACTTACGACGATTTGACAAAGTCTACATTCCGAGAGAACTTGATTGTCACTTGTCTCGTTTCTGTGTAATAAATGCATCATGCATGTAAGAGATAAAACGTTTTCCTTCCCAACGTAACGTTGGTAGCACGAATGGGCTAAAACAAGACAACATGACCACACGGATGCGCCTTTGTTCTGCCAAAATAGAATACGGTTGCGGAAAATAAAACAATTTTTGGAGTTCCGAATTTCGTGGCCATGCTGGAGGATAGGCTGCGTGCATCGTTGATCGAATCCTTTTAGGTATCTTTTTCTACTCCAGCACTTCTATCTGTCAATTAGATGACTGACAGCGATATTTAAAAAGTATACATTATAACGTTGTCTGTGGTATTCCATAAGAACACTGCTCCTATGGATTTTCATACATTTATATTAGCACTGTTGTTGTTTTTTTTTAATTTCCATAGTGGGCACAACATCTTTCCTATTCTGCCACGTTTCTAGATTTTGCTTTTTACGCTATTTTAGCTGTCGTAGAAAAAATAGGGTATGCAACAGCTCATAATTGGTTCTTAAACTCTCGGGTCTATTATTACAAAACTCGGCTTCGCCTCGTTTTGTAACGGCGACCCTCAAGTTTTAAGAACCCTTATTATATCACTGTTGCATAAACTACTATTATGGCTCCCGTAGGTAGGTATAGTATAATTTTATTGAACTGGGGCCTTACTATGACGTCTTAACGCGATTCAGTTGACGACCTAAACCGAGCCGCTTCCATACAACTGAGCCTTAATTGAACCTAAACTGAATCGCGTTAAGACGTCATGGTAAGGCCCCTGAACTCGTTACTCGTATACTTCCAATAGTATTATAGGTATTTAATCCAGTCATTGAACTGACAGCTTGTATGGAAATTTTGATTATTTGGGAAATAATTTATACTAGCTGTTTTTTTTAGCGTTACGGATATATCGTGAGTCTATTATTATGTAGACAACAAAATTCAACAAAAAATCGTTACGTGCTAATCGTTACAAATATGTACACACATGTTACAAGCGTTTTTCTTGTAAGATTTCTATGTATATATGATTTTTTGTCGTTTAAAAAATGGGTCAGGACCAGTTTCTCTACCCATTACCATTTATTTCTAGCGAAAGAACACATCGGTCACCCGTGCCGTACATTTTCTAGATTTAAAGGTTTTAGGTCAGTAAGTTTTCTTCCGCTTCGCTTTTAACAGATAGAAAACAAATATTTCGTCATATTCACAAATAAGTAAAATATTTATTACCTTAAATATGAACAATCCACATAGTTAAGTTTTATTTTTTTACTATTTACCTACTTCCGGGAGTAAATAAATAAAATAATATAAATTAAAAAAAAATAATAAAAATAGTTTATTTTCAGATACCACAGATCCATAGTGTTAATCACAAAGTACTTATAAACTAAATTAGTACAATACCTAAACTTAAGAGGTGACACAAAAACATAAAATAAATTTATTTATTCTTTGGTCGTAAGACATGAAGGTCGGTATATCGGCGGAGTATATCCGAATCCCACCTCTCTGCTATCATTCTCAGGATGCCGTTTGCGCTCCCCCTCATCCGCATTACCACAGATGCGGTCTTCTTCCTTAATATGGCATAAAAGTCCTCAACGCTAGCGTCGCAAAACATCCCATAGGCGCTGCAAAATCGAGGAAGCCCAAAAAGCATTCTGAAAATGTTATTATATTGGATACGCAGGGCATTATATGCCTTCAGCCTGAAAGTAAAGTTTAGTAAAGTAAAGTTTGTACGATTTTTTCACTAGAACCGGACGGGGTGGGACGGGAAAATCTGTCAATTTCTATACACGGTGCTCGTGAGCATTGCGCGAGATTTTAACAGCGTATTCCTGAGGCTAAAAGAAACAAAAAATGTCATATTAAGTTCATTGGATTAGGGCTAGTTTCTGAGATAATTGCAATTTTTTTTAAAACATAATTTTACCGCCACTCGGTAAATTTCGCGTTTTGGAATGTGATAATGCTACTACGTGGTCTAGTTTAGATATGATTTTTGACAGGTTTCAAAGTGACACTGTTATGTCTTTGCAAAACTCGGCTCTACCAAAAAAACATATTTTTTTGTATTTTAAGTGGGCCTTTTCTAAATGAAACTTACTTACCATGTATCAAAGCGTATAAAAAAAGAAAAAAAAAAGTTTTTTTTTGTTTTTTTTTTTTGGTCGATATGACCAAAAATCATATGACCTTTTTTGTTTCTTTTAGCCTCAGAAATACGCTGTTAAAATCTCTCGCAATGCTCACGAGCACCGTGTATACAGCGTTACGTGACATCCGAGGGCTCCGAGGTATCACGATCACGTCAATTTCTATAGAAAGAATCATCTTTCTATAGAAATTGACATATTTTCCCGTCCCTCCCCGTCCCGTCCCGTCCCGTGCTAGTGTGAGTCCTTACACTCGCGTATTTACGAAACTTACTCACGATAGTTTCAATTCGATGGGTTACATGTTGACTTAATCTATCCCAATTTTTTAGAAGCAACAGTGTATACGAACGGAACGAAATCCTGTTTTTAGCAAGTCTGTTTGCACGACCACTTTTCGTAGGCTAGGCTGGCATACCTTAGTTTGTATTCTGCGACACATAGCTTTCAGTGCCAGTGCATATTGCTATTCCTACAGCTTGGAGTAGAAAGCAAATAAACCACTGTAACCTGATTTAGAATAACTCTAACATTCCATTCAAATTGAAATCATCTTCCGTAATATGTTAAATATCTAACAAGATTATTATTAGTTGTTCCAATACAGTATCAAAAAGTTGAGCAAAATCGTAAAAACAGTATACTGGCCTCTTAAGTGATTAAAAAAAATATCATACAAACTAGGGTATCAAAATGAAGAGCTTTGAAAATGGATCACGAATATATAACTATTACTTTGTTTTTGTTTTTAATTATTTTGTATATTATTGTATGTAGGTAGTTTGCACAACTAACTTTGTTGATTGACGGGGAGAATTCGCATTCTCTCTTCTTCTTCTCAGTCGGTCCCTCATGGCTGAGGATCGTGACCAACAGTGATGTCCCTCCACTTGGTGCGGTCCAGGGCCATATGGACTGCCCTCTGCATTGAACCACTCGCTTTCTTCATGGTGTCAGCCCACCTTATCGGTATTCCACCCCTGGAGCGTTGGCCTTCAACTTTGCCGAGAATAATGTTTCTTTCGAGAGTGTGCTGGTTAGAACGCATTATATGCCCGAAGAACCTGAGTATTTTCTCCTGGCAGATAGTTGAGAGCCGCTTGGTGATATTCAGTTCTCGTAGTATGGACTCGTTTGTTCTAAATGCAGTCCATGGGATCCTGAGCATCCTTCTCCAACACCACATCTCAAAAGCATCGATCTTCTTCCTATCTAGGGTTTTTAAGCTCCAAGTTTCAGCGCCATACATAAAGATGGAGAAGACCAAAGATCGTACCAGCCGTACCTTGGTTGTACGACGACAACCTCGGTTTTTCCACAGCTTCTCCAATCGAGCCATTGCACCTTTAGCCATTCCTGCCCGCCGACATATCTCCTGTGTATTGCCACCACCGTTAGAAATAAGTGACCCTAAATACACAAACGTATCCACTTTCTCAAAGCTATCCAGGGCATTAGATTGAGGAAGAACTCTCGCTCGGTCTACCACCATGATCTTGGTCTTGCTGTGATTTATCCTCAATCCAACTTTTGCACTCTCTGCTTCAACTTTCTTCAGCAGAGTAGCCAACTCCTCTTCACTCGAAGCTACAATAGTAGTGTCGTCTGCGTATCTTAGGTTGGTAATGTTATGGCCGCCCACCTTGATGCCGAGCTCTATGTCCTCAAGTGCTTTTCTCATAATGTATTCGCCATACAAATTAAACAGTATTGGAGACAGAATACAACCCTGTCGCACACCTCGCTCAGGGCGATATGGCTTTGATAATTTATCATCCAATTTAACGCAGCTCGTGCTTTCAAGGTACAAGTTCTGAATCAAGAATACAAGATGGCTAGGTACTCCCATATTAATAAGCACATCAAACATGGTACTCCATTGAACACAATCGAAAGCTTTAGCATAGTCAATGAAACACAGGACCAAGGGCTTGTTAAACTCGCGACATTTTTCTATGAGTATTCGAACATTCAAAATTTGATCCCGTGTTCCCTTGCCGGCGACAAACCCAGACTGTTCTTCAGGGATCTGTCGAGCTGTAAAAGAAGCTAATCGAGCTTGTATTATGTACAAAAGGATTTTACTGGCATGAGACATTAATGACAGAGTGCGGTAATTTTCACATTTTTTCGTGGATCCTTTTTTGTGAAGAGGAATAACCGTGGATTGAGTCCAGTCTTCTGGCCACTGGCCTGTCTTCCAGATCTTGTTGCACAGTCTGTAAACCAGGCGAATACCTTCTGTACCAAGACGTTGAATCATCGCCGCGGACACACTATCAGGACCCACTGCTTTGTTCTTTAGTTTCCTTACAGCGCTCTGCACTTCCGACAGGAGTATTGAAGGCTCTTCAGTGTATTCGTCCCATTTTCTGTCAATGATTGGCCCCTTGTCGTCATGGTACAGGTCACAACAATAACTTCTCCATCTTTCCAATTCCGCATTCTCTCAGTCATCATCGTAACCCTGTGAAAACGAGTGCTGTAAAGGGCTCGACACGTAGGGTCATGGTGTTAATAAACGCGATTACTCCGTTCTAAAGTATTTAATTTAATTGAATAACATTCGCGGTAACAGAAGACAACATATTTGAGTTTAGCGAGATTATTGTAAGTATATATAACAACACCTATTTTAGTGTGCTGTTGGAAAGACAGGTAGCTACCCTTTATTGTTTACCGGCTAAACGGTAGTACCGCCGTTTCCGGTTCGCCAACTTCAGAAATCTATTTAAAACTTTTGTCCGTTTATTTTTAGTTTTCTTTCACTTAACAACTTAAATAAGTCTTTGCGGCAGGAAGGGTCTTTTGTCGGGGTTTCCTGAGTTCGTTTTTTAGACGTAAAATGTGTTTCGGAACAGACTTTTGGAAAGCGGGTATTTTTTTTGGTGAAAGTGTTATATTATTTGTCTCTTGTTTCAAAGACTCATAGTACTGGAATAGGTAATAAAATAAATTATAATATACAAAATCAAACAGATATAGGGAGGTTCATATTTATATTCTACCAAACTAGTTTTGGTAGTAAGGGATGACTCACACTAGAATGGGGCGGGACGATCGGTCAGTTTCTATAGAAAACATCACACACAGCTATCACGTGATTCTTTCCATAGAAATTGACAGATTTTCCCGCCCCGTCCCGTCCCGTGCTAGTGTGAGTCATCCTTAAATCGTCTGAAATAGACGCCAAGGCCAGTTATGTATGCACATACTTTTTGTTTCACCTGTCCTTTACTTGTTCTTCCTCATGAATAAATTCTATTACTCAATCTACATAAGTTACCTAACTATTTAACCGGGACTTATCTAAACCGCAGTATCGACAAGGAATTATAAAGCTGAACTACAAAAAGTTGCCGTCGGATGGAATTTATTTGCAGCCGCGCAAGCTGAGGTGAAACAGTTATCTTTCGGGACACCAGGCTCAAGAATTGTAGAATTGGGGAATTAGTTCGGTGTGCAGCTTGTCGTTGATCCCGTCAGACGATCCGACAATTCAGACTCCCGCAATGACGGCGCCGGATTGCGCGAATCACCCCGCTCCCGCTTCGTCGCGCGCGACCTGTTACCTACGCCGGGCTCGGGCAGTGATGCCCGAGCCGCAAAGGTGATAACAACACCACTCTGTCTGTCCGGCGATGACTGCCCGACGCAGTCGAAACATGTCACGCCTATTGTGATAAAAATACGTGAGTGTTAACCGTTGCAATTTAATATCAGTATGACTCACGAAAGTTTCTATTATAGAATTAAATATTTCAATAGTATGGGACAATCTTACACAAGTCGACCTAGTCACACGGTAAGCTCAATACGGCTTGTATTGTGGGTACTAGATGACGATATGTATAATAGATAGATACATATGACTACTTAAAGATATTTTCAGTCCTCCGGCCGGTAAGCGCCACTTTACGCAAAACTAAATTGCCGCCTGCCGGCTCCGTCGGGCAGAAAAATAGTATACAAACCTCGGCCGTTAAATGGGAAAGCCTCGGATCACATGTTAGTCGACCTCGGCTTCGCCTCGGCCGACAATTACATGGCATCCGAGACATTTCCCACTAAAACGGCCTTGGTATGTAATGTACTATTAATCTCAAAAAGACACAAGTCTGTTTAAAACCCGGGTGTTTACTCCGTGAACATGATGCTTGCAACAGTGTCGAATTATCGGGTGCTCAATAAAACAAACATACATGGTAATTACCCCGTTTCAAATATTAGTTATAATGCAAATGACCATGTTAGTTTAAATTTATCCTCTTAACTATAATTTTCCTATCTCTCAAATCTTTGAGCCCCATAACCGTGTCCCGATACCTGGCACTGACAGTTTCCAGCGAGGAACTTTTCTTTGTGGGCCTGCGCGGAACTTGCATCGTTAGTCCCAAGTTCGTTCCCGCCGAAACACTCGCTTGTCTTATAGACAACGTTCAAATTACTTTTTTATTTTTTTAGGTTATTGTGCTGGTTAAAGCAGTGTTGCGCTTGCATTAGGAAACGAGCGATGAAATGATCATTGATGTTGGTTATTGCCGCGCTGTTACGGTAGTCACTGAAAATTCCAAGCGGCTGTTTGGGGTCTTTCCGGTGGACTTAACTAACCTAACCTTAATGTCCTTAATCCAGAAATATCTGTCAAATTCCATTCTGAATTAAAAAGAACCGGTCAAGTGCGAGTCGGGCTCGCACACCGACCGGTTTCTTACAGACATTTAGTTGCAACTGCACCTGGAAGTAGAAAACCAATTTTTTGGACGTGACAACGTCTTATAAATTGGTTTGCCGGGTGACACTTCAAGAAACTGCGTTACGCTCCGCTCACGTTATGCGCTCACAATGAGAGCGAGTGAGAGGCACGCGTCCCTTCCACTCGGGCATGGTTAGCCCGCCTAAGAGCGAGAGAGACAGACATAAAAAGTGAAAGGCACGCGTCCCTTCCACTCGAGCACAGTATTTTACCACTCAAAGTCGTTGTCACGTAAAACTTTCGCCCGTATACCGACTTTACAGGCAACCATTTTTTTTAACTTTATTATAAGACAGCAGCATGATATATTAAAAAGAAAAGTAAAACAATCTAAGTTGGTTAAATTTCAAATCTTGTTCTGATTTTTTTTTCATTAAAATTATGAAGTTAAAAATTAATTTTGAATTTATTCTGAAATATTTATGATAACATTAACTATGTGTAATATAATGATATTTTTTCGTTCACAAACTTCGGAGATAAAGAGGGGGAATGGATTTTTGTTTAACATTTTCGTTGACAAGATTTTTTTAATTGTTTTATCATGTGCAAATCTAGCTCTGTCTGGTGGCCGAAGAGCTTCCTCGGAGAACGTATCAGCATTGCGATACAACGAGGAAATGCCGCCAGCATCCTAGAGACGATGCCTCAAGGACCTATTTTAGATTTAAGGTATATAAATTTGTCCGATTCAGCCCAACTTTTTGCCATTACTTTTCATAGTTACAAAAACATTTGTTCAATTTTTTTATACAAAAATCGAGAAATAATTTTAATTTGAATGGAATAAATGAAAAAGTTTACCAAAATTGTTTTTGAAATATTCACCATATTCTAACAGCTGTTTTACCATTTTTTGATGAGCGAGCTCCAAACATCTATCTAGTTTTCGACCTTATTGCTATTGAATCATAGTAAAACATTATTTTTCTTGTTCAGTACATAGTCTTTTACGGAATAAATAAAACACATTTAAACATTTTTGAGAAAATTATTGAATAAAAATTGTTTAAATTTGGTAATTTTTTGTAGAAATACACGAACATTAGCCAAGTTTTCTGACTATACAGTAACTTTTTTTACATAAATGAATATTCAATTATAAACTTTATTTAATACTTATCCCAAAATAAATAAATAATGCATATCTATCTTTACTGTTTTTCTTGTGTGTTTTTCTTAAACTTCAAATCGCTCTGCCTAGCACAATAAAACTGCGACGTTATGGCATTGGCTTCACATGCCTTCGGGAGCTTGCAGAGAGAGGTCATGTCGCTCCGCGCTCTGACAATATTTACAAAAATAAGGGACTGAGAGTATTGTGAGTTGAAAAGCGTTACGAACATCCGAGCTATCACGTGATTCTATAGAAATTGATAGATCGTCCCGTCCCGCCCCGTCCCGTCCTAGTGTGAGTTATCCTTAACTAACAAACTAACCACAGAGACACTACATTTGTATAGTTATCATTGCAATCGCGACAATCTCGCATTGGCCTCATCGGCAATGCGGTCGACTTGTTACCGCAAGACCAATCATCACCGGTACACGTCTATAAATATCATACACTTTGGAACTTATTACAGGCGAAGAAAGGTCATAATTGAATACAGATGCATTTATATTTATGAAGCTGATCGTACCAGTATAAGGAAGGTGTTTCTTTACTTAGTAGTCCGACTTCGATATTTTTTTGATTCTCGTTCGAAATTCAAAATATCGGCCGCAGGGATGTGCCGCATTTCTTTTATTATAAAATTCCTTGATTATAATATTAAGTACAAATACTTCTAAAATGTATAGGTAAGTACATAATGTATTAGGCCACCATGGTCACTATACAACTATATACCTACAACGTGTTACAAAAATACTGACAATATTTATACACCGTGATTTTTTATTTGCGTTGAATTCGGCAAGTTGCTTTGTACGTTAATAGGAGCTACTTTGTATATCGCTTTTTTGAAATTTGAAAAAACTATTTATTTCATTTTTCATACAAAATATAACGTTGCAAAGGGTTCTTTCGGGTTACACGAATGTAGGTGTAAAGTATAAGTAATATGAGTATGTGATATAAAATAAAATATTAAGAATAATTCATAAAATTATCTTCAATAATAAAAAAACAATAACTGATAAACTGATAACTGACACTCCCCGAAATGCTAACTGTGAAATGGCAGCCAGCTTATATGATTTGCTAAACAAATTAATAAATATTGATTTGCAAATATTCCAAAAAAGAGGCGCATTAATATTTTAACCATAAACGTCATACATTTCACAAAAAATTAAGCTTCCCCTAAGTAAATACTACGCTAAAAGTACTGTTCAACGACATAATAATCTGTAACTCAAATACACTTTAATAACATTAACAGAATTATTCATTACTGACTTTAAAATTTTATTCAGTATGTTTAGGATAATTAGTTGTTCCAGTTAACAATGAACGAACAGGGTAACAAGGTTCCAAACTATTCAGAAATAGAATAATAAATGCACTGTTGAGAGCGTATTAATCTCACTTTTGACTATAAAACACTTGAAATAGAGTTTACAGGAGTATTTGGGTTAACATAATTATGTTATAGGAGTACTATAGGCGTTACTGGTATTTTAACGGTCCATTATTAATATCTTATAAGTGCAATGCATTTGGGATTATGAATGAATGAAATTTTATTTCGAGTAACTAAAGGACTCATACAAGATTGTTAGTTTACTTACACACTTATAGGTATTATGTTAGTATTATTTAGCCTAGGTATTTAGAAAACACATGTGCTGTTGGACACATGCATTTCACAGCAGCGCCTCACATACGGACAATCAAGCCTCTCTGCTATTGAACATAGGATTATAAAAGCATTATTATTAAACGGGTCTAACGCGAATTAACTTGTTTACCTTATTTACCGACGTTTCGACACAGGTTTCACTGGTCATGGTCGCGGCTGACTGATGTCCCAGCAAAATGTCATTGTCTCCACTGAACGCCATTATTATCCTCGAGTAGTTCGAGAGGCAATTGAAATCAAGAAACACCCTAGAAATTTTAATAGGGAGGATGGTTTTAACTTATCACCAACTTGGGGACCAGTGATCCAGAAGTTGCAGCCACGGGATATATCTTCGGATGTACGCGGGGATATTGTGAGTGTCGTGTGTCGGGCTATTGACAATAATTAACATATGTTTTGTGGGTAGTTTAAAAATTGTGTGTTTACCCCAAATTTCTACATAGACTTTTCGTTGGGTAGTTACACAAATCTCTGTTTTGACATTTTGCTGGGACATCAGTCAGCCGCGACCATGACCAGTGAAACCTGTGTCGAAACGTCGGTAAATAAGGTAAACAAGTTAATTCGCGTTAGACCCGTTTAATAATTATGTTTAAATATGTGTTCAAATCGCGAAAGTTTTAAATGTTATAGGTATAAAAGCATTGTTGAGGGCGTATTAATCCCCTTTTCGACTATAAAATACGTAAAGTAGATTTTACAGGACAGTTTAGAATAACGCAGTTCTACGCAGTATGTCATATCAGTGTCGTGCTTTGTTCTGCACGTTAGTTTTAAGTTTTTAGTTACATTCATAAAAAATACATATACAAAATAGTATTATTAATGTAATGTAAGTTTTACAGTACATATGGCCCTTTGAATTTTTGACATAGGCACATAAACTGCTCATTATTGCACTAGTGCGATAATATAGCACCATATGTACTGTAATAGTAGATTACATACCAAGGCCGTTTTAGTGGGAAATGTCTCGGATCCCATGTAATTGTCGGCCGAGGCCAAGCCGAGGTCGACGAACATGTGATCCGAGGCTTTCCCATCTAACGGCCGAGGTTTGTATACTATTTTTCTGCCCGACGGAGCCGGTAGGCGGCAATTTAGTTTTGCGTAAAGTGGCGCTTACCGGCCGGAGGACTGAAATAGCTATTTATGCAACAAGTGCGGAAAGTCAGTGATTTCCGACGAGTGTCATATTATTCACGAGCAAGCGAAGCGAAGCGAGTGTATAAGCCGACACGAGTAGGAAATCATCTTTACGCATGTGTTTCATACAATGTTTTACTATGAATTGTGCGAGTAAATAAAAAATCATATCATGACAAAACAATTTAATTGTTACATGACAGTAATTTAATTATTAAAATTAAAAATTATATTATTTTATAGTTTTCTTACATACAAAATACTTTTTGTATCGGGCGGATAGCAGAATCCAAAATTAAAAAAAAATTGAAAAGTAAACCTACTGCAGCCAAATCGTGCAGAAAAGTGTACTTTTCCGCACGATTTTGGCTTCATCGGCCAAATCGTGCGGAAAAGTACACTTTTCTGCACGATTTGGCTTCATCGGCCAAATCGTGCGGAAAAGTACAACTTTCCGCACGATTTGGCTTCATAAAAAGCGCACTTTTCGAGCACATGCATTGTAAAAGAAATTACTAAACTTCAGAACTTCCATAACAGAAGAGCTATTAATCTGAAAGTCCAAGTCTTCAATTTGTCCGATGGCGACGTTTACAATTTAATCGCGAACTTCTGTTCAGTATCGAGCCGCAGTTTAACTTAATTATGTCTACAGCGGTCGTGGTGAGGACAGTAGGAGACAGTTTAATAGTGGATTGCGTACAGAGGCCTGTAAAGTCAATGTTTCAGATTTCTTGTAAGTAATTGTCGTCCGCAGCGAAGCTGAGGTCGACAAACATGTGATTTGAGCCTAATGTTGATGCCATCATTTAAATATACAATGTGTTTAAAAACGTACAATATAGTTGCTATTAAAAAACGATATCTACTAAAATATTATTGACATATAAATTGTTCCGTTATTAGTTGTCTGTCAATGTCACAGCAGAGTTTATGTAACGAGCTTCACTCGTATAAGATTCAACATGAATCTAGCTTCAACGAGTATAATGACGTCAATATGACCGACAGAGTTTTAAGAGTTCAAAATTAAAAAAATATTAATACAATTTTTTATTTGAAAATACGTACCAGTCGTACACTTTTAATACCCGATATTCAACACAATACTTATTAGATTCTTAAGTCGAATATTATAGAAAATTATCATTTATTTTTCCAAATTTGATATGAGTCTGTTAGCCTATTGCGTACAGGTCGATTTCCTTGGTTTTTTTTAATACTACGACGGTGACAAACAAGAATACGGCCCGCCTGATGGTAAGCTGTCACCGTAGCCTATGGACGCCTGCAACTCCAGGGGTGTTACATGCGCGTTGCCAACCCTTAAAAAAAGGAGGATTCGCTGTGTTGACAGCTAAAGGGGTAAACTTTGCTCCGTGGGTCCCCAGCTGTCAACACACTCAACACAGTGAATCCTCTTGGAGCTCTGGCGACCTTACTCACCAACAGAAACACAACACTATGAGTAGGGTCTAGTGTTATTAAACTGCGGTTTTCTGTAAGGTGGAGGTACTTCCCCAGATGGGCTCTGCTCCAGATTTGAGCGAGACGACATTCGTTGTGCTGTGCCCTACCACACTAAACGATATGCATCCGCTGTGCCCATACCTCTCAATAATAATTTTCAAAATCAATAATTTTATAAGTTAATCTATGATACCTATTCAAAGTCTGCTGGATTGTCACCGCTTTAGTGACATCGAGGACGACAGACGGACGCTGTGTCCGCGGTACTCATTCTAATAATTGAGTTATGGCAGAATTAGCTGCCAGCCGACGATTTGGATTATCTGCATTGTTTTAACGAGCTAAACTTTTAATACAAATGTTCTAAATAAAACCACCTAGTTAACGGCTATAAGCTAGATTTTATTATTGAAGCCTTTCTTCTTTATCTATTTTAAGGGGCACTCCTTTTCTATTGCATTGTATAATAAAAACCATTACTACATTTGTCCACAAGCTATGAACTATTGACCACAGGAAAGAAAAAGTGCGTGTTCAGCTGAACTGTAGAGCCAATCTCTCCTGTGGCCAATAGTTAACAGCTTGTGTACATGAAGTCATGATTTTTATCAGACAATTCAATAGAAAAGGAGTACTTTTTAATGTGGATATGTTTAATAAGAAAATCAACCTTCATAGCCCTTAGCATTTGGAAAGTCCACAGGAAAGATTCCGAAGATCGTTTTATGTTTGACCCTATTATATTCCACTACCACATTCCACTACCACAATTTATGCTAAAGTGTAATTATCATCAGTATTTTCTAAATAAGTTTTTTTTTGGTGTTTGTAATAATGTTTTTCGGAACGTTGGAAACCTCATTTACTGAAAGAATAAAACTTTTCTATGTCTATGTCTATGTCATTAAAACATTTTTTTTTCTTTTTAGGGATCCGTACCCAAAGGGTAACACGGGACCCTATTATTAAAAATCCGCTGTCCATCCGTCCGTCCATCCGTCTCTCACCATGCTGTATTTGTAAATTTACAAAGATTTTATTTTATTTTTGTCTAAAAAATTAACACAGCATTACAGTTTAACACATATGCACTGTGAAAATCATAAATTATATATACAAAATATAAAACACAAAAGAGGGAACAAAAACATACAAAAATCATTTTGAGGCGACCCAGTAGCGTGGCTCCGTTGCGATGATGCCTGTATCTACTTCTGTTGCCGCTATAATAACAAATACTAAAAAACAGTATAAAATAAATATTTAAGGGTGCTCCTGTAAAATAAACGTGATTTTTTTCCTGGTTTTTGGTAACAGCAATAGACACTTGAAATATTTACAGAATATCTAGTTATAATAATAAATTAAAATAAACCAAATATTTTTGGGGGTTCCCATACAAAAAACGTGATTTTTTTGCCGTTTTTATAAATAACGGTTCGGAACCCATCGTGCCCGAGTCCGACTCGCGGCTGTTTTTTTAAATACATTTAGTTGTTTAAGTAAATTACATTGTTGACCTTACAATAATTCTTATACATAAGACATTTAATCCTTACATAAACAACTAAACATGATTCGTAGTCACTATAAAAATAAAAGTGGGCAATGTGGATAATAGCGACATAGGGCCTATTCCGTCTAAAGCTGTACTGCGTTGAATATAGGCACAGTACATAGGCAGCAGGTTTGTTTCATTTAAGTCGGCAGCTGCGCACAAGGTTTTTTCTTTTGTATTTTCTTTCTGTACTTACATAGCAATAAGACAGAATAGTCTTGGTGACGGCATTTGCCAAATTCATCTTAGGGCTCATGCACAAATCACGTGAAGTTTTTCTCGGCTATTTTTTGACCCATTAATTAACCACTTCATGTTAGAGTCAAACCACGTTATCTTTTCTCAGCAAATGAGCTGTCAAACTTGAAAGTGTTATCTTAAACGTCAAACTTCTATGAAATTATAACTTTTACTTAACACTTTCACAATCTGTGCTATCAAAAACTAGGAAACTTAGCATAGACTGACTCTATTTGAATATACTAGTCATACTCATATTGCAAGCGTTGTATTCGGCTGCTCAAACGCGCCGCAGGCTCCTGAAACGTATGCGCGCGCAATGAGCGATGACAGGGGGGAGAGAAATGGCGGCAGGCTGAGTCTGTGTGTGCGACGGAATGTTGGTAATTTGTAATAGTTTGATATAGCCAATATTTCCATTGTGTAAGAAATACAATAAAGCAAATGTTATTGAACACAATAGTTTGTGAGCTTGACCCTTTATCCTGAGAACTCAACCGAGTGGTTGTTTATATATGTTTCTTTGCGTTGCGCAGTCGGGTAAAAATAAGAGGTAGCTTAGTAACAGTATGTTTGAAATAAGAAACAAATTTAAGGCCAATATCTCAAGTTACAGCTACTTACCAAGTCATGAAAGGAGAACTAAAACATTGATGAAAAATTTACGACGTCATAAGCGATAAGAACCTTTTATCCTGAAAACAATTTTCAGAAAATTGAATTGAAACATGAAGATATTTTGCAAACACGGTTTAGATGTATCAAAGTGTATCATACTCTAAACTAAGGGACATATTTCTCATAAAGAACATTTGCAAATAAGTATTAAAGATGGCAGAGAAATATTGAAACTGTAATAAAGCTCATATTACTTAATTGTGCATATAACCAAGTTTTTCTTATTTTTTGCTTATTAAGATATTAAGCTACAGTAATATCAATTATTTTTTAAGTCGGTTGAAATAGGCGGGAAGTTTTTTTTTATCGGTCCTGTCTGCCAGGTTAATCCGAAATCAAAGCCAAGCAACTTTTACTTTTTGACTTGAATTCCATATTTATTGGCTTTAATTTCATCATCATTCGCCACGACATCTTAGCAGATGATTGTTACAGTGTCTTCGATTAATGTTTAATGTGCGGTGCCGGTACATCGTCTTTGGTGGCTCAGCAACTAACTAAATCTTTGAATTCAATAAGAGTGCGCGACGCAAAAATAATCTTGTCTTCCCTGAACCAATTTTAGAAATGTATAAAATAGGTCCGTATTTCCGAGCCATTAATATCTACAATGAACTACCTATTAACATAAAAACCGAACCAAAAACACATATTATATTCATAAAAAAATCAAGTCCCACCTTATGGGTGGATTTTTAAAATGTGATTTTTGCATCATTTTCCTGGGCAATATTTTTTTTTAGATTTTGAGCAAAATGACTTTGGATTATGAAACTCCATTGAAAATGAAGTAAAATGGTACATTAGGCACCTCTTTGATCTTAATAGTTTTGAAGTAATGAGCGATTGAAATAACTTGATCCAGGAAATGACGCCCATGCCAGGAAATGACGTATACTGTATAAGAAACAGTGGCATTCTGATGAAATAAAATTCTGGTTGCTTCACAAATATGTGACTGAGTTTAGTAAAACGTCCCACTTTGTCGGTTCTACATATTTACGGAGTTACTGGCAGTTTAGTGAAATATGGCAAAACCTACCGAAAATCGGCCTTCAATAAAAACTGACGAAACATACTGTAATTAACCTTTTTAAGCCCCCTTGTGACTGTTTTTCAGAAAATTATCTACTTTATCGATGTGGAGTTATGAGTAGTGAGGTGTGATGTCTCTAGGTGCAATAGTTTTTTTTTTTTTTCAAATTTACAAAAGCGAAAAAGCGATAACTGAGAAAATGATGGCTGGATCTAAAAAATGCCTACTTTTGGAAAATATCTGATAATTTTTTTGTAAAAAAAATCTTGTATGTTTCATAACTAACATATGTTTTAAAACTTGTATTGACTTGGCTTTTCAAAGCGGAACCCAGGCTCCCTGAGCCATGGTCATGGCATAAGCCGGAAAAACGCTGGGAAGAAGAAGAGAGCTTGAGAATATATTACGTTGCTTATAGTCATAGCCGCTGTCTACATATGCTTAATACAGCAATTTTGTTAAAATATATAAAAAAACTTTTAAGACATATTTCACCCCTTTTGGGGTTGATTTTTCCAAAACGCAAAAAAAAACTTTTTTTGTATATTAATAACAAACCTTTGTACTAAGTTTTAAGTTTTTATCTAAAAAAAAACTTTCTCCCATGCTAACTTTCAACCCTATTTTTACCCCCTTAGGAGATGAAATTTTCAAAATCCCTTCTTATTCCTTATCTTCGCAAAACACTTAACGTACTGTGAAAAATCCAGGGTCTTACGTTTAGTAGTTAATCAGTCAATCAGGACTTTTCCGTTTATATGTATAGAAGATTTTGATATCATCAGACGAAAGACGTCATTTCCTGGTAGATTCGTCATTTTCCTGGGGCGGATACCAGGAAATGACGCCAGGAAATGACGTACAATTAATATATTTTACGATAACTGCAAAATTGTAAACAAAATGAAAACTTGATCTAAACATATATAAATACAAACAAACAAGCTATTCGACATTAAAAAATAATAAGATTATAATTAATTTTAAATGCTTAAATAACTTTCCAAACATATGACGTTATGGGAGGACGAAAACGGATCGTGTAAAAGACTTACCTCGCAAGTGGCTTAAAATTCGCCAATTACACGTCCAATCGCTATGATACCTACCAGCAACTATCTTACTTTATCCTAGCATCGCAAACATGGCCTCAGTACCTTCGATTAATCACTTATTAGCAGGTGTTTGCGTGAAGTCGTTTACTGGCTAAACGTGTGACACATATATCATGGCCGCCTGGTTTTCAAATAATATGTCGTTGGCAGAATATTGTGTATAATATAATGCGCAATTAATCTAGCTTTCTAATGATGTCAAAAGTTTAAATGTAGGGTGTACAGATGTGAGGCAAAGCTACATTGTTCGAAGAAATCCGCAAGTGTGACACACCTCACAGACTTAGTGCGCCTAGTAATGAGAATTTTTGATATTTTTTATTAAGGTTCTGTTTATAATAACAATAAAGATTATATTGTGCCTCGTTATGTTTTCTTGTGTTAAACAAATATAAAATAAATTTGAAGTAATTTTGTAATACATTTAGCGGTAATAGGCGTGTGACACCTAAAAATCGCTCTTTGAAAATCCACCCTTATAAATAAAACATACTATTCCATAGACGAGTTTATGCATGATAATTTGGTATGCTATGATCTATCAAATATCAACTGACTGAAACTACTAAGATTAAGTGTTAGCATAATTTCAGATATTATATTTGGTCAAGTAATATACTTTTAATAATAATAATTGCCATACCCTTGCCGGGTGCCATGTGATCAGTGGAGTACTCGTACCTTACAGTACAAAATACAGTTCTTACAGTAAAAGAGGAGATTCTCCTCTTTTACTGTAAGAACTGTATCTTGTACCATGGTTTGCAATAAAAGATACTATACAATACTATACTAATTGCAGCCAGCAAAATAAGGTACGAGTACTTCACCTCTGTTTAGAGTCATCGAAATAACCCTTGTCACGTTTCAATTAAATAAATACGTAATATAACAGACATTACCCCTTTACGTCCAAATTGCGTCCACACAGATCATATAATTATCCGTATAATACGCATATTGCATAACAAAAACGAAATTCATACCCTTAATAGCTTTATAAAGGTACCCTTTCACCTGTAATTCTGTTTTATTCCGTATATGATGGCTTTTTCGCACATTACCCTGGAGATTGTCTGGCCTTAATTGCTTGTTTTTTAGCCTGCGTTATGGATAAAGGATTTTTGAATATATTTATTGGGATTATTGGAATATTGAGACCAGAGGGTCTACCACGATCATGGACGCTCATCCACACACCTTGCAACCAAAATGGTTGCGCACTGTGCGGTTTCAGAGGAATTTCTTCCCGTAGAAAGGTTGAGGTTTTCCCGAAAGATTACAGCATAAGTTTCTTCAAAAAAGGAGTGTACATCCATAGGCTACGCTTTCCATCAGACGGGCCATTTGCTTGTTTGCATCCGTCGTGGTATAAAAAATAATAGCATTGACGGAAATCCTCTTTATCGCTCGAATATGTAAGTGCGACAGAGAAGTATATATAAAGTTCAGGAAATATGAATTGAACGTCTGTATCTATTGATGTTAATGAAAATGTTACAAAATTAGGCTTGTATTTTCTTCGACTGCGAAACTTGAAGAAAGACAAAGTGTATACAAGCTACAAGTGTTTGTCAATAAGTCGCTTCGATCGATCCTCTGCATGTTCTCGCGAAAGATCATAAATAATGAGGATTTGTGGAGCATGTGCCGTCAGTCTCCTATCACCTAAGAAGTAGTACTATGGAAGTAGAGGTGGATTGGACATACCCTTGTTCTTGAGTGGTGACCTTGAGGTAGCGACTAGCGACGGAGCATACAGAGCTGGTGCGACCCGTAGGACTAAGCTGGGGCGAAGCCAAGAAGGTTGAACACAGTCGATGTTGAACCGTTAAGTCTAAGGAGAGACTTTGCCTCTTTCTGTGTGTTCTATCGCCTATACAATGGGTTGTGTTCTGAAGAATTGTTTGACATGATGCCGACGTCCACTTTTCACCATCGCACCGCTCGCCATCAACAGGCCGCTCATACACAAACCCAACCAAAATGGTCGCGAACTAAGAAGACCATAAGGAATGCGGATTTGTGGAGCATATGCCGTCGGTCTCCTATCACCCAAAAAGTAGTGCTATGGAAGTAGAGGTGAATAGGACATACCCTTTGAAGAGGATCAAGTTACAGCGCCATTGCTTTCGAGTGGCGCCTTCGAGGTTGAAAACGAGCTCATGGACGGCTTACGTGGCAAAGGAGCATGGAGAGCAAGGTGCGAGCCCAGGACTGAGCTGGAGCGAAGCCAAGAAAGCTTAAGATACGGCGTGGAAGGATCTTGTGGAAGCCTTATGTAGCTCCGGGGTGCCCTAGTACAGCAACAACAATAAGGCAAAGTAGAAATGGATATCAGTCGCTGATTTGAATATTTGGTTAAACATTGATAGCTCTATGGACAGTTGGGTCTATATCACGGCCTTAAGTTGGAATTTCACCACAGAACATTTCTCCTTTATTCTAAAACTCGAATTAAGTTATCCTCCGCAAGAATTCGCAAGGCGAGAAATAAATCCATTTAGCGAATTCTTGAGATACTTTCTAAAACCTAGCACAATCCTTAATAATATCGTTTCGTGTGTGCCTAAAGTTTCCTTAGCCTTTTGTAAAGAGTATTTTCAACGCCCTGCAACATTAGTAACGGCGAGTTAAGGAATCGAAGCTGACAACAACAAGCTCTGGCTAGGGGGCAGAGAGGACCGACACTTCGCTTTAGTATTTACCTTTAAGCTTCTAGCCTTGTCGGTAGTGACCCTGCCTACGAAGCAGGAGGTCCCAAGTTCGAATCCTGGTCAGAGCATTTATTTGTGTGGTTAACACGAATAATTGTTTTGAGTTCCGGATATTTCCTATGTGTTTAAGTATTTATATGTATCTATCTATTATATATATATCGTTGTCTAGTACCCACAACACAAGCCTTATTGAGCTTACCATGTGACTAGGTCGATTTGTGTAAGATTGTCCCACAATATTTATTATTTATTTGGTTTTGGAATAAAATTTACGTGAAGATGACGTTTGAGTGATCCGTCAAATAAATAAATTATAAACATTAACGTGGCCGTTGGCAAGCCAGAATTAGATTTTTAACCAAATATTGAATGATTGAATGAAAACTAAACATTTGATCAATCGGACTGACAATTGACAAGTTTTGCCCTCTGCTAGAAGCATTATACTATGACCAATAATCATGTACATTGTATGGACTCTCGTCTAGCTGACATAACTATTTTTACAATTGAGGTGCCCCTCCCCCGCAAAAATGGGCAGACTTTTTTGTGTAGAAAATGGCAGGCAATGTAAATAATAAAGCCGGGGCAAAGACAGACTAAAAATTAGATCAGTACCTCATTAGCTGATAGTTTGAGTATTTTAGTTTTATTGTTAGGCGTATTGTGCCTACAGTACTATTTTGTAGTACTCAAGGACCTATTTTAGCTTTAAGGTAGGTAGGCAAGTTACACTCACTGTATTTATTTTAAAAATAAATGAAGCGAAGGAATTTTGTGTAATTTGTTGTATCAAGAAATTGTATGGTATAACTGAATAGTTATGCATAAATGTAACACGCAACACTAGTATTTTAACTCTATCGTATATTTACGGCCTCCTTAAAAAAAATCTTCGCTTCATAATAAACTTGAAGTTTTGAGTGTTATATTACATTAAGAAACTTGTAGCTAGATTTCAGCTTTGTACAACAGAGAAATTTGTTGTTAATAAAACGCGCAATTTCCAACAAACTGAATATGCTGTCTTCTCTCTCAACTAGCCGGAGAGAAATCTGTCGTTGTCTCCGTCCCACAACAACAAATTGGTTTAAGAGCCGTAAGAAATAAAGTTTCCAATTTCTTACTGTGAAATTCCCTCTATTTGGCTCTGGAAGGGAATTGATGAAGATGTACGTGTGCTAGGGTTGTCGATTTGAATCGGTATTGGAAATAGTTTTATGAGGAATTATTTTGGTGTGGTCATTATACAGGGTGTAATGAAAGTCCCGACGATAATGTAACAGCTGATAAAGTCAAGGCTGATATGGTTTCACTTGTGGTCTTCCTGTTTCACTACTTTCTTTTTATTTGGTTTCTCGTTGAACCACAAACTGTAAATATTGTTATGTGTTTGTAATTTGTTTTGGAAAAAAAGTTCCGCCGAGTTTCATGCCGGTAAGAGATGACTCACACTAGAACGGGACGGGACGGCACAGGACGATTTGTTAGTTTCCATAGAAAACGTCTCGTGACATCCGAGGGCTCCGAGCTATCACGTGATTCTTTCTATAGAAATTAAGAGATCGTCCCGTCCCGTCCTGCCCCGCCCCGCCCCGTCCCGTTCCGTCCTAGTGTGAGTCATCCTTAATAATCTTCTCGGGCTGTGGTGTAGGGTTAGAAAATCGGTGGTAGTTTTTTTGGACGTTCATTGTAATTTTCCTAAATTGAAAAATAATAGTAGTTTATGCAACAGTGATATAATAAGGGTTCTTGAAACTTGAGGATCGCCGTTAGCGAGACCCGAGAGATTTAAGAACCTACAATGAGTTGTTGCATACGCTAGTTTTTCTACGACGCCTAAAATAGCGAGAAAAGCAAAATCTTGAAAGGTGGCAGAATGTGTAACAAGTTGTATGCCCACTATAGAAATTAAAGAAAAAAAACAACAGTGCTAAGATATTGTATGAAAATCCATATGAGCAGTGTTCTTATGGAATAACCATAGACAACGTTATAATGTGTACATTTTTAATATCGCTGTCAGTCATCTTATTGACAGATTGAAGTGCAGAAGTAGAAAAAAATAATTATCATTTATCATCTAAGGCTGACATTCCATTTTACTTTATTTCAACCATCGCAAAACTACCCTCAAAACAGCAGTAAAATTTGACCTCTTCCTAACCCTACATTCAACTTAACCTCGAGCTCAGGTATGGGGACATAAATCGTTGGTGGTATAACCACTGTTAGCACCTAAGTTTTGCATTTTTATTCCTTCCTACATTATTTTGTTGGGAGTACAGTCAGCGGCGAAGTCGGCGGCTTTTTTATATTTTTTAATGATTAACGAAATTTATTTTTCTATGGGACAGGAGTTCAGATAATTATGGAGTAACCTTTTTTTGAGTTAATTGTTTTTACCTGTTCTATCTTAATCAGAACATGATACCGAGTAATACCTGGCTAACCGGTAATACCTAAGCATTTTTTGACCGATTTGCATTCCGTAGACAAAATACAATGACTAATGAGAAAAGATTATTCAATACAAATCAATACGAGTCAATTGGACTAAAAACAATAAATTCTGATAATTCAATCAAAGTTTTCCATGAATAAATGTTTATTATAATTTGTATTATTACTGTATTAATTCTTTTCCCCACCCTACTGTAGGACACGTAGCATCCGTATACCTTACTATCGAATAACTTACTGCCCCATATCTGAATAACTTGCGAACTTGCCAGAAGGCCTAGTATAAAAATTGTACGACATTAACTCATCGACCGCGTTAGCGTATCGGGAGTTCAAATTATGTTTGCCGTTTATTTAAATCATCCGGCAACTTTCATATTTTGACCCCTCGCTACGCTAACGCGGTCGAGGAGTTAATGTCGTACAACTTTTATACTAGGCCTTCTGTACCCGTGACTTTTATTTATAAATGGTACAATGCTGGTTTTATTTGACCGGCCGGTTGGCGTAGGTGGTAGTGACCCTGCCTGCTAAGCCGATGGTCTTGGGTTCGAATCCCGGTGAGGGCATTTGTGTGAAAAGTCGGTTAGGTTAGGTTAGAACCATGCCCTCACACAGAGTGGAATCGCTGCTCGAAAAGTAAGTTAAAGCTATGTTAGGGAAAACACTATTAGTGAGTTCATGACAAATGATCATTAGGTCAAACAGTATAGGTATAGGTAAGTAGTATAGAAACCAAACCTTTGGCCGAAACATAATTTGTATGCCGTTGTATACTAATAATAACCCTTTTCCATTGCTCCAGAGTACAACACAATTCCAACTAATACTGACTGTTGAAATAAATTGAAAGTTGTCACTTAAGTAAATAACATTTACCTTACCCTCGCCATCTGCGCCCTTAGGGTACGCGTACCTATAACACACATGTGCGTAATTTCTTTCTGTACGAATTCAAATCAATCCCTTTTGGCTACGATTAATTAAATAAGGCCCAATCGTGTCAACTGGAGTGCCTGGCCCTTATTTACATAGGTTTCCGATTTCGATGTGGGTTGATATTGTTGAGGGGACGTCTTCGCAAATGTTTTTGGTAATAGGCTAGACGACTAAAAAAATTTACCTATTGAATCGGTCTTTTACATCATGAAAAAATATTGTACACGTATTTTTTCTTTTGTTCGTCAAATCAATAATGACGAAAATATAGTGCGTTCAAGTTTCGCGTAACGTCACTATAAGGTACAATTCTTACCTAGTAGTGACGGCATCAGCCCCAACCCGGAAATTAGATGCTCTTTATCTTCGCCAAATTTTAGTTAAATTAAAAAAAAAAGAGAAAATGCGTGTCTAATAATTTTCGATAATCTATCTGGCGGACTAGGTATTTAGAATGATAGTTTTTCAACCTAGTCATCATCCCTTTTGTCTGCATATTTGTGCATGTTTTTAATAATGTTTTCTGCTTTCCGGCCGGCAAGTAGCCACGTCTTGCAGGCCGCTACGCTAAACAAATGCGCCGCTTGCCGACTGCGTCGAGCAGAAAAATAGTGTACTGACCTTGGCCAGTAAATAAGAAAGCCTCAGATCACATGTCATGTTTGTCGACCTCAACTTCGCTTCGGCCGACCATTACACATTTCTCATTCATTTCTTACTTTACAGGCCTTGGCACGTAATCTACTATTAAATATAAGTAATAACAATATACAGAGAGTTAGTGGTCCAGCGGTAAAAACTTTTCAGAATTTGGGAGTATGTACGAAATATCATTTGATATTTACCAATCATTTTTAGGTGAAGAAATCATCGTGAGGTAACCGGACTAATCCCAATAAGGCCTAGTTTACCCTCTTGGTTGGCAGGTCAGATAGCAGTCGCTTTGGTAAAACTAGCGCCTACACCAAATCTTGGGATTAGTTACCAAAGCGAAGCCCAGGCTCCCTAACCCGTAGCATAAACCGAAAAACCGCTAGAAAGAAGAACGAGACAAATATTAACATATTTCATTAATTTCTGGGCTTTTTTAATGAAATAGTTTTACAACATAGATTCGATTTGATATACTTCAAGTAAGTAAGTACAAAAGTTATTTTAGTATTAGTAGATATTTGTTATTAATTCTTAATACATTTTAACATGAGGTATTTATGTATGTTAGCATTTTTTTTTATTTGAACCATGAAAAGAGTATACGTAAATTAAATCAGTTTAAAGAATACTCACACCAGGACGGGACGGGACGGGGCGGGAAGGGACGATCTCTCAATTTCTATAGAAATAATCACGTGATAGCTCGGAGCCCTCGAATGTCACGTGACGTTTTCTATTAGAAACTGACAGATCGTTCCGTCCCGCCCCATCCCGTCCCGTCTTGTGTGAGTCATCCTTTAGTCTTTCTTATTTGAAAGATATACATACTGGAGGTCTGGAGGTTTAGTAGTAGCTTTAAAAGTTTTTCCAAAATCGCAACACTACGACAAACGTACGATTTTTAATCTTAGCAAAACCCTATGTTATGCCAAAGTGGCTATTACTTTTCGAAGGCTTTCCTTTAATATTTTACTGTAACATGAAAAAGAAATATGATATTACCGAACCTTTTTGTACTTTATAAGCGGAAGTTAAAGTACCTTGTCTAATTAAGCGTACTTCAAGGGACAAAGTTAATTTCCCCGGCCTTTTAATAACTACCAATAAAAATATTTAAAAAGGCCCGTAATAAACTGAAAACAAATCTTTTGGCAGTAAATTTGATTCATTAAACAATTTTAATTTGCAGTAATTCATCGGCGTTTAGGGTCCCCCCTGTGACGCAGAGGAACGAGTTATAAGCGGTAGCGGGAGCGAGTTTTATTGTTACAAACACCAAGAAGTTTTGTAACAGTTAACTGTACAAAGCTCGAGTGTAGACTTACCGCCTTATTCATAAAAACTTAACAGACATATATTAGTTAAAAATATATTTTGTCCCTATTAAAAAACACATACGTCAAACTGACAGATAAAGACAAAAAAAAATTAACGGAGGTTCCATTGACAGTCATCTTAAGGTGTCAAAGATGAAAAAGAGACTTTTAAACACATAATCTGACCTTGTTAAATGTATGACTATTTCGGCGGCTTAAACAAGCAGACTTTTTAACTTTTAGCCTATGTGTAACGAGCTAAAAAGGTCACATTCACTTGTCAACCATTTTCAAACTTTGAAAATGCTAGGTTCTCAGTTCGAGTGATTTTTTTTAAATGTCTGTTACCTCAGAACGGATAAAAATAAAACAAATATTCGATGTGTACAAAATCCACATCGCTGTAATAATAGGCCCTTTTATCATGTCAGTCATGGCTTTCCACAACATGACAAGACCCAACACGACACTATGTAAAATATCGGGTGCTCAATAAAACAAACATACATGGTAATTATCCCGTTTCAAATATTAGTTACTATGTAAAATGTATGGAGTTGTATGCAGACGCTTTATGCTTATCGTGTTCGTCTCCCATACAAAAAGTGTCGTGTAGACAGTGTCCACGACCAGTGTGCTTACCATGAGTTATTGCGACTGCGGCATTCGACAGTATGTCGGTCTCGCTCCTGTCACAGTAGTGGTAAGAGCGAGATGAACGTACTTTCGAATGCCGCAATCGCATTCGAAAACAACTCATGGTACGCACACAAGTAATAAAAGCGACCAATCACGTTAGCAGCTCAGTGGCCCGCTCTCGCTTAAGCCTTGGGACTGAAAATAATAGAGCTTTAAGTTACGTCATCGGAATATTAATTTTTGCCCCGGAAGCACTCGTGATGAATTAACGGTCAGCCAGACACGCTGAATCCAAATTCGGTAATTACTACATCAATTTGATAGCGCAAATAAACTGCTCTTTTTGGTGACGCCATTTTGACTTTGAGGATATCAGATTTGAGATTTTTATTCATGAACAATATAAAATTGTGTTTGAATGTGAAGTTATACAGTCATGCAAATAGTCTACAAGTATAGCAGTACAATTCAATAATTATTTGTCGACAAATTGCGTTATTAGACAAAACAACAAAAAATATGTCAGTAATTATTACGATTCAATTAAATATGAAATATGAGTAAGTAAAACAAACTATAATAATCAATACAAATACAAAATGCAAGGTAATTTTAACAATAGTAATACCGAACTAGTTATAAATGTGTAATCGCATTGAATTCACTTGTCTACCCAATAATAAAAGGTCATTATTACTAAGACTTAATTTAAAAGGAAAGAATTTGCTACCCGAGTCAAAAATCATTAATGTCATACAAACATTTGTCTAGTAAGTATTGTTTTACTTTGTGACTGAATACTCGGTGATTAACAAGTTTCTTCAGCCCAATAGGCAATTTATTAAATATCAACAGCATTCATGCTATATTTTTTGGCTAAATTAGCAACGTTATTATGACTAATGGCCTTCCGGCTGAAAATCTTCTGATTGTTAGGATCTAATCTTCAGCTTAAGAATGACTCACACTAGAACGGGACGGGACGGGACGGAAAAATCTGACAATTTCCATAGAAAGCGTCACGTGACATCCGAGGGCTCCGAGCTATCACGTGATTCTTTCTATAGAAATTTACAGATTCCCCGGTCCCGGCCCATCCCGTCCCGTGGTAGTGTGAGCCATCCTTTATTCTCCTAATCAAGCCCAGTAATCTATTCAGCGTAGAACCAATTAGTATACGAGCAAATTATAATTACATAGCCGTGTATTGCAGCCCGATACATCGCAGCCGTAGAGTAATGGAGCAGAATGGACGGTACCTAATTATTAATTGTAGTAAGAACAAGGTGCTCACAGACTCCGCCAAACGCTTCGAATAAAAAGTTCTACTAATGAGTTTGGTCATACTCGTAACTAGGGAATGTAAACCGGTTTTTAATTGTACAAAGAACCGGTTAATAACCGGAAACTTCAAAATAGAAACCGGTTTTCAGTCCCTAGTGTGTGTGTGTGTTTCAGTATCAGTGGTATTTTTCTATGAGAATGATATAATTATCTGGAAGTGGGAAGGATTAGTCCATAGAAAATAATTTACCCAGCCAGAAGGTTAAAATTTCATAAACTAAAATAGCTAAATACTCGTATATGAAATACTTAATTTTGTAATTGTAATACTAATTTAAATAGAAAACTCCCGTGAGAATTAGACATATTAATATGTATACTTTTATCGGGTGCCGCCCAGTGTGCGCAGAGCAATCCCGCAAGCGCTTTTCACTCATCATGATTATGGGACGCGGACCGTTCCGAAACATGTCGAGCTATTTTCGACTTTATAGACGTGAGTAACCCGATAAAAGTATATTAATTATTAAAACGACAGGCTACGACAGATACACGACAATGTGTCCATCACACTATATATATAAATATATATATATAGCGCGTTAATATCATTTCATTATGGTGTTTAAATGTATAAAAGGATGAAAAAAAACTACTAACCACATCATAATGTCGGCACTGTCGGCAGTACACCAAACATTCAAGAAGCCGAGACGCGAGTGTACATTCGGTCTCGCGAGACTAGACATTGTTCATGCGAGTTTTCGGCTTCTCGAATGTTTGGTGTACAGCCGGCCATAGACTTTTAGAAGTTTATAAATATAATCATTTCCATACTATACAGGGTGTTCTTTAGCATTTGCTTTAACTTCGTCATGTGGCTTGGTATAATTAAGGAAACAGAATGACTAAGTTAGTTTTATTAAATTCGTTAATTTTTACTTTTTTAGTTTGTCATGCAAAGTAATTACAGTCATGTTGCATCAACCGCTAATGTAAAACGGGCATTAGAATTGACTTTACTAAGTAAGTGACAACTATGACATATCAATGTCATGTCGAATACTCATACTCCGTTTACACACGTGCAAATCCCATATGAGATAAAATTAAATTAGTAGTTATTTTCTAAATGGAGCTATGTAATTAGAATATCAGTGTCTTTGAGAAATTAACTTAATTTAAGCTAAATAATGCGCCCTTGAATTTAAAGCAATTGCTCAAAAACACGTATTTTGGTGAATCAGTCTATTTAATATACATAAAACGTAAATAACAATAAAAAGGACTAAAAATTAGCTTAAATAAACCATTGACTTATTAAAAGAAAATAGACACCGAAGCAGAACAAAATCGTCAAAAAATGTGGATCGGAATGACATAAGCGAACTTGCATTGATAATGATACAAACGGTAAATGTTTCGTACTAAAAAGATATTACTGAGCGATGAGCAAGTGTCAAATTCATACACTTTCAAAGTTTATAGGCTGTTTGGCACTTAACGAAACGTCACGTTCTAAAGACTATATGAAAAAGAGTCGCAACTGCTGCACTTTTACGGCGTCATTTGTTTTGGCTGATTGGGTATCCAGTTATTTTATTCTATATCTATGAAATTTACAAATAAATTAAAAAAACTAAAACTTACCTCTAAAACAACCCACACTGCATCGTACTCGGCTCAAAGGATCCCATTATGCCTGTCCATACTAGTGTAAAGCCGTATGGCCTAACACTGGACTCCGTAAAGCTGGGTCCACACTTATTTAATTTTGCCGTATCGTATTACCGACGGGTCATGTCATGATCGTTAGTGATCGCGATCATTTGGGTATCATAACGATCATGATATGCGTCAGTGCTACCACATTCCTTAATGGTGCTACGCTCCGGAGAAATGATACGGTATGGAATGACGCAAGTGTGGAGCCAGCTTACTAGAGCAAAATGGCGTGTTTAGGTAAATTATGAGCCATTACGGGTAATTGTGAGCGGGTTATGTTGCTCATTTGATGCCGATGTTGTTTATGGTCGATACATCTCAGAGTCGGACACTGTTCCAATAGTCGGCACCTTCAATCTTTGTTTTATATGAAAACCGGGCTGCTATTACTTTTTAATTGTCTTTACGAATATTTAGAATGCGTCCAGGGGGAACACTACAATATTTCGAAATATTCTTTTCTGATTTTCATAATCCCGAATTTTTATAATACCTTTAAATCAAAATCCCGAATTTTATAATCTCGACCTATCAAAATTCTGATCATCAAAATACCGGCTCTTAAAGGCACGACGAATATTTTAAATTCCGAATAAAAAAACTGATTTTTTAAAATCCGAATCATTATTCGGAATGTATAAGTATCAGATTCGGGATTATTTAAATCGGAATCTTAAAGTCAGACAAGTAAGTCAGAATTTTAATAATTAGAGCTTTCGATAAATAAAGCTGAGAGATTAAAAAAAATCGGAATTATGATGATGTGTACCCGGCGTACAGTGTACATAACTGTATAGAGATAGAACCGAGAAGTGTAGGTATATACCTCGCGTGGAAAAAGAGGCCGCAACGGCTCCCTCAACTTTAGGCCGCTACCTGCAAAATCTTTCTTGATTTTACACTGTGAATTCAATCGTATAAGGGGCTGACAATACCTAATTCATGTAATTAAGCAGTTAAAAAATACTATTTACCTATATTAAGACTGCAAAAAAACATCATACTTCAATGACCGTAATTACCCAATTTCAAATTAGACTAAATTGGCACGATAGTAAATAATTGCCAAAATTGGTTCAAAATTCATTCTATAAACGGTCCTATTCATTTATTTTCAATGAGGTGTCTAGTAGTAGGTAGGTGATTGTTTTATTTTTGACTAAACCGCCAACAAGTCACATTTCACAAATAGTACACGGTGTTTTATTCTATTTTAACAGTTTTCATGTTTTTCCTTCTCCAGGCCAGCCGTGGTGATAGTTCGATCTCGTTTATCCCGATACACATGGACAGTGTGCACTGACTTGGTTGTTGTCAGTCTCTTAAGTTATCCCCGCTCCCCACTGTGAAGTAAAAATAATTGTGATCTGTTTGAGGCCTTATCAGTAAGTATACTATTCTGATTATTAAAAACTGGTGTGTTTTGAATATTGACATAAGTAATACTGACTAGGTTGAAAAACTATTCTTATTATACTTCTAATTAGTCCGTCAGAAAGATAATCAAAAATTATTAGACACGTATTTTTTTCCTTTTTCAAGATAATTAAAATTGACGAATATGAAGAGCGTCAAAGTTCCGTGGTGGGGGCTGGTGACGTCACCTTTGAGTAAGAATTGTACTCAGGTGTGACGTCACGCGAAACTTTAAAGCCATGTATTTCCGTAATTTTTCATTTGACTAACAAAAGAAAAAATACGTATGGTATATTTTTTAATAATGTAACAGACGGACTAATTAGATTTTTTTGTCGCCCAGCCTATTATAAAAGTTGATCCTACATCATTAAAAACATGTAACCTAGGAAGAGTGGCGCCACCCAACACAAGCTTATATTTTGCTTACCGGGTGGCTCCATCGCCTTTTATTATCCACCACCAATTTTATTACCAATGTCTTTATGAAATAAAGTTTTTTTTTTGCATTTAAATAAGTCCGTTTTTTCTATTTTGACATTTTTTTTAAATTATTTGGCACTTTTTTCAGTTATTAAACGTTTGAAATGGTCAAGTGTAATATTCACTTTTCAGCCACTAATATTAATCAAAACCATCAGAATTGAATAGGTATCAACCACAAGGACAAGCGTCAAATTTTCACGATCGCAATTTCATGATTACGGCGCCGACGTTTTTGCTGACGGCGGGAAGGCCGGGAAGTCCCGGGAAATTGAATTTTCCGCGATTCTGTAATCATTTAAAATGTCTCAAACTTACTATCATTTTAGAGGACCAAGTAAGTTGGACCTGGGTTTTTATAAGACCAAAATATAAGGGGCAAATTATAGTCCATAGTCGCACCAATAGTCCTTATATCCTCCTCCAATATTGAACCCATGTAGATGAAAACTCCCGTAAGGATTAGATATGTTAATATACTTGAGTGTGCGCGGAGCAATCGCTGCGAGTGCTTCTTACTCGTGATTATGGGACGCGGACCGTTCCGAAACATGTCGAGCTATTTTTGACTTTATTGACGTGACCCGATATAAGTATATTAATATGCCATATGGGACTTTTTACATACCGAATAACGAATAAACAACTATGAGTCTATTATTTGTTTTTTTTATTAATGGTTTGGTTACTGAAAAAGAAACGCTTAAGAATAAGCTCCTTAGTAATAATGATGAATAATGTTTCTCACTTTTTATGCAAAAAGGGGGGAAATGAGCAGACTTATCGTCTAATGGTAGGTGATAATAAACCCATTTTTATTTTTTATTTTTGTTGTGGCTGGAAAAACCAAGAAAAAAAATAGAAAAAAAAAGATGAACGCCGCCATGGATACGTGCAGCACCTGTCAGGTATATAAAACACACACTTGTATATAAAAAAACGGACATTACATTATGCATTTTATGTATACCTACCTTGTTAGGGTAAAACAGATAAGATGGTCCTAATTCTCTAAGAGAGTACAAACGTAATGAAAATAAGTTTATATTTGGGTCAAGCCAACTTAGGAAGTAGTTACCCCCACCTCTACCTCCACCTTCACCACCACAGCTATAGTAATCGGGCTTTGGAAATTCGAATGCATATTTACTTAAAGTTGGCAAAATCCTGTTTTGCGTTGTGCAAATATGGAGTCGGCATCTTAAAATTTCGATATTAAAATATTCATGGGACGTCTTGACAAAAAAAGTCTCCAGTCGCAACTGAAACCATGAATACTTCAAGATACTACGAGTATACACAAAAATAGGTACATTAAGGAATAAAGGCAGTCATGAAAGTCAATCAACGGCAAGTGTAACGTGAGTCACCATTATTGCATGTTCCCTTTATTCATGATCCGAATAAAAGTGATAATTTATCTCTAAATAAGTGTTTGGTACTTTCCCTAGAAAATCTCTAGATATTGAATCACACAGGCATGTCGCAATGAAGTCGTGACTAGCGTTACTTTTACGTGTATTGTATTGACCCTTAAGGTTTGATTTGGTTTGGTTTTTTTTCGTTTTCGATCATAAAATTCGTCACAATCGTTAAATCCGTTTAAGATATAGGTACAAGAATTCCTTGTTTAATGATATTAGATAGAAATAAGTAACTTAACGTTAATGCAATTACTATGAAGTGAATATATTGGAATGTCGATAACATCTTTTTTTTTGTAATTAACACGATGGTAAAACTGGGAAAGAATCACGTGATAGCTCGGAGCCCTCGGATGTCACGTGACGTTTTCTATAGAAACTGACAGATCGTCCCGTCCTGACGGGACTGATGATGATGATAATGATAATATGTGTATACGATAAGCAATATAGATAATAATTAAGTATTTCGAATTAGCTACTAAATGTAAGATTAAAGTTTTTTTTAATCACAGGTAAGAAATCTGTCCTCAGAAAACGGACTACTTTTATGGTGGTCATAATCTGCGGCTACTTTTGATATATATTTGGCTTGAAAGTTGCCTTGTAGAAAGTTCGTTTTTTGTTTATTATGGGAGCTACCGTATTGTCGCTCACCAGGCGGCGCCACTCATGCGTGGGTCCTGTGTCAGTATGAGAGAATTGTCAAAGTGACATTTGAAATGATGACGCAGGACCCACGTTCCACTAGCGCCCCTAGCGGAAAAACGACTCGCGCTAATCCTAATTTATTGTACAGTAGAGTTTAAACAAATAAATACGAGTCCGACTCCGTACAACTCAATATCGAAGCCAACGCCAAAGTTTACGTAATAAGCATCCGAATTTCCAATCTCTAATAATGATAATAACACTGCTATTTACTATGTAGTTACTATATAGGTAAGTAGTCTGGTCCTGCCCCAATTTCACCAAAGCGACAGGTATGATAGTTTTCAGAATCCTATTTACTGGTATTACAGGCGTCTATGGGTAAATGCCGCCGCTTACTATTGCGTAGGTTATGTGCTTGTTTGTATGAAAGTGATTGAGTTTAAGTCGTCAACTGATTCGCGTTAACACGTCATGGTAAGGCCTCCAGGTTTCTAATTTTTTTTATGGCGAAAGTTTGAAAATTGTATAGTTATGAGACACTTTCTTTCTCCTACTAGAATAAAAGTAGTTTTTTATTATTATTATTAGGTTTACAATCAGTAAACATGGTATACATTCTTATCAATGTGTGTAAGTGTAACAATTACTTATAGGTGATAAACTTAGCTTGGGTACGAATAAGCATATAATTGATGTGCACCTCCCCGTAAAATCTGCAGACTTTTTGTATACAAAATGACAGACATTGCCAGTCCATACAGGGTGTATCGCTCAAAAGAGTTTTATAAATACAAACATATCATATGCGAGCGGTCACATTGCATGCTCTAATCCTTTGGTAACTTGACGCCACACCGAGCACAGTTTCGAATACCTATTCAATGCATAACATTCGCTGTAATGACATTCCTCCGGGGCATCCATACATGCACTAAAGGGTGATGGGCGACATACAGGGTGTATCGTTCATAAGAGTCTTATAAATACAAAGGTATGCGAGCGGTAATTTGACGCCACTTCGAACACGCGAATGGTCTTTTTAGTCATTAGCCACTGAATCACACAGTTTCGAATAGCCAGCATCGCATCACACTCCCTGTAATGACATTCCTCCGGGGCATCCATACATGCACTAAGGGGTGCTGGCCGGCATACAGGGTGTATCGTTCATAAGTCTTATAAATACAAACGTATACGAGCGGTCACAGCGCATGCTCTGAGATACCTTGGTAACTTGACGCTACACCGAATATTCTAATAGGCAAGATGACTAAAAAAGTCTTTTTAGTCCGTCTTTTAGATTATTTAAAAATATTGTACACGTACTTTTTCCTTTGTTCGTCAAATCAAAAATAACGAAAATACAGTGCGTTCAAGTTTCGCGTAACGTCACTATTAGGTACAATTCTTACCTAGTAGTGACGTCACAGCCTCCACCCGGAACTTTGATGCTCTTTATCTTCGTCAATAATAATTTTAGTAAAAAAAAAAAACGTGTCTAATTATTTTAGATAATCTAACTGAAGGATTAATTAGAATGATAGTTTTTCAACCTATCATACCCGCCATATACAGCGGCTGCAATATACTGCAGCATATACAGCATATAGTCATGACTGCACTAATTACTGATGGCCGATATACAGCTTGCTTCCTAATGGTGACTCAACGTAACAACGTATAAAATCACTTACCATACTCATCATAACATTGTAGAATATGGATAATAATAATAGAAAACCGGCCAAGTGCGAGTAGTAAGACTCGCCGACTATACACGTAGGATCCGGACAAAGGATGCTCACCCCATTTATGAAGAGTTGTGGTGGCACGGAACTCTCAGTGTGCGATAATTACACGGTTTTCGGATTTTTCCCTGTACATGTGCTTCAAGTTCTTGCATTTTGCCAAATTTCGTGATTCTAGGACAACGGGAAGTACCCTATACATTTTGATTGCCATTATAAATGTATGGGAAATGCGACATAAATGGCCGTATGCTTTGATTGCGTTGACGTAGTGGTTTGGTTTTTTCACAGCTTCGAGGAACCGCAGACTTGTGTATGTGGTATTAATTTCAACTTGCTACCTCTACGCGTTCCCGAGATAAAGGGTCTTGACAGACAGACGGACGGACGGACGGAGGGACAACAAAGTGATTCTATAAGGGTTCCGTTTTCCCCTTTTAAGGTACGGAAACCTAAAAAACAACAATACATGGAGCGAAAGAAACAAGGTGAGACCGTTCCGCGGTGTCTCAACTTAAACCTCAAAACTTAAAAGGATCTTGGTACCAGCAAATTAACTGAAATCAAAGTTTTGTCGTCAATAAAATCCACATGAAAATGTGCATTACCACTACAAATAAAGCTTAACTATAATCAACAGTCACCCTGTATACCGGACAGCCAGAGGCGGTATAATATCGTGTGCCGAATTAGATTTGCAGCTTCTGCGTGTGACACATGCAAGCTATTTCAGAGGGGCGGTTGGTCAAAGGACGATTAATTTAGAGTTTACAACATAGTATGAAACAAAGTTCGTTTGATTGTAATAATGTAGAAATTAAACACTTTAGAACGGATTAATCGCGTTTATTAACACCATGATCCTACGTTTCGAGCCCTTTACAGCACTCGTTTTCACAGGGTTAAGATGATGACTGAGAGAATGCGAATTCTCCCCGTCAATCAAAAAAGTTACTTGTGCAAACTACCTACATACAAAAATATAAAAATAATTTAAAAATAAAAACAAAGGTTGGTCTACAATGCCCAGAGGGGCTTATAAAGCTAGTAATACATAGCCTGAAGGGCATTCTATAATTAAAATAAAAAATGTTTAAACCCTGTGAGGATTAACATACATACAACTTACCCCTGTTATCTTAACCCTGTGAAAACGAGTGCTGTAAAGGGCTCGAAACGTAGGATCATGGTGTTAATAAACGCGATTAATCCGTTCTAAAGTGTTTAATTTCAATGAATAACAATCGCGGTAACAGAAGACAATATTATGTAATAATGTAGATTAAATTATAATTATTTTATGAAATGAAAGGCAAACGAGTAGGCGTCCCTAATCGTAAGCGACTATCGTCTCACATGAACACATGCAACTTTTAAAATCGATGTCAATTGCACTTTCTAAAAAGGTAAACCGCTGTATTTATCGTAATAACCTAACTTTTGTAGTAGTTCATGCAACAGTGATATAATAAGGGTTCTTAAAACTTGAGGGTTGCCGTTACAAAATGAGACGAAGTCGAGTTTTGTAATAATAGACCCGAGAGTTTTAAGAACCAATTATGAATGAATGAATGAATGAATTCTTTATTCGAAACACACACAATACAAAATATACGCTTAAAAATAACAGAAATGAAAACTAAGTTTTACATGTGGTTTCTGAAAAGGATAACACTCAGCATGTGTCGCAGCACATATAGTGTTACGACGCTGATTTTCAGTGTTGACACGAAAAACAAACACAAAACGATACATAACATATAAATACAGAATTAAGCGAGATACAACAGAATGTGCGGTGCAGAAAATTATAGACAAAAAAAAAAAAATATATATATATATATAATGAGCATAAAACTAGATATTAATAAGTTAAGTTAAGTGAGCTATAATACAGATCGGCTAGGTGGAAATCGTTTGTTCCTTGAGTAGATGCAGTTTTAGTTTGCTTTTAAAGACGAACAGAGAGTTAGCGTTTCTTATTGGTGGAGGAAGATTGTTCCAGCACTGGGCTGTTGTATACGCTATCCATATGAGCAGTGTTCTTATGAAATACCATAGACAACGTTATAATGTATACTTTTTTAATATCGCTGTTAATCATTTAATTGACAGAGAAGTGCTGCAGTAGAAAAAGTTTTGAATGGAATCGCCAAGATTAGCTTATTTATCGTATGCTTTGTATGTTACGATAATACGACCGTTTCAGTAGTGAATGGTTTCAGTGGTGTTTGATGAGGTAGTGTGAAAATACAAGGAGAGACAGTGACAAAACATGTGACGCCTTTTGTTTACATTGTTTGGAAGTTGCATTGACGGCGATCTTATGGGTTTACAAGTGCGTTGCCGGCTTTTGAGATGAGAATGAGATCATGGGAATATTTCTCGTATGAATTAATCTATATTCGCCACTCTGTATATCATATCATTGAAATCACGGTTTTACGGCAATAAAGTTCACAAAACATGATTTTGATAATAATTAATGGCTCATTTTTGTGTTTTTATATTTCCATATAAAGGGGAAAATGAGAAAACATGCTAGAAATCCCTGAAAAAATACTAAATTTCGTGAGCCAGCAAGGCATGTACTGTATACGAAAATGGTGTAATTTGGGAGCACGATTTTTACTTTCTCCTTCTTCCTAGCGTTTTCCCGGCTTATGGCACGGCTCACGTGACTAACTAATAATAAAATAATAACTTTAATCTATGCTAACTAGCCACTTAACTTAACTTCGGCTTTGGCGCCATTTTTCCTTTACACAGCAGTTGGGTAAGCTTATGAGAACAGAAAAGAGTACGATTGTCATCGCGAAATGGTTGCTAACAAAATGGCGGCCAATCCAAAATGGCGGGTTGGAGTTTTACAAAGTTTGATGTGAGTTGGTTATATAGAACTCGACACCCGCCGTCGTGCATTGCATGGTGCCATTTTTGTAAGCCACCACTCCGTAAAATTCAGTTTCGTTTAATTAAATAATCGCCGTTGCCTGGTGTATTTGTTCGTCGTCTGGCTTTCAAAAGGTTTTTACACAAATGATCCCCATAGAAGATTTAAAAATACATATTAAATAATAATAAATTTTGTATTTGCGTCAATAAGTGTGCACGATTGATTATATTCGTCAATAATACGAAAAGGTTTCCTAAATATCCTAAAAATGTGCAAAAATATTAGAATGAAAATTGGATCACGCATCCGCCTTAAATGAAAATTAACTACCAACATCCAGAACCAAATTGTAGTAATTAGTCAGCATTCTGCAATATTTCTTATAAGCGTAGCAATTTAAGCGTAAGAGTAGCGTCAGCAAATAAACGAGTTGCGATCGGCTACTCACCGCGGATTTTGTCAGACTGCAGTCCTTGAATGTAGCGTCGGCAGAAACGTCTATAAAAAATACTTTTAGGTATATACCCTTTATCGAAACGATATAAGTATTCAGCATCAGTCCGAAGGTTGACTAGTACAGAATGCTCTATTGCATTAAGAGTTCACATATGCGAGCAAGCAAACCAGAAATAGAGCGGGATAGACCTAATTGCAAGAGCACGCGAAACATGAAAAGGCGATAGTAGGCGGGCGCGTCAAAATACACTGCATAATCAGATAATTGCTGTTTACACGTAAACTACAATTTCTGTAGATAAAAACATTTACCAGATTTAAGAAATAGTTATTACTTAACTATTTAACTAAGAATCATGTTTATAAATTCAAGGGTTTCGACGTTCTAACCAAAAACATGTAAAAAAGGACCTATGTTTGAAAAATAAAAGTATCGAGGCTTTTGTTAAAAATCATGTTTTCACGTTTACCAGTTTGAAGGAAATATGTTGAAGTTTTATGTGTATGAATATCAGATACCTAGTTGTTATCAATATTGAGATCTAGACGTCTGAATGATAACAATTTGGCCACTGTGGCCTCTTAAGTTATTTCTTTACTATTCTACTGTAACGTTGTACGTTACATCGAACTGTTGTCATTACAATAAACTACCTTAATAAATAAATATACCACTTAAAACTAATTTTACAAGCTAATATTTACAACTATCTATAATTAAAACTAATATAAAAAAATATAAAATTCAACAAGTATTCTTATTTCTCTCTCTAGATATAAATCTCAATACTCAATATAAAATGCAGCGAGTTGTTTTGTTGCAAATATCACCTATGGTCAGCTGCATTAGCGGATCGCCCCGCCACCATTCCCGATCTTCATTCGAAATTGAACGCACGATACACACATTCGGCCTCATACATGATTACCTACTTTAAAAAAATGTAACCGGACTGTACGCTGTCGTAAGTAGTTCAGAACTTAGAAGTTTTAACTCTTCCGTTATGACTTTACTAAGGCTCACTTGCACCCCCACGGATAGCCACTAACCCGGGGTTAGGTTGTCTAATTCCATACAAAAAAACGCTAAACTTTAACTCCGGGTGGTGTAGGTGACCCTAATGCGTTTATATGTCTTATTTTCGTTAGGTACACAGTGGACCAATTATTTTATGAATTCTAACCTGATTTGCTGACGCTGCTCCAAAAGCACAGGCACCGGATCCCCTTTCGTTCCGGAAATTGAGTGAATGTTTTGGAATTAAATCGCGTCTGCCGCGATACCGCCCCGACGCTTCGGCAAGCCCCTAAGGATTATACCGGGACGTCGAACCGCTAACAAAATACAGGAACACTGGAATACTAGCTTTTTAACAGTTTTATATCATCATCATATCAATTTAAGAGAGGTATGGGCACAGCGGATGCATATCGTTTAGTGTGGTAGGGCACAGCACAACGAATGTCTCGCTCAAATCTGGAGCAGAGCCCATCTGGGGAAGTACCTCCACCTTACAGAAGACCCCGGTTCAATAACACTAGACCCTACTCATAGTGTTGTTTCTGTTGGTGAGTAAGGTCGCCAGAGCTCCAAGAGGATTCACTGTGTTAACAGGTTGCCCACGGAGCAAAGCTTGCCCCTTTAGCTGTCAACACAGCGAATCCTCCTTTTTTTAAAGGGTCAGCAACGCGCATGTAACACCCCTGAAGTTGCAGGTGTCCATAGGCTACGGTAACCGCTTACCATCAGACGGGCCGTATGCTTGTTTGTCACCGTCGTAGTATAAAAAAAAACGAAAGATGATCACTGCTATATAAATAATATAAAATTATGTCCCCGAGTATTTTCATAATATTCAATCTTGCGCGATCGACTGGATCTCGACCAGAGCCCTTACCATGACGTCTTAGCGCGATTCAGTTTAGGACCTAAACTGAGTCGTGCGTCAAACAGTCAACAAAATATACTGGCTTTACAGTACACATGCTGCTACTTTACCGCCCTAGGGCGGTAATGCCTACTTTATGTGCCTGCGTCGAATATTCAAACGGCCAGATGTATTGTAAAATGTCGTACAATACACGTGCGAAGAGGTAATTCGCAACTCGTGTCGATTTAAAACACTACCTGCGGTCGTGTTTTAATCTATCGCCACTCGTTTCGAATTTCCCCCTTTTCGCCCTTGTATAGTAATGTACTATTTCTAGCCTTTAGTTTGGCACATAAATAATAACAGATGGGGCAGAACAATGTGTAAATTTCTATAGGAGTCGTGATATCTCGAATATTACGTGACGCTTTCTATAAAACTTGCCACGTCTTTTCGTCCCGGCCGAAGGAGACCTCCTTATCCTACAGTAAATCCGTCGTTGGTTTTAGACATGGTGCAGATATATCCGTCGTCGTTGAACGGGTTAAAAGTGAATATGGCAGAACTTATACATTGATTCTGAACGTGTATATTCAGATTTCTGTGGATTGTTGACATTTTGTGACATTTGTACGTTCATAAGTTGTATTAAGTGCTAAATTGGGGAATTTGAATTTTCATCATGAATACGGTAGCAAATAATACGGAAATACGATTGCAACACAATTTATGATAATAGCTGAGAGCGGAGATCTTCCATCGTTTGCAACAACTCATAGACAGAGAGCCATACCCGGAAACCGGGGTACGAATTTTAATGGCAAACGATGGATCACTGGTCTTTTTTTTGATGCCGTCAAATAGCCACTAAAAATGTAAACCCAACGGTATTGCTTATTTTTAACGAAGTGATGTCATTTCTGCATACAAATAAAACACCAGTACATATCCTTATTTGTTTTTCTTTTTTTATATGCTTTGATACCATGTAAGTAAATTTCATTTAGAAAAGGCCCACATAAAATACAAAAAAAAAAGTTTTTTTGGTAGAGCCGAGTTTTGCAAAGACATCACAGTGTCACTTTGAAGTCTGTCAAAAATCATGTCTAGACTAGACCACATAGTAGCATTATCACATTCCAAAACATGTTATTTACCGATCAGCGGTAAAATTTTGTTTAAATAAAAATTGCAATTATCTCAGAAAATAGCCCTAATCCAATGCTTACCTTACTTACCTAATGATATTACGCTGTTAAAATCTCTCTCAATGCTCACGGGCCCGGGTATAGCTAAATTGTGTATTTAAATACTAAAATAATAGACCATTTGGCATTACTTTTTCCCAACTAAATAGTTAGATGGTCTGTCACTCTGACATCCACAAACGGATAGCTGCCAGGTGCCCGACTAGAGCTAGCTTATATAGCAGAATTTTGCTGCTCTCCAATTCGCTGACCATTTTCGGGATCTAGCTCTTAGACTACAGGAACTGGAGCAATGCGATTATTGATGATTTTCCGTACCGTACTGTTCTGTGAACTATTTATTACTAGAACTAATCTAGATTCACTGAAGGAAAATGTGAGAAAATTGGTCGAATCTTAATATGGCCTAAGTATCTATGGTACATTGTGGAAACCCGTATTCTCTAGTGCAGATGTAGTCGAGCGAGCGAGCGAAGGAAGTTCTTCCAATCTACTCGCTAGGTGGCTATGGCTAGATCAAAGGTCAGATGCATAAAACGGTAATCCTGGACATGACGCGTATAGTCCGGCGATTCCTTTCTCTGCGGCCCTGCACGCCTACCACAAACATCGAAAATTGGCATTGACGGGAAAACCTCTTTGTCAGTCCAATATGCAAGTGTAACAGAGATGGAGATACGAATCCGCAATCGTTCGATTTTCGTGGTAGGCATGCTGACCACCGGCAGCCTGGGCCTCGCCTCGTTGCCTTCGCCACTCTAGTTCAGGTTCCTGTAAGTGCCTATTGTTTTTTACTTTTGTAAACATATTATAAAACCTGACCTAAGAATGAAAATAAATAAAGAGACAAGGCGGGACGGGAAAATCTGTCAATTTCTATAGAAAGCATCACGTGACATCCGAGAGCTCCGAGCTACTACGTGATTCCTTCTAAATAAATTAACAGATTTTCCCGTCCTGCCCCGTCCCGTCCCATCCGTGCTTTCGTGGGTCCCCAGCTGTCAACACAGTGAATTTTCTTGGTGCTCTGGCGACCTTACTCACCAACAGAAACACAACACTATGAGTAGGGTCTAGTTAGCACTAAATAAAAACTCAAACTGCGGTTTTCTGTAAGGTGGACGTACTTCCCCAGACGGGCTCTGCTCCAGATTTGAGCGAGACGATATTCGTTTTGCTGTGCCCTACCACACTAAACGATATGCATTCGTGCCCATACCTCTCTTAAATATCCTCTCTATTCCGTTACAGCTGCGCTACAAAACCATAGTCTTATATTAAGTACTTACTTTTGACGTGAAAACTATTAACATGGTTAATGACTAAAACATGATTTAATCTCCCACGCCTCCGAGCTGCGCTGAGTATTCGCAGTCTACTGCAATAATTTCAGCCAAGACGCAGCCGGAAGAAAGTGTTCCTCTAATTTATATAAGGAGAGATTCATATGAATAATTTAACAGAAATTGCAAAGTCACGTACAGGAGCTAATTCGAACTAAAGCACGGGGATTGGATGGGTATAGAGTGGTTATTACCTCCTCAACTTAGTTAGTTAGTTTTCCTGGGCTTTTTTCCGCAACTCGACATCCATTGTGCCTTTTTGCGTGGTAACGAGGTAGCCCTATTCTCCAACCATTCCATATGATATTTTAATTAAAAATGTAGTTTCCATCATTGGTACCTGCCAGCATAAAGTGTTCATAATTGCTGCCTACGTACGTACTTGATCCCACGGACATTAATAAAAAAATAGTAGTGACGATCAATAATTACAACCATGAATAAAAAATTGAAATGATGTGTTTATAAAGCCTAGGTTGAAATTAAACACTTTTTCTACTCCAGCACTTCTATCTGTCAATTAGACTCCCCCGTGCTAAATTTTAGACCTATAAACAAGCAGAGAAACTGACAACTAGCATCACGTTATCTAAGACGAGTACTAAGACCGACTGACTGACACACTTAAAAAGACCTGCTAACCCTTCAGGTAGCAGGCACTCCCTGTTCTCCCTAGATGGCCCTGCGGGCCATCCCGGCGTCACCTTGATGGCAGCTAGAGGCCCCCTCTAAGTCCATTTTAACAAAAAAAAAGTCAATTAGATGACTGACAGCTATTTAAAAAGTATTCATTATTACGTTGTCTATGGTATTCCATAAGAACACTCCTCGTATGGATTTTCATACAATATATGAGCACTGATGTTGTTTTTTTTTTCTATGGTGGGCACAGCATATTCCCTATCCTGCACGTTTCTATATTTTGGTTTTTACGCTACTTTAGCTGTCGTAGAAAAACAAGGGTATGCAACCAGCTCATAATTAGTTCTTAAAACTCTCGGGTCTATTATTGCGTTTTAACCCTCAAGTTTTAAGAACCCTTATTATATCACTGTTGCATAAACTACTATTAGAATGGTACTATTAAAAAAGCGCGATCAAATCATGTTTTTTCATGTTTTTAGGGCGTCTGCCGCGAAAGCAGGAGGTCGCTGTTTCGATTCCAGCCCTGCTCACCAGGGGCCTTGGTCACTTTTTCTGTCGTTCGCTCTTTCATTTTGGAATACTTTAGAACGGATTAATCGCGTTTATTAACACCATGACCCTATGTTTCAAGCCCCTTACAGCACTTTTCACAGGAGTGCTGTAAAAAGCTTGAAGCCCTGTAAAAAAGAGTGCTGTAAAGGGCTTGAAACGTAGGGTCATGGTCATAATAAACGCGATTAACCCTTCTAAAGTGTTCAGGTGTTAATAAACGCGATTAATCCGTTCTAAAGTGTTTAATTTCAATGTATAACAATCGCGGAAATAGAAGAAAATAAAACCTTATATCAGAATTTGAGAAGTTTTTAATAAAGTAAACCCAGGATTCAAAGTATCCCCACTCCACGGGGCTTATGACAAAAACATGTTTACTTTTATCAGCTCTATGATTATCCAGGGAAATTATAATGGCCGCGGAGCCGCGGTGCGATGTTTCAGTGACTCCACTCGTGCTCGCTTCATGCGTTACTTTGATTTGATTCGTACTAGGTACAGTTCTTATTCTCCTAATAGCTAAACTTAAGTGGCAGTGGGCGGGGCACACGTAGAACCGATGGCCGTTGGGGTGGAAAGGTTCTCGAGTGGCGACCGCGTACCGGAAGGCGCAGCGTGGGTAGGCCCCCCACAAGGTGGACTGATGACCTGGTGAAGGTCGAAGGAGTCCGCTGGATGCGGGTGGCGCGGGGCCGGTCATTGTGGAAATATTTGGGGGAGGCCAGCAGTGGACGTCTTTCGGCTGAAATTATGATGATGATGATGATGATGAGGTACAGTCAACCAATTGGAACCCTAGGCCATAGGACTATGTGATAGTGACGCTATAAATCAGATAGTAAGAAATCTCTTAGGGCTTGTCATTTTAACATGGTTATAGAGTGGCCTAGAGTTCCAATTGGTTGACTGTACTGTAATTTGTAGATTCATAATTATATATCAGCCTATCAGTCCACTGCTGGATAAAGACCTCCCCCGATTATTACTAAGTTTTGATTTCAAATTGTAATTATATAGTAGACTTTGAAAATTACAAATAGGAATTAAATATAATATAATTTTCTGAGGATTCGTGATTAGGTATTGCTGATTTATATGTACATCGCGGAGACTATATTTTGAAACGTAGGGATAAAAAGATCGGTTTTTAGCGATACGACCGCCTGTTGTTTACCTTTACCTTTTTTCTTTCGGAGAGAAGTCCCTATAGCAGCTCAAAAGAGCCACCAAAACTCCGCCCTCGGATAACTACATACCTTCCATACTTACAATCTAAGCATGGCGCTTGCAATGCAACAGTGCCGAAAACTTCGTAACTTGGAATTCGTGTTTTCAATTCTATTATTCCACTAAGATAAGCGATAAACTCTTATCTCATTCACCGCTCAGAATTTCTCGTGACGCTACGCCGTAGCCGATAACAAGCATTTTCCGCTTTGTAGCGAAAATAGTGCGTAGAGGCATAGCGACAACTAAAACTTAAAACTGTTAAGAGCGTTTATCCCACAAAAGCGCGAAATCAATGATTTACACGGTTTTCGGGCTCGATTTACTATATGATTGTTAGACTTTTACATAAAAATATTTATATGTATATAATAAGCAACTCATAAACCAAATTTTGTATTGTCTACATTTACAAGTTTAACATACTTATATGCAATTCTAGCCAATTCTTTCGCGGCCGTTTTTGAAATTTGCCGAAACATGTTGTCTTATACGTCACTCTATTCCTACACTGTAATGATCTTATACAAAACAAAACTGGTTTACGAAAGAACATTACACTATCTAACTTTTGTATTGAGCAAAACTACTAAATTTCAGATTCTGTTTAACTAAACTTACTGATGAATACTACGCAATTTTGCAAAATTCACGGCGTGTTTTAGTATTATATTTTCGTAGTAAATGGTTTAGTTTGTAATTTTTATAAAACTACAATTCATTGATTTACCGATTTAATAAAAAACAGTGACAAAAACATAGGAATAATATTTATTCATATTTTTTTACAAAACCCCGTTTATAACATTGTGCCGTGGCACTGACTCGTTAGTCTCGCCCCGATCCTACTACAGAGCACACGTATCGCTTTGCTCCGCGAGCTTTCGTTTTACAATTGCAGTTAGCGAGAAAGAGAAAGACATATATAAAAAGGGATAGATAGACGGTGGTACTGCGATCAACCGATCAAGATACTTGGTAAGTTTGTTTTATATTTGTTTTCAACCGACTTCAATATTTCTAAAGGAGGAGGTTTTATTATTTTTATTTTTTTTAATGTATGTTACCTCAGAACTCCGTCATTGCTGAACCGATTTGAAAATTTTATTGGTTTATTTAAGTAGATGGTTCCAGGTTGGTCCCGTTTTTTTTCAAAATCCATTTCTGATGATGGGATCCATGAGGAACTGAGGGAACTCCTCAAATTTGAAAGGCACATGCATAGTAATTTGGGTATTTTCATGAGAAACTCGAGCATTTCTTTACAAAACCCACCAGTTTGGTGGAGCAGACCTGATGATGACGACCAGGGATGTCAAAGAGGAACTGCTCTATAATTCGCGGGCCTCAGCTGTATCTTCTGATTTGAGACATTCATCTTTTGTTTGTTACGAAATGCCTTCGAGGTAGTCCTATTTGCTTTTAATTAAATTGTGATGATGGATATCATGAGGAATTAATGGAGCTGATGCTGAACCCTGGCAGTACCTTATGGAACTCAGGTTTGGTAAGACTTACGAGAGTTCTGTTTTCGTCATTCAACTCGTGTTAACGAGCAATTAGAGGAACAGTTCTCAAGATGGAGCTGATGCTGAACTCTGGCAGTAACTAGTGGAACTCAAGTTTGGTCCAACATACGCGACTTCTGTTTACGTCATTCGACTCGTGTTAACGAGCAATTATAGGAGCGAAATTCACAAGATCGAGCTGGTGCTGAACCCTGGCAGTACCCAGTGTTGGCAAAAAATCAATCCGGATTGACGATTGAGGATTGAGGATTGACCGATCAATTCGGATTGAGGATTGAAGATTGACGAAACTAATTCTAAATCCACGGATTGAAGATTGACGATTACTAATCCTTAATTCGGATTGATCGGTCAATCCTTAATCCTCAATCTTCAAATGTATTCTATACAGTGGGTTAACTTCATACAACCTACACGGTCAGCGGCCCGGCTCGGTAATCGCGCTCGAGGCTCAGGGTTGTCAAAAACTATGCGGAAGATATTTACTACTTTTTTAATAATTTGGTGATTTGACACGGGGTCACAAAAGAAAACGTGGGAACTGATTTAAACATAATTATGTATATTTACTGTTTATGTTAGAAAAGGCCGCCATCTTGAATTTCTTCATTTTTGATCCGACCCTAACAAAAATCGATATCTGGGGATCCTAGAGGTTCTTTATAACGAATCTGAGGTCATAATTGCGTTAAATGGCCGCCATCTTTAATTTCTTCAGTTTTCATCCTATCATGATAAAAATTAATATCTGAGGGTCCGAGAGGTTCATTATAACAAATATGAGGTGAAAATTGCAAGAAATGGCCGCCATCTTTAATTTCTTCATTTTTGATCAGATCCTAACAAAAATCGATATCTGGGGATCCAAGAGGTTCTTTATAACGAATCCGAGGTCATAATTGCGTAAAATGGCCGCCATCTTGAATTTCTTCAGTTTTCATCCTATCATAATAAAAATTGATATCTGAGGGTCCGAGAGGTTCATTATAACAAATATGAGGTGAAAATTGCAAGAAATGGCCGCCATCTTTAATTTCTTAATTTTTGATCAGATCCTAACAAAAATCGATATCTGGGGAACCAAGAGGTTCTTTATAACGAATCTGAGGTAATAATTGCGTAAAATGGCCGCCATCTTGAATTTCTTCAGTTTTCATCCTATCTTGATAAAAATTGATATCTGTGGGTCCGAGAGGTTCAATATAACAAATATGAGATGAAAATTACGAGAAATGGCCGCCATCTTGAATTTCTTCATTTTTGATCCGATCCTAACAAAAATCGATATCTGGGGACCCAAGGGGTTCTTTATAACGAATCTGAGGTCATAATTGCGTAAAATGGCCGCCATCTTAAATTTCTTCAGTTTTCATCCTATCATGATAAAAATTGATACCTGAGGGTCCGAGAGGTTCATTATAACAAATATGAGGTGAAAATTGCAAGAAATGGCCGCCATCTTTAATTTCTTCATTTTTGATCAGATCCTAACAAAAATCGATATCTGGGGATCCAAGAGGTTCTTTATAATAAATCTGAGGTAAAAATTGCGTAAAATGGCCGCCATATTTAATTTCTTCAGTTTTCATCTTATCTTCATAAAAATTGATATCTAAGGGTCCGAGAGGTTCACTATAACAAATATGAGGTGAAAATGGCGAGAAATGGCCATCATCTTGAATTTCTTCATTTTTGGTCCTATCCTAACAAATATCGATATCATGGGGATCTAAGAGGTTCGATATAACGAATCTGAGGTCATAATTGCGTTAAATGTATATCAAATTGATTGTTTTGATTTCCGTTTTCGTCATTCAACTCGTTTTAACGAGCTATTAGGAGAGCGGTTCTCAAGATGGGGCTGATGCTGAACCCTGGCAGTAACTAGTGATCCTCATGTTTGGTCCAACATACGCGACTTCTATTTACGTCATTCGACTCGTGTTAACGAGTAATTAGGAGAGAAATTCACAAGATCGAGCTGATGCTGAACCCTGGCAGTACCTAGTGGAACTCAGGTTTGGTGAAACATACGCGTGTGCTGTTTTCGTTAATCGACTCATGTTAACGAGCAATTAGGAGAGCAGTTCACAAGATGGAGCTGATGCTGAACCCTGGTAGTAATATGTATGTACCTAAGTTTTAAAGACGATGTAAGGAAAATTAACAAAATAAAAACATAAATTAGCAATAATTCGCTTACTTTAACTTATACCGGAAAGTCCAATTGAAGTCGGTTTTTTTTTCTTTAAAATTATGATGATGTACGAGTAATTGTTGATTATATATTCGCTATGGTAAAATAGTTTAATGATCATGAGCTGGTGACGAGGACTTGATATTTGAGTTGGAAGTTGTTGGTAGGACCTGGAAACCGCTGTTAAAAATTGATTATTAGGACAAGGTGATGTAACCAGAAGACATATTCTGGTTTTGTAACGTTTCGCGTAAGATTGTCGTGTTGGAGCTGGTGGCACTAGTAGATCAGCTGGTGACTAAGACCTGGATACGTAACCGGAAAATTAGGGCAGGAACTATGTAACGGCTTACACTATACGTACCGTGTTTGAGCTCTAACGCATTGTCTTGGCGAGCACTCGCAGACCAGCTGGTAATTACGCCCTGGAGACGTAACTAGAAGGTTAGGACAGGAACTATGTAACGGCTTACACTACACGTACCGTGTTTGAGCTAAAATGCATCGTCTTGGTGAGCACAAGGAGACCAGCTGGTATTTAAGACCTGGAGAAGTAACTAGGAGGTTGGGAATCAGGAACTATGTACCGGCTTACACTAGATACACCGTTTTTGAACTCAAATGCATTCTCTTGATGAACACTCGTAGACCGGCTGGCGGTTAATACCTGGATACGTAACCAGAAGGTTAACTCAGGAACTATGTAACAGCTTACCTTAGATGCATCGTGTTTGAGCTCAAATGCATTGTCTTGGTGAGCACTCGTAGACCGGCTGGTGACAAAGACCTGGAGACGTAACTAGAAGGATACGTCGGGAACAAATGTCACGATTTACACTATACGATTTACCATGTTTGAGCTCAAATGCATTGTCTTGGTGGGCACAAGTAGACCAGCTGGTAATTAAGACCTAGAGCCGTAACCAAAAGGTTGGGTCAAGAACTATGTAACAACTTACACTAGATGCACCGTGTACGAGCTCAAATGCACTGGCTTAGCACCGTAGAAATTGTTAGGAATTTATTAATTTGCTTGTTGCAGAATATTTAGAATGGGTAACAAAACTAAACCGAAAAAAAGGAAAAATTCCGTTTGGAATAAAAACATGCTAAAAGCTAGGGAAGCTAAAAGGTAGGAAGTTTACCCACATTTTTTAATTTTGAATTATTATTACGAAATTCCTCTTAATTGTTAAATACAAGATTTTGTATGTATGTATGTATGAAGTGTAGCATGTATGTTGATTAGCTGTTTTTTTTGTAGGTTAAAGCTAGTTCATGATATGAACTCTTGTGGAAGTGAGGACACAAATAATGTGGAAAACGTTAGAACAATGGTAAGAATGTTTATTTTCTCAAATACGCTCAGAAATGTTCGTCTTGATTTGACAAATCAGTAAGAAAAAAAGCACAGACGATGAGCGGCAGCTCTGGACCTAGGACCTCCAGCTTTATAGACCTCAGTTGGTGCTACCACTCGTTGTATTTGTGCTGTTTACTTTAGTACCTTTATGGAAATCTATTTTCAGTTTGCAATTTATATCGTATGTGAGTACAAAAAAAAAACAAGTCAGTATTACATTTTGCTCACCTCCCGGTATATTAGAAAACATGGTTCAGTTATAATAGTAATCGCAAACAGCCAATTACATGGCATAGGTAAAAATGGTGTCTGTAGGGTCACCTATTTGTAGGGGCATTTGTTTTATGTGTGTCAATTTTAAACATGTGTGTATGTGTGTGTTTACAATCAAATAGAGATTACGCTCCCCACTACATACGATAGGTCATCTTCTCAAAATTTTCACCTATAACAGTCCTCAAATTTTTAGGATGGACGATCTTCTTTAGACACAGATAGTACAAATATACTGATTGATGTGACGGAAAGTGACGTGTCCAGCACACCAAAAAATAATGATATAATTAACTCGGAAACAGACAATCTGGATAGACCTTTGACTATAGAACACGTAAGTTATTAAATATCTTAAAATCAAATCTAATGTTTTTACAGACTGTTTAATGTATTTATTTTTGCAGGCTATTGAGAAGGAGCCTTCGGAATCAATTTTGTCTATCGAAGGCCGTCGTATCGTGGACTTACAATACTTTTTTGAAAATTTAAAAACAATAAACCAACATAACCCCGCATTTGGATGCAATATTAGTAACCTTGAAATTGTTAAAGAAATTAGCGTAGGATTGGAATCAAGCTTTATTCTTAAATGTAATATGTGCAATTCAAGATTTACCATCCAGAACACAGAAAATAGTAACGATAGTATGAGACTGAATAATGGAGCAGCTATGGGAGCTATAATGATTGGCTGTGGGATGTCCAATATGAACGAATTCCTCGCTTCAATGGACTTGCCTACTATTTCGCAAAAAACATATATCAAATGTCATGACGAACAGGCTAAATGGTGGCAGGCCGCTGCAGAAGAAAGTATGATCGAAGCTGCCAAAGAAGAAGCTGCTGAAGCAATCAAATGTGGCAACGTGAAAAACGGCGTCCCGGTTATAACAGTTGTAGCTGATTGCTGTTGGTCAAAAAGGTCCTACAAATCTAACTACTCTGCTTCATCTGGAGTTGCAGCAATTATTGGGCACAAAACTGGCAAAGTGTTATACATGGACGTTAAAAATAAATATTGCGTAGTTTGTGCCCAAGCAGTTGTTAAAAGTCAGCCACCTGCACAGCACAACTGTACAAAAAATCATAGTGGTTCATCAACGAGTATGGAACAGGCTGTCATAGTGGAGGGGTTTAAGACTTCCATTGCGACAAGAAACCTCATATATGGTACTTTAATTGCTGATGGTGACGCAAGCACCTACAAAAAAATATTGGAAAGCCGACCGTACTCAAATGTGCAAGTAGAGAAAATTGAATGCACCAACCACCTCTTGCGAAACTTCGGTGGGAAACTTTTGACGCTTACAAAAAACACAGCTATACCATTGGCAGAACGAAGATTGTTGACAGCGGATCGCATCAAAAGGCTTCGAACTGCTATAAAATGTGCAGCTCGCTTTCGGAAAGCACAAAATTGTCCAATTGCTGAACAAGTTATTAATCTAAAAAATGATATCCTTAATAGTCCTAAGCATGTATTTGGAGATCATACAAAATGTGAGACATATTACTGCAGCGATAGCAGAAAAACAGAATTAAATCATGTTCCGAATCTAAAAACTCTGTTTAAAAAAGTTATGGAATGCACCACGCACATCGCTGTACACTCTAAGAGCTTGCTCCATAATGTAAACAATAATATAGCAGAGCAATTTAATAGCATAGTTGCCAAATTAGTTGGGGGCAAAAGAATCAACTATTCGCTTAAAAATTCATACACTGCTAGATGCCATGCTGCAGTAGTATCGTTTAATACTGCGCGTCCGCAGTATATGATCTATAAAGCACGATTTTCGAAAAGTCCAGGTAAGTTTAAACAGATGACCATTACTTTACTTTAAGTTTATCGCCCGATCGCTATTAATAAGAGTTAGTATGGCTCTATATACATCTCAAGGTGTTTACTGTATTCTCTGCGCCGTCAACATGCTTAGTTAATAGTCCTATTATGGCTTATGGGTGTAGCCATGATGAAATGGGCTTATAAATGCCACATAATGTATTAACGGAAATTTAAATTATCTATATTAAGATAAACAGTGACCCAGTTATGTAATAGTAAAGAGTGCCGTATAGGAAGTATATAAATACGTATGCCTACATATTTATCTACTCCACATTGTTTCACAGGAAAGCCACTAAAACGCTTGGAAATGGCTCGCTTTAATAGGAAACAAAAAATGAAGCCACGTCGTCTTTTCAAAAAAAAAAGTACTGATACTGACAAAGGTAGTTTTTAATCAATTTGATGTGATAGGCGTAGATAAGAGTAGTTAGTGTAGTGGTATAGACCAGTAGAACTAGAACAGTAAATTCGTTGTAGAGGCGATTAATTTAAGGTCGATTAGAAGTAGCTTACGAACGTAGTAACATATATTCCTTATTTTGTATAAATATAAGTTAACGTGAGACTTTTACATACTTAAAGACTTGGTACGGGTTAGACTTGGTTCTACAAATTTTATTCGTGATTTGGTTCGGTTAGCGGTTAGTACCCCCTGTTTACATAAAAGTCAGTACCTACAATCCTAGTATCGCTAAATGTTATTTCAATTCTTGTGAATGTTTTTCTTCAAGGTAATTATGGCGAAGAATGTCAGAGGCCTGACCTGCCTGAAGAAGACTACGAAATCGAAAAAAATACGTTTTTGAACAACCTTAAAGAACAGGCAAGTTAACATCAATCACGTTGCTTGCTGATTTATAGGGGTTAATTAATTTAAAAGGTTTTGTATACTAGGTTTTGCGTAAGTTGATAAGGCTTTAACTCAAGATACCCTTTCCCCGACGATACCCTTTTATTTTATTTTTAACATTTTTCAGGTCAACAATCGGCATGAGATTGAAAGGGATACAGTGCTACAAGCCGAGAGTGCACTTTGGCTAGAGTTGAGAAGATGTTTATTAACAGCATCTTCATTCAGCAAAGTTTGCAAACGGCGTCCAAACACAAGCTCTGCTCCGTTGGTTAAATCTCTGCTGTACAGCTACTCACTGAACCATATTCCAAGCATTCAGCATGGTAAAACCCATGAAAAGGATGCTCTTAAACAACTGGAACAGCAAGAACGAATCGCAATACAAAAGTGCGGCTTGTTTGTCGATGACACGTATTTTTTCTTGGGCGCATCACCAGATGGCGTATACGAAAACGGAATTGTGGAGATGAAGTGTCCAAGTTCTGCCTTTGGTTTACACCCGGAAGAAGCTATACACCAGAAATTAATAAAATTTTGGAAGCCGGATGGCAGTGTAAACCAGAGACACGATTGGTTTTACCAGATCCAAGGCCAACTACATATCTCAAAAAGAGATCTATGCCTTTTTGCAGTCTGGACTGGTAAAGATTTTCCACTAAAAGTGGAAAAAATTTATAAAGATGATTCATTTTGGAATCTTCATATGGAGCCGAAATTGATAAGTTTTTATAATAAGTGCTTATTAAAAGAAATTATAGACCCTCGAAAAGCAAGATCAATGGCGATACGAGACACAAAATTTTAATAGCCGAACGAACTTTCATCGCAAAACCATGACAACATTATTAACTCGAAAATAGGGCAAATTTGTTAAAAAACCTTACTACTCATATATATTACCATTATATATTTACTAGCTTTTGCCCGCGGCTTCGCTCCCGTTACAAAGACACAAAAAGTAGTTTATGTCACTCTCCATCCCTTCAACTATCTCCACTTAAAAAATCACGTCAATTCGTTGCTCCGTTTTGCCGTGAAAGACGGAAAAACAAACAGACACACACACTTTCCCATTTATACTATTACTCGTACTTAGTATGGATTCCATGTTTCTGACTTTGTATCAGGTTTTCTTTTCTGTGTAAGGTTTGCAATACATAATTAAGCAGTGTTAAGTAAGTAAAGCGTAAAGCGCTGTAATAAGTATGTAGTGTAAATATGTTCCAATTTTCAGTGCCAGTTTCTAATACAATATTTTGAAAAATCAAAATACTTTTATTTTGCGTATTTTGCCAATATGGCTATAGTTTACCACCAATGCCATCTTTGCCATCGATCGATTATCGTTCGATTGGTGTCGTAATACCCTAAGTAATAATATTAATCTATACGTAAGTTATTATATATAAAATATACTTTATAATGACTATTCAAAACGAGCTATTTACCATGTATACTTTTTTTAGCTTGAGCTCCCGGTATTTCGGCACTGTTACAAGCGCCATGTTCACCGTGTTTTAAATGGTAGGTCATAATGTAAATGACCATGTTAGCTTAATATATTTTTTTTAACCACACTGCTCAGAAAGTACCCTCTTTGAAATACTTCATATTATACTAAACAGTTTTGTAATATATGTGAAATATATAAATGAAACAAATGGAAATAAAATGTACTTGAAAATGACGATATGTAATAATTTCCTGGCTTTAATGTGATGAAAAATGGTCACTTCGCAGTAAAGTTTGTCTAACTATCGTGCCTTAAACAATAAATGATTTCTGATTCTAATTAAAACCCTCGGAATGCTCAAGCTTTAAATTTTGACAGCTTTCGCTTGGTCGGGTCACAAATGTTTCAATCTCAATATTGACACGAGAGCTTAGCAACAACTTTGAGCATTTGTACAGTCAAGTCTGATAACGTCGATAAAAATGTATGTACCACCAAAAATATGCAAAAATATTGCCTCAATATTAGGGTAGTCTAAGGCATCTTTTTGGTGGTACATTTGTATTGATATCATCAATCATCGCCGTGAAAATAGTAGCTATTATTAAAATGAATACAGTACCAAAATAGCAACACAAAAATATTAAGGAACGTTGATTATTAATAAGTTAAACAAGTACCTACATGGGAAAATAATTTTAATTAGCTAGCACTAAATTAAATTAGTACAAGTATCAAAGTTATAAACTACAATCCCAATTTTACACAAATTACTGTAAACAATTATCACTAATAAAAGTAAGGTAAGTTTATCTGATTTAATTAAGTATCAAGGTACAACACACGGCTTGAGCGCGCTATATTTACCGTCGCACGTGCGGCCCGCGCCGGTGCCTACGATTCCGCGCGTCTGGCCGCGTGGCAGACGCGGATAAATACCGAAATTTGAGTTGCGCGCTCGGGCGAGAACGCTCTTAAAAGCTACATTAAGGTCACTATGTTACATTGAACATGAACGCCTACTGAAATTAAATAGCAAATATTTAAATTGAATGAAACAATACGAAATCGCTCAGGATCTTCACTCACTTTCTAACGTCCGAGTTTCAGTCTATTGTACCTACCTTTTTGGCGAAAGAATATGTTGGACAAAGTACCTATACTTAATAAGACTTTTTGCCAATCCCCATTTTTGTAAAAACATTTGAATTCACCCGCAGATTACATATTTGTAAAGACTAAACCAAAAAGACCGAAGCAAACCGCATCCCACATGAAATACAAATACTCGAGTCGCTAATGCTTTTACAGCAAAAAGCAAGCTTATTGTGGCGTCGCGCGGTAGGTAGAATCAATCAGAGGCGGCGTTCCAGTAGCTTACCGTGTGTTGTGTTAGGGCCTGGCCACATGTCCACGTTGCGGCGCCGTTAACGTAAAACGGCGCGTTGCCGGAGCGCAGCACGTTGCACGACGTGAAAATATACGTTGCCGCGCAACGTACAGATGCACGTTGCACGTTGCCTCGCCGCGCGCCGTGCAAACACACGTTATGCCGGATTGAGTGAATTCACGTTGCGTTGTCGCGTTGTACGACGTCGCACTTATCCATCACTACTAAATTTTGTGATCAGTCTTCAAACCGACATGGATATAATCACAGGTGTTCTGCTCATGTTGTTGTTAAGAAGAAGCATGAAGAAAAAGCAAAAGAAAAGAAAATATTGGATAAATCCATATATTTATAATATGAATTACGATGGAAGTCATTTTATAAAGAAGTACGAGGCGTTGAAGACAAGTAATGACAAGTTTTATGAATGGCGGACAATTTAGATGGTTTGGCAAACATCGGTTTAAATATATTCAAGTATACAGTAAAGACGTAATTCTCCTGCTCCAGCTGCTAAGACAACGAAATAAGAAAAAAAACCGGCCAAGTGCCAGTCAGACTCGCCCACCGAGGGTTCCGTATATCATAAGAATGATTAAAATGCGGAACCCTAAAAACTGAAACTAATACATTCGGTGAATAGCTTCCACTAGTGAAATCAAAAAGTCGACATCTAAATTCTGAGTCATTTTTATCCATTAATTACCGCGTGCGAAGTAGTGCGAACTTAGCAACATCGCTTGGTCAATGAGTGCTCAAAAGGGGTGTTCTAGGTGGAATGGTGGAAAGCAGAATATTTAACTATGGTGTGTTGTGGAATATTAAGAATAGTTAGGAGACAAACAATAAACATACCTACTGAAAGTCCTTGCCTCTCGGTGCCCCTTGGTCCGGGGTACTGACCCCGAAGGGAGTAGGAACTAAAAAGGCCCCGTTTTTGTTTTTTTGAACATCTCAGAAACGATGCGTTATAAAAAATTTCGGTTAACTACATATTGAAAGATTATTAAATTCTCTACAACTTTGACATACTATAATTTTTATATGGTGTCCAGATATGAGTTCCGAAAAATGCTCGATTTTGATCAAATCTTTATCTCTCCACACTTTTCTTTTCATTCTGTGCTACATATGTTGGGAACTCTTTATCTGAGACAATAGCTTCTTGGAGAAAACTTTCAGATAGTTAATTTATTTTTAAACTATACCTTTACCTACATATGCATAAATATATGTATCATTTACCGTTGCAAAATTATAGGTACAACTTTAAAAAAAAATTACATATTTAGAAACATCTCTTTCAATTTATAATAAATAGTAATGTGTCTACTTAAAAAACCGGCCAAGTGCGAGTCGGACTCACCCACCGAGGGTTTCACACAAAGGATGCTCAACCCCTCCCACATTTGTGAGTTGTGACCTTAGGTACCTACTTAAAATTCCGGTGGCACGGAACTCTCAGTATGCGGCAACTATACGGTTTTCAGATTTTTGCCTGTACTTGTACCTACTACAAGCTCTTGCTTTTTGCCAAATTTCGTGATTCTAGATTAACGGGAATTACCCTGATACATTTTGATTCCCATTGTAAATGTATGAGAAATGCGATATAATCGGCGGTATCTTGATGGCGTTGGCGTTGACGTAGAGGTTTAGTTTTTTCTCAGTTTCAAGGGACTACAGACTTGTGTATGTGGTATTAATTTCAACTTGATACATCTACGCATTTTCGAGATAAAGGGTCTTGTCAAACAGATGGACGGACGGACGGACGGACACACGTACGGACAACAAAGTGATCCTATAAGGGTTTTCATTTTTGTGGTACGGAACACTAAAACTAAACCAAATCAACACATTCATAACAAATAATAAATGGTCTGATTCTTACTCAGGGTCATTGACCTTATCAGCTGTAGAAGTATCGTTCGGGACAACCTGTAGATAAATATTTGAACTAAATAAAAATTATGAAAACATAGCCAATTTATTGATAAATTATAAAACTAAAGATTGATACAATCTTAAGTTTTATAGTTTTATAGTTAAGTGTTATAGTTAAGTATAAATACAAAATGAACCTAGCCTAATTGTTGACATGTGTATTATTTCGTCTGAGATTCTTTTGTTTTTGAGATTCCTGAGAATCTGAGAGTATTTTAAGCCGTATCTGATACAAAGCTTTATGTTATTATTTTTATTTTAGGATTTTTTGATGTTTTTATTGACGTCTTGTAAATATATTCTGGACAACCTATCGAGCTTAAATTTAAGATTATCTCAGCCACTGCTTGATACGACTTAAAGAAAAAAAGGGGTAACATGCTGCCAAAACATGTTATGTAAGTTTCCTCTTCATGATTGCCCAATTGAGCACCCACGAAATAAATGTGGTGATTTTATATTTACGAAAAAAAAGAATAACAATTTGGATTCCCGTCAACTTTTGATGCAAGAGGGATGAGGGACGCGCTAAAAGAATCAGCCAAAACCAAAGCCTAACATTCATGGCGATGGACCGTCGCTAGAGCAGGTCGATAGGGACGATATATGATAGATATATTCGATATTAAAGTTTGACCATTCCATCTAGAATCATTCGTTGACCAGGCTAATAGCTAAATAAAACTACCGAGCCGTGCGCCGTCCGCCGATGTGGTGGCACCGTGCCGCGGCACCGTCACCGTTCATTCTCACGGCAACGTCAAAATTAACGTCGACGGCAACGTAAAAAACAACGTGCCACGTCAACGTCGACGTTAATTTTCACGTCGGCGGCAACGTAAAAAACAACGTGCGACGGCACGTTGGCCGTCGTGCGTCGTGCCGTTTTACGTTGGCGACGCCGCAACGTGGACATGTGGCCAGGCCCTTAGTCACAGGCTTAAGCGAAACTAGAGTTGGATAAAAATAGAGTTTTCTAAGCCTATAATCAGAAGATTTTTACACTTGTTATTTTTTAAATTTTTGGTCCAATCGTATTTAAAGCTGTATTGAAATCATATATCAAGATATTAAAAGAGGTATGGGCACAGCGGATGCATATTGTTTAGTGTGGTAGGGCACAGCACAACGAATGTCGTCTCGCTCAAATCTGGAGCAGCCCACCTGGGGAAGTACCTCCACCTTACAGAAAACCGCAGTTCAATAACACTACCCCCTACTCGTAGTGTTGTGTTTCTGTTGGTGAGTAAGGTCGCCAGAGCTCCAAGAGGATTCACTGTGTTGACAGCTGGCGACCCACGGAGCAAAGCTTGCCCCTTTAGCTGTCGACACAGCGAATCCTCCTTAAAGGGTCGGCAACGCGCATGTAACAGCCCTGGAGTTGCAGGCGTCCATAGACTACAGTGACCACTTACCATCAGGCGGGCCGTATGCTTGGTTGTCACCGTTGTAGTATTAAAAAAAAAAGTAGAACTGGAGTCGCCTATTCTCGCGCTACAAGAGTAATATACATATACAGGCGGCTTGCGTGCGCGGGTTGCATTTCGCGACATATGCCGCTAATGCCTCAGAGGGAGCTTTACACTGTGCTTTTACATTTTAAGCTGCTGTTGAATTTATAATTCTTGCTTTATTACGGTCTTCGAGGAATTCGTTTGTATTTATTTTACTTGCTACAGCAAAGCAAGAAAGGAGGATTATAAAATTTTGTGGGCAGATTTTTTGTAAATATGTATTGTTTGGTCACACCATGTCGTACCATTTATGTCGAGGAGAAGCGATTACGTAAGCATAGCTTTTTAAAAATACTACAATGGTGACAAACAAGCATACGGCCCGGCTGATGGTAAGCGGTCACACAGTAAAATCAGATGAAAGAGTCTGGAGACGGACTTACCTGATAAACGGTCTAATCCACATTTACCTTATACTATACCTAACTGTAATATTTCCCTTGCACCTTCGTTCTGCACACATCTTTAGAATGTTAAATGCGTGCCACGTATAGCATTACTCATTTGAGCGCGCGTGGCAAGGGTACAATTCCTTTTCAGGGTTCCGTAGATTTCGAAACCATCTATCGAGAAAAAAATCAACATAGGTACCTAATTGATGTTGCATGTGTCACTTTCCGTGATAGTCACGGATAGCTCCGGCGGAAGACCAGCGCTGGTCACCAAACCTAGCGTAACACTGAGTCGGTACCATTTCGAGGCTTTGTTATAATTATTTTAATTAACTGTTTTTTCAGTCCTCCGGCCGGTAAGCGCCACTTTACGCAAAACTAAATTGCCGCCTGCCGGCTCCGTCGGACAGAAAAATAGTATACAAACCTCGGCCGGTAAATGGGAAAGCCTCGGATCACATGTTAGTCGACCTCGGCTTCGCCTCGGCCGACAATTACATGGTATCCGAGGCATTTCCCACTTAAACGGCCTTGGTATGTAATCTACTATTTTTGTGTGGCACTTCCTTCTGGTGCGGACTCTTTAGTATTAGGCTGCAACATCAGGCCGCATAGGCTTTTACATCTAATTCTTACCAAAAAAGCGATGCTAGACGTCGTGAAGGCCGACATAGCGTAAACAGGCTTACAAGGGAAGACGCCAAGGATCGTGCAAAGTGAAGAGGATGACCCGAACCGAAACGATCGGTAATCGTTAAGGGGACCCTCAACTTCTTACAGAGAGTCTCACACAAAACAATGTTAGTAATTCCTGTGGACAAATAAATAAAAAAAGCGCTATAAACATTGATTTTCTTTTTTAACCCTTATTCCACTTAACATATTAGTGTATTCCATAAGCTGTTTACTGTTGCTCATAGGAGAGAAAACTCTCGCGTTCCGCCGAACTGTGCCTTCGGATTTCCTTCCTGTAGTCAATAGTTAACAGCTTGTGGGCATGTAGTAATAGGAATGACGACTAGGTCAAAAACTATAATTCTAAATTGTCCGTCAGTTAGATTATCTAAAATTATTAGACACGTATTTTTTCCGTTTTCAATTATAACTAAAATTGACTAAGATAAAGAGCATCAAAGTTCCGGGGTGGGGGCTGGTGACGTCACTACTAGGTAAGAATTGTACCTGAAAGTGACGCACTGTATTTTCGTAATTTTTGATTTGACGAACAAAAGAAAAAATAGATTTTTTATAGTCGTCTAGCTTATAAATTATTTTTATCGTATAGCTACAGCAAAGGAAAAAAAAAGGAAGGAGGAAAGGAAGGTTATAGGAAAGGAGTACCATATCATGCGGAGAAGGGTTAAATAATAAAAACCACCCTTTTTTCTACTTCCTTCTTTTCTCATATGCTCCAACTTTGCCACCAGGGGTCTCTTTGCCCACTTTCTTTTTAGACACTGACCGGAAAATTACTATTCTAAGCCATTTTTTATGATGCGCAATATTGGCATTTACAAGTCTGAAACATAACTTTGTTACATTGCCCATAGTTATAGAAATAAATATTAGGGCAAAGATACCACTGGGTGGCAAGGTTGGCGCATATTACGGTACCTATTAAACAATAAACATTATTTGAAATATATTGTAAAATGGACTACAATAACTTCCATTCTTACTAAGAGCAGGCTCCAACCACAATGTACAAACCCGGTTCGCGCTTGACCACGATTTTCTCGACCAACCACCGCTTGTGGTTTACTTGTGCGACCAATCGTTGTAAATGATGCGTTTTTCACACGGCATGTGTGATTTCATACATACAAATTCCATACAAACTATTGGGGAGGAAATCCCTAGGGGAAATTTTTGGGTGGATAATTTTTCCCCTTTTAAAATTACGTATGTATAAAGTGCCCTTAATGTACCTACGAGTAGGTATCAGGGTGACAGGTAAGGCACAACTTATTATATTCCAGAAAAGAGACGCTTTTGCGAAACATTAAATAATAGCCTGATTTTTTTCAAATTACACTCTAATGGAATATTTATAGATTAGTGATTGGAGCGTTGTTGACCCAGCGGTAAGAGCGTGTGACTTTAAATCCGAAGGTCACCGGTTCAAATCCTGGCAGCTCGTATTAATTAGTTTTTCGGAATCTGAAATCGCTTTTCGGTGTAGGAAAACAATGTAAGGAAATCGGACTAATCCCAATAGGCCTAGTTTACGCCCTGAACTTGCAGGCTTCAAACGCTATTAGGCCATATTTTTATTTTGTTGTCGTTTTTTTTTTCTCGTCAGATTTGAATGAAATTTGGTGGGTAGGTAGAGTTCCTTATTCTACGCTAGATAGATACAAAATCTCAATGTGCGACAAAAAAATTGTATGAAATTTTCCACTGAGTTACGAAAATTCCATACGATTTCGTAACTCAGTGGAAAAAAATGTGGGACATACTTTGAAATTGGGTCTATCTTGAAGAGAATAAGGAACTCTAACTACCCTCCAAATTTCATTCAAATCTGACGCGAAAAAAAAAACGACAACAAAATAAAAATATGCCCATTAAACATTCTTTGGTCACTACCCGGCAGTCCCCAGGTCATGGCTGCCGTTGCCTCGAGGCTATAATATATTTCGTTGCTATCACCTTAAAAAAGGCAAGGCTTTACCTAACGTCTCTATAAGAGCTTACTTGGCACTGGAAAAATTGTCCTAAACTGGACAGACTACTGAACACTAATAAAACACTGGTTTTCGAATTTTTATGAGTATTCTGAGCTTCGGTCGTCCTTGTACTTTTGTTTTATTGATTGTCTTCTGTTACTCTAATATAAACTTATTTATTGCTACCTACTTCTTGGTATAAAATTATATTAACTTTAAAATTGATGTGGGTTTTGACGAGTTTATGAATTACCTGTCAAACTTTTAATTCCATGAAACCTTAAGAATTGGATATTATTTTAAAAATTCTCTTAAATTTAGTATTTTAGAGTGTGATTTAAGGTAGACAGACCATAATATTTTTTCTATAGGTGGTGTGATTGCATACAACTCACATAATATTTAAGACAGTTTTTATTGAGAAATCTCATTTCAATAATTAGGTACTCGAAATGGGCCAAATTTTAGCAAAATAAAACCGGCGTGCGGTCGTTCACCTTTTTTAGCGATGAGCGTTTTAGCGATGAGCTTTTTACCGATGATCTTTTTACCGATGATCTTTTTAGCGATGAGCCTTTTAGCGATTATTCTTTTAGCGATTAACTTTTTAGCGATGAGCGGTGTCCGCGCTGAAAGCTATGTGATTTAGAATTTAATTATATATTGTTTGGTATGAGATAAATGCCCAAACTAGTGAATTACCTCATCAGTACAGTATACTTGTTATTTTGCTGGTTTGTGACTGTAAAATATACCTACATTATTTAACTCGAAATACCGTGACAGAGCTAGTGGTCAATCAGAAGACTGTCTTGGTTGAAAAGGGCCACACTGTCACGGTATTTTCTAGAAAACCACTGAAAAGAAAAATACCTTACCGACATAAAAAGGACTATCAAATAGTCTACTTCAAACAAATGTGTTTATTTTGTTAATAAGTTCCACCATTATCATTTTATACGTGATCAGGAATCCAAAAAATCTAAAAACATTTAAAAAAAAACCGCACGCAGAGTACTGGGCCCTGTTGATAAGTACTACCAAAGTGTTATGAGAGTGGATCTCACATGAAAACATTTAACCACTAAAAACGAAAAGTATAGTTTACTTAGAACTAGGTACTTCGTGTTTACGCGCGGCGGCGTGACGGCTGAATAAAAGATGGCGCTAGCCGCCGAGCGCAAACGATACATTGGTTGGAAAATAATACCTACTAGTGAACACGGGCGGTAGGGCGGCCGAAGACTACGGTACGGGACGGGACGGGATGGGACGGGGCGGAACGGGAAAACCAGTCAATAAAAAAAAGGATAGTTAGTGTATCTATAGAAAACTTCACGTGACATCCGAGGGCTCCGAGCTATCACGTGATTCTTTCTGTTTTCTGTTACCGTGATTATTATCCGTTTGAAAGTGTTTTATTCGATTGATTGGACGAATTTCCTTCCGAAGCGCTTCTACGAGTAGAAGGCCAATTTACAATACCTATTTGGCAGCTGTGTTAAAAACTATTTGGTTAGTTACCTGAGTGCCAGGCCCATGGAACAAACGGCGGTATACATTTGTTTAAGTCAATGTACGACAGTCAGTATTAACGTCAACATTGCCGGTCGCAGCGTGCTTTCGTGGTCGAGTCGATTGCACCTTCGTGTGTAGCCACCCTAAACAGCTTGAAATATTAATGGCAAGTGTACACAAGTTATGTGTAAACAGCCTACATTTGTAGTATTTGCTACGCCCACTGACTTGCCTCTACTTTCATCAATTAGGGTTCCGCAGGGATTTGGGAAACTGACGCTGTTTGCTTTAGGTACGTTGGGTTGAAAATAGTTGCCCACTTTGGTAGAATTCATGTAGGGTGGGTGAAATGGTTTATTGAAAGCTTGTGATATCCAATTTTATTAATTAGTCAGACAGACTCCTAATTAAACTCCTAAATATTAATTGAGGTATTGTGTTTATTTGTAATTTAAATAGATATGGATTAATCTAGAAAAACCCGTGAGTATCAGACATATTAAAATACTTATATCGGGTTACTCACGTCAATAAAGTCGAAAATAGCTTGACATGTTTCGGAACAGTCCGTATCCCTTATTCATGAGTCTGGCCGCGGCGGCTGCACTACGCACACTGTGCGTGTGCCAGTGCACTGTGTCAGACGGATGAGTAAGGGACACGGACTGTTCCGAAAAATGTCGAACTATTTTCGACTTCATTGACGTGGAGTTTTAATTGTTCTATCTTGATTATCAATTTAACTGTATATTTAACAATGTTTATGGAGTAGGAGGCAAACCAGCAGATGTATCGCTTGATGTTAAGCGACTATCGCCGCCCATGGACACTTGCAACATCTCCGGGGTCACATGTGAGTTGTCGGCCATTGAAATATATGCTCATTTCTCTTTTCTTGAAGGTTTGAAAGTAATATCGGTCTAGAAATACCGCAGACGACTAAATGGTGAGGGTGAAAGTCAAACGACGGCGGAAAGTAGCGGTAGAACTAGAATTTATTATACAATTGGATTTGAGCCATGACCCCCGCTCTGGCTAATTCCTGGCGCAGGTGCTGTCTATGCCGTTCAACGCGGGAGTGCTGCGCGTTTGATGGGCACTTTTGCGCTGGGATTGTAGCAGGTGGACTCTTTCAATAGTTGGTTTGTAGGTTACATTTTCTTTTGTGTAGTTAAATTTAGTTTGAGGATATGAGTGTTATACGTAATTTTATTATAATCCTTATCTGTCTCATCTGCGTACAGCCTATTCTGTAGACTAATTATTTTTACTTTTTTAGCAACCACATAAGGTATGGCATATCAATGGTTATAAATGCTCTTTGAACTTAACTTGACCGTTTCTAGCTGTTATGTCTTAGCGATAAGGTTGAAGTCAGGTTAGCAGTGGAACATGGCGTGTCAAACGGAACGACGCTATAACTTTGGTTAGAACAAAAGCTTAAAGCAAATAAGCAGTGTTTACACAGTTGGATGTTTACGGCGTAATTATGGAACGACACTACTGTTTGGTTGGAATTTATAATTTTTTGACAGCGTATTCATGGTTTCACTTTTTTCGTAAGACAAAGATATATTTTGAAAGGTTTGTGTTTGTTTGTGCATATAAATGTATGCATAAAAAGTCTACATTTATTTCTGGCTTTATTACGTCATTAACCAGCGACGGCTTCAATAGGAATGACGACTTGGTTGAAAACCTATTATTCTATTTATTCCGTCAGTTCATTATCCAAAACTATTAGTATTTTTACACGTACACATTTTTTCCATTTTCTTAACTAAAATTGACGAAAATAAACAGCATCAAAGTTCCGGGGCGGGGGCTGGTGACGTCACTATTAGCTAAGAATTGTACCTAATTGTGTGAGCGTTGGTATATGGAAGCAAAAAATGACTGTGGTTTGTATTTAGTAGGCACATATATCTAATATTACTTCTGCAGGAATGTCTAACAATGTAAGTTCCCAACAATGTAAGACTAAAACTTTATAGAGGTTTATGTCGGAGAAAACTACTGGCTAACAAGCAAAAATTGGAGTGCGCGTAGAAAAATACCTATACTACTATCCTACTAATATTATAAACGCGAAAGTTTGTATGAATGTTTGTTACTCTCACGTAAAAACTACTGAATGGATTTTAATGAAACTTCACAATAATATAGCTTATACATTAGAATAACACAAAGGCTACAATTTATAACGATATTGCGCAGACGAAGTCGCGGGCACCAGCTAGTTTGATAATGACGGGGTTATTTTAAAAGTCCAATAATGCCGATATTTGTTTGTCCAAATTGTGACATTATACGGGTCTTCATTAGTTTAAGTTGCAAGCTTTCAACGTAGATCCTAACATTTTCTTCTCATCAGTTTGGAACTCCCAAAAGCATTGACAGTAAGCTTCCAGACTAAGGGCATCACGTGAGCATTATAATGTGGAAGTTGCAGCGTGATCATAGAGTAAAAATTGATAACAGACTGGACTTTTAGCATTGTACTATACTTGTGAAGGTACCTTCGCGTAGTAACCTCGTCCGTGTACGGCTCTGTAAATTCAACGTCTAAGTATTAGGAGTATTTCCTTCACCACAAATTATAATGAGGTGTATTCTGTGTTTGCTAGTTAATTTTGAAATTCAAAAAGGTTTTTCCAAATTTTTAATAATATATCTATGTGTTTCCCGAGCTCCGTTTGGTCAGGCAGACACAGTAGCCCTGTCACAAGCGTCTCGTGGTCCAGAAAGACAACTCATTGTCTAACCCGTACGGTTAGAAAATGACAGGAGTGTTTCTCAACCGCAAGATACTAGGCCTGAGCGCCTACCACGAACCGCGAACGAAAGTATACCTCCCTTTCGCACTTGAGATTTCTCACTCAAGTGCGACAAAGAGGTGAAACTTCGTTCGTGGTTCGTGGTAGGCCTTCTGGTTTACTAATGTTTGTCAAAAGATTTTTTACCAAAATATGACACCCTAAATTATGTTTGCAATCGCGCGCGTAGGACGTCCACCGACGAGGTGGACCGATGATCTGATTAAAGCCGTGGGGTCACGGTGGATGCAGGTTGCTTCCAACCGTAACACGTGGAGATCCATGGGGGAGGCCTATGTCCAACAGTGGGCGTACTACGGCTGATATGATGATGAAATTATGTTTCCCAAATGATCGTTTCCCAAAAAAATTATTACCATGACTACTAATCGCAATTTTTCAGTTCGCAAAACTTTTTTGGCAAGAAATGATCTCTAAAATAATATAAATAGTTAAACTTCATTTTATCAAAATATAAATCGTTTCGCAAAACATACCAACTCTGAAATTAAACACTTTGAAATGGATTAATCGCGTTTATTAACAGCATGACCCTACGTTTCGACCCCTTTACAGCACTCGTTTTCACAGGGTTAAGATGAACCCTGGTATAGTAATAAACCTTGTCAACGAGCGACAATGCACCTTTTACTACTAATAAGCGCAAATATAGATAGGTACCTGTAATCCGTAGCTGTCTTCCCCCTCTGCGGTGCTCCATCTTCACATTGCATAGACGTAAGAGGATTACAAAAGTTGTCTCTGCACACTAAGCCGGGCTAATGCAGAATTATTTTATAAATATTTACTACCTCTTTATAAATTAAACGAGGGTGTTTAAACGTTTTACAGGGTTTTAGTTGCGGTGTTTCGCATTGCATTTTAAGCTATGTAAAGTTTTCAAAACAAATGTGTGGTTTGTACTACTCAAATGGAATGAAAATGTGATACTAAAGTACTGTGAAGGATGACACACTATGACGGGACGGGACGGGGCGGGACGGGGCGGGGCGATCTATCTATTCCTATAGAAAGAATCACGTGATAGCTCGGAGCCCTCGGATGTCACGTGACGTTTTCTATAGAAACTGATAGATCGTCCCGTCCCGTCCCATTCTAGTGTGAGTTATCCCTTAGCATAACAGCTGTGACAACTGTAAGATTATCAATTATGTGCTTGTTATATTAAAATACTTATCGGGTTACTGACGTCAATAAAGTCGAAAATAGCTCGACATGTTTCGGAACAGTCCGTGTTCCTTATTCTTGAGTCATGCATCTAGCCGCGGCGGCTGCTCTACGCACACTGCTTATCTGCTTCTTATGTTCATTAAAAACGATACCTTACCAGAATTACGATAAGGATTAACTATGATTATAATAGTCTATGAAACATATACACACTATGGTCAACCCCTTTATATTATAAGGGCCTCACCATGACGTCTTAACGCGATTCAGTTCAGAACCTAATTTAGTCCTCAGTTTCTTTAGAAAACGTCACGTGGTTTCTATAGAAATTGACAGATTGTCCCGTCCCGCCCCGTTTCTAGTGTGAGTCATCTTTTACTGTATCTCTGAGTAATTTTTTGCCTTTTTATTTTAGTAAAAATTTAGTAAGTAGTTTTTAGTCTAACAAATGAATAGTTTTGTCTTATTTACTTGGAAGGGAAATAAAATATATTTTAATTTACATCCAGCATTTATACGAGTATAAAGACGTAGCTACATTAATATTTCCATAAAAAAAACTTAAAGAACTGACGTCATGTCTAGCTGAAATAAATATTGTGTCACCTTTGCGAGCGCGCAAACGCTAGTCATGTAAAAAAAAGATCAACTCGGAATAGCGGCAAAAAATAACCATTTCATGCAAATATGCATTTCTTTAATAGCACTATGCACTTGGGGACAAAGTAAAGCATTAATTTTTACTTCTAGTAATTAGTAATTAGGGAACTTACACTGAGTATTATACTTTATTTTTACGTACAAGGGGTAGAGGTGGGGAGAAGCGTCACATTTTTATAGCTGTGACTGAAGTTTCATTGCAGTTCCTAAAAATCACGCTAACGCCTAAAGAGTAACAAAGTGAGCAAAAGAAAAGTTATCCTTATATGAACACTAGTTTTTGCACGCAACTTCGTCTGCGTAGAATCAGATAAAAAAAACATATGTCCTTCCCCAGAAGTCTGACTATCTCCGTAAATTGTATCTTGATACATTCAGCGGGTTTAGCGTGAAGACGGAGACAGAGTTATTTTCGCATTTATAATATTAATATGAATTAGATAAGTGCGAAAGAGACATAACAAAAGAACAGACACATAAAATATACACGTAAATCCTATAACACTTCCTTATTCCTATTACTCTTATTGAGCAATGAAAATTTAATGTTATCGGCATGTGTAGTCTACCGTTTCAACTAATATAGGCACACGTACTGTATTCTAAAATGTCTGTAACCACAACCAGCAGGTTTATCACGAGCTTTGAAAATTGTACGGGAAAACCTCTTTGTCACTCTAATATGCAAGTGTGACAAAGATGGAGATATAAATCCGCAATCGTTCGATTTTCGTGGTACTAGACCGGAGCATTACACATGCAAATTAAATACCTAAAGACATACATGAACAGCGGACATGTTTTGATTAAAAGTTAACCTTCGTACAGTGGACGTAGTCGCAGAATGGATGTTATTTAGAGTTTCTATCAAAAGGGGTTTTATAACTGCTTAACTTAGTATCGGCGTCTTTTCAATAAAATAAAAATGATTTTGATAAATAAAATCGCAAAAAAAGTTTTTAGTTATCACACTTGCTCGTAAATGGCGTTATTATATGCAAACATACTTAGACTTAATGACCTGTATTAAGCCCATGGCCGTAATGGATTTGTGTACTACTTACCGCTCGCCAGGGGCCTCCCGGAGGACCTGCGCCCCACGCGCACGCCACTCGTAGCCGCCGCTCCCACCGTTGTACTGTGGACTCTGCTACTACCCTACCGCTAATAATTATTCTTTATTTATATGCCTCTGCTAGGAAGTTTATTTATTTCCTCGCAAATCTGATGAAAAACATTGTGTGTATTACGGGCGGTACAAGAATAACGAAATCGTAATAAAATTAAATTCACACGCGTGCGTGATATCTTGTTTACCGCCCTTAATACAGAATGTACTATTTTTTTGTATGGGGCAAGTCGTACCTCTAAGTATATGAGTAGGGGCCTACGCCAACCCTCCATTTTCTACTCAGTCATAGGTCTTAATTTTTTTCTAAATATAGTTATTAAGAACCTGAGGAACATTTAAAAAATGATCCTTTATGATATTTGGTAAATCGCGGGTCAAAAGCGGTTACGACGAATCTAATAAATCTCGATAAATTTTTGCGTCTCATTTAAGCCACCAAAAGCCCACAGTTTATTCTGTCCAGAAACTCCCGGCTTAAGGGACCGCAACACCAATACCCATGTCCATTTAAATTTGTTGTGTTCAAACGAAAAAAACATTTTAGCAATTGTTCTGTATTCGTTATTTTGTCCCGCGCTGTACCGCGTTCGAAAAACAAAAGAGGATTAATTAAAAAGTAAGTTGACGCCATTTTGAACTTTATACATATAGAATTGGTTTTAAATTTGAATGTATGTTAATATAGTCTTAATGCTGTTTGGTTTTAAGGGTGACTATGCCGTGTCGCGTGCGGCCTTGTTAGGTGATTTATACCCGCCCATGTTTCATATTGTGTTGTGTATAAAAATGACACTTTTATACTCTAGTGCAACAATTAAAATCGAGTCGTGTGAAGTTTTTTAATGGATTGAAACTTTAATATTTGTAATTGAAGATGTAATGTCATGGTTGTATTGTATTTCAGTAATCGCACTGTTATTAACTAAATTGAGCTCGTGAAACTGTTATTAGAAAAATTATGCATTTTGTTTTTTTTTTCTATTTTTGCTAGACTAGTAATGATTGAATGTTTTGTATGTGTATTTTGTGTTATGTTTTTCCAAGATTGATCCCTTATTAAAAGTTTATCTATATGATCTTGAGATTCACATCGCAAAACATTACAAAATCATCCTGAGTAGTGATACACAGAATGATATTAATATTGTCGCTTCAGTAGTATGATTTGCATCAAAAAATTAAAATACTGAAAGCTTTCACAAAAATGCTTATTATTATTAACACATAGACCAACATCAAAAGCCACAAAACAAAATAAACAGAATAAAACTGTAAAGTAAATGAAAAGTACACGGATCTGGAATGAGTAATTAAGTATAAATGATACTTTGGAAATGAAAATGAAATAACGCGAAAAGATAATGTACACGTTTGGTTTTCGCGATCGTTGGTGATGTGTTTGTGTGTCGTTTTTTGCGTGATGTTCTTAAATATTTTAACAATGCACATGGTGCTGCATTACCGCACTAGTGCGATAATTTGCACTTTATGTGCCTGCTTCAAAAATTCAAAGAGGAATATGTACTGTAAATCGTCGTACGATACATGTGCGAAAAGGTAATTCGAAACTCGTGTCGATTTCAAACACTCCCATCGGTCGTGTTTTATTCTATCGCCACTCTTTACGAATTTTCTTCTTTTCGCACTTGTATCGTTAGTACTATATTATTACAACTAAAAAAAACATAATTTTCTAACAAAAGTTGTTTCCTAATTCCCTAGCCCTACCATAGATACAATTAATATAAAAATAAATAATAATATACTCGCAATAAAGTCAGGATAAGTACACCATGAGACCTAAAGGTAACAGACAGAAGGTTGGAAGGATTATGGGTTAGTGGATTGAGATGATCACTGCTAGTTACACAGACTCATGCAACTCATCATCATCATCATAATTTCAGCCGAAAGACGTCCACTGCTGGACATAGGCCTCCCCCAAAGATTTCCACAATTCCCGGCCCTGCACCACCCGCACTCCTGCGACCTTCACCAGGTCATCAGTCCACCTTGTGTGTACATATGTAGTGCATAATGACTTTATTTTCTCGGAAACACTCGTATTTGTCAGTCTACTTCAATCTACCTTTGTAGTTTTAGTACTACGCCACAGTGATGGAAGGTAAGCTGATACTGGAAGTAAAGACACCTTCAGCCTTAATTAGTTGCATGAGACACATTGCACGTTGGGGCGGAAAGGTTCTCGAGTGGCGACCGCGTACCGGAAGGCGCAGCGTGGGTAGGCCCCCCGCAAGGTGGAATGATGACCTGGTGAAGGTCGCAGGAGTCCGCTGGATGCGGGTGGCGCAGGACTGGTCATTGTGGAAATCTTTGGGGGAGGCCTATGTCCAGCAGTGGATGTCCTTCGGCTGAAATGATGATGATGATGATGATTGCTACCAAAATACAGCTTTCTCTTTCTAGTAAGTACTGACGGTCACTGAGCTAAGCTACAGACGGACGGACAGACATGGCGAAACTAACGGATTCTAGTTGACTACGGAACCTGAAAAAGCAATGTAAAATATTATAAGCATTCATTGCAAAGTATCGACCAAGCTAACAACTGAATTAAAGTAATGACCGCTCACAAGTCGTTAAAGTACTTGAACAACACAACCACTTTTGTCAAAGTCAAGTTGTAGGGTTAATATTACCAGTAACTGTGCACAAGTTCTGAATTATTACTTTATGAAGTCGCGTTTCGAATTTAAATGTCTTTTGAAACTTTGCTAAAGAAGTATAAACTGATGTATTCTGTACGAGGAGGTCTGAACGTCCACGAAAATCGATTGCGGATTTGTATCTCCATCTTTGTCACACTTGCATATTGGAGTGACAAAGAGGTTTTCCAGTCAATGCTACAGGACACAAAATCTTCCGCCTACAGGTGGCATAAGCTGTCAGGGTTCGCAATATATTTGTATTTCAAACACCGCATACTAATTTATACTTATACAAATTCATACCAATACTAAGAAATAATCAATAAAATGGTATTCTTGTAATACAAATATAGTTACGATACATATTTTGTTCCTATGTTTTTACAAATTGTTGTACTGTTGTAGAATTCGGGTTTGAATGTACACACTCGGCGACCCCCAGGTATCAAAGAAAAGGCTTTGCAAACCATCGCGACCCCTCAACAGAGGCCTTGTGACCTCCTAGGGGGTCGCGTCGCGACCCTCACTTTGAAAAACACTGCCTTATGTCATCAGATGTATCTCGTATGTTATCTTGGCGTTACACGAAAGCGTCACGTGATAGCTTGGTTACACTTTCTATAGGAATAAGCCGTGAATATAATGTTCAGGCAATCCGTTAAGATCTCCATAGCGGCGTAGTGTCCGCCGGATAAATTGACTCTACAAATGTATATTTTATAGGTATATTGGCCGGCTTTTGTCAGACGGGCATGTCCTATGTTTGTAACCTGCTAGTTTATTATGGTCGGGTTTCTATCGACTGTTACCGTAGATGTCACGTTCTAACAAGTTGTAAGTGCGAAAGTGACGCATGGCGTGATAGTCGATAAAATGGCAACCATTCTAGCCCTCCTGGGTCTAGCGTAAGTAAGTATCTTCAACCTAAAACCCTCTCGTGGCTAAAGACAAATACATTACTCTTCAGGCGGATGTTGCGCCTAGGGTTTACCCCTGGAACTGTCATTAACGTTGCTTGAAGCTGCATACGTATATATTGCAACTCGTTTTGAAACTTTGTTAGCGCGATGCAGGACAAGTATGAGCGCTGCATACAAAGCGCCACTTGCAGTAGTAAAATAGTCACAGCGGCGCCATCTATTAGTAGCTGTGGCGAAATTGCGCGCAGTGAACTCCGTAAACTGATTCGGTCCTTAAAAAGTCAGAACTATACTTACACTAGTGCTACTTACGACTTTTATGGCCAACACGTAATGGTGTGACAAATTCAGAATTATGTTTATGAAGTCGTAAATCTTCTTGGGTAACGAAGAAAGTTTCGTTAAAATTTGAAATGTTTAGTTTTATGGACGGACGACGGTCGAGGTTCATGTCTTTTAAATGGGAATAGTAAAATGAGAGCAAGATAGAGTTTAAGAAGTATATTTAATATAAAATGTTAAGTATTATATTAAAAAACGCGAAGACGTTTTCTAATACAATCGTATTTTTCTTTTGTTCGTCAAATCAAAAATGACGAAAATACAGTGCGTTCAAGTTTCGCGTAATGTCACTATTAGGTACAAGTTTTACCTAGTAGTGACGTCACAAGCCCCCACCCCGGAACATTGATGCTCTTTATCTTCGTCAATTTTAGTCAAATAGAAAAAGGTAAAAATACGTGTCTAATTATTTTAGATAATCTAACTGACGGACTAATTAGAATGATCGTTTTTCAACCTAGTCGCCATCCCTATTTTAAATCTCAACATGGAAACCGATGAAAATGTCGTGTTTGATATTTCCCCCTCCATTGTGTAATGTACCCATACAAATGCAGGTTATTAAACCATTTCCACATGACGATCGGCACGTGTAACGAAACCAAATCTCCGAATGCCAATAACAGATTCATACATTACGCTTCCCACCAAATATTCTGTTAAAAGCCTTCTAAATGACGAACGTAGGTTATAACCTTTAAAAAACTTCAAAGCAAAATAATCTCTATTTGAAACGATTTAAGGTACACGTCAGATGCGTATTAATCTTCAATTTTTCCCCCAAAAAATCTTACGCAGGTCGAAAAATCTAAAAACTCGCTTCGGAAATTGTTTCTTCGGAATCCCTTCTTAATTTCACGGTTAGTTGGCGAGGTTAAGTTAGGGAAATGTGTAGTGTTCACTGATTCAAGGTGAGTGAGGTATGTCGGGGTAATTTTAGGTTATAAATGGGGTATGAGGAATATGTGGTCCGCATTGGCAACTAATCCTCATCCGAATAAATTCCGAAAAACTCATTGCTGCGAACCCGCGGCCTTCGGATTGAAAGTCACACGTTTTTACCGCTAGGCCAACAACGCTCTCTAAGGCGCAACATGGCTGAGGGTCGGAAAAATACCCTGTAATATGTGATAGTAATTAACTGAATAAACTAATCTAGTTAATTATAGCTAAACTCGGATCACGTTCGTATTTCAGTATAAATACGAGCCAGTTAACTACGGATAGCATCAAATTGCGACAACAATTAACTAAATCCCGGAATAACCTCAACAATATGAAACTGCACGAAATTGCAGTAAATTCGACTGCATCAGATAACGGTAAACCACGTTTGCAATTAATTTATTGGTTCAGGTAAACATAGGTAGAGTTTGTTATATTAAAACTACACAACTTTAAATAGTTGAGGGGCCTTACCCTGACGTCTTAATGCGATTTAGTTAGGTTTAGGGGCCTTACTACGACGTCTAAAGTTATCCTATAAGCCTACGGAACCCTAAAAACCATAACTTCTCAGCTTCAAGAGAGGTATGGGCACAGCGGATGCATATCGTTTAGTGTGGTAGGGCACAGCACAACGAATTTCGTCTCGCTCAAATCTGGACCTTACAGAAAACCGCAGTTTAATAACACTAGACCCTACTTCATAGTGTTGTATTTCTGTTGGTGAGCAAGGTCGCCAGAGCTCCAAGAGGATTCACTGTGTTGACAGCTGGGGACTCACGGAGCAAAGCTGTCACAGCGAATCCTCCTTTTTTTAAAGGGTCGGCAACGCGCATGTAACACCCCTGGAGTTGCAGGCGTCCATAGGCTACAGTGACCGCTTACCATCAGGCGGGCTGTATGCTTGTTTGTCACCGTCATAGTATAAAAAAAACATAGGCTTTCCAAACGAGACTCTTGAGATGATACACCCTACCTTAGTTATGAGACGAGATGAAACGTATTTTTAAGCATCTATAATATATGTATCTATCTTTTATATATGTCGTCGTCTAGTTCCCACTAATCAAGCCTTACTGAGCTTACTGTGGGATTAGGTAAGATTGACCCAAGATATTTATTTATTTTTTATTGATTTAGAATATTTTTTTTGGTTGCTGTTGTTACAGCTGCAGCGGGAAACGTGCAATGACATCTGTAAATTTAAAGCGATTAAAAAGCATTGAAATAAATGTGACAATAATTTATAATATTTGTTTATTTGTTTATTTTATACATACCAGCACTTACAGATAAACCTTAGGTGCTAATAGTGTTGTGAATACATTTTAATAAGTATTTTATACAATTCTATCCACTGTTTCATTAGTTTAGCACTAGATCAACTTTATTGCAACAGGTCATGTATTGCTAATCAAGAGGATTATTTCTACGTTCTGTATAACCAATGTATGTATGAGTGGCGCCACATAATTAATTACTGGCGATGGTGAATCACCATGATACGAGCATGTCAAGCGAATCGTTTATTATTACGCTCAAGGTCTTTTCCGCACGTGTGTTAGTCATCGGTTTTGTTAAAACGAGTGGAAAGGATAGTTTTTTACGTAAACTCATGATTAGGATTCGGTAGTATCATAGATATAATTTACCGTTTTTTATTATTTGAAAATAAACCAGACAAAAAATTTCTCAGAAATAAAGGAAAAGTGGACAAAATACATGACCTTGGGCGGGACTCGAACTCGCGACTCTGAGATACCAGTTCATGATCTTCCAACTGAGCTACCGAGACCACACCCGAGTCCCTGAATTTCTCCACCATATTCCTCCTCATATGCGCCTTAGGGGGACATGACAGATATGGGGGAGAAATTTGGGGCCTATCCCTCCACATATGTGTCTTAGGGGGACATGAGGAGAGATGTGCTGGAGAAAGAAAGAAAGAAAATACATTTTTTAGCACACGTAAAAACACAAGATAACAATCAGAATAAATATAACATAAAGCCTAACTAATTGTGTGCTAAATGGTCCTCGCTCAGCTTGAAAGGGGCCTATCCCTCCACATATGCGCCTTGGGGACTTGATTTGACTGTATTGGAACCTTGTAGTTTAATATTTTGGAAATGATTTGAGAGACAAAAATATACCCGATTGCAATTCGTATATTAGAGTCCCTTAGCTTCTTACTCGGGTAAACGATGACTCACACTAGAACGGGACGGGATGGGACGGGGCGGGGCGGGACGGGAAAATGTGTCAATTTCTATAGAAATGTTCACGTTACACGCCCGTTATCCGAGGGCTCCAAGCTATCACGTGATTCTTTCTATAGAACTTGACAGATTTTCCTGTCCCGCCCGGTCCCGTCCCATCCCGTTCCGTGCTAGTGTGAGTTATTCTTAAATCCATCGGTCCAGATTATGGGATATTGGTATTAAGAAAAGGTAATAATGTACATAGATATTTGTTGAGAGGGTCGAATGGAGTTACCCAAGTCAGCGACACAATTTCGATCCCCGATCTAATACATTCATTTTTTTTTTTTGAAAATATAAAAATCATTTATTCTCGAAATATATACAGTAAGTGTAACTTACCTAACTACCTACCTTAAATCTAAAGTAGGTCCTTGAGGCATTGTACCTAGGATGCTGGCGGCATTTCCTCGTTGTATCGCAATGCTGATACATTCATAACGTTGGTACCTAACTAAATAATAGTAGTTTATGCAACAGTGAAATAATAAGGGTTCTTGATTGAATCATGAGCTGTTGCATACGCTAGTTTTCTACGACAGCTAAAATAGCGAAAAAAGCAAAATTGGCAGAATGTGTAAGATGTCGTATGCCCACTATAGAAATAATAAAAAAACAACATGCTCAAATATTGTATGAAAATCCATAGAAGCAGTGTTCTTATGATTGAAGCAGAGTTCCATAGACAACGTTATAATGTATACTTTTTTAATATCGCTGTCAGTCATCTAATTGACAGATAGAAGTCTGGTCTTGTTGTTTGAAAAATAGTGAAATAATGCACCAAGCGTGCTCGACTTCGCGCCTTTATGATAACCGCCCATCGCTCTACAAAAATTTTCCTATATTTCTAAGGCTTGTGGCATCGTTAGCAGATGCTTCTGCCACAAGTTAAAGTAATTATAAACCATTTTATGTTACTACACTGAACCGCATAAAAAATTGAGCACCAAAATCAAATTCAAATTATACCCATTACCCTGCTAACTCATGGGCGACTAATATCTACTCAACACCACCCAAAAAGACATATATACACACCAACAGCAAGCGGAAACCACCTTCATTAGCTTACACTTAAAGTGCATTTTCGTCTGGAAGATAAGGGGTGGTATTGGTCGTTTTAGGAAGGGTGTGGTCTGACTCAACGCTGAGTAACTGAACGGCGGCTATTTTAACCGACAGTCGGTTGTCATCTGTTTCGTTTGAGTATTTCATAATAAAGAGTTTTCAGATGCTCATAAAGTATATGTTTATGAGGTGTCAAGATGTATAAAATTGGTCTTTATGATCTATTTATTTATTTTTATAATTTATTTAAACTTGCACGGTAAATAATGTACGAAAGGCGAAATTAATGCCGGCATTTTCTACCAGTCAATCTTAGGGCCAAACAGAGATCAACATTTATAGGTGTGGGAAATTGTTATGAAACACGAGAAAGAAAAAAGCTTTAGTATTACATTGTAGGTATCTTATTTAAACTGTCCATAGAACTCCACTTCCACCGACTTGCCTATTCTTATTTGGTCTTTGTGTTCCTCTACGATTTGAAACACAATTCGATAAATGGAAATTGTATTTAAAAATTACTTCCGTATGTGACAAATGTAAATACATACACAATATCTAGGACAATTGTTAACGGCGTAGTATCATGCATTTTCATAATAATAAAATCACACAGGTAGTAACTTTAATCAAACATAGTCTGTACTTACTTACCAACATGAACCATATCCTTCAGAACTTAAAACTCACATTCCAATATAACCAATTCAAAGTCACTGTTCTTTGACTATGAAATATGTAATGTTAATAACGTCATAAGTGCCAATGAAATGAATGTGCAGATATGATCTTTTGAACTAATAAAGTTAGTTGCATATAACTTGAACAAAATAATAAAGTTGCAAATATTTGCATAAGGTCTGACATAAATTAAACATACAAAAGATAAGGAAACAAGTTTGACCTAGTTTTTTAACAAAAAGCTTGCAGCTTTTGTTTTGCACCTGATAGTATATAGTCTAGGATACTGGCGCAATTTCACCAGCTTATTTTAACAACTATAACTTCAAGCAATACAAGAGTTGAGTTGAGTTGAGAGCAACTGCCATCTGGCAGTCGCTTTTGTAAAAAAACTAGTGCCTACGCCAAATCTGGGGATTAGTTGCCTCTAAACCACGCATAAGCAGGGAAAACGATATGAAGAAGAAGTAGTTCCTTTGCATAAGTTTGTTACGGTTCCGTACCCAAAGGCAAAGGGTAAAGGATGACTCACAGTAGTCCGTTCCGTTCCGATCCGATACGGGACGATCTGTCAGTTTCTATAGAAAGTATCACGTGATAGCTCGGAGCCCTCGGACGTCACGTGACTTTTTGTATAGAAACTGACAGATCGTCCCGTATCGGATCGGAACAAAACGGACTACTGTGAGTCATCCTTTATACGGGACCCTATTACTAAAGCTCCGCCGTCCGTCTGTCACCAGGCTATATTTCAAGAACCGTCATGGTTACCCACTTGAAATTTACAAAAAATATGTATTTATATTGCCTCTACAACAAGAAATACTTAAAAGCAGGATAAAATAAATACAAAAAAGTGATTATTTTGCCATTTTTAAAAATAACGGCATGGAACCCTTCGTGCACGAATCCCACTCGCACTTAGCCGGCTTTATTTACATATCACACGTTTTATAGTGCGCAGTTAAAATCTGATACTCGTCTCTCGCACTATAATGCCCTTATTGCAATTAAGACCACATGTGTAAACAGAGCGTCACCGTAGCGAATTTCTTTGTGCGGGGGCGATGCCCTCTAATAATACCTAAAGGTGCAAGGCTATGAATACTGCGTAATTTCGTGAGTCATGTTGTCAGTTTGTCATTATAAGGGTTTATTATTAATTAAGGGTTTATTAGGTATTTATTTCACGATGGAGATATTACTGTACAAGGTGTAAGGGCTGTTCTCGTTTTTTACCGACAATCATCTATCTCCGCACATGTCATGATTTTGTTTTGTATTTTGGGTAAATCCCCAAAAATGTAATAGTTTACCTTATCAGTGCAGTATACATGTCACTTCCCTGGTTATTGCCTGTAAACTTATCTACATTATTAAACTGGACGACCGGTTGGCGTAGTTGGTAGTGACGCTGCCTGCTAAGCCGATGATCCTGGGTTCGAATCCCGGTAAGGGCCATTTCGTTTTGTGATGAACACAGATATTTGTTCCTGAGTCATGGATGTTTTCTATGTATTTGTATATTATATATATCGTTGTCTGATTACCGTACTGCGGGACTTAGTCAATTTGTTTAAGAATGTCCTATAAAAAAAAAAGAAAGAAACTCGAAAAACCGTGATAAAGTTGTCATTCCGAAGGCTGTCTTCGTTGAAAAGGGAGTGGCCCTTTTTAACGAAGACAGCCTTCGGAATCTAAAAAACTATCAATTTTTTTTTAATTCGTATACATTTTTTAAAAATAATTTCTACCGTTTTTATTTAACACGTGACCAAAAATCGCGTTTCATTGTTGGTAAGAAACAAGAACGACCCTCGTAGTACTGTCTCCAAGTTTCCACTGTACATTACTTAACCCTTATGCTTATGTTCCTAATTTAAACTGTTTAAGCTGTGTTTAGTATACAGGGTGTTTTCTGTAATAGGAGAAATACATTTAATCGTAGGTAGTGCTACTCAAACTTAACAACTGTTATTAAACTTTAAAAAAATATGTAGGTACTCTGTATTCACTTTTTCATACAAGCTAAATGGTATTTTCAATGTACGTTCACATCAGCCTAATTGACGTCTCTTGTCATAAATTACTTTTGTATTAAGAAGAGACGTCTGCGAAGTTTTACAATTTTATAATCGAAAGATACACGGAAAAATCGCGTCGAGCAGGAATCAAACCCGCAACAAGAATTAGCAGAGCAATGTAAAGAAAGAAAAAAAAAGAAATTATTTGTTTGGTTTCAAAACATTACAATCTGACCGGTGTTAGAAAGGTTGCTGGTTCGAATCCTGCGCGACGCGGGAAATTTTACATTTTTCAGTCAATTATAAAATTGTCTCATGTCATAGTTAAAAAAAGTTAAATTCGCAGTACATTGCATGCGAACAAACTTCAAAGTTTAATAAATACCAAAACACATTTTTAAAGTTGCTGAGCAAATGTTGTTCAGTTTTGGGGAGTACCTACGATTAAATTTATTGGTCCTATTACAGGAAACACCCGGTGTCGTCTAGTACGGTCGGCTACATAAATATATATGCATATGAAAATGAAAATGAAAAATTATTTATTGGTTACACATTAACACATTACTAGAAACAAAGACAGAAGTCTTCTTTTAAGTAATAATTTTACTTGTGTCAGAAGGCTCCGCTCTTCAGTAAATTTAGTGGGTTATAAACCAATGTATAACGTTTAATTCAAAGTTTACAATTTTTATTATTATAATTATCTGCTTATACATGCATATAAGGCGAGTAATATATACTTATTTCATATACAAGATTTACTAATTCTAATTATCATATGTATTCTATTTTATACCTTCTTCCCCTTTAATAAGTGTATAGAGCGAAGTGTATAGAGCTTTATAGACGTGACTGTACCCAAAACACAAACTTTATTGAACTTTCTGTGAGACTAGCTTGCTTTGTGTAAAATTGTCCTATATTATTTTTCTCGTTTATTTTTTCTTCCTTAGATTAGGTTATTTATAATACGTATTAAAAAAAGTGTTGAAGTTTGTATAGTAACGCCACAATGTCGGTCCGAGTACAGGGAGCAGAGCACGAAGGCGATTCCGTTGCAAAGAGGCGTAAGGCAGGAGGCAATTGTTTAGTAGATAAATTTTATCCTGAATAATAACACTATCGATTTGAATAATAAAATAGGAAGTGTTGGTTTTTTTAGTTTTAGTTGGTTCGAGTCCCGGGCGAGGCAAGCGAGTTTTAGAAAATCTTTGAATGCAATTTTGTTTCTTTTTAAAAATAAAGGAATGTCTCCATTAAGTAAAATGAGCCAGCTTAAGGATTTAAGTTAGTTTCCAGAAGGCCTACCACGAACCACGAACGAAGTTTCACCTCTCTGTCGCACTTGAGTGAGAAATCACAAGTGCGAAAGGAAGGTATACTTTCGTTCGCGGTTCGTGGTAGGCGCTCAGGGCCGGATTTATCTTTCCACACTATATAAAACGTGTTTTTGAGCAATTGCTTTAAATTCAAGGGTGCATTCTTTAGCTTTAATTAAGTTAATTTCTCAAAGATACCGGTATTCTAATTAACTCCATTTAGAAACTACTAATCTCATTTTATCTCATATGGATTTGCATGTACGAGTATGAGTATGAGTATTCGACATGACATTGATATTGATATGTCATAGTTGTCACTTACATAAAGTCAATTCTTTAATTCAATTCAATTCAATAATTATTCTGTATGAGAAATGAAAAAATAAAATAACGAATGTAATAAAACTAACTACTTATGCCATTGTTTCCTTAAATATACCAAGCCACATGACGAAGCAAATGCTCAAGAACACCCTGTAAGTCATCCTATACAGTAGCCGGTAATATAATCGTTATAATGAAATATTTAGTCATGCTACCTCAAATCGTGATTGACGAGATAACATTAACAAGAACACGAAGACAAACATACATCCTTTGTCCGATAAAGGTTCTGAGAATAACGGTTAGTTTTATAATGGCTTGATGATTAACAAGAGGTAGATAATTTAGGCGAAGCATGAAGTCTTTGTTGCGAATAAAGTACGTTATCATTTAAAGGAAATCTTGATAATGGAGGCGTTAGTGTCATAACAAATTCAAATAATTATCTTGGACAACACCTATGTCTTTTGACTAAAATGTTTGTACGCCGGTAATTCACACTTGTAAGTAGTGGATATCGAGATATTGGGTGGCTGAGTAGCCCCTTGTATAGTTGGGATACCTTGGTATTCCTATTTATTAGAATAAAGTGTAAATATTTTATTTTCGCGCGTTATTGCGCAAAAGTCGTATCTCGCGCGTATTTGAACATACACCGGACTCTTAAGGAATTGTCACACTTATCAGCGTGGCGGAATTGGGGCTTGCGTGCGTAGCTAAGATGCCAATCGCTCACGCTTAATAACGTATCGTAGCTACCTCTCTCTATCACTCTTCCTTATTAGTGTGACAATGACAGTTGCGTTTCGTTAGCGACTGAGCGTGAGCGATTGGCATCTTGGCTACGCACCCTGGTTGGTTATATAAATAAATAAAAAATACTGTGCTGATATTTGTTTTCTGCCCGTAAAAACGAGTGATTTTGACGGAAAAAATTAATGCATTTTAAAATTATGATACAAAAGAAAAATACGAATCAAGCAGTGAAAAAATCTGGGATATTTATGAAATGATGGTAGTGTTAGTCATAGTACAGTCCAGTTCATAAATATATGAGCATTTTCAAGGCTTCAAAAATAAACTCAAATGTTACAAATGGAGTGGGGCATCCTCTCTCGGTGGTTGAATCCGAGTCTCACTTGGCCGGGTTTTTTTATAATCAGGATCGAATCAAGATTCTGATTCGAATGAACCCAAACAAGTCCAGATCTGGAAGAATCAGGTTTTGGGGATTTTACTCGTATTTGGAAAACTGAGCTACATCTCGCGTCAAATTGGGTAAACTTAAACCTTAACCATTTTATACACTTTCTCGATTCACTGTACAATGTTCAATAGTGCAGTTTAGCTTTATAGCTCAGTTATGTGTACGTGTGTAACTCGTAGGTATGTGCAGGGAAGCGAGTAATGCCCAAAAGGTTTGCACGCCAGCCAACTAAACAATTCTCGAGTGACCGCTGCCAGGCTTGCCAACTCTACAGTTTCAAGTGTGGTCAGTTCTGGAACAGGTAAAATACTAGGTATAAGTAACAGGGAATAATGCCCAACGTGCAGCAGCTGATCAAATTTGAGTCGATTGCCAGGTTTGCCTTTTCTGCAGTTAGAAGTGTGGTCAGTTCTGGAACAGATAAAATACTTACTGGGTACGGGTAACTAGAAATAATATCAGAGCTGTTTACACAGTAACACATTTAACATTTTACGATTGACAGAGTTAGAATTTTGCGAGTGTCGCCTCTTGAAAAAAAATGCTTGGTGTAGTGTATATTACAAATAATAATATATCCAAAAGGTTTTGGTTTGTTTACTTCTTTTTCAGGTGTCACTTCTGGTGTTTCTGTTTTGTTGTTCGTGTGGGGTACCCTTTTCCACTACCCCGTCTTCGCAAGCTTTACAGTGGATTTTTGGTTAAGATATAAGATTTTACAAAATAACTTAGAAAAAAACAATAGGCATTGTATTAACTTAAATCTAGGTAAGAGAGGGTAACATTGCAAAATGGCCGAACAGAACAGAACAGAACAGATGGTAGACAACGTAGACAATATGGATATTTATTTTATTTTATAGTTTTATATATTAACTAGTGACCCGCCCCCGCTTTGTACGGGGGCAATACATATATGTATTTACGGTACTTGATTGGATAAGGATTAATGCTGTATTGTTTAAAATTGCTTCGTAAATAAGCCAATAAAAACGGTTATTGTGGGCTATCCCTAATAGATAGACATATAACATTACAATTAACAGACCTTTTTAAGGTGTACAATAACGTAGTACATTATTTTGATCCATTCAGGTTCAGCCAGCGTTTGCAATGTCAGCGCAAAAACTGTTTATTTACGACTTCACTTAGAAATCTCTATAATTATCAGTGTTACACTGATGGAATTAAATAAAGAAGACAGTTTTAATAAATTAAATATGAGTTTTATTCGGAGTAGATATATCCAAAGACAGTTACTAAACACCAATACATCTCCTAGGTAACGGAGCAACCGGAAGCCGGATATAAGTTTTAAAACTAAAAACACACTAATACAGCACAAAGGTGTAATCACATTGGTTTACTTCCAACACCCCTTCTCAATGTAATTACACTTGTAAAACTTAATAAGTATTCTACAAGATAACATATTAAGACTCCACTTAATAAAAAAAATTATATGTTACCCATACCACATTTAATTAGAAAACGGGTAAGAAGTTCCCGGCTTAGGGCTTTAGTTAGCATGTCTGCTGGTTGATCACTAGTTCTAATATACTTCAAAATTATTTTATTATTTTTAACCAGTTCTTTGATAAAGTGATAACGGATATGTTTCAGACGCTTGACAGTATCTGTGCAAGCAACAGAGATAGCTGACTGGTTGTCACTATAGATATTTACTGGACACTCATTCTTAATCATGAAATCATTTAATAAATTTATCAACCAACAGGCTTCACTAGCTGCAACACTTATTGCAACATATTCCGATTCTGTAGATGACAAACTAACTGACACTTGTTTCTTGGAGCACCATGATATTAGACAATTTGAAAATTTAAACAAATAGCCTGTAGTAGACTTTCTATCTTTGTGATCCCCACCCCAGTCTGCATCACAATATCCCTCCAAGACACAGTCATTATCACATTTATATATTAACTTATAATCCAGAGTATGTTTCACATATCTGAGTACTCTTTTTAATGCTGTCAATAACATGTCATTGGCACATTTTTGGTATCTACTTAATAAGGAGACAGCAAAACACAAGTCAGGCCTAGTACCAGACACAGCATACATAAGACAGCAACAGATATATTTTATCATTTTTAGTACATCTTGTATAAAGACAAGAATCGCAACTTGATCGAACAAAGCCTTGCTTAATCATTACAGAAGTAAATGTTTCATTCCAGCATTTTGGTGAGCTCTTAAGCCCATACAGAGACTTTTTCAGTTTAACAATGGTTTTCTTACCTGCATATGCACCCTCTGGTAGACTAACATACACATCTTCATGTATTTTTCCATACAAGAAAGCTCCTGTCACGTCCATTTGAATCATTGGCAATCTAAGTTTGGTTGCAATTGCTACAAAAAGCCTAAGAGTTGACAATTTGGCAACTGGGGCATAAATAGCATTTAAATCTATATTGTCCTCCTGCTCATAACCCCTAGCAACTAACCTGGCTTTGTACTGCGGATTATCCTTATTAGCGCCTTTGATCTTAAATACCCACTTACTGCTGATGACTTTGTCACTTCCTGGGTCAACAACTACTTCCCAAGTGTTGTTGTCTTCCAGTGTCTGCATCTCTCGCTTTATAGCTTCTAACCACTTGTTAGCATCATGTCGGGTCATGGCTTCTTTGTATGTTGTAGGCTCACTTTCTGCAGAGAGAACACTTTGACAGTTGCAATTGTAAAATTCAGTTTGCTTTCTAACACGCTGACTGCCCTCCCTTTTTGGTAATTCAGCCGAATCATTAGCTTCCATTGAAGTATCACCTTCACCACTCGATGGGATGTACTCACTGCCAGATTCCTCCAAAATAGAAGTCATTGTACTATCATTGACGCTTGATGGCTCCCCTTCTGAATCCTGGCAGGGTTCATCATCCTTATCACTCTGGGTTTCTTTGTCTTCTGTTTTGTTCTCTGCTATGCACCTCAATGTCATTTCAAGTTGACTTTCATTCTCCAATGCTTCATTCTGTAGGAAAACAATGTCCCGTTTTAATTCTACTCTCTTTGTTTCTGGATAGTACACTCTATAACCTTTCACGGTCTCTCCATACCCCACCATTATTCCTTTCTCGCCCTTTTTATCCCACTTCTTCCTCTTTTCTTTCGGGATATGGGTATACACAGGGGTACCAAACGGTTTCAACTGATGTATATCAAAGCATTTTCCTGACCAGACCTCGTATGGAGTTTTGTCAGTATTTCTGGATTTTCCAGTTCTATTTAAAACAAAAGCTGCTGTAGCAACTGCTTCTGCCCATAGCTGTTTTGGCAGGTTCCTCGCGCTCATCATTGTCCTTGCCGCTTCCTCAAGAATACGTATCTCCCTTTCTGCCTTTCCATTTTGCTGCTGAGTGTAAGGGACACTTGTCTGATGTGTTATGCCACGTGTAGAAAACATCTTTTCTACCTCTTTATTTATGAACTCTGTTCCATTGTCGCTGCGAAATATAAGGACTTTATTTCCTGTCACATTCTCTGCCTTGTTTATAAAATCTTCAATACAAGTCTTGATCTCGAATTTGTTCTTCACGAAGTACACCGTTCTATAATTCGAGAAATCGTCCTTCAGTACCACAAAATACTTTGAGCCATTGAGTGACAATGCTTCCATCGGGCCGCAGGTATCGGCGTGAATCAATTCACACGTCCTTGTAGTTACGCTCTCACTGTTACTAAACGGCAAACGATGTATTATTAACCAGGTTAGTTGCTAGGGGTTTTGAGCAGGAGGACAATATAGATTTAAATGCTATTTATGCCCCAGTTGCCAAATTGTCAACTCTTAGGCTTTTTGTAGCAATTGCAACCAAACTTAGATTGCCAATGATCCAAATGGATGTCACAGGAGCCTTTTTGTATGGAAAAATATATGAAGATGTGTATGTAAGTCTACCAGAGGGTGCATATGCAGGTAAGAAAACCATTGTTAAACTGAAAAAGTCTCTGTATGGGCTTAAGAGCTCACCAAAATGCTGGAATGAAACATTTACTTCTGTAATGATCAAGCAAGGCTTTGTTCGATCAAGTTGCGATTCTTGTCTTTATACAAGATGTAATCAAAATGATAAAATATATCTGTTGCTATATGTAGATGATCTGTTAATTTTTGGGTCAAATAATAATGAAGTAGAGCAACTTAAAAGTATATTAAATACAGAATTTAAAATGAAGGATCTTGGACCAGTGTCAGATTACTTAGGTATTAATATAAGACAAAACTTACATACAGGTATTACTGAAATGAGCCAAAAGAGCTATTTGGAAAATGTACTTAAAAGATTTCAGATGGAGAATTGTAAGCCTATGTTGACACCATTAGATTTGAACTTTAACACAAAAATATTTGAAAATGATAGTGGCCCCATAGATAAAAATATTGAAAAGTCTTGTCGACAAATTATAGGCTGTCTTATGTATGCTGTGTCTGGTACTAGGCCTGACTTGTGTTTTGCTGTCTCCTTGTTAAGTAGATACCAAAAATGTGCCAATGACATGTTATTGACAGCATTAAAAAGAGTACTCAGATATGTGAAACATACTCTGGATTATAAGTTAATATATAAATGTGATAATGACTGTGTCTTGGAGGGATATTGTGATGCAGACTGGGGTGGGGATCACAAAGATAGAAAGTCTACTACAGGCTATTTGTTTAAATTTTCAAATTGTCTAATATCATGGTGCTCCAAGAAACAAGTGTCAGTTAGTTTGTCATTTACAGAATCGGAATATGTTGCAATAAGTGTTGCAGCTAGTGAAGCCTGTTGGTTGATAAATTTATTAAATGATTTCATGATTAAGAATGAGTGTCCAGTAAATATCTATAGTGACAACCAGTCAGCTATCTCTGTTGCTTGCACAGATACTGTCAAGCGTCTGAAACATATAGATATCCGTTATCACTTTATCAAAGAACTGGTTAAAAATAATAATATAATTTTGAAGTATATTAGAACTAGTGATCAACCAGCAGACATGCTAACTAAAGCCCTTAGCCGGGAACTTCTTACCCGTTTTCTAATTAAATGTGGTATGGGTAACATATAATTTTTTTTTATTAAGTGGAATCTTAATATGTTATCTTGTAGAATACTTATTAAGTTTTACAAGTGTAATTACATTGAGAAGGGGTGTTGGAAGTAAACCAATGTGATTACACCTTTGTGCTGTATTAGTGTGTTTTTAGTTTTAAAACTTATATCCGGCTTCCGGTTGTTCCGTTACCTAGGAGATTATTGGTGTTTAGTAACTGTCTTTGGATATATCTACTCCGAATAAAACTCATATTTAATTTATTAAAACTGTCTTCTTTATTTAATTCCATCAAATATTTGGTTTACTTCCAACATACACTACTATATTATGCATGTATTATACATATAAACCTTCCCCTTGAATCACTTTATCTATTGCATCAAAATTCGTTGCGTAGTTTAAAAGATTTAAGCATCTGACATACATACATACAGACCGACTTTGTTTTATACTATGTGTGATAGGTAATAGAAAAATACCTAGTATTTCTGTAACTGTCAACCCCAACCCATCCCTATTACCTTACAGTACTTAACACCACTTGACACTGCACTTCTGAAAATAATATCGCAGGTGAATATAATTCGTAGAGCCGCATGGGACTTGGACATCTAAAACACGTTGTGTGCAGCTTCATGTGACTTCAACAATTTGTACAATACAATTGTTCAATTGTAAAGCATGAATTTAATATAATTTAAACTTTCGTGAGTCATACTGATATACGATTGCAACGGTTAATACTATATACCTATTGTGATAAAAATACGTGAATGTTAACCGTTGCAATTTAATATCATGAATTAAATCATTAACATTATCGGGTTCGAGTCCTGGTCGGGGCATTTATTTGTGTGTTTGTCACGAATATTTGTTCCTGAGTTATGGATGTTTTCTATGTATTTAAGTATTTATATGTATATATCTATTATATATATCATCGTCTAGTACCCACAGCACAAGCCTTATTGAGCTTACCGTGGGACTAGGTCGATTTGTGTAAAATTGTCCCACAAATATTTATTTATTTATTTATTTTTATTTTATTAATTATTTATAATAAATGTTTTAATTCATGTTTTTTTTAAGTAGGCACACCACTATATATGAATTATAAATTGAAAGAGATGGCCGTGATCGGGTAGCCCAGTGGTTAGGGCGTCTGCCGCGAAAGCAGGTGGTCACTGGTTCGATCCCAGCCCTGCTCACCGGGACTTTGGTCACTTTTTCTGTAGTATATGACATCTCTTTCAATTTATAATTTGTACAATAACTGGGGTAAAGACTTGCTTGGTATTTGTGGCATGGCAAACCATTTTAAATGACTGATTTCCTAGTGTTTTCCCTGTCGTTTTTTGATGGAAATGCCAAATGCATCTTTGTATCTCAATTATTGTAAAATTAAAACAACGTGAGACCGTCCCGGTATATTACACGAAGACGTCACTGACAGCTGTACGTACCTCTCTAATTCATACATGTCATATATTTCTTTCCTAGTCCAACCCAAACTGGTGTCTCCGTACTTTGGTATATGAATTCACAATCATTCCGAAAAAGTGGTAAAATAAATTCTTTTTTTTAGGGTACCGCCGATACATGTAAAGTGGGGGTGGATTTTTTTCGATTCAACCCTAAAGTGGGTATTTAATAAATAATAGGGATTTGCTAAATAAAAAATTATGATAAAGTCAATATTTTTGGATATAACCGTATCGGAAGTCTAAAAAAATTAAAAATATTTATGTATGAAAATAGAATTTTAAAGATTTCAAATAAAAATTATTTTGAACTTCGTCAGTTAAGCCATTGTTTTTTTTTTTTGCAAAAAAACGTATCTTCTCATAAGGCATATTTATTATCAGTGCAATTGGCTGCTTGCCGGCTAGAGAGCAGAAATTACTTTTAAATCGAAAAAAACTGTAAATAAAAAGAGTTTTAATGACCCACTTTGTATCCCTTCCAAGTTCTCTTAAAAACTACCGCCACAAGCCGATCGTTTTATCTGTTTCACTTCTTTCATTTAGCACAATAAGAGTTCACTATCAATTTCAGACCACGTTTCTAACTCACCAACTTACCTTTGCACACATCTTCACCCTTAATAAAAGACCCTTAAAGTTTACTTTTGCATACATGGTCGTCGTTGAAGTTTGTTTTACTTGTAACTTGCCAACTTAAATTTACAGTTCTGTAGATTCTTATGAAAAAGTGGTAAAGGCTAGATTTGTTTGCGTGGCAGTTGTCGATGTGTGGTGTGGACGCTGTCCATTCGTTGAACTGAGCACGGATTGATGGCCGTGGCTGGGAGGTGGTTTGTCTCAGGAATTTAGTTCGAGCGATCGGTTTTAAGTCAGGCGGTGGCTTTTACCGACGTATATCAATTCGAAACGGCTGTCCATAGGAAATATCGATGTAATTCGTAAAAAACTGTTGTTTGCCTTGTTAAAAGATGGCTCTCGCTAAACGTCCGTCCCCGTCAATCCAAAAAAACCGTCAAAAAGAGAGGTATGGGCACAGCGGATGCATATCGTTTAGTGTGGTACGGCACAGCACAACAAATGTCGTCTCAAATCTGGAGCAGAGCCCATCTGGGGAAATACCTCCACCTTACAGAAAACCACAGTTTAAGAACACTAGACCCTACTCATAGTGTTGTGTTTCTGTTGGTGAGTAAGGTCGCCAGAGCTCCAAGAGGATTCACTGTGTTGACAGCTGGGGACCCACGGAGCAAAGCTTGCCCCTTTTTAATCCTCCTTTTTTTTAAAGGCAACGTTCATGTAAAACTCATGAAAAAAACTCAAACTAAAAAAAAAAAGTAACCAAACCGCCATATTGATCGTAATAACCTAACTTTTATGTTTTTTAATGAAATCTGAATGTCTGTGGCTATTTCGCTTGAGTACGATAAAAAGTTTCACTAGTTCGAATAGCTTCGACTTTCTTAACTTTCTATGTTCGTAGTTAAAAATATAGATAGCTTTTGCATCCATGGGAGTGATACCCCTTGAGGCATGTATTCATTATTTTAAATGGTGTTAAATAAAAGTTCACCTCACCTACACGTCCACAGACACAGAGTAAATCAAAGGCTTGGAACACAGCCTGAATATTCTATAATCTTCGCCATTTTCCTCATCTATTTTTTACCAAGCCCAGAATCGAACCCCCTCCATCTTTATAACCTACCATTCGAGTGCTCGAATTAAAAACCACTCACAAAGCGGATTCCCTGAACGATAAAGCACGTACCAATTTTAACCCATCGTTGATAAGCTATCCATTATATAATATACACCAAAATGCACTTTAGCCAGTTATATTAAAGCTCAAAATTAACTAGCATTCTTTTAAATAGATATTTATTGGAATGGTGGAAGCTAGGACGTGAGCTTGCTTAAATAATACGAATATTAATTAGAATTAAAAAAAGCCTTTTTCTCATAAACGTCAAAAGCAAACAAACTGTAAATGAGAATGGACGTCGGGTTTAATCCTTGGCCCAATTTTCTATACAAGGTGTAATATTATTTAACAAAAATGCTGGTTTGGATAAAAATTGGAAAACGTTTTAATGCAATTTTTTTTTGTATGGGGCAACAGTATACCTACACTAAACTAAAATGTAAGTATGTTAACTTTTTTTGCATGTGAATTTGGGAGAAAGTATATAACTAGTACTAATTTAATGTCTCGTAGTGTCACGATATACCCTGTCAAAGGGATCAGTCTGAAAATCAATGCTGGGTATAATTATAATTATATTATCCTAGCATATGTTGAGACTGGTACCCTTTACCAAACACTATATAGGTACCTAAGTGTTAGTAATAATGATAATATATTGTTAATAATAATAGCGTACACTCAAGGACTTTAATTTGTGACCCTCTGGTTGATAGTTTTGAGGAAAGGTTTGCGAAATGGTTCACAGATAGAAGACCGTGATACGGTACCTATTTAGTCATAGGTTATTATATAAGTTTCTGCATCTGATTCTCTGTTCACTTCCTGTGTGTTTCGGTAATATTTTTTTTATACAAAACAAAATTCACGTCAATTTTTTTTCCATTTTTCCCTTATTCTGTCCACCATACTCATTACTTCCTTATACGAAACACCTTATAATATGGTTTTTAACCCTAAATGGGTTGGAATCCAACAGCGACCACATATCAAATGATTACTGCTATAAAAAATACTTATTTGGTGTAAAAGGTGCGCTTATAGATGTGGGAGGTCCAGTTCAAGTGAGCGAAAATCGCTCTGAAAGTAAGAAAGTTCAAAAAAAAATTGCAGCGAAAGATTAAAAAACGTTTGTTTCGCTTTTTTTCTCTTGTGTTTTAACGCCTAATTTTAGAAGTTAAAGAAGTTTAAACTTTAAAATTTATCAATTTAACCACAGTTTACTGTAATACGAACTCACGAAAATTATTTGGGTAAAAGATTTATTTTCATAATATTTTGAACATATTTTTCGTCAAAAAATATTCATAACAAAAGGACGTAGGTGCCTGCATATAATCGAGACACTTACGCCCCTTGGCTGGGACGATTTTTTTTATGGTATGAAGGTACGGAACCCTCCATTCTGCGTGGTCCGAGACGCATTTAGCCGGTTTTTTTAAAACTAAAAAAATCATAATCACTCATCAGGGAATCATAATCAGGATTACTACCACTAGGACGGGACGATTTGTCAATTTCTATAAAAAAGGTGGTAGGTCGGAGCCCTCGGATGTCACGTGACGTTTTATATAGAAACTCTGGTGCAAAATTGTTGCGTTAAAAGGATCTGTATGCCCTATTCTAGTTGGTAAAGGTTAATAGAGTTAATATCAGTACGAGGATGTACCTAAATTGAGAGAAACGGACACGTGGTGGAAAGAGAAAAACGTCTGCAGACAGTCCAACATGATGATTGTAGGCATAAACTATAGGAGAGCCAGGTTTCTGAAGTAAGAATAATGTATTTTTTTTATTTCAAAAACAGTTTACAGCATTACAGTATAAACCAAAGCACAAAAAAAGCGTATCACTACTTATAATTTTATTTAGGCGAAGTACATAACTACGTGGTTCTGTTGCGTCTGATCAGGCGCAGGATTCAGCAGGTTACCCCGGAACCGCCGAAAAACGACACACTTCGGCCAGAAGTCAGGTATCCATCTGATCAGCGGCCATAATCTAAGAATGCTGACTGGTATAATTACCGGATACAATACACTGAACAGACATCTCAAGATTATAGGTCGAAGAAGGGACCCATTTTATCCGCACTGCGGTACGGAGGAAACCACTAAGCATATGCAAGCAGAATGTGTTATGTATGCGGTAGCACGATATAACATATTCGGTAAAGACACACTGAAAGAAACTAAAGTAAAGGATATCGAACTTAAAGATGTCCTTCTGTTCTGCAGGAAAATAAGAAAGGCTAAAGTCAAGGGAAATGGGCTGAATGAACGCGAGAACTGCTCGCCTGTACACTACACCTACATCTGTACCTAAATAGTTTTTTTTTGTAGAAATACATTATGTATACTATTTATGCAGTACCGATAGCTTTAAATTGTACGATCACAGCTTATTCATAACTTAAATCAATCTACCTCGTAACTTAATAAATGCAAAGTTAATTCAGTCCCCAAACTTCACATCTTCATAAAACAATTGCCGGCTGAAATATCGCCGGTCTCAGCGCTGATAAAAATCAATTTGGGAACGTCACTACGTGCGGTGAATAACGAGCGGAGTATCTGTATTTAAATTGGTTAGTCTGTGATTTGAAGTTAAAGGGTTTCACTTAGAATTTTTTTGAGAATTTTTGTTTAATGTTTATAAAATGTAATTTTTTTAAATACACTTTATTCAACAATAAAAAAACTTAAGGTTACCCGGGGTTAGCCATATACGAGTAAAGCGATTTTTTGTATGAAATTTGATAATTTAACTCCGGGTTAGCGCCTAACCTTGGGTGGTCCAATTGAGTCTTAATCATATCTAAACTTACGTTCATATAAACTTAAATAAAACTAAACCTAAAAATAACATATATATTAAGGGGCAACTCAAGCTAAAACGGGACCGGACGGGACGGGACGGGACAGGATGATCTGTCAGTTTCTATAGGAAACGTCACGTGACAAGCTATCACGTGATTTTCTCTATAGAAATTGACAGATCGTACCGTTCCGCCACGTCTCGTCCCGTCCCGTCCTAGTGTGAGTCATCCTTAAAGGTAGATTGTAGATTATTGAGGAATGATTTGAACGCGATCGTACGTGTAGCTGAAAACAAGTGATGAATGATGATGATGATTTTCCGGAGTTACAGCGCTAATGACGAGATGTTGTTGTTTCGCTTTTCTATGTGACATTTTCGCTGCAAAGCGCGAATGTCGTGTTATCACCTACGGCGTAGTACTACGAGAATTACTAAGCGGTGAACGAATTGATTGCGTTACGTAATAAATACGAATAAACCTATTGGAATGAGGTTTTTTTAATTGTTATTTTTAATATTTATCTCATGGGCACACATTTAGTTGGATAAATAATTATCACTTTTTTTATTTACTATTAAATTTTAATTCAAATTTCTGAATTTTGTTCACTATATTATATTATTATTGTGTAAGTCTTGTTTCATACTGAATTATCTTTAACAATGAATTGACATGTAGCATGTAGCAGTATATTATATTAATTTGAAACAAGATTTATAAAAAATTACGTATTTAAATCAATCAAATAGAAAAATATTTAGTGACAAGATATGGTGAATAGAAGGTTGATTATTATCAAAAATCGCATGATCGAATAGAGTACCTAACATACATTGAAAAGCATGGTCATATTTGTAAGATAAATTGCGAGAAATAAAAGGCTTTTTTTTACTTCAAATAATTCTCAAATAAGGACAAACGTCAAAATAGTCTTATGTTAACTTTAGTAATATTCGCACTAATGCCTTATACCCAAACATTCATGAAACGCAATTGCGTGCGTTAGACCCTAATAAATTATTGGACAAACTAATATCCGATTGAAACAAATTATCGGTTAAGTGATTAAATCGGACCCGATCGAATCCGTGAATGGTATTCACGAATTTATGAATTAGTTTAACCAATTTGGATGTAATGTGCGTTGGGGGGATGGGATTCGAACGATATGAAAACGATTTAATTACACCCGTTTTTACAAAACTTAAATATTAGATAAATAATGTGTCTTGTCTCCTTTAACATAAAAAAAAAACTTAACAAACTACTAAAATCCATCTCGTACGATATCCAGCTTGCTGTCAAATTTATTCCTGGAAATGCTTTTAAAGCATGACTCACACTAGAACGGGACGGGACGGCACGGAAAAACCTGTCAATTTCCATAGAAAGCGTCACGTGACATCCGAGGGCTCCGAGCTATCCCGTGATTCTCGGTTTAAAACGATATACAGCTTGCTGGGAATTCGTTCCTAGAAATTATCTAATTTTCTAGGCCAATTTTTATTTGGCAACCGCCTAAATTAAGTACTAACAATCTTTTCGTCACTTCACTGTCCTAATATTTACCTTATAATATCGTTTCTCAGCATACGCACTCCTCAAAGGGCACAAACTCCTGTCAGCAGCGAAGCTTTCAATAGTTACCAAAGGGTTGGTACAAACGTATTTCATCCCTATTGGGAATACCTAGTAACTTGTATATACTTACTTCTTGGTTGACATACTAAATGATATAAAATCAATATACACTACTTACCTAATGGTTGTTCTTGGTAGAGTCAATTTCAAAGATATGGTAACACTTTTGTGTCTCACTTCTATATACCTACTGAAGTGAAAAAGTGTTAATATATCTTTGATATCGTTTTTGCTTTTGATTTTAGGCAAACTCCGTAAGAAAATACACCGAGAACTTGAAACTTATCAGGAGTAAAAAAAAAAACTATAAACTGCTGTGGCCACCAGGTATTGGCTAGGCACTCCAGCAATTATTACGAGAAAGGCGACTTTGTTTAGAAAGGACCATGGGCAAATGCATGGAGGCTGGCCCAAAAACCAACAGATAGAACTTACCTATGTCTATAAACAGATCTTATTGTCTGCTTCATTTCGTTATATAGGCAACAACTTGAATTCTATTGCAGATCTGAGATATTCATATTAAAACGCGAGTATTATGGAAGTAAAAATATTCACAACCGCTCGGCGATGATGGCAGATCCACATAGCCTTTTGTTTTGTTAGGGGCCGAATGCGTTACGCATACCACTCGAGTGCATTTATGTACCAATTATTGACTGCCAAAAGTCTAAATATCTCAGTTCTGCGACAGAATTCAACTTGGTGTCCATATAAAGAAAATAAGTAAAAAAATATACCTATCAAATGAGATTTCAGAGCAATGTTTATGTTCATTAATCCGTTGTAAAGTGTTTAATTACAATGAATTTTCGATAGTTTTTGATATGAGAATGATCCTGTGTCGGAATTTCGTGACATATGTCGTGTTTCTTGGGACAAGTGTCAAGAGGTGTTTACAAAAGTATTCGTTTTTAATAGTAATAATGATGTTTTCATTTATAAATGACATGTTGGCGGCAAACAAGCATACAGCCCGCATAATAGTAAGCGGCGCCCGTAGCCCATAGACACCTGTATTACTGATGAATAATAATGTTGGACAACTGTCTGTCGTCGTGGTGAAATTGGGTCCTGATCATAATCTCCCCACAATACCTCTAACTTTTTTACAATGTACATTGTACACCCAATCGCAGTCTAATCACAGCCGATATCGCCCAGCCGCGCCTGCCGCCGCTGATATGCGATGCAGCTGACTGTACAAAATTCGAGTCTAAAGTTTGGTGGAAATGATGGGATGTGGATGCTTCAGTGGGTTTATGAGCATGCATAAAAAAAGCAATTTTGTTGTATAGTTAACATGAATAGGATTTTGGAATTGTAAAAATATACAATCTCTTCACAGGATTTTGTCAGCGGCACGCGTATTCGAGCTTCCACATTCTGCCACCATTCGAGATTTTGCTTTTTTCGCTATTTTAGATGTCGTAGAAACACTGGCGTATGCAACAGCTCATTGTAGATTAAAACTCTCGGGTCTATAATTAGAAGAATCGACTTAGTCTCGTTTTGTATCGACGACTCTCAAGTTTTAAGATTCCTTATTATATAAATGTTGCATAAACTACTAATGTGTAAATACTTACTGAAAATTTAAGATTTTTTTTTTACATAATTTAAACTTTCGTGAGACATACTGATATTAAATCGCAACGGTAACGGTTCGTCGCGTGCAACCCATTACCTACGCCGGACTCGGGCAGTGATGCCCTAGCCGCGAAGGTGATAACACCACTCTGTCTGTCCGACGATGTCTGCCCGACGCAGACGAAACATGTCACGCCTATTGTGATAAAAATACGTGAGTGTTAACCGTTGCAATTTAATTTAAAAAAAATTAACTATACCTGTAGGTCCTGTAGGTATTCTATTTACATGTTAAACAATCTTAATTAGGTATCTATTACGATAATGACCCTATCCTGAAAATTTCATTAGTTCATTACTACTGCATTAAGCTATAAAACAAAACATTATTTGACAGCCATGTGGCTATTTATATCATAATAATACGGCCATAATCATTATAGTTTAATCACTGTTTAAAAGCACTAAAGCTTCATTTGCTAAAAGCTTGAAAATATTAATGATAGGGCAGGCAACGCCGCAGGCGAAGATATTGGGTCATAAAAACTGTTTTAACCCAATATACCTCCGCATTGACATTAAACACGCTTGCTTATAATAAAGTTTATAGGCCTGGAGACGCTTGTTGAAGCTGGGACGTTGCTAGTTATTTCAATAATAGTAAGTTTAGTCTGGCTTTGTAAATTTAACTGATTTACGGTATCATAATAGGAGTATGGCTCGACTGGTTGGTTAAGTCAACGTGAAAAACTGTGCTGTAGTAAAATCGAGAGAGAGGTATGGGCACAGCGGATGCATATCGTTTAGTGTGGTAGGGCACAGCACAACGAATTTCGTCTCGCTCAAATCTGGAGCAGATCCCCCCATCTGGGGAAGTACCTCCACCTTACAGAAAACCGCAGTTTAATAACACTAGACCCTACTCATGTTGTGTTTCTGTTGGTGAGTAAGGTCGCCAGAGCTCTAAGAGGATTGACTGTGTTGACAACTGGGGACCCACGGAGCAAAGTTTGCCCCCTGTACCTGTCAACACAGCGAATCCTCCTTTTTTTAAAGGTTCAATAACGCGCATGTAACACCACTAGAGTTGCAGGCGTCCATAGGCTACGGTGATCGCTTACCATCAGGCGGGCCGTATGCTTGTTTGTCACCGTCGTAGTATTCAAAAAAGCTGTTTTAATAAGGCTCCGCCCGCATTCAGTGTAATTTTACGTGAGTGACAGCACTGCAGCAGGGTAGCAGTAAAATACCGCACTACATCACATCTAAGCTGTTTTTACAAGGTGAGGTTGCTGTAAGGCTTTTTAAACATGATGTGCAAATTGCGAAATCTTTCCAAAATTCTAACGAAAAGGTCTTTTAAATAGGTAAGTTAATACTAGTAGACCTTTTAGACTAAAGACTTTTTATAAACAAAAAATGCTTCAAAAAGGTCTTATAAACATGTAAGTTAACACTATACTTAAGACTTTTTTTAAGCAGTTGGGAAAATTTCCGCAATTTGCACATGTGTAGTGAATTGCATTATATCCCGTTTTGGATTGTATTAAAATGCTGTACGGCTAATGTGTAGTCCAAAAAGGTACCCAATGAATTGAATAATCAGTCGTCGGTTCCCAGCCTACACCGGCTCGTCACGTCTCCGTCCCGTTCCCGCGGGCGCCATAACTCCATGCATTAATTTACTGTAACGACTAACTTTTGAATTCGACTCGTTTTATTACCATCTAGAATTAGGGTTTTAACGTTTGATATTTTCATAATTATCTGGGGTAGATGTTAAAGTTTACACGTGTTCCGGTTCAGTGCGATAGGCTGTGCAATCGTAAAGTTTATAACCACTAATTGTTTCGTTTTTACGATATGTCAAACAAACAATTTTTACTCATAGACTTATTGCTGACTGACCTTTGCCATTTATACGATTTAAAGCTCATAGTCATTTGCATTGCAAACTTTCACGGAGTAGATGGTTTTCAGCTGTCGAAGGTCTATCCAGTGATCCGAAAGTTCACGAATCGAAATGAGACTTCCGAAAGGATTACTCACACTAGCACGGGACGGGACGGGGCGGGGCGGGAAAATCTGTCAATTTATATAGAAAGAATCATGTGATAGCTCGGAGCCCTCGGATGTCACGTGACGCGTTCTATAGAAATTGACAGATTTGCCCGTCCCGTCCCGGCCCGTCCCGTGCTAGTGTGAGTCATCCTTAATTAATGCACGGGTTGATACTGTAAGTGTGGTGTATCGGGAACGTTTTCAAGTGAGAAAGCGGACGGTAGAAGTGCCAGTGGCAACACAAAAAACAAGCGAACCCGTAAGAGGGTAGATCGCTTTTGCGTGTCGGTAGATCACAACTAAAAACTCCGTGGACATGGCGCTTGCAACAGTGCAAAATATCGGGTGCTCAATAAAACAAACATTCATGGTAATTATCCCGTTTTAAATACCTATAAGTTACTTTACCATTCAATCAACGGACGTCTGTCATTTTCTACAGATTTTTTTGGATAAAGTATAGGACTTCCGGTTGATGTCCAAGATGGCGAGGACGCGTCGGGAGTAGTTCTTTGTTTTTTGTTTGTTAAAAGTTGTTTAGTGCGTAATATTGGTGGCTTATTATACAGTGAACTAACAAACAAGCATGCAGATAACGAAGAAATAGTTCTGACACCTGTCTTACCACTCTTGGGATCATCACCCGGTTGTCCGCGCCACGTGCTATTTGAAATCAGCTACCATTTTAATAGCAAGGCTCCTCACCGTACAAAGTCTCGCCCAAAGAGCGAATTTATTTATTTATCTATTATAACCGTACAACTGCTAAGCCATACTTTGACACTGGCGAAATTGTCCCATTGGTTGGACAGAAGCCATTTATTTTAAAAAATGAATTGGATAAAGTATGACCTAAACGTAAAACAGCTGCTAGAATATGTTGTATTTTTCAAAAACTGACAACCATAAAAAAATATTTAAATTAATATGATCTTTAAATTTTTGTATTAAAATATGTATTGCATGCACTTGTAACTGTGACAACTCATGGCAAAAAGTTAAGCAAAATCAGTCAGATTTATATTCTGGCCTTTAAAAGCCAAACATTTTCGGACAACTAGGTAAGTACCTCTGTTCCACAGGGTTTTATATCCGTCCATCCTAACCAGCGAACATAAAAGTAAAACAAGAGTCGTCAGTCGCCCGCACCGAAAACGCAGCGGTGCCAACACAGGATATAGACGTGATATCCTTATCTAAATGGCTTAAGCTTCCTTGTATACAGGATGACTTTTGGTTATGGGGCTTTCTATTTCAATTATCGATTCAAGCGATTATTAACGGATTAGTCGTTTTGAATGTCACTATTACCCTACGTTTGAGCTCTTTACAGCACTCATTGTCACAGGGTCAGGGTACTCAGGGTCAGCGATCAGTGTTAATAAACGCGATTAGTCAGTTTTAACAATGTTTCATTTCAACGATTGTACCAAGTTACTATTTCATCATCATCATCATCATTTCAGCCGAAAGACGTCCACTGCTGGACATAGGCCTCCCCCAAAGATTTCCACAATGACCGGTCCTGCGCCACCCGCATCCAGCGGACTCCTGCGACCTTCACCAGGTCATCAGTCCACCTTGCGGGGGGCCTACCCACGCTGCGCCTTCCGGTACGCGGTCGCCACTCGAGACTCGAGAAGTTACTATTTAAATGATAATAAAATATTTTAAGGTAGAATGCGTAACACTCGATAAAATAATTACATAGGTATTAAAGGTTAACAGATTTTGTTCTATTTTCCATGAATGACGAAATATTGAAAAAAGAACATAATTATACGTATCATCATGGGATTATTGGTACTGGTGTAAATGATGCAAGTAATTATGTATAAGGTACCTATGTACCTAACTAGTTATTAATCTCTTTTTGTTACAATAGAGAGATACATTATTAGATGCAAACTGATATTTGCATTTAAATATCCATAGTCGAAATATACCTGTATAAACCCACGGGATAGCCGAATAAATGTAGGCAGTGTTTTACTAGGCAGCTTGAAAAGGCTAGAAAATTCCTATATTTGACCCAAGGCTAGATTCACCCTGTATAAACCCACAGGATAGTCGAATAAATTCAGCGGTCGACGTGGCCACAATTTGGCAGCGTTTTTAACTTTTTCAGCTTTTTGTACTGGCTAGTTTGTGGGATAAGTGAATATAAATTATTTATTTATGCCGTTATTCATAAACGCTTGTCAAACTTCCGTTACCTAAACCGAATGTCATTCGACTTTCAGGACTATGTAAACAAACGGCGTAACTTTGATTTATCACTGTTACTCCTTAAAGTTTCACACCACCTCATCAAAAGTCATTGAAAACATACACTATTACAATAGCCTTTGTCGTAAAAACAAAAAATATAGGAAAAATTACTTAATCTTGGAAATTTCATTGAAAATTCAATATGATTTAAAAGTTAGATTATTCCGACAAAATGCAATGACATTTTTGTTTCTTTTATATTCTACGTTGTCTATGACGTTTAGGGATGTGACTAAAGTTAGTGACATTGTAATGCCGGTACTCACGGTATCTACCTGATATAGGCATTGTGTACACTACACGGTAAGTAAATGAGCAAAGGATCGTAGCGTAAGGTATAATATACTTAAAATTAAATAAATACCTAAATTCAGATGCGGATGCATGCAGTGGAAGAAATGCGTGGATCATGTAATAGGAGAAGAGCATAAAATGAAAAATTTAGACGGCATCATCGATAGGGTATACCGATGATGTAACGCCACCTTTTATAATTAATACTGGTGACTCTAGTAAAACTTCAAGCACCGATTTTTTCATAAGATTAAACCAATTAAAAATATGACGATGAGATGTGTTTTACTTTCGGTATTTTAGTAATCGATTTATTTTGACTTAAAATAGCACTTCCCCATCACTAGTAAATTCATCATTCAAAGACAATTTCAATATGGCGGTTTGTTTACACAGTCCTGAAAGTCGATTGACATTCATTTTAAGTGATTTTTTTCTCGTTATCTACCAAATTGACACATGTGTTTGTTATTGTGTCAAGTGTCAAGTGTGATGAAAATATTTGTACGGTAAGATTTCGCTTACAGTCTCCCATCCAACGTGTTGGATGCCATCGTTGTTCGAAGGCAAAATACAACGTTCCGTCCATTATAGTCCAGGCTGACTAATTTCATCTGTGTAGCTTTGTTCTCCCCTTTGTGGGTAAACAATGTAAAACAAAAAACGACTACTCGCTTTGCGAACCTCAGATCACTTTCAAAATTTACAAGGAAGATTGTACTTTATTCTGTTTACATCTTGGTTGGTTTTAGAATAACACAGTGGAGCTGATACGAGGTTGTAAGAGTTGTAAAACCTATACTTTTAGGCTTACGTTCTTAGCGAAAAGCAAGCATAAAATGTAGTTTGATTTTTAGACCGTGAAGAGTTAAATACGGTAATGCGTTTGTGAATATTTTGCAAGGGAAGATTAATTTAAATCGCTGTCAGTGCATTACGGGATGGAAAGCCGCCTACTGCATCAGACCCTTGATCCAACCACAACTTCGTAGTGAGAGCCTCTCGAGATGTTGTTCGAGACTCTTAGCTTCAAGACCGTTCGATGAAACAACTATCGGTACAATGATTGCCGTATCAACCTCCCACATGGCGGTTACCTCGTGGGCCAAGTCTAGGTACTTGCTGGACTTGTCCTCGGCCTTCACGAGGTTCTCGTCATGAGGGATGGTGTTGTCGACGAGCATGGCCCTACGATCGATCTATCACAACGATATCAGGCCTTTTGGCTACAATAGTCCCGTCCGTGATGATAGATCGATCCCAATAGAGCGTGCCACGACCATTTTCGAGAACTGGTACAGGTAAGTACTTGTTGTACGCCACTTCGTGGTTCACAAGACCATATTGCGACAATGCGGACTCCCGCAAGAACGACGCCGGATTGCCCGAATCTGCTTGCTTAGGCGCGTGCGACCCGTTATGTACGCCGGTCTCTGTAGCCGCAAAGGTGACATTACCACTCTGTCCGACGATGATTGCTTGATGCAGTCGAAACATGTCACCCCTATTGATAAAAATACTTGAGTAGGAAATTTAAATTATAGGTATGAGGCAAGTCTGTACGAGATATAGGCGTCGTGAGTTCAAGTTCAAGACAAACCACTAGGTTAATTACAAAGTAACTATTTTCGCCCGACACAGGTACCTAAGGTACTGGTACTATTGCCCTCAAAAGCTCTTAAAAGCCGATACTACTTACTCCGCATAATGGAGGTGTAGACATAAATTATCCAATCAAGCGTCCCGTTAGCTGCCAGGCGCCAGCGCCAGAGGCTCGCGCGTTTGCGCGTAGATTACATCAACTAGATTGAGCAAAGATGCCAGAGAAAACACGTTAATCATCATATATTTCAAGTAGGTGCAATCTTAAGCTAACATGTAGTTCATTAATTAATTAATTTATTTATTTTTTGATAAAAGAATACAAGTTATTTTACAAGTCATCAAAAATTAAGATTCATTCTACATATATACTCGTAGGTATACGTTATTAATTTATGACTAAGGTCTAGCTTATTATTATACTATTCGATCAGCCACACTGCCCCACAAATTCATCGATGCTGTAACACGCGAGGTCGGTTAACAGCGTTTTATGTTTCCTTGCAAGTATTCGGTCATTTTGTACATCCAGTATTTCAGAAGGAAGAGAATTGTACAGTTTAATACCAGTGACACTGACAGACTTCTGAGATTCAGCAAGTTTACATTTAGGAATTATTAGAAGGTTACGCCTACGAGTGTTTTTACATGGGTCGTGAGACGCATCGAAGCTTTGTAGTAGAACGACTTTGTCGTTCTAGGGCCAATGATCATTTACGACAGCTACAATATAAAACTATAATATAGGTACAGATATTATTTTATTTAATATTGGATGCTCATTCAACAAACATAAGGTCAATGTGGCTAATTCCGCCATACGTGTTATTCCGTCTAAAGCCTGCGTTCAATATAAGCACAGTATTCTCCTGCAGCTGCTGACAGTCGATGCACTCAAGATAACAAGCTATCGACTGAATCGGCAGCTCTGAGTACTATGCTTATATAGAGTACTGGCAAGCATTAAACGGAATAATGACAGCCCTATGACATAATTAGCTACAATGACATGATTAGCTAAATTGTAGTTAAAAGATATTTCACGTTAGGTACTTCGTATTATTGTAATTAGAAAGATTACCTGGCATTTTTTTTCTGAATAGCTTAAAGTACATACCACTGGATTATATTTCGAGTGGGTTTATGGCCGCTAATTATAAAAACCCTAAGACACATTTGTTACGCTCAGCACCGAAAATTGCCATTCGATAAAAGGGTTCAGGTTTCGAAAAGTTAAGTATTGAAAAATATCCATTCTCTTTTTCTGATAACGACTGCAAGTTGTCATATGTTTTTCGTTTTTTTTTTATAGCATTTATATTCGAAATATATACAGTGGGTGTAACTTACCTAGATGTAGATATAGTAGATGTAGTGTAGGGACGCCCGGCTGGACACAGGCGGGCTATCGAACACTCCTCGCGTTCATTCAGCCCATTTCCCTGGAGTTTTGAGCTGCAGGTTACTGTCCCGGCTGCCTTCCCATACTACATTCTTACTCAAATCTTCTTGTTTTCCTGCAGAACAGAAGGACATCTTTAAGTTTGACATCCTTAAGTTCGGTATCCTGCGGTATTCTGTCTCTAATAGTCTATTTATTACGCCCTTTGTTACTTCCGCTGATATTGGTACCGCTGATATTGGTAGTAACTTACCTAACTACCTACCTCTACCTACCTTAAATCTAAAATAGGTCCTTGAGGTATTGTACCTAGGATGCTGGCGGTATTTCCTCGTTGTATCGCAAAGCCACCAGCTCTTCGGTCTTGTTTTTCGTTATGCGGCGTCTATTAGTTGTAGTCTGTATATGCGTAACCGAAGCAAATCTCACGCACTTATACATTGCTCGCTTTCGATTCGAAAAATAGTAAAAATTTATAATAACTTATTAACAGAATAGATATGTAATATCATGAAGTTTAATCAAACGATATATTGTTTAATCTTCTCAGAAAGCAAGGAAAAGTGGAAACATTCATTACCTCGGGCGGGACTCGAACCCGCGACTCTAAGATACCAGCTTATTACTCTTCCAACTGAGCTACCGAGACCACACCCATGGCCGCGAATTTCTCCCCCATGTCTCTCGTATGCGCCTTAGGGGGGCACTCAACATCTACTGTAAGAAAGTATTTCTTAATCGGCAAGTGAAGTCTCCACTTTTTCCTATATTTCTGAGAAATTTGGTAACGTTCGCAGACATTTCTGCTTAAAAAATAATAGTTAAGGCCCCTGGGTGCTTAGCCAAGATGCCGATCGCTCACGCTTGATAACGTATCGTAGCTACCTGTCTCTATCACTCTTCCTTATTAGTGTGACAATGACAGTTGCTTTTCGTTAGCCACTGAGCGTGAGCGATTGGCATCTTGGCTACGCACCCTGTTCTTAAGAATGTAACACAATATATGCTGTAACCCGAAGTACTCATGTGCCGACGGAAACTTTCCAATATTGCGAAATTTTTCGCATCGGAAAGTTTCAGAAACTTCTCACTTTTTTGTATGGGGATTGAAACTTTCCGCAACGTAAAATGGATATTTCTTAAATTTCTGTGTAATTTACAAGAAATTTCCTAGAATTTTTCCAACTTTTTGGAAACTTGCACATATGTAACCCGAAGGCTGCTATCCCTCTTAAGCGCCTACATGGCATTACACATGCTGAAGCTTCAATGGTTGTTGTACAAGAGTATATTCTCACAAATGTCAGCGATTTGGGATAATTATACGGCCCGTTATGATGTCGCAGTCCCAGCACATGCAGGTCACCCCCTTTTTGACGGCTGATTACACGCTAGCTTACTACACAAGCTGCAGATCTGAGATCAAGCTATACTATGTTAATAAGTGATTTACGTGTTTTATAAAAGTTTACACCGGCAACTGTACGTACATTATTTCAAAAGTTATGTTATAAGACGTTATGATGCGTTGTCTCATGATTATGGGACGCGAACAGTTGCGAAACATGTCGAGCTATTTTCGACTTTATAGACGTGAGTAACCCGATATAAGTATTTTGATATGTTTAATACTTACGGGAGTTTGCTATTTAAAAAGGCCCCCACTGTTCGAATAGGATATTGGTGTCTTTCATTTCAATATTGATCTAGAAAAAAAAGTGTCCCTAATTTATTGGGCGCCACTATAGATATATTCGTATTGTAATAGGTATTGTTTGTATATTTCAATGTAATCCAACAAAATGCAGCAGATAAACAGCTAAAATACGGACTAGAGACAAAACAATGAGGTGTTTAAGTTGTCATCGCGCCCATACATTCTCATTACGACTCATAAAACAAAGTTTTGCTCAAAATGAGCAACGATTCAACCAAAAATAACCTAATTAATGCGCAGACAATTGTAAACCTTACCTTTCAAGCGTAAGGCTTAAAATCCCTTGAATATGTGCAACTATGCATTTGGACAAAATAATTCGGTGTGATTATTTTTGCAAGCTCTTAACATTTCAACGACTTTGAATTTTAAACCTTATGTTAGATCAATAAGGTTGTATTTTTAAATGTTTTTGGTAAATACGGTATTGTCATAGTTATATGCTTTGGTGTTTATAGCCGAGCTTAATGTCGAAAGGCATTTTGTTACAGTCAAGTTAAGAAGAGTGGTGAAATGTAGATGGCTTTTGAGAATTATAAATTTACTAAAACGGGGCTTAATCGTGTTTACCCCTTTATCCAAGATTTCGGGCAATCTAAGATCGCCGAAGGATGTTTATAAGATTGATTGCAGTTGTGGTAGTTCCTACATCGGCCAAACGAAGCGTACCATGGCGGAAAGAGTGAAGAAACATATCGCAGCTGTCAGAAATCGCCAGGTACACAAGTCTGCGGTTGCCGAACATTTGTTAGATTCTGGACCAAACCATTGGATTGAATTGCATAACCCTAAAATCCTTTCAACGGATCGTCGTTTCCATAGTAGGAAAGTACGGGAAGCCATTGAAATCAAGAAATACCCCAATTTCAATCGGGATGACGGTTTTAGAATCTCGTCTACATGGAATCCAGTCATTGATAAATGTAAGCGTAATCGAATATCACCTGCTCAAAAATCGGACATCGTGAGTGTAGTGTGTCGACAGAGTCACATCCCTAGTGCGCAAAATGTTCAAGTTGATAATCAAGACCAAGTGCGGGTAGTTCGTAAAACCCGCGCAGCTAGAAGATGTTGATGTCAACCTCAGCCAGTCTTTCTCCGGGACCACGGGGGCAATGTCGCCCTTGAAACGTCGGAGGTTTGTTTTCAATGTTTATACACGATTAAGTCCCGTTTTAGTAAATTTATAATGTGTGAAAATCGTGAAAGTTTAAATAAGGGCTTTTGAGAATGTTTTGGCCTGTTAGTCGGCATTCAAAAATCTGTCAAGTGCGGGTTGAATTCGAGTACAGTGTTCCGTATCTTCTTTAAATTCAAATAATATATTAATACCAAGAATATTGTTAATTGTAAAATCCCGAACCAAACAGGGTGTAACAGATTCGAAACCATACTTCAAAAGCTGATAAGGTCAATGAACCTGAGTACAATGCAAGTTGGAAAATTTCGAAAATGAAAAAAAAGGCACTTTGTATGGAACAGCTGATCGAAAATGCACATGCAAATGCTCACAAAGAGATTTTTTTTTCGAATTTCGAAATTTTTTTCCGCACCGAACTTAAGAAGTAGTTGCTTATTAAAGAAGTACTTTCTTACGGTAGATGTTGCTAAGTGCCCCGCGAAGGCGCATACAAGGAGAGATATGGTGGAGAAATTCGCGGCCATGGGCGTGGTCTCGGTAGTTCAGTTGGAAGAGCGATGAGCTGGTATCTCAGTCGCGGGTTCGAATCCCACCCGAGGTCATGAATATTTCCACGTTTCCTTTCTTTCTAAGCTTTTCTTAGCTTCCAAATATACTGTAAGATTATTTCCTAGTATACAATACAATACAATACAATAACTCTTTATTGCACCTCAAAACAACAAAAATAACACAAACTGGTATAGATTACACATGAAAAAGAGGCAAACAACAGGCGGTCTTATCGCTAAAGAGCGATCTCTTCCAGACAACCTTTGGGTAGAGGAGACACTACACTAAGAAAAGCTACACTAAGCTAGTATAGTGCAGTTTGCTATAGTGGTTTTAACAGTCTTGATTAAACTATATCAATTACATTGTCCAAACGATCAGCTTAAATCTACTGTTGGCTTCCAGCTTTACTTAGGTTTAGGATAGCTCGGAATAAGCCATTAGCTAAAATGGAACAATATATTGAGTGAAGTTCGGTCTTAAGCACTATTCTAGGATCTAGACGTAGAGGATTATTTCAGAGATAGATATAACGTTTTAGTTGAAACAACACAAATTATTTCATTAAATTTTGAATATTGCTGGACTGTGAATGTGGTCTATCATATGTTGAGCAAACAAAGCGTAGCATATCAACCAGGGTGAAGGAACATATAGCCGATGTCAAGCATCGTTGACCAAGGTCTGCAGTCTGGGAACATGTCTCTGATAACTAACCTAACCTAACCATTCAGTTAAGTTTGACAAAGCTCTGGTTCTCGCCAAGGAGAAGTGATACATTCCCAGGATGCTGCGCGAGGCTATTGAAGTCAAGAAGATTCCTAATTTCAATAGAGAGAATAGCTTTTCGGTATACCACCAGCTTGGGATCCTGTATTACATCTCATCAAAGATCAAGCACGATACAGGACTGGAATACTTTAGGGAGGACTTTGTTTGAAAAGATTGAAAACGGATAAAAAGGCAAAATGGGGTAGTTTTTTTGTCGCTTCTTCCTGCCCCATAAGCCAGTTAAGGAAGCGTTCGTAAGTTGTATGTATTTGAATCCTCACAGGGTTTTTATAATTTTTAATTTTAATTAAAGAATGTCCTTCATGCAATGTATTACTAGCCTTATAAGCCCCTTTGGGCATTGTAGACCAACCTTTATTTTGTTTTTAATTTATTTTATATTTTTGTATGTAGGTAGTTTGCACAAGTAACTTTTTTTATTGACGGGGAGAATTCGCAGTCATCATCTTAACCCTGTGACAACGAGTGCTGGAAAGGGCTCGAAACGTAGGGTCACGGTGTTAATAAACGCGATTAATCCGTTCTAACGTGTTTAATTTCAAAAAGTAATTAGGCATTAAAACTTTTCTTGTACCTAAATGTATTCAGTTCTGTCTTAAATCTGCTATTAAGTCTAACCACAGTCTACAATTCCTAAGATGTTGAAAGTGTTGAAACTAATACTGTTGTGAAACTGAAACAGACTAATTCTAAATCCTTTTAATGTTACTAGTTAAGTGCTGGATTTCTTCGTTTCTCTATTCTTTGTAAATACTGTTTAAAGGATGACTCACACTAGAATGGGACGGGACGGGAAAATCTGTCAATTTCCATAGTCGTCACGTGACATCCGAGTGCTCCGAGCTATCACCTGATTCTTTTTATAGAAATGGATAGATTTTCCCGTCCCGCCCCGTCCCGTCCCGTCCCGCCCCGCCCCGTCCCGTGCTAGTGTGAGTTATCATTAATACTGTTGTTTAAATCTAAGCTTTTAACTTTCATAAGTTTTTTCGGCAAAAGTATGTGCTGCGATAATAAATAAGTACCTATCTACAATTACTGGTATTCAAGGAAACAATTACAAAAAAAAAATTACCCAATACCCATAGTAATCAAAAATAAAGATAGGTTACGGTCAGCTGCAGAGATATCAACTGTACATAAACATATCTATAACTCAGACTGAAAAACAAATAATTCTTATAGGATCCAAACAAATGTACCCATTACATTGGACAACTTAAAATAGCTATATCTTAGGATATCGACAGGTTCATGACAAACAGTAGCCCTAATTAAACTTTAAAAATAGGGGCAGAAATAAAACAATTGGAAAAAAAATAAGCATAAATATAGTGTCATAATATTTATCCTTTTTTTTTTATATCCAATTGTTTTATTTCTGCCCCTTTTGAAAGTTTAATTAAGGCTACCGTTTGTCATAAACCTGTCGATATCCTAGGATATCATTTAAAATTAACTGGACTACGTAGTACATCGTCCGTTTTCGTCTAAAATCCTCAAAGCAGCTAATATGCTGCATCAAACAAACAACGTAGAACATCCGGCATTAGCGTTACATGCCATTTGGACGCTGAAAAGTCTCAAACTGCAGCATTTTTCTTTAGTTGGATCGCAAATGTATGAAGTCAGTAGAGGAATCAACCGTTTACAAATAACGCTTCGGTTTTTCTAGTGTGTAAACCGGTTTTTATTTGTATGAAATTTCAGTTAATAACCTGCTTTGTAAACCGGTTTTTTGTTTTATTGTTACGGTTAATTACCGGTTATTAACCGGTTTTCTATAGAATTTAACCGGTTTGCACGCCGTAGTTTTGGTGTTAGTCTTACTTACCAGTAATCGAATCGAACATGAACTTGTGACCCCAATATCTTGGCAACCCCTGGACTGCTTTACCTTATATTACGATTTTACGCCAAATATTACGATGATCTGACTAAAGGATGACTCACACTGGAACGGGACGAGACAGGATGGGACGGGGCGGGACGGGAAAATCTGTCAATTTCCATAGAAAGCGTCACGTGACATCCGAGGGATCCGAGCTATCACGTGATTCTTTCTATAAAAATTGACAGATTTTCCCGTCCCGCCCCGTCGCGTCCCGTCCCGTGCTACTTTGAGTCATTCTTAACGATACTCGAGTTATCGTCAAACAAAGCTACATACAAACAAACGACGGATTGTCCAGTCCAAGTAGACCGGAAGAATGAAGATAAAGTCAAATCAAATTCCTACTTATCTTGGAGAAGACAGCTTTTATTTCTAACATAAAACCCATCCAGAATACTGACTGCGATCGGCGTAGGTAAAACGGGTCGACCGCGTGATGTAGTAGAGATAGGCAATCCGGCGTCATCGCTGCAGGAGCCTGCGTCGTCGTACCATTTGACGGGATCAACAGCAAGCGCACCGAGCTAACCTTGTCCACTAAACCGTCACCACATACATACTTTAGGAAGCATCGGTTTCCAAGCAGGTCCAGGGTCGAGGTCAAAGCCCGACACGTTGGACTGACCAGATCCGCTCCATTCTCGACACCACAGTACACGAGGCTCTACACATGGCTGAAGACAGGAACAAATGGCGTCAGATTATACGCAGCAAACTTTTTCCTAGAAGAGGTCACGACCCTCAGCATTGAGGAAACCGACGCGAGGAGGAGGGAGGAGCCGAGTCCAGTAGCCCTCCCTTTTTTTAAAGATTAATCATATGAGACATTCATATCTTGCTCATCTTCTCACTACCGCAATACATCCCAACCTTGGCAACTGATCCCAAGATTTGGTGTAGGCGCTAGTATTACGAAAGCGACTGCCATCTGACCTTCCAACCCAGAGGGTAAACTAGGTCTTATTGGGATTAGTCCCATTTCCTCACGATGTTTTCCTTCACCGAAAAGCGATTGGTTAATATCAAATGATATTTCGAACGTAAGTTTCGAAAAACGAGCCGGGGTTTGAACCCGCAATCTTTTCACCAACGCTCCTCACATATCCTGCTCATGAGTTCTAAAATTGTAAGATACTATTTCTATCCATACTGTCTAGATCTAGTCTGTATCTTCGTATGCTCGTCCATTAGCCAGAGAGCAAGTAATTAAAAGCAAACACGATTACCGTCCGTACCAAAAACACGCTACAAGGATTTATTGGACTGTTTAAATACATGTCGTTGAGGAACTTGATGTTTGTCAACTCGTAGAACAGTTGACAGCGCCATCTAGGCGCATTATATCAACATTAGATTTATAGCTATTAGATGAATTAGATCATTAAGATCATGTTCACTCGTCGAGGGTTTTAGACACCGGCTAGGTGGCGTGATAATAAAACTAGCATAATTATATATTAGGATTAAGTACATTTAATAACCAAATATATTCCAACGAAGCAACATCGTTTTTCACTCTCTCCGGCTCCCATACATAGTCTTCGACCTCGAGCACCCGGCATCAATGTTAATTTACGAAGATCTAGATTATAGACTGTAGCACCTAACTGTGTACCATGAAATCCATACTTAATTATATAAATTGGAGAGTGTGTGTGTGTTTGTTTGTCCGTCTTTGACGGCAAGACGGAGCGACGAATTGACGTGTTTTTTTAAGTGCCGATAGTTGAAGGGATGGAGAGTAACATAGGCTACTTTTTGTCTCTTTCTCACGCGAGCGAAGCAGCGGGCAAAATCCAGTACTATTTTAGAAAGAAGTAGAAGAAAAGGTGAAGATAAAAAAAAATGTTGCAGGTATTTCCTGTGGACTACTCAAAAGTGAAGGACTGTTAAGGTTGATCTTCTTATTTAACCCTTATCTTAATGAAAGTTAACCGATTAAAGCCTAATTCCACCACCCAGAGTTAGGCGCTAACCCGGATTTGAGCTGTCAAATTCCACACAAAAAAAAGCTTTAACTCCGGGGTATGAGGCTAACCCCGGGTGGTGCCAGTGGGCCTTAGTAGTATGAGTAAAACCTCGATTTCGATTAAAAACCGAGTTTTACCCATATATAAAATGATCAATCGCAGTAAAAGTATTTACAACTGGCTCTCACCAGTTAAGAAAGAGCATGATGAAAATACTTTCGTATAGCGCAGTCGCTAGCGATTTTCTTTCTACAGAAACTCATGATCCCGATACAGGACGAAACAAAATAAAATAACCTGGAATAAGATTGAAAAATTGTCCAAAACCCTTATACTTACCTTATAAATAATACTTAATAATAAAAAATCAAATTCAAATAAAATCGACGAATTTGCCACAAAATGCTGACTTTCACAAAATGAGACATAGCACGTATCTACACATCCGGGCGGTCACTGTCGACTAAGCGGCGGATTGTTACAAGATGGCGGCTTAAAGGATGATACCAGCACAAAAAAATAGGGAGTTATAATGTAGCTTTTCATCTAAGTTAATTTAATTATTTAACCTTACCTAAGTTATGTCCAGTCGGTGCGGTTCCATCAATTTCGCCACCTTTAATTATTCTACCCTGTATTATTAACAAATAAACATTTTTCATTTTCATTTTTATCAATTCGGGCAAGATGGTTTCTTTATTATTACGTACTATTTGAAATCATATTTGATGGATCACGATTAGGGTGTGCAAACCGGTTTTTAATAGTATGGAAAAACCGGTTAATAACCGAAATAACCGAAATTTCATACAAATAAAAACCGGTATCCACAACCTAATCACGACTAATAAATTAATAGCGTACGTGAATAAATATCGCGCCAATTAACCAATATTTCATGTTATCGCTTAAGTCATCCAGTAACGACTAAATGGATTATACCTAAGCAGCTCCAAACTATTTTTTTATGGAACCATCAAAACTAAGATTGACGACCACTTTAGTATTTCAGCTGCAGACGCCTAAAATGGTCGTGCTATGAAATATGTTCATGAAACAAATCGACATCAGGGTAATGGTGTATTTTAAAGTGTTTTTATTATCATACACAAGTCCTGTACCTATAAAGTGTTTGGGCATTAAACCTTTAAACTAATCTAAAATTGAATTGTTATTAAAATCAGTGCACTACGTGCACTTATAGATGAGAGAAATACACACAGAAAAAAAATGTTTTTTTTTTTAATGTTGTCTATTGGGACGAGGTCGGCGGTCAAGGTCGAGGTCGGCGGTCAAGGTCGAGGTCGGCGGTCAAGGTCGAGGTCGAGGGAGTTGCCCTATTCAAAATTTTCAAGTTTTTCGTGTCAAATAAGTCACTTTTTAGCTTTTTCCACAACATAACACGATACTGATGAATGACGCCCTTAAACCGATAACTTGCATTTTGTTACACATTGTATGTAACATGATTAATTAAAACCGGCTTAGAGCAGATAGGGCCACGCGCGGTGTGGGGTTCCGTAGGTTCCGTCACAATAGGCAAGCTTAAAAAGAGTTTATAGATACCATGCTAACGGCAATAAAAAAAAATTGCATGAATAAAATTATACGCCTTTTAATATAGAAGATAAGTTTTCGATCAAAACCAAAAACATATATATGTGGTTTGATATCATTTTGATTATCAAAATGCCCGAGCAAAAATCGTGAAACGTGAAATCGGATTTAGGTACTTACATTAAAACAAAACAGTGACAGATAAGTTTTTCATACCTTTTATTGGAATTATCTTCCATAATATGCTAAAAAACTAGCTGGGTTCTTAGTTGCTTGGATATAGTATCAAAAATTAGTTCAAAATCGTAAAAAAAGTATACCGGCCTCTTATCAGCCTTTCGTTAAACTTTACCATGTAATAAACTTTATACATATAAATAAATTGTTTTCACACCCATTTAACGTTAACCAGTTCGTTAAATTTCGCAGTAGACTGGCTGTTAAATATTTAACACCTGTTTTACCTATAACCTAAGTTTCAGCTTTCATAGCTCGTAAACAGACGTGTCTAAACATGTTCGTAAAACGCTGACCTGGGTTGTTCTCAATGCTTGACGAGGTAGTACAGGGGGGCCTCGACATCCCTAATATCGTTTGTCCTAAAGTCACTTGCCCTAACTCTTTTGTCTTCATGATCTTACTCTCTAACGATCAATTCCATACCTACCTAAAGAAAGTAGCTATCGGAATAACCGAACTTTGAAAGATACTTTCCCGTCAATCATTAAAATATGACTAAAACAATAACACTTTTTATTCTTCGAATATGCCTCCTGGTCAGATTGACGCGGTGCCCTCGGCTAGCTTAGGGAATAACAAACATGGCTGTTACTTATTTAAAATATTATGTACCTAATTTATAAATAGAGACAAGTGCCGTGCCATTTAACACAAAGATTTTTTTTATTTAGTAATCAACTAACTAATATACTCGTATTAAAGTCAATTAAACTACACGTTCCATAAATAAGAACAACAATAAAATAGTCGAAATTTTTTAATTTAAACACGAATGAAGCTGCGGGTTAAAGCTAGTAGCTAAAGTCGCGGGCTAAACATAAATACCCACTTTTAAATTGTCCAAAAGTGAAGTTCTCTGCTCACACACTAGAAAACAGGTAGTTTCCAACAATCTCCATATAAAGAACCTTTTCATCGAGCGTACCTATTCCTAATCCACATCCACAATTTGTAAGTATAAGCTGTAGGTACTTTATAGAGGCCATTACCGCAGTTAGCAACGATGATCGCGACAGTTAAGACAGATTTATTTTGACAATAAAAGTAAACACGGCACAACGTAGACCATTAGTGAGAGGGATTCGTGTGTAGTGGGCTGTTAAGTTGCAAGCGGTAGCGGGGGCGGGAGCGGAAGCGGGTTGCAAGTACTGTGAGAGAGTGTTTAGATGAATTACTTAATATTAATTTTATCTAAGTTAGATTCCCATTCGTGTTTTCCCCACTTTTTATTTTCCTATTCGATTGTGATACCAGTAGGTTATTTCCTCAGGACGCATTATTTTCTATTGGTTTTGGTTACTTGTTTCTTTTTCTTTAGGTACAACCTAGCAAGATGGAGCCCAGCCCTTTCGGGGCGATTGGCCCTTCGGTCATATAAAGAAGAAAAAGCGGGCAAATCGGGTCTTATTAGTTGGTAATGGAAGAAGAAAATCTTCCACCACAGGCATTCTCTTGCTTACCGGATGGGCACAGCATCATAACTTTTTTTAATGTTTTGATAATTCTTTTTTTTATTTGAATAAATAAAGTACAAAATAAGGGCAAGCGTGCGCAAACAATACTTTTTATTACCAAAATGCGTACCCAGAACCGCTGTCGCTCGTGACTTACGCAGCACTGCGTATTAGTTGATGGGAGGGTCAGAGGATGTTCCCACCGCCTCGAAGGCGAAACGGTTCGATCGTAGGAAATGGACGGAAACAAATACGCAAGTGGACACTCGAATTTACGACTATTTGCTAAAATGCGTACAGAGTCTTAGTAATAAGCGAATGTGTGTATGTTAAATTATTCTGACTACCTATGTATGCTTAGAAACTAAAAAACAGTGGAAGATCTTACAGTCTACGTAAGAGCTCGTAATTACTCTCGTACCATAAACCCCATCGCATGTTTAGCCAATATCGCCCGCACAAAGTCGGACGTAAATTAACAGTATTTACGCGATCAAAGCCCGTTTTGGATACTAACAACCATATCGTTTTACCAACCGAGCTACCGAGACTTCTACCTGCGTAGCCAAGATGCCAATCGCTCACTCTCAGAAGCGTATCGTAATATGCGTATCTCTCTCTATCACTCTATCTTATTAGTGTAACAATGAAAGTTGCGTTTTGTTCGTGACTGAGCGTTAGCGATTGGCATCTTGGCTACGCACACCACTCAAGGTCAGGGAAACTCCTCAAGTTCAGACCTTTTGAGGAGGTGGTCTAAGGAGTATTGAGGAAGTACAACATACTCGAACTGATGTATATCGTGATATTGAGCGCAAACGAAGATAACTTAACTGCCTCCTCCTATGTGATGATGAGTATACTGACCGATTTCGGTCACAACGACTATTTTCCGGAATTCAGTGGCCAACTTCTGGATTGTTGCAGTAGGTACTCTACTCTCTGAAGCGTTTTTTGGTGACTTACATACCTTATTCACTAGAATACATTCATTTTAATACTAATTAAAAGTCATCATTATCATCATCATTTCAGCCGACAGACGTCCACTGCTGGACATAGGCCTCCCCCAAAGATCCACAATGACCGGTCCTGCGCCACCCGCATCCAGCGTATTAAAAGTACCACCAACATAATTATAAAATAATTTTCTACTCCAGCACTTCTATCTGTCAATTAGATGACTGACAGCGATATTAACAAAGTATAATTATAAAGTTGTATATTATTATGGTATTCCAGAACACTGCTCCTATGGATTTTTATACAATATTGTTGACTAAATTTCTATAGTGGGCATACGACATGTTCCACATTTTGCCTGTCGAGATTTTGCTTTTTTCACTATATTAGCTATCGTAGAAAAACTAGCGTATGCAACAGCTCATTCTTAAAACTCTCCGGTCTAGTTTTAATGACGACCTTTAAGTTTTAAGAACCCTTAATTCATAAACTACTATCTGTTGGTGACCGAACTTTCTGTCATCTAGCCTTATGTCGAGTTCACTGCGACGCTCAAGCTTTATTGGAGTCCGAAATAATATTGAGAATTCGCAGATTAAGCGCAATACTCATCTTACTCGGCAGTACAGAATTTGTCCTCTTTTACGTAATTCCGTTTAAAATCTTCCAGTTCGATCCACCGATCAATATAACAGAACGGCACAATGAGAGTAATAAACAGGCGCAAAAATCCAGTGCGGCGACAGGGGCGCTCATAAACCTGGGGATTAGGGCGCATACTGGGCGGGCCACGCAACCAGCGGGACTATCGCTAGACTACATATACTTTAATATTGTCTTTTGTTACCGCGATTGTTATTCATTGAAATTAAACACTTTAGAACGGATTAATCGCGTTTATTAACAGCATGCACCGTGGAAACAAAAGCACAAATAACTTTGTTGGTTGACGGGGGAGAATTCTCGTTCTCTCAGTCATCATCTTAACCCTATGAAAATGAGTGCTGTAAAGGGCTCGAAACGTAGGGTCCTGGTGTTAATAAACGCCATTAATCCGTTCTAAATTGTTTACTTTCAATACATATACTTTGTCGGAACGGGACTGGCGGGGTCATCGACGAAAGACGAAGATGAGAACCATGACTTATACATGGGTGTCTGAGGTTTTTATTGGCTGATGTTACAAAAAACTCTCTCATACAAAATGTTAAGATCATGTATCCAAAATGTATGAAGTAGTCAATGATTTTTTCAAGATTTTGGGGTTGGTCACGTAGTAAAAGTTGCTTATGACTTGTACATATGGGGTGCCTGATGTTTTAGGGCTGGTGGTGGGTGGGTAGGGTGGTGGTGTTACATCCTGTATAGAAAGTGTAGTGAGTCTGTAATAAACGGGCGCAGTGTGCTTCCTGCGGATTAGGAGCAACTCTGGGCGGGCCACGCGACTACTAGACTATCGCTATCGCTTTGTCGGAATGGGACTGGCTGGGTCGCCATGGGACTATGTGCCAATTTATAGAAGGTTTACACACTATAGAGAGGTTTGCGTCACTATTTGCTTTTCCACATTCTGCAGTCAAATAACTTAGCATTCCTGCCTGCTATTTACGATCGCCCGTTTTCTGGCCCAACTCGAATTCCCTAAACCTTGCAACTAGCGCCTCCTTCCGGGCGTAGATCCAACTATAAAACCCGTAATAAAACTGGTCCCTCTAGTATACATCACTAATGACATGCTGAACCATCGACGGCTTTCAACTGAGTTTAACGACAATACTGTTGGTACACAGCAATGGATATTGTGGAGAGAGGGCGTGTACCAACTTATGTGAGTAGAAGGATATCCGTTTAGATATTTATCTGCCTACTATTTTAGATGAACACGGCTTGGCTATGGCACGGCCACGGCTTGGCAAACGCAGCATAGGACGTCCACCCACAAGATGGACAGATAACCTTATGAAGGTCGCCGGGAGACGCTGGATGCAGGTCGCTTCCAACCGGTATATATGGAGGTCCAAAGGGGAGGCCTATGTTCAGCAGTGGACGACTTATGGCTGATATGATGATGATGATTTTAGATGTATCTACTTATCACTATATTTTTATTTTGAGCGGAAGCATCAAATTGGAAAGAGCTCGTGGATGTCCTTACCATGGAGCCTTACCATGACGTCTTAACGCAATTCAAAAACTGAGTTGCTTTCATACAACTGAGCCTAAAAACCTAAACTGAATCGAGTTAAGACGCCATGGTAAGGCCCCTGTATACACGTGAAGGAACATGGAGAGAGAGAGTTACGAAATCGAATGGAATTTTCGTAACTCCGTGGGAAATTCAGTACATTTTTTTTGTCGCACATTGGCTTTCGTATCTATATATCCAGCATAGAATAAGGAACTCTACCTACCCACCAAATTTCATTCAAATCTGACGAGAAAAAAACGACAACAAAATAAAAATATGCTTTGACACAACAAACCATTCAAGATGGCTGCCATCCTGTAATAGTCCAGCCATAGGTGCAAAATATTTGATGGCCGACAACTTTATACAGGGTAATTACGGCGTTGTTCCCAAATGTCCCGGGAATGGTTTTTTTACAACCTTCACGCTGTTAGAGTTTTACGATGCAAGTTTGAGGTGGTTATGTAAATTTGAAGGGACGCCCTTATTATGGGTTTAGTGACCGTATTTGCTCGTAAACTGTGTTGGTGAACATGTCATCATCATATCAGCAGAAAGATGTCCACTGTCGGATAGAGGCTACAAGATTTCCACAAAGACCGGTCATTTGCCGCCCTCAACTAGGTCTCTTGCGACCTCAACCAGATCGTCGGTTCATCTAGTATGCAGCCTAACCACGCTGCGCCTTCTGGTACGTGGTCACACTCAAGAATCTTTCTACACCATTCGCCATCGGGCATAAATAAGAAGGCAAATTATATAGCACAAGCTTTCCTTATATAGCACAACCAGATCGTCGGTTCATCTAGTATGCAGCCTAACCACGCTGCGCCTTCTGGTACGTGGTCACACTCAAGAATCTTTCTGCACCATTCGCCATCGGGCATAAATAAGAAGGCAAATTATATAGCACAAGCTTTCCTTATATAGCACAATCAGATCGTCGGTTCATCTAGTATGCAGCCTAACCACGCTGCGCCTTCTGGTACGTGGTCACACTCAAGAATCTTTCTGCACCATTCGCCATCGGGCATAAATAAGAAGGCAAATTATATAGCACAAACTTTCCTTATAGCATTAGAGCCTTATGTAATGTTCCACCACGGACTCCATGTAGAGAACTATTTCGAAGCCTAAAACTATTGACATTGCCATCTTTATATATATTCGAAGCTTGTAAAGTAAGGTTACATCCAGAACTTTTTGTAAAACTGAATAGTGATTGTAATTTTAATACAAGATATCCGGACAGGCTTCTTATGACAAATAAATGCAAAACCAAACTTTGTAGGGACAATTGTTATCCGATGGTAACAAAAATCTAAAACAACTTACCGACTGAAATTAGAGAGCTAACTCATAATAAATTTGTATCGAATCTTTATAAATGGTTATTAGGACAAGCTTTTTATTCAGTTCGCGAATATTTGACAACCTGTAAAACCTTGCCATAATAAATCTGTAGTTTAATGTTACTTTAGCAGTTTATTAGCATGATAACTGATTCATTTCTTTAGTATCTAAGAAAAAAAAATGTACATAGTATAAATATTTAAATATAATCATGACTTGTAAATAATAATATTTTAGATATGTAAGTGTTAAATATTTTGCATGCCTATGTAATTGGCGAAATGTGCCGATCTAATATTGCATGATACCACCTCTTTTTGTATTTTTACCACATTTTACGCAAATAAATTTATTTCATTTCATTTCATTATATAGCACAACGTCTGCAAAAAGTGTAAAAATTCATGTAATCGGGCGGGAATCGAAACCGGCTCATCAACTCTGAGATACTAGCTCATCGCTCTTCCAACTCAGCTGCCAAGACCACACCTGTCGCCTCGAATTGCTCCACCGTATATGCGCCTTAAGGGGCCCTTGGCAACATCTACCGTAAGAAAGTACTTCTTAATCGATTCAGAGTCGCGGGTTCGAGTCCCACCCGAGGTCATACATTTTTCTGATTTTCCTTTCTTTTTGAGACATTAGCTTTTCTAAACCTACACTAAATCAACAACATAAAAGTTGCTTGACTAACACGCTACGATATTGTTATTGCGGTACCGCACTATAACGAGTTTTTAAATAGTAACTAAAACTATCATCATCATCATATCAGACACAGGACGTCCACTGCTGAACATAGGCTTTCCCTTCGGAACTCCATATGTACCGGTTGGAAGCGACCTGCATCCAGCGTCTCCCGGCGACCTTCATAAGGTCATCTGTCCATCTTGTGGGTGGACGTCCTACGCTCCGTTTGCCAAGCCGTGGTCACCCAAGCACTTTTCGACCCCATCGGCCATCTGCTCTGCGTGCAATGTGGCCTGCCCATTGCCACTTCAGATTGCTTATCCGGACTAAAACTATAATTACGCTTTATTGAAGAATTTGAAATCGTTAGACATTTGAGGGAAGTCTAAATATTTGCTCAAGCTGCCAACCTCACCCTGTATACCCTCGAAGCCCTCTAATTACATCGTTGTGTTTGCCACGTGGAAGCCTAACAAAATATCATAAATGTTCTCTCATACGTTACATATTACTAAACCCGTTATTTCTCAACACCCAAAACAGTCTATAATACTCAAAACTTAATGGCGCTTACGACCTTTTGTTCTAAATCGAACGAAAATACCTCAAAAGTAAAATAACAGAATTCCCGAGTCTCAAAGGCAGATCCATATCAATTTCGTCGCGGCTTTTGATCTAGACGCAAGTCCCAACAATTATTTATACAGAAAGCATTTCGATGTTTCTAACCAATAATTAAAATTGGATATGTTTGGTAAGTATTAGGTATTTTCGTTTCGTATACAGTGTGTAAGTCTTATACGGGCGAACCTCTAAACGGTGTTTAGTAGAAAATATAAGTTTAATAAGATAACTTTTACTTAGAATTGCGCTTAAAATCTTACAAAATTGGGACCCTGAGCCCAACTCTGGGCACTGAAGGCCTTGGTCACTTTGTCAGTAGTATATGACATATCCTTCAATTTAGTATACAAAACGACAAAAAAAAAATACATAAAAATCTTACAAGAAAAACGATTGTTACATAATGTGCATAATGCATGTAACAATATTTTTTTGTATTTTGAATATTCTGATGCCTACATGATAGACTCACGATATAGCCGTTACGCTAGAAAAATCAGCTATTATAAATGATTTCCAAAATTATCAAATTTCCTATACAAGCTGTCAGTTCGATGACAGGATTCAAAGTAAAATTTATAGGTTATACAAACGAACATCTACTTCAATTGGCAAATAACATTGTTAAGTTTCTGAGAACCCCTTTGTGGCGAATATGGAATGACGATATTGGAAATTGTACTAGAAATGGCAGAGATAAGCCCAGTTTTGGCGCTACAGGGATCGTATATTGCAACATAGGAATGGACTGCCTTTGTGGCAACAGATACAAATAATTAATACGGTATTGCAATAGAAATAGGTACCATTATGAGCATAGATCGGTTCTATCGCGAATGTAGTTAATTTACCTTAATGTACCGACGTTTCGACAGGTCGCGGCTTGACTGATGACTTGATCAGCGAAGTGTCAACGGCGATCTTGCTAGAAATGTTCTCGTACCCGGCGGAAAGTCACAAACGCGTGGGTAGATAGAAAAGTTAGGTCTACCCTTTTACTAAATGTTATCGGCACGACACAACACTCATAACATCGGCGCATCGATCCGAAGATAGATCTCGCGGTTTGATCTTCTGAATCACTGGTCCCCAAGTACCTACTTGGGGACCAGTGATTCAGAAGATCATCATAAATTAAAACCATCTCCACGATTGAAATTTCGGGGATGTATTTCGATCTCAAACTCTTCTCTCACTTCGTCTCGTTTTGTAACGTTGACCCTCAAGTTTTAAGAACCCTTATTATATCAATGTTGCATAAACTACTATTGTAGGCTATTTGCGCGAAGTTGATCAAACTCATAAAATTATCGTTATCAATACCTTTTTTATGTTTTTAAATTTTCATACAAAACAAAAAGTAAGGTAATATTTATATTATAAATCTAAACAAAAAAGCCCATTTTCATATTTGCGCAAAAAATGAACACAATTGGTTTTAATGTCAAGAATAATATTAACAAGTTTCTAAATATCCTTGAAACCTGCAAGAACTTTAGTGTGAAAATGTACTTGCGCAGATCCTCTTTAAGGGATGACTCACACTAGAACGGGACGGGACGGGACGATCAGTCAGTTAATACTATAAACGTCACGTGACATTCGAGGGCTCCGAGCTATCACGTGATTCTTTCTATAGAAATTGACAGATTGGCCCATCCCGTCCTAGTGTGGGGTCATCCTTAACCCCGTTTTCACGACGGAAAATATTTACCGCCTTATTCATAAAAACAACAGACTCATATGAGTTAAAATTTGTTTTGTCCCTTTTTAACAAACTCAAATGTCAAACTGACAGATAAGGATAAACGACGAATTAGTTAACGGAGATTTGATGCGCGTTCATGAATAACGGCTCTCTACATCAGAACTTCATTTCAATTAAATTAGCGCCTGAATGACTAACGAAAGTCAGACATAATATATTTTAATTATTCCTAGTGCCAGAACGTTCCTTTTATAATTTACAATTTCTAAATCTCAGCTATATTATTTCAGTTCGTTTAAAGTTTGATCAAACGCATACTAATTAGGCAAGTTATTCAGAAAGAATATTATATGAAGAAATATTGAATTTATTACATAAAACAATTTAATATAATTTATTCAACTTGAATGATGCCTTTCTCATCAACCTGTGATGCCTTTTGTCTCTGGATATTAGTAAGTGTCTATTGTTTTAGAAATGTCTTTCAGGTTTTTAGGCGAAGTAAATGAAAGTGTTTCGTGAGGCCTTTCCGCATTAAATTTTTAACTAAAAAGGTGAATTTATGGTGATAATTATAAAATTTACAATTAAATACCCCGACGAAATTATAACAGCGCTAAAGTGAGGTCAAGCTTTTCTAAGGTATCAACTGTTTTCTTCTACCTCTATAAAGTTATGTTATGTGCTTTCTATAAAATAATGTACTTAAAAAAACTAAAAGGATGACTCAAACTCAGACGGGTTGGGTCGGGACGGGACGGGGCGGTACGGGACGATCTGTCAGTTTCTATAGAAAGAATTACGTGATAGCTCGGAGCCCACGTGACGTTTTCTATAGAAACTGATAGATCGTCCCGTCCCATCACGTCCCATTCTAGTGTGAGTCATCTCTTATCTAGTTGAGACGACCAGAGTCAGACAAGTACATATTGTGTTACAAGCGGGTATAGGTTTATTCCTGCTGCTAACCACAGTAATGGGCCAAAAATACAAAAAATCTAGACGGAAAAATGTGTTTTCTGTGCATGGATTCAGTACCAACAATATCTTTGCGCCTTTTATTAGTATATTCAGTACTGAACTGGAGTCCGCCTGGATGAAACGAAAAAGTAGGTTACCTATTATTTTTTTGAAATTTCTCAAAATAAGGGCTGGAAAAGCACCCTGTATCTAGATAATTTGAAAATGTATAAAAACGACCTGACATCCACTATCCACTTAAAATACGCCTTGTTAATATCCTCTCCAACGAAAACTCGGTGACATAATCGCATGCACTCATAAATTGCATTTCATATGATGTTTGCGATTTGTAGGGGTAGTTTTACATAGTAAATTAAACATAGTTTCTAATTACAATATGCAGGGCCCTATCACTCTTCTTATTTCTAGCGTTTAGGCCACAGATCAGGAAACCTGGGGCCCACTTTGGCAACTAGTCCCAAGATTTGGCGTAGGCGCTAGTTTTACGAAAGCGACTGCCATCCGACCTTCCAGAGGATAAACCAGACATTATCGGGATTAGTTCGGATTCCTCAAGATATGTATCTTGTACCATCCGTGATACATACAATGATTTTTCATTACATTTGCGAGGAAAGAAATAAACTTTCTAGGCAGATAAAGAAACAATAATTATTAGCGGTAGTGTAGTGGCACAGTCCACAGTACTCCGGAGTGAGCGGCGACTACGTGCGGCGAACGCGTTGGGGCAGGTCCTCCGGAAGCTCCGGGCGGGCGGTAAAGTAGTATGAGAGTCCATTATGGGCTTAATACAGCTCATTAAGTCTAAGTATGTTTGCATATAATATCACCATTCACGAGCAGGTGTGATGAAAAAATTACTAAATTCAAATACCGCAGTTTAATAACACTAGACCCTACTCATAGTGTTGTGTTTCTGTTGGTGAGTAAGGTCGCCAGAGCTCCAAGAGGATTCACTGTGTTGACAGCTGGGGACCCACGGAGCAAAGCTTGGCCCTTTAGCTGTCAACACAGCGAATCCTCCTTTTTTTTAAAGGGTCGGCAACGCGCATGTAACACCCCTGGAGTTGCACGCGTCCATAGGCTACGGTGACCGCTTACCATCAGGCGGGCCGTATGCTTGTTTGTCCCCGTCGTAGTATTAAAAAAAAATACCGACTTTCCGTGAAACCCCCCCCTAAAAGTAACGTCAGCCGGAAATAATATATGGAGACGAGTCAAATGAAATTTTACACTGCCATCGCAAACTTGAACGTTAATCTAAAATGTCTGCAAACTTCACAAAAAACGTAAAACGCTGTAAGCGGAGATGGAACTGGATATGCTTTGAATTAAAACGCTCTTCAAGTTTTTCCGAGATGACTGTACTTAAGTATATTGGGAAAAGTGGAGTTTTGCTCTTTTTTCACTTCTTTAAGTGTCCGCTATCATGTTAGATCCTTATGAAATGTAGCAGCCATTTTTCTTGAAGAACTGAGTGCGCAGACCTCGGGTTTTTAGTTTTTAAAGGAGCTGGTTTGTCTCCACGCTAACCAAGATTATAAGCTGTGTGACTTAAGGGCTAATATTCAGTGGAGTTTTCGGCTTGGACCAGTAGCGTGAAGAAAGGTTGAAGATCATTTGATATTGGCTTAAACGGTACGTTTATCAGTCTAAGCTATTACATGATATCGTTGAAAGCTAGATACGCTGATTTTTTTTCATAACACGTCGGTGGCACGCACCTGCCTGATGAAAAGCAGTTTCCGTAAGTTATGGACACATGCAACTCCAACGGTGTCACATGCGCGTTGCGGATCCATTATTAACTTGTACACCCCTTTTTCGCGAGCGGTGCGATGGTAAAAAGAGTAAGTTGGTGGGAAACAGTTCTGCAAGGTTGTTGTCTTGTTTCACGAGGCCTGGTAATATAAGCCTGGGCAGAGAGTACCATTTTGCACCATATGGGCTCAAAACTCCAGCTCCATGGGATCCCAGCTCACGCAAGTTTTTTGTAGAAATCGCGTCTAGTTATTCTAACTGGTGACCGAAGAGCTAGAGTGGCTTCCTCGCCACCAAGGACATGCCGCTAGCATCCTAGGTACAATGCCTCAAGGACCTATTTTAGATTTAAGGTAGGTAGAGTTAGGTAGGTAGATAAGTTACACTTACGGTATATATTTAAAAATAAATGATTCAAGCCTATAAAATATCGCTCAGAAATAAAAAGTCTATAGTCAATACAAAATGGTTATAAACATATCTTGTCGCGTCGCAAAAACGTTCAGCCGGGCACATCCCCTATCCGATACAACACAGGTATTACGAGTCGTACCGAATGCCTAGACACGATACAAGATGTACGAATCATGGACTCATTATGGACTAGCATTTATAGAATATCAGCCACTAATTTCACCATGATGGTGTGACAATTGTCAGCATCATTATAACTGGGATTACAGGCGTCTATAGGCCACGGGCGCCAGTTACTATTGCGTGGACTGTCTGCTTGTTTCATATGGCATTTAAAATAAAAATATCAATTTTACCGCTAAAAACTAATACCTAAATTGATATAGGTCTAAATTGATATAGGCAGACCTATACCGACCGGTATGACCGGCCGGTTGGCGTAGTTGATAGTGACCCTGCGTGCTAACCCGATGGTCCTGGGTTTCAATCCCGATAAGGGCATTTATTTGTGTGATGAACACAGATACTTGTTCCTGAGTCATGGATGTTTTCTATGTATTTATGTATTTGTATATTATATATATCGTTGTATGAGTACCCGTAGCACAAGCCTTCTTGAGCTTACTGCAGGACTTAGTCAATTTGTATAAGAATATATCTTATAATATTTATTTATATCAATTTAGAACCCTTATACTCTAACAACAACCGTAAGTCAGATTACGATCTTCGTAGCTCCAAGATTTATACGTACTAGGTATGTAGGCAAGCCAGACGCGGTGAGCGACCTAGGCTGCCGGCTCGCCCTTCAAGTGGGCACGGATTTGGAAATATGCACATTTTACCCGAATACCCGTGTTTAAAACTTGATAAATGATCCTCCCTGTTTGCTTTGAGTTATAGCGACGCGAAAACTCTGGTAGATTTCACTTATATAGCGCGTATTTTTGATACTATCGCAAATTTTAAGGGTAGTTGGGCTCAAATGAACTTTTCTAATGATTTTAAGCTAATGTCCTGCAACAGTTAGGAAATGTCGGGTGCTTATTGGAACAATAATTTGTCTATATTTCGATACTTATAATAAAGTAGGGTTAAATCTATACATTGAAAATATTTGAAAAAAAAAATGAGTTAGAAGCTCTTAGAATTGATAATAGAAAACATTTCAATGATTTTTATAATTTTTTTATGTTATAATTTAAACTTTCGTGAGTCATACTGATATTAAATTGCAACGGTTAACACTCACGTATTTTTATCACAATAGGCGTGACATGTTTCGACTGCATCGGGCAGCCATCGTCGGACAGACAGAGTGGTGTTGTCACCTTGTTTGTTTGTTTGTCTGTGTGCCTGTTTATTTGTTCGAGCGGTACGTGGAAATGGCTGAATGGATTTAGATGCAACGTTCACTAGCACGTTTATAGGATCTCTTGTCAGGTTACAGGCTAAAAAAAATATCCGGGGACGACGTTGCGGGCATTAACTAATAAATAATAATTTATTCATTCACGTAATTAACGAATATATGAATTTAATTTAATTTTAACCATAAGTTAAAAACTCGAATTTATATCCGACTTTTTCACGTTACTTTGGTTTAGTTTTGATCAACATATAATATTAACCTGTGTATATTTAATGTAAAATATAAAGAATAGCGCAGATTGGCGCAGGACCGGTCATTGTGGAAATCTTTGGGGGAGGCCTATGTCCAGCAGTGGACGTCTTTCGGCTGAAATGATGATGATGATGATGATAAAGAATAGTCATAACGTAGTTAATATTCGCAATTGGACGTACTTTTGCAAACAGGAACCAACCCCACAAAAATATTTTTGAAAATTGAATTTTATTGCTAGAAGCTTGAAGTAAACATCTGAATGGCGATTCATTGTGGGTTGGTTCCCGTTTGCAAAAGTACGTCCAATTTAAGGATGACTCACTAACACGGGACGGGACGAAACTGGGTGGGACGGAAAAATCTGACAATTTGCATAGAAAAAATCACGTGATAGCTCGGAGCACTCGGATGTCACGTGACGCTTTCTATGGAAATTGACAGATTTTCCCGTCTCGCCCCGTCCTAGTGTGAGTCATCCTATAATCAATTTTAAAGTAGGTATTTTATTTCAATTATACACAAGTAGGTAGGTCATCTGCAACAGTACAGTACAGTACTTAATATCCGTTTGGAGCTACCGGCGAAATATACGCCGCTATACCATTTTGTTAGGCAGACGTCCGATTTTATTCTCCATAACCCAGTATTTAGTCCAGCACTTTCACCTAATAGTCCAGTATATTTTAGATTCCATTAAATATCAATAGTCTTTACACCCTCGCGGGTGCTGCCTCTGCGTGCGTGCGACTCTGCGTGTTTATTTTTTTTATTTTTTTTTAATAAAGATATCTGACTAAATCTCATATGTATAGCCATTAGAGCGTGTCACATAGGGTATTATTGCAGGTAACTGTACATATTTATATAACTGTACAACGACCGGTTGGCGTGGTTGGTAGTGACCCTGCCTGCTAAGCCGATGATCCTGGGTTCGAATCCCGGTATGGGCATTTATTTGTGTGATGAACACAGATACTTGTTCCTGAGTCATGGATATTTTCTATGTATTTATGTATGTGCATATATATCGTTGTCTGAGTACCCGTAAGAGTAACACAAGCCTTTTTGAGCTTACTGCGGGACTTAGTCAATTTGTGTAAGAATGTCCTATAATATTTATGTATTTTATTTATATTATCTTCCTTTTAACTGTGTGTTAAAACTACAAAGGCTACAAACAAAACACCGCTTACAATAATTTCCCCGACTTAATACCTTTTAAATTTACCAAAGCAGTTATCCTTGGTTTCGTTAGCAGCGTTACTCATCAGCTATTAGCCATTTCACGTACTTTTCCGTACTCATAAATAATGCACAAAGAAACAAAGACGAGTGATTCATATTGCGCCACACGTCGAGACAGTTACAGTCTGTTTTTAACTATGTATAGTACCTAAGGAGGGTTACATGTGTGGAGAGTACTTATTATGTCTGAAGAACAACATCGTGAGGGAACCGGACTAATAATACCAATAAGATCACTGTCAATGGAACTTCTTAACAATGTAAACAAACCACCATATTGATCGGCATAACCTAACTTTTATGTACAACTGTAAAGCATGAATTAAAAAAATGGTATGCATAATAAATATTTTGATTCATGTTTTTAAGTAGGCATACTATTATATATAGATTATAAATTGAAAGAGATGTCATATACTACCGAGAAAGTGACCAAGGTCCCCTGGATCGAACCAGCGACTAGGGCGGCTGCAGCGAAAGCAGGAGGTCGCTGGTTCGATAAATATAGGTAAAATAAATAAAGGTTTTCTCAAAGACATCGCTCTTTAGCGATAAGACCGACTGTAGTTTACCTCTAGGTACTTTTAATCTTATTTAATATATTGTGTTCTATAATGTATCTATAAATATCAGTCGATAAATGAGAGCTCCTTATGAGAGTTCAAGTGGTACGAAAATTCCGGGCTCTGAAAATTAGCAATAAATAGCTCTTTTTGCCTTGTTTTAGTCCTTTAAAACATACACAAACACAAGAGAAAAAAAGCAAGTGAGGTTAGTTTTTTGGCCTCAAGGACCTATTTTAGTCAGTGTGCGTAGACCAGCCACTGCGGCTAGACGCATGACTCATGAATAAGGGACACGGACTGTTCCGAAACATGTCAAGCTATTTTCGACTTTATTGACGTGAGTAACCCGATATAAGAATTTTAATATGTCTGATACTCACGGGAGTTTTCTAATTTAAATTAAGGTAACTTACTGTGTATCTTGTTAGTTATATTTATGAATAATAAATACTTAAATACAAAAAATATGAAAAATGGATTACGCTTAAGAACTTGGATACTTCAACAACTTAAAACTTGGGTTTGACTTAAAACGACACACAAACAAAACTTGAACCTTTCTGTCATTTGAAAACCCTCACGGTCAGGTTCTCGACGTAAGAGCACTTTGACACCACCACTTTGTACCTACTGAAGGACTTCATTTAAACTGACATTAAACTGAGCATTTTTTGACAAACAAATAACCATGAAAGGTGAAACTTTTAAATTTTATACCGGTTTTTGAAATTGTTGTGCAGTCACAAGTAAAATTAGTTAAACGGGTGCAGCACTAGTAATAATTGATAAAAGTAGTTGTTAAAACTACTAATAATAATTTAAAAAACTTTATTGATAAAATAGTATAATTATGTGTAGGCAGTTTACAAAGCTTCGTATCACTATGACTACATAGTATAAAACAAAGTCGCTGTATGCTTATAAAACTTTAATACTACGCAACAGATTTTGAATGCGTTTTTTTAATAGATAGAGTGATTCAAGAGTAAGGTTTATATGTATAATAATAACCCGTGCGAAGCCGAGGCGGGTCGCTAGTTCTATATAAAACAAAAATAAATACATCATGGTTGCCGCTGAATTAAATACAATATATTGTCAACCAAACATCGGTATATAATAAATATTATGGGACAATCTTACACAAATCGACCTAGTCCACGTTATGCTCAATAAGACTTGTGTTGTGGGTACTAGACGACGATATATATAATAAACATCCATAACTCAGGAACAAATATTCGTGATAAAGACACAAATAAATGCCCTGACCAGGATTCGAACCCGGGACCTCCTGCTTCGTAGGCAGGCCATTTAGCTGAAAAAAGAATCTATATTTACGTCTTACGGCGGCGGCAGAACTTGTTACAGCTGCGTTTAACACGTTCAAAGGAAAAATTACAGTCTTTCCCACTATAGTAACATCAAATATTAAACCTTATGTGTCACGACGTAAAATTCAAATTCGCTGGACATTAGTGCAGCATATACTGTTTTACTTCTTAGTATAATTATTAGTACTAGTGAATCATTCTCGTTGTAGTTTATTGTAACATATAATTATAACCTGTCCTAGAAATGTGTTGCTTTGTGCGAATTATGCGCAATTTTCTAATGCGTATAAAATTGTATTTATAATTTGTACTCTAGCTCTATAACGTCAGATAACGACTATTTATTTGACCTCTTTTTATAATTTATGCAATAATTTGAGCATGTATTACAAGTTGTCTCGCAATGAAATAAATTGTATGCATAATTATATTTTATTTCTTTATTGGAGAAACAACAAAAGTATGTGACGCTGCAGTATGAGACATATGTTAACAAGAATACATTTACTTCCTTGGACGCTCTCAATTAAACTTAATGACACATGTTATTTAAATACAAAACAACAAAGTTAACAGCTTTAAAAATAATTATGGCCCTCAAGGTTTGGACTAACAACAACACAACACACACAACATTTATGCCGATTTGTTACTATTTTGATTATCTATCTCCTCAAATAAAAGATAAAAGCCTCAGGTCTCTTCAAACAAAAATCATGAAACAGCCCTCAGATTTAGGAACATCATTAAAAAACAGAAAACTAAAACAAAAAATCTGCTCATACACTCCATTTGAATTGAAACTGTCATCCGTAATATGCTTAAACCCTAACAGGGTTCTTGTTAGTTACTCCAATACAGTATCAAAAATTTGAGTAAAATCGTAAAAAGCAACGTGACCGACCTCTCAATTAAATAGAAATGAAGTGAATACGCTCGAGCACTATTTTAATTAATCCTTTACATTATTATACACTATTTTCAGCCTAAAGTAATTAAATATATTATTTCGTTCGCTCGCAGCTGATTACTGCATTTATTCGATTCACATTAAGCCATTTTTAATTATGACGTCATTATCGTTATATTAATTTAACAATATTGGAATTGATTGAGTTCGTGTATTATCACAGTCGTTATTCTTATTTTAGTGGCAATTTTCACATACATTTATATCGAAAATGAATAAACTTCTATTTTATAACATTTTGTTTAGTCCCGGAGCTTCGGATACGCACGGTAAGAATATCCTACATTTTACCGTACAATTCATTCAGTTAGAGGTAGGTAGTTAGGTAAGCTACACTTACTGTAAATATTTCGAAAATAAATGTTTAAAAAAAACTACTAGTTTTTGTTGGGGGCCTAAAGCGCATAAGAAGGATATAGTGAAGAAATTCGCATCCCGGCGTGTAGCTGAGTTGGTAGAGCGGGTGGGCGTGTCTATACCATACCAGTCTCAAGTTCGAATCTCGCCCAAAACTATGAGTAACTATTGCACCTTTTCTTTATTTCTTCTATGAGTATTAGCTGTACTGGGTGCGTAGCCAAGATGCCAGTCGCTAACGAAACGTCATTGTCACACTAATAAGGACGAGTGATAGAGAAAGGTAGCTACGATACGTTATTAAGCGTGAGCGATTGGCATCTTAGCTACGCACCGTTGGGGCCTTACCATGACGTCTTAACGCGATTCAGTTGATGACCTAAACTGAGTCGCTTCCATACAACTGAGCCTCATCTAAATCGCTGTAAAACATCACGGCGCCTGGAGAAAAGTACAAAAACTATACCTACCTGCTATGAAACGCAAATATCAAAACTGCTTTACATCTTCCACCTTCATCAGACATTGAAATCTCCCTGAAATTACCTATTAAACGTTATCCAGTATCTCTGCCATAAACCGTAATACCTTATTAATATACAGATGTGAACGGGCTCCTTTTGGCGACGGATTCCGTAGAAAATGTGTATAGTTGGCAGTCTATGGAAGTAGTGATGGGACATGGGAACTTTATCGGGATTGTCAAAGCAAAATTAAAACTTTGATGTCCCCTGCGAATTTTAACTAAAATATACAAAGATAATGATAAAATAATTAAAGTTATTTACAGTATACATGGTGCTATTTTACCGCCCTAGGGCGATAATGAGCACATTACGTGCCTGCCTCGTATATTCAAAGGATCATATTATGGTCATATACATTTCGTTAAATTGTCGGAAGGGCTTCTACGTGTTGGCTTTGCCTCCGCGTACGCCTCCCATAGGTCCGGAACATTATTGTTCCTTAATGGGAAAGACATAGGTACAAAATAAATAATAACCTAGACGATTATGGAAAAAAAAACTTATTTTTGTGTTTTAAACTTAGTTACATTTCCTTACATATGTAGTGTTGTTGCTGTTAGTGAGTAAGGTCGCCAGAGCTCCAAGAGGAGCTCTGAGAGCTTCCATTTCATTTCAATAACTTAAGTATGAAAATGTACAGGATTGACCTGTAAAAATATGGGTGTACACATCTTACGCAAAAATAATGTACCATAGCACCTTGTTTCAATTTAATAAGAGCGTACCATATTTATAAGACAATTTTGTCGATAAATATTTTTGCAGTTGACTAAACTTTAGTAGATCCACATAAAGTCGATATGGCCTTGTGGCGATGCAAATCTGAAATACGACAGTGGTGTCCTCCAAATTCAAATAAATTAAAATTTATCGGATAATTTTCGGGAATATCCCCGACGCACATCACTGATCGGGAGGTAATATCGGTCAAATGAGCCTTAATATGGAGGGAGATAGGCGATTGGGCGGTGATATAATTTTATGCGAATAGTTACTGTTAGGCCTTATGCTCACTTAGTAGCATCTTTATTATAATAACGGGCTTATTTATTTACTTATTTGTTTCCTGTTTTGAAAACAACACCCAAATCGTATCGGATTCTGCCTTTGACTATTTAATCAACTGGATTGGCAATGTATGTCATTTTCTATCCAAACAACCAAGTGCTTGTGGGACCAGGGTTCCGTACCGTCGCACGATGAAAAAAATGTGTAAGCAAAAAGACGTTAGTGCCTTCAAAATGTCAAGGCCATACGTCTTTTTTTTTAGGTAAAAACTCGAAAACGGCTGAACCAAATTAGTTCAAAATAATTTTCGTGATAAGTTCGTCTTATATTGTATCGTATATGTCCTACAAATGATGCATGTTAGCAAGAAAAAGAGTTAGCCATGTTGAAACTTTATAGGCTGTTGGCACTTAAGTAATCGTCACGTTCCAAACACGACTATATGGAAAAGTGCTGCAAATGCAGCACTCTTATGGTGTCTTTTTTTTGGCTGGTTGAGTATCCAGTTCTTTTATTCTATATCTATGATTATACACGCATGTTAGTGAGTTACCATCCTTACATCTCACGTGCGACAATTAATAGTTCCACCCCAGTACCGAGAAGTCATAACTTTGTATGGATTCAACTGAGTGTATTCCGTTTAGTAAATAATGCACTATTTCGATACATATTAAGAGAGGTATGGGAACAGCGGATGCATATGGTTTAGTGTGGTAGGGCACAACACAACGAATGTCGTCTCGCTCAAATCTGGAGCAGAGACCACCTAGGGAAGTACCTCCACCTTACAGAAAACTGCAGTTTAAAAACACTAGACCCTACTCTTAGTGTTGTGTTTCTGTTGGTGAGTAAGGTCGCCAGAGCTCCAAGAAGATTCACTATGTTGACACCTGGGGACCCACGGAGGAAAGCTTGACCCTTTAGCCATCAACACAGCGAATCCTCCTTTTTTTAAAAGGGTCGGCAACGCGCATGTAACGCCCCTGGAGTTGCAGGCGTCCATAGGCTACGGTGACCGCTTACCATCAGGCGGGCCGTATGCTTGTTTATCACCGTCGTAGTAAAAATATATATATGAATAACGGTACTGACTCGATGGCTCGTGGACGTTTAAGCTCGTCTGTCTACTTGTAATGATCTCATAAACTTTTTGATATGGGTTGCAACACTTGCAATGGTTTTGGAATTGATACTAAATACTATATTGCGTCCTGAATACATTAAAATAAAGAATGACTCAAACTAGAACGGGCTGGGCCGGGCGTGTCAATTTGTCAACAGGATGTGACAATTTCTGTAGAAACAGTCACGTGGTTTCCGAGCTATAAAAAGATAGATTTTAGTTATAAAAATTGACACGTCGGTCTACCTTGTCATCCTTAAATTGTGTAAAAGAGAAGTAAGTAGGCGACGTATATATTAATTAGGAACGTTTTTAATTAGTGCCTGAAACTATCTCCGCGACGGAGTTGTTAAACACGAGACAAATACGAGCGACGGGAATAAAGACGGATTAAAAGTAAACACTCTTCCTAGGGCTGGCGCGCAGAGTTTTTTACTTTTGAAAGACCTTTCTCGGTTTTTTCAAACTGTATTTTTATAAAACCTACTTAAAAAATGGATTTTAAAAGATATAGATGTCAGAAAAAACGTCAAAAAATGTGGGTTGAGATTGTGGGCAGAATGACATTAGCGAATTTGCATTGATGATGATACAAACGATAAATGTTTCGTACGCATTAAGTGTCAAATTCATACACGCTCCAAACTATATGAAAAAGAGTCGCAACTGCAGTACCTTTATGGCCCACATTCAGTATTCTTTAGTTCTTTAGTTAATCTTAGAAGGGGTTTCCATGACTATAACTATCAAAAAGCTATCACGGTTCTTAAGATACAGCCTGGTGACAGACGGACGGATGGACAGACGGATGGCGGACGTGTTTTCGTTTGTAAATAAATATAAAATTATTTATCAGATAAAAGTTGCTCGAAATGTAACAAATAAGTAACATTTTGACCGAGCATGTTTATTTTTAAGAAAATGGAGGACGAATTTCAGAAAACATATTAGGTAATTGAATGTAACATCCAGTCACATTAGATTCTTAGAAGCTAGAAAATTAATTTGTCTCAAATTACGTATACTTTCATAATTAATCATTACTTGTATAAATTCATAGGGCCAATTAACTAATTAATTGAGAGAATACTTAATAATATGACTCGAGTAAACCTTATATTTAATTAAGTCAATTTCAAAAGCTCGTTGAAATTAGACCAAACACGAGGCTAAAATGAAATATATCATCAACGAAATTAATATAGAGTATTTCAACCATTAAGACTAACAGATGAAATAAAAAAATAATCGTTACAATTTTACGAGAGGGTTGAAAAGAAAAAAAAATACAAAAAAATTTGGAACGTTTCTAAACTTATTTTATACTTAGTTTTCTATATCCTCTTATTTAAATAATTTAATAAATACACTTTAAATTACAATTCCACACATTGAAAAATAATACATTACAATAAGTCCATTAATAACTAACTACAAACTATTGACTACCAAATATACTTACAAAAAAAAAAACACACACACACTTAAACTTACACAAAACAAAAAAAAAACACCCACAAACCAACTATTCAAACAGACCCCCCCGCCACATCCCCGGCGCAAAAGTGCCCATCACACTCGCAGCGTTGCCGCGTTGAACAGCAATAGACAGCTTCTGCGCCAGGAATGAACCGGAACGGGGGTCATGGCCCCTCTCTTGCAGGCGACGACCCAAAACACTCCACTGTCCTCTTATTTGTATTTAAATATAAGGGAATGGGAACCCTTATAAAAAAAAAACCTTCGTTTTAAATGTTTGCGGTAATCAGCACGATTAGCATGTGAAGCCAAGTCATGTGACTCGAATCGTGATCAAGATATCTGTCACTGTCCTATTGGAACTGTTAGAAAGTGACAGATGATATTTCTCGAGCGCTTCATTACGCATGTGCTAACCGAACTGAAAAGGAGCTGCACCCAACAACATATTGTTTTAATTTCCTAGAAAGAAAGCAATAGTGAAAAAAATTATGACCTGGGGCGGGACACAAAACAGTGGTTTTTTTTTAAGGGTCAGCAACGCGCATGTAACACCCCTGGTGTTGCAGGCGTCCATAGGCTACGGTGACCGCTTACCATCAGGCGGGCCGTATGCTTGTTTGTCACCGTCGTAGTATTAAAAAAAAGTGACTTTGGGATACAACGTCCATCGCTCTGCCAACTGAGCTATCAAGGCCACACCCGAAGCCCCTACTTTCTACAGTGTATACACCATATCCTGAAATTTACTACCCTTTTTTAGGAAATTTAGTATTTTTAGCCGACGCTTATGGTTAAAAAAATAATTTTATATTATAAATTGAAAGAGATATCATATACCACAGAAAAAGTGACCAAGGTCCCCGGTGAGCAGGGCTGGGATCGAACCAGCTACCTCCTGCTTTCGCAGCAGACTCCCTATTTATAGTAGTGTAACTACTTAAAAGTATATATATTTTTTTAATAAATAATAAATGATTTTATTAATGAAGCAAAACACGAATCAAAACATGAATCAAAACAAATTATTAATTGAAAGAGATGTCATATACTACAGAAAAAGTGACCAAGCCGCGAAAGCAGGAAGAGCCTGCTCACCGGGGACCTTGGTCACTTTTTCTGTGGTATATGACATCTCTTCAATTCATAATTTAGTACAAAATATTCTTTATTTCAATAACAACAAAAACACATAAAACTAAAATAAAATAAATGTTAAATACAATACATAAACAACAAATAAATAAATTACTTACTTACTTACTTAAAGTAAACATTCCCCCCTCGGCATGGTACCGTAGACGCTGGCAGCGTTTCCTCGCTGTATTGCAATACTAATTTATATGCAGTCGTGTGCCTACTTAAAAACGTTAATCAAAACATTTATTATAAATAATAAATGATTTAATTTATACTTGTTTACAATTGTAGTTTTATATTGTTTTTTTTCGTATGTGGCAACCCTGTGTAAGCTGACAGCATCCAACGGCGATTATCAAGATGTGTTTGTCACTTGGCTGCTTCTTTATTACAATTTGCAGTTTAACTGCAGCTGCACTGCAACTGTGTTTAATGCGCAATTGGTTAGTCTATTAAGTGATAATCGCATCATTCGGGGTTAGCTACTAACCCGGAGTTAAGATGAAATAGGAGCGTGGGCTGAATTGCGCTCGCTTCATGCAAAAAGTTTGTAGGGTTCCGTATCACAAAAGGAAAAACTAAACCCTTATACTCGTAGTATCACTTCGTTATCCGTCCCGTCCGTCAGTCAGTCCGTCTGTTTGTCAAGAGCCTTTATCTCGGGGACGCGTTTTTTTAAAATATATTACCACGGTGACAAACAAGCATACGGCCCGCCTGATGGTAAGCGGTCACCGTAGCCTATGGACGCCTGCAACACCGGGGGCGTTACATGCGCATTGCCGACCCTTTAAAAAAAAAGGAGGATTTGCTGTGTTGATAGCTAAACTGGCCACGGGCTTTGCTCCGTGGGTCCTCAGCTGTCAACACAGCGAATCCTCTTGGAGCTCTGGCGACCTTAATACTCACCAACAGAAACACAACACTATGAGTAGGGTCTACTGTTATTTAACTGCGGTTTTCTGTAAGGAGGTACTTCCCCAGATGGGCTCTGCTCCAGATTTGAGCGAGACGACATTCGTTGTGCTGTGCGTAGAGGTAGCATGTTTCAATGAATACTACATACACAAGTCTGCGATCCTCCGAAACTGTGAAAAAATCAAACTTTTACGTCAACGCAATCAAAATATACGGCCCGCGGCCGTTTATGTCGCATTTCCTATACATTTGCAATGGGAATCAAAATGTATAGGGTACTTCCCGTTGACCTAGAATCCCAAAATTTGGCAAAAAGCAAGACCTTGTAGCACAACTACAGGAAAAAATCCGAAAACTGCAAGATTGCCGCACACTGAGAGTTCCGTGCCACCAGTATTTTTTATGTAGGTACCTAAGGTCATAAATAGGGGAGGTCCAATCTAGCTCCGACTTGCCAGTTCTCATGAGACGCCGTCAAATATTTAAATATCCATAAAGAAACCACAAAATGTCACATTTCACATCAAATTCCCGAACTTTCGTAGACAGCTTAAAAGCCGTCGCTTACCGCCTAATCAGTGTAAACATTCATAAACATCAGTGGACTCTTGCAGGTCGTCTGGCGGGCGGCGCCGGGTGAACGGCTAGTGTAGCGGCCAGGTCACTACCCGTCTGCGAGACACATTGTCCGATAGTCTGTCAAGCTAAAACTTGTGCAGGCTGTCTGGCGTGCAGCACCGGGTGAACAGCTAGTGTAGCCGAGCGGCCGGGTCACTACCCGCTGCGAGACTCACTGTCCATTTGATTAGTCTGTCGAGCTAACACTTGGGCAGGTCGTCTGCCGTGCGGCGTTGGGTGAACGGCTAGTGTAGCGGCCGAATCACTACCCGTCTCCGAGAAACACTGCCAGTAAGTTTGTCGAGCTAAACCACTTCGTCTGGCTGTATATATTTGAAATAAGAATTACCGTAGGAAGACCAAAGTCTGGAAATCAGATGCTACGCCGAAAACGCCGCGCCAATTGTCAACTATATGCTAGAACCGCTTATTTACATTATTCGGGCTCTCGACGTTCCCCAGCCTGGAGAGAGTCATACCTAATGACAGGCCAAGTTGAAGGCAAGAGACTGAGGGTCCCTCCTCCTACTAGATCGTGCTCCCGTGCCATTAAATCTGCAGGGGACAATTTGGCATTTGGCGAGGGATAGACGCCAATGGAGGAATTTAGTATTTAAGAGGGACATGAAGGCGCGATCCTCAGCATTGAGGGATCAACTGATGATGTTAATTTCTTCGCAATCTGCAAAAATAGGACCCTGTTTTATTTTGCTACGTAAACAAAAGTTGATCAACGTTTAACATTTGAGCCACGCTTTTGTAAATAGACTGATGCACATTATGTTTCATAGCGGTCTCTGGTCTTTTATAAAAGTAGAAGTCAGGTAAAAACTTACAGTTTGCTATTCTTCAAGGCGATGTGTCCGGCGTCTACCTACACGAACTGCCAGACAGACAAATGAATTCGCAAGTTGCAAGTTGCGCTTAAGGCTGTATTACTTGATACCCGGTCTAGTGTGAAATGGCTGTTTAGGAGTAAGGACTGATGTTTGATGGACTCGTTTACATTCAATATGGCGCCGATGCTGTCATTAAAATATATTGAACTTTCCATCCAAGTCATCCCGCATCTTTAAGCCATATGTGTTTGTTAGGGTTCCGTAATTCAAGAGGGAAAAACGGAACCCTTATAGGATCACTTTGTTGTCCGTCCGTCCGTCTGTCTGTCAAGACCTTTTATCTAGGAAACGCTTTTAGGTAGCAACTTGAAATTAATACTGCATATTCAAATCTGCGATCCATTGAAGCTGTGAAAAACCTCTACGTCATCGCAATCCAAAGATACAGCCGTTTATGTGGCATTTCCCATACATGTGCAATAATTACCGCACACCCAGAGTTCCGAATCACGAGAATTTTTAAGTACCTACCTTAGCCTCCTGGATCCCCCGGTCCTCGCTTGAGGACATAAGATGTTTTTAAATATCATGTGGAATGTCACAGCAGCTTAAGAAGTTTGCACACATAGATCGTTTCCGAACGAAACTGTCAACTTAATAAAATAAACATCGAATCTTACTTGGCCAATCAGCGATCAGTGCGGCTTAGACAAAAGTTATAATCGATTTTAAAAATATATCAGCTTTGCCAGAATCGATACCTTCAGGATCCAGGAGACATTTATTTATTTAAACTTCATTGCACAATACAAGAAAGTACAAATGGCGGACTTAATGCCTTAAGGCATTCTCTACCAGTCAACCATTGGGTCAAACAGAAACTTACAAAATTGGTGCGGAAGAGTAAAACAGAGAGATAAAATGTCACATTCTAGAATAAATACAACTAATTATTAATATACATACACAAATACATACCTATACACATCTACAAATATATTATATTCATATAATAAAATACCTACATATTGTTGTACCCGTGCATAACCATTATACATACAGATTATGAACGTTGAACTAAATTAGAAAGGTGTTTTCGTAACATTTGTCACGTATACATATTTTTGATACTGACAGCACCCGTTCTGACCTTCCGCAATTTCTTTTGTGCATCTGCATGTTATTACCCTCATAAACTGCATTTAAATGGCGCATTAAATTAGTACTATGTAAACAATGCCCTGTTTACATAAAGACGAGCTGCAGTACTAACATGCGTCGTTTAGGACCTTTAGGGAACAGATAGGCGTACATGCGTGGGTTTCTTCCGTGTATGATTCCGTGTATGGATCTGAGTGTGTGTGTGTGTGTGTGTGTGTGTGTATGTGTCTTGATTATTATGATGGCTTCATGTTCCACAGTACGTTTGCAATAAAATATTTATATGAATATGCTTCTTGATGTTGTACATAAATGTTGATATAAAATGTGTGGAACTACATGTGTTCTAGAAGGAAATGTTTAAGCATAGGTATATGGAAAAGACGGTAAATAGTTTATTTTGTATGAAAATGATGTTGTTTTGCACACATTTAAAAGTGTATGATAATTGTAAATGTATGATAATTTTGGATTTACTTATAATATATTTTTCTTATTTTTAGGTAGGTACCTATATCTTTTCATGAATAAAAACTTTTTTTTATAAAAAATATATTTTTTGTTTAACATTTACCCAAAAGTAGTCCTTCTTTGACTGCAGAAAAAATCTTATCTCAGTAATCAAAATGATTTAATGAGATTGTGATATAAATTTAACAATGATTGGAAACGTAATGAAAGCTAAACTTTGGAACGAACTGTCGCCAGCGGTGTTTCCGGACCGATACGACCTTCAAACCTTCAAGAAAAGAGCGTACTCCCACCTTAAAGGCCGGCAACGCACTTGCGACACCTCTGGTGTTGCCGGTGTCCATGGACGACGTTAATCGCTTACCATCAGGCGATTCGTTTGCTCGTTTGCCCCCTATAGCATAAAAAAAAATAACATAATAAAGCTACTTATTTCAATCACTTTTAAGGTAAAATACACAATTTTCGCACACATATAAACAATGTTCCAAAACCACAAGAACACCCTCTACAAGTTCCTCTGTATGTTCCGATTTTGTGATTTTACTAGACAGAGTCAGGGATTTGGTCATATAACTGAACCTTTCTAGAGAAATGATGAAATGGATTCGCCATATTGTCATCCTGCGTGATTTGATCATATCCCTTAGACATTTGTTCAAATCTCTGTTTTGGTCATTTCCCTGCGAAATACACATATGATATTAATTTCAACTTGCTCCCTCTACACGTTCCCGAGATAAAGGGTCTTGACAGACAGACGGATGGACGGACGGACAACAAAGTGATCCTATAAAGGTTCCATTTTTATCCTTTTGATATACGGAACTCTAAAAATGCTCGCTTTTTAGAGTAAAATCTGACCCTGGATTTAAAACCTCATGGTCGGAGACACCATGTAGATTTCGCTGTGTATTGAAGCTAAACTGTACCATAAACATCACTCACGCATAAACGGCCAAATCCTGGTGGTTCAATGCTAACCCGACTTTAATAGCGGCCAAGAATTATACTGTGTTTACTAATCTGGTTAGTAAGGTACACAGAATACAACAGTAAAATGGGCGGATTTTTATTTTGTTCTCGTTTTTTGGAGTCAGATTTGAATGAAATTAGGTAGGTAGGAAGAGTTCCTTATTTTCTGCAAGATAGACCCAAGTTCATAGTATGTCCCACAATTTTTTTTTAAATTTAGTACAAAATTTTTGTCGCACATTGGGATTTCGTATCTATCTAGCGTAGAATAAGGAACTCTACCTACCCACCAAACATACAAATCTGACGCGAAAAACGAACGACAACAAAATAAAATATGCCCTAATAGCTTAAACTGAATTACTTACAGACAAAGGAAAAGTGGAAAATGAACTTGCGACTCTGGGATACACCCCCATCGCTCTTCCAACTGAGCTACAGTTACCTCACCCGTGGCCCTGAAATTTTCACCATATCCCTCGTTCGTTAGGGGGGCTTCGGTAGCTCAGTCGGTAAAGCGATGGGCATGTATATCAGACTCACGCGTTCGAGTCCTGAGACCCGAGGTCATGATTTTTTGCATTTTCCATTCTTTATAAGAAATTTAGAATCGTTCGCTGACATTTCTGTTTAAAAAAAGAATTTTAATAAGATTAAACTGATATTTAAAATAAAATTGAAAAACGTTATAGAAGGAACTAAGAACTTGCGCGTTATTAAACGCAGTCGCGGGTTCAAATTCCGGCTTGTACTAATTAGATTTACACAAATTCAAACAAACTCTCTCATGTTCATCATCAGACAGAATTCTAAGGAAGATTTTCTGTTAGAACCAACGTAACGTCGAACATAATAGTTCTGACACTATTCAATGACAGCATTATTCTTTCAAACGTAAAACTTAAAACACGATGTATGAAGCTTGACATCATTTGTCTGTCATCGACAAGAAAATTACGGTCCCTGAAAATTAGTCATAAATCGGTTATTGTAGATTACATACCTAGGCCGTTAAAGTGGGAAATGTCAGTGTTAGTCGACATCGGCTTCGCCTCGGCCGCCGATTACATGTCATCCGAGGCTTTCCCATTTACCGGCCGAGGTTTGTATATTATTTATCTGGTCGACAGAACCGGTTTCGAAATTAGTTTTGCGTAAAGTGGCGTTTGCCGGCCGAAGGGCAAAACGAACTTTTTATGAAACATGATCCATGCACATCCACTTTAAGGATGTGTACCTACCTGCTTCGCCTATGATACAGTAGCCGGCAAACAACTTGACCCAGAGTCGGCATGGTGGGGGAAAGTTTGCGCATCGTACAATTACGTGCAAAAAAATGGTTAACTTTATATTTATTGCAAATTATATAATTTACACAAATTTTCTCTGTTATCTTGTTTGACATACCCGGGTCAATATGGTAGGTATGGTAGGAATAGGTCGACAATTGTAAACCAAAAATGTACCTTACCAAACTATAACTTAACTATTAAATTTAAATTGACCAGGAAAAGTTGCTTATTTAGAATATAAATTAATAAAGCAATCGTCTGTTGTTTTCGGTTCTTTTCCACCTGAACCCCAAGTCTTTAATAATCCTGCGTAAACTCCGTTCAGAGCCATTAAAACCTATGTCATCTGATAGTTTCTTACGGAGTTTTTCCGCGGTAGGGAATTCTTCATTTGTCCGATGATAATTATGGATGCATCTTCTTATTACATTCTGGTCGAAATTATCGATTCCGGTCACTTTCTTCTGTCCTGTTCTTTTTTTGCCAGGCGTTCGAAACACGGTGAGTAAATCGGAACCTTGGGCTTTTTTAACAATTCGCTTCACAGTGCTTACAGATGTCTTTGTAGCTTCGGCGGTATTTTTAAATGTTTCCAAATCGGTCTTTCCATGACTTTTCATAAAACAATACACATCGTACACCATTTTTCTAGCTTGTCTCTTTAACACAGTATTGCTTCGCTTCGGCATGGTTCGACTTGTATATTGTATTACGAATTACTTAACAACAATAAAATATAACATAAAAACGATAACAAATTATAACAAAAAACTTAACTACGAGTATTAACGAGTCACTTTTTAATGCACACAAGTGTATTCTGGAGACAGCGGAGCGTGAAAGCGGCGCGGGGCACAAACTTCAACTGACTGACCAATTGCGTGAGCGCCGCGGTCGCCCCTCCGTCGCGCCCCGCCCCGCACCACCAAATGCCCCTAAAATTCGGTTCTGCGCATGCAAGGTCATTGGTTCAAGTTGATTGCCGGCTACTGTATTTAAGGTAAGTCAAGTGTTACCAAAAATACCTAACACATATGTACATGCAACAGTGATTACCTATCTTACTGCCCTTACAATTCTACTGTTAACAAAGGATCTGAATCAGATTAACAAAGGCACATCGTATGCAAAACATCAAGTCGCTTACGACCTCTCTCTATGACACACTTAATGCACCAAACCTTCTAGATCAAAAAGGTCATATCGCATATAAAACTTCACGTCGCTTACGACCTCTTGTTTTTAAAACACTCGGTGCATTTAGCCTTGACTCGCGTTAATTCCGGGACTCGTGCGCACGTCTGTATCACTCGTAAAACAAATGACGGCGACTGTGGAACGTATTTAGATACGTTATGGTGTACCAATCTGCGGGCCTACCATAACAAATGGATATAATTATTTTAGCTTCTCTACAGCTTTTGTTACGAGCAATGAGGAAGAATATGAACCTGGTACAAGAGCGATATACAATTACCTATACAAAGTAAAGGTTAAATAAATAAATAAATAAATAAGTATTTGGGGACAATCTCACACTGATCGACCTTATCCCAAACTAAGTAAAGCTTATACTATGGGTACTAGACGACGATATAAATACTTACATATATATATACATAGGAAACGTCCATAACTCAGGAACTGCGGTCTTTGAAATAAGATTTTTTTTGGAAAACATGAATATTGTAAAGGGATCGAAATGTAGGGTCATGGTGTATACATATGTATAATAAATATTAAAGAGGGCTCCCATGTAATCGTGATTTTCTTTACCGTTTCCAAAAAAAATGATACGGAACCCTTCGTGCCCAAATCCGTCTCGCACTTGTCCGATTTCTTATTCTGTTGCACTTCACGCGATACGTCTCGTTTAAATGAATTATAAAATGCTTAAAAGCTGTTTAATACAAAGTCTGTCGAGGGTGATCTGTGTGCAATGCAAGGAGTCATCGTCAACAGGAAGATGATCGTGACCTTCTCTGGAATATGATTGCCGTTTGTGTCATTCTAATTTATTAACATCTTGGCACTGTGACAAACTTGGTGACTAGAGTTTAACGATCAATCAAGATTATATATTTTCTCATAATTAAATTAATATTTTCATCGTCTATATAGACGCTGAATATTGGATAGCATCGCCCAAAGGATGACTTTCACAAAAACGGGATGGGACGCGGCAACGGGACGATCTGTCAATTTTTATAGAAGGAATCACGAGCTCGGAACTCTCCGATCATTCACATCCGAGGGCTCCGAGATATCAGCATATCAGGTGATTCTTTCTATAAACATTGACAGATCTAGTTGACAGATTGACAGATGCCGTCCCGTGCTAGTGTGAGTCCTCCTTAAAGATGTTTGCAGTTAAAGTTTATAGTTACAGAGATAACAAGTAAGGTATAATTATCTAGATCTAGAACATCTGGATTCCTTATTACTTCCTTATCGTTTTTTATGATACATATTAATGCTAAAAGCTTTTAATAATACTTAAGATTCAACCACGCACATACAATACAATACTTAAGTAGAAAAAAATATGTGTATTGGAATAATGAAAATATATCATAGTGTTGTGTTTCTGTTAGTGAGTAAGGTCACCAGAGCTCCAAGAGGATTCACTGAGTTGACAGCTGGGGACCCACGGAGCAAAACTTGCGCCTTTAGCTGTCAATACAGCGAATCCTCCTTTTTAGGGTTCCGTAGCCAAAATGGCAAAAACGGAACCCTTATAGTTTCGTCATGTCCGTCTGTCCGTCTGTCCGTCTGTCCGTCTGTCCGTCTGTCACAGCCGATTTACTCGGAAACTATAAGTACTACAGTGATGAAATTTGATGGGAATATGTGTTGTATGAACCGCTACAAAATTATGACACTAAATAGTAAAAAAAAGAATTGGGGGTGGGGCCCCCCATACATGTAACTGAGGGATGAAAATTTTTTTTTCGATGTACATACCCGTGTGGGGTATCAATGGAAAGGTCTTTTAAAATGATATAAAGTTTTCTAAAAAACATTTTTCTTAAAGTGAACGGTTTTTGAGATATCAGCTCTCAAAGTCGTAAAAAGTATGTCCCCCCCCCTCTATTTTTATAACTACGGGGTATAAAATTCTAAAAAAAATAGAGGTGATGCATGCTAATTAACTCTTTCAACGATTTTTGGTTTGATCAAAGTATCTCTTATAGTTTTTGAGATAGGTTGATTTAACTGTAATTTTGGTTAAGTTATTGTGCTTACACTGAAAACGATGGCTGAACCTTATAAGTTTAGGCTCCATTCACCAGGTGTATAAATTGACATAATAAGTTTATTATATTTGCTGCTACGGAACCCTTTGTGCGCGAGCCCGACTCGCACTTGGCCGGTTTTTTTTAAAGGGTTGGCAACGCGCATGTAACACCCCTGGAGTTGCAGGCGTCCATAGGCTACGGTGACCGCTTACCATCAGGCGGGCCGTATGCTTGTTTTTCACCGTCGTAGTATAAAAAATAATAATATATAAAATGGATAAGAAATATTTTTAAGAATAGTACAGTCACGTCTATACCACTTTGAAACTTATTACTGGGGAAGAGAGTTCTAAAATGAATACAGGTGCATATATATTTATGAAGCTGACCGTACAGGAGACTAGTACTTGTGAATATGGAAGAGCATTGCCTCCTGGCACAAGTTGTTTTCTTAATAACTTAATAGGAGACACCTAGCATCGTCAGATTGTACTAGTTGTTAATTAAATAAATAATTTTGATGTAATACTATATACTATTTTGGTATAATAATGTTGATACTTACCTAAATTAATAATTCAATATGACTAAACTTTTTTTTTATATTCATACCTCTTTTGGGGCGTTAATTGTGATGATTATTCGGAAATAATCAAAATCTATCATTATTTAGGTATAGGGTCATTCTGTATATGAAAGGTATTGGCAGAAATTATCCAATATAATCGCTAAATAACATGTTAATAAGTACCCGTAGTTCGGGTTTACGTTTCAGAAAATTTTGCTCTTCCAAGTTATCAAAAAGAATATTGAAATTTTATATCATTCTTTAACAATAGAAAATAAATTAAACACTTTAGATCCTAATGCGTTTATTTACACCATGACCCTACGTGTCGACCCCTTTACAGCACTCGTTTTCACAGGGTTAAGATGATGACTGAGAGAATGCGAATTCTCCGCGTCAATCAAAAAAGTTACTTGTGCAAACTTTCTACATACAATAATACATAAATAATTAAAAACAAAAACTAACCTAAAAATAAAAAAATAACCTTATTAAAATATTATAAAACTATCCAAAAAGCTACACTACAAAGAAATGAAATAAAAATTAACATAATTAGAAAAATATAAAACTATAAATGTAAATCTAAAGATGGACCCTGTGGCATAGTGCCCAGGACGCAATATTTTAATTCAAGATATCATATAAATCGTCTAACCTTTTCCTGAAACTAGCTATCTCACTCTAGCGAAAAACTCCCACTTACTCTTGTAGAGTTTTACCAACTAGGCTCACTGCACCGCCCAAATAACTAAAATCCTTTTTTAATCTTTGTCGAGAACCATTCAACCCCGCATGTTGTTTTTAAGCCCAATTCTGTTAAAAACGAAATATGCATGTTATTTTTGTGTACCGTATGAAACATATAAATTTGCCAGCGAAATAGACGGTGTACTAACATTGCGGCGGTGACCTATGGCAAAAGGTGGTAACTGAGATTTCCCAAAATTTTGCACGTATGATCGCTACCGCTTTTGAGTATAGAGTATTTTGAAGGATTCTTCTCTAATTGAATCATATACAGTACTTATCTATATTTTTGTAGTTTTAACTGTTAATGAAAATATACTTTATTTTATAGTTAACATATTCCTCTTATAACTATTTATACCACGAAAAACTAGGCCAGAATCATAATAAATTAGAAATCGTAATGTTTAATAAAATGTTTCACAGATACTGTAAAAAATTAGCATAAGACATATAGATATGTATCGAAAGAAAAATCTTTCAGCTATTTTATAACGAGCGGTACATTTCAGTTTTAATACAGCCTGTCCTTAGCCATTAGATAAAACCTGAACGTACATATGCGTTACGGTGTTTAGAACTAGTAGGTACACAATATATCATAGGTAAGTACCAATCTGTGCATTGGTAACGAAGAAATTACCAAAGTACCTACTATTCGTTACTTTGGAGCAGCCTGTATGTAACTAAAACTTATGACGTAGTAAATCCTCATAGAACAGTAAGAAACCTTCTGCGTCTTTTTTATTATTGTTTTTAATTACTCCACAGTCCACAACGCCCTCCATACCGCCAGAGCAAAAAGAGTTGGAGAAAGATCGTCCGTGAGAACCTGAATTCTGAGGAACACGACGCAAGGGGGAGGAGTAAAAAGGTACATACAAATACATTAAAAAGACTTTCAAGGACTTGTGTCGTAGAGCATTTTATATTATGTGTGCATTGATTCAGTAAAAGGTATCAAGTTGTAGCTTCTTGTAATTTCTAAATTAATCTTTATAGCATTAGCCCAATTGGAAATCAACAAAATAATACTTTTTATTAAAAACATTCTCATTTCTAATTTTATAATTGAAAGAAAAATGGAAAAATCTCCCGCGTCGTGTAAGATTCGAACCCCCGACCTTTCTGAATACCGGTTAGATTGCTCTGCCGATTGAGCCATCGACGCCTGTCCGACCTGGGCGAATATTTCCACTATTTCAGAAAGGTTCGAATCCTGCTCGACGCCGGATATTTTTTTTTTTCAATTATAAATTTCGTTCGCCTACGTCTCTGCTTAACACAAAATTAATTTAACATTCACATTTATTCTTAATCTTCTTTTCTGCCTGTTTCTCTTTCGTTTGCTTCTAAAAACCCAAAAAAGTATATTTCATTCTTACATCACATTGCCACATGACCGCCGCTTGCATCAATTTTATTAATAAAAAATATGCAGACTGGATGCATGTCAGATATTTTTGTCAGTCGCTACCCGATTTTTTTTTATAAACGGTCCAATATGCCCGGAGATTGATTTAAATATACAAAGTTTTAGAACCGCATAGAGTGTGTACTGTGTTATTCTGTTGGTAGTATTTTTTACTGTTTTTTAGTGTGTAAAGAAACGTTTGTGGTCCAGCGGTAAAGCAAGCTTTCAACCCAAAGCTCGCAGGTTCAAATCCTGCCAGCTCGTACCAATGACTTTTTCAGTACTTGTATACGATATATCATTTGATAATTTTACCAATTCCTTTCCGGCGAAGGAAAACACTGTGAGGACACCGAATAATCGCAATAAAGAATGACTTATACTAGGACGGGACGGGACGGCACGAGGCGGGATGGGGCGGAACGGGACAATCTATCAATTTCGACAGAAATAATCACGTGATAACTCGGAACCCTCAGATGTCACGTGACTTTTCTATAGAATCTGACAGATCGTCCCGTCCCGTCCCGTTCAAGAGTGAGTCATCCCATATGATTATTGTGTATGTATCATGAACGATCCTGAGTTACCTATGAGTTATATAAATAAATCTTATTACTATGTTATAGTGATCTAGTATCCACAACACAAGTCTGTATTGAGTTTATTCTCGGACTAGGCAGATTTGTGTAAAATTGTCACAATTTACTGTTGCTTTTAATTGCTTCTATGCCTCAACTAACATATATATATATATATATATATATATATATATATGTTATATATGTTATGTTATATATATGTTAGTTGAGGCAGTCCCGTCCCGCCCCGTTATAGTGAGAGTCATCCCTTAGACCTAGTTTACTATTTGGGTTGAAAGTTCAGATGGCGGTCGCTTTTGTAAAACTAACGCCAACGCCAAATCTTGGGATTTGTTGCCACAGCAGACCCCAGGCTCCCTGAGCCAGAGCCTGAGCATAAGCCGGGAAGATACTTGGAAGAAAAGGTAGTAATTTTAGTGTTCCGTGTTTACTCCTAATGAAAAAAAAAGTTACTGAAATTATAATAACTGTCTTTGGTTTGTTATTCTAAACAATTGCGAGCCGTATGCTGGTTTGCCACCGATATGGTAAAAATACTAATATGAAAGGTTCAAAGATTGTGTAACAAATATAGTTTACAAATACTTACCAGTATCTACTAGATAGCTCTAATGTTTTAGAATCTATTGATACCTAACAATAAAACGAAACCTAAATCTAAACATACACAACTAATTGCTACCTATTAAAAAAGCCCAGCCTGTAATGTTCCCGACGCAAAAGTGCCCATCACACTCGCAGTGTTCCCGCGTTGAACAGCAATAGACAACCGCTGCGCCAGGAATGAACCGGAGCAGGGGTCATGGCCCCTCTCCTGGGGCCACTTGCACCCCCCGAGGTTAGTCACATAACCCGGAGTTAAGAGGTTTATTGTATGAAATTTGACAGCTTAACTCCGGGTCAGCGGCTAACACTGGGTGGTGCAAGTGGGCTCAAGAAAGGTTATTGCCTCTACTACCTCTAATAATAAATAATACATATGTATCATTTCGTATTATCTCACCCTACTCATTTCTCCTTTTACCAAATCCTATATCAACATATCTTCATCAACTTTTCAATGTTTTCTTTAACCAGGGTAACCTTACAAAAGCCGAACATCGTTTATCTACCAGGCCAATGTTTTATTTATCAGATCCTTTACCCGATTGAAATAAGCAATATTGTAGTATTAGAAGATATTTCGTTCCCTTTGAAAGTTTTTCGTGGAATTATGTTGTTTGAGTTCAAAAGAATTTTATTTTATTATTAGGTACATTTGGTATAGTAACGAAAGTTTGTGAAATGATTAGTTTTTTATTATGTCTGCAACGAAATCTTAAATTTGTATTATTATGGGAATTTTATAAAAAAGTGTACCTACCATTTCCTTTTTTTGAAAATATAGGAAGTTTTGGGTTTTTTTATAACCAGAATCACAAGTACTATTTATTTAAAAAAAGAAAAAGAGTGTCCCTTCTTTTTGGTCAGTTTTGTAACGGATTTTTTCATACATTTTGTATGGACCGTTACGAAACTGACAATTTTTTTTGTATGGAAAATCTACGATCCATTTATTTTAAATGGTGCATTTTTTTTAAATGCCCTTATAATTTAAAGGAAAAAGGGTTAAATGGAATGGATTTTTAAAATGGGTACCTAGTAGAAACATTAAAAACTTATCCCTGAAAAGTAGACGATGCAAAACACCTAAAACTTCCTATTTAAAAAAAATGGTACACTTTTTCCTTAAAATTCCCATTGATTGACTAAATATATTGATATTACATAGGCATATATTGACATGCCTATATTGATATTGGCAGTATATTTCCATTCGCAGTTTTCATTATCGACAAATTATCATAAAACAATGACTCAGGTTATTGAAATTATAATGACAATTCTATTCAGGTGAATCGGTTCATGGTTGGATCCTTGAATTGCGATACTATTTTAGGGCACGTAGTAAATATGGAAGGGTTCGTTTACACGGAGAGAGTGCATTACAGAATATGAGCAGCTTTGGCTGGCACATAGATATAGGATAAAAGAACTGGATACCCAATCGGCTGAAAAAAAATACGCAGTAGTTGCGACTCTCCCCCCCTGACTCTGACCCCGGATTTGTCCCAGTATAGAGCCCGTCTGGGAAGCGTCCGGCCCGGATTTTTAAAACTATCCGGGATAAACCCAGACATTTTTGGGTTCATGTCAATCCCTAGCAAAAGCTAAATTTTTAAATTAAAAATTGATTTCTTTAGTGTCCGGGGAGAGACCGCGATTTTAATGAAACGTCCGGGTTTTTTTAAACTTTTTTGACCGGTTTCGGCAATGTACGAGATGGCAGCCCTACGTAAGTGCCAACAGCCTATATACTTTTAACAGTGTTGGTAGTTCTGTGTATGAATTTGACACTTAATGCTTACGTCAGTAAGCTCTTTTTCGTAGACATTTATGGTTTTGTATCATCGTCAATGCAAGTTCGCTAATGTCATTCTGACCCACATTTTTGGAAGTTTTTGTTTTTCTTTGTGTTTCTAATGTTTTAATAAGTCAATGGGCTGGCATCATGCTGAGGCGTCCCATTTCGTATCTCAGGATCAGCATACTTTAATTTATATGTATAATTATCCGCCATTAAAATACTATAGCAAATAACTAAATAAACGACTGGCCGACGAAGCTGGAGGTCCTAGGTTCGAATCCTGGTTAGTGAATATATCTGTGTTTATCTCGAATATGAGCGATGGACGTTCTCTGTGTATACATGTATGTATTTATCTATATAAGTATGTACAGGCTTTGCTTAGTTAAGGATTAGTTCAATCTGTGTGAGATTTTCCCCACATATTTATTATTTATGCCAGACAAATGTCCCATACATTTATCGGTAGAACCGGCAGATATGCCCGAAGGTATGTGGTCAGCTTTTGATTAGACTGTCATATAAACCGACGACCGGTTGGCGTAGTTGGTAGTGACCCTGCCTGCTAAGCCGATGGTTCTGGGATCGAATGCTGGTAAGGGCATTTATTTGTGTGATGAACACAGATATTTGTTCCTGAGTCATGGATGTTTTCTAAGTATTTATGTATTTGTATATTATATATATCGTCGTCGGAGTACCCGTAACACAAGCCTTCTTGAGCTTACTGCGGGACTTAGTCAATTTGTGTAAGAATGTCCTATAATATTTATAAAGCTAATACGTTTGTAAGTATCTCGATGACTCATACGACTTTCCCCACTACTTTCCTAGTGTAAATGGATCTTTACTTTTTATACTCGTCACCTTGCCTTCGATACCTATCAACGTAATCGATTCATATGGAAAGTTCATAATTGCGTTGCGTTCTAAATATGTGTGACCTATTTAAGAATTGAAACGGAATAAATTAAATATAATTATTCAGTCAACGTCAAATGCACAGAATACGCGACTTATTGTCTATTTAAGACAATAAGTCGCGTATTCTGTGCATTTAGTAAACCATGAAAAGAATTAATGACAGATATTTTTACTGAATATGTACTAGTTTTCGCATAATAATCTTGAGAGTAAAAACGATACCGTTATACTGGTTTTGTTTACGTTAATACTGCATTTAAAGCAGATGGTTCAAAATAACGTACAAGTCAATTATTAAGGGTTATAAAAATAATTGTTGAACATCATTCTTTTTACGATCCGTACCTCAAAAGGAAAAAAAACCGAACCCTTATAACTTTGTTGTAACACTTTGTTGTCCGTCTGTCCGTCCGTCCGTCCGTCTGTCTGTCAAGACCCTTTATCTAAAAATGCGTAAAGGTAGCAAGTTGAAATTAATAAAGGCTGCGGTCCCTTAAAACTGCGACTAAACCAAGCGTCTGTCAACGCAATCAAAGGATACGGCCGTTTAGTTGCATTTCCCATACATTTGCAATGGGAATCAAAATGTATAGGGTACTTCCCGTTGACCTACAATCACGAATTTTGGCAAAAAGCAAGAGCTTGTAGCACAAGTACAAGAGAAAATCCGAAAACCGTATAATTGCTACACACTGAGAGTTCCGTGCCATCTTTGTGTGGAACCCTCGGTGGGCGAGACCGACTCACACTTGGACGGTTTTCGACATTTTAGTGTTAATTAAGTCTCTTTAAAAAAAACTTTAAATGATAAATGTGTTACAGCGCCAAACATTTATTCCGTTTTGTCATATTTAGGTCACATTATGAACTCAAAAAACATAATTAAAATGTAAAATTCGAGACAATGATGGCGAGACGAATGACAGCCCACTTCTGTCAAACGCGGCGCGTCACTTCTCGAAACTGCATTGTCATATTCTGAATATTGCATTACTGCAGTGGAAACATACGGGTCGGCATTATGGACACGAGCGCTATGATTTTATATATGACGTAATTAATGTAATCTAGTAGAGACTTAGGCCATTTAATCAACCGAATTGCCTGTTTTTTTTTATTCAAAAAAGCCAATTTTTGCGCGGAAGAGAACCTCAAATGTATGGCTATTACAAAAATCTATTCAGATAAGCGTCAGTCCATCCAATGAACATGATCATTGGTCATATACTTTTGGCAAAGGGAAACATCTGTCAATTGCCAGTTCGGCCGGTTGAATAGTCTAAGAGTAGAGACGGGAATGAAGTAAACTTAAAATACGGTTACGCAAGTAAACTTAAAACCACGTAATTTTATCAAAATGAAATTCCGCGGTGCCAGAACATACTTGTGGTACGGACGCTACGCATTACATGTAACATGACATAGAAAATTACGAATCAAGACACACAACTTACGAAATACTCAGTAGCGCATGCTGCGACGACATTGCAAACGATTTTAATATACGATAGGCACTCAATTTTTTAATTATCTAATAGAGATATCATAATTGACCGCGTGAGCACACCGAGCGAAGCGTCTCCATTTCAGTGTGCGTAGCCAAGATGCCAATCGCTCACGCTCAGAAGCGTATCATAGTTATCTCTCTCTATCACTGTACCTTATTACTGTCATAATGACAGTTGCGTTTCGTTCGCGAAAGGGCAGAAATGCTTTCGTTTGTCTGTCAATTTGTTCTCCTTTACAGGTCGCATTTATCAATAAATTCTTATGAAATTTTGTAAACAAGTTTGTTGATTAATGTTTTTTTTAATGGCAGAAATCGGTACAAACCTAAGCGCCATAGATCCGAAAGGCGCTTAACACTTTTGTGCCATTAACAGTACCATTTCGCGAGTTCTACAGCTCACGGTCACTAGTTATTACCTATGTCATGTTACTATTCTGTACGCCCCACTAGGGCGGCCATCAGTGTTCCCACTTACATCGTGCACGTCGAACTAAACCATCCGTGTGTCCCCACCCTTAATTAGACTCGGTTATTTCGTCTCCCTGTCACTTGATTCGCGGAAGAGTAGAAACAAAGGCCCTTTTTCTGCCCAAAACAAGTAGAACGTAACGAAAGCATAATTTAAATTTACGGCGTATTGTTGCCAAGAATTTATTTTCGAACTGTTCAAAAGGATTCATCATACTTGGCTGAGAAGTGGATAAAGTGTATGTATGAGTTGTCAGGAAGTTTGCGACAATAAAACAGCTTATTACATCAAATAGGTTTTATTCAATCGGTACTTATCCTATGTAGTAACACTACTTTTAAAATATACTTAACTATAAACAGGCTGATTTTTTAGTTACTTTCCAAATTCTAAGTATTCCTCATTCTGAACAACTTTTTTTATGGAGCCAAAGCCAAAATCGCTAAATTTTAATGAGACAGCCAAGTACATTTCATCGAAATCGTTAGAGCCGTTTCCGAGATCGGCGAACTTGGATTTCGTCTGTATTCATCCCATTTTACGGTATAGATATATCAGATATATGTATATGTCTAAGAAGTATGACATCTGCTGCAAATACAAAAAAAAAAAACACAGATTTGAAAACAACCGGAACAATCCTAGGCACTATTTCGTTTTATAACTACAATTAAAAACGGGGTATTATGGATGACTCACACTAGCACGGGACGGGACGGGCGGGACGGGAAAACTTATCAATTTCTATAGAAAGAATCACGTGATAGCTCGGAGCCCTCGGATGTCGCGTGACACTTTCTATAGAAATTGACCGATTTTCCCGTCCCGTCCCGCCCCGTCCCGTTCTAGTGTGAGTCATTCTTTAAATTTTTTTTGGACCGATATTGCGATTTTCCAGTGAAAACTAGCCGAATATCACTACATATAAACATTTCTGCAGTAACAACTGATTCTAGGTTGACCTTGATTCATGGTTAACTCAATAAACGAAACACATGCTGGTTTAGCAAAGGAATAAAAAATTGTCACAGTAATTTAAAGCTTAATCCGCTGATATCGGCCCAACCTCCTTCGTTCCACCACCATTTCGAACCGATAAGACAGAAATTACCAAAACACTCAATGTTAAAATGGTTCCAAAAAGTATAAACGACTTTCAAATCGCCGACCATTATCGGTGCATTTACTATAGTTTATAATAGTGTAAATAAATTTTGAATATGGTTTTCTGAATATGGTTTGTGTTGGATACAATTTTATTACATGAGCGTGTTTCTGATAAATGAAACACAATCTGTTTTAATCACCACTTGGTACCTACGTGTATTGTATAATTTCATTTACCTGGAATTCATTCATTAATACCTATTAAGGCCATACTATTCAATATTGTTTTAATTAAATCATGGATCGAAACGATATGGGATACACAACTTTGATGGTCTTTCCAATCACGGAACAATGGTATTTTGGAATTATGGGAGGCGGACGCGTAGCCGAAGCTAATACTCAGACACCCCTTTTGACAATTTAATGAAATGTAAGGGGTATACTGAGCGGAGGCTGCACCTGCCCGAGTCATGGGACGCACGCAGAGGCAAAACCCGCTAATGTGTGTGGACTATTGAGAGTTAAGGATTACTTACGCAAGACCGGGCCGGGATGAGCCGAGCCGGATAATACTATAGATAGCGTCACGTGATAGCTTAGAATTCGGAGGTCACGTGACATTTTCTATATTATTTGACACATCATATGAATCATCCTTTAATAGAATCTAACATATACTGGACTATTAGGTGACAGTGGTGGAGTAAATACTGGGTTAGAGAGGAATTAGAGGATTAACCGGCCTAATAAAACGATAGCAATTTGAAATGGTTATTACTACGAAAAATCTGAAAAATGTTGTAATGGTTTTCGCCCAAGAAAATGAGATAACTTTCAGGAATCAATTCCCAGAAAGGTGAAAATCGTTTCCTTCATTCAGTTCTGAATGTATTGCGTGTTTCTGCGTGTATTCCCAGTTTGCACTATCCCACGAGTATTAACTTTTAAGAGCCAATTACAGCCAAATTTTATGTTTGCGTGTAACCCGAAATTAATCAGTATTTTGCGTGTAGCCCGAAAATGGTACGTCCGACGAAAAAATCATTCAGGTAAATATTAAACATGGTAAAATTTTACGTCGGATATTCATCTAAATCTTCGAATTTGGTTTAGTGGTACCAAAATAAATAAAACCTGCTACACATTTTTTTCCTACTACTACTGTAGGAGCAACCTGGCCTTAATATTCACGTTCGTAATTATGTTTCCCTTAGTCAAAAGCATTTCAAATAACGACGTCCGGACTATGTTACTATATTGCTGGAAATTCGTGCCTTTGCTACACCGGATTCCTAGTAAATACGTTCAAAGGATGCATTTTCTATGCGGCGCTCGGAGAAAAAAATGTGAAAAAGTATAGATTTAACTTTTTACAACCGTTTCTCTCTGAACTGTGAAGAAAATGATTCTAATAAGTTTTTAAATATATGATTCGGATTCTGATTGATTATTTGCGTTTTGTCTATTTACAAATTCGTTTGATAGTCGGGTTACACACAAACGATGTTACAATTCTTCCTGTGGACTACTCAAAAGTGAAGAGCTATAAAGGATGACTCACAATAGAACGGAACGGGACGGGATGAGACGGGGCGGGACGGGAAAATCTGTCAATTTCTATAGAAAGCGTCACGTGACATCCGAGGGCTCCAAGCTATCACGTGATTCTGTCCATAGAAATTGACAGATTCTCCCGTCCCGCCCCGTCCCGTCCCGTCCTAGTGTGAGTCAGGAACCCTCGTATGTCACGTGACGTTTCTTATTTTCTATAGAAACTTTCAGATTAGCCCATCCCATTCTAGCGTGAGCTAGAGTCATCCTATATGATTATTGTGTATGTATCAGGAACGATCCTGAGTTACGTATTTATTTAATGTAAAAATTGAGCTAAATATACCGGGTGTTTCCTGTATTAGGAGCAATAGATTTAATCGTAGCACAGACTATGATCGTAGGCAGTGCTCCTCGAAACCTATCAACTTTTGTTCAACGACTTTTAAAAATTATGTATTCTGTAGGTAAACTAAATAGTGTTTTCAATGTACAATGTACGTTAACATTAACCTAATTGACGTCTCTTCAAAAATGACGAAATTCGAAGTACATTCCGTCTTCTAACAAACTTTAAAGTGTGATAAAATCAAAACACGCGTTATTTTTAAACACGCGTTATTTTTAAACACGCGTTATTTTTAAAAGTCGCCGAATAAAAGTTGTTCAGTTTGGGGAGTACTAGCTACGACTAAAATTGCTCCTATTACAGGAAACACCGGGTATATATTATAAGTATGTTATAGTTATCTACTATCCATAACACAAGTCTTTATTAAGTTTATTATAGGAATAGGCAGATTTATGTAAACTGTCACAATTTACTGTTGCTTTAAAATACTTCTATGCCTCAACTAACATAATTATATATAGTATATAAATTGAAAGAGATGTCATATACTAAAGACAAAGTGACCAAGGTCCCCGGTGAGCAGGGCTGGGATCGAACCAGCGACCTCCTGCTTTCGAGGCAGATTTATAATTTATATATAGTAGTGTGAATACTTAAAAAAACTAAAAAAATCGAATCAAAACATTTATTACTCCTATTAAATGATTTGATTCGTGCTTTACAATTGTATATTATTTAGAGGAAGAAAATAAACAAAGACCAAAATAAGACACAACTCAACCTTGTTAAAACTCAATGCAAAACATCACCGCCATCTTAAATGTCAATGTATATTTAAACCTAATTGGCGTCCTTAATTCAGTACAAATCCCTTTTGTCAACGTCCAGGTTTGACACGCACGCACTTGGACATATCAAAGTCGATGTCAAAAAAATGTTAACACTTAATCAATTTCACAGTAATTTGGGTGATTGCGACGACAATGTCGAGATGAAAATATCAAAGGAAGCGTTGAGGGGCACTGGAGATCTTGCCAATTAGCGGAAATAATGTTTTTACGTTTTAACTGGAGTTTTTGGGCATTTTTAGGTTGAATCTGCAGAGCGTTATCACACTTGCCATTTGCTAGCGAGTTTTGTATTAGAAGCGAACACATGCGTTTGTCGCGTACATGTTTTGTATAGAAATCGCTGTCAAATCGCCCAAGGCACTTAGCTTAGAACACTTAGGTGCAAGTCATAGTTCGATCTAGTGCCGGACCTGCTTCTCGAAAGCAGCTTGTATCTTGTAATAGAAGCAAAAATCTCTCTGTCTTCTTCATTTTCTTCACCCTAACGTTTTTCTGGGGACGGGAGCCTGGGGCCCGCTTTGGTAACGAATCCCAAGATTTGGTGTAGGCGCTAGTTTTACGAAAGCGTTGCCTACTGCCTAGTGCGCCTAGGTCTTATCGGGATTATTCCAGTTTCCTCACGATGTTTTCCTTTACCAAAAAGATATTGATAATTGGTAAATATCAAATGATATTTCTTAGATAAGTTCCAAAAACTCACTGGTACTGGTACTGGCAGGATTTGAACCCGTGACCTTCGGATTGAAAGACACACCCCTTATCGCTGGGCTACCAATGCCTGTATTTTATTTTACTAAACAAGGTCTTCAGGGGTTTGAACCCGTAACTTTGAGTTTTTTAAAACACTTATATAAAATTGCAACTTTCGCTTTGCTCTGTTTTCATAAAAGTCAATAATAACATTCCAACATACAGACCCTAGGGGTTTTTACTTACACATGACCACAAACAACAGCTTAACACAGCACCAGAATACCTTATGTCTCCACAATAGGGATCACAAATGGTCAAATAGGTAACAGTGATGGCACAACGTGGCAAGGATGTAACTGAGTTTTATCGGAACTAAAAGCGGAACTAGAAGTTGTAATATTAGTTTTATCGGAACCAGAAACGGACTCGGAAAGAGGACCAAAATCGGCCCGAGTAAGAGGTAAACAAGATGTTAAGAACGACAATAACGTTACTTTGCTATTCCGCCAAACGGGTATAACTACTTGGGTATTTTTGGCATGCAATTTATGTTCCCACACTCCCGACACAAAAAATAAATATGTAAATAAATATAACAAACCACCATTAATCAAAACTCGACAAATGTTTCACGTCTCTACGAGAAATCCTTAGGAGATGCAGGAGATGTTGCCGCTCTGAATTCGGACAGGTTAAGTTGTCACGGGTAGGGTTATGAAGTAAAAAAATCTAAATAACATGAATAAAATAAGACGACTAAGGGTCACTTGCACTACCCGGGGTTAGCCAGAGCCAAATAACCCGGAATTAAGCGTTTTTTCGATGGAATTTGACAGCTTAACTCCAGGTTAGCGGCTAACCCTAGGTGGTGCAAGTGGGCTTAACCCGCGCAGTAGGTAGCAAGGTGAGCGAACCAGCTTGTTGTTGCTGCCATCCGACATCCTTCCGACAAACTTCCCATTCAAAAGTAACGGAACCGGAGCAAATGTGTCATATTAATCGGAAGTAAGACTTAACGGAACCACGGCTAGAGCTCGGTAATGTCCCTGCAACGTGTATGCTACATGCGGGTGTCCTTCAAAGCAAATTGGGCCTCAGTGTCCACAAATTTTGCAATCAGCGCGTCCTTTTTTTGCGTGCGCGGGACAAATGAAAACAATAGCAGGTGCAAACGCCGTTCTGAATTCTGTTTGTTTACCCCACAGTACAAGCCCGTAGGGCGTGAGAGCTTGGAAATATGCATGGTACATGTTGTGCTACTGTTATTTGGTTAGATGGTGAGGTCGGGGGTGACCAAACGATACATGCAAAAATAAAAGGTTGCATGCATTTTGAAAAAATATATTTCTAGGATCATAACAGTTCTTGAGTGGCGACCACGTTCTAGGAGACGCAGCGGAAGGAGACCCCAGAGTAGATGGATCGACGATATTGTTAGGGTCGCGGGAGACCGTTGGTTAAAGGCGGTGAATCACCGTTCGATGTGGAAATCTTTGGGGTAGGCCATTGTTTAGGGTTAACATCGCTCCTCCCCAAATATATAAATAATAAATATTGCTGCTTAATAAATATTGTACGACAAACCAAGTTCTGAAGTATCCTTTTTTAAAACTATATGCCTAAAGATATCAGGATGAAAAGGAGGCATATATGTTTTTTTTAGATCTACTGTCTGATTTGGTTTGGCAACATTGGATTTTCCCGTCCCGCCCCGTTCCGTCCCGTCCCGTCCCGTGCTAGTGTGAGCCATCCTTAAATCCAAACCGTTTAATTTCACCTGATACACTAATCATAATATGAAGGCATGTTTTTTTTTTTAAATCACTTGCAAAACAAAAAAAGCTTTCCAAAAATAGGTCAAACCGTAAATATCGCGATGCGGTGGGCCTATGCACTGAAATAAAATGATGAATGGCGTCATTCAAACGCTCGGGGACAGTTATTGGACTGCTGATGCGTTGAATATTCTTTGTTTTGACAGAATAAAAATCATTTATTACATCTTTATGAGTTACGGCGTGGTTTGAGTTTGATTTAATGTTTTTTTTTTATTACAGTTAAAAATGATCATACTTCGTTGTTTGAATATACCAGACAAGATTTTCTGTGGAATATTCGAGAAGTTAATGTAAATCGTATTTTTTAGGGTTCCGTACCTCAAAAGGAATGAAACGGAACCCTTATAGGATCACTTTGTTGTCCGTTCGTCCATCTGTTTGCCAAACCCCTTTATCTCAGGAACGCGTAAAGGTAGCAAGTTGGAATTAATACCACATACACAAGTCTGCGGTTACGTAAAGCTGTGTAAAAATCAAACCTCTACGTCAACGCAATCAAAAGATACGGCCGTTTATGTCGGAATAATTCTACTCGCGCTAGGTATTTTTCTTAAGATGATGACTACGAGAATGCGAATTCTCCCCGTCAATCAACCCGTCACCCGTCAGTCAATTGACGGGGAGAATTCGCATTCTCTCAGTCATCATCTTAACCCTGTAAAAACGAGTGCTGTAAAGGGCTGGAAACGTAGGGTCATGGTGTTACTAAACGCAATTAATCCGTTAGTCTTTAATCTCAAATCGCGGTAACTGAAGACAGTATTAGGTACACGTATGTCCACACTTGGTTATAAAACTCATAGACCGTTATCCAGAAAACCACAATCATAAAACCCACAGAAACACTTCAAAGGTAGCGTTTATAGACCATAAATCCACGTACCAGAAAATGGCTCTAAAACAAAATAAAAAGCAACAATAATGGCCGTTTAACTACAATTTCCCAAAACAATAAGCACACCATTATTCAATTACTTAATGCAAAAATTGATTTATAGTTCGGTCGAATGAAACGGCGGTATAGGCGTGATGCCAAAAATTTGGCAAAAAAGCCATCTGTAATTTTAATGGGCAAAAATAATAAGCTGCGGTCATATATCAGGGATAATGTAGGAAATTACAGCTTCTTCGTGTGAGTATTTTTGTAAAAAGAACTGACACTTAAAAAAAGCATTGAGTTACTGCATTCATAGGATAAATTATTCTCCACATCTACTTGTGCAATTCCTCTTTTTTTTATACTACGACGGTGACAAACAAGCATACGGCCCGCCTGATGGTAAGCGGTCATCGTAGCCTATGGACGCCTGCAACTCCAGGGGAGTTACATGCGCGTTGATGACCCTTTAAAAGGGAGGATTCGCTGTGTTGACAGCTAAAGGGGCAATCTTTGCTGCGTGGGTCCCCAGCTGTCAACATGAATCCTCTTGGAGCTGTGGCGACCTTACTCACCAACAGAAATACGACACTATGAGTAGGGTCTAGTGTTATTAAACTGCGGTTTTCTGTAAGGTGGAGGTACTTCCCCAGATGGACTCTGCTCCAGATTTGAGCGAGGTGACATGACGATATTCGTTGTGCTGTGCCCTACCACACTAAACGATATGCATCCGCTGTGCCCATACCTCTATTGCTAAACTGCGATGCACATCCTCTGCTCCTGCGGACCACTCATGCACAAAAGAAGTATCCACCTAGGTAGGCACGAACTGCAAATGAGATACACAACATTACAGCCCAAAGAATCTGAAACTTTTTGGACTCAACGGGAATCAGTAATGACTTATAAAGGGCTGCCACAATAGATCATTACTGGTCGACGCGGCAACTGCATTAGTCCAAGAAACAGCAATAATAAATAAAATAAATACCAAATGAAAGAAATAGTGGTACCATTCATAGCTCAATTGGCAAAGCGATCTGACCGGTACTCAGAGAGGTTATGGGTTCGAATCTAACTGGACGCGGAGAGTTTTTCCATTTTTCATTCAATAATAAAATTCATTATTTTATTTCCCGTTACTCAGTGTTTACATACTTCAACACTCATGCATTGTCGTTAAGTGTTGTGTTAAAAATGCAAAAGGGCATGTATTAATTTGAATACAAAGAGTAGCTAGAAAAGCTGTTGACGAGTTCCGCTTGGATTGTTCTAGCAATTTCCATGGATGTTTGCATAGAGCTGTTTGTGTACGTTTAAGAGTGTCTGTGTCTGACTACGGCGAAATAAAAAGAAGTTTTTTTTTAATACTACGACGGTGACAAACAAGCATACGGCCCGCGTGATGGTGAGCGGTCACCGTAGCCTATAGACGCCTGCAACTCCAGGGGTGTTACATGCGCGTTGCCGACCCTTTAAAAAAAAGGAGGATTCGGTGTGTTGACAGCTAAAGGGGCAAGCTTTGCTCCGTGGGTCCCCAGCTGTCAACACAGTGAATCCTCTTGGAGCTCTGGCGACCTTACTCACCAACAGAAACACAACACTATGAGTAGGGTCTAGTGTTATTAAACTGCGGTTTTCTGTAAGGTGGAGGTACATCCCCATATGGGCTCTGCTCCAGATTTGAGCGAGACGACATTCGTTGTGCTGTGCCCTATCACACTAAACGATATAATAATAAATAATAATATACCTAATAATAAATTTTATGGGACAATCTTACACAAATCGACCTAGTCCCACGGTAAGCTCAATAGGGCTTGTTTTGTGGGTATTAGGCGACGATATATATAATAGACAGATACATATAAATACTTAAATACATAGAAAACATCCATAACTCGGGAACAAATATTCGTAATAAACACACAAATAAATGCCCTGACCAGGATTCGAACCCGGGACCTCCTGCTTCGTAGGCAGGGTCACTACCAACTAGGCTAGGAGGCCGTTATATGCATCCGCTGTGCCCATACCTCTCTTAAAGCTGAGAAGTTATGGTTTTTAGGGTTCCGTAGGCTTATAGGATCACTTTGTTGTCCGTCTGTCAAAACCCTTTATCTCGGGAACGCGTAAAGGTAGCAAGTTGAAATATATACACATACACAGGTCTGCGATCGCTTGAAACGGTGAAAAACCAAACCTCTCTAAGTCTACGCAATCAAAAGATATGGCCGTTTACGTCGCATTTCCCATACATTTGCAATGGGAATCAAAATGTATAGGGTACTACCCGTTGACTTAAAATCACGAGGCATAAAGCAAGAGCTTGTAGCAAAGTACAGAAGAAAATCCGAAAACCGTATAATTGCCGTACACTGAGTTAATTATAAAGATTGTTAAGTACCTAAGGTTACAAATTAGCATGCTGTGCGTGGAACCCTCGGTATCCGAGACCGGTTCGCACTTGCCCGGTTTTTCCGCATCCGATTTTCCTTTTTCAAAAGCCCAGACTGGAACCGTCGGTGGCAGGCTGATTGATTCTCCCAGGACGGCTACAATCGATCCTTTCTTTTTGGAACCAGATTCGGAAATACTTTAATGAGCATTGCTTTTGGTTGGGTCCTTTTCGTTTCTATAAAGGATGAGTCACACTAGAACGGGACGGGACGGGACGAGACGATCTGTCAGTTTCTACAGAAAACGTCACGTGATATCCGAGGGCTCCGAGCTATCACGTGATTCTTTCTATAGAAATTGACAAATCGTCCCGTCCCGGTCCCGTCCCGTTCTAGTGTGAGTCTTAATGAAATAAAAATTATTGGAGCGTAAGGCTCAGTGGTAAGACTGTACGACTTTCAATGCGAAGGTCACATTTTCAAACTCCAGCTCGTATCAATGAGTTTTTAAACTTATCTACGAAATATCATTTGATATTTAGCAATCCCTTGTCGGTTAACGGCCTCCTAGCCTAGTTGGTAGTGACCCTGCCTACGAAGCAGGAGGTCCCGGGTTCGAATCCATCCTGCTCAGGGCATTTATTTGTGTTTATCACGATTTGCTCCTGAGTTATGGATGTTTTCTATGTATTTAAGTATTTATATGTATCTGTCTATTATATATATCGTCGCCTAGTACCCATAACACAAGCCTTATTGAGCTTACCGTGGGACTAGGTCGATTTGTGTTAGATTGTCCCATAATATTTATTTATTTATTTATCTTGAGGAAACCGGACTAATTAAAATCAAATTAGGCCTAGTTTACCCTCTATGTTGCAAGGTCAGATGGCAGCGTTTACGTAAAACTAGCGCCTACAAATCTTGGGATTAGTTGCCAAAGCGGACGCCAGGCTACCTGAGCCACGGCCGGGATAACGTTAGGAAGAAAACATTAAATAGTTTAAAAGCTCTCATGGAGCAAAATGGAGTCTTCTGCGATCCTCGGACCGAGACGGTCGCTTTCTTGGGCCCATATTTCGCTCCTTAATTTTTTACAAAACCCATCAGAAACAATAGTGCGAGTAACACCAGATGTGCCGACTGGCCGCCCGGCCGGCCGACCGACTTGTCTATATAGCGTCTAAACTCTACGATTATAACTAATAGCAATTTAAATGGTGTGCAGTGTAGTGTGTTGTGTGTATATATAGTACGACTAGTGTGTTTGCTGAAACTGATCCGTTAGATAGCGATGCTGAAACCCCGGTGAGACTGTTCCTTTTCGCATGTAAATTAATAGGTGTAAAATTTAAGATGCCTACAGATGATTACAAATGTAAGGGCCGCCGCCATGTCTAGCATGACCTAACTAGAAGCACGTGTACAGTCAACCAATTGGAACCCCGGGCCGCTGTAGGACTATGTCATGGTGACGCTATAAATCAGATTATAAGAAATCTATTACTGCCTGTCATTTTGACAGGGTTCTGGAGCGGCCCGGGGTTCCTATTGGTTGACTGTACCTAAAGGCCGTACAGACCTAAGTCCGTAAAATCAAAGATCTCAAATTGAATTTACACGGAGGACGCGCTGCACTAGCGCAGGTATGGGCACACACCTCAACATGTTAGGTTCGCCCCTTACACTAAATTATATTACTTACTGAAAGGCAACTGATCGCAATTCCCACATCTGAATTGGCAGCCCAAGTTACGTACCAACGTACGCGTGAAATAACACCATAAAAGTAGCATAGGTACTCATACAGAAATTACCTAAACATACTTCATTCTTATCGACTACCTCTAAATGAACGCGCGTGGCCAACACTTCTCGAAGATTTCACCCCGGCGAGATAAGAACATTTCGGAACTTATTTCCATCTGCAAACAATTAAATGCGGTCTTGCCCATAGGAGGAAGCCTTTTTACTTCACCGTTGCAAGTGATGCAACTATAAACAAAGACAAAGGCCTAGCGGACACTGGAAATCCATCTGGCAATAGTAAGATACCGCAATGAAATATGATGCAATCCTGGATACCCGCTTGGCCTGGGGCCTGTTGTTATGTGACCCGTGGTCAACAAAAAGAAAAACTGAATAAAAACGGGAAAGCTGTCCGGTGCTTTGCATTACATACTCGTACCTGCATTACCTAAAGAGTGACAAACTCGGCTCTTGAGCATGTTACATACGTATATAGCTGACCAACACTAGCATTGACGATGCTCCTAAATAGCCGGTACCTATATATGTAGGTCATCGAACTATAGTGTACACTAGGTATACCTACTTAAGGCAAAAGGATCCTATATAAATGAAATGTACCTTCAAAATACCACCACCAGTCAAATTAATTAAGTTGTAGTGTTTTTTTTATAATACGTGTTTGTGATTGTTCTTTGTGGTCTGTGTTTTGATTCAGGGATTATGAGTGCAATGGTGATTTACATGTTAGATTTTTAATTTTTTTTTGACCGTGTGTACATTCTAAAAGAACGCAGCTGAATTTCTTACAAGAAAAGGAAACTAAATCAAGACAGTTAAAAGAAAACTCGGCAATATCAAATTCAACACAAAGGAAATACATTTTTGCCAGCGACGAATAATACCTAACAGCAGCATAAGGAAACAACCAAATTGCAATCTAAACCTACAACTACTTTATACCAGCAGGTATGACTACCCAGTTGAGAATATTGTTTTTTTGTATACAAATAATAAAATAAATAATATGGGGCCGGAATACAGCCCTCGACCAGATGTGTAACAAAGTTTGGAAGCTACTAAAGACTACAAAAAAGCCTTTGTTTGCCTGTGCCTTTGCCTTTTGTGCGAGAATAGGTACAAATTACTTTATTGAGTCTACAAGAAACAAAACCTGATGCAAAGAAGCCAATAAATAGTACCTGTAGCTAATATAAATTGTACAACTAAAGTTTTACTGATGCACCGCCTCAGAAAACACCACGGACTTGGCGCCTTACTCGTATACTGGAAAAACGGAGGATTAGATTTGCCTTTTTTTTGTGCATAGTTAATTTGTAAACATCTGTGTCGTGCTTAGCTGTGCATTGTTTTAGTTGAATTAATTTCGAGAGTTGTGTTGTGGTGATATTACATACATGATCGATGTGAAGTCGTTTAGAAGTACACTTTGGTTACTTTTAGCGTTTTTTAAATTATTATTACTTAATAAGGGAAGTTACGTAAGTGCATCGAAGCAAAGAAACGGAGAAAAGAAGAGCCGAAGCTTAATACCCATACTAGAATATCAATTGGTATAACCGTGAAAGAAGAACGCAGTATCCATGGCAAAACAGAGCTAGAATAACATTACAAGGCAAAGACAGCGGCATATATTCACGATCACGAGATCAGTCTACCTAGCGGAAGAGTAAAGAATCTGGGGGAGGGGAGACCATGCAGTCACACACCTTATATTTATTATACACCAAGTATAGTATCTATATTCCTCATGCTGGCTTCACGATGCTATGTATTCGGGTCGGCTCTAACCTCCTGTCTCTCCTAAACTCCCCGACTGCACACCTACACTCCTGTCCTATCTACTTGGTGCTCCGGTGTCTCGGGCAGGTTGCTAGTGCCTGCGGTGGGGCGGCGGAAGCTGATGAGGCTTATAAGGCATGAGGGCTCGCATATCCAGTTTGATTTAGCATTTAAGGTGTGGTCGGTGCGGCGTGATTCTGACATACTCCGCCGATTTTACCGATCATGCTAAATCAGAGGATCATACGAACCCCTAAAGTTATTATTACCCTCAACACCTCTTTCCTCTCGTAGTCACTGCTTCCGAGTCCTTGCTGCAGAACTGCTGGCTGGAGTTACCACAAGAATCAGAATCAGAATCAGAATCAGAATAAAAGCTCTCATGGAGCAAAATTGTAACAAAAGTACCAAACGATACTTTAACCTGGTAAGGTCAATGACCCTGAGTTTTGAGCAATAGAAATTTTTCTAAAAAAAAACTCTCACTTTGTCTGGAGATTAGTGCATTTTCCATCAGCCCTTTCATATCAAGTTTCTTTTTTCGAATATCGACATTTTCCCACTTGCATCATATTCAGGGTCATTAACCCGTTTTTTTTTTCATTAAAGGACCCCGCAGCAAACATAGGGGAAAAGTGGTTTCAGTTCAATCTCACTAAATTTTATTATGATGTTGATTCAATTCTCATTATTTTTTTATAAAGGCACAACTCTCTCAGAAGTATACTTTCAGAAATCATAAAAAAATAATGAAGAGACTTGAATTTACGTCATAGTTAAATTTCGTGAGATTTGACTAAAATCACTTTTTCCGTAGGTTTGCTGCCCTCTTTTATCAGTTGAAGTATCGTTCAGACCTTTTGTTACATCCTGTATACTTTCAAAACTTACCGTTATTACTGTTTACGAATAGCTTCACGTGACACTTAACCTAAAAAAACTTATACATTTTACAAAACTTACAAAAATATAAGACGGATTACAGTTATCATGGCTAACACACCCATATTAAACACATTATCAAATTTATGTTTCCGAAAAGCATAACATGAAAGCTCTGGGGTAAGTCATAAAACTATCCACTTATATTACTAAGAAATAAAGTAATATTTTTGTAAAACATGCAATTTTCGCGTAACAGTCGCCGTTAGGGTGCGGTTACACTGTCGGAACGCACGTCAGTGACGTTTTTATGACATTTTTTTTGCGCAATGAGGATAAAATATTATTATCAGTACTATTGCTCAAAAACTGCCCTTTATTTGGCTGTTTAGCGTACGCAAAGTTCTTTTTTCCAACTACTTCTTTTTTTTTCAATTCATGACTTACCGAAGAGTGAGTGACTTCGTTAATTTTACCGAGACGTAATAAAACTAAATACTTACTATTAACGCAAAATATTAAAGATATTGATATTTCTTATATCACTTGTTGCCTCTTCGTCATAATATTGTATTAAAAATATTAAACATTGATACCGAAAACATTTATTCTCGAAATATATAGGTACAGTAAGTGTAACTTACCTAACTACCTACCTCTACCTACCTTAAATCTAAAGTAGGTCCTTGAGGCATTGTACCTAGGATGCTGGCGGCATTTCCTCGTTGTATCGCAATGCTGATACGTTGTGCGAGGAAGCCACCAGCTCAAAAAGTAAAACCTTGTAGCTCAAATACAGGGAAAAATCCAAAAACTGCAAAATTGCCGCACACTGAGAGTTCCGTGCCACCAGTATTTTTAAGTACCTAAGGCCCTTTATGTGGAACCCTCGGTGCGCGACTCCGGCTCGCACTTGGCCGGTTCTTCTAGTAGTACCTAGAAAAACTGGTATAAGTATGACATTTTTCAAAAAAATGTCATATCTTCTTTGTAAAAAATCGCCTTCACCCCTATGTAATCACCCAAAAGTAGCATTACTAAGCAGATCGTCTGTCTATTAGCGACTAAAGTTGTGTAAAAACCTTACGTGTGTAACCCCCTTATAACACGAGTAGCGTGCACGTCAGTTCCTTAAATAAAATATTAGCACATAAACTGCACTTTGCTGTTCATGTTTAAGGTGCCCATAACGGGAACTAAGAAAAACCCGCTCGGATTTTATAGTATTGGAAAGAGATATATACACGGTGCCCGTGAGCATTGCGAGAGATCTTAACAGCGTATTCCTGAGGCTAAAAGAAACAAAAAATGACATATGCTTTGTGGTCATTTCGACCCAAAAGAAAAAACAAAAAAATCCTTTTTGTTTTTTTGTATGCTTTGATACATGGTAAGTAAATTTAATTTAGAAAAGGCCCACTTAAAAATACTAGAAAATCTTTTTTGGTAGAGCCGAGTTTTGCAAAGACACTTTGAAATCTGTCAAAAGTCTTGTCTAGACTAGACCACATAGAAGCATTATCACATTCCAAAACGCGTTATTTACCGAGTGAAAAATCGCAATTATCTCAGAAACAAGCCCTTATCCAATGCACTTAGTATGACATTATTTGTTTCTTTTAGCCTCAGGAATACGCTGTTGAAATCTCTCGAAATGCTCACGGGTACCGTGTATAAACTGTATAAATAAGCTATGAAACTTGCAGCGTTTATGGGACATACACTAGTAAAATGTTGTCATGTTATAATCCTTTGCGATGTCATGCATAAAGGCTGGTCATACTTTAAACGCATTCATATCTTTAGGGCTTAAATTTAAAAAAAAACGACCATGTGCGAGTCAGACTCGCCCACCGAGGGTTCCGTACATCATAAAAATTATTAACCCCCCCTACCTTTTTTATCCCTTAGGGAATGAATTTCTAAAAACGCTTAATATACTTTTCTTGTGTAGTATCAAAGAGTCTATAAACGATGTTTTAAATCTGCAACCTGAATAATGATTCACACCTCATAGAAACTGTCTATTTTTTTTTATCCCTTAGGGGATGAATTTCGAAAAACGCTAAATATACTAGTATTGTGTAGTATCAAACAGTCTATAAACGAAGTTTTAAGTCTGCAACCTAAATAATGATTCACACCTCATACAAACTTTCAACCCCTTTCTTATCCTTTAGGGGATGAATTTCGGAAAACGCGGAATACGGTTTCAAGGGAGGGACCTTAGTATATAGTTTAAATTTCGCACGCACATACGCACTCTCGAGATAAGGGGTCTTGACGGACAGACGGACGGACGGACAACAAAGTGATCCTATAAGGGCTCCATTCAAAATCCTTACTTAGAGTCCAACCACGTTATTTTTGCCGAACAAATGAACTGACAAACTTTAAAGTATTATTTTAAACTTCAAATTTCTTTGAAATTATTACGTTTACTTATCACTTTCACATTCTGCGCTATCAAACTCTAAGAAACTTAGCATATACTGACTGTAGTTGTGAAGCTTAAATTGTGAAGTGAAATGGTAGAAACGTCCTGTTTGGTTATTTTGCGCTCACTCCATACGTTCAAAAAGTTGTATTTTAGAGTTCACTCATCAAACCTATGTAATGATTTTTTACATACTAAATAACGATTAGTCTTTGTTTTGTTGTTTTATGTAATAATTTGCGCTATAGACGTCGGTGAGTAAGTGAAGTTTTGTATTTTTCTGACATTTATGAGCTTTAATAATACAATAACCAAAACAACTATCAAATCATTGTATCGCACTGCTGATACGTTGTGCGAGGAAGCTACCAGCTCTTCGGTCACCATTTTGTATTGTAGTTTTTGTATTTTACATTTAAAATCATATTATAAATACCTAACTTAAGACGGACAATAAATAAAGAGATAAGAAATTTAATAATTATTTGGGTAGATATTGACGACCGGTTGGCGTAGTTGGTAGTGACCCTGCCTGCTAAGCCGATGGTTCTGGGTTCGAATCCCGGTAAGGGCATTTATTTGTGTGATGAACACAGATATTTGTTCCTGAGTCATGGATGTTTCCTATGTATTTATGTATTTGTATATTACTTATATATATCGTTGTCTAAGTACCCGTAACACAAGCCTTCTTGAGCTTACTGCGGGACTTAGTCAATTTGTGTAAATAAATAAATAAATAAAATAAAATAAAATAAAATAGTTCTTTATTTAGGTATTGACCCATCCTCTACATTCAAACTACACACAAAAATTAAAACTAACATTAAAACTAATTATAAACAATTCAATATCCATTCATTTACCAATATCACTAGTAGGCAATCAGGGACACCTTACTCCTTGCATAACAATTCGTGAAAATTTCTTTGACGATGCTGTTTGTCGATTCGCTCACTCCTCTGACAAAGGACCAGTGCCTTTTACGCATTAAAGCGCAGAAGTCGTCCACTCTGTTCACAGCGAACATACCAGACGCGCTACACCGCCACGGTAGTCGTAACATCGCACGAAACGCGTTGTTGTACTGGACCCTGAGTCTGTTGAACGACCATTTCGTGTAATGGTACCACAATTGACTGGTGTAGAACGCCTGGCAGTAAGCTCCAAACAGAGTTATTTTGACTTGAACCGAGCAGTGAGCGAAACGGCGCGCCAGCATGTTGCTTCGCATAGCGATGGCCCTTCGCTGTCTCTCAAGGTCATCGTCGTCTTTCAGTCTGTCTGTCAATACATGGCCGAGATACTTAAAACTACTTACAATTTTTAATTCAGTTCCATTCAGTCTCACAGGCCTAAGAAAGAAAGAAGAAGAGGAAGAAGAAGAGGTGTAAGAATGTCCTATAATATTTATTTATTTATTATTTAGTTTTGATGTCGGTGCCAAGATGGCCGTATTTATATTATATTTTTATTTAATATAATTCTCTTTTTTATTAATAGAGAAGGTAGTATACGAATGAATAATACGAGCTTTCTTATTAAAGTCGTTTAACGAAGGTTATCCCGATTCATGGCACAATTTTATCTTTATTCTCTAATCTTTGTTAGTTCCAACTTATTTACAACCAGCACCTAGTTACCCCAAATAGCCGCCATTTAAAAAAAGTAGTTGAATTAAAATCGCGATTTCCTCAAAGGATCAAATGATCTGGCAACGTTGCAATGGGGTAAAATGTCAAACAGTAGAGTTTTATGTAAGATAATTAAACTCAATGGGGAGGAAATTAAAGTACTAGCGAAGCGAGGGATTCTTTTCGTTCGCTCTCTTTTAGTGTCATAATTATTGTTTTGTCCTTTTCTTTCGTCTTAAACGGTGTCTGGGAAATGAGTTGTTTTCGCCTAATTTTGCCGTGAGCGTTTATTTAGGCAATTAATTTGTTGAGCGGGAATAAATTTGCTTTAATGCTCCATTTTAGCGTTTTGTTTTGGTTATTTCATTCCTGGAGTGTTTTTTAATGTACCTCATCACCATTATCACCATTTCAGTGGAAACGAATTTCTGCTGGACAAAAAGAATCGTTCCCCAAGGATGTTCACGGTATACGCACTACCCAGTTTGCTTATATTGTTTAGCTAGATCGTCAGTCCAACTTGCTGGAAGCTTTACCTCGCGTCTTCCGGTGTCTGCTTGAGAAATGACTTTGGAGACGTCTCTGCCACGAAACATGGTATCGAAGAAATTTGTATCAGCACGCCTACCACGAACTGCGATAATTGGCATACACGGAAAATTCACTTTGTCAATCTAATACGAAAGTCTGACAGAGATAAATCTTCTGTTTCCGCGATTATTATTTATTGAAATTAAATAGGTAGGTACTATATAATGGATGTAAATAAACGAGATCCGCAGCAGAACCAAAGTAACCGATATAGCTCTCCGAATCGCTAAACTTAAGTGGCAGTGGGCGGGGCACATTGCACGTAGAACCGATGGCCGTTGGGGCGGAAAGGTTCTCGAGTGGCGATCGCGTACCGGAAGGCGCAGCGTGGGTAGGCCCCCCGCAAGGTGGACTGATGACCTGGTGAAGGTCGCAGGAGTCCGCTGGATGCGGGTGGCGCAGGACCGGTCATTGTGGAAATCTTTGGGGGAGGCCTATGTCCAGCAGTGGACGTCTTTCGGCTGAAATGATGATGATGATGATGAAACGAGATTAATACGTTCTATAGTCATATAATTGTATGATGACTAATGGGCGGACGACGGATGCAAAACAAACCTTATTTCCTTACGGTAATGCCAAACTTTGACATAATTATAGGGCATTTGACATAATTAGCATCCGTCTTCCGCCCATTGATGATGACTGAGAGAATGCGAATTCTCCCCGTCAAGCCCGTCAATTCGCATTCTCTCAGTTACCATCTTAACCCTGTGAAAACGAGTGCTATAAAGGGATCGAAACGTTGGGTCATGGTGTTAATAAACGCGATTAATCAGTTCTAAACCGTTTAATTTCAATTGTTTTAGTTGATATAAAAAATATGCTTTGGATATCCTATATTTATACTACTTTGTCGGTTGTACAGTCAACCAATTGGAACCCTAGGCCACTGTAGGACTGTCATAGTGACGCTATAAATCAGATTGTAAGAAATTTCTGCTTGTCATTTTGACAAGGTTCTAGAGTGGCCTAGGTTGATGTATACTGACTCAAAGAACCCAACCTTATCAACAACTGGCACCTTTTCACTGAAACCGTCTCAATGTAATTAAAGTTTATCGACTGAGCGAAGGGCGGGCGATGATCCTCCCTACTATACCTCCCTACATCTTCTACTATATACTGAAAATGCTAATTAAGCGACGATGACCTTGGCCTTTACTTTATTGCGACGACTGCACCTCATTAGACTCGAGTATAAGGTCAACATAAACTTCCTAATAGGTATTTCGTGAACTACAAGTACATATCAGACTCAGTGTTCTTCTAAATATATTAAAGAATAGAAATTCATTTATTTTCATATAAGAGGCAGAGAGTACTATTTTGTACCATTGTACCCAGTGGGGTCGAAACTAGGTCCATGGGGTCCCACCGCACGCAATTTTTTTTGTGGAAATCACGAATTTGCAGTCTTAAAACTTGAGTCGTTGGTCGCCGTTACAAAACGAGACGAAATTGAGTCGAATCAAGAGAATAGAGAGTTTTAAGAACCAATTATGAGCTGTTTTTCTACGACAGCTAAAATAGCGAAAAAAGCAAAATCTCGAACGGTGGCAAAATATGGAAGATATACGATTTCTTACCCACTATAAAAAAATTAAAATATCAACAGTGCTCATTATATTGTATGAAAATCCATATGACCATCGTTTATCCGTGTTCTTATGGAAAATCATAGTCAACGTTATAATGTATACTTTTTTAATATCACTGTCAGTTATCTAATTGACAGATAGAAGTGCTGGAGTAGAAAAACTTAGTTAAGGTTACTTATGCAATAGTGTAATAAGTGTTCTTAAAATTCAAGGATCGCTATTTTGTAACAGCGGCTAGGGTAAAGGAACCAATAGTCAGCCTTTTAACGAAAGTTTTGAGTTCAAACCCTTTTCATTTGTGCTTGCGGTAACCAATTGATAAAAAAGACTGAAAAACACTGAATCTTTTATTTACTTTGAGATAATGAACAAAAAGCACCAGGGCATGAAATCATTATTAAAACAGACGGCTTCAGACTTCTGGTTACTTCACCCTATGTTTTTCTTTAATGACATTTATTTTGTATATTTTTGAAAGCGAACAAGTTAAATATGTCCGATCATGAATGAAATGCTTAAATTTATTCGTATTGAATTTGCTCTACATATCATCCCGCCGAGATTATGGTGATAAGGAAACTCCGGCGTGCCCACTTAGCATAAGATACTCACCCTTAAGGAGGTGTTACACTTATGTGGAAAAACAGAAGGACAGAGAGAGAGAGGTATGGGTATAGCGGATGCATATCGTTTAGTGTGGTAGGGACCAGCACAACAAATATCGTCTCGCTCAAATCCGGAGCAGAGCCCATCTGGGGCAGTACCTTACAGAAAACCGCAGTTTAATAACACTAGACTCTACTCATAGTGTTGTGTTTCTGTTGGTGAGTAAGGTCGCCAGAGCTCCAAGAGGATTCACTGTGTTGAGAGCTGGGGACCCACGGAGCAAAGCTTGCCCCTTTAGCTGTCAACACAGCGAATCCTCTTTTATTTTAAAAGGTCGACAACGTGCATGTAACTCCCCTGGAGTTGCGGGCGTCCATAGGCTACGGTGACCGCTTACCATCAGACGGTCCATATGCTGGTTTGTCACCAAAAGCAGGCTACCTTGGTATGCTCATATGACGAGACGCCCTGAAAGCCATGTTGTTCGACAAGCGCTAACAATACCGAACTGAGAGGCGAGAAGTTAAGGAAGACCTAAAATTAAATCCACATGGTGGTCTACGATAACCCTTGGAACGAGCCAAACTTACAATGGAGACAGCTCAGGACAGGCCGTCCTGGCGCATGAGAACGAGGAGAGCCGCCAGAGATGCATTTATGACACAGAATCGAGATAAGTGACAATCAAGCTATCTTGGAATGTATACTTTGTCATATCGGCGTAAGTTCTTAATTTGAAATGAATTTGGTTGTCAATACTGTCAATTCATGCCATGGGAGGCAAGGAAGAAGAAGAACAGTAGGACAAAAACAATGACAGTATGATGGCAACCCTAATGTTAATGTCATCTTGACATTTGCATGCTTGACAAACTAAACGTCAAATGTAGGAAAGAAAAACTTCTGTACTTTAGTAGATTACTTATTATGTGCTATAATCGAGACATTAGTGCGGCGTGATTTATTTAATACAAATTATTATAAATAACGTGATGAGCAACTTATGAAGTTTCCCGGTAGTCTGTAGAGGCCTAAGGCGAGTGTCCGCGCCCAAGTCAGGGTCGTGCATGAAGAGTGTTGCACTCTCGCCGCGGTGGAAGTTAAGAGCGGTGGCGGGAGCGGGTATGAGAGCGTATTCGCGGTAGGCAAAACTATAAGGCCCATTTGCACGCATTTGGTTAAATATTTATGTCACCGTAAAATTGTCGTTACCGTTAGGTTATAAACTAACGCTGTTAACTGTTAACAAAGGGATAGATTAGGTTAGTTTATAATACGGATCATTCATAGTTTAACGTTGTATGAATGTATGTATGTGAGACTATTGAAAAATAACTTTACTTAATCTATTTTTTTAACAGTTACTTCAATTATATTGAGCGCCTACGCCACATCATAAGTTGCCAAAGGGACCCCAGACTCTCTAAGTCAGGAAAACACTAGGAAGAATAAGATACATGTAGGCTCAATTATATTTGGATAGTGACATATTTTTATGCTGTAAAATAACCTTGACTGTCCGCTAACGGCTTTTAATTTAGGCCACACGCGGAGACGTTATAATTTTGGACAACAACTGAAGGTGAGAGTTCTGTTCGTATTTATAAACACTGTGACTGACTTATGTACAGCGTATTAGTACAGCGGGGGCACTGTATATGAAAACAATAAATAGGATACGACTTGTATGAGAAAAACAGGCTATTTTTAAAACATAAACCATTTTTTCTTCTGATCGACTTTTCCGGATCATTTTTTTTGTTATTTCTAATGAATTGTCTGTTTGTTAACCCTCAATAGTAGTTGCGTATGTTTTATTTACTTGAACATTTAAATCTTAACCTGATTTAAAATTTATTCGTAATGCATTACAAACTTATAAATAATAATAATAATATATTCTTTATTGTGCATAACAGAAAGAAAAATACAACAAAATAAATAAAAACATAAAGAGTTAAGCAACAACACGCGGTCTTATCGCTACAAAGCGATCTCTTCCAGACAACCTTAGGGTAGTAGAGATTACTTAGGAGAAACCCGTAAAGGTGGCACAAATATGTAGATGAACTGGTTGCACATCAGCACACAATATATATACCAATATACATACATAAATACGTATGATTAAAAATATACATACATAAACCATAAATATACAACTACACATATCCTATAGATAAAATAGACCAACAACTTAAGGAACTTAACTTAAAAATAGATAGAGATAAATAGGTTTTTATAAATTAAATTTATAACTTAAAATATAAATTCAATTTATAATTTATATATAGTAGTGTGACTACTTAAAAAAACACAAAAACATGAATCAAAACATTTATTACATTTAATAAATGATTTGATTCGTGCTTTATAATTGTATAAATAGGTTTTTATTATATGTATGTTAACTATTGGCGATAACTCGAGTTATAGTTAATCGGATTTTCGTGAAATTTGGCAGGTCGTTAGATGACATAAATTTAATTTTTCAATTCAAATATGAGCCCAATCGGTCAAGGAGTTACCGAGATATAGAGGTCGCGAGTTCCAGTTCGGGGCAAGCCACTGGTATTATGGGATGGTATTTTTAGACCGTTGTTCTATAAGGGCATTTTCAAAATTGAGTACCATTTCCTTTTTTTTATATACTTAGAAAGTTTTGGGTTTTTTATCACCAGAATCACGAGTACTATTGATTTAAAAATGGAAAAAGAGTGTCCCGTGTTTTTGGTCAGTTTCGTAACGCATTTTCTCATACATTTTGTATGGGCCGTTACAAAATTGCCAATTTTTTTGTAGGGAAAATTCAGGACCGGTTTTCATTAAAATGGTTCCCTTTTTTCTGAAAATGCCCGTAAAGGGTTAAAGTTATACCGTTGTTCTATAAGATGGTGGCTGAGAATCAGCGCTGTGACAGCTAGTCTGTCTCACAGCAAAAACTGAGTCTGTTGCCACAAAGTTTGCCTTTTCTGTGCATGCATGTTTTTTTTCGTGTAACTGTTGTATTTTTTTCCTGTTATTCTTGTGTGGCAATAAATAAATAATAAAATAAATAAATATTGTGGGACAAACTTACACAAATTGACCTAGTCCCACGGTAAGCTCAATAAGGCTTGTGGTATGGGTACTAGGTGACGACATATATAATAGACAGATACATATAAATACTTAAATACATAGAAAACATCCATAACTCAGGAACAAATATTCGTGATAAACACACAAATAAATGCCCTGACCAGGATTCGAACCCGGGCCCTCCTGCTTCGTAGGCAGGGTCACTACCAACTAGGCTAGGAGGCCGTCTAAAAAAATAAAAAATAAAAAATCTTTCTTTATTTGAAATTAAACACTTTGGAATGGATTAATCGCTTTATTGCCACCATGACCCTACGTTACGAGCTATTTACAGCACTCGTTTACACATGGTTAAGATGATGACAGGGAATGCGAATTCTCCCCGTCAATCAAAAAAGCTACTTGTGCTTTCTTTCTTTCAATGTCAAATTAATTTAAGATTCATATAGTTTGAATATGCTTCTCGTAATGTTTGTCTGCGGGTGACAGCTTCGATGACCCTCTTTATTATTTACGTGACGTTCCTGTGAACATTTCATTGAGTGTATTTGTGAACGATAACTGTCCTTGGAAGGTGGATCACCTTTGGTTGGGAACAGTGACTTGTAAGTGTTGTCTGTCTGTTTCACGGTTGGTTCCTATGGAATAAACGTCATAGCATATAAAAAATATAGGTAAGTGTTATGATAGATAGCCCCCTAACGTCCACTTGCACCACCCGTTTTTTTTGTATGGCATTTGACAGCTTAACTGCGGGTTAGCGGCTTACCCTGGTTGTTGCAACTGGCGCTAAGGCGTATTCGAGAGATAAGGTCGAGGAATTTGGGGCCACTGGCATCGGTAGCTCAGTTGGCAGAGCGCTGGGCACATATCCCAGAGTAACGGCGAGTTCGAGTCCCGACTGAGGCCATGATTTTTTCCTGTCTAAGAAGTTATGAGTCTATTTCACATCAATTGTGGCGTTTTCAGGCTAAAGGTACCACATTGTAGGTTATCGATAAGGCTTCTGTCATAAATAATCGTTTACAAATCAACCATATCAAAAACTGATAATGTGGTACCTTTAGCCTAAAAATGCCACAATTGTCTCAATTTGGACAGTAACGTAGGCTAAAAAATGAATCGATCTATTCCCCGGAACACGACTTTGCGCTCAAAAACCCGCGTTGCTGTCGGCACGATTGATATGTATATTCATACCACATTACAGTATTCGAGTACTAACGGTCACTGAGCTAAACTAAAGATGGACGGCCGGACAGACAGATATGGCGAAACTATAAGGGTTCCTAGTTGACTACGTAACCCGTAAAATGACAGTGTCGAGTTACTAATTTCACCATCCCTTTCCTCCCGTGGCGTAGGATTCGACTATGGAATATGGATTTTAATGTGTTATGATTCTCTGACCTCCTGATTTCTAGAACTGGCACCGCAACTTAGCGGTTTCATGAACTCTGCCTACCCCTTCCAGAGACCTTACCACGTCTTAACGCGATTCAGTTGACGAACTAAACTGGGTCGCTTCCATACGTCTCAGTCTAAACTGAATCGCGTTAAGACTTCATCGTCAATAAATAGCTCATTAACATTTTATTCAGCATTTTTATCACAATTATATCAAGGTTTGGTTTCGGTTTCGGCCGAAACTATAATTTTCGGTATAACATTTAAAACTTTCGCGATTTGAACACATATTTAAACATAATTATTAAACGGGTCTAACGCGAATTAACTTGTTTACCTTATTTACCGACGTTTCGACACAGGTTTCACTGGTCATGGTCGCGGCTGACTGATGTCCCAGCAAAATGTCAAAACCACCCACGGGTGCGTTAGACCCGTTTAATAATTATGTTTAAATATAATTTTCGGTTTCGGGTATTGCAAAAATACATGTATCGGTCGGACCGTTCATATAAATCACTCGCTCGTGAACGACACATCTCTATATTATACTTCGAATCGTAGACAACCCTACCCTTGTGCGGGGGTGACGAGAGCCGATTCAATTATTTTTCTGTCAATTATTTTTTAGTTAGTGTTCAAACCGGTTTGTATTCGCTTTTCCTATAAGATAATTCTTCTTAAGAACCATTATATAATTTGTGTGTGTATGCCGTCTATGTATTGGTCTGTTGTGTAAAAGACGATACTAAAAGAAGTGCATTTTATGAAGAATATGAAGGGTGTGGTAGGAGCTGCAGCTGCGTCCGGTTTATGCTCCATCAATGCCGATAGCACCCTAATACAATTTTCTGGATAGCTACATACAGACGAAGTGCAATCCCGAACGCAGTGATGGATTCTAAAGTAGAATCCTGAGCGTAATGAGGGATACAGCGATAACGCCCAAGACGAAAACTATTTTGATACCGTGTGACACATACTGCTTTTCACACCAACTAAGAGGAAATAAACAAAGCCGAAAACAGCATCATATCAACACCACGTTGCCAATAGTTAATGCCCGAAAACGAAAAAAAGGTAGTCCTTGACCAGAAACGTGCCACTTTGATCCCTCCTAGCATTAACAGAAAAAACCCTTTTATGAATAGGTGGTGTGTAAAACAATTTTTTTTAATAACAATACAATTAATCCATGCTTCAATAAGGTATATAACTTGAATGTATTGCGAAGTTCCTTAATACTTAATTTTAAAAAATATGGGTGATCCACTAAACATTTCAACTAGGAATGAATTCATAGATTTATTCCTAATTAAGTAGATGTGTTTAGTGGATCATACATATTTTTTAATTAGGTATTTTACGGAACTTTGCTATAAATATTCAACTTATTTAAGCATAAATACCTACATTGTATTTTTATTTAAAAAAAAGGTAAATTACTATTTTAATTAATATTTAATTGTATACCTACATACTTCCCCAAACCTCCCTGTAATATTTCATAAAGCCAGCGATCCTATTTCTTATATCTACGTAGGCAGCAAGTGTTGGCATCGTAAAAATTATAGCGCTTTGAATTTGAGCGACGCGGATCGATAGCAACACCTCGAGTTATAGCGCTGCCTGAGTTATGAAGCAAATATAGTTGTATTCAAATTTGGTCGTCATTTTGGCATGCAAGCGTTGAATGCAATTTAGGTGTTTACTATTATGCAATCTTATTGCGCGCATGATTTATTTTGTCTTTATGTTTTAAGAAAAAGTAAAAAAAGTTTTAATAGTATTTCGGAAAAAATCGCAATAGATATGAAAATAGATAAGAAAGAAATAAAAAATATCCAATTCTATGCTCCAATAAGCACAGCATGGGAAAATGAAATAAATTTTTTACTGATTTGAATAAGGCAATACAAAATAAGAGTAAATACCAAGGGGTAATAATAATGGGAGACTTCAATAGCCAAATAGGGCAAGGAATAGCATGTGAATCACCCTAGTTAGGACAGTATTCTTATAGTTATAGAAATGAAAGAGGAGAAGGTCCGATAGAATTTTGCCAGAAAGAACAATTATTTGTCCTGAATACGCACTATAAAAATAAGAATGGCCTAAAATGGACATTGCTCTCTCCTAATCAGGAACTTAAATCCCGACTTCATACTAACGAAAAACAAATCCAGTTTTAAGAATTGTAAAGAATGATAAATACATTTATTTTCGAAATATGTAGGTAGAGTAAGTGTAACTCACCTAACTACCCCCATCTACCTACCTTAAATCTAAAATAGGTCCTTGAGGCATTGTACCTAAGATGCTGGCAGCATTTCCTCGTTGTATCGCAATGCTGATACGTTGAGCGAGGAAGCCACCAGCTCTTCGGTCACCAGTAACATAAATCAGACGTTTCGCGATTGCTGATGGCAGAAATGTTCGTCAAAACTACAAGAAAAGCCTATAATTGCAACACTAAAATGGAAGTAAATTACATTACAAACTGTCCTGTGAGAGATTCAAAGTACCTATTCAAACCTTCACACAAGTACAACAAATATACTCTACTTAAAATAAAATAAACTTTCAAACGAGCTTTACCTCTATTCTATACAGAAATATCTTTTGTTTCATATCTAGGTCCCTCGAGGAGTCTTTGAGTCCTCTCAAAGACTATCCCTAGGGCCATAAGTTAGCTGGCGCAAGTCATTGAGTTATAAGTTTGCCGCTTGTCGTTGCATTTGAAGATTGTAGATATTTCCTATATTATTTACAAAGGCTATAGTGCTTATTTGACATCTTTCTTGCATAATATTGTCTTCTGTTTCCGACATTGTTGTTCATTGAAATTAAACACTTTAGAACGGATTAATCGCGTAAAAGATGCGGATGTAAAGGGCTCGAAACGTAGGGTGAATAGGGTCATGGTGTTAATAAACGCAATTAATCCGTTCTAAAGTCTGGAAAGATAGAGCAGTGGGACAATGAACCAGGCTAAGAAAACAAAAAGTATTGGAATATTAGTGTGAGCAACTGATCATGCTACATACATATTTAAGACAAGGCTCACGTTTTTGCCTACATCTATGACATTATTCATATAACGCCAATCAAACCTCCACAAATTAACTACAGTCACGTCAGATATACTCGTATATACACTTTGGAACTTATTACATGGGAAGAAGGGTTAAAATTGAAAACAGATGCATATAATTATATTTACGAAGCTGAGCGTACAGTGCGACTGTGAAGTAGAAATTTACAAAGGACGCCACTGAGTTTTAGCAGAAAATATTGGATATTGTGCACTAAGGAAGGGACGGGACGGGACGGGACGGGACGATCTGTCAATTTCTAATGAAAGAATCACGTGATAGCCGGAGCCCTCGGATGTCACGTGACGTTTTATATAGAAACAGGTAGCTCGTCCCGTCCCGTCCCGTCCCGTCACGTCCCGTCACGTCCCGTCCCGTCCCGTTCTAGTATGAGCCATCCTTAAAACATAATAATATCTCCAACTACGTCCTTGTAAATAATATCAATTTCCTACTACGGCTTGTATAAAGATCCATTCTAATAAAAATTCATTAGCCCATTAGTTTGTTTAGCACGTTTAGCTCCGTCTCATACAAAATGCTAATAAATGCGTAAATGTTCTCGACTGGCAGCCAGCCAAACTATTGATGCTTGATAATATTGACAACACTTCATAACTCCGAATAAGATATTGGATATGGTAGTTTATTTTTGTTTGGGAGTAGTGTTGGACCGATATCGGTATCGGTTTCGGACGGTTTCGGCCTAAAAATCGTCAAGAATACTTATCACGAGAAACAAAAAAATGTTACACTAATTTTGTAGTTCATAATATCCAAATGTGAACTTAATTTAATTTCAACTTGGTTCCATTTTTTCCTAAAAGGATCCTCCCTTATAGGATCACTTTGTTGTCCGTCCGTCCGTCTGTCTGCCAAGACCCTTTATCTCGAAAACGCGTAAAAGTAGCAAGCTGAAATTAATACCACTTACACAGACCTGGCGGTCCCTAAAGCTGTCAAAACACAAAACCTCTACGTCAACGTAATCAAAAGATACAGGTTTATGTCGCATTTCTATACATTTGCAATGAGGCAATGCACGAAATTTGGCAAAATGCAAGATCTTGTGGCATAAGTACAGGATAAAATCCGAAAACCGTATAATTACCGCGCACTGAGAATCCCGTGCCACCATTACTTTTAAGTACTTACACATGTATGGGTGTGGGGGGAGCATCGATGTGCGGAACCCGCGGTGGGTGAGTCCGACTCGCACCTGGCTGGTTTTTTTATCATAACATCATATTTATCAAACTCAAACTGCCGACTCCAATATTCGTATTCGTTGAACCTGCGCAGACGCATGCAAACCACAGGCTTCCCTCATCGTCTCCAAGGTTGGCGTGGCGTCTACGGAGCACTGACACCTGCCATATTGAACTTTGCCGCCCGCCGTGAAAGTAAAGTTTATAGTTCTAAATATAAAAAAGGAATATAGCTGAAAAACTTAAGTAAGTCTCTTACCATGACGTCTTAAAGCGATTCAGTTTAGGTTCTTAACTGTTATGTGCTCAGTTGTATGGCAGCGACTCAGTTTAGGTCCTAAACTGAATCGCGTTAAGACGTCATGGTAAGGGCCCTGTTGTATGCAGTAGTGAGCTATTCGAATAGACAATACATGTTTAAAATTTGAACGCAAATAAAACCAATGCCTATTCAAATAGCTCACCACTACATACAACAAGTGAATAACTTAAGTTTTTTATCTACAGATAATTTTGATATTTCGTAGTGTGCAGATTGTTTTAGTTTTAGCTACTAGTTCCATAAATGCCTAATATTAGTCTTGAAACGTCAAATTGATCTAAGTCCATATTTTATAAAGAAAGAAAGAAAGAAAGAAAATACATTTATTAGCACACGTAAAAACACAAGATAACAATCAGAATAAATATAACATAAAGACTAATTGTGCGCTAAATGGTCCTCGCTCAGCTTGATGTCACCGAATGAGCCATGTGATATGGCACATTCGGCGACGCTGATTTTCAGCGAAGCCCAGCAGGTAGTAAGAGATCGCTTCTTAGCGATAAGGCCGCCTGTTGTCTACCAGTGTTTATATTTTAGTGTTTAATGTATATTGTTTTTATTTCCTTGTTGGTGAACAATAAAGAGTATTTGTATTGTATTGTATTGTAGTCTAGGTGACACTATATACATACAAACAGAACACTACAAACTATAGACATCATTATACAAAGGAAGAAATACTAAAAACTACTACTGCAACAAAGAATGTGTGTGTGCGTGTGTGTGTGTGTGTGTGTGTGTGTGCGGCACGGCTGCCTACGGGCTGAACAACTGTTTAGATAGTAGGAATTTACGAAGGTGATTTTTGAAGGTCGATAAAGTTTTGGAATTACGTAATGGTGGTGGCAAGTCATTCCAGCACTTTGTGGCAGCGAAACGGAAGCTGCCACGAAAGGCAGCCGTGCGGTGTGAGGGGAATGTAAGCCGTGATGCGTGCCTTATGTCGCGAAGTGAAAAATTTAGTTTTTCGTATAAGTACTTTGGTTCTTTATAATTTATTATTCCAAAAAGTAGCGTCGCTAAATGTTGATGTCGGCGTGAATTCATGTTCATAAGATTTTATAACGCGCTAGTATACAAATAATGTATTAACTTATAGGGTACTTATGTTTGTGGCCCATAACCGGGGAGAAGAATTTGATCGCGGGTAGTACTCCCCAAACTGAACAACAATTGCTCAGCGACTTTTAAAAGTAACTTGTGTTTTGATCTTTATTACACTGTAAAGTTCGTTAGAAGACGCAATGTACTGCGAATTTTGTCACTTTTGAACAATGACAAGAGACGTCAATTAGGCTGATGTTAACGTACATTGAAAATACTATTTAATTAGTATGAAGAAGTGAAAACCTAGAGAATACTTAATTTTTTAAAGTTGTTTAACAAAAGATGTTGGGTTTGGGGAGGATCAAATTCTTCTCCCCGGTTATGGGCCACACACGATATAATATCATGGGCATCGATGTGCCCTAAGTCTCTTTGGATCAGATGTACTTACCAAAAAGAGATTATTTTACTTAAAAACGACCCTAAAAATCTTCTCAATTATCTACGTATATTTAGTGATGTGATCTGTAATGAGCAGTTAATAGCCATTTCATCAGAGGACAACATCAGTGGTCGACAGTTTTCGTTACGATAATATATTGCCAATAGGGATCGGTCATGCGCAATAAAACTGTAAATTTAATGAGGCACGCATGAGTGGCGCCGCCTAGTGAGCAAAAATACGGATTTTGCTCACCAGGCGGCGCCACTCATGCGTGGGTTCTTGACGCCTTTAGTATGAGTTTGTATGGCGCGAAACCAGTTTTAGAATTGATATATTTTGATTAATTTCCACGTTAAAACAGATACAAGATCAGATGTACCGACCAAAAAGGGATTATTTTACTTAAAAACGAAACTAAAAATCTTCTCAATTATCTACGTATATTATAATGATGTGAAGTTAATAGCCATTTCATCAGGGCAACATCGGTGGACACCAGGTTTCGTTACAATATAGGCCTCCATACACGAAACAGCAATCTCCTATAGCACTTTTCTGGCGAACATTTTAGATATTATTTCTTTACATCCATGAAATCTTTAATGCCCATCTTTAAACCCCCAAATTATCCTCAAATCACTTCAAAGAGCATCACAGTTCAATAATTCTAAATTGCACTTTACACACCTACACCCAAACCCCTCATCAACTTTGATTCTCAAAATTGCATTTTGATAGTGGAAAAAGGGCTTTAACGTCAAACAAGCTGGTAAAATATAAGTCTTTTTGATAGTGAGTGTAGATTTGATTCATGTTATCAAGGATCTGCGGTGTCTTCAATTATGTGGTGTGTTCTTGCAGTTGCTTGCCAAGCTTGGGTGTAGTAACGTGTGGGGGAAGTAACGTCACGTCAAATGTAGGTACAGCCATTTGTACGTAACATACAAATGGCTGTCATCCAGCGTGTGGATGTTACGCTAGTACCCACATCACAAGCCGTATTGAGCTTACTGTGGGACTATGTCGATTTGTGCAAAATTATTAAAATATATTAAATATATTATTTATTTATCTGTTTCCATATACAATTCTGATGATATCTTCGCCAGCACATAGGTGCCAAGGAACTAGCCTGTCAGTGCGGACGCGAACTAAGGCCGATGTCACACTGGAAACCGCACTGCGGCTTCTGACTGAGATAACGCTACTGGGTGTATAGCGCTGTCACCTTTGCACAGCGTGACATCCACCTAAAGGTCATTTTACACTGGATTCAGATTCACATGCGCACACATAGTGGATATTACCGCGAGGCCTGCACTGTGTAATTTACATGGCCCCGGTGGGTCACGGTTGGTGTCCCTTTTTGTTCAAATGCGCCTTTTTCACTTTTTATTGCATCGCCTGCATTGTTCATGGAGTTGAGGTGTGTTTACTTTGAATATGTTTACGTTTTTAAGACAAGACTGTTATTATAAGTTGTTTCTTACTACAATTTTATTTTAATCACAAAAGAAACTTATGTGGTTTGTACATAATTATATTCCGCCAAACTGAAGGCTAATATAAAAATTGTACGACATTAACTTCTCGACCGCTTTAGCGTATCGAGGGGTCAAAATATGAAAGTTGCCGGATGATTTTAAATAAACGGCAAACATAATTTGAACTCTCGATACGCTAACGCGATCGAGAAGTAAGTGTCGTACAACTTTTGTACTAGGCCTTCTGAAGACAGTTTGTTGGCGGATTAAGCGCTGTTTTTTAATATTTTGTTTTCTATCCACTTACATACTTAATAAACTACCTACTTAAATAATCATGCAACTATTCTAAAAGTAATTCCTGTAGCCTTTGTTTAAAAGTTTGCTTACTACTGCATTTTTCTACGGCCGGGCTTAATTGAGTATGTATACTCTCGTGAGTGCCTTAATATCAAAACAAGGATTAAAACTTACGTATTTTATCACTATTAAACATGACTCACACTAGAACGGGACGGGACGGGAAAATCTGACAATTTCTATAAAAAGCGTCACGTGACATCCAAGGGCTCTGAGCTATCACGTGATTCTTTCTATAGAAATTGATAGATTTTCCCGTCCCGCCCCGTCCTGTCCTGCTAGTGTGAGTCATCCTTTAGCGTGAAATGTTTCGAAGTGTTAACCGCGTCGCGCACGCGTTAGCACTTTGTCCAGTAATGATTGTCAGCCGAAGCACTGTGCTTCAGATGAGTTGCACACAACTATATTTGAAAGCGATTGCGACGCTCGAAAGTATGTCCGTCTCGCTCCTACCACTACTCTAGCGGAAGCGAGACGGACATACTTTCGAATGCCGCAATCGCAATCGAATGCAACTCATGGTAAGCACACATATGGTAAGCCGTTCTGCCAGAGTAGTAGTAGGAGCAAAACTGACATATTTTAGAAACGCTCTCTAACGCCTCCGGCTACTTACGGTCGGCTCCATAAATATATATGCAATATGCATCTGTATTCAATTTTGATCCTTCTTCACCTGTAATAAGTTTCGAAGTGTATAGATATTCATGGACGTGACTGTACAACTCATGGTAAGCACACTTGTCACGCATATAATTACCCACATAAGATACAAGCCTCGCTCCGCAGTTCTTATCCAGAAGGCCTAGTATAAAAATTGTACGACATTAACTTCTCGACCGCGTTAGCGTATCGAGGGGTCAAAATATGAAAGTTGCCGGATGATTTAAATAAACGGCAAACATAATTTGAGCTCTCGATACGCTAACGCGATCGAGAAGTAAGTGTCGTTCAACTTTTATACTAGGCCTTCTGTAAAAAAGTTTTGAGATGCAATGTTAAAACAAGTGGGTTATCTTAGTCAGTAGCGGGGTGTCCATAGAACGCGACTTCCACTGATTTGCCTATTTTATTTGAATCCTGTGTTCCTCTACGATTGAAAATAGGCAAGTCGATGGAACTCGAGTTCTATGGACATTGGAAACCCCCAGTATCAACTATAATAACATTAATAACCGACTTGTTTTTATATTAAATACATCTCAAAACTTCGGTTTCGGATTAAAGAATTTATTCTCCTAAGAACAATTTTACATTGTTCACTTAAATGAGAACGTACAAGCTAGTTATAAATAAACAAGCAACATGCAGCAATTATATTAAAATTTGCTACAATGCAAATTAAAACGAAATTAAACTAGGTAGATGTAGACAATTCACATGCAGCAGCTGTATTCAAAATAATATAAATTAAAAAAGCGAAGCTATTGCGCAAAATATGAGTCAAATAATTTTAATATTACAATTATATGTAACTTTTTACTATGATATAAGGCAGAAGTACTAGTGCTAGACGATGTACTAGTATTCGACATGGGCACTTTATGTCAAAGTCATACAGGTTTTTGAACAACAAAGATGTTTCGATAATCGAATTTAAACCTTGTCACTTTGACATAAAGTGCCCATGTCGAATACTAGTGCAGCGCAGCACTAGTACTTTTACCTTATCAACTGTCTTATATTGTATATTTTCTAAGGCGTTTTTAAATATGTACACAGAACTTACATGCAGCATAAAACTTGCAGAGCGAGACGTGTGTTTTTTTACATGTACCTAATATTTTTGATGGGATCTCATCTCTTTTTGTAGGCAGACCTTTTTAGGGGTCCATAGCCAATATGGCAAAACCGGAACCCTTATAGTTTTCCTCAGTCCGTCTGTCTGTCTGTCCGTATATCACAGCGGTTTTACTCAGTAACTATAAAGCATATGGTAATGATAAAACAACTAGAGGTGTATTTTATGTGCTGCTACTTATTTTTGCGTATTAATTGCGAAAAAATATATTTTTAGGATGGTCACCCCTATACTTGAAAATAAATGTCAAAAAAAAAATTGCTTAATATGTACTTGTTGCACGCTATCTGATAGGTCTTCAAAAATGACTTTACGGTTCCCATAACAAGAATTTGAGAATAAAACAATTATGAAAAGCAAGTTTTTCAGTATTATCGGCACACTAATATTTACTTTTTTTTTACACTTGGAAAGTTAGTTCTTTTCTTGTTCAAAGTTATGACCAAGTGAGCAAAGCGAGCGAATCGTCTCTGTTTCAGCTTGGGCATGCTTTCGTGCGTCTGTCCATTTGTTCTCCTCTACAGGTCGCATTTATCAACCAATTCCTATGAAATTTTGTCAGTAACTTTGTAAATTACATTAAAAAATTGTCTTTTCAGTTTTTGGAAATTATCAAAATGGGTGGAATTGGTACAAAGGTCCTAAGCGCCATAGATCTCCCAAAGGCGCTAACGATCTTTGTGTCAATACCAGTACCATCTTGCGAGGCAGCTAACAGAGCCACTAATCTTAATTCCTATACAGCTTTTATTTGAAATAACATGCAAATATGGACGCAGCCTAAGAAACCAAAGACTCCCAAAAATCTGCACGCGCCGCCGCGCATTCAGAGAGCATAACGGCTGATGTTACACCCGCCGATAGGCTTGACGATTACCGCAAGGGTACAGGGGTCACCGAGTCTTGAAGGTTATGTTACTGACGAGAGCCGGTTCCGTACAATTATCTATAAAAGCGGTTGAAAAATAGTTGTTTGGCCCACCCTTAAATTGAAATTTAATTTAATTTTAAATTTATTTTATTCTTTAATTTAAATTTAATTTTGATTTTTAATTTATTTTATACTTTAAGTAATTAATAATTTTATTTTTAATTTATTTTAGATTTGAATTTGAACGTGTGAAGGCACATAGTTTTATTTTGTGTGTGACAAATACACTTCACAACGTATCAGCATTGCGATACAACGAGGAAATGCCGCCAGCATTCTAGGTACAATGCCTCAAGGACCTACATATTTTAGATTTAAGGTAGGTAGAGGTGGTTAGTTAGGTAAGTTACACTTACTGTATATATTTTAAAAATAAATGTTATTTGTGCATCAAAAAATGAGCAAAATCGTAGTATACCGGACTCTTAAGAGTTTTATCTTAGGTACATTTAAAACTTAATTCAAATCCTGTTCATGTACAGTTAAGACACCTGCTCCACACAAGGAACATAATGGAACATTCCTATACAAATGATCCTCGATACCGTTTAATTTGCCATTTAATGACCAATTAGGTTTTTACAACCGCATTTGTGTCTGGAGAAAATTAAAACCGGAGCTCATTACAAGTGATAACGTGTGAGGGAAGGACTGAGGCTATGACGTAGTCCAGTCAACGAGGTGTAGCGTACCTTACCGTTCATATTTTCTGTACTAGGATGACAGCACCAATTATGGAGACTTTAAGCTGACGGGCACCAGCGATGGACACTTTATTCTTAATTTTGAATTAAGAATAAAGTATCATATGGTTGTCAATGGATTGACACAAAAGAGAGGTATGGGCACAACTGATGCATATCGTTTAGTGTGGTAGGGCACAGCACAACGAATGTCGTCTCGCTCAAATCTGGAGCAGAGCCCATCGGGGAACCTTACAGAAAACAGCAGTTTAATAACATTTACAATAGTCCCTTGTCCATTTCTGGTGCCACCACCCTAGGTTCCAAACAAGCATGCAACTACAGGTGAGATAAAGGCACATGTCAGTACCTATGCAAGTGGCCGATCCTTAAAACAATTTAAAAAAGGCTAAGTGCTATCTAATTGTTTGTAAAATACTCAGCTGGTACCGCTATTTTACATTTCACAACCTAAAAGGTTTGCGAAAATACATTTGAATATGCCATATGTGCCATTTGATAAACGCTCTAATGAATTATTTTCGCAAATACGCAGGACAATTGGGAACGTTGCCTAAAAGTAGGATGCGAACTTCAACTAATTACTGTTGTTTTTTTATATTATAAATGCGAAAGTTTGTATGGATGTTTGTTACTCTTTCACGTAAAAACTACTAAATGTATATTAATGAAACTTGACAATAATATAGCTTATACATCAGAATAACACATAGACTACAACGTATAAATATATTGCGCAAACGAAGTCGCGGGCACCACCTAGTAACTGATAACTAACAAAATATATACAGTAAGTGTAACTACCTACTTGTACCTACCATAAATCTAAAATAGATCCTTGAGGCTTTGTACTATCGTGTTCGAAATCGCATGGGCAGTCTATGAATGAATTTATTCATATATTGCCCATGCAGTTCTGAACACGTGTGTACCTAGGATGCTAGTGGCATTTCCTTGTTGTATCGCAACGCTGATACGCTGTGCGAGGACGCCAATGTCAAGCTATTGCATTTTGTGCAAACCTGTCTACAAGTATACGCAGGGTTTCCCACGATATTTCTCTTCACCAAAAAGGAATAAACAAATAACCAAGACGCTGGAGAATTTTTTTGTTCAACGTTCGACTCTTTGACTGGACTATCTTGTTTAATGCAAAACGATGGCTTTATTGAGTGGAAAGTCGTTAATTTGGCGGTGAGGTTTGATAAGATAAGATTTAAGCAGTAAAAACACTATGTAACACGAACCGCCGAGGTTTTCTCTAAGGACTACATTACAGTATAAATTACTCAAAAAGGTCTGTTGGTTTATTATAATTTAAACTTCATACTGATAAAATTCTCATAGCGGGTTACTCACGTCAATAAAGTCGAAAATAGCTAGACATGTTTCGGAACAGTCCGTGTCCCTTATTCATGAGTCATGCGTTTGCCGCGGCGACTGCTCTACGAGTACGCACACTGCGAGCCCCAGCGCGGTCAGCTCTCGACTGAGGCAACGGCGCGGATACTGATGTTGAATTAAATGGTTAAAACTCACATATTTTTATCACAATAGGCGTGACATCGGGCAGTCATTGTCGGACAGAGTGGTGTTGTCACCTTCGCGGCTCGGGCATCACTGCCCGAAATGCTCGAGCCCCGAATGTGTCAACACCACTCTGTTTGCCGACGTTGACTGCCCGATGCAGTCGAAACATGTCACGCCTATTGTGATAAAAATATTGCAGTTGCAATTTTAATTTATGTTTATGGTCGCAGGAGTCCGCTGGATGCGGGTGGCGCAGGACCGGTCATTGTGGAAATCTTTGGGGGAGGCCTATGTCCAGCAGTGGACGTCTTTCGGCTGAAATGATGATGATGATTTAAAATTACTAAAAAATTGTGTACCTTTGTCTGGCAATTAGCCGGAGTAAATATAAAATTATACTTTGATGATAAAACTTTATCATTCAATAACGTTTTTCAAAGAAAACCATGTTTTAATAACTAAGGCCGAGTTAGAGCGAAATATAATTGTGCCATTGCTATAGCTTGGCTATTATTTGTTTCAATCAAACTTAGTATAAACTTGCATATATAACGGATTCTATGGTTTTTACATAAGTCTTACACATGCGGTTTTTTAATTTATAAACATGATTCTTAGTTAAATAGTTGTGTGATAACTAGTTCTCAAATATGGTAACGCTTATAACTACAAAAAATGTAGTTTAGTTGTATACAGCAATAAAATTATCTAATTACGCGGTTTATTTTGAGGCGCCCCCCATATTGTTTTTTTCATTTTTCGCGTGCTCTTGAAATTAGATCTATTCCGCTCTATTTTGCTTCTCACTTCTTTAAACAGATACTTTCACTGTATTACAAACAAGCTTTCGAGAAACGGGCTACAGGTCTCAATAACTTGGTAAGTAGTATCCTAACCGTAAATGTTAGCGACTGCGCCGTTCTAAAGTATGTATGTATTGCGAGTAGTGGGAGCGAGACGGACAAACTTTAGAAACGCACAGTGGCTTACGCCTACGATTACGTACAACTCATGGTTAGCACTTAGGTATCTTATTAGAACTAATACTTGAAGCTAAGGTCCGACCGAGATCTCGGTTTCGGTCTCAGTAGTCTCGGCCAAAATAAGACCCGAGATCTCGGTCGCGGCTTTTGGCCAAAAAAGGCCGAGATTCTTGGCTCTGGTTGAATCTTCCGTCTTGACACTTTTTACGATTTTTGTGGGTACTCACCAGTATTTTAAGCCAATTATAAAGTGTATCGTGTTATCCTAATGCAAGCGATGACTTTTTTTCTCACACTTTGGCTTAAATGTATTGTTTCAATGTTGGCTTTATTAAACAACAGAGTAATTTTGATTATTACATATTTTTTCAGTCCTCCGGCCGGTAAGCGCCACTTTACGCAAAACTAAATTGCCGCCTGCCGGCTCCGTCGGGCTGAAAAATAGTATACAAACCTCGGCCGGTAAATGGGAAAGCCTCGGATCGCATGTTAGTCGACCTCGGCTTCGCCTCGGCCGACAATTACATGGAATCCGAGGCATTTCCCACTTAAACGGCCTTGGTATGTAATGTACTATTGTGGAAAACGGGTGTTTTTGCCTACATTATTATAAAATCTCGGTCTCGGTCTCGGCCGAGAATACAATTTAGTCTCGGTCTCGGTCGGACCTTACTTGAAGCAACAGCTCTTTAGGGTATAACAATAACTTCGTAAGTAGAGAAATAGAATTTCCGTGACAAAATAAATTTAATTACTTGTACCTTCCAGACCTTTATTAAATTGTAGAAAGAGTTTTTATAAAGCTTTGTGAGGAAAATAAAGGCAATTTACGTGAGTACATGGTTTGCGAGCTAGTTGTTATTATTATGAACATTATCTATCGCGAATGTAGTTAATTTACCTTAATATACCGACGTTTCTACACAGTTTCATGTGTCCAGAAGGCCTACCACGAACCACGAACGAAGTTTCACCTCTCTGTCGCACTTGAGTGAGAAATCTCAAGTGCGAAAGGGAGGCATACTTTCGTTCGTGGTTCGTGGTAGGCGCTATGGTCGCGGCTTGACTGATGAATCAGCAAAGTGTCAACGGCGATCTTGCTAGAAATGTTCACGTACCCGGCGGTTCACATTAAACGCGTGGGTAGGAAGAAAAGTTAGGTCTACCCTTTTACTAAATGTTATCGGCAGGACACACAACGCTCACAACATCGCCGCATCGATCCGATGATAGATCTCTACGTCAACGCAATCAAAAGATAAGGCCGTATATGTCGCATTTCCCATACATTGGCAATGGGAATCAAAATATATAGGATACGAAATTTGGCATAAAGCATGATCTTCAAGCACAAGTATAGGAAAAAATCCGAAAACCGCAAAATGCCGCACACAGAGAGGTCCGCTCCTCCAGTATTTTTAAGAACCTAAAGTCATTAATGGGAGGGAGCATGCTTTAATTAGAACTCTCGAAAATTGTAGTAATTTTTTAAAGGAGCCACCATTTTCTAACAGTTATTAGAGTAATGGTAGGAGCGAATCATGCAGTCGCTATTGTATACGAGAGTAGATACAGTCGCATGTAACTCATAGTAAGCACACGGGGCGTTCATTCTCTCACCCTGGAAAGTATGTCCGTCTCGCTCCTACCATTTCTCTTGCAGAAACGAGACGAACATATCCCCGAACGCCGCAGTCGCTATCAAATACGGCCACGTACATTTCATGGTAAGCACACATGAGTTGCACGCGATCTCGCTTCTGCCAGAGTAATGGTAGTAGCGAGACGGACATACTTTCGAGCACCACAGTCGCTATAGAATACAGTCGCGTGTAACTTATGCTAAGCACACAGATCTCCTGTCCACCTTGTTGTATCACGTCGGATTTGGCCATTCTAACCTTGCCAATATTCATAACTTACTAATTAATTAGATATGTTATTATAATACGTTGCATTCACTCCACGTTTAATATTGCAGTGCCGGCAATTCCATTAAGGATAAATGATGACTCACACTACACCGGGACGGGACCGGTCCGGACCAATCTATCAGTTTCTATAGAAAACGTCATGTGACTTCCGAAGCCTGCGAGCTCGGACCTGATTATTTTTTATAGAAATTGACAAATCGTCCCGTCCCGCCCTGTCCCGGACCGTTTAAGGGCCTACGCTCTGACGCGGATGCACGTAGCGGGTGCACGCGGCGGGTGGATTTAGTATGGCGCGCCCGCTCCGTGAGCCCACTTCACTCAGCGCTGTTCATACAATTTCTTATTAAAAGGGCGTCCATTCCGGGTAATCCGCGTTAGCTAGCGTAGGCCCTTAGTATGAGTCATTCTTAGCTCACACTAGAATGGGACGGGACCATCTGTTAGTTTCTATAGATCTAGAAAAACTAGAGAACGTTACGTGACATCCGAGGGCTCCGAGCTATCACGTGATTCGTTCTATAGAAATTAACAGATTGTCCCGTCCCGTCCTAGTGTGAGTCATCCTTTATCTGTATTAGAGTTATTTATATGCCAGAAATTTGCATACATTCAGGTGACATGTTTAATCAATGTTTGTTTGCAATTTCATGTTTAGTACAATGCTATTGAAGCCATTGTTGTTGGGTCAGATGAAATAGTTTTGGTTTGATCTTAGTTTAATTAATTCCAAAAGAACTTAGCCTAAAACATGTCAAAAGGTAATTAAAATAACAACAAAATTTAAATTAGACTTAAACTACATATAAATTTAAATCAGTTTAATTAATTTAAACCAGATAATGTAAATGATGAGCACAAAATAGTAGGAGAGCACCCAAAGAAAACTGCAGTAATATCTCGATTATCCGAACGCTATCTTGTTTCATCCGAAATTTTCTTTCATCAATCCGATTTTCAGTCTGAAGAGATTTTAAGCAATATAAAATTTCTCGAAGTGTTTTTCCATATAGGTATAAGTATTTATTCACAAAAACATTGAAATAATACATAAAATCCATTTATATACAAAAAAAATACTCTAAACTAAAACTAACTAAGACTAACCTAACCTTTAAATTTTTTTTGGCTGACAAAGAACACGTACCAAAAGTCCAACTTGACTGACACTTACATGTCAAGAACGGTAATTAAAATTATTTATAAATAAAATATGTAAAACAAAGATTTTTCGCAGAACTCACCACAGGTGGGCCGGAAGTTAGTGGCATGAACAAATTTTACTCAAGACACGGGCAAAGCACTAATTAACATTTTTAATTACATTACAAGCTCGTTTAAATCAAACTGCAATCAGATGCATGCGCGGTTGTGAGTAAAGTGCAAATAAAAATCAGTCTACCTTTTCTTTATTGTAACGAATGATGTAAGGGACTCCAAACGTCGCAATGCACTCTTATTTACTAACTCATCATCAGGGCCCGTAATTTTCATGCCGATGACAGACAAATGACGTCAAGCTTCATACATCATGTTTTAGGTTTTACGTTTGAAAGAATAATGCTGTCATTTAATAGTGTCAAAAGTATTACGTTCGACGTTAGAATCGAACTTTGATAGACTTTATCTGTCATGAACTCATTTCGTATTAAAACATCCTGTGTGTTTATATACGTCATTATGACGAAATCGGCATGAAAATTACGGGTCCTGCTCATTATCATAGACTTTGGAGTATCTTCCAGCTCTCTCTGTCATGCGCCAGCACTTTGACCTTTTGATACGACACGGCTTTTTCCTTCATTTGGTCGATGTAGCTCTCGGTTTGCCTCTACCTCTCTTGCCTTCTATCATTAACTGGTAACACACTAGGCAAAAGAATATTGAAAGCAGACCAAATCAATAGGGACACGGTGTATATACAGGATGGTACCGGTATATTGGGTTATTCTATACCAACTGTCACATATATTACGCGGAGTCGATATCTGTCACCGCGCGCAGTGGTCACCAAACTTAATTAATAGCCCGCACTAACAGGAATGGAGCAACTGGGACATGCTGTATACTATTATACAGCGTGCTAACGGTAACTATAAATTTATTTCGCAAGCAAAAATCGCTGGCGTGATGTTGGCGCTTTATCGGTGTCACACTTATACCGCCTAGGGCCCAATTTAACCACGGCGTCAGATGTGACAATTGTCAGCACCATTATTAGTGGTATTACAGGCATCTATGGACTACGGGCGCTACTTACTATAGGGCGGGCTGTATGCTTTTTTTCTGTCAACATGTTATTTATAAATAAAAACTTACCATATAATTTAAACTTTCGTGAGTAATACTGACGTTAAATTGCAACGGTTAACACTCACGTATTTTTATCACAATAGGCGTGACATGTTTCGACTGCATGTTTTGACGATCTGACAATTCAGACTCCCGCAACGACGGCGCCGGATTGCCCGAATCAGCCTGCTTCGAAGCGCGCAACCCGTTACCTACGCCGCGTCTACGGCGTGAATTTTTAATCAATTTTGATGAATTCGTCTTGTCAAAGAGATCCCATTGGACTTTTGTTTCTTTCGGAAATAACTCATCCGTATAGGAATTCAATTGCATGTGTATTTTGATGTTGTATTACATAAGTACAGTTTAATTTCAAAAATTACAACTCTTATTTTCCACTAAGAAGAACTATTAATACCTACTCATTCCTAAGCTCAACTAGACTTGATTAATACACGTACATTAGAAACAGACAGATGAAACAAAAACTTGATCACATCATCTTTTTATTCCTCTTAATTAGATCCATAAAACAAAACCGACTCGTAAACTCACACCAAAAGGCAAAAACAGGTAACCCGCAAATCGTAAATTCTAAGCTACCCGTCGTTACCCCGATGCCTATCTCTTCACGGGTGCGCGCGATAATTTCTTTAATATGACGCTTTTAGGGTAAAGTGACGTAACTGTAATTTTAAAAATATGTGTTGAAAATTTGGGTTAGAGCCGGGCTATTGTACCATTTTACGGGCAGTCTACCATTAAATAGTACCGTAATATAATATGATACTGTTCATAATACATTGTTCATACATATTTTATGACTAATGACACACAGTGCCCAGTACATTATTAATTTATGTAAGTAGTAAGTAGGTATATGGTAACTAGGTAAATAGTGTAATGTAGTAGGTAAACTAGGTAGATCATAAGTAGGTAGGTCCAGTTATCCTTTTTTAGCAACAATAATCTGCTGCTCCGCGCTGAAAATGTCTGTTTTATATTTTTTAAAGAGATAAATGCCCTAAATTTTGAGTTACCTTATCAATACAGTACTACAGAAAAACACCCTAAGCACTGGGGGCCTTAGTCACTGTTTCTGTAGTATATGACATCTATTTCAATTTATAATTTATATATAGAGTGACACTTTAAAAACATAAATCAAAAACCTTCATTAAAATTATAAATGATTTGATTCTTTTGCTTTAAAATTATACATACAATACAATATTGAACAATGCACCAATAATAAATATTACAAAAAATAATAATTCCTACTTACACCCTTGTACCTTCTTGCCAACAAGCAGATCACATATCTAGAACACTTGTCTCGTAATGCGAAATTAATTATGGTGCTTAAAAACACTGTGACTAAATCCCCGCTTAGTCATTTCTTACGCTCAAGCAATTTTCACCCTTATTGCTTACACTGAGCTTATTATTGAGGTATCTTTTGTTTGCATAAACTGTTTCATTGTTCAACAATCAAAGTATATATGAAAACTTTAAAATATTGCTCGCGGTGTTTTCGATATTTCAAAAACTCGCAGTATTTTTCGCATTACCGTATACAGGGTGTAACAAAAGTCCCGACCGATACTTCAACACCTGATAAGCTCAATTACCCCGAGTGCGATGCGATGTAAGTAGAAAATTTTACGATTAGATTCCTTAGTAAGTACAACATACATACAGGCCCTGGGCGACCGAACCAAGCTCGGAACACTTACAAAACCTCGAGCACCCGTTTTTCATACACAAGACGAAGCTAGATCGATTTTTCGCCCCCACAACCCCTGTATACTAGCCCCACAACCCCTGTGTACCAATGGACTCCCCATAGGTATACAGGGGTTCAGTAATTCAGTCATTTAAAAATTGTCACACTTGTCAGTATGGTGAAATGGGAGCTACCGTATGGTCGCTCACCAGGCGGCGCCACTCATGAGTGGGTCCTGTGTCAGAGAGAGTTGTCAAAGTGACGTTTGAAATGTTCCCGCAGGACCCACGTTCCACTAGTGACCCTAGCGGAAAAACGACTCGCGGTAATCCTCATTGTAATCGTTAGAGACGTTTCCGAGGTCGCTGTAATCGAACGATCGAGCGAAGAGAGTTAGTTCTGTCTACTTAGACAATCCGTCGTTTAGTCGGTCGGATGGTCGTGAAATAAAGTAGTAAATGAGAAAATATGATTGTTAAGTTCGAATATAAGCCAAATCGGTCATGGAGTTTATCAAAAACAAAACCAAAAACAGCATCATATCATAACCATGATACCACAGTTAATGCCCTTAAAACGTAAAAATGTGTAGTCCTTGAACATAAAAGTCCTACTTTGATCCCTATCAGCAGGGAAGAAAAGTGCCACTTTAATCCCTCCTAGCTTGAACAGAAAAGACCCTTTTATGAATATATGGTGTAAACAATCTTTTTTTTGTATGAAGGGTGGGTCGGTTGGGACTTAGGATAACCTGTTTTCCTATTTTTTCCTACTCAGACCAAAGAGCCAACACATTATATAACACAATATCTAAATATTTATATTACTAGAAAACATCCATAACCAAGGAACACACGTACATTTTAACAGCAACAATGTCCTCATCGGTATTCAAACCCAATCGTGGTTATAGTTATGGTGTCAACAACTTGATATAATAGTAACATAAATGTTTAACTACATTTTTATCATTCACATAATAATGGAAACCATTCAGCACATTATCCACATAGCATTATATCATATGCGATGACGACATATCTATGTCTATGTACAGCTTTATAGGCAATGTCAGTACCAATTAGGCTAGGCAGTAATAAATCTACAATATGCCAATACACACCTGCATAGTTCCCGTCAGATATATATGTACTTCTGAGGTGCCCAAAAATATCTAAACAAGCACTACACTAGAGCACTCACTTTACAGTAGAGTCGTGTTTACATATTTTAAAACACCTTAGCTGCTCAGTTTTATCTGATACATGATGGCGGCTGTATATGCAATACCATTACAAAGTCACGCTTAAGCTATGTTCCCACATGCATTTCCTCATGCACATTATCCCTTATATAACTAGTCACGGCCGCCCCGCCGTCTGTGGAGATATGCCCTTATATGCCACATGATGTATGGGAAAAAAATTATGATTGGCACATTCCGCATAAACCGATCCAAAATAGTCGAGGAAGCGAATTAGGAGTTACATTTAAAATGAAATTGATAACTAATTTATTAGTTGGTGCAACTTGACATTAACACTTGTTAGAAATAGTTGTTATAGCCATGAGGTTTTTTATGATGATTTTGTTGGCTATACAGGGTGACAGGGAAGAAGGAAGTGGAATAATTTCCGTAGATTAAATTCAGTAATTGCGTAGTATTGGTAATGTAGATTTACTTTACGATATGAACACCATTTTATTGGAACAATACTAACATTACAATTGTAAAGCACGGATTATTTATTATTTGTAATAAATGTTTTGATTCATGTTTTTAGACTATGGCTGCTGCTATCGGGTGTAGTTAGGGCGTATATGCCGCAAAAACAGGAGGTCGCTGGTTCAATCCCATTCCCGCTCACCGGGGCCTTGGTCACTTTTTCTGTAGTATATGGCATCTCTTTCAATATATAATTTATATATTTTAACACTTATTACATTTTTACATCATCATTTCAGCCGAAAGACGTTCACTGCTAGACATAGGCCTCCCCCAAAGATTTCCACAATGACCGGTCCTGCGCCACCCGCATCCAGCGGATTCCTGCGACCTTCACCAGGTCATCAGTGCACCTTGTGGGGGGCCTACTCACGCTGCGCCTTCCGGTACACGGTCACCACTCGAGAACCTTCCCGCCCCAACGGCCATCGGTTCTACGTGCGACGTGCATTTTTTTTTTATAATAATAAATTATTTGATTTCTGCTTTACAATTGTATAGTATCAAAATTGCAAGAGGCATATATCCTGCAGTGGAGCAAAATATGCTGAGAAGAAGAAGAAGAAGAATTGTATAGTATGGGGGGCCACTATCGTTTCGCTTAACAAAGCCTAGTGCCCCGGGGCAGGGATCGAACCTGCGTTCTCTGCATCAACATCAATATGATTTACAATTTTATACCTAACGTGGCAACTAGATGTCGCTATTTCTAAGCTTCTGTAGAGCTGATGTGAAACCTTCTAATACATATAGTGTGCCCCGGGGCAGGGATCGAACCTGCGTTCTCTGCATCAACATCAATATGATTTACAATTTTATACCTAACGTGGCAACTAGATGTCGCTATTTCTAAGCTTCTGTAGAGCTGATGTGAAACCTTCTAATACATATAACGTAAAAAGAAGAAAGGAGGAAAGAGTACGAGATATAGAGATTTTTCAGACAAAATTATCAATACAAGACCTTAATATGGAATTAACAGCATGTAGTATACAAGTGTTACAAAAATGCTTTTCACCTTTAAAAGCCTAATCTGTCCATAAAACTGATTAGGAGAAAATAGGAAAAAAATACTTACGCAATAACAAATGTATGGGGCAGGTCGTCTCAGTAAGCTAATCATGTATACAAAAAAAAACGCGTCTTTTTTCCTAATCAGTCCACGATACTGATTACGCCCATTAATAACACCAGCCAATAATACTTAGTACCAGCGTTCTTTGCTCTTTATATATTTTATAAATTGAAATAGATGTTATATATTAAAGAGAAAGACCAACATCGACGAAGGGCAATCCGAGGATCGAACTCGGGTCTTCAGATTACGCGGCTAATGGAATGAAGAAAGTACTAGAACGGATGGAAGTACTAAGTAAGCAACGTCGCTTGTACTTTGAAAAATGGCCACGGGCGTCTTGCCTGTTACTAAGATTGCATATACTCGAGAAATTCGCCGGCATTCGATAGGACCAGTTAGCCTAGTGGTTATGGCGTTAACCGCGTAAGCTGAAGACTCGAGTTCGATCCCCGGATTGGCCTTCGTCGGTGTTGGTCTTTTTCTTTAGTACATGGCATCTATTTCAATTTATAATTTATATATAAGTAGTAGTGTTACTACTTTAATAACAAATCAAAATATATTATATAAAATAATTTGATTTGTGTCCACAAAAACTACACATACTTAAATTTCGTCGCTTGTTTTGTAACCATATTGTAGGAGTCGATTGTGTTAAGGCCACATTATTTATTTATTTATGTTTTTGACGAAGGGGTAAATTCCTTTACGAATCTCACCCCGGGGCTACGGAAGTGTGTAAGGGCCACTTGGACCAATCCAGGTTGACCAACTAACCCGGAGTTAGCTATCAAATGGCATCTATTTTGGTTCTCTCTGATTTTTTGTAAAATATCTAAATCGATAAAGTTTTTTTTTGTGAATGAAATAATTAATTTCCATTCTAATTGAATTGTCTATAAAAACACGCCTACAAAACTCGCAGTACATTGCGTCTTTAAACTTTAATATGTAATAATAATTAAAACCCACGTTATATTTAAAAATCGCTGAACAAAGTTCAGTTTGGCGAGGACTACCTACGATTAAATTGATTGCTCTTGTTACAGGCAACACACGGTATAAAACCTAGGAATAACATGTATGCCCTAACCTAAACTATTCCCGTTGTAAAACAGGTCAAGCTTATCGTACAACGCAGCAATTGCTGCGCTATCAGTACTGACAGGACCGCGTCATGCAACGTGTGGCCGACATTTATGGATGGTTCTATTCGGAAGTGAAACAACCAGTTTTTTTTTTCAATTTAACCCTTTATTGTAAATTCAAATAACGGGCTCCCTAGCCTAGTTGATAACCGTGTCTAGGAAGCTGGAGGTCCAAGGTTCGAATCCTGGTAAGGGCATTTATTTGTGTGTTTATCACGAATATTTGTTACTGAGTTATGAACATTTCCTATGTATATGTCACCGTAGAATTGTGAGTACCGTTAGTTTATAAACTAACGCGCGAGACTATAAACAAACGGATAGGTTAGGTTAGGTTAGTGTCAAATTATAAACTGCTGGAAGTTTACAATTTGGCCTCACTCTGCATTTTCTATCGCCTCACTGCACTTTCTATCGCATGTATTATGGGGAGTGTTCCGAGGAATTGTTCGGATTAATCCCTGCCGCTTCTTTCCGCCATCACCCTACGCGACAATATTTCCACTCTTACCATTTAGATGGTTGGCAGTCCTCAACTGTGCGCTTTTCCCGAAACTTCCTGCCTCGCACAGCTAAACTGTGGAACGAACTGTCGCCAGCGGTGTTTCCGGACCGATACGACCTTCAAACCTTCAAGAAAAGAGCGTACTCCCACCTTAAAGGCCGGCAACGCACTTGCGACACCTCTGGTGTTGCGGGTGTCCATGGATGACGTTAATCGCTTACCATCAGGCGATTCGTTTGCTCGTTTGCCACCTATAGCATAAACAAAAAAAACATAATTATATATGTTTCCGCTACCTAAAGGTTGTCTGGAAGAGATCGCTTTTTAGCGATAAGACCGCCTGTTGTTTGCCTCTTTTTTTGTTCGCTGTATTCTAATGAAGCAAATACAGAGGTATTTGCTTCATTTGAGGTGTGCAATAAAGAGTATTTGTATTGTATTGTATTGTATATATATGTATGTATGTACTTATCCGTATAAGTATGTATATCGTCGTCTAGTACCCATAGCTTTGCTTAGTTTGGGACAAGATTGATCTGTGTGTGATTGTCCTCACTTATTTATTCATATATTTATTTATTTTATTAACAATATAGTCCGCTGGTTATGGAGTTTATTTTAGTAAAAACTAAAAACACAACAATGGTGCTACCATAACAGTTCAGTTTAAGTAGATTATCAATTTAACGAGGATTCTAAAGCTAATGGTCCCTTTTATGTCAATAGTGGTTAATTTAGCTTTCCTGTTCTTTATGGCCCGTAGTAAAAGTACTCATCTCCACACTGGCTGTAAGTTTTCTAACTTACGTACATAATATGCATGCGCTGATATACCCAATACAAATACATTTTATGACATGCCCGGCTATAATACTTGATAGCGATCTTCGTTTGTCAAAAATATAATTTTCAGCAATATAATGGATACTTACTCCGCGGGTACTATTTTTCATAAAATATTAATTTCACTGTACAGACAAAGATTATGTATCCACTGTTACACTTTACAGCACACTTAAATACACCATGATAGAACAAAAAAGTAAACATTTTTTTAGGACCGAACTGAACTTTAATATAAATCCGATGAAAACTTAGCTTGGTCTGACTGCGAGTGGATATAAATGAACCTATACCTCGATAGACATCTTAAATTTTTGGCGCTGTTTGAGCAATTAATTGTTGAACAAGTAATTTTCTGTTTTAATACTCGCGTCGCACGCAGCTCGCAATTTAGAGCAGCCTAAAGCTAAGCCTTTTTAGTCTCTGTTACCACGCAAGGTACACCCACGTTCAAAATTGCATGGGCAATTCATTAATTCATAAACTACCCATGAAATTTTGAACGCGATAGTTTTTTTTACTATGACGGTGACAAACAAGCATACGGCCCGCCTTATGATAAGCGGTCACCGTAGCCTATAGACGCCTGCAACTCCAGAAATGTACATACACTATTGCGTTCTATTTCAAAATAGTTATGTGCCTTACACCTTTATATTAAGGTGTTAACATAGCTGTAACATCGACCATACTTGTTTATGCATTGATGTTAAACAACCATGAAATTATCTAAAATTACCATCGAATTAGGAAATCGTTCATCACGTACGTTAATTCCCCAAATTACCCCAGTGCACCATATACAATTTTGTCGCAACGAAGTAAATTTAAATAATAATACCCTACGTTTTAAATTATTACTATTACGTAATTACATGTTGTTGTATAACATCGTCCACTGGCTAGCACGCACGCCTTATCTATTTCACTTTTAATTACTATAAAACTAATTAATTATTAAAATAGTGCAATTTCGTTTAGTAGTAAACTGTCCTTTTATTTTAAAACGTCGTAACTTTAATTTAAATATTTAATTTATAGGAAAAAGGACCTTATAGATGCTTGCACTTATGCTACTATCAACGATATCCTAATACAAAAGAGATACTTCACCATGTAAGCGCCTCAACTCATTAAAGTCGCTTTTCCCTATACATGACTATTTTCAAGTACTTAAGTCCTTTTATTACAAGTAAATAGTAAACACGAACTTGTCAGAACTCGTTTTAGGGACTGTTTGATTATGGAAATTAGAATGTCACGTTTGAAGTACGAAAAGGCTGGAATTAAAAGTGTGAGTATATGAGTTATGTCCTTTTGAGTTTGGTGGGGCGGTGATAGTGTTTTGTTTAATGTTTGCGTTTTGGCAGATTTTTTAAATGTTGTGTTATGTTGTTGGTGAAAGGGCTGGACGTTGTGAGTACGTTCAGCTAACTAATCGGTTCCTTCACAGTTCTGCATACACAATGTACTATTTATTCCTCAAGTAGGTAGAGATGTGCCACAAGGTAATGGGAGCATGGGCTCCATTTGCGTTCGATCTATACAAAACTTGCATGATTGATGTGTCGTAGTTTCATATTCTCTCCTCCAATATTGATGACTTATACCTATTATAATTTGGTTTTTTACAATACAGGATAACACGAAAAGTAACCGTATGTTTTGCTTTCTTTATTGCGTTTCAGGGTGTAACAAAAGTCCCGAATTCTTCAACAGTTGATAAAGTGACCCTGTGTACGATGCAACTCAAAAAAAAAAAAAATAGCTTCGGCATTTTTCTTCTTTCACCGTACTCTGGGTCATTGACCTTATCAGATGTTGAATTCGAGACTTTTAATACATCCTGTAAAGGGTAGTAAACTTCTAAATTATTTTTTGAGACAATTGTAAGAATTTCTAATTCGGTAACCGAAACCGTTATAAAAAAAAATATATATAAGGGCATAGGCATTATACATTTCGTTATTCTGTAAGTATGTAAAAAAAAACATTCATATAGGTTCGATATAGGAGAAGGAATTAGGAGACTACAGCACCTTGAATAACCAAATTTGTATATAGAGCTAGTGTAATTGGGCCCATGCTCCCATTACCTCTTGATCTAATAAACCTCCAGTGCAAGTACCTAAATGTCAAATACCTATTAACGATGTTACAATTTTTTTTTATACATTCAGGTGCACCACGAAAAATAAACAGATTAAAATTATTATCTTTTGTTTTGCAATTATAACAATGTACTTATGTAGTTTTAATTGGGTACATGTTGTCATGAACTCATGATCATGAAACATTGATTGAAGTGCCGCCGGGCATTGAACCGGGGACCTCAGACACAATGTCAACAGCTAATTTCGCTCGTAAAAATGTTTTTGCGCACTACAATTTGATTACTTTTATTGCCAATACTATAACCCCTTTTATTATCTCATTTAACAGTCACAACAATATTTACGAGTTTCTTATCAACGTACAAGTGTTGACATGTTTTATTTTCCTTACGCATCAACTATCAACTCTAAGTCACCTTAAAACCATCTTATATGAATTTTCAATCCATTAAAAAATCGACTTTAACACGTTCTAATTTAAGTATAATTTCCAAAAGCGGAGACGTAGATACGAGCTTTCTAAAGCAATTAGCATATGTACTACTATACTATCGATTCTTATAAACAAAAGAGCGTAAGACACAGATATCGTTATTCGAATTTGAGCGCTGTTTATAAGTCTTTATGGTTTCATTTTGGTTCGAGTTTTTATTGGTTAGTCTTTTTTAGTTGAAAAGTGTAGGCATCTAGATTATTTAGATATTTAACGCAGCTGGCATAGGTCATCGGTTGTAGTAGCAATTATATTGCATGTTGTAACTATAAATTATTTGTTATCGCCATTGCAGCGCTAAATAGGTGGTGTGTCATGATGTGTCATTTATGACCGTATGTATTGTAAGATAATGAGACTAAGATTATATTAACAGGGTGATTCTGCTTAAATTTCACAAATGTACTGAATATATTAATATTTGTAATTTTTCAGTCAACTATACTTACTGACTAGTGATGTGACAGTGTCTGGATTCCGTGTAGCCGTTCTCGTGTAACACGACATCGTTATTCTAGCCCGGGGCCTAATTACACGTTCCAATGTGTAATTAGGCCCCGGGTACACTGATCTTATTAACATGGTGAGCTGAGCCGTCGTACCTGAAAAATCCTGGTGTACCGCTAGTCAAGTTTAACGATGACTCACACTAGAAAGGGACGGGACGGGGCGGGACGGGAAAATCTGTCAATTTTCATAGACAGCGTCACGTGACATCCGAGGTCTTCGAGCTATCACGTGATTCTTTCTATAGAAATTGACAGATTTTTCCCGTCCCGTCCCGTCCCTTGCTAACTGTGACAGTGTCAAATTTCAAGACCCATAAGAAACTGAGGCTCAAATTTGAAAGGAGCCTGCATTAAAGATGGCAGATGGGCAGGGTCGTCGCGCACAGTACTCAACGCTTGATCACGGACTCCTAAGATCTCCGAAAACGCACGTAGTACTTAAAAAACGTGAGTGTTATCCACAATTTATTATAGATGTCCCACGATAGTTGAAATTCGACCATTATGACCACTGAAGACCATATTTAAAAATAATCGTCCTACAGTATTAAAGAGTATTAGATCCAGTATGTTAACTACGTAGAAGTCGAAGCTAAAGTAATAATAAATCAATCATCCAGATAACCCAAGGACCTTGCACGAGTGTAAACCATAGCCACAGGGTTCCATCTCGGGTCGAGAGTCGCACTTACATGTCTGTCGTAGTTATTGTGTTTAATAGTCGTTATTATTAATTATTACAATGCTGTCTGGTCTGAATTATGATCCTGGTTTTAAAATAGTACATTGTGTGTTAAGCGGTAAACAAGAAATTACGAACGGGTGTGAATTTAGCCCGAGTCGAAGACGAGGACTTAATTTTAATACGAGTTCGTAATTCTTGTACCGAACATGATACATACAATGTTTTTCATCACACAAGCGAAGAAATAAATAAACTTTCTAGGCAGATAGAGAAACAGTATTTATTAGCGGTATCGTAGTAGCACGGTCCGCAGTACCACAGCGTAGGGATGTATTCCATACAGTGTCGTAACTTCATACACGGCCAGTGGCTCGGCTCGGTGGTCGTGCTGAGGCTCAGGGTTGTCAAAAACTATGCGAAAGATATTACTGTCTGATTGGCATACTAATTTCCATTTTACACCCCTTAAAATATTCATTTCCACATTTCCATTTCCTCCCCGCCTCCTTCCCCGCGCGCCCCCCATCGATGACCCAGATATCGGCGGAGTTAACCCACTGTATAGAATACATCCTTACGCTGCGGCAGTACTCTGGAGTGAGCGGTGACTAGGCGCGGCGAGCGCGTGGGGAGCAGGTCCTCCGGGAGCTCCGGGCGGGCGGTAAAGTAGTATGAGAAACTCATTCTTAGGGTCAAACACAAAACTATGCGACGGAAACTAGGAAACTATACTTTCCGGTCAAAAGTAAAGGGCTAAAAGCTTGATTTTTTAGATAAAGCTTAAATAAAAAAAGAGAGTTTAGAGTTCAATAGCGACTGCAGCGTTCGGGGAAATCTTCGTCTCGCTCCTGCCAGAGTAATGGTCGGAGTGAGACGGACATACTTTCGAGCGCCACAGTCGCTATCGAAAACAATTGCGTGCAACTCTTGATAAGCACTGACGTCTGCGTTTGAGACAGGTTATTCAAACTATACACTCTACAATATTAATACCTTTCAGAACAACCAAGCAAACAACCCTAGTAGTAGCGATAGGTCTATCCCCGCAATATCCCATTTCAGTTTTTGTCCGCCTGTTGATCTAAACGACCATTACCATGTTTACCCTGAATTATTAGCCCGCTTGAGACGCTGCCAATGGCAAAGTTAAATTGTTTGTGAACTGGATATGAATGCCTTGTGAATTGAGGCTTTTAGTTGAATTGAAGATTGTAAGGAAACAAGTGTGAGGTTCCCCTAAAGGTAGATAAATGTTGGCCATATACATTAGGTTAAATACATGTATGGGAAATGGGTCTGATGGATGCCCGGCGGACATCGGCGGATGGGTCATCATCATCATCATTTCAGCCTGTAAGCGTCCACTGCTGAACATAGGCCTCTCCAATCGAACTCCAGCGCGACCGGTCTACAGCAACCTGCATCCAACGAGACCCAGCGATCCTCACCAGGTCGCCGGTCCATCTCGTAGGTGGCCGTCCCACACTGCGCTTGCTAGTGGTCTCCATTCAAGGACTTTTGCCCCATCGGCCATCCGATCTTCGCGCTATGTGGCCCATTGCCACTTCAGCTTGCTAATCCTACGGGCTATGTCAGTGACTTTGGTTCTTCTATTGACGGATTGCCTATTTCCACGCCCATCATTTCGAACATATTCGATATACTGTCATGGTTTAGGTATTTACTGGAAGGATTAAGATATCAAAAGTAGTATGTATGAGTTAAAGGATGACACACTAGGACGGGACGGGACAGGGCGAAAAAGGACGATCTGTCAATTGCTATAGAAATAATCATGTTTGTCAAATTTCGTGTCCTTTTGATTCCTATTGCAAATGTATGGGAAATGCGACATAAACGGCCGTATTTTTTGATTAAGGTTAGGCTTTTTCACACCTTTAAGGGACCGCAGACTTGTATATGTGGTATTAATTTCAACTTGCTACCTCTACGCATTCTCGAGATAAAGGGTCTTGACAGACAGACGGACGGACGGACGACTTAAGGGTTTCGTGTTTTCCTTTTGAGATACGGAACCTTAAAAAGGGATGTTCGTGAGTTCAAGTATTTTCTGCGTTCAATATTCTGATTTTGGCTGCGAAAAATACAACAAAAGGGACGAAGAGTTTGTATGCCCTGTCATACTTTACCAAGTTACGGTATGTCACTTGTAGATTGATACAACGGCTGACCAAGACCATCTAAGATAGAGATTTGGAGTTAGACTGCGCGAAATTTCCTAGTTTTGCATTTTACCAAAGAATTTGAAAGTGTAAAGTAAACGTCATAAATTCATAGAAATTTTACGTTTAAAATAATAATTTAAAGTTTGACAGTTAATTTGCTTGGTAGAGTTTACGTGGTTTAACTCTAACCACATTGACCTAACGCGATTAACTCACAATCTATCAAACAACATAAATCATATTCCGGAGAGCCGCGTGAGAAATGTAATTTTTTTACTGGAACCGTAAACAGGGGTAAGCGTTTCGCCATATTTTAATAGCGGAATAGTTGGGCCATAAACTCGTTTGATTTATTTTATGGGCTCGACGCTCGTGGCGCGAGTGTCGGCGGATCTGCTTCGAGCCATGTTTTACTATTTTGGCGAGGATGGTGTCGATGGTGATATTTTTTGTGATTGCTTCGGGAGTTAGCTGTTCTAAGATGCCACAGTTTTAACTGTTATCAGACTTGTCAGAACTTGTTCTTCCTAGCGTTTTCCGCGTTGTGGGTCCACTTTGGTAAGTAACCCCAAGATTTAGCGTGGGCTAGTTTTACAAAAGCGACTGCCATCTGACTTTCCAACCCACAGGCTGTATTGGGATTCGTCCAGTTTCCTCACGATGCTTTCCTTCATCAAAAGCGATTGGTAAATATTAATAGTACATTGTGCATCTAGGGCGGTAAGAAGGGCATTACTCACGAGGGTCTATTGAAGCCCGACGCCGTAGGCGGAGGGCTTTAAATGACCCGAGTTAGTAATCCCCTTACTGCCCGTGGTACACACAATGTTTTTCATCACATTTGCGAGGAAATAAATAAACTCTATACAGGTAAAGAAACAATAATGATAAGCGGTAGTGTAGTTGCACAGTCCACAGTACTCCGGACCGGAGTGACTACGTGCTGCGAGCGCGTGGGGGGCAGGTCCTCCGCGAGCTCCGGGCGGGCGGTAAAGTAGTATGAGAATCCTTTAAAACCATGGGAATAATACAGCTCTTTAAGTGTAAGTATGCTTGCATATAATATCACCATTTACGAGCAGGTGTGATGAAAATAATATTTCGTACATAGGTTCCGAAAAACTCAAAATTGGTACGAGCCGGTCGCCCGCTCTTACCACAGGGCCACCAACACTTCAGACTTAGTCAGAACGTATAAAGGAAACATTATACGTATAGGAAGACTTAGAAGGCCAGTAGGTAGGTACTATGTTTTTGTTAAATAAGTATTCAATTTAAAGTTCGGTCGGTTCGGTCCGCTTCGTTCAGCTTATCCAATAATACTCACACATGTCCCATTGTGGATCCGATGTCCAGATGTTCTTAGTTTTTATCTGCTGCTTCGAAGCGTATGGTCTGCTTTCCGAGTTTGTCTTCCTTCACTTTGCCGATCGCAAAGGTTGCGACTTTTCTTCCTAGTTTTGTACGTGGAGCATTCCACGGAAATGTTATTTGTGTCCAGAGTGATGTTGTCACCATCGCGGCCTAGGCATCACCGGCGTGTTGTGCTAAAAATACGTAAAAATACTTTTGAAAAAAGCCATTTCGTGGCTAACAATATTTCATAACTTAGCTAAAAATTGGTAGTACTTTCTAGTGGTCTACGGATTTCATTGAAATAGCTGGTCAGACAAAGCCAAATAGTTTGATAAGGGAATCTTTCAAAATGGAATCTCATGGAATAGTTCTTAGGTTGGCAAATGTCCAGGGTGCGTAGCCAAGATGTCAATCGCTCACGCTCAGTCGCTAACGAAACGCAACTGTAATTGTCACACTAATAAGGAAGAGTAATAGAGAGAGGTAGCTGCGATACGTTAGCAAGCGTGAGCGATTGGCATCTTGGCTAGGCACGCTGTTTCCATCATTTCGCTTGTACTGCCCGCGGGCAGTGGGTCCCACCTCGGGCCAGAAGAACCGATTAATGGTTATACGACGCAGAAAGCTTTTGAATTAGTTAATGGTGAGCAGCGCGTGTGCGCTCCAAGTTGCTGGTTCATTTTGGCAAGAATGCAGGAAGAATACTAGACCTGCTAGTCAACCGTAAGGTTATAACTGAGGCTGTCACTATATCGTGAGTCATACGACTAGTGTGCGAACCGGTTTTTATTTGTATGAACTTTAGGTTAATAACCGGGTGTTAACCGGTTATTCCATACAATTAAAAACCGGTTCGCACACCCTAATACTGAAATTAAATAATTGTTAAAACTAACGTCGCTCGGGCAGTCATCGTCGGACAGACTGAGTGGTGTTGTCACCATCGCGGCTCGGACATCACCGGCGTGTTGTGATCAAAATACGTGAGTTTTAACCGTTGCAATCTACTGGCCTTACAAGTGTGTAAGTGCGAAAGTGATAGCTTATAAAATGAATAAAAATTTAAAATTAAGTTTTTTTTGCACTACACGGCACGATTTAGTGACGTCATTTATTAGTTTAGGTTTAAAATTAAATACTGTTTAGTCTATGTTTAATTTTGTTAGTATTTATCAAGGTTATAGAATAAAAGTGTAAAATTATCTTTTAATTATGTGTTGAACTTTTTTTCAGTAATGTTCTTTTATTCGGTGCTATTGAACCCGCGACCTTCGGATTGAAAGTAGTACGCTCTTTCTGCTGGGCCACCAACGATACTACTTCCCTAATTGTTAGCTCTAAAATCAAACTTGATAACAATATTTACTGTCCTAGTTTTCATGATTACTCGTACCCTCGTACGAACTCACTTTCTTCAAAAGTTCACTAATCAATATGTAAGACAGAGATGTCGATCTAATTGGCTATTGCTCGTCTAATTTCTGTAACTGCTGATAGCCAAGCATAAAATTAAATGAAACCCCTTCGAAATAAGGCTACAAAACAGGCGATTTATAGAAATTAACGGACTATAAACTCAAGTGTAAACGTAACTCGCAGAGTAGATGTGTTGGCAGAGGGAATGGTTGCTGGGAAGATTCTATCACTTCATTACATGATTTTCTCTGTATTAATAGGTAAACAAAATATGCTGCGTTCATTCGATAGTGGTTGCATCTTGCTTTCGTCAAGTCGCTATCGTGCACGGTTGCGTAGAATTCATTGCAAGCACAGTAAGAGATGCATATGTGTGCGCGCAAGCTCAGCGTATTATTGAACTAGCGACCCGCCCCGGCTTTGCACAGGTTATTATTATACATAAACCTTCCTCTTGAATCACTCTATCTATTAAAAAAAACCACATCAAAATCCGTTGCGTAGTTTTAAAGATTTAAGCATACATATATGCAGACAGCGGGAAGCGACTTAGTTTTATACTATGTAGTGATAAGCATGCGGTACGGGCATATCAGCCGGTTCTAGCAATAAATGTATGGGAAATTTGTCTGGCAAATGGCTGGCGGACATACTCCACTATAAAGATCTAACGGATTACCCGAACGTATGACCGGCAATTCTTCTTCATCTTCTCAGTCGGTCCCTCATGGCTGAGGATCGTGACCAACAGTGATGTCCCTCCACTTGGTGCGATCTAGGGCCATATGGACTGCCTTCTGCATTAAACCACTCGCTTTCTTCATGGTGTCAGCCCACCTAATCGGTATTCCAGCCCTGGAGCGTTGGCCTTCAACTTTGCCGAGAATAATGTTTCTTTCGAGAGTGTGCTGGTTAGAAGTTCTAACCAGTAATGCGTAATGCGTTCTAACTTAGAACGCATTACCGGCAATACGTTTTACTGTTTCCCTCTGTCAAGATATTAAGTCTGTGATAACTTAGACTCGTAAATGATTTGAAATTGAAAACGTCAGCAAGTTAACATCAGTCCAGAGGCGACGGTTAGAATTGCTAGTAGAAGCTAGGGGGGTATAACAGAATGTGATCTAGGAAGATTAAAATTAGTCAGTTACTGAGTGAATGTAACATTAATTAGCTAGGCCGTTGAAATTAAACACTTTAGAATATTAATCGCGTTTATTAACACCATGACCCTGCGTTTCGAGCCCTTTACAGCACTCGTTTTCACAGGGTTAAGATGATGACAGAGAATGCAAATTCTCCCCGTCAATCAAAAAAGTTACTTGTGCAAACTACGAACGAATTCGCATGCTCTCAGTCATCATCTTAACCTTGTTAATAAACGTGATTAATCCTTTCTAAAGTGTTTAATTTCAATGAATAACAATCGCGGTAACAGAAGACAATATTAGATAGGTCGTTCTCGTTTTTTAGCAACAATGAGGTGTTTCCGCGGAAAACTGTTTGATTTAGTTTTTTTTTGTTAAGAGCGTCCTACCCTGCCTAGTGCCTACCTGTCGGAGGTTAGTTTTCAATGTCTGTGTGTGTGTTTCACGATTAAGTCCCGCTGTAGTAAATTTTAAATTGTAAATGGAAATCCTTCATTGCTTCGGTAATTCTCAATATTTCCAGAAAATAATTCAACTACATAAACAGCTATTGCCACTGGCGCCCATTACACCGTGTCACTGCTATCGTAAAACACTCATGCGCATGTTAAACTACAGTTTTAGAATAGCTTATATGACATGTGGCGGTTTTAGAAAAAAGACCCAAATTACTCATATGACTTTAATTCGACTATCATCTTTTTAGACTTTTTTATTTTTATACCACGATGGTGGCACACAAGCATACGGCCCGCCTGATGGAAAGCGGTTACCGTAGCCTTTAGACACTTGCAACTCAAGGGGGTCCCTTGCGCGTTTCTTGTAATCTTGTACACTCTTTTTTTGAAGAACCCCATACTGTAATCTTTCGGGAAAGCCTCGGCAGGCTTATTCCACAGCCGGAGCGTACGTGGAAGGGAAATTCCACTGAAACCTCACAGTGTGTGACCATTTTGGTTGCAAGGTGTATGGACGAGCGCCCTGACGATGGCGAACGGTGCGATGATGAAAAGTGGACGTTGGCATCATGTCAAACAATTCTTCAAAACACAACCCATTGTATAGGTGATAGAACACACATAAGGAGGCAAAGCCTCTCTTTCGACTTAAGGGTTCAATACCGACTGTGAGTTTGGGATCGTCGACAATTCGTATAGCGCGCCTCTGGACCAAGCCAAACGGTCCAAGCTGTCATCCAGGTGCTCATCCGTTTTTAATATTGAATAACGGTCAAAACGGTTATCACCTCCGCGGCTCAGACAGCACACACAGTGTTGTCTGAGCGGCGGAGATGACAACATCACTCCGCCTGACGATGATTGCCCGATGCAGTCGAAACATGTCACATCAGCCCGGTGACAGACGGACGGACGGACGGACAGCGTAGTCTTAGTAATATTGTCCCGATTAACCTTTTGATTCAGCCTTTTAAAAATACCATTACACAGGCTCTTTTACATGGTAATGTCACAAAAATATACACTTACGCTCTTTTAGTTTAAATTTAAGTAACAAGTAATTTCTAAAAGCGTAACCGAGCTGTTTCTAATACGCGCATTTAAATGGTCTACAAATAGTTTTATAATTTATTACGTCATAAATGAGATTTCTTGTTGCAGGAAAGTTACGCTTTATGGTAATAAGAGGAGATACATGATATACTTTCAACGTTTAGCCATATCCAACAACCTTAACTCGGTCCCTGTTCGAGTAGACTTTCAAGAATTAAAAATCGTGTGTGCAAAAATCCAGGTGCAAATATTCAGTCGATCACCCCACCAGGCGATGGCAAAGAGCAACTAAGTATCACATCCACCGCTGAACAGCTGTCAGGCACCCGGATTAATTAATAATGAAAGAACAAGAGCGGTTTCGACTTTCGTCCTTCTATAAAATGCATATATATTTCCGTACACTCTTAAATTATTAATAAAATTTCCAACACTACCAACTGACTAATAAAAAACCCTATTGGTGCGACACTCAATTACGGTCTACGATAGTCAATTTTTGCTACAGGTTGATCCGGTCCGGGCTTTGCTCAGGTATTTCCAGGATTTGATTAAACTGCGTTAAATAACGCTGATATCTCGTTTCAGAGAGCAAACCGAAATGAATACCGTACTTGTTTCAAAGGTCCATTGTACTAGTGCTGGGAGAAATTACTATCGGTATCGATAACTATTGAGATTAAAAACACTTTGATAAAAATTTGCATTTAGTTTGTTTGATAGACAGGGAGAGAGTTTTCCACAGCCATATTGCTTCTTTTCGATAAGAATCCGACGCTGTGAGAGGGTACTGCTGCAAGTTTCAGGTAACGAGAAGTACGATGTATTTATTCAGGATTACGTAGTTGTTATGAATTCGAATTTTAAAACAGAGCCCTTACCATGACGTCTTAACGCGATTCAGTATAGGACCTTTACTACTGTTTTTTTGTTTTGAGGGGCAATAAAGAGTTATTGAAGACTTCATGGTAAGGGCCTTGCAGCCTTACCGATTTTTATCAAATTACGGAATTGTCATATAAGTTGAAACGACAGACTCTATCACAACACTTCTTTGGAAAAATAATCAGACATAATAAGTAAATGTTTGTGTCATGAGTTATTGTTAATGTAAAGACGATTAAGTTCTATTTAAAAAGCGTGAAATATTGCTATTATATATACATGAAAAGTCCTAATATTATAAAAGGATTTTAATTTGATAAAATCCTCTTATAAAATTAGGACTTCACCATTGGTTATGCGTGTTAACGTTCTATGGGCGTTGACACAAAAGGTTCTTAGACCTCACAAAGTAAAACTTAATCGCGATTAACGTTGTAAATTTATAATTATGTGAAAAAATAAGGATAGCGCTACGATATTCCAATACCTATCGATATAATCCCAGCACTACGGTTCTCCGAACTTCATCATAGCGCAGTTTAATTCAAATTCCTGCTTTTCAGTCATTTTACACGTGCCGCTTGTGGAATGCGTCAGACTGTTTATTTAAATGTACAGTCGGCTCACAATGTTAAATAATAATATGTACAGTACAGTGAACCAATTGGTACCCTAGGCCACTGTAGGACTATGTCATAGTTACGCTATAAATCAGGTTGTAAGAAATCTCTTACTGCTTGTCATTTTGACATGGTTCTAGAGTGGCCTAGGGTTCCAATTGGTTGACTGTACAATCTGGAATCTTGACGTGCATATAATGGGATAGCGTAACTAGTTTCTGATTTACCTATGTGACAAAGAGCCAGAGCACCAATAGTCCCTTTTTAGGGTTCCGTAGTCAACTAGAAACCATTATAGTTTCGCCATGTTTGTCTGTCCGTCCGTCCGTTCGTCCGTCTGCTGCTTAGCGCAGTGACCGTTAGTACTAGAAATCTTGTAATTTGCTATGAATACATGCCGATAAAGTGGTAAAATTAAAACTCGAAAAACTTTTCTTTTTAGGGTACATCTACACGTAAAGAGGTGGGAGATTTTGTTTTTCGTTTCAGCCCTAAATGGTGAGGAATTGATGTATAGGTATTAGAAAAATAATAGGGGATTGCTAGAAATATTTTGTGATAAAGTGAATATTTTCGGAATAAATAAAAAAATAGAGCTTTATGAATTCTCTCAAGGAAAATTTTTTTGATCTTGGTCAGTTAACGCATTTTCTATTTTTTGCAAGAAAACATATCTTATCGGTTAAAAACGCGAATAAGTGGTAAGAGCTGCGAAGATATTCCTTTCTTATTGTTGTGAGTGTGGTATCTGACTAAACATGGCCTAATATTGTCTTCTGTTACCGTGATTGCTATCATTGAAATTAAACACTTTAAAACGGATTAATCGCGTTTATTAACACCATGACTCTACGTTTCGAGCCCTTTACAGCACTCGTAACCCTTGTTAACCCTGTGAAAACGAGTGCTGTAAAGTATTAATAAAATTTAATCGATTAATCCGTTCCTTAGTGTTTAATTTCAATGAGCATGGCCTGCCATGCTCATGTTTTTTTTATTTTTATGTTATTTTGTATTTTACTTTTATATTAGTACCTATTGCAAGAAGCCTAACATAAGAAAGAAAATGAATAAAGAGATAATAGGTACCTAACACTTGTGTGTCGGACGAGCATTCGGGAAACAATGAAACTCAACAACGACATGTTTTCGGTCGATTTCTTGTTAAAAATCTATTATTATTATTGTTTCTCTGTATTAATAACTACTTAAATGATATAATGACCTTTTCAATCCCATAAAACAAGCCCAGTCGGGACCTTTGATCACAACCTGTCGCCGCGTCCATAAAAAACATTGTCTCGAACAGTTTCACATAATTAGCATATTTAGATTAATAATTAAGGAGTTACCAAACGTCTAATTTTTTATTGGACATTATGTCATGGTGTTATTTAGAGTAGACATTATGGGAGCGAGTTTGGCGTCATCTTGCTAATACAAGCATGTAGTAACATTCTAGATGTGAATTGGAAGCTTCTATTTCAACGGGAATAGGTACTTGTAATTGTTTAGGTTCCGTACCTTAAAAGGAAAAAACGGAGCCCTTATAGGATAACTTTGTTGTCCGTCCGTCCGTCTGCCTGTCAAGAATTGATCTCGGGAACACGTAGAGGTAGCAAGTTGAAATTACCACATACACCAGTCTGCGGTCCCTTGAAGCTGTGAAGAAACCAGACCTCGATGTCAACGCAATCAAAAGATACGGATGATGATGACGATTATAAATTAAACACAGTTGCAATGGTCTTTGGAGTCTTTGGAGTAATAGAATGCCGAAATATAGGGAGCTCACAAAAACAAATATGTATGGTATGTCAATACCCTGTTATAATATAGATGCAAATAAATATCTACTAATGGCATTGAAAGCGCCTAAATATTAGAACGTAATAAATATAAGAGCCATTTTTTGCATATTCGGCGCCAGCGCCTCATAGACAGATAATGCCATTATTGAATAGAGAAAGGCTCAGCTGAAAATAAACTAACTTTAACTAAAATGTTTCGTTCAATCCGTTTTAAAGTGTTCCATTCCAAAGTCTCTTCTAGTAACTTATTATCATGGTACACACAATCCGTGTAGATCAAAGGGCGCATCGGCATCCACTAATTAGCGTACGGCATCTGCGACAAACGGACCGACCATGTGAAGAATTCCTACATATACATAAACTAGCTGAACTATCTCAGACCTTATTTGTTTGTGTTTGACAAGCCTTGGCGGATCAGCGGTTAGAACATGCGACTCAACCGAAGGTTCAAACCCCGTCTCATACTAAAGTTTTTCAGAATTAAAAAAAATACATTTGATATTCACCAAGCGCAGAGTAATCGCCGCGAGCGCTTCTCACTCATGATTATGAGACGCGTACCGTTCCGAAACATGTCGAGCTATTTTCGACTTTATTGACGTGAGTAACCCGATATAATTATATTAATATATCTAATACTCTAAGGTTTCTATTTAAAAGTTACCAATCGCTTTTCGGTGAAAACGTCGTGAGGAAACTAGACTAGTTATCCTCTGGGTTGAACGGTGAAACAGTCGCTTTCGTCAAACTAGTGCCTACGCCTAATCTTGGGATTAGTTGTCAAAACGGACCTAGGTTCCCTGAGCCGTGTCATAACATAAGCCGGGAAAACGCTAACAAGAAAAATCCTAACAAAGACCATGTAGGAAGATCAGTGGAACACTGAAGAATCCCTATACATAGAAATATACGTTAAATATCAATACAAATTTAGACCTTATGTGCTAGCCATAAAGACTACGATCGGTAAGTGGAAGCATGATAGAACTCTTAAATCTATCTTCGCCCTTATGTGTTTAGCAATAAGGTATACAATTAGTACCATCAGTAAGTATTGAGCGCGGTGGAGAATTAACCTCACCCTTATGTCTTAAGCAATAAGTATACGATCGGTGAGTTTTGAGTAGGAGCACGTCAGGAATTCCTTTACAACTATGACATTAAATGACCTTTATTGTAATGGCTTAAAGTATATTATTGGTCAATTTAAATGCTATAAGTAGTGGAATTTATACCCTTTGTTTCGCCGATTTTTGATAAAATCGCGGAATAATCAAAAGCTGGTTGTTTTTGAATTGTTGAAGTTTTATTGTTTTTCGGAATCGATTTTACACACACATGAACATGTATTTATACTAACCAATTATGGATCATGTCCGAAATAACAGTTTCAATTTCAATTTTAACACAGGTTCTTTTATATTCGGTGGTCAGTGACCTTTAAAGACATAATCTATTTATGGATTTAGTTGTTAAAGTAAAATAAAAGAGATTTTAGAGTATTATTTCCGTTATAACTACAATGGTGTGTGGGTATGGGAACTGTGAGATTTTTTTTATGTAAAAGGTGGCAAACGAGCAGACGAATCGCCTGATAAATAAATAAATATTCTGGGACACTCTTACATAGATTGACCTAGGCCCACGGTAAGCTCAAGAAGGCTTGTGTTGTGGGTACTAGACGACGATATATATATTAGATAGACACATATAAATACTAAAATACATAGAAAATATCCATATTATCCATAACTCAGGAAAAGATATTGGTGATTAACGGACAAATAAATGCCCTGACCATGATTCGAACCCGGGACCTCCAACTAGGCTAGGAGGCCATTGATAATAATATGACAACTCTGGTCCAAATATACCAACTCATCCCTCTATCCCTTTTCTCCCCATTCATAACCTAACTACCCTTGCAATCCCTTCTCGCCCCATTTAGGGTTAAAGAACTTTATTATTAAAATATTTTACGGAACTGGCATAGGCACAGTTAGCGGCAGAATTGAGTGACCCTGCATACAAACTTTCTACGAGGGGGTCACTTAACTCTGAAGACCGTATATACTTGAAAAACATAACCTTTCTTCTGGTGCAGTCAGTTAAAAAGCTACTGTATTAACATTTCAGTATAATTTCCAAGATCAAAGCTTCATACAAACAACTAGTTAGCGCGGCGGTAACGAAGTTCCCGCTATATAATTTGTATGAAACCATACAATTTAACTTACTAATTTAAATGACTTCCTCTATGAACAATGCTGTGCTATCTGAAGTACATTTGTGTATGATAATGAGAACGGGTGATACAAGTTACGAAAGCCAGCGTTTTATTTATTGAAATTAAACACGGAATTAATCGCGTAAGGTAAGGATTAAAAAAGGATAAGATGAAAATGTAACTCCCTACTTATTCAATTGTAAAGCATGAATTAAATCATTTATTATTTATAATAAATATTTTGATTCATGTTTTTAAGTAGACACTACTATATATAAATTATAAATTGAAAGAAATCATAAACAATAAATGATTTAATTCATGCTTTACAATTGTACAGTATGGTGGCGCCATCTCTCGCTTCTAGTTGAAAATAATCTGTAAATATTATCTAGAGGGCAGCAGTGGACGTAAGTCTGAGCTGTAGGATGGGCGGAACGCATCTGAAACGTTTAAAATAAGAAAGGATTGCATTATACTCGTACTTAGGAAATTTCGGACTCTGGTTGCCGTGATCGGGTAGCCCAGTGGTTAGGGCGTCTTCGATTAGGGCGTTCGATCCCAGCCCTGGTCACCGGGGACCTTGGTCACTATTTACGTAGTGTATGACATCTCTTTCAATTTATAATTCCGACTTTTTTTTTGTGCTAGTAGAACGGGACGGGACATGGCGGGACGAGACGATCTGTCAGTTTCTATAGAGAATTTCACGTGACATCCGAGGGCTCCGAGCTCCGAGTGATCGTCCCGTCCCGTCTTAGTGTGCGTCATTTAATTTATTTAATTCCTTTCACTGATTATGACCCGCTCTCGCTTATGCCTTACACCGTAAAGCCCAACATAATTCATGTATCTGCTAAAATACCCGAGCTATCAATTGACTTTACATATAAATCGTTTGAACAAGTTCCAACTGACGTATTACGTCGTTGGCTCATGTCGGCGATAAGAAAAAATGCCCTCATATGTCTTCTGAAATACGCAGTACAACTACTATACTGTGAGATACTGGTAAATAATAAAGACTGGTAACCTTGATCCAATCTTTGTTAGGGATGGTCTCAGTTTCTTATTATTTTTAGGGTTTTAGCCATATTTCCAACGAAAAATAAAGTAAGATTTAAAGCTAACAATTTTTTAGCCATTGCAATGCCGTATAGGGAATGCAACGATTAACTGTTCTTGTACGAGATAACCGCGGTTTCGGTTAAAAACCGAATTTTTCCTATACAATAAATAATAGATTGCATTCCCTATTATTTTATTCAGCTCAGGAAGCCTGAGGTCCGCTTTGGCAACTAATCCTAAGATTTGACGTAGGCGTTAGTTTACGAAAGCGACTGCCATTTGACTTTCCAACCCAGAGGGTAATCTAGGCCTTATTGGGATTAGTCCGTGTCCTCGCGATGTTTTCTAAACCAAAAAGCGATTTTTTTTATATACTACGACGGTGACAAACAAGCATACGGCCCGCCTGATGGTAAGCGGTCACCGTAGCCTATGGACGCCTGCAACACCAGGGGTGTTACATGCGCGTTGCCGACCCTTTAAAAAAAGGAGGATTCGCTGTGTTGACAGCTAAACGGGCCAAGGGCTTTGCTCTGTGGCTCCTCAGCTGTCAACACAGCGAATCCTCTTGGAGCTCTGGCGACCTTACTCACCAACAGAAACACAACACTATGAGTAGGGTCTAGTGTTATTTAACTGCGGTTTTCTGTAAGGTACTTCCCCAGATGGGCTCTGCTCCAGATTTGAACGAGACGACATTCGTTGTGCTGTGCCCTACCACACTAAACGATACGCATCCGCTGCGCCCATACCTCTCTTAAAATGGATATATGAAAATATGATTGATATATGAAAAGATATTTCGTACATAAGTTCCGAAAAACTCATCAGTATGAGCCGGCAGGATTTGAACCCCAAACGGATTGAAAGTCTCACATCTTACCATTGGACCACCAACGCTTCCTTGCATTCCCTATTGCCGCAGTATATTTCAAACACGAATATTTCCAGTTTCGTCACTCAGATAATCAATGCCCTTGACAAACATGGGTATTTCTCTCGATATTATATAAGGCTGAATACGGCGGCATCTCAACAATAAAGCTTTCAAATGACTCTAAATGTGGACGTACTAAATGTAAGGCTACCGCACGAGTTTCTGTAATTGCTCAATCTCATAAGAAGGTAATATATAAATAAATAAATAATAAATAAATATTGTGGGACAATCTTACACAAATTGACCTAGTCCCACGGTAAGCTCAATAAGGCTTGTGATGTGGGTACTAGACGACGATATATATACTAGATAGATACATATAAATACTTAAATACATTAGATGTTTTTTTTTATACTACATATTACATTATAAATTTCTGTATTACATTATTACTGTAATTTATCGCCACTCGTTGCCAATTTCTTCTTTTTCGCCTTTCCTTCTTCCTCCTTTCCTTTTTGTTACTATTTTTATGTGAATTAATGATTTATTTATCAAAAAAAAGAGAAAAAGCTGTATTTTTTTATTTTTCTTGAACAAAGACCAAAGCTCAAAGCAAATTATACAAATTTGAGACATCACTCAGTGCAACGTCAAAAGCAATGTGGTACCTATTGTATGAAGTGTTGCAGTCTTTATAATAAATTAGTCTTAGGTAATAGTCAAAACAGTGCTGATTGTATTTGCTATCGGTATCAAGTTACAAATATAAATATGGAAGTTTTTGGTAATATTTTTTGTATATATTATGAAATCAGCTCCCCAACACATGTTTAAAACGATGCGCTATGATTGATGTATGTAAAAAATTGGTCTTTAGATAAATATGATGTCATTCAATTATGCAGTATATTGCTCTAATAAATAAATAAATATTACAGGATATTCTTACAAAAATTGACTAAGTCCCGCAGTAAGCTCAAGAAGGTTTGTGTTACGGGTACTCAGACAACAATATATAAAATACAAATACATAAATACATTAAAAACATCCATAACTCAGTAACAAATAACTGTGATAAAACACACAAATAATTGCCCTGACCAGGATTCGAACCCGGGACGTTCTGCTTCGTAGGCAGGGTCACTACCGACTAGGCTAGGAGGCCTCTCCGTCCGTTAATATTGTTTTTCCAAGGTTTACGACATAAAGAATTACAGTACTTGACGGTAAATGGGGCTAAATAGAGATGAAAGTAGATTCATCTTGGAATAAAATTGTGAGAAGTTACAGTCATTAATAATAGATGGCGCTACAAGTATAGTAAATGACAGAGAATTATTATAATGATGTGCGAAGCGGCTTCTTACTAAACGTGGTAAGTAGATATGTAATAGAAAGCTTCATTTAGAATTACTTTTAACATACAAAACATAAGATAAAATAGTTAATCTTGGATATTTCATTAAAAACTTAAGTTCTTATTTAAACTTTCACGATTTTCACACATTATAAATTTACTAAAACGGGGCTTAATCGTGTATAAACTTTGGAAATAAACCTCCGACGTTTCAAGGGCGACATTGTCCCCGTGGTCCCGGAGAAAGACTGGCTGAGGTTGACATCAACATCTTCTAGCTGCGCGGGTTTTACGAACTACCCGCACTTGGTCTTGATTATCAACTTGAACATTTTGCGCACTAGGGATGTGACTCTGTCGACACACTACACTCACGATGTCCGATTTTTGAGCAGGTGATATTCGATTACGCTTACATTTATCAATGACTGGATTCCATGTAGACGAGATTCTAAAACCGTCATCCCGATTGAAATTGGGGTATTTCCGGGACCACGGGGACAATGTCGCCCTTGAAACGTCGGAGGTTTGTTTCCAAAGTTTATACACGATTAAGCCCCGTTTTAGTAAATTTATAAAACTTAAGTTAGGTTACAATTGTAAATCATAAATTAAATCATTATTTATTAATGTTTTGATTCATGTTTTCAAGTAGTCACGCTACTATATATAATTTTTAAATTGAAAGATCTGTCATGTACTACAGAAAAAGTGCCCCGGTGAGCAGGGCTGGAATTGAACCAGTGACCTTCTCAGACGCCCTCTCTGCCAGCAAAAGCAGGAGGTCGCTGGTTCGATTCAGCCGTGCTCACTGGGGGCCTTGGTCACTTAAGTTAGGTTATTACGATTATTAATCGTAATAACCGGTGGCGGTTTGTTTCATTGACCATAACTTGTGGTTCGCCCTGAAAGTGAACTCAACCCCTCGCAACCCCTCGACCGATTAGGCTCAAATCAAATTCAAAAATTACATTTATATAACCTAACCACCTGCCAAATTGCACTATGATCCGATCAACGATACTTGAGTTATAATTTAAAAAAAATAAACGACGATTTTCGAAGTATATTAGGTGACCATTAAAGTTTTATACTGTACCCTTTAAGATTTTGGTTGCTTTCATGAAAATGAAATATGTTGCATATTTGTTAGCTTCCAAACCAAGCTACTTATCTTTATATGTGTCTTATTATATTTATATGTGTCTATATATATACCATAATAGATATTTATTACATATAAATGCATAATTACATAGATAAAATCCATAACTCAGGAACAAATATTCGTGATAAACACACATAAATGCCCTGACCAGGATTCGAACCCGGGACCTCCTGCTTCGTAGGCAGGGTCACTACCGACTAGGCTAGGAGGCCGTTAAACTACTTCATCATGGCGTTCACAGAACGACAAAATACGTATGGAACAGCCACCATTTTGTATTTGATGGTGACGGTACGGTACATGCTTAGTTAAATTAGTACAAGGTGGGTGTCACCAGAAGGACGAAGTACAGATGTCCAGAAGGACTTTATGTGAAGTTTCACACAAAGAAGCAATAACGGAAGATGATACTGTACCCTTGTAACAATTCGCAAGGACCACGTAACAAAGAGCATTTTACCTTGACATTTATATCATGGATTTATTAACAACGCTCGGAAGTAAACCAGTGTAACCGTGAGTTTTAACTACAATCGGGATATTTACGAGTGCCATGTATGTTTGTTACGGAGTTATCCGTGAACATGGCGCTCGCAACTGTGCCAAAATGTCGGGTGCTCAAAAACAAACGTATATGGTAAATAGCCCGTTTTAGATTGTAGTAACAATGCAAATGACAATAATAGCTTAAAAGGATGACTCACAATAAAACGGGACGGGACGGGGCGGGACCGGAAAATCTGTCAATTTCCATAGAAAGCGTCACGTGATATCCAAGGGCTCAGAGCTATCACGTGATTATTTCTACAGAAATTCACAGATTTTCCCGTCCCGCCCCGTGCCGTGCTATTATGAGTCATCCTAAAATCATATTTCTTGAAATTTGGTAATCATCATCATTATTTCAAAATTAATTTTGTATTAAGCAGAGACATCTGGGAACGAACTTTACAATTTTATAATTGAAATAAAATTGGAAAAATTCTACGCGTCGAGCGGGATTTGAACCCACGACCTCTGAACACCGGTCAGATCGCTCTGCCAATTGGGCTATCGACGCCCAATCGACCCCGGCGAATGTTTCCACTATTTCTTTCAATTGGTTATACTCCTTAGGGAGACGCATAGCGACTTTAACGAAGGTGTTAACCATCGGTCTCCCGCCACCTTAACCAGATCGTCGGTCCATCTAGTTGAGAGCCTTCCCACGCCGCATTTTCCATTACACATAAGAATCTTTCTACCCCATCGGTTATAAAATATATGTCATAAAAAAGGTTAAGTTATATGTTAACTCATACAGACACCGCTCATATTACTAAGACATATTTTCTCAAATATGCTCTGAAATAGAAGACGTAAATTATCCAATTCTCTAACCGGAATAATGGACTTTATATGGTTAATTTTACTCCTAGGGAAAAAATGGCCTACTGGCCCCGGGGACCTCGCCCCACACGCCGCCGGTCGCCGGTGGACGCGCATGTTTGAGAAAAGCACTATATCTGCCTCGGCGGAAACAGGGATTGCTTGAGCTCTGCTAAGCCCGAGGCCTGGTAACCACTTCGCCAGTCAATCCCTTACTTTCCGCCCCTCGCCAATAATGTACCTACTATTAACACTGTAATACCGGGTGTTGCCTGTAAAAATGTGACCAAGTCCTCCAGTGCCTGAAACAGGATTCGAACTGGTGTCATGTGGCTCAAATACAAAACAATATAACAGTCTTTCCTGTAGACCTGTGGACACTCAGTGCTAAGGCCCCACGGACCAAAAGGTCTCAAACGCCGAAATGAACAAAATATAATATCTAGAGACTTCGGTCACGGTTATACTGGTTTCTAAGCCAATTCTGTGGACCAATGAAAACTCAAGGCCAGCTCTGTCCTTGCATGTTAGATAACGGTTTATTATTTTATATTAAAAGGATGTATGTGCCTTTAGACATTTACGGCGGTTACGTCGTTTCAAAATTGAACAGGAAATTTTGCTTGTGCAGTGACGGTTGGGATAATAGAATGCATTCCGTTAGTAAATTATGAATTAAATTAACCAGTGAAACAAGATCAAGGACAATACCTACAGTATTTTCAGATTTTAACAGTAGTATTAAATGTATGTTTGTTTACACATCCTAAGAAATTCGCCGGCATTTCAATTAGACCGCCAGACCTAGTACACTCGAGTTCGATCCTCGGATTGGCCTTCATCGGTTTTGGTCTTTTTCTTTAGTATATGACATCTATCTTCAATTTACGGTTATTTTAAGTAAAATATACCATTTTGCCCGTCAATAAGGCAACAATGCCATTTTGAAATAAAGTACCTTTTACAAAAAACAACCACGCATTGAACCCTTTTACGCAACGTAAATAGGCACGTCATTTTTATTTTTACCTCAAACTATCTTCAGTTCACTAGCCCGTGCCATCAGATATGATGATGATGACTATTGTTCAAAGGGCAGTCGAGTATTAAAATTGCCAGTTTACTGAGTAGAAATAATTGCGTGCTAATACGATGTAATGCACTTAGCCTGCGGGAAGTGATAGTGTTGGGAAATTACCTCATTTGAGGTTCAACTACCAATTGTTTGAAGTTCGGCATTACCTCATCGAATGAGTAGGAATATTACGTCCTACGATGTAATGCACTTGGCCTGTAGGAAGGGACAGTGTTAATTACCTCAGTTGAGGTTCAACTACCAATTATTTGAAGTTCGACATTACCTCATCGACTGAGTAGGAATAATTACGTGTTAATACGATTTAATGCACTTAGTCTGGGAAGTGAGGTAGTGATGGCATGATGGGAAATTGAAATAAAAAATGAAATTGAAATCAAAAAACGGAGCTGGGATCAAGGCGCTTTTCTTGCTGGCAGTACCTCAAATAAAAGCACAGACTTATCAAAATATTAAATTAAATTTATATGATACTTAATTTGCAGACCTATTTTACCTCAATTGAGGTCAGACATTTATAACCCTATCCCCACACAAGACTACATTATTATTGAAGATAATCATTACATAACCGTTTGCTAATTGAATATAATTATGGGTATACCTCCGCCGATCGAAGATAATGACTTCATAATACTTTTACACATTTTAACGTAGAATAGTATAATTATTATACAGGGTGTATCCTGTAATAGGAGCAATCAATTTAATCGTAAATAGTGCTCCTCTAAACTAACAACTTTTGTTCAACATCTTTTAAACTATGTAAGTACTGCAGGTTTTTACTTTTTCATACAAACTAATTAGCATTTTCTATGTACGTTAACATCAGCCTAATGAGGATTACCGCGAGTCGATTTTCCGCTAGGGGCGCAACTGGAACGTGGGTCCCGTGGGAACACTTCAAACGTCACATTGACAATTGTCTTATACTGACACAGGACCCACGCATGAGTGGCGCCGCCTAGTGAGCGACAATACGGTAGCTCCCATTGACGAGTCTTGTTTTATCAACATTCGCAATACATTGCGTGTTCAAACTTAAAAGTGTTATAGAAATCAAAAGACACGTTATTTTTAAAAATTGCTCACATCTACTATTAAACTTATTACTCCTATTACAGGCAAAGGCCGTAGCTAGTACCTGGAGTTCTATTAGACTTGTCAGAACGACCATTTGTGATGAAACATATTAAAGTTTTTCTTAAAAAAAACTGCTTAAAATCATAAATTTGGTTTTACTAACCCTTTAATACTATCGATAATAATATACTTTTAAGAGAGGTGTGGGCACAGCGGATGCATATCGTTAAGTGTGGTAGGGCACAGCACGACGGATGTCGTATCGCTCAAATCTGGAGCAGAGCCCATCTGGGGAAGGACCTCCACCTTACAGAAAATCGCAGTTTATTAACACTAGTAGTGTTTCTGTTTGTGAGTAAGGTACTGGGGACCCATGGAGCAAAGCTTGCCCCTTTGGCTATCAACACAGCGAAAGGGTCGGCAACGCGCATGTATCACCCCTGGAGTTGCAGGCGTCCATAGGCTACGGTAATCGCTTACCATCAGGCGGGCCGTATGCTTGTTTGTCAAAAAAACTATCATGATGATGTGGCCTATGAAAGCTGTGTGTTTACCATGAGTTAGATGTATAATATAGATAAATAGTGACTGCGGCGTTTGGGGATATGTTTGTCTCGCTTCTGAAAAATAAATGGTAAGAGCGAGACGGACATACTTTCGAGCGCTGCAGTCGCTATCGAATACAGTTGCGTGTACCTATCACACTAGAAGCAGTACCATGAGTAGCCTAAAATTCGCCAAAAGCGCTTTCTAAACTATTTGCAACTCGCTCGCACCAATGAGAAAGAGCAGGATGCAAAATCATCTGGAATCGTAACAAGCTATAGAAACGTCACTGTCAAATGAGCACTTAATTTAGTACCACGAGTTTTTATTAGCGCTTAGATCAGAAATCAGCCAAGCCACGTTAGCGTGACAATTTTAATCATGATTTGTGACAACCTATGCCTTACTTGTACTATAATAAGACTTACACAGTACAGCCATAACATTTTGATTTTTATGAACACAATACCGTGATTTACATTTATTAGAATAAAATAATTATACCAGTAAACACAAATAAGATACAACCGGGAATACTCGTAAATATCAAGTTATGGCCCTGTATTTTAGTGTCACTGTATATCCTGTAGTTATTGGAATCGTGAGACAACTTTCAAGTTGACATTAGCACGCTCTTTGCTTTTGATATAATTAATACAGGTTGGTTTGGAAAACTGTCGTGAAAGATGAACTGCTCAGTTTAAAAACGAAACAGTTTTAGAACAAGGTATTTAACTGTGTTGAGGTATTAATAGACTTGGTCTATGGAAATTAACACTGGCTGTGATTCTCTATGGTAGTGTTCTATATTTGAATCTAGTAGATTGTCTTCTTAATAAACAATGCTTTGTAAAACCCGTCACTTCAGAAATAAATTGCCCATTGAATAGACCGTATCTTTTTATTCAATTTTCAATTAACTTTAGTTCCCCAGAAAGCCTAGATAGAGTCATAATGACGGGAAAAGTCGAAGGCAAGAGATCCAGCCCTCCCCCTACTAGATGGTGCTCCCAAATAACTGCACTCATGCAATTAAATCTGCACGAGACAATGCATTTGGCGTGAGAAACCTATGGAGGAATCTGGTCTTCAAGAGAATGTCATGATGGCACGATCCTCAGTATTGAGAGAACGACTGATGATGATGATTTAACTGTAGCGGTAAGAGCGTGTGACTTCCAATCCGAAGGTCGCGGGTTCAAAACCTGCTCGTACAAATGAGTTTTTCGGAACGTACGAAATATCATTTGATATTTACCAATCGCTTGTTATTGGAGGAATCCGGACTAATCCCGATAAGGAGTAGTTTTCCCTCGAGCTACTTTTAGATATTAAAAAAATGTATCTTGGTAATTTGAGCAATGAGTTTACATTCTATATCCATCATCATCATATGGAATAATGTCATTGGCCCAACACGTCTGTCACGAGATTTTTGTTTACATTATGTTTAATACCTAAAAGTACAGACTATAGGGCTGGATGGTCAAATGGCAGTCGGTTTCGTAAAACTAGCGCCAACGCAAAATCTTGGGATTGGTTGCCAAAGCGGAGCCCAGATGCCCTGAGCCGTGGTATGGGAAAACTCCAGATAGGAGAAGGTTGTTAGCTTACTTGTCCTCGTATTGAGCCACTCTGTATCTAAACAAAACTAAAACTAACATATTCAGTGCTCAAATTCCAGAAGTACCAATTTATAAAATGGACTCTTCCAAACTCGAATCTCAGAAAACTCCCGTATACCCCCACCTTAAAGTCCAAAATCGCTGTCACCGCATCTTTTACTGGTAGAATAATTCGGTAAAGTTCGTCTACTTTCGGAAACTTTCGGAAATCAGTTCCGCAAGTCGAAGCGGTTTCAAGATGTCAACTCGGGAACTCAATGGACACTACTAATACCATAGAGCTTAGAATACTATAGAGAGGACAAGCCTCCAGCTGCTATGGTCAAATCTACCGGTTAACTGTAACCTATAATCGTTCACCGGGTAAACTCCATCATACAATTACCCATTTTACTTATGCGTACATGTCACCGGAACTACTCATCGCTCCTTTGTATGCATAGAAATAACGCGCGTGTATTGTACAGTAGGAGCCGATATATAAAAGAAAGTCGTGTTAGTTACACTATTTATAACTCAAGAACGTTACGGCTGAACTGATTTGCCTGAAAATTGGCGGGGAGGTAGTTTAGAACCAGGAGAAGGACATAGGATACTTTTTATCACGTTCCATATAAAAGAAAGTCGTGTTAGTCGCACCTAATAATTGTGACGTGCGGTCTCAGTACAAAACGGCCGACATGTCCAATCCCCCTTACATCATATATCTGTGGTCACTTACTAATACACAGCGCTGCAAAGTTAGCGTTTCAGGTGGACAAATTTGGAACTAGCCCGGCCACGTACTAACTTTCCGAGTTACACTCTGAAGTGGCGCCTCTCTTCAGAAGACTGTATAAGTTTGTGAATACTTCCCAAATCATAGAACCAAAACGACATATCTGCCTTACAATCCCTACTTTAATAAGACCTTTCTTAAAATGACCATTGCTCAAAACGAAAAAGGTGTAAGTATATACAAGTTTGTATTAAGTTAAGACCTTCTGTGTGAATTCGAAGTTTCGTGGACAGAATTCTGATGTTCCTCAAGTGAGATTAACTGTTATCAGTTGCGGTTTTGGTATAAGCTAGTCGTAACGGTAATTAGCTGAATCTGGTAAAGGTAGTGTTGAAATAACCGTTTAATTTTATTTGCGGGTAGTTTTATATTATGACCGGTTTAATTGTTTGTTTTCGTGATTATTTTATATGGATGTTTCGACCTTTTGTGAAAATAATATTTGTAATTTTCTTTTTTTTTATCACTAAATCATTAGTTGTATATTTTTTTTAACACAATGAGTGCCAGTGAGTGCTACGCGCTACGCTCGTAGCCGATTCCGTTGTTTTTCCGCGTTGTAGCGGAAAGCGACCACCCACAGAGAACTCCCCTAGCGGGTTCCTGGCATTCAATGTGTTAATATTTCGTTTACGTAAATAGTTTCTTACAAAGAAAATAAACATTAATTGCCTCGGGCGAGACTTGAACTCGCAGCTCTGAGATACACGCCCATCGCTCTGCCAACTGAGCTATCAAGACACACCCGGCGGCCCCTAATTTCTGCGCGTTATCCAGAGTATCCGCGAATTACACCCATGATTTTTGCCACTTTTCCTTTTTTTCTTTGAAATTCAGTATCGTTCGCAGACGTTCGTGGCCAAGTGCGAGTCGGAATCAGAAACAGTGTTAATATATTGTACGAAAATCTATAGACGCATTGTTTATCGATATTCGTATGGAACACCATAGACAACGTTATAATGTACGTATACTTTTTTAATATCGATCGCTGTCAGTCATCTAATTGACCGATAAAAGTGCTGGAGTAAAAAAATAATATTTTACTTTTACTTTACTTTAAACAATTGGACAATAGCAATTACTTTTTAATCATTTAAATATTCTATTTAATGGCTACTTTCAGCGCCAGCTGAAAAACACTACATTGCAATAAAACGTAGTAGCAATCGAACGATATTGTACCTTTAAAACAACTAACTACTCACTTGGCTTGTACACTGGCGAGATAAAACGTTTATTTTGGTGCGTTTTTTTCATTTATTTTTATTATATTCGGAAAACCAACAGCTTAAATTAACAAAGACAGATTAGGGCACAGCAAAACGAATATTGTCCCCTGTAGCGTCAGCGAATCCTCCTTTTTTAAGGGTCAGCAACGCGCATGTAACACCCCCGGAGTTGCAGGCTTCCATAGGCTACGGTAACTGCTTACCATCAGGCGGGCATTTGTTTGTCACCGTCGTAGTATACAAAAAAATAATTAAATTTCAACATTGTGAAGCATACTGTGTTACTCACGTCTATAAAGTCGAAAATAGCTCGACATGTTTCGGAACGGTCCGCGTCCCATAATCATGAGTGAGAAGCAATCGCCGCAAGCGCTTCTCACTTATGATTATGGGGCGCGGACCGTCCCGAAATATGTCGAGCTATTATCGACTTTATAAACGTGAGTAACCCAATATAAGTATACTAATATGTCTAATTCTATGGATATTTAATGGAGTATTCTATTTAAAAGTGTGAACCATGTTTCTACGCCAGTGTGCACGACCCGTAGTAAAGGGATTAGAAGCATCGTACGCTCGCGTGTTTACGCCGGAGCGTTTAACTGCACCAAACTTTATAGTTACATGTTTACGGTTTACAAGTTTATGGTGTTTATAAATCTGTGGAAGAAGGATAAAGGACGACTCACACCGATTCAATCGGATCTGGGATGATCTGTTAGTTTCTATTGAATCACGTGATAGCTCGGAGCCCTTGGAGGTCTCGCGACATTTCTGACAACTGACAGATCATGGCCGGCGCATGACCGGGCCGAGACGAAATGACAGTTTCTATAGAAAACAATACAATGCAATAACTCTTTATTGCACACCTTACAAAACATTACAATAAAGAGAATAAAATAAATAAATATTATGGGACAATCTTACACAAATCAATCTAGTCCCACGGTAAGCTCAATAAGGCTTGTGATGTGGGTACTAGGCGACGATATATATAATAGACAAACATATAAATACTTAAATACATAGAAAACATCCATAACTCAGGAACAAATATTCGTGATAAACACACAAATAAATGCCCTGACCAGGATTCGAACCCGGGACCTCCTGCTTCGTACTGCTTCGTGTGTTCGTCGTGTGTTGTTCGTGTTCGTGTTAATTAAAATAAAACACACACAAAAAGCAGAGGTAAACAACAGGCGGTCTTATCGCTAAAAAGCGATCTCTTCCAGACAACCTTAGGGTAGCGAAGCACATAAAACAGGAAATAAAGAAACAGTAGGAGGTGCAGAAACGAAAAGAACTAAAACAAAAAACTTGTACTTGGTTCTGTCAATAGAAACTGACAGATCGTTTCGTCCCGTCCCGTTCTAGTGTGAGTCATCCTTAAGCCTTAAAAAAAGGAAGTAAAGGATTAATCAGTTAAGAACTAACTTTAAAAACCTCGTAAAAGTTTCCTTCATAAAAAGAGCCTCTTTAAGTAGTAGTTCGGTAGTTCTATGAATGATGTTTTACTCAGTCGATAACCAGCAGGCTATATTATTTCAACGACTGAGTCGGCAGCAGCGTATCTACAAATATCATCATTGTACAGATTTTTGACCCTACTCTGCTTTAATATATGTATAGATTTATTAGTATCGATACTTATCTAAGTATAACTAAATTAGTATGCGTTGTTTGAAATATAAATATATCTGAACGCACCCGTGAGGATATGCGCGTTGCGCGAACCCTGACAGTTTAGACCGCTTTAAGGCGGCACATTTTGTGTCAACTTAAAACGCAAAGTGACACCCCCCTGCACGCCTACCACGAACATCGAAAATTGGCATTGACGGGAAAACCTCCTTGTCACTCCAATATGCAAGTGTGAGAGAGATGGACATACAAATCCGCAACTGTTCGATTTTCGTGGTATGGGCCCTGGTGGCATGCAAAATATAAGGCGGTCGGTCGCAAAGCCTTTCGCCACCGGTCTAACAGCCGCCTTACCCTAAAAAAGAACCCAATACGTCAACCCAAGGCGATCCTATCTTTTATTTATTATCTGTGCACACGCATGACGGAGCGGGAAAAAATGGGAAATATTAAATAGAGGCTTTTTCGTAATCTGTGGAGTCATAATGTTATGGTGAAGTTGGGGTCTATTTTATGCGTAAGGGTTTGGAAGTTCATTTGTTAATTTTGACCTTTTTAAGGGGCTCCGTAGTCAACCTTTTGCATCATACTATGCATAGATACAATTAACATGCCATCATCGAAAACAATACTTACCAGTAATAAAACATGATTATAACTCCAACCTCTTTACCCCTCCATAACTGGTCGTTTTAAATAATAACTACACTTTTGTTTGAAGATTAAAAAGTGATCTAATTAAAACTCCGTGGGGTGAATTTGGAATGGGATTCAACCCCTTTACTGCTACGAGAAGCAAATCCGTTGTAGTTACAGAACATAGACCAACAAAATTTATAGACTACGACGCAATTCTTCGGCATATATGTTTCAATAAAATAAAAAAAATCTTGATGTTCTTTTTTCCTCAATTGTGTAAAAAAGTAATTGTACGTTTATCTATTTTTATTTAATATTGAATGTAATTAGGCATAAGGTGTCATGTACCTATTCATATGGATCCTTTGTTGTGTGAAATAAATTATTTTTATTTATTTTTTATTTTAATTATTACATTGATCCTTGAAGCAAGATGAGCTTGTACTTGGGCACAGAGGAAACGGTACGTGTGCCGACTCCCTTACCTTGCTTGCTTGAAGCATTTATCCGTACACCGCTTCGGTGTATGAGTGAGACAAAGCTATAGCGATGTCGTGCCAGCACAGCGCTCTACATCACTTAATTTATGGTTTAACTATAAAGAAATTGGATATGTTTTTTTTATTTATTTAAGTCTTACCTACAATTAGAAATGACATTACTATTTTTGCATGCTTTCATTAAGTACTAGTACAAAAATATCGAATACGTGATATTGATACTTATGATGCTCCCACACTGACTTTTATAAATGTTATATATATAACACGGTGTGACAAGGATAGTGCTACGTGACATTATATCATGTTAGATAAAGAGATGTAATGTTATATAATATTTATGACAGCAAATGTACAACCATTAATATTCGCTCATATAAAATCTTTGCTTTAATTTTTAGCTTTTGGTCTATGTTTATAAACTGAAAAGTACCATAATCAACCTTACTTTTTATATAAAAATATTACGCGGGTTTCTAAACTTTGAAAAACATCGCCCGTTAAACGTAAAATGTCTAGTTTTGTCTACCAATTGGAACCCTAGGCTACTATAGAACTATGTCATAGTAACGCTATAAATCAGATTGTAAAAATCTCCTACTGCTTGTCACTATGACATGGTTCTAGAGTGGCTCAGGATTCCAATTGGTTGTATGTACATATGCTATAGGTCTATGGCTCACGAATGTAATGAGAATGAGTAATTAATTAGATTTAAGCTCTTAAAGGATAAGGGACGGAAAATATGACGCTTTAATGATCAAAGGGATTATTTTTTGTGACATTTACTGAACGCAGATGTTTTTCTACTAACTGCTTATATTTATAAGGGCCACTTGCATCACCCGGGGTTAGTCGAATAACCCGGAGTTAGTAGTTAGCGTTTATAGGGTTCCGTACCTCAATAGGAAAAATCAGAACCCTTATCCGTCTGACTATCAAGACCCTTTATCTCAAGAACGCGTAGAGGCAGCAAATTGTAATTAATATCACATACACATGTCTGCTGTCCCTTGAAGCTGTAAAAAAACCAAACCTCTCTGTCAACGCAATCAAAAGATAAGGCCGTGTCGCATTTTCCACAGATTTGCAATGAGAATCGAAATGTATAGGGTACTTTCCGTTGATCTAGAATCACGAAATTTAGCAAAAAGCAACTTGTGGCAAAAGTACGTGAGAAAATCCGAAAACAGTATAATTGCCGCACACTGAGAGTTCCGTGCCACCAGTATTTTAAGTACCTAAGGTCATAAATGGGGGGAGCAACCTTTGTGCGGAACCCTCTCGGTGGGCGAGTCCGACTCACACTTGGCCGGGTTTAACTCCGGGTTATGGCTAACCCTCGGTGTTGCAAGTCGGGCTAAGTCACATTTTTATTTAATGGTTTGACTGTATTTAAAACGATTCCAAAAATTGGTCTTTAGTAAGACTTTTAAGTAAGGAATTGACGCTAATGGCTTTTAGAGGTCTTGTTTGACTACAAAATTATATTTGAAAATCTCAGAATTACTCTAAGAGTTGCAAAGGTGATAACATCTCTCTGTCCGACGATGACTGCCCGATGCAGTCGAAACATATCACGCCTATTGTGATAAAAATACGTGAGTTTCCGCCGTTGCAATTGAATGTCAGTATGACTCACGATAGTTTAACTCTGGTTTACAGAAGGTGCTAATTGACACAATATATCCTAAGTACTTTATTTAATTAAACTTTGTTGCACAATGATAAAAAAATACGGATAGCTGACTGAACTTCTTAAGGTATTTGTCTTAGAAAGAAATGAGGAAAAATCATGATTTCGGACGGGGCTCGAACCCACGACTCTGAGATAGAGAGAGAAACACACCCGTGTCTTAGACTTTCTCCACTATATCCCTTCACCCTCGTATGCGCCATAGAGAGGCGCTTCCACATTCAGTTTTCTATCTTCCTAAGAAATTTAGTATCATCCGCAGACAATTCTGCTTAAAAATAGTTCGTAAGACATTCTGTACCAGTCGACCATCGGACTAACCGAAAACTGTTGGTTACCTTTAGGTTTCGGACGTAACCTACAATAAGTACACTTCAGGCGACACTAACCGTTTCAACAACTGCACTTCCAATGTTCCTATACTGTCTCCAGTTTCAGTATCCAGAACCACGGGTACCCAAAGTTTACTGTCAAAGAGAAGTTCCACCCGAAACGCAGACGTGGATGCAATAAAGGGTATCGGCAGAACCGAGCGGGTAACGCGTTAAGTTTGCGCCGCGCTCAGTGATACGTGCGTGGGGCTGGGACATATCTACAGAGATAAGTATCGATATCGATAGTCCTATTTTCTTTTTTTATAAGCCAGTGTTACTAGTGTGAGTACACAGAAAAGGCCCTTGTTTCCCGTCACGGCCAAATGCTAGCTCCCAGTCGCTTCAAAATTAATGTGCGAGACGTTTCCTCTTGCTAGTGTTGACCATATCAACTATGTTGTAACATTCGAATGATGTTTACCAAATGACTGCCCGCTACCAAAGGCCATGCCTATTTTTCGCCACCCATCACGGCCCAGAGCATCTTTATCGCACAACACAAAATGAGTCCAGAGCGTCTTCCCTCACTTGCCTTGTCTTCTTTGGGCTACCTTGACCCTTGTTTATTTTGTGTGTTATGAACTGTCAGAGCACCTGAAATGCAGACGTGGAACCGAGCGAATGAAGCGTTAAGTTTGGAGGCGCACAGTGATACATGTGTGAGGCTGGGATATATCTAAGAAAGATTAATGTCGATATGGATAGTAATAATTTTTACTTTTAAAGCTTACTATCATCTACTTAACTACACACAAACTATCTAAGCATCTATAGGCCTCTCCTGTTTTCCACTAGCCGTGACAGATCAGTCGCTGTCTCCCGGCATATCCCACATTGTTGTAGAATCAGCTTCTATTTTGTTTCACTAACCTTGTCTTTGACGTTCTTTTCTGATAACTATTTTACACTTACTCATGTGTTTTAGCATTACTTACTTCCATTTTATTTAATTTGGGGTTACCTCTACCTCATTTGTTACCAAAAATAGATAATAATTTATAATTTTAGTCGAACGAGCGGCCGAAGCGAGTGAGTTCTTCCAATTTACTCTTAATCCAATCTACATAAGATAATGGGTATTTGGGTATGTTTGTTCGACGATAATTCGAGTACCGTTTATCGACAAAATTATTTCGGAATGTCCACGTCCCATCTCTAGTAGTTAATAGTTACTCGTCTCAGGCCGTCTTTGCTCTCTTAAGACAATTTCCGAGCGTATCCACTGCACCCAGTACCGGGGTATTGGAGCGAGCTAACGACATGACTAATTATTTATCTCATCAACTAGCAATGTTAATTAAATAATTTTGTTCTACGATTTGTAAATCGTGTTCATTATCTACGCCCCGATGTTTAATAGCAGTTTATGCAGCAGGCGTAATAAGGGATTCTTAAAATTTAGGAACAGAAGAACCAATTATGAGCTGTTACATACACTAGTTTTTCTACAATAGTGAAAAAAAGAGGAATCGCAAATGGCGGCAGAATGTGATATTTGTCGTATGCCAACTGTACAAATAAAAAAAAACCAACATATTTTATGAAAATTCATAAGAGAATTATCGATGCTTATGGAACACCATAGACAACGTTTTAATCTATGTTATTAATATCGCTGTCAGTCAATCAATTGACAGATTGAAGTACTGGACTAGAAAAAGCTCTTTACAGGGTGCTTAGCCAAGATGCCAATCGCTCACGCTCAGTCGCTAACGAAACGCAACTGTCACTGTCACACTAATAAGAAAGAGTGATAGAGAGAGGTAGCTGCGATACGTTATTAAGCGTGAGCGATTGGCATCTTGGCTACGCACACAGCATTCGTTGTGACAGTCGAATGAGGTCTTTGAAAATAATATAGAGAGAGAGCCAATACTTAGAGTTAGAGGTCTTTGGGGTCCGAAGTCTAATGAAAGAAGGTTGGAACTTATATTTATGTTACTAAGATTAAGAACTTCGATAGCGCGATGTAGGATTTATATGTCGCTTCATACAAGTTGACACTCAATGTATAGGAAATAGCCATTGTGTCGCCATCTGTTAATAGACAGTGCTGAATAGACAGCTGCCAGAGGACGCCACATCTTTATTCTTTCCTGAGACGTCAAGTGTGAAGAATAAACATAACGTAATTCGATTCAAAATATATTTCACTAAGAGTATTTAACGTAACGATTATATAAAATTTCAATATTTTCTAGTTTCTGCAGTATAAAGACGGCAAGATCAAAAAGAGCGCCATAAACTCCTATTTTCCCGGCGCTGAGCAGTAAAAACCGTAGTGACCATTCGCTATGGACGCCACTTTTTGCCGGTTCCGTATGCTGGATGCCATCCTAACCCCTTGCCGAGTCTTTTACTCGGTAAAACCAGTATTAATAAGCAGTATATGCAATAATTTGATTAGTAGTATAATAGAGTACTAGTAGTAAAAATTAATGACCACAGGATGCCACTTTTTGACTGATCCATATGCTGGATGTCATTGTAATTGCTTGCCGAGTCGATCGCTTACGATTATATTCTATTTTTTTATTCTACTGGCGTACAATGCAGATATGCATATATAAATTTCTTTATTTAAATGTGTCCTTGATACGAAGGCTCTGTGTTCGTGAGAATATCTAGCTCACCGCTTTCTATCACTTCGTTCCGTGTCGCTTCCCATTTTGAGGTCTTCCTGCGACAAACTTACATTTCACACTTCTATTTCAGTTCCCATTTCATTAACCATCGTTTTTATGTCTTGATCATAACATCTCGCGAGCAGTGGTAGCCGAGCTGCCTCCATAAGTGAAAACCTGTTCATCAAGAAGGACATGTATTAAAGTTCTGACACTCTGAGCCAGCTCCGAGTCAAAAGGGGGAGTGCTTCGAAGAATTGTTCTGATTAATTCCTGCTCTTACCGCCATCGTTCTTCGCGACATCATTTAGATAGTTGGCAGTCCTCAACTAGAAATTGTCTTCCCTCACAGCTAAACTCTGGAATGATCTGTAGACAGTGGTATTTCCGGACCGATTTGACCTTGGAACTTTCATGAAAAGAGCGTACTCCCATTCCAACATGTAATGCTCCTTGTCCTTCGGCGAACGCAACCATTTGCAGAACCGTTGCGCTCGCCAAAGGACGAGGAGCCCTTGTATGTTCCTGGGATTTAGTCAACTTTGATTGTGGTTGGTCAGTACTTCCCAGTTGGGAAACGGTTTTGGGTATCGCGTCAGTGGACTGTGTGAACGTGCCCTTAGCGAGTGACATAGAGAAAGAGGGTAGATAGTTATGGCTATCCTTAAGTGGCAACCTACCTGCAGACTTCAGTTTTCTCGTGAGCTTAATTTTCAACCGACTTCAATATTTCTAAAGGAGGAGGTTCTCAATTCGTCTGTTTTTTTTTTTTTAATGGATGTTCACTCATAACTCCGTCATTACTGAACCGACTTGAATATTTTTTTTGTTTTCTGAAAGTAGATAGTTCCAGGTTGGTTTCGTTTTTTTCAAAATCCATTTCTGATGATGGGATCCATGAGGAACTGAGGGAACTCCTCAAATTTGAAAGGCACATGCATGCTGATTTGGATGATTTCTTAAGAAACTCGAGCATTTCTTTACGAAAATCATCAATTTGGTGGAGTGGATCTGATAATGAAGACCAGGGATGGCAAAGTGGAACTGCTTGGTAATTCCCAGGACTATCATCCGATTTAAAAAATTATTTTTTTGTTTGTATATAGATGGTTCCAGGTTTGTCCCGTTTTTTTTTTAATCAATTTCTGATGATGGGATCCATGAGGAACTGAAGGAACTCCTCAAATTTGAAAGGCACATGCATGCTGATTTGGGTGATTTTTAAGAAACTCGAGCATTTCTTTACGAAAATTTTCAATTTGGTGGAGTGGATCTGATAATGAAGACCAGGGATGTCAAATGGAACTGCTTGGTAATTCCCAGGACTATCATCCGATTTAAAAAAATATTTTTTTGTCTGAAAATAGATGATTCCAGGTTTGTCCCGTTTTTTTCAAAATCAATTTCTGATGATGGAATCCATGTGGAACTGAGGGAACTCCTCAAATTTGAAAGGCACATGCATGATGATTTGGGTAGTTTCTTAAGACACTCGAGCATTTCTTTACAAACATTAATAATTTGGTGGAGTGGACCTGATGATGAAGACCAGGGATGGCAAAGTGGAACTGCTTGGTAATTCCCAGCTCTATCATTCGATTTGAGACATTCATCTTTTCTTTGTAAAGAAATACCTTCCAGATAGTCCTATTTCATTATAGTTCTATTTTGATGATGGACTTCATGAGAGATTGAGAGAACTCCTCAAATTTTAACGGCACATGCATTCTGATCCATATATCCGATCTGATATTCCTTAAGTAACTAAAACATTGTTTTGGGGGAGCCAACATTTTGATGAAGTGGACCTGATGATGAAGACCAGGGATGGCAAAGTGGAACTGGTCAATAAACCTAGCTCTACTTATTATCCTAACTGTGACATTCATCTTTTTGATTTGATTTATATTCTGATGATGGAGTTCTAGAAGAATTCAGAGAACTCCTCAAATTTGAACGGCACGTTCATTGTGATTAGAGGGTGTTCATAATTAGCTTAGGCATTTTCTTACTGTGGCCATCATTTTGCTGGAGTGGACCTGATGTTGATAATCAGGGATGGCATAATGAAACTGCTCGATAATTTACAGTCTGTCATCCAATTTAACACATTGTTATTTTGTTTGTTTTAAAGGTCTACAAGGGAGTTCCGTTTGATTATACTTCACATGTAATGATGGAAGCCCTGGGACATTAAGAAAGCTCCTCAATTTTCAATCGTACACGTGCGGTGTATTGGATATTTATGAAGTAAACTGGCTAACTCAAACAAATTCAAAATTTCACTTTTACCGGGAACCAAATGAAGTCGGTTTTTTTTTTCTTAAAAATTATAATAGTATAGAACCCGCCTTCATTAGTTTTAAGATTCGTAAGAAGCCGACTCGCTATCATTCGCGCAGCAACGACAACACACAGACTGAAATGGTTCCACTCGTTTGTATGGTAATACGGATTTCAGGTTGGTATGACCGTTACTGAACTCACAGTTTAGTGAGGCGCTTTGCAGTTTTGATAAGAATAGATGGGAGGGTAGCTTTATGGTTATTAGTAGTGGAATGTGGAGATTTTAAAGAAAACCTGGTTTTATGTTTAAAATTATTTTGTTTTGTATGTACTTATGTCACCGTAGAATTGTGAGTACCGTTAGTTATGAAACTAACGCGCGAGATTGTAAACAAGCGGATAGGTTAGGTTAGTTTATAATATCCCTAGTCAAATTATAATCTCTCGGGGGTTTACAATTTAACGGTGACATAATTAAGTATGTCAATAATAAAGTATTGAGCATCTTGTAAGGGTCCTAGATTGAAAAGAATCGCTGATCGTCTTGACTGACTGACTAATCAATACCAACAGAAACTAGTGAAGCTAATATAAATTTTGTTTTATAGGTTGCTGAATTAACAAAATGATTTGAGTTGACTTGAACCTGCAGGTTGCTAGTGAGAGAACTAGAAAAATATATAAAAAATAAGTACACCCTCGTCCCAAAAAAGTAATTGTAATAACTCTTCCTATGTCCCTATCCAAATCTTGTTTTGTTTTGTTTAGCTTTAGTTTCATTCAATGCAAAGACCTCTTCAAAGCCCGTCCGGATTAAGTAAAAACGCTTGCTTTCTTAGGTTCAGTTTGTATGCTAATACTATCGCTGCGCTGAAGGGCTATCTTCACTGCTTCATTTACCGACTATCATACTTAAAGCCCCCTTTGGTTTTCAACCAACTGCAAGGTTCTCAACTTGTTTTAAATAATTTGTTTGTATGATTAGGAGGTATACTATAAACGCGATGCGGTGCCAACCGCTGATACCTATCTGTGTCTTAGATGCGTTCGCATAAAGACAGCCTACATAGGCCACTATCGAATTTAAACTATCATGAGACATAAATATAACAAATTAAAGATAATACTCACGTAGTCACAATGCGACATGTTTTGGACATCTTAGGGCCTACGCTAGCTGACGCGGATTACCCGAAACGGACACCCTTCTAATAAGAAATTGTATTAATATACTTAGACCAAACTCACGTCTATAAAGTCGAAAATAGCTCGACATGTATGTAAGAAATTGTATGTATTGCGTCAGCTAGCGTAGACCCTTAGGGTGCCATTATTAAGCGCCAACAGCGAGGACGCGTGCGGGCGGACACAGTTTCTTCTTGCCGCGCGCAGCGCTCTCGACGACCAGTTGAGGATGATCCAGTCTTAGTCCTGACACCCCAGGATCGTTTGATTGACGCTTTGGGTCATTGGACGGCGGCACTCACTGAGTCCACTACACTGTCACTATCTACCCTGCAACGGTGAAGCTACACTAAATAATTTAGTTTATATAAATAATTCGTTCACATTCGCAATGAAATATTCTCACATATAAAACGGACATTCGATTGGCAATTCCGCGGCTACTCCGACTGGATGGAACTACCGGATGACAGTAAAATTGCATTTTACTGCCCAGCAAGCACGCTTTAGCTTCAGTTTATTCATGATTTAAACTCTGAGGTAACGTTAAACATTGAAGACTCGACGGTCCTGTATCTGGAATTCTGGAGACTAATGCTTACGTTTAAGAAGTGTATTTAACAAATTAAAATAGGTACCTAAATACTGTAATCAGACCTCAACTTCATCCTTTTACAATTCGTTACACCGAGATAGAAGTGGATAGAGACGCCTTGAAAGGGAAAGCGTGTAGCAAGATTTTAGGCTTGTTCTCCGTTGTTATAGCGACCGTAAGGACGTATAATTTAAACTTTCGTAAGTCATACTGACATTAAAATTGCAACGGTTTGCTTGGAAACCAGTGCTTCCTAGAGGGAAGGTGAATGTGTGTGGTGATGATTTAGTGGACGTGGTTAGTTCGGTGTGCTTGTCGTTAATTCCGTCAGACGATCCGACAAATCAGACTCCCGCAACGACGGCGCCGGATTGCTCGAATCAACCTGCTTCGACGCGCGCGACCCGATATCTACGCCGGTCTCGAGCGGTGATGCCAGTGATGCCCGAGACGCGAAGGTGACAACACCACTCTGTCTGTCCGACGATGTCTGTCCGACGATGTCTGCCCGATGCAGACGAAACATGTCACGCCTATTGTGTTAAAAAATACGAGAGTTTTAACCGTTGCAATTTTAATACCATAAGGACGATTCTAAATTCAAAGTCACTCATTTCAGTATTGACACATATGGGCATTTCTAATATTGATCTCTTTGATTCGTTATACTTTCAGCTGTATTCCTTTTTCTATTCTTCTAAATAGAATTCTGAGCTATAAGATCTACCGTTTTACTGAAGTGTTGCCCTAGGTTAGGAGAGGCGGGGCGTTACAGTTACGTCATACTATACAATCTTGACATAACCGCTGCACATAAGACAAATTAATGATGGCTCCTGTCAATGTTCCACTAACCCTTCACCCGCGGTTCATCCTAGGGAGACGCCTGATTTAACCAATAGATATAATTTTTTTAAGTTTTATGTTGTCAGCCAGTACATTTAAAAATGATTATTTATACAGAATGTATACGATTTCAAGCTAAAGTGGTCAGCTGGAAACGGATGTATGTTTGTTTTTGCGAGCCCCAGATAATTCGGCACTGTTACAAGCGCCATGTAACTGAGGCAGACTCAGATACAGACTAAAGGATTACTCAGACTCACATTAGAACGGGACGGGACGATCTGTCAGTTTCAATAGAAAACATCACATTAACAGATCGTCACCATCAGATACTTCGTACCTGGGCCTTTTATTTTTTGTTGTAGATAAATATTTTTTTAACTAAATTGGAAATTTTTATTTCTGAGTAGAATTACTCAGAATCGCTAGCTCTTTCAATCCTAGTAGGAGAAAAAAAGTGTCTTAAATTTTCCATACACTTTTCAAACTTTCCATTGCGCTACCAGTACCGCCATACTAATATCTTTGATGGTGGCGAAATGGAACACAAATCTTGGGACACTTTTTTTCTCCTATTTGAATTGAAAGAGCTCGCGATTCTGAATAGAAAACGAATAAAAAATTTCAAATTTTCAAAAAATGATTTTTCTACGACAAAATATAAAAACGCCCATCTACACAAGTTTGTAATAACTCATTGGTACGCGCCGGAGTCGTACGCCATAGCCACAAACGCTACTGCTTCACTATGAAAACAATAACGCCCTGTCCTGTATGAGCGATTAAGCTTAATTTTCATATCTGGTGGACATAACGAGTAAACGTGCGACAGAGAAGGCCTAGATTATGTCACGTGTCGCTGATATGCGCATATCATGTGAAACGGTGCACATTCCACCACAGTACGTCTCAGCCAGCAGTAGAGGCATGGGACCTTACCATGACGTCTATTTTATTTATTTTATTTATTTTATTTTATTCATAAGGCACACAAAACAGACAACATTCATTACATTATTACAGCAGCTATATGTGGTAGGTATAAAATAAAAATGCCGTCCAAAACATGCATGCACAGCAAGAAAAAAAATAACAATGAGTAAAAACCTATCCTAAAATTACAAATTACATTTTTTTAACACAATAAATGAAATCTTGACGCGATTCAGTTGACGACCTAATAATAACCTTCCATACAACTGAGCTTAAATCGAACCTAATCTGAATCGCGTTAAGACGCCATTAATATAAAATTGTGGTGTAACAAAAATGTTGGTGACCCGTTTAAGAGCGTAATAAGGAAAATAGGGACAATCTTGACACGCTTCTTTGTATTAGGACGACCTATACAAAAATTACCTTTTTTTTCGCGTCATTTTTTTCCTAGTCAGACCACGATACTAATTACGCCCTTAAACGGATTACTAGAGTCAGTCTACGCTAAGTTTCCTAGATTTTGATAGCACAGAGTGTGAAAGTGTTAAGTAAACGTCATAATTTCATCGAAGTTTGACGTTTAAAATAACACTTTCACGTCTGATAGTTCATTTACTGGGAAAAGATAACGTGGTTTGACTCTAGCATTGTTTTCTAAGTAAGTATACCCGAGAGCAAATGTTCCAAGTTTTAAGAACTCCATAGCTTCGCTTTCGCATAGACACGCGTATCCTTACTGTTCCTTATTACTACTAGATGCAGGTGCACGAAACAATTTACGTATGCTAATGCGGCGATGACCCGGCTGCGTCGTATTGATTTACGACACGTATCGTACGTATACGTACATATACGTACAATACGTACAGCCTAATAGGCGATTTGGGATGTCTGCAATAGTTATAATTACAGATAATTATTAGATAAACATATTTATTAAAACACAAGTTACTTTTAAAAGTCGCTGAGCAAATTTTGTTCAGTTTGGGGTCTAATTCTTCTCCCCTGTTACGGGCCACACATGGTATATATCGTTCGTCTAGTACCCACATTACAATCCTTATAGAGCTTACCGTGGGACTAGGTCGATTTGAGTAAGATTGTCCCATAATATGTATTTATTTATTAGGGTGACATGTTTTGACTGCATCGGGCAGTCAGTGTCGGGCAGAGTGACAAGCACAAGCCTAATGTGATAAAAATACGGACGACGGGTAATCTGTTAGTTTTAATAAAAAACGGCACTTGACATCTAAGGGCTCCCAGCTATCACGTGATTCTTTCTATAGAAATTGACAAATCGTCCCGTCCCGCCCCGTCCCGTCCCGCCCTAGTGTGAGTCATCCTTCAACCGTTTCTTTCTGCAATATTTGTCAGTATGACTCACGAAAGTTTCACTACTACTACCTATGTCTAAAATTTAAATTTAAAAAGTTGCATAGGTTAATAAAAAAATTCTTTTTGTAAAGAATTCCACCTCATTATTCAAAACAGTTACGCTTAAGTTCTCAAAGAACTAAAACTACCGCGAAACATCAACCTCTCAAGTTATGTTAAAAAAATCCATCAAATTACAAAGTCAAGGAAACGGTGGACTGAAATCTGGTAGTATGTTATCAATTTCAAGGAAAGTTTGCCCGGACTCCAGTTTATGCTAATAGGGTTTTCTCAGGACTCACCAAAAGGTCATAAGAAAGCTTTAAAAGAGAGTTTCTTATGACTTTTTTGATGTAAAATGGGTAAAAGGAGAGCTCCATCTTAACCTCGCTTTAGTAAAACAAGGTGCATTCGACTTCGCCTGGAGTTTTCGAGTTAAAGAGGGTGTGGTTAATTGTAGGAATTTTGAATATTGATAGGAAATTTTCTAAAGTTTTCGAGTTTTTAAGTGGAGGAGTTTAATAGCTGTTCGCTTTAAGGGTGAAAGTAACTTTAATCTTCACTCTTTAATCCTAGCTCGTGTATCCAAAGTTGCGAGTTCAAATCTCGCCCGAGTTTTTCACTGTTCTTTCTAAGAAATTTTAATTAATACAATCGAATTTAATGTCGCTTTTTCTGGGTGCCCATCATATATGGGCGAGTCACCAATTCAATTCAATATTCAATTCAATAATCATTTATTTCGAACAAAAGTCCATAATGTGTTAGTAACATTACATATTAAAACTTAAATCTAGGGTTAGTACAAAACATAACATTAAAACAAATTCTTACATAATGGGGCATGTAGCTGCACTCAGTGCTTTAGCCACGGTGAGTCCCACCGGTCGGCCAACGTGCACCGTCTGCCGGAAATAAAATTGCATGCCATTTTATTAGGCAGGAGGCGCCCGGTTTTATACTCCATAACCTAGTCCATCACTTTCACATGTATTTTAGATCCCATATTAACTCTCAATAGTCCTTACACCCTGGCGGGTGCTGCTTGCGTCCCATGAGTCGGGCAGGTGCAACATCCACTCGGTGTACCCCTTACATTTCTTGATTCTGCGTATTGGTTTCGGCTCCGCGTACGCCTCCCAAAGGTTCAGAACACCATTGTTCAGTGATGGTAATGACATCTTATATATCTAACATTGCAGAATTAGCGTCTACTCCAAGCCGTGGTATATGATATCGTGGTGTAAACGCTGGGAAGAAGAGAAGATGCCATCGTACAGTACGGTACTACGTCAGGTTAAACCGATTGGGTCGATATTTTTGTGGATGAAACAAAAAATACAGTTACAAAAACTATTCTACGATCTCAAATGATGACTCAAACTAGAACCGAGGCGTGACTGGTGGGTGTGTAGCCAAGATGCCAATCGCTCAAGCTCATTCGCTGACGAAACGCAACTGTCATTGTCACACTAATAAGGAAGAGTGATAGAGAGAGGTAGCTACCATACGTTATTAAGCGTGAGCGATTGGCATATTGGGTACGCACGCTGGCCCGATATGTCAGTTTCTATAAAAAACGTCACGTGACCTCCGATGGCTCCGAGCTATCAGGTGATTCTTTCTATAGAAATTGATCGTCCAGCCCCGCGCAGTTCATATTATGCGAGTCATCCTTAAATAAATAATAATAAATTAATAAATAAATATTATGGGACAATCTTACACAAATCGACTTAGTCCCACGGTAAGCTCAATAAGGCTTGTGTTGTGGGTACTAGACGACGATATACATGATGATAAATATATATACATATAAATTGATAGAAAACATCCATTACACAGGATCAAATTCGTGATAAACACACAAATGTCCTGACCAGGATTCGAACCCGGCACCTCCTGCTTCGTAGGCAGGGTCACTACAAACTAGGTTAGGAGGCCGTTAAATATAATTAAATTACTTAAGACGATCTTAAACTTGATAAATTGCAATAAATTCGCTGATAGACCGGTTTAGTCACAAGAACCGCTAAAAAAGGTCTTAAACATTGAAATAATATAAAGCGAGTAATTCTTTTTTCTCCTGCCAACTCAGAATTCTTGAGAGCGGTTTGATTTGCATTTAGATCGCCTAGGTTGTGGGTATAGCCCTTTTTTTTGGGTTGGAAAAGTGAAACAGTTTCTTTCTTACTTTAGGATTGTTTCAAGTTTCAGCTTAATGTTCTGGGAGATGACGTTTTTATTGGAACTTATATTATCTTTATTTTTTATTTGTTTTATTTAGGTTACTAGTAGATTTTCAGTAAAGGAGGAAAGGTTCGGTTTGTACCTCTTGCGTGTAACTGTGTTAAATTCAAAATTTCTGTTGACCGGTCAGACCTTCCCAATGAAAAATTTGAATTTCCCACAGTTTTCTACACCTGACAGGATATACCTTACCTACAAAAGCGTCTTACAAACAAGTACGTAAATATATATTTCTTATTTACCTTCTCAAGTTAACTAAAGTCTTTATACATTTTCATACTACTTGCCTCGACATTGTCCAGTTGATAATAAAGTAAAACTAGAATATTTTCGCCAAAGCTGCGGTCAAACTTTAAATTATCCGAACAATGGCCACGGCAATAAAAATAAATGTTTCGCACGATGTGGACGGGACGGGTGGACAGGAACTCGATCGTATATTGGGAATTCTATTCGGCGAAATTCTTGACCGAAACGGGAAAATGCGCCTTTAGCCGAAAAATTTATACGCTCAAGTGTTTAACCACATCTAATATTTACTATAGATTAGATGATATAGATTCTGCATTGCAAGCGTTGGTGGCCCAGTGGTTAGACGTGAGACTTTCAATCAGAAGGTCTCTGGTTCAAATACGGCTCGTACCAATGAGTTTATCGGAGCTAATGTACGAAATATAATTTGGTATTCACCAATCACTTTTCGGTGAACGAAAACATCGTGAGGAAACCGGACTAATCCGAATAAGGCCTAGTTTACCCTCTGGGTTGGGGAGATGGCAGTCGCTTTCGTAAAACTAGCGCCTACGTCAAATCTTGGGATTAGTTGCCAAAGCGGACCCCAGGCTCTTTGAGCCGCGGCATAAGCCGAGAAGGCGATAAGAAGAAGGTTCGGCGCTCGATTTCGACGGCTAAAACTACATTTCTTCTTCACCCCGTTAAAATTTATAAAAATAAATGTTTCACGGAACGAGTGGACAGGATCTTTATCTTACAGTTGGACTGGGTGGAAAGTTTCTTTATCGTACGTATAGTTTGAATATGTACAGTCAGCTCTGATGATAATGGGCATTTCTCTCTTTATCTTCACATACCTAATTAAAACAATCCCGAAGTTTTGCTTAACTATTCCGCAGCGAAATTCTTAAAAACTGTTTTTATTTTATTGTGTAGGTACATTAGAAAAAAAAAACAATGAAATTCAAAAACAAAAAATTTACTAAGATATTCTTTGAAGTATTTGTGCTTTCGCCCGCGTCTATTCCCGAACTATCCACATACCAAATTAAATTTTAATCCATTCTGCGGTTTTAGTGTGAAGAGGTAACAGACAGGGAGAGTTACTGTATATCCGCATTTATAATATTAGTATGGATAACGTGGCCCAAATTATATATTTTTTAACTTCCTCTCAGCTGGCATGTGTGTAACCAACATCTATTTGCAAGTTGATCTTGAATACGTCACAATAGTAGCTTATGTAACTGTGATATAACAAGGGTTCTTAAAACTTTAGGGTCGCCGTAATATTAGAGTCGACAGTTTTAAGAACCAATTATGAGCTGTTGCATACGCTAGTATGCATATGCTAAGCTAACCATACACTAAGACAGCTAAAATAGCGAAAAAAGCAAAATCTAGAAAGGTGGCAGAATGTGGAATATGTCGCTTGCCCACAATATAAAAAAAATCAACAGTGCAAATATATCGTATGACAATCCATAGGATCAGTATGCTTATGGAATACCATAGACAACGTTATAATGTATAGGTACTTTTTTAATATCGCTGTCAGTCATCTAATTGACAGATAGAAGTGTAGAAGTGAGAAAAGTGTAACTTTGAGTCAATCACTTCAAACAGTTATTATCTATTTTTTGGATATCTAATTGTAAAATTCCCCCACTTCATCATTTATCACAAATCTGAAACTAAAATTTGTCGGCTAAATCTCACTGAAAATGTTCTCGGCTAAACCCGCACATCACTGCCCACTAGTGTTGCATATAACTGGCCACTAGTGTTGTTACGCTGTTTTTACCGTTTATTGTCATGGTCTCATGTCTAGTGTAAGTGCCCATTGAACAAGTTGACGACGGAACTAAACAAATATGAATGTTTCAAAGAATTCTCGAGTATTCTAAGCCTTTGATGCAAAAATCTCTTGAAATATGGTAAAGGAGACTTGAAAATAATGCGCTGTGCGGAAAACGTTTTGTATTTATACAATATTTTAGCGAATAAAATTACCTATTTATACTTTCAGGAATGAAAACTTTTCTGACATACATGTTTTGACTTATCATTTATATTTTTATCATTTTCATTAATTATATCAACGTGTGACTTACGTGCGTCATTGTATGCTATTGACAATTCATTTCAATCTCGTCATCTCGACTGATATCAAACAGAGGTATAATCAAATGTGTGTAAGATTTGTTCAAAATGTGGAAAAAAATATCGAATTCGACAATATTATTTAGCCATAACAATATTTTCACAAATAAGAAATTTGTTGTAACAAAAAAGTTTATTATTATGGGGACCTTTATATGCGGTTTTTGAACGCATTATTTTTGTTTATGCAACAGAGATATAATAATAGAGCTGAGCGTTTTATGAACCAATTATGAGCTGTTGCATACGCTAGTTTTTCTACGACGGCTAAAATAGCGTAAAAAGCAAAATCTAGGAATGTGGAAGATATCGTGCCTACTACAGAAAAAAAAACATCAGCGCTAATAATTATATTATATGAAAATCCACAGGAGCAGTGTTCTTATGGAATACCATAGACAACGATATAATGTATACTTTTTTATTATTGCTGTCTGTCATCTAATTGACAGATAGAAGTGCTGGAGTAGAAAAACTTCTATTGTTACACCTTGTAGATGGCAACCATTATACTTCCAATGCAAAGATAATGTCCAGTATTTCGGGCGTTTTGTTAAGATTTGAGGTAATTAAAAGATGAAAAAAAATTAACACAATAGGGATGCTATTACAAACTGTAAGTATTTAATAGGGAAAAATACTTCAGGAAACGAAATTAGATTTTATTTGAACAGCTAAATTGTTTTTCCTGAAACAAGAATAATACGTAATAAAGTCAGTATTTCAAAGAAAAAATAGATTAATTTAAACAAGTGTTTCTAACTGAATTAATTAGAAAATATTTTACTAATTTTTACGCCAGCGGCCTAGTATGACACCAACACCTTTGTTTCAGAGAATTCAACCTATTTACTATTTACATTTTCAATACTAAATTAAGAACGTTGCGGGGCGTTGGTGGCTTAGCAGTAAGAGCGTATGACTTTCAATCCGAAGATCGCAGGTTCACAGTCTAGCTCGTACCGTACCGATGAGTTTTTCGGAACTTATGTACGAAATATCATTTGATATTTCCCAATCGCTTTTTGGTGAAGGATAACATCGTGATAAACCGGACTAATCCCAATAAGGTCTAGTTTAACCTCTGGGTTTAAAAGTCAGATGGCAGTTGCTTTCGCAAAACTTCTACGCTAAGTCTTAGGATTAGTTGCCAAAGCAGATCCCAGGCTCACTGAGCCACGATATACGCTGGGAAAACGCTGGGAATATGAAGGGTATTGTAAAGGGGTTCGCCTAGTGGTGAGGAGCAACACACGTTTATGGACAGTTAAATATATTTTTATTCACAATATCGATCACAGCACCTTACGTGAAGGCTGCCACGCATATAATGAATAAACAACCATCGCCTTGGTGTGACAGCACTGGCTAGAGTTCTCAATTTGAAATACACATAAAGCCAGTCCTTCCAACTAACCAAGGCGGCTGTAAAGGTAAAACCTTTACAGTATCACGAATCAAGAATATGCATTCTGTCGTTCCATCGAAGAGATATGTGTCTTGCACCTTAGCTATTCAAGGGAGGCTCTTGCTACAAGGTCGTGGTTGGGTCAAAGGTTTGCAGAATCAGGTGGTTATCCTGGACACGGCGAGCATTGTCCAGTGGTTCCTATCTTTGCGACCCTGACCACCAGCAGCCTGGGCCCTGCCTCATTGCTGGGTGCACTCTACTTACTTACTGCTGTGGCGCAGTGACCAGAAATGGATCTTGGCCTCTGACACTAAGGACCGCCAGGCTTCTCTGTCAAGCGCCGTTTCTGTCCAATCGACGGCACAAAGCTCGCTCAGGTCTTTCCCGACCTCGTCGCTCCAGCTGTACCTAAGACGTCCAACAGGTCGTCGAACTTAACTTGGAGGCCAATGCCTGGAACCTTGCAACCACAATGATCACGCACTGTGCGGTTTCAGAGGAATTTCCTCCCGCGCTCCGACTGTGGAATGAGCTATTTGCCGAGGTTTCAGTATGGGGTTCTTCAAAAAAGGCGTGTACAAGATTTAAATGGATCGGCAACGCGCATGAGACACCCTGGAGTTGCAGGCATCCATAGGCTACGGCGACCGCTTTCCATGAAGCGGGCTCTATGTTTTTTTGCCACCGTCGTAGTATAAAAAAATTAATTAAACAAAAAACAATATGCTTGCTGCAGCGGCTACAAAACACAGCGTCATGCAACTAGTTAACCTTAATTGATTTATCAATTAGTATATTTGCGAACAAACTTGTTTATCTTATATCGTAGCAAAGGATTATGCTAAACCCATGTCAAAAACCGTGCAATAAACTCAACCAACAGAAAACGCTCAAATCAAGTCCTCGCTTATCAAGCCATCGCCAAGCTAATTTGTATTTTATTAAACCCCGACAAGCTATTAAATGCATTTTAGGTACGCTATCCTTTGTGTTCGATTTTACAGTCTGAGACGCATTAGCGCGCTTGTAGCAATCAAGTATTATTAATGAGCTTTTGTTAACTTAAAAACGTGTTGAGAGCCAGAGAATATAAAACATTTATTGCGGGGAAAAGCGCGCGTATTATTCTTATCAATTCTATTTATAATAATGAACACAAAAAATGAATTCTATAAGATAAATATAATTAATTTTTTAATGAGGTGGCCAGTTACTGAAAACTTACATTAAAAATGACCTCTTTATAAGTCAACAGAGTTCATTTTTAGTATAAGATGGCCAGTTACTGGCTGGTGGCCAATCCAAACATCCATAACATTTTTTTCTCTCTAGAGATAAGTGTTGTTTGCATTTGGAACCTTAACAGCCATCTTTGAAGTAGAAAATTGGTGTGCCTTTGTGTATTTTTTTACCGTTGGATTTTTTATCAAAGCTGTTTATTTTAAACTATTGTTTTTCACTTTGAAGCAATTTATTGCGTCAATCTGCCAGATTCTATTTACTAATGATTATGGCATATTTACTTCCTTATTATCCGTCATTATTGTTTTCATGATTATTTAAAACTGCTTGTAAATTAGTTATTTTAAATTATAATACGTTTAGCCTGCGTAAAAAGAATCCTTTTCCATTATTAATTTCACTGTTATCTCTTCTCGTCACAAAACGACCGTTTTTTCTTCCACAAAAGGTCTGCCCTCTCTGGCTATTACAAGTAGTTTTTAATTAACCGCCGGAAACTGGCTACGTACGATTGTTCCGAACAAAAGATGGCGGCATCGCTAATTTATGTGAGCTGCTCCCAATTTGACTTTAACTCAAGTATCTGCAATAAAGATAAGGATTAAGGCTTTTTAATAAGCTGTGTCCGGAAGTGGCAGGGCGAGACGAACGGTATCCTTACCACGAGTTGCACGCAATTCGATAGCGACTGCGGCATTCGAAAGTATGTCTGTCTCGCTTCTACCATTACTCGTGCAGTGTGCGTAACATGAGTTATAACTAATATTTGAAACGGGATAATTACCATGTATGTTTGTTTTATTGAGCACCCGATATTTCGACACTGTTGCAAGCATCATGTTCACGGAGTAAACTGATGAGCTGTGAGTTTTTATTTGTGATCTACCCACACGCCATAGATGATTGATAACATTAAAATTGAAATGAATATACTTAATTATGATTACGTGAATTATTTTCTTTTTTCTACTCCAACAGTTCTATCTCATATCACTTAAACATAACTTTTAATTTTAACTATAAAACTCTCGTGAGACTCGAACATATTAAATAATATTTAAAGCGGGTCACTCACGTAATTTAGTCGATTTAAATCGACTAAATTACGTGAGTGACCCGCTTTAAATATTATATAACTTTTAATATTTTGAATATCCTTATATTCCCGTGTGGGTTGGTTCGTATACCTACTACCGTAACTTGTCAGGTTTTTCAATTGTTGTGCTCTTTCGTACTCGTGAAATATTCATCTAAAGGTAGCTTCTCTTTTTCTCGCCTTTTCCAGCGACAATGAGCTGTCTCCGCGCAGAAAACTGTCTGATTTAGTTTTTTTTTTGTAGGAGGTAAATGCCCGAAATTAATAATACTTGTTATTTCCCTGGTGAGTGACTGTAAATGCGCGTAGTGACTAAAAATAGGAGCGTGATCAGTAATTTATAAGATAAATGGGTTTTCCACACCCATAAACTATACCAGTAGCCATTTTAACACCTATTGTGAATTAACACTTCCATAGATAATTATTTAGCAGCTTTTCTTTTAACGACCACAGACAATGCACAATCGCGTCGTAAACGCTTTTAAAGGCTTTCCCGCTAATTCTAGGCTAGTTAAAAAAAGTATTATGTCTATTCCTGTTCTAGTCGCTTAAGACTATTTAAAGTAAGCTAGGATTTGTTTCGTCTCACGGCTTGACTAGATTTTATATTGATGAAAAGTGGTTTTAGCGTTAGACCTAGATGTGTTTTATACAGCCTGGAACAGTTAACTATAAAACTCTCGTGAGACTAGAACATATTAAATAATATTTAAAACGGGTCACTCACGTAATTTAGTCGATTTTCGCTCGACATGTTTCGTTCTTTACGAAGAACGTCATCAGGAGCGACCACCCGCGACAGAGGCAAGTCGTAGGTACACTGCGGGCTAATGCCCAATCTGCTCTGCTACTTGCAGCTGGCGGTGGTGGTCCTGATGCTGTTCTTCGTAAACAACTAAACATGTCGAGCGAAAATCGACTTAATTACGTGAGTGACCCGTTTTAAATATTATTTAATAGCCTGGAACAGGATGAAACCTTTTACTAAAAACTAGAATTTTTATTATAACTGATTTACCTGCATAATTATCATTGTAGAAACGACGCCATTTTGAATCCCGCTATCCGTTAGTAAAGCAAATTATATTTAAATGGAATCGGAGCAAAGCCACGGTCGGAACACAGTCGTATATGGTAACTGGTTATCCCCTACTGTGAATACAGCGCTGTGATACAGAGGGTCTACTGGGGCCTTACAATGACGTCTTAACGCGATTCCGTTTAAAGTCAGTTGTATTGAAGCGACTCGATACCTACTTAAAATCATATTTTATTTATTTATTGATGATTATAAATTGAAAGAGATGTCAAATACTACAGAAAAAGTGACCAAGGTCCCCGGTGAGCAGGGCTGGGATCGAACCAGCGTCCTCCTGCTTTCGCGGCAGACGCCCCAACCACTGGGCCACCCGATCACGGCAACCAGAGTCCGAAATTTCCTAAGTATATGAAATCCTTTCTTATTTTTGAAACGCTTAAGGTGCGCTCACGCCATCTTACGGCTTAGACTTACGTCTAGTGCTGTCCTTCTAGATAATCTTTTACAGATTATTTTCAACTAGAAGCGAGAGATGGCGCCACCATACTGTACAATTTTAAAGCATGAATTAAATCATTTATTAAACATAATAAATGTTTTGATTCATGTTTTCAAGTAGTCACACTACTATATATAAATTATAAATTGAAAGAGATGTCAAATACTACAGAAAAAGTGACCAAGGTCCCCGGTGAGCAGGGCTGGGATCGAACCAGCGTCCTCCTGCTTTCGCGGCAGACGCCCCAACCACTGGGCCACCCGATCACGGCAACCAGAGTCCGAAATTTCCTAAGTATATGAAATCCTTTCTTATTTTTGAAACGCTTAAGGTGCGCTCACGCCATCTTACGGCTTAGACTTACGTCTAGTGCTGTCCTTCTAGATAATCTTTTACAGATTATTTTCAACTAGAAGCGAGAGATGGCGCCACCATACTGTACAATTTTAAAGCATGAATTAAATCATTTATTAAACATAATAAATGTTTTGATTCATGTTTTCAAGTAGTCACACTACTATATATAAATTATAAATTGAAAGAGATGTCAAATACTACAGAAAAAGTGACCAAGGTCCCCGGTGAGCAGGGCTGGGATCGAACCAGCGTCCTCCTGCTTTCGCGGCAGACGCCCCAACCACTGGGCCACCCGATCACGGCAACCAGAGTCCGAAATTTCCTAAGTATATGAAATCCTTTCTTATTTTTGAAACGCTTAAGGTGCGCTCACGCCATCTTACGGCTAGTGTGACTACTTGAAAACATGAATCAAAACATTTATTATGTTTAATAAATGATTTAATTCATGCTTTAAAATTGTACAGTATGGTGGCGCCATCTCTCGCTTCTAGTTGAAAATAATCTGTAAAAGATTATCTAGAAGGACAGCACTAGACGTAAGTCTAAGCCGTAAGATGGCGTGAGCGCACCTTAAGCGTTTCAAAAATAAGAAAGGATTTCATATACTTAGGAAATTTCGGACTCTGGTTGCCGTGATCGGGTGGCCCAGTGGTTGGGGCGTCTGCCGCGAAAGCAGGAGGACGCTGGTTCGATCCCAGCCCTGCTCACCGGGGACCTTGGTCACTTTCTCTGTAGTATTTGACATCTCTTTCAATTTATAATTTATATATAGTAGTGTGACTACTTGAAAACATGAATCAAAACATTTATTATGTTTAATAAATGATTTAATTCATGCTTTAAAATTGTACAGTATGGTGGCGCCATCTCTCGCTTCTAGTTGAAAATAATCTGTAAAAGATTATCTAGAAGGACAGCACTAGACGTAAGTCTAAGCCGTAAGATGGCGTGAGCGCACCTTAAGCGTTTCAAAAATAAGAAAGGATTTCATATACTTAGGAAATTTCGGACTCTGGTTGCCGTGATCGGGTGGCCCAGTGGTTGGGGCGTCTGCCGCGAAAGCAGGAGGACGCTGGTTCGATCCCAGCCCTGCTCACCGGGGACCTTGGTCACTTTTTCTGTAGTATTTGACATCTCTTTCAATTTATAATTTATATATAGTAGTGTGACTACTTGAAAACATGAATCAAAACATTTATTATGTTTAATAAATGATTTAATTCATGCTTTAAAATTGTATTGATGATTATTTATTAGCGATTTTTCTTCTTTTTAGCGCTCTTCCAGCTAATACCACGACTCAGAGAGCCTGGGGTCTGCTTTGCCAACTTATCCTAAGATTTGGCGCAGGCGCTAGTTTTACGAAAGCAAGTGCCATCCGATTTTCCAACCCAGAGGGTAAACTAGGCTTAATTGAGACTATTTCATTTCATTTCATTTCATTTATTCCTTAGTTAAACATTAACAGTCCAGCTATACATGTTAACCATATAGGAGACAAAAAATACAAAATATACAATAGAAAAAATATACAATAGAAAATAGAAAAAACAGGTAAGACATAAATACAAATACAAGTAATTTCAATATTATTACACATTAGACATTACATATGGATGGAGCTTGATGTAGTAATAGACTCTATATACTGGCTGCTGGATTTCATGAATCTAGTTCTATTCTGGTTTATTGACGATGTTTTTCTTCACCAAAAAGCGATTAGTAAATATAAAAGTAATATTTCGTACATAACTTTCGAAAATCTCATTCGTACAAGGCGAGGTTTGAACAAAACTAAATTAATATTAAATTAAAACTAATCCCTACAAAACAAAATGGCCGACAACCAACAAAACCCGTCAAGCAGATCTGCCTGCGAAAAGGATCTCATAACGCCTGTATTGAGAGAGGTAAGCGCCAGCTCTATGGTCTCCCAAGCATCGACCAGCCGCACCGACATGACAAGTTTTTTATGTCGGTTGACCAGAAATCCATGATCTCCACTGCAAGCGCTGCAAACTAGTAATCCTTGACTAAGGGCGAGTATTTGGCAGTCGCAGCGCCTGCCTGAGTGCGGGTCGCATGGATGTGGGACTGCGCAAACGTGTCATCCCAAACGTTGTGCGTTCCACACCACGGCTTCCAGGTTTCTACAGTACCAACTTGTCTCCATTTGGTCGCTTGCCGTCATCTCTCGCCATGCCTACGGGTTCTAGGATTGGCCCAGAGACGGTAGCAAGCGAACGACGGACCCAGTAATTTATGGTACCAGGCTGGTAGACGCGTCTGGCATTTCTAAAGCATGAGAAGAATATATACTCTGGACCAAGCCTTAAGTATATTGCTACCATCAAGCTGAACAGTATCTAATTGCCTAGAGTGCAGAGCCTGTGTCACCAGTGGCCCGACTTAGGGGTTGAAACTGCTAACAAGCAAGCACTGCACAAAACAAAACTGCACATGAAATTAAACAATAACATCTTACAAGCAATTTTAGGACGTTAATGCTAAGTTGATACTTTCAAAATATGTATCAATAAGATAAAAACACAGATAAAGTGTTAAAGCCAATAAGAGAACATATTGTATGGGGGAGGTTGTAACATCCGAATAGGCCTACTCTTCATACTATTATTTATGGGGTCAATATTTTAAATTTTTTTTCTAATAAAATAAAAGACCACGATACCAATTAAACGGATCACCATAATTTTTATTACGTCTGTGTTCATGTTTTTCACTTGCACAGCAGCAGTTATTTCCAAAAGTGGTCGCGCTGTTTTATTTTACCCACCTATCAGTATTAGGGTTCCGTAAGCCCTAAAATGGAGCCTCGTTACGTACAGGGTGTGCCGATTGTATAATCGATGTGTTTTTTAAGCGTGGGTAAATTGTTTTTGCCGTTCTGTTCGCAACTGTACACACACGTTCATAAGTGCATGATACTGAACGCGATAGTACCTTGTGTGGTAAGAAACTTAGGTAACATTAAGAGAGCGCCGAGCGTGGAGCGCCTTCATTAGACGGGTTGTGTTTTGTAATATGTAAAACCATTGCATGTCTTTATATTGCACCAGTTTTTTGATGTAGTCCTACTAATTTTCCCGATCCGATCAACGGTAGGTACTCGAGTAATCGTCAAAAAAACATACATACTAACGCTGCTTTATTCCAGGAGACTTGGAGAACTTCGCTTCGCTCGTTCAATAAAGTAATGATGATTCGACGACCAAAATTAATCTGCCTATTTTTATCCATCTTTTAAAACCGCAGTTAAATTGTTCCGTCTAACGATTCTCAAGCGTGCATTGTAAACCAGCATGGCCGTCGCGCGTCAAATTAGTGTCATCGCGCGCTCGTGCTGCGTCGGCATCAGCGGGCATGCTGTAGCGTGCACCAGTGGTTCCACTCCGGTGTGAGCGAGACAATGCTATAGACATTATAGGAATCGAACCTGGAATTATTCCATCTACCTACGATCCTCCAGCGTGCAATGTAAACAAGCGTGGCCATCGTCAATGGAAGTTCACTGCTGGACAAAGGTCTCCCCCAAGGATTTCCAAAACGACCGGTCTTGCGCTGCCAGCATCCAGCGGTTTCCGACGAACTTCACCAGGTCGTTGGTCCCCCTTGCTGGAGGCCTCCCAACGCTGCGTCTTTCGGGACGCGGTCGCTACTTAAGAAGCTTACTGCCCCATCAGTCATCGGCTCTTCGAGTAATATGCCTCGCCCACTGCCACGTAAGTTTAGCGATTCTCCGTGCTATGTCGGTAACTTTGGTTCTTCTGTGGATCTCCTCTCTGTCTGACTGTCTAAATAAATAGTCTGTGACTGAGCTGCGTTCAGAAACTTGAATGTCGTGAAGATATACATTTTATAAAGAATATTTTTATTGACTGGGGTTTTATCAAAACAACAGGAAATTGCTTATACTTAGGTATGTAGGTACTGAAGATAGCTAGATGGTTTGTTAGTAACTATTGATGAATCTGATATATACTTTACACATTTGTTCTAAACGCGTAAAGATGTAATTTATATCGATCAAACATGATTATATTTTCAATTGATTTTGAGTGCCTAAATATGCCTCCCGATGTTTTGTGTAAAATATACACACTGCAGCTACGTCGCCTGTACTTGGTTGGATAAGTTATCGCGTGTCTAGATAACAACATACTTATTACTTATATTATATAGGGTTTATCACGACAATAAGGCTGAAAATAGCTCGTTATGTTTTGGACCAATTCGTAACCCTTATTCATGAGATGCGCTCGCGACGGTTGTTCTTTGCGCACTGCGAGTTCGACTTCGCTACGATACTTATGGGAGTTTTGTATTAAAAATGTAACATACTTATGGAAGAAAGAGAGAGTGGCCTTTGCCCAGCAGTGGGACACTAAAGGCTCTTAAATAAATAAATAAATACTTATATACGTACTTACTAGACAAACAGTGACCAATACTTCCGTATGTGCCATCTTTATTAGCTTTTAATTTATACAAATACTAGCTTTTGCCCGCAGCTTCACTCGCGTTCGAAAGAGATAAAAAGTAGCCTATGTAACTCTCCATCCCTTCAACTAACTCCACTTAAAAAATCACATCAATTCGTCGGTCCGTTTTGCCGTGAAAGACGTAGAAACAAACAGACACACACTTTCCCATTTATAATATTAGTATGGATTATTGTAGTATTCTGATTACATCTACTCCAAAAACACAAATCGAAATATTATAACAAAAATCGTTTGACGGTTGCACAAATGTATTGTTTTCACTAATTAATTACCTACTATGATTTGATTATATGAAAAACTTAACTTACTTACGTGGAAACTTAAAGACAGTCGGGACCACGGGGGCAAAGTCGCCCTTAAAATTTGTACACGATTAAGGCCCGTTTTAGTAAATTTATAATGTGTGAAAATCGTAAAAGTTTAAATAAGAGTTACGTGGAAACTGTTTTGAAATGAATCATCGTGATGTTTCCAATGTAAGTGTAAGTAAGTGTATGTTGTAAAAATGTAAATATCAATAAATTAGTGTACTGAATAAAACATAACTACACTAATGTTTCGCTCTGAATGTGAACTCTTGACCTCTATATCTCGGTAACTCCTTGACCGATATGGCTCATATTCGAACTTAAACATTATATTTATCTAATTTAATCACATGCCGAATTTCATGACGCTGACCAACTGTACACGAAGTATCATCGGAAAAACATACAAATATACAAGTGCTGGATTTTTCCAGTACACTCGGAGACCTTCGCTTCGCTCGGTTGTTTAACTACAGTAAAGCCTCGATACTGCGAATCTCGATGGAATCGCTAAAAACTACGTCTTAACGAGGTTTCGTGTTAGGCATATCGTGGTGCCTATAACAAATGTTGTAAGAATATAATAATAGATTACTTTTTTTTTCTCTTAGGTAAGGTGTATAAAATAAGGTGAATTTACTTTAATAACATGATTATTAAAGTAAAAATAATAATAAATAAAAAAAACCTAACCTCCTAAAGATCCTCTCTAGCCATGAGTGAGGCACCAAATTATAGGCCTCCTTATAATCAATCCAATCGGCCTAGAGGGCCTCTTTGTTCCACCGGACTCATGACTTCTGCATGGGACTATGAGTAGCCACAAACTGGCCAATATTGCGCAGGATCATGTACAATAGCAACTTCTTGTGTCGAAGACTCATTTTGGACCCCTCATCTTTAGTTTTAATAAGAAATGTAAATACTAAGTACTTCCTTTCTAAGTAACATTTATTATCAATACCAAATCCACGTGCTCATGGAAAAATACTGGTCACACATAAACGTTTCTAAGTATCTAGAGCATACAGACAGTATGACGCCGATCCTTAACCAATCCACGTGCAAACATATCTTATTTCTAAAACATCCTACATATAACCATTTACATAATATACTGACTTAATATGCGCCTTATGCCAACGGGATACGGCCCACCAAAGATCACTCTATATTTGTACAAACAGTAACATGCTTTACTGACCATCGATATACCGTATTCCTTTCTAATAAGGGTGACGACTGGTCAGATAACACTGGCGATGGTAGATTGCAAATAGAGTTAAGCTCTTTTAGATTATAGATTTATCAGTTTGATAAGAAGGTCATACGATTATGCGATATAGTAAGATAATTAATTATTGTACGTCATGTGCAATGCAGTTGCATCATTTTAATAAAACTGTATAATTATTCTGTAAGTAGATACCTACACTTCTTTCCTAGCGCTTTTCTCGGCTTATGCCAGGGTTCAGAGAGCCAGGCTCCGCTTTGGCAACTAATCCCAAGATTTGGCGTAGGCGCTAGTTTTACGAAAGCCACTGCCATCTGACCTTCCAACTCAGAGTGTGAACTATCATTGGGTTGGTCCGATTTCCTCACGTTTTCTTTCACTGGAAAGCGGTTGGTAAATGTGAAATGATATTTCGTACATAAGTTTCGACAACTCATCGGTACCAGCCTGAGTTTAAATCCAGGGTCGCTCAATATTAAATTAATTGTTCATCATCATCATCATCATCATTTCAGCCGAAAGACGTCCACTGCTGGACATAGGCCTCCCCCAAAGATTTCCACAATGACCGGTCCTGCGCCACCCGCATCCAGCGGACTCCTGCGACCTTCACCAGGTCATCAGTCCACCTTGCGGGGGGCCTACCCACGCTGCGCCTTCCGGTACGCGGTCGCCACTCGAGAACCTTTCCGCCCCAACGGCCGAATTAATTGTTACTCAAACATAATTGAAGAGAAAAACTGTAAATAATCGCACGAAACTGGAAAACGGCCCCAAAGACCCCAATTCGATTCAAGATTTTATAAACAATCACAGAATTTCAAGTGTTTCAAAAATCAGAACGCGAAAACCACCAGAGATGTCCAAACAAATCTAATCCTTTTCATCGTCCGGAGCAACCGAAAAAAATCAATATCGGAGTGATACCTTTCAGAAATATTGCTAAGGACCAGACACGATTTCCAGACCACTCTTCAGCCTGAAAGACCCAAACGCCCATTACACTCCACAAGAGTTCATGGACGATTTACTAAATTTCAATTGTTATGTATGCACATAATTATGATTGTTACACATAGTAATGTTACATTCCTAGATTGTGTATTTGTGTGCTTAGGATAGGTTAGAATTCAAAATTAAGTACCCACTTATGCCAAATTATTGCTACGCCCTAGTAGGGTAGGGTCCATGTTTGTAATGGTTATGATTATAGGTTTAAAACGGCTATATAAACGTCATCTGTTGCATACATTCCGCGTAAAATCGATTACTTCCACAACTGTTCAATAGATGTCGCTAGGTGTATACATCTCGTTATAATTTGGTTTAATTCTGCGACAACACACAATAGGGATGACGACTAATGCTCATGATTTGTATGTAACCGTATTCGATAGCGACTGCGGCTTTCGAAAGTATGTCCAACTCGCTCCTACCACTACTCTGGCAGAAAATGCACCTATCTCCATTTTTTCAAATTTTGAAAATATTCCATTTGCGTGGCACTGAGGGTCACCTTATCAGCTGTTGAAGTATCATTAGAGATTTGACGAACATTCTGTACAAGCGTATTTAGTATAAGCTTCATAATTGGGACGGATGGATCAACTCCCTGTAAGACCGCTTTTTACTGGCTTTGTTAGGTTTCAGGAAGACCAGATGATAGTTGATTCTTGTAATACTAGTGCCTAAGCCAATTTTATTTAAGTATTTGAAAAGAAACTGAGGTGGTAGGTATTCTCTAAACTGAAGGCAGTTTGTTAACAAATAGTGCGCTCATATCGTTTAAATTAAATTTTTTGTGTAATAGATATTTACCTAGGTACTTATACAAACTTAAAATACCAACTAACGTAAGCTGCCTTCTTAAATCTAAGTCGATTATATTAAGGTATATTTAATAAGGTCTATGTAGCTACCTGCCTTATCCCTCAACTAAACATGCGCATGATTGCAGAAACGTATAATGATTTAATAAACCCTCAGCCTTGTATTAAACCTCTTTCCTCATATTCTAGAAAAAAAACTAGCCATATCACATATTTCTTCATCAAACGTGTACCTACTAGACTAGATAAACCGACAAGACAAACATCGCGTGTAACGCGCAGGCGCAGGCGTCTAGCTGTCTGCCATCACGTCGCCATCTATCGGTGAGAACCGAAATGTGTTATCTACCCACTCGTCTTGGTTAGTCTAGTTATCAGATATGAACCTAATTGCGTACGCAGTAGAGTTCAATTGAATATTTCAAAGCTAAATACACATACGACGTTTTAGGATTAAAATTTTGTCAGTGCATTCTAGTACTTTTTCGAGATTGACGTATGTTCGGGTTGTGTGTTTGATAGTAGATCTTATTTGGTAATCCATAAGGTATAATTTGGGATTGTTAGGAATCTGGGTCGTCAGTAAAATGATATACATAAGTAATTATTATGATAACGATGTTTTGAGTGGCAGTAGGTAAGTAGGTATATAGGTATAATTAAAGGTTAGTAATTGTTAGTACCTAAATAATTTATATTATGAAAGGTGAGTTATTGTAAGTACCTAAACATAATATTAAAACCTTATAAAAGTAGACGTAATATGCAATATAGGTACGCCATATAATCCGTTCATGTTTTATTTAAATGTAACTATAAATTGAAAGAGATGTCATAATTATGCTACAGAAAAAGTGACCAAGGTCTCCGGTGAGCAGGGCTGGGATCGAACAAGCGACGTCCTGCTTTCGCGGCAGTGTGACTATTTAAAAACATGAATCAAAACATTTATTATAATTAATAAATGATTTATTTCATGCTTTATTATTGATGATTTTCGATGTTTTTATTTTGGCAAACACAAAACAAATGTTGTTCCTTCTAGAAAAACATCTAGGTGTAGTCATAATTATGTCCTAGAGTTGAATTTTGTTGTATTAGATAATGTTGTTATGCAAGACAACAAGTCAACATCAATTCCACAACATTATCAGCGTATAAACAGGAAAAAAGACAAAAACAATAGAACTTGTCTCCATCCAGCTGTTCTTGTTTTTATGACCTGTTATAATTATCATAATTAGCATTAATGATGGCTATAAACATAGTGTTGTGATAGCTGTATGTTAAGTGTTGTTTCATCAGACTTAAGTATTTCATATACATAGGAAAAATAGAAAATATCTACTTAGAATGTAATACATCCTTATTTCCAAAGCGAAAGTAATAGGTGACTAGGTTAAAAACCTATTATTCTATTTAGTCCATCAGTTAGATTATCCAAAATTATTAGACAAGTATATTTTTTTAAGATAACTGTAATTTACGAAGAGGAAGAGTATCAAAGTTTCGAGGGGGGGGGGGCTGGTGACGTCACTATCACTACATAGTATAAAACAAAGTCGCTTTCTCTGTCCCTATATCCCTATGTATGCTTAAATCTTTAAAACTACGCAACGGATTTTGATGCGGTTTTTTTTAATAGATAGAGTGATTCAGGAGGAAGGTTTATATGTATAATAATTAGCCGTGCAAAGCCGGGCGGGTCGCTAGTTAAGTAATAATTGTCTGATTGTGACGTCACGCGAAACCTGAAACTCGAGTTTCATAATAACCTGCGGCGTTCGGGGATATGTCCGTCTAGCTCCTGCCAGAGTAGTAGGAGCGAGACGGACATACTTTCGAGTGCCGCAGTCGCTATACATAGAATACAGTTCCGTGCAACTCACATTCACAAATCACACTGTTTTTAAAGACTAAGGTGCGTAATAGCCGTTTTTACAGCTCAAACCTGACGCCCTCTAGAGCCTTTACCTGATAATAAAATAAGCTTTTATCAGTTCTATCGCTAATCCGTTATTGTACACATATGTACGTAAATTGGTCATTTAAAAAGGACAAACAGTTTTAAACACACAACCCTTCGCGTGCCGCCCTCGCGTGTTACGTACTACGTCTAATTAATATTTATTAATTTAATTACCCTGGTTTAGGGTTACTATGGAAGTTTTAACTATGCTCGAGGACAATGTTGATTGTTTAAGTTTTGAATGTTTACGGGTGCACCTTGGTTGGGGCGGGTTTCTCTCGACATCCCTAAAATCGCTTGTTCTAAAACCACTTGTCCTAATTTTTTGTCATAATTATCATAATCGCTAACGATCAATTGTCCTAACGATTATTTGCCATAATCAAATTATTGCCCAAAAACGACTTAGTTAAGTTTAATAAAAAACAATATTTTACATGTTAAAAATATAGGTACATAAGCAATTTTAATATTACTAGAATACTAGGTAGGTAAGCGCTATACAGGTAGGTAACTACATCGGTATTAATTATTATTTTATACATGTTCTTACTATTAATTTAAACAGAATCTAATCGCTATTATAAAAGTCGGTTAGGTTAAGTAAGAACCGTGACCTTACACAGAGTCAAATCGCTGGCAGAAAAGTAGGATTAAACAATCTTAGGGAAAATAATATTAGGACAAATTGGTGTAGGACAAATCATCATTAGGAAAAAATATGTAAGTGAACATTATTATAAGTATTACAGGAGCGTTAAATACATATAATTGAATTTAAGAGTGACTCAGTGTTATTAAAATAGGTAGGTACATACAATTTCAATATACCTATGCTAATAATTATCATAAATATTACAGGTGGATTCTTCAGCGTTTTGTGTATGTTTTTTTTAAATACTACGACGATGAAAAACAAGCATACGGCTCGCCTGATGGTAAGCGCTCACCGTAGCCTATGGACGCCTGCAACTCCAGGGCTGTTACATGCGCGTTGCTTTAAAAAAAAGGAGGATTCGCTGTGTTGACAGCTAAAGGGGCAAGCTTCACTCCGTGGGTCTCCAGCTGTCAACACTGCAGTAAATCCTGTTGGAGCTCTGGCGACCTTACTTACCAACAAAAACACAACACTATGAGTAGGGTCTAGTGTTATTAAAATGCGGTTTTCTGTAAGGTGGAGGTACTTCCCCAGATGGGCTCTGCTCCAGATGTGAGCGAGACGACATTCGTTGTGCTGTGCCCTACCACACTAAACGATATGCAGGGATATATTCGCTGTGCCCACACCTCTCTTTGTGTTTGACCCTCTCGCCAATATTGATAAAAATACACGAGTTACACCGTTTTGTATTAAAAAGGAACCTTTAAAACCACCGTCTCACGCTTGACCACTGTGTCACAATAACGTGCAGTACGGAAACTTCCTACTTGACACGGTGGATTAAAATGTAATCAACAATTTGCTGAAAAGGCACTGAGAGGAAGCTATTTAAGTAGGCTAAGGGTTAAGGATTATAAATACATTTATTTATTTATATACCCACATGTCATTAGCCCTCAATAATGCGTTCAAAAATCACATATAAAGGCCCCCATAATAATAAACTTTTTTGTTACAACAAAAAAGCACAGATAGCCTAAGCAAGCTTGACAGATGGTATGGTCGCGTTCACGAGTAGTATTTTTTCTTTGTAATTTTTGTTTTGGTTTTGTGATGTTTTAAATGTTGGTAATTTTAATAATTTATACTGTTATGTTATTTTTTAGTCCTTTTTTATGTGTTACTTTTCGTGGCATCATCGAATGGGCCCTACGGAAGACCAGCGCTGGCTTCAAAACTAGCATTATGCTGAGTTGGGTCCATTTCGTGATGCACACAACAATTTTGTTTTCCTGTTTTTGTTCTTTTATTATGTGTTGTGTACGTCACGAATAAATGATTCTTATTCTTATTCTTATTCTTATTCTTAAATTTCTTATCTGTGAAAATGTAATAATAGCTAAATTATATTATCGTTTTCGATAATATTATTTTTGTTCAAATTTCGAACACATCTGACACAAGAAAATTTGATTTGACCTCTATTCTAATATCAGTCGATATGACGTTTAGTTTGAAACGAATTGTCAATTGCATACAATGACGCACGCAAGTCGCACGTTATTTTGATATCGAACGATATGAAAATTGGCGCCAACTCTAGTTTGTCTCTGAATTTAAAAAAATATAAATGTCAAAACTTGAATGTCAGAAAATTTTTAATTCCTGAAAGTCGCAATGGCGGTCGATATATATGCGCTTTGAATGCATCATGGAGAGTCATGATATGTGTGTATATAAAGCAGTGTATGTACAGTGTCTCGGCTGACGCCTCGTTTTATAAACCCACCCTCGAGTTTTAATGCCTTTCATTATATACAATCACATAAACTACTATTATTACTAGTTTTTGCTCGCGGCTTCGTTCGCGTTAGAAAGAGACAAAAGTAGCCTATATCACTCTCCATGTCTTCAACTATCTCCACTGAAAAAATCACGTCAATTCGTCGCTCCGTTTTGCTCCGTCAGATCTAATTATTTTAACACTGGCATGAAAACAGAAGATATTGTATAACTCCTAATTTCGTTATAAATTGAAAGAGATATCATATACTACAGAAAAAGTGACCAAGGTCCCCGGTGAGCACGGCTGGGATCGAACCAGCGACCTCCTGTTTTCGCGGTAGATCGAAAGCAGGAGGTCGCCCTACGCGACAATATTTCCACTCTCACCATTTAGATGGTTGGCAGTCCTCAACTGTGCGCTTTTCCCGAAACTTCCTGCCTCGCACAGCTAAACTGTGGAACGAACTGTCGCCAGCGGTGTTTCCGGACCGATACGACCTTCAAACCTTCAAGAAAAGAGCGTACTCCCACCTTAAAGGCCGGCAACGCACTTGCGACACCTCTGGTGTTGCGGGTGTCCATGGACGACGTTAATCGCTTACCATCAGGCGATTCGTTTGCTTGTTTGCCCCCTATAGCATAAAAAAAAAGGTCGCTGGTTCGATGCTCACCTTGGTCACTTGGTAACGAACAGTGACAGGTTAAGCCATTCAAATGTAGTGCACTCCGAAAGTTTTTGGTCTCCATCAACCTACTTAAGTGAATAACCTCATGCAGAAAATTTCGAAATCTGTTGATTTGCGAGGCTTGTGCAAATTAACTTACTCATAACGGCGTGTGTGCACGAAGTAACACTTTAAATGATTACTGCAAATATTTGAAAGGTGCAGGGTTCTGTAATTTATTATTATTTTGATTTTATTTAGAAAACGGGTAAATCGTCAGTTACTCGCTACTAACTGGCCACCTTATATTAAAAACGGATTCTGTTTACCTATATATCAAATTTATTAGATAATATATTATTAAATGGCCGTCCTTCAATAATTTTAATTATAATAAATTTATTTATTTTACAGTCAAGATTACTATAATCGTGTCAAAGATAATAAATATATTAAAATTCTCATAGCGGGTTACTCACGTCAATAAAGTCGAAAATAGCTCGACATGTTTCGGAACAGTCCGTGTCCCTTATTCATGAGTCATGCGTGTAGCCGCGGCGACTGCTCTACGCACACCTGTTCCGAAACATGTCGAGCTATTTTCGACTTTATTGACGTGAGTAACCCGCTATGAGAATTTTAATATGTCTGATACTCACGGGAGTTTTCTAATTATAATAAATATAACTCTAACCCTCCACACTCTCAGAGATTTAACAAAAACGCTATATGCCTCCCTTTTTCCAGAATGGCAATACAAACGTAAGAAAAATACAGTTCTCAAAGTACACACGCGTTCAAAAGTGCATGTGCAATTTATAAATAAATTAATTTATTAACTATGTAATCTATGGCCAAAGTTCATTTTTGGTATATATTGGCCAGTTTAGTACGAAAAACGTAGTGTTCTAAAGACCATTATATAACAACTGTTTATTTTCAATAATCCAGTCATTGAAATATATAGCAATAGTGTTTGATAGCCTCATTCTAATACTGGACAGCCCGTTTGTCACCTTGTTCTGAATAAAATTTCTTAGAATTTTTAAGTTTACAGCTATTTTTGACTTCATACTTAAATCTTCTGCTGATATTTATTTTCTGTAGATATGATATATGTGTGTAATTAAAAAAAACCTTTTTGCTGTCCGGCCGGCAAGCAGCCAATTGCAGGCCGCTACGCTTTACAAATTCGCCGCTTGCCGACTGCGTCGAGCAGAAACATAGTGTACAGACCTGGGACCTTGAGCCACCGATCACATGTATGTCGACCTCAGCTACGCTTCGCCCGACAATTACACGAGATCTGAGACATTTCTTATTTCACAGGCCTCGGTACGTAATCTACTATTTCTTTAAAAGTTTAATATCTTGCAATTAGTTTTCCGCCGGAACCCAAACTTATTTAAATCAGACCAAGCACACTCAGGTATCCAAACAAACCCCGAAACAAACAGACGAAAGACAATACCGTTTGACAGGTAATTAATCTTACCTACTCCTTAAATCACAAAATCAATATTTAACCGGCGGTTTGGGTGCAACCACCTATGCCAATGCACTTTTTGAACCACAGACTAAAAACATAAAACACGTTGCTCCCTCAATCTGTGAGTAATCGTTTCTCTGTGTATTGTATTTCGTTAGTCTGTGACTTGTTTATGGGAAGTTCAGTGACTTGCATATCCTTTTAAGATTTTATAGTGCCGACTATAAAAAGGAGAATTTTATTAAAGAATTCTCGTCTTTATATAGAAATACAATAATTTTATTGACTGACATGTTTAAAATTATTGCCGATTTTTATATGGACGTATAAATGCTGAGTGAATATTTTAGTACTAGTAATATTAAATGAAATGCGTGGACATGGTTATAAACATAGATTTCTCAATCTTGTAAAAAATATACTCACATAAAAGTATACGATATTCGTTCATTTCATGCAGTATCATTTAATTTTTTTTAATAATAATAGACTAACATAAATGTCCTATTTATTTCTTTACTCTTGATTAAACTATGAAATAAATGAATAACTTTTTTTTTATATACTCTAGAAATTCGTCAGCATTTGTTGAGATCAGGTGGCCCAGTGGTTATGGTATTAGCCACGTAAGTGAAGACCCGAGTTCGATCCTGGGCCTCCGATAGCGTTGGTCTTTTATTTTAGTATATTTCATCTATATTCATTTTTAATTTATAAACATCAGTGTTACTTTCTATGTACAGTCAAGTGTAAAAATATAGGAGGACACATCTTCCTCAAAAATATGTCCCATAGCATTTTAGTCCAGTGTAATAAGAGCGCAGTACCATATTTATGAGACGATTTTGTCGATACGAATTTTAGCAGTTGACTGTAGTTAAAATAATACTACTAGTGTTCATTTTTTTGGAAGAGATAATGTGATTTGACTAAGAAGTTGTAGTAAGTACAATAGTACTTACTTGGTTTTTCATCTTCAATGTTGTTGGTGATAATGGTGATGTAAAAAAACCACGTTCATTTAGTATGAAGCAATTAGGTTCCGACAAAAAGCCTATTACTGTTTTCTAGTAAATTTAATTAAAGCTACAGTAAATAGCTTGTAAATATTTCACAAACAACGCAAGAAAATAAGGGCAATAAGTCTAGTTTTGCGCTAAAAAGGAAACATAAATACCAATTACTGCTAAACCGGAAAAACTAGATTTTTCCGACAAACAATAGATAATTGCTTCCACGAGTATACTTCCACGGTATATTTAAAAATGGCACAACATTTATATTTTCTAGGACTTTTTTTGTGAAAAAATCTCATGTTGAATAAAGAGGACATACCTAATTAATAAAGTCCGACTGAGACTACTTATTAATAAGGTCTGACCGAGAATACTTATTCTTCTTCTTCTTCTCGTGTCGATGGCTTCATACTGTAAGGGACCAGAAGGCAGCGACGTTTAACGCCCTGTCTGTTGCATCACGGAGATCCTGCATAGAGCACGTGTGCGGGCACGCCGGACAGGATAGCATGTGCTCCATCGTTTGGGGAGTCGTCCTACATGGACAGAGGGCGTCTGAACCGCTTAGGATGCCCCACTTAAGCATATTTTCTTTACTACGACCGACCTGGGAACGCAGTCTATTTAAGGCTTTCCAAATCGGCCATGGTTGCTTATACCCAGGGGGGAGCGTTTCCGAGGGGCGAACATAATCGTCAGGGGGGGACAGGTATTCTCCCAGTGATTGAGTCGGTTCTGGGACTGCGGGATCCGGATGGAAGTAGTGCACCTCATGAAGCTTTTACGGCTCTTTAGACGGGATGGTGGTAGCTTGTGACCGTGGAGAGGGTGAGGGGAGAATACTTATTAATAAGGTCTGACCGAAACTACTTATTAATAAGGTCTGACTGAGGCTACTTATTAATGAGGTCTGACTGAGACTACTTATTAATGAGGTCTGACTGAGACTACTTATTAACAAGGTCTGACCGAGACTACTTATTAATGAGGTCTGACTGAGACTACTTATTAACAAGGTCTGACCGAGACTACTTATTAATGAGGTCTGACTGAGACTAATTATTAACAAGGTCTGACCGAGACTACTTATTAATGAGGTCTGACTGAGACTACTTATTAACAAGGTCTGACCGAGACTACTTATTAATGAGGTCTGACTGAGACTACTTATTAACAAGGTCTGACCGAGACTACTTATTAATAGGTCTGACCGAGTTTTTATAATAACATACGAAAAATTCCTCTTGTTCCAAAATGAGTCTGCTGTTTAATATAGCCAACACTGAAACAGTAAATTTAAGCCAAAGTTTGAAAAAAGTCATCATTTGCATTAAGATAACACGATGGTACACGCGCATTTAAAAGTGCATGGGTAATTTATTAATGAATTCACTCATAAACTGCCCATGCTATTTTGAGCGCGATAGTACGAACACTTTATAAAATACTGGTGAGTACCTGAGTACCCACAATAATCGCAAAAACTGTCAAGACGGAAGGTTCAGATAGAGCCAAAAATCTCGATTCATTTTTGCCGAGAGCCGAAAATCTCGACCCATTTTGGCCGAGAGCCGAGACCGAGGTTTCGGTCGGACCTAAGTAATAAACAACTTCTAAAGACAGCACTGAATAATAAAAACAAAATGGCATCTGTGTACTTTGGCCACTTTTAGACCTACAGTTTCTAAGCCAACCATAACTACGGATTGAAAAAACACTACTAATGTATATATTAACTAGTATAATATCTACTAATATACATTACTTAAAGTATATTTTAATGGCCAAATACGTGAATCAGTACGATACGTACTCATATGTATCACTTTCATTATAACAAAGGGACGGGACGGGGCGGGACGGGTAAATATGTCAATTTCTACAGAAAGAATCACGTGATAGCTTGGAGCCGTCGAATGTCACGTGACGCTTTCTATAGAAATTGACAGATTTTCCCGTCCCGTCCCGTCCTGTCCCGTTCTAGTGTAAGTCATCCTTAAATAAATAAATAAATAACTACACATATACACCGGGTTGTTTCATTAGACACGTAGAACTTTACTCGCATCATAACTACGATCTAAATCTACCAGTATGTTTGTTTTATTGAGCGCCCGATATTTCGGCATTGTTGTAAGCGCCATGTTCACGTGGTTAACAGTTTACTACACAAACTTCTAGTTAACGGAACAAATATGCATGGTAAATATCCCGTTTTAGATTGTATTTATAATGTAAATGAAATGTTAGCTTAAGTAAAAAACATTAATTTGTTCAAAAAAAATTATGCAAATTTTCGGACAAAAATATTGGTAAGTACTTCATCTTCGTTTCATATCAATAAAAAAATCCTTTATCTATAAATAACTTTGTAAATAAAAAAGTTAAACACGTAACTCAGTCATTCGGCAAAGGAGGTATTACTTATATAACTTATTAAAAAGTTAAAAATGAGAGTTTTTTACTACCTACCCCGCAAATATTAAGAAAAGATTCATGTGATTTCTAAACATATTCTTTCCTGGTCAATTTCCTTCAGTATCATAAACAATCGATGGGGTTTTCAGATTACGTTATTATGGAGAAAACACGGGAAGTACTAATTAGCGTGGACTAAGAAATAAACGGTTCAAGTTGCTGTAATAGTGGAGAATTTTCTTTAGTTGTGTATTTTTCAGAATTTCGTTTTCCTCGGAGCTATTATTTGTCAGGGAAAATGATCCGGTTATGAAATTATATACTGATTGTTGGTATTGCTGTTTTTTATTAATACAGACGTTCATATACAGTTTAATTATATGTCAGGTAAGAAAAAAAAAATGTAAGTCAAATTTGATTGTGTGTCCTATTCATTTGATACTTTTATGTGATTGTTTTAGTATTGCATATCGTTTAGTGTGGTAGGGCACAGCACAACGAAATGTCGTCTCGCTCAAATCTGGAGCAGAGCCCACTTGGGGAAGTACCTCCACCTTACAAAAAAGCGCAGTTTAATAACACTAGACCCTACTCATAGTGTTGTGTTTCTGATGGTGAGTAAGGTCTCCAGATTCAAGATTCAAGATATTTATTGATAAATATATTATTTACATGTCATATGGGATACAATATTCTTTGGTATTACAGTAATGTCAATATAATTATTCTATTTACTACCTACATTTAAGACATGCCAGTAAACATGCTGACTAGTAGTTTAGAGCCAAGAGAATTCACTGTGTTGACAGCTGGCGACCCACGGCGCAAAGCTTGCCCCTTTAGCTGTCAACACAGCGAATCCTCCTTTTTTAAAGGGTCGGCAACGCGCATGTAACACCCCTGGTGTTGCAGGAGTCTATAGGCTACGGTGACAGCTTATCATCAGGCGGACCGTATGCTTGATTCAAGTATTAATAATAATGTCCTATTCATTTGATACTTTTATGTGATTGTTTTTAGTAAGCCATTTTTGACAATTGTTGATGAGGATCGTTTTTAAATGAATCTTCATGGCATTAGTGCCTTATTGACAGCGAGTAAAGTAGTACCTTTTACTTAAACGAAGCTCAATTGTGTCGTATAGTTTTTATAGATTCCTGACGACTGGATTTTTTTTCAATGCAGTTAAAATAAAATAAACTAAAATTGGCCTTGTTTGACTGTTTTGCGTGCGTGAAGTTCGTTTTCCGAATTTAAAATAATGGAAAAGTAATAAGCACTAACCAAATTTGACTTACAGTTTTTTTTTCTTACCTGATAAGCTATTACTCTTCCATTATTTTAAATTTAGTTTTGTTCCAATTCATAACTGCTTACCGAAGAGTTTTATTGTTAGTTAACTTTACTAGCAATTATATAGGTAACTAAAAACCTACTAATAACGTAAAAATATTAAAGATAGTGATATTTCACTATTGACTTCTTCGTCAAAATAATGAACTTTTATTAAAAATATTAAACATTGATAACAACAGGTCGTATTAATCTGTGTGTATGAAACAGAACAGAGCCTACGAAACGTCTGTCAAAGTAGAGGCGTTTTTCAATCAGGGAAATATTTTTGAAGGTTATATAGACATGAGATTTGCAATACAAAGTGTGCCAATAATTATTTTGTTAACATCAATTTTGACTACAATTTCACAATCATCAGAGGAAAGGTAGGTCCTTAGGAAATAAACGGCTGCCTCACACACGCCTTTCATGCCAAAACCCAGCTGTACAAATTCTTTTTCTTTATTTATAGAAGCTCTTATGTATAACGAAATGTTTGTGTAACAAAATATTTTTCTTGGAAATTCTTTCATAAATACGAATAAAAGCATTTTTCATTAAGTTAATACTTATATCATTCGACATCACGTCTTCTATTTATTTTCATTTTCAAGGCAAAGGAAACATCGGAATGATACATGTGCGATTTTATTTATATCTTAAAATCACGGTAAATTAGACCTTTTTATTATTGTCATAAGATGATAATAAGTGCAGAGTATTTGGTTTTGCATATGTTTAATACAGATGGTTAGCCGATAATAATAATATCAAATGGAAAATTTATTCTGTCGATATAAATAACTCTAAATATAAGGAGTTCGATAACTTATAACAGTAATAGTTCATTTGATCCAATTCCGAGAAAAACCGACGTAATTTTATTGACTTTTCAATTTCGGTATGACTCACGAAAGTTTGAATTGTACATAATATTGTCTTCTGTTACCGCGATTGTAATTCATTGCCATGGTGTTAATAAACGCGATTAATCCGTTCTAAAGTGTTTAATTTAAATTGTACAATTCTGATAATATAATTAAAGCGCTGATACTAGAGAACGCAGTACGCAGCAGGAACTAAAGCCTGCTCTGTTGGGGCTCACGGTGCTGCTGACCAAGATCGATGGTGTGGTGTTTGGAGGAAGAGGCTGTCGGCTACAGCCCAATCAAGTGATCCCCGCTGGGGGAGAGGTGGTCCCAGCAAAGGCCACATTAAGCCAGTGAAAGATGATGAAAACCTGTGGGTGCTGCAATAACCTGGATGTTCCAATCATGCTTACAACATGAATGAAAAAAGAGAAGAATCTAATTACTGAATATTAAAAATTCGAATACCGGTAAGGACATTTATTTGTGTGATAAACACAGATATTTGTTCCTGGGTCATGGATGTATTCTATGTATTTATGTATTTGTATTTTGTATATATCGTTGTCTGAGTACCCGTAACACAAGCCTTCTTGAGCTTACTGCGGGACTTAGTCAATTTGTGTAAGAATTTCCTATAATATTTATTTATTTATTATGAGTTGCTCTCGCTTTCAACTACGCGAAAACTATAAGCATCTTGCACGTTCTTAACGTGTGGAAGCGAGTTGCAAATACTTTCGAATAGCGCAGTCGCTATCGACTCCTGGCTACGTAAACTCATCTTAAACATACTGAATATTACATTCTCATTTTTCTCTCTCCCTTTTTTGAAGTTAGTCAAAAATAGCCCTGTTTTTGCTCATGACTGTACTTAACTAAGTAAAAAGGAACAAAAGTGCAAAAAGCGAGCATAACCGCGGCGCAGCGCTAGCACGCGCCGAGTGCCATGACCTGACTCAATGCGATGCCCACGCGCATCTGAGAGTGTGTGCGTGAAAGTGTACACTGCGTACGTTATAATAACATTGTAATTAACGTTTCACGGTTAAATTGTAAATGTAGTCTGAAAACAGTGACAAGCACAGACTGAAGGTATTTTTTATTTTTCAAAAGGAGGGCGAATTTTATTTAAGCGGAGAATTTTATTTAATATTCATTTAATAAATGAATCTACTGTAAGACTGTGTTTGTCAGACTTTAAACCGCAGTTTTAATTACTTAGAACATAATTGACCTAAACACGAACTATAAATAATTTATTATACCTACTTAAAAAATAAAACTGTGACAAAATTATAAGATACGTATTTAATGAAAATCGCGTTAAAGAAAGGATTACCTCGTAAGTAATTTATTAAAATGTGAGTTTTAACCGATTCGAAATTTAATTTTCAGTATGACACACGAAAGTTCACATTTTATGAACAGGCAGTCTTATCGCTAAGAAGCGATCTCTTTCAGACAACTTTTGGGTAGAGAAGTCAATACTAAAACTTACATACAAAACAACACAAAGATACATTATAAAACTTTGTCTAACGATCCCATTCGTTGTTCGTTTCACTGTTAACAAATTGATACGAAATAAATAAGTTCAAAATAAAATCATTTAGGCTGGGCTGGATTTGATTTTGACCAAGCTTTTTAAACAAGAGTAACGCTTACTCTTGGATACTAATGTCAAAATCCCATAGTAATTTGTCGTAACTATCTGAGAGTAAGCGTTATTCTCGGAATAAAAATTTGGTAAAACGCAGCCTTAGTGATTAAATAGGACGCCTCGCGTATTTATTGATACAGCAGCAGTGTATACCGACCATGATCACGATATGCATACAGACAATCCGCGCTAGTGTGCGTGAATGGTTTGTTTACATCAACAGAAATGCAAACGCTGCGCGATTTCCAGATATTGATACTTTTTGCTTTATTTAAATTTACCTTGAAAATACTTTACAGTAGCTAATTGACAGATAAAAACGTCTGTTTACCAATAAACGGTTGATAATTATTACTTCCTACTTTTTGAATAATCGATTAATATTTTTCAGCTAACCAGCTCAGAAAGCGCTATTTAATCCTTTAAAACTAAGGAATTTTATTTTATCCACTAGAGCGGAAAGTATTTTGACCTTGAATTTTGAATGGTTTTTTCAAGTTCACTGGTAGCATTGACTTAGTCTTAAGTAATAAATATCGCATATGGATGAGATTTGTAATCGTATATAGTTTTTATTTTCCTCGCGATAAATATGCCACAAAGTTTGTTAACCTCTCGCCAATTTAGATCCTCGCAAAGTTCAAGATGGCATTTTTTAATCACTCGCTACGCTCGTGGTTCAATTGTGGAATCTTTCTTTTGCTGTTCTCAATATAAGCTCGAGAGGTAAACAACAACTTTGCCCCATTGTATAATAAATAACTATTCAATCATAGGAGATATATTATTTACATAAACGGTTCCACTTTATCGCTTATTGATAAGTTTAATGTCGAATCTTTATGACATTAGCGACTTATCAGCAAGCGACAAAGTGTTACATTTTACTAAAACACGATCACTTATACCTACTTATAGGTATTAAAATAATAAAACGAAAAGAAAAGAGGGATTAAAACGGATTTCAACTGACATTAAAACCATACGATAATTATTTTCAAATAACCACCAGCACACTTCGAATAAGCCATTTCATGGACACAAAACGCATTAAACACATTTTGCAATTACGATGAAAGGTTACCAGAACACTAAAATAGGTAATAAACCACGTAAACTATCAAAGGCAAATCAATAAATAAAGCCATCAAAATGATCAAATTTATTCCAATATTGCACTAATGGCTCACACGTGTTGCGTTAAAGATAACACTGCACATATGTACTTGCATATATAAATACGCATTAATACGTAGAATAAATTCACAAACGCTACAAAGGTAACAAGTTCCAGTGGCGAAATTTGGAACTAAAATCTTCCATACTATGTTTGCTGAAACACGCGGCGGTGGCGCCGCGCGCGCCGGCTTTTGTAAGTTGGTCGACTCTTGCGCATGTTTTAAGTCAGATTTGGATGTTTCCTTGGATTTGTTGGCCACTGTCGTAAGTTTAAATCGTTGAATCCTTTTGAATGATGATTAAAACAATGATCCGAATATATAATCGTTATATACTCTTCGTTTCGCTAATTAGTTTCCAACGAGGTGAAATACGAGTATATTCAATAGACAAATCGTTCCATTTGTTTGTTGTCATAAATTGTGATATGTTATAAGTTATGAATTCTCATTTGTAGATAGTCATAAAAGTAATATGAAATGCGTAGAAAACACTGAATAAGATTTATGATGTCCTCGATTTACTGACTCGAAACTAATGGGAATACAACGAAGTCTGTTGGCAGAATTACGACTTTATTTATTTCAGTACTTTAATGCATATTTTTGGATATTTACAATGAGTGAATGTATAGTGGCTGTGACAAAAGTTCCGAACGATATATCAACAGCTGATAAGGATGACCCTGGCGATACACGTGAAAATAAAAACGAAAAGCTAAAGCTTAAGCTAATTTTGAAGCGTCTGTTCTGTATTTATATACCTATATCCTTCTGCTAGTCTATGATGGTCGGGTTTTTATCGTTTACCGACGTTGCTGTCACGTTCTAACAAGTATGTATGTGCGAAAGTGACGCATAGCGTGATAAGCGATAAAATGGCAACCATGCTAACCCTGCTGGTGATGATTATTGTGTCGACCTGTATTTCGCCTATTTAATTTGAGTTAACTTCAATAATTGAACTTTGTAGATTCTACCTTGCGAAGTGTTTAGAAACGAACAACATGGAATATTGACTTCTATTTCCGCGATTGTTGTTCATTGATATTAAACTCTTTAGAACGGATCATTCGCGTTTACCATGACCTTACGTTTCGAGCCCTTTACAGCACTCCTTTTCACAGGTTGATGTAAAAAAATTAATTAAAATGTTCGTACATGCAATATGCTTGGACAATCTTAGGCCAAATTTGGCATGATCTCTTCTCGAGTTACCTGTTCTCTCTATGTTTAATTAAATTTAAGACGGATTCCGATGTGCCAACACATAATAAAAAACATTATTTTAACACTTCCATAAAAAATTGCAATTTGTCAATCATAATTAAATAAAGTAAAATGCATTTTCCTACAAACGTTCTAGAAGTTAGAACGCTTGCGGTTTCCGAGAAAATTGATACATAATTCTCATAAAAATCGCCGGCTGACATTTTTCCCACACTATAATTATTAAGAAATAAATTATATAACTACTCGTTATACATGTCGTTACGTTGATTTATGTTAGAGTATGCAATCAGACTAATTATTAGTAATTATATGTATTTAAAGCCAAGTTAGTATCTATGTAAAGGATATACTAAGAATTGGTAAAAGCTAGTGCACATCACGCGGAAGAGACAGAGGACTGTCACGTCTATAAATATCTATACACTTCGGAACTTACTACATGGGATGAAGTTTCAAAATTGAATACAAGTGCATAATATATTTATGAATCCGACCGTATATGCTTATAATCCGACAGGACAAAGTAGGCAAGAAGTTACATTCGAATGTTACTTAATTACTTCGACAATATCCTTGATAAACAGTGATCGAAATAAGGTGAGCAAAAATCTATTCTTCGCGAGAAGATATAATATAGAGTGGTTACAACCACGTCAGGTTAGTTTTGTCCATATACTTAACGATACAGTCTTTATGTCATGCTATATCGAACATGTCACGTAAATTCAGGATTCTAGCTTTAAGAGGCATCAGTGTTCAAATTGTTATCATTCAGACGTCTAGATCTCAATTTTGTAACAACTAGGTACCTGACATTTATATACAAACAATTTCAACATATTTCCTTAGCGGCTACGTCAAATCTTGGGATTAGTTGCCAAAGCGGACCCCAGTCTTTCTGAGCCGGGACATAAGCCGGAGAAATCGATAGGATAAGACTAGGACTATGATAGTGAATTAGAATATGTACTGAAAAAGGTTTGGCTTAGTGGTGAGGACCAATACGCGTTTTATGGAGTTAGTAATCTTTGTATTAATATATTATCAAACATAGAACCTTAGGTGTAGGCCACGCACGGAATCCATCATGAACGCCTTGGTGTGACAGCACTGGCTAGAGTTCTCAATTTGAAATACTCATAAAGCCAGTCCTTCCAACAAACCAAGGCGGCTTTATACCGTTTAGACTGTCCACTCACTAAAATACTTATTTATTTATTTATTATTTATTTCAAAAATTTTACACAGCATTACAGTTTAAATACCAATGCACTGTGAAAATCATAAATAATACATAACAAATTATATATATAACACAAAAGAGAAACAATAACAAACAAAAATCACTTAGTTCTTAATATAGACCTACATGTCAGGGCCCACACTGCGCAACGTAAATGAATGACATTTTTTTTATTATGACATACTTTGATTTTATTTTGTGGTCGCCTATACTGTTTTAACATCTAAATAAGTAATTAATATTTTTATGTTTTATTGTTATATTTTAATCTTAATTTTAATTTTTACATTTTTATTTTTATTTCTCTATTGTATTGTATATTGAGACCCAAGACTAAATTGTATTCTCGGCCGAGACCGAGACCGGGACCGAGATTTTATAATAATATACGCAAAAAACACCCGTTTTTCAGAAAAACATTTAATAAATAAAATTAATCTGTTGTTTAATAAAGTCAACATTGAAACAATCCATGCCAAATTGAGAAGTCATGCTTGTTTAATTTTATAATTGGCTTAAAATACTGGTGACTACCCACAAAAATCGCAAAAAGTGTCAAGACGGAAGGTTCAGCCAGAGCCGAGAATCTCGGCGCTTTTTGGCCGAGAGCCGAGACCGAGATCTCGGCTCTTATTTTGGCCGAGCCTGCTGAGACCGAGATCTCGGTTGGACTTTAGGTAAATCCTTTACATTAGGAAATTAAGCTACTACTCCAAAGACACACCTTCTTTATACTGTCATCATCATCATAAACTTAAGAGTTTTTCACTCTCTATACTATACTACACAGATATACTACAGTAGGTAGTTACAGCCCTGCAAACACGGCGTTAACCATTAATGCCGCAAACCGCACTCCACATAAACAATACTATCTCGTTTGGCGAAACATCAGTTTTATTGAATGCGAAATGGTTCTAATTGAAATATTTTATCTGAACACTGTGGCAACTGCGGTGTGAGTCACGCGTAGATTCGATAGGCGCAGAAGGTACAACGAACGCACAGTTATTGTTTTCGATTGCGACTGCGGCATTCGAAAGTGTGTCCGTCTCGCTCCTACCACTACTCTGGCAGCGAGACGGGTATACTTTAGAAACGCGTAGGCGCTAACGCTCACGGTTACGTATAACTCATGGCAGTATGCCCGTCTCGCTCCTGCCAGAGGAGTGGTAGGAGCGAGACGGAGATACTTTCGAATGCCGCAGTCGCAATCGAAAACAACTCATTGTTCGCACACATGATGCCAATCACTCACGCTAGATATTGTAGTTATCTCTCTCTATCACTCTTCCTTATTAGTGCGACAATGACAGTTGCGTTTCGTTAGCGACTGAACGTTAACGATTTGCATCTTGACTATATTTGACTACTGTGATAAGAGGGAAAATTGTCAGCATACTTGTTACTGATATTGCAGGCGTCCAGTTGCTACGAGCGCCGATTACTTATGTATGCTTGTAGGCCACTAAGGTGTCATTTATAAAATAAAAATAATTATTGTTATCATTATTGTCTCTCGTGGCATAAATTCCAAAAAAAATACAGTTTAGTTTTATTTCATTTTATATGTATTTAGTTCTAAATATGATTAAGTTTGTATCTATATGGTGAAATAATAATTCTGTTTTTTTTTTTTGGCGTAGGGATGTGACGACCCCATCGCCCACTGGTTTCGGCCGGTGCAATCAGTCAACGCAGGACAGCTTGTGGCGAGCTGTTGGGGAGTAGCGACCCCACGTACCTGAGCGCTCCTGGGGGACTCCGTCGTCCGACCAAGTCCTCCGCCTCTGGCTTGCCTTAACCGGCCGTCCAGAGTTGAGTCGCGAGAGCTGTGTTCTCGAGGGTAGATGTGGAAACCTAAGTGGCGAGTTGGCTATATGTTTAAAGTCCAGTGACACCTCTCTACCCTGTAACGGGACGCAATTCCCGTTTACATAAATGATTATTATATATTTATTTGTTACAATTCCCCTTAACTTATTTCTTATTTTTTATTAGAAACGCGCGTATTTGACGAGTAGTGTATAGCTGCCTTAAATCTCTAATTTTGTCTATGCTTCAAAAGTTTTAATGCTCTATGCTTTTTAAATTTGAAATCAGCGATATTTGAATTATTTGGAATAATCAGTTGTCATTGACAAACAAAGCTTCTAAGAAAACACGAATTTCACATTATATACTATTTTGGATTTAATAAGTTAAATAAAAAGGTATTAAACGATGTATGATATCAGCGACGAGAAGTTATACTAATTCACATTCTTGGAAGGATTCAAAATAAGACAAAGGATATGTTTTTATCGCAATAAGGAAACCGAAATCGAAAGCTAAGTATACACATCTAGATTTGAAAAATATATTTCCTTTATTCCCCCTATGTGTAGAAACATATTGAATGGATATAAGATCTCCCCTCTAACTCAAAAGTATCCCTAAATAGTATGTTACATTTATCTACTACATTTATCGTTTTACGAGAACTGACTAGACTCTCAATGACATACATTATGCAGGCAAGACAGTTAAGGAGTTCTAGTTGAGAGTAGATGAGATTAACGACATAATTTAGAGTAATATGAGCGATACTACACTGACTGACCCTTCCTACAGCTTGATCTCACTTGACTTTACCTGACAACACGTACATCTTCAACAGTTCAATCCCTTCATGTTAGCTTCCAAATTTAGATGAAAGTACTTAGTGATAGTAGCTCATAGCTTCTTTAAAAATACAGGTGGTAGACAACATTGCAGAAGGCAGAGTAAATAAATAATGGCAACTTTATCGAATGAAAAGAACCTAGCTTTACTACGCGACACAACGTTTCCCCACTACACGATCATTGGCCAAATTGATATTACAAGGTAAAATTCAGGAACTGTATTTCATTAGGATAGAAAATTTGTAGTATAATACGGTACCGTCACAGTCGGTGCCTTAGTAACCAGGATGTATGTTGCCAAATTCACCAGTTCCTTGAATTTACCTTGATGTGTCAAAGTTGGCTTTTTTCAGCCACAGTTGTTGCTTGTGAAATGGACATTGTTAAGTGCCTGTTACTTCTCTGTTCTGTGCTCTGTCTAAATATTTCGTTTAAAATCGCTTTTAATTTTATACTCAGATAAAACAATTCATTTAATAAATTAAAAGTTCACGCCAACATCACCTTAACACTTTAGGAAGAGATTTCCTCTTTAGGCAAAAATAGCGTAGGTACGTCATAACTCTCTCAGCTCTTTCGACGTGCATATCATGCATGTATCGTAGATACATTGTAAATCCTATATTATTCTTCATCCAAAATACTTATTATGATTATTTTTGGTGGGGTAATTTTATTAGTATAGTTTATTGCAAAACTGTCAGTTCAAAACCAACTCAAAATTATAAGATTGAGGAGAACAGTATAAAATAACTAAATAACAATATGTAGCTTCTTATAAGCGAATCTTGTCAAGAAAACTTCAACACTATATAAATAACTATAACACTATAACATATCGAATATATATGCTCGGGGCTCCTTAGCTTGACTCTTGAGATATATCGTTCTCTGATCTGTAAAAAAGATAGCGTTAACATCCTGCTATGTATTCACTTATTATGAGAAACGTAAATACGTACGTTTTTTTCTGTATCCAAATTATATATTTCATACTAACACGCTTGCTGATCGTACTTCTAAATTTCATTATATACGATACAACATTATATAAGTTTCAATGTTTAAATAACATTAAAATCTAAAATGAATTTATGAAAATGATGTTTATAAATAAACATTTTCATTTTCTGTCAAAATAATATTTGACTGACGTATACCATGAAAACATAAAACCATTTCAGTCGATTAAAGAGGTTTGATACCTTTATGTTAGGAATGTTATAGCGAAACCTTCATGTGTATTCTGAGTAAATATTTATAGCAAATATTTTTGTCAGTCATTTTCAAAAGTACATTTACGTAAGTTACGAAATGTACCGTCAGACAATAAAATATTTTTATTTTTAAATAAAATAAAATGGTAAATTTAAAGTTAATTAATTTCCTATTCAATAAATTGGTAATTTATGGCATTTTAATTAAACCAAATATATTAAATAAATAATATTTAAATGTTATTTGGATAACATTAGGGTATGTTATATACAGTTTATATCGATACGTGTTGTTCCATTGTCTTGGAATAGTGTAAGAGCGAATGAGGAATGATATCTGGTGATGTCTGCTTCTGTCAATGACTTAGACTCAACAGTATACAGTGTGATGTTTTGCTAACGACTTAGTCCTGACAGTATGCGACAGCCTCTGCAATGGAATCGGACTTAAGATATAAACATTAAAGTTCATTGGCATCTCGACATAACATCACACGGTCCAGGAAACCTTTTGGATATTGCTATTAGTTAGTGTCATTACAAGCTGACAGGTTGCAGGTTTCCAAACTGTTATCCAAAATGAGTTCTACTCCACAAGAAGCTAGGGACCCCATGATTAAATCACACATCCGTCAATTACATGTTATCTAATAAAGTTTCTTCGGTCATAAATAAATGTCTTACTAAGTATATTGTGGACATAGTACCTACAAATAAACTTGTGTTACACAGTAAACTAAATAAAGTTGATACTTAAGGCAAAAGATGCCTGAACAAATAGTACAAAAATCTGGATCAATACTAATATTAAAAAGTATTTTGAGTTTTTTTTTTGGGCGGTCTTACAAAACGGAGCAGTCCCACAATAGAAGCTAAATAAAGCTGATACTTAAAAAAAAATGCCTGAACGAATAATAAATAACTTAAATCTGGTTACGACCCTGAATTGAAATACTAATATTAAAAGTATTTTAAGTTTTTTTTTTGGGTGGTCTTACAAAACGGAGCAGTCCCACAATATAAGCTAAATAAAGCTGATTTGTTAAGGCAAAAATAAAAGCTTTAACAAATAAAATAAAAAACTTAAATCTGGTTACGACCATGAATTTAAATACTACTTAATATTTAAAGGTATTTATTATTTGGGATGGTCATAAAATTAAGATGTATTCTCAACATAAGTTAAATAAAGTTTATGAAGGCTACAATTAAATGCCTTAACATATAATGACCTTTGACATCTGGTTACGATCAGATGGTAGGACAGTGAGTGCCTAATAAAGACTTCATGCAATTGATGAACATGCTCCAAGCGAGAAATCGGCCGTATTTTAGTGAACCCCAGGGTTTAGTGTTGATAGAGGATCTTTAACGGTTGGTCCCATTTAAAAAATTCTCGCCTTTGAAAGGGATGCATTGATTTCCTTTCCCCATCCGATAAGCAAAGCAGGTATGAGGTCGGAAGTGTCCTTGCAGTACGGCTAGAGTTTATCAAGGACTCACGACCCTTGGTACCTTTTTCCAAAAGTGAGAATGTCAGTGGAGATTTGTAAATGTCCATGTCATACATATTTGAGCTTGAGAACTTGACTATTATATGCGTGCGGTTCTTCGCTTGGTTAAATACACACTTCATAAGAGGAAAAATAAATAAAAAATGTCCACATTAAATGGAAAGATGCTAATGAACTTATTACTAATAAATAAAAATAAAATTTACGCCTTATGCTACTAATTTTCTCTGTGTTAAAATGTTGCTTTTCATGACCCATATGTGTCTATGTTCGCAAAATTTGGGGGTAGTGTAGTGGTAGCATAAGCCTTATTTTTCTTTTTATTACATTTCTATCTTTTAGGAGATATTCAGTCTTCACAAGTTAGTTGCTTCTGTATTCGCAAACGTGGGGGGTAGTATAATGTTATTTCCTTTGTTTGTTTTTAAAATTTTGCTTTCCATGACCCGGATGTGTCTATGTTCGCAAAATTTGGGGGTAGTGTGTAACGGGACGCAATTCCCGTTTACATAAATGATTATTACATATTTATTTGTTACAATTCCCCTTAACTTATTTCTTATTTTTTATTAGAAACGCGCGTATTTGACGAGTAGTGTATAGCTGCCTTAAATCTCTAATTTTGTCTATGCTTCAAAAGTTTTAATGCTCTATGCTTTTTAAATTTGAAATCAGCGATATTTGAATTATTTGGAATAATCAGTTGTCATTGACAAACAAAGCTTCTAAGAAAACACGAATTTCACATTATATACTATTTTGGATTTAATAAGTTAAATAAAAAGGTATTAAACGATGTATGATATCAGCGACGAGAAGTTATACTAATTCACATTCTTGGAAGGATTCAAAATAAGACAAAGGATATGTTTTTATCGCAATAAGGAAACCGAAATCGAAAGCTAAGTATACACATCTAGATTTGAAAAATATATTTCCTTTATTCCCCCTATGTGTAGAAACATATTGAATGGATATAAGATCTCCCCTCTAACTCAAAAGTATCCCTAAATAGTATGTTACATTTATCTACTACATTTATCGTTTTACGAGAACTGACTAGACTCTCAATGACATACATTATGCAGGCAAGACAGTTAAGGAGTTCTAGTTGAGAGTAGATGAGATTAACGACATAATTTAGAGTAATATGAGCGATACTACACTGACTGACCCTTCCTACAGCTTGATCTCACTTGACTTTACCTGACAACACGTACATCTTCAACAGTTCAATCCCTTCATGTTAGCTTCCAAATTTAGATGAAAGTACTTAGTGATAGTAGCTCATAGCTTCTTTAAAAATACAGGTGGTAGACAACATTGCAGAAGGCAGAGTAAATAAATAATGGCAACTTTATCGAATGAAAAGAACCTAGCTTTACTACGCGACACAACGTTTCCCCACTACACGATCATTGGCCAAATTGATATTACAAGGTAAAATTCAGGAACTGTATTTCATTAGGATAGAAAATTTGTAGTATAAATCGGGACCGTTACAACCCCCAGCCCTCATGCCGGTGTTGCCCTCGAGCCATCTTAGATGTCGCTTTTTGTGGGGGCCCATCTTATGTGGGCGAGTCACCGTCTGCCGGAAATAAAATTGATTACCATTTTGTTAGGCAGACGTCCGATCTTATTCTCCATAACCCAGTATTTAGTCCACCAGTTTCATCCTAATAGTCCAGTATATTTTAGATTCCATTAAATCTCAATAGCCTATACATCCTGGCGGGTGCTGCCTCTGCGTGCGTCCCATGACTCGGGCAGGTGCAACATCCGCTCGGTGTACCCCTTACATTTCATTAAATTGTCGAAAGGGCCTCTACGTGTTAGCTTCAGCTCCGCGTACGCCTCCTAAAGGTCCGGAACACCATTGTTCCGTGATGGGAAAGACATACAAAAAATTCTGATTTGAAAATAAATATTCCTAGTCGAGTTCCTTGTAAATGCACTTCTCTTTACAAACCGATGGATTTCTTACAATAATCATAAATACATTTAAATAGACATTAATTTAAAAAAAAAACTTGGCTAGTTTACCTGCATGCCTACCACGAACATCGAAAATTGGCATTGACGGGAAAACCTCTTTGTCACTCCAATCTCCAATATGTAAGTGTGACAGAGATGGAGATACAAATCCGCAATCGTGTGATTTTCGTGGTACAGGCACTGACTGATATAGGCACGCACACAAACAAAATAAATGCTCTGCATTGCTTTTAACATATTCAACTGTCAATGCGTTTTTCTTTTATTTGCGTCATTTTCAAAAGACTATCGGGTCTATTCAATTAATCTGAGTGCCTAAGGCCCTTTTGATCACACCGCCAGTTGTTCACAACGCTTTAGTTTGCTGCAGACCAATGTAACTACGATCTAAGAGTAGTCATACTACCTACAAATACATAGTAGTTCTTAAGACATTTATTTTCAAAATATATACAGTAAGTGTAACTTACCTAGCTACCTCTACCTACCTTAAATCTGAAATAGGTCCTTGAGGCATTGTAGCTAGGATGCTGACGGCATTTCCTTGTATCGCAATGCTGATACGTTGTGCGAGGAAGCCACCAGCTCTTCGGTCACCAGTAACATCAACCAGACGTTTCGCGATTTCTACGAAAAACTTTCGTGCGCTGGGACTGCAGTTTGGACCAAACGCTAGGTTTAAATTATAAAATGTAATAACTTTGCCTAAGAGTATAACCCAGCTAAATCCATTTTTTTTATCTTTGTTGCATGACAATTAAATTCAAAACAAAATTTCCAAAAATGTATTTAGCGGGGTATATATAACGTTCAGCCAACGATAAGTACAGAGGTCAATATTTTTTTAAGCACGATTCAAATCATTTATTAAAAATCAATGTTTTGATTCATGTTTTAAAGTAGCCACACTACTATATTTAAATTATAAATTGAAGATGTCATATACCACGGAAAAAAAAGACCAAGGCCCCCAGTGCTCAGGGCTGGAATGGAACCAGCGACCTCCTTCCGCAGCCGACGCCCCGTCTGCTTCTCTCTGCGTCTGCCGCGAAAGCAGGAGGCCGCTGGTTCGATCCCAGCCCTGAGTACCGACTGTCTTAGTCACTTTTTTCCGTAGTACCTATAGGTTATCTTATAATCTAAACTTTCGTGAGACATACTGATATTAAATTCAACGGTTAACACTCACGTATTTTTATCACAATAGGCGTGACATGTTTCGTCTGCGTCGGCAAACATCGTCGGACAGACAGATGGTGGTATCACCTTCGCGGCTAGGGCATCACTGCCCGAGTCCGGCGTAGGTAACGGGTGGCGCGCGGATATGTTATCTATTTCAATTTATACAGAGGTCAAGTTATATTGGGCTGTGTCGGTAACTGTGTGTAATGTGCTGTAACTAGACAGTATCTCTACTGGGAACCGCAAATGTACAACCGAATGCACTATGCCCGATAATACTATTTTATATTCCGATTGTGCAGCGTTTTGTTCGATATGTGTGAGCGGAATAAAATTGTATTTTATGGTGCAACTATATGTATGTTTATTGGAAACAGTACAGCTGTATAAATAAGAAATAAATGATTTTTCCATATGAAGCTTGCACATGTTCATTTGTAGGTATTTCTTTTGATTTCTATTTAAATAAATAAATAAAAAACCGGCCATGCTCAGTGTAGGGTTCCGTAGTTTACCGTCCGTTACAATAGACGAACTTAAAAAGGGTTTTAATAGAATACCTTGCTCATAACAATAACAAAGGACAGGTCTTCGCAGCCCTGACAACTAGAGTTAACCACGTTATCTCTTCCCAGTAAATGAACTGTCAAAGTAGAAACTGTTATTCTTAACGTCAAACTTCTATAAAATTATGACGTTTACTTAACATTTTCACAGTCTCTGCTATCAACATCTAGGAAACTTAGCATAGACGCCCTTTTAACTGAAAAAAGACGTTTAAAAAAAAAGGTATGGCTGACCAAGATCAAAATATTTATTCTGAAAGTTTTCATAATGCTCTATTTTCATGATTTCTTTTGTTTTTTGGACTTGCAGTTCAAAAAGGGGGCTGGACACATATTTTTTTAACTTCCGAGGGATATTTCCAATAATACTTATTCACTTTACCTTTTTTTTACTTTACCAATTTTTTATTGTTTTTCAAATACCTATCCAAGGATAAGGTACACTTAATGTTTTACTTTACGTGTATGGTGTACGGGAGGTACCTGAAAAAAAAAAGTTTTTTAACTTTTTATTTTACCACTTTGTTGGCATAATTGACATATATATTTAAACCAAATTACAGCTTTCTAGTGCTGTGGTCACTGAAGCCTCAGACGGCTCAGACGGATGGACGGGCAGACAGACATGGCGAAACTATAACTAGTTGCCTACGGAACCCTAAAAACCTTTCATTTCATTCCTTTCAACAAGTAGAGCTAACGATAAAAAAAAATTTGTTTAAACTACACTACACAATTTATCCCATCATTAGCAACGTCATAATTTAAAATGTTAATTAAAACCCAAACCTGCAAGACGCGGGGTCACTGACCCGTAAACCTCAGCTCAGCAATAATAGTTGCAATTAGAGCTGCAGCAGTTGCGAGTGTCATCGCGAGAGTAACGCGACACTTGTGTACAAACAGTGGGTTTGGCTACCTTAAACCTGGACAAAATTGGTTTTAAAAATTTATCACAGAATCCTAACAAGAACTCTACAACATTGAATAATATATTTAAAACGGGTCACTCACGTAATTTAATCGATTTTCGCTCGACATGTTTCGTTCTTTACGAAGAACGTCATCAGGAGGGACCACCCGCGACAGAGGCAAGTAGTACACTGACTCTACAACGTTGACTTAAACATAAGTCTGTAAGCCTATACGACTATGACTTTTTGTAGCACTCTACTGACGTGGGTTCTATCAGACGTCATTTTAACGGCCTTAGCTGAAATTAAACACTATAGAATGGGTTAATCGCGTTTGTAACACCGTGACTATGTTTCAAGCCCTTTACAGCAATCGTTTTCTGAATTACCTGAATTAAGAAAAAATATACCAAGAGATAATAAAAAAAAATGTCATTTATTTCAGGTACCATATAACACCCATATAACATACACATACATTTATTTAGCCTAGATTAAACAGCACCGTGAAATATATTTAGCGGTGCCTGTTAGGCCGCACCTCATTTGCAGAGGGTTAAGCAAATACTGAAGGTAAGATCCTATGATTCTTTAAGTTGTGGAAGAAATAGGTATATGACAGCTGAAACATAAACTATATCTAAGTACCTTACTTATAGGTACTAAAAGAGGATACTTTGGTCCATATGAATATCCTGTGTGATAGGTAAAAATCATAAAAATGAGGATATCTCTTGAACACAACCTCATCGCAATATTCGTTTCGATTTAAAATACTCCCTTCGGTCGTGTTTTATTCTATCGCCACTCATTGCGAATTTTCTCCTATTCGCACTTGTACCGTAATGTACTATTATAGACCAAGAAAAATAACTTTATTTTTAGCATTCCACTGTAGGTAAAATAGTAAGTTATTTCACGCTAAGCTAATTTTGAATGATGAGGTATCAATTTTAACTATAAAACTCTCGTGAGACTCGAACATATTAAATAATATTTAAAACGGGCATTAGCCCGCAGTGTACGACTTGCCTCTGTCGCGAGTGGGCGCTCCTGATGACGTTCTTCGTAAAGAACGAAACATGTCGAGCGAAAATCGACTAAATTACGTGAGTGACCCGTTTTAAATATTATTTAATATGATGAGGTATCAGTTCTTTCGATTTGTGGCCTACCATATATTTTAGCAATTTAAAAGTGAGGATGTTTAAAAAAAAAACGTGGTCGGACTAAATTTTTTCAACTTCAGCTTTGTCCACTTAGTTTACCAACTGAACCACTGTGGCCACACTTGGAGCCTGTCTCACCGTAATCCGCCTCGGCATTCAACCTCTAGAGATGCCTTATTCTCAAACGAGCATTTGACGTATGAAATCTGCATTGATAATGTATTGGTTACAAGGGAGTCCCTTGTTATAAAAAAGTAAGGGCGTTTAAGGTAAAACAGATTTAAAATAAACGTCACTTCTGTGGACGAAGCATTGAAAATTAACGTTTCTGCTACAAAGTTATCAGGGTTTTCTTATTTTTGGGTACCGCGTACAAATAAGCATTTAATTTAACTTTTTCAATGTCCACAGTAATCTGTGTGGGTCACCGAAAAAAAACGGGTCACTTACGTAATTAAGTTGATTTTCGCTCGACATGTTTCGATCTTTACGAAGATGTTCCGGTGTTTAATTACGTGAGAGACCCGTTTTTAGAGTTCCGTGGTCGACTACGGATTCTACAATAGAATCCATCGCTTCATTCCGAATTCAATGTACGCCATAACCGGAAATATATAATTTTTCATCACACCTGCTCGTAAATGGTGATATTATATGCAAGCATACTTACACTTAAAGAGTTGTATTATTCCCATGGTTTTAAAGGATTCTCATACTACTTTACCGCCCGCCCGGAGCTCGCGGAGGACCTGCCCCGCACGCGCTCGCAGCACGTAGTCACTCCGGAGTACTGTGGACTGTGCAACTACACTACCGCTTATCATTATTGTTTCTTTACCTGTATAGAGTTTATTTATTTCCTCGCAAATGTGATGAAAAACATTGTGTGTACCACGGGCAGTAAGGGGATTACTAACTCGGGTCATTTAAAGCCCTCCGCCTACGGCGTCGGGCTTCAATAGACCCTCGTAAGTAATGCCCTTCTTACCGCCCTAGATGCACAATGTACTATTGCTCACTTATAACACAAATTACTTTTGACACTGAATTTGTATTATATGCGTGTTTCATTGTCCGAATATTCCCTTACCCGTACACCAGGTATTTTCTGACGGCTCATATGACACATTACGAGAATTGTGAGGAACTTAGTCTACAGATTAAACCTCAAGGTATTCGAAGATTAACATTCATAGGATCCTTTTCACTGGCATGCGGCTGAAGGCTGATCCGGGTATGGAATGAGAATTATACGTATTCCTGAGAGTAACGGTTTTTTTATTATACAAGCTTTTATCGTTGCCCACTAAATGGGTCAAACTTAAAATTATGTTCGGTGTCTTTTCGGTGGACTACTCAATATAGGCCTCTCATAAGAATATTGTAAACCAACGTAGGTAAAATCTTATATGCAAATACACCACACCAATGTTATTATCATTAATATTTTAATAAACAACAAAAGTGCCTACAAGAAGTGAACAAAAATTCTAGCAATTAATTTATGTTTTAATTTATAAATGCTGGATTTAAAACCGCAAAGTTGTTTACTTCCGTCGAGGTTATGACACATTTAATAAGTATTGAGTTTTTTTTTTATGCCACAGAAAAATATAATTGTGCAAGAATGGGCAGCGGTCCTGTGTCAAAACAATAGACTAAGTATGAGTATGTCTTAAAAAATAAAAGCAATTGAAATCTGATATTTTTTTAATTGCATTATTTTCACTTGCGTTTTTATCTTTTTACAATGTAAGAACAAACCTTAACTGAGCCTACACGCAGGATTAGCTCGAAATGGGATAAAAAAGTTTCTTATTTTAAGGTCCTCTGATTCTACTGGAACAACACGGCTTTTCGTTTGTTGTTTCCTTTAGGCGGAGTAGGTCACTTTCTTAAAAAGTCACTTTCGAGATAGGTCATGTTCTGAAGATGCCACTTTCTGAGGGCGCCACTTTCTGACAGCGTCCCATTCTGAGTACGTCACTTTCTTTAATCACCACTTTCTGAGTTCATTTTCGGAGTTTGTCACAATCTGACTTCGTCACTTTTTACTAAAACGGGCCTTAATCGTGTAAAATTTTGAAAAATAACATCAGACGTTTCAAGGGCGACATTGGCCCCGTGGTCCCGGAGAAAGACTGGCTGAGGTTAAGAGCGTTCTCGCCCTAGCGCGCTTCCCAAGTTTAGGTATTTCTCCGCATCGACCACGTGACCAGACGCGCGCAATGCTAGACATCGACGAGCGCCGCGCGTGCGACGGGTATACTATAGCGCGCTCAAGCTGTGCATTTTACCTTGATACTTAAATCAGATAAACTTACGTTACTTTGATTAGTAATCATTGTTTACAGTATTTTGCGTAAAATTGAGTTTGCAGTTTATAACTTTGATACTTGTAGTCTTGTACTAACTGAATTTAGTACTAACTATGTAATTAAAATTATTTTCCTATGTACTTATTTCCTTTGATAATAATAATCAACTTTCCTTAATAATACCTACTTATTTTATTGCTATTTTAGTACTGAGTTTCTATTAATAATAGTTTTCATTTCACGTTAACGTTCGATGGTATCAATTCTAATGAAGCGCCAAAAATATGTATACACTACCTTAATATTGAGAAAATAAGATTGTGTACGTATATAATAATATATTTCTGGTAGTACATTTTTATAGATGTTATTAGATTTGACTGTAAAAATGCGCAAAGTTGTTGTCAAGCTCTCGTGTTAATATTGAGAATTGAGACCCGACCCGACCAAGCGAAAGCTTTAAAAATTTAAATCTTGAGAATCTTGGTTTTAAGGTATGAGAGTTAGACAAACTTTACTACGAAGTGAAACACAACATTTCTCATCACATTAGTCAGGAAATTGTTAATGATCGTTATTTCCATTTCTTTTTATTTTTATATTATAAGTGCATATAGAACAAAACACTTAAATATTCCGAAATATTTTTTTTGATTTTCATAATCCCAATTTTTATAATTCTGAATTGTTATAAATCCTATACATCAAATTTCCGTATTTCACATTCTCAATATTAAAAATCCGATAGCGACTTGAACGAATACAAAAAAATCCAATTTTGTATATTCCGAAAATAATTTATCCGAATTCAAAATTCCGAAAACATAATTTTCTTTCGGAATTACGGTGGTTCGGTAACTTCGTAATTTTGGAGATTCGGAGTTATGGAAATCAGAAAAAAAACTCGCCAGCATTCGATGGGGCCAGGCGGCCTTGTTCCCGCGTAAGCTGTGGATCAGAGTTCGATCCTCGGCTTAAGCTTCCGATGTTGTTGATTTTTTTCTTTAGTTTTATGACATCTATTTCAATTTATAACATGACAATATGTTTATGGTCGTTGTTAATCCATAGTTGTCACCACCCACGTAGACAATGACAAACCATGATTAGCAAACTGGCTTCAACCTACAAAAAATACAGCAAATCAACGTGCCATGATTTTTTTTTACCCATATAGAGGGATTTCGTAATAATAACATAGTGGTTCCGATGGTACATCACTACTCATAGCAATACTTACTTCAACATTATAAATGCGTAACATTACTTTTAAGCTTCCCAAGCTTTTGCCAAGTTCTCAAACACGGTAAGTATAGTGTAAACCGGTACTTAGTCTCCAGGTTTTAATTACCAGCTAGTCTACTTGTGTTCAACCAGACAATGCATTTGATTTCAAACATGGTACGTATAGTGTAGGCCGTTACATAGTTCCTGGCCTAGCCATCTAGTTACGTATCCAGGTCTTTGTCACCACCCGGTCTACGAGTGCTCACCAAGACAATGCATTTGAGCTCAAACACGGTGCATCTAAGGTAAGCCGTTACATAGTTCCTGACCCAATATTCTGGTTACGTTTCCAGGTCTTAATTACCAGCTGGTCTACTTGTGCTCAGCAAGACAATGCATTTAAGCTCAAACACGGTACGTATAGTGTAAGCTGTTACATAGTTGCTGGGCCAAACTTCTGATTACGTCTCCAGATCTTTGTCACCAGCCGGTCTACGAGTGCTCACCAAGACAATGCATTTGAGCTCACACACGATGCATCTAAGGTAAGCCGTTACATAGTTCCTGACCCAATATTCTGGTTACAATACAATACAATACTCTTTATTGCACATACCTCACACAGATGAAATACAGTTACAAGAGAAAATAATAATACTGAACAGTAACAGTAAGGGGTAACAACAGGCGGTCTTATCGCTAAAGAGCGATCTCTTCCAGACAACCTTTGGGTAGTGGAGTACAGATCAAATGAAAAAATGTATTAGGTGGCACAGAGATTAACAAAAGCACACAAACAACACACACAATAAATATACATACCAAAATAATAATACGATAAAACATACATACATACATACATACATAAACATACATACATAATAAATACATACGTAAACATACATACATAATATATATATACATAACGATGAGTGAAGAAGAGAAACGACGGGTTACGTTTCCAGGTCTTAATTACCAGCTGGTCTACTTGTGCTCAGCAAGACAATGCATTTAAGCTCAAACACGGTACGTATATTGTAAGCTGTTACATAGTTCCTGGCCCAAACTTCTGGTTACGTCTCCAGATCTTTGTCACCAGCCGGTCTACGAGTGCTCACCAAGACAATGCATTTGAGCTCAAACACGATGCATCTAAGGTAAACCGTTACATAGTTTCTGACCTAATATTCTGGTTACGTTTCCAGGTCTTAATTACCAGCTGGTCTACTTGTGCTCAGCAAGACAATGCATTTAAGCTAAAACACGGTGCGTATTGTGTAAGCCGTTACATAGTTCCTGACCTAGCCTTCTGGTTACGTATCCAGGTCTTTGACACCTGGTCTTCAAGTGCCGCGACAAGTCTTATGTGAACGGTTACAGAATCAGCACTGTCTTCTGATTACATCACCTAGTCCTAATCAGCAATTACTAGCTGTTTTTAATGGCGGTTTCCAGGTCTTACCAACAACTTACTACGAAAACATCACGTCCTGGTCACCAGCTGATGATTATTAAAAAAAATTACTATGGCTAATATATAAACAACAATTAAATCATCAACACAAATAGAAATCGAACTTATCAAGTATCTTGATCGGTTGGTCGCGGTATCACGGTCTATCTTATCTTTTTAGATATGTCTTTCTCTTTTTAATCATCTCTTTCTCTTTCTCGCAAACTTCACTCGTAAAAAGAAGGCCCGCGGAGCAAAGCGATACGTCCACTCTCTAGAAGGCATGGGGCCAGACTGACGAGCACGCGCCGCGCGCAATCTTATAAACGGGGTTTTGATAAAAAATCTAAATAAATATTATTTCGTTGTTTTTGACACTTTTTTTTATTAAATGGAGTAACCAACGAGTTATAGTCTCATAAAAATGACAATCTGAACCATTTACTGCGAAAGTATAATACTAAAACACGCCGTGAATTTTGCAAAAATTGCGTAGTTTTCATCAGTAAGTTTAGTTAAACAGAATCTGAAATTTACTAGTTTTGCACAATACAAAAGTAAGATAGTGTAATGTTCTTTCGTAAACCAGTTTTGTTTTGTATAAGATCATTACAGTGTAGGAATAGAGTGACGTATAAGACAACATGTTTCGGCAAATTTCAACAACGGCCGCGAAAGAATTGGCTAGAATTGCATATAATTATCTAAAACTTGTAAATGTAGACAATACAAAATTTGGCTTATGAGTTGTTTATTATGTACATATAAATATTTTGATCTAAAAGTCTAACAATCACATAGTACATCGAGCCCGAAAACCGCGTAAATCATTGATTTCGCGCTTTTGTGGTATAAACGCTCTTAACATCAACATCTTCTACCCGCGCGGGTTTTATGAACTACCTGCACTTGGTCTTGATTATCAACTTGAATATTTTGCGCACTAGGGATATGACTGTTGCCACATCTCTAGGACCACGGACAATGTCGCCCTTGAAACATCGAACGTTAGTTTTCAATAACCTTTGTAGTAAATAATAAATAAAAACAAATAAAATAAATAAATAAAGTTTTATTTCAAGCATTTGCAGTACACCCATATTGTTTACAGGAAAAAAAACACGAAAAACTAAAATGCACTTAAGAATAAAGAATAAAATGAAACAAAACATACCGAGTAAAAATCGTGAATGTTTAAATAAAAAGACGATCGACAAATTGGTATATTTTAAAGAAGCACATAGCATATAGAGAACCAAAGGCACGTGAAGTATTTGTTTATCTTGAAATTAATAATGTCGCGGTTTCTAACCGCACACTCCACAGGACTAAGCGAACTAATGAAGCTTATAACTGCTTAAACCTCTAACTATTCAACCAAACTGGCTAAGTGGCTAGTGGCTATGACTGTCTGTACAAATAAGTCTGCCGATTAATGAAATTACTAAAACGGAGTTTAATCGCGTTAAGGATGACTCACACTAGAACGGGACGGGACGGGACGGGTCGGGGTGAGACGGGAAAATCTGTCAATTTCTATAGAAAGCGTCACGTGACATCTCGGCTTCGAGCTATCACGTGATTCTTTCAATATAAATTGACAGATTTTTCCCGTCCCGCCCCGTCCCGTCACGTCCCGTTCTAGTGTGAGTCATCCTTTATGCTTTGTAATTTAACTTTCGACGTATCAAGGGTGACATTGCCCCGTGGTCCGGAGAAAGAAATTTATAATCTGTGGTATTCGTGAAAGTTTGAGTAAAATGCTATAGCTATTCGTACGTAACGTATACAAATAGCTATGTTAGATAATCGTCAGTCCATAATTGTATGAACTGAAGTTTGTATACGTTATACATTGGAGTAACGCAATTGGCAGTGATGCCCGAGCCGCGAAGGTGACAACACCACTCTGTCCGACGATGACTGCCCGATGCAGTCGAAACATGTCACGCCTATTGTGATAAAATACGTGAGTGTTAACCGTTGCAATTTAATATCATTGGAGTATGATTTGTCATAATAATATGCATTCGGGAGGGAGATAGGATTGTGAATGGCTACTCCGTCTGGTTAAATAGGTACCTACTTAAAAGTTTAACACAGCAAAATTAATGCTGAACATCAATAGTGGGTATGTCCGCTGGACATCCGCTAGACAAAATTCCCATACATTCATTGGCGGATTAGGCAGATAAGCCCAAATGTATATGGCCAGGAAATGATTATGCTAATGTTTCATTTGCGTATCACCTAAAAAAAAGTTTTTTAAATCGCTAAGGGATGACTTACACTCGACAATGTGTAAATTTTGAAGTTTAGTAAATAAGTAAGTGGTGCTTACTACACTCACAGCGTAGGGATGTATTCTTACAGTGGGTTAACTTCATACAACCTACATGGTCAGCGGCCCGGCTCGGTAATCACTCTCGAGACTCAGCTAGTCTATGATGGTCGGGTTTTTATCGTTTACCGACGTTGCTGTCACGTTCTAACAAGTATGTATGTGCGAAAGTGACGCATGGCGTGATAAGCGATAAAATGGCAACCATGCTAACCCTGCAGGGTTGTCAAAAACTATGCGGAAGATATTTAGAATACATCCCTACGCTGTGCTACAGTCAAATGTGCAAACAATATGAAACAAAAACATTAATTATATTTTCTATTTCAACCATTTACTAATTCGTTTTTCAGAGGCCGAATTCTCTAACGGTATTAAAATAATATTATTACTATGTTAAAGCTATTCGATTTGACAGTTTATGGAATAATATTAGTCTAACACTATTTGATGAAGCCCGTTATTAATGTATACACTATATTAATTATGGGTTTCATCGATTTTATTATTGACTTTTGGTGAATTAAAATATTATGTACAACATTAGGGCCTTATACTCATACATATAGAAATTGGTACAAACATCAAAATAAAATGTTGACAAAGTGGTATCTTTAGGTGAAAAACACCACGAAAGAGTCTAATTTCGTCCAAGTTGGGGAATTCAATTTAAAAACGAAGTTGCATAATAAAACAGTTGCTAAAATGATGCCTAACACTAGAATGGGACGTGACTGGGCCGAAAAGATCGGTCAGTTTCTATAGAAAACATCACGTGACATCCGAGGGTTCCGAGCTATTACGTGATTCTTTCTATAGAAATTGACAGATCGTCCCGATCGACAGATCGACCGTCCGTGGTACGTCCCGCCCCGTCCTGTCCCTTTCTAGTGTGTGTCAACCTTAATGTAGGTATAGAAATGGAAAAAATACTTTTTATGCCACACCTGGCCATAAAGTGCCTTTTTCCGCACGCTACGCGTACGGAAAGCCGATTTCTGCCCAAATGTAGGCATAAAATAATGTACCTAACACGTGAAGTAATTAATAAAGTAAAGCCCTTGATCGCATATCTACGTCGCTCGCTTGCAGCTCGGGTCGCAAACATCAGCGATCTCGGCCTTTCTTTGTTTTACCGCACTAGTTAGGTAATGTACTATTTAACAGTATATATATGGTGCTACATTACCGCACTAGTGCTATAATGAGCACTTTATGTGCCTGCGTCAAAAATCAAAAGAGCCATTTTGTACTGTAAAACGTCATACGATACATACGCGTGCGAATAGGTAATTCGCAACTCGTGTCGATTTAAAACACTCCCTACGGTCGTGTTTAATTCTATCGCCACTCATTGCGAATTTTCTCCTATTCGCACTTGTATCGTTATGTTCTATTACGCAAAAAACGTACCTGTGTCATGTTGCGGAAACAGCCCAGCAAAACTAACATAATTATGCTGTTTTAAACGCGGAACAACTAAAACCAACTCAAAGCAATTGAAATACAACTCTAGAATATCCAATACCCATAACTTATTTAAGTACTAATAACTCAATACGTTTACAATCAATAAATTGTAAATCATTTATTCTCGAAATATATACAGTAAGTGTAAATTACCTAACTACCTACCTCTACCTACCTTAAATCTAAAGTAGGTCCTTGAGGCATTGTACCTAGGATGCTGGCGGCATTTCCTCGTTGTATCGCAATGCTGATACGTTGTGCGAGGAAGCCACCAGCTCTTCGGTCACCAGTAACATCAACCAGACGTTTCGCGATTTCTACGAAAAATTTCCGTGCGCTGGGACCCCATGAACCAAGAGTTTCGACCCCGAATGGTACAAAAAGGTACTCTCTGCCCAGGCTCTTATATTTATTACGTTTTAAAATTTCGGCGCATTCAGCCGCTCCGCCCGCTTTTACATTAGTTCGTTGGAGATGGGACGGCGCCAGCGTGTCTACACAGGTAGCATCCCACACTAGCATCCGTCCCAAACTCCAAGGAACCAAGGACACCCCATCAGGTCTCTTGCCATCATCCCTGAAAATGCCAGTCGGCTCAAGGAGAGCAGGCACGTTGATGGTGGCAAGAGACCGACGGATTATGTCATTAAGAGATGCATGTCTCGAAAAACGGCCTGCACTTTTTTTACAACACAATCCATGGTGTCCCAGTCGGTCCACGTCTGTGCCACAAGGACATGAGTGTGGCGCACACACCGAAACCCCCAGTCGCAAACCAGTCGCCAGTCTAAGGGAGGCCGGATCCAAGAAAGTACCAGTATTGGGCGAAGGATGGGCATGAAGCCAGTAACCAGCTTCCCGGGATCCGACCGCCAAAAGCCTCGCGCGATCTGGACCTGTAGAGTTATTTAAAAGAGTATTGTAAGTTAAATCGCAGTAAACATTATACAAGATACAAGATACAAGCATTTATTGGTAAAGGATAATTTTACATGTCATTTTTACTTAGGTACTATTCTATTTACATGATTTATGTCACGTTACAATATAAAAATAATAATAAGTGACGTGTAAGCAATAAGTTATTACGAGTTTTGTTAGGTACGACAGTGTTGAGTCAATGACCTCTCCGTGAACTGGTAAATTCATCTACGTTGTAGTAAGCCTGATCTACTAAGAACAGTTTCAGTTTCCTTTTAAAGGTAGCATCAGTTGAACAGTCTTGTATTTCATTTGGTACTGCGTTGTACATTTTTGGCCCCATGATACTGAGTGACTTTAGAGATTTGGCGAGTCTGCGCTTTGGGACAAGTAGTTTGGGTCGCCTGCGCATTGGAGAATCACGACGATGAGCGCTGGATCTATAGTCGTCTATATTCAGTCTGGCATGCATGCACGCGTTAAATATGTATATACACGGTAACGTAAGTATTTTGTGTTTTATGAATAGACTCTGAGCTGGGTAGTCTTCAGGTTTTCCATCGATTATACGCAGGGCGCGCTTTTGCATCCTAAATACTCTGTCACGATCGGCAGCTGTGCACCAAAGGTCCACACCTTGCAGTAAACCCAACTCCTTTGTGATTTTGGGTTGTCTGGAAAGTCTTTGCCCGGGCAGGCAATTTTAAAAGCATTTTTAGCATCCTCAAAGCTTGCGATCTCATAGTTTGTGGGCAAAGCCCTTAAAATATTTCCTATGAGACCGGCTGTGCTATGAGTGGATGCTAAAAAGGCTGGGGATGCCACACTGGAAATTTTGCGAATTCCTAAACCCCCGAACCGAATAGGGAGGGACGCCTGAGACCAGGAAGGCTCATTGAGCTGAATGTTTAGGATCATCTCTAAACTAATTTTGATCAAATCATCTATGGGTAATAGTAAATTTAGATATTTCCAAAAAGGACAGCATCGGAGCACATATGTAAATTTAGGGACAAAAAGACAGAATTTAAGAATCACAAGAGCATAATGAGGGCTAATTTCGAGTAAACGATTCGTGTGACTTTTGAATTTTGATATCGAGTTAGAAATATAGTCGGGAAAAGATTCTTCAAATATAGGGGAGCCTAAGAGGCAAAGAGAACGTTTGTCTACTAACTTGATATTAGGAGCCAGATCGTCAAATTTGTGTTTTAAATCGGCAAAAATACAAGATGAATTTTGAATGAAGAGTTCGCATTTTGCAAAATTCAGTTCTAAAAGCACAGTATTTACGTCGCCTCCTAGGGTCCCGTCATCTAGGTACCAGACATTGAATTTTGATTTCAATTTTTGGATGATTGGATTTATAGCCAAACTAAAAATTGCTGGGCCGAGAGGGTCACCCTGCTGACATCCAACCTCAGAAGATAATTCATTTGACTTGTACATTAATTTAGAAGAGTCCGAATAGCAAAAGAAAAGGTAATTGTACAGTTCAGGAATTTTGTCCCTAATTTCTGTCAGCAAAGTGTCCCTATTAACCGAGTTGAAAGCATTTTTAACGTCAATTTTGACTACAATTTCGCAATCATCAGAGGAAAGGTAGGTCCTTAGGGCATGGACGGCTGCCTCGCACCCACCTTTCGTGCCAAAACCCAGCTGTACAGGTTCAAAAAGGCCCTGCAATTTTGATCGAATGTGTCTAACCGCAATTTTGGAAGCAAGACGTCTTATTGTAGACCCCACCGCAATGGGTCTCACCCCTCCGTCCTTTTTGGTAAGGGCGATCAGGTTTGCGCCGTATAAAATTGGGACAATTTCAGTATTAATTTTGCCTGAAAACATAAAATTTATTAATTTAGTAAGGGAAGAGACAAGCTGCTCACCTGCATCGCCCACGGAATGGGAAATAAGGTCTTTTAAATGTTGGGGTGAGATCCCATCCAAGCCGGCCGCCGAACCGGTTTTGAATGAAAGTATGGCGTCAATAACGTCTTTGCCTTCAATTTGGAGGCAGGCCTGGTCTACTGCAGGTGGGGCTATCAAATGAGGTACTGAAGGAGCCAGGGGATGTTTTGAAAGTAAGGCCGAAAGGGTATCTGGACTATCTGGCGATAGCACGTCACTTGAAAAGAGAAGGCGAGCGGCACCTTTGAGATCGCCTTCGCTAATTTTATTTTCAATTACTTTGGTTCTATTAAAGGTAGATGAGGCACACCTTTTAGAAGGAGAAATGGGTGGAATGGTGTTCAAAACGCAATTGTTTTTAATTTTCTGTGTCAAAGAAAGTGCCTCATCCTTTTTGGTATGCAGAATAATAAATGTAATTGTTTCAAGTAAAAGGTACCACGTTGTCGGTCAGCGATGTTATAAAGATTCATTTAGAAATGATCCTTATCTACATACAATAAAGTGGTACTTTATACTATAACCGGTTATGTGCGAGTTGGACTCGCCCACCGACTCCACCGAGGGTTCCACATAAAAGATATTCGCCCCCATTTATGACCTCAGGTACTTAAGAATACTGGTGGCTCGGAACTCTCAGTGTGCGACAATTATACGATCATGAAATGTTTTGCCAAATTTCGTGATTATAGGTACCCTAGTAACCTATACATTTTTATTCCGATGTCGCCTACGCACGACACAAAGTTGAACTTTTTGAGCATGAGATAAGATAAGATAAGTAAAAATCAACTTTCATGAACACCTCGCCACAGCTCTCCAGAAAACTCATAATTAACTCATAATGTTAGGATGAAACCTAACATTTACAGGTATTTCAGTAGTTACAATTTACCTGAATGTCAAATGGAAATATTTCAGCACAAGAGGAAAATGAGGAAAATTACTTCCTAGAAACATGATAGCCAATTATAAAACGGAAATGATATTGTCAAAAATATCTTTACAAATTGCACCTTACTACTTTGTAATAAGGAAAAAAATGTGTACATATCTCTGATAAACACTATGAATGAAAAAAATACTGACCATTCGTGAACCGTATTGTACCGGAATAAGGGTGAAAATTAGTCAGACATGTTGTTTGTTAGCATCAAGGCTTTGAGGCCATGCAATGTTAATGACACCATGTAATTTTATGTTTTGCATAATTAGAGACTAACTTGATAATATGAGGATAACGTTAAAGAAAATTAAAGGAATTTTCAGACTACTTACAGACATACAACTTTGTAGTAATACACTTTACTTCGGTACATACAGGATGTTCCAAGACTGGACATGAAGAAAAAGTACCTTAAATATCGTAGATACGATATTTTGCTGAGAGAAGACTTTATGTTATTTTTAAAAGTTAGTAATACTGCATTCAAATATATTCTAAAAATTACTTGCTTCGTCTGGGAATCGAACCGACTTGGGTAAATGTGAAAAATACAGTGATGCGTCCCTTTTTCCTAACTTAGGAAAATGTGAAAAATACAGTCATGCTTCCCCCTTTTTCCTCTTCCTAGCGTTTCCCGGCTTATAACTACCACGGCTCAGGGACCCCTGGGGTCTGCTTCTGGGGTCTGCTTTAGCAACTAATCCTAAGATTTGGCGGTGGCGCTAGTTTACGAAAACGACTACCATCTTCGAACCCAGAGGATAAACTAGGCCTTATTGAGATTAGTTTGGTTTTCTTACGATATTTTTCTTCACCGAAAAGCTGGTAAATATCATATGATATTTCATACAGTAGTTCCAAAATCTCATTCTAAAAATCGAATCTATACGACCTTAGGATTTTAAGTCGCGCGCTTCACCGGTATGTCACAAATGCTTCTAGACATCACACAGACTTTTTTAGTATATGTTATCATGCAGTTTGTTTTTCTTTAGCTGTTTAGTTACTGGCTCTTGATAACGAGCTCTGTAACAGAAAAAAAGATACGGGTAAAACCCCATACATTAACATTATAGGCGCATCTTGGCAAATTATATCAGTGCAAATTTACAGGAAATCTAAAGAGAGATTCCACCATAAATGCGCAGTAGCAACTTCATGGTCTCTAATAATATCTCCAACCAGTAAAGGTCAAACCAGGTCATCAGCCAGTCAATGGCAAGGTAACTTCCTTACAGTATTTTCCTCGTACCAACATGAAAGTCAGGGAAACACGGCTGACTCACGCAATCAGCGTCAAAAATATATTTACATTGGTGGACCGTAACACGTTGTATTACGGTATAAAATGTGTATAGTATTTGGTGTAGAATTTACGTAGAATCCGTGTTTGTGACCTCTTTTAGAATGACTGTGGTCGGATTGTTCTTGAAAATAGTAAATAAAATAATTTATTTTAAATAAAAAAAATGGGTTTTTCTTAGCGTTTTTCCCGGCTTATGCCACGACTCAGGGTTTTCGCTTTGGAAACTAGTCCCAAGATTTGACGTAGGCGCTAGTTTTACAAAAGCGACTGCCATCTAAACTTCCAACCCAGAGGATAAACTGAGCCTTATTGGGATTAGTCCAGTTTCCTAATGATGATTTCCTTGAAAAGCGATCGGTAAATATCAAAGGATATTTCGTACATAAATTCCGAGGAACTCATTGGTAAGAGCCGGCAGGATTTGAACCCGAGACCTTCGGATTGAACGTCTCACGTTATACCGCTGGGCAGAATGCTAAATAAAAAAAAATGTGACACAAGGAAAATTCAGTTGTAAAAAATTCGTAACGCTGTTCTTTCACTGTGAAAATAAATCTGTGTGCTTATTAGGACTTCTACTAATCGTAATCGATAGAGACTGCGGGATTCGATGGTGTTTGCATCGTGCTCTCTGATTTTTTGATCATCATCATCATTTCAGCCGAAAGACGTCCACTGCTGGACATTTCCACAATGACCGATCCTGCGCCACCCGCATCCAGCGGACTCCTGCGACCTTCACCAGGTCATCAGTCCACCTTGCGGGGGGCCTACCCACGCTGCGCCTTCCGGTACACGGTCGCCACTCGAGAACCTTTCCGCCCCAACGGCCATCGGTTCTACGTGCAATGTTCCTCGCCCACTGCCACTTAAGTTTAGCGATTCGGAGAGCTATATCGGTTACTTTGGTTCTGCTGCGGATGGTCTCATTTCTGATACGATCTCGCAGAGAGACTCCTAGCACAGCTCTCTCCATTTGGGTGACTTTGAGCCTTCTTATGAGGCCCATTGTATGCGACCACGTTTCAATACCGATAAAATTGATACCCGCATTTTTTGATAAAATTAACATTTTCGGAAATAATCGATCCAGAAGTTTAAAAAAATGTGCCCAAACTTTGAAAAGTCCAAAAATTATAAATATAGCATGAAAGTAGAGCTTTATAAAGTTTTTCACGAAACATATTCTGAACATGGCCAAAAATTCCTCTTTTTTACAAAAATCATATTTTCTTAGTAAAAGGTGTCGTAGTGCTGCAAATATACTCCTATTTGCTAGTTATGGTCAAGGTTTCTACTAAAACCCCTATAGGTCCATTTATTATTACGGACGGTTAACTAAGGAACCCTACACTGAGCGTAGCCCGACATGCTCTTGGTCCATTTTTCGAATAAGGAAATCTCACAATTTCCGGAACTCAACACATACCCCAACACCAATATACATCCAGGAAGTAAGTACAATAATGAGTTCCTCATGTCATTATACACACAAGTACTTTAAAAGGTCTTAACTGCCTCATTTCCCATACCAAGTTTAGCTGTTGTAAACAAAATACTTGCAATTTCCATGTGTTATCATGCAGGAATGCCTGCCTTCTGTTCTACGACGACCCCAACATACGCTGCTGTGAATTGTAATTCTGTAGCTCATTGTAGGCAATGTGTTAATGCTCTAAGAATTGAATTGTGTGGTTTATATTATTTAATATGCCTTTGAAGGAATAAAGGATGACTCGCACTAGAACGGGACGGGACGGGAATATCTGTCAATTTCTATAGAAAGCGTCACGTGACAACTGAGGGCTCCGAGCTATCACGTGATTCTTTCTATAGAAATTGACAGATTGTCCCGTCCCGCCCCGTCCCGTCCCGTGCTAGTGTGAGTCATCCTTAAACAATAATAAAATAATTAAGCAGATCATTTCTTTTCAAAATACATATAGAAATTGTACCTAGTTATATTACCTAATACCTACCTACTTCTATTTTAAATCTAAAATAGGTCCTTGAGGCATTGTAACTAGCATGCTGACGACAATTCCTCGTTGTATCGCAATGCTAATACGTTGTGCGAGGAAGCCACCAGCTCTTCGGTCACCAGTTACATTAACCAGACGTTTTGCGATTTTTACAAAAAACTAGCATTCTATGGACCTAGAGTTTCGCCCCCGAATGGTACAAAATAGTACTCAGCCCAGGCTCTTCTATTTATTACGTTTTAAAATTTCGGCGCATTCAGCCGCTCCGTCAGTTTTAATTAGTTCGTTGGAGGTGGGACGGTGCCAGCGAATCTACACAGGTAGTATCCCACACCAGCATCCGACCCAAACTCCGAGGACCTAAGGACACCCCATCGGGTCTCTTGCCATCATCCCTAAAATGCCAGTCGGCTCCAGGAAAGCGGGCACGTTGATGGGGGCAAGAGACCGACGGATTATGTCATTACAGGCCCATGTCTCGAAAAACGGCCTGCACTTTTGTACAACACAATCCGTGGTGTCTCAGTGTCCCAAATTATTAAATAGATTTATTATCATAAAGCAACAACAGTAGTAAAGCTAGGGTAAGATAAAATAATTTTTAGTTCAAGTTGTTTTATTTAGATTCAATAGCAATAGAGTCAAAAACCAGATTGATGTTTGAAGCTCGCTCATCAAAATATTTATGGTAAGACAACTGTTAGAAACTGGTGTATTTTTCAAAAACTGACAACAATTTTTAAAAAAGAATTTTATTTATTCCATTATAATTAAAATGAACTTAAATAAACTTATATCGACCCACTCACGTCTATAAAATCGAAAATAGCTCGACATGTTTCGGAACGGTCCGCGTCCCATAATCATGAGTGAGAAGCGCTTGCAGCGATTGCTCTGCGTGTGTTGTGTGCGGTACCTGGTGTACCTACATGATTTATACCTTATGCGAACTGTTAAAAAGCAATTTGCAAATTTTAATCGCGTGGCCAATATAACAATGCGGTTGCACTTTGCTACCTAACTTACTTGCGTATAAAACCCACGAAAAAAACGCACTTAAAAAATCGGCATTTCAAAATTAAGGGCACTTAACCTAACCTTAATTGCCAGCGTAAGAAGCCGATTTTTTACGACCCCAAAACATGATTATAAACCAACCAGTCGGTAACTCATTCAAACTGTTATGGTCAATAAAAACTTCAAAAGAACCGACATTTTACCTAAACGCCTTTTTATGTCAGTATTTAATGTTTAGGTTAAAACATATGCTGGTTTTCATGTGAAATAAAACATTGTTTTCTTAATACCAAGAGTACCAAGTCGAATTACTTTATCGATAAAATTACTATCGTATGACACTCTTATCCGCATCCTTTTCGCCTCCGCATCAAATCCATGCGGAGCTTATGCAGATGCTGATGAAGAACAAGTCAATATAAGAACTTCTTGGCGACGGGTACGTGCTAGATAAATAAGGATATTGTTATTTCACCATTAGGAATATTGTTACGTTTTTCAGATTCGTTGATCGAGCTCTTACGTCCTTTGTGCTTATCATGTACCACGTCTCGCTCCTGCCAGAGGTGTGGTAGGAGCGACACGGACACACTTTCGAATACCGCAGTCACAATCGAAAACCAATCATGGGACGCATACTTGACGGATAGCGACCACAATTGACGAGATTTTTATTTAATTTCGAAAAAAAGATAACTCACACTAGGACGGGACGGGGCGGGACGGGACGATTTGTCAATTTTTATAGAAAGAATCACGTGATAACTTGGAAGCCTCGGATGTCACGTGACTTTTTCTATAGAAACTGACAGATCGTCCCGTCGCGCCCCGTTCCGTCCCGTTCTAGTGTGATCTAGTGGATGTTTTATGTATCTAATCTTACATCCGTATATGCATCCATATCCGCGGATGAACCTTTTAATATCCGCATCCGCGGATGTCGAAAAATCAGCATCTGCAACATTCCTGCAGTCACCCAATTGGAACCCTACGCCACTCTAGAACACAAAAAACATTTTTCTCCTTCATACACTTCGAAGATCCTAGATTTTTTTTTCATTTTCGCTTATAAATAAAAAAATAGTTCTCTCACTATGTCTTTCTTCGCCGAAACGTCACTAGTCCGTATAACAAAAAAATGCATTGTAAATAACGGCACACTTAGTTACTTCAAGCATGTATACAATACAATATACGTATCAGCATTGCGATACAATGAGGAAATGCTGCCAGCATCCTAGTTACAATGCCAATAGGTAGAAGTAGGTCGTTAGGTAAGTTACACTTACTGTATTTATGTATACAATACACAATGTACAGCTACCATGTTGCAATCATAATGCATCCAAAAACATTTTCACTCAAATGTCAACGCGTTTTTATATCCAGTCTCATAATTACGTCCGTCAACGTCGTAACCTAAACAAATACGGTCAAAGGACCGAAGTAACTGTAAAAATTTAAAAACGGGTCGTACTTCTTTTTAATCACAAAGATTTTTTGTAATGTATTGAATCAGGCGATACTTTGCGGAATTCCATATTCCAATATGGAATAGCAAAGTAACATTATTTATGCCACACCTGGCCATAAAGTGCCTCGCTTGCAGCTCGGGTCGCAAACATTTGCGATCTCGGCCTTTCTTTGTTATACCGCACTAGTTAGGTAATGTACTATTTCAGTGGTCACAATAGTACATTACCTAACTAGTGCGGTAAAATAAAGAAAGGCCGAGATCGCAGATGTTTGCGACCCGAGCTGCAGGCGTGGGACGTAAATATGCGATCAAGGGCTTTATTTATTATGCATACACTGGGGCAGAAATCGACTTTTTCCGTACGCGTAGCGTGCGGAAAAAGGCACTTTATGGCCAGGCGTGGTATAAAGATATTTTCTTTCGAGTTTTCATTTTTTTTCGAAATTATCTTCTGACTATAATTACTATTTAAAACGAGATATTTACCATGTACATTTGTTTTATAGTGTAAATGACCATGTTAGCTTAAAATCTTATATTATCTTCTGAGTCTACTTGGACAAACCGTCGTTTACATGTTTGTATGTATGTATGTTTGTTGTAAGGTAACTCGAGTATTGTTGATCGGATCATCGTGAAATTTGGCAGGTGGTTACATAAGATAAAGTAACGTTTTATGTTCAAATATGAGCAAACGGTCGCCGAGATATATAGGTCTATAGGTCAGAAGTTCACGTTTGGGGACAAATCTGTAGCTTTAATTGTAATGGAAGATAATTTTGTATTTACTGTCGGTTGTTGATAAGGTTGATTACTCAGTGATTATTTATGACAGTAGAGCCTTATCGATAACCGACAATGTGGTACCTTTAGCCTGAAAAAGCCACAATTATGTAAAAAAACGATAAAATATTTTTCTTTTAAATAGTTTTCTAGAAAATTCCGTAACAGAATGACTCTCTTCAGAGCAGGCAGTGGCTGCGGTGTTTCAAATTACCACTTAGTCCCCGTGTTAAAAAAAATCTAGATCTTTATAATCACTAGCTTAGGAAGTGAAAAGTAACAATACAATATAATAGAATAACTTTTTATTGCACACCTCACAAAAGATTACAATAAAATATAATATTCAAATATGTAACAGCGGACTTTTCGCTACTAAGTAAGCGATCACTTATAAACAAGCTTAGGGTACGTAGCCTAAGATACCAATGTAAGGTAAGGTAGGTAAGGTAAGGGTAACCTAAGTATAGGTTACGTCACATCCTTACCTTAACTAGGTACTGTCAGAGTTTAACCTTTACTTCCTATAAAAAACATAAAATAAATATATATAAGAACGAAAGAAACAACATTGTTGCTAAAAGCAAGAACGACCCTAACACACACAAAAACTTACCAATAAGGCAAACGGACCCAAACGACTTTTATAACACCGTTTTATAATGCGTAATTATAGCCTGACTCATCATTTCGCGCAAATGATACATATTGGATGACAGGTCCAGACATGACTGACACGAATCCGGTGTAATTAATGTCAAATATGTTTTTTTACGCGTTAAGAGGATTTGTTGCAATTTGAGGCAACTCTTTATATTTTTTTGTTTTTTTGATTTGATACGCTTTGTTATTTTGATGGATTAAGGTAGGTGTGTTTTGGAGTTAGGTTCGTGTTTTTGGAGTATTTTCCTTTGTATTAGTATTTGCATTTAAGGTAAATGTACTAGACGTTGACGCTGTTCCAATACATGTAATCTTTAAATTTCTACAAACTGCGACAGCGCAGTGGCGCCAGTGGTATACATTGCTCAGTAGAACTGACGACCACTGGGGCAGGAAGGTTCTCGAATATCTTTCTTCGCGCAACGCGTCCTACGAAAAGCTGGTTTAATTTTTCTGGTTTTTCTATTCATACTTTACGGGATGTTGGGTCCATGTACCTATTGAATTTGAATTAGTAAAACATTTATTTTCAAAATGTATACAGTAAGGGTAACTTACTTACCTACCTCTACCTACCTTAAATTTAAAATAGATCCTTGAGGCATTGTACCTAGGATGCTGGCGGCATTTCCTCGTTGTATAAATTTCTCAATTTACTATTTTTCTCCCGACTATACATCATAATATTTAATGCAAGCCCAAAAAACCAAACGTAAAAACTGTTAGTCAATTATTTTTAAAGATTTTAAAATGATAGCGATCAGACCTTTGCTTAAGTGGCATTTTAGACTTAAAATTTGTACCGGAAGCAATTAAATTGAGAATAAAAAATAAATTTTTGCTCACACACTGGAACTGCATAATTGTGAATGCAGTTGAGTTTTTTTTACAAAAAAACATCGGATTATCGCGCAAGATCTGAGACTTTGTTCCGACTTATACAGTCCAATTCAAATACATACATAATACTAACGCCTGTATTCATAAAATAACACATAAAGCTGTTCAAATTTGAAAGCCAGAGCAGTTAAGGGGTATATAACTCAATAACGCGTTCAAAAATCGCATATAAAGGCTCCCATATTAATAAACTTTTTTGTTACAACAAATTTCGTATCAGGGAAAACGCTAAGTAATAGTATCGTTTTCGAGAATATTATTTTTGTTTTTATTATTTCGAACACATCTGACACAAGAAAATTCGTTTTGACCTCTATTCTAATTAATATCAGCCGAGATGACGTTTAGTTTGATACAATCACATAAACTACTATTAAAGACAGGGCCCTTACCATGACGTCTTAACGGGATTCAGTTGACGACCTAAACTGAGTCGCTTCCATAAAACTGAGCCGAAATTGAACCTAAACTGAATCACGTTAAGACGTCATGGTAAGGCCCCCGATCGCTAGCGCGTTAGTGAACTTTGGTAGCACAGTGGAATGTCTGACTTTTCATCCGAAGGTCCCAGATTCAAACCCCCGCCTACGAAATATCATTTGATATTTATCAATGGCTTTTCAATGAAGGAAAACTTATCGTGAGGAAGTTTAATTCGAATAAGGCCTAGTTTGCCCTCTAGGTTGGAAGGTCAAATGGCAGTCGCTTTCATGAAACTAGTGCCTGCGCCAAATCTTGGGATTAGTTGCCAAATGTGGACCCCAGGCTCTTTTGAATTAAATTGTTTGTTAGAGAATAAAATCGTGCCTTGTTTAACCCCGGCGCTTAAATAAAGGCTCTGGTTAGATTAATTATATGATTTACTGATAATGATAATATAAAAACATTTATTTTCAAAATATATACAGTAAGTGTAACTTACCTAACTACCTACCTCTAGCTATCTTAAATCTAAAATAGGTCCTTGAGGCGTTGTACCTAGGATGCTGGCGGCATTTCCTCGTTGTATCGCAATGCTGTGGTTGTCGTTATGTGGACAGCAAATCTTTACCTAAATCTCACAAATAAACCGGTTCGTCCCCCCATAAAAACAAAGCCATACATATTGAAAAACTGATTTCCTCAAATAAGTCAATAAATACAAATAAAATAAAATAGCGTAAGCTTAGCTAACAACGGTTTCTTAGCCTAGTCGTTAGTGACCGTACCTACGGAGCAGGAGGTCCCGGGTTAGAATCCTGGTCAGGGCAGTTATTTGTGAGTTTATCACGTATATTTGTTCCTGAGTTATGGATGGTTTCTATGTATTTATTTATATTTATCTATTCATTGTATATATCGTCGTCTAGTTCCCACATCACAAGCTTTATTGAGCTTACCGTGGAAGGTCGATTTGTGTAAAATTGTCCCGTAATATTTATTTATTATATTTATTAATCACTTTTAAACCGATATCAAGATTTTTATAAACGGTTACATTTGGACTGGTCTTGCTTATTTTTTCTAAAACATTTTTATTATAATATTGTCTTCTGTTGCCGTTATTGTAACTCGTATTAAAATTAAACACTTTAGAACGGATTAATCGCGTTTATTAACACCAACATCATTACACACATTTTTATTATGTAGCTACCTAAAAATATAGTACTACAGGAATATACATTTTCCAAGCATACACTAAACCAGTTTTTATACAACTTTGTCACACCAAAACTTTTGTCTTCACCAATTTTTTTCTCAAGATTTTGGTGCTACTTTATTGTGACAGGGTTGCACTGTCGGATACTCGAAACTGTTCCATAAATTAGTTAGTTCGTGACTCGATGCGTGCACCGGGGATTTATTTGGCATTAAAATTATAAAAGTACCTTTGTTAAGCTTTAATTACGCTATCAAGTATGTTTCGCTAATTTACATTAACGATTAAAGGGTTTTTATCTGGAAGGATTATCGCGACGGATTTAATTTGAGTTTTTCCTGTATTTTTCTTTTTTAATGTGAACTGGTCGACTTTAATAAGTAGGAACCGAAGTTGGATTATGTTTTTAAATAAAATAAAATAAAATGAATGAAGAATAATATTTATTTCGTATCTATGTAATTTGTATTTATATGTAATTGACGTATTTTTATCACAATAGGCGTGAATTGTTTCGATTGCATTGGGCAGTCATCGTCGGACAGACCGAGTGGTGTTGTCACCTTCGCGGCTCTGTCCCAGTGATGTCCGATGCAGTCGAAACATGTCACGCCTATTGTGATAAAAATACTTGAGTTTGAACCGTTGCAATTTAATGGCAGTATGACTCGATAGTTTAACTTATTGTGTTATTATACGATTGTAAAGCATGAATTAAATCATTTATTATTTATAATAAATGTTTTGACGTATGGATATTTTATGTAAACATGTTCATTTCTTATGGAGTATTTATTTATAAATAACTCTGTATGCTCGAGTTCAATGCTCACATATGTTTTAACAGAATATAATATATGAGCTACCATTTTTAAAAGTAAGCAATAAATAATTTTATTGTTGCCATGAACAAGTGAAAGTAATTTGACGCGACATCTCAGAATCACTTAAATGTTGCACATTTTTTACGATTGATGATAAAATGACGTCATTATCGGTCAAGAGCGAACCGGATATGAATTCATTTTTTTTAAACCTTTTTGTACATAACTCTCATGGCCGTTCCTCACAATGGGCTACCATGGGCGATAATACGGGACGTAGCTATACAGCAGAAAAAGATGGCAGTATTGCGTAGCCCCTCTTACTCATAAGTCTCAGAACTGCGTCCCTTATCATCGCCCATCATCGCCCATTATGTGGAGCGGCGATCAAAAATGTGAACCTCATTTGTCAAGGTCATTTAAATAATATATTAAATAATATTTAAAACGGGTCACTCACGTAATCATCAACTCAAGGTAATTTACTATGAAAGTAACCCTAATTTTTTTTTTCTTTATTAACTAAACCGTGCAGCTTAAAAACGTAAAATACTACTATTTTATGGGATTGCTTAAAATGAGCACAGATTTGCAAACGTCCACAAGCTACGGTAATCGCTTCATCATATCAGCCGTAGTACGCCCACTGTTGGACATAGGCCTCCCCCATGGATCTCCACGTGTTACGGTTGGAAGCAACCTGCATCCACCGTGACCCCACGGCTTTAACCAGATCATCGGTCCACCTCGTCGGTACGCTGTACGTTACGTACGCTGCGTTTTCCGGTCCGCGGTCTCCACTCAAGAACTTTCCGGCCCCAACGGCCATCTGTTCTCCGTGCTATATGGCCTGCCCATTGCCACTTCAGCGAGCTGATCCGTTTGGCTATGTCGGTGACCCTCGTTCTTCTACGTATCTCCTCATTTCTGATTCGATCCCGTAGAGTAACCCCGAGCATAGCCCTCTCCATTGCTCGTTGAGTGACTCTGAGTCTATTTATGAGACCAATGGTGAAGCACCACGTCTCGGATCCATATGTCATCACTGGTAACACACACTGGTTGAAAACCTTGGTTTTAAGGCACTGAGGTATTTTGGACGAAAAGACGTTGCGTAGTTTCCCGAACGCTGCCCATCCGAGTTGGATTCGGCGACTGACCTCTTTCTCAAAGTTGGACCTACCTAGTTGGACGGTCTGTCCAAGGTATGAATACGCGTCAACAACTTCAAGAGCCGAGCTCCCAAGCATTACGGGGGTAGGCACGACATGGACATTCGACATGACTTTCGTCTTGTCCATGTTCATTTTAAGACCTACCCGTTGGGAGACTCGATTGAGTCCTTCGAGCATTGTGTTGAGTTCCTCCATCGACTTTGCCATGACCACGATGTCGTCGGCAAACCGAAGGTGAGTGATGTATTCGCCGTTAATGTTCGCCGGTAATCGCTTATCAAGCGGAAAATATAAGTTGTTTACAAACGACGAAAGATCACAACAGAAATACCGAAACGTTAAAAGAAAACAACCGGTCAAGTGTGAGTCGGACTCGCGCACCGAGGGTTCCGTATACACTTTATGTTGCAACTACACCTGGAACTACTACTAGTACTACTAGTAGAACTTTGACGTCAGTCACTTGTATCGACATGGGCCAATCTAAATGCTTAGTTTTGTGGAGCATATAAATAACACAAGGCACTTTTGCACCTGGAACGGCGGGGGCGAGATGTAAATATATATATATATATATATATATTTTAAGTAGTTTATATTTATTTGGAAATAAATTTGTTTTTGCAATAACACAATATATCTAACCTATGATTGTAATAAATAAATAAATAAATAATCATTTGTACGGCATGGAGTTAGTATAGGGGAGTTTGTTTCTCCTTGATGTTTTTTACGACGTAAACACGTAAGCATGATATCACATAAATTTAAAGAGCACATAAATTTAATGAAATTTTTTTTACATAACTTGGTTAAATTTAACTTTTTTTCCGAAAAGTATTTTTTTATTTAAAAAGAAGTTAATGAAGTCAGTGTCAGTGTTATATATATATTTTTTAATTATATTTTGTCCTTCATAAACTTCGGCGATAAAGGGGGGGAATGTTTTTTTTTACATTTTCGTTTACAAATTTAAAAAAATTCATTGTAAGTATGTGACAGACAGACAGACTGAGTCGCACCGTAAGGGTTCCTTTTTAACATTTTGCCACGGAACCCTAAAAAGAAATAACCACAATCCCTTACAACACTACAAGTTGCCCCCATACAAAGTGGGAATATGTCTCATACAAAAGTAATTTCGTATTTAATTTACGAAAAAAAGCGATTGGCACGGAATACTAAAAACTGTCGGTTCGTTACTTTGCACAGTTGTAAAATGTACATTTTAATGTACTTTTTATGCACTTGGCGTAACTCGCAGCTGTTTTGATGCCGATGCCTCGTAAATGTCCATAGGCTTGTTTATAAACTGCAGAAAAACAACGGATTAACATACATTTGTTCGATGGAAGGCTTAAAATAAATATTGGGATTAATGTGGGAAAAGTACGGTGGAAAATCAACTATAACTATAATTATATAATTAACTATAATTAAATCATTTATTAAGGCCACCCGACCACGGCCGTGCTGGTTAGGGCGTCTGCCGCGAAAGCAGGTCGCTGGTTCGATCCTAGCCCTGGGCACTGGGTCACTTTTTCTGTAGTATATGACATCTCTTTCAAATTGTTTTAGAACATGAAGCCATTAATTTTTAGTTCCCATGCTTTGAGCTATGTGTTGTTTGTCAATATATTTGACAGTACCTACATTATGATGCTACATCGTCTACATGCCTACGTCAAAAATGGGACAATATACTGTACAACGTTGTACAATACACATGCAAACAGGTAATTAGAATTAGCAACTCGTGCACAAGTAACTATTTTTGATTGACGGGGAGAATTCGCATTTCTCAGTCATCATTTTAACCCTGTGAAAACGAGTGCTGTAAAGGTCTCGAAACGTAGGGTTATGGTGTTAATAAACGCGATTAATTCTAAAGTGTTTAATTTCAATATATGGACAAAGTAAAATCCGAATTACATAGAAGGGCTTATAATGAATGTTTACCTTTATCACTAATAATAGCATTACATTATGTTCTATAATGGACGAAATTAGCACAATTTTAGATTCCGTTTGAAATGTGCATTTAATATATTAGGAGTCAGAATTACTAAATTATCATCAAAGCATTTCAATTTCGAAGCTGATTTCTGTCAAAATAATGCATTAATTCAGTAAAATTCCATGTTTTTAGTGACAACTGATAAAATTGCTGTTTTAAAATTGATTAAATTCGACGAAGACGTTTCGAGTCCTTTACAGCACATTTACCTTCACAGGACAGCATAAAGAGGGGTTAGAAATCAGGAAAAGCGTAACATTGTTCTATCACCGTGACCGATGTTCCAGTTCCTAACAAGTCACAGTGAAATATCAACATGATTCAGAAGGCCTAGTATAAAATTGTACGACATTAACTTTTCGACCGCGTTAGCATATCGAGGGGTCAAAATATGAAAGTTGCTGGATAATTTAAATAAACGGCAAACATAATTTGAACTCTCGATACGCTAAAGCAATCGAGGTGTTAATGTCGTACAATTTTATACTAGGCCTTTTGTCACGGCAGACACTTGCATTGCTGTGAGTAAGTAGACATGTCAATCACTTGGTAGGGCGTTGGTGGAGCAGTCCCGACTTAGCCCGAGTAACGATGAGGGTTAAAATACGCGTGATCGCGAAGCGAAAGAAAATTATGGCTAAAGCAACGTTTTTTTTAATCTGGCAGGGGCTCTATGCACTGCGCTTTGGAGCGTAAGAACTGTGTAGTGGGATGGTAGCCTGGGAAAATCCAGGACCCTTCCGCGACATCACACGGTATTTACTACTCTGGAATACTCCTACTGAGTTCGCGCTCCAGAGAGATCGGTTGCATCTAAATCAAATCAAATCTCCCCGTCCGTCGTCCTGTACCGTCCCGTCCCGCCCGTCCCGTCCCATCCCGTCCCGTCTCGTCCCGTCCCGTCCCGTCACGTCACGTCCCAGGGTGAGTCATCCTTAAGGGTAGCAATAAGTTAAATATGAGAGCCTCGTCAGTCTTAAAAAGTCTAACGAAACACTAATGACTCAACTCATTACTGCATCCATGGCGATGTCAGTAACTAGTAAAATCAATGTCGAATGACGCTGTGTAATAATGTACCTAACATTAAATGTGTGCGAATCGCTCACATCGAAACTGCAGCTGCATTAGTCGGTCGATGAACCCTAGGATCCGATTTGTACATGGATATATTTTAACTAGACCACCTAAAGGATAACACACTAGAAAGGGGCGTGACTGGGCCGGGCCGATCCATCAGTTTCTATAGAAAACGACACGCACGCCTATTATGAACATCGAAAATTGGCATTGACGGGAAAACCTCTTTGTCACTCCAATATGCATGTATGACAGAGATGGAAACACAAATCCGCAGTCGTTTGACTTGCGTGTTATAGATCAGGAGCTCCGAGCTCGGACGTGTATCTTCCTATAGAAATTGGCAGACTTATAAAATATTTTCCGCGTAACCACGATTAGTAATCATAGAAATAAAGCACTTTAAATATTGAGGACTGTTGATGATTGAAATGTTGTTATTATACGCTTTCAAAGTATTTCATTTCTGTGAAATAAAATGTTAAACAATCAGATTGCTCTAACCTCAGATACTTCATTAAATGTTTTAGAACATAATTATATTGATGATGATGACTCACACTAGAATGGGACGGGACGGGGTGGGACGGGAAAATCTGTCAATTCCTATAGAAAGAATCACGCTCGGGGTCTTCGGATGTCACGTGACTCTTTCTATGGAAATTCACAGATTTTCCCGTCCCGCTTGGTCTCGTCTCATCCCATCCCGTTGCCGTCCCAATGGTAGTAGCGGTGTGGTAGGTAACTCTGCTCTCGTTGTACTCGTTTTCTCATGCTTGTCTGTGTAGTAGTTATATGTCTGTGGATTCACACTAAAATTAGTTGTAATATTCAGTAGGTACGCTGGAAAACTGAGCTTGATGGATGACTGTTGCATGTTGAATAGCTTTGTATGGAAGCCATGTAAACGGGTAACCGGATTTTTGTGGATATTGACGTTTAACAGTAAATGATTGATTGTTCGCGAAAGTCACGTTGACTTGGTTTGAATAATTTTGTTTTTGATTAGTTTCTAAATAACTGAGTTGATATATTAAGCTTTATTGTTTAGTTTTTACTAGTAATTCTGTCTAATTCATACTAAGTATATCTGTCTGTCCTCTTCTCGGTAATATTGCTAAACGGATTAAAATGAAATTTAGTATGGAGATTCAAAATTCGAAAATGAAATTCAAAATTTAAAAAAATATTCTGCAAGTAGGCCTCAAGGGCACTTTTACAAGTCAATGCACGAGCACTTGGCCAGTTTTTTTGCTTACTAAATAATTTTAAATTGCAGTTTCATCAAAAATCTAGCTTTTTCTGGGATTGTAACTACGGGACGCAACTGTAAATATTTTGTATGAAAATTACCGGTAATTTACCGGGTAACCGGCAATTCTTATACAATTTTTACCGATTTACTATTCAAATGCATTCAAAAGTTATGCAAGTATAGGAATAAAACATTCACTAACAAAAATCTGAAAATAAGATCTAGCGTGATTAGTCACTCTAAACAAACCATCACAGCGCCATCTATACTCTTATCATATCTTATCCAATTATTATAGATCGCGTAAGCTAATCTGCAGTCTCGCTGCTGATGAAGCCTTCGTGCCCTGGGACCAGCTACACTTTATTTCGCCATCCAAGTCAAGGATTTGGACCGCATTTTTTACTAGCTTGGACTTTGACGACCGGTTGGCGTAGTTGGTAGCCCTTCCTGCTAAGCCGATGGTCCTGGGTTCGAATCCCGGTATGGGCATTTATTTGTGTGATGAACACAGTATTCCTGAGTCATGGATGTTTTCTATGTATTTTTGTATTTGTATATTATATATATCGTTGTCTGAGTACCCGTAACACAAGCCTTTTTGAGCTTACTGCGGGACTTAGTCAATTTGTGTAGGAATGTCCTGTAATATTTATTTATTTAGACTCCACTTTGGGTGCTACTCTAAGTGCCATTTATACTCCACCTTTAACACTAAAAACTTTCACCCTGACCCGGTCCGTCTGTCTGTCCATCCGAGGTCGTTTCACTTAAACCGTTTACCTCGTAAACGTTAATAAGTGCACTTCTTTTTTTGTGCCGTCTGCGCAACTTCCTGCGTGAGCTATCGATCAATTTACACGTCTGCGGGAATAATGACATTTGCGTCACTCTAGTTAAAAAAATAGTAGATTACATACCTAGGCCGTTAAAGTGGGAAATGTCTCGGATGACATGTAATGGCCGAGGCGAAGCCGAGGTCGACTGACATGTTATCCGAGGCTTTCCCATTTACCGGCCGAGGTTTGTATATTATTTTTCTGCTCGACGGAACCGGCAGGCGGCAATTTAGTTTCGCGTAAAGTGGCGTTTGCCGGCCGGAGGGCAGAAATAGTAGATTACATACCAAGGCCGTTTAAGTGGGAAATGGCTCGGATTCCATGTAATTGTCGGCCGAGGCGAAGCCGAGGTCGACTAACATGTGATCCGAGGCTTTCCCATTTACCGGCCGAGGTTTGTATACAATTTTTCAGCCCGACGGAGCCGGCAGGCGGCAATTTAGTTTTGCGTAAAGTGGCGCTTACCGGCCGGAGGACTGAAAAATATATTACATGCGTGTATACAGGACTATAATGAAGGTAAACGTCCGAGTGCTCGACATGTCATATGAAAATAAATATTTGAATCACCATATTATGCTAGTTAATTTATACATCTACTTCAAATACCTATTGTCATGTGTTTTGGGAGAAGAGTATTTTACTTGTGTTTAATAGTATTTGTTTGACATGGTCACAATATCGAAATACTTCTACTACTTTTATCAAAATTTTAAAATTTCTTAGTAAATCCGATTGTACAAGTAAATGTCAGGTGGGCAGTCCCAATGGATGTCATCTCAGTAAAAAACGGGATGACAAATATTGGGACTTTGAAATATTAACTGATAGTCCTAATAAATGTCAGCCCGCCTTAAAAAATTATTATTAACTTAATAATAAGCTATTTATTTTGAAATTGGGATATGAAGCATCAAAGGCACACACATTTTTCGTCGTTTAAATGCTGTTGCGGGTGATCTTATCTTATTAATGGCAATTTAAACTGTGATGACGAACACTGGTACAGTGTCGAGCGCTAGACTCTGGGGAATGAAAGATGAGACTGAGATTTATATAAAACTTTTTAGTTAATCAATTTGAAATTAATAATTTGCTATATACTTTTAATTTCAAATTGATTAAGAAGACGCAGATCATCCAGTGGCAGCTGGTTGGTGGCAAAAAGGTTTATTAGAAAACACAATTCAATAAGGGCGCTCTGCGTCCTCTTAAGACTACAGTAATAATATTTAGAATTTTATGAGCTTATCACACGGTGTGCGACTGAGACAACACTATGCACGTGTAGAGCGGTGTCTCGCTCTCAGTCTTAAACCCGACCAATCATAATTCAAACTTGGATCTCAACATATTCCCAATTTTCGGCGACAATTCACTTCAAAATAAATTCCGATTTCACCCGAAAATTTACGACAAAGCCGAGTCTAAATAAATCCTTTCGTAAACGGAATCTGGCGCGTGCGCATCTTTTTGTCACATTTATACACTTCGCAGTTAAATGCACTACATTTGCACACCCATTGGAAAAGCAACCGTAACACTACAGTCTTATGGTTCTGTTTTGAAGGGGCTTTATATGGAGGGTACGTCTTTAAGTTTCTGTATATGTATTTGGCTTCCGAGAAAATGCTTTGATGAAAGCGAGACAGATATTATGTGTTCGACTCAAATTTAACATTGCACGATACCGTACCGGCTTAAAAGCGAAACGACGTAAGTGCGAACATTTTGTTAATATTTTTAGTCTTTTTAAGTTTCGAGTTGTCAACCATTTTCTTTTTCGATTGTTATTTAAAGTGTGTAAGAGTTTGTGTGACATTTTGTGCGTTTTGTAAATTTTATTTTTTATTCATGCTGGCTATAATTCACGCAATTTTGTAGGTATTTTTAAACACACTTGGAGGAACCGTCGGAGGTTAGTTTTGAAAGTTTTACACGATTAAGCCCCGTTTTAGTAAAATGTGCATTTTAAAAAAAAGTGTGCCGTTTCCTTTTTTTTGAAAATATAGACAGTTTTGGGTTTTTAATAAGCAGAAATCAGAATCACGAGTTCTATCGTTTTAAAAAAAGAAAAAGGGTGTCCCCTGTTTTGGTTAGTTTCGAAGCGCATTTTTTCATACATTTTATATGGGCAGTAACAAAACTGTCATTTTTTTGTATGGAAATTCGAGGACACATTTTCTTTAAAACGCACTTTTTTCTGAAAATGCCCTTATAATACTTTTCACAGTTTTCTTGAGAATCTTAATCGTTTATTCATCTTCCAATCTTTCGCTTCACTTCATTATTTGGACATTTTCAAAAATTGGGCACCATTTCTTTTTTTTTATATTGACAGTTTTGGGTTTTTTATAACCATAAACACAATTACTATTGATTTAAAAAAAGAAAAAGAGTTACCCATTTTTTTGGCCAGTTTCGAAACGCATTTTTTCATACATTTTGTATAGGCCGTAACGAAACTGTATTTTTTTAAATGGAAAATCGAGGACACCTTTTCTTTAAAACGATTTTTTTTCTGAAAATACCCTTATAATACTTTTTACAGTTTTCTTGAAAATCTTAATCGCTTATTCATCTGTCAATATTTTGCTTCACTTCATTATTTACACAGCGCACACAATCCAGCGCGTGCAAACAAATAAAATAAGGGAAAGCCATAAAACATCGGTGTAGCTGAAGCCACGTGTGAACGGTCGTAAATATCTGTCTGTGCTTGTTTTGTACAGTTTCACTGAAAAGGTAAAGGATTGTTTATAAATAACTGCAATGTTGGTATAAATACTGCTTTTATAGCGTAAAATCCAGACATGCTTAAGTTTCTGTCTATTTTTTTTCAACTTCAGCACTTCTATCTGTCAATTAGATGACTGACAGCGATATTAAAAAAGTATACATTATAACGTTGTCTATGGAATTCCATAAGAACACTGCTCCTATGGATTTTCATACAATATATTAGAACTGCTTTTTTTAAATTACTATAGTGGGCATACAGCATCTTTCACATTCTGCCACCTTTCGAAATTTTGCTTTTTTCGCTATTTTAGCTGTCGTAGAAAAGAAAAGTAAGCAACAGCTCTTAATTGGTTCTTAAAACTCGCGGGTCTATTATTACAAAACTCGATTTCGTCTCGTTTTGTAACGAGACCCTCAAGTTTAAGAACCCTTATTATATCACTGTTGCATAAACTACTATTTTAATAGCACAACGGTGCCTTCAAACCTTCAAGAAAAGAGCGTACTCCCACCTTAAAGGCCGGCAACGCACTTGCGACACCTCTGGTGTTGCGGGTGTCCATGGACGACGTTAATCGCTTACCATCAGGCGATTCGTTTGCTCGTTTGCCCCCTATAGCATAAAAAAAACCCAAAAAAAAAAACAACGGTGGCAAACAAGCATACGGCCCGCCTGATGGAAAGCGGTCACCGTAGCCTATGGACGCCTGCAACTCCAGGGTGGTCACATTAGTTTAAAGCTTTTATCGCTGACTGTACTTTGGTACCATAAGATTGTATCATCATCCAACCTATAAGCACGATAAATTTCAGCTTATTCGAATATCGATAATTAGTCAAATTCAGCTGGCAAAATATGACCCTAACAAACACACATACAAATATTCCATTGCATCACTTGTGATACCAAAGCCGCGAAGGTGACAACACCACTCTGTCTGTCCGACGATGACGGCCCGATGCAGTCGAAAGATGTCACGCCTATTGTGATAAAAATACGTGAGTGTTAAGCGTTGCAATTTAATATCAGTATGACTCACGAAAGTTTAAATTATATGACACACATAAATATATTGTAAGTGTATATAAAATTTTGTAAAATATTTATTAATATATAGTTGGTAGAGCGATGGGCTTGTAACCCAGAGTCGCGAGTTCGAGTCTCAGACGAGACTCGAACGTCACACGGTATTAAAACTATTTTCATCTTAGGCGTTAACGCTTGCATCCCTAATTACGGATTCTACTTTAGATGTATCGTTTCATTCGGAATTCAATGTACGCCCTCGCCGGAAATATATCATTTTGTCCCTTTTTAATCTACTATTTCGTCCACGATTCCCAATAAAAATGGAACAAAATGTGTTATTTCCATCAAGCAGAAAGCTGGGTGGTCACAAATTATGCTTTTCAATAGGAATAGGAAGCAAATGGCGTGCCGGTACACCGTCCTCGTACCATGGGGTGAAGAAAATATCGGAAATGGTAAAATGTTTTGTTAGAAAATATCGGAAATGTGATGTAAGCCTCTGCGTTACTTACAGGTATTTTTTTTAAATTTTAATTGTAGTAAATAATAAATATTATGGGACATTATTATTATTATTTGTATTTAAACTTTATTGAACAGTAGAAATACAGTTACAAAAGGCGAACTTAATGCCATAAGGCATTCTCTACCAGTCAACCTACATGCCTAACAGAGAATTACTATTGGTGCGGGTTAAAAAAGAAACACTATTACAAAAAACATTAATTCATTAGAAAGTATCCAGAAAAAATTTCTTAATCGTCTGAAATATAAATTTAAATCATTTACACATGACAATTTTGAGTCTTTGCAAGAGAAGAGAATAGCGGGATGTAATATTTTTATATAAATTATTAAATAATTTAATTGATTCCGAAGACCTCCTGAGTAAGGTATCATTTAGATGTCCGTCATATCGTACAAGAACCACCGCTTTGCTATCTGTTCCTTTTAGCCGCAAAAAATATGTAAATAATATTTTTTTAGCAAGAGCGTGCAATACTTACAATAAGAAATATTTACACACTGATTTGTTCCAACCGAATTATAACAGATTTGTTTCTGCCATTAAACAAAAAAAAAATCGAAAAAATAATAATAATAACATGAAACACTAACTTTAGCGGACTATGGTTATTTCGTTATTATTATTATTTTCAATTAAAATTATATTGAGTTGCTACTTATTGTACTTGTATCTTGTATTGTATTTTAAATTCTAATTTGATAATTTTGTCTGTTCTAAATTGTAATTGTTGTATTTTCATATCGTATAATCATGCATGTTAAATATGTTTTTCAATTTCAACTAAATTAAACCTGAAATAACTTATTTATTTTAACATGTTTCGGAGTAAAGGAATTGTGTATTAGCTATAAGTGGAAACTGTTTTGGCTTATGTTTTAACTCTGTTTTTTACCTTATTGTATAATTATGTGCTGTATGTTTCCCCCCCAAAAAAAAAGACTTAATAACTAATATGTTAAATAAGTAATACAATACAATAAATTGTAACAAAAAATTATATACATAATATATATATTGTAATAAATAGACATTTAAATATACATAAATAATTCTATACCTGCAAATAAAAGATCTTATACAAATTTACTAAGTCCCGCAGTAAGCTCAAGACGGCTTGTGTTACGGGTACCCAGACAACGATATATATAATATACAAATACATAAATACATAGAAAACATTCATGACTCAGGAACAAATATCTGTGTTCATCACACCAATAAATACCCATACTGGGATCGGAACCCAGGACCATCGGCTTAACAGGCAGGGTCACTACCAACTACGCCAACCGGCCGTCAAAATAATATTATAAAAAAACCTTACGAATTTTTTGTCACTACGAGTACACGCGACGACGAGCGTGGGCGTACTGTGATACTCAACGCTTGATAATGGAATCTTAAGATCTCCGAAACATGTCGCGCGTAGTAGCCAAAATTATTAATATGTCTCACGATCGTTTAAATTATATAATATAAATAAATAAATATTATGGGGCAATCGTACACAAATCGACCTAGTCCCACGGTAAGCTCAATAAGGCTTGTGTTGTGGGTAGTAGGCGACGATATATATAATACTTAATACATATAAACATCCATAACTCAGGAACAAATATTCGTGATAAACACACTAATAAATGCCCTGACCAGGATTCGAACCCAGGAGCTCCTGCTTCATATCAGGGTCACTACGAAGTACGAACTAGGCTAGGAGGCCGTTAAATATATACAGTAAGTAACTTACCTAGCTACCTATCTCTACCTACCTTAAATTTAAAAGAGATCCTTGAGGCATTGTACCTAGGGTCCTAGTTGTAGGGTCGCAAAGCTGATACGTTGTGCGTGTGCGAAGAAGCCACCAGCTCTTCAGTCAACAGTTACATCAACCAGCCGTTTCGCGATTACTACAAAAAACTTGTGTGGGACGTAGAGTTTAGAACCCAAATGGTACTAAATGATTTCATTATTATACCTAAATTGAAAGATATGTCTTTTTTTTCTGTAGTATATACAGAAAAATTGACCTAGGTGAGCATATATTTTTTTTTTATTATTATTTTCAAGGCATCTCTGATCTCTTCTACCATCTGTTCCGGAACTAAACACGCCAGTGTCAGTCGGCCTGCGTTCCGCTCCTTCCAAGGTTCGGGTTTGCATGATTGTGGTTACCCGAAATCGTGGGGGAAATTGGGGATTGGGAAAACTGGTGTTTTTGTGGCATTTCGTTCAGTTGCGGTTGTCTCTACTTTTTTATTAATTATTTGCAGGCAAGCCTACAGTGCCTTGATAAAAAGTGAACACCGCTGATATAGTACATTACCTAACTAGTGTGGTAAAACAAAAAAGTCCGAGATCGCAGATATTTGCGACCCGAGCTGCAAGCGAGGGACATAAATATGCGATCAAGGGCTTTATTTATTACCTCACGTGTTAGGTACATCATTTTATGCCTACACTTGGGCAGAAATCGGCTTTTTCCGTACGCGTAGCGTGCGGAAAAAGGCACTTTATGCCCAGGTGTGGCATAAAAACTTTTTCCAAAAATCATATTACAGCCTGTATAGCAACCCATGGTAAACACTTCGCTTACGTCTTAAAAAAATAAACCCTCCTTTTTTTAGTAATAAACAAATATGCCGAATCCTTACTTTCATAAATATTTTTCAAATTTTAATTTGTTCACAAGCATGAAATACAACCAGTTTAACTGGGTCATGCATAAAATACACCAAAAGCAACAATCGAAGTCATCCCATTTAAATGTCACGTAAACCAACACAAAACAGCCAATACCGTTAAACGAAAATATGTAATTATTCAACATCCTGCATTATAACTGTGACGGTCTCCATTGTGCTTGATGGACAAATGATTGCGGATTTTTTGCACAAAAGAGGGCCGAACCACTGTGCGGTGTAAACACAGGTGTAGTGATGTGCGCGGGCAAAAACCCGAGTCAAGGGTGATACAATACAAACATAGATAGATTTTAAATAGAAAACTCCCGTGAGTATTAGACATATTAATATACTTATATCGAGTTACTCACGTCTATAAACGTGTGCGCAGATCAATCGCCGCAAGCGCTTCTCTCTCGTGATTATGGGACGCGGACCGTTCCGAAACATGTCGAGCTATTTTCGACTATAGACGTGAGTAACCCGATATATATTAAAAAAAAACATTTACAAGGTACAAACATTTGATTAACACAGAGGCAAACAACAGGCGGCCTTATCGCTAAAAAGCGATTTCTTCCAGACAACCTTTGGTTAGCGGAAACATTAAAAGCTTATCCTTGAAGAGTAGGCGTTGCAAAAATAAGAATGATGATGATATGCTATGTTATATGATGCAATACTAATAAATAATCAATAAAAACGTTTTCTTATAATATAAATAATGCTCCGATACATATTTTGTTCACCCGAGTCAAAAGTGATACAATAAAAATATGTTCTCTTCTTAGTCGTGAACTCTTGGCAGAATCGTCGTGGTCATATCTAGGTTGGGTCTTTTGCCACTGCTTTTTTTTTACTACGGCGGTGACAAACAAGCATACGGCCCGCCTGATGAAAAGCGATCACCGTATAGCCTATGGATCGTATCAGCATTGCGATACGGACATGCCGCCAGCATCCTAGGTGTGCCTCAAGGGTGGCGGTTTATAACTTACTGTAAATATTTTGTTAGTTACAGCTAATAGCTATTTGATATAAATCGTTTTAATATATGAATTACTTTACTTTTAATAATTTTTGAATATAAACATGTGATATTTTGTAATATTCTGAATAAATATTTTCTGGGAATATTCTCAAAACCAAGAACATGTTCACAGCACTACAGTTCCCTATTCCGAGAACCCGAGTTCCATGTGGTGGACAAAATTGGCCGCACGAGATCATGGCTCCGATTACCCAAAAGTACCGTGACGGTGTTTATTGTACAGGAGGTGTGAAAAGTGCAATTTAGTAAATTATATGACCAGGGAAAAAAGTAACCCATTTTAACCGAGACTATATAGGAATGAGATACACACTCTGATTTTCACTTCGATTGTGAGGAAAATATTAGGTTTTATTTCACTTTAAATCGTTGAAAATGAAACATCCATGCTTGCCATGCTGCCATAGTGCCATGGCGTGAAAGCGCCGGTCGCCTGCGATTTTACTTTATGCTCTAGAGCATAAAAAGCGATTTTATATCGCCTAGCCCCAACTTAAAGTCTAACTAAATATTTTATATATGACTGATGTTGAATAATTAGGTATATATAAAGTTAAATTTGCATTGATTTTGATAGAACAGACTGCGAAAATGTCAAATTAACGTCAAAATTTCAAAGAAAAACACATTTAAAATATCACTTGCGTTTGCCAGTTTATGAGATATTGTGGTCTGAGTCAAAAATATTGATTGTAGGATTTGTGGGGCGTATTTATTTAATATTGCCTTCTTCCAACTTTTTTTTACATGAATAATTTTATGCGATCTTTTCTGTACTCAGAAACGTGAGCTATTTCGATCGTAGTAGGAAAAACAAGTGTCCCATACTTTCCATGCATTTTCCAAACCTTCCACCATGGTAACATGGCTGGTATGGTATAGTATGGAATCGCGCAGCCGCTATCGCCTATGGTTACGTATAGAACTCTATCAGTACCATGGAGTTGTACGCGTCGACCGCGTGAGTTGAAAGTCTGTCCGTCTCGCTTCTACCTACTCTGGCAGGAGCAAGACGGAATTACTTTCGAATTATGCAGTCGCTTTTGACTATGGTAATGTGCACTTTATGGTAACAGTAACATTAAAATTGCAACGGTTAACACTCACGTATTTTTATCACAATAGGCGTGACATGTTTCGTCTGCATCGTAATCGCAATTGTCCTACAGTAACATGCCTCTCATGTGTGCTTACCATTAGTACCGTTGTATTTGATTGTGACTACGGTATTAGAAAGTATGTCCGTCTCGCTCCTCCAAAGTAGTGGTAGGAGCAAGACGGACATACTTTCGAATGGCGCAGTCGAAATCGAATACCACTCATATTCGGAATCGCCTGCGAAACTCACTGTCAGTGCCTCTAGCTCTCTACTACGGTAGTTAACTCATGATGTCAACCACATTTAGCTCGCAAGCATACTCACTCATTGAATTCGTGATCGTACAGTCAACTAATTGGAGCCATGCACTCTAGAACCATGTCAAAATGACAAGCAGTAATAGAGTTCTTACAATCTGATTTACAGCGTCACTATGACATAGTCCTACAGTAGCCTAGGGCTCCAATTGGACTGTACATTTGTTGATATTCATTTAACAAGTGTCAAAAACGAGCAGCACAAGACCTTGGGGCGAGTTTACTTTACGTTCCCAATTTAAACATGCACTTCCTTTTGATGCGCGTGCGCAGCTCTAGGGTTGTCAGTCAAGGGGTGCAATTAATAATAAATAAGTTATAATAATAAATATTTTAGGACATTCTTACACAAATTGACTAAATTCTGCAGTGAGCTCAAGAAGGCTTGTGTTACGGGTACTTAGACTACGATATATATAATATACAAATACATAAATAGGAGGAACAAATATAGTCTGTGTTCAACACACAAATAAATGCCCTTACCAGAATTTGTACCTAGGACCATCGACTTAGCAGGCAGGGTCACTACCAACTACGCTAACCCGTCGTCAAAATTTAATTAAATAAAAAAACACAATTGTAAAGAGGCGAATACTTACCATTTGACATTTTGCGAAATACGAGGTGGGGAGTCGGTAGCCATGTCGATTGTTCAAAACTGGAGGTGTTCTTAGTTAATAAGTACTACAATCAGTATTGGTTATAATTATGACACGTGAATAAGGAAATACCATAACAAGCGTATACAATGTAAACCTACGTTACTCAAATGCAGAATAGGTTCACACAATCCTTTGATATTGCGGAGAGTAAGCAAGTAAGGGAATATTATGTACTACTGAATTCTCCATCAAACCAAGAAGCCGAAAGCAAAATAAAATTTAACCTTGAGAGAGGTACGGGCACAGCGGATGCATATCGTTTAGTGTGGTAGGGCACAGCACAACGAATGTCGTCTGGATCAAATCTGGAGCAGAGCCCACCCGGAGAAGTACCTTACAGAAAACCGCAGTTTAATAACACTAGACCCTTCTCATAGTGTTGTGTTTCTGTGGGTGAGAAAGGTCGCCAGAGCTCCAAGAGGATTCACTGTACTTATTGACAGCTGGGGACCCACGGAGCAAAGCTTGCCCTTTAGCTGTCAACACAGTGAATCCTGCTTTTTCTAAAGAGTCGACAACCCGCATGTAACACCCCTGGAGTTGCAGGCGCCCATAGGCGGTGACCGCTTTGTCACCGTCGTAGTATTAAATTTTTTTAATAAAGTAACCTCGATAGATTCGTCCATAATAATTTCCCTGTTGCCAGCCCTAGCGACAAACGGCGTGTGTTATGAAAACCTTGGAAACTGGGTGTTAAACGGTTTTATTGTGTCGCATATAGTCGGCCTCCAAAGTTCGCCGCTCCAGCCAATAACCTCGCAAGGCTTCGAGTGATAGGTATCTGAAAAGTTACTGCGAAACGGAGAATTCATCGGTCTCTTTCGCACAAATGATCAAGAGACTACGCGGTAGTTAAAAATTACCTGATTCATGTACTTCTCAGTCGGGCACTCTTGACAGATTGGTCTTGGTCTCGGTGCAGTCTTGCGTTATCGCTGCCCTTATGATGTGCCTAACATCAAATGATGTCATGTGCCTAAAAATTCATGTTGTGTTTTTAAAGAAAGAAAGAAAAGAAAGAAATAAATAAATAAAATTATTTAACATAAACATTTTAACATAACTTTACACAATAAACAGACATAGAACAAAACAATTTAAAAAAGTAAGTTGTGTGTGCATCACAAAATGGACCCAACTCAGCATATTGGCATCTTGGCTACGCACGCTGGTCTTTCGTTTATTCAGTGATGCGTCACAGATAACACAAAAGTTATGAATGACATTAGGAACATTTTTTTTATACTGAAGAACAAAGACATTTAACGAAATTTCGGTATTCACACTGGAATGGGCCGGGACATGATAGGGCCAGGCCGATCTATCAGTTTCTAGAACACGTCACGTTACCGAGGGTTCAAAGCTCGGACATGATTATTTCTATAGAAATTGATAGATCATCCGATCCCGCCCCGTCCCGTCCCGTTCTAGTGTGAATCATCCTTAAGTCCCACTATATAATAAAACAAAATTTATTTCCGAAATATATACAGTAAGTGTAACTTACCTAACTGCCTACCTCTACCTACCTTAAATCTAAAATAGGTCCTTGAGGCATTTCCTCGTTGTATCGCAATGCTGATACGTTGTGCGAGGAAGCCACCAGCTCTTCGGTCACCAGTAACATCAACCAGACCTTTCGCGATTTCTATGAAAAACTTGCGTGCGCTAGGTAATTAGTTTCATATAATAATGAACGTTTAAATGCATACTTATAAATTACTCTTAGTATTAAACGTGTAGGTTTGTATGTATTCGTATTCCTTGACAACGACAATGTCACCAATGAGTCTTCCTGTCGCCGAAGCCAACATCGTCACAAAAAAGGGCTCCTGTGTTTACGCTAAGGTTACAATACTGACAATATAATTATTGTAAACACTATATTAACTTAATATTGTCTTCTATTACCGCGATTGTTATTCATTGAAATTAAACACTTTAGAACGGATTAATCGCGTTTATTAACACCATGACCCTACGTTTCGAGCCCTTTACACCACTCGTTTTCACAGGGTTAAGATGATGACTGAGAGAATGAGAATTCTCCCCGTCAGTCAGCAAAGTTATTTGAATTTCAAGTATATTAACTTATTAAATAATATGTAAAACGGGTCGCTCACGTAATTTAGTAAGTTTTCGACATGCTTCGAACTTGACGAAACGTCATCAGGTATACTAACTCCCTGTAAATATTATTCTAATACTACCAGTATTAGCGTACGGCCTCGAAATTAAAGAATTTACGGACTAAGCTACTAAAATATCGTTAGTTTGTGCATCGGGACGATCCATAAGTTTCTATAGAAAACGTCGCGTGACATCCGATGGTTCCGAGCTATCACGTGATTCTTTCTATAGAAATTGACAGATCGTCCCGTCCCGGCCCGTCCTAGTGTGAGTCATCCTTAAAATGAACTTAGTTTGCATATTTAAGCAAAAGGGTCTCAAAAATGAAATAAAAACATAATACTATTTTTAAAGCACGAATCAAATCATTCATTAAATGTAATAAATATTTTGATTCATGTTTTTGTGTTATTTTAAGTAGAAATATATCGATACCCTAGTTCACAATCGTATTAACTACAAATTTTTCGATATTTGTTTTTTTATTGCTACGTATACAGAATGAAATTCTGCGTCGACTGACATTTAAAAAAATCGGAAAAACTTTTTCCTTCTATTAGAAACAGTGTGTCACAATCGTACTAAGTGCAGCTTAGTCGTGCGCCATTGCACTAAGAACCATTATTTTTACAAAACTTTGTGCACGTTTGTATTAAGTGCTTTTAGGTCGATATGCCTAAATTTAAGCACAAGTACGATCATCTTAAAAGCACTTAGCCCTATCAAAAAGTTAGTTTTGTCGGTCTGCGCATATGAACTAAGTAGTTTTAGTTCAAATTGTTACAACATGTTTGTTACGTGCTTGTGGTAAGTGCTTTTAATTCGCTTCGATATTTGAACTTTCTGTTCACCTCAAAGTGTTAACTTATTTTAAGACAATATGTTCTCAAAGGTATTAAAGGTGCAGTGTTTAAGTGTAGATAGTTCAAACGTGTCCAATAACTTTAATAAGCAAAGATGTATTTACTTTCTTTAACACAATGTCATCCAATAAATTTTACTACCTTTCCTATATCTTTGTCTCTTTTTTTCCTAAAATACCTGTCTTTGTCGCACACTGCGTAGGAGTGGTCACCCGGCGGCGTCACCTAGCGCGAGTTAGTCAGTAGTTGCGACACAAGACACAACGTTGAAGAGTTAATGTGGCCCGTTCCAGCGAATATTCAAACTGTTTACTAATGGACGAAAGTTAGTAATTTTAGGTAACCAAAATCGTAATAAATGCGACGTGTCTGGACGAGATTCTATCCACAGACAACAGGGCACTGGTCAACGGAGTAAGATTCCGTCCCAAAACCCGATTAAACGTTAGAAGAAAGTATATTTTTTCTTATTGGACCTACATAAAACTCTGCATTTGTACTCGAACCTATAATTTTAAGGTTAAGTACCTATAATTACGGATTAAAAGATCCTTACCGTATGTAATACAGTTTTTTGCTGGCATTCTATCATTTTTCATAGAAAATACGTTGTTTTAAAATCACTTAATATGTGTGTGCATGCAGCAAAGGTTGGGGTTTGAGGATACTAATCACACTTAATACAGTTGTGCCCTTACTTTTTATTCTTTTGAACATGTACTAAAAGTACTTAGTACGTTTGAGCATAACGAACGGTTTGTTGTTTGTGGATAGTGCTTGCACTTAATACAGTTTAGCATGAGTATTTCATTTTGATGGCGTTTCGATAACGTATTTAAGACGTTTGCGCATAAATTTGTTTCAGGTTTTTAAAACCTAAACGCACTTAATATGCTGTTTGGTGCAAGCTTTTTAAGTTTAAGTGCATGTTTAGACCCAATACAGAGACTAAGAGACTGTGTTAGAAAAAAACTAAATGTATAAGGCAATGACACCGGCTGGATACTAAAAGAGGAAGTGGTACCTTCCTGCGATTCAGACTGTTAAGGGAGCTGCAATCAACGAAGCCACTGTATTGGCCGTTGATCCTCTAAACTCCACTGCTTGGGAACAGAGGAAAGTTCTAGAATTAATCGTAATTTCGGAGTCACCGGTTCATAATATTAAGAATTTTGGAACCATACTGGATAATTCAACCCTTCAATTAGACACAAATAGGTCGCTCCTCCCTCTAAAGTACATCTGGATAAAATGTCGTAGAAATTTTGCGTAACGTTTACTATATTTCTCCTTATATTGATTCTGAATCTTCTTTTCAACCTCCATCGCCTTAATCGAAGGACATCGACAATGCTAAAGAAAATAACGATGCTAAGCTAATGCACCAAGAAAAAGACGGAAAGGTCAGCTTCAAAAGTTGCAAATATTGTGATCCATGACTTACATCAAATTGGTCAAAGCTAAAATGTAAATTCTTCAAACAAAATAAAATAATTCCTACAGATTTTTCAAAATGTCCTGTTGCAATTATACATAATACATAATGTATAAGTTTCAAACAAGAGTTTTGTAAACAGACTGATTTATTAAATATTTCCAGAAATTCAAATGTACACCCAAATTGATCCAGTAATTACTTACTTAAAACTGTATATACGTATGTATAAGCATTTCGAGGGACTTCTACTCGTTTTTTTTCTGCTCATTGTACTGTATTTTGTTTGTGCCATCAAATAAATTATTTCTATTCTATTCTATTCTACCTGTCTGTTTTTTTGTATATTATTAAAAACAGTGTTGCTCTGTTTGTTCTTTTTAATTATAACGTCAAACAATGGCAGTGAGGTTGCGTATTTTTTTTATGGTGGCATTTTTTTGTTTAATTTTTCGGTGATTTTTATGTTTTAGAGTTTTATTTGTTTTAAATAGGCATGTGTAAAATGTGACACTAATGATAGCCAGTAAAAATCCTTAATTTTGAATGTAATTGTTTTGTTTATCACTTGTAAAACATACTTTACATTAAATCATCAATATCTTAACTACATTGAGTTCACCGTTTTGGTATGCACACTTGTACTAAGTGAGGGGATGGGTTCATTTAATGTTAATTTTCACTACAAAATCGTAATTATATTTAAAATTTTAGTTGATAAAGGTACTCTCAAAGGTCTATTCTACATTTACAAATCGTTACTAAATTGCTTTTTTGTACAACTACTGAGATATTAATTTGCAAACATTAAAATTACTCTCCTGTAAAGTTTGCAAAAACGCACTTAATACGATTGTGAACTAGGGTATCGATATACAGTAAGTGTAACTTACCTAACTACCTACCTCTACCTAGCTTAAATCTAAAGTAGGTCCTTGAGGCATTGTACCTAGGATGCTGGCGGCATTTCCTCGTTGTATCGCAATGCTGATACGTTTTGCGAGGAAGCCACCAGCTCTTCGGTCACCAGTAACATCAACCAGAAGTAGTCACACTACTATATATAAATTATTAATTAAGTGACCTTGGTCACTTTTTCTTTAGTATATGACATCTCTTTCAATTTATAAAACCATAATGTTAGCGACAAGTAATGCTTGTCAGAGCATACTCATCATTCGCTTCCTAATTACGTACTTGGAGGGGGTGCAGTAGGTGTTTTTTTTTAATTGTCTCTTACACAGTCTACCCATCTTTTCGTTGGCTTACCCAGAGCTTAGTTGTCAAGGGATATTAGTTTAATAAAATTTGTGATTCGCCAGTAAATGGCCACCGACCAGTAACTGGCTATCTTATAGTAAAAATGAACTCTGTTCACTTATAAACAGAGTTCATTTTTATAGTAAGTTTTCAGTAACTGGCCACCCTTTAGTAACTGGCCACCTCATTAAAAAATGAATATATATGAATGAATATAGGTCAATAGAATTCATATTTTGTGTAAGGTGGCCAGTTATTGACGATTTACCGTATATCAAAAAGAGATCGTATCTCACCTTTGTGGTTTAATTGCGGTTTTCCTGTTTCTGTATTTTTTTATGTGACAAATGCAATAAAATACCTATGCTTATATTGTATTTTATTTTCACGCACCGCCATTGAGTTTTGATTTTGACACATGTGAAATAGTTAGTATTGTGAAACACATATAGCTAAAGTACCGCTTTTTGGATTAAAAAACCCGATCTTTCAGCTGCGTGCGTCTAAAAGCTAAGATATCACATATAAATAATTAAGGCTCTATATACATAGATTTGAAATAGACATTTTCCATAAGAGTTAAAAAGACGGGCGTCCCAACCGCTGTCAACGTACTGTCGCTAATATTCAAACCGCGCTAAGGTCAGGGCCACACCTGGCGCGTCCGTGCGAGATTTGTATGAGGATGTCATTTGCATGTTTAATGAGCCTGCGGTAAAAGTGCACAGGGTTCATGCCTTCTATAATAAGCGAAGGTCGCGCGTGCGACGCATACTTGTGTAGAATTAACGCGGAAAAGCGAATCGTTGCTGAGAATTCTGTGCGTAGGGTTGGTTGTCTGTGATTTAGTGTGATTGTCGTTTCTTAAACAGTTTTGTCCCCGCGCTTTGAGAGGAATTTGTTGAAAAAAAGGCCATTTATGACCTTGGGTACTTAAAAATACTGATGGCATGGAACACTTAGTGCCCAGTATACAGTTTTTGAATTTTTTCCTGTACAAAAGCTATAAGTTTTTTCTTTTTGCCTATTTTTAAGACGGAAAGTACCCTATACATTTTGATTCCCATTGCAAATGTATGGGAAATGCGACATAAACGGCCGTATCTTTTGATTGCGGTGACGTAGAGTTTTTGTTTTTCCTCACCTTCAAGGGACCGCAGATCTGTGTATGATGTATTAATTTTAACTTGCTACCCCTACGCGTTCCGGATATAAAGGGTCTTGACACACAGATAGACGAATGGACAACAAAGTGATCTTATAAGGGTTCCGTTTTCCTTTTGAGGTACGGAACCCTAAAAAATAGTAAATGTTGGAAGTATTAGATTATACTGCGTTTTATACCTAGATGAAAGTAGACCTCAAAACTTCAAACCGCGTCTAGGCGGCGGTGTGTGCGTAGAGCAGCCGCCGCATGACTCATGAATAAGGGACACGGACTGTTCCGAAACATGTCGACCATTTTTCGACTTTATTGACGTGAGTAACCCGATATAAGTATTTTAATATGTCTGATACTCACGGGAGTTTTCTAAGTAAAATCACGAGATCTATCCTCGGATCGATGCGCCGGTGTTGTGAGTGTTGTGTGTCATTCCGATAACATTTAGTAAAAGGGTAGACCTAACTTTTTCTACCTACCCACGCGTTTAATGCGACTTTCCGCCGGGTACGAGAACATTTCTAGCAAGATCGCCGTTGACACTTCGCTGATTCATCAGTCAAGCCGCGACCATGACACATGAAGCTGTGTCGAAACGTCGGTACATTAAGGTAAATTAACTACATTCGCGATACACCCGTCCTATGTTCATAATAATGTGTATATAACGCAAAAGTTTAACGTGTTATATACTGTTATGGACCTCAAAAGCTGAAGATTTCCCAGAAGGTGATCCTTCTAACCAACAAACCGAAGCTTTCAACTGATATTGAGTAACATCCTCTCATTTATTTAAATCACGTTGAGTTTACGTTAATATAAATCTCCGCATGTTTATGCTATAAGTTACGAATATGCGTATTTATGCTTGTGCATTTCTCGAGTTATTTATTATTCTGTAGATTCGGATTTGCGTTTGGTTATTTATAGCTTCATAACGTTTGGACGATTTTGAACGGGAAAAGTATTAAATCATATTACAATACAGTACAAATACAACTTTTTGCATGATGAGTGTTATTAGATAACTAATATTGTTGAGGCCGTATTATCTAATTACGACAAAAAAATCCTAATTAGGTATTTCTAGTAGTTTGATGAAATATTTTAATTTAGGTAATCGATCTCTTGAAATATTTGAAAAGCGACTTTGATTCCTATACTTACTTACGTAGATAAACACCTTTTCTTTTCAAAATATATGCAGTAATTGTAACTTATCTAACTACCTAACTCTACCTTAAATCTAAAATAGGTCCTTGAGGCATTGTACCTAGGACGCTGGCGACATTTTCTCGTTGTATCGCAATGCCGATACGTTGTGCGAGGAAGCCACCAGCTCTTCGGTCACCAGTAACATCTACCAGACGTTTCGCGATTTCTACGAAAAACTTGCGTGCGCTGGGACCCCAGAGTTTCTGCCCCGAATGGTACAAAAAGGTACTCTCTGCCCAGGCTCTTATATTTATTACGTTTTAGAATTTCAGCGCTATGTAGATTAAGGCTCAGGTTCAAATCGTGGTAAGATTTATTTATATAGATGATTGATGGATGTTTTCTATAAACAGGATGTAACAAAATTCTGGTGTTTCATTTAAGAACGTAAACAATATCGTATTCCGATTGGGTAAATTTTTAAGGAAAATACTGACGCATTTTTACTTGCTACTTTCAATTTTTTAAACCGTCATCGACCTATTCCATGTTGTAAATAATTACAACACTGGAGTATGAAACAGTTTATCTGCAATTCAAACTGCAATAGCATCGGTTCACCGACCTACACCTATTGCGGTAGATTAAGTGAAATTATCAAATGAACACAATAAGCGACGCCTGCGCAGCGCGCCACAGAGTATGCGACAGACGGGTCACTTTTCATCAATTGGAATTAGAAGTTTTTTTTTTATGCTGGCCATTGAGAGTGTCACACTACTGGTCGAAGGCCTTTCCCTTGGATCTCAATAACCCTTATGTTGTGTTTGATCCGGCTAGTTGTTAAGGAAGGCGCGCGTCCGAGGCGTCTCACCATCTTGTGTAAGACAGGATTATTTAAAAATAACTATTTTTAACAAACCTTTGAAGTCATTTGAGACAATATTTCATTTTCTAGAAGGGAAGGGCAAAAGAGGTACCTACTCGTAGAGGCAACCAAGACGAAACTACATGGACCAAATAAAGGAAAACGTGGAAACCATTTAGTATCAAAAGGGCGAAGCCCTGGCGCCGGACGAAGAGACCTGGAAGATGTTCATCGCCAAAAGTAACTTAGGTTAATAATGATGACGAAGCATAAGATAATTATGGTACTTACTTATAATTATCTAGGTCTATTGCTTCATGATGTCTTACAGCTAGGTTCTAAATGTGATCACTTGATTCCAAGGTTGTTTTGTTGCAAGGTTGTTTGCCTATTTTTATCAGGATGTATTGGAATAATTTCGAATGTCAAAAAACGCTGGGTAATTTCGAAATGAGCCTCTTAGGTGGATTTTCTGTTATTTGCGAAATTTGGGGTAATACACTACCTACATTTGTTTTGCAGAAGTTAGCATACAACCGCGAATAAATTCTGAGTACAATTTTATTCTTATTTTATCATCATAATATAGGTACATACCATTCGCATACTTGTATGCATACTATTGCAAGATGGTTACAATCCATGCGTGTTATCCTTTGATTTATGTATTGAATTACTTAAATAAGTCTAAAGATTAATACTAAAATGTTTTTTTAGTGTATTTACATTATTTTATAAGATATACTAACAATAATCATCTCATCTTAATAAAAAAAATATATTGAATTGAACAGCAACATCGTTTGTAAATTTTTGTAAATAAATGATTCCTCTGTTTATTAGACCGCTATGTCACTACGCAGTACACAAGTCGGGTAAGCAATCAGGCTCAATTGTACAAAAACACGGCATTGCGATCAAATGATTTAGTTAATGTGACACTAGTTAGTTCTCGCCTGTAACTTTACTCACATGAAACTCGTTGTTCAAAAAATACTCCCATTTTAAGGATGACACACACTAGGCCGGGACGGGATGGGGCGGGGCGGGACTGGACGGGACGGGACGGGGCGGGTCGGGACGGGGCAATTTGTCAATTTCTATACAAAGAATCACGTGATAGCTCGGAGCCCTCGTCACGTGACATTTTCTAAGGAACCTGACAAGAGGCATGTTAAAAGGTTAGACTTACCTCTCTTTCTCTTCAGTCGGTCCCTCATGACTGAGGATCGTGACCATCATGGCATCACTTTATTCTTCACGAATTGCCGCCATCGGTTTCTGTCGGTGGCCATCCTCACCGTGGTGTAGAAACGGGATGTGGGGGTCTCCTTCAATTGATCGGACCACCTGGTCGGAGATCGGCCTCGCGATCTCTTGCCCTCGACGTTGCCTACTACAATTAGTTTTTCAAGGCTTTGGTCTCCACGCCTGGCAATGTGACCGAAATAGACTTACCTACGACATTTGAAAAATCCACTGACAATTTCAAGGCAGCTCCAAACTGGTGACAGGGAGCCCTCTACTTGGATTTTTTTTTGTCCCAAACGCTTTTGTCCTAACAGACTTGGCATAATCGATTTTCGCCGATTCCTAATGTAGCAGAAACATAATTTGGCATAATGCACCATATGTCGAATACTATTTTGTCCGAAAATATATTGGCATACTAAAAAGTCGGTCAGGTTAGGTTCGGACTGTGTCCAAATATTCGTAAAAATTAGATTCGGCCTAATAAAATTATACTAAACTTGGCTATGCCATAATTTATTCGTAAAACCAATTTTATTATGACTACATTGATTATGCCAAATAGAATTATGCATACAAAAAGTATGCGAAGACAAAGGGAACTATTTGACAGTTGTTGTACTACTTAGGGCCACTTGCACCACCCGCTTAACTCAAGGTTAGTGGGCTGTCAACTGTCAAATTCAATATAAAATGGTGGGTTAACCTCGGGTTATTGTTACGGCAACTGCAAAACCTGCACCTGCGAAACTTTTACCGCTTGAAATCGTCAAAACGTTATGAAGCTATAGATATCCAAATGCAAATCCGAATCTACAGAATAACGAAGCGTGTGTTCAGGGCTTTAAGACTCTTCCGATGTCGTTTATGTCCATGGGCGGCGATGACCACCTCCCATCAGACCTCTCGTCTTCTCGTTTGTTACGTTTTTCATAAAATAAAAAAGCGAATAAAGAATGCCAAAATAAATAATCCAGTCATTGAACTAACAGCTTGTATGGAAATTTTGACTATTCAGGAAATAATTAATAATAGCTGATTTTTATATCGTAACGGATATATCGTGAGTGTAGTATTATGTAAGCAGCAAAATCCAACAAAATATCGGTACGTGCAAATTGTCATAAATATGTATACACATGTTTCAATAAATAGTTTATTATGTAATACAAATGGGTAGATATATTTTTTTTTTATGTTTCAATTGTTTTTCTTGTATGATTTTTACATATATATGTTTTTTAGTCGTTTAAAATGGTATAGTGCCATTTTTTACCTATTACCATTTGTTCCTTGCGAAATAACACATCTATCACTCGTGCCGTACATTTTGTAGATTTAACTTTTTTACGTGAATAAGTTTTCTTCGGTTTTACTCTTAACACATAAAAGACAAATATGTCGTAATGTTTTCAACCAAGAAATATGTTGATTGCCGTCAAATAAAAAAATCGACTAGGTTATTTTTTTTACGTTTTACCTACTACCGGAATACAATTTTGTAGGATTTTTGCATATACTATCTATATATCCCATACGAACGTAGTTTGAGAAAATCAGGCTATTATAATTTAATGTCTGTCAAAACCGTATCTTTCCTGGGTTAGAAGCCGACAAAATACTCGTGAATCACTAAAAATACTCCCAAACACTAACGCCTTATTGAAAGCTAACACCAATACGGATGTTTAAAAGGAAATTTCTGTAAAAGGAGAGGAAATAGGCGAGTCCGCGATAGTTGGGGCTGCGTGGAACTTTGTCGATGTAACTAAGTCGGCGTGTTTGTAATGTTTGTATGGCTGCGCGTGTTGATGTTACAGTGACAAGGTTGTTTGCGGATACGGTGTGGATTTTGATAGCGGTGAGAAAATGTTAGGTTTGAGATAACTGATGTCGTGTGGGTAAGTATTGTGTAGGTTAACTACAAGTCTGGCTGCGAACCTAAAGACCAATATCCTCGAAGTAATAAAAATACCGGTGATATATTTTTTATGGGCATTTAAAAAAAAATTCACCATTTTAATGAAAATGGGTCTTCGATTTTCCATACAAAAAAAAATTGTCAGTTTTGTTACGGCCCATACGAAATGTATGAAAAAAAGCGTTACAAAGCTGACCAAAAAAAACGGGACTCTCTTTTTCTTTTTTTAAATCCCCATTATAAAAACCCCAAAACTTCCTATGTTTTCAAAAAAAAAGAAAATGGTACCCTATTTTTGAAAATGCCCTTATATAGGTACTACGACGGTGACAAACAAGCTTATAAGGCCCGCCTGGTGGACGCCTACAACTCCAGAGGTGTTACATGCGCGTTGCCGACCCTTTAAAATAAAAGGAGGATTTGCTGTGTTGACAGCTAAAGGGGCCAGCTTTGCTCCGTGGGTCCCCAGCAGTCAACACAGTGAATCCTCTTGGAGCTCTGGCGACCTTACTCACCAACAGAAACACAACACTATGAGTAGGGTCTAGTGTTATTAAACTGCGGTTTTCTGTAAGGTACTTCCTCAGATGGGCTCTGCTCCAGATTTGAGCGAGACGACATTCGTTGTGCTGTGCCTTACCACACTAAACGATATGCATCCGCAGTGCCCATACCTCTCTTAGTAAAGATCTGTTTAAGGGGGTGATCAGTAACGTCGTCTGATTTGGAAAAAAAATTGACGCAAATAAAATTCGTCTTATAGGTATAGCCTGTAGAAACACCTGATAGAAATTGGTCAAGATACGCTTCTTTATTAATTCTCTTTTTTATTAATTTGTATATTTTAATACAGACCGTGATGTTTAAAAATATAGGCAAAATGGAAATAATTACTATTAACGTAAATCGTAACATTTTCTCCGTTTTACTATTTTAAATAGGGTTATTGCGGTCTAATAGCATACAATATACCTACATATGTGTATTTTAGTTTTTTTTTTAAATTTCATTTAAAATTAAAGTTTCAACTTCTATACCAGGTAGTACCTAAAATTACGATTATAGTATTATATAGGTATATCTAGTTAACAGTTGGTTAAAATTACCTTTACTTTCTGATGAAACTAATTACGACTGTTTTGAGTTGAACTAGAAAAGAAACTACCTCTTAATATTGCAAAAATAATTATAATTTAAATAATGATCCCCTTATTAGTCATAATTCGCAAGTTGAAGACCGACTGACAGACAAGTATAATTATTATTAGTTAAGTATACTTGTTATGGGAAGTGCCGATGCTCAATGCCATGCGGGTACGCAGGTAATGTTGGCCAACATACGAGGTATGCAATAACTGAGCGTTTTATTTCAAGATGTCGCCCTAACTTTTTTTGATCTGGAGTAATGGAGTATAATATGTATGTGATTTCTACATAGCATCGCGGGCTCCTTCGATCCTAGCAGGAGAAAAAAAAGTGGCCACAACTTTTCATACATTTTTTTAAACGTTCTATTTTGTCACTGCTATACAAAATCAATGAAAAAATTCGAATAACGGAATGGGAAAAAAATTCTAAGGACACCTTTTTCTCCAAATAGAATCGAAAGAACTTGCAATTCTGAGTAGAATCACATATTTTTACAAAAACACATACTTACTTCATTTTACTCATAAAAAAAGTTGAGTGAACCTTAAATAAAAACGCCCTAGACTAGACTAGAAATAATTACATATATTAAAAAAAAGTTGGACACATGGTTTTTGCATTCTTTTTGTCAAGACGAACTTAAGATGGACTATAAATTTAAAAATACAAATTAAGACCAGAAGACAAACCAGCCAGTGATTGTGTGCCCGTCCGTTCTAATGGGGGCTACCCTGTTGTCGCTCACCAGACGACGCCACTCATGCGTGGGTCTTATGTCCGTATGAAATAATGTCAAAGGGAAAAAAAAACATTTATTTTCGAAATATATACAATAAGAAAACATTTATTCTCGAAATATATACAGTAAGTGCAACTTACCTAACTACCTACCTCTACCTACCTTAAATCTAAAGTAGGTCCTTGAGGCATTGTACCTAGGATGCTGGCGGCAGTTCCTCGTTGTATCGCAATGCTGATACGTTGTGCGACGAAGCCACCAGCTCTTCGGTCACCAGTAACATCAACCAGACGTTTCGCGATTTCTACGAAAAATTTGCGTGCGCTGGGACCCCATGGACCAAGAGTTTCGACCCCGAATGGTACAAAAAGGTACTCTTTGCCCAGGCTCTTATATTTATTACGTTTTAAAATTTCGGCGCATTCAGCCGCTCCGCCCGCTTTTACATTAGTTCGTTGGAGATGGGACGGTGCCAGCGTGTACAATAAGTGTAACTTACCTAACTACCTACCTCTACCTACCTTAAATTTAAAGTAGGTCCTTGAGGCAAAGTGACGTTTGAAATTTTCGCACCAGATCCACGTTCCACTAGCGCCCCTGGCGGCAAATTTACTTGCGATAATCCCTATTCAACTTACTAAATATATAAATATGAATAATACGTACAAGTTAATAGAAATGCACCTTTACTTGTAAGCATTAAAAAAAAAAAAAATTGTAATATTTCCTGGGCACTTTGTGCCATTTCTAATCAGAATCACGAGATTTGTCTAAGAAAAAAAAATCGGAAAGTTTAATACATTTTTGTTATTTTCCAAAAAAAAACTTGGAAAATGGTAACACAATAAGAACAAAACGGTAGGGACACTTTTTTGCTCCCATCGGGATTGAAAAAACTCGTGATTCTGAGTACCTACAAAATATAAAAAAAAATCACAAAATAGACAATATTCGTGGACCCTTTGCCCATGGGGTTCGAGCGCCCTCAAGCTCTTTAAGGATATCTCAAAGAGGCTTGTGGACGCTACCGGCGACCGGCGGGGTTATAATAATTTTAACATATAGTTTATTTTTATATGCTGTATTTTGTTTATATTTGGAATATATTCACAAAATATATCACAATAAAAACAATGGACAAAAAAAAGAAACGCCTACGTATGCCAGTTGGCCGTGAGTACAACCGTAAAAAAATCCGGAAGAGTATTTGTGCGACATACCGCCGCATGTTGTATGCAAATTTGAGCGTAATAGATGCTCCTGCTATCGGTAAGTACGCACTACCGTGTAAGGTAAGGTCGGAGTACTTTGAGTGCGTAAAACAAAGGTACCTACAGGTACAAATTGATTGTTAAAAAAGGTACTGTCTATTATTCATTGAAAGAGATGTCATATACTACAAAAAGTGACCAAGGTCCCCGGTGATCACGGCTGGGATCGAACCAGCGACCTCCTTTTTTTTTTGACGCAGGGGTAAATTCCTTTACGAATCTCACCCCCGGGCTGCGGAAGCCCGTTGGGGATGGGGTGGTATGTGGGACTCGCTCCTCCCACAACTCCCTCTGCTAGACAGAGGGAGGGGAAGAGAATACCCACTAACTTCCCCTGCGGCGTTACCCTCTCTGCCACTGTAGGGGAGCACCATGGGATCACGAATATTCTTCCACGGGAACTAGCGACCTCCTGCCTTAACCACTGGGCTACCCGATCACCCCATCCCATCCCCATCCCATGACATGATCGGATAGCCCAGTGGTTAGGGCGTCTACCGCAAAAGCAGGAGGTCGCTATTGGTGGTTACTTCGATTCGTGTTTCGTGACAAAATGGCTGTACCATAATATGAATGAGAGAATGTATGACAAAGATTTTTTTTTCGCGATTTTATCAATTGCTAAAGTAGTTCAGTATGACCTAAAACATACACTACGGGTTTCCCTCGACATCCCTAATATCGTTTGTACTAAAGTCACTTGCTCTAACTGTTTTGTCCTAATGATCATAATCCCTAACGATCAATTGTCCTAACAATTATTTGACCAAAAACGACTTCACATAGGACTGAACCGCTGTTCGAAAAGTCGGTTAGGTTAGATTAGAACTGTGACCTCACACAGAGTCAAATCGCTGCTTGAAAACTGGGTTGAAATGATGTTAGGGTAAACAATATTAGGACGTATGGGTTTAGGACAAATGATCATTATGTCAAACAGTATTAGGGAGTGCAAAAATAGGTTTAAAACTTTCGAAACTTTGATATAGATTTATTCACTACACAATCATCATTCTGTATTAATGAACTATTATATATTTATTACCTAACCTACTTCAAATAATGTATGGCTACTATCTAGCGAATATCTTGTTTTAATGTCACAGAATCGCTGTAAAACTTTCATCAGTGAATAACTAATTCATCAAAATCGATCATCAACAGGTGCATAGGACACGTAACAATAATACCCAAAAGACATATATCCACTTGCAGATTGATCCCAAAATAGGTCGTAGGTCATTGTAATAAGTGGTAGTATCGCGTGTATTAGAAAATGAGTGAATCTAATTCTCATTAAAAGAATACTTTATAAGTTATAAAGCAAGGGAGCGTGGGGGAATCAAAGCCTACTTAGGATGATAATAAAACTCATAATTTGAGTAAAAAAAAGTATTTTATTATAGAAGTTACTACGTTACTTTTCTGGCAACTAAAATAACATATACGAAAACAATGTCACTATTAATATATTTAATGATGAGAAACAAAAAACAAAGAAATGGCTTTCGCTTCCATTACCCTCCACTCTGGGTAATGAGAGCTCTAATATGCCCCATATGTCCATAGTCTTTTAAATATATTTTGAATAACATTTTCTAAAATAGGTACCTATCGTGCGTACTTATGCGGTCTCTTTTTCGTCGCAAATGGAAGGGAATTGAAGAAAACTATTTCAGTATAAAAGTGGAAGCCATATACACTACCCGCATACCTGCCAATATAAAAAAAAAAATATCAGTCGCGATTTAAGATTCGAGCAGCTTCGTAAACTAAATATATTAATTTAACATTTATGAGTAAATACAATCACGATATTATACAATTTGACGCTTACAGTCTACGATGAATTTCACAATTTATAGGTATAACGGCAGAGACAAAAACACATATTCGTCTCGTGCAACTGATCACTGGCCACTGAGGGGTCGTCCCCGGGAGCCAAACGTGCTGAGCACTCCTGAAGATGTCCAAAGGCCGATTGCACAAATACGAGTGCTGAGTAAGTCTACTGTGACACCGGTCTCATTACCCGCCCGCTCTGAATACCCCACGCTCCCATAATGGAAAAATCAATACGCAAGTTTCGATTAAAGATATTCACAATGTTTATCCAGGATAAGAATGAGCGTTGGCTATGCATGCTTGCAATGGATCGGTGAATCAATTTATATCGGGTATGTTTTGAGAATAAGGATTCCAATTGATGACCGAAGCAGTTTTATTCATCACAAAACAAAGACAAATTATAAATAAATAAGTGTGTCCTACATACCTGGAGGAAATTCTGCTCATTAAGAGTTCCGTAGTGCTGGTGGGGTGCAAGGGACAAGCGGATACGATTTTTAATTTACAAATGTTTTTCACAATATCAGAATTAAATTGTAGTTGTTTTAAAGTTTAGCTCACGTATATTAAGCGCTCAATGGGAACGTTGTGGGCTCTTAGTGCTTAAATAATGAGATCCAGGTTCCCCACTATATGCCACGCGGGTTTACAATTACTTTTATAATTATACAGCGCAACAGAAAAGTAGTGTGCCTTTTAATTTGGATAAAGGTTTAATAAGAAAATAAACATTATGAGTAGACCACCGGAAAGACATGTTAGATCGTTTTCTGCCTACAATCATTACAATATTGCATACATTTTTCCACAGTTTGACATTTAAACTTCTTTTACCATCTGGCGACATCAACTTTTTGTTGAACGTTATCTCTTACAACCAAATCACATTTTTAAGTATTATTTAAAACAAAAATCTTCTACGTCAATCGTAAATATTCTCATAATTTCTTTCAGAGTTTGTGCAAATCAACAAAATAAATCATAGTCGGACTCTAGTTATCGATTATGTTATCGATCGAGGTCATTTTGCGGTGAGAAACAGCAGCCACATAACAAACGATGCGAAGAAGTATGGGTACCTATAAATTCAACGAATCTAGAAGTTTCGATCTTGCACCACCACCCTAAGTGGCATTAAGTCGTTACCGTCATCAAAAGACGGCGACCGGCGGAGACATAAAATATTCACACTTCGCCCGCTGGCCAATTGCGGAAATTATCTTGAACCTATTTAATGGTGGTATCGGAAAAACATGAGGCTATTTTTGAGGCTTGAAGTTTGGAATTGTGTAAAAACACAGCAGCATAACAAGCGAGAGCAAACATGCTTTCGTCCGTCCATCTGTCTGTCTGTCTGTGTGTCCGTCCGTTCGTCTGTCCCCGTATATATTTCTGTTTGCTGTATTAGGTTTGCGACGCTTGCACTCTGTTTTTACACAATTTTATACACCAGCTCGAGCCTCAAAATTAGTCTTAAGTGTATCAAATACGGCATTAGTTCTATTTTCAAAATAAATTCTGCAATTTTCCAACGGGCGAAGTATAAATACATTGTATTTATACTTCGCCCGTTGGAAAATTGGTACAAAAGAGACATAATGTCATTAAGTATGTCTGTTGTTTTATAAATTGAAGTGAAACACTTTAAAAAGGACTAATTGCGCATATTAACTATGTACAGTCCCTACTTATATTTGACTCATCATTTAACCCTCTGACAAGTGCTGTAAAGGACACGATACGCGATTAAGTTTTGAGTGTTTCATTGAAAAGTTTCAATGCGATAGTATTGAAGTGTTCACCTTGTTAATCGCAGTAACCAAACAAAACATTAATTATTTAAGTTTAAATCATCAAATCAATAAAGAGATGTCATCTCGTATTCATATACCACAGAAAAAGTGACCAAGGCCCCCGGTGAGCAGCGCTGGGTAATCAAATCAATCCAAAGCAGCCATTATGGGAACCCACAACGGTCTGATCTCAGTGACCTTAACCAGGTAGTCATTTTTCAGTATATTTCTGTTTTTTGTAATGTAATTAATAAATCAATTTCAATAATTCCAACACGATCGATATTGAATTTAAGCAGCCGTTCTGGGGCCTTACCTTGACGTCTTAACGCGATTCAGTTTAGGTTAGGTTTAGCGACTCAGTTTAGGTCGTCAACTGAATCGCGTTAAGACGTCATGGTAAGGCCCTCCGCCACTTCAGAATTCAAACCAGACGTTAGCTTCGTTAGAATATTTAGACGCAAATTTGTGACTAGCGTGGTACGAAGGTATGGCCAATTATACATAAGTGATACAGTTCATAGATTGAGAATATAGATAGAACATTTATAAAAAGTTAGGACTTCCGTATAAATAAAATAGTAGTTTATGCAACAGTGATATAATAAACCAATTATGAGCTGTTGCATACGCTAGTTTTTCTACGACAGCTAAAATAGCGAAAAAAAAACAAATCTCAAAAGGTGCCAAAATGTGGAAGATGTCATATAGCCACTAAGGAAATTAAAAAAACCACAACAATGCTCATATATTGTATGAAAATCCATAGGAGCAGTGTTTTTATGGAATACCATAGACAACGTTATAGTGTATACTTTTTTAATATCAGTTATCTAATGGACAGATAGAAGTGCTGGAGTAGAAAAAATATTTTAGACCATAGCACCGATTTATAACATGTTAGTAACAACCAAATATAATAAAGTCGATGAGTTTATGACAGATAACGATTTATAGTTTGACCGCAACATCACGTCTACCCACTTACAAACTTTGACCTACTTTACCTTGTGACGATAATTACTTGTAATTTTGTTTTTTATAATTAAGTCTAGGTATTTATAAACTTCATAAATCATATATTAAATTATAAGTCACTACTTATAATTTAATATAAAACTTAACACATTGAGTTTTATATGTTTTGGTTTTTTATTTGATGGTTGCAGTGCTAGGTTTTTACTGTTATGCTGTAAACTGTTTTTTGAATTAAATAAATAAATTATCATAAAAATAATAGAGATTGATTAAGAATAAGTATTTACTAAGATTGACTTGATTAAGATTGTAACTTTGCAGTGTACACTTTTTAGCTGGTCCATTGTTGCATAAAATTGTTTTTGATTGTTCAATCTACTGCTACAGTGTACGGTGTAGTTCATAAATATATAATATGCGGTTGAATGCATAATAAATATGTAAACACTAAAACCTTTTTGTCAATATCTTAAGGGTGTACATATATTTTTGAAGCCTTGGAAACTCGACTGTAGGATATTTATATACATTTTGGGTCAGCCTGACCTTTTTTAAGTAAAAGAGGTCACAAAGAGAGTTTCTTTATAAATTACATAACAAACAGGCACTCTGCCTACGTGATATTTCTTTCAGAAACGTGACAAACTTGACGTGAAAAGCATACATTTGGAAAAAGAGGCTAAAATGACATATTTTTAACTCTTTTGTGTTGTGGTAATATTGTCTTCTGTTACCGCGATTGTTATTCATTGAAATTAAACAATTTAGAACGGATTAATGGCGTTTATTAACACCATTACCCTACGTTAAGAGCCCACAAGTAACTTTCTTGATTGACGGGGAGAATTCGCATTCTCTCAGTCATCATCTAAACCCTGTGAAAACGAGTGCTGTAAAGGAGTGGAAAGGTAGGGTCATGGTGTTAATAAACGCGATTAATCCATTCTAAAGTGTTTAATTTATTTTGTGGTTATTCTTGTTTTTAAGTGATTGGGTTACTTTGACTCTATAGGTTACTACTTTATCTACAAATGAAAACCTATAATCTTCTTCTTCGTAGTAGACAGAGAGCTAGCTACGGAAATAGGTATGCAACTTTTAGAACAACGAAATCAACCGAGAATGTATAGGCAACAAACGGGTTTGAAAAACAATTGAAGGTGTGGAATTTATAGAGCTCTGAGTTTGGTGTGGTATATTATCTTATTATGTACCGGTTAGGCGACGACAAAGAGTAACGATAACATCCACCGCTAAACAGCTGCCAGGCACCCGGATGAATCAATAATGATAGGTCGGCACATTTACTAAATACATGAAAAAATGAGGTGTTATTGAGGACGGGCGGCGCTGTGGTAGAATGTCCAATGACAAATCCCATTGCGCCCCCAAATAAACGATAGCGAGGGTGAAACGCCGGAGTGGGGTTTAGTGGGTAGTCCTCTTCCCCCCCCCCTCTCGTTAGGAGAGGGGGGGAGGAGGGAGTCCCACTTACCCCCCCCCATAATGGCCTTCCCGCGGCCGGGGGGGACGATGCGTAAATGCATTCCCCACTTCGACAAAAAAAAAAGGTGTTATTGAGGTGTGAATTTTGATGTGCATGACAAATTGCAGTGGGGGACATCATTTTTGAAGTAGTCCAAATGAGGTACCCAACACTATTTTGGCACACCCTAAGGGAGACATTCCAGCAGTGGACTTCAGGCTGATTGATTGAAATTCTCAAAAACGGCAGTAAATGTAAAATCGTTGGTTGATTTTTGCCGTCTACGATATTTGTTCTATGCCGCGCGGCTAGGGAAAATGCACACTTGATGGCATACCCATTGCTATTATCGGCAAAATAGGCGGTTATCAGTTGGGATATTAGAAAACCGTTTATTGCTACCCTAATTCACTCGAATTTCAACCTAATCTTCAAGTAAATAAGGAAGTGTGGAGTGCAAATGTGGAATGTATTGAGTTTAAGGGCTAGGGTATACTGGACAATTCTTCTGAATTTTAATTTACTTATATAGGGCTACTCACGTCAATATAGTCGAAGAGCAATCATCGCGAGCGCTTCTCACTCATGATTATGGGACGCGGACCGTTCTGAAACATGTCGAGCAAATTTTTTTCTTTCTTTTATATTTGAAAAAACGGCTCACTGACATGTTATTCATCGTTTTAATCGCATTTATTTTGGTTTCGGCGAAAACAAGAATCAATACCGAAACCTTCGGTATTAGTTTCAGTTTCGACAAAAAGAAACATGTTTTCGGTCGGACGCGGTCTTTTTTTAAATGTTTGTGTATTTTACTGATAATTTACGTGTAGGTAATAGAGTAATTATTTTATTATGAGTAGGATTTGACCACAATTAACTCACAATTTGGAACGTGTAAAGTCTATTTAAGAAAACCCTTAACCTACTTTAGGAAACGCGAGTAATTATAAATAAACTTGGAAACAACCATTGCGGCCAAGGAGGTAATAAAAATAATTCTGATAACGATGTAATACGGTAAAAGCGGTAATGCGGCACGATTTGTCGGGTTCGATCCCTCGCAACGGACTATGTGATGAAAAAACCCGGTCAAGTGCGAGTCAGACTCGCGCACGGAGGGTTCCGTAAATACATTTAGTTGCAACTGCATCTCGAAGTGGAAATTTGACGTCAGCCCCATGTATCGACAGATTGGATCACTCGTTTACCGGCATAGAGATAGTATGCACAAGTTTGTTTTTTCTGATATTTTATTTATAACGTTTTTTTTTCACTTTATTTAAAAGACTGAGCTTATATTTAATTTATGGGAATAAATCAATCTAAGGCAGTGGACATTCATATGTAGTTCACGTTTTTTTATTAAATAAAATGAAGATATGGTCAATATTATATTGTTTCTGTAATATTTATAATAATATAAACGTGTAAAAATTTCATATGTTGTCCTTCGTAAACTTCGGAGATAAAGGGGGGGTAATCATTTTACATTTTGTTTATAAACAAATGTTCGTAAAAAAATACCATCGCATTCATTCCAGTAGTCCTCTGCGCTAAATGAAGAATGCTCAAGGACTTGGGCCTGACAAAACGATACGGACAGTTACGAAATTATCTTTTATGGGACAAAATTACAATAGGCTATGGTTGACTCTTAGAAATTTCACATCAAAACACAATATTAAGCAAATAATTGAATTAGCAACATTTGAAATACCCGTTACTTAAATTTGAGCTTGTGCCATTTAAATTGTACGAATGGGGACACGGCTTTACTTTAAAACTACGTCAACATGAGTCTTATTCAGACTTAAAAATCTTGATTTGTTAAGGCCTCTTACAAGTCGGTTAGACGATCTGAAAAAGATGGCGACCTATCGCTGTTTTTGTGCAGAAATTGACCTCTAAAATGATGAAGATCTGGTTCACATAAGATAGTCCGCGTCAATCTCATTCATCTGCGAGAGGTGCCTACGTCATCATGCCATTTACCATTTCTCTCACACTTACTAGCGCGAGTAAAATATAATGATTAATGATTAGATATAATTCGAGTGCGAGTCGAGTCTAACTTTGAAATTTGGAATGGTGTTGTGGTTAACAAGTTAACAAAACCATATCAAATTTTAAAGTCAGAACTGTCCTCCGTCTCGTTTTCAATTGTGTCGTTATATTGAAATCCTCAGATTAATCGTAACAATTATGCAAAATTATTTCGGTCCAAATTGTCTACCGCCGCCAGTTATTTAAGTTACTTCACACGAACTGTATTTATGAGTGGCATTACGCTAAATTAATTTGTTTTTCATTGTCTTTTTGTTTTTCGACAAATCTTCTTAATTGAGTCGAATTAAGACGCGACCCATTTTTAAATAAGGTTACGTTCAATACGCGTTTTAATTAAAAAGAGTCATTTTATTTTTCTTGCATATTTTTGAGTTTATCTTTTTCGTGAATGCAAAGTTATTTAATTTTATTTATTTGAGTAAAACGTTTCATTTATTTAACTAATGTTTAACTAGTTTTTAGAATTCCGTACCTCAAAAGAAAAAACCGGAACCTTTAAAGGATCAGTTTGTTGTCCGTCCGTCCGTCTGTCTGTCAAGATCATTTATCTCGGGAACGGGTAAAGGTAGCAAGTTGAAATTAATACCACATATACAGATCTGCAGTCCACTGAAGCTGTGAAAAAATCAAACCTCTACATCAACGCAATCCAAAGATACGGCCGATTATATCGCATTTTTCATACATTTGCAAGGGAATCAAAATGTATAGGGTACTTCCCGTTGTCCTAGAATCACGAAATTTGGCAAAAAGTAAGATCTTCTAGCACATGTAAAGGAAAAAATCCGATAACTGCAAAATTGCCGCACACTGAGAGTTTCGTGCCACCAGTATTTTTAAGCACATAAGGTCATAAACGGGGATCATCTTTTGTGCGGAACCCTCGGTGGGCGAGTTTTTATATTAGTTTTTTATAATAATTTATAAGTGCGCAAATTAAGCGCTGCGAACGTTTACAAATACAAACATATTATCTTTGGATATACCAAAATTACACACCATCTAAAGTATTTTAAAGGTATAAACCTTAGCTTATGCTTTAATTCCAAAATATTTGATAATAGTTTATGCAACAGTGATATTATAAGGTTTCTTAAAACTTGAGGGTCGCCGTTTCGAGACGAAGTCGAGTTTTGTAATAACAGAGCCAAGAGATTAAAGAACCAATTATGAGCTGATGCATACGCTAGTTTTTCTACGACAGCTAAAATAACGAAAAAAGCAAAATTTAGAAAGGTGGCAGAATGAGGAAGATGTCGTAGGCCCACTAAAATAATTAGTGCTCATACATTGTATGAAAATCCATAGGAGCAGTGTTCTTATGGAATACCATAGACAACGTTAGGTATAATGTATACTTTTTAATATCGCTGTCAGTCATCTAATTGACAGATAGAAGTGCTGGAGTAGAAAAAAGTATTCTTAAGGTCCTAGGCTTAGTTCCAAAACATAAGACAGTCAGCACTCATTCCATCTATGGGTCTTATCTATATCTATCGTAACTTTGTTGACCTACGTGAAAAAGAAAACACTTAAATAACCTTCATCCATCAGTAATAATATGCAAAAGAATATTAAGGATTATATTAATCTGAGAAGTTACTCCAAACATACATTAAAACTTTTCTCCGTCATAGAGTATGTTTATTTACAGAAGGAAATCATGAAAGGTCACATCCAAGGTCATAGCCTTAACATTGTGATATTGACCTTGCACTGGATTCTACAATTAACTGCACATCACATTTTAGATAAATCTTTTAATAACTGGTAATTCCAGAACAATTCGTTTGGGCTGTAGGATCCAGGCACCATAAGCGTTTAAAATAAGAAAGGATTGCATATACTTAGGAAATTTTGGCCTTTGGTAGTAGTTAGGGCGTCTGCCGCGAAAGCAGGTCGCTGGTTCGATCCCAAGCCTGCTCACCGCGGGCCTTGGTCACTTTTTCTGTATATATGAAGTCTCTTTCATTTTGTATTTCGTTTGAAGTCATTCATTTTGGACATTAATGGTATCAGGTGGTTAAGGGGCTAAAAACACCTAAAAAGCCTTGTCTTTTTAAGGAACTAAAGGAAAACAAAAATAGGCGTAACATGTTTCGATCGCATCGGGAAGTCATCGTCGGACAGACAGAGTGGTGTTGTCACCTTCGAGGCTCGGGCATCGCTGCCCGAGACCAGCGTAGGTAACGGCTTGCGCGCGACGAAGCAGGCTGATTCGAGCAATCCGGCGCCATTGTTGCGGGAGTCTGAATTGTCGGATCGCCTCACGGGATGAACGACAAGCACACCGAACTAACCGTATCCACTAAATCGTCACCACATAAATTCACGTTCCCTATAGGAAGGTTTCCAAGCCGGTGTCAGAGTCCAACCTCCGTCGCGGTTGAAGTTAGAGCGGCGTCCGATTTCAATGGCCTCGCGGATCTTGTGTGGCACGTAACATTTTTCCCGTGCCAACAACTTCACCTAATCCAACTGAATGAAATGCGTCGCGTCCGTACCGCAATGTGTAAGTATGTAATGTTTGCCTACTTACCCGACAGAAAGTCACTTTAAAAACGTTTGAGTAACCGTTCCGGTGTAAGTTTATAATAACTTGTAGGTACAAAACGCGAGAGTTTCAAGTATTAATATGCTGCCATGTTACTCCTGGAAATATTAGCAAAGCCATCCATGAATTATTTGCAAAGCCACTCTGCAGTCCCACAACTCACAATGCTTTGCGCTAATCCACCTACTCACTCACTTAAAATGCACCAAGCCCCAGACGTACCAATACCGTATCGATACACATTTGAATTTGAAAGCCCAAAGCAGAGAGTTTTTATGCATCTAAGCGAGCTTACGGTGGCCGGTTGAGACGTGATCGGACTTGTTGGTACGATGGCATAGAAAAATGAAGCAGAGGAGACAGGTATTTTGTACCTTACCCTTTGTGGAGTTACTGAACCTAGTGGGACAGTTCTGAGCTTGGTCAGAGAGCAGTATTGAATTTAGTGAAGGACTAGACTTTTGGAGGAAGGTTTAGATAGAAGTACTACTTTTCAAAGTAGAGTTTTTATGCATTGTTTATATTGCCATTGTTGGATTGAGGATATAGCGGCTAACCCCAATATCATTGGCGTAACAATATCACAGATTTCGCTAGTTTGAATGTGGATAGGGTGGTCAAGAGAGCGTACTTGGGACAACCGACGGGTCATCGTCCGATGGGATGGTCTAAGTGCTGCCGGAGATATATTTTCTAGGTGGAAATGTATCAGCTTCAAACGGAAAACTGGCAGAAAGTTGTGCAGGATCAGGATGGCTGGTGTGCTTTCGTTTCGGAGGCCAAGATTAATTTTGGGTCACTGTGCTACCATAGTAGTAAAAAAATTAGCCTTATTGGAAAAATATTGTACTTAGTGGGACAGTTCTGGGCTTGGTGAGACCACGGTACTGGATTAGGTGAAAAAAAGACTAGACTTCTGGAGCAAGGTTTGGATATCAAAGCCTGAGTATGAAATGGGACGCTAAACTTAGTTGGACAGTATGTTGGTTATATCAGTTATCCGGTGTCCTTTTAAAGTACGTAAGACTTTTTAACTGGGCGATATATTAATTTAAGGTAGAAAGGAGACTTACTAATGCCTACTTATTCTTAAGGATAAACGCACTGTCGAGGCGAGCGGTGCGGTAAACCACAACCCATTATACAAATTCAAATGTGCAATTGTGTATTCTTAAACAATAAAGCGGTAGAACACATATAAGGAAGCAAAGTCTGCCCTAAGGGTACGGCCTCAGTGAGCGCCCGGCATGTATTGCGAAGGCAAATATTCCAACGCAAAAATAAAATCAGTACCTACTCAATTACGGGAACTAATTTTAGTCTGTAAATTTTAGTAAGTTCTAGTCTGCAAACTTTCCATATAGAGAGGTAAAAAAATATGTTTGCTGTAAGGGTCCTAGGGGGTATCCGTCCCTTTATCTTTTTATTTATAATAGGCTAGACGATAATAAAATATAATTAGTCCGTTTGTTAGATTGTGAAAAAATATTCGACACGTATTTTTTCTTTTGTTCGTCAAATTAAAAATGATGGGAATACAGTGCATGAAAGTTTTGCGTGACATCACAATTAGGTACAATTTTTACCTAATAGTGACGTCACCAGCCCCCACCTTGGAACATTGATGATAAAAAGGAAAAAAATACGTGTCTAATGATTTTGGATAATCTAACTGACGGACTAATTGGAATAATAGTTTTTCAACCTAGTCGTCATCCCTACTGGAGATAAAGATCTGGACGTCAAATGCTCTAGCACGAGCACTGGAGGCCTTGCTCAATTTCTCTTATTATGGCAAATACTCCAGTCAATAATGTTGGATGTCCCTTCTGCGTCTAACTTCTTTGCCTCTCAGACCCATATCGACTACAAATTGCGCAAACTCGGAAGACCGGACGAAAATAATATTGTTTCTTTCACAAATATTTACCCTTTCTTGTGTCGCTTTGCAGTCCGGGCGCAAAATTAGTTTTGGCCACGATTGGTTTGCCAATTTTATCGTCTGCTCTGTTGGTTAGTTAATGACTGAGCATAGTTGGGTAGGTATTCGATTAGCAAACTAAAAGAAATTATGCTTTATTAAGATTGGCCCATCTGTTTTTTAATGAAATGGTACGATCTATATAATCTCTAAAGTTTTTATCCTATTTTTGCGTTTTCTAATATTGTTTGACATAACGATCAACATTTATTTTGATAGAGTAAGTGTAACTGACCTAGCTACCTACCTCTACCTACCTTAAATCTAAAATAGGTCCTTGAGGCATTGTACCTAGGATGCTGGCGGCATTTCCTCGTTGTATTGCAATGCTGATACGTTGTGCGAGGAAGCCACCAGCTCTTCGGTCACCAGTAACATCAACCAGAGATTTTTTAAAAGAGGTATGGGCACAGCGGATGCATATCGTTTAGTGTGGTAGGGCACAGCACAACGAATGTCGTCTCGCTCAAATCTGGAGCAGAGCCCATCTGGGGAAGTACCTCCACCTTACAGAAAACTGCAGTTAAATAACACTAGACCCTACTCATAGTGTTGTGTTTCTGTTGGTGAGTAAGGTCGCCAGAGCTCCAAGAGGATTCGCTGTGTTACAGCTGAGGACCCACGGAGCAAAGCCCTTGGCCCGTTTGGCTGTCAACACAGCGAATCCTCCTTTTTTTTTAAGGGTCGGCAACGCGCATGTAACACCTCTGGTGTTGCAGGCTACGGTGACCGCTTACCATCAGGTGGGCCGTATGCTTGTTTGTCACCGTCGTAGTATTAAAGAGAAAAACCAGACGTTTCGCGAATTCTACGAAAAACTTGCGTGCGCTGGGACCCCATGGACCAAGTGTTTAGACCCGAAATGGTACAAAAAAGTACTCTCTGCCGAGGCTCTTATATTTATTACGTTTTGAAATTTCGGCGCTTTCAGCCGCTCCGAAACTGACAATTTTCTTTAAATGGAAAACCGAGGACCTATTGCTTTAAAATGGTGAACTTTTTTCTGTAACTGTTTCGTCATAGTAAGGCCCCAGTAAGGTCTCAGATCCCTCACAACACACAAGGTCCTAATAAAATTATAGCTATACAATACATTAATAGCGGTTACGGACAATTGAAAGGACTGGAAAGGTCAACAAAGTCGATCCATTTCTGCTATGAACTCGGCCTCACCTGAATATTCCCTTTGCTTACTAAGTAATCATTGTTTAAGACTAAAGTACAAATAGAACTATTTGTACAAATTTAATAGAAAAATGAAGAATTCCAGAAACCCATTGCTATCGGACGTGTTTTTTATGACCACTTTGTTTTAAGTAAAATCGCCATTTAAACTTTCATTATTTTCAAACATAATTTTACTAAAACGAGGGTTAAGAGGCCGGTATATAAATTTGTCCGATTCGGCTCAACTTTTTGCCATGAGTTTTCATAGTTACAAAAATATTTTTACATGTTTTAATACAAAAACTGAAAGGTAATTTCAATATAAATAGAATAAAAGAATGACTCACACTAGAACGGGACGGGAAAATCTGTCAATTTCTATAGAAAGCGTCACGTGACATCCGAGGCCTCCGAGCTTATCACTCGATTATTTCTATAGAAATTGATAGATTTTTCCGTCCCACCCCGTCCCGTCCCGTTCCGTGCTGTCATCCTTAAATTAAAAACTTTTTCAAAATTGCTGTCAGTTTAAGAAAAATGTACCATTTTGTAACAGCTGATGTTTTACCATTTTTGATGAGCGAGCTTCAAAGTCTTCAAACATCTATCTGATTTTCGATATCATAATAAAACATTTTTTTTTTTCTTGTTCAGTTTATAGTTCACTTTTGAACATTTTCACGTAGGTAAAATTATTAAGTAAAAATATTTTTTAATTTTGTAGAAAGAAACTGAGAGTACAGAATAACGTGTAAGTAGTGGATATCGAGATTTTGGATGGTTGAGTAGCCCCTTGTATAGTTGGGATCCTTTGGTATGCCTATATATATTAGGATAACGTGCAAATGTTGTATTTGCGCGCGTTGTTGTGCAAAAGTCGTATCTCGCGCGTAGGTATTTGAACCTATACCGGACTCTTAATCGTGTACAACTTTGGAAACTAAGCTTCGAAGTTTCAAGGGTGACATTGTCCCCGTATCTTTCTCCGGCACCACGGGTAAAATGTCGTCTTATAAAATCGTCATGTTCGTCAGTAAATAAGTAAATGATAAACAAGCCCCCGCAGCCCAAGCACGCCTGCAACATCAGTTACAATACGCTGACAATTGTCACTCGTGGCACCGTGGTGAAATAGGGCCCTGAAGGCCTAGTATTGTTACTTGTTGTGTTTGACATTTACTTCTGGATCGCGTCGATATAGAGAGGTCAAATTATGTTTGATATTTATATAAATCATCCGGCTAATTTCATATTTTACGAAACGCGGTCGAAGTAATATGAAAAGTAAAAATGTATACTAAGCCTTCTGATGGGTAGTAGATATTGCAGGTAGATGTGACCAACCTGTGTCTGCTTGCCATTTCTGTCTCTATAGTATATTTTCTGCCTTTAAATTCATGACCCTTCTTGTCACGTACGTGACAAGAAGGGTCACGAATATGTGACATAATTACTTGCTGAATGCCCCGGTTCTCGCTCAAGCGTATAAGATTTTAAAAATCTCTTGTGAAATGTCAAAACAGCTCCAGAATTTTACACACATAGAATTGAACGAAACTGTCAACCTAATAAAATAAACACCGAATCTCAGAGGCCATGACGTCTTAACGCGATTCAGTTGATGACCTTAACTGAGTCGCTTCCATAGAACTGAGCCTAAACAGAACCTAAACTGAATCGCGTTAAGACGTCATGGTAAGGCCCCATGGCCCTTACCATGAAGATTTGACGCGCAGTTTAGGACCTAAACTGAATCGCGGTAGGCGATCGTAGTAACCCCCCAGTGCGGCTTAGACAGAACAGAAGTCTAAATCGATTTAAAAAAACAGTTTTCCGAGAGTCGATATCTCCAGGAACCAGGAGATTATACCTACTACGTCCACCTCCACGTTGGTCCCTGAGCAATTACTCGTAACTAGTTAAGTGATCAGAATACTCAGGTCACACGGGTCAATCAGGGTCAGACGCCAAATCGCTTATCAGAATTGGCTAACCGATTTAATTATAAGTTTTGTATGCTCTATACCAACTCAAATGAAAAAGGTCATATGTGTCGATACAGGTTGATTTCTGGGTTTTGGTAAAATTAACTTCAAACAGTTTAAGGTTACTTATTAATCATGGTCACACTATGACTTTTAACAAGACGCCAAGTTGAATACGGAGACAACAATACAATACAATATTGTCTTCTATTTCGGCGATTGTTATTCATTGAAATTAAACACTTTAGAATGGATTAATCGTACTACTACTACTAGAGTCATCATCTTAACCCTGTGAAAACGAGTGCTGTAATGGGCTCGAAACGTAGGGTCATGGTGTTAATAAACGCGATTAATCTGTTCTAAAGTGTTTAATTTCAATAGAGTACAATGCAATAACTCTTTCTTGCACCTAAAATAACAATATCCGATAAAAATCACCAGCGTCATTAGATTCGTCTTTAAATTCTGTATCTTGACTTGTTCTTAAACAACTCCGAACTCTTTTTTTATACAATGACGATGACAAACAAGCATACGGCCCGCCTGATGGTAAGCAGACACAATAGCCTATAGACGCCTCCAGGGGTGTTACATGCGCGTTGCCGACCCTTTAAAAAAAGGAAGATTCGCTCTGTTGACAGCTAAAGGGGCAAGCTTTGCTCCGTGGGTCCCCAGCTGTCAACACAGTGAATCCTCTTGGAGCTCTGGCGACCTTACTCACCAACAGAAACACAACACTATGAGTAAGGTCTAGTGTTATTAAACTGCGGTTTTCTGTAAGGTGGAAGTACTTCCCCAGATGGGCTCTGCTCGAGATTTGAGCGAGACGACATTTGTTGTGCTGTGAACTCATCCTGTATGTTCAAAATTATTACCAAATTGTAGTGTTTGGGCTCGTGCTTCGTTTGTTTTGTCAGGGATTAAGTTGGGTTTGGTACGCACTTTAGTTTTGCTAAATTAAGTTTGTAGTACAGAAATGCAGGGCTTTGGCAACATTTGAAAATACGCTTAACTTGCCACTATAAATGAAAAATAAACTCACTTACTTACTCGCAAATTGAATGTATTTTTAAATTTTGTAATGAAATCCACGTATTTTTATCACAATGACGTGACGTGGTTCTCCGTCCATATACTATACATATAAAGATTTTGTTGTCTTATGTCCAGGGCCCGTTTCATGCCGGTTTCGTCATAATGACGTATGTAAACTCACAGGATGTTTTAATACGAAATGAGTTAATGACAGACAAAGTCTATCAACGTTCGATTCTAACGTCGGACGTAATAGTTTTGACACTATTCAATGACAGCATTATTCTTTCAAACGTAAAACCTAAACATGATGTATGAAGCTTGACGTCATTTGTCTGTCATCGGCATGAAAATTACGGGCCCTGCTTATGTCTAATTCAAATAAATTAATTTTGAGAAGCCTTTCAGCTTGTTCATTTCAGACTTATATGAAAAGTACAATATACGTAATAATACAAGAGCGTTGGTGGCGTAACGAACAAAGCAACATGTAGAATTTATAGGAAATCAATAAAAACCCGGTGTATTGATATTTGACATGAAAGAACATAAAGAAAGTTTTTGAATTAACTTTTTAAAATACAATTCTAATCTCAAAGTTATCTTACCTCAAACATATTGTAAACATACAAACTATGAACCACAATCCTAGGGAAACAACAAAAATACAGTTACCTAATGTTGATAAAATAAAGTTCCAAAGAGTCTCAAAGTTATCTAACCTCCAAAGATTCCAAACATTGTTCCCAAAGTTTGCGCAACGAGCGATTGTGGTACAATCCTCAAATCAACCAAACGAGAGTCCCTCTGATGACTATCATTAGACTTAATTTAAATATGCCATCATAGGAACGAACCGTTTGAGTTATACTGGGACTGGTGAGCGCGGAAGTGCTATGCAGTTTCTAATGCGGCTGTGGAGGCCCTTAAACTCTGACAATTTTACGGTGAAATCTAATCTAATCTAATCACAGAAAAGTGATTTCGAAACATAATATTAAAATTAGTAAATTAGTTAAAAACAATCTGTAAAGAACTAGAAGGCGCGTAAGTCTGAGCTGTAGGATTGGCGGAACGCACCGTAAACGTTTAAAATAAGAAAGGATTGCATATACTTAGGAAATTTTGGACTCTGGCTGCCGTAATCGGGTAGCCCAGTGGTTAGGGCTTCTACCGCGAAAGCAGGAGGTTGCTGTTTCGATCCCAGCACTGCTCACCCCTGTGCAAAGCCCCCTGGCTTTGGTCACTTTTTCTGTAGTATATCTTTAAATTTATAACATAATATTCTGTTGTTGTCCATTTAAATTAAACACTAAACGGGTTAATCGCTTTCACAGGGTTAAGATAATTACCGGTAATCTTAACCCTGTGAAAACGAGTGTTGTAAAGGGCTCGAAACGTAGGGTCATGGTGTTAATCAACGCGATTAAGCCGTTCCAAAGTGTTTAATTTTAATGACAGTAAGAGTTGAATGCAAACACTTATTTAAAATTACACGATTTTCCGACATGATAAATTTATTAAAACTTTGAAAAGTAACCTCCAATGTATCAAGGACGACATTTGTCCCCGTGGTTTCGGAGAAAGACTGGCCGAGTTTGACATCAAACCCTTAGCAGTACTAGGACCCGTAGAATTAGTTCCTAAAACGCGCGCAGCTAGATTTTTAGAGAGGTATGGGCACAGCGAATGCATATCGTTTAGTGTCGCAGCACAACGAATGTCGTCTCGCTCAAATATGAAGCAGAGCCCACCTGGAAAGTACCTCCTTACAGAAAACCGCAGTTTAATAACACTAGGCCCTACTCATAGTGTTGTGTTTCTGTTGCTGAGTAAGGTCGCCAGAGCTCCAAGAGGATTCACTGTGTTGACAGCTAGGAACCAACGGAGCAAAGCTTCCCCCTTTAGCTGTCAACAGCGAATCCTCCTTTTTTTAAAGGGTCGGCAACGCACATGTAATACCCCTGTCCTGGAGTTGCAGCCCGGTGACCGATTACCAGCAGGCGGGCCGGATTTAGTATGTATGTATGTATAAGCTTTATTGTACAATAACACAAGAAATACAAGAAACACAGTAACATAGACAATTTGATACAACAAAGGCGAACTTATCCTTATGAGGGATCTCTTCCAGTCCTGCGCCCCAATTTCACCACGGCGACAGTTGCGACGGTTGTCAACATCATTATTACATTTATTGCTAATATTTCATGCTTCTATGGGTTATGGGCGCCGCTTACTATTGAGCGGGCGGTATGCCTGTATGCCGCCAATATATCAATTATAAATAAAACCATAATTACTACCATTAAAAACGAATACTTTTGTGAAGAGCTCTTGACACATGTCACAAGAAACACTCTACATATGTCACGAAATTCCGACATAGGATCATTCTCATGTCAAAATCTACCGACAATTATTTAAAACACTATTAGATCTGCTAGTCTATGATGGTCGGGTTTTTATCGTTTACCGACGTTGCTGTCACGTTCTAACAAGTATGTATGTGCGAAAGCGACGCATAGCGTGATAAGCGATAAAATGGCAACCATGCTAACCCTGCTGGTTACAATTGTAAAAAGTCTTCACCAAGAAATTATCTTGTTAGTTTTACTGACGATACATCACGATTTAATTTGAATGATAGAAATGGTGGCAAACAAGAACACAGCCCGCGCGATGGTGAGCGGTTTCCGTAACCTATGGACGCCTGAAACGCCAACAACTCATTCATTTTAGGAATTGTTACACTTGTCAGACTGATGAAATTGAGGCCTCACAATAATTCTTCCACTCAAGCACTTTCCCTCGCACCAGTACCAGTTGCCCAAGAATAATTCTCAAGTAATTACGATCTGCCTTCTGTCGTTCGAATTTCTTTACTTCACCACTTATTCTAATCTGCATTACCATTACTAATGTAATTCCATTGAAATCGCTCCAAATTGACTGTTCTAAAATATACTATCAATTTGTGGTTAAGGTAAGGTTTCATGTAAACATAAATTACATGTAAAGGGGGCTCAGACTAGGATGGGACGGGACGGGACGATCTGTCAATTTCTATAGAAAGAATCACGTCAAGCTAAGACCTCGAATGTCACGTAGCTAGAAAACTATAGAAACTGACAGATTGTCCCGTCTCGCCCCGTCCCGTCCCATCCCGTTATAATCTAAGTCATCCTTTACATGTAATTTATGTTTACATGTGTAGGCGACAAGGCGGTGACGCAATCAGAGTCAGCATTTTCAGCTTGCAGTTTTAAATAACTTAGAGAGAGACCAGTCGCGTAGCGCGAGGCTTACAGTACGCTCGCTCATTAGCACTAGTTCGATACCGCGACACCGCCTGGCCTGTGACGAATATTGTAACCCTATGTATTAATGTACTTTCTTATATAGAGTGTGGAGTCGGAGTAAATCGATGTTAGAAATGGAACTGTTGTTTACGTACTCACCACAATAGGGAAACCTATTACCTAAAGTGGTGACCCCGCGTTAGTTTTGGACATTTATACCGTACGTAGTAGGACAGGCCAGGCGGGCAGTGATTGTGCAAGGACAGTGGTGACGTCAGCTTAGGAACAATTTGGTGTGTTTTGCATTCCGCTGTGGCGTCGAGTGCGCAGTAACGTCAGTTGGCCAGCGAGCGGAATGCTCGGGAACCATCTACGGGGAGTGCCGGGACAGCCACCCGTCGCGGGACAAGGAGTCGTCGGGGGGCCGGTACTCCAAGGCGACAAGGAGGAGCTCAAGGGCGTTGGTGACCAACAACAGGATAGGACTGTGACCCTCGAACCGCAAGTAGCCATGGAAAGTGATTTGGCGGCCATCACCGTGTCGGCCAGGATAGCTCCGTTCTGGAGAGATATGCCCAAGCTGTGGTTCAGGCAGTTTGAAGCAATAATAGCGCCTCAAAAGGTAAGCCAGGAGGCCAAGTTCGACCTGGTAGTGAGCAAGTTGGGCAAGGAAGAGCTAAGCACCATTGGCGACTTGCTGGACGACGCCGTCGAGAGGAAGTATGAGGCCCTGAAAACCAGGTTAATTTCGGTTTTCCAGGAGAGTGCGGACCGGCAGTTCAACAGGCTGGTCAAAGAGATGGAACTTGGGGAACAGAAGCCATCACAGTTGTTCAGGAGGATGGCCGAGGCGGCTAGAAATGCCGATGTATCAGAGGACACAGTGAAAAGGTTGTGGTTGCAGAGATTGCCGGCGGCCACGAGGGCGATCCTGACGGCGGTCGGCGAGGAGACCAAGCCAGAGGATTTAGTGTCCATGGCAGATAAGATCGTGGAGTCCATGGGCTCAGGGGTAGTTGCGACCATAGCAGCCCCAGCGGCCCAGGCCACGGCATTGGCAAACGACGTGTCCAGTGAGCTCATAGGTGAGTTCCGGAACATGGTGCTGGAGGTCAAGCAGCTCAGAGACGAGGTGTACGAGCTTCGGTCAAGGCCGCGCGGGAGAGATTTCCAACAGCGCAGAGACCGGTCGCGTTCGAGATCGCGCGGGCCTAGGAGAAGAGAGGACTGGCTGTGCCACTTCCACTTCAGATTTGGGGAAGAGGCACGGAGATGCAGCCAGCCGTGCGCCTGGGGCAGGCCACAGCAGTCGGCAGGCGGAGCGCCGCCGACAGCGTTAGCGGGGAGACCGCCGCAGGGAAACTAGATGCGGTGCACCCTGGAGCGGCTGGGGGGTGCGTGGAACCGGCAATGGAGAGCCACCGCCTGTGTGTTGTAGACTTTAACAGTGGAATGAGGTTTCTAGTGGACACGGGGGCAGACGTTTCAATAGTGCCCGCAGATCGGTTCAGTGCTACAGTGCGTCGCGAGTGCAATTACAAACTATACGCGGCTAACAACACAGAGATAAGGACCTACGGGACTGTGTTGTTAGAGCTCAATTTAGGTTTACGTAGAGCTTTTCAGTGGACATTTATATTGTGCGACGTAACCCGACCGATTATTGGTGCCGATTTTTTAAAGACTCATAAGTTGATGGTAGATTTGGACAGTAAGATATTAGTCGATAAGGTTACAAGTTTAAAGTGCATAGGGTCAATAGAGCATTGCGAGTATGCCTCAATTAAATGTATTCGGGATGATAACCCGTACAAGGACATCCTGATGCATTACGAGGACGTGACGAAGCCGGTGTCATTTAAAGAACCGGCTAAGCATAACGTCCAACATTGTATAGAGACCTCGGGACCGCCGGTATACGCGCGCGCTAGGCCGTTGCCGCGGGATAGATATGAGCAGGCTAAGCAGGAGTTTCGTAACATGCAGTCTTTAGGCATTTGCAGGCCAAGCAAGAGTCCCTGGGCCAGCCCGCTACATGTGGTGCCGAAGAAGGACGGGGGCATCAGGCCGTGCGGAGACTACAGAAGGCTGAACGCAGTCACCAAGCCGGACAGATACCCGATACCCAGATTGCAGGACTTCACCTACGGATTGTCAGGTAAGTCAATTTTTTCAACTCTTGATATCAATCGTGCCTATCATGCCATCGAAGTCGCGCCGGAAGACATAGAGAAGACAGCGGTGATTACGCCCTTCGGGTTATTTGAGTTCCCCAGGTTATGTTTCGGTTTGCGTAATGCTGCCCAGACATTCCAGCGGTTCATGAACGCCCAGCTGCAGGATATAGAAACCATCACGAACGAGCAGGGCGCGAGTTCATCTTTGTTTTGTTATATAGATGACATCATAATAGCATCAGAGAACGACAGCGTACACCGAGAGCACCTTAATAAATTATTCGAGAGATTTGACAGTGTAGGGCTGACAGTTAATTTGAGTAAGTGCCAGTTTGGACTATCGCAAGTAGATTTCCTAGGTTTTACAGTGTCGGAAAACGGACTGCGACCGCGCGACGATAAAGTTAAGGCTATTATAGACTATCCGAGACCCGAGACCATTGAACAACTCAGACGGTTTCTAGGTATGGTAAATTTTTACAGGGCGCATTTAGGGAAAGCAGCGGATGTACAGAGCCACCTGAATAAGTATTTACATAATACGAAGAAAAAAGATCAGTCTAAAATCGAGTGGGACACTACTACAGCGGAGGCCGCGTTCGAACGATGTAAGGATAGCCTAAAAAGCGCCATTACATTGTCATTTCCGGTTCCAGACGTTCCGCTAGCGCTTATGACAGATGCTTCAGGAACCTCCGCGGGCAGCGTTTTGCAGCAGAGAGTAGGGGGTAGTTGGAGGCCCCTAGGGTATTTTTCAAAAGCGTTTTCAGAGGCACAAAAGAAATACAGCACCTACGACAGAGAGTTAACAGCTATATACATGTCGGTAACATATTTCAGGAACATGATAGAGGGCAGGAGGCTTATAGTGTACACGGACCATAAGCCTCTCACCGTAGCGTTAACGAAAGTAGGTTCCGCGAAGGAGACACCGCGTCGAGCGAGACAGTTAATGTACCTGAGCGAGTTCACAAGCGAGATAGAGCACATTAGTGGGGCGCAGAACATAGTTGCTGACGCGCTATCACGCGTCGAGTCCATAGTGTGCCCGACGATCATCAATTTCGACGAAGTTGCGCAAGCGCAGGAAACAGATAAGCAGTTTGCGGACCTGCTTGCGACAGACAGTTATAAATATAAGTTATTAGGTATGCCGAACTCAGATGTTAAAATTTATTGCGAAATTACGGGAGAGAATGCTCGACCTTATTTACCAGAGAAATTCAGGAAAATAGCGTTCGAGTCCATTCACCATATTAGTCACCCAGGTATTAGGTCCACGCGTAAGATGGTGGCCCAAAGATATTTTTGGCCGGGGATGAACAAAGACGTAGGTACATGGGCCAAAAGTTGCGTGCCGTGTCAAAGGGCAAAAATAAATAGGCATACGGTATCTAAATTAGGTCAATTCCAGGACGCGGAAAGATTTAAACATTTACATGTCGACATCGTGGGCCCGTTGCCCACGACAACCCTAAATTTTAAATATATAGTTTCGATGATAGACAGACGGACTAGGTGGCCGGAAGCCATACCGATCGTGGACATGACAGCAGAGACCGTAGCGAGAGTTATTTACGAAAATTGGATTTGTAGGTTTGGCTGCCCGAGTTTAATTACTTCAGACCAGGGAAGACAGTTTGAATCCGACTTGTTTAGAAATTTGATGAAATTCTTAGGAGTTCATAGGGTGCGGACAACCCCCTATCATCCCCAGAGCAACGGCATCCTGGAGCGGTGGCACCGTGTGGTCAAGAATGCTTTAAAGGCCAGGTTGGCAGACAACGCATCCTGGGCTGACGAGTTACCCACGGTCTTGCTAGGACTCCGAGCAGCGTGCCGGTCGGACAACGAGGTAAGTGCAGCCGAAATGCTTTACGGTCATGTCTTGAGATTGCCAGGTGATTTTTATACACATTCCGAAAATAATTGCGACGACCCATTTTCGTACGTAGCGAAACTAAGATCGGTAGTGGACAATCTGCGACCCGCGTCACGAGCGGAAAGCGGAACTCGGAAAATATTCGTGCACAAAGAGTTAGAGTCAAGTTCGCATGTTTTTGTCAGAAATGACATGGTACAAAAGCCACTGACTCCTAACTACGATGGGCCATACCGAGTTTTACGCAGAAATCCGAAAACTTTCAAAATACAGTTCCCAAATAGACAGGTAGAGATTTCAATCGACAGGCTGAAACCAGCATTTTTGTTGGATGAGCAATCAGACAGCAGCAGTTCAAATAAGCGAGTTAGAGACAGCGATGCGGATACGGCCGCGGGTGAGCACATAACGCCATCAGCGACCCAACCGCTTCCGCCTATCATTCGTACTACGCGTAGCGGGCGAGTAGTAAACAAACCGGTCAGATTCCTAATAGACGAGTGACTGGTACTGGTAACACAGTGAACGTAAGTAAGAAAGTCAACTCTCCACATGGATGGGTAGCGTACGGAGTCATAGTATAAATGTGAGTATTCGTCAAAAGTTTTTTTGTGGAAGGTCACACAAGGGTCCACTACATTTTTTTTTTTACTTAGCATCTCTGGGAAGAGCCTAGACCCTGGGGGTAATGCCCTAAAGTAGTATATATATATATTTTTTTTGTACTCCACTGCACGAGGTGCATGGCTACGTCAGGTAACAGTAAAGTTCAATAAGTGTCAGTTTAAAGTCGGACTCTGAAAAATGATGCTCCGCAGCTTAGTTAAGTTTAAGTTTCATTTTATTTGTGTACAGTAGTGGCTTACTGTATTTCGCACTATTATGACATTCGTTTCTTTTTAACGTTCGAGCATACGTGCTATTAGTGCTATGTCATGTGTTTATTATGCGTGCTATTATTCAGGTTCAATTCAAAAAGGGTTTTCGTCACGTACTCGCATATGCATTTGGTAAAGAAAAAAGGCAACTCATCAGATCATTACTTATTTAAGAGTCTAGTAAATGTAAAGTATGTATTCACAGCATCATACCGGACAAGTGTAAACGTGAAGCACGTTAGTTATTTTATTAAAATCGTCATTTTTCAAAGTTTTATTATATCTAATAAAATGGGTTTGTCACAAGGAAAACAGGAAGACAGTAACTCTCACAACGCTATCGCCATAGCAAAAGTGGAGAACTTATCCACCCAAGTAGAATCAAAGCTCAATTACGTGGGGATTGGTCTTGTTATATTCAGTGTGATTTTGAGTATCATGTTTTGTTACTTTGTGCGATCAAGATGCAAGCAATGCGCTAGGGCGTGGGTGCAAAAGACGGTTGGAGATCTACCACCCACAGCTATCAGGATCCAAGGTGGTCCTATGGCACCACCACAACAAACTTATCAGTAACCATTACAGGAAATGTGTTCAGTGCAATAATATTACAGTGTAGTTCAGAGACGCTAAGTAAGTGGAAATAAAACACCCATGTAGTTAGTCATAACACATAACAAATGTATTGCAATAACAAGAGGTATATTGTAACAACTTAGGTTTGCAATTGTGCCGACAACGCAGACTCAGCGTTCGTTGGAAATGTAGAGCGAATAATAATGACTTGGTTTCACAACTATTATATACATTCAAGCGGAAAAAGCAATGTGTTCGTGATTAGGCGTCTTTTAGCGTAATTAATTTAGAGAATTCGACTTTTCTTGGATTGGTGAAATAAAAAATGGAAATTGTAACGTGCTTATTCTTCTATTGCAAAACTTAGTCTACGTGTAACATAATTCGAGGATAGTTGGGGTATGAGGACAATATGTCGTGACGTAAGGGTGACGTTGGCGTATATCGCGCTCCGTATTGGCCGCGATATGTATGACGCGACATACGTAACTGCGGTGCTCCGATACCAGATGTCGCTGTGAGTCTCATTCGGAACATGCCCCCGGCCTTGAAAGATCTGGCTTTCAAGAGGAATCTTGAGCTTCTGCGTCTTCGTTTGGCTGAGATACTAAGGGGCAGATTTTGACGTAGGCGCGTCTGATGATGCCGGATGCGGTTTGGATATCTGCCACTCTTGACACTCCCTCCCTGTTCGGGCGCCAACCATATGTTCGTGATTAGGCGTCTTTTAGCGTAATTAATTTAGAGAATTCGACTTTTCTTGGATTGGTGAAATAAAAAATGGAAATTGTAACGTGCTTATTCTTCTATTGCAAAACTTAGTCTACGTGTAACATAATTCGAGGATAGTTGGGGTATGAGGACAATATGTCGTGACGTAAGGGTGACGTTGGCGTATATCGCGCTCCGTATTGGCCGCGATATGTATGACGCGACATACGTAACTGCGGTGCTCCGATACCAGATGTCGCTGTGAGTCTCATTCGGAACATGCCCCCGGCCTTGAAAGATCTGGCTTTCAAGAGGAATCTTGAGCTTCTGCGTCTTCGTTTGGCTGAGATACTAAGGGGCAGATTTTGACGTAGGCGCGTCTGATGATGCCGGATGCGGTTTGGATATCTGCCACTCTTGACACTCCGTCTTTGCCAGGAATGGTCTTGACGATGCGTCCCAAATGCCACTTTAATGGAGGCAGATTGTCATCCTTTATGAGCACCAGGGTATTTGGCTTTAGCTCCTGGCAATGACTCCTCCATTTGGATCGCGTCTGTAACTCGGAGACATATTCTTTGGACCAGCGGGCCCAGAAATGCTGCCTTATCTTCTCCACCATCTGGTACCGGTTGAGTCGATGAGCAGGTGCGTGCTGAAAGTCCTCCGAAGCAGGCGACGTTAAGGTGCGACCGACGAGAAAATGCGCAGGACTCAGAGGAAGAAGGTCGTGTGGATCCGATGACATGGCGTACAAAGGGCGGGAATTAAGGACCGCTTCAATTTGACATAACACCGTGCTTAGTTCCTCAAATGTGAGGTGTGCGTTTCCTACTACACGGCGCAAATGATATTTGCTCGATTTTACTCCAGCTTCCCATAAGGAACCAAAATGGGGCGTGTAAGGTGGAGTAAAGCGGAATTTAATATTGCAACTATTGGCGTAATCTATGATTTCGGGACTACATTTGGTCAAAAACTGGGCAAAATCGTGCATTAAACCCACAAAATTCCTGCCGTTATCAGAGAATATCTCATTAGGCTTACCGCGTCTAGCTATAAAGCGCTTGAGAGCTAAAAGGTAAGCGTCAGTAGTCAGATCGCTGACAAGTTCTAAATGAATAGCTCGCGTGACGAAACAAACGAACAGACAAATATAGGCCTTGACAGTTTGAGCACCTCTGCCTTTGCGGTTTAATATAAAAACAGGCCCCGCGTAGTCGACGCCGCAAGAGAAAAATGGATATGTAGGCGTTATTCGCTCCTCAGGTAGGTTTCCCATGAAAGGAGTAAGGGTTTTCCCTCTTAATCGCTTACAAACAACGCAGTCATAAAAAACCTTTCGCGCTAGGTTCCTACCACCTAGCGGCCACCAAGCATCATGCAACTCAAAAAGAAGGGCTTGAGGCGCAGCATGTAAAAGTTTTTTATGCTGATGGCGAAATAATAATAGTGCGAAATGATGCTTGCTATTTATTAAAATCGGGTGCTTCTTTCCATAAGCAAAGTGTTGCGAATAATCGATGCGACCGCCGACGCGCATTACGCGATCGTCATCAATAAATAAGTTTAGCTTACTTAAATTGTGTTTTATTTTTAACGTTTGTTTATTAGCCAATAGCTTGTACTCATCTGGAAAAGATTCTAGTTGAGACAGCTTGGCTAATAAATTTGTCGATTCCCGCAATTCTTCGACGCTGATACGGCGAGTACGCTTATTATTCTTATTGCGCGCGTTATGAATAAAACGTAAAACGTAAGAAGCGGCGTGTATCATGCGCGAGAACTGAGAGAACCGCTCGAACGGAAACATTGACGGTTCCGTAGTAGCGGTAAGCGCAACATTGACGTTAGATTTGACTTCAGGCAATAAATGCTCCGTGTTTTCCGTACTTGGCGTTCCAGGCATGGTTTTAGGGTCAAAATTGGCATCCTGCAGAAACTCAGGTCCCTCCCACCATAAACTGGATCCAGCTAGGTCTTCCAACCGTGCGCCCCTTGAAACTAAGTCAGCTGGGTTGACTTTACCGCTGACGTGGCGCCATGGAAGCCCTTTGGTCAGTTCATGGATTTCAGTGACCCGATTCTGCACGAACGTTTTTAATAAATTAGGTGACATGCGCAGCCAGCCTAAAACGCAAGTCGAATCGGAATAAAATACGACGTCGTCAAATTGACAATTTATACTATTTATGACCTTGTTGTATAATTTAGCACCTAGCAGTGCGCTGCACAGTTCTAAGCGGGGAATACTTAGGACTTTAATGGGAGAAAGTTTTCCCTTTGAACATAGCAACCGCGAACATACTTCTAAGTCATCATTTATTGTGCGAATGTAAATACAAGTGCCATAAGCAACCTGTGACGCGTCTGTAAAAATATGCATTTCTATGCGCGTATAATTATTGCTACTCATTACATAACGCGGCACTCGGATTGTGCTTAGAACAGCTGATAATGACCTAGTGAACTCATCCCAGGTGCGCATGACGTCAGCGGGTACTGTGTCGTCCCAATCAAGTTTTAAAATCCATAAACGCTTGAGTAAAACTTTGGCTAGCATTATTGTCGGACTTAGTAAACCCAAGGGATCATAAATCTGCGAAATATGTGATAACATAATGCGTTTTGTTATTTTATCATCGCCTATTATTGTATCAAGTCGCGAGCTAAAATAAAATTGATCATAATAATTATTCCATCCAATGCCCAATGTTTTTGAATTGCAGTCTTTATCGAACGTAAGTTGGGTTTGCGCGTCAGAGAGTAGTGCGAAGTTAGACTCTAATGACGGCTCACTAAAGTTAAATACCCACTTTCTTAACGGAAAACAACCCGATTGTAATGTGCGCGCGGTCTCATTACATAATCGTAACAATTCTAGTTTATCCTGTGACCCAGTTATCATATCATCTACGTAAAAATCTTCATTTATTATTCTTTTAACGTCGGGATCGGTGCATTCAGTGGCTAACTGCTTTAAACAACGAACGCTTAAGAAAGCCGCCGACGCCATGCCGTAAGTTACGCGATTCATACGATATATTTCTATGGGCTGGTCGGGGCTGTCGCGCCAAAGGATTAGCTGAAGGTCACGTTGATCTTCGGTCATCAATACCTGACGGTACATTTTAGCCACATCCGCGCATGCTACGTAACGATGCTGCCTAAAGCGTAGAAGGATGGAAAAAAGATCGCCCTGGATAGCGGGACCTACCATCTGAAGATCGTTCACAGACGTACCAGAACTAGATGCCGCACTGCCGTCGAAAACTGCCCGCAGGCGTGTCGTAGTACTGGATTCGCGAAAAATGCCATGATGGGGCAAAATGAAATGCGGTGAGTTATATTTGGAAACTTTACTCATGTGTCCTAAATCGCGATACTCATGAATAAAGTCCGTATATAATTTTTTGTACGTTTCTGAACGCTGTAATCGTTTTTCCAGCGCCAGCAAACGACGTTCAGCTTGAGGATAAGTCTCCCCTAGCAGTTCGGGTGGCTGCTTGAGTGGCATGCTAACACAGAACCTTCCTTCGCTGTCGCGCGTAGTGGTGCGAACGAAGTGCTCCTCGCAAGCCTTCTCCTCATCAGACAGTGCGTCCCGACTGGTAGGTACTTCCTCAATCTCCCAGAATCGCCGTAATAACGAGTCTGTTGTTTGCGTAAAGTTACACTGGATGCGGCCTTCAATGCGTGCGTTTAAATTGATAGGACCTGCTACTACCCAGCCTAATTCGGTATTTAATAAGTAAGGGCCGCTACGTAAATGTATTCTTTCCATAGTAAATAGATCCCAATACTTATCACCACCAATTAAGATATCGAAATCTTTATAATCTAAAAATTGCGGATCTGCCAGTTGAATATTGTCTGGAATATCGAATTTTGCGCAATGTTCATAAACAACTGGCATTGATGTATTTATTTGCGGTAAAACGGAACAATATAAATTTGTAGTGTAGGAATTAACGCGCGATTTTATTTGTACATTACAGGTTTGCGTGCTCTGCGTCACAATACCGCCTACACCACTTATTTCATGAGTGGACTGTATTAACGGTGCGCCTAGTAAATCACGTAATGATTCTTTTATAAAACATCGTTGCGCGCCATCGTCAAGAAGAGCGATGACCGTGTGCGGTTTATTATTTTTATCTATCACGTCAATGACAGCAGTTGACAACAAGACTGGCCTTAAAACCGGCAGCTGCGAAGGAATTCGCTGACAATGCGCATTGACCGACACGGCGGCCGCCGAAGTACTTGCAGCGGGGGCTGTGACGTCAGCGGGGGCCGGGACGCGAGTGCACTCATCACTAGGAGGATGGATTATTGAGTTATGTTTATTATTGCACTTGCGACACGGGCCGAATACGCATGACTCCACGGAATGACCAGCTCGTAAACAGTTATTGCATAACTTATTATCCGCGACAAACTTAAGTTTAGATTCATAGTTAGTCTCAAGAAATTTGACACAAGAATAAAGTGGATGATTCAATTTGCACATAGGGCACGCGAACTTTGATTTGTGCTGTGATTTTTGTGGTTTACTGTTGGTAGAAACATTGCAGTGTACTTTATTGTTGTGAGTGACGTTAGGAGTGGTATATTTTTTGTTCACTTCGTGTTTATCGCGTACACTCGTACTTTGTGATGCCTGCAATGTTTCTAACATATTTGCGCTGTTAGTAAGAAATTGAATTAAATCATCCAGTTCAATCTTCATCTGAGTGTCACCGCTCGCAAGAGAACATTTATGTTGCTCCCACTCGCGTTCAGTGGTTTTATCGAGTTTCGACACTAAGATGTAAATAATTAAGGTATCCCAAGACGATATAGGTTCACCTAGGACTTTTAAAGCGCGTAAATTTTTCGTTGTTGTGTCAATTAGCTTTCTTATAAGTATGTGCGATTCTTTAGGCAGCGACTGAAGCGAAAATAGTGCGTTGACGTGATTGTGGATAAGAAGCCTATTGTTATTGTAGCGATTAAGAAGGAGCTCCCATGCTAACTCGTAGTTACTTGCTGTTAGCTCAAGCGCGTCTATAACTAACGCAGCACTACCGGTCAGCGATGATTTTAAATAGTGAAATCTTTGGATGTCACAGAGATCCTTCGAGTTGTGAACTAGTGATAAGTAAATATCCCTAAACGCGAGCCAGTTTTCGTAGGTGCCGTCAAAAGCAGGGAGTGATAAAACTGGCAGTTTAATAGCTTTCATTGCCGTATTTTGCAAAACGTTAGGACTTATGCTATCTGCACGGTTGAATTTATTAAGTATAGACTCCGCGAGGGACTGTGCACTGAAATAAGCATCCTCAAATTGTTCTCGTTGCGTTAACTGTTCATCGAGGTTTGATTCGAACACATTTGCTTCAATTTGAGTTTGAATTTCGTTAAATTCAGTGTACAGGCTCTCCGCTCCTTGTACGCGTAATTTTAAATTTATTTTAGAAGGTTCAGTTAGAGCACCTAAGTTATCACTACAGCTTTGAATGTGGGTTGAGAACTTTGTAAGTCTAGCCTTTATAATGCCACGTTTTTTGGCCAAGTCGCGAATATGAGGTTCAATCGAGGCATCACAGATTAGCCTAGCCGGTGATTTATCGCGTGTTTTAGTTCCACTACCGGTATCTAGATCGGTTCCCATTTTGATTCAGTATACGTAGAAAGCTGGAGTACTCACGTGTGAACTTTGGACCCTGATGCAACTCCGCGTGGTGTAGCGGCGAAAAGGCGTCCTAATACTGGTTACACAATGCAAACTCGTCACGGGCTCTCACTGAAATTGATTAAGCACGGCATTAAGCAACTGAAGGCAACGAGGATTAGGTATAGGGTGGCTGGATGTCCGTACCGAAATATGCGCGTATAAAATCGTTGGATGGTCCAGTTCTCGTCCTATAGGTATCCGCATGGGTCTTCTGCTGCAAACGCGCCTCCCGTCCAAGAAGAAATTTCGACGTGTGCTTTCTCTTCTCCGAAGGTGCTGATTCTCAATGACCTCTCATCTCGGATTCGACGATTAGCGAAGAAGTCGTTGATATTTGGTGAAGAAGGATCATATGTTCGTGATTAGGCGTCTTTTAGCGTAATTAATTTAGAGAATTCGACTTTTCTTGGATTGGTGAAATAAAAAATGGAAATTGTAACGTGCTTATTCTTCTATTGCAAAACTTAGTCTACGTGTAACATAATTCGAGGATAGTTGGGGTATGAGGACAATATGTCGTGACGTAAGGGTGACGTTGGCGTATATCGCGCTCCGTATTGGCCGCGATATGTATGACGCGACATACGTAACTGCGGTGCTCCGATACCAGATGTCGCTGTGAGTCTCATTCGGAACACAATGTAAGAGTTTGAAAACTAATCATAAACACTCGAAGCGAGTTACAAGAAATGTTAACTATGATATTTTTATTTTTATTTTTTTATTTTGTGTGTTGTCTTTTGTTAATTTTATCCCATTCTTTTTTGTTTGTCAAAAAAAAGAGAAAGGAGGGGGATGATGTAGGCGACAAGGCGGTGACGCAATCAGAGTCAGCATTTTCAGCTTGCAGTTTTAAATAACTTAGAGAGAGACCAGTCGCGTAGCGCGAGGCTTACAGTACGCTCGCTCATTAGCACTAGTTCGATACCGCGACACCGCCTGGCCTGTGACGAATATTGTAACCCTATGTATTAATGTACTTTCTTATATAGAGTGTGGAGTCGGAGTAAATCGATGTTAGAAATGGAACTGTTGTTTACGTACTCACCACAATAGGGAAACCTATTACCTAAACATGAATATGTTTACAAGAAGAATCACGTGATAGCTCGAAGCCCTCGGATGTCACGTGGAGTTTTCTATAGAAATTACAGATTGTCCCGTCCCGCCCCGTCCCGTCCCATCCCGTTATAATCTGAGTCAACCTTTACATTTAATACAGTTTTAGTATTGTTTTTTTTCCTGTTAATTGTACTATATATTTTGTGTCAAAGAATAAAATTATTTCTATTTATAATTAAATAATTTATAAACATGTCAATCAATACATTATTTAATTTCTATTTATAACTTTTATTTTCAAAATATACAGTAAGTTAACATACCTAACTACCTTCCTCTACCTACCTTAAATTTAAAATAAGACCTTGAGGCATTGTACCTAAGATGCTGGCGGCATTTCCTCGTTGTGCGAGGAAGCCACCAGCTCTTCGGTCACCAGTTAACATCAACCAAACGTTTCGCGATTTCTGCAAAAAAACTTGCGTCCGTTGGGACCCCATGGACCAAGAGTTTCTATTTATATTCTAAATTTGGGAGGTCGTTGGATAAGAAAAATATAATTTTGAAGTTGAAAAATTTGCTGAATCGGTTAAGGGGTTGCCGAGATATTATAGGGGGGGCACAATTTTTTTTTTGTTTGAACTTGGTTGTTGATACTGTAAAAACTATAGTATTTATAATGTGTCTGCAACGCGAATATATGTTTCCATGAACTCCAAATACTTACGTTGTACCTTGAAAGAAACCTTGAGGTATTTCAGAACCGAGCGTTTGCGGAAGGAAATGCTTATTTTAAGAAATTTGGCACGTTTTAGGTTTTCCTAATTTTGATAGGTAGCCTTACTACAGGTAAATTGTGTATTTATACAAAACAGACTTCGTTGGCTTAAAATTAGAACAAAAAGTCCTTACCCAGGACTCCCAGGAGGAAAACTATCCCCATACCAAATTTCACCTCGATCCGTTTAGCGGTTTTAGCGTGACGGAACAGAAAAACAGACAGAGTGGCTTTCTCATTTACAATATTGTACAAGATTAGTACAAGATAATATTAATATCGAAAACCGTTAGAAGTAATGTGAATTTACTAGTTACTAGTGGTTTGGCCCGAACGTGAACTTGCGACCTATATATCTCGACAACCCCTTAAGCGATTCGGCTCATATTCAAACTTAAAAATTATATATATCTCATCTAACCATTTGCCAAATTTTACGACAATCCAATCAGCGATACTTGAGTTATCGACGAAGAAACATACATACAAATATACATACATACATACATACATACAAACGACGGAGTGTCCAAGTAGATTGAGAACCTCATTCGCTTCGCAAGCTCGTTCGATTGTACAAGATTAGTATCTAGAAACGTTAAAAGTAATGTGAATATACTAGTTATTATCAAACTACAGTACTGAACCGTCGCAAAAACAACCAGCTGTTCAGTGTCACAAATAACGATGCACGCGTGTGCGCAGGTCAACGACTAGATCTTTCGGTCAAGGTCTCTTTAGTTCCGCATTTCGTCACTAGGCGGCGCTGATATTAATATTTCGCTATTCATGATTACTATATGTGTAGTTTTTAATAGACAATTTTTGCGATTAGTGTCGTACGAATTAGAAAATATTTTTAATTCTCATATTTGCTTTTTATTTTCGATAGCATAACTAATGAAACTTATATTATATATTTATTTCTTGGATAGGTATTTTGATATTTTATTATCAGCGTACATAGGCTAGACTGTCCACTTATCAACCAACTGCTAGCAAGTCATCGTAAGTGTAAAGTTGGCGACATACCAAGAATGTTAGTAATGGCGATATTTCCAGTTGGATGCGGCGACATTTTGCCATTCATATGCTATGGCATCCGCTTATAACGATTTGACGGGCCGTATACTTTTTAGCCATCAACCCGAAGTTGGTCACGCACCAAGAATGATAAGGTAATGACGAATTTGGTACGTGTCTATTGGCTACGATGTCCGCATCATTATCATTTGACGGGCTGTAGGCTTGTTAGCCACCGTCTAGTAACAGTCATCATAGCTCTGAAGTTGACCACGAACCAAAAATTATTAAATGATTACACTATGTATAAGATATTGTACGCTCGAAAAGGGCAAAACTGTTGATACTCTATTTATTTTTTAACATGCACTGTACACAGTTTTTGACAATAAATTTATCTTTATCTTTATCTTTATTTTTGATACCTACCTACTCAACGAATTTTCTTAGTGTCTGTCTACAGATACTAATAAAATTCGTATACTAATAAAATACATTAAAAAAAAAAACAATTTGTATGGGATGAATCGAAAATGCACCTATCTCCATACAAAGGAAAAATATTTTGTCCGAATTTCGAAATTTTTCCACTTGCATCCTACTCAGGGTCTCGGGGACTTATGTTTCACCCTGTATAGGCTACGTGCCCGCTTATCATGAGACGGGCTGTGGGCTAGTAAGCCACCATCGAGTAACAGTCATCATAGCCGTGAAGTTGGCCACGGACCAAGAATGTGATGTGAGTAATGACGAATTTCCGGTTGGATACGGCGACATTTTGTCAACGACGGCTTCTGCTGTGTAATAATTCAGGGAAAATAGAGATTGCTGGACCGAGCGGTTTAGGGTACCGTAAAAACGGTTAAAATCCCTCATCATTATGTTCCAAGCAATTATTGCTGAAGAGAGAAAGGCGTTGAAGGATCTTGTGGAGACCCTATGCATTTCTGGGGTGTCCTAGAATCTTTAACAACAATACTCGTATTGTCCTAGATTTTTTGCCACGACCTTGGCAGTTTAAGAACTAGGCAATCTATAGCACTGTGTGGTTTCAGAGGAGTTCCCTCCCGCGGACGCTTCGGCTGTGGAATGAGCTGCCGAGGTTTTCCCGAAAGATTGCAGTATGGGGTTTAAAAAGAGGAGTGTATAAGATTTTAACGGGTCAGCTACGCGCATGTGCTCTTTGGACAAAGTGATATCACATCATCATACGTGAGTTCATACCGTTGTTTTAATATTGATATAAGTATGAATCACGAGATTATAAATTGTATAAAATATATAAAGATAAATCACGATTTAAATCCAAATTAAAATCATTTCGTTAAAAGCTATTGGGATCATGGGCTCAATTACACTCGTTACATACAAAAAGTTGTATTTCAGCTGCTGTAGTCCCCTAAGGGATGACTCACAGTAGAACGGGACGGGACGATCTGTCAGATTCTATAGAAAACGTCACGTGACATCCGAGGGCTCCGAGCTATCACGTGATTCTTTCTATAGAAATTCACAGATCGTCCCGTCTGCGAGTCATCCTTAATTATTCCTCCAACAATGAATCTTTATGAATGATTTTGAACGAATAAATGTAAAAGCAAAAAATCTATAGGCATATTTTTCGTTAGTCTCTGTACGTAAAACACTAATTTAGTTCCGATATTGGAGAAAATACGGAACTACGGCACCTCAAAAAAACAACCTATTGTATTGCAATGGAAGCCACCGTATTGTCGCTCACTAGGCGGCGCCACTCATGCGTGGGTCCTGTGTCAATATGAGAGAATTGTCAAAGTGACGTTCAAAATGATCCCGCAGGACCGACGTTCCACTAGCGCCCCTAGTGGTAAATCGACTCGCTGTAATCCTCATTAAACTCCCATTAGCTCTTAAGTTATCACGAGAAAGAACCTTCCAAAATTAATGCTGTCGTGCTTGACGTTTTTTTATATTACACGAAATATTGTGAACGATGGACACGTAGCACAAACGGGGTGTAATGGCACGAAAAAAGCTATAAATGCGACGAGAGATAACAACAGAATATGACATTTTTTACGTATAAATAATTGTTTTCGGGTAATAAAGCTGACTCACACGTAAAGTCAAAAATATCTGTCGATATTATATTGCAAAGTCGAGACATGTCACGCCTATTATGATAAAAATACGTAAGTGTTAACCGTTGCAATTTAATCTCAGTATGACTCACGAAAGTTTAAATTACTAGTAAATCGTCTACAAAACAAACCCGTTTCAAACTGTATTTTATTCCCACGGCGAGAGTACAGGAATAATCTTTATTACCCACGCTAAACGAAAATCAATCGAATGCATTCAACTGCTAAATATATCGAAGATTTACGTACAAGCTGTTTTGAAATAAAGTTTGGGAACTATGAACCACAAAACTAAAATGACACGAATGCTTGTCAAATATTGAAAACGCAAGATGTCAACTGTCATTGATAATCAGGGTACGAAACCGGCATGAAAACCGGGTTTCGCAGGATGTTTTAATACGAAATGAGTTAATGACAGATAAAATCTCTCAACATTCAATCTTAACGTCGAACGTAATAGTTTTGACACTATTCAGTGACAGCATTATTCTTTCAAACGTAAAACCTAAATCATGATGTATTCCGCTTGACGTCATTTGTCTGTCATCGGTATTAAAATTACGGGCCCTGTTGATAATATTGAAACAAAATTAATATAGATTACGTGAATTATTTTCATTGTATAACATTATCATCCAAGATGCATCCACACTCCACATCTCTTAAACATAACTTTTATATTTTCAAGATCGATATCCTTATATTCTCGTATAGTGAAGTTGAAGTGTTGATGCGAAAAATTGTCACGTTATTCAATTGTGGCGCCTCTTTCGAACTCTTGAAATATTCATATAAAGATGGCTTTATAGAGGTATTATACGATGCGTTTCGTCGGGCCATTGCACATTTCGACTCCCTAAATGCCCTTACCACCTATGAACAGCCCGAAGGATCGGCCCCGACGGATCGCACTTATTAATACAAATGTAGTTTTTAAATTGTTTACTTTATGGATGTTTTATTTTATGTGATTTGAGCTGAATCAATGATGAATCTAATTCGTTGGACTAATGTTATAGGAAATTATATTTCAGAGACAAAACCATGACAGTATATTAATAAGAAAACCAAATTCGTTAGGTATTTAAGTATAGTATTATCGATTGTTTCAAGAAATATGTAATGTTGGCAATCGGACTAATATTCACTCAAAAATGTTGCAAACCAAAATATCGGTACGACAGGAGTACAGGACGACCCTTAAAAAGTATTGCATTAGCCAAGAACAAAGAATCATCATCATATCAGCCATAAGACGTCCACTGCTGAACATAGGCCTCCCCTTTGGATCTCTATATGTGGGAGCGACCTGCATCCAGCGTCTCCCGGCGACCTTCATAAGGTCATGTGTCCATCTTATGGGTGGACGTCCTACGCTACGTTTGCCAAGCCGTGGTCTCCATCCGAGCACTTTTCGACCCCATCGGACATCGGACCCCCTGCTCTGCGTGCAATGTGGCCTGCCCATTGCCACTTCAGCTTGCTAAAGAATAAAGCCCGAGAAGATTATTACCGGCAAGAAATTTGGCGGGACTTAAGTTTACAATTTTTTTATTATAAATCTGTTGAGACATAAGCATCTATATAATACCTACTACTTTTTCCCTTTTACTGAGCAAAAGAATGCAGGTGATTTTATACATTTTTAAAGCATTTAACTGTAGGATTAACTTATGAACATGACTCCAAAATCGTGTGAATTTAATACCCACAAAGTAGCGATAACGACATGATCCGAATACTAAAATCACTCCAAGCATTATACAGGGGGTTTTCAAATCTGACCTTTTGCTTGAAATAAAGCTATGGAGTTAATTGTCAATGTCATTAGCAGATAAAAAAAATGTTTTTAAGAAATTAAGGATTATTGACCACGGTTTTAGATAGGTACTTATACCTTAGTTACTAAGTTTGTGTTTGTGGTTGTTATAATAGTAGTTTATGCAACAGTGATATAATAAGGTCTAACTCTCGGGTCTATTATTATAAAACTCGACTTCGTCTCGTTTTGTAACGGCGACCCTCAAGTTTTAAGAACCAATTATGAGCTTATGCATACGTTAGTTTTTCTACGACAACTAAAATAGCGTAAAAAGCTAAATCTAGAAACGTGGCAGAATAGGGAAGATGTTGTGCCCACTATAGAAATAAAAAAAACAACAACAGTGCTCAAATATTGTATGAAAATCCATAGGAGCAGTGGTCTTATGGAATACCATAGACAACGTTATAATGTATACTTTTTTAATATCGCTGTCAGTCATCTAATTGACAGATAGAAGTGCTGGAGTACCATATTTGATTACAACGCATGATCTCTTTAATTTTACAGACGCAGATAAGACAAACGTAAATTTAATTATTAATAATTGATAAATCATAAATTTAAACTATCGTGAGATATACCACACAAAATATGCAAAGCGATCGAGATTGGGCGGCGCTTTAGTTTTAATCAAGATGGTGCCACCTGCATGGAAGCCCATAATCAAAAGTTCAGTGTATGTAGGGACAGTGTAATGGACACAGTGAGTTCGGTGTGCATGCCGCCTTTTACATTGAAAGAACCAAATGTGCAGTCAAACAGTCCTGGGACTCCAGGACTTCGGAGTCCTTTGGAGATCGAGAGCGCTGCGGGCGGTGAAGCGAAATGCTTTAGTACGCCCGCTTGCGTCGTCGTTGCGCACGGTATTCGGCGCTTGATAATGGCACCATAGGATGTCCGAAACATGTCGCGCGTAGCGACTAAAAATACGTGAGTGTTATCCGTAATTTTATTATAAATCACTTTAAAAAAGATTCTCTTTTTAAACTAAGAAAAAGTATAAATAATTGAAATAAATGTCATATACTAAAGAAAAAGACCAACACCGATGAAGGCCAATCCGAGGATCGAACTCGGGTCTTCAGCTTACGCGGCTAACGCCATAACCACTAGGCCAACTGATCTTATCGAAATGCCGGCAAATTTCTCAAGTACCTATATGCAATCTTAGTAACAGACAAGACGCCCTTGGTCATTTTTCTAAGTACAAGCGACGTTGATTAGTACTTCCATCCAAACCACTCAGGGATTTACAGGGGTGAGGGATCAGGGGTTTAGGGGGGGGTAAGAAAAAGTAATATTATAATGAAATAATGGATAATTTTCACGTATTTTTAGTCACTACACGCATCTTCACGATATGTACTCATCGCTGGAAAATGGGGACTGAGCTCACTAAAACATATCACGCGTAGTGACTAAAAATAGGTGAATGTCATCCATAACTTTATAATAAGTAAAATAATGATAATGATAATGATAATGATTTATTTCATTTAAACCTTAGTTGGTAAATACAGCAGTGGTCGAGTCCTCCTATTAGGTATACAGTACCTGTGTCAGGAGTCCTCGCTCTTCCAGATTACAGTATAAACAAAATCTTTACTAAGATTAGTTAATTTAATTAGCATTTGGTTTATGAAATTACAATAAATAATTTAAGAATTGAATTAATTAACACTTGTGTATTAACATAAACCAGGTCAAATTATAATTATAATTTTACAAAAATAGCACGAATTAAAAAGTACCCTGTATTTATAAACATTTGGTAAATAACTTTCATACTTTGTAAATATCGCTAAAAAGTGTTTTATTGCGTCTTTAACGATCCACTCGGCGCTGCGGTCTGCCTGCCCAATGAGTGGTCCCGGGTTCGACGATAAAAATATTTGTATGCAAACCGCACGGGGTCTAGAGTCTAGACTTCATTGAGTTGGAATGTGAAAAATGTGAAAAGTTATGAGGTGTAAAAAGCTTTTTTATTTATAATGTTATTTATAACTTAGTATTTGTGATATTGTTTTGTAAATAAAAGCAAGAAAAAGTACTTACATTCAAGCGTAAAAGGGGGTTTATATTATGGGACAATCGTACAAAAATCGACCTAGTCTCATAGTAAGCTCAATAAAGCTTGTATCATAGGATGGGTACTAGAGGGTTATTTTTATTTTCATAATTTTTTTTCACTACAGGCGATTAAACTTGTAGAAAAAGTTAGACTAAAATATAATTTTTTGAATTAAGGCCAAATTTAAATTCTGCTATTACGAAGATACTTTAATGTCAATCAGTGAGTAGCACTATTTGAGAATATTAAACAAAAGTCAGATCATAACAATCTTTACATTTGTGGCATGTAAGATCATTAAAGTAAAATAAGAATGCAAAAATTTAAAAATACCAAAAGTGCAAATATCTCGAAAACCAGGGGTCTTTAACCTTAAAGTCGATTTTCTGTACCAGTCCATTAATTACCGGACATCCTGTATATAATATACAGATACCTACCATAAATACTTAAATACATAGACGACATCCATAACTCACGATAAACATACAAATCCAAAACAGAGAGTGTTAAAGTTTTTAAAGGGTCGGCAACGCGCATGTAACACCCCTGGAGTTGCAGGCGTCCATAGACTACGGTGACCTTTTACCATCAGGCGGGACGTATTCTTGTTTGTCACCGTCGTAGTATTAAAAAAAAAGCCTTGCCTTGGCCAGGATTCGAACCCGGGACCTCCTGCTTCTAGACTAGGTGGCCGGTAAAGTATTTAAATCTCATTAAAATGAACAGTGTATTTTACGACAAATTTATACTTTCACATATAAGTCACTATAATCAAAAATATAATTTAGGATGAAACAGTAAAAAACCGGCCAAGCGCGAGTCGAACTCGCGCAAGAAGGGTTCCGCACCATTATCTATAAAAACGGCAAAAAAATCACTCCTATACAGGAGCCCCCTTAAATATTTACTTTAATTGGTTTATGGGGCAGAAAGAAGCGACAAGGTAGTTTTTTATTTACCGTAATATTTATCGATATTAGGAACTTGATCAATTTCAAACAAAAGCTACATTTCAGATGATTTTTACAATAATGTAGATATTTAGGTACTTACTGCTCTTTTTCATTCTCGTATTTAATCATATTGTGACACAGTTCCATCGCTAAATAATTTGTCAGCTCATTGGCAGTACCTACGTATCGTCTGCGACTCTGCGCCAACACATCTACTGGGTAAAACCAAAGTAAAAAAAGTAGTTCATCTCAAGCTGAAATAGATGAGTTTCGAGAAAAAGATGAGTTAAGCAAAAGGAATAAAAAAGTACCTACTTAAAAACTTGTAAACCAATACAAAAACCAAAATTGTATGAATAACTTATACAACCTATTTCTTTCCGGTAACTTTAAGTGAAGTTTTTTCAGGTTAACGGGAGTTAATTTCTCTAAGAGTATCTTATCTTAACTATTATAGTTTTAGAGATATTCAATAATAGTACATTACATACCAAGGCCGTTTAAGTGGGAAATCCCCGGATTCCATGTAATTGTCGGCCGAGGCGAAGCCGAGGTCGACTAACATGTGATCCGAGGCTTTCCCATTTACCGGCCGAGGTTTGTATACTATTTTTCAGCCCGACGGAGCCGGCAGGCGGCAATTTAGTTTTGCGTAAAGTGGCGCTTACCGGCCGGAGGACTGAAAATACATTTATTTATTAATAATTCATGCACACAAAAGTATACTTTAAAAAAGCAATATATCAAGCAGCTCTCATTAACGTACCTATACACAGTTACTTGTCGAATTTAACGGAAAAATAAATAAAAAACACGGTGTATATTCCTTTACTTTTAGGTAGTATACAAGGTGTAACAAGAATGCTGGTGATCCATTTAAGAGCGTAACCATAGTCTAATTAGGAAAAAATATTTGAAAAATATTTAAAAACTATTTTTTCCCGAAAATGTTAGGTCCTCCAAATGCGCCGATGCTCCATACAAAAATCACCGGCATTTTTGTTACAGTTTGTAGTTTTTTAACTTTTGTTTTTCAATCACGATTTCGTATTGTTCGTGAATAAAACTACTACTACTTCTTCAACTTTAAATTGTTATTTAATTTTGAACCGATGGGATTGTAAGCGGGGGACATAGTGAAAAGGGTAATACTGTTTTCACTATGTCAGAATTAGTTAGCAGCAGTCAAATTATGATTAATTTAGGTGTTTCTAGTTTGCCAAGTTGTCTGGTAAATTTGGTTTTTTGGCGAAGGCGATGCTGAGACGGATATTGTTTGCTAAGTAAGATTGGTAGCAAACCGAATTTAATTTTCTTGTAGCTATACAGACAAATTGTTCACAATGATATACACGAAATAGTTGACGGCTGATCTTGCAACTCAAGTCTTGCCGTTGTAATTTAAAATCATTTTACGGTTGCAATGGTAACGAAAGAAAGAAGCTGTGTAGGCGGCAATATAAATAATAACATTTGATTTGACAAGCTACCTTTAGAGCAATTTTGATTCTCCCCTTAGACTACATAAGCTAGTTCCGTGTAGAATTAAAACTCTTCAAAACGCTTTTAAATTCATCCTTAGCCTCGGTTCGTTCGCAAATATTTACACCAACGAACCAGCTGAGGTCAATTTCCCTACATCCATCCTATAAAAAAACCCAAGAACCACACCTTCTAAAGCAAAAACCAACTACAACTCAAGTTGGTAAAGCTCAAATTTAAATATCACGTCTCCAGTTAAAGGGCATTGAATTTAGAGCCTCAACAATTGATAACTAATTTTAATAACTCTGCATTAAAGTGGAATTTTGCTTGCAGCAAATCTGCTCACACGCAAAAACAATAGACAGTATCTCCCGTTCCTTGATTATTCTTGTTTGAGCTTTATGACAAGGTATTAAGGTTGGTTTTAGTTCGGATGGGATTATACTAAGTGTAGTGCACTTTGCTTGTGAAGCAGTGATGCACTGAGCACTGATTTATGGTTATTAATAACTATACGACTGCTTAATGTTGGGGATTATCTATAGCGATGTATCGTCGGCGTGTTTGCGGCCGATGGTGTATCTCCGGTGACGTTTGGTAATCTGGTTGTATATGCCACTTATTGAATCAGGTGTTGAGAATTTGAGCAGCAGAGAATCCGTCTAAATATAGGTACAGTTAAAAAAATATTTGCTAAACAACGATGATAACGTGGTCGCTTACAATGGGCCTCATAAGAAGGCTCAAAGTCACCCAAAGGGCAATGGAGAGAGCTATGCTAGGAGTCTCTCTGCGAGATCGTATCAGGAATGAGACCATCCGCAGCAGAACCAAAGTAACCGATATAGCTCTCCGAATCGCTAAACTTAAGTGACAGTGGGCGGGGCACATTGCACGTAGAACCGACGGCCGTTGGGGCGGAAAGGTTCTCGAGTGGCGACCGCGTACCGGAAGGCGCAGCGTGGGTAGGCCCCCCGCAAGGTGGACTGATGACCTGGTGAAGGTCGCAGGAGTCCGCTGGATGCGGGTGGCGCAGGACCGGCCATTGTGGAAATCTTTGGGGGAGGCCTATGTCCAGCAGTGGACGTCTTTCGGCTGAAATGATGATGATGATGATGATGATGATGATAATTTAGAGTTAAAGTTTTTCGCTTTTAATCAAGAGGTCGCGGGCTTAATCCCCAGCTTGGCTTTAGACTTTTTGTACAGTATGGAAGAATGTACTGGGATTTACAGAAAAGTCCGCCTTAGATCGTTATACTATATAAAGCAGAAAATAAATATTAATTCATGTTAAAATGGAAGAAAACACTGAATTTAGTATTACTTTTTGTTGACACAAATCATTTTTTTTTATCTGGTCTAGTGGTTATGGCGTTAGCCGCGTAAGCTGAAGACCCGAGTTCGATCCTCGGATTGGCCTTCGTTGGTGTTAGTCTTTTTCTTTAGTATATGACAGCTATTTCAATTTAGAATTTAGTATTTTTTTAGACTCTTTCATTAATAAATGTTTTCACGCCAATCGATACCAAATGACAATTTTCATCGATGCCTTATCAGCCAAGTTTTGGATGTATAAGCCCTGAACAAATAAAGAATGGAGAAATATTATTGTCTTTTACAAAAGCATCCTTGACGTTCAAAGGTAGTACTGAAGGGCTCAATAAATCCACCATTTGTGTACAAAAGGTCGTAGTAACGACATGCTATTGAATGAATGTTCAATTTCAAAAAAGGAGGAAGACAAATAATTACATACCGTTTTTCTTTATAAATGTTAACTGATGTCATAACTTTTAGTCAAATATCATGGATTTTCCTCTCAGGAAGTTTCCTAAAGGCCATAGCCCTACGAAGACGGGCAATGACCGACGGACAGACGGGTCGATTGCTAATGAATATATATCCCATATACCTACCTGATACTTGGCGTTTTAAGAATGCCCAAGGATCTTCGTGTTGACTGATTGCATTTTTATCCGACTTTGTCTTAAAAATAGCTAAGGTGTTGGCTTGCGAAGCTTGTCTTGGGTTCGAATCCTGATCTTACTAGCGTTATTCCCGACCTATGCCACGGCTCGGTGTAACCCAGAGGGTAAGGGTCTTATTCAAATTAGTCTGGTTTCCTCACGACATTTTCCGTCACCGAAAAGCGATTGATAAATATCAAATGATATTTCGTAGATAAGTTCCGAAAAACTCATAGGTAGCTTGGGGTTTAAAACCGTGCCTTCGGATTGAAAGTCGCACGCTCTTTCTTTACCTATTAAAGGATGACTCACACTAGCACGGGACGGGACGGGGCGGGACGGAAAAATCTGTCAATTTGTATAGAAAGAATCACGTGATAGCTCGAAGCCCTCGGATGTCACGTGGCGCTTTCTATAGAAATTGACAGATTTTCCCGTCCCGAACCGTCCCGTCCCGTTCTAGTGTGAGTCATCCTTAATACGAAAATGTTTAAATCCTGCTGGCGCAGCTATAGCTATACAGGCATCGACCGACGGACAGACGAGACGACTACTGGGCATATTTTTATTTTGTTGTAGTTTTTTTTTTTCTCGTCAGACTTGAATGAAATTTGGTGGGTAGGTAGAGTTCCTTATTCTACGCTAGATAGATACAAAATCTCAAGGTGCGACCAAAAAATTGTATGAAATTTTCCACTGAGTTACGAAAATTCCATACGATTTCGTAACTCAGTGGAAAAAAATGTGGGACATACTTTGAAATTGGGTCTATCTTGAAGAGAATAAGGAACTCTAACTACCCTCCAAATTTCATTCAAATCTGACGCGAAAAAAAAACGACAACAAAATAAAAATATGCCCTACTAATAAATATATCCGTGATATCTCATAATTGCAACTCTTATAATGCGTTGTACATATATGTAGTAAAGAACAATGCAGTTAAACCAAGATATATTATGTTCTGCAGTTGTAAAATGTCAGTTTAAAAATACTTGACTATACTTGACGTGTGGTGGACTGTCCATGAGAATCCCATTTTATGCCATCAACACCTTGTATTATCATTATCTCATGTTAAACTGTCACAGGTCAATTTTAAATAGAAAACTTCCGTGAGTATCAGACATAATTATACATTGTGTGCGCAGAGCAGCCGTCTCGTCCGGGCGCATGATTCATGACTTAGGGACACGGATTGTCCCGAAACATGTCGAGCTATTTTCTACTTTATTGACGTGAGTAACCCGATATAGGTATTTTAATATGTCATGAGTCAACTTGTTATGAAGCTATTAAGACGTAACCTTATAAGACGGGCAATGACCGATGGACAGACGGATCGATTGCTAATGCAAATAAATAGATACAAACGGTTTTAATACAGACATTTTGGATACGTCAGTCGCTGGGAATCTTATATGGACGCCCCGTTACTGCTTTTTTCCATTTCCATTATTATCATCCTCCTAGCGTTTTTCCTGGCTTATGCCTCAGCTCAGCTCCGGGACCCTGGGGTCCGCTTTGGCAACTAATCCCAAGATTTTACGTAGGCGCTAGTTTTATGAAAGCGACTGGCATCTGACCTACCAACCCTGAGGGTAAACTAGGCCTTATTGTGATTAATCCGGTTTTCTCTCGATGTTTCCCTTCACTTAAAAGCGATTGGTAAATATCATAAAAAACCCAGGAAAGATAAGATTTTGACAGACATTAAATTATAATAGCCTGATTTTTTCAAATTACGTTAAAATGGGATATTTATATATGATAGATGCAAAAATCCTACAAACTTTTCTTCCGGAAGTAGGTAAATAGTAAAAAAAAAACTAAACTAAATCGATTGTTTTAACTGAACGATAGCAAATAGTTTTCTTGTATGTGAACATGACGACATATTTGTCTTCTATTTGTTAAAAGAGAAACCGAAGAAAACTTATTCAAGTAAAACCATTAAATCCCATCCATGTGTTATTTCGCTAGAAACAAATGTTAATAGGTAGAAACTGGTCCTGAGCCATTTTAAACGGCTTAAAAAACATATATACATATAAATCTTACAACAAAAATGTTTGTAACATGTGTGTACATATTTGTGACGATTAGCGTGTAACGATATTTTGTTGGATTTTGTTGCCTACTTAATACTAGACTCACGATATATCCGTTATGCTAAAAAAATTACCTATTATTAATTATTTCCCAAACTGTCAAAATTTCCATACAAGCTGTCAGTTCAATGACTGGATTAAATATCAATTTAAATAGATGTCATATACTAAGGAAAAATACCAACACCGACGGAGGCCAATCCGAGGATCGAACTCGGGTCTTGAGCTTACGCGGCTAACGTCATGTTACTACTTTAATAACAAATCAAAAAATATTAAATAAAATAATTTGATTTATTTCAACAGAAAGTTGTATGTACGTATTTCAGTAGTAAATGGTTTCAGTGGTGTTTGATGAGGTAGTGTAAAAATACAAGGAGAAACAGTGACAAAACGTGTGACGCCTTTTGTTTACATTGTTAGGAAGTTGCATTGACATTATTTAAAAATACCAACTCATTCACCATTCCTTTTCTCCCCGTTCATAACCCAACTACCCCCGTAATCTCTACCCACCCCATTTTACGTCGCTCTAGTTTTCTTGGCATAAAATATGAAATATCGATCCGAAGAACACTGAAATACGAAATGAATTTCGATTTTAACACCGCAGCATAGGTGTATTTTGGATCAGAAGCGCAGTGATGTGTAACTTTGTATATTTACTTAACCGATGGTTTACTTTACTCTTAACCAATTCTAAAAGATCCTAACTCTATGGAGTATCGTATTAACATAAGATATTTGAATGTAAGCAGGTCAGATGCATGTGATTTCGAAACTGCATTGGTCTGATGGTGGATGCGTGGCTATTTCTTGTAACTATAACCCAGATTACTGATACTTATTTGAAGATAAAATGTTATGATCAATTTATATCAATTGCTTGTATGGAATTTAACTATCATGGAGCTAACAATGTAATACGATTTTACTCACATATTATTTTAGTTACAAATGTAATAGATAAATATACAGTCAAATATAGAACTGCCTTAAGGATGTCTCATACTAGAACGGGACGGGACGGGACGGGACGGGACGATCTGTAAATTTCTGTAGAAATAATCACGTGATAGCTCGGAGCCCTCGGATGTTATTATTATTATTATTTATTTATTTAGTTTATTATGTAAATCTTCTTCTTTACGTTTTCCCGGCGTATGCCACGACTCAAGAACCCTGGGGTTCGATTAGACAACTAAACCCAAGATTTGGCGTAGGCGCTAGTTTAACGAAAGCGACTGCCAAGATACCATCCAACCTTGAGGGTAAACTAGGCTTAATTGGGATACTTAAGTCCGGTTTCCTCGCGATGTTTTCCTTCACCAAAAGCCATTTGTAAATATCTAACAACATTTTGTAGTTTGCCGGGGTCTGAACTCGCAAACTTTGGATTAAAAGCACGTTCTGCCGCTGGGCCCACAACGTTGCTAATAACGAATGTTCTATATAGATAAACCATGGTAAATATGGCAAATGGTAAACAATAAAAATACAGTAAATCCTCCCACGAGCATTTCCAACGCATTACAATAAGGGTACATCAAGGACGGTTCAAAAACCGACCATCAATATATCGATTACTTTACACTAACTGGCAATGAAAACTGGTCACTTTCTATATTTTTACCGTAGAAACTTGTCCGTTTTAATGGCACGCGAGTGTACTTTCAAAGTTAACATGTGTACGCGAAACAAAATAAATAAATTCGCGTTTCTAATATTAGAACCGATAGAATTGTACACAATACGGTGAAGCGTGCAGAATCTTATGTTTACATAAACGCTCGGATTTTATTTTTGGTTTAGATATTGACCTAAAAACAACTGGTTACTAGCAGTGTATAAAATAAAACATTTGAGAAAAGGTAAGGGGGGTGAGAAGTGCGCCAGCCGTCTAAGTGCGCCTATTACTATATATTGTATTAAATAGAATTCAATATATTAAAGGTAGGCGCACTTAGACGGCGTGCGCACTTCGCCCCCCTCACCTTATCTCAAATGTTTTATTTTAACACTGCTAGTAAAATGTAAAAGGTGAGGACTTTCTATTTACAAGTTCCTTTTGTATTATTTTTAGTGTCCAACCGAAGTTTCGGTTTCAGTTTCTGTCAGTTTCGGCCAATGCCAATGGTTCAGTTTCGGCCAAAAACCAGCCGATCCTTTAGGCCGCGCCGAAACTTCTTCTTCTTCTTTTATAATATGGCCTCTGTCCGAGAATTGGACAATTTTGCCAGTATTAATATATCAGTGTATCTTATATAAATAGTATATTGCCTCTTGGGCGACGTTGTTCGGTAATTGGCCTTGCTATTTATTCCGTTTACAGCTTATACGTAATAAATATTTCAGGAGGCCAAAATCCCAGGGCAACCGAGTAATAACTCAATAACGCGATTACACGCGTTTCAGGATTAATTCTTCATTAGCTGCACACTTCTTCGTTAGTTTACTGCACAATAAGCTATAAATATTACACATTAAACAACATTTAGCACACAAAAACAAAGAACTATTCAAGAAACGCAACCGCCATTTTGAATATCAAACGAAAGACCGCGCCGAAACTTACAATATTGTACTTTCAGGTCGCGTTTGACTGACGGCAGGTGAGCTCGGACGGCTGGCAATATGACATCATATGATAATGCTAAAATTTCAATCCGAGAAAAGGGAAATCAGACTATGGATGTTTGTTATTCATATATTTGAAAAAAAAACGGCTCACTGACATTTTATTCATCACATTTATCAGTAAAGGTTAGGTTATTAGGTTTTTACGCAGATTTTAAGCACATTTTTTAAATACTAAGACGTAGACAAACACGCATACGGCCCACCTGATGGTAAGCGGTCACCGTAGCCTATGGACGCTTGCAACTCCAGGGGTGATACATGCGCGTTGCCGACCCTTTAAAAAAAAGTAGGATTCACTGTGTTGACTGCTAAAGGGGCCCCAGCTGTCAACACAGTGAATCTTCTTGGAGTTCTGGCGACCTTACTCACCAACAGAAACACAAAACACAACACAATGAAAATATACCTAGAGACTCACTTTTTAAAATATTTTCATTTTATTTCGATGCACATTTATTAAAAACCGACCAAGTGCATGGCTGGCCACGCATAATTGAAGGTTCCGTACCGTCATACGATGAAAAAATAGTGCCTTCAAAATATGAGGGCACTTACATCCTTTTGATATAAATAGTGTTTTGGCAAAAATTTAAAAATGGCTTAACCTTTGTTCGAAATAATTTTGGAGTCAAGTTCGCCTTATATTTTTTCACATTTTTAGACCTTCCGTTCAAAAGTTAGAGGGTGGGTCCCCCACTTTTTCAGCCTTTCAGCGCGATTATTTCTGAAAATATTCCATACCTAATTCAAATTTTTGTTTCAGAAATCTTTAAGTTATTTCTAAGGACCTGATCATATACATTTTTGTTTTAGTTACATAGGTAAATGGGGCGCCCTCCTAAACCTATTTTTTTCACAACTCTTATATGCAAAAATATGTGAAGGAACACAAAATACACATCTAGCTGTAATATCATTACCATATGCTTTATATTTACTCAGTAAAACCGCTGTGACATACGGACGGATGGACGGACTGTCCGATAAGATAAAGATTCCGTTTAATAACGGTGAATACTGTTTTATGAAGCGATGAGCTCTTAAAATATGTTTAACTATGTTAGCCGGTCAACTTCGTTACCTTATCCTCCTGGCAGCGAACTAAATTCACCATCAATGGAACTTACTAACGATGTAAACAAAAGGCATCACATATTTTCTCACTGTTTCTCCTTGTATATTCACACTACCGCATCAAACACCATTGAAACGATTTACTGCTAAAACGGCCGTATTATAGTAACATACAAAACATAAGATAAATAACTTTATCTCGGAGATTTCATTAAAAACTTAAAAGTGAGGTTATTACGATCAATATGGCGGTTTGTTTACATTATTTGCAAGTTGGATTGATGACGATTTGACTCTAGTTCTCTTAGTAGTCACAGTTTTAAGATGTAGCTTTAAATGTTGGTTGTGGACTGAAAACCAGCAGTCTCAATGAATCTCATCCATTTTACGACACAAAGTATTTATTAACCCAACCTGATTTTTTTAAATTAATGGAATATATTTTTATTTATTAATTTAATTTAAAAAAAATTATGACTATTAGTCGATATACTGGCTATATTTTTACTGTGTTGTCTAGTTGTTTAAAAAATAGATCACTTGTTTTGAAGAAACAAGGTCAGGTTTGAACGAATGAACTCTTGATGCCAATGCACTCTGAGGTGACTTCAATAGGATTCTGGGTTCAGTGGAGATAGACGATGAGGCAAAGGTTTTGAAAAACCTATTCATATGAAGTTTGCTCCTATAAATAAGCGATGTTCCGAATCATAGCATATTTAGAGTCAGTCAGGACCATTTTTTACTTATTACCATTTGTTTCTAGCAAAACAACACATCCCCACCCACGCCGTACATTTTGAAAGTTTTACCGTTTTACGTGAATAAGTTATCTTCGGTTTCACTTTTAACACATAGAAGACAAATATGTCGTCATGTTCACAATCAATAAAAATATTTGCTACCGTAAATTTCAAAAATCGACTTGGTTAAGTTTTATTTATTTACTTTTTACTTCCGGAAGAAAAGTTTGTAGGATTTTTGCATGTATCTATACATATCCCATTCGAACGTAATTTGAGAAAATCAGGCTATTATAATTTAATGTTAGCAAATAACGGGTAGACACATAATTTACTGATTGACAGTAGTTCACAGTAGTGGGTAGAATTTAAAACGCGTTTGAGTATAATACTTAACTGCCTTTAATGATCATAAGTATAAATGTACGATCTAATTAGAAAAATGTATTAATAATCAGTATACATGTAAAACGTTATCTACATAAATAACTATAATAATATGTAAAGTGTTGATATATAAATATTAACGTAACATTCAGATTAGTAATATTTAACTGTCCTGGCAACATTAGTTGTCTTTGGTTGATTCACATTTGAAATAACTGTACTTACTGGCGAGGCTTGTGAAAAATAACATGTAAGAGTTGCGGAATAAATCAATCAAGTTATAGAAAAATCAAAGTGCATATTATTTACGGTTCCTGTGGTTCCCGAAGTACGATTAGCTTTCATTAATGTCTGTCAAAACCGTGTATTTCCTGGGTTAACACTGTTATCTAACACTGGAAGTCGAAGTGGCATACCGCGTAATGTGGCGGTATAATGTCACCGCATCGCATCGCGTTCGCTCGCCCACAATTTAGTTTATGCGCCTAATTAGCGAGAACAATCCAATTTTTTTTTTATAAATTATGTAAATTTAATGTCTTTCTACTAAGAATCACGAGCTCTTTCGATCGTAATAGGATAAAAAAGCGTCCCGAATTTCATTTTTCCAATCCCTTACCATGTTTAAAACTTGGTACAGCGGTTACAAAATGGAGAGTATGTAAAATATATAAACATTTTAAAAAAATCTCCTTTTTTTCTACAAGATCGAAATAACTCTTGATTTTGGATAGCAAAAACATTAAAATATGTTAGAAAAAGAAATGTATTGTTCTCGCGAACATTCTCTCATACTTCAGTTGACACTTAAAATACACACATGAAAAAACATAAAAAACTGAACGATATGTTTTCCACGAAAATAATAATGACGGCGTACTTGATTCACGTGACACGCTTAAATATTTTATAGACTGTAAAAACTTTTGAAGTTTATTTAATGCAAATACATTATTCCCGAGGTCGTCAACGTAAAAAAAAAAGAAAAAATGCGACGTTTAAAAAAAAGGACACCTTTATTTTTTTCATTAAGACGAATCCAAACTGCATCTTTGTGGTAGACGCACCTTAATGGCTATCTCTAATTATGGTATATTTTGCTTAAGAATGACACAAAATGTCGTTGACGTTTCGCAGGTGGTTGATTGATGAAAGTATCAAGAATTACATCAAAGAGTACGTTTTCAAAGAATTTTGAGTGTAATTTGTCAACGGTCGATTTTACGCGGTCTAAGAATAGATGGGGCTATAAGAGGAGCGGGGCGGACAGCGGAGCGGACAGCGGGTTAGGGATTACTGTTTGGCAAGGGACTTTTTCGGGTGAAAATAAAATTTAAATTAAATATACTACTAAGGTTCCGTACCTCAAAAGGAAAACATCGTACGTCTGTCTATCAAGACCCTTTATCCCGGGAAAGCGTAAAAGTAGCAAGTTAAAATTAATACCACATGCACAAGTTTACAGTCCTCTGAAGTTGTGAAAGAATTAAACTTCTACGTCAACGCAATCAAAAGATTTGTGTCGCTTATCCTATATATTTGCAATTGCAATTCTAACCCAAGGCAAGGCAACCACAAGGCAAGGTCACAATCGGCTTGGCTAGAGATTTGTTGTTTTTTTTTTACGGAAAAATATAAAATACAACGAACTAATATATAATTTAACGTGTATGATGTTGTATGAAAATAATATTTGGCGAAACCCGAATTCCAATGAACTCGCTTCCGCTTATAATCCCGCAGATTTCCTGGCCTCGTTCCGCACACGGCAATGACCTTGAACGTTCATCTTGAAGGTGAAGGTGAAGCCTATTAGAAATAATTATCACCTCAAGGTCACGCGGGTTGCCAACAAACTAGCTTCAGTGATAGGTACTCGGAATTCAGAGAAACTGACAGCACTTTTAAAACATATTTAGGTAGTAAAGCATTTTTTATTTAAATATGATTATAATAGCTTAACAGCTGTCGCGAGACGTACTCTTTAGTACTTTATGTAACAGTGATATAATAAGGGTTCTTAAAACTTGAGGGTCGCCGTTACAAAACGAGACGAAGTCGAGTAATAATAATAGCCCCGAGAGTTTTAAGAACATAATTCACACGCTAGTTTTTCTACGATAGCTAAAATAGCGAAAAAAAGCAAAATCTCGAAAGGTGGCAGAACGTGGAACAAGTCGTGCGTGGTATAGCAATAAAATAAAAAAACGCAATATATTGTATACCATAATACCATATCTTATAAAATACCATAGACAACGTTATAATGTATACTTTTTTTAATATCGCCGTCAGTCATCTAATTAATCCACAGAAGTTCTGGAGTACCAAAAATAAAATAAAATAAATAAATCAATAAATTATAAAAATTTAAAAATTATAATTATAATCAATAAATTATATAAATTAATAAATTATTAATACAGATAAAGACAAACAATCATTTGGCTAAACTGTGTTAAGTATATGTGCGTTTTTGAATAACGCCATACCTCGTATTGAGATTTGCCGTATGTCGAAATTATATACCTATCCGTTCCACATAATTACATTACCGCACGTGTTCGAAAATGCTATAATTAATAAGCTCTCACGGTGGTCCATCAAAAATATCTGCTCAAGGCCACAACTTTGGCAGCGGATGGAAAATTAACAGAAATGGAATCACATTTTTTTTACCGAAGTGTTTTTATACCATATGACGCACGAGCTAAACAAATATATCAAAAACTTGAGACACGTGGAGAGATCTTGTGTGAATGTGGTTTAAAATGTATTTTTACTCGTAAATCTTGTATTAAAGTTAAAAAGCCAGTCTTTTTTACTAAAAGTCTTTCTTTGGGCAATCAATATAACCCTAAGGATGTTCAATTTAATGACAACAGGAAATCACAATATAAAAAACGACTTAATCGCATTCTAACCGTTCCGAATACTTTTTCGTTACGCTTAACAAATAACTATCAATATTCTATCATTCTTACAATCTTCCCAAAACTACTACTAAACTACTTATTGTTGTAATATTACAACAATAATTTCTTCGTCAGAAGTTTCGCGAGCAATATATTTTCCTCAACGGAAAGATGAGCCATGATTCTGTGTAGTCATTAGTAGTAGTTAATGATTCGTGTGAGTTGGGATGAGTTGGGGCTGATATGAAGTGTTGCAAATTGGTCTTTGGAAACGGTATTTTTCAAAAATAGTACCTGTATTCGTATGAATGGATTTTATTTATTGAAGCGTTTTGGTGGTAAACTAGGCCGTATTGGGATAAGTCCGGTTTTCCCAAGATGTTTTCCTTTTCCGAAAAGCGATTGCTCAATATCAAATGATATTTTGTACATAAGCCCCAAAAAGTCATTGGTACGAGCCGACAGAATATTAACCCGTGACCTTCAATTAACTTTAAGAGCACTTAAACTTCTCTAATAGGATTCAAAAGGATAGGAATGTTATTCGAAATTCCAATAAGAAATTGTTAACGATTTAACCTCCATAGATTTCTATGATATTTATTTGTCTGTTTCAAATCTAAACTCAAATATATTGACAAATTGTATTACATATGTCATTCTTTAAATAACTCTTACAAGAAGAACAATAATATTCTATTTTCCTATTTAAACTGGGTGTTTTCACTGCAAGCAACATCTAGTTATTTCTCTCTAGTTACGAAATTCATAATATGACGAAACTACGAGAACTAGTTTACATTTACCCTAGCATTACGTCGTTAGTACACTTGCCAAAATGTACGTCAATTCTCGGAATTCTGCGGACAGACAGACAGATGGGCAGACGTAAGTTCACAAGTCTCGGTTTTGGCTGATCTGCCAACATCATCCTACCTACTGAAAAATTAAAACATATTTTCTCTAAAATCCAATCATATTTTCTAAAAATTTTCTATCCAATAACTTGTAGGTACTAGCTTAGTGCCTATCTATATTAAAATATCAATATTACAAACCATTTTACAATTTTTAAGACGTAATGAATATCAAGACCGGGCGAAGAGTACCATTTTGTACCTCTTGGCCCATGGGGTCACAGCGCATGTAAGTTTTTAGAAATCGCGAAACGTCTGCTTGACGTAACTGGTGACCGAAGAGCTGGTGGCTTCCTCGCAAAACGTATTAGCATTGCGATACAACGAGGAAATGCCGCCAGCATCCTAGGTACAATGCCTCGAGGACCTATTTTAGATTTACGGTAGGTAAAGGTAGGTAGGTAAGTTACACTTAAGTACTGTTTATTATTATGATAATAAATGATAATTTTGATTTTACAAATCTAAGTTCAAGTTGAAATTAAAATGAGACTGTGTGAAATTGTCAAGTATTATGCATTTTAAAGAATAACTTCTTTTATTATTCTTTAAAAATGGTGCCCTCGGGGCTTGCTTGTAGATTTATTCATTTATTTTGTGTACATTAACAATTTATATTTATAGAAAACATCCATTGCTCAGAACGAAATGTCCTATCTCAAATACATCACATGCCCTTACTTGGAAACCTAAAATAAAGAATTTAGGTCCCAACCTTCTAGCCAGGTTTTTTTCATTTTCCAAGTAAACACAGTCTTGTACAAAGTCTAATTACCAAGAGATTCCAGGAAGAGGCAATCCCCAGCCAAGAGACCTTGTAGCCAATACCGGCTGAAGGTTAAGTGCGGCCGACGCCCGGCCAGCGACCGCGGCCAAAAACGGATCAGAGACTGGAAGAGACATTAAAAAAAAGAAGATGTATAGGAATTGCGTAACTAGTGACCCGCCCGGCTTCGCACGGGTTATTATTACACATTAAACCTTCCTCTTGAATCACACTATCTATTTAAAAAAACCGCATCAAAATCCGTTGCGTAGTTTTAAAGATTTAAGCATACATAGGGATATAGGGACAGAGAAAGCGACTTTGTTTTATACTATGTAGTGATGCTAATATACAGTTTTCAAAGGATCAGAGAAACACTAAATAGAGAAAGAAGAGGCAATTCCCGGCGAAGAGACCTTGTAGCCTATATTGGTTCAAGGTTAAGCGCGGACTAGGCCTGACCAGCGACTGCGGTCGAAAATCTTGACAGGAAAAGACAATAGATATAAATAGCATCATACAAAATGTATACACATATAACGTATTAATATATTTGTTATTTCCTATTCATATACGACGGAGGATTCATAGAAAAAAACAGCCAAAACATTGTGGCCGATCGCAGCTGAAGGCTAGCCGGCCAGCAACCGCGCCTGAATACAAAACACTTAGATGAGACGAAGTAAAAAAAACAGATTTTTTTACTAAAGTTCATTCATAACAGATGCGAAAAATAAACCATAAAATAAAGAGAGAAAAGGAGAATTCTCGGCCAAGAGACCTTGCACGGTCATCGCCCGCGGCCTAACTGACAATATTATGGCCGTCTTACTGTAAGTGACAGGACTTTCCAAGTTGAAGAAATAATATGAAAAACATGACACATTCACACACGAAAAGGTAGGAAAATATAGTCGAGAAAGTAAACAGAACCAATGCATGCATATTAACACTTCTTTAGCCTTATATTACCTTGCGGCTGAAGGTTAGACGCGGCCGATGACCGGCCAGTCTTCGACTGAAACCACAGAATATAGTAATAGTTCTAAAGTACAGAAGGTTCTCTTTCCTACATTTGACGTAAAGGTTGTCAAGCATGCAAACGTCAAGATGACATTAACATTAGGGTTGTCACCATGCTGTCTGGTGCGTATGGCGGCACAATTTGTATAAACATATAAATAGGAACACAATATGTATCGGAACATTATTGATACTATAAGAATAAAACGTTATTGATAACTAGCGACCCGCCCCGGCTTCGCAAGGGTGAAATGTATTATACATATAAACCTGGGGAAGTACCTCCACCTTACAGAGAACCGCAGTTTAATAACACTAGATCCTACTCATAGTATTGTGTTTCTGTTGGTGAGTAAGGTCGCCAGAGCTCCAAGAGGATTCACTGTGTTGACAGCTGGGGACCCACGGAGCAAAGCTTGCCCCTTTAGCTGTCAACACAGCGAATCCTCCTTTTTTAAAGGGTCGGCAAGGCGCATGTAACACCCCTGGAGTTGCAGGCGTCCATAGGCTACGGTGACCGCTCACCATCAGGCGGGCCGTATGCTTGTTTGTTACCGTCGTAGTATTTAAAAAAATTACTTGAACTCTATCATTATCTTTTGTATGTCTTTCCCATCACGGAACAATGGTGTTCCGGACCTTTGGGAGGCGTGCGCGGAGCCGAAGCCAACACGCAGAGGCCCTTTCGACAATTTAATGAAATGTAAGGGGTACACCGAGCGGATGTTGCACCTGCCCGAGTCATGGGACGCACGCAGAGGCAGCACCCGCCAGGGTGTATAGACTATTGAGATTTAATGGAATCTAAAATATGCTGGACTATTAGGTGAAAGCGGTGGACTAAATACTGGGTTATGGAGAATAAAATCGGACGTCTGCCTAACAAAACGGTAATCAATTTTATTTCCGGCAGACGGTGACTCGCCCACATAAGATGGGCCCCCACAAAAAGCGACATCTAAGATGGCTCGAGGGCAACACCGGTATGAGGGCTGGGGGTAGAGAGGTGTCACTGGACTTTAAACATATAGCCAACTCGCCACTTAGGTTTCCACATCTACCCTCGAGAACACAGCTCTCGCGACCCCACTCTGGACGGCCGGTTAAGGCAAGCCAGAGGCGGAGGACTTGGTCGGACGACGGAGTCCCCCAGGAGCGCTCAGGTACGTGGGGTCGCTACTCCCCAACAGCTCGCCACAAGCTGCCCTGCGTTGACTGATTGCACCGGTGGAAACCAGTGGGCGATGGGGTCGTCACATCCCTACGCCATTCATTATCATTCATTTCATTATCTTTATTATTATTTTATCCAATTACCTGGAAAGAGAACTCAATCGCGCATGCATCGTCGTTTTACTTAGTCTTTCGTCGTTGGGCTCCCCCATACCAGCATTCCCAGCGATTTATCCTTATGTACTTGAAAATACTGATAGCACGGAACTCTCAGTGTGCGCCAATTATACGGTTTCCGGATTTTCCCCGTATTCGTTCTACAAGCTCTTGCTTTTTGCCAAATTTCGTGATAGTAGGTGAACGGGAAGTACCCTATACATTTTGATTCCCATTACAAATGTATGGGAAATACGACATAAACGGCCATAACATTAGATTGCGTTGACGTAGAGGTTTTTTTTTACAGCTTTAAGAGACTAGAGACTTGTGTATGTGGTAATAATTTCAACTTGCTACCTCTACGCGTTCATGAGATAAAAGGTCTTTACAGACAGACGGACGGACAACAAAGTGATCCTAAAAGGGTTCTGTTTTTTCCTTTGGAGGTCCTCATCCTCATGACTGAGGATCGTGACCACCATAAGTCGCTTTCCGTTGAAGTGCACTCCAGGCTGGTCGGTCTTCTGCCTTCCTTAGGGTTCCTTGAAAGGAGTCATTTGTGACTTCCAGAATCGCGTCTGATCTGGTGGGTATCCTGCCGCGACTCCGCTTACCCTGTACATGTCCGGCAAGCATCAGTAATTCTAGGCTGTCTGATTCCTTTTGAGGTACAGAACCCTAAAAACGCTTAACTCCGGGTTATGTTATGTGGCTCTGGTACTATTTAAAGAGGAAAAAGGTTAGGAGACAGGACTTGAACTTGAACAGATAAGGCATTGGATATACTTGTTCGGCCAATAGCGGCTGAAGGTTACATGCGGCCGACGCCCCGCCAGCGACCGCAGACTGAAACTAATGGATTTACTGGAAGAGACATTATGCATTACAATGTGTCACTTTTGTATAAAAAACAACTTCTTTTTTTTTTCAACTTCTAAGTTACCAATAGTTACGTTTAGGTATAAAATAAAGTAATATGTTAAAAAGGGACGGTTTTCCTTTAGCTTTTAACTCGCTCAAACGAGGTAAAAATTGCCAAGTTTATACTTAATACGAAATTGCAATCTTTGGTATTGGATTCCTTTAAATTCAAAAGTATAGAGTGACAACATATACGTACATAATTATGTTAATTTAATATGTACAATATAAACAATATAAATAACCATTAAAAATGTATATTTTTTTTATCATATAAACTACACGTTCGAAAATTTTTGATTGTTTGAAGTTTTCAAAACTTCAAGGCCATTGAGCGAGCTGAAAGTAAACCTCTGAAGTAGATGTTTTAAATAGGTACAGATCTTAATAATACTTAATTTGGCAACTTTTGAACATGACACACCCTTTTATTCGAAGTTTAAAGATCCACCCAGTATCACCAAGGTTGTCACTTTCTAACAAGTCTGTGAGAGCAAACGTGACGCATAGCGTGATATCCGATAAAATAGCAACCATACTCAAGTGCGTCAGGAATTTTTGAGGTTATCGTAAAGAGGGTACACAAAATATACATCCTTAACGAGTAAATCCAATTATATTTCAAAGGTACATCATTTCCGGTAAACTCGTCAAACTTCCTGTGTTGTTTAGTTGAAGGATATAAGAGTATATTGAAAATGTAAAAATATATACTAAAATTAATGTCTTTCCGACGAGGTCTGCCCGACGCAGACGAAACATGTCACGCCTATTGTGATAAAAATACGTGAGTGTTAACCGTTGCAATTTAATATCAGTATGTCTCACGAAAGTTTAAATTATATAATATATACTAAAGGTAGATTAAAAGTTGAGGGAAGGTTTTTTTACCTTAAAACTTATTGGCTCACAGCCAATAAGGGCCTTATAAACCGTGGTACCTAACCAACTGCCTAACCAACTGCCGCCAGCGATATTTCCGGACCGATACGACCATCAAACCTTCCAGAAAAGAGCGTACTCCCACCTTAGCCGGATAACGTACTTACGACACCTCTGATGTTGTGAGTGTTCAGACGGCGTTAATAGCTTACCATTAGGTTTGCCACCAAATTCATTAAAAAAAGTATCGATTTTCGGGCGAGTTAGGGCCTTATCATGCTTGGGTGATTTGAAAGCGATTTTTATGCAAAACAAGCCAGCGAGCGCAGTAACGGTAGGACAAAAAAACTATATCCATCCCTTATTTCGGGGTGGTAATACTAGCGTAAGAAAAAGACAGTGTGATGCTGGCTTGTCACTTCCAGCTTCCCGGTGACTATGTCTTGCGCCGCAAAATGGCGACTCTCGCGCATTTACGATCTAATTATGACGATGCACCGACGTGACGAATGTTTACAGCCGCGCACCAGAAAAGGCCAAGTCCGAGTCGGACACGCGTGCCGAGGATTCCGTAGAACAAGTAAAATATAGTCGTATTTATTGAAAAACGGTCAAATACTCAAAATCGAAAATATAAATAAGGACCTCTTAATATACTTTGATATAATAAAGTATAATGTGTAAGTAAACTAGATGACGACTTACTTTTGGGCAGTGAACTCATTCATAAATTGCCCATGCACTTTTGAACGCATGTGCCACGCCACTAATCCCGGTCTTGTGCCACCCTCATCTAGAAGTACCCGCAACTTTACTAAAGTATCATATCATCCACCCATCGAGCTAGCGGACGAAGCAATTTTCTCACCTGAGGTACCACGAATATCGAAAATTAAAGAAAGAAAGAAATAAAGAAAGAAAGAAAATGCATTTATTCGTGGCTTTATCCTCCTGGATCCCCCGGTCCTCGCTTGAGGACATTTTTTTTTTAAATATCATGTTGAATGTCAAAGCAGGTTAACTAGTTGGCACACATAGATCGTTTCCGGACGAAACTGTCAACTTAATAAAATAAATATCGAATCTCAGATGGCTAATCAGCGATCAGCGCGGCTTAGACGGAAATCATAATCGATAAAAAAACCGCTTTGCCAGAATCGATACCTGCAGGATGCTAGGTTATACACAAATTCAAAGAGTAGCAAACAGAAGAGAAAAAACTTGAGCCACGAAATTGAGCCTTAAAGCGAAATTAGAGCGTTAATGGCCGGTATGACGTGAGACTTTCAATCCGAAGGTCTCGGGTTCAAATCCTGCCGGATCGTACTAATGAGTTTTCGGAACTTATGTACGAAATATCATTTGATATTTACCAATCGCTTTTTGAGGAAAACATTGTGAGGGGACCGATTACCTAGTTTACCCTCTGGGTTGGAAGGTCAACGTGCGTAGCCAAGATGCCAATCGCTCACACTTAATAACGTATCGTAGCTACCTCTCTCTATCACTCTTCCTTATTAGTGTGACAATGACAGTTGCGTTTCGTTAGCGACTGAGCGTGAGCGATTGGCATCTTGGCTACGCACCCGGATGGCAGTTGCTTTCGTGAAACTAGCGCCTACGTCAAATCTTGGGATTAACTGCCAAAGCCGACCCCAGGCTCTCCCTGACCCGTTGCATGAGAGGGAGATACAAATTTTCGAAAGTTCGATTTTCGTGTTACTAAGCCTTTAATGCTCACCCATACGGAACCCTAAATATTAAAGCGTTGGTTATTCAGATTTAGCGCGCGGTGCGCACGAGTAGATTTTGGTTTCGTTTCGCATTGGGCGAAGATGTTACTCACTATAAAAAACGGCGTAAGTACGGTCAGCTGCAGAGTAAAGTGACCCCCCCTGCATACAAACTTTCTATGCAGGGGGGGTCACTTTACTCTGCAGCTGACCGTACATCGATACTTTAAATTGACCATCAGTAGTGCGTATGTCGTTACGATAAGGAATATATTATGTCAGTTAATCGTATTGGCGATGGTACTACAGAAGTCAAGGCATTAAAAGCTTTATTGGAATGAGTTAAAGTTGATTTTGGTGTGCTTTGAATTGGTTGCAAAGCTAACAAAATGTAGGAATCGTATAGAATTTTTTAAGATGGTACTTATGACTTTTTTGAATGAAATGGCAGATGGGTGAACGATTAAATACGGTTAGGTGCGTTCTAATTGATTTTTTAATCGAATGATTTTGTACGCAACTTGTTTTTAGATTTAAGCATCTTTCTTTGGTAAAGTTTTATAATTTGTTCTATAACAGTTTGGTTTGGAGCGATGGTGGCCCAGCGGTTAGAGCGACTTTCTATCCAAAGGTACCCCGGTATGAAGGATAATTTGATATTTATAATTTGCTTTTCCTGAAAAAAAAATTTTGGGGAAACCGGACTAATCCCATTAAGGACTAGTTAATCCTCTGAATTGGAAGGTCAGATGGCTGTCGCTTCCGTGAAACTAGCGCCTACGCCTAATCTTGGGATTAGTTGCCAAAGCGAACCCCAGGCGCCCTGAGCCGTGATATAAACCGGGATAATTTTAAATAACTAAATTTAAATAACTAATTTAAATAACTAACTAAAATAAAATAAAATATGTACTCGATAAAAGTTACAATAAGTAAATCTTGTTGACAGGAAAAATATAACTTTCAAAGGTGGTTAAAGTAAAGTAAAGTTAAGTTTCAGCTTAATTTTCGTCTCATTTTTTTTTTCATTTTATTAAAGGAGAACGGTAACGATAGGTCAGTTGCGTTCATTAAAATAAAAAGTATTTCCGGGTACTACGAGTAGGTTGTGTAATCTCGCAAGGTTTTTATTGGTGCTAAACATGTTGGGTATTGGATTAATTGTCTTGATTTTGTACTTTGTATAAATTTAACTTTTTTTTTTCTCTTTTAACATCAATATGTAACACATGTATTATAACGAGCATTTGTAAGTATTGAACATACTAACATTTACGTAAATTTTTGTTATAATCATTAAGTTAATTATTCTAATGGATGACTGTTATTGGCCTTGTTTTATGTAAGCATTACTATGTCTTCGTTTATATCTACGGCTGTTGTTATCCTGAATATCAATAAAATTAAATTAAATTAATAAATTAATATTTATTAACTGTAATGTTAATAAATATTTGTTCAATAAATAAATAAATAAATAAATAAATAAATAAATAAATAAATTAAAATTAAATAAAGCTATAAAGAAGAAGTGACTGAAAATCCCGCAAATCCCGTCCCGTCGCTGGTATTATTATATCCCATGTCACTAAATAATACGCAAGTTTATCTCACAAAATAATATACAGTAAGTGTAACTTACCTAACTACCTACCTCTACCTACCTTAAATATAAGATAGGTCCTTGCGGCATTGTACCTAAGATGCTGGCGGCATTTCCTCGTTGTATCGCAATGTTGATTGATACGTTGTGCGAGGAGCCAGCAGCTTCGGTCAGGCAAGTAGGTATAACGCGTTGGCAATAATTGACTAGCGCGTTTGGTAGATGAGCAAATTAACATATTGTTGTAATTTAGTCGATTTTCGCTCGACATAAAATTTAAATATTATTTAATTATGTTCGAGTCTCACGAGAGTTTTATAGTTAATATTGTTGTAATATTTATTATTTATATTATAAGCATTGTCGTCTAGTTCCCACAAAACATGTGTATATAAGCTCACCGTGGGACTTTGTTGGTTTATGAAGTATTGTCCCGTAATATTTAATAAAATTATAATATTTATTTTCGAAATATATACAGTAGGTAAGTGTAACTTACCTAACTACCTACCTCTAACTACCTTAAATCTAAAATAGGTCCTTGAGGCATTGTGTCTAGGATGCTGGCGGTATTTCCTCGTTTTATCGCAATGGTGATACGTTGTGCGTGGAAGCCACCAGCTCTTCGGTCACCAGTAACATCAACCAGACGTTTCGCGATTTCTACGAAAAACTTGCGTACGCTGGGACCCATGGACCAAGAGTTACGACCCCGAATGGTACAAACTCTCTGCCCAGGGTACGTAGCCAAGATGCCAATCGCTTACGCTCAGTCGCTAACGAAACGCAACTGTCATTGTCACACTAATAAGGAAGAGTGATAGGGAGGAATGCTACGATACGTTAGTAAGCGTGAGCGATTGGCATTTTGGCTACGCACGCTGGCTCTTATATTTATTACGTTTTTAAATTTCGGCGCATTCAGCCGAAATATTTAATTCATTCCGTAATGAGATTTATTTTCCAAGTTTACACTTCTAAGCTTTATCATTAGTTTCGATTGTCTTTATTATTTATAGATATTAATGGCGGTATATTATTTATAATATAAACGTAGATCAAGCACAGTTTAGCTAAATTATTTTTGGCTTTATCTATCAGTGTGAATGTGTTAGTTAGAAACAGTAAAGCCCTATTATAATTAAAACGTCTAAGTATTATCTTTTTGATGAATAATGTGATGGTAAGTCATTACACATTGAGGGAATTACCCGTGATTAATTTTATCGTTTTTTGTGGCTAAAAGTTGTTCGGGATTGTAATTATTATACTAAATTGATGAACACATTACATGACTGAAATTAAATTAATTCTACCTATTCATTAAATGAATAAATATTATTATGGGACAGTTTACACAAATCGACCTAGTCCCACAGTAACATTGATAAGGCGGGTGCTATAAATATACGTACTTAAATACATAGAAAACATCCATAACTCTGAAAAAAGTATATAGGTCAGGTCATCCACGGAGAATTCGTTTATTCATAAAAAAATATTATAATATAAAATGCCATTGAGCATTCTTTTTCCTTTTTTTACCACTCTGTTACAAGAGACACATTTTAAATGAGAATTCCTCAGATAGTGTCTTTATTTTATATTGCACAAACTTATTGTAGAAAATCTTAACGCACCTAGAAAGGCGGACTTAATACTATTAAGCATTGTGTACCATTAAGGCTGGATTTGACCAAACTTTTTAACCAAGAGTAACGCGTTGGATACTAATGTCAAAATCCCATAGTAATTTGACGTTACTATCTGAGAGTAAGCGTTATTCTCGGAATAAAAATTTGGTAAAACGCAGCCTAAGTCAGACGAAGCAGGGAAAAACGGTATATTATTATTTACATTGCCAACATATTGTGATATATAATTTAAACTTTCGTGAGACATATTGATATTAAATTGCAACGGTTAACACTCCCGTATTTTTATCACAATAGGCGTGACATGTTTCGTCTGCGTCGGGCAGACCTCGTCGGACAGACAGAGTGGTGTTATCACCTTCGCGGCTAGGACATCACTGCCCCAGTCCGCCGTAGGTATCGGCTCGCGCGCGACGAAGCGGGAGCGGGGTGATCCGCGCAATCCGGTGCCGTTGTTGCGGGAGTCTGAATTGTCGGATCGTCCGACGGGATCAACGACAAGCACACCGAACTAACCGTGTCCACTAAATCGTCACCAAACACATTCACGTTCCCTCTAGGAAGCACTGGTTTCCAAGCCGGTGGCAGAGTCCAACCTCCATCGCGGTTGAAATTAGGGCGACGTCCGATTTCAATGGCCTCACGGATCTTGCGTGGCACATAACATTTTTCCCGTGCCAACACCTTCACTTTATCGAACCGAATGAAATGCGTCGCGTCAGTACCGCAAGTATGTTCCGCCACCGCCGAATTCCTTACGTCCTGATTTTTCTCTGAATATGCTCTGATAATCTCGTAGACACGTTCCGTCCCGTTTCCCCCACATACGACCTACCGCAGTCGCAAGGGATTTCATACACCCCCGGGTTGCCAAGAGGGTCCTGGTCCATAGGAGAACGCAGCAGCTGCCTCACTTTGATATGTGGACGAAAAATACACAATACAGACTCGACAATTCAGCAACAATTCAGACTCCCGCAACAACGGCGCCGGATTGCGCGGATCAACCCGCTCCCGCTTCGTCGCGCGCGAGCCGATACCTACGGCGGACTGGGGCAGTGATGTCCTAGCCGCGAAGGTGATAACACCACTCTGTCTGTCCGACGAGGTCTGCCCGACGCAGACGAAACATGTCACGCCTATTGTGATAAAAATACGTGAGTGTTAACCGTTGCAATTTAATATTGTGATATATTTTAAAAAAATCGAGAAATGTTGATTTTCTTATTGAACCACATTAAAAAGTACTCCTTTGCTATTGAATTGTATGATAAAAATCAGGACTACATGTCCACAAGCTGTTAACTATTGGTCACAGGAAAGATTGGCTCTACAGTTCAGCTGACCACGCCCTTTTTCTTTCCTGTGGTCAATAGTCAACCGCTTGTGGACATGTAGTAATAAATTTTATCATACAATAAAATAGAAGGGGAGTACCAAGGGGTACTCCCCCGGAATGTAGGTAAGGCTTAAATAATAAAATCAAGCTTCATAGCCCTTACTTTTTGAATAGTCCACCGGAAATGATGATGATGATGATGATGATGAGTTCACCGGAAAGACCCCGAAAATCGTTTTGTGTTAGGGTCGGGTTTACCTTGACTCAGCTGCCTGCCAGTGTTAGTTTGATGTTGGTAAAACCATATTCTGATTATGACTAACACTTTTCCCTCGTATAATAACCCACAAAGTTTTGGTGTAATGCTTCTCAGCAATACAAAGATAAGGATCTATAAAACTGTCATAAGATCCTCATGTATGGCTGTGAGGCCTGGACACCAACACAAAAAGAAGAAAGTCAACCCCTTGTGGCGGAAAGGAAGGTTTTGCGTAAGATTCTGGGACCTGTCAAGAGGGACGACGGCATATGGAAGGTCCGTAAAAACATTGAGATCCAGGAGCTAGTGGCCGAACCCAACATCATCGGCGTAACAAAATCACACAGACTTCGCTGGTTCGGTCACTTACTCAGAATGGGAGATGATCATGCTGCCAGGAGAGCATATGGGATATCCGACTGGACGCCCGGTTGGGCGACCCAGATACCGCTGGGAAGACACTGGTGCAGGCAGATCTGTGCTGTCTTCAAGTCAGTAACTGGCAAGAAGTTCCGCATGATAATATCAGCGGATGGCGTGCTCTCGTTTCGGAGGCCAAGACTCTCTTTGGATCCCTGACCCACATTAGTTATTTAAACATTATTTTGATACTAAATTGTTACTGTTGGCAATTCCAGCAGAAATATTTTTTTCATTAGTTCTTCAATATTTCACAACTTTGACTATTATAACCTGACGGGTCGTAGGTAATCTATTAAAGTATAAGACAGCCAGCAAAACTTATCCAAATTACGTAATTAAATAATAATTACATTAAGTTAAGATTCAGAATTCAGCTATGGAACTTAATCTACTTATTTAAGATTAATTTTCTTCTCTGTGACAGTTAGGTACTCGTACCTTTACTTAAATTTAATTCACTTTACCTTGTGAATATGAATTATTAAAGGTATATTTTGGAGTCATATCTCAATAATCTTTTCACTCTGTGGAATATAAAGTGGCTGATAAAAATACAGATGCAAACTCAAATTTTCTAGACACTATAAAGTGGATACCTAAGAACAAAGGCATAGTCAGAAAAATACAACACGAGGAATAATATTATATGTACATTTTCGAATTACTTACTTTTTATATACTACGACGGTGACAAACAAGCATACGGCCCGCCTGATGGTAAGCGGTCACCGTAGCCTATGGACGCCTGCAACTCCAGGGGTGTTACATGCGCGTTGCCGACCCTTTAAAAACTTACTTAGGGATGACTCTCACTATAACGGGACGGGTCGAGGCGGGACGGGAAGATCTGTCAGTTTCTATACATAAGTGCTATCACGTGATTCTTTCTATAGAAATTGACAGATTGTCCCGTCCCGTCCCGTCCTAGTGTGAGTCATGTTTTACTTAGAGTCAAACCACGTTATCTAAGTAAATGAATTGTCAAACTTTAAAAGACTGTTATTTTTAACGCCCAAGTTCATAAAATTATGACGTTGACTTAACACTGTCATTTTCATTATCTGTGCTATAAAAATAAATAAGTAATAAATATTTCGAGTGAAACACTAAACCCTTAAGTTTACATTAGTTTATTTTGACTGAAAACCCTATTAAGATACAATAATCAAGCTAAATACATTAAATTCTGATTCCCTAAACTTTCATGTTCCATGCCCATTGTTTATGACAGCCATTGACATCCCAAAAACGCGCCACTTCATCCGTCAAAATGTTAAAAACAAAGTTAGTGTACGTTCGAAAATCCTTAACATCTACGAGTAACACTAGGTTTACCAACCCAAATTGGATATTGGCCTCTGACACTAAGGAAAGCCAGGCTTCCCTGGATGCAATTCGTTGATGCTCAGTAGCCAACGAAACGCAACTGTCTTTGAACTAATAAGGAAGAGTGATAGAGAGAGATAACTACGCTACGCTACGGAGCGTCAGCGATCGGCATCATCTCTAGGCCACGCCAGCGCCGTTTCTTTCCTATCGACGGGACAGTGTGCGTAGCCAAGATGCCAATCGCTCACGCTTAATAACGTATCGGAGCTACCTCTCTCTATCACTCTTCCTTATTAGTGTGACAATGACAGTTGCGTTTCGTTAGCGACTGAGCGTGAGCGATTGGCATCTTGGCTACGCTCCCAGAGCTAGTGGGCGTTTTTATTTTTTGGTGTAGAACAATCATTTTTTGAATATTTGAAATTTTTTAATTGTTTTCTATTCAGAATCTCGAGCTCTTTCAATCCTAATAGGAGAAAAAAGTGTCCCAAGATTAGTTTTCCAATTCGCCACCTTCATTTCATAGATTATAGTATAGCGGTCGCGCAATGGAAAGTTTGAAAAATGTATGGAAGATTTAGGACACTTCTTTTCTCCTACTAGGATTGAAAGAGCTAGCGATTCTGAGTTGAATAGAGGTCAAAATTTCCAACAAAAAATGATTTTTGTACAACAAAAAATAAAAATGCCCTCGTGCAGTTTTGCGAATTAAACCCATGATAATATTATCGATCGGTGACGGCGGGAATCGAACCCGGAACGTGGTCCCACAACTCCCCCTAGCTCGCTAACTCAATCAGGAACTGGCGACCAGGGTTCTTTTTTTAGACAGTTGAACCCTAAAATATCTGGGGCCCTGTTCGACTTGTTTTAAAGGCCGCAAATATATATCTATTGTACAAACAATTTTTCACACCACCTATTCATAAAAAGGTTTTTTTCTTTTCAAGCTAGAAGGGATCAAACTGGCACTTTTTTCCTGCTGGGAGGGATCAAAGTGGCACTTTTCTATTCAAGGACTACACATTTTTACGTTTTGGGGCATTAACTAGTGGCATCGTGGTGTTGGTATGATGCTGTTTTCGGCTTTGTTTATCTCCTCTTAGTTGGTGTGAAAAGCAGTATGTGTCACACGGTATCAAAATTATTTTCGTCTTGGGCGTTAACGCTTGAGTCCCTCATTACGCTCAGGCCTCATTAGGCACCAATGGTCACTATACAATGTGTCACAAACATACTGACAATATGTATACTTACACTTTTCAGATAGTTCCTTAATAATGAGCTTAGGCCGCGTGTTCCGGATATGACAGCGATTAATCAGGAAGACATCAACGCGTTCAATAATGCCAGCAAAAACGCTAATCAGTGCATTATTAATTATAATTCACTCTGCAAACAGTTAAATAATGCATACACTCAGATGTCAAAGGTTGAATTATTTATATGTTCTTATGTATTAAATTATGATATTATTTTCATTACCCATAATTTAGCTATAAAGCTCATAGTCACAACGCCATGCAGGCGCCAAGCAAACAGACACGTACGAATCCTTTTAATAAACATATATGTAAAAAGATGTACAATATAAACATGTGGATTGTGGACATTCCATCCTTGTATTTCTATCTCTTCACCTCAAACAAGTGCGAGCGAGAGACAAATACTCGATTGTTCTCGGGAGTAGACCAATTGGTAAACCATTGGGTTGTAAAATTAGATAATAAAATCTAATAGCTTGACTCACCTATATTGTGTGTACCCAGTCAATTATAACGGACAATTACGCCTATTATATACAGCGTTGGTATTTGATACGGGCGAATATTTTAATGACGATTACTATTGGGCCTAGGGACCTATTTACATTAGGTATTTCTTTAGGAAATTAAGATGTTTTTTTTTTCATACATAAAAATTCAGCACGCAATGTATTGCATCCACATAAATTAACGTAGCTATCTAAACGTCATACGAGTATCATTCAGTGTCATTTATCATGTCAAACAAAGTTTGACGACATACATTGCAGCTCTGTCGCACCTTAGAAAAATCATTACACCTAATTAATAACACAATTTAACGAAATTATTATCCCATACGATTCATATGAACAGGTACTATAGCTGGATTAATTATCCGCCCGTATCAAATACCCACGCTGTATATCACAGCTATATTATAGGTAATTTTGATATAATGGTGGTATAAGGTTGCATGCAACGATATTGATATTACTTAGACGACATTATAATAGTTAGATATGAGCGTTTATCTAATTGAACAAACATTGGTGCAGGGGGCTTACCATGACGTCATAGTAACGCCTAGTAACGGCCTCCTAGCCTAGTCGGTAGTGACCCTGCCTACGAAGCAGGTCCCGGGTTCGAATCCTGGTCAGGGCAGTTATTTGTGTCTTCACGTATATTTGTTCCAGAGTTATGGATGTTTTCTATGTATTTAAGTTTTTATATGCATCTATATATTGTATCTATCTTCGTCTAGTACCCACATCACAAGCCTTATTGAGCTTACCGTGGGACTAGGTCGATTTGTGTATAATTGTCCCTGAGAGAGATACTGATATTAATATCGAAAAAGCGATGAAACCTCGCGTATTTTTATCGCGATAGGCGTGATATTTTTTGACGCTCTCCAAGGATCAAACTGTCTGAACTGTGAAGGTGATAACTTCACTCTGTGCGACGATGACTGCCCGGTGCAGTCGAAACAAGTACGTGTGATAAAATACGTGAATATTAACCGTTTTTTCGGCTTAAATATCCAGCTGTCTGTCCGTCTGTTTGGCTTTATCCTATTTAGGTCACATTTATCACCGATCTCCGTGAAATTTTGTAAGTAAATTCGTTTTTATGATGCTATATAATATATAATCAACCTATAGGTTAAATCAATACAACTTAAATACAAACGATGTAAACAAAAGGTATCAAATAGTAGTTTATGCAACAGTGATATAATAAGGGTTCTTAAAACTTGAGGTTGTAAGAACCAATTATGAACTGTTGCATACGCTATAGTTTTTCTACGACAGCTAAAATAGCGAAAAAAGCAAAATCAAGAAAGGTGGCAGTATGTGGAAGATGTCGTATGCCCACTAAAGAAATAAAAATAAAAAAACAACAGTGCATATTTTGTATGAAAATCCATAGAAGCAGTGTTCTTATGGAATACCATATACCATAGACAACGTTATAATATTGTATACTTTTTTAGTATCGCTGTCAGTCAGCTAGGTAATTGACAGATAGAAGTGCTGGAGTAGAAAAACAATCTTTATAGCCTACCTTTTGGGTAGTCCACAGGAAAGACATCGGAAAATTACTAAACTCGAGCATATAATTTCTAAAAGAACCTTTTTCTAAATAATGGGTAATTATGCCTATTATTACAGAAAATTGACCATCGGCTTATATAGATTGCTTAGCAATATCAATGATGGGCTACACCCATTTTGATGAAACATTAATGCGAATGATAACCGATTTATTAGATGAGCCGCTATTACGTTGATGTTGTATGGATATTGATTCTAAATGCCGCACGGCATAATAATATACTGTAAGTCTATAATATTGATACAAAAATTGTTACACAGGTCACTACATTTTAGTGGTTTGTGTCATGAAGCATAATGACATTGGCGTATTTTCGATTTTATAGACGTGAGTAACCCTATATAATATTGTCTGTATTGTAACTATATATTAGTCATTGAAATTAAACACTTAAAACGGATTAATCGCGGAACGGAATAATTACAAATCCTCACCGGGAATTTTTTACAATTTAATTTTTTTTATTTTAATTATAGAATGCCCTTCAGGCTATATATTACTAGCTTTATAAGCCCCTCTGGACATTGTAGACCAACCTTTGCTTTGGTTTTTAATTATTTTTTTATATTTTTGTGTGTAGGTAGTTTGCACAAGTAATTTTAATCAACCAGTTTACAGCATCCTAAGTTTTATTGGGTCACCCCTGGAGTTGCAGGCGTCCATGGGTTAAGGTGACCGCCTTCCAACAGGCGGCCGTATGCTTATTTTCCACCAACGTGGAATAAACGGACCTTACTAGCCCGTCTTCCAAGTCGGTAGTGACCCCTGCCTACAAAGGTGGTGCTGCCAAGATCGAATCTTGGTAAAGATATTTACATAAAGGATTACTCTTACTCACACTAAAACCTGACGGGACGAGACAGGACGGGACGGGGCGGAACGGGACGGGACGGGAAGATTTGTCGCTCCGAGCTATCACGTGATTATTTAAATAGAAATTGACCGATCGTCCCGTCCCGCCCTGTCCCGTCCTAGTGTGAGTCATCCTTAATTCGTCCTGATATCATAAATACCTGAGTCGCCCTGAGGTTTCCAAATATTATTAAAAAACTCATTATTTTAACCGTAGTGATTTATCTTCAACGTGATGCTAAACACACAATACATACAAACATTATTACCATATTTTCACTTATACAAAAACAACTTAATTTGAATTTCACCAAACGTTTAAAGAACAGACTTATCTTCAGAAAAATATTAAGAAGACATCTTTTACAAAACGCATTCCATTCAAATACAAACCTTAATATCTATGTGGAAAGGTTGAAACTGGCGCGCAACAATTAAATGTCATATAGATGTTCACAAAAACAATTTCACGTTACGTTTGATCCGGTCTCGTGATGGCGGCAATATACAGGCTGCCTTGAGATATTGTTACTGATATGTGGGATATTATTTTTAAATTACTCGAGGATTTCATAGTGTTTAAGATTTGTTAGAGTCGGGTTTGTTTATAAGCTTACTTAGTTTTGGTAGTAGAATATGTATATATAAGTAATAGTGGTGGAATATTTTGGTAGTTTTAGGGATTATGTGAATGAGTAAAATATAACTAGTTTTCATTCAAATAACTTTTCTGAGAGATATTTTTGTTAGATTTTCACTTTTCTCGAGACTGATGTTAGAGAATATCGGAATTCTGAAATAGTGTTTTGTGTTAGCTCAATCATCATCTTTTTAACTTTATCGCAGCTCGCTAAAGAATCCTGGGATTGCTTGGCAACTAAATCCCACGATTTGGTGTTTGATAGTAGGTACTTACTCGTACTTCCTGCGCTGTACGAAATATCACTCAATATATATTATGTTATGCAAATATGTTAATAATATGTTGTGTCTTATGTTTGGCAAATAAACGTTTATCTTATCTTATCTTATCTAATATTTACCAATCGCTTTACAAGATGCATTTCGGGGAGTGTGCGGTGGGATCGCACGATCTAATCCCCCCAGCTCCGTTCTGCCACCGTGTGACTAGACGCGGACAATCGTTCCACCTTACGTGTCTCAGCTTTGTTACGTGGACAGCTAAGGAGTGGAATTCTCTACCTGCGAATATATTCCCTGCCCACTTAGATCCACTTAGAATAACTTAGATCTTTTTAAATCGCGAGTGAATAGACATATTTTAGGCAAGCATGCTCCATCCTAGACTACATCGGCACTTACCATCAGGTGAGATTGTAGTCAAATGCTTATACCTATTCCTCAATAATAATTAAAAAAAAAACAACGTGAGGAAATCGGACTAATCCCAATAAGGCCTAGTTTACTCTGTGGATTGTAAAGTATGATGGTATTGTGTTTCTGTTGGTGAGTATGGTCGCTAGAGCTCCAAAATGATTCACTGTGTTGACAGCTGGGGTCTTGCCCCTTTAGCTGTCAACACAGCGAATCCTTCTTTTTAAAGGGTCGGCAACGCGCATGTCATACCCCTGGAGTTGCAGGCGTCCATAGGCTACGGTGACCGCTTACCATCAGGCCGTATGCTTGTTTGTAACTGTACCGTCGTATTAAAAAATTGCTCACGAAATTTCTAGAGCTAAGCTGAAAAGCAGCTTCGCTATTGCTTGACCAGTGATGTAGACGGTACACATAGTAGTTTGTGGTACAATAGGCCGAATAGGCATTGTGTCCGGTAGACGGGCTTGAGCTGCACCAAAGCAACTCAATCAAAGCAAAGCCTTTGACTTTGAATATCCCTTGCTTAGAGTAACGTTGGTAATAAACGTAGTGTGGATGCATCTGGAGTTAACTTTGGTTAGCTTTAAATAAACAGATATCGACAATTTTGAAACAGAAGTTGACTTGGATACAGTAGATACACAAATATGTTTGTTGAAAAAAAAAATTGTACGATGCCCTTAAAAATAGAATCAATAAGTATTTCGACGCCGAGTTTTTTTTATTCTGTTGGAAACTAGTCCCTGGCAATGGTACGGGCGGTTGGATTTAATAAGTCTATGATAAAAATAAGAATTATATACAAAAAACTGCTTTAAAATGATGTGATGATGTGTCATGGGATAATTAATGGTGTTCATAGTTTTTTATTGCCTTCTCCAATAAGGATCCTTAATGATTATGAAATATTTCTTACATACAGAATAAAATAATAATAAATCAATATTATAGGACATTCTTACACAAATTGACTAAGTCCCGCAGTAAGCTCAAGAAGGCTTGTGTTATGGGAACTCAGACAACGATATATATAATATACAAATACATAAATACATAGAAACCATCCATGACATGAACAAATATCTGTGTTCATCACACAAATAAATGCCCTTACCGGGATTCGAACCCAGGACCATCGGCTTAGCAGACAGGGTAATAATAATAATTATAAACAAGAGTATGACTTTTTCTTGTTAGCGTTTTCCCGGCTTATGCCCCGAATCAGGGAGCCTGGAGTCCGCTTTGGCAACTAATCCCAAGATTTGGCGTAGGCGCTAGTTTAACAAAAAGCGACTGACTTAGCGTTATGCTAGCTTTGGTGGCTTTTAATATAATCTGGTATTGTAACCGTTACTAGTTTATTAAAAACATATATCTGTGTTTAAAAACCCATTAAATCATATTTAGTAAACTAAGCGAAGTTTTTAACCGAATAACGCGTATCGTGTTTACAGTTTTTACACAAACAAGAACGAACTCGGAGAGTTTATGTTCTGTTGTTAACACGTCTAGACAGTCAAACAGTGGTGATAAGATAAGAATGTTTATTAAATAATGTTATTGTTACTGTTACGTTTGAGGGGTGGGTACTTATAAAAAATGCACTAATTAACCACTAATTAAAACTGAGGCTTTATTGTTACTTACAAGACACTAAACACAGTACTTGAACACAATTATCACACACTAATTTAACGCACTTGTCTCTTTTACTTCGCTCCGATTCGCTCTTGATCCGCACTGTATCGCATTCAGAATTGAACTACCCTGTGGCTGCAGGCTGCCGCTATATATACCCGTCGGCGGTACTCCTGATGGTTCCAGAATGTTCCAGCCAAATCTCGCCTCGACAGGTCGGCTTCGATTCTAGTAAGTTCGCGAGTAGGTACCTAAGTACTTCTCGCGATGCTTCTAGACGCGGCTGGGTACTAGGCAGGTGTGTCCGCGAGTATTCGAGAACATTCTCGACCCTTGCCGTCTCTTTCTATATTTCTCTTTCACACCCTTCTCGAATGTTCCGTATAGCTATCTCTTTCTAAGGGTGGTCTCTTTCACACACTTCTCGAATGTTCCGTATAGCTACTAGGTAGGTGTGTTCGCGAGTACTCCAGAACATTCTCGATTCTTGCCGTCTCTTTCTATCCTTCTCTTTCACACACTTCTGGAATGTTCCGTATAGCTAGCTCTTTCTAAGAGTGCTATCTCTTTCACTCCTTCGAGAAATTTCGCCATATACTGAATTGTACTTCAGGGGCCCATAAGGGGTCCTGAAAACGCCTGAAAACGGGTTTTCAGGTTATTGTGCCATCTGGTAGAGGGTGGCCTGAAACGAACTGAAAACATGTTTCAGGCGCCTGAAAACAACGGTAACTGGGGTAAATTTTGAATCTTCTAGTATGTGAAAGAGGCACCTCTAAAACGGCCTGAAATCACTTTTCAGCCTGCTGAAAACGCTTCTAAGGCATGAAAAATCACATTTGAAGTTTTGTTCACATGACCGGCGTAACATTACTAATGTGTTGCTATGGGGAACAAACAATATGTATAGTGAGACAGAATATTTATGACACGAACTTAATGGATTAAAGAGTGGTATTTCAAACAGTAAGAGGGATTAGATTATGCCCAGCAATGGGACACCAGCGAGTTCATATCTATGTCACCGGTAAATTGTGGACTCCTGGCAAATACCTAATAATTTGACTAGGGATATAATAAGCTAACCTAACCTAACCTGTCCGTTTGTTAACAATCTCGCGCGTTAGCTTATAATCTAACAGTAAGTACTCACTATTCTACGGTGACATATATACTGTATAAAGGATATAGGATATATAATCTAAAAAACAATAACACAATTGGCTTTCAGCAGCTAACTTAAGTTACTACTAAAAAAACTAATGATCCGTTTAAGGCCATGAAAAATAAAAGGGGGGAATGGTATTTTTTTACATTTTCGTTTATAAATAAAACATTTTTCATTGTAAAAAAAAATTCAAAAACTGTTTTGGAATGTGCCAATCTAGCCCTTTCAAACGATATCCCACATGATGCAGGAACTAAACTTTAAATATTTTCCCTCTCTTTTATCGGGCATTTTTCATTGAAAATAAATTAAAATATGTGTTAAATCTTCTCTTATTGGGTCTGCGTCAACATTCTTTATACCTATTCCAAATCGGTAGCTTAAGTAGTTCTCGAGATATTTAACGATGTGACAGACCGACAGACTGAGTCACACCATAAGGGTTCCTTTTTTACCAATTTGGTGGCTAAAAACCGCATGAAAATTCATTGCGTAGTTTTAAAGATACAGACAGCGGGAAGCGAGTTTGTTTTATACTATGTAGTGATGTTAGAATATGAGCCATATACCAGGGGTCGCCGGTTCACGTTCAGCCCAACCACTAAAGAGATCAAGTCAATACCCCTTTGGCGGCATACTTTGTCATATTTATGATGATAAACATACATGTATAATTGAGTTACCGGTGTCATCAAAAGAGTTTGCCCACTGCATAATTATTTGCAGAGGACGATAAGATAGTTACACAAGCAATAAAACATCTATAATAAGACGTATTTACTGATATGAAGGCCAGCTCCAAGGTTTGGATAAGGCCAGTGAATATGAGTAAGCGTGCATTTTTGTTGCAATATAGGGTCAATAGGGATGACGATATAAACAAACTATCATTATTATTGTCGACGATTCCAAACTCACAGTCGGTAAGGAGAGACTTTGCCTCCTTATGTGTGTTCTATCGTCTATACAATGGCTTGTGTTCTGAAGAATTGTTTGACATGACGCCAACGTCCAGTTTTCACCATCGATCGCTCCGCTCGCCATCGACAACTCTCATCCACACACCTTGCAATCTTTTCCTTCCAATTTCCTCCCGCGGACGCTCCAGCTGTGGGATGAGCTCTCTGGTAAGGTTATTCCGAAAGATTACAGTATGGGGTTCTTCAAAAAAGAAGTGTATTTTAATGGGTCAGCAACGTGCATGTGACCCCCCTGGAGTTGCAGGCGTCTATAGGCTAGGTACGGTGAACTTGAACGCATGTAGGTATTTACGTCATTTTTTTTTCATGACCAAAACAAAAAATACGTATAAGTACAATATTTTAAAATAATTTAAAGACGGACTAAATAGATTTTTATATATTATAGATTTTAGCTTGTTGTTTTGCACAACTATGCATTTTTCAAACTACTTCAAACTGTGGGCTGCGGCCTGTGTGCGAAATCAACCGTCGCAAGCGCATGCTCATGAATACGGGTTACGATCCGAATCATGTCGAGATATTTTCGACTACGACGTGGGTAATCCTATACGAGTACAATTATTTTCTTATGGGAGTTTTCTATTTACATAAAACTAAGTAAGAAAATACTTAAAATCCATTATTTGATTCCAGCATAACAAAACCTATTTAAAAACTTCCGTAATCTAACCTGTCAAATATGTACCATTCTGTAAACCCCAAAGCAATATTTATCGTTACCCAGAAGTCTTGTCTAAAAAATATTACATCAATTTCTTCGAACCATTGACAGTTTGATACCGTCTATTTTCAGAATACAATCTGAAAGCGTTAACTGAAAGACGTAAGGCTTATTTTGGAATGACTGTTTCTAGTTTTTGCCGGATGTCGGAGATCATTTCGGATTTTTCTATGAATTGAGTTAATAGATTAAGAATTTGTTCCGGATAGGTTGCGTAAGATTTAAAATCAATTTATAAAGTAGTGGTTCGTGTCGAACGGGAACCCGTTACCGTATATCTCGGCAACTCCTTGATCTATTCGGCTCATATTAAAATTTGAAAATTAAATTTATCTCATCTAAGTACCTGCCAAATTTCATGACGGTCCGATCAACGATAATCGAGTTATCGTCGAACAGATATACATACATACATACAAACTATGGAGTGCCCTAGTAGATTGTGAGACCCTACTCGCTCGCTTGTTCGTTAAACTGGGTTATTATCTTATGAATCTACAAAATAAATGTTGAATCTGTAAGTAGTAAGCTCAGCTTAAAAATTAAAACGGGTCACTCACGTAATGGGAGCTACCGTATTGTCGCTCACCAGGCGGCGCCACTCATGCGTGGGTCCTGTGTCAGTATGAGAGAATTGTCAATGTGACGTTTGAAATGTTCCTGCAGGACCCACGTTCCACTAGCGCCCCTAGCGGAAAACCGACTCGCGGTAGTCCTCATTAAGTCAGTCTTTGCTTGACATGTTTCGATCTTTACGAAGATCAGATTTCAGGAGTTATTACAGTATTTTCGCATAAAGAGATAGTGGCAAGTTTTTTTTTTATATAGATAATATTTTTTCTACTCAGTATAAAGAGTTTTTTCGATGTAGCTAAAATGTACGTAATGACGAATATAAACTGGTAAACACAATACGGATTACAAAAAAACTTGTACTGCAACCTTAAAAAAGAAATAAAATGTTATAGCCTGCAATAAAATTACTATCTTTATGTTCAAATTTGTTTCACATCCTGGAAGACGAGTGCGTTTTTTTAATTATAAGCAATAAAGTCAAAGTCTCAAGGACAAATAAAACGATGATTATACGACTAAAGTCTAGGTCGCAAAATTCTTAATTAAGTACAAATTACAATTTCAAAGTTTGTTGGAACAAATCAAATTAATTAATTAAATCCGTCGACTTGTTAAAGTAGTAACACTACTATAGGTATATAAAATATCGAAAATAGATGTCGTATACATACTAAAGAAAAAAACCGGCCAAGAGTATGTCGGGCCATGCTCAGTGTAGGGTTTCTTAATTTGATGAGTGATGATGAGTCGTTTTTTTGCAAAAAATCAAAAATCGCTTAACTGACTGAAAGTCAGTTGACAGAAAGTCTTCATAAAGCTCTATATTCATGATTGTTATACATTTTTTAAATTTGCGGTTCATAAGTTAGAGGAGGGAGGACACGTTTTTTTAACTACCAGAGCAATTATTTCCAAAATTATCTATATCATCAATTATTATAATTATGAATTATGAACATATTCCAAATAACATTGTGTGTCGCGTTCTCCTTATAAAATGTATAATTTAATTAAGTACCTATACATTTAAAAAAATGAAAAATATAACATTATTAAGGTAATCCACTGTTTAACAAGAACAACAGTCTCTATTTCAAATTTCTTTATATCATAATAAAAAACATTTCCCTACACAATCTACATTTACCTTTCAAACTAAGCCCTTTGATCCGAAATTTATTATTCCAATATACAGGAAAAATGTTTGCAAAACAAAAACAATACAAAAGTATCCAAAATATAATTTCATCTTCAGACATTTTGCTATCGGCCGATCGGGTCTAAACGTCCCAAATCAACAGACATACATGACAACCTTATTTGGATGTATCATTCCGAATAGTGCTAGGATAGTATTTGGGACTCGAGGAAAATACTAGGGTAAAATGATGATGATGATTTGTTCCTGTTATCCCTCATTAGGGACATAGGGCTCTAAGAAGATTTCTCCAATTAGCTCGATCTTCAGCGGCTTCCTCCAGCTCTTTCCAGCCGAGACCAATTGAGCTAGCCTCCTTCTCAACTGAACGCCTCCAGGTAGTGCGGGGACGTCCCGGCCGTCTACTGCCGGTAGGTTGCCAGCGTAGACTTTGCTTGGACAGGTGGTTGTCTGGCCTTCGAAGCGCATGTCCAATCCAACGCCATTTCCTCTCCCGGATTTCCTGGCTTAAGGGTTTTTGGTCAGTCAACTGCCACAGTCTAGCGTTCGAGATCGTTCGTGGCCAGTAAATCCCCAAGATGCGCCGCAGGCATTTGTTGATAAACACCTGGAGGCGATTGGTGATGTCAACCCTTACGAACCATGTCTCGCATCCATACAGTAGAACTGACTTCACGTTGGAGTTGAACATCCTGATTTTTGTGCGTCGAGTTATCGTGGTGGACGACCATACAGGCTTTAGCTGTGCGTATGCTGCGCGCGCCTTGTTGATGCGCGCCTCAACATCACCGTCCGCTCCCCCTGTCGCGTCAACCACGCTCCCCAGGTAAGTAAACTGGCTGACTTGTCCAACTGCCTCACCGTTGATGTATATAGGCGCTGCATCCGAGGTATTAAGGCGCATCTCCTTCGTTTTAGAGCAGTTTATACGCAAGCCTTCTGCTGCAGCGACTTCGGCGAGATCGTTGGCTTTGGACTGAAGCTGCTCTCGTGACACCGCGAATAAGCAGAGATCATCTGCGAAGTCTATGTCCTCGAGGATCTTCCCATTTACCCACGGTACTCCTCTACTTCCTTGACTTGTCACTCTGCGCATCACTTCGTCCAAGACAATGAGGAACAACAGCGGCGACAGCAGGCATCCCTGTTTCACACCAGTTGTGACAAGTATAGGCTCCGACATCTGCCCTTGATGCATAACTCTGCAAGAGGAACCCCTATAAAGATTCTGTATAATTTGGATTATCTTGCCAGGTATACCTCTCTTCTTCAGTATGCGCCATATACTTGTCCACTTGACCCTGTCGAACGCCTTTTCGAAGTCCACAAACAAAGTGAAGAGCTCGCTACGCATTTCATTGCACTGTTCCAAAATCATACGCAAAACATTGATTTGGTCAATGCAAGACCGCCCTGCTCTAAACCCACTCTGCTCGTCCCTCAGCGTGTTGTCGACAGCACTCGTCATTCTGTATAACAGGACCTTGCAGAGCACTTTGGAGCACACCGGCAGTAGGTTTATTCCTCTCCAGTTGGAACATTGGGACAGGTCTCCTTTCTTGGGCAGCTTTATTATTAACCCCTCTTTCCAGTCTTCCGGTACTGTTTCGGTTTCCCAAATCGCCCTCACCAAGGGATGCATAATATCAGCCGCAACCTCCGCATTTGCTTTCAAAGCTTCCACTGGGATACCGTCGTTGCCTGGTGATTTCCCACTCTTAAGCGCTCTTATTGCCCTGGATATTTCGGCTTTGCTGGGGGGTTCGACACTAATGTCCAAAGTAATTGTAGCTTCCTCCTCTGTCGCTATGCCACCATCGTCAGCAACTCCACTACTAAAAACCTCGGCAAAGTGTTCATGCCACCGGCGCATTTGGTCTTCCTGTGATGCAAGAATCTTGCCCGCTTTGTCCACTATGGGTCGATTTAAAGGCAGTTTATTGCAAAGCTCTTTGCCAGCTCGGTAGAGCTCTTTTGTGTTCCCAGTATGCGCTGCTTGTTCTGCTCGTCGGGCTATATCCGCGGCTCTTACACGTCGGTCTCTCCTAGCACTGCGCTTCACAGTGCTCTCACAGACAAAGTACTGGTACGCTAGAGATTCCTTCGTGCTTTGGTCTTGGGCGCAATTTAGTTCTTCTTTGATTGCTTTCCTATGTAGGATCTTATCCCAAGTGTCGGCTGAGATCCACTCTTTGCGGTCTTTGTTCTTGTAGCCCAACAGGTTTTCACAGCAAAATTGGAATGCACCCTTCACAACACTCCACTCCTCCTCGACAGATCCTACTTGCTTTCTGTATGAGTGATATTGTTTGTGTAGCTCCACGCCAAACTCCTGTCTCTTGGCTTGAGTACGCAGTCCTCCAACATCAAACCGTCGAGATAATGTGGTTGTCTTTTTTTGAACCTTTGCTATCTTCAGACTGATTTTGGCAACGATGAGATGATGGTCGCTGTTAACATCCGCTCCCCTTTTATTTCGTACATCAAGTAGTGAGTGTCTCCATGTCCTGCTGATCATGATATGGTCGATTTGATTTTCAGTCCGCCTATCCGGAGACACCCATGAGACCTTGTGGCAATTTTTGTGTGGAAAAATTGAACCGCCAATTATCAAATCCTGCTCGCAGCAGAGGTCGACGAGCATATTGCCATTCTCACTTCTATTTCCCATTGCATGCTTCCCTACCCATGGTTCTATGCCTTCATTGTTACTTCCTATTTGGGCGTTGTAGTCACCCATGCAAATGAGTATATCCCCCTTCGGTATGTCACTCAGTGTCCCCGTAAGTTGGTTATAAAAGGTGTCTTTCACAACTAGGTCTGCCGCATTTGTGGGCGCGTAGCATTGCACTACTGTGATATTTCTCACTCTGGACATGAAACGAGCTGTAATTATTCTCTCGGAGATCGGTTTCCACTCGAGGAGACTATTACGAGCGTTCTTGCTGAGCAGAATTCCTACGCCATATGCATGTTTCTGTGCCTGTCCCGAGTACAGTAGTGTGTGGTCTTCAATTAGCTGCTCTCCAAAGTCTTTCCAGCGCGTTTCAGAAATACCAAGTATATCCAGTCGGTAGTCTCTCATGTATTTGAGAACCTGGTATGCTCTACTTTCTTCCCGCATAGTACGAACATTCCAACATCCAATCAGTGTCCTTATTTTCGCGCCAAAGGTCATTTTGTTTTTATCGGTCCGTTTTCTTCTTTGAGTTTCAGTAATAAATGATTAGTTTCAAGCATACAGGTTATTAGCCCATAGTGCTCTAGACGGATAGTAGGGCTGCTACTTCAAAGCGCGCCGTCTCGCTTGATTTGCTCTCAGAGTTCCTTCTCCTAACGGTCGTTAAGAAAGTATTTTTCTTCCCAGGCCGCCGTGTGCCTCCTCCAGCAGATGCCAGGTGTGTGGATATCCCGCCAAAATCGGTTACCATGCTTTTTTAGAGGTGATTTAAGCCCCAGGGTCGATGAAGCCCCTTCTAGTCAGTTGCCCGAGCTAGGTGTATGGATATCCCGCCATAGGCTCGGTCGCCAGAGCCTCGTCCGTTGTCTAGCAGGGAGCACCGCGGCACGGTATACGCCATGCCGCCGCCGTCCGGCGCGTGCAGGTGAGGTTGACAATAGGGCAAGCTAGATGTTGTACGCTATTCTCCCCTTACTCCCCCTACTAGGGTAAAATACTAGGCAAAAACTAAATTAGAAAGTATTTATTTATTTAATCGTATGGCGTGCTTACATAAACAATTACAAGAAATAGTAGCTAAAAAATTTACAAATCCACATTCAGGGACCCGAGCCACGAGATTGCGTCAGGTGTTAATTTAAACAGATCTTCAGGGGATCCCGGGAAAGAGTGGAGTGGGCAACGTCGTATAATATGCTCCATGGTTTGGACCTCTTCGCCGCAGTCGCAGAGAGCCGAGTCCCGCCAACCCCACTTGTGACGAAAGTAGTTACAGCGTCCGTGACCTGTCCTTAGTCTGTTCACACGGCACCAGAGCTTGCGGGGCAGATCGAAACCGTCTGGTTTAGCTGTGGGATCTATGGATTGCAGGACAGTTCCATCAGTATTTGAGCTCCACTCATTTTTCCAACTCTCCTCGATATCAAAATCAGTAAGCGTCTGGGCTGTAATACATGCTGGCTGACGAGACTTTAAACGCTGGGGTGGGGGATGGCAAAAAGGCTGGTGGCAAGGTAGAAGCTGCTGTGATTGTATTTTCACCGCTTCTCTCTTTAACGCTTGCAGTCTACGCAGGCGTGGCGGAGCAATATGGCTAAGCACCGGGAGCCAATGACGAGGGGTTGATTTAATTGTGCCCGATACGCATCGCATAGCGTCATTTAGCTTGGTATCCACTTTTTGCACATGTGCGCTCTCTAGCCACACTGGAGCACAATACTCGGCGGCTGAAAAAACCAAGGCAGTAGCCGACGTCCGCAAGGAATCAGCAGATGCACCCCAAGTAGTGCCGCAGAGTTTATGGATGATGTTGTTTCGCGAGGCGACCTTCAAGGCCAGTTTCTGAAGATGTTCCTTATAAGTGAGCGTCCTGTCCAGTGTCACGCCAAGGTACTTTGGTAGCGGGTTGTGCTTTAGCTGTTCTCCGTCAAGAAACACAGCCGGCTGATAGTTGGCAAGTCGGTTGTTAAGGTGAAAACATGCCACTTCCGTTTTACCTGCACTGGGTAATAAGCGCCACGCATTGAAGTACTTGTTGAGCTTCGCCAAATCTGATGACAATGCTTGTTCGCTTAACTTGAAATCTTTACTTTGGTGGACAAGTGCTATATCATCAGCGTAAATAAATTTGATTGACTCCGTAGGTGGCAAGTCGTGGATATAAAGATTAAACAGACTCGGAGCGAGGACAGAGCCTTGAGGTAGGCCGTTATTTAGTTTTCTCTTACGGCTTTTGGCATCACCAAGGAAGACTTCAAATTCTCTGTCGCTAAGCATAGTCATGATGATATCTGCTATTTCTCTACATGGGATGGTTTTGTGGACCTTACACATTAAACCTTGTTTCCAGACAGTGTCATAAGCCGCAGTGAGATCCACAAAGACTGCAGTCGACTTCAACTGTTTCTGGAACCCTCCTTCAATATATGTGGTCAGTGCCAATACTTGGTCCGTGCAGCTTCTTCCTTTTCTGAAACCAGCTTGCTCTGGTGGAATAATAGCGTCTATGTAGGGCGTGATTCTAGAGAGGATTAGGCGTTCAAATAGTTTATATGTGCAACTAAGGAGGGATATAGGTCTAAAATTTTCAGGTTGGTCGTCCGTTTTGCCAGGCTTTAGAATTGCGATGACTTTTGCTACCTTGAATTCCTTTGGAAGTCAAAGAGGGCAGTAAGCCAGGTAACGCTTGCTGTACCCATGGCTCGGATAAATTCGTTATACATGTTGTCTGGACCTGCTGCTTTACTACATTTGAGGAGTTTTATGCCCTCCATGACTTCATCAATGCTAAAGGGTCTTGAGAGGTGATGGCCCGTTGGAGTCTTCCTTCTAGCAGCCCTCAGCTCTTTTTTTATTTGTTTTGTGAAAACTTTATCTCGCTTTGCTCTGGTTACTTCTACCATCCGATTTGCAATGGCGTCAGGCTTTACGTTCTGGCCAGATCTTTGCGGGTGTTGTTTTCCTGAGAGACGGTGCAAGACTTTCCAAGCCTGTCGACTCGACCTTTTAAAATCCATACCTTTGACTGTCGATATCCACTTATCCTTTCTAGACTGGTCTAAGGAGTGAAGTAGTGCAGCTCCAGTATCGTGGTCCTCTGAATCCAGATATTTCTGGTATAGTTCTTGGCTGTCGGCGTTCCAGCCTGGCACATACTCTTTCCTGTAGCCTCTTGGTATATTTTTCTTAGCTGCTTTGATAATTAGCTCAACGAATATCCTGTAGTTTGAAGGAGTCGGATCCAGGTTCTCGGCTAGAAGCTCCGCGTCTAGTGTCTCCTTGAAACCTTGCCAATCTGCACGGTTAAAGTTCCATCTAGGCGCTGGTATTGAGTTAGTCAAAGGTATCTTGAGACCTACTTCCGTGACGATTGGTCTGTGCTGGCTATTTGGAAAGTTACCAAGAACAATCCGTGTTGCAGGTAGAGGCTGGTCGAGGTGGTCTTTAGAGATGAAGGTTAAATCAGGGTTGTAGTCTTTGTGCCACCTTGCGGAGTGGAAAGTTCCCCTATCCTTAGCGTCAAAAAGCAGGTGCAGGTCACAAAGATCCGCCCAATGTACAAGTGCCTCTCCGTTTTCGTTTATGCTATGGTACCGCCAAGTTGTATGGTGACTGTTGAAGTCTCCAGTGTATACGGAAGGGTGTTCAAAACTTGGTAAGACGTTTATTGGCCACTTTACTTTTGGTGGTTTGTACACATTAGTCACCGTGAGATTATTTACTTGGATCGTGAGGGTGAAAATTTGATCTAGATCACTAGCATCTATCAGCTGGACATCCCTTAGGCTAGATCTTGCATATGTAGCTATACCATATTTCGGGTGATGCACGGCTCCAACCAAGGTAAAACCCGGAAATTGGCCTCTTCTTTCCAGATCTGAGTCGTCCTTCGTGTGAGTTTCCTGAATGGTGACCACGTCAATGTTCTTCTCATGCAAAAGCCTTTGCAAATAGTCAGTTTTGGCTGAACTGATGCCTTCGATATTAATTTGCATGATGCGGACTGAAGGACCGACATCTCTAGTCATAGGGCCCTGCAAAGGGCCCTTTGAAACAGCACTTCTTGCCATGTGGATCTCGCTATTGGAAAATTTAATCGCAAAAGTTTATTTCGCCAGAAAGTTTGTCACTCTTTAGCACCACCCAGGGGACACGTGCAGGGTTGTGGTAGGTAAATCCTGCGGACGCTAGTAACAATTGTCCCCCCAGTAGAAAGTATGTAGGTACTTGATGCAGTTGAGAATTCCATTGAGAGATTTCAGAGTTATGGGTCTGAAAACCACTTGAAATACCTTTGGGTGAATGAAACAAAAAGAAAGTAGCTCGAAGCAGGTGAAGTATTTACTAAAGAAGGTACTAGTGTGGTAAATGCTGGTTGGTACGATTTTAATGCGCGTATACTCAAATGTGATTTAAAAAATCGAAAGCAACCTTCGTCCTATCATCAGACAATGTTTTTTGGTCTTGATGAAATGCAAGCTGAAGCTGCGGCAAGCGTTGGTAGCCCGGTAAGGCGTGTGATTTTCAATCCGCCGAAGATCACGGGTTCAAATACTGCCGGCTCGTACCAATGAGTTTTTCGGAATTTCTGTACGAAATATTACTAGATGGTCCCATCGAAAGGTCAGCACTGTCCAACGCTCGTAATATTTTCGTGATACTTGTGCTATTGTTTTTGTCTATACCTATATTTGTTGTGTGATGAATAAACGCTTTATGAATTATTAAATATTTACCAATCGCTTTTCGGTGAAGGATAAAATAGTGACGAAACTGGACTAAGCCTAATAAGGCCTTTTACACTCTAGCTTGGAAGGTTAGATGGCAGTCGCTTTTGTAGAACTGTAGCCTACGCCAAATCTTGACATTAGCCCCTAGCTAGCTACCTAATTCCCTGGCTACCTAATTATTCACCAGACTCATAATAAGGCAAGCCACCAGAAGCCATCCAACTTGCGTTGTCTTTTTACCACAAACTTTACAACATGAAAATATATTACATAAGGTTTTTACCTAGTATTTAACTAAGTATTTTACCAAGTAAAAATACTCGTCCCCGTCCCGTCCCTAAACTAGAATTATTCATGGGCCCTGTTGTAAGGCAAGCCGCCTGAGGCCATCCATACTTGTCTCGGCTTTTTATTACGAAGTGACGGGATATTATTTCGGTGGTATTAAACTCGTTTAATTATGCATTTTCCTTCCAAATTGATATTAGGATGTTTGAGATGTACTTCGTGTGGTTTTCAATCCTGTGGGGAGTTTTGTGCGAAGCTGGAAACTTGTTGTTTGACTCTTTTTAAGGTTCCGTACCTGAAACAAAAAACGGAACATTTATAGGATCACTTTGTCCGTCCGTCTGTCTGTCAAGACCCTATATTTTGGGGAAGGCGTAGAGGTAGCAAGATTAAAATAAGACCACATACAAAAGTCTGCGGTTTTTTGAAGGTGTGAACAAACCAAACCTCTGCGTCAACGCCATCAAAAGATACGGCCGTTTATGTCGCATTTCCCATACATTTGCAATGGGAATCAAAATGTATAGGGTACCTCGTACCTCCCGATGAGCTAGAATCAGGAAATTTGGTAAAAAGCAACAATTTGTAGCACAAGTACAGGAAAATATCCGAAAACCGTATAATTTCCCCATCAGTATTTTTAAGTACCAGTAGTGTATATATTTATATATGTATATGTTTGTATGTTTATTTATTTTTTTATTTTATTTAGTTTACTTCTATAATGGCTGTGCTATTTCCACTTCTCTGTCTATTTTTGCAACGCCTACTGACTTTTGTTTTTTATTAATTTCCGCTACCTAAAGGTTGTCTGGAAGAGATCGCTTTTTAGCGATAAGACCGCCTGTTGTTTGCCTATTCTTTTGTTCGCTGTATTTTCTGAATTTTACTTCATTTGAGGTGTGCAATAAAGAGTATTTGTATTGTATTGTACCTAATGTCATAAATGGCCCAGCAGCCTTTGTGTGGAGCCCTCGGTGGGCGAGTCCAATTCACACTTGGCCAGTTTTTTTTTGTTTCGCGGCTACGTTGGTAAAACTACTCTCTATTTAGTTTTTCTATGTAAAAAGTATTTATTATGATTATAGAAAATAAGAACTTCGGGTGACGGCACCAATGAGGACAAGAATCTAAACTGAATCGCGTTAAGACGTCATGGTAAGGCTCCTGATAGTAAACGATCAACACAACTGCACACTCGCTACTCTAATAGTTACCGACCCTTTAAGTACTCAAAGATTCACTTGTTGACGAACCGACAAACAAATACTGACCAGATTTTATTCACCACGTCCATGGAAAATCAGCATAGGTAAACGTAAACGTAGTAAACGGTAAACGCCCTAATGCTAGACACTGTACCAAAGTTCGTCGACGAAAAATGTTTGTGCCTTTGATGCTTCATATCCCAATTTCAAAATAAATCGTTTATATTAAGTTATTGATATATTTTTAAGGCGGGCTGACATTTATTAGGACTATCAGTGACTTGACGACCGGTTGGCGTAGTTGGTAGTGACCTTGCCTGCTAAGCCGATGGTCCTGGGTTCGAATCCCGGTAAGGGCATTTATTTGTGTGACGAACACAGATACCTGTTCCTGAGTCATGGATGTGTTCTATGTATTTATGTATTTGTATATTATATATATCGTTGGCTTACTGCGGGACTTAGTCAATTTGTGTAAGAATGTCCTATAATCTTTATTTACTTATTTATTATTTATCAGTTAATATTTCAAAGTCCAAATATTTGTCATTCCGTTTTGTACTGAGATGACATCTATTGGGACTGCCAGCTTAGCACCTGACATTTACTTGTACAATCGGATTGACTAAGAAATTTTCTAATTTTGAGGAATTTCGATATTGTGACCATGTCAAACAAATACTATTAAACACAAGTAAAATACTCTTCTCCCAAAACACATGACAATATTTGATGTAGATGTATAAATTAGCATAATATTGTTTTTTTTTATATACACTACGACGGTGACAAACACGCATCCGGCCCGCCTGATGGTAAGCGGTCACCGTAGCCTATGGACGCCTGCAACACCAGGGGTGGTACATGCGCGTTGCAGACCCTTTAAAAAAATTAGGATTCGCTGTGTTGACAGCTAAACGGGACAAGGGCTTTGCTCCGTGGGTCCTCAGCTGTCAACACAGCGAATCCTCTTGGAGCTCTGGCGACCTTACTCACCAATAGAAACACAACACTATGAGTAGGGTCTAGTGTTATTAAACTACGGTTTTCTGTAAGGTGAAGGTACTTCCCCAGATGGGCTCTGCTCCAGATTTGAGCGAGACGACATTCGTTGTGCTGTGCCCTACCACACTAAACGATATGCATCCGCTGTGCGCATACCTCTCTTGTGCTTCAAATAAATATTTTCTTATGACATGTCGAGCACTCGGACTCGGATCAAAATGTTCACCGTAGCCTATATTGTCAACACATTAAAAACTTGGTAGGTACACTTCATTTTTGAAGAACCCCATACTGTAGCTCTGTAGTGTTATTTGTCCCACACCTTTTGACACAGTTCCTTTTGAGGCTTTGGAAACAATACTTACCATGACACAACACAACATACCTATAGAGTAAATATTGAAGCTGTGTCCTGCACGGTGAACATATCTCCCCTCTCTTACCTATATTATTGAGCAATATTGCGTTAACATTTACCCTGTATTCCTTTGAAAACTATAATGAACACCATACCCTGATGCATTTATTCCCTGTTATACCTCAAATTGTCTCGTTTTCGAGAAATATCGGCTGCAGACCTACCTATTGTCCCCTGAGGACTTACAACTGACTCTGCACATAGCCTATTATTTAGAAAACATACCCGGCAACCTAAAAGCAATCATAACAACTTCAAATACGGTTTAAAATCGACTGCAGTGCTTACAGATGTGACCGTAAGCGTAAATACATTCGAAATTGAAACTTATGTACAGGTATTATAGTTTAAAATCGATTGGGAAGTATTGGTAGATAGGATATTAAGATACCAGGATGTTATAGACATTGGATAAAGGCCCTACCATTAATCGTAGTAAGATAATATCGGTTTAGTAATCGTGGATTGCTAAACGATCGGTTAGTACTTGGCGCCGATGGGCCCTTCGGTATAGGATCAATTGAATATTAAAAGAAAGGTTTAGTCACAATTATAAAGCATGAATTAAATCATTTATTAAACATGATAAATGTTTTGATTCATGTTTTTAAGTAGTCACACTACTATATATAAATTATAAATTGAAAGAGATGTCATATACTACAGAAAAAGTGACCAAGGTCCCCGGTGAGCAGGGCTGGGATCGAACCAGCGACCTCCTGCTTTCGCGGCAGACGCCCCAACCACTGGGCCACCCGATCACGGGCCCGGGCCCGGGCACGGGGCCGTCATTTTAGAGTGCAGAGAGTGCTTATGAAAGTGATAGCGGAGGCCTTACCATGACGTCTTAACGCGATTCAGTTTAGGTTCTTACTAGGCTCAGTTGTATGGAAGCGACTCAGTTTAGGTCGTCATCTGAATCGCGTTAAGACGTTATGGTAAGGCCCCTGAGCCTAAACTGAATCGCTTTAGGATGTCATAGTAAGACCACAGCGTGCGAAGCCAAGATTCCAATCGCTTACGCTTAAAAAACGTATCGTGGCTACCTCTCTCTATCACTCTTCCTTTTTGGTGTGACAATGACAGTTGCGTTTCGTTAGCGATTGAGCGTGAGCGATTGGCATCTTAGCTACGGACCCAGTTGTATGGAAGCGACTCAGTTTAGATCGTCAACTGAATCGCGTTAAGACGTCATGGGAAAGTCTCTGGACATTTTGATTGTGTTTCACAACGTAAAAACGAGTTCTCATCGGCTCGGCTTCCGATGGTGTTGTTTTTAAGTAATATCTATTTCAATTTATAATTTATGTAGAAGTGTTACTACTTTAATAACGAGTGAAAATATTTGATTAAATGATTTCATGTCATTAAGCCAAAAAGTAATTAATAAGTTATTGAGTTTAAGATACGCTGTCAAAATATGTAGGTAACTGTTTAGTAAAAGATTTTTATAAATTTACTAATACAGAGCTTAATCGCTTTTTTATATAATGTATGAAAATCGTGAAAATTTAAATAGGTACAATATGTCTGTCGCGCTAATACGACAAAGATTCGTTTAAAAATGAACCTTAAAACAAGCGACAAAGGTACTTTTAACATAAACCAAGCATATACAGTCATACAGGGTTTTGAAAATGTTATCAAAACTGACAATTGGTGATTATTTTAGGCACCAAATGATTTTGGAAAGTTAATATGCAGCCTTGGGTGCAAAGAGAGTGGATACTTGACCGAAGAATCCAAAAAACATACATTAATTGGCGTATCTGGCAATTATGCCCGAACTTATATGTCCAGTATAACATGTAGCTAACAACCATATCGACAAACAAGGCTACTAATAAAAAAAATCGAGTCATCGGGTCATCGGGCCAACTGTCTGTGGCATTCTAACACTTGTGTATATGTGCACACACACGTTTTTTGTCGTAGTTATAAACCAACTAAAGGCTAAAATCGATATTTAAAAGCTCAGCTACCATCGAATAAAACTCCCGCAGCCAAAGCTTCTTAAACTTTTGTTCTAGAACTTCGCAATCAAATTTCAGAATAAGCTAATTGAACTTTGCGCAAGTGAAGCTTTACGTTTAAAGCTCTAAAGCTTCGCTATTGAATGCGTTTTGAAGTGCAATTTTGTCTGTATTAGACCCATGTAATATATAACTGGTATACAAGTCCATTAAGTCGGGCAAAATAAAGGTAAGGCCGTACCATCCTTTTCTCGAAGATGTTCTGGCCATTTTCACCCTCAATCCTGATTTTTTTGGAACATGTGGGCTATTCTCAATGGGACTGTAGGTATTCATTATAGTAAAAAGATTTATTGTAAGAAACTAAATTAAAACTTATTAAAACACAAATTTAAATCTATAAGTATAACTACACTAAATACTAAAATAAAACTAGATAAAAACTAAAATAAAATAAAATACAAACTAAAATAAATCTAAAACAGGCTCCTGCGGCATGGTACCGAGGACGCTGGATTGCTAGACTGATCCGTTGAGCGAGGAAGCTGCCAGCTCTTGGGTCTCCTGTGGCGTCTCTAAGTCTCTTCGATAGGTATTTGAAGAGACTCAGAGCGCTAGGGCCCCACGGACCAAAGGTCTCAATCACATTTAATTTTAACTTGTATTTTAAAAACGATCGAATGTCAAAGTTCCTTAGTGTGGTCACTCACTCATTCACAGATCATCATAACTCTAAAAAACTTCTAGTAGTCTCATAAGCTCTAAATTTTAAACATAAGTAGCTCAAATACAAGTCAAGCCAATGCTAGTGTAGGGCAAGTCAGTGGAAGCCACGTTCTATGGACATCCCCGGTACCGACTAAGATAACCGACTTGTTTTAACATTACATCTCAAAACTTTTTTGCAGCATAAGAACTGCGGAGCGACACTTGTGTCTTTAACATGTAATGTTTTTGATGGGATTGCACTTACAATAAATGCTTTAGGTTGCCAAAAAAGAACTGCAGGCTATTGAGGTAAGTTAAATAATTAAAAAAAGTTTTATTGTGCAGGTAGGACACCCATAATGAAAATAAAAGCAAACATAAAAAAGCAATTCTAATAAAAGAAGTTAACAAGAGAAGACATCATATAACTTTTTATAATTACTTTGGAAGGGTCACGGGTGAAGTTAATATTTTTTAATTCGCGCTACAGTAAAAACTGGGAATTTTAATGATCTCACATTCAGTGAGGAAGGCATAATTAATATACAAATTATAGTAATATTAATCCAGAGGCAGATTCGGGAGTAATTGTCTTTTATTAAATATACAACGAAAATGTCCGAGAAATATAATTGAAGAACATTAAAGAGAAAAGCTGTTAAAAGAAATTACTCAATTTTGGGCTCAACAATGATATTTTAGTGTTAAATTTTATGACTTATTTAATGAAAATGGACCGACGATCTGGTGAGGATCGCTGGGTCTCGTTGGATGCAGGTGGCTGTAGACCGGTCATGCTGGAGTTCGATTGGAGAGGCCTATGTTCAGCAGTGGACGCTTACAGGTTGGAATGATGCTGATTATGATGATGATGAAAATTAAGTATAATGAAAAGAGTTCCTGATAATATTTTGGGTTGTATTATCGAATATTCCGAAAGTATATAGAAAACTAAAAAGTACTGAGATCCATTTCAAGAGATCGCATTTATGACATTAAGGTAATGAGTACACTAGACGGGACAACTAAAGGATGACTCACACTAGAACGGGACGGGGCGGGACGGGAAAATCTGTCAATTTCTATAGAAAGCGTCACGTGACATCCGAGAGCTCCGAGCTATCACGTGATTCTTTCTATAGAAATAGACAGATTATTCCGTCCCGCCCGGCTGTCCCGTGCTAGTGTGATCCTTAAATCAAAATATGTACGCCATATTTCCCATTATAACTAATATTTGAAACGGGATAATTACCATGTATGTTAGTTTTATTGAGCACCCGATATTTTGACACTGTTGCAAGCGTCATGTTCACAGAGTAAACTGATGAGCTGCGAGTTTTTAGTTGTGTACCACGCCATAGCGATCTACCCTCTTACGGGTTCGCTTATTTTGTGTGTTGTCACTGGCACTACTGCCGTCCGCTTTCTCACTTGAAACTCGATCACGTTCACGACACACCACACTTACAGTATCAACCCCCGCATTTCTTACCGGAACAGTCTCTTTTCGATTTGCGAACTTTCGACTTTCGTAAGAGGGTAGATCGCTATGGCGTGTGGGTAGATCACAACTAAAAACTCGCAGCTCATAAAACTAACATACATAGTAATTATCCCGTTTCAAATATTAGTTATATTGCAAATGACCATGTTAGCTTAAAATCGTACATATTTCCCATGTTTGACATGCAGTTTGTGAGTGAAATGACGGGCATATATGTACTTATACGTTCGGGCAATCCATCCGATCTCTATGTCCGCCGGGCATCCCCCAGAAAAAATGTCCCATACATTTATTGGCTGATCCAGCACATAATATATGCCCGAACGTAGACCAGCAGATATGGCCATATGGCCAGCAAAAGAACGTAGCTTCTCCTCACTGCTGAAAGATATTCTTTGAAATGACGTGTCTAGTAGTTTTCTCGGCTTATGCTATGGTCCGCTTTGGTAAATAATCCCAAGATTTGGCGTAGGCTCTAGTTTAACGACAACGACTGCCATCAGGGTGCGTAGCCAAGATGCCAATCGCTCACGCTCAGTCGCTAACGAAGCGCAACTGTCATTGTCATACTAATAAGGAAGAGTGATAGAGAGAGGTAGCTACGATACGTTATTAAGCGTGAGCGATTGTCAACTTGGCTACGCACGCTGATCTTCTAACTCAGAGGGTAAACTAGGCCTTATCGGATCCGTCCTCGATGTTTTCCTTCGCAGAAAAGCGATTGGTCAAAATCAAATGATATTTCGTACATAAGTTCCGAAAAAATCATATGTATGATTTTTTAAAGAACGAATCAACACATTTATTATCTATACATATAAAAGGAAAAGTCCTGACTGACTGACTCACTGATCAACGCACAGCCGAAACTACTAAACGTATGATTCTGAAATTTTCACATTACGTTAGGTGTTTAACGAAGGTAACGAATAAGAAAGGGTTTTGAAAAAATGATCTTCTAAGGGGGTTAAATCGGGGTTGAAAGTTTGTATGGAAGAAAGATTTTTTTTTTAGATAGAGACTCAAAAGTTGGTGTACAGGTTTGTTATTAAAATACAAAAAAAGTAATTTTAGCGTTTTGGAAAAATCAACCCCAAAGGGGGTGAAAAGTGTGTTAAAAGTTTGTATGACGGAAGCATTTCCCTTTTAGTTATAGACTACAAACTTTGTGAAAAGAATCCTCATTAGAGTTTACAAAAAGTAATTTCAGCTATTTCGAAAATTCGACCCTTATAAGGGTGAAAAGGGTATTGAAAGTTTGTATGGCGGAAGGTTTTCTGTTTAGCTAGAGACTTTATTTTATGTGTAAAGGTTTCTCATCAAAATACAAAAAAGGTGTTTTTATCTATATAATATATAAAAAAGAAACTGACTGACTGAATGACTAACTGACTGACTGACTGACTGACTGACATATCAACGCACAGCCCAAACCGCTGGTCCTAGAGATACCAAATTTGAAACGTAGTTTCCTTATAATGTGAGCGTTTATTTGTCCAGTTCTATATCCTTTATGCGTTTTAAAGTCACCCGCTATGTTAGTACTCGCCTTCCCTATTTGCTGTACTATAAATGTTCTTAACGTGTAAGAATTAGTTGTAAATTCGTGTATAATTTGTGTTTTCAATGTAATCTTTCTTGCTTTCATGTTTCATGTTTTTATATATGTCAAAGTCTAAATTAGTTCACCTTGCTGCCGTCGGCGCTATTGTTTCCGCATTCATAATGCCCGGCCATGGTGTGCTGTGTCTGATGAGAGTGATGAGACGAAGATAAAAATTACCTTAATGCTTGTTGTATAATCTAATGTTATTATTTTTATTAACTGTATTATTTTTATTGTGTATTAACTATTTTAACTGTGTATTAACTGTATAAAATTAGATTTCTGAATGTATCATTTTTGTTCGTCTCTTCCTTTATGTTTATTTTTCTTTTGATTTGTTTTTATTTCAGTGTTTGTGTTACCTTTCGTGTTTTTTTTTCACCGGATGGGCTCATCGGAAGATCAGCGCTGGATGTCGCCAGCATTATGCTGAGATGAGTCCATTTCGTGGCACTTCTTTAATCTTAGCAATTTTTCTGTTAATTGTAATTGTATTGTATATTTTGTGTGTCCACGAATAAATTATTTCTATTCTATTCTATTCTATTCTATAAAGTCTAGAAGTGCACTAAGAAAGGATTTTTCAAAATTCAACCCCCTAAGGGGGTGATTTGGAAGTCCAAAGTTTTTATGGGGAAACAAGATTAGTTGGCTTATTCCATTTGAAACTTTACAGGAGTATTTATAAAGATAAATGAGGTAGCACGTGTTTCAGGTTTTTTGAGAATTCAACCCATATAAGGGGGAAAAGGGGTGAAAAAGTAAAAAAAACAACATGGGTATCGTTTTCTGGTTTATCGGGTCGCTGATTACAAAAACAACGACGATTTTAAAATCTAACGTGGCGATTGTGAAATACCATCTTCCCTGCTGGGGCGCGAGGGGGTCGAACTCTAAAAATATAAATATGGGTGTCGTTTTGTTGTTTATTTCTGATTCTATAGATTCCAAACTTAACACTTAGGTTCCTTATAAGGCGTAGGGGTGCACAAAGAAAGGAGCTTTCAAAATTCACCTCCAAAGGGGGAGAAATGACGGTATAAACTATGTATGGGGAAACATGATTAGTTAAACTATTTTATTCAAAACTACACAAGAGTATTTCTAAAGATAAATGAGTAAAGACGTGTATTTGATTTTTTGATAATTAAACCCCTAAGAGGGGAAAGAGGGGTAACAAAGTCAAAAAACAACATGATTATCGTTTTTATGGTTTATCAGGTCGCTGAAATCAAAAACAACAACCATTTTAAAATCCAATGAGGTGGACGTAAGATACACCATCTTCCCTGTTAGGGTGCGATAGGGTTGAAATCTCAAAATATCAATATGAGTATCGTTTTGTTGTTTATTTCTGTTTCTAGAATTTCAAATTTGGCACGTAGGTTTCTTATTAAGGTGTAGGTGTGCATTAAGAAAGGATTTTTCAGAATTCACCTTAACCTAATCGAGATAAGAAAGAAGATCCGAGAGGTTCTTTACAATGAATCTGGAGCCAAAACTGCGAGAAAAGGCCGCCATCTGAAATTTCTTCAGTTATGATCTGATCCTGATGGAAATCAATATCTGAGAATCCGAAAGTTTCTTTATAAGGAATCAGAAGTCAACAGTGATCGTAATATGTGCTCGGTTGGTACATATCAAAGGGTTCAAGAGGTTCTTTATAACGAATCAAAGCCGCCAACTTGATTTTGAAATGACGATACGGACGAAGCTGCGGGAAATAGCTAGAATTTTTTAGAATTCTCCTCCTAAAGGGGTGAAGTGAGATTTGATTGTATATCGGGAAACAAGATTTATTAGATTATTTTATTCACAGGAGTATTCCTAACGAGAAATGAGTAAATAGGAGTACGAAATGGGGCGAAAAGTCAACATGGGAAATATATACAGTAAGTGTAACTTACCTAACGACCTACATCTACCTACCTTAAATCTAAAATAGGCACTTGATCAGAATTGCGAAAAGGGGCTCCATCTTGAATTTATTGAGTTTTAATCCGTATTGATAATAATCGGTATTTGGGGATCCGAGAGATTCCTCAGTAATGAATGAGTGTAGTAAAAACTGTGAGATCCGGCCGCCATCTTGAATTATTTTAATTTTGATCCGATCGTGTTCAAATCGATTTCCGAGGATCCGTAAGGTTCTCTTTATGAATAATCTGAAGTTAAAACTGAGGAAAACGGCCATCGTCTAGAATTTCTTCAGTTATGATCTGATCGTGATGAAAATCGATATCCGAGGATCCGAGAGGTTCTTTCTAACGAACTACCAACGCCACCATCAACGGCCACCACCTTGAATTTATAGAGTTAAGTTCATGATAAAGCTCGGTAGGCACATATAAAGGGTTCGAGAGATTCTTTATAACAAATCAGAGGTCAAAATTGAGAAACAGTCGCCAACTTGAATTGTTCAGTTTGATCACTTTTCCGACAACCATCCATTCCATTTAAATCCGTTCAGCCAAACGCAAGATAATAGCGGACAAACATGCATATATGTTCATACAAATGTACGGGCCCAACTAAGAACCTCCTTATTTGTAGACGGTTGAAAATTACGCTTAGTACGCGGGCGAAGCCGCGGGTAAAAGCTAGTATTTTAATAAATGTTTTGATTCATGTTTTTAAATAAAATCTTCCAACTATTTTCGTTCCTCCCTTCATAAATCATACAATCATTAAAAACAACCGTTTTCGCGTAAAAATCACCAACTATCCCTATAAAAGATGGCTTCAATTTTATCTGCAAAAACATAGCCATATTTCATCTTCTGAGTCGAAAACTTTTCATTTGGTTAAAGAAAAACACTCAAGTCTCGGACGTTTTCCACCAGCTTTGGTGAACCCTGGGTTAAGTGTTTTTAGAGATCCGTGAAAAATTGAGTAAACTTTGGGTCTTTTGAAGAGTTTTTTCTTCGGAAACGGTGTTCTAAATAGTTACTGCATTTAGATGAAGTCTTGGTGGTAATAAATTGAAAGAGACGTTATAAAATACAGAAAAAGTGACCAAGGCCTCCGGTGAGCAGGGCTGGAATAGAAACAACGACCTCTTGCTTCGAAAAAAGGTGTAGGATGACTAATATGACATCTCTTTCAATTAATAATTTATATACAGTAATTTATATTTGTATCGTAGTGTGACTACTTAAAAACATGAATCAAAACATTTATTACAAATAATAAATGATTTAATTCATGCTTTACAATTGTTTTGGTGATAATTAATACTGAAAAATAAAGGTTACACTCATGTATTTTTACCACAATAGGCGTGACATGTTTCGAACGCATCGGACAGTCATCGTCTGATAGAGTGATGTTGTCACTTTCGCGTCTCAGACAGTTTTGATAGATTGGATGATCGGGTACGGATCGGACGATATTGGATGGTCGTTGGAAGGGATTGAGTAAACTTTTTGATCTTTTGAAGTATTTAACGACATTTTGCTGGGAAATTATGATAATAAACTTAGGTAAATGTAGCTAATTATGTCATAGGGACAATTAGGTGTATTACTCGCCTTCGTTGAATATATAATAATTTGCATTTATTTATTTAACATAGAAAACATCCATCACCCAGAAACAAATATCCGTGACAAATACAGAAATAAATTCCCTGACCAGGACCTCCTGCTTCGTAGGCAGGGTCACTACCAACTAGGTTAGGAGGCCGTTGAAAGGAGTTACTTTCAAATAAGTCCAACCAGTCATACAAAAATTAAAAAACGGAGAAATTTAAATATGCTTCTTTTTATATGCGTTACTAATATATTTGAAGTCGGTACATTCCCAAACAATAGAACATTTAATAGCGATTTGGCTTAGCACCGACTTCAAACGAATAAGTTGTTAGCGCATATAAAAATGATAATGCAATTATTCCCTTTTTGAAGCCAGTTATTTTTTCGTCAAATATAATTTTCGCTGAATACGGTTCAGCATTTTAAAATGGAACCATAATTTTAAAAAGCGCGCTTACTTACCGAACTTTTCAATATACAGGTTGCTCCTTTTTCTGCGACCAATAATGCGATTTCAGTGTTAGAGCTAATTGCATCCGAGCAACTCTCGTGGCGGAGGTAATTGCCGCTACAGGATGTCCCGAAAATGAGAATGAAAAAAGTTTAGAATGTGCTTATTATTGATCAGCACATTGTTTTTCAACATCTAAATGTAATTGTAGTAGAATTTTTTCCAAAAAATCCCGGAAACCTGATTTTTCCAATTCTGGAATTGCTTGGGCTCATTGTGCTCAGAGATTTATATCCTGATGATAAAACAAAATTGTCCCAAAAAAATATTTTCTATTACATCACGTTTTAGTATGAACTTACTATGAGTGTGACTTGGTAAAAAACAAAATTTAGTATGGAAATTTTGGGACAGTTTTTTTTATCATTAGGATTGAATCAGCTCATGATTCAGAGTAGAATGAGCCTAAGCAAGTCCTATTCTGAAAGAATAGGTTTTTGGGATTTTATTTGGAAAAATCTAAGTAACTTTTCAAATCATTTTTAAGGCCTATTTGCTTATCTGGGACAAAGGCTTTCAAATCACATTGTTTAGGTAGGTAGTCATTTAGACATTAAGTACAAATTTAGAGTGCATATTATTAACATTTTACTAACGCAGTTTTGTAATTTACATAATAGGTAGGCAACAAGACCACATAAATGCATGATTATCTTTATTTGTGTTGGCAACATTACAGTAAATAGGCACAATCATGTTTATACTATACTAATCATACGTTTACTCCCTTAATCATTTTAAACTCATACAGCAAGCAATGGTTAACTTATTATTTATGTATTGGATAGTTGTGCCCGCTCAGTCTTTGAAGGGAGCGCTCCCATCTCGTTCAATCGGTCAAAGGAACTAGTTCGGTCTTTAATTCATTTAGTTCAGTGCGAATTTTGACGTCTGGGAATGAGTACCCCGGTTAAAGTATAAACAGAGCGCGGAATTAATGATTTGTATGAACGTTTTAATGGTTTTTGCTCCGTCTGAACTAAACTGAACTAAAGACCGAGGACCGATTTAACTTTTTGGCGATGAACTAGTTCCTTTCGGTCTGTGATGGGATTTAATTCCTTTTAGTTCTTAGTTCCCGACCGATACAAGCTTAATGTATTGTAGATAAATGTAGTAAATACAAAATTGATAGTGTTTCAGTAAGTATATGCTTTAGTTACTTTTTAGTACACAAGTTAAGCTGTTGTTATAAAAAAAGAAATATACTAAGTTTATCAGATATAATATTATTATAATTACGTAAACTTCAGTTAAATCACACTATGAGCTGAGCAGATACGACCAAAAGCTACGGAGTTCAAGTAACAAATTGATTTAAAAATAAATTAGGTATTAACCATATTTTCCGTTTCAGATCAACCTGTAGCGGTGAGTCGACTCGCCACCTGCCACCGCGGACTCGCAAGACAAACAAAAACCAACCACTAGCGACTTCATATAGATTATATAAACTTTTGATAAGCTTCAACTGATTTTCGTATAATCCTCGAATAGGGATGCTATTCCTGAACATTGTTCCTACCCCTATACGTTTAGTTAGTAGGTATACGAGTTAGTATAGAACGATACCAAACTCAGAATGAAAAGAAAAGTGGAAAAAACATGGCCTCGGGCGGGACTTGAACCCGCGACTCTGAGATACCAGCTCATCGCTCTTCCAACTGAGCTACCGAGACCACACCCGTGGCCCTGAATTTCTCCACCATAAAAAAAATATTTTTCATGTGGTATTTCGTTGTATTTTATAACGTGTCGAAATCTATCTTACGAAATCTATAGCAAATGTTAATACACAAGTGTTAATTAATTCAATTCTTAAATTATTTATTGTAATTTCATAAACCAAATGCTTATTAAATTAACTAATCTTAGTAAAGATTTTGTTTATACTGTAATCTGGAAGAGCGAGGACTCCTGACACAGGTACTGTATACCTAATAGGAGGACTCGACCACTGCTGTATTTACCAACTAAGGTTTAAATGAAATAAATCATTATCAAGAAATGAAATAAATCATTATCAATAGCAGGTCATAGTAAGGATACTGGTGAAGTGTTAGATTTTATTTCGTACGTTCGACAAGGGTGCAAAAATATATCTAAAAACATAAACCTAAAAATACAAACCTAATTTTACTACCCCATAAATTCACAAAATACCCAGCGTCCTCAGTATGTGCTCATATACAGCGTGGGTATTTGATACGGGCGAATATTTTGAAAGAACGAATAATATTTGACTGGACCTAAGGAACCTATTTACATTAATTTCTTTAGGAAATTAAGATGTTTTTTTTCATACATAAAAATTCGGCATGCAATGTATTGCATCCACAACCACATAAATTTACGTAGCTATCTGAACGTCATACGAGTATCACCTAATTAATAACACAATTTAACGACATTATTATCCCATACGATTCATATGAACAGGTACTATAGCTGGATTAATTATTCGCCTGTATCAAATACCCACGCTGTATTACATGCAATCCTCGAGACATAGGCTGTTTTACCGAGGTCCGAGAGAACTCGGCGGAGTTCAAGGTACCGTGCTGGGGTCTTGTTTTATTTGTGATCTGTTTTTAAAAGACCCAACGCATCCCTGATCCGCCGCTCACAGATCATGAGCGCAGTAAAGCTTGCAGAAACAGTAAGGCATAAACATGAGACACAAAAACTCAAAAGAATAATTAGGGTAAAGAACATTTAGAGGCTGTCCATAGTGTACATTGCAGTTCAACGTGGTAACGCGGCGAGTGTAATGGGCACCTTTGAACCTGGAGGGCTACGGAGCGATTTTAATTTTTAATATTTGGTTTATTTTGTAGGAAATTTTTATTTTATTTGTGTTTTATTTGTATTATGTTTTAGTTTAGTCATACTTTTGGATTTTTGTTGTTGAAAAATGTTGAATAATTATATTGTAAGACCTTTTTGTATTTTGTACCTTTTTTATGTAAATAAATGAATGTATATTTTTTAGGGTAGCGTTCGTAAGTTATCTGTATGTTAATCCTAACAGGGTTTACAATTTATATTTTTTTGGTTTCAAGTATAGAATGCCCATCAGGCAATGTATTACTAGCTTTATAAGCCCCTCTGGGCATTGTAGACCAACTTTTGTTTTTGTTTTTAATTATTTTTAATTATTTGTATGTAGGTAGTTTGCACAAGCACAAGTAATTTTTTTGATTGACGATGAGAATTCGTATTCTCTCAGTCATCATCTTAACCCTGTGAAAACGAGCGCTGTAGAGGGCTTTAATGAAACGTAGAGTCATGGCATTAATAAACGCGATTAATCCGTTCTAAAGTGTTTAATTTCAAAAGAATTGTCAAACTATACAGTTTGACAATTCTGTCATGTTTTTATGAAATTATGATTTTTATTTAACCCTTTCACAGTCTGTGGTATCACAATAAGGTGATTCGCCTGCTTATTTGCCGCCTGTCACAAAAAAGTCATTATGACTTCAATGATAAATCTCTTTGCTTTACTGCCTCACACCTGTGTACTGCCACAGCAAAGTGTACCTATTCAGCCAGCGCATCGAACCCCGGTCCTTGCCCTCCCGAGCCGACGCGACCGGCTGGATAGTTCACGGCGCAGGTATATACCTAAATGTATGGCGATAAAAGTTTTTGCTCAGTTAGGGTTCCGTAAGATTAGGTTGTTTTATGAGGTTAGCTGAACATCATCCCTCAAATGGGTAAAATTGCCTTGGACTACTTACTTAACTGTGCTGTTACTAAAAAGCCACTTGTGTTTGCAACTTTTTGTTAACACAAATCAAATTATTTTATTTAATATTTTTTGATTTGTTATTAAAGTAGTATACTCCATCTCCCATCTTTCGCCATCTCTCTCGCCATACCGGAAACCCCTCAGTGGTTTAGATGGAAGTACTAAGCAACGTAGCTTGTACTTAGAAAATTGGCCATGGGGATCTTCCCTGTTACTAAGATTGCATATACTTGAGAAATTCGTCGGCATTTCGATAAGACCAGTTGGCGTAGTGGTTATGGCGTTAGCCGAGTAAGCTGAAGACCCGAGTTCGATCCTCAGATTGGCCTTCGTCGGTGTTGGTCTTTTTCTTTAGTATATCTACAATACAATACAAATACTCTTTATTGCACACCTCAAATGAAGCAAATACAGAGAATACAGCGAACAAAAAAAGAGGCAAACAACAGGCGGTCTTATCGCTAAAAAGCGATCTCTTCCATACAACCTGACTATGTATATGACATATATTTCAATTTACACTTGTGTTTGGTATTTATAAATGTACTAGACTCCGTCTATGCTAATTTTCATAGATTTTGATAGCACAGACTGCGAAAGTGTTAAGAAAACATCAAAATTACATAGAAGTTTCACGTTTAAAATAACAATTTTAAGTTTGACGGTTCATTTGGAAATGATAACGTGGTTCGACTCTAGTCGACGGATCTCACTTTGACAGATTCTTAGTGTGTGTTGTTGTGAAGTTGTCTACATGGACAATCCATCGTTTGTATATTTTTTATACTACGACGGTGACAAACAAGCATACTGCCCGTCTGATGGTAAGCGGTCACCGTAGCCTATGGACGCCTGCAACTCCAGGGGTGTTACATGCGCGTTGCGGACCCTTTAAGTAAAAGAAAGGAGGATTCGCTGTGTAGACAGCTAAAGGGGCAAGCTTTGCTCCGTGGGTCAACACAGTGAATCCTCTTGGAGCTCTGGCGACCTTAACTCACCAACAGAAACTCAACGCTATTTATTTATTTATTTTATTTCAAAAATTTAACACAGCATTACAGTTAAATACCAATGCACTGTGTAAATCATAAATTATACATTAAAAAAAATATGTATAGCACAAAAGAGAAACAATAACAAACAAAAATCACTTAGTTCTAGGCGACGCAATAGCATGGCTCCGTTGCGTCGTCTGAACCAGTGGCTATGAGTAGGGTGTGTATGTATGTATGTTTATTCAACAATAACTCAAGTATCGTTGATCGGATGGTCATGAAATTTTGCAGATCGTAATTATTTTGTATGAAAAATAAATAAATAAAAACGAATTTAATAAAACTAACTATACCATTCTGTTACCTTAATTATACCAAGCCACGAATGTTAAAGCAAATGCTCAAGAACATCCTGTATACCTACGGAACCAACCAACTTAACCGTTGGCTCTAACCCTGACGCGATGGCCGATACGTCAGGCAATTTTAATTGGCAGCCAGTGCCACGACATCATGGCTGACGATTTGTGGACGGCCGTTTTTTCACTTAATTGGGCTATTTGGTTATGCTGATTTATTTAGGTAGACTGGTTACCTGGGTTACTTTCAATGTTTTAAATGTAAAGATTGGATTAGCTGTAATGTGACCGTATTAAGTAAAAGCTACCACTGGCTAGCCGAAAAGTTGCTATCGTTTATAAATTTACCTTAACTACAGACAACAATCTCTTACACAACTTAATGTGAAGTGAGATTTTTCTTAGAAATTAAACACTTTTGAACGGATTAATCGCGTTTATTATCACCATGGCCCTACGTTTCGAGCCCTTTACAACACTCGTTTTCATAGAGTTACGATGATGATGGTATTGGCCCAACCTACCGTTTCGGATCAACAAGACAGAAATCACCAAAAATCTCAATCTTTAGCAGCTTGATCTTGTCAATGTTAAAATTGTGCCAATAAGTATAAACGACTTAATATGGGGACTGTCGTTTGATACTCCAGATGGCGAAGGCGTCTCTTGATTTGACGTTTGTTGTTGAATGTGTTATATTTATAGCTTATAGTGCAGTGGACTCACGACGAAGCAGCTAATGAAGAATTAATCCTGAAACGCGTCAATTTTTAGCCATTACTCGGTAGTCCCGGGATCTCGGCCCCCGGAAGCTAGTGTAACATTTTTAGCTTAGCGAGGCGAGCCACCGAACAACGTCAATTAAGTGGCAATACACTTTAAAATACGACATATTATACTGTTATTTTTATATACTTGACATTGGCAAAATTTTGCAACTCTCGGACAGACATTATTTAAAAGAAGAAGACTTAGTATGGATTTTTCAAGCTTCCGTCAAAACTAAGAACATCAAAGTCATAAACCCGTCCTTCACTTCCTCATCAAGTAAAGAAAGTGGTAAAAAGAGATGAATATATGTTTTTTATTTCTCCGATTCTGTAGGTTGACAACAGTTTTCACTCCACTGCCACTTTCAAGGCTGCTCCAAACTGTTGTCATTTGACAGTTTTTGTACTACTTCCATGCTTTAGTTATTCTTCCGTGGGATTTTTACAATCAGCGTTCTACGAGTATTACCCATACTATAATAAAGTGCTAACTACTATATAATCGGTATGAAACATTACAACCTCACTTATTATGCATCTGTGCCACCGTAATAGCAATTGAGTATAACTCATAATTTCCAGATGACTACCCAATGAGAACATTAATATAATGGCTATGAACAATAAATGTATTGTAATTGTTAATTATTACTGCTAATGACGAATGGTGGAGCATGAAGATAGATAATAATATATGGCTGGTCGTGATACGTAACAGAAATAATGGTTATTGCAAAAACATATTTTTTCTGTGTTCAATTATTTTTTATTAACTTAGAAAGAAAAACGTTTGAAACGAAAATTTTATTAATAAACTAATAATATTTATATTAAGCATAATAAGAGATAAAAATTGTATAAAAAAGCACTTACCTATAAAAACCCAATTAAAGAAAGAATACCCCGACTAAAAGGTCCGCGGCATGGTCGCCATGACACTGGCGGCGTTACCTCTGCACAGCTATGGCGATAAGTTGGGAGAGGTAAGCGCCAGCCCTACGGTCCCCCGTAGTCTCAACAAACCGTGCCGACAGAGCCCTTACGAAAGACTTTGTGTCAGCTGACCAGGGACCCATCAACTGCGAGCGCCGCGAACTCGTAGTCTTTAAGTAAGGACGAGTATTTGCGGCGCTTGAGAATCTGGGCCTGATCAGCTGCAGCGCCAGCCTTAGCCCGGGTCACCTGAATGTGGGACTGTGCGAAGGTGTCCACACATGTTGCGTCCCACACCAGGACCTTACCTAGTTTCAACGGCACCAATGTGGCACCGTCCGGACGCTTGCCATCGTCTCTTGCAATACCAGTGGGTTCCAGAATTGATGGGACACAAGCGAGCGACGGACCAAATTGTTTAAGGTGCCGTGGCGGTATATGCGGCCGGCGCTCCTAACACACGAAAGGCCATGTCGGCTCAGCTCGTCCACACTTTTGCCGCAGACGCACACATGAGGGACACAGATTTTGGACACAACCCTTAAGCTAAAATAATTACATTATACATTGAAAACAATTATTTACTGGTTTCTAATTATTCATCTGAAAACTGTTTCCTTATGCTTCAAGAATCGTAAAATGGGATAAGTTGGGAGAAATTCGTGGTTCTAACCTCGATAAAAGTTGATATATACTTAAGTAAGGGTTTAAACCCTAGCCAACAATATATGACCATGCGGAATCTATACCAGAATCCCTAAAGCTTTTCATTCTATTTTTGCTTTCCCTAATACTCTTTGACATAATGATCATTTGTCCTAAACTCATGTCTTAATATCTTTATTTGAATAACATACATACGAAAACAAGAAAATAAACCTAACCTAAGAATAAAAGTTAATAAAGAGGAATAATAATACGGAGCTATTAAAATATTAAAACAGTTTAAAAAGACAAATTTTAAACACATAACCTCCAAAAACACGAATGGTGATGTTACGCGACGATAAATCGATATAGTATCGACGTCGACAAACCGACATGAATACAATTTGTAAGATAAAATAATGATTAAGGTTGCGAAACGTTGCGTCACGAGCGCGGCGCATGATTAAACTTGCAAAAGCAAAACGGCGAAGTAAAGGTTAGTTGAGGTAGGGACGGGGGAAAGTATCGATAATTTTTAGGATTACTAATGTATCGCCAATTTTTTTTTCCAAATTTTCATTTCTGAAACAATTAGTCTTAAAACATTTCGCAACCGAATCTTTTGCATATTTATCATAATTCAACCTCCAAGTTACATCATTTGTCAATTTCTGTGATGAAAACACAGCCTATGGAGAGTTGGAAAATAATTATTTGGTAAACGTTGATATGACAAGTGCATCACCAGTGAAAACTTGGTTGGCAACTGGTTAGTTGATTGTAGTTGGCAACTCGACGAAAATACAGGATTCCTAATTTTTAAAGACTGATTTCATTGGTGAAATACTTTGGTCGTCGAAAATATAGTGATCAACGAATCCCTTGCTGGCTATGTATTTTTAATTGACCAAAACACATGAAACATATTAAAATGAAACTATTTTATAATTATATTGGATTTTATTTATGACAAAAAGGTATTTGTAATTCAATAACACTAACAACGCGGCGAAACATGTACAGGAACAAATTTGAACAGCATCGAATTAGGTATCCTTCATATCCATGAGGCAGGTTATTATTGTGAAACGTTCCATCACGAGCGCGGCGCATGATTAAATTTTCAAAAGCAAAACAGCGAACTAAAGACGTTTAATCGAAGAAATGATGAAAAAGTATCGATATATTTTGACATGTTGCTAATTTAATAAAGTATTTTTTTTTAATCATGTATGTATTTTCAAGATGGGCTACAGCTAGTTGGATAAATTATCTATTGTGCAAAAGCGGTATAAACATGTTTCATTATATGTTGTCCCTAGTTTTGAGCAGAAAGCGTCCATGCCCATGAGTATTTGGTTGTAAACAGCCATGCCTACTCGCATTAGCCACAGAGAGGTCAAAAATAGGTGAGAATGAGAATCGATAAATCAAGTTTAACCATTTACTATTAAGAATGTTTGAATTTTTTACTCGTATGTATCATGTTTTCTTGTATCCAGATTAGTAATTACAGAAATAAATTTAAGAGTGTTATAACGCCACTACGTTTCATGTTTTTCATAAAAAAAATTAATTAAGATTTCTATTGTATTTTATTAATTAAGATTTCTATTGTTTTTTATTTGTATTGTATTTTATTGATTAATTTAAATAAATGAAATTTTGAATTTTTATAAATTGTACCTAAATGTGAATTATTTTTGAAAATTGTTATTTAATCTTATTTTTACTTTCTTTGACGTGTATTGTATGTGTGCATTTACGAAATAAATGAATATGAATATGAATATATAAATAGGTACCAAAAACTACGAATAAAAAATTGTGACAAAAGTCGATTCGATTTTGGAAATTTACAATGAAACATGATGAAACTATCGATAACCGCCACACTTCTCCTTTTCCCGTCCCTACCAGCGCGCAGTACCGATCATTGACAATGGGATCGTGACCAAAATATACGTATCCGCTTATTATCTTAATAATTTGTGAACAATCTCGGCTGACTCATTTTTAGCATCCAAGGTTTCCTCAAACGTGGTTTAAAGTTTTAAACTAGATCTGGTCTGTCGTTTCTAGGCCAAAGGAAAGCTGGTTCCTTAGGTAACTGCACAAGTATTGGTCGCTTAAAGCTTGTGAATTAAGAGGTTACCTTAAGAGTCCACAAGACTTGACTTAAGAGTGTAGTGTTGTGTTTCTGTTGGTGAGTAAGGTCGCCAGAGCTCCAAGTGGATTCACTGTGTTGACAGCTGGGGTCCCACGGAGCAAAGCTTGCCCCTTTAGCTGTCAACACAGCGAATCCTCCTTTTTTTAACGGGTCGGCAACGCGCATGTAACACCCCTGGAGTTGCAGGCGTCCATAAGCTACGGTGACCGCTTACCGTCAGGCGGTCCTCCGTATTATTGTTGTACCGTCGTAGTAAAAAAAAAGACAGTTTTACACACAAATGTTGTAAGAAGAATTGAGATTCATACGTATCAAGAAGAAATGAGAAGAGCTCTGGCACTCAAGGTTTCCCGTTGTAGCTGCCATAAAATTACTAACGTAACCTACTTTTTAATATGTAATACAAAATTACAGTAAAAGAACCTGCCATTTCCGAGTATTAAATGTAAATATGTCCGCTGGCTGCGCCTTTGTACTGTTGTCATTTTCAGTTAAAGCTGGACTCTTTGTATGTCAAGCGACAACAAATGCAGCGCAATCGCGTCCGGATCCATATAGTGACGTACTTACCATTTCTGTTCCTAGGAATATTTCTTGATATTTTCAGGACACGGGAATATTCTCGGCGGCGAAAGAATGTAGTAGTTTATGCAACAGTGATATAATAAGGGTTCTTAAAATTTGAGGTTGAGGCCGGGTACAATAATTACGAACTCTTGTTAATCAAGCCCTCTTCCTCGACTCAGGCTTAAATTCACACTCGTTCTTAATTTCTTGTTTACCGTCCTTAATACACAATGTAGGTACTAATGTATATATTCCCGAAAATATTCCCTCGCGTTCCTAGAAATATTCCCACCAGCCACATCACTATGCGTTATCCATTAAAATCGGCTGTGACATGCAAAATTGGAGGAAAATTTAAACTTTTTTTTTGTTTATTTAGTTATGAACGTGTTTTACGTATTTATTTATTCAGAGGCATGAAATGAAACTGGTAACATTATACCGTGCATATGAATTTTTAACATTTTGTTAGTTGGCTATATGAACGAATGTGGCGTTTGCATTTTTAGAACCCTAGTAATTTCGGTCAATAACCGGTTACTTACCGGTTTTTCCATACAATTAAAAACCTGTTTGCACGACCTAGTTTAGACCCAATGTGAATACATATAACCCACAAAATATACCTATATTTTACCAGTGAAATCGGCTTTTTTATATTCAACCACATACTAAAAAAAATACTTTATCCGTCACCGCCTATCATCACTTCTTAACTCAATTAAGAATATTATTTGAGATATTGCAGTATTATAAATTGAAAGAGATCAAGTACTACAGAAAAAGTGACCAAGGTCCCGAGCAGGGCTGGAATCGAACCAGCGACCTCCTGCTTTCGCGGCAGACGCCCTAACCACTGGGCTACCCGATCACGGCAGCCAGAGTCCGAAATTTCCTAAATATTTGCAATCTCTTCTTATTTTAAACGGTTAAGCTGCGTTCCGCCAATACTAGACTTACGTCCACTGCTGCCTTTTAGATCATATTTACAGATTATTTTCAACTAGAAGCAAAAACCATAAATCAAAACATTTATTACAAGTAATAAATGATCGTTGGAATCGCTCCTTTTTGTTGAAGAGCGATGAGCTGGTATCTCAGAGTTGTGGGTTCGAGTGCCACCCGAGGTAATGTTTTTTTGATTTTTCCTTTCTTACTAAGAAACTTAACAAAGTTTTCGCTTACAAGAATATAGCAACGACTACATTCAGTCGCTCAATATTCAAATCAGTTGACCCCATATAACCCTATAAATCTAAGCACTAACGGTTCTTTACGAAACCTAAGGTATTTAAATCCCAGATAAGGTCTAGACTTTAGACAAAAACCTCTAGCCACCATTCCTATTAGATTTATACTACCAATATCCACAAAATCTAGAAAAGGATCAAATGAAAAATGTCGTAACCGCCTTTGTAATCTATAGCATACAGGATGGTTTGGTGTTGGGACCATCCGGCGGTGGCCGAGCTTAAAAATGTATTAGAAAACTCCCATGATATATAGTTATTGGACATTATTTGCTATCCGATAGTGGACCTACAATATCGGCGATTTAAGACCAAGATTAAGTTCCCATTGCTGTTCGAGGCTTGGCTTCACGTGACAATACAGACTTGATCTCTGATTATGTAGTTATAGTTAATTGATAAATATCTTTATTTTAAAAAATATATACAGTATGTGTAACTACCTAACTACCATCCCTACCTACCTTAAATCTAAAATAGGTCCTTGAGGCATTTGTACCTAGGATGCTGGCGGCGTTTCCTCGTTGTATCGCAATGATACGTTGTGCGAGGAAGCCACCAGCGATTTCTACAAAAAAACATGTATAATTATTTTATTAATAATTTATACCGTTATCATTATACACATGGACAAAAATCCGAAAAAATGAGGAAATTGCATTTCATTGTCGAAAAAAGAAAACGACCTTGAACTGAAAAGAGGAGAGCCATCTCGTGGTGGTGCCCTAACTCGGGACACCACTATTTACGTTACGACTATAGACTTTTCATCACACTTGCTCGGTAAAGGTGTTATAACGCGCAGGCGTATAGACTTATAGAGCGGTTAGAGCCGATTTAGTCCCCTAGGGAGTTATGGTTTTTCGAACAATGTAACTCCCGAGGGAGTTATGAGTTTAGTTTTAAAATATCGTACGTCATTTCACTTCAGACTAAGGAGGTTTTTGGATCAGCTAAGGCTTATTTAAAATCTTCAAACTTGGCTATAAATCAACTTTACTGTGTATTATTCAACTTTAATAAATAGATTCATTTGGATATTTGTTTTTTCCCTTACAAGTGTGATGAAAAACACTGTATGCATCACGGTCTGTAAGAGGATCACAAACTCTAGTCATTAAAAGCCCTACGCCTGCTGCGTCGGGCTTCTAACAGACTCTCGTTAGTAATCCTGTACTTGTTTGTCACCGTCGTAGTATTAAAAAAAATAAAATTAATCCTGTACTTACCTCCCTAGATGCACAATGTACTATTATACCTCTATTAGTACTTTACTATTTTTGCCCGAGTAAATAACTCTGCAAGGGAGAGTAATATAACACCAAGCACCGATTCTAATAAGCGTCCAACGATGCTATACAGCTCTAAAACGTCATATAAATGAAATATCTCTGAAGTGCTTACTGCCTTATAAGGTTCCGTACTCGAGAAAAAACTTATAGTTTCGACATGCCTTTCATTTTTTTTTAATAAAAACCATTCTAGTTTATAATTTTTATAAGGACTTAAAAAAATACGAGTAACAATATTCTTTAACAGTTGTTATTCCTTTAAAAATGTGTGATCTAACGTAAATCGTAGTATTATCTTCTTAGGTACGTCTTAAACAGGGCTATTTTGGTTTAATAGCCTCCAATTAATAATTACTTATTCTAGTGATTTATTATTGAGACATTTTACTTCCAAAATCACCCGAATTCGACCAAATTTGAACAAAAAAAATTTATTTCCCGTGTTGTTGATTCATTTTGACTCTTTTACTAACTAGTTGAAATTCAAGTTGCAATATTTTTTAAGGTATTAAAAAATTACGCGTATTTTTAGTCACTATGCGGGACGTGTTTCGGAAATCCTATGATGCCCTTATCAAGCCGAATACCGCGACCACGCAAGTGGGCGTAATTAAACATTTTTGATATGGCATCATAATTCATAGGATGTCCCAAGCTTGTCGCGCATAGTGACTAAAATTACGCGAGTGTTATCCGTAATATGACTATGTCTCACAATAGTTTTAAATTCGGAATTTTTCAAGGTTGTATGACCGCTTAACATTTGTTCTAGAATATAAATTGCATTAGATGTCATATACTAAATAAGAAGACCAACACCGACGAAGGCTAATCCGAGGATCGAACTGAGGTCTTCAGTTTACGCTGCTAACGCCATAACCACTAGGCCAACGGTCCTATCAAAATGCAGGCGAATTTCTCGAGTATATGCAATTTTAGTAACAGGCAAGACGCCCGTGGCCATTTTCTAAGTACAAGCGACGTTGCTTAGTACTTCGATCTAAACCAATCAGGGGTTCCAAATCAAAAAATATTAAATAAAATAATTTGATTTGTGTCATCAAAAAGTTTGTTCCAGAAGTTTATTTTATTAGTATTTATACTCTAGCAAACAATTTAAACGCAATATAATATCAACATGTTTACCATTTACATAACTGCTAACAGGATCTATTCAGAGTATATTGGAAACAATGGCGCGTTTATACAGCTTTTTAATGGCTAGGTTCAACGGCCAGGTCATCGGACGAGCTATTAGTTGTATAGTGGTTGTACAAATGTTCGAGTTTTTTTTAATTATGTGTGAGAATATGAAAGAAATATAGGTTGTAATATAAGTCCAGAACGATACTTCAGCTGATAAGGTCAATGACTGAGTGCGATGCAAGTAGAAATTAAAAAAAAAAATGTTTACTACCCTACTCATAAAACTAAAGCCTACTCATAGTGTTGTGTTTCTGTTGGTGAGTAAAGTCGCCAGAGCTCCAAGAGGATTCACTGTGTTGACAGCAGCTGAGGACCCACGGAGCAATGCCCTTGGCCCGTTTGGCTGTCAACACAGCGAATCCTCCGCAACACATGTAACACCCCTGGTGTTGCAGGCGTCCATAGGCTACGGTGACCGCTTACCATCAGGCGGGCCGTATGCTTGTTTGTCACCGTCGAAGTACATATTAAAAAAAAAAACGTTTACAATGGTAAACCATGAATTAAATCATTTATTATTTACAATAAATGTTTTGGTTCATGTTTTTAAGTAGGCACACAACTATAATATAAATTGAAAGATATGTCATCAGGGAAAGTGACCAAGGTCCCCGGTGAGCAGGGCTGGCGCGAAAGCAGGGGTCGCTGGTTCGATCCCGGCCCTGCTCACCGGGGACCTTGGTCACTTTCTCTGTACCTAGTATATGACATCTCTTTCAATTTAATAGAAATCAAAGCACACGTAATTTTTAAAAGTCGCTGAACAAGCGTTTTTCAGTTTGGCGAGGACTACCTACGATTAAATTGATTGCTGCTGTTACAGGCAACACCCGATGTAGTAGTGTGAGTACTTCATAATTCAGCCGAAAGACGTCTACTGCTGGACATAGGCCTCCCCCAAAGATTTCCACAATGACCGGTCCTGCGCCACCCGCATCCAGCGGACTCCTGCGACCTTCACCAGGTCATCAGTCCACCTTGTGGGGGGCCTACCCACGCTGCGCCTTCCGGTACGCGGTCGCCACTCGAGAACCTTTCCGCCCCAACGGCCATCGGTTCTACGTGCAATGTGCCCCGCCCACTGCCACTTAAGTTTAGCGATTCGGAGAGCTATATCGGTTACTTTGGTTCTGCTGCGGATGGTCTCATTTCTGATGCGATCTCGCAGAGAGACTCCTAGCATAGCTCTCTCCATCGCCCTTTGGGTGACTTTGAGCCTTCTTATGAGGCCCATTGTAAGCGACCACGTTTTAGTACCGTATGTCATCACTGGCAACACAAACTGATCGAAGACTTTCGTCTTAGTGTGAGTACTTATAAAAACCAATTACAGACAACATAATAATATAAGTAATTTAAAATCTCGTGATTCATACTGATATTAAATTGCAACGGTTAACACTCACGTATTTTTATCACAATAGCCGAGACATGTTTTGACTGCATCGGGCAGCTCTCATGCCATCGGGCATGCCCGAGCCACGAAGGTGACAACACCACTCTGTCTGTCCGATGACTGCCCGATACAGTCGAAAACTGTCACGCCTATTGTGATAAGAATACGTGAGTGTTAACCGTTGCAATTTAATACAAATAACATATAACAAAATATCCCTTCCGGCAGTCAGTCACTTCGCCAATAACCACTTTAGAAACTGATTATAGTAATGTCACCAGCTGCGGTTAATGCAGCTGAATCGGCCCTTGGCTCGAGTAACATATTTCCTAGAAAAATGTCTGGATGCCTAAGGTTTCGCGGTTTGTTATCTGTGTTATTTTATTCTGAACTTAATTTTATTACAAATAAATAGAAAGGTATGCGAAGAAAATAAATGTGCTTTGTGATTTACTTCCTACACGGAGAAAATAACTTTAGTCGCGATTTTTTTAATATGCGTTTTATAAGGTTACCAACGAGGTTGAAAAACTGTTATTCTATTTAGTCCGTCAGTTAGACACGTGTTTTTTCTTAAAATAAGAAGATCGTCAAAGTTCCGGGGTGGGGGCTGGTGACTGGTGACGTCATTATTAGGTGACGTCACGCGTTTTACCGTCGTTTTACATTTGACGAATGAAAGAAAAAATACTTGTGTGTCGAATATTTTTTATAATGTATACCTAACAGAAGGACTAATTAGATTTTTTTTGTCGTTTAACCTATTGGCCAACCCTTTCCACCCCGATTTGTATTTGTATTGTATTTTCGTATTTTGCGGGCTCAATCAAATAACGAAACCGAGCCTCAACAACGGCAACTTAGAAAACATGATTCGACATGTGTATAGCTGTCGGTCTGTCTGTATTTAATAATAAATCCTTAAATAAATAATCGCTCAGGATTACAAAAAATGTGTGTCCTTTTGAAAAGCAAGTCTAAAAAATATGGAAAAAACATGAAAGTAGAGCTTTACAAAGATTTTCAAGGAAGATTATTATTCTTGAAGTCTTTTCAGTTTTTTTTGGAAAAATTCATACTTATTATCTTAGTAAAAGGGCGTATATGTGTCGTAAGTGCTGCAAACACATTCCTTTTTGCTAGTTATGCAAAACTCCTTCTGGGTTCGCTTATTGTCACCGACAGTTAACTACGGAACCCTTCTACATGCTGAGCGTGTTCATGCTTGATTCGCTGGTTTTTTCTACAATGAATCCAATACTGACCTCTAATCGACATGCATTTAGCCTTAATATATCAATGACTCACAGCCTTACGTATTAATAAAAATACGATCCCAACATTTCGATAGTTTTTGCAACCATTCCAAAACACACCAAAATCAACTCTATCTCATTCCAATAACGTTTAAAATTGACTACTGTAGCCATCACCAATCGCCAATTAATAATTATGGTCCTTATTGCAACGACATAAGATCTAATAATAGTCAGTTTATTGTGTTAGTGTTTGTACCTAAATGCATTGAACTTACCGTATTAAAATGTCGTGAGCGCTATGGGAATTCGTGTTATATAAGACCTTTTGGTGTCGAGGGACAGGAAGGGCAATGCTTGATTACGGTTGAGTCATAGGCGTCATTGCACTATTTTTTATGAGGAATTGGTAGTATTAAGTTATTAACCTGGCATAAGGTCGATGTCGTAAGCTTAAAATCCAGTCATTGAACTTACAGTTTGTATGGAAATTTTAATTATTTAGGAAATAATTAATCATAGCTGATTTTTTAGCGTAACGGATATATCATATCATGTAGGGGCAAGTTCTGTACCTGTGGATAGTTGTACCTTTATAACCATAGACTAATATCATTCACAAATTCGAAAAGTATTTTTTACGCGTGGCAACACTAGTCGATATCTTTGCTGATGACAAAAAAAATTGTATTTTGTGGCTGTTAAAAGTTTTTATGGCAAAAAGTTGGTTTTTACCTCCTTTTGAAGCATCATCATCATCATCATCATCTCAGCCGAAAGACGTCCACTGCTGGACATAGGCCTCCCCCAAAGATTTCCACAATGACCGGTCCTGCGCCACCCGCATCCAGCGGACTCCTGCGACCTTCACCAGGTCATCAGTCCACCGTCGGTTCTTTTGAAGCATGTTTTACGTAAAATCTGTAAATGTTACGGGTAATATTTCAATGACATATTAATTCGTTATTACAAGTTTTTGTTAGTCGCTGACAACACTAACAGTAATCTGCAGTGTGAGTTTTAATTAAAAAATGCCGAAATTGTACCTGTGGACACCTGCGTGTATGAATGAACCTTTAATTTAATTTTTCATCATCATCATCATCATCATTTCAGCCGAAAGACGTCCACTGCTGGACATAGGCCTCCCCCAAAGATTTCCACAATGACCGGTCCTGCGCCACCCGCATCCAGCGGACTCCTGCGACCTTCACCAGGTCATCAGTCCACCTTGCGGGGGGGCTACCCACGCTGGGCCTTCCGGTACGCGGTCGCCACTCGAGAACCTTTCCGCCCCAACGGCCTTCGGTTCTACGTGCAATGTGCCCCGCACACTGCCACTTAAGTTTAGCGATTCGGAGAGCTATATCGGTTACTTTGGTTCTATTGCGGATGGTCTCATTCCTGATACGATCTCGCAGAGAGACTCCTAGCATAGCTCTCTCCATTGCCCTTTGGGTGACTTTGAGCCTTCTTTGATTTAATTTTTAATCTTACAAAATTTTTTTGTCAGCAATTTTGATGTACCAAGTCTATAAAAGAGTTACTTAGGTATATCATTAATATATCAATATAACAGCAAAAGATATATTAGAATATGTTACAATTATTTCTTGATTATTTTTAATTAAAAAAAATCACGTTTTGCTGATATTTTTTGTATCAAAAATAATTCAGATATTTCTATTGACTTTGGAAGCGTCTTAAAGTCCAATAATGTATACCTACATAAGAATTTTGTCAAGAATATTGCAATTTTTAGAAACGAAATGTATAATTAAAGATAATAACAATTACTTGATGATCTATTTTCAGCCTATTAATTACGTTTTCCTAGATGTTTATGCGGTTGAAATGAAACTTTAATGTCCATAGGTACTACTATATAGTTACTTAATAGGTAGATTCTTAGTGTCCAGGTTCGTAGATTTACCTAAAAACAAAATTAGTGTTTTAAAATCTATACATATAAAAGGAAAAGTCCTGACTGACTGACTCACTGATCAACGCACAGCCGAAACTACTAAACGTATGATTCTGAAATTTTCACATTACGTTAGGTGTTTAACGAAGGTAACGAATAAGAAAGGGTTTTGAAAAAATTATCTTCTAAGGGGGTTAAATCGGGGTTGAAAGTTTGTATGGAAGAAAGATTTTTTTTTTAGATAGAGACTCAAAAGTTGGTGTACAGGTTTGTTATTAAAATACAAAAAAAGTAATTTTAGCGTTTTGGAAAAATCAACCCCAAAGGGGGTGAAAAGTGTGTTAAAAGTTTGTATGACGGAAGCATTTCCCTTTTAGTTATAGACTACAAACTTTGTGACAAGAATCCTCATTAGAGTTTACAAAAAGTAATTTCAGCGATTTCGAAAATTCGACCCTTATAAGGGTGAAAAGGGTATTGAAAGTTTGTATGGCGGAAGGTTTTCTGTTTAGCTAGAGACTTTATTTTATGTGTAAAGGTTTCTCATCAAAATACAAAAAAGGTGTTTTTATCTATATAATATATAAAAAAGAAACTGACTGACTGAATGACTAACTGACTGACTGACTGACTGACTGACATATCAACGCACAGCCCAAACCGCTGGTCCTAGAGATACCAAATTTGAAACGTAGTTTCCTTATAATGTGAGCGTTTATTTGTCCAGTTCTATATCCTTTATGCGTTTTAAAGTCACCCGCTATGTTAGTACTCGCCTTCCCTATTTGCTGTACTATAAATGTTCTTAACGTGTAAGAATTAGTTGTAAATTCGTGTATAATTTGTGTTTTCAATGTAATCTTTCTTGCTTTCATGTTTCATGTTTTTATATATGTCAAAGTCTAAATTAGTTCACCTTGCTGCCGTCGGCGCTATTGTTTCCGCATTCATAATGCCCGGCCATGGTGTGCTGTGTCTGATGAGAGTGATGAGACGAAGATAAAAATTACCTTAATGCTTGTTGTATAATCTAATGTTATTATTTTTATTAACTGTATTATTTTTATTGTGTATTAACTATTTTAACTGTGTATTAACTGTATAAAATTAGATTTCTGAATGTATCATTTTTGTTCGTCTCTTCCTTTCTGTTTATTTTTCTTTTGATTTGTTTTTATTTCAGTGTTTGTGTTACCTTTCGTGTTTTTTTTTTTCACCGGATGGGCTCATCGGAAGATCAGCGCTGGATGTCGCCAGCATTATGCTGAGATGAGTCCATTTCGTGGCACTTCTTTAATCTTAGCAATTTTTCTGTTAATTGTAATTGTATTGTATATTTTGTGTGTCCACGAATAAATTATTTCTATTCTATTCTATTCTATTCTATAAAGTCTAGAAGTGCACTAAGAAAGGATTTTTCAAAATTCAACCCCCTAAGGGGGTGATTTGGAAGTCCAAAGTTTTTATGGGGAAACAAGATTAGTTGGCTTATTCCATTTGAAACTTTACAGGAGTATTTATAAAGATAAATGAGGTAGCACGTGTTTCAGGTTTTTTGAGAATTCAACCCATATAAGGGGGAAAAGGGGTGAAAAAGTAAAAAAAACAACATGGGTATCGTTTTCTGGTTTATCGGGTCGCTGATTACAAAAACAACGACGATTTTAAAATCTAACGTGGCGATTGTGAAATACCATCTTCCCTGCTGGGGCGCGAGGGGGTCGAACTCTAAAAATATAAATATGGGTGTCGTTTTGTTGTTTATTTCTGATTCTATAGATTCCAAACTTAACACTTAGGTTCCTTATAAGGCGTAGGGGTGCACAAAGAAAGGAGCTTTCAAAATTCACCTCCAAAGGGGGAGAAATGACGGTATAAACTATGTATGGGGAAACATGATTAGTTAAACTATTTTATTCAAAACTACACAAGAGTATTTCTAAAGATAAATGAGTAAAGACGTGTATTTGATTTTTTGATAATTAAACCCCTAAGAGGGGAAAGAGGGGTAACAAAGTCAAAAAACAACATGATTATCGTTTTTATGGTTTATCAGGTCGCTGAAATCAAAAACAACAACCATTTTAAAATCCAATGAGGTGGACGTAAGATACACCATCTTCCCTGTTAGGGTGCGATAGGGTTGAAATCTCAAAATATCAATATGAGTATCGTTTTGTTGTTTATTTCTGTTTCTAGAATTTCAAATTTGGCACGTAGGTTTCTTATTAAGGTGTAGGTGTGCATTAAGAAAGGATTTTTCAGAATTCACCTTAACCTAATCGAGATAAGAAAGAAGATCCGAGAGGTTCTTTACAATGAATCTGGAGCCAAAACTGCGAAAAAAGGCCGCCATCTGAAATTTCTTCAGTTATGATCTGATCCTGATGGAAATCAATATCTGAGAATCCGAAAGTTTCTTTATAAGGAATCAGAAGTCAACAGTGATCGTAATATGTGCTCGGTTGGTACATATCAAAGGGTTCAAGAGGTTCTTTATAACGAATCAAAGCCGCCAACTTGATTTTGAAATGACGATACGGACGAAGCTGCGGGAAATAGCTAGAATTTTTTAGAATTCTCCTCCTAAAGGGGTGAAGTGAGATTTGATTGTATATCGGGAAACAAGATTTATTAGATTATTTTATTCACAGGAGTATTCCTAACGAGAAATGAGTAAATAGGAGTACGAAATGGGGCGAAAAGTCAACATGGGAAATATATACAGTAAGTGTAACTTACCTAACGACCTACATCTACCTACCTTAAATCTAAAATAGGCACTTGATCAGAATTGCGAAAAGGGGCTCCATCTTGAATTTATTGAGTTTTAATCCGACCTTGATAATAATCGGTATTTGGGGATCCGAGAGATTCCTCAGTAATGAATGAGTGTAGTAAAAACTGTGAGATCCGGCCGCCATCTTGAATTATTTTAATTTTGATCCGATCGTGTTCAAATCGATTTCCGAGGATCCGTAAGGTTCTCTTTATGAATAATCTGAAGTTAAAACTGAGGAAAACGGCCATCGTCTAGAATTTCTTCAGTTATGATCTGATCGTGATGAAAATCGATATCCGAGGATCCGAGAGGTTCTTTCTAACGAACTACCAACGCCACCATCAACGGCCACCACCTTGAATTTATAGAGTTAAGTTCATGATAAAGCTCGGTAGGCACATATAAAGGGTTCGAGAGATTCTTTATAACAAATCAGAGGTCAAAATTGAGAAACAGTCGCCAACTTGAATTGTTCAGTTTGATCACTTTTCCGACAACCATCCATTCCATTTAAATCCGTTCAGCCAAACGCAAGATAATAGCGGACAAACATGCATATATGTTCATACAAATGTACGGGTCCAACTAAGAACCTCCTTATTTGTAGACGGTTGAAAATTACGCTTAGTACGCGGGCGAAGCCGCGGGTAAAAGCTAGTATGATTATATCTGTAACCCACAGATTGCTAGCGAAATGACTGCAAGTGTGGAGATTGATTAATTGTGATTGTAAAAAAATAAAGGACCGCCAACATGCGCAAGGGAGCTTACGTAAGGTAAGATCCCACCAACAAACCTCGCGGGTTCTCAGCCCCGAGGGGGGAATGGTGCCAATTAAATAGACTTCGCACTGAGCACGCCGGAACTGGAGAGTACATGCTTAGATGTGGTGGGCGAGACACACCAAAATGCGATTGTGGAGTCCTGTACAGTCCATTCACCACATTGTCCATGGGTGCCCAAAAGGAAGTACGCTGGAGACCCTCTGGACTTATTATTACTAAGCGAAAACGCAGCCCAATGGGTGAAGAAACTAGATATTAACTTGTAGTTGTTTAGAGCGACCAAAATGTTTAATGCCATATGGTTGATTGAATAAAACTGATCTGTGGTTTGTATTATCCTCATCCCAAACCACAAAGTCTTCTAAATAAAATTGAATAATTAACTCCTCAAAGCACATCGGATGATACCGTTAGGTATAAGTATTTATGTGTCAACCAGACTTAAGAAAAACGCTGGGTGGTGCAAGTGGGCTTTATACGTCTTGCTACTTGATCTCTTGCAACAGTTGCAATATAACAACGGGTAACTTTAGCAAATCAGTTTCCTTAAACACTGCTACCTTAAATATAGGTACTAAATACACATACTGGCAATTTAACCGCCTACGTGTTCATCTACTATTTTTACCGTACCGAAAACGACTAGGTATTTATTTAGTGTTTTGTAAAAACACAAATTTTGTTTTTTTTTAATATAAATAAATATTATAGGACATTCTTACACAAATTGACTAAGTCCCGCAGTTAGCTCAAGAAGACTTGTGTTACGGGTACTCAGACAACGATATATAATATACATAAATACATCCATGACTCAGGAACAAATATCTGTGTTCATCACACAAATAAATGACCTTACCGGGATTCGAACCCAGGGCCATCGGCTTAGCAGGCAGGGTCACTACGCCAACCGGTCGTCAAATGTTAATAAAATAGGTATGTAAAATATTTTTTAACCAATTAGAGTGACGATCATGACAAACTCTTATTGCCACACTTACTTACGCCACGAACGCTAGGAATATTCCTTCTACGACTGCTACTAACTACACTGTTAATTTGCCAGCAACTGTACTACTAATAATGCTTGCATATGATCATAAATCCATAACCTTTGGCCTACTCCATATTAGCGCTGCCCGCTTTCACTAACACCTTATACAGTTAACACTATGGGCGTACTACAAAATAGTTATAGTTAAGAGGCCTTAAGCCCTTAAGAAATATTTCAGCTCAAATTATGGAGAAAATATCGGTAATAATTATAGGGCCCGTAATTTTTATGCCGATGACAGAGAAATGACGTCAAGCTTCATACATCATGTTTTAGGTTTTACGTTTGAAAGAATAATATCATAACTATTACGTTTGAAGTTAGAATCGAACGAAATGTCATACGCTACAGAAAACGTGACCAAGGTCCCCAGTGAGGGCTGGGATCGAACCAGCGATCTCTTGCTTTCGCGAGAGACGCACTAACCACTAGGCATAGTAGACTGTATGACAAGGGTATAAAGTGACCCAATTTAGCCGATGCTATTTATTGGACCTGGTGCAACGAGGACCAATATAGTTAGGAGTGCTTTTCACTTCGATTGTCAGAAAAATATTAAGTTGTATATCAATCACTTTGAATCGTAGAAAATTAAACATCTACGAGTATTATTGTTATGTTATGCCCGCCTGCGGTTTTCCTTTATGCTCTAGAGCATAAAAAGTGATTTTATGTCGCCTAGCCTCTACTTAAAGTCGAACTTTTCGTGCAAGACAAGTGAAATGGATATTCCGTGCACGGGGTTTGAACCCGCGACCTTATAAATGTATTACCGCTACGACATCGACAGGAGCCAGGCTACAAAGTTTATCAAAATAAAATAAATAAAGTTGTAATATGATTAATACAAGGAACACGACCCTAATGTAAGTAGTTTAATTATCAACATAACAAACACTTATTAACATTCCCGATAACCCCATTACATTTAATTATAATTAGCGAAGAAAACTGTAGTTCAAGTAAAATAATTTACACAATGATTTCAATAGAAATACGCAGTTGCGGTTAAAATCAGACCATATTTGTTTATCATAAAACCGTTTCTATATTCAGCCAATTAATAATGTTCCAACGACAACTACAAAACCTTCAAATCCATTGCTGCATCCACTCAAGTTTGATACAGCAAGCTTTGTATTAAGCAAGAAATGAATGGTGTGACGTTGGGCGCGTCGATGAGTGGTCCTTTTATTGGTACAAGCGGTTGATACCTGTTCGAACTTGCAGAGATTGGGACAACTCACGCATGTCTTGCGGAATGAGTCAAGAGGTATTATGATGACTATCAGCATAATTTTTTAAGTGCTGTTTACATCCACATAGTAAGTACATTGTGTATTAAGGGCGGTGAACAAGGAATTACGAACGAGTGTGAATTAAAGTCGAAGAGGGCTTAATTTTAGCACGAGTTCGTTATTGCTTTCTGCTTTGTTTGGCGGTATAGCAAAGTTACATTATTTTCGTTGTTGACGGGTTCCTGTTACAGAAATATCCAGTTTTTTTCAGGGTGGTTTGGGGTAATATCTTTGGATTTAAAGGGTATGCGTTATTTAATTTTATAATCGCAATTAAGGGACATCCTTATAAGTAGGTACATGTATGAGATGAGAAACTACACGCTAATTGCTTTTTTAATTAAAGGAATAGCAAATTAAAGGGGATGTATAGAAAGCAATATGGCTAATATTATTAACGGAACTACAGTACCTAAGTATAATGCAATATACTGTTTTTGAATTGATAATACTCGGTTTTTCCTAAACTTTATGACTGTATTTTAGCCATAGATCACCTCTTGTTAATTTCAGTCCCTACTCACGGGAAATTTCGTTTTAAAATTTCTTGCATTACCCATAAATTTTCTTAGGAGTGCAACCGAAAAATAACTTTGCATCATCCTCATCATGACTAATATATCTGAAATAAAGGAGACACGCACCAGTCCAGCACGTCTCTAACCACATCGATAATTTACGGGAAAACCTCTTTGTCAGTCCAATATTTAAGTGTAACAGATATGGAGATGCAAATCTGCAATCGTTCGATTTTCGTGGTCCTAGCCTCAGGGCTATAATATCCTAACACTTTCCGTGTGTGAAGTCAGCTTCACATACAGTCGGACCCCCTGTGGCCCATTATCTCTGCACCAGACTGAACTACGTGTAAAAGCCGAGCAAGAACCAAAAACAGGCGAAAAAAACACTTTAAAAATCCATTTTCAACGCCATCACCAATCTTACATCAACTCCTGACTCACGACCAACCGTTACCAGTGACTAAGATTTAATTAAGTCTCAGAACCGATCGCATCAATCCACTCAGCAACAAACTAATCCCTATAATAATCACGGTAAAGTCTAATTTGCAATGCCAATTTGTTTACCGTTAACCTTTTAATTCGAACCGATTTAGGATTTTGAATTAGGAACGCACTTAAAATCAAAAAGGTCGTTAGTCCTTATTATTTCAAATTATTTTACGCCATTTCAAAGAGGGTTGTTGTACTTTTAATCCCCAACAAAAAGGTCATAAGTCGAAAGGATATCGAAGTATTATTAGTCGTTTAGTATGAAGAAAGTTGTTGTACATTTTCGGTAACTGGTAATTTAGTCCTTTGGCATTATTTGACCTTTTATTGTAAGCTAAAAAGCCTGTGCCAATTTCAGGGACGATAAAAAATAATTAGAGGACAGTCATTGATCGTTTTTGGTGTAAAAAGGCGGAACAAAATTGATGAAATATTACCTAACGGTTGAAGATATTTTTTTTCTGACAAAGTTTATTTATAGGGAGCAAAATAACATATTTACGAAGAGGCCTTACATTGAATCTTTAGCGTAGTGTGACATTCTGCGTTAACTTCTAAGATGAAAATTGCTTTTCACACCATCAATGAAAAAATTAAAGAACACTTATCATGTCAGCCGCGTCACTATCATACATTTGTATATACTAAATCTTTATTATCTTATCACGCAATGAACCATATTGATTATCATTATCACCACAAACCTTTACAATAATACCATTATTGTGAAGTAATAGTAATAAATTTAATAACCATATAGACCATATGTTTTATACACACACAGTGGGTATACACGCGATCAAAAGTGTATGGGCAATTTATTCATAAACTGCCCGTGCAATTCCGAACGCGATAGTACATCAAAATACTGTACATCACAATACGTAATAGTACATTGTGTAACACGAGTTCGTAATTATTGTACCGCCCGTGACTAATACAACGTTTTTCATCACATTTGCGAGGAAATAAATAAACTTACAGCTCATTAAATCTAAGTATGCTTGCATGTAATATCACCATTTACGAGCAGGTGTGGTGAAAACATAATTGTAACAAACATGTCCACTGGTGTAGTTCGACCCGCACTAGGCCGGTTTTTTTCCTAATCAGTCTGATACTGATTACGCTTTATACGGATCAGCACTATCTTAGTGACTTGTATATGCTGTAAAAAATGGAATAGTCAATTTCAAATCCAGAACACAAATGCTAATAGGATGATTGGCATCTCCATGAGTGACTCGTGAATCAGTAATGTTTGTGATGGCTCACTTAGGCTTATATTACTGTGGCATATGCCTTCTCTTTTACACGATACGATACGCGTTGTAACAGTGACAAAACCTGTCGTGATGAGGTAAGTAAAATCGCCGTCAATGCAACTTCTTTACAATGTAAACCAACCGCCATATTGATTTTAATAACCTAACTTTTGTGTTTTTAATGAAATCTCCAAGAATAACTTATTTGTCTTATGTTTTGTATGTTACGATAATACGGCCGTTTCAGTAGTGAATGGTTTCAGTGGTGTTTGATGAGGTAGCGTGAAAATACAAGGAGAAACAGTGACAAAACATGTGACGCCTTTTGTTAACATTAGGAAGTTCCATTGACGGCAATCTTACTCGATTTTCACACGTTATAAATTTACTAAAACGGAGCTTAATCGTGTAATACTTTGAAAACAAACCTCCGACGTTTCAAGTGCGACATTGTCCCCGTGGTCCCGAAGAGACTCAACTCAGACTCTTGGTCTTACTCGAGTTATCGTCGAACATACTTACAGACAAATATACAACATACAAACACTAGAGAATTTAAGAAAGGTATGGGCACAGCGGATGCATATCGTTTAGTTTGGTAGGGCCCATCTGGCGAAGTACCTCCACCTTACAGAAAACCGCAGTTTAATATCACTATACCCTATTCATAGTGTTGTGTTACTGTTGGTGAGTAAGGTCGCCAGAGCTTCAAGAGGATTCACTGTGTTGACAGCCGGGGAGCCACGGAGCAAAGCTTGTCCCTTTAGCTGTCAACACAGCGAATAATCCTTTTTTTTAACGGTCGGCAACGCGCATGTAGCACCCCTGAAGTTGCTGGCGTTCAGAGACTACGGTGATCGCTTGCCATCAGGTGGACCGTATGCTTGTTTGTCAAATAAATTATTCCAGTAGACTCAAAGAACCTTGCTCGCTCGTTCAAACAACTCTGTTAATCATTGGAGGTAACGTTATCGTAAGCTATAATGGAGCTTATCCCTTAACATTGAAATTAAACCTCAAAACGTACATATATTAGAACACAAAACGATGTAAAACATAAGGAAACTAGCGTCGCTTACTACCTTTTTCTTGAGTACCTTATGCATTTGCTATGTAAATGACAAAGTCTGACATATTGGCAAAATTGATACCTATATATTATGGTACATATTAACGGCCTCCTAGCCTAGTTGGTACTTAGTCACCGAAGCACGAAGCAGGAATCCTGCTCAGGGCATTTATTTGTGTGTTTATCACGAATTTTTGTTGCTGTAGTGACCTCCCTGGAGTTGCAGGCAGCCATAGGCTACGGTGACCGCTTTTCATCAGGCGGGCCGTATGCTTGTTTGCCACCGTCGTGGTATAAATCAATCATCATCATCATCATTTCAGCCGGAAGACGTCCACTGCTGGACATAGGCCTACCAAAGATTTCCACAATGACCGGTCCTGCGCCACCCGCATCCAGCGGAATCCTGCGACCTTCACCAGGTCAGTTCACCTTGTTGGGGGCCTACCCACGCTGCGCCTTCCGGTACGCGGTCGCCACTCGAGAACCTTTCCACCCCAGCGGCCATCGGTTCTACGTGCAATGTGCATAAATATGTATAGGTATATTTATATAATATACATATATATATATATAATGCTTACCTTAACACAATAGTACCGATGTTATCGATATGGTCCATTAATTACTGGAGTCAGAGATTCGTTATCAATGCAATTAGTCATGTCATGTGATACCGGCGGCGACGTAGCTACGTGTCAAGTTGCACATACTGTATCACAATTATAACTGAATATATGTAATTTTATTAGACGGGGTATTCTTTCTTTAATTGGGCTTTTGTAGGTAAGTGCTTTTTTATTTTATTTTGTACACTTTTTATGTCTTAATATTCCGTTTATTTATCTTCTTTCTTAGGTTAGGATTTTTACAATACATATATAAAAATAAAATACAAAACAACATACAAAAAACAATACAAAACAAATACACATTATAAAAAACCTAACCTAGAGTGCCGCCGGCAACAGGGCAGGGCCCAGGCTGCCGGTGGTTAGGGCCGCAGAGAAAGGAACCGCCGGACTCATGCCGGACTATACGCGCTGTGTCCAGGATTACTGCCTTCTGCATCTGACCCTTGATCCATCCACCTAGCGAGAGTCTCTCAAGATGTTGGTCGAGTTATGTCTTAATATAAGATTTTAAGCTAACATGGTCATTTACACTATAATTACTATTTATTTATTTTAATTCGTATTTACTAGTTATGTCTTAATATTATTATTAATGTCTTAATCTAATTTGTAATATCCTGTATCTAATTATTTTGATTAAAAGCATATTTCGAGAAATTGTATTGTAACTAATATTTGAAACGGGATAATTACCATGTATGCTTGTATTATTGAGCACCCGATATTTCATTTCATTTATTTGATTTATTTATTGTGTAAAAGAGGTCAAGTACAGTACAGGTTAAGTACAGATTACATCAAAGCAAGTAGCTCCAAATCTTACCTTTTCAGGCATTTACACAAATACTAAAACAATAATAACTCATATAGAATGTCAGATCAAAACAAAATTACAGAGAAATCGTATAAGTTCGTATAAATTCGACACTGTTGCAAGCGTCATGTTCACGGAGTAAACTGATGAGCTACGAGTTTTTAATTGTGATCTACCCACACGCCATAGCGATCTACCCTGTTACGGGATCGCATATTTTGTGTGTCACTGGCACTGCTATCTGGCTTTCTCACTTGAAACTCAATAACACAAACGTACATGTTAATTATCCCGTTTCAAATATAAGTTATACTTAATGCAAATGACCATGTTAGCTTAAAATCGTTTATGCCACACCTGGCCATCAAGTGCCTTTTTCTGGCCAAGTGTAGGCATAAAATGATGTACCTAACACGTGAGGTAATAAATAAAGCCCTTGATCGCATATTTAGTCCCTCGCTTGCAAATCGGGTCGCAAACATCTGCGATCTCGGCCTTTATTTGTTTTACCGCACTAGTTAGGTAATGTACTAAGAATATGTAGGTAATTGATTTAATTATGTATTAAAACGATACCAGAATTGATGTAAAGGAAACGTGGGACGCAATTACTGCCTCAGGCAAGACTTGAACTCGTGGGCCCAGTAAGAATTCAATATATCTCGGGGTATTAACATTAAACATGGATAATTGTATAGCATGAATTAAATCATTTATTATTTATAAAAAATTTTTTGATTCATGTTTTTAAGTAGGCACACTGCTATATAAAAAAGATAAAAGATAAAAAATAACTTTATTGCATTATCAACCTAGGTACAATAATTAATTTAGCCGAGGGCTATGCATAGCAGTGAGTGTACAGAAGTTGCAGGGGTCCCCGCACTAGGCAAGGCCTGTATCGCGGGAGACCGGTGGTAATAGTGGTGTCATGCCTTAAACTAAATGTGAACAGCAGAATAGGAAATTTAGGGTTTTAATTTAAACTTTGTAACGCTTATAATAAAACCTATAATAAAACTGCGGACAACACTCGTATTTTAGTCACTATGCCAACATGCTTCAGACATCATCCAATGCTGTCCGCAGCTTCATCATAACAATAAATAAAAGTATCACTTCAGCTAGACAAATCAAGCTAAAATTAACTAAATAAAAGGAGCCACAGTTTACTTTTAACATTAGGAGATAAAAATATAAATAAAATATATATAAAATATAAATTGAATTGATTAAGATATATAAATTATGAATTGATTCGTGAGCTTTCGCGGCAGAAAGCAGGAGGTCGCTGGTTCGATACCTTGGTTATTTTTGAAGAATAGGAAATTTAGGGTTTTAATTTAAACTTAAAAAAACGGTTTTAAAAGGACGGGGGTGTGAGGCCTATTGCCATCGGTACTACCTTTCGCCGCCTGGTCGCTAAGCTTGGGTGCCGAGCAGTAAGAGATCCGATGGCCTCTTATCTTCGCCCCTGTCAGTTGGGATTTGGTACCAGCTTGGGTTGTGAGGCCGCCATCCACGCAACGCGGGCTTTTGTGTCTGACCCGGGTAATGAGGGATGTGTGGTTGTCAAGCTGGATATAAGGAATGCTTTTAATTCTGTGGAGCGCGATGTCCTATTGACTGAAGTCAGGGAGCAGGTGCCGGCTCTTTATCCCTTCCTTTTCCAAGTCTATGCGTCCCCTTCTAATCTATATTACGGTGGTTCTGCTCTTCTTTCCCAGGTCGGCGCGCAGCAGGGAGACCCGCTTGGCCCTCTGGTCTTCAGCCTGGCCATACATAAGGTGATTTCTGCTCTTCACTCCCCGTTGAACATTTGGTATCTAGATGATGGTACTCTCGGGGGTAGGCCAGAGGTAGTGGAGCGGGATTTACTCACCCTCCTTCCTCGTTTGCGAGAGTTAGGTCTGGAAATTAACACAGGGAAATGTGAGTTTTTCCCCTGCAGCTACGATTCCAGTCTGTCGCTTCCTTTACTCACTCAATTGCTTCCCGGGCTCAGGGAGTTATCGGCTCAAACTTTTGAACTTTTGGGTTCTCCCATCATGCCAGAAGCCATTCCTGATGCTTTTGAAATTCGGAGGCAGCTCCTCCTGATCGCCCGGGAAAGGTTAAAATGCATCTCTTCACACGTCTCACTAGTTTTGTTGCGGGTGTGCCTGGCCGCTCCTAAGCTAACCTATTTCTTGCGCACAGTTCCCGCTTGGCTTTGCCCCGGCTGCATTGACTCCTTTGACTGTGTGTTAAAGGATTCAGTGGAGTCGTTACTTAATGTCTCCCTTAGTTCAGAACAGTGGGTTCTGGCATCTCTTCCCGTACGGACCGGTGGTCTAGGTGTTCGGCGCGCGCGGGATGTGAGCTTGCCGGCCTTCCTGGCGTCGGCGGCTGGGGTGGTGGGCCTTGTCACTCAAATTTTATCTCCAAATGGTGACGAGGTGACCATACCTTACGCTGTGGATGCTAGGGCGGCCTGGACGTCTCTCAACCCGGGTGCTCCCATACCGGAAAGGCCGGACTGTCAGAGATTGTGGGACGATGTGGGAGTTAAGCGGGATTTCGAGCGCCTTTTGGACACTGCGGTAGGCGTTGATAGGGCGAGGCTTAACGCAGTGTCGAGGCCTGAGTCTGGTGCTTGGCTACAGGCGCTTCCCTCCCCGCACATAGGTACTCTTCTTGACGACAATTCGCTGCGGATTGCCGTTGCTTTTCGGCTGGGCTGTGTCGTATGCGAACCCCATGCATGTATATGCGGCTCAGTGGTGGAAAGTAATGGTTATCATGCCCTAAGTTGTCGTCGATGTGCGGGGAGGTTTCCGCGGCACCTCAACGAGATATTGCGAAGGGCGCTGGTAGCTGCCAATGTCCCGTCTGTGCTGGAGCCACCGGGCCTTAACCGGTCTGACGGCAAGAGGCCAGATGGGTTAACGTTAATCCCGTGGGAGAGGGGCCGGTGTCTACTGTGGGATGCCACGTGCGTCAGCACGTTCGCGGCATCGCACCTTGGCCGTACTATGAGGTCGGCGGGAGCGGCGGCTGAGTTGGCTGCGATACGGAAGCGGGAGAAGTACGCGGTCCTGGCAAACTACCTGTTTGTCCCTCTTGCGGTGGAGACCGCTGAGTGCTGGTGTGCCGAAGCCCTAGCATTTATTAAGGAGGTGGGAAGGCGCCTGAGGGAGAGTGGTCACGATCCTCGCTCCGGGTCTTTCCTGTTGCAGAGGTTGTCCGTTGCGGTTCAACGTGGAAACGCGGCGAGCGTAATGGGCACCTTTGCGTCTGGAGGGGCGCGGAGTGGGTTTCAGAATTAATGTGTTACATGTGTTTTTAGTTAAGGACTTTTTGTAAATTGTAATTTAAGTTTATTTTATGACGTTTTGTAATTAATTTGGTTTGGTTTATCTTGGTTTGCATTTGACTGATTAAAATCCTACTTTATTTATTTATTCTTAGACAAATTAATACCAATACTAATAAATAATCAATAAAAACGTGTTCTTATAATATAAATAATGTTCCGATTTAAACTTTGTAACGCTTATAATAAAACCTATAATAAAACTGCGGACAACACTCGTATTTTAGTCACTATGCCAACATGCTTCAGACATCATCCAATGCTGTCCGCAGCTTCATCATAACAATAAATAAAAGTATCACTTCAGCTAGACAAATCAAGCTAAAATTAACTAAATAAAAGGAGCCACAGTTTACTTTTAACATTAGGAGATAAAAATATAAATAAAATATATATAAAATATAAATTGAATTGATTAAGATATATAAATTATGAATTGATTCGTGAGCTTTCGCGGCAGAAAGCAGGAGGTCGCTGGTTCGATACCTTGGTTATTTTTGGGGTTCTGTACCCAAAGGATAAAACGGAACCCTATTACTCCGCCGTCCGCCTGTCACCAGCTATCTCAAGATTTTTAAAAACCGTGAGACAGTTGAAATTTTCACACATTTATTTCTGTTATCGCTATAATTTCAAATACTAAAAAGCAGAATAAAATAAGTATTTAAGGATGCTCCCATACCATAAACGTGATTTTTATGCCGTTTATAAATAATGGTACTTAACCCTTCGTCTGCGGTTCCGTCTCGAACTAGGCCGGTTTTTTTTAGTTATGTAGTATATATGTTGTAAGGTTTGAGGAATAGGTACAACTTACGATTAAATTTATTGCTCTTTTTAAGGGCCAGAGCCAGTACCTATATGTATCCGAAAAAAAATATAGTTATACTAATATAACTAACACATAATATACTCTAATAACATGACACATAGGTATATTATCAATCCAACTTATTAATTCGATATGATAAGGAAGCGTCTGATAAATCATAGCTAATAGGCATATAATTACGCTTTACTAGTCTAGGTATTTCGCAATATGGCATCAGCACAGTCTTTAGATAAAATCACCGTTAATCCAACTTCCTAACAATCTTAACAAACCGCCATATTGGTAATAACCTTACTTTTATGTTTTTAATGAAATCTCCAAGATTAAGTTATTTATCTTACGTTTTGTATGTTACAATAATACGACCATATCAATAGTGAACATCTTCAGTGGTGTTTGATGAGGTAGTGTGAAGATATAAGGAGAAACAGTGACACAACACGTCCATTTGTTTATATCCTTTGTTTTTTTTTGGATGTAGGTAGTTTCACAAGTAACTTTTTGATTGACGGGGAAATTCGCATTCTCTCAGTCATTATCTTAACCCTGTGAAAACGAGTGCTGTAAAGGGCTCTAACTTAGGGTCATGGCGTTAATAAACGCAATTAACCCGTTCTAAATTGTTAAATTTCAATGAATAACAATCGCGGTAACAGAATACAATAAACCTAACATTTAAAGTACACACGCGTTCAGAAGTGCATGAGCAATTCATGAATTATTTCATTCATAAACTGCTCATTCACTCGTGAACGCGATATCTCTCGGAATCGAGTTTTCGTTGTCAACTGAAGAAGTGACAATTTAGCACAAAAGATTACACAACATTGTTAAAATTTGGAAATCGACATGTTAAGACCTGTTATTAGCAGAAGCACACACGAGGACATTATTAAGGCCAATGAACGTGTTATTTGTCTTGACTAAAAGAACACCATATTCGTAATAGGCTTGCGCTAAAAAAATACACATGGGAATATTGTTATTCTGGTGGTTTTTGTTTTTCGCGTTAGATTTGTATGAAATTCGTTGGGTAGGTAGAGTTCCTTATTCTACGCTAGATAGATACAAAATCCCAAAGTGCGACAAAAATTTTATACTAAATTTCCCACAATTTTTTCCACTGAGTTACGAAATCGTATGGGATTTTCGTAACTCAGTCGAAAAAATTGTGGGACATACGGGAAAATTGGGTCTATCTGGAAGAGAATAAGGAACTCTTCCTTCCAACCAAATTTCATTCTGACGCGAAAAAAAAAACGACAACAAAATAAAAATCCGCCCACATAATCATCATTATATCAGCTTATGGAAGTCCATTGCTGGAGGCCCTCCCCCAACGATCTCCACAACGACCGGTTTTGTGCTGTCCGCATCATTAGTAAGCTTTAATATACTTCTGAATTAATTCAACGTAACATAGGTACAGTAGAGCTTATAAATATTTGTGCAGCTATATGCATAATATGTATACACTTAGAGTCCGTATAAAAGGCAGCCAAATAATTGGCAGCCCAATCGGTAGTTGCATCGATTATGTGGTTGCCGATTATTGGCCCGCTTCGAGATTGCTCGACCCAAGAAAAGGCAAGAAGGCAACCCAATAATCGGCGATCCAATAATCCATGTACATCGTGGTCGCCAATTATTGGGTCGCCGATTATTGGACTGCCTTTTCGCGGGATGCGGATTAGTGGCACCCGACACTTACACCTTAGAGTAAATTTTGATAGCGCAGAATTTGGAAGTGTTAAGTAAATGTCATATTTTCATAGAAGTTTGACGTTTACAATAACACTTTCAGTTTGATAGTTTAGGAGCAAAAAAATAACGTGGTTTGACTCTATTGTCAATGTCCTAAAGGGGGAACAGATATTTCTGTTTTGCAAATGCTCCTATGAACTCCACTGAACGATCTTTAATCCTTATTAAACTTTTATTTTTAAACCATCAAATTCACGTGAATACTCAATAAAACTAGACTACCACGCCACACTACTACAACCAATCAAATGCGGTTAAAATAATCCGTATGTCTTAGATAATAGAGGTGGGTTTAGATCACGGTAGCCGCAAGAGGGAGTCATCGTAAAAATTACAACTGTGTAAACATGCAGTGCGTAAACATGAGTTCTTTCACACTATCGTGTGTGGACGGTATGTTCCGCTTTGCACCAAATAATATTTAGTTTTTTTTTCAATGCATTCAGGCCAAGGCGATTTCGCTTAGAATTTCTTAATATAATATTTCGGCAAACCATTCTGTTTTACATAACATATTACATATTGATGTTTATATTTATAACAATATAAAAAAAAATGAAAATGAATATTGTATTCTGTTACCGTGATTTTGATTCATTAAAATTAAACACTTTAGAACGGATTAACGACGTAGGATCATGGTGTTAATAAACGTGATTAAGCCGTTCTCCATCCATCCATCCTTTCAGCCAAAAGACGTCCACTGTTGGACATAGGCCTCCCCCAAAGATTACCACAATGACCGGTCCTGCGCCACCCGCATCCAGCGGACTCCTGCGACCTTCACCAGGTCATCAGTCCACCTTGTGGGGGGCCTACGAGGCTCTACTGAGGTTAACAAGCATCGAGTACGAAGCCGTTCTAAAGTAATTAATTTCAATCAAATCAAATCAAAAGACTTTGTGTAGATGGAGCTTTTTAAAAAATTACCATCACTTTTTGAGTCACTCAGTAGAAAATCACTTTTATTAATTATATTATCCACAAAGTATAGGTAAAAAGTAGTTTCCGACCGAAACATGTTTTTTTTTCGAAACGGAAACCATTCTTATTTCGGCCGAAACCGATGTGATTAAAACGCTGAATAAAATTTCAGTAGGCAATTTTCTTTTTTCAAATATATGAATAACGCGCGAAATATTTCTATGGTCCGATTTCACTTTTATCAGATTGAAATCTTTGTATTATTATCATATGATGTCATATTGCCATCCGTGCCGAGCTCACCTTCAGTCGAACGCGACCCGAAAGTACGATATTGTAAGTTTCGGCGCGGCCGAAAGATGCGGCTAGTTTTTGACCGAAACCTTTGGAATGAAATAAATATACATTATAATGTCTTCTGTTACCGCGATTGTTATTCATTGAAATTAAACACTTCAGAACGGATTATTCGCATTTATTAACACCATGACCCTACGTCGTTAATCCGTTCTAAAGTGTTTAATTGCAATGAATAACAATGGCGGCAACAGAATACAATATTAATTGTGTTTTTTTTTAATATACTTATACATCAATATGTAATATGTGCCTTTACAGCACTCGTTTTCACAGGATTAAGATGACATCATCATCAAAATCTAGTGTTTAATTTCAATAAATATACATTATAAAGGTCCCACAAGGATCACACCAGTAATCACCACGAACCGGTTAAAACAAGTTGCGGGCTCAGGACTAGTTCAAACCGGTGCGGGATCAACAGCTGTTTCTGTTTGGGGAGCAAGTCGGTAGAAACACGTATATACGGTACAGTACAAGTTTGAGATCAATGGAGTCTTTGATTTATAACTAGATGATTAGGTATAGAAGTAGCTTTTTTGTTTTGAAGTTTTGCAACAGAGACCAGGGGATATATAGTACATTACATACCAAGGCCGTTTAAGTGGGAAATGGCTCGGATTCCATGTAATTGTCCGCCGAGGCGAAGCCGAGGTCGACTAACATGTGATCCGAGGCTTTCCCATTTACCGGCCGAGGTTTGTATACTATTTTTCAGTCCGACGGAGCCGGCAGGCGACAATTTAGTTTTGCGTAAAGTGGCGCTTACCGGCCGGAGGACTGAAAATTTACGTTACCTACCTAGGCTTTCAATAAAAAAAAATATTCACATTAATTATTTGGATTTAAATTTAAACAGATATTTACAGTACATATGGTAACCGCACTAGTGCGATAATAAGCACTTTATGTGCCTATGTAAAAAATCCAAAGGGCCATAATTATGTACTGTAAAACGTTGTACGAGACATGTACGAATAGGTAATTCGCAAGTTTCGCAACTCGTGTCCATTTAAAACATTCCCTTCGGTCGTGTTTTATTCTATCGCCACTCATTACGAATTTCCGCTTTTTCGCACTTGTGTCGTAATACTATTAATTACCTTGTTTAATATGTAAAATATTTCATAGCGAAATATTAACAAGCTCAACGCGCCATAAAACAAAAGTCTGTATCGTAGGTACTGTGCCCTTTTTCTCTTTCTAACACAACGTGAAAGAGTGAGACATACTAGCCAGTAGCCAAAAGCAACATGGCTGTCACAATACCGGGCAAACCTTTTCAGAATCCCAAGCATTTTAGGCATTTTCAATTATGTACAATACAAGGTGTTTTTGTCGACTTTTTCGTCAGCGGACGAAGCCTTTTGCTTATTTTACGGTTTTAAGATTTTTGCTAAGTTTCGAATGCGACGGTGGAATTTTGATAAATTGTTTAGCGAGGTTTTGTAGGTATTCTGTTTTCTGGTGAGTCGAGAGTTTTTACACGACTGCGCAAAACAAAAAAGAGTTATGTATTGGGGGTTCGTGTATCCAAAATTTGTTTGAGAGTTTCTGTGTCACCATAACTCTGAAATGCTTTAACCGATTTCGACAAATTACGTAACGTTAGAATCCTTATGACACCGTAGCCTAATGACGCCTCCAGGGGTGTTACATGTGCGTTGCCAACTCTTTAAAAAAAGGAGGGATTCGCTGTGTTGCCAGCTAAAGGGGCAAGCTTTGCTCCGTGGGTCCCCTGTCAACACAGAAATCCTCATGGAGCTCTGGCGACCTTACTCACCAACAGAAACACAACACTATGAGTAGGGTCTAGTGTTATTTAACTGCGGTTTTCTGTAAGGTGGAGGTACTTCCCCAGATAGGCTCTGCTCCAGATTTGAGCGAGACGACATTCGTTGTGCTGTGCCCTACGACACTAAACGATATGCATCCGCTGTGCCCATACCTCTCTTAGGGTTACCGAGATATGGAGATCACAGGTTCAAGTTTGAGGCTATCCACTATATATTTCTAGAATTCATATTTAACAGGTTAGGTTGAAACCTTACACATGACTCAAAGTAAAGTGGCATAATCACTTGATGACTCAGAAATCGTGTAGATTGTATCAAATGATGACATTGACTGACTGAAGTCGATCAAGGTATTTAGAGTTAGGAAATATATTTAGCATGATTTGATTCATATTTTTACTCTTTCTTACCTACTTAGGTATATGGAAAATTTGAGTTTCCAAAGTTTTTAAGAAACATAAAATCATTTATTCTCGAAATATATACAGTAAGTGTAACTTACCTAACTACCTACCTCTACCTACCTTAAATCTAAAGTAGGTCCTTGAGGCATTGTACCTAGGATGCTGGCGGCATTTCCTCGTTGTATCGCAATGCTGATACGTTGTGCGAGGAAGCCACCAGCTCTAAGAAAACATCAAAATGTTGCAGTCCCGGACGATACTTCTACCTTTCAACATCTGATAAGGCCGATAACCCCATGCAAGCAGCAAAAAATTCGAAAGTCGAAAATAAATTGGTTTAACCTAGACATTAAGCGAATTAGTACTAACATTAAGATGATTCTAGGTGGACATATAAGTAGATATTAAGAAAATTGCTATACCCTACACAGGGTCCATGTTGTTCCGATTACACCCCGTTATCTAACGCTCACTTTCGGGGCAAGGGACCGGCAGTTTCGATAATCTGAATTAATAAAATTATGAAGTTGACTATAAAAACTTAAACTGCTCGTTATTATTAACTAAACGGGACCTGATAGCGTACTAAATAATTCAAATTTACCCCCGACATTAAACTGCTTGTACTAAATTACCTAGTAAGTCGTCTCTGTACTGTTCAATAATTGTCGTCCTCCTATCCGATCAAATCGATACAGAACATCTAATGACATCAAATATAACTCATTACTTGCATCTACAATGAATTAATTATCTCAAGATTATTAAGAAAAAGAATAATTTTATTTTGACTGATTAATAAATATGAATCGACGAAGCAACATCACTATTTTAGCTTACCCCCAAACTGAGCGTTAGATAACGGGGTGTAGTTCCGATATATTGTTAACAGCTGTTGTACCATGGATTGCAATAAATAAATGAAATAAATACATTTTGTATGGAGATAGGTGGAACATTTTCGATCAGCTGTTCCGGATACAAACCGTTTTTTTGTAAAATTTCTTAAGTTTCCACATGCATCGTACTCAGGGTCCTTAGGGGATATAGAGTTTTGTTACACCCTGTACATATCATCATCATCATCTGACTCTCATCTCTGGCTCTGGGTCACAGTTATAACGTAACCTAACCGACTTATCTGACAGCGATTTGATTCTGAAGTCGTTTTTTGGAAAATTATTCGATTATGGCAAACAATCGTTAGGGATTATGATCATTAGGAGAAAACAGTGCAAGTGATTTTAGGAGAAACGGTATTAGAGATGTCGAGGGAAACCCGTCTCCCAGGGTTTTGCTTAAACCTTGACAAGGTTCAACTGCTCAAGCGTCACCCTATGATCTGTATAAAAACAAACATTTGTTATCGTGCGTTCGTCGTCGCCGAGTCTACTAGCGGCACCTTGACGCACGATCGCGATATCGCTGTATCGCCCGGGTTATCTTGCTGTACGGCACAAGTAATAAGAAGTGAAGGTTATTTTATAATTACTATAAACATAGAACATGTATATGGCAAATGTAGTTAATTTACCTTACCTTAATACCCAGTCATTCAGAAGGATCGTCCCAACTAACGATCTAATGTAAAAGCGGACGGAGCGGCTGAAAGCGCCGAAATTTTAAAACTTTAAATATAAGAGGAACAAGTGAACATGTGGACTGTATTTTTGTGGACATCTTTTATTGGCTTGTTTTCTTGTTACTGAGCTCTGTAATTCTGTATATATTGCTGTTGATGCCCCAAATAAACAAAATATAAATAATAAATAAGAGCCTGGGCAGAGAGTACCTTTTTGTATCATTTGGGGTCAAAACTCTCCATCCATGGGGTCCAAGCGCATGCAAGCTTTTCGTAGAAATTGCTAAACGTGTGGTTGATGTTACTGGTGACCGAAGAGCTGATGGCTTCCTCGCACAACGTACTTATCAGGAAATGCCACCAGCATCCTAGGTACACTGCCTCAATGACCTATTTTAGATTTAAGGTAGGTAGAGGTTAGATACGTTACACTCACTGTATATATTTCGAAAATAAATGTTATCTAATTTCTTATTTATTGCTTTATGGAAACGACGAAAAGTGGACATTTGCTTCCGTTTAGGTGATAAAACCGAAAGTAGGTAGGTATGTAGTATAAATCTGGGGAATTAGTAAGACTACAAAGATACCATGGATTATACAGAATTGGCAAAGTTTTTTAGAAAATACAACCCTAATGACAGCGCCACGCCACTGGACGCTCTGCGGCCTCTTAAGATGTGAAGTTTTATCGATGTGGTGTATAAAAGTAAGTACTTACCTACTGTTAAGACGTGGCTTATAAATAAGTGTTTTACAGCCTTAATGATGACTTGGACCCACCATTCACCATGTATTGATTGTATATTATTTCTAAATTTTATTATAGTTGACATTTTGTATTTTTTATTTTGTATGTAATATAATTGTAGTAATATGTGTAATAGCGTGTACACCTGTAAAGGTAAGGTTCGGTGTAACTATTTTTTATGCAGATGTATCTGCTACTTTGTAACCTGAATTACGAAATACGCAATAAATTCATTCATTCATTATGTTTGACAAGAAAGTACACTAATCATCGACATTTGGTCCCATAGTGATTAAAAGTAGCAAGCGGGCAATTTGGTCCAAGTAGTAAAAATACTACCCGCTACCTCTTCCATCTTACCCCACAGCCCGTTACAGTCGTGGTATCGTGCAATGAACTTTACATGAAGGACATGGATGTGATGTTTCGTGCACTGGTAACGCTCGGACGAGGGGAAACTAGGGCATGCTTGGGGAGTTTTTATACAGACGCTTGGCGCGAAGAGTGGCAACATAAATACAACATATAAAACTTTTTTTTTAGTTTTATGATAACTGTTTTATGACACAGTCGACTAACGAGCAGATGAATCGACTGATGTATACTTCAACAGCTGACAAGGTCAATGACCTTATAAATTGAAAGAGATGAATAGTATATGAATACTACAGAAAAAGTGACCAAGGTCCCCGGTGAGCAGGGCTGGGAGCGAACCAGCGACCTTCGGTTTTTCCGCGAAATCATCTTTCGGTAGTATATTACATCTCTTTCAATTTATAATTTATATATAGTAGTGTGCCTACTTATAAACATGAATCAAAACATTTATTATAAATAATAAATGATTTTATTCATGCTTTACTATTGTAAGGTCAATGACCCTTAGTGCGATGCAAGTGGAAAATTTTCGAAATTCGCGAAAAAAAGGTTTTCACTTTTTATGGAACAGAATCGAAAATGCACCTACATTTTACATATCGGCTGTTGACCGTGTAAGTAATAAAAAGTTAAAGTTGTATTATACAGGTTGTAACAAAAGCCCCGAATACGTCAACAGCCGATAAAGTCAAAAATGTAGGTGCTTTTTCGATAGTTACACCATAAAGAACTAAACAAAATAAATTAGCCTTAGGTGATAAAATTGCCCACCAAAAGAACATATGTTATTAAAATTGTAAAACACGAATCAAATCATGTATTAAATGTAATAAATATTTTTATTAAAGTTTTTTTAAGTAGTCACAGTACTATACATATATAAATAAACCCAGCCCTGCTCACCGGGGGCCTTGGTCACTTTTTCCGTAGTATTGACATCTCTTTCAATTTATAATATGTTAATAAATCTTTTAAATCTTGAAAGTACTCTTTTTAGCCTTCATTAAGTCGTCCATGACACTATGAAAACTTGTAAAAAAGGACACTATCCCTTACAAAACGTCATCTATAGACGGTGAAGTTTGCGTCAAATTTCGTCCAGATTACGCCAAATGACGCCATAAAACCAAATTACCTACTAAAGACTCTTAGAAATTGTGCTTCCCTAGGGTTTTTTTCCGCCATGTCAGCTTTTATTGCTTGACAATGATATGCTTGGAGCTTATTAAATTTTTACGGGAATTTATATGAGTTTTTTGAGCGAGAGCCATTTGGGAGGTTTAAATTTTACTGTGACTGAAAAATGAAGTTGTTATTGTTGTCATTTAGGAATAATGAAGAATTATAATGTGTCATTTTTATCCATGCTTAGGGTTCCGTACCTCAAAAGGAAAACGGAACCCTTATAAGATCACTTTGTTGTCCGTCCGTCCGTCTGTCTGTCAAGACCCTTTATCTCGGCAACGCGTCAAGGTAGCAAGTTGAAATTAATACTATATAATACAAATTTGCGGTCCCCTGAAGCTGTAAAAAAATTAAACCATTACGTCAACGTAATCGAAAGATACGGCCGTTTATGTCGCATTTCGCATACATTTGCAATGGGAATCAAAATGTATAGGGTACTTTCCGTTGACCTAGAATCACGAAATTTGGCAATAAGCAAGACCTTGTAGCATAAGTACAGGAAAACATCCGAAAACCGCAAAATTGCCGCACACTGAGAGTTCCGTGCCACCAGTATTTTTAACTATTAGGTAGTAAATGGGGGAGCATACTTTGTACGGAATCCTCGGTGGCTAGTCCGACTCGCACTTGGCCGGTTTTTTAAGCGGCCATCCCCTACTCATAGTGTTGTGATTCTGTTGGTGAATAAGGTCGCCAGAGCTCCAAGAGAATTCACTGTGTTGACAGCTGGGGAACCACGGAGCAAAGCTTGCCCCCTTTAGCTTCCAACACAGCCTCCTTTTTCAAAAAGGGTCTGCAACGCCCCTTTAGTTGGCGTCCACAGGCTACGGTGACCACTTACCATCAAGCGGGCCGTATGCTTGTTTGTCACCGTAGTAGTATTAAAAAAGTTTTATTATTAAACAAAAATGTTGTATTTTCGCGTAAATCTGAATAGAAAATAACAACGATGACCACGCTTCTTCTAAACTAAAAGTAACACCAAAAACTTTCCTTGTTTCCTTGTTATTTCTAGTTACAAGATTTTGTCTCTAGTTTTATTGTTATTGCCTGACTGCTCCCACTTCCCATACATTTCACGCTCAGTGCACACAGTCTTCTTTACTGCACTGGAGGGAGTTAAAATATTATCGGATCGAGTCTCGTGCGAATAAATGCACTAATACATTTCGAAAACAACGGTTCAATTTTCTCGCCGCTTCGGATGTCTTGCTAGATCCCTAGGGTTGCCGCTGCTTGAATTTGCCATTTTATTTATTGAGCACATGCTACTTGGGCCATTTTTTCATAGTTGCCCCTCCCACTTTTCTTTTTATTTGGATTTATGTGATATCTCAGAATCGCAAGCTCTTTCGCTCGTAATAGGAGAAATAATTGTTTTTTTTTCCATTCCGTTACCATTTTTTCAGACTTTGTATGCTGATAACAGAATTGAATGTTTGGAAAATATATGGATATTTCGTAACAATTTTTTTCTCGCGCTTCTGAGTAGAAATCACATAAAAATACCCATGTAAAAAAATATGTGAGAAAGAATTTTGTGAACAAAATAGCACACTTAATCGTTTTGGCTACAAAAGTAATAAAATCACGAAAGCTTGGCAAAGGTAGGTATAGTTAAATAGTGTAAAAAGTCTCAACTTATCTTAAATAACTTAACGGATACACCCACCCATGGTGATCTTTTGTGTTATTTCCTAAACGGTAACTTAGGGGTAGTGCTCTGAGTTCCTTTGGCTCCAGGTATCCTGCACCAAAATCCTTTTTTTTTATATAGCGAGAGCGTATATAAAACAACTATAATTACTATTTAAAACGAGATATTTACCATGTACATTTGTTTTTATGAGCTCCCGATATTTCGGCACTGTTACAAGTGCCATGTGCGTATCTCGTTTTAAATAGTAATTATAGTGTAAATGACCATGTTAGCTTAAAATCTTATATTATATAAAACAACTTTTCATATAAATAATAATGATAGTTTTTGCCCAGCAGTGGGACAAAAAACAGGTTATTACAAAATACATGAGAAACCATTTATATATTTGGGACTCCGGTATGGTTTTAAGAAAAGAGCTAACGCGTCACGGAATTATTGATAACGCAATCACGATATCTTGTAATTTTTCAGCAAATTGTGGATACTAGCTTATCAATCGACATTATTGACTCGGCAAAATGTACCCGTGAAGTTTTTTGCGTGATAAGGCATTTCGATTTGACGCGCCAGGTCCTGTATAGCCTTTTAAAGCAGCAAGAAACACCGTGACAATTTTTGTGAAAAAACTGTTACTAATTGTAAAGAAACAGCAGTAAAATGTGACCTTCAAAGATTTTTAAATGTTGATAAAATCAAATTCAACGTATGATTCAGAAATTATTTGGATAACTATATGTATTATATTTTAAGTTTTGATATTCAAATCGATCGTTATTTTTTTTTAATTTTATTGCTGAATGGCGTTAGGCAAAAGCACTTGGAATTTTACTGCTTACTCGATAAGTAAATTTTGAGTGTGTAAAGTTAGGAAGGTTAATCAATCAATCAACATCTCTACAGGTTTTCACTTCGTAAAAACCGATGCGTGATGGTCACAAATTTAGCAAAAGAAAACGACAGAGGTCCACTTCGAAAAAGACCCTCATTACTTATTAAAGTTTTTTTTTGTAAAAAAATTAATATTTTTTTCTCTTATCTGCCAACCCTACGCTTCCGTCCGGTATTTAACCGGAACACATCCCCTGAATGTTACTGTCGGATAGAATTAAACCTACAACTATCCTATCTATAATGACATCTCTTTCTCATAACGCCTTTATTCCCGTGTGCGAGTGAGACAGCGAATTTTTTGTGCATTCGTAGATCTTTTGTTTGCCCACTCCACTTATAGATAAGGACTTGAAATGATTTTTAGTGAAAATGTTTTGTAGTGTAATCTTGGTAGTTCTCGATTTCTGCCAGCTTTCCTTTTCTGAACCAAACTAGCAATTCTTTAACAACGCTATGAAAAAGCAGGCCAGATTAGCTCCGGCTTGCCCAAATAATACTTTGACGCTCCGCCACTGGTATCAATAAATAAATATATATTATTGGACAATCTTACACTCATTGACATAGTCCCACGGTAAGCTCAATAAGGCTTGTGTTGTGGGTACTAGACGATATATATAATAGATAGATACCTACATATAAATTATTAAAAAACATAAGAAAACATCCATAAATCAGGAATAAATATTCTTGATAAACCCACAAATAAATGCCCTGACCGGATTCGAACCCGGGACCTCCTGCTTACTAGGTAGAGTCACTACTAACTAGGCTAGAAGGCCGTTCATGGTATGTTAGTATCTTTCAAATTCACTCATGACCAAGGGGTCAACTCAATCAAATGTGCCCCCCCCCTAGCCACAACTCGGGACCAAACCAGATGACACACTCATACCCGAGGTGTCAATTCAATCAAATTTGCTCCCTCGCGCTCCCCCTAGCTACGCCTTTGAACCAAAACACATGACACACTCATGCCCCAGGTGTCAACTACTAATATCAAATGTGTGTGTCCCCCAGCTACGCCTCTGAACCAAACCACGAGACACACTCATGCCCGAGGTGTCAACTCAATCAAATTTGCTCCCTCGCGCTCCCCCTAGCTACGCCTTTGAACCAAAACACATGACACACTCATGCCCCAGGTGTCAACTACTAATATCAAATGTGTGTGTCTCCCAGCTACGCCTCTGAACCAAACCATGAGACACAATCATGCCCGAGGTGTCAACTCAATCAAATTTGCCCCCTCCCGCACCCCCCTAGCTGCGCATCTGAACTAAACCACATGACACACTCATGCCCGAGGTGTCAACTATATCAAATTTGCCCCCCCCCTAGCTACGCCTCTGAATCAAACCACACGACACACTCATGCCCGAGGTGTCAACTATATCAAATGTACTAATTAAAATAAGCCATCAATATAGCAAATATTTTGTATCTTTGAATGATGACTATAGATAAGTACAGATGGTAAATATTGTATAAATAAATAAATATTGTGGGACAATCTTACACAAATCGACCAAGTCCCACGGTAAGCTCAATAAGGCTTGTGTTGTGGGTACTAGACGATATATATAATAGATAGATACATATAAATACTTAAATAAATACATAGAAAACATCCATAACTCAGAAACAAATATTCGTGATAAACCCACAAATAAATGCCCTAACTGGATTCGAACCCGGGACCTCCTGCTTCCTAGGCAGAGTCACTACCAACTAGGCTAGAAGGCCGTTCATGGTATGTAAGTATCTTTCAAATTCACTCATGACCAAGGGTCAACTCAATCAAATGTGCCCCCCCCTAGCCACAACTCTGAACCAAACCACACGACACACTCATGCCCGAGGTGTCAACTCAATCAAATTTGCCCCCTCCCGCACCCCCCTAGCTGCGCATCTGAACTAAACCACATGACACACTCATGCCCGAGGTGTCAACTATATCAAATGTGCCCCCCTCCTAGCTACGCCTCTGAATCAAACCACACGACACACTCATGCCCGAGGTGTCAACTATATCAAATGTACTAATTAAAATAAGCCATCAATATAGCAAATATTTTGTATCTTTGAATGATGACTATAGATAAGTACAGATTGTGAATATTGTATGGTTCTTATATGGTTATTATGCGCTGGTAGGTGTAGCTACGCCTCCGAACCAAACCACATGACAAACTCATGCCCCATGCCCGAAGTGTCATCTATGTCAAATGTGCCCCCCCCCCCAGCTACGCCTCTGAACCAAACCACATGATACACTCATGCGCAAGGTGTCAACGCCCTATACTTAACTAATACGGTTGTCTTCATAAAATATATGCGCATCTGTATTCAATTTTGACCCTTCTTTGTAATAAGTTCCAAAGTGTATAGATATTTATAGACGGGACTGTACCTTTTAATTTACAGCAACCGGTCAAGTCCCAACATGTCTGGGAGTTGATAACCTCTGACTAATGTCCTGATAATATGTTGCTATTTTTGGAGATGACTTATTTATGGTCACCCTTTTGATACTACGTCTGCGGCGAACAGACGGTCTCATGCGATTACCGCAGCCTATGGACGCCTGAAACTCCCCATGCGTGCTACCGATCCTTTAAAAACATTTATACTGTAATATTGTCTCCTGTTACCGCGATTGTTATTCATTGAAATTAAACACTTTAGAACGGATTATTCGCGTTTATTAACACCATGATCCTACGTTTCGAGCCCTTTACAGCACTTGTTTTCAAAGGGTAAAGATAATGACTGGGACGATGATGATGACTGAGTCTCTAAAGTGTTTAATTTCAATTTATACTGTAATTCTTATAAGGGAATAGTGAAAAACTTTAGGCGTGACTTGAACTCCCGACTCTGGGATACATGCCCATCGCTCTACCACTCGAGCTACCGAGACACCCAGCGACCCCGAATTTCTAAACCCTCCTCATATGCGCCTTAGAAGGCCGCTTCGAGTCTCGCCTGAGGCCTTAAGTTTACCATTTTCATTTTCTTTCTAAGATTTGGTATTTTTCGCAAACGTTTCTGAGTCAAAATACGCCTTTGATACCTCTTAATGAATACCTCGATATCGCATCTGTTACCTAGTATTTCCAAAACGTAAACAAGCAAAATCATTCATAATCTTGACTGACACAGCATCACAATAATAGTTAATTTCACAGAAAACTCCATTTTTTTAAATACTACGACGGTAACAAACAAGCATACGGCCCGCCTGATAGTGAGCGGTCACCGTAGCCTATGGACGCCTTCAACTCCAGGGGTGTTACATGCGCCTTGCCGACCCTTTAAAAAAGGAGGATTCGCTGTGTTGACAGCTAAAGGGGCAAGCTTTGCTCCGTGGGTCCCCAGCTGTCAACACAGTGAATCCTCTTGGAGCTCTGGCGACCTTACTCACCAACAGAAACACTACTACTACTACTACTACGAGTACACTATGAGTATACTATGAGTAGGATCTAGTGTTATTAAACTGCGGTTCTCTGTAAGGTGGAGGTACTTCCCCAGATGGGCTCTGCTCCAGATTTGAGCGAGACGACATTCGTTGTGCTGTGCCCTATACCACACTTAACGACCATTTTCCAAAGAAGCCCAGAGAATCACTACAAAAAACACAAAAGCCGGATTCCCAAGAAATGTAGGTATAATCTTTTCATACCTAATTCTTTTTTTGTACTACGAAATAAACCTTCAAACACAGCGCTCTCCTTTCTTAGAAACGTCATACGTAACACAGTTTCTCTTAAAATGGTCGTATTTTAAACCACTCTAACCTGGTACTTGTTTCATATGAGTTTGAAGAAAGAGGAAGCTGAAGAAAGATTGGACGCAGGGTAAGATGGCAAAGCATTGTGAACGATAATAAAAATAATAAATCCCTTTCAGACCCGTCTGACAGCCGCGAAACTATTCGTCGGCGATTGTGGGGCGACCACGCGTTGGGAGGACGCGAGACTTATTAAATAAACATTGAATTTTGTAAGACTGGCTTTACTTGCGTTTTCATGCGGGATGTTGTAATAATAGGATTTTCTGAGATACTTAATAAAATTTCTGAAGAAGAATCTACTTAAGAAACAACTTCTGAGGAGAATATGGTTCGAATACTGTAAAGTTTGGTATATTGTAATGCTTGTTGTAAGTTTTTCGGTTGTGGAAAACCTCAAAAAAATGTGTACCTACATATATTATTACGTTCATCATCATCATATCAGCCATAAGACGTCCACTGCTGAACATAGGCCTCCCCCTTGAACCTCCATATGTACCAGTTGGAAGCGACCTGCATCCAGCGTCTCCCGGCGACCTTCATAAGGTCATCGGTCCATCTTGTGGGTGGACGTCCTACGCTGCGTTTGCCAAGTGGTCTTCACCCAAGCACTTTTCGACCCCATCGGCCTCTGCGTGCAATGTGGCCTGCCCATTGCCACTTCAGCTTGCTAATCCAGAGGACTATGTCGGTGACTTTAGTTCGTCTACAGATCTCCTCATTTCTGATTCCATCGCGTAGAGAAACTCCGAGCATAGCCCTCTCCACAGCTCGTTAAGCAACTTTAAGTTTTGAGATGAAGCCGATAGTGAAGGACCACATTTCGGCGCCGTAAGTCATCACTGGTTAGATGCACGTGGATTGACGATAAAGCTTGTACGGGTGTAGCATCCTCTGTGCGGAACTCTCGGTGGGCGAGTCCAACTCGCACTTGATTATTTGCTCTAATATCATGCACTTGTAATTAACGAATTGGTACTAGTTGCTACCGTAGCGCAAATCCTATTGTCAAAAGACAATCCAAGGCAACCCCAAACCCTGCGCACCCCAGTCAAATCCCGTCACCTCCAGCATCGGCAAAATGGCGGGAAATTTTGTTCTACTCGTACATGCAAAACTGGCGGCTCAACAATTGGACGGCATTTACTGGGAGCGTGGCAGTATTGAAGCAAGTTTGAGATTTCGTTGAGAGCCAGTTTTGTTTAGGAGTTGACATGTCATTTAAAGACGACTAGGCACGTTGACAAAAGAGCCAAATAGCAAGCATATAACAATAACAATATATTCACCAATATTTCATAAACAAAAACAAAAAAACAGTGATCCCCACACTAGGCATAGCCTGTATCGTGGGGGTCTAGGTCATACAGAGCAGATTTTAGCAATGCGTGTGTGTGTGTTTGTGTATGTGTGTGTGTGTGTGTGTGTGTGTGTATGTGTGTGTGTTTTGTTTAGGAGTTGACATGTAATTACAGACGACTAGGAGCGTCGACAAAAGAGCCAAATAGCAAGCATATATATAACAATAACAATATAACAATATATTCACCAATATTTCATAAACAAAAACAAAAAACAGTGATCCCCACACTAGGCATAGCCTGTATCGTGGGGGTCTAGGTCATACAGAGCAGATTTTAGCAATGCGTGTGTGTGTTTGTGTGTGTGTGTGTGTGTGTGTGTGTGTGTGCGTGTGCGAGGGAGTGTAGGTATGTGAACGCATTAAGTGGAAATATGCGAAGAAAATATATCTTTAACATTTCAAAATATCCTCTGACTTAATGATGTTTAAAAATATAGGCAAATATAGATACAATAAGTTCAATGCAGTCTTCCCGTTGGTACTCGAGATAGCGAAGATGAATCAAACACAAATCGATGTTCGGAATAATTCCAGTGGACTTTTTAAAAGTTAAGGGCTATGAAATAGGTAAAAGAAAAAAGGTAGTCATCGAAATAGATGGGAGGACTTAATTAAAGACACAGCGAGTCCAAATTGGTTGCAAGCGGCGAAGTGCAGAAAAAACTGGGCTACTTTGGAGGAGGCCTTTACCCGTAGAGGGTTCCTGCATAAGAAAACACACAAAATGATAACAGTAACATAGTTGTACAATATTTTATTTATCTTTTTTTTACATTTCTTTTAATTTATTTGAAACAAACCTACATTGTATTTTCTGAAATCTTTTTCTCAATTTTCAATTTTTTTCAAATTTTCCAATTTTTCTCAATTTTCAATTTTTCTTTCAATTATAAATTGTGTCTACTTTTCGACATTAAAAAAAGTTTACAACAACGGTACCGTGGATAATACAGGAATGGAAAGGTTTATAAGCAAACGCAAACCCCCAATGAAGGCGCCACTGGACTCTCTGAAGGCCTAGTATAAAAGTTGTACGACATTAACTCCTCGACCGCGTTAGCGTATCGAGGGGTCAAAATATGAAAGTTGCCGGATGATTTAAATAAACGGCAAACATAATTTGAACTCCCAATACGCTAACGCGGTCGAGGAGTTCATGTCGTACAATTTTTATACTAGGGCTTCTGTTCCCTCTTTAATTCGACAGTCTATTGGGTAAACCTTGACTTAAGTAACCAACTAAGTGTAGGTAAGATGCCTTGTTGATTGTGTTGCCACGATGTGGTCTAGTCTAGACATACTAAACTTAAAGACATCCATCACAGTGCCAAAGGGTGAACTTTGAAGTAAATAAAGTACTTTATACCAGTACATTTGAAGTGGCGGTTTGCGTAAAGAATTTTCTGGAAAAGAATTGAAAAGAACGGGGATTATCGTGAGTTAATTCAACGCTAGGGGTGCTAGTGGACCGTGTCTGGTGGAAAGCTTACAAACGTCACTTTGACAGTTCTTTGTGGCGCCGCCTGGTGAGCAACAATACGATTAGGCCCCATTGATTTTTTTTGTCTATCGTATTTAAACTATCGTGAGACATAATAATTTTTATTTATGACATATTATATATGTAGTTATGTTTGTGCCCGATAAGTACGAATGGTGGCGCCACCGCCCGCGGGCGCACCAACCTGCTCCGCATGGCTCCGATGACGCGCGCCGTACGGACCCTGAATATATTGGCGGAGAACATCGACTTGTTTTCTTATTTTCTGGATGAATTTACGAAGTCTGCATTAGGTATTTGTAATAAGTAAGATTTTTAAAATAGTTGCACTATTGTCTTAGGCCTGGCACCTGTAAGAATAGTTGTAAAACAGAAAAAAAACAGATAATACTCACGTATTTATATTTATAGTACTATGCTCAACATGTTTCGGAAATCTTAGAACGCCATTATTAAGGGTCAACAACCGTACGCGACGACGCGTGCGGGCGGACTGAGCTTCTTCTTGCCGCGCGCAGCGCTCTTGGTTACAGAACCGGTTGAGGATGATCCGGTCTAAGTCCTGGAACCCCGGGATCGTTCCGACTGTCGATTTGGTTCATCCGATGTAAAGCCAAGTACACCGGACTCACTGTATCCACTACACTATCCCTATTTGCACTGAACTTCTGACTCTGGATGGTGGACTATAGCTTTCCATGCCTATGTATGTGTATGTAACACTACTATATATAAATTATAAATTGAAATAGATGTCATATACTAAATAAAAAGACCAACGCCGACGGAGGCCAATCCGAGGATCGAACTCGGGTCTTCAGCTTACGCGGCTCACGCCATAACCACTAGGCCAACTAGTCTATCGAAATGCCAGCGAATTTCTCGAGTATATGCAATCTTAGTAACAGGCAAGACGCCCGTGGCCATTTTCTAAGTACAAGCGACGTTGCTTAGTACTTCCATCCAAACCACTCAGGGCTTCCGGTATGGCGAGAAAGATGGCGCTGTCATCAATACAACTTTTGTCTACATTGTTCAAAAAACCTGATGTCTGACTTTGAATTTGGAGATCGCGGGTTCGAATGTTGCTGAATGTAAAACGTTACCTTGTACCTATATAGAAGATAATAATGACGACATATTTAATAGGTATATTGCTTCAATCTGACGTAGAAATAGGTACTTACGACAGTAAACGTTATATCCGGAATCGGCTGCGATCACGCCACTGCAGTATTGCAACATATATAATTATACCTACGTAATTAATCATGGTTTTCCTTATATCTACGTTCGTTCATTACCCCTCAAAATGACCTTCAAAGTTTTCCTGTACATTCATGGTTATTTGGGCATATTTTTATTTTGTTGTAGGTTTTTCGCTTCTGATTTGTGTGAAATTTGGTGGGTAGGACGAGACCTTCAAACCTTCAAAAAAAGAGCGTTGCTCGTTTCCGTCCCATTGCATGAAAAAAATCAAATTCTACTTATCGAGAAGATTCTAACAATTCTAAGCCCAGTGAGGTCTCATTTACGACCACACCAATAGCCATGCCTCAGCCAGTCCCACCACTTAAGAACTAGCAATAAGTTTTACGAAGCCATGAGTCGATATCGACTGTGCGATTCGATAATTTGCAACTCGCTCATTTTATTGTGCTTACTATGAGTTACACACGCGTAACGCGGTAGTCGATAGCAACTTGCAACTGCGGCCCACGAAAGCGCATCCGTCTCACTCCTCCCATTAAAAAAAAAAAAAAAAAAAAAAAAAAACAAAGTTCAAGATGCAAAGACTTTCGAATCGCGCAGTCGCTATCGATTACGTTTACGTAACTCATGGCAAACACACTGAAACCTAATTTACTGCGTTTCAAATATATTCCACGAACCCAAGATACCATTATAAACTCCTCATCAAAACTTCGTTATCCCCTTTAAAAAGAAAGCCATGTTTTTTTCAAAAACACCGTAAATATGACTGTCACTATCAAACCCTCGACCTACAAACAAAACTGAACCCAACTAACTATAAAATACGGTTCGTTATCAAGATGAAAAACGCGTTTTTAAAAAGTGCTTCAATTCCAGAACTTTTATCAACAAGTATTGTACAAAAGTGCCTTAAGTAACCAAGTTATAAACTCGGCAAGTTAATTTGTCCTGAAGACAATATAGACGGGATATTGCTTAATTTTTTTGGGGGGAAATGGGTAACTTTTTTCGCGTTGTCAGGCGTTCTTCATTTAAAAATGGTCGTAAAACGTCCCAGGAAAATTGTTTTGACACCGCTTCTATTCTAATATTACGTTAGGCGGCGTTCTCACTTGTGAAAAAAAAAAATTCTTTTGTATAGGTTTTGGAGACAAGTTACTTTTTGAGTTTTGTACCAGAATGATGAGAATGGACTTCTGGAAAAGTCAAAATATTTGAATGAGCGAGCGAAATTCTCCGAATCTACAGGAATAATTCGGCATTTGTATATATTTGTATAGTCGGCTAAAAAGAAATGAATACAGCCAAAGTGTCAAAACGAGTGTATGTAAACACGAGCATATTGTTCAGGCAATAGATAAATATATATAAATAAATATTACAGAAGTCCCGCAGTAAGCTCAAGAAGGCATGTGTTACGGGTACTCAGACAGGGATATATAGGCATTTTCAGAATAAAATGCACTATTATAATGAAAATGGGCCCTCGATTTTCCATACAAAAAAAATACAGTTTTGTAACGGCCCATACAAAATGTATGAAAAAATGCGTTATGAAACTGATCAAATAAAACGGGACACTCTTTTTCTTTTTTTAAATCAGTAGTACCCGTGATTCTGTTTATAAAAAACCCAAGAGTTCCTATATTTAAAAAAAAGGGAGTTGGTACCCTATTTTTGAAAATGCCTATATATAATATAATATACAAATACATAGAAAACATCCATGACCCAGGAACAAATATCTGTGTTCATCTCACAAATAATGCCCTTACCGGATTAGAACGCAGGAGCATCGGCTTCGCAGGCAGGGTCACTAGTCACTACCAACAACGCCAACCGGTCATCGTGCAATATTTTCGGCACTTTGGCTGTATATATAATATCTTTGTAACTTGAGTATCGTCTGTCAGATCATTATAAAATTTGGCAGGTCGCAAGATGAGAATAAATAATTGAATTTTTCAGTTCGAATGTTAGCCAAAGTGGTCAAGAAATAACCGATATACAAGGTCGATATAGGTACTTCTTTATTCAATTCGGCCGACAAGCTTTTTCGACCTGTAAACTGTGTTTTAATTACTTATCATAATCTGTCCATATGATAAAAAGATAAATAATTATGATTATGTGCATATTTTTTACTTCAAAAAAAAAAGTGAATGGTAAGGGAACGTATAGGTAAGAAACGTTTCGAACTACTCTATATATAATAATTTTTTTTTAATATTTTCGACGCCAGAATTCAATATTAGACCCACGGGCACAACAAGTAATATAATTTATGGTAATGGGAGCTACCGTATTGTCGCTCACCAGGCGGCGCCACTCATGCGTGGTTCCTGTATCAATATGAGAGAATTGTCAAAGTGACGTTTAAAATGTACCCGCAGGACCCACGTTCCACTAGCGCCCCTAGCGGCGAATCTACTTGCGGTAATCCTCATTAGATGTAGCAATATTAAGCACCAGTAACGCGTTACGAAAAAGCCGTTTTTACGTCACCTAACATTAAATTTGATCGTCTTGTAGAGTTTACGATACATCTAAACTTATATCCGGCCATAAAAATTATCGTTTTCAATTCATTGCGCCCATTGTTAATGGCCCACACGGTTTTTATAGGTTTTCGTTAAAAAACAATTTCTGACCAATCCTATAGACGTTATAGGCCCTTATGATTAAGGAACGATTTCAATTAAGACTGACGAAATGATGACAGAATAAAATATACAAATACAAATGCGTTTATTTTATTACATGTAGTACTACATAGTATTTTATTCAGAAAAAGGAGCGGGTACAGCTTGCTGGATTTAAAACAATAGTACATTACATACCAAGGCCGTTTAAGTGGGAAATGCCCCGGATTCCATGTAATTGTCGGCCGAGGCGAAGCCGAGGTCGACTAACATCTGATCCGAGGCTTTCCCATTTACCGGCCGAGGTTTGTATACTATTTTTCAGCCCGACGGAGCCGGCAGGCGGCAATTTAGTTTTGCGTAAAGTGGCACTTACCGGCCGGAGGACTGAAAAGGTATTTAGTATTTCTAAAGTTTACATTTAAAACCTGATACTCATACTTTTACTAACTTATATAAAAACAATGTTAATAACACAGGAACGGAATATGTAATAGTAACATTCACGCAAAAGATACCTTTATGAACTCACCATACAGGGCTACTGACATATTACTTAAGAACGGATTAATCACGTTTAATAAAACCATGACCCTACGTTTCGAGCATTTTACAGCACTCGTTTTCACAGGGTAAAGATGATGACTGAGAGAATGCGAATTGTCCCCCTCAATCAAAAAAAAAAACACATGTTTGCACAAGTAACTTTTTTTTTAAGTGTTTAATTTAAAAGTTAGTTAATAAGTAGGTAAGTTAATAAGAAACAGAAGATACTCATAATTCAACTTAAATGTATTTGATAATGTTATTTAATTTATGCGATGTTTAGTTTTAATTGTAGTTTTGATTTTATTCCAATTAATTGTATTTATTATTAAATAAGTAAGATATGCATTGATTGACAAATAGTATATATTCTAATTGTATGACTAATATTTTGTATATTGGATAAATAAGTTAGTATGAATTAATGTGTGGCTGTATAACTTATTGCCATTGTTTACCTGCACATAGAAACAGAAGACAATATTGAAAAGTAATAGCAAAAAAACGTTTTTTCCATTACAATAGTATGAATCTTTTTTTTCTTCTTTATACACTTAGCCTTATACCCTGAGGTGCGTTCGTCATTTCGGTTTTTTACGAGCCCCCCCAAAACGTCGAGTTAATCAAGTGGGATACCCAGTAATGCCGAAAACGGTTTTCATTAAACCTCTCCGTTAAGAATATTATTATGAGAGTACGATTGTAATGGGAATGTTAAGCTTTGAGTGTATTTTGATGAGGTTGGACATTGAGCATGGCTAATTCGTGTACCTTTTTAGGGTTCCAGAGCTGAAAAGGAAAAAATTACCTAAACTCATTGAAAAAATATTCTCTACAACAAAAAAACACCTGAACATAATCCCAACATGATAACGTTAACAACAATATTAAACACCAACCAACTACTTCCAAACAATAACAAAATCGGCAACTCCCAAACGAGCCAACTTGCTCCGGATTGCTAAATCGGTTGAGTAGTTCCCGAGATTTTCGGGAACTACTCAACTTGTAGCTGTATTGATATTGCCTGCAGAGGGGTGGTAAGCCAAATGAAAAACAAAGTCAAATGACCATGAGGTAAACTAAGATGTGAAAAAATATACGTAAAACAACCGTAAGTGAGTACGACATAACCCCATACTGTAGTCCTGCTAGCAAAATGATAACTGATAGATAATAAATAAATTTTATGGAACAATCTTACACAAATCGACTTAGTTCCACGGTAAGTTCAATAAGGCTTGTGTTGTGGGTACTAGGCGACGATATATATAATAGATAGATACATACAAATACTTAAATACCTACATAGAAAACATCCATAACTCAGGAACAAATATTCGTGATAAACACACAAATGATTGCCTTGACCAGGATTCGAACCCGGGACCTCCTGCTTCGTAGGCAGGGTCACTACTGACTAGGCTAGGAGGTCGTTAAACTGATGATGATGAATCATCATCATAACCCTATGAAAACAAGTACTTAAGAGAGGTATGGGCACAGCGGATGCATATCGTTTAGTGTGGTAGGGCACAGCACAACGAATGTCGTTTCGCTCAAATCTGGAGCAGAGCCCATCTGGGGAAGTACCTCCACCTTACAGAAAACCGCAGTTAAATAACACTAGACCCTACTCATAGTGTTGTGTTTCTGTCGGTGAGTAAGGTTGCCAGAGCTCCAAGAGGATTCACTGTGTTGACAGCTGGGGAGTGGGGTATACCCACGGAGCTAAGCTTGCCCCTTTAGCTGTCAACACAGCGAATCCTCCTTTTTTTTTAAGGGTCGACAACGCGCGTGTAACTCCCCTGGAGTTGCAGGCGTCCATAGGCTACGGTGACCGCTTACCATCAGGCGGGCCGTATGCTTGTTTGTCACCGTCGTAGTAAAAAAAAAAAAAAAAAAGTGCTGTAAAGGGCTCAAAATGTAGGGTTATGGTGTTAATAAACGCGATTAATCCGTTCTAAAGTGTTTAATTTTTGGCTATTTTAAAAAGTTATGGTACGGAACCCTTCGTACGCAAGTCGGACTCGCACTTGGCCGGTTTTTTTATTTATGTTCGCCGATGACTCGTACTCCATTCCTCCGATTTGAGTGAGTATTTTTTTTCCAAAAGGAGTTACTTTCAATTTGGTCCCATAAGTATTTAGTCAAGGGAACTCTTGAATTTTTAATATTAGTGAAATATCAGGGATCACACTACCGGATGTCTCGCGGAACGTAGGAATAGCAGTTGTTTATTAGTGTAGATAATACGTAAAGGCTCGACAAAGTTCTTGTCGACTTAAACCAAACTAATAATTTTAAGTGCGGGACACGGTGTTTGGATGAGGGGAGAAGATATGTTGCGCTTTACGATAAATCTAATTCACTGGTTACTGAGTGATCGAAGCGAAGTTTAGCTGGAAAAAAAGTTATTATGATACAAGAGAATATTAAGATTAAGACGAACATCTTCTAGCGATAAAGGTTAAACATTATAAAGAATAGGAATTATTCGTATTTTTGCTATTGAAATTAAACACTTTCAAACGGATCAACTGCGTATTGTGACCATACTGATATTAAATTGCAACGGTTGACACTCACGTATTTTAATCACAATAGGCGCGATATGTTTCGACTGCATCGGGCAGTCATCGTCGGACAGAGTGGTGTGGACCTTCGCGGCTCGGGCATCACTAATCCCCGAGATGTGATCACGAAAGTTTAAATTATACCATGACCATACGTTTCGAGCCCTTTACAGCACTCGTTATCATAGTGATGAATGATGATATTATCATACATAAGATAGCGCCTCGGTGCTGAGAGATTTACGGTGCAATAAGCTCAGATTAAAAAAATGTATAGACACAGAGTAGTAGGGATTGAGCGCACGACGCGAACGTTTTTCGTTTTGTTGCTATGCCCCCCCCCAAGGCGCACACGAGTGATACGATGGAAAAATTCAGGGCCACGGGTGTGGTCCCGGTAGCTCAGTTGGAAGAGCGATGAGCTGGTATCACAGCGTCCCGGGTTCGAAGACATAAAGAGCATCAAAGTTTCAGGGTAGGGGCTTTGTACGTCACTACTAGGTAAGAATTACCTAATCGTTACGTTAGGCGAAACTTGAACGCACTGTTCTTTCGCCATTTTTAATTTGACGAGCAAAAAAATACGTGCACAATATTAATAGATTCTAAATAGATTTTTTTAGTCGTCTAGCCTATTGTTGTTTCATTAAACTTTGAGGCACCTCCGTTCATTTCCACCACCGTTCCGGATTACAAAGCCAACGGACTTGCTCCCTTCCCTCCCAAATATCTATTTTACAAATGAACAAACAATACGGCTAGTTTCTTTGAAGCAAATTAAGCAAAAGGAAACTACTGAATCGGCCTTAGATGAGTGAATTTGAAGAGGATACAAGTAGATATATTGACGTTTCCGACCGAAGATCAACTGAAATGATATGAAATGAAATGAAATGAAAGGGAATGAAATAAAATGAAACGAAAGGAAATGAAATGAAATTTTGAAATGAAATTTATTTAGTACGCACAACTTTAGCTTCACTAAAGCTGCCTTTCAGGCATGCATAATGTACAGATGCCTTAACACTACTTATCTAAATCTATTTATTTATAGTCCAAAAATTCATGTCAATTCAAGGCCTTTTTAAATTTTCTGAAAGGTAAATCTTTAATTACCCAATTCGAACTTACGTAATGTCATACGACATCGTCATCGTCAGATCTTCATAGGGGATATGTCCGCCAGGCTTAAGCCAGACAAATTTCCCATATCGGCAGATCCGGCAAACATGCCCGAACGTATACGAGTATGTCCAGATTTTAGTCTAAGCTTAGGTGGGCCATTATTTCAAAATTGTCTTTCCAATTTTTTTAACACGGGTATTTTTAATGTGACCGTACATGGCCTACGGAAGTACGGACCCCACTTCCATCAATATAGGGAACGAACCTGCCGTGATAACGGACAAGTTCAAGTACCTGGGATCAGTACTGCATGAGACCGGGACCATTGAACACGACATCAAAGCCCGAATGCTGATTCAGCCGCCAAGCCAAGCAAGCCGCGCTGGTGGCTTGGCGTAAATGTCGGGAAGTCACAGGAGTCATCTGCGATCGCCGAATACCACTCAGACTAGGGGCTAGTGTATAGCAATATCCGCCTAGTCCTACTTTATGGTGCCGAGGCGTGGCCGGTTCTTGAAAGGCACGTTCAGGAGCTTTGCGGTACAGAGATGAGGATGCTGCGATGGATGTGCGGCGTTAGCCGTCATAATCATAATTATAAAGCCTAACCTGAGAATCAAAATAAATAAAGTATAATGTCTAATATGTATATAAAAAAAGCACTACTATAACAGACTAACAACAGTTTTAAGAACTCTCCTGCATATAAAGCAGCCGGTTGCGCTTCATTAGGTGGGGCGTAAGTGAAATTTAGTGTTTGGGGCGACTCAGGAAGTCCCTTTGCTGGGGCTATTCCAATTGCTTGCTGAGGGGAACCTTAACGTAACCCAGACTTGCATATGGTTTAATTTATAGTCCAAATTAGAAGAACTCTACAGGAATCGGTGAAGGAAGTCATCGTGAGGCGAATAGGACTAATCCCAATCAGCACTAACCCTCTAGGTTGGAAGCTTTCCTAAACCTAGCGTATAGGCCGGGGCCTATGCCACGAGAATGTGAGTAAATAAAGTCAGGTTAATAGGACCACCTCCAATTGTTGTAGGCGTTATATCGAATCCATCTTTCGCCAAGATTTAGTATTTTCATAATTGATTTAAATGATTTTATTCTGATTTTCCAAAAAAAAGTTCCAGCTATAATAAGTTCTTAATGAGACCAGTGTAGACCCCGCTACACGGTCCTGTATAACCATAACGTAACGATTAACTTTGGACCTGTGCAGGTCCTCTCAGGTGATAAACTTTGGACCTGTACAGGTGCAAAATTTTATGAAGCCCAAGCTACACTGGTCACTTTAAATCGACTCGTTACCTATGGCATCCAAATTTACATGGATGTAGGTACGCGTGACGGTGTCCTGGAATTAATGGTGAGAAAGGAATGGAAACATTATTGTCTGTATATATATCAGCAATTTGGGTTCGGTTATGTCAACCGAATCCAAGAAATATGTCCTCAATTTTGTTAGTTACCCGTTATTTTGAGTGCGATGTTTTGGCCCTGTATTGGGAATTTCAAGTTTTTTTATGTCTGTCTGCCATTGACTTACTTATTAAGGTTGACTCACACTAGCACGGGACGGGACGGGACGGAGCGAGACGGGAAAATGTGTCAATTTCTATAGAAATAATCACGTGATCGCTCGTAGCCCTCGGATGTCACGTGACTTTTTCTATAGAAATTGACAGATTTTCCCGTCCCGCCCCGTCCCGTTTTAGTGTGAGTCATCCTTAAAAAGAAATAGACACACAAAGCAGAACAAGAACGTCAAAAGTGTGAGTCGGAAAGCAATTTTGCATTGATGATACAAACGATACAGGTTTCGTACGAAAAAGAATTCAGTACTGACGTAAGGATTAAGTTCCAAATTGATACACAAAACAACCAACTTTATAGGCTGTTGCCACTTAACGCAAACAAGAAATCAAATCATTTAATTAAATATTTTTCCTGCCTTCCGGCCGGCAAACGCCACTTTACGCAAAACTAAATTGCCGCTTGCCGGTTCCATCGAGCAGAAAAATAATATACAAACCTCGGCCGGTAAATGGGAAAGCCTCGGATGACATGTAATTGGCGGCCGAGGCGAAGCCAAGGTCGACTAACATGTTATCCGAGGCTTGTATATTGCTTGCACCGAGGCTTGCACTTTAACGGCCTAGGTATGTAATCTACTATTTCTCAAACATGATCGGGACCGTATGCATTAATGTCACGAAATGAAGACATGAAGTTTCTTGTTTATGGCTAGTTGGTTGTTGTTTGTTTGTTTGTTTATGGCTACCCACATTTACTTCTTGGTCTTAGGCCGTGAAGTAATGTATGGCGTAAGTATGAATGAAACATTATTGTCCGCTGCTGTAACTTTTTAAATTTGCGTACTAACACTAAACTGACAAAGAAAAAATGACATACAGCCAAAGACTACTAGATACAAATTATATGGTTCTATGTGTATTTATGTGCGGCTAAACATGGTGCTTGAATAGGTCATTCAAATGGCATGTTTAAAAAATAAAAAAGGCGGCAAGTTAAACTATATCTTCCTATCCTAATTAACTATTTACCCAGTAGTTGTTTTAGTTTTAACACGTTCGCGGACGCTTGGTCACACCTCTGGGACACCTTAATTTTGTATGGGAATTTTACGACTGCTATTGCATACCTGTCACAACAAAGCTAAAATCAGGATTCTTATGTGACGCGAAATTCTATACAAGTCGAATGCAATGCAAGTCCCGTCATTATGAAACCATTTCTTTTACACTATGTGACACCAAATGCTATACAATTCGGATGCTTATGCATGTTTGATATAATACCTAGTCAAAATATGATCTTATATGACACCGCATGTTATAGCATTCGACTATGTTGGCATGTCTGTCATACCGTTTACTCGGGTGAGCTGCTACGTCAACAACTATGATAAATTCTTTGCCATAAAGTAAAGTAGAAGTAATATTTCATCTAATACTTATAGGATTTAACGGCTAGGGCCTTCACCAACCAGCACATAGCAAGTATCCGAACTTTGAATTTAATCATGTAAACTGCGGCCCTACACAAACAAAATACATGCCACATGCTTACCATAATGTTAGCGCTCAGCATCGACTACGAATAGGCACAATATTCACGATTATATGACCAAAATAATTACTAAGTACTAAAATAATTAGTTGAATAGTAAGTATAAACATGCCTCACTTTTCTTTATTTACAGTAGTCAGAATCAAGTTGCACTACAAAAAACAATCAGTAAAGAGATTTGTTTATAAAACCACAACCAAAAACATACATAAACTGTAAAAAAAACATTACTAATGATGTTACAAACAATCCGTAAAATAGCGTGTGCATGCGAAATTTGGCCACATTTTACGCGCCCACTCCCAGACGCACGCGCAGGGCTACTGAGGAGTCTTCCATACAAAGACGAATGCTATAGCATACGCGTCACAGAAAGGGGGGCACAATTTGAGATGTCACAGGATAATTTCTAACCGTCATAAACTATGAAATATAACAGTATGCATTCTGTGATTTTAGTGAATGGTAGAGGAAATGTTGGTTAATAATATTATACTGTGGCCAAGCGGATTGGTAAGCATACTGACGCAGAAATCTAAACCAAATAACGGATTCAATAGCAGGCGCGTCACCAGATGAAGTACAAAAACGGATGCTATGCAATCCGCGTCCGCGAACGTGTTAATATTTCCTCACGTTGTTTGAGAAAAGCACTATACAAGCCTCGACCGGAAGAGATTGTAGGACTCGTTTTATCCAGACTCTTCTACGACTCGGCCGCCTAGTCCGAACTCGTCCAGCAATCCCTTACTTCACGGCCTCTGCAGTAATGTACTATTATTTGTTTGTTGTGAGGCTTGGCCTCCGATGGACTTTGCCTTTTTCTTTGGTATATTATATGATGATATCTATTTTCAATTTATAAAATACATAAAGCTCATTTTTACTTTTTTCTGCCTAAAACCTCCATTCATTTTGTCTTTTGCCGCAACTGACATTTCCATTATGACACTGTCATAACATTCATGTCCTGTTGACATTCTTATTTTTATATTTTATTTTGTACCCATTTTATACAAACGTTTTATAAATGTCGCTCTACGAAGTTGCAAGGCGCTCCTTCGTCCCGTACGACGATAATGGTGGGACCGTAGTCGCGGTGGCGGGGAATGACTACTGCGTAGTCGCAGCCGACACTCGCCTCAGCATAGGCATCAACATCGGCACGCGTTGTCAGAAGCGGTTGTTTAGGCTGTCACCGGTCACTGTCCTGGGGGCTACAGGTATCCTGTTATTCTAAGGGTACCGTAACAGGGAGTACTCGTAAGCTAACGCCACCAGGCAATTATCGAGTATCGAATTTGCTTTTTCTCCGACTCTCAGTCGTATAAAGAGGCAAGCAGCTGAAAGAAAGAAGTGGTTGGAAAGAGGCCTGTGTGCGTAGCCAAGATGCCAATCGCTAGCGCTCAGTCGCGAACGAAATGCAATTATCATTGTCGCACTAATAAGGAAGAGTGATAGAGAGGGATAAATATTATACGCTTCTAAGCATGAACGATTGGCATCTTGGCTACGCACGCAGTTCAGTTTATCTTCTCATAAACCCAGAGCCGTTGTCCACGAATTGATAGGAGATTGTGCTGAAATTATGAGATTTTTTAATCGTGCCATCTACTTTTAATTAGAAATAGTGTTTAATTTTACACGCCTCTAGCTCTCATGCTAATATTGAGACCTATCTATAATCTCTCTACTACTACTTAGTAGACTAGTTTTGTAGTGATAAATATATTGAAATTAAGCACTTTCGAACGAAGATTTTTTGATTAACGTTGAGAATTCGCATTCTCTGAGTCATCATCTTAACCCTGTGAAAACGAGTGCTGTAAAGGGCTCGAAACGTAGGATCATGGTTTTAATAAACGCGATTAATCCGTTCTTAATTAATAACAATCGCGGTAACATGAGACTATCCATGTCCTCAAATCTCATGCACTTATAACTAGGAAAGCGTTGATGGGTTAGCGGTAATATCGTGCGACTTACAATCTGAAGTTCGCAAGTTCAATCCCCGGCTCGTGCCAATGAGTTTTTTGGCATGAATATACGAAATATCATTCGATATTTATCAATCGCTTTTCGATGTTGGCAAACATCGTGAAGAAACCGGACTAATACCAATAAGGCCTAGTTTATCCTCTGTGTTGGAAGGATGGCAGTCGCTTTCGCAAAACTAGCGCCTACGCAAAATTTTGGGATTACGTACCAAAGAGGCTCCCTGAGCCGTGGCATCACGGGAAGATGCTAGGAAGAAGATGTACTTATACCAATATATTCTACCTCTAATCAGAGGCCTATTGCATAATAACTTGAAGCTTGTAATATTAGCGAAAGTCTCTTTTCAATCCCTTTTATTAGAAAGAGAGTTCCGCTAATATTACAAGTTACAAATGATTATGCAATTGACCCCCTCACTTTCCAGGATGCTGGGCCGACATAATAACTCTCGCACGTCTCGTACAAACTCAAATGAGATCCTATGAATACGAACACGGGAAGCCCATGTCGACGGGTGCGGCTGCGCAGATGTTATCCACCATGCTGTACTACAAACGTTTCTTCCCGTACTACAGCGTTACTTTATTGGCCGGTCTGGATAGGTATGTGCCTAATCTGTTATATTACTACATCTGCTGGTAAAATTAATGTCTTCAACTTACGTCAGCCATGGAGCCGGCTGCACGCACGAAAAAACACGACTCATGCGGCGTTACCTCGCTCTGAGGCGTTCACGATGAGTAAAAAATAAATGGCTTTACTATTCGATCGTTGTCACGTTCAACTATCGTTAGTAAACCGACTTTACAGACAACCGATTTTGCCTCTTTACTAGGCATCCTTAGAAAATGCTATACATGTTGACGGCCTGGTCACTGACCAGTTAGACTGACTGGTCGGCCATCTTTAAACCCATATTATGACCCATAGGAGACTCACACCTTGTAGCTCGACTGGAATCTGGTCCGTAGGGAATGCTCCCGGTATTGGTTTTCTATATAAATTCGATTTACCGGTTCTCGCCAAAAAAAATTGTACCAGGAGCTCAGTAGCGGGATGGGTCAAAGACAAAACGATCTTATACGCCTTCCCGGTAGACTTTTGAAGAGTAAAGATCGAACCGTTTTCCACATAAAAGGTGCTTCTTTGCTATAGAATTGTATGATAAAAATCTTGGATAGTTGGCCACAGGATAGATTGGCTCTACAGTTCAGTTGAACACACACTTTTTCTTTCCAGTAGTCAATAGTTAACAGCTTGTGGACTCATAATGTTGTGTTTCTTTTGGTGAGTCAGGTCGCCAGAGCTCCAGGAGGATTCACTGTGTTGACAGCTGGGGAGCAAAGCTTGCCTTTAGCTGTCAACACAGCGAATCCTCCTTCTTTTTTAAAGGGTCGGCAGCGCGCATGTAACACCCCTGGAGTTGCAGGCGTCCATAGGCTACGGCGACCGCTTACCACCAGGCGGGCCGTATGTTTGTTAATAAAAAGTAATAATTTTTGTCTTACAAGGAAATAGAGAAAGAGTACCCTTTAATGCAGATAAGGATCGAATAAGAAAGATCAAGCTTTATAGCCTTTTTTTTTACAGTGACGGAAAAGGCACCGTGTACAACTTCGACCCGGTCGGCCACTACGAATGCTCCAGGCACTCTGCCATCGGTTCAGCCAGGAACCAGCTGCAACCCGTACTTGACAACCAGGTCTGTAAGAAGAACATGCTCAATGTGACCGATGCTCCGTATCCTAAGAAGAAGGCGTTGGATCTTGTTCAGGTAAATACCTTAGGTCCCCAATGAGGTGAATTGACTAGATCAAATCAGCCATAAATGAACATCAGGCGGCGGTAACAGAAGGAATGGCGCCGGGTGGTTAAGATTGCCACATAACATAAGACATGACCGCCATGGTCACTCTACCAATATTGTAACAACATCTTTGCTATAATTAGAAAACTCCCGTGAGTATCAGACATTTAGTTACTCACGTCAATAAAGTCGAAAATAGCTTGACATGTTTCGGAACAGTCCGTGTCCATTCATGAGTCATGCGTCTAGCCGCGGCGGCTGCTCTACGCACACTGTGAGCACCAGCGCGCTCTGATCTCAACTGAGGCGACGGCGCGGGGTGCGGGCGGCGCAGGCGCTGGCAAAATTAGAGGCGAGATACTATCATCTCTTTCACTCCCATTGTCAACTGCACGATTGCACACGACACTGACTACCTCACACTCATCATCATCATCATTTCAGCCGAAAGACGTCCACTGCTGAACAAAAGCCTCTCCCAAAGATTTCCACAATGACCGGTCCTGCACCACCCGCATCCAGCGGACTCCTGCGACCTTCACCAGGTCATCAGTCCACCTTGTAGGGGACCCACGCTGCGCCTTCCGCGTCACACTGTACGGCATTTTTTTGTCTATTAGGGGCAACAGGGGCACCTCTAGCAGTGGTTGTAGCTAGCGCACTTCAAAAGAGCTGCTGAATGAATATAGCATGTAAATAATGCCATGATATAGCATGTAAAAACGCGGGTAGACACTCGCAGTGTCAACATCAGCTGGTGCTAATTAATATCCTAAAAATATAATTACGATAAATAAGTCCAAAAATTTAAATAAGAACAAAAGTTTTCAATTGTGTTTACTGTTTTACAAATAAACCACAAGTTTTGAATCAGTGTAAGAACGAATATTGCAGTGAATAATTTCGGGTCAACGGTCGCTAGTGCGCAAAGTGTCAATCAGCTGTGTGCGTACCGTGCAATACCGAATCATTTCATCGAAATAACAGTGATACAGTGTTTAAGGTGTAATTTGATGTAACTTACATCAAATCATACATTTATTTTTATTACCTGCCCAAGCCAAGTCGTTGAAAAAATAATGAATTGTGCAAGTTGCGCCTGCGCCTTTGAGGAGGCAAAGTTTTTAACATGCAACTTATGCCACTCGGCATTTTGCTATAAATGTCTTAACATTTCACCTAGCCAAGTTTCTGCATTGAATGACGGTCAATTAGCCGCACTTAACTGTCCAATGTGCGCCAATGTAACCCGGCGAAGAGTGTATGACGGTGACGGCCCCGCAACCCCATCTACCAGTGAAACCCTTCCCGATGCCGAAAATCTTGATATGTCATGCGACTTGCTTAGCCCGCCTACAATATCGGTATCCCGGGGACACCTTAGAAATTCGGAGCCTGTAACCTTAGACAGCATCAGCCGATTGTTAGATGAAAAACTGTCCCCTACATCTACACTTATGTGCAATCTCAGGGATGCCCTCCGTAACGACCTTAAAACAATGGTGGCCACCGAAATAGCTGTCGCGAAAACGTCATTGGAAAACAATCTTTCCCACACTACAGACTTTTTAACCGCCGAACAAAATGACATAAAGGCTAAATTGGCTGAAAAAGAACGTTCAATAAAACTTCTCGTAACACAAAATGAGCAAGTTTCATGCGAGTTGCAGATATTAAAAAGTAAACTTAATAATATTGAAAACGTCTCACGCAGTTTTAACCTAGAAATACAAGCGGTTCCGGAGAAGCGCGAGGAGAATGTTTGGTCGGTATTTAAGAAAATATGCGATACCTTGCAAGTTCCAGTCGCCGACAATGAGATCACTGCCTGCCGCCGGGTGGCGAAGCTCAATCCATCATCAGCTCGTCCACGTAACATCCTGGTGTCACTCACAACAACACGGCTACGCGACACACTACTATCTGCATATTATCGTCACAACAAAGCGCATCGCGAGGACGCCCTGAACACTGCTCACGTAGGACTGGCCTGCGAGAGTGCGAGAATTTACCTCTCCGAACATCTATCACCCGAATGTAAACAACTACACAGCGCCGCTCGTAAGTGGCGCAAAGACAATAATTATAAATCGACGTGGGTGAGATATGGTCGGATTTACATTGTCAAGGACGACAATAGCAATCCTATACATATTAAAAACTTAAACTCGCTTCGAAATTTAGAGCCAAACGAATCAGAATCTACATAAATATAAGAATATACCTACCTATAGCATCGCGCTTGTTTGTACATCGCAATATTCAGAATGTATAATTCTTAGTAATGATCCATAAGTTATCATGTACCTAAATAAAATAAAAAGTACAATATAGGTGGGTCGTATTATGTAAATAATGAAAATAATACTAATTTTATACTTTTTTACTTGTACTCACTAAGATATATACATCTACACATAATGAGGCACCTACCCAATTATAATGGCCTATCTTATTTGTTTATAACATTATTATCATAATTATACCTACAACTCACTGCATTGCAGTAAGTCTCTTAATCTCTTAATATAAAAACCATTTTATTATTTTTGTCAATGTTTACTTGTTTTGGGCATATGTTTTAATTATTAATTTACAGTATGACATTTGTATTTTATCAAAACGTTAATAGAATTAGATCTAAGTTGCCTGAATTCTATTTAAGCATGTTAAATTGTAATTATGACTTGATATGTCTTACGGAAACTAACTTAAATAAAAGTGTGCTTTTTTTTTTTTTTTTTTTTTTTTTTTTTTTTTTTTTTTTTGAACCTGGCAGGGGCTCCATGCACTGAGCTTTGGAGCGTACGGACTGTGAAGTGGGATGGTAGCCTGGGGAAAATCCAGGACCCTTCCACGACATCACACGATATTTACTACTCTGGAATACTCCTTCTGAGTTAGTGTGCATGATGGTGAGATGTTTGATAATCGGTACAATACTTTTAGACGGGACCGCGATACTTCGCAGTCAAGGAAGTCCGAGGGGGGAGGAGCTCTTATTGCTATTAAAAAGAGATATACCGTTATTCGTCAGGAATCGTGGGAATCGCAAGCGGAGGATATCTGGTTAACAATCATGCCGCATAACAGTTGCAGTAAATTCCATATCTGTGTTTGCTACCTGCCTCCTGATTTGCCTATACACATTTTAGAATCTTTTTACCTTAATTGCCAAAATATTATTTTGAGTGCCTCTGATAATGACATGTTCTTATTAATCGGTGATTTTAATACAATTAACCTATCTTGGACGCGTTCAATTGATTCGAATGAATTAATACTGCACTGCCCTCAAGACCGCAAGGCGTATTTGCTATCAGATTTTATGTCTATGTGTGGACTGAAGCAGTTTAATGGAATATCTAACAAAAACGGTCGCTTCCTAGATCTTGTGTTGTCAAATGTGACTGATATAAAAGTTTATGGTGCTGAACCAATGACTAGGCAAGATGACCATCACCCGTCCTTTATAACTGACATTCCACTCTTACAAACGAACCGTTCAATGCCAATTAACTGCACTACACGATTTAATTTTAATAAATGTGATTTTCCTCGGATTCGTAATGATTTGTCTTTGGTTGATTGGGATTCGTTACTTGTGTCGTCGGACGTAGATGTTTGCACTAGATTGTTCTATGACACACTGTCTGACATCATAGCGAAGCATACCCCCTTATGTAAGAAAAGATCTAATCGTAACTACCCGATTTGGTACAGCAATGCACTCAAATGTTGCCTGGCTAGAAAATTAAAATTTCACAAACTATATAAAAGATATGGTAATCCGCGTGATTACGATGTTTTTTCAATACTGCGAAAAAAATGTAAGACTATGATTAATAACTGCTACAGGGTCTTTATATCGTCTGTGGAGGATGCGCTCCGAGACGATGTGAAGGCTTTTTGGCGTTATGTCAAAAGTAAAAAAGGACGCTCAGCAATTCCACAACGAATGACATATAGAGATTCAGCAGCCTCTGACGGCCCAACTGTCTGTAACCTTTTCTCTTCCTATTTCAAATCAGTTTTTGAACCTTCTTCTGCTTTTCCGTCTGACACTAACTTCTCTTCTTTAGACGCATGTAACAAATCACTATCAAATGTTTTTATTTCCGCAGATACAGTTTTCGAAAGAATAAAGTCTCTGGACAAGAACAAGGGGTCAGGGCCCGATGGTATTCCACCTTTGTTCGTTGTTTCTTGTTCTAAAGAGCTTAGTATACCGCTTAGCCTAATATTTAACAAATCCCTACAGACTGGAGTGTTCCCAACGGTATGGAAAACTGCTTACATTGTTCCTATTTATAAGTCGGGTGATAAGTCAACATGCGATAATTATAGACCAATTAGTATTCTATCCTGCGTGGCAAAACTTTTCGAGTCCTTAGTTTACACGTATCTATATAACCATTTTAGGTTGCTTATTTCCGAAAAACAGCATGGTTTTGTTAAAAATAAATCTACCATTACGAATCTCTTGGAGTATAAGAACTTTTTGTGTGCCAGCTTTGCATGTAGAGGTCAGGTGGATTCTATTTATACAGATTTCTCAAAGGCGTTCGACAAAGTAGACCATGGTATACTTTGCCGTAAGCTGGCGTTTTATGGGATACACGGGAGTTTATTCAGATGGGTCTGTTCATACTTAAATAACAGGAGCCAACTTGTAGCTGTCAATGGTTATCAATCCGATCCCGCACCTATAACCTCTGGCGTGCCTCAAGGTTCGCATCTAGGGCCGTTATTATTCAGCGTTTTTATTAATGACCTGGCGGAAAGTCTCTCTTGTCCTTCACTTTTTTACGCGGATGACCTAAAGGTGTACACTAAGGTGAACAATGTTAATGACTGCTCTCAGCTCCAAAAAGACCTTGTTACAATTTCTAACTGGTGTATCGCAAATAGAATGTTCTTAAACGTTAGTAAGTGTTTTGTGATCTCTTTTTCGAACAAAAAACAAAAAATTATGTACGACTACGAACTGTCTGGTCAGATACTTGAACGTAGGGCGCTAGCAAAGGACCTCGGTATTTGGTTCGATGAACAACTTAACTTTAGATCTCATTATGAGCACATCGTCAAAAAAGCGAACCAAATGCTGGGCTTCATCCTTCGTGTCACAAGGGACTTCAAAAAACCGTACAGTGTACTCAGTCTCTTTCAAAGCCTTGTACGTAGCGTACTCGAGTATGGGTGCGTAGTGTGGTCTCCCTATTACACCGTTCACTGTAACAACATTGAACGAGTCCAAAAACAGTGCCTCAAGTTTATGTCCTACCGGTACAAGCGTGATCTAATACGCCATGATTATCAAAAACGTCTAACAGAGTTTGGCATTTGCTCCCTCCAAACGCGACGTCTCCTGCATGACTTACTATTGCTGCATAAAATTCTTCACCACAAAATTGACTCGCCTAATTTACTGTCCCTAATTACCTTTAACACTCCTCGGTTCAGAACCCGCGCTCCCAAAACCTTTGCTCTTCAAGTATATAGGAACAATACTTCTTTCTACAATCCAATAGTCAGAATGTGCCGTCAGTACAATGACCTGGTATCTAGCAATAGACAAATTGATATTTTTGACTCACGGACTGCGGTATTCAGGAGGCAGGTGGTTGAAGTTCTTGACCATACATCACACATAATTTAGTTACCTACATACCTAAATTTAAAAATGTATTATGTTTATTCACAACATGTTTAACTGCTTGGTTTTTTTTTTTTTCCTGGAATTTGATGTTTTTGATGTTTTTAGTAATAGTTATTCTTTGTTAGTAATTTTAGTTTGTAATGGCTTTATTATAGTTTTAGGATAGTTTTTCGTGCATTGTCAATAATTACTCTTGCTGTGCATACTTATTTTGGACAACATTTTTGTATAAAACTTACCACTTTATTAATATATCTATGTACTGAATGTTATCTGTCTAGTATGCCTAATAAAATAAAATAAAATAAAAAAGATATCACCTGGATTACCCTCAGTTCTTAAGAGTTTGTATGATGGCCGTTGTCTACGGCTGCTTTCTATCTGTGCACTGTCACCACGGCTCATGCTAACAATCTAAACCTGAAATGGTTTCGCACTATGCCATACCAGAGAAATGTACTGCTGCAAACGTCTTTACTTATTGCTACATCAGGGATGAACCCCTTTACTAAATTATCATAAAAAAATACTACCGAAAACCGCAGTTTAATAACACTAGACCCTACTGTGAGTAATGTACTGTACTGTACTGGTGAGTACTGGTGAGTAAGGTCGCCAGAGCTCCAAGAGGATTCACTGTGTTGACAGTTGGGGACCCACGGAGCAAAGCTTGCCCCTTTAGCTGTCAACAAAGCGAACTCTCCTTTTTTTTAAAGGTCGGCAACGCGCATGTAACACCCCTGGAGCTGCAGGCGTCTATAGGCTACGGTGACCGCTGACCATCAGGCGGGCCGTATGCTTGTTTGTCACCGTCGTAGTATATATATAAAAAAAATGTCAGAGAAATGTATTTCTGCAAACGTTGTTACTTGTTGCAACAACATCAGGGATGAACTCCTTTACTAAATTATTTTATAATACTTCTTCTCCTCTTCCTACTGTTTTCCCGGATTATGCCACACGGCTCAGTAAGGCTGGGGTTCGCTTTGGCTAAACCCAAGATATGGCGTTCACCAGCTCAGAAAGTAAACTAGGCCTCATTGGGTTAGTCCGGTTTCCTAACGATACTTTCCTTCACCGAAAAGCAATTCAAACCGAAAATCAATAGTTATTTATACAAGGGGGCAAAGTTGTTGTTTAACTCTCGGGCTTATATTGAAACCCGAGCAAGCGAAAGTGATGGGAAAATGATATTTCAATTTTCTTAAAAAACGACGGTTATCCAAAGTGTATTAGGCATCCTTTCCTGGCTAGTTGTCAAATGACTGTCTTCTGAATTTCTTTTGGTGTACCAATTTTATTTTACAGGACTTATTTACTGCGGCAGCCGAAAGGGACACTCACACAGGTGACAGCGTGAACATCATTACGATATCAAGAAATAGCTTCAATGAAAAGACATTCGCTCTACGAAGGGATTGACAGTTGAATAAACATATACAAGCTAATTCATTGATATTTTAATTTGCTCACACTCGCGACAAATAAGACCTATTAAAAAAAATATATCCATCATCTCTAATATATCATCTCATCCACACACATTCAGAGGAATTTCCTCCCTTGGACGCTCCGGCTGTGGAATGAGCTCCCTGCCGAGGTTTTCCCGAAAGATTACAGTATGGGGTTATTCAAAAAAGGAGTGTACAAGATTTTGATGGGTCCGCAACGTGCATGTGACCCCCCTGGAGTTGCAGGCTACGGTGATCGCTTTCCACCAGGCGTGTATGCTGGTTTGCCACCGCCGTGGTATAAAAAAAACTGTAGAAGTAGAATACAGGTCAATACCCGTTGAAACCTTCAAGCAACACGGGATTCTGACACGTTGAAAGGGACGTCAAAGCGACAGTGACGCCGAGCAGTCCGGTGACGCCGGTGACACCCATCGTAAAGAAACAAACAGGCGACAATCGTCAGGATCATCATTACTGGTATTACAGACATCTATGGGCTACGGGCGCCGCTTACTATTGTGCGGACTGTATGCTTGTTTGTCGCCAACATGTTATTTACAAATAAAAACAGCAATATTACCATTACAAGCATCCTAACTATGAGTTAATTGATACTTAACTATCAATTAAGTATTAATTACCTCATAATTAGATTATAATTAATATAATGTAACGTTAATTTCGTTAAGTCTAGTATGAAATAATAGCTTATTGTTAATTGAAACCGTAAGGTTAATCCTACTCACGACTCATGAATTATCCTGTATATTTGTATGGACAACTATACGTAAAAGTTGTATGGAGTCATTATAAGAATGAAATCTCACTATACTTGAATTTCGGTATCAATCAAGTCATGTATATATCCATTATACGTTTCCAAATATGACAAATTATTCAAGTGATATTGTTCCTTACTCAAATTTAAACGATCATCCCTCAGACGCATAAGACGCATTGTACAGTCGGCTGCAGATATCACTACATTAATATAGCTGTGTCTCAAATATTAAAAATTTTGTAAATTATCTCCGAAGATTTTTGGTTTTTGGACCTTATGTGATGGCAGTAACAGGGTTCCCACACGCGTTCATTAAAACTTTAATACATTGTAGGTTCATAAGTAATTTATGAATGAATTCATTCATAAACTTTTAAACAGGATAGTACGAAGTTCTGATATTTGTTTCCCGAATTCATAAACTCGGGTAAAATGCTTTCAGTTTCGTACTATCGGCGTACCGTCATAATACCTCGACTGAAATAAGTGCCTTTCACCCCGTGGCTGACAATCTACTACCTATTATGTTCGTGTTTTAAAGGAGTTTTATTGTTTAAAAACTCTTTGACCGGGTGATCTGTTAGTTCGTGCTATTTGGAAATCTTATCATATATTCATGTGCACTTAGCGTAGCAACTTATATCGCTGACTGTACCCTCAACCCTTCGGATGCGAATGAATAAATAAACACTGTCAATCAAGTTCTTGCTCCGTATTCATATTGCTACCAGTAATGGAGGGTTCGACTAATGAAGACCAGTGTTCCACCTTCCTCCTTTTTTTTTAAAAGGTCGGCAACGCGCATGTAACACCCCTGGTGTTGCAGGCGTCCATAGGCTACGGTGACCGCTTACGATCAGGCGGGCCGTATGCTTGTTTGTCACCGTCATAGTATTATAAAAAAATGTATAATGTCAAATGTCTGCTTCGCTGTTGGTAAGGCGAGACGTGTGACTTTGAATCCAAAGGTCGCGGGTTCCGATCCTGCCGGCTCCTACACGAAACTTATACGAAATACCATTTAATATTTATCAATCGCTTTTCGGTGATATCATCGTGAGGAAACCGGACAAATCCTAATAAGGCCTAGTTTACCCTCTGGGTTGGAAGGTTAGGTGGCAGTCACTTTCGTAAAACTAGCACCTAAGTCACATCTTCGCATTACTTACCAAAGCGGACCCCACGCTCCCTGAGCCATGTCATAAGCCGGGAAAAAGGAAGAAGAAAGAAGGAAGGTATGTGAGCTGATGTTAATTGCTATCCGCCTCCTCAATCAGTACTGCTGAGGATCGTGACTCTGCAGACGTAGTCTAGATTGTATTTCTAGAAACTCGGTCAATTTCCTGTTGCAGGGCTGCATTAACCAGCACTTGCCTCCTTATGTGTATTCTATCGCTTGTACAATGGATTGTGCTCTGAGGAATTGTTTGATATGATGCCAACGGCTGCATTCTACCACCGCACCACTCGCCGTCGGTAGGGTGTTCACCTGCATACCCTGGAGCCTAAATAAATAAATAAATAATAAATATAAATAAATAAATATTATGGGACAATCTTACACAAATCGACCTAGCCCCACGGTAAGCTCAATAAGGCTTGTGTTGTGGGTACTAGGCAACGATATATATAATAGATAGATACATATAAATACTTAAATACATAGAAAACATCCATAACTCAGGAACAAATATTCGTGATAAACACACAAATAAATGCCCTGACCAGGATTCGAACCCGGGACCTCCTGCTTCGTAGGCAGGGTCACTACCAACAAGGCTAAATGGTCTCGTACCGTGCAGTTTAAGAGGAACTTCCTCCCGCGGACGCTTCGGCTGTGGAATGAGCTCACTGCTGCTGTTTTCCCAAAGGACTCATCGTTTAGGGCTACGGCATCTGGGTCTCTTTCCTTCGACTATGCCTGTCACCAGCGTTTCCAAATTGTCAGCATCTCGACGAGCGACATGGCCAAAATATTGCAGGATCTGGTGTAGATAAGAGGCGCTGCCTGCGTTCGAGGCGAAGTTCTTTCAGTATGTGAGTTAGTTCGAAAAGCAGTCCACGGTAACCTTAGCATTTGCCCCCACATCTCAAAAGCGTCAGTTCTTTGACTGTCCGCAGCTGTTATAGTCCAGGGCACGTTCGAACGAAATCAAACGATTTCGGATTTATGCAGGTACAAATGTGTAATCGTTCTATTTTCGTGAGTATCTTATTATCAGCTGTTGGAGTGTCGTTCAGCACTTTCGTTACACCCTGTATTGTAACCTCATTGGTCAACTGACCAAGCCCCTTTTTTTTTACATTCTTTTAATTTGCAAAAAGTACATTGTATAGGCAGCCTTATCGCTCTTCAAACCATCCCTTCCAGATAACGTTTGATCAGTTGAAACATTGGTTCGCCTTTGGCATTAAGCGTTTAGAATCTCTCGGCCGGAAGCAATAACACTTTCGTGCCCGTACCAACGCTGCCAATAATATCTATACACTTTGAGACTTATTTCCATACGATAAGGTCTAACTTTGTCTGTCAACATACGGACAGTTCGTCAAATATTGATTATCCTGGTAAAGTCCTTAGAGTCGAAGTCATGTCAGTTTCCTTAAAATTAAACACTTGGGGTGCGGCTGATGTTGGTTTCGAGTTCTAGAGGTTAGGGGCTTTGAAGAGAAGGTAATAGCATTTTAATTAGTGTTGACGAGGGGTTATTAGAGTTGGAGTTGTCGGGGTTCCACTGCAGGTACAGTCGACCAATTGGAACTCTAGGCCACTCTAGAACCATGTCAAAATGACAAGCAGTAAGAGATTTCTTACAATCTGATGTATCACTATGACAGTTCCACAGTCACAGTGACCCTAGGGTTCCCATTGGTTGACTATTCGGTCAGCTGCAGAATTAAGTGAATCCCCCCCCTTGCATACAAACTTTCTATGCAGGGTTGTGAAATGGTAAGGAACCATTAGGATGCAAGTCGGATTTTGTCTATTTCCAGTATTTTTAAATAGTATTTTGAAAAAACGGAACCCTTATAAAATCACTTTGCTGTCGGCCCGTCTGTCTGTCAATACCTTTTATCTCGGGAACGCGTAAAGAAAGCAAGTTAAAATTAATACCGCATACACAGGTCTGCGGTCCCTTGAAGGTGTAAAAACCAAACCTCTACGTCAATGCGATCAAAAGATACGGCCGTTTATGTCGCATTTCCCATACGTTTGCAATGGGAATCAAAATGTATAGAGTACTTCCCGTTGGCCTAGAATCACGAAATTTGGCAAAAAGTAAGAGCTTGTAGCACGAGTACAGGAAAACATCCGAAAACCGTATAATTGCCGCAAACTGAGAGTTCCGTGCCACCAGTATTTTTAAGTACCTACCAAAGGTCATAAGAATCTTTTGCGTGGAACCCTCGGTGGGCGTGTCCGACTCGCACTTGGCCGTTTTTTTTGTTTGGCCTGTTGTAATACCGTTGAGGTAAAAATAGTTCGAATAAATTTAATTAAAAAAATCAAGTCGGTTGATCCATTTAGGTACTGAGTGTGTAACGAAAATGCTGGGCATCCGTTTAAGTGCGTTATCAGTATCGTAGTCCAATTAGGAAAAAAAATTGAAAAAATACGCAAATAAAAGAAACACAAGCTTGAGTTGTACTATCAATGATTATTTCGCTGAATATCATTTTGTTAACCCACTACAATATTACAATATGCAATATCGAGCGCTGTCTAAATACGCGCATGCAAACATCAATTTTATCATTCGTGTTTATACAATAAACATCATTTCGGCTCTATTTTATTTAGCTGGTAAACATTATTAAATAAACTATGAGGGGTCGATATTGCCCCTTGTCTTGCGAGGTTGAAATGGATCGTTGAACATCGTGTCTCGCTGGTTTTGACATGGGTGACTGTTGTATGTACCGTGTTTGAGGTTAGGTATACAATTGCATACATCTATTTATGTAACGTTTGTGTGTTAGTATGCACACTGTGCTTTTTTTAATTGCTTTAATTTTAAAGGTTCCTTAGCTAAAAATATAGTTAAATTCTCAAAGACACTAGTATTCTAATTAGTTTCACTTTTAAGATAATAACCCCGCAGCAAATCGGGGAAAAGTAGTTTTAGTCAAATCTCACGAAATTTTAGTATGATGTAAAAAGAGCCCGGTATATAAATTTGGCCGATTCAGCTGAACTTTTTGCCATGAGTTTTCATAGTTACAAAAAGATTGTTTTATGTTTTAATACAAAAATTAAAAAGTTATATTAATTTGAATGAAATAAATGAAAAAGTTTTTCAAAATTGTTGTCAGGTTTTGAAAAATCCACCATTTTCTAACAGCTGTTTTACCATTTTTTGATGAGCGAGCTCCTAACATCTATCTAGTTTTCGACCTTATTGCTATTGAATCATAATAAAACATTTTTTTTCTTGTTCAGTATGTATAAAGCATTGTACGGAATAAATGAAACACTTTTAAACATTTTCACTTGACTGTATGTTACCTATTTATTACATTTACATAACCGTTGTAGTATTCGCAACACAAGCCTATGCTTCCTATGGAGATGAATTTGGTTACATTGGACACCATGTTGATATAAAAAAAAAAAAATATATTATAGGACATTCTTACACAAATTGACTAAGTCCCGCAGTTAGCTTATGTTAATGTTAATGTTATTTTTTTTTTACAACAACGCAGCATCCGATAAAAAATATTGCTTAATCATGTATATTATTGAAAAACACTTTATCGACAATATCTTGTGAAAGCAATAATCCACGACCGATATTATTTTATCGTGTTTTTATAATCAGTTATTATTGATAATAAAGGTAAGCTTAGGGCAATGGCCAAGAAAATAGAACGACATTGAATATCTTTGACATGTTATTTATATTTTTGATGGAAGTGCGAACAAGTAAAACGGACCCTGAAAGTAAAATGATCTCAAACTATATTTTTCATCTGTAACACTTTTTCTGACATAAGTGATATAAGAGCCCGGTATATAAATTTGACCCGGGATGAAAAATTAATATGCAGTTATATACTTTCGGCAATACTCTATCCAAAAATTATAAATAGTGTATATCTAAATCGCTATCGCTTTTTTACTGTGTGGATATCATTCCACATTATTACAATACATTAAGGTTTTGTTGTTTCCTTAGTATTGAAGACAATCGGGAAGAATTAGGATTAAAGATGGGTTTGGATTTAATTTACGAGCTGTTGCAAACGCTAGTTTTTCTACGACAGTTAAAATAGCGAAAAAAGCAAAATCTCGAAAGGTGGCAGAATGTGGAACATGTCGTATGCCCATTATAGAAAAAAAAAACAACTGTGCTAATATATTCTATGAAAATCCATAGGAGCAGTGTTCTTATGAAATACCATAGACAACGTTTTAATGTACATTCTTAAACTAACATTTTTGTAACATTTTTAAACTACTATTTTTAACGACTTTAAATTAAAAGCAGGTGGTCATTTAATTGTCTCAGTATGTTACACGGTTTTCCTGTCAAAAGGAGACATATTGGAAATTTTCATACTATTTTATAGAATCCTCTATAGTTCTAGCATATTTATAGAATCCTCGAGGAATACAGAAAGTTCCTCAATGTTCAAAGATTCATGCGCTTTGTGCAAATCAAAAGCCTTTAATCCAAGTTAGAGAGCTGTACTGTTAACTTGTATTAGAGTCTTTCTCCGGGACCACGGGGCCAATGTCGCCCTTGAAATATCGGAGGTTAATTTTTAATGTTTTACTCGATTAGGTCCCGTTGTGGTTTTATAATGTGTGAAAATCGTGAAATTTTAAATAAGTGTTTATCTTTTCATAGACAGAATCCTACTCCCAGCGTTTGCCAATCTTTGACAGGGTCCGCTTTTCTGTACCTCTCTTTCAATTATCGCGATCCTGGACGTATTTCTTGAGCCTGTACGCTTATATTTTCCTTCACATCTACCCCTCGTTTTTCCCTGGACAGAATGAAAAAATGAATTATATGACAAACTATTTTTGCGTGTCGTCATAATCGTCCCCTTCGGCCATTGCGTGCCAGTACGCCAAGAATGTCCCTTGGATGCGTCCCCAGCGGGTTTCCCAACGATTAGACCTCACCATCGCCAATACTTACTAACCTATAATAATCCTTATTGTAACTGCTTAAGGTATACCTATGGTCAGCTATAGGTGTTCCAATTTGGATACCTATGGAACACTTATGTCTGGGGGTTAAGGATCAAAGTTGTAGTTTAATTCGTGGTTATGAAAGGGTAGGCTTGGAATTTCTGGTGCAATTTATGCAGTGGAAATGGGGAAATTCGTATTTACAAATTGTTAGGCGTGTTTTTTGTTTAATGTTGACTTGTGTTTATAACTGTTTTTGTTTAGTCTCTAAAATGTAATAACAATTTTTAGTCTCTATCTGGGCGGATTAAAATTTTGTTGTCATTTTTTTTCGCGTCATATTTGAATGAAATTTGGTGGGTAGGAAGAGTTCCTAGTTCTCTTCAAGATAGACCCAATTTCCCAGAGAATACCCAAATATTCCGAGCTATTACATCCGAATAACAATTCAGAATACTATCTAAACTCCGATCATTAAAATTCTGACTCATGAAAGCACGAATATTCAAAATTCCGACTAACATAATCCCGAATCGAATACTGATAATACGTCGAGAGATAAAGGCTTTATTTTTTGTATAGACGTTAATTACTTCGTATCCAGCTTCTTGTTTACATGTCTTGTAGGAGTATGCCATGACGCAAGCGAGGCCTCCACATAACGCCTAGGTCACGTATCGCCAAAAATATTGACACAGAACTGTGACGTCACGATGTCAATACAAGGTGACAGTTCATTGACTTCTTATCGGCGACCTTCTGATTCACCGATAGTGTTTAAATTGTACTTTGATTAGGGAAATACAGTGATAATTTAGTTGAGTATTATGGACTTTTTTTTAATACTACGACGGTGACAAACAAGCATACGGCCCGCCTGATGGTAAGCGGTCACCGTAGCCTATGGACGCCTGCAACTCCAGGTGTGTTACATGCGCGTTGCCGACCCTTTAAAAACAAGGAGGATTCACTGTATTGACAGCTAAAGGGGCAAGCTTTGCTCCGTGGGTCCCCAGCTGTCGACACAGTGAATCCTCTTGGAGCTCTGGCGACCTTACTCACCAAAAGAATCACAACAATATGAGTAGGGTCTAGTGTTATTAAACTGCGGTTTTCTGTAAGGTTCCCCAGGTGGGCTCTGCTCCAGATTTGAGAGATAGGACATTCGTTGTGCTGTGCCCTACCACACTAAACGATATGCATCCGCTGTGCCCATACCTCTCTTAACTTTAACTATGTTATTACAGGAAGGGATATAAATACTTAGTAATTCACGTGGATTGATCACATGACATGAACTAGTCAGATATATCGATAGATTCCTTACATTGTAGTAAGAAATACATTGAGTTAGCTATATTATACGCGCTATAACAAAAGTCCCAAACTAAACTTCAACAGCTGATAGGTCATTGACCCGGCTGAGTACCTACGACGCTAGTGGAAGAATTTGGAAATTAAAAAAAAAATTACTTCGATTCAAGAGTGCTTTTTCGATAAGCTGTTCCATACATTTTTTTTCCGATTTTTTTTTTTGCATGCATCATACCTACTCAGGGTCATTGACTTTATGTAGGTAATAAATTTCGAACTGTGGTCACCGTGGTCGGGTGGCCTAGTGATTAGGGCCCCCGCGAAAACAGGAGGTCGCTGGTTCGATCCCAGCCCTGGGCACTGGGGGCGTTGGTCACTTATTCTGTAGTATATGACATCTCTTTTTCAATTTATAATTTAAATATAGTAGTGTGACTACTTAAAAAACATGAATCAAATTATTTATTATTTTTAATAGATGATTTAATTCATGCTTTACAATTGTTCTTTGCGTAGGTATTTTAAAATAATTACATTAGGTATCCCATTTCATAGTTCATTGAACTCATATCACGCATGATGGCCGCCAAATCATGTGATAAATACAAGAGTGGTGATTTGATACGCATATGAATAATCACGCAAGTTGTATGCGTGATTATTTGATTTTAAATAATCAAAATTATAAATTATAACTTTCAAAATTACTATGGGTATACGCAAAATGAATAAATATTAAGGGACAATTTTACACAAATCGACCTAGTCCCACCGTAAGCTCAATAAGGATGTGTGATGATACTAGACGACGATATATACATAATTATGTATAATAGATGCATATAAAAACTTAAATACATAGAAAACATCCATAACTCAGGAACAAATATACGTGATAATACACAAATAAATGCCCTGACCAGGATTCGAACCGAACCTCAGGAGGTTCGAAACACTAGGACTATGCTGCCTAGGACTATGAACTGTCAAAATTGAAGACGTGTACACACTTTCACAATCTGTGGTATCAAAATCTATGAATGTGTATCTACCGATGAGTTTTTCGGAACTTATGTACGAAATATCATTTGATATTTACCAATCGCTTTTCGGTGAAAGAAAACATCGTGAGGAAACCGGACTAATCCCAATAAGGCCTAGTTTACCCTGAAAGGTCAGATGGCAGTCGCTTTCTTAAAACTAGCGCCTACGCCAAATCTTGGGATTAGTTGTCAAAGCGGACCCAGGCTCTATTAGCCGTGGCATATGCCGGGAAAACGCTAGGGAGATGATATCCTATTGCATAATATATTGCCACATGGGTGACGTTGTTCGGTAGCTCGCCAAGCTAAATTGTAAAATTTATAGCTAAACGTTACAATAGCGTCCGGGGGCCGAGATCCTGGGACAACCGAGTAATGACTAGATAATGGTTAAACGCATTGGATTAATTCTTCATTAGCTGCACGCTTCTTCGTTAGTTTACTGTACAGTAAGCTATGAATTTTACACCTTAACGTTTAGCAGACAAACAACAAAAATGAATTCTAGAAACATCGTCGCCATCTTTAGTATCAACCGGGAGTTATTAGATTCATCTTAATCACCAATTTGTCTAAATAATGTAAAATCAAAATGTCAGATTTTAGCGCTCGCTTACATCTTATTTTGGTAACCACTTCTCAGTCAATAACACAGAATAAGTAATAATACTTAATTAAGGCCGTCCCCTATCCCAATGACCTCGGCGATTTGAGCTTTCTTCCGCTCCCGCTTCCTTTCCTCACCGGTTATACAATACGTCAATAAGCATAAGTTGCCACCTAGGAAGAGCTGCTTGTACTAGGACGCAACCCTATAAACTACTAGTGCCATCTTACACGACTGGCCCCCGTCGCCCGCGCAGGCATCTCGAGCCAGCGTTTTCGGAAAAATGCGTGTAATAGATTTTTCTCGAAAAGTACAAAACCTATCCAAAAATCAGTAGATGCGTTTAAAGTAAACATAAATATATACTGCTTGTCTTAGTTTCTTGTACTCACGACGCATGATAAGGGAGTAGATACAGATTTAAGGTAGAAAAAAGGGTTTACGGTTTTTTTTTTCTATTGATGTATTATGTTTTTCGACAATTTAGTAGAACCAAATGTAGACCAAATACATTATATATTTTTTTTATTTAGTGAAATATGCCGGGTAGCCCCTTAAGTACAGTCTAGGTTTCTCTTTCCTAAATTTGACGTTTAGTTTGTCAAGCATGCAAATGTCAAGATGACATTAACATTAGGGTTGTCACCATGCTGTCAGGTGAGTATGGCGGTACAACATTTTTAGTAGTTGGGTCTTCCGTTTGATATTCAAAATGGCGGTTGCGTTTCTTGAATAGTTCTTTGTTTTTGTGTGCTAAATGTTGTTTAATGTGTAATATTTATAGCTTATTGTGCAGTAAACTAACGAAGAAGTGTGCAGCTAATGAAGAATTAATCCTGAAACGCGTGTAATCGCGTTATTGAGTTATTAATCGGTTGCCCTGGGATTTTGGCCTCCTGAAATATTTATTACGTATAAGCTGTAAACGGAATAAATAGCAAGGCCAATTACCGAACAACGTCGCCCAAGAGGCAATATACTATTTATATAAAAACACTGATATATTAATACGGGACACTGGCAAAATTGTCCAATTCTCGGACAGAGGCCATATTATAAAAGAAGAAGAAGAACATTTTTAGTAAACATAATAATATAAATAGAAACAAAATATATACCGGAACCGGAATATTATTTGTATTATAAGAACACGTTTTTATAGATTATTTATTAGTATTTGTATTAATTTCTCAAAATATAAATTAGTATGCGGTGTTTGAAATATAAATATAACTCGTTGCATCCCTGAGCTATGCGCGTTATGTGATCCCTGGCAGTTTATGCCACCTGTAGGCGGAAGAATTGAGCATTTGATGTAAGAATGATAAAAAATACCTTATTTTGCACAAATCCTTCCGAATATGAAATTTCATAAAACATTATAGAAGGAAAACATTTGACGGCAGATTATCACACATCGCGATAAAAGGTCACTCACATTGTTTTGCGCGTCTATCGTGTTTTGATATGCAAATTATATTTAGATAACCAATATAAGTACCGGAAAATACCGTATTTATATAAAATATTATACGCACTTGTGACTTTTTGAATTTAATGACATCTGCATATAGGTTAGAAGAGCATTCACCCGGATATGAAATTAGTGGGATTACAGTGTGCGTAGCCAAGATGCCAATCGCTCACGCTTAATAACGTATCGCAGCTACCTCTCTCTATCACTCTTTCTTATTAGTGTGACAGTGACAGTTGTGTTTCGTTAGCGACTGAGCGTGAGCGATTGGCATCTTGGCTAAGCACCCAGTTTATAGATATGTTTCGATGCCAGGTCTAAATTTGTGTGATTATCACGTTTTAAAATGTCATATTTGTTACGGTTTTTTTAGAAGCAAAATGTTACGCAGAGTGAGAGTGAGTTTACGAAGTTTTACTTTTTAAATGATAAGTATTTAGATACCTAATAGTTACATCGAAATTGATCAGATTTTTGATAAATGGGCATATTTTTATTTTGTTGTCGTTTTTTTTTTCGCGTCAGATATGTATGTATGTATGAAATTTGCTGGGTAGTTAGTGTTCCTTATTATATGCTAGATAAATACGAAATCCCGATATGCGACAAAAAACTTTTACTAAATTTCCCACTGACATATACGAAAATCCCATACGATTTCGTAACTCAGTGGAGAAAATTGTGGGACATACTGGGAAATTAGGTCTATCTTGAAGAGAGTAAAAAACTCTTCCTACCTATCAAATTTCATTCAAATCTCACGCGAAAAAAAAATTGGCCCGAATCTCGATTGGATGGCGTCGGATTGGACACGTACTGCGTAGGCCATGCCATAAGTATAAGCATTTATCCAGATCGGGGAACAAGCAATACTACCAATAACCATACCAACCAATAACAATATTTACCATCAATGCCATATCCATTTGAAATAGTACATTTCGATACTAGTGCAGAAGTATGTCATTACTCCACGAGTCCAGCGTGCGTAGCCAAGATGCCAATCGCTCACGCTTAATAACGTATCGTAGCTACCTCTCTCTATCACTCTTCCTTATTAGTGTGACGACGATGACAGTTGCGTTTCGTTAGCGACTGAGCGTGAGCGATTGGCATCTTGGCTACGCACCCAGAGGTATCTTGCCATGAGCTGCCGTAGGCAAGTGGCCACTGTCTTAGTTCGATACACGTGCGGATATGTAATTTTTCACTCGTCCCGAGTATTGCCTATCTCGGAACTCGTCATGTAATGACATTCTTTCCGCACTAGTATCGTAATACTATTCTGCATTTGTAATACATATAGTTATGATATGATTATGATGATACAGTGTTTAAATATTTTCGATACGTATATTTTAAACTTGAATTGCATTGTTAATTATGTAGGCATGCATTATAAAACAATTATTACATTTATAGTTCACACGATCGCATAATTAAGCCAATTACCTATAGGTTGTATTACGTTTAATTAGTATTTATAATGAAATTGCAGGAGAATTATATCTTTTAATAGGCAAGAAGATCGTTTTTAACTGTTACCGGCTCTCATGTAATCTATTTTTAAACCTAGTCTTCTTACCGGCTTATGCCACGCCGTATGTAGGGAGCCTGGGGTCCGATTTGGCAACTAATCCCAAGATTTGGCGTAGGCACTAGTTTTATGAAAGCGACTGCCATCTGACCTTCAACCAAGAGAGTATAGCCGCATAGCTTGTAACTTACTGTATATATTTTGTTAGTTATATCTGAAATAGTTATGATAAATAAATTGTATTATGTATAGGTAAATAAGTAGATTCAGAGAGGTATGAGCACAGCGGCTGCATATCGTTTAGTGTGGTAGGGCACAGCACAATGAATATCCTCTCGCTCAAATTTGGAGCAGAGCCCATCTGGGTTAGTGCCTCTACCTTAGAGAAAACCACAGATTAATACCACTAGACCCTACTAGTGTTGTGTTTCTGTTGGTGAGTAAGGTCGCCAGAGCTCCAAGTGGATTCACTGTGTTGACAGCTGGGGACCCACGGAGCAAAGCTTGCCCCTTTAGCTGTCAACACAGCGAATCCTCCTTTTTTTAAAGGGTCGGCAACGCGCATGTAACAGCCCTGAAGTTAAGGGCGTCCATAGGCTACGGTGACCGCTTACCATCAGGCGGGCCGTATGCTTCTTTGTCACCGTCGTAGTATAAAAAGATTAGGTACACGATAAAGTCCCATTTAGAATTAAAAGTGTAATTCTATCCTTGTAGTAGTATATAAACATAAATCTTGGTTAAAACACGGAACTCTGGCTTATTACTCTTATTAGCTCATTAAACGTGGTCTAAAAATAGTGTTTATGGACCATTGGCTTTGTTAACTGATGGTCACTTGGTCAGCCGCGGTTAGGGCGAGCCACTTAATAAAGTGCAATGCTATTTTTAGAATTATTGTTACAAAGGTTCTGGTTGTTTGATGTGCAAGCTATTATAAAGCATTATCTTTATTCATCTTCAATCTTCGGTCTTTGCAATATGAGTAGAAAAGTAAAATACAAAAACAATACAAAATACAAAACATATTATAAAAAACGTACCTAGCCCCAGGCTGCCGGTGGTCAGGGCCGCAGAGAAAGGAACCGCCGGACTAAACGCGCCGTGTCCAGGATTACCGCCTCCTACATCTGACCCTTCATACAGCCACAGCGAGAGTCTCTCAAGATTGGTCGAGACTCATCGCTATGAGACCGTTCGCTATCAAGCATTATTTTTTATGTCTTTCCCATCACGGAACAATGGTGTTCCGGACCTTTGGGAGGCGTACGCGGAGCCGAAGCCAACGTGCTTTCGACAATTTAATGAAATGTAAGAGGTACACCGAGCGGGTGTTGCACCTGCCCGAGTCATGGGGCGCACGCAGAGGCAGCACCCGCCAGGGTGTATGGACTATTGAGATTTAATGGAATCTAAAATACACTGAACTATTAGGTGAAAGTGGTGGACTAAATACTGGGTTATGGAGAATAAAATCAGACGTCTGCCTAACAAATGGTAAGCCATTTTCGGCAGACGGTGACTCGCCAACATAAGATGTGTCCCCCCAAAAAGCGACATCTAAGATGGCTCAAGGGCAACACCGGTATGAGGGCTGGGGGTAGAGGTGTCACTGGACTTTAAACATATAGCTAACTCGCCACTTAGGCTTCCACATCTACCCTCAAGAACACAAGCATTTTTATTATAAAGGGAAATAAATGTCATATCCTATGTATAGAACGGGTGGCCCAGCGGTAAGGGCATGCAACTTTCAATTCGAAGGCCGCGGGTTCAAACCCCGGCCCGTACCAATGACTTTTTCGGAACATAAGTTCCGAAAACATACATACATAAGTACGAAATATCATGTGATATTTACCAATTTCTTATCGGTGAAGGAAAACATCGCGAGGAAACCGGACTAATCTCAACAAGGGAACTATATCGGAATCTCTAAAGTTTATTGTCCTATTTTTGCATTCCCTAATACTGTTTGGCATAATGATCATTTTGTCCTAAACTCATACATATGTCCTAATATTGTTTACCCTAACATCGTTTGAACCTACTTTTCTAGCAGCAATTCGACTGTGTGCGATGTCACAGTTCCTCACCTAACCGACTTTTCTGAAAGCGATTCTGTGTGGAGTCGTCATAGGACAATAATTCGATTATGGCAAATAACCGTTAGGGCAATTGATCGTTAGAGATTATGATCATGTGAGGACAACAACAGTTAGGGCAAATGACTTTAGAGCAAACGATATTAGGGATATCGAGGGAGACCCCTCAACAAGGCCTAGCCAAGGGTTGAAAGGTCAGAAGGCAGTCTCTTTTGTAAAACTTGGGGTTAGTTTCACAAGCGGACCCCAGGCTTCGTAAGCATATGCCAGACGTGACGTAGACTCCTTATTTCCTGGTCTTTTCATAATTGTAAACAAAAAATCAACTGGTTTAAAACTAATTTCAACAAATGCGGACTTTTCATTCCAAATTCTTGTCAATATCGAGGAATTAAAACAAAAACATTATAGACGTTCATAAAATTAAGATTAACAATCCATACTAATATTATAAATAGGATAGTGTGTGTCTGTTTGTTTGTCCGTCTTTCACGGCAAAATGGAACGACGAATTGACGTGATTTTTTAAATGGAGATAGTTGAAGGGATGGACAGTGACATAGGCTACTTTTTGTCTCGTTCTAACGCGAGCAAAGCCGCGGGCATAAGCTAGTTATATATAAAGGTGAAACATAACCCTTTTTGCGATCGCGGTAGCGACTAATGCCCTTCAATGTCTCACGCAACGTGCAATTAGGCACAAACCGAGATTTAAAATCGAGCACGCCTGTAATGATTTAGTTATTGGCAATGGCCCACATGCATTTGAATTGTAATTGTAGTAGGTATAGAGTATAGATTACTGATACTAGATAGAGCGGTTGAGAAGACTCGTGGGTTCAAATGCTAATTTATTGTGAGTTTTTTTTACAATGCCCTGCTTTGCTTGTTTTCGGCTTGTCTTGTTAGCCTGGTCCCGTCCTTGGTGAATGTCTACCAGCTGTTTACCACTCTTCTGGATATCTGACTACTGCTCGATTCCTGCCGGCGTCCCTTGCGTGAGTGCGTCAATGTAGCACATTTTTCCTTAACAAATAAAAATACAGTCCAAATTAGCTCCTGCTTGCCCAATAAAAATGTTTATGCTTCGCCACTGCCACTTACTAAGTGTAAGTATGTTAGTGTAAGTGTGTGTAAGTGGCTTGATAAACACTGAGTGAAACTGAAATCCTCATGTTTGAAAGTTTTTCTGTATTTAATAATGTGTACTTTGTACAAAAACTCCCAGGAATCACTCAAAAGCCTAGCTGGCCACCCATATCCTCACGCGCGCTATCTCTTCGCGCACTATCAGTTCCTCAGCTGAACATTTCTTAGAAATAATGGGCGATCTGTATATGCCGGCTTACTTGTGACAACGACGTTGGTGCCGGATGCCTCAGCAATGGAACTCGCTTACTTTACAAAATAATATTGTATTTCGCTGTCGCGATTGTTGTTCATTAAAATTAAACACTTTCGTATTCTCTCAGTCATCATCTTAACCCTGTGAAACCGAGTGCTGTAAAGGGCTCGAAACGTATTATAATGTTAATAAACGCGATTAATCCTTTCTAAAGTGTTTAATTTTACAACCGTAAAGCCTGAATTAAATCATTTATTACATGTCACGCCTATTGTGATAAAAATACGTAAGTGTTAACCGTTGCAATTTAAAATCATTTATTATTTTAAAATAAATGTTTCGATTCATGTTTCTTCAAAGAAGGCAGCGAATGGTGAGTCTTGGTAAACGCGGAAGCTAAAGGAGGTAGTCTATATTATTGAGGCATTGAGTGTGGCACGATACGCGAAGGGCGAGTGGAAACGACCAGAAAACTGCACTGACTCATATTTAGATGAAGTACAAGGCTACTCCACTGTTGAATTAACACTTAACTATTATTTTTAAGCAAAAACCGATACCAAATTTCTCAGAAAGGAAAAGTGGAAAAATCCATGACCTCGGGCGGGACTTGAACCCACGAGTTTTTTTTAATACTACGACGGTGAAAAACAAGCATACGGCCCGCCTGGTGGTAAGCGGTCACCGTAGCCTATGGACGCCTGCAACTCCAGGGGTGTTAAATGCGCGTCGCCGACCCTTTAAAAAAAAGGACTCACTGAGTTGACAGCTAAAGGGGCAAGCTTTGCGCCGTGGGTCCCCAGCTGTCAACAGAGTGAATCCTCTTGGAGCTCTGGCGACCTTACTCACCAACAGAAACACAACACTATGAGTAGGGTCTAGTGTTATTAAACTGCGGTTTTCTGTAAGGAGGTACTTCTCCAGATGGGCTCTGCTCCAGATTTGAGCGAGACGACATTCGTTGTGCTGTGCCCTACCACACTAAACGATATGCATTCGCTGTGCCCATACCTATCTTCCTTCCCTTCGCACTTCCAACTGAGCTATCGAGACCACACCCGTGGTCATTTTTTTCACTTTTTGTTCTTTTCTGAGAAATGAGTTAACACTGGCTATATTTAATTTGATCCGACATTATATAAGAAAAAACAACAAATTGATAATCTTATGTTTTTTTGAAGTCGGTTAGGAAAAGGTTATTTTGGAACGGTTCAAACTTATTGGTGAACTCGTAACTTTTTCCAATTCTGAGATTATTACAAGCTTCTGTACGACTAAGTTTTATGAAGATAATTTTATGTATGAGTGAGATTTTTTTTTTTAAAAGAAGACAACATAATATTTATTGTAAGAAACTAAACTAAAGTTACAATAAAATAAACTAATACTAAAATTTAATATACACAGTAAAAATAAAAATAAAATCCTAAAACTATCTATAAATAAAAAATGCCCTCCAGATCGCTGCCAATGGATAAGATAGCGTGCCCAAAAGGCTGGCCGCATTGCCACGTTGTATGGCAATGCTTATACGCTCAGCGAAGTATTGGCCAGCCCTCTGGTCACCCGTGGTATCGATGAGGCGAGTGAGATTCATTGCGTGTAGATGTTAGCGCCGCGCCGGCGCGCCGCCCTTACCAGTAAAAAACATCGCGCCGCCCCCGCCGACGCCGCCACCGGCGTGGAATCGGCGTGACCTTGACGAGGCATCTCGAAATTACACTCATTTTGGAACTGAAAATTAAATTAATTTTGTATTAAGCAGAGACGTCTGCGATCAAAATTAACAATTTTATAATTGAAACGAAATTTAATAATTCCCCGCGTGGACCGGGATTCGAACCCACGACCACACTAAACACCGTTCAGATTGCTCTCGCAATTGAGCTATCGAAATAGCTCTAACATCGTTGTAAATGCCACTTTTCTGTGGCATCTACATGTGCACATGTGCATCTACAGTGGCCGAACCGTATGTTTTATTTTAGTTATATTGAAAAAGGAAAAAATACGTGTCTAATCATTTTAGACAATCTAACTGATGGACTAATTAGAATGATAGTTTTTCAACCTAGTCGTCATCCCTATTGTGTTGTTACAGAATGCTTAATGGAGACCAACTCGCACTTATCCATTTTTTTTTTAAGTAATCCCTCGAGAAAAACCCTGCTGCGCCTTACAGAACAAACAAGTTGCAACACAAACATCCCAAACTCCACAGTATACATGCTTCCACAAACATCTCAAACTCCACAGTATACAGTCAACCAATTGGAACCCTAAGCCACTCTAGAATCATGTCAAAATGACAAGCAGTAAGAGATTTCTTACAATCTGATTTATAGCGTCACTATGACATAGCCCTACAGTGGCCTAGGGTTCCAATTGGTTGACTGTACATGCTTGCACAAACATCGCACATTCGCAACTCACAGCACAGTGCCCGCTGCACGCGAGCTATCGAACTTATCCTACTTATTTTATAATATCATGCAACGTATGGACTAACTAGGTTAATTGTTGTGAATCATGGTCGACGCAAAGTCAAGGCCTGACTGCTGAAGCGTGTTTTGCTTTGATTGGGCCTTAAAAGCAACGGCACTTGCGAGGACTCATTGGGGCATTTAAAAAAAAAAGCGCACCATTTAAAAGAAAATCCTCGATTCAAAAAAACTTGTCAGTTTCGTAACGGCCCATACAAAGTGTATAAAAAAATGCATTACGAAACTGACCCAAAAAGGGTCAGTTTTTTTTTTATCAACAGTACTCGTGATTCTGGTTATAAAAAACCCAAAACTGCCTATATAAAAAAAAGTTTATTAAACTTTTTTTGAAATTGCCCTTTGAAATAAATATAAATATTACAGGACAATACTACACAAATCGACCTAGTCCCAGTAAGCTCAATAAGGCTTGTGTTGTGGGTACTAGACGCCGATATATATAATAGATAGATACACATAAATACTACATAGATAACGTCCATAACTCAGGAACAAATGTTTCTGATAAAACCTAAAATAAATGTCCTCACCAGGATTCGAACCCAGGACCTCCTGCTTCGTAGGCAGGGTCACTACTGACTAGGCTAGAAGGCAGTTTTCCTTTTAATCCTTGAACAATATGCTGATGGCCGGCATAATTGACAGTTCTTCTTCTCAATCCAGCGTTATATCCCGGTTACATCCTCAGCCGGCGCTGTGGAGCCCAGGCTCTGCTATCCGGCTTTTCCTACTCCACTTTGCACGGTCTTCAGCATCCTTGGTTTTCGACCCATGGGTACCTACGCTATTATCCCCCGAAACGATGTCAGCTGTGGCGTCTCCTCTGGCAGCTGCTGTCAATTCCCCGTGTCGCGCCACAACACTAATAGATGGCGACACAATGGCCACTCCCATACAACGAGTGTCAACTTCTATGAAGCGCCATATAAATCCTTCATCGCGCTACCGAAGTTTCTAACGTCCGTTACATAAATATGAGTTCCAACCTTCCCACATTGGACTTCGGTCCCCAGGCATAACATCTGCCTGGAGAGATATCTCTATTGGCCCTCTCTCTTCATTCTCTACACAGCCTTTCTTGGGCTGGCCGTTTCTACCAGTTCAAATCCTGGCGGCTCGTACCAATGAGTTTTTCGGAACGTACGAAATATCATTTGATATTTACAAATCGGTGAAAAACATCGTAAGGAAACCGGAGTAATCTCAATAAAGATTAGTTTACCCTCTGGAAGGTCCGATGGCAGTCACTTTCGTATAACTGCCAACGCCAAATCTAGGAGTTGCCAAAGCAGACCCAAGGCTCTAAAGAAAGGCTAGAAAGAAGAAGAAGACCATTTCTACCAAAATCCAACGGCAGCATGGCCAAGCATTTGTCCCAACGTAACTTGCTGCCATCTCCTCCTGGGTCCACCAATCCGTTCTTTTCACTTTAACATCCACACCGTGGATAATTTATTGGTTATATTAATGCGACATAATAAGCCTGCACTTCGCCAACACGTTTCTCTTATCCTATACATATCGGACCAAATGCATTTCCTATCAGCACTAATCAGACATCCAAATAATATGATTATCGCCTCCTGACGTCATAATTTTCAGTAAGCCGTAAACATGTTTGACCTTGGGGTCAACGACCTGGCCGAAAGGTCGCAGTGATAGGTGATAAAGGATTAATAGGACATACTGGAGTACATTGTGCAATTTGTATGATATGATGAAAATTGTTTACATAAATAATAAACAAATATCATGGGACAATCTTACACAAATCGACCTAGTCCTCCTAGGCCGGCCATATATGGTCGTTCGGGCAATCTGTCAGATTCCTAACAAGTGTCACTGGTCACTGGTTGGAGCGGAAAGGTTCTCGAGTCGCGACCGCGTACCGGAAGGCGCAGCGTGGGTAGGCCCCCCACAAGGTGGACTGATGACCCGGTGAAGGCCGCAGAAGTCCGCTGGATGCGGGTGGCGCCAGGACCGGTCATTGTGGAAATCTTTAGGGGAGGCCTATATCCAGCAGTGGACGTCTTTTGGCTGAAATGATGATGATGATGATGATAAGAGTCACTGGAGGGTCAAATTGACGGTTAAGATTTGTTGGCTTTGAAATACTAAAGTACTTGTACCAAGTAGGTATACACTAAATTAGTGTCTTTTTTTGTAGGTATGCCCAAGTCCACAATTAATTCAACAATTTTATGAAGACCTTAAATATGGGTTATTTTTTTTGCTGTATTTTTAAGTGGTCAAACCCATTCATCATTTTCGGGTGGAGGTCTCAGTAAAAAATGGGCCGTGTTTTCGCCTTTTTGCCCTCTAAAATGAGTCCTAATTAAGTTCACAGTAAAATACCTAAAACCTAATGTAGGGTGTAATGAAATGGGTGACCTAACTCGTTACTTTGATGCTTTAATAATTTTAGGTCAATTATGCCCCTAACTAGAGATATAAAATAAAAGCGTGATTATTCTTAGTATTCTCTGCAAAATTATAAATAAACATAGATACATAAGATTGCCTAATACTTATTTATTTATTCTTACATATGTTAACAAAACATAGGCTGAATATGTTGTAACAGCAGCAAAATATATAAAAAAAATACTGTTTTAAATAGTTTTACAAATATGAAACTCGACCTCGCTCTGCAATCATTATTTACTTCATTCATACCTAATAATATTATCATTGACATATACAGACTTTGACTTAGTCATATCAAAGGTAATACTTGTTCAACAGCACTTATAATATAGTTATTATCACAAAAAGTTACATCCGTGGTGCGGCCATGCGTGTTCTATCGCTTGTTCTGAAGAATTGTTTGACATGATGTCAACGTCCACTTTTCACCTTCTCGGCAGTGCACATATCGTCCTACCTAAATGATCGCACACTGTGCGGTTTAGTCGGTATCTTCTCTCTGGAACGAGCTCTCTGCCGAGGGTTTTCCGAAAGATTACATTATAGGTCTTGAAAAAATCAGCCCAGTTCGAGGCGGACTTGCCGACTGAGAGTTCTGCACAAAGGATGCTCCCCCATTCTATGACTCGTACTTAAAAATACTGGTGGCACGAAACTCTCAGTGTTCGGCAATTATACGGTTTTCGGATTCTTCCTGTACTTATGCTACTAGCTCTTGCTTTTTGCCTTTCGGGATTCTAGGTCAATGGGAACTACCATATACATTTTGATTCCCATTGCAAATGGGAAATGCAACATGAACGGCCGTATCTTTTGATTGCGTTTACGTAGAGGTTTAATTTTTTCACTGCTTCAGAGGACCGCAGACTTGTATATGTGATATTCATTGTAACTTGCTACCTCTACGCGTTTCTGAGACAAAGGTTCTTGACAGGACAGACAACAAATTTATCCTATAAGGGTGCCGTTCTCCCTTTTGAGCTACGGAACCTGTATAGGACGCGTATGGGACACCCCTTAGTAAATTTTCATAGGTGACCGCTTGATTGCTACGGACGTGGTATAAAAAAATGAAACGTGTGTGCAAATACGTACGTAACGAAAACACAGTCTAAATATAGCAATGACAACACAATCTTATCAGGAGACGTTGAGTCTGCCATATCCGATTAGACTTAGTTTTTTGTATGCATTCGTGTTTGTTCCATGTCACGTTCTATTTTCAAATGAGTTCAAACAGACAAGATCATGTCGGGACATGTTCAGTGTTAGGTTCGTAAAAATCAAGCTGAAAAAAGGAAATTTTTGATGTTTTTAAAAATATTTCGCTTCAATTTATGAAACTATTTGTAATTTTAATCAACTGTTTGACATTAAGAATGTTTCGTTAAGTATAAATACAAAATTAACCTGGCCTATTTGTTGTTATAATTTCGTACTACTTTGTTCTGAAGGTATCTGAGAGTATAATATTCAAGCCATATCTGACATAGGGCTATTTGATATTAAACTAATTTTGTATTACTACCTATACGAACGAAATATACAGTTTTATAATTGAAAGAAAAATAGGAAAATTCCTCGCCGCGTCGAGCGGGATTCGAACCCACGACCTCTCTGAACACCGGCCAGATCGCTCTGCCAATTGAGCTATCGACGCCCGATCGACCCCGTCGAATGTTTCCACTATTTCTTTCATTTGGTTATGCGCCCTAGGGAGACGCGTAGCATTATTCACCGAAAGTGTTAAAACACTTGTACGTTATCGATGTTCTAAGACATTTATAAATCATCGATAACAAATACTTATACAATTTTCAATTATCATTTTTATTTTAGGATTTTTTGATGTTTTTAATGACGTTTAGCAAATATATTAGCTGGACACTATCGAGCTTAATTTAAGAGTAATTCAGCGACTACCTGGCACGATTAAAAGATAATAGTATGCTATTAGACCACAAAAACCCTGTTTAAGATGATAAAGGATAGCAATTATTAAGATTTTTGTTAAATGACACCGATAAAGCTCAATTCATGAGCATTTATTAATGAATCTTTTAAGTCCTTTTGCTGAGAACGGAAAGTATTAAAACTAAAAACAGATTACTTATCATACTTGTCTAAGTGGTTATTCTCTAGTATCATTCCTTCTATATCAGGAGGAAAGGTAATTTGGGATGTGCCTAGTTGAAGGGGTATGAAAGGCATGAAACTAGAGAAACACTAATCAAAGATTATTTTTTATTAAAAGCTGTTATCGCCAATTATATTATCGAATTCAGACTGTCCTGAGCCATATAATAACATTTACGTATTTTTGTTTCTGCTTTATAAACATAAATCAGTCCCAGAGACAAGTAAGTAATAAACTATCAATACCAATAAGAACTTGTGTAGTCTCATATTTGCGGTTCTCCGGCACGTCCCAAATTACCTCTGCCCCCTACCATAAGCATATGAAAAGGATAGTTGTTACCAAAAAGCGGAAAGGTCGGTCCCTTATCTGTTTGATTAATTCAGTCGGTCGCGGCGAGCCATACAAATGTTGCCCTTACTGAACATACTGCATGTACAGTCGACCAATGAGGATTACCGCGAGTCGATTCGCCGCTAGGGGCGCTAGTGGAACGTGGGTCCTGCGGGAACATTTCAAACGTCACTTTGACAATTTTCTCATATTGACAGAGGACCCACGCGTGAGTGGCGCCGCCTGGTGAGCGACATTACGGTAGCTCCAGGAACCCTAGGTCACAGTGACGCTATAGTGACGCTATAGTGACGCCGGGCATCTGTCAGACTAATTTCCCATAGATTTATCGGCAGATACGGCAGATATGCCCTAACGCATATGGCCCGAAGTAAGAGATTTCTTAGTCCAGGGGCCGTCATTTTCATGCCGATGACAGACAAATGACGTAAAGCTTCATACATCATGTTTTAGGTTTTACGTTTGAAAGAGTAATGCTGTCATTGAATAGTGTCAAAACTACGCTCGACGTTAGAATCGAACGTTGACAGACTTAATATACGATTTTAAGTTAACATGGTCATTTACACTATAATTACTATTTAAAACGAGATATTTACCATGTAAGTATACAAAAACTCGCAGCAAATCAGTTACACCGTGAACATGGCACTTATAACAGTGCCGAAATCTTGAGTTTAGAAAAACAAATATACATGGTAAATAGCTCGTTTTAAATAGTAATCATAGTGTTGACAGACTTTATCCTTGATTAACTTATGTCGTATCAAACATCCTGAGTGTTTATATACGTCATTATGGCGAAACCGGAATGAAAATTACGGGTCCTGTAAATCTCCTACTGCTTGTCATTTCCTAGAAAGGTTCTAATTGGTTGAGTGTACAGTTCACGTGGGATTAATATACAGTCGCCATCAGATATATCGGAGCGTCCGAGGTGTTCACAAATATCTGAACACGCCTCTATTATCAAAGCGTTAGAGTGCTTGTTCAGATATTTTGAACGCTTCGGACGCTCCGATATATCTGATGGCGAGTGTATGACAGCCTATGCTTAAGAGCCTGACAACAGCTACCATCGATACGTATTAGAATAAACGAGTTCGCACCATCACTGGCCGGCCTAGGTGTACAAGGAAAAAACACGAAAACAATTAAAATAAACAAAACCGTGGATTATTTGTGAAATGTGACTCGTTGGCAGTAGATATGAGTAGGTGGAATTGTGTTTTTATTTGCGGACTCCTAAGTCAAACAATCAAAGACAAAGAACCGTTCGATGAATTTAAAACCAACATTTGCAATTATTTTCTATCGAGCCGATTTCGGCGACACGATATCTATTTTTATAAAGTACTTTAAATTTTTTTAAGACTCCTGTACTACTTACAAGGTTAGTTTAATACTAATCCTGATCCACCGTGATACAGTTTAAACTAGTACGGGGGTCAGATACACGTACTTACCTTTGGTTTTTACCATAGTATTCTAATAAGAGTTAAAACAAAACAATGTAAGTAGTACCTAAGCACTTTTGTCAGCTCAATAAAATACTTTTTACTTTTACTTTTACTTTACTTTTTAATATATTTTATAAATACAACTGTACTTTTCTTGCCTCGTATTCGATATGAAAAGTAGAGTGTTTAACTCGGGTGAAAGGCACGATTTCAGTTTCGGATTTTTGCCAACTTTCCACCTTTGGTTTACACCCTACCATTGTAGTACAGTCGGACCCGAAAATCCCTGTTAATGCAATGTGGATCAAAATGAATGTTAACTGTGGATCCCGATTAATTTGCGCGACTTGTATGGGCGGATCTACACAGCCCGGACATTGCCGAGGCACCCAGAAAGGATATAGATAGTACAAATTGACCGATTGAATTAATTCTGTATTTAATCCCTATTTGTGCTTAAGTAGAGTTTTGGGGTGAAAGCGACGGTAAGGTTTGGGAAATTCTGTGTGCGTATGTAATTGGTGCCTATGCCAAAACAACATAACACTTTTTTGGGGTCTGTACCTCAAAGGGAAAAATGGAACCATTATAGGATCACTTTTAGTCCGTCCGTCTGTCTGTCAATACCCTTTATCTTGGGAACGCGTCGAGTTGAAATTACCACATGTCTGCGGTCCCTTGAAGCTGAGGAAAAAGCAAACCTCTATATTAATGCAATCAAAAAATACGGCTTCTCTTTGCTGAGCCTGACCTTCCAACCCAGAGGGTAAACTAAGGCCTAGGCCTTAGTTTACCCTTTCGGTTGTAAGGATATTAAGATTAATCTGGTTTCCTTACGATGTTTTCGGTTACCAAAAACCGCCTGTTTTCACCAAAGCGTTTCTGAAAACTAGTTTTAACGAGTGAAAAAGCGTTTTCATCGACGCTTTAAAAAAACGTTTTTTTTTTTCGCATAACCGATTTTTTTTTCGATGACATGCACAGCAAAAACAAAACTGTAATTCCTGAAAGATTTATTATTAACTAGAAACACAAACAAGCACATAAAATCATTAAGAAACTACCTACAAATAAAAAACATTGACCCAGGTCTAAGAATGATTGATGAAAATAAGAGAATGCTTGAGAAGAATGAATTTGTTAATAACTGTGGCTAATTAAAGTTTATGACGCTATGGTGTTAGCTGTAAGTTGCAAATAATTTAATAAATAAAGAATAAGGGTCACCTGAAAGTTGCCAAAGTACTAGTCACAGTTAGTTTTCCAATTAGAATAAAAAAAAATCAAACTCCAATCGTTTACATACGAGTGTTTTGGCTTCCCGCGACCCTTCCGTACTCTTACGTGGTTTGAATACAAATGCCGATGCGGAGCGCATGTAAACTACCCGGGTTGTTATTGTTTTCAAAATGTAAAAAAAAAACATTTATTTTCAAAATATATACAGTAAGTGTACCTACCTTTACTTACCTTAAATATAAAGGTCCTTGAGGCATTGCACCTAGGATGCTAGCGGCATTTCCGCGTTGCTTCGCAATGGTGATACGTTGTGCGAGGAAGCCACCAGTTCTTCGGTCACCAGTAACATCAACCAGACGTTTCGATATTATTATTACCTATATTATTTTCCACTTTCATATATTTTTTTCGGTAAACGTACATTGAAGAAACTTACTGAAGCAAACTGTAGAAAATATGCCAAAGTTTATTTGGGTATGAATAAAATACATAATACATTTCATAAAAATTAAGACAAATACATTTCATAAAAATTAAGATGCAAAAATAAACTACATTTTATCCGTAATTAACTTGTATGAAAATAAATTAGGTGGTATAAAAATATTATACTTACTCGAAAAAAGGTAACCATAATTTTCATGATTAACATCTACCGTCTTCGTTTAACATAAAAGTCATAACATTTTACACATTAAAATCATTTTTGAGTCTAAAATTGAGTCATTTCTTTTAACAGCTTTTCTCCCAATGTTCTTTGATTATATTTCTCGAAAATGTTCGTCCTTATGGAAGACAATTACTCCCGAAACTGCCTCTGGATTTATTACTGTAATTTGTTTATTATTTATGCTTTCCTCACTGAATATGAGGTCGGCCAATTTTTACTGTAATGCGAAAATAAAAATATTAACTTCGCTGCCAATTCTCCCAAAGTATTTATGAAATGTTATATGATACTGGCAACCACGCTAAACTAAGTTAACAAATCAGGTAAGGGCATCTTGGGGTTTATAAATCGCCACATCGTTTATAATAAATATCTATCTATCTCTAATATCTATCTATCTAAGTAATTACTTTTCAGTAATTACTTTGAATTTTAAACCAGACATAGTTGCAATGAGTATTACCGCAAGTCGATTTTCCGCTAGGGGCGCTACTGGAACGTGGGTCCTGCGGGAACATTTCAAACGTCACTTTGACAATTCTCTCATATTGATACAGGACGCATGAGTGGCGCCGCCTGGTGAGCGACAATACGGTAGCTCCCAGTGACTTACCCCTCTGCCGAATGGGTATGACAGTATCATACTCATTATTTTGATTTTTGTAGGCAAATTCGTTTATTACGTTAAAAATTGTCGATTCAGTTTTTGGAAAATTTCAAAATGGCGGGGTTGTTACAAAGGTTCTATGCGCCATGGACCCCAAAGGCGCTTAGCCTTTATGCCAATACCAGGACCAGCTACCCAGGTCCAGGTCAATCCAGGTCTACAGTTCACAGAGCCACTAGTTGCATAGGAAATGACAGACGTTGAAGATTGCCCATGAATCCAGTCCATTTGAATAAACAGTCAAAGATTGCCCATGCACTTATGAACGTCAAAAGAATAAGCTACCACCGGTTCGTACCCCGGTCGTTCGGTATCGATACCCTACACCACAGCCCGACAATATTATATTAGTGATGATTAGATTGTGTCGTCACTTCTAAAATAACCGCCTCCTAGCCTAGTCGGTATGGACTCTGCCTACGAAGCAGGAGGTCCCGGGTTCGAATCCTGGTCAAGACGTTTATTTGTGTGTTGTTTATCACAAACATTTGTACGTGAGCTATTAATGTTTTCTATGTATTTAAGAACTGTTTATATTTTTAACTAGTGGTATCCATTATAATTTGAAAGAGATGTCATATACTACAGAAAAAGTGACCAAATCCTCCGTGAGCAGAGCTGGAACATTTATTATAAATACTATAATAAATGATTTAATACAAAAATACTCCTTAATAAAAAATAACACACTAAATACAAAATCAGAAAAACTAAACAAAACTTAACTAATTAAACTTAAAACTACCTATTTACATCTATATATTATATATATCGTCGTCTAGTACCCACATCACAAGCCTTATTGAGCTTACTGTGGGACTAGGTCGATTTGTGTAAGATTGTCCTATAAAATTAATATTATTATTACTTCTCGGAGAAATTAGTATTTCTGGCAGTAAAGCAGCATATTGATTGGCACTTTTGTTTTACAAGGCGCCACCGCCATGGTAGAAATGTAGTCATCTCTTTCTAATAAAGGTAAGTGTAAAAGGGACGGAGTCTAAGGACGTCAGCTGCGAACGAAACGAAATGGCCAAGAGCATGTCGGGCCATGGTCAGTGTAGGGTTCCGTAATTTACCGTCCGTCATAATAGGCGAATTTTTAAAAGGGTTTTAATATAAACTATGGTCATAGCAATAAAAAAGAAGTATCTTGGCAACTCTTACGAGTTATACTTACACTTTTTCCAGAGAGAAGATACGCTTTTTTTTAAATCAAAAATGGCTGAACTGACCAAGATTAAAATAATTTTTCTTGAGTCTTTATAAATCTCTATTTTCGTGGATGTTTTCTTATGTTTTGGACTTGCGGTTCAAAAGTTAGCAGGGGGGCACATTTTTTTAACTTCCAGAGCGATTATTTCCGAAAATATTAACTTTATCAAAAAATGTTTTCTTTACAAATGCCTATCCAACCATACCTCACACTTAAGGGTTGAAATGAAAATAAAAATCTCCCCCCACTTTACGTGTATGGATGGGAGTACCCAAGTACCCTAAAAATAAGTGTTTCGACTTATTAATTTACCACTTTGTCGGCATGGTCGATATGTATATTCATACCAAATTACAGCTTTCTAGTACTAGCGCCACTAGCGGTCACTGAGCTAAGCTGCACTCGGACGGACAGACAGACATGCCGAAACTATAAGGATTCCCAGTTGACTACGGAACCCTCAAAAACTAAAGGAGAAGGAAGGTGCGTATAGTTTGCACCTGGCTTGTATATTTTATGGTCTTTACTGAATAGCTTTTTTACAATCTATGCTCATTTTAAGTGTATAGTTATTTGTAGTTTTTTTTTGTGTTCGAATACTTACTCCATGTTTTTAGATACTTACTTAGAACCCTCAGGCTGCCGAAGAAGTATTATCTCGTCGACTGTATGTATCGCCACCGACGACCAGACTTTTATCAATGTGATATTGGCAGGATAAAGCATCCATCTCCACTAGAGCCATGTCAAAAAAAATACGTTTGCTCATGACGCAATCGGACCTTTTTGATATGGCTAGCTGTCGCAAGCAAACTATCGATAACTGTGACCTTCACTCGTCAACAGGATACTAGGTACAGTCGGCATCACATACATCGGAGCTGCCAAGCTCAAATTATGAGACGACTGTACCGCCCTCACAATAGAACAGAGTTCTGATATTTCTGAGCACTTTAGCCGGTCCGTAAATCTGATGGCGTAGATAATAATTTATTATCGAGAATAGAAAAGAAAAATTATCAAGAATTGACAAATACTTCATAAATAACATTTTTTTTTCATTTTACTGTAACTGTAAAGGTTTTTTTTACATTCTCTGTCAATTTTTTATTAATTTTCTTTAAAAATTAAAAGTACTTGAGGGGAAATAATTGAAAATCTGGTGGTTTTAAAAAACTGGATGATTTATTTTTACCATATAATAATATATATTCATTATTGAAACAAAGTACGATACAAAATGTACACGTTTGCCTTAAATCCATAACTACAGTATTATTATTCATACTTAACAGTTTAAAAGACTACGTACATATATGCAATTATAGTAGATACCTTAAGAAATACACGTCAATAATTTATACAACGGCCGAGGGAAAATGACGGACTACCATAATACTCTCGACAATAACTTATAAATACAAATAAAAACCTCTTAAACTATTGCCGGACAAAAGATTTATAAAATACGCCGCTGGGGCCATCTTTGATTCGTTCAAGAGTAACGTGCGTTGTTTTCCTTCTTAAATTAAATCTGATCACTAATATGTACAATACTTTAGAACCAATTACAATTGAAAACAACATGTCCCCATATTTGGTTAGCCGAATGAGTCAACGGTTAGCTTACAAGAGATCCATCGGTAACGGTTTCTAAGAGCTTCATTTTTATTTTTGGTATAAATTGAATTACAAAATCAGGTATCAATGATATAAAGGCCACTACGATTATCGAAGATAAAGCAATAAGGCGTGACACTCCGCTCGATACAAACGAAGAGTTTAAAGTTTTAGAAACAAACATGCTCTAAATCTTAATAAAAGACTAGAATGGTTCGGAACACACTGTACGGTGTGAGTTACAAATTTCTCAAACTCCTTAACAAAATGTGGCCTCGAGAAGTATTAACAAGATATTTACATAGTCCAATGGCAAAATAATGATAATAAAGTGTCAGAAGGAGAAATCAAGTGAGAATGTTATCAGTCGAATTCAGTATATTTATTAAAGCCATGCTTTCTAGCTACAAAAGTAGGATTAAGTTTGGCATATTATACTTTTCAAAAGATTACAGCAATTAATGTTTAAGCACACCAATTTCAAAGTATACATATGCGGTAACACTAAAATTACCTTAACAGTACTTGATAGAGTTTAGTGGACCATTTTATTAACATTTTTGTTCCTAATCAATTTGATCAACGAAATCTTATTTACAGTAAAACAACTGGAATAAAGTCGAAATCCAAAATATTAACAACCTCCTTTACCATGCTTAGAAAACTCATTCGAGTTGCAACGATTTGAACACTACGCGAAAGATACAAGCGTTTAAAACATTTTGATCGTCTTCTTAGGCTTTAGTGACTGAAACAGAATCAACTGCATTTATATCGAAGGTATTCAAATTACCTCCAATTCTTACATCCCTAGTATCAACACCTTTTAATGTACGTCTTTTTCTTACTAGTTTTTAAAGTGTGGACTTGAAAAGAGAGTCGTGAACGAATTGTTCAACGTAAACTTGAAAACTAACATCATCAATATCGATCACGTCTATTACTGCAAGTATATCTGTTACTTAATTATAATCATTAATATCTACCTATTATTGTTTAACCTATGTTAGTTCCTTGACTCAGATTGTGCGAAATTTTTTGTTTGTTTTATCATTATCATTAGCTTTATCGTTATACCAATTATCATTAATGACACAGCTACGTCAACAACGAATCGGATAATAGTATTATTATTACAAGAATACGCATCCACTACAGATGTTGATATACAATACAAGGGTTATTTATGTTTAACTTTACCATCTTATAGACACCAATTAGATACCAGATATTATTTTAAAAGGTTACATATTGTGCTGGACAGGACGATGAAGAAACAGAAAGACAGTTTCGTTGTATCTCAAAGACGAAATGGAAACAATTCTTACGATAGAAGAGACTTATCAATTAAATCAACAATCGTGATACATACATATAATACAGAGAGATATAATTACGATTCAATTTTCAAACACATAACATAACGAGAATATTTTCAACTTTTCAGTTCTGTGAGTAAATCACTAACATTTTGACCGATCGCATGTACAAATCACTAATTTAAGAGTTTTATTTTACATTGTTAAAGTTAGGGAGGCCTATGTGTTGCTATATTCGGGGTCATCTACTTACTTGGATGTGAAGCCCAAAGCTGTTATATGAAGTACAACAATTATTAATTACATATATAACCTACAACAACTAACTACGTCCTCTATGATATTTATTTTTGAGACGCGTTTATTTATACCCTCTAATTTTTCTCACAGTATCGCTTTATTTTGACGTTTATTATTAACAGTTTCAATAGGTACTTATTTACACGCAATAGATTTATATATATCTTCAATCAGAAGATGAGCTACGAAGAAAAGCCTGCTTTGAAGCAAAGGATTCTAGGGGACATACCAAGGAAGGCTTCAAGTTTTCAAAGTTACGTCTAAACATTTAAAAAGAAACATCGAACCCTGATAATTCCAATTCAGAACCACAACAAGAAGCTAATTACGTCGTTAAATTCGATGTTGTGTTATATCGATACCTCGGGGTTATTTATTTTTGCCAAAACTCTCAAACTATTGTTATTGATAGTATTTGTAGCAATAGTTTGTGAGGAGCGACATCTATTCCTCACTAATAAAAATTACTAGGTCGTATATTTTGTCATGGTATACCATTATGATAACTATTGTTTTTTTATCATTTTATTTAGATTGCAAACAAATTTGAGAAAATCTGTATTAATGTTTAATTTTAAGTTATTTTCATTAGCTGAGGACATATTAAATTCTAAATTTGAGCGTCAGTTATCTCTCTACTCTGCTATAAGACTTTTAAGTATTGCTTTTTCTCGTTGGATTTTGTATTTTTGTTACGATTTTGTATTTGATAGAGAAATAAAAGTATCAGCGTATAAAATTAAAAAAGTAACTAAGCAAATGATGAAGTCCAGATCAATGTGATGGAAAATATACATTATTGTCAAAATTTTGAAAATTATGGAGGGACGTTTTACGTAGCAAAAATATACTTTACAATGACCTTGAAGAAATTACTCCAGAATGTAATTAAAAAAAATTATGTTGTAATTTCTTTAAGGCCCAATATGATTATTATTAATGAAGCAAAACTAAAAGAAAATGCATATCTGGCGTTAAAGGAAATCTTACTCGTAGTATATAATATATTATTAGATATTTTGACAGCATCTACAGAACACTACGCGCTTAAAAATAGTTGTTGAGCATCACTAAAATATACATAGAAGAGTTCCAAGACATTATTAGGCACAATTTTTTTTTATTCCCTTTTTATTATTATAATGTATTATTAATATAATAATATCGCCCTAGAACATACAAGACAGTTAAACTTACAGTTTTGCAGTTATATTAATGTATAGATAACATGTATGTATTTATGCATTTTAAATAATTGGATTTCATAGACACTTACTAAGTTATACATGAACTCGTTTTTTTACATATATATTTATAAGAATATAATAATATTGGTAAAGCATTTTCTCCCACAACGGATCCCTTACTTTAGGACACGGATATCCTACAAATATTGATTTCACTTGAAATAGTAATTTTAGAAGAATCATCATGACTCTTACATGACTGCAGAATTATCCTGTAAACATTACCTTCTAACTAACTGACACCATTTTCAATGAATTGACAGACTTTAGCGACAATTTACAATTTAGCTTTTGCGTTACTGTGGAACCCTGTCACATCATCTTCACTAACATCCTCAATTATATCATCTGTTCATTGTCTAATGACGCGTCCAGATTTCCACAATAGCGCAAATTATCAAAAATAGGTACAAAATGATTTTATTTAAGTGGAAGTGGAACTCTTTGTAATTAAATTGGGTAATGGATAAAACTCGCTGAATTCAGAACAAAACGCAGACTCGAAAATTAAATGCTTTAACATTTAACTAATCACTATTCGACGTTTCTGTTCAGACTAAGTAGAGGTAACGAAAACCATCACATCTAATCACAAAGAGCCACACCTTATAATCATGACCAGTTTTAAAAATTAAAATTCTGAGAAGCTAGCGTGGCTAAAACTAATCTATAGCGTTATCAGTCTCCACTAGAACCTTACAATTTAGAAAATCCATAAATTAAATCACAGAGTTAGAAATAGCAAAAGATTTTGAGTGAAATCTGACGCATATGTCGAACCGACTTATTTTCACCGTCCCGCGATACAATACATTCCTTTATTGATATGTATCTTTCTAATGACGTTTGTGTTCAAAAGATTTGCGTGAAGAAAGAAAGAAAAGTGTCCTTTCGCATCAATCTTGGGTGCCGTCCTTACTATACATTTTTAATTTCATGCCTTACCATTGAACAGAGATTATTTCTTACCTTAACATTCTAACATACATAATAACAATACCAACTCGAATAGAAATCTCACCCGTGAACCCCTACCTTACAAAGTCGCGCGGCAAAAATAATTCTTACAACTGCAAAAGCGACCGCGCAACTGGTTACAAAAGGACAAACAGTAGGGGTTCCACCCGTTCTATAACATTCTCAAAATTCCCGCATTCCGAAATTCTTTCAATGACATACCGATCAGCTTCCGACATAAAAAATATAATCCTCAAACTATCATCTACGTGCATCAAAGTATAAAGTGAACTTACGTACAGTAAATGGAACGCAAGACAAACATGACTAATCTAGTCTTATTTTTCTATTAATCGAATGATACATAATTATTTCATCTAAGACACTTCCAAAGTAAAAATGACGATTGCCCTTAAAGTACAAAATGTTAATAAAATAAAGAAAGTAGTTTCTCGCAAACTTATCGGTTCAGAATGCACTAGAAGCCAAGTCAAGTAATGTACACGTATTGAACACGGACGCGATACCCGGCCCGGCGCGGACCGGGCCGGACCGGTCCAACCAGCGACGGAGAGGAGACGGATTCTGTACTGAGACGCATCTGAGACGTGCCGTGATCTTTGGAAATTACCCCCATTAAATTTAAACGAAAGCGACGTAAAACGAGAACCAACTCACAGCCTATGTTTTTAAACCCGATACAATAGCGACGTCGTCGCACGGAGCATTCGATTTTATTTCTAAACAAACTAAAGAAACCAAAGTTAAGAACTCATGAAGAATTCGACCGCGAACGGCTGGTTGATCACTAAAACAAAAGTTCACCCTCGATCCTTATTAAATAACTTTGTACATTGAATCCAAATCGACACGTCATTTTGGATGTAGGCACTCTCTAGGCGGGGCGGCAGCGGTCGCCGCGTCGTCGGCCTGGTGGGCACAGGGCCGAACGCATGAGATCAGTGGAACGGCTGCGGCCGTGGCGACCCGCTCGCGCTCTAAGAGGACGTGAGGTACGACGAGAACGTATGGTCGACCCAGTCGCCCGCCACGCCAATCTCACTCAGCATGTCCGACACGTCCGGCGTGCAGGAGAACTCGAAGTGGGATCCTGAAGACGAGGAGGCCGTTTCGAACGACTCCATATCCGTGAGGGCGTCCAGATCGACTTCACAGTCCGTCGGGAGTGGAAGCAGATCCGTGATGGAGTACAGATCGGTAAGGTCTGACTGCTCTCGACGATTGCTGTCCTCGTAGAAGCAGGCGGACTCAGGAGAGTCTGGAGAGCCTGCTGGGGACGCTGGTAACGGCAATAATGTAGGCGCTGGTGTTTCTACTGGAACGCTAGGGATAGACGGCGGCGTAGGCCTTGATCGTCTTCTGGAGACTCCTCTATTGTTATTGGAATCCGCTCGCTGCTTACGCTTTTGTTTTGAGACGGCGCCAGTACGCTGCGCGGGCTTGGCTGCCTTCTTGCGAGGCCTATATTTGTAATCTGGGTATTCCCTCATATGTAGCTGCCTGAGCCTTTCAGCTTCATCTATGAAGGGCTGACGTTCGACGTCGTTGAGGGTCTTCCAAACGCGGCCAAGGTTTTTAGAGATCTCCGCGTTGTGCATGTCGGGGGTTTGTTCGCAAATTTTCCTTCGCTCGATTTGGGACCACACCATAAACGCGTTCATCGGCCTTTTGATGTGGTTGGGGTTGTTCTTCTTCGTCTGCGGACAAAAGAAACAGATGGTTAGTTAAGTCGACTCAAAGGCCTGTATAAAGTATTCATGTTGGAAGTGGAACCAGTTAATTGTAGTCTGGACCATTAATATTTCAGGCATGCCCCATCTGCCGCAGCCAGCAAAAATCTGTTCACTTTGAATTAGTATGCATGGCTTTGCTCCATTAGGCCGCGTCCTTACTATTAATGAAATTGTTATCAAAGGAATTATTATTACAAACAAGTATAAACAATTCAACCGGTTGACAGATGGAAATTTTCCTAACGCAATTGGAATATATGATGAAGTGGATAATTCGCTCGCTAACTGACCCAATTCGTTTCTATTTTTACTGATCTCGCAACGGCTATAAACCAAGTTCTTTCGCGTTTGACCGCTTCCGTGTCGATCGAAGTATAGAACATTCGCTGCCGAGGATGTGTAAGGACACAGGAAACCATTATCAAACCATGTAGGAAGCATGCAGCGTTACAAGGGCGGCGTTATCTATTTTTCCTCGTTATACCGAAGATGCAAAGGATTAGGGGTGTATCGGGGAAGTTACTGCCGAAATGGAGAGCATATTTCAGGGTTTAGCAAGGGGGGAAAGTTGGACCACTATCGCGGAACATAAAAACAACACCACCGTGTACGACCATAAGCGAATACGGCGCTTTATTATTCAAATCTTACTTTCGCTAAACTCCTCCCGCCGTCCTGGGGGAATGTTCGAGGGAAAAAACCTCGTGACTTTATATTTTTTGTTCGTCTTATTTATATTCAGGAGAAAAAAAGGGTTTGTCAGATGGCAACTAAATCAAGTTCGGCCCGCCCACTCCGAGCTCAAGGTGAGCCGAGGTAGCTTTTTGCCGTGCAACCAAAATTTGGGTTAGTATTATTACCGGGGTTTTTTGCTCAATTTGTATTTGGTCTACATTTATACTGTAAAAATCTTTAGTAACGTGTATGCATTTTTTTGACGCCAATTAGTAACTAATCACGTGACCAGATGTGAGTCAGACTGCAATTTTAGACTAGATAATGAATGCATGCCGGCAAAAAATATGATCTTTGCATGTAACTCTGTTGAAAAAAAAAACGTTACATTAAATATGATATCATTGCCATAGAAACAAAAAAGAATCCACACTTGTATTGTTAAGTAAACGAAGAAACATATTTTTTCCATTACAAACAACAATTACTCCAATGCTATTATTATAATGGATTTCTGAACAATTAATAATTAAAATGCATTCTGCAATGAAGATAACAGTTATCGCACAATGATTATGATAAAAACAATACTAATTGATACACATTGTCTTGGAGCCTAAAACTGTGCTCATATCTATTTTAGGGATGATAGCACAGGCATGAAAAGTACCGTATGATTTTTTATATTTATGCTCGAGTGAAAAGGACGATTTCCAAACTGTGTAACCTAAAGACGTATTAAATACTTATAAAAGTGATACAGAAGTTTAAAAGATATCAAACAGGACAGCAATCTAATTTATAAAACAATCCATCATCGTCATGCATCACAACCGTGCTTATAATTGTATTCGCAATCTTTCTACTCGCTAATAATGACGTAGCCAGGAAACCAAAGTGGACGCCCTTGTATACAGCGGAATAATACCTATATACACACGCCGTACATGGCATAAAATGCCATATATTATTTAACTTTAAGACGTCCGCGCTCTTGCGAAGATTTAGTGGTCTTTCTGGTCTTATTTTACGCTGGATATACTGGATATTTATTTTAAAGAGTGGATTTTGTAAAATGAAAATTGACAGTGATTTATACGTTTTACTATACGTCGATTTGGTCTATTTATATGTATTGGAGCCGGAGGGCATTTTGTAAATTCGAAAAGTTCCCCTAGTCATACCCAATTTAACCCTTATAAGGGTGAAATGAATCAGGAATCCCTTTCTGGCGCTGACTTACATTTTATGTGAAATGCTGAATATGTCATATCTTTTCTGTCATCGTCGGAGAATTTGTCAAGCATAACTAGTGACATGAAATTGTTCTGGATAATAAGCCTTTATATTCCAAGCGTAATAGTTACTTAACGTTTACGCCTCTCGCTTATATTAAAACTTATTCTATTTATCTTTAATAGGTATCCCCAAACAATTGAAATAATAGGTTGTTGAAAAGCATGATTATGTAATTGATTTTAATACATCTGTTGAGTCTTGTCAACTTGACTCTATAAAGATATGCCCTTTCTAGAATCATGATATCTCCTAGGAACTCATCTAAGCGCAAATTTAGTGTGTCCGGACTCGAGCCAAGAGGGTGCAACTTATGGAAATTCGAGGTTGTTCGTTGATCGATGTTGGAATCTTCCAGTCTATATTGGCGGATCCTCTGTCAGAAGACGCAAAATTTGTATACCGATTTTTTTTATAAATAAGTATACAAATTTAGCAGTTTTTTTTTTTTCTACTCTTATAATGTATGGGTTGTTGTATAGTTAATCGTTTTTCTTTTAAGTTCGTTTATGTATGAATTGCAGAGGCCCAACGGAGCCGACTTGGTCATTTTGACAAAGGCTCCTTTAAATTAAAGATTAAAAAAAAAAAAAAAAAAAAAAAAAAGCGCAAATTTATCAGTACACAGTGTGACTGGGTACCCTAGTCGGAATTAAATTGTGAGCATACACTGTTTACTATGGTCATACAAACTATTGGCGGCCAAGGTACTATTGATTCCGACCAAGGTCTAAGTTCCGTGTTATTGAACATGTTTGCCTGATTCCGGAGATTTAACGAGGTTAACTTCCGTTTTTAAGATAACTTCCTTAGAGGATGTACAATGTTTTAACTAGTTTGACAAGCTAATTTGATAAGCAATATATTTGCGTCAAAAAAAAGTATTGGAAAAAATATTCCACTTCCATCCATACATGTGGAAAACAAATAATAAAACGAAGATAACTAAAAACGCAGCAAACATCTCTACTACGGAAAATGACGCAAAAAAAATATCTTAGTATTTGCGTAATAACTAATTATAAATGTACAACTGTCCCATAACTAATCTATAATGATCTTCGTCTGCAGTTGCTCAGTTCAAATAGAGCATAGGTACTATAGGTAGTTAAATAAATTATGATTCAACGTATCGCAAAAAGAAACATTGATTTTGACATCTATCGACTTAATAAAGTCTGCCGTATCGCAACGATCAAAAGAACTATACCTAGAACTATGTATTATTCATAAACGTCTAGTGAATCTGCGGACACGACAAAAAACGTCTTTCAATCGATTCGGAATAGCGTCTATGCTTCACATATAGAATAGTATTGTCAGAACTTAATCGAGGATTCTAAATTCGGATTTAAATCGTTAATTCGTAACTTAAATGAGTTTTTAATTTGGAAACGGATTTGGTTTTTTAATATCGTTTTTACGACTGATCCTCAAACCAAAAATGTTAGATTCATTAGTAAAAATTAAGCGTTTAAAATAAAAACAGATGAAACAATGCTAAAACAACACCTAATATAGAAAGAGCACTTAACAAAAGTGCGCCCGAAGGAAATATTAATGAAGATGTAGAACATTTTTGAGTTGGCATTGAACAAAAGGATCGGGCCGCGATTACAGAGTTCATTGTAATACGTGACGCCAGATGAGGTCTTTATACCTTTTGTGTTTTCAGATAATGAGTAACAATAGTCAAAATGAAACTTTTTTTATTAAAACGGTCCCTTTTATTGGAGGTAAGGAATCGAGATTGGAAATTTTCGACATCTTGCGCTTTATTAAATTAGAAATCTTCTCATTCGATTCAGCAAACCCTAGTTATGTTAGATCTTAAAGTAATTTCGACTTTTTCTTTTTAAGGATGAAAATACTTTCATGTCTTGGGGATAAACGTGTTAAGACATAAAAACAATTGCCCAAATTCAAATACATTATCCCGGCGTAAAGGAGATAACAAAAACTTCTCCGCAGTCGGCTAAAGGATGAAATAAAATAAAGTAGCAGTATAAAGTTGATGTGCACATCTTTGCATCTTGGGGCCTTGACTTATACGCAATTTATATTCGCTTCCTGGCTTGGGATGTCTCGGAGCCTTTTCTCTAGGCTTCCTTGTTTAACATAAATCGTGTCAACACGCACACGTATTATACCTTTAATATGAGCTTTATTTTAACTTAAGACAGGAGTAATAATGTCTGTAACCTATAATGTTCCAGTCTCAAAAGAACATGATTTCCAGCAGCTTTTATTATGTTGCCAAGCCAGAGCTGATTTGGCCTACTTTTCTTTCGATCCTTAAGGATAAGATGCTGGATTGACTCACGTAAGACAAGCTGACAGGAATCAAGTAAAAATAGGATCCGACTTGCCTAGTTAGAAAAGTCTGTAAGTTTTATTTGTCTTGAGATCTTTACTTGTCACTAGAACTTATGAAATTGTATAAACATATTATGCAGAAACAGCACGGCTTCAGTTGAAGAAAACTATGTTTAAAATATGAAAAGAGCATCTGCGTCATTTAATAAAGAAGGAACGAGTGAGACGTGTTTTTATATTGCTGTTTAATAATAAAGAATTCCTTTTAGAAGCAAAGTGGATACTATACAGGATTTTTAAATGCTACTAAAAATAAATCATTCGACAATAGTTTTACAACCTTTCCAGTTCCAAAATATCTCTATAACATCTCATTTGGTACCTGTATTATTAAACGGACCAACCAAGTCCAAAATTTAAGACAAAATGGGTTGCTTTATACATTTCGGTTGAGCAAATGTCCATGCATTTTTTCTATGGGTCAGTTATTTTGGTATTTCATAGTATTGGGGCTGGAACAACAGTTGTTAATAACTTATTCAGCTTGCAAATTATGGACAATGATTAAAAAACAATATACATCTGCCATCAATCTATGTTGGTATATTACGGAGCCATTTAATGCGTAATAGAACTCTATGTCACTCGTAATGAGTTCTGACGTATGGACGCATATGTTTCATGCTTCGCCCTGTAAGGACTCGGTTATGCTTACGTGTATACGATAAATTTATAGTGATAGCTTTTTAAATTACCGTTGTAAATGTATAAGGTTATACAGCTATTTCAATGAAATACTAATGATCCAGGATGTCAATTAGTTTGACGTTATGACTTGATCATTTTTTGCCTCATTATATCTTCCTACCTGCTTCTAATTATATGATTAGTGCTTATATTGTAACGGACAAGAACTATAATGTCAAAGCTATTCAAATATAATGTTATGATAACTTAAAACATGGATTTTTAAATTTAAGAGTTAATTCAGTTTCAGTGTTGTACTTTACAGTACCTAGTCGAATTAATTAAAAATTGAAGGTATTATTTATTTTAAGGTTAATAATAGTTGTTATGGGTTTATTAACCTTATAGGTACGGATAATGTTATATTTGCTGAAAAAAATCTACAACTAAATATATTTTTGGCATATAAAAGGGTTTTATACCTATATAAGAGCGGTCGGCTGTTACACTATTTTTTATTTTACCATAAGCGCCCATCACCAAGATCTGTTTGAACATAGCGTAAACTTCGTTAGTTGTATACGTCTTCTTGGTCAACCAACACGTGTCAAATCTAGGCTATCTTGACACAAAGCAGTATTGACAAGTCGCTGACTAGCCACGTGTCTAGTTTAATGCACCGGAGTCACGACGGGAGTTTCTAAAGCTATTTTTGACCCCTTTTCGCCATAATCGTCTATTCATATAGGCACACGATGTGAATATTAAAGAAGTAAAACGTGTTTTGTTTTGTCCCGTAAAAGGTTCTGTTTCGGTTTTATTGCGAATCAAATGTTTATTGTATTGTTAATGCGTTTGAATATTGTGGACTTAGTTATATAGGGTGTTGTATGTATGTATGTAAACTCTTTATTGTACAAAACACAGATAAATTAAAATTTACAAAAGGAAAACAGTTAGTACAAAGGCGAACTTATCCCTTTAAGGGATCTCTTCCAGTTAACCTTTGAGTAGATGAGAGAAAAAATTAAAAGGGTTTTATACTTGGGCTACACCAAACGTTTTCATCTTAATGTCCTTTATAGACGTATCAAGTTTCATGTAAACTTAACTTTGTCTAAAGATTATGACCAGAAATTATACGTTGTGAGCGTGGGCCTATTTAAAGTTATGTTTTCGCCATTATCGGTTTATTATGATGTCCTTTTTTTAAATACCTAAGTATCTTTAAATCTAACTAAAGTTAGTATATTGCAAAATAACATTATTGTCGGAATTATTATTTACTTGGCCAAAAATCGGTTCATAATGTTAACTAACTCAAGAATGGCACAGCGATCAAAAAAGGATCTTAGCCTCCAAAACGAGAGCCCATGCGTAACTTTTTGATATATTACGTCGACTTACATCATTTTTTTTTTAATTTTTTACTGCTGTTAATAAAAATCCTTAACCTAAGCGTACGTGTTATATGAAAAAACCTTGGCCCACATGTCTCGCTCCGTGATTCTAAAGGCGAATTCTAAAATGCGATTAAACTAACAATATGAACTATCTAAATTCTAACTTTAAACTAGTTGTATGTGACGTTTCGTGGGTATAGGTACCTTATGGCAGGCTGGTGCTTACGTCACGTAGCATCGCATTAGTATAGGAGCTTCGTTAATAATAGCTTAAGCGCCGACAGGTTAAAGTATCTTTACTCGCTTTCGTTATATATTCGCTGTACATGTAACAAAAATGTCCAGACTTGTTACTAAGATTAAAATCGTATAAGGCAAAAAACTATCCAGTTACCTACGGTTACTTCAAGGTTAGTCTACAAACTAAATTGCATCGTTATTTTTAAAACTCCCGCAAAAACCGTGTTTTTAGTAAAAGGTCCGGTCAATCGGGTCGAAAATTTTCGTCTCAATATAAAATAGGGCATTTTTTGTTGAGAATGTGATTTGATCCGTCAAGCACGTAGCGCCTAACCCTGAGTGTTTCGAAACAACGGATGGGTGGTACGCCTATTCCGCCTACCTTAGAATAAAGGTCGTAAGTCACACTCAAACTTGTGTCAGATACGTCTTTCTTGATTAGTAAGATTCTTTTCATTAGTTTTGGACTCGCTTACCCGGTACTACAAATTACTTTAACCTCGTCAGCTAGCGTTTTGCTCGTAATCTCATTGTACTTGAGACGTTTGTCATATTTTTGTAATAAATATAATTAACGCACAGAAACTGAGTTATGTTAGCAAGGTTATATTAAACATTTGATGAATGAATAGAGACTATAAAATAACAAAAAGATCTAAACGATAAAAGTCAAAGGCTTTGGCTTTTGACTCTTTAAATAGCGATGGTAGTTTCAATGGAAGTCCATGAATTACGAAACTACAAAAGTTCTTTTGATCGAGATTTGACTGGGTTTGCAGCCGACAAGCGGTTTTAATGAAGGTATTATACCGAGGCGTGTATGAAATTAGGTCTTCTTAAACCCTTCTAACAAAAAATGTAATTGAGCGTAAAAATAACGCAACTGACATTCACGTAGACTTATACTGCTTTTTAGATTAACAAACACAATGATGCGCAGTACTTGCAATATATTTTGTTAAAATATTGCCTGCAATAACCCGTTCAGTGCCGTTTTAGTCATTCCAGTAATGCAACGAAAGCTTTTACTAACATTACCTATTCCAACAAGGCTGTAAAGTTATTTTAAAACTCATAAAAGCCATTTTAATACCTTGGAACCGTATCAAAATCAATAAATCATAAAAAAAACTTAAGTACAGATGGCAACAAAGTCGAATGCATTAAAAGGTAGGTGTCCAAACTATTGTATGCACTAAATGGTCACAAATAAAGACCAAAATGGTTTGTAGCTTTCGGAAATGTAAGTAACGCTTTGCCGTGTGTACTTTCATAAATATGAGTGAAATGAATCAAAGTCAGAGAGGTCACAAGTACAAATCATGGGTTGTCGTAATAACAATGTATGAATAGCTATTGAACTTACTGTTCCAATACAGAAAAACCTCAGTATATTTCGGCCTACAAAAACTGCCTTTCCAAACGTGACCTAGAAAAACGTTAAGGATGAAAAAACTAAACAATCGAATTATACATTCAAATCGAGAAACTTGTTATACCGGTAAGTTAACCACAAGATGCTAATATTAAACATAAAATGTAACTCGAATCAGAATTTACGAGCGATCGAAGAGGAAGCCAACGCATGTTTTTACACCGCTGAGTTACTGTGTTCTGCACGTTGGTGTGTTTGCCTTTTGCAACGTATGACGGGTAAATAAATACAAGTCACTCGTATAATTCTCTGGCTTTTCTCAGTCGCGATTGTTTACTCGGGGAACAAATGTTAGTCGATCACGCTTCCACAGGTTTGGAGGCTTCTTTCACTAACGTTCTTCAAAGGGGCTTAAGTTACTTGGTTTTTGTACTGTCATAAGTTTTTCTTACTTGGAACTGTTGGTTCACCTTCCGGGTCTAATGGCATGGGCAAACAAGCTATTATTTGTGGGTCGGTGTTAAGAATACCATAATTCAACCAGATGATTACGACGTGATTACATGTGCAGGTGTGTGGTTAGTGAGATCGATAAAACACGGTCGTATTATTTTTGGTGGGTATATAAATTATGATTGTACTACATCTAGTACAACAATCAGTACAGTATCAAAATTATATTCCTGCATTTTGCTTACGAATTGAACAAACAAGCAATTTGATTTAGCTTTAATTTAAAAGTATTTTGACATTTTCATACCAAGTAAGTGAATTGCCTCGTAAAAACTTTTAATTACATAGAAATTAGGTTGTTTAATGTTTAACTATTTTTGTTATTCTATTAGCATTTGTTTGGTGTCTTTGCAATACTTTAAAGAAATTTAATAATCTAAGACAGTCAAAATGCTAGGCAGTCGTAATGTAAGTAAATAAGCACATGGAAGTTGAGATACTTAGTAGGTAGGTATTGTGTTAGATATTTTTTGGCAGTGCAAAGAAAATAACTTCTAAAAAAATGACAGAGAATGTTCGCTGTCGTTAAAATTATAAAAGCCATTTGAAATAAGAGTGATTTATAAATTTGATCCTATCATTAAAGATCGCCAGAGGCACACACTTGACCTTGCCGAACGCTCGGTAAATGATCTTTACGAAACATGCCTTAGGCGCCAATGTAATTTATGTCTTCGGTATTACTATTATTACTGCTGCTTAAGTCATAAAAGATCCGCTGGAGCAGTTTATTTATGAATAAATCATCAAAATGAGGGAAAATTTCAATTAAAATCAGTATACCACAAACATAAAATAAAGTAAACCCGACTATATAATTATATTTTCTTATAAAACAGGAAAACACAATAAGTAGGTACACTTACTGTGTTTAGCTGAAAACTGTAAAATAGTATTTCGACACATGCCTTTTTCCATAAATGAAGTATTTTATAACATAAATGGCGCTTTCAGTACGAATATGCACCTTATACTTTTCGATAGATAGTAGTCTAACCGCCAACTGCTGATATTACTTTTTAACCAAAACTATACAAATAATATGTAATTCCGCTGCGTCTCGTTATTTGGGAGGGTAATAACCACAAATCAATAAGGATATCACAAAGGTTCTTTGGTAAATTATTTTCGCGGCTGTAAGGACTTCGATTAGTTGTTTCAGAGTTCAGCCAGAAACACTAACGATTTGTTTTGTAATCCCTTTTAAATAACTAATAAAACATTGTATGATTACAAATAACACAGCCGCCTATGGTAAGTCCAAAATTAATTTTAATTATAGTAAAAACATGAGGTTTGTTTTTGTTGGTTTTAAGCACCATCCGAAAGTAACAGAACACAAAAAACTTATTTGTAAGTAGGTATGACGCTATAAACTTATAACTCAAAATAAAATTTAAATAAACCACTTAATTAGCAACAAAGAAGTATTTCTCGCATAATATCAGCTTTTTTTAGCTCCTCCATGATACCATTCAAACTGTTATTATTGATATTTGACCTTAAAAGTTATTTTCGACAGCGTACAATTATATGTATTAGATATGTTTTTTCGATGATTGAGGCAATATCAAGCTTGACTGTTGAACGTGATTTAAAATAGACAAAAAATGTGCCACGAACGAAATGTGAAGGGCGATTTAATCGTTTGTTCCGAAATAAAAAGTAAATGTATCGCTTTACACTAAAAAGGACGCTAGTGCATTGTCGCTTACGTTATTTTTAAAGACCTATAGTTTTATACTTAGACTAAATGATGATTAAAGTGTCTAATATTGTAAAACATTTTGAAACTCAATGGGACTAATTTTTATATCACTGTTTGACATAAAACCAATCATGTTACATACATAACTACTACTACTACAAACTGACTATTTCTAATACACTATCGCAAACCGAGACCTTAAGCACTAGTTTCATTTTATAATATAAACTTAATAAAACGCATAATCCAGTTACTAGGTCAAGTTAGAAACGTGCCGGCGCCGAGTTCGAACCCGCAACATGACAATTATCGATTATTAACCACTTATCTCAGGTGAAACTTCGAGTTGAGTTGGAACTGGAAAAGGGATTTCTCTGTGGAAGCAGTAATTACTTGGCTTTGATAGCAATAGTACTCAGGCTATTAAGTATTGCTTTTAAACGGTGGAAATAGCTACTTTCATAATAATATATGCAAAGAGAGGTTTTATTCAATTTCAATTTATATTGCTCCAAGTCATGTTACATTTTTTTAATTAGCGATTTAACTGCATAATTATGTTTTTATGTCTCGTGATATACTTACTTTTAAGTAATTAACACTTTATTGTAGAGATGTTAAGTACAAACGAACTTTCCCTTTAAGAGATTTCTGCCAGTTAACCTTTGAACCTTTTTTGGTAATAAATTAAAGATTCATTGTATAGTTATTTTGACCGAAATGGTACAATGTTTCCTTTTTTTAATTAATATTTGTCTAACACTATCATACTATTACGATGTTAAGATTTTCAAACAAACAAACAAAAAAATGAGTACCAAAATTCAATAAAAAGACATCAATTTTAAATTTAAACAGTAGCTCGTTTAAACAACTTATTTTCGAATAAAACTAAATTGGCATCGATAAAAAGTAACTTCAAGAAAACCACTAAAAACCCAGTAACTTGATTTACTGCAAAACTTCGCTACTACGCGTGTATGTATATCAAAAACGGCGGATGCAAAATATCATTACGGCAGAATTTACGATTTGGGAAGATAAATCGGCGATCGGCTCGGCTCGTGATTTCCTGAATTTAATGTATTCTACGCATAGATCATACAGTTGTAGACGGAGCATTGTAAATTGAAGTAAATGTCATGAGAAAGGGTGATCAAGGTCACCCCTGCCCAAGACTATAAACCGAAATGAATGTCATATAAAAAAAACTGACTGAGGTCTGTAGTGTCCCGGGTAGGATTGGAAAACTACGTTTTCTGCATTCGCGGCTCTCTGTAACTGTAGCTAGGTCACAGGGCCAAAGGTCGAAAGTTTAAGAAAATAGATGCCAAACATGGGGACCAATAATTTTAGTATGAGAGTATTATTGATTACTTTTTTATCCTGCCCACTTTTGCTCCCAGCAACCGTGTCAAAATCACTCTTATGGCATGAAATGAAATGAAATGATTTATCGCTATAGTGAGGTAATATAGTGCTCGTCTTATCGATAAGCTCGACCATAACACACACGCGAGTGATGCGGATCTAAGAATTCTAAGAAGATCACACTTTTCTATTTGTCCCATGATAATCTACGATAGCAGTCACTTTCTTATAAGATATATTATATACGTGACTAATGCGTGACAGGATAGACAATAAAATTACAACAATTGTAATGCTGCGTCAATAACAACTATAACGTCATAAAAAGTACTTCTTAAGTAAAGATGGTACTGTGGTGTGATGTGAAATTAAATGATGCAGTTTGCTATGGTCAAGACTTTTTTTAATGCGGTATCTATGGCATGTAATCTACGAGTAAATTTAATGTATTCTACTGGAGCGGTCGTATGAAGGTTGACATAGAGACCGTACAAGGAAGTAACTAACACTTATAACTTGCAGTTAACTATGTTTATGAGTAAAAATTATAGGGTAGCTGTAGTTCCCTAATATTCCGTTGTCACGAAATGTATTAAAAGTAATTATTTAATACAAGTTTGTTCTTTTTTTTTTAAGATCGATAAAATCTCCTGTTTATTCTAATCACGATTAGGTTTTTAAAGCAGTTAACAAACACAATGTATGTTATTTTAATCACGTAATTCGATCTCGGATAAACATCATAAGCCAAGACGCTTGTTACGTTGAAATTATTTAATTAAATGCAAATACGGGTTTTAAGGTAATCTTGCCCCTTTGAAAACCAAGCATTTAGAATAACATTTTGGACTAGTTATATATAGTAACTGTGATAAACTGCGGCGTAAAGTGAATATAGAAAATCTAAACTTCGGACCTCAGTTTTGGATTTTGAAAATGCAAATAAGAAATTTCGCTTTTTTGTGTGACATGTTCCGCCTGTTGTTTGCCTCTTTTTCATGTGTAATCTATACCAGTTTGTGTTATTTTTGTTGTTTTGAGGTGCAATAAAGAGTTATTGTATTGTATTGTATTGTATTGTATGTTCTCTAAGTTGGAACGATACTGACAATCCAGTGGCTGAGGTTTCGAGTCCCGTGTTTACTAGTCGTTTGTTTCTTATATCAATAGATATCTTGATCTAATTAAACACGAACTCCAGTCATCATCTTAACCCTGTGAAAACGAGTGCTGTAAAGGGCTCGAAATGTAAGGTCGTGGTATTAATAAACGCGATTCCGTTCTAAAGTGTTTAATTTCAATGAATAACAATCGCGGTAACAGAAGACAATATTATATCTCGATCTAAATTATAAATAGGGGTGCGGTTTGATAAAAAAAAATGTTTAATAAAAAATACATCATCTGATAAGACTGTTCAAGTATTCCGATCCGAAGCAAGTCCCTAGTGTATAAAAAGCAACTGCCACTTCTGACATTGCACCGTCAAAGGCCTAGGCAACCCGTGTCACTAATTCCTTCCCCGCGCACGTACGCCACGACCGCTGACTACTAATAGCCCGTTTTTTATGCTTCGCCACACACTGCTTATTGAAACTTGTATCGATGCGTGGGTTGTCGTTGCGCGGAGTCTAGGGGAGGGCGTCCAGTGTAAATGTGACTTAAGGTGCGATTTCAAGACTTAACAATAATGTTTACTAAAATACAAAAAATATTTTTACATATACTGTGCACTTTTGCAGTAGAGAGATAGTAGGTACTACGTTATAATGTGTATGGAAAGAGACGAGTTGTATTTAAGTATTAGTTCCAAGATCAGCCGCGACACTAGTCTATCCACACATACACGATTACTATTAAAAGGTACCATTCTTGTCGATGCCATAAAAGTTAATTAAGAAATGAACCTTGTCAACCGACAAAGTGATACCTTTTACTTAAAACCAACTCATGTCAAGTATAGCAATCCTTAAGACTGAAGCGTCACAGGTTCTACTAGAGGATCACCACATTATTTTATAAAACATTAAAATTTTTATTTTGTATGGCTTCAAAATTATTTAAAGATGATTTTTTATCATTTATTAATGTTCTGTATCGCAACAGTCTCTAATTGGAACTGCAGCTTAAAAACAGCTGAAGAACGGCACGGGACGATCTGTCAATTTCTATAGAAAGAATTACTTGATAGCGTGAGGTCATGTGACGTTTTCAATAGAGAGTGACAGATCCCGTCCCGTTCTAGTGTAAGTCATCCTTTATCCACTGGTAGCAGTAGACTGTCACCCTGATTTTATTTGACAATTGAGATCAATTAAAAATAACAATGTGTTACTATAGATCGCAATACACTGGTTTGTTAGCATTCATCTCGACTAGCGATGTGAATACAGGTCGACTTGACTTGCACCAATGATGACCTCGGGCCTTCTCGGTCCCTATGGATTGAGAAACTTGTGCTCGCGTTAATCGTTGTCTAGTTTGGGATCTCTGTAGTTTGATAATTAGACCCTTAAGCGTACCTATGTCGCTAATAAAACATTTTGTTTAATGCAAAACTTTTGATAAATGATAATTATCTTTATTTTTCAATTTAGGCACATTACAATGCACTTATGAACGTCAAAAGCTACTATCGGTTCTAATCCTACACCACAGCCCGAGAAGATTATTACCAGCAAGAAACTCGGCGGCACTTTTTTTTCAAAACAAATTACGAAAGTATAGTCTGACAAGCCAACGATCGCAGTAACAGTAGGACAAGTATATTCATCCCTTTTTTCTGGTTGATAATACTACCGTTAGAAAGAGACAGTATGATGCTCTCTATCCTACTGTTACTGCGCTCGCTTAAATATTTACAATATGTGGTTCGACAAGAAACCATATCAAAGAAAATAGTGAAACAGAAAGACAACAAATAAAAAGTAAAAAAGAATAAACAAAATAAAACGGTTTTACACGAAACGGTTTTACTTGTATATTGTAAGTCATATTTAGATGGTGCTTCTAAAAAGACTGAAGCCATGCTTGATGAACTAAATCTGCACGAGATAATGCATTAGACGAGGGACAACACTATAGAGGAAATTCTCAGGATTATTGTGAAAAGGATTGACGAAGAATGGGGACATGATAGACGAGAGGATTGAATACTTACTAAAGATACCTTCTAAGCCTTAGAATCTAAGGCTTGAGTTGCACTAGAACTAGCCGGGATGTTTAACGATCTGTCAGTTTGTATGGAAAACGTCATGTGACCTCCGAGGGCTGATCTCGGACGTGATTATTTCTATAGAAATTGCCAGATCTTTCCGCACGCCCCGTCCTGTCCCGTTTTAGAGTCATCCTTAATACAATTTTATAAGGAAAATGTACCTTTCTGTAATATTCCTTTAAATGAGGTACAAGCCAATCGAAGCGGAAGACAAAAATCGTTATAATAATTTATTATTTAATATTATAGGACATTCTTACACAAATTGACTAAGTCCCGCATCAAGCTCAAGAAGGCTTGTATTACTTAGACAACGATATATATAATATACAAATACATAGAAAACATCCATGACTCAGGAAATATCTATGTTCATCACACAAAAAAATACCCTTACCGGGATTCGAACCCAGAACCATCTGCTTAGAACGCAGGGTCACTAGTTCACTACCAACTACGCCAACCGGTCGTCAAATTGAGTTTTCTCATTTTCTTATACTTGTAAATAATAACAATGCATGTATAATAAAACGGTTTGATGGTAACGGTTACCGATACCGACTTATCATTAAAATTTAGAACGTGCATAACCTTTGTCACACAGGCCAGGACAGCGCGTATTACTACTAGGTGGCCATATGTAAATTAAACTTTTATAGACCTCCTTTTTATTGTGATCACCGTTATCTACCAGTGTGTTAACAATAAAACATATCTACAATACGAATCTAACATATTAATTTTTGAAGTCACAACGCTGTAAAATTCAGTTCAAGTAAATAAGAGTCAGTCGACAAGTTTTATTAGGTACTTAGCTTGTAGCATACTGAAGTTTAATATATTCAAATGTACGTAATTTCATAGGTTATACCAAAACACTGCCCTAACTGAAAAATTAGTTTTGGCTCCCAACACAAGACCACGCCACTTTACCCTATCCTGCGCGATCGCTCGCTAGTTTGTGGCTCCGTGTTCACGCAGATCCGTCTCCCCAGTGTGCGTACCATGAGTTGCATTCGATCGCGTCTGCGGTATTTGAAAGTATGTCCGTCTCGCTCCTACCACTAATCTGGCAGGAGCGAGACGGACATACTGTCGAAAGCAACTCCTGGTACGCACACAGATCTGTCCAGCCGTAGACACTTTGGCCGAACAAGGTACTCTTTTTTCACCTTACTACAAACTAAACAAAAATTACAACATATGTTATAATTGTAAACTTCTTAGAGAAAAGTTATAAAAGCACTGCCTATTGCTTAAATTCAAAATGCGATCATATATATATACTGTCTCCGTAACTGTAAAGTTGAGATATGAAATTCTCACATTAACCCCGTCGAACCGTAAACATCAACCCCAACAAAGATAATGCGCAACATTATCAACACCTTCAATTTATCCTCGGAGTTAACGACTAGTAAGAAAGTAGCATAAAATATGAAGTAATAAAGGCAGAAGTATGAATATCAGGAACATACAGCCATGATGCAATTTGCAATAACATTACAGCTTGTGTAACGGGAAGCGTACACTGCGACCTGCTTAGATAAGATAGGATAATACAAGAGAAAGATAAGACAAGGACACAGGATGTGAATAGGAACTGAAATAAAGAGATTGGGTTTCAAGAATTAAGATAAAAACAAAAAGATAAGAATAAAACTGAAATTACATTCTAGAAACCATTGTTATGTAGAAGAAAAGATGACACAAAAACATTAAAACAGAATTTCAACGTTGAAAGATTAAATAACATTTGTGAATACGCTGATTCTATAAAACATTTATTTTTATTATATTGGAGTTAATAGCAAAGGGCTGTTTTGCAAAATTAATATTTCAGCCAAGGAAAGAGAATTACTAATTATACTGGCCTCATTTCAAAGCTTTGCTAACAATAAACTGGCTATTCAATCACAGTTGGAACTTAATATCGATTTTGACACTAAGCACTAACATAAATGTCAGAAACTATTTAATTGGCAAGTTGAGTGATTGCTTTAACGCTTGCACCGATATTAACTGTCTGCAGTTTTGTCACTATCATTATTAAAAACATTAATTGATACAGGCAGTCGCGACAAAAAAAAAACTATTTGCTTCAATGAACGGAGAGACTTTTTAAACAGTGATAATCCTACGATGTTTATGTAAGTTTGTCTAAAAAGAACCAAATTGAATATATAAGTGGAGCACTCAGCGTCTGCTGCGAAATTCGCGACTCTAAAAGCGACAGCCAAACAATTAGTAGCACTAATCGTAGCAGTTAAAAAATCAGTCCAGTAGCAGTCTAAAAACTATATACCTGCAACCTATTGCCCATAATTCAATCTATACTAGGATATTTTTTAATAGTAGTTTATGCGAATGTACATAATGAAGGGCATTCCAACTCGAGTTGACACTTTTGATCACACGATGACAGTGCGGACTGGCGGCGTTTCGAATCTAGAATAGACACCCACTTGATTGACAGCTGTTCCAAATTTAAACTCATTATGTTTTCAAGAGATTATGTTAAAATCACAGTTCCGTAAATTCCTGCTGGTTGGTAATGCTGGTCATTGTCTATGTTTCTGAACGCATTTTAAAGCACTAATGATATTCGCGTAGATTAAGATTTGTAGGCTTCTTAAGCAAGGTTGATATAAAAATCAACATGGGTGATATGAAAATGTACTTTGTCTTGTTTTCAACTATTAATCTTTTACTAGCAGCCTTGTTAGCCATACAACCATAGCAGTGTGCCCCGCCCGTAAGATTAACGTCACTTGCAAACAAACGGGAGCCGGCAGCTTATTCCGAACGTAAACTTTACACTGAGAGAGTTTAATGCGAACTATGACATTTTTACCCTCCTTTATAACCTTATAAAACTTGGAGAAGCGGTGAAGATTTTGGTAGATTGTGAAAAGGTTTAAGAGAAAAGAAAAATTTAGAACAATACATTTGAATCTACATTTTCGATGAATATGGTAAAACATAGGGACTACGACTTAAACCGTCTGCACCATGTGGACTGATAATGATATTTTGTAAGCCCCTTGCATTAAAATCTTCCTAAGATGTACTTCAATGAACATTGGCCAATCATAGGAAATAAGGTTTAAACTCTCAGAAGAACAGAGGCACCATAAAGGTGGATGAAGATGATACAATTTTACAAAATTTTAGTCAAGCTTAAACTAACAACCAACTACTCCAGAATACCTTAAAAGCAAGTTTTCTTTTGACACCCCCCGTTCAGGTTGTGAACTTCGTTCCTCCCGATCACTCAAACTCTCGAATACGTTTCACCGTACTGGTTTTATGTCCAACTCTTTCGCCGTTCAGGCAATCCGTCTTTGGAACTCGCTACCTCTACCTATTCGACAAGCCCCAAGCAAACCCGTCTTCAAACGACTGCTCCGCCACCATCTCCTTACTGAGGAATATACGTAATTTTCTTCATCCGTTAGATATATGAATAGTATGTATTAGTTTATTTGAATATTATATATGTATTATATTTAATTGTATGTGTAGCTATAGCCTTGTTACTAGAATTCATTGTTACAGTTGATTGTTCCCTTAAAATAATTATTTCCTGCACCAACTTAAATGTCTCTGTTTAGCCCTATGGTTGGCTGGTAGAGAATGCCATTTGGCATTAAGTCCGCCATGTGTACAGTTTTCTGTCTTGTGCATTAAAGTTTAAATAAATAAATAAATAAATAAATAACAAATACAAGACGACGAAGTTTTCATTCAAAAAGAATATCAAGTAAAAATGTTCACGAATTATATACCGTTCCAACAAATTTCTACAGTTCTTTAAAAGACAATAATTTATGTCATGACAAGAAAAGATATTTACAATGAAGTCAGGGGGTATCTCCAAACTCGTAACAATCGGTAACAATGTTGACAACTGTTTTACGAATATTGTTCGAGTTCTCAAAGGGAAGGTCTACACTGGGAGAGCTGTAGCTTATTATATATTTTCTATTTCTATAAATAAGGTTTTACTTTCATTATAGTTAATGTTTAGCTCAAAAACAGCCTACATTTCGTTGCAAAATCCATATCATCTAGACATTATTAATTCTATACTATACTAAATAAAATAAAATACTAACGGACACATTCACAATTCGTTAATTCTAAATGTCAATTTAATCAACCGATCTACAAGAGCCGATATTGAGATCAAATCTCTAAGATCTTATGACAAACGATTGTTACAAAGAAAGGTGGAGTCAATGCGTGAATTCAAGTACATTCGAGAAATCACTCATCTGAAGAATCGACCTCTGTAGAATTTCGGCGTTTAGTTAAAGGAGATTAAATTCTAATACCTAAGGATTAAGAATCATTATTAAACAAGTCTGACATGTTTACTTAACATAACAAAGGCGTACTTAAACATACAAAGGGTCTTAGGATAAATAGGATCAATGTCTTCGGCATAGACTAAGGACGAGGCTAGAAGGCTTCGCAACTTTACCTAGAATTCTCTTTCATGTTGTAACAACAAAAGCTTGAAGCGAATTTAATATCGGATTGTTCGATCATAGTGGAATTCTTTCGGATAAAAATATAGTCTTTCTTTAATAAAAATTCAATTTCGATAGTAACTATATTATAATCTGAATAGAAAAACATGGTAAATTATAGTGAAAACAAATAAAGCAAGATAGAACAGATTTTAAACACGCACTAATCTTAAAACAAGCTTAAAACTATGATGTGAGAATAAACCAGAACTCAAATTGAAATTAAACTTCACAAAGCAGAGTAATGAAGTTGACAAACGAAATAACAACAGAATGAGAATTACGGCGGTTGGCTTTGTTACTGTTACTTGTTTTCTTTTTAACTAGGTAATGCTGCAGGTCATATTAGACGCATATTGTGACCCATATTGAGGGCCTACCACGAGCCACTTCGTTCGTTCGTTTATTTTCCTCTATTGCTTTCGCTTATACGAACGATAAAGAGGCAAATAGACGAACCAAAAATTATTTTGGGATGTCTTTTATTTATACGCAGTGCTTGTCCTTAAATTAACTCAAATCCCTTAAAGGAGAAGTTGTAAGAGTTCAGTTCAATTATTGCAAACAATGATGACAAAGAGCGTCACGATTAATTTAAAGTAGATTTTTTTAACCCCAGTGCCCAGTGGTTAGGGCGTCTGCCGCAAAAGCATGAGGTCATCGGTTCGATCCTAGCCCTGTCAATTCTCTTTCAATTTATAGATTTTTTAAATTGAATTATTCGTGTGAAGCACAAGAATTTCTTCCCTTGGCATTGAACGAGAATTTTGCCGCGCACCACATTTAAATTCATGGGCGTACTGAAAAAACTAGGAGGACGTTATATATGAAACTTGTACCTCCAGATATTCCCAGTAAATATTGAAATCCCAACGGGCCCACTTTTAACTGCACCGTAATATCATAGTAACTAATTTTAAAGTGAAATTTTTCTGCGCGAACTCGTGTAATTTCACTTCGGCTCAGTGTCTCGACTTCAGAAGTTTTTGCCCATAGGAATTTCGAGTAACGTACAGGTGCCTCGGTAACTCAGGGGACTCTGTGAGCAACTTTTATGAAGATATAAAAAGAACTGAAGCATTTTTTACCAACAAGCTTATTACATTCGACCCCTTTCCTGACGATGTTTTTGTTAAAGAAAAAACAACGCATATTAGTAATAAAACTTTTTTAATATTAAAAATGTAGATTAAATATTGTGAATACACTCGTAAATGCAAATTAAAATCCCAGCTCTCTAATACCAATTCAGATTTAAACGAAAGCTTGAAGCTTAGATGTATTTTAAATTGCTGAGAAATATTAATAATTCTATTGAAATAGCTTAAGTATGAAGCTGAATTGCTTGTATTTAATAATGTTCTATAGCAGGAGTTCGTTTTTGTGTCGTGCCCTGTTTTGCAAAATCTCCGCTTTTGAGCAATAACTAAGACATTAGGTATTAGAACAGATTTTCTGTTAACAGCTGGCAAGTTAACCTGCACATTTGTGACTTTTAAAAGGAAAGGGTTGAATTTAAAGTCAAACTGCTATTGAACATAAACAGATATACAATAATAAAAATACATTTGCAATAAAGCCATAAAGCTAATCCTAGACAAGTTGAAGAGCTCGTAAGTGTGGCAATACGGAATCATGCCAACGGACCAGGTGGTGGATATAATGCCTGCATTTGGGCTGTCATTTGAGTAGAATGCCGGCAATAACAGTTGCAGGAACAGTATATCGCGGTACTGCACCAGAATAACCCCCCTTTGTAGTGGGGGTATGAATTTAAATCTCGTTTAACGAGTGCAGTTTCAGTATATTTGACGTAAAAATTGCAATTACGGTACTATATGAAGATGAATTGTATTTAAGCATATAAGGAGAAAGTTATACCGTAAAAAGGCTGATCTGAGAGTTTTAAGAAAAAATAATGTGTATTAAAGAGTGTGTTGTTTTAAATGAAGAAATTAAAAAGTATAGTTTTAGTTGCAAAAAATGAAAGCATTAACAAAGTAGGTAGGTAGGTAGAAAAACAAGAAAAAATTTACATAAGGGGGCACGCCATTTAAAGATGGGATCTCCTAATAATTGGGTACACTAACTAACGCCATTGTAAAAAACAAGGCTTTAGATACGATCAAAAGGCATGCGAAGGAATACATTAGCACGTAAGTGATTTGATTAATGCAAATTTTGCTTCGAGGTGGGCCTTGAACATTGCACGCGTAAAAACAGTGCCAATTCCAACTATAAACAGTAACAGTTCACAGTATTTATTGCAGTAAAAATAAAAAAAAGGTAAAAGTTGATGCAAAGGACAGAACACTTAAGTCACCAAATGACAGTTAAACACATAATGATTTCCTCTGAGAACAGGTGCTTGACATATAAAGACCATATACAGAACGTTAATCAAAGCAAAATGACGAACATCTTAAGAAGTTATAATACTTAAGTCAAGATTAATTCGAATCATAATTAAGTTAACTCTAAGTTCCTCAAACGTCCCAATTGCGGCTCAGCTGACGCGCGGTTAAACTTATAGAGGTTTCAATGAAAATTTATTAGTCCAACAACTATTTGTCAAAATTGTCCCAAACAATGCGGGAAATTTGGCGAATATCAAGCCTAGCCAATTAGACCTTGGGTTAGGGAAATATGTGCGGGCCGCTCCAAACTTTAATATTGAAAATTTTAAAACATATCCAATTCCAACAATTTGAGTGAAAACCGGGGATCAAGGATTGTAGGACTGTACAACAAACTGTTGCCTGAGTTTTATTTTCCGACGTTGGCAAGAGCGGCAAGCGGCGGTTTCGCGGTCGACCAACCCGCCGCATCGACAGGGCGACTTTAAAAACTACTCTTATACGTTTAATACAGTGCCTACTGCACTAGCAACTTAAATAATGTCCACGAAGAACTTATTTCATGCGCCGTAAGAACGCCTGCTCCGAGCCAACTTTCTTGTTTGCTTTTAGCTAGTACTTTATTCCTTCCTCTTTTAAACGCCCGGCTTTGCATGTCGGTCGCTATCGAGTCTGTTGTAATAGTAAACCTTTTGGGGACGTTCTCAAATAGAAGCTTATTGCTTTTGAATGCCCGATTGTTCTTTCAGCGAACCCCGGGACGGGACATTGTTTAGTTACGAATCTAGTAATGACCCCAATGATGGTAGTAGTTTGTCTCGAAAAATCGCCTCCCCAAAAGGCAATAAGCATAAACACAACTCCGCAGTTCGGAAAGAGGTTGACAATATTCAAAGCAGGGGGAGGCTTAATGATATTCATGAATGTTAAAGCGAAGCTATTGTGAGATGTCGCTTAGACTTGTAACTTACAAAACAATGACACTAACTTAAACTCTGGATGTAAAGTCGTTGTTATCTACATTTGATGGCGCACATAAACAACAGCCACGCTTTAGTACGCGCTCTTTCATATTAAATATCAAACTTCTCAACTCGCAACAGCGAAGTGCTATAAAGAAATATTAATAGGGATCCGGAGTTTACTTTGCGAATTCACTTAGATTCTGGATAATGGAGCGGCTTATCCCGAACCTTTCTGAACTTTAAATAAACACTAAACTTAGAAGCCAAACAAACTTGAGGCTCCAACTTCCGGAAATGAGAGAGACTAATTGTTCAAAACGAAAATATCTTTAGAGTCCCTGTGGACGAATAAAAGCATAAACGTGTTGCTTTAACGCCAAACGAAATGACGTCCAGTCCGCAAGGGAAGCCGAATAAATTAAAAGTAAGGATTTGGTCCATTGTTGTTTTTTTGCTCCGGGTTTTCGTTACGCAGGGAGTGTTTTGAAAATGTTTTGCTAATGAAAATGAATTTCGAAATAAGTGCACGGGCAATTTATAACCTGAGCATTATACCTTTGAGCGACCTGTAGGCGCAGTTTTGACCCTGGCTTCCTTAGCGAAAGGTTTCGATTCCTCTCTAATCTGAGACTAGTATCGTTACAAGTAAGCGAATACAAAACAAGACACGGTGTAGATAATGTTGTAATAAAAGCAACAAAGAAGCCAAATCTGCTCTTAAAGAAACGGGTAGTCGAAGGAACACATTTCTCTTTTTTTAAATTAATATTCAATGTACGAGATATAATAGAAATTTCTTTAATAACCAAATGCAAATCCAGCCAAAATTCTGATAGCGCAAATTCAGCATGCCCTAAACTACGCTTGTCCAAGCGACTGGAGCAGACACAGTGATAAATTCACCCAGCAGCCAAGACAATGACACCGTGATCCTGCTCATATTTCGCAATTTCCATCCGACGCGTTGTTTTAACTTGGATAACGTCCCGTGCATGTACACATGTTGTTATCTCTCCCCTACCTCCCGACCTCTAAAAGGCAGCATTAATAACCAGTCTAGACAACTCTTCCTATTTCTCCCACTACTTATGCTAAGAAGCCTGATCGATTTTTACGAACATATCAAGGTAGAAACAGAATTTTATAATAGGGACTTATAGAAAATAAACGGCAAAATTCTCTTTGGTCTAACAAAACTGGCTGGATACAATTTTCCATTTCGAAATGCCTTACTTGGGCCACTATAATTTAATATTACACGAACGCTGGAGCCATGTTGGGAGGGGGCTTTACTCGGATTGCACGAGTGAATAATTTGACTATGGAGATTTAGTCTGAACTGAGTGTTAGGTACAGTCGACCTCGCTTCCGTTGCAATTTATTTGCAGCTAACGAACGTTTCAAATCAAATGATGCATTACTCGGATTCAATTGAGGCCGTGCACTGTTTGAACCGAAATTAAGTCGGATGTTTGAGAGCCTATTATTGCTGCGGTCTCTAGATTGACTCGGAGATTGCATTTCGTATTTCTCGTAAATTACCTGAGTTATACAACTTACACTTCAATTTGCGGCATATTGTTGGAGTGACTTTTCCGGAGATAAACCTATACCGAACGCGGAGCATTCGCAGTACATAAAACTGATAAATCATCGGGCACACATGACGCGAGCGATGGGTAATGCCCTATAAAGTTATCGCTCGCCGGCGTATCATCGAGGCAACGGCTCCAAGATACAGCGATCACATCCGACTGGAAGCGACGTGCCTCGAGATATGTCAATGTAATTGGCCTCGTATATACAGAAAAATGAGGTTTATATGGATGCCGCGTCGGCAGCTGTCAGCGCCGCAACATCACAATTTATATTTCACTCCATTGCGTCTTTTAGTTTTCTAAAAATATGTTCAAAGTTAATGATATTTCGTGCTAGGTAATCTGCACGCTGAATGCGCTTTTGTTTCATTATACAGTTAAAAAGCAGGAAAGATGCAACGGAATTTTATATTTCCATTTGCTCCTAGAGATAATCCTAGTGCCGAGTACACTAATTGCATTACTCCGTATTCAGAACACAACCACGGCAAATGATTACTTTGCGCTATTGTTGAAAAAACAGTACCGACTTAATTAAATATGTTATTTGGGTTATTAAAAGTCGTCATCCAGTCGTATCGTGTTCTGTGAACTCATACATATACATACGTCGTCAGTGTGTTAGGTTAGCCACAATTTGTTTGTGTGCATACATTGTCTACGTACATGTCTGTAATAATTCAAATGCGAAAGGTTATTCAACCGGCAACCTTGTCTTTATCTTTTTTGCATATCGTTAAAGCAATGTTTATTTTGTCGTAAACAATATTATCAATGTTATCGAAGATTAAATTATTCCTCTTCCTAATGAAGTCGACTGAGCATAAGTTCGGATATTTGCGAGGAACAATCTCGTTAAAATTTAACAAAGGATAGTGCTCGTCTCGCTACTCCTAGTAACATATAATATGGCAGAGAGCTCGAGCCTCACATGTTTTGCAAAGTTACTTTGAGAAATGAAATCGCCCCTACGGCGCGTCAAAAAGGCATCCGACTTAATCACGTTAGGTGGTTTCAGAAATATTGCTATCCTAGACAATGCACGGAAGCGCAAATTAGATTCCAGTTTTATTAAAAGGTTTTGCTAATCAACTCGCATTGGGAAAGCTGACGTATAATCACATTTTTTCGACAAACAATACGCGAGTGCAAAATTTAATTTACCGCAGCGCAGTGTTAATAAATAAAATAAGTAAAATACAGGCCCGGCTCGCGATTCGGATTGCAGTCATAACAGGGCAATAAAAGCGGGCCCAGCCGACCTGCACCAGATGTGCAGCTTCCAATTTCAGAGAAATAATACAAAACACACACATAAAAACTTCGCTCGCAGTTAGGATACCTGCGAGCGTAAATAGGGGTTTCGAAGATCGAGATTTGAGCGTCGAAATGTTTTTGCGTCTGGCAATATATCTCGCATCGCTGAGAGCAAATGAAGTCTCTGTAGAATGCGAGCCAGCATAGCGAGATATGAATGTTGAAACGACGAATTTACAGACTCAGGCCAACTAGCTAACGTGAGCGCTAATAGAAACGAAAGCAACGAAACTGAATTAAAAGTTCGAATAGATACCCGAAGATGAAAGAAATACTAATCAAAACACAAAGAGGCAAATAGTAACTCATTATAAATTATGAAACCATAGACATACAAACAAAGGTACATGTTAACAAATCTGAGACGTCAATCAAATGTGACCAGTTTGATTGAGATTAGAAAATCATAACGATAACAAGTATTTATACACGTGGATTCTAATAAGCGATTCACGATGTTTGAACTTGTAAATACACCCACACGAATTGCGTCGACTAAATGGAACTCTGTTATCGAAGTTGAAACATTGAAATAACATTTCTGTAGTCGATAATTGTAAAAGTTAGTAAGCGTTCGTTGATTCCGTCCCATTCATCATAAGTATCGAAAGTATTTCGGGAGCAGAATTATGTCCGCTTGAGCGGTCACATTGATTAATACTTGACCTAACACTACTTGATGTTTCGTATTATTTTTGTGTTCAGGCACCTATTTTTCATTTCGCCGGTTTATGTCAAAAATTTTAAGTGCTCTCTTGAAATATTGCCAGGGACGCTCGGGATTTAGATATGGTTTTCCGAAGTTAAATCGCTCGGGATGCTCTTAAAATTCCCAACATTAGTTTGGTTCGATGCCCCCGCCGCTTCATTAGGTCCAGCGTTTTTATTTCGCAAAAGAGATCTAAATGGATTGTCAGTCGTGCTTCCTTAAAACAATTTAGTCAAGCATTACTTTAGAAGATTAATGTTCCAACCCGGACTGTTTAACTTATAATAAATCTCTCGAAATATACCGTTGTCTCGTAATACAGGTAAAAGGGCTTTTATCGATCGGAGAAAAATAAGTCGCATTCGTGATTCGGCGGGTCACGTATATTGGAGAAACATTTCTTATATGTCGAGACATTTCACTTTGTAAATATGTTAGTTTAAACCTTTTAAGATACGTTATGTCGCTTTCTCGGCGCACTTTATATTAATCTGTCGCTTGGGAGTTATTGTCAACCTTAATCTAGAAATGTGCAACTTTCTCGCTTATTCTTGATGAGAATTACTGTTTTAACGTTCCGATTTAGTCGTTGATATCAGGTTTCTAGTTCTAATCTAAATGTTTAACTTAATGTTTATAATCCTTGACTCGAGTGGTTAATGATACCTTATTGTCTTAAGTGATTTGGCCTCGTAAAATGGGTTAGTTTGCGAGTTATAGCTTATTCCATGGCGCAGTTCTATCCTGATTCATGAGTTTGGCAGGATTATGCGGGGAAATCTCAAGCTATGGGGATTCTGTATTGGGATACCATGGATAAAGGATTTTTATTACCTTTATTTCGTTGCGCAAATCCATGCGCAACAGTTATATGGCCTATACATGAAGGTGTCCATTTTTCCATTATTAATAATTTAGAAGTTTCAGTTTATTTTCCAAAAATATGTTTATTGAATATTTATGAGGGTTGTATACTTTTTTGTGCTAAACAGCAGTATGAAAAAATGTCTAGTAAACACGAGTGAGCCCGTTATTAACCCATTCTTTCATTAAAGGCCAGTGGCATTGTCGTTAAAAAACTCTTCGATTTTGTTATTGAAACGAAATCTCGCATAGAACGTGAGGATTAAATTGTCCATCGGTGCTGGCCGTTACCGGCTGCTATGCGACGATAAACGTAGATTAAACGAGGATTGACGTCGCTGTAATCCGTTCACCGAGCCTTTTAATGCTTTTTCGAATCGTGAAATTTTAGTTGGCTTTCCGATTTTTGTAATTACTTCAGACTATGCGCGTTACTCCGGTCAGATATATTCCAATCAGTAAAGAAAATTACGTTATTTATTTATAATCGTGCGTTGACAACACCCTTGATATTTTTTAATATATTATACGTGTCCATATATTAGATTATGAGTCAAATGCTAAATAATACTGCCCTGCTTAGCATAATAGTGAAATCTAAAATTAACAACGCAAACATGTACCTTGACACTAACGATTCCATTTTCAAAATCCCGTTTTTGAGATATCGCTATTATGCAGGGCAGAATATGACATGGAAGTACGTCTATCGATCTTTGTCAGATTTTTTTTTATTTACTGGACTATTTAAAAAAAATTGCTCACGCAAAGAAAAGACATTTAACCCAGTTAACGTTTAACGGCCTTAGCGTATTATGTGATAACCCGCGCCCGTAACAACTAGTCCGTGTCCAATTCATTTAGAGATCAAATGTCGCCAGATAACCTTATGATCCCAAAGAATAAAAGTTTCAATTTAAATAAGGTTGGCACTTGTAATAATCTTGGAAATTGAATCATATTACTTAGTGAGTAAAACTGCAAATGGTTTGTTTTAGAAGCATCTAATTTCGATAATAACCGTTGATTTATAGGAGTTGGAGACCTGACCCGGGGCAATGCAATAGTACATTACCTAACTAGTGCGGTAAAACAAAGAAAGGCCGAGATCGCAGATGTTTGCGACCCGAGCTGCAAGCGAGGGACGTAAATATGCGATTAAGGGCTTTATTTACTACCTCACGTGTTAGGTACATCATTTTATGCCTACACTTGGGCAGAAATCGGCTTTTTCCGTACGCGTAGCGTGCGGAAAAAAGCACTTTATGGCCAGGTGTGGCATAAAAAATATTTTCTAGGTTAGTTTAAATTAGTCCAAGCTATTACAATAGACGCCCATTTAGAAATAGAGTAAAATCTCATGAAAAAAATTACTGAAGTCATTCTGGTTTACATTGGTTTTAGGTGTGAAGGAAAATGATAGGAATATTAGTCAAATAAATACCTATCTGAATACATCAGTTGTTTTAATTATGTCTCTAATTTGCTTTATTACTAAGAATCCAGACCCAAATCAGGGATAGTAAAAATTTATATGTTCCTTTAAGCGCTCTCTTGATTTTGACATTTCTTTAAAATAAATTGCTGTAAAACGCTTCCTGCGTTTTCTTTGAGGAATATATATTTTTTAATTCAGGATTATTTATCCTATTTCTACCAAAGGTCTGACTCCAAAACATGATGAAGTTAGAGCAATGTAAATTCACATCTCAAAATTGGTGACATGTCGTGTTTGTTTCTGTACACTTAGTCACAGAAGTTAATTTAACTACCGCAGCACGAGGTCATAAGTCAATTCTTTTGTCTAATTATAGACCCGTAATCTGACAAACTGACGTTGTGTAAGAAAAAATCCTAGTGTTCAGTTTACAGCGGTTTATTTCGCAGGTCAAAAGTCATTGCTCTCAGAAGAACCCGCTATTGCTAAAATAAAAATATCTAAAATATCAGAAAAATCCTAAGTTTATAGCGATTTTTGTGCCGCTACCGCGCGGGGTCAAATGTCAATGCTTTTGTCTCAAGTTTCTCAACCTGATGAAGACCTATCGGACAAAATGTCAGAAGTGTAAAAAAATCGTACAGTGTAAAGTTTACAGCGATTTATTCGCCGCTACCGCGCGGGGTCAAAAGTCATTGCTCTCCGGAACGGAACCCGTCTCGTCGATCAGAATGGAGGGTTATCGACGCAAAACCTTAGTAGTAATGGTTAACATAACCTAAAAAAGTAGTCCTTGTGTTAAATATATTAGTCAAATAGAATAACAAATTAGATTTGAAGACATCACAATTTGTTAGATAAAACCTGAGTCAGTTTTTTTATACCACGACGGTGACCCACAAGCATACGCCCCGCCTGATGGAAAGCGGTGACCGTAGCCTATGGACGCCTGCAACTCCAGGGGGGTCACATGTAAGTTGCCGAAAGCCAGTTTCAAAACTTGGGGTCGCTAAACTTGACCGTGCAAGAAATTAGTTTCGGTTTGTAAATTGAGAAGATTGTTTTTTTAATTAAAGACGAACTATGGTAATATGAATGATATTATGAAGTGACGAACTTTAATCAGAATTAAACAAATTGTAATTAAAAAAAAAAGATGTCGCGAACTGCCCGTGTATTTGATAACCTATTTTATTTATTTCGCAAGAACCTCCGTTGATTGGGCTATCAGTTCATTGACCCGCCGACCTTGCAAAATACCGATCAACTCATTCAATTCAAATGTAATCCCACAGCTGGAGAATTATGCCTGACGTGTGAGTTTTGAAATCGCGTGGTTACTGTCCCATATATTATTCAGGAAATCCGATCGGGCGATGAACCTTTCGGATGCGCGAGTATGGACACGCGTGGCGGGTTCTGTAGGTATATTGGAACTAGAAAATCATTTTGCAAAAATTTTATCACGGTACTAGGTTCGTAAGTAGCTTCCGACGTGATTTTTGATCGTTAAAAATTTAAATTACTTTCCTTTTTGGGGTTATAATAAAAAAAAAGAAAATAATGACATTACAAAGACGAGCTGTGAATAAAAAATATTTTAAAATTTGTCAGTTAAGCCATTTTTGAAATTATGCAAAAAATACGTTTCTTCTCGGTTAAAAGGGCGTATAAGTCTTAAGAGCTGCAAAGATACTCCTCTTTAGGGTCCCGTTTATTATATTTAATGGTATCTATTAAAACCCTTTTTAAGTTCGCCTATTGTGGCGGACGGTAAACTACAGAACACTGAGCATGGCCCGACATGCTCTTGACCGGTTTAGTATGCTATTCGACAATTAGCCCCGAGTTTGTAGGTAAACTGGTCGGCGCAAGTGTTGCTCAGAAGCATGAAACCGAATAACTTCCATAAGCCAGCGTCTAAACACTATTAATTTTACAAATTGTTTAGTCATTCTTATGAAGGTTCTACGGATAGACGGGAAGCCTTCCTCGAGCTGCATCTCTATCGCTCGAACAAGTGCGATAGAGAGGGATATACATATTTTCACAGGGCAGAACCAAAGGGGTGGACGGAACCCTAATACCCACCATAAGCGCCATACTCATTTATTGGCTGTCAAGAAAACGATTTACGAAAAGGGAAAGTTATTTGTTTTATTTATGATATACTTACTGATGTGTTGTTCCTTACCTGAAACATAAGAACGTGACATAAATAAATAGTCTTTTGTCTTTTGTGATAAAACATGGTGGAGCTTTTGTGCGAATGGAAGAAATAAGTCTTGATGTAAGTTTAAATTATATATATAATATAAACTTTCGTGAGTTGTACTGATATTAATCAGTTATCACTTTCCCCGCAACCAGAGTCCAAGCCGCGAAGGTGACAACAACACTCTGTCCGACGATGACTGCCCCATTCATGTCACGTCTATTGTGATAAAAATACGTGAGTGTTAACCGTTGCAATTTGATGTGGATAGTTTAGTTTCAGAGTGCATTGGTACAAAATATGTGACAGTGTACTAGAAGGTACTTTGTCGCTTACCACTAAGGTACTAATGCCATTAGACTAATTTAGAAATGATATTTATCAAAAAGACATACACATTATATTTTTAATTCTTAAGTAGGTATATCAGAAAATACATAGAAAAATAGTAGTTACTCGACGCAGTCTACTCGACTTCGTCTCGTTTTGTTACGGCGACCCTCAAGTTCTAAGAACCTATTATGAGCTGTTGCATACGCTAGTTTTTCTACGACAGCTAAAATAGCGAAAATAGCAAAATCTCGAATTTGGCAAAATGTGGAAGATGTGGTATGCCCACTATAGAAATTAAAAAAAATCAACAGTGCTCATATATTGTATGAAAATCCATAGGAGCATCGTTTAGCAGTGTTCTTATGGAATACCATAGACAACGATATAATGTATACTTTTTAATATCGCTGTCAGTCATCTAATTTACAGATAGAAGTGCTGGAGTAGAAAATAGTAGTTTATGCAACAGTGATATAATAAGGGTTCTTAAAAGTTTAGGGTCGCCGTTACAAAACGAGACGAAGTGAGTTTTGTAATAATAGACCCGAGAGTTTTAAGAACCTATTATGAGCTGTTGCATACGCTATTTTTTCTACGACAGCTAAAATAGCGATAATAGCAAAATCTCGAAAGGTGGTACAATGTGGAAGATGTCGTATGCCCACTATAGAAATTAAAAAAAAATCAACAGTGCTCATATATTGTATAAAGAACAATATGAGCAGTGTTCTTATGGAATACCATAGACAGACAACGTATAGTGTATACTTTTTAATATCGCTATCAGTCATCTATATGACAGATAGAAGTGCTGTAGTAAAAAAAGTATATTTAAAAGGACAGATAAGTCTCATATGGAAATACACAAAAAAAACGTATCTATCTTTTTATTACTGTTGATCTTCGGCAACGGCCTCCTAGCATAGTTGGTAGTGACCCTGCCTACGAAGCAGGAGGTCCCGGGTTCGAATCCTGGTCAGGGAATTTATTTGTGTGTTTATCACGAATATTTGTTCCTGAGTTATGGATGTTTTCTATGTATTTAAGTATTTATATGTATCTATCTATTATATGTATCGTCGCCTAGTACCCACAACACAAGCCTTAGAGCTTACCGTGGGACTAGGTCGATTTGTGTAAGATTGTCCTATAATATTTATTTATTATTTATTTATCTTTGTTTAAAACATTCTGCAGCATTCTAGCAATGTATGTGTTATGTTGCATTTATGTAAAAACATATATTTTTTGACCTATGTCAATACTTTACCGGGCAAAATAAGCAATTTACTTAAAAGCCTTGGACCTATTGTTTCAGAGATTAACTGTAAATGGAACAACTCACAAATCCGTAAATAGGCATGACGCAACTACATTATTCGCGGTTCCAAGACAACTGAATGCACTTAAAAACAAAATTGACTTAACCACCATTATAAATCATCTTACAAAAACCAATATTTAACGAAACTAGACCTAAACAGTATAGAAATAAGACTTAAGGTCTGTTGAATTAGAGATACCATTTGTCGCTTACGACTTTTGTCATATGGGAGTATAAGGTTGAACGACCGACCAAAATTTTAAAAATCCACCCAGTTTTTGAGAAAAAATACACTTTGTATGAATAATGGATGGAAATGTCACGTCATTCATGTATTCAGATACGTTTCCGATCTAGTTTAGCGATTACCATCGACGTCAGTACAGTCAGCCGACGAATACAATTACATAGAATCAGTGGAACCTCGGTAAAAAGCACCCTATTAATTATTTTTTACTATTACCCATATATTACATTTTCTCTCTATACATACACACATATCATCATAACCTTTGGGATTTTCTAGGTTTCTTAATGTCGAGACTTTTCTTACCCTTTTAAATTATTCATCGTAAAACTTTTCGAAATGTCTGTATACAAATTATATATATTTCCATAATAAATGCTAAAATCAAAACTCAGCATAAAGATAATACAAGTTTAAAATTTCACGTAACAAAATTCTGGATTGGTATTCTTAAGTTTCAAAGTTGAAATTTAGAATGCGTATTTTAAGTTGCGTATGAACTTGCACAGCGAAATTAAACTGTATAATGACTCGATATATAAGTTACTAAAGAATAACTTTAGAAGTAAAATGTTAATGAATAGCAATTGGAAAAGTTTTCTGCAATTTGCAATCTTGTACTTAAAAATAATAATTTAGAGAGCTTTTAGAGAACTATTGCAATATTTAATAGCTTTCTCAATCACAAGTATAGTTTTTAAAAGACGATGACGGACATGAATCTTCATGATTCTCAACGACTTATGTGTATTAAACACAGATTCTAATGGATTTTCAACGGCATTCATTCTAATGAATTAGCCCTACCGTGACTTCCCCTCTCCGCTTCGTTGCTCCCCTTCACCCCCTCTAACCACTTCCTACCCTGGGCACTTCTGGCCAAAACCAAAAGAACTTAACTGCCCAATGGTTCCATACAACCTGTGCCATACTTTAAACAAAGACGGCGACCCCTGTTCCAAACGCCGATAGTCGAAATGTATGGGGCCATACACGGAACGCTTCACAAGAAATTTATTGACAACGCAAACAGAAAGTTTATAATATCCAAGTTTCTCGATTCCCATGTTTTACGCACCTTTATGAAAATGGAAGAAGTGAAGCTTGGTCAATCAGTATAACACAGGTTCCGTGTCATTTTATTTTTCGGTACTAAAATACGCAAAAAACCATAATGAATATTCGTAGTTACATATATCAAAGCAGAGTCTTCATTATATTATAGCATATAAAAGTAGAGATAGAAAACATACGGTCTCAGCGCTTAAAAGCGATTATAGTTTAAATACTATAATCGCTTTTAAAATAAATGGGTATGTTTGACACTGAGTTGCAATTTCATATTGCCTAAGATAAACAAAGTGGACGTCCATATTTTCTGGATGCGTGCAAAATTAACGTTGAAATTTACATTAGTGCAATTCTGAGTCTTACTACAATGCAATAGGGTGAAAATGTATACGTGTTTTTAATGTTGACTATGCAATACCCTTTAGTACCCTTCGGATACGGAACCCCAACGTTAACGCACCAAAACTGTCGAAAGAGAGAGCATTTGCAGAATTTAGGAGAATGCTCCTTAACATACATATAACAGAAATGGGGCATTTGCAAGTTACATGACAGAGCGGAGAGAAAAACGATAAAAAAAACAATGCTTCGGAATATTTTGGAAGCAACTTTTTATAGGACTTTTTATGAGCATTGAGATTTAAAGAAGCCTTAAGAACGGCCATTGATTGCGTGAATGGGGTTTCGGAATCGAAATTCGACCGAATACATAAGACTACATAAGACTGGCAACTTCTCCCTTATGAGGGTTGCTAAGTGTCCCTCAAGGGACATTACTCGGACCAGTTTTTATTCTGCTCGCGAATTAATTAAATTTTATTCTGACATATAAAGTGCTCATTTGCGATATGAACTTCAACATTAATGAAGCTTTTATGTGTCAGATTACTCGAAGCTTTATTAAAGCCTTTATAATTTATCAATATGAGCTGACATGGTTTAATTGAGCGAGCAGTGGTTTCGATTTGTAGTATCATTTGTGCAATTTTACCAATAACCACATTTACACAAAATATACTGGTCGGTGTAACGAAGTCAAATTGGTATTGTTTAATAAAACTGATCTGTCAGATTGTGTTCTTATTTAAAATAATTTTCGAAATCATTTTAAACTACCGCTGGACGGGCTCGTAATGCAACTATAATGCCAGTCTAAAGATTATTTATGCATGTTTCTGTCCTTGCCAGATCAAGTACGGCGTTTGACTAGCAAATGCGTGATTTACATAAGTTTATTATTAAATTATGATTATTCTCAACGACATCATAAGGGACCATCTACTTGGAGATCGTGAGGTTTTTCAGTCCCGTTTTATGACTGTCTGCACCTTATGGCTTTTACAACTTATGAAAATTACCATCACGTCTGCCTCTGCCCGTACTTTTATGGTCACTCAAGATTCATTGTCCAGATTAATCAAATAAAGTCCGTTTCTAGGAGACAAATAAAATTATGCATTATGACGCCCCCGTACTCTAACATATTTCAGCATCGCAGACTATATGAAAAACTCCTGTTTTTATGGGCGTCGAAAAAGTTTCACACAACGAAGTTTCACCGAAATTTTCTTCGGAGTAAATCGACTTATCAAATATTTATCGCTCACACCGAATATTAGGTTTTCAAATATTTATGCCTGTGGGGAAAAGGTGGCTGGTTAAACACGGGTTTATATTTTAATAGACATTTAACGGGGCCTTTGAAAGCGTGGTAAAACATACTATTGCAAGCTTTCGCTTAATCCTTAAAGAGTTTATTATATTTGCAAAGTTCTTTTTAAGGAAATTGAAAGTGAAAACAGCAGTCTCTTAAATATAGGTAAAGTAAATTTAGTTCATAGGTATAATTAATAATCGAAAGTATTTCATTTTAGTAACATATATATTATAAATGATATACAAAATTATTTCGCACCTGCAAACTGAAGGATACGACTTGAATATCCTATAAATAAGACGACCTTCGATACATCTTTGATTCTAACTTCGATAAATAAAACTCTCAAAAACTTCCGAAATCAATATTTCTCTAAAGACACTCCCCTATTTGGCATTATGCTTGAGTCCGTGTTGCTATAAGGATATAATCACACACGTATTTAATTTAATGACGTATAATTTATTACCTTAACTTCAGTTTTTTACTCATTATAATTTATAATAACTCTCCATATATGTATAGAATGATGTGTATTTGATGAAATTTGGCCATGTTCGACATAGCTAAAGCGAAACTGCTATATAAGGCAACTTGGGTCTGTAGGCGTTATATTAATGTATCTGATAGGAGAAGGTTAATGTTAAATGCAAATAAAGTAAGGTTTTAAACGAATATGAATTTTGAGCTTAGGCGGTGTAAACATCATGAATATTAATTTTATAATTAGATTTTTATACCGTATGGAATATTTGGATGGAAATAAGGATGTAGATGGGCTATTATAAGTGAAAACACAATATGAAATTATGTAAATCATCCAATTTGACGATAATTATATTCATCTGTTATAATAAGCACAATAAATACAAACGCTAGAAGCTTTCTAAGGATTACCTCAAGGCACTATATTGCACCTAATTATTTTAAAGCATTTGACTAAGTTGTACACAGTAATTCTAGAAATAAAGAAAAACTTAGTGAAGTATATTATAATATAATACAGATAATAAATATAATACAGAAATGAATACGAATAAAGATGATATATTGATAAAAATGTATCAAATTGATAAACCCAAGCTTAATATCAGCAAAGCCACTGGGATCCGATAATCCAAATAAAATGATATAAATTGTAAAATATCTTCAATCTCCGGTGAGCAGCGATACGTGTAATGGGCCAGTGGGGTGGAAGGCCCGATTACTGTACGGTACAAGGATCAGGTTTCGTAGGAGGTTGTTATGCCGCTCGGCTGGCTATCGATTGCGAGGTGTTGGGGTTTCTCGGACTTGGATGGGGATTTTTGTCACCCGTTTTTTGTTCATGCAAGATTGAGCATGGTGTTTAACAAATTCTCTATTAAGTCTTACATGTTCATAAATGTCACCTATCTTTTTCTACTTGCTCGTTTGTCGCCTTTTCAGCATCATATCTGCTAGAACAGTTTGTGCATATTAAAATATCAAAAGTTATTTTTATGTATTATATTTCTAATATGACTAAGTTTATAGAGTTAATATGTATTCTCGTGTATATTTATCAAGTTAAATTAAACTTGATAATTACAAATAGGTCATAAACGCTTGAAAACTTGCAATAAAAACTAAAACTGTTCAAACTCATATCAACTACTAACTATCACTCATAATAGTCAAGTATGAAGTAAACTATATACATCGTTAATTCAAAATCGTCACATGTACATTGGAATTTAAATACATTTAAGACGTTTTAGAAGTAAGGTACATATCTGCCGGCAATTCAAGTGAGCCCCAAGGTTATTCAGTTCGTGAACGGCAAGCGGGTACGTTTCCTTCTTAAAGTTACCTTGGTAATAACTATTATCTAGTTTAGATTAAACACGAAGTACATTTGATACTTGTGATGTTAGAGGAATTACATGTACAGTTTCACGTATTTTTACATTAATTGTAGCTTCAGTAATTAGGATGTGCAGTGTACGCAAATTTATAACGTTCAAGAATGAAGAGCATCTGTTGGATTATTTAGTATTTACATTAGTTTTAGAACTGTGATGTTTTTAATGATTGGGATGTTTTTCCAATTCCTTTTTATATCACAAAAATGTACGGTTGAATTCAAAAGTGTACCTATTTTATTCATTCCAAAAGTTAGTCAAACACGTCAACAAATATTAAACATAAAAGTATCAGTTAAGCTAAACTATCTCCATCTACCAACGTCGTCCGCAGACATGGACAATCTGACTAAATATCAAATAAGGTCTAAAATATACAAATAAAACGCCACTGTACCAAATTAACAACCTAACACGTGAAACAAATTATCTCGGTCCGATTTTAACTTAATCTAACCAGTATTTCAACATCTCATTTAAACATCTCAGTACAAATTCGTTGACGTAGTAATTACTATGAACCGGCTTATTGTTCTACGAAAATATGATAACGCGGCCATTTTGTACTGAAGCAAACTCTGAGGTAGGGCACACATTGAAAACGCTATTTAATTCGGTCGGGTTGTAAGGTTATCCAGATTTGGAAACGTGGTAGTGGCTGCACGCAATGTAATTCGGTTAGAGATGTTTATCTGGTCAATGGATGGTTATATTGTTACGAAATGAGTTAAAAAAAACACGAATGCTAAACTAAAGGTTAGACGGTTAGGTTGCGGTGTGAGCGAATAGCGATTATTAATTATAATTAGTTTAATATGACCAAAAATTTGCAATGAAAATTATGGCAATATGTCGCACAAAACTTTGGCAATCAAGTTTAAATGAAGAATTAGAATAATAATGACGAAGTGGAGAATTCATAATAGTTATATAAGACACACTACACTAGCATTTACTAAACATATAATGTTACTTCTTGGTACATTTTCGAGGGGTGTACCCAAGTCACAATAATTTATCAACGACAATAAAATTATTATTTAACTTTTCGGTCGCATCTGTCCTTCGGACATATTTTTCACTTTTCGATTGCCATTTTCTGCAAGCGATAGTCGTCTTGGCTTCGACCCTAACAATCGAATCAGCGTTTTTAGAAGCTCATGGGTCCGCTAATCGCTAATCACTGTCATCATTCCTTTACGCCGCGTATAGTGCGTGATTTAGTTAATGAAGATCGTCTAAAACGTTGTGTTTAGTAGCTCGGACAAGTAAAAAGTGTACCAGCTAATTATGACGGGTATAATGGTTAACACTTCCATTTTGTTCAGTCATGTTTATTGATGCTAACTTGTTTCGGCTCGTATTTAGTTTATGTCGAAAGTGCAAGCGAAGTGAGCGAGTTCTCATCTATAGTATGTACCTAGTATGTTTGGTCGACCATAACTCGATTATCGTTGGTAGGTTGAAATTTGGCAGGTATTAATAGACATTTTAAGTTTGAATATGATTGAAATCGATTAAGGGGTTGCAGAGACATAAGGGTCGGGGAGAACCACTATCTAAGATAAGATAAGATAATTTATTGATAAAATACAAGAATTTTATGTCATTTTTAAAGCTTGGTACATAATATGTAGTAAGTACTGGTAGTATTATTATAACTAAGTATGTAGGTAGTGTTTAATTTTGTAGATGTGGCAGCGACTTGTTACCGTCAGCGAATTCGTCGACACTATAGCACGCCATGTCTATCAGAGTTCGTTTGAGGTCTATCTATCTATAAATAGCTTAGCGCAGGGGTTTTCAATCATATTCAGTCCGCGGCGCACTTGCCAGATTAAAATTTTGTCACGGCGCCCCGACCCACGCTATTTGAAGTTGACATAGAGATCGCGGCGCCTTTTGGTACTTAGTGGGGCGCCTATGTGCCCCTCTGTATTTGCGACGGCGCCCCAGGGCGCCACGGCGAACAGATTGGGAACCCCTGACTTAACGCGTGCGACTATATTGGTTTTTAAACATCTCTACGCATCCTCGCTCAACTTTAAAATCTAATAAAACAGTCAACGTACTGTATTAAAAACTATATTGCTAATAAAATTTGGAAGTAATAAAATAGATCTCTGTTTATTCAATTGGCGGTTCAAATCAAGTACATTAACCTTAAATCCTGTCAGACTTCCTCGTTGGTAATATTACACTTTCGAGGTCTTACCAGTAACCGTCTATAATCGTAAGTCACGTACAGTGAGCGTCAAAACGGGTTTGATTAGTACAGTCGCCTTTAAAAATATTTGAAAATAAAAAATCAGTTTACGGTGGTTTTGACGAAAAAAAAGAAGACATGAGAATCTCCTCCATTTGTTTTTTGAAGTCGGTCTAATGATATTATCCTTATTATATATTAGATATGGCGATATTTGCATACATATTTTGACAAATAAAGGTGCGTCATGATCGAGGTTAGTAGTAATTTGTTAATCTGCAGATCTCATATTACGAATAAGATGTACTTCCGTTCCAGGTTAATACACACGAAGTCAATGCCAATAGAGCATTGTTAAATGTTTGAGAACCTCAGATCTGACGGCCTATTTGTATGTAATGTGAGAACTTGTCAGATGTTGATGATGATGATATTTTAGATTAGTTTACATATTGCTGTGTGTAGTTTTTTACATAACAGTTAGAAAAATTAGCTTAAAATAATATACTTAAGGTTAGTTATTCCTTTAAACATTTTAGTTTAGCATTAATGTAAAAGGAGCTTTAGAATTATACAGGGTGTCTAACTCAAAGAGACCAGAAAGAGAAATTTAGAAACTACTAAAGAATTATACGATTAGCGCCACCGCCACGCGATCGATTTAGCGATATCATAGGATGATCATTATTATAGTGTCTAAGTCATAGACACAATTAATGTCGGTGTTGATCAAAGTATGATATATACCTTCCTACGTACATATACAATTATTATATCAATACCAATTGAGTTATGCGTAATGAAACGTAAATGTTTAATGTATGTAAATATGAACCTGAATATGTATGGTATACGATCCATTGCCGATGTAAGTTATATTTAAATTTCGTACCAATTTGTTTTAATTTGGTATCAATAAATTACGAATTGATTGGCGATTCCTGTCGTTACATTGTTTTCGGTCGCTGATGAATACGTTGCTACTTTTTAAGCATGTGAAATCACTTTATACTTTTTTAAACTAATAAAATTACATTAAAAAGTTGTTTATATAATGTACTATCACGAGATTTACTAGAGTATAAAGTCACTAAATAGGCTCTAAGACGCCCCCTTCATACTCGTATGAAACCCAATAAAATTCAAGAAGTTGAAAAAAGAAACGTAAAATTGCAAAAATAAGTAAAATAATAGCTAATTATAATTTATTTCAGGAGTTACAAAGCAAAAAATTGTAAAATTAAGTAAGTATTAATAAACATATAAAAAACCAGTACCGTAAAATCCTAGCAGCAATCAGGAGATAGGCTAAATATCACATAAAACGTCGCTAATAATAATGAATTATTATGGTATTATACTAAAAGTAGACCTTCTCAATGTAACTTAACTACATTTTAAGGTTATACTAAATTAAGGTGAGATTTCACCTCAACCATGAGGTCACAGTGGCTGCCTTGTGTTAACACCCACTTACGATGCTACGGACAGATAAACATTTAATAATAGTCTCTAAAACATTTATACACGGACCGACAGAAATAGCCTGAACGACTTATAATTGCTTTTGATAAGAATTCATACAATTATACGTTCTTAATGTCTGTATTTGCTCCAAATGTTAGGTTGGTAACCTCTACTTTTACGAGAAATTACATACATATTTTAAGTTTATTGCACTTTACTTGGATAAAGGACGAAATGCGGGTTTAATACGTAAAACATGCTATTCATACATAATCAAAGCAACTATTGTACAAGTCGTTGGCAATAAACTTATTAATTATTTTTATTTTAAACCACATCTTACAACATTACAGCTTGGCGCCAATGCGCTAAAATATTAAAATATAAATAATGATAATGAATAGATGATATAATTATGTATAATTAAAGAAAACCGCAGAAATTCAAAATATAGATTTTAACTTTTGGTCCCAAGTAGCTCCAGTTAAACATAGTTACCCTGTATACGTATTCTTTTTAATCCAGCAAACTTCAAATATGGAATTCCGGAAAACCACAACTAAAATGGAAATATAAACTAGACAATATTCTTGCTTATGTTTTGTACTGGCTTCATAAATATATAATAATATGCATCTGTATCCAATTTTGAACCTTCTTCCCCCGTAATAACTTCCAAAGTGTATACATAAACTATACTAAAACAAAGTCAGCATCAAAAACATTAAAACAATCAAGACCTTATACTACATTGTAATAAAGTTTAAGATGTATAGATATTTTAGACGGTGTCTGTACAAAGTAGGCGCAGCTAATCTCAAATTAGCATACTACCATATATAGTGTTGAGTAAATATTGGCGTAACAAATACATTGCAACATTGGCTAAGTTATACACAGATTTATATCACAGAGGGAGCTGCAACACAAAACTGTGATTTTTGACATGTCAGTCATTGAACTGACAGATTAATAAGTTTCCTTCGGTTTAATTTTTAACAGATAGAAGATGAATATGTCGTCATTGTTACAAACAAGAAAAATATTTATAAAAATTATTTAACGAAATTGACTAAATTTTATTTTAGTAATAAAATTTAACGATTTAGTTATTTACCTACTTACAGTAGAAAAGTTTGTAGGATTTTTGCATATAGTATCTATAAATCTCCCATTCGAATGTAATTTTTGAAAATCAGGGTATTATAATTTAATGTATGTCAAAACCTTATCTTTCCTGGGTTAATATGCTCACCGTGCGCGTAGCAGTTTCAAAACACAGTGTAGTCTTAGTAATCCTTCTCTCTGCCAGTGCCAATATATAACTGTGGTTAAAACTGAAGGTTACCATGGCAACGGATCAAAAGCAAATGACCCCGTTTCTCACGATTCCCTTTCGTAAAATTATCAGTATAACGACCCATTAAATTCAACAGCGTTGGACAAATTTTCGAGTAAACGTGACTTTATATACCGTTTATATAGCTTTATAAGTTATACCTGATTTAAATTATATAAGGATCTTATATTTTTTTTAATAATATGCTCTTTTTGTACCTAGGTTGGAATAAATAAAGATTTAGTACCTTTCATTAAGTTTTAAGAATAAAAAAAGAACAGATTAAAATGTAGGTAGTTAACATTTTTATGCGGTTAAATAACCTGGTAAAAAAGCCAAATAGTTAAAAAACAAAACTAAATAATTACCAGAACACTAAACTGCCTACATTAAGTGAGCCTTTTGTGATTGTGAAAGAGATTATATAATAGGGCGTTTACCTCATAAAATGTTGCTATTATAAATAGTTGCTTTATGTATACTGCTATTTTTAATCTAGTTAAATCAGAATCCTTCAAGATAATCATGTAAATAAAAATACAAAAAGTACGTCTTAAACGGTCACCCATCATAAAACTGACCACACCTAAGCTTGCTTAGCCAGCGAATCGGTAACACCACAACGTAACCGCTAGGCTATCCGATCACATAGCTCACTTAGTGAAAATGAATATTATAAGGAAAGACGAGTATATAATAGACTGGCCGTTTCGATGCTAAGGCATTCGCGTGTAATTAGACTCCAGTCCTTTTTGAGTCCTTAGTAACACGGTGACGGCTGTAATTAATAAATAAATAAATAAATATTATTGGAAAATCTTACACAAATCGACCTAGTCCCACGGTAAGCTCAATAAGGCTTGTGTTGTGGGTACTAGACGACGATATATATAATATTATTATTTATATTTTGCATTGGTTATAGATTGCATGGAAATGACAACTGTCATTGTGCCCAAGCTGACAGCTGTCATCTGAAAAGGACTATAGCGGAGACTCAGTTAAATACGGCGTGTTAAATCACAGAGGAAAATTTGAAACTATGAAATAGCCTAATTTGTCTTTGTGGCACAAAACCTATTTAGCCCTGTAATCAAATCTCTTATTATTCAAATTTGTGCTCACTAACCTATTAGATTTAGCATCCTGTATACATTATGTAAGGCGTCTTGATTTCTATCTATAATTCCAATTAGATAGCTCATTAGGTAGCACAATACTGATGTACTGCAAAATAGTTCATCTATAAGGTTTGAAAACAATTGAATGGTGATATGCGCAGTTCTGTGTAGTTTGAATTAAATCATGTCTTTACTATATTCTTGTGTTTTATAACAAGTATCCTGCGCGTAGGCAGTTGTTCACCTCTATATTCAATATACCATTATAAACGCTATGACATTTTATTAATATACTAATCGTGGTCTTATGCTAGTTGTCAAGGTTGATTTGTTATTCCTGTGCCCTTCCTTTTGAATAAATTGGCCGTTTTTAAGGAAATTCTAGAGATCGTACGAATAGTATAAACATAAATATTAGCACAAGTTACATAACTTGCGTATTTGATTTTGCATATAATGTTTGCCCAGCCGAGGGTCGTATATAGGCTAAAAAAACGTGTAAAAATAAAAATGTATATCATAAAGTTTTTTTTTTACAAAAAAATAGTGGAAGAACTTTTTGAAATAACCGCCATGAAAAATTGGATACTATAAGTCCACGTTTGTTACTGCATTTAAAATGCTAAAATGTATAATGGTGTTTCGAAATTACACCTCAATGATAATAAAAATAATTTATGACCGAGCGCGTGGGTAGGTCACGTAATGACTACATTTACCTTAACTTACATGCGATTTGTAAGTTCACAGACTTTTATTGGGTTCCTTACCTCAACGGACACTTTTTATGTGTATTAACTACTAACTGAACTGTTATAACTACTAACTGAAATATATAAATCCGTATTAAAGTTCTCATAGCGGGTTACTCACGTCAATTAAGTCGAAAATAGCTCGACATGTTTCGGAACAGTCCGTGTCCCCAGCGCGGTCAGCTCTCGACTCAGGCGCGGTCAGGTCGAGAGCTGACCGCGCTGGGGCTCGCAGTGTGCGTAGAGCAGCCGCCGCGGCTAGACGCATGACTCATGAATAAGGGACACGGGCTGTTCCGAAACATGTCGAGCTATTTTCGACTTTATTGAAGCGAGTAACCCGCTATGAGAATTTTATATAAATCCGGTCTAAAGGAAAGTATGAATCGTAAAAAAAGTTACAGAACTCTCAGAGCGCGAGTCACTTTTCCAGTTTTTTATCAACTCGATTAAAAGGCGATTTATTAACCGATAAAAGCAAGTGTGCAATCATAAAACCGGCGTAAAAAGTTAAACGGGAAAAGCGAAACTCGGTCCCGAAGTTAATAAAAATTGCTCCCAAATTACTCCAGCAAACTTTTCCGTAAACACACCGATACTCTGCCGATACGAAAAAACCTATAAACACAGATTGCCCACGATAGATAGAGCTTTTAAAGTCTGGAAGCTTGGAACGACTAAGCAAATAAACAGTTTCTTCATTTATGAAGATTGTTTTTACCCAAATTGTGAGTCATACTCGTATGTTTTGCATTGATGCCTTTGAGATAGGTACTAAAACCATGTACCTGTAGCGGGATTTCAGCTTCCCTTGATTTTAGACGTTTACCGTTCACAGGACATAAGTAATTTCGGACGGCTAACGTCACATCATAGTGTCAACAGGAGATACAGTTCTAAATCGTCCAGCTGCCGAAACCGCCAAGTCAGTTAACGCTTTTAAACGCGGTATCTGTTAAACGCAATCTGCGCCTATAAACAAGGAGAAAAAGTAATCTGTCAAGTAAATCCTCTCCCTCATTTGGCGGGGAATGAAGACGCGTGCGAAAGGGACGGAGTACGTACAGATGTGATTGGCCCGGGTTTATAGACGTAATTAAAATAGACAGGAAACCATACATCCTGAGCGGCTGCTGAATTTCTTGGCTTCTTATCATTTCTGAGAGGTCGATGGAGCCATTTATAAATGGGCTACCAACTTGGTGGAATACGGGACTGGTGCAGAAAAGTTCATCTGCACCACTTTCATATTAGTTTTTTTTTTAATCTTATAAATGAAACGTATGAATAATACTAAGATTTTGAACGACCGGTTGGCGTAGTTGGTAGTGACCCGGCCTGCTAAGCCGATGGTCCTGGGTTCGAATCCCGGTATGGGCATTTATTTGTGTGATGAACAGATACTTGTTCCTGAGTCATGGATATTTTCTATGTATTTATGTATTTGTATATTATATAGGTATGTAATTATGTATATCGTTGTCTGAGTACCTGTAACACAAGCCTTCTTGAGATTACTGCGGGACTTAGTCAATTTGTGTAAGAATGTGTTATAACATATTTAATATTTAGATTAAGCTATCTTTAAATAATTTGGTTTTTCACTTATCAAAATGCTCTGACTAGACGAGAAATTTTGCATCGGTCTCACGATTGCTAAATCTAGAATCGATTTAAGACATCTGGCATGAAAAAACTGCTATTAACAAACATATTTTTTGGGTTGATTTTGGACTTTTACTATACTTATTGATATAGTAACAAGCAACTTAATTACTTATTGGACTTGGCTTTACCAGCTTATCTTTAAAATTATACTTACTACTGAAATAGGAGAAATAGGAGTTATGATATTTAAAAGCTTTATTACCTTTTTATTAACCCGATTGCCAACGTTTAACGACTTTTATTAAATAATGTGTCGGTAATCTAAAAGATAATTTACACATTAAATCCACGGAGCATTTTTGAGCGAATAACTTTGAAAATTGCTTAAAAGATCATTAAAATTTCCCACAAAGATAAAGGTTATTTTATAATTAAAAAGAAAAGTAATTTCTTCAAATTACCATCAGTTATCGAGGGCTGGATGAGTACAGATAAAACGGGAAAGTTTAGGTCATTAGGAATAAATTTTCGCCTCGGAAACTCGGATATTCCGCAACAAACCTTTTGTTTTTGAAGATGTTAGTAAACTTGTTTAGCAAAGATATAAAAACGAGGAAATGCAAAGCAGAGTCGCGCCCGAAGCGTTCCGTACCTTCAACCTTCATATATTTTTTTTGTGCCTTTATATTTTATTTTCCACGTACATTGAGATTTTTATCTTTATCCTTGTAGAGATAATATTTCTTGTTTGAGCCTCCATTTTAGTTTCTATTTTTTCTAATAACCATTTAAAATGAGATATTAACAATGTATATTTGTTTAGAGCTCCCGATATTTCGGCACTGTTACGAGCGCCATGTTCACGGTGTAACTGATTTACTGCAAGTTTCTATTTAATTTAATCCGCTCGCCGCCATTCGCGTGTCCTAAAAAAAGGTTTAATGCCAGTTTTTTCAAACAAAAATGTCCAAGAAAGCTGCTAAAGATCAACAAATCCATCAACCGCATAATTGACGCTATAAAACCAACTGGGCAACATAAATTCGCAGATTAACACCCAAGTATATAGTTATCGTAATAAAAGAAAGATAAGTATTAATCTTCATTTGTGATCACCAAATTATTTGAGAGAAAACAAAATAAAAGGAACAGTGGGGAGACACGGTCCGAATCCTCCCCCTTGATGTCAATTACTGTGATGAATGAACCCCTCGAATATTGAAACGCTTATTCGACCGATGCGAAGTATTATATTACTTCGTGAAGTGATGATCACAATAACTTTTTAATAAAGTTGACGAACAGAGAAGTGTTTACTTAGCAGCCGATAATTTGGCATTAGATTCATTATTGGGGGCCAGGCCCCAACTCTAACTTACTTACTCTAAGTGAAAAGTCAGAAATATATCGGAATGAGATATAACGTAATCATTTCTATACAATACTGACGTTAGCTTACAGTTCTTCAGACGATTGTCATCTTGGCGAAACCCCCGATCATGACATAAATCTTGTTGATATTAATCTCACATGCCTTAAAAACAGTGCAAAGATCAACTCTACTGGCTAAATCATTTCTAATCTCTAGGTCACCTAGTCGAATTCACAGGGTATATAACTTTATTAAAGGGCTTAAAACTAGATCCAATAAAAAGCAGAAAATAGCAAAGGTTCTAGATACCTTTATTCAAACCAGACAAAAGGGCTTCTACTTAGTAAAATAGCTACACTATTGAGACAGGATAGTAACGGACCAAATTGATTTTCGGATAAGGGAATCAGAGTTTGCCTCAGGCCAAACTCGATCAAGCTAACAGAGGCTAACTTAACCTTATTTCTCCCTCTAGGTTTACTAGAAATCTGACATGATTTTGCACTAATGTAAACAGGGCAGCTTTCCAACGGAGAACCTGATTAGCATAAGGGTTTTGCATTTTCAACGAAAGTATATAGCGGCTTAGGCGACATGTTCGACAAAATCAACAATCAAGTTTCTAGAAACAATACGGGTGAAAATTAATCTTCATTAAGTAAGAAAATGTACACCATGATCATTAAAATTTGATAATAATCCCGTCACATTAATGTTGACTTGGCGAACTCAGAACTTTGATGAGGGAATTTTAATGACGGCCCAAGTTTTGTAGTCGAAAATCGAGAAAGTTCTATGTTGGTGGTGACGGTATGTCTTGAACAGAATTGAAACATTATCTGCCCCCGAGTAAATTACATTTCAAATTCGAAATTGATTCGTAATTCTAGATATTTCGCGGGGGAAATTAAATTATCTGAAATGTAACTAGCCCCAAAGATGGGAAAGTTTCAATTACGTAGAATTTGAAAGATGCTTTGAAACGTTTAGTCAGAATTCCTCAAACACTAGCAATAGTAGTAAATATACAATATAATCTCTAGCTGAAAGCGAAGCTGATATTAAAGTTTTTACTACGACTATTAAAGTGCTTGAGATCATTTTCTCTTAATTAGCAAATTGCATTTCAATTGACTGCGTCCCCGATATTACCACTATTACTTTTATTACACGGATTATGAAATTGTCTAGAACTATAATATACTGCACCATTACTGTCGTAGTCTTTAAGTGTAAGTTCTTCTTACGCTAGCTACACTTCGATGGTTTTATTTTTCTTTTATAACTCAAATAACATAAACGGCAATGAGCGTAAGGAGGGGAAAAAACTATTCCTGAAATTGAATTTCACGAAACAAAAGTTCGCACAGCACAAGGAAAACATCAATTCCCGGCCACTTTAAGTGATCCTAAAGGCAATTGCCTCATGATATCGGGACTCTGCCAGGAAGCACTTTAGAATAGCAACTGTTTTTTCCTAGTTGGCAACAATCGGGCATTTTTATGGCGACACTTAACCGCAATCAAGTGGATCATTAGCTTGTAAAGGGCTGCCAAATATCTTTAGTTCGCCTCCGCTATTTTCTCACACTTTTGCGTGAAAGACGTTGTAACATACACCTTTTTTGGACAGCATCCCCCCGGCCATTGCCAAGTCTTGCTCAGTTTTCGTCCGACATTACAGTTACGTTCTTTTTGCGGTCAAAGCGGCTGCCTCGCTCTTCTATTTTTACTTTTGTTAATGGAACTTCTGTTCGCCCCGAGCTCTTTTTAACTTAAACGTACAAAAGAAAAACAGAAATTATTTTATGATTAATGGACATAATTAAACAATCATCCAAATCTCGTCTTGGAGCAAAAACAAATCAAATGCGAAACTAAGCAAATCATTCTTGAGCGAACGCCAAAAAAGAAAACAAAACATCAATTTTAATGAGTCGAAACCCGAGAATTTTCTCTTCCATTTGGAGAGCAATATTTTTTCTACAACATTTAATCAGAGTAAGAAGTGAAATGGTAATTTGTATGGACCGCTCGATGTAAATTTTATGCAAGAATTCGCTCGCGACTCCCCTCTCCCTAAAAAGGGGAAAGATTTTTGCAGCGGACAGAAATTTTTGCTTAGCCAAGTGAAATTTTAACTGCCTCGACAGAGACAGCTCTGGAAATGCGAATACTTAATGCAAACTTACTTCCTGCTGGTTCATTATACTTCATAATTTGTCGAGGGAAAAAATTTGATCCAAAGGGTTGGGATCCTAAGCATTTTTTCATTTTGTTGTTTTAAATCACGGTCTAAAAAGTATTGAGTGGGACTGGGACCGTCTCGAGACGGATCATATTTGAAGCTTCAGTCGCTGAAGAGTAATGCCATCTGGTCACAAAGTTGTCACAAACCAATACCGAAACAATTTAAAAATTAAATTTTTAACTGGATCGGTGTACAAAGTCTTCGACAAATACCCTGAACGAGCCAACGGTTCGAATGATTTAATTCAAGTTCTTACACTGAATTAATGGATCCCGCCCCCATTTGAAGGCAGTTACCCGCTAACTTTGGAACTCAACTTTGCAGTTTGTTTCAATTTGTCAAGACTTTGACTGATGGAAATTCGATGGGTACAATAATGGGGATTCAACATAATAAACAAAAGATGTCTCGTTTCATTTTGTTACGTTACTTGTTTATTATTTGTAACTGTTTGTTATTTCCTAGATTATTCATGGAACATGAAATAAATTTGTTTTCGTAACTAAAAGTTAGCGCCTCTCAATTATTCATCACATTGGGAAACTTTCAAAAATTGTTTAGTCATTCTTTGTTATTACAACTAGCTTGTTGATGGATTCTCATAGAAGCGTTTGGCGCCCTTTACGACTTGCACTAGAGACTGCGTAAGCTGCATGAGTTGAAATTACTTTCTATATTAAGATTTTCACAACAAACCAAGCAATGCCAATAAAAGCTTACTCGAGTTTAATCCTCGTAAATCACCGTTCTTTTTGCCTTAATAAAAATAACAGTCCTAAATTCATTGGACGCTCCATAAAGTGCGTAGAAACTAAAACGAGAAGCACAATTTAAACATCATTTGCCATCGGTGACACAGTTGTTAGTGTAAATAAGCAGAGTAATAGAGATAAACCGGTCTATTAATACGTACCTTGAAGAGTAGAAATAACGAAACTGTTAATGAGGAAGTGGCTACTTAGAGTCGTGGGGCGAATAATATTGTCACTTTAAAAACAGAGCAGGAAACGTATAATGTTTTTAATGCTAAACCTAGATTAGTTCGTTTGAGCTGGTTAGCGTTAATTAAATCTTTTAACTAGGTACCTGCTTTTTCGGACTGGAATTCTTAATTGGATTTCTCGTGATCTAATAGTAGTCTGTAATGTACGATCTCCTACAGTATCAAGTGTTCCACTTTTTACTTGAAACGTTTATTCTCGCCTCTTTTGCTTCGCTTTATTCAAACATGCTCGTGAATGCAAGCCAGTTTATCCATTAGAAAGCATATCATTACTACTTTTGACATTTTCTATTCCAATTTTCTCTAAATAAGTAGCTAAACTCTTAATGATTTCGCCCATTATTTCCCGATAGCATAACAACATCATATCTGCATACAAATTATCTTGTATTATATCTTTATGCATATGTTCTATCAATTATGTGGTCGTTACTGAAGCAAGGTAATCACTAAATCGATGAAGGAATATTACAGGGAAGTCGCAACCTTCTAATTTAAATAAATGTTACAAGTGATTGATAAATAGACACACGATACATGTACGGTACTGCATTTATTATCTTAAAAGCAAACTCGTTGATTCGCTTATCATTTTTTATATCAATTGCATTATTTTGTATACTATCAGCTGTTTGTTGCTGTGTGCATAGATAAAACGTAAAACTCGCATTCGTGTAAGCACTATAAAACTAAACCTAAGTTACAACCACGTCGAGATAGCTCATCATTAAAAACGGAATAAAGCAGTACCTAAAGCAAACTATAATGGATTTAGACAAAGTCCTTTAAAACAACACAGAACAAGATTGATGTGGATGTAAAAATACAAAGTTTCCTTAATGTAACTTTTTACAAGCAACGAGCGAAGTAATTAGAAAGTTCTTAAAAGATTCTTTAAAAGTAGCTAATACGGGGATCGCATGAGTTTACACAGCCATTTTGTTTTAAGCCCTAATTGAAATCCTGTTACAATACCGACGGAAAACATTTGCCAAGAACTTGCCGAAATTTTGGCTAGGAATTTTATTTTTTTACTTCATTTCCCTTGGCAGTTTGATAGTAGAACCCTGACCAGATACTCTGATTGTGCGTACATAAATCACCCTGTCAACATAGATGAATATTTTAGCACGCATCTTTTTCCGCAATATGCTGAGGGTGATTCAGATTACGGTGAACTTGTCGGGAACACATTTCATATTTTACTCCCAGTAATTTGAGATACAGACATTAATTTAATGTTTGATAAAATTACTTCAAGAGTTAATCTAGCGAAGGGTCGTAAAAGTATTCATCCTAAGTGGACAAATTGCAATTATTGTGCCCCCGTCAGGCTTTGAACCTATATACTTGATTAAAGTCCGTTCAGCCAGGCTAATTTATAGTGGCCATTAAAAGGATGAGTTGTAAAACAAGCAGCAGTTTGTAGTGGAGCGAGCAAAGTTCTTGTGAATTTATTGTTACTGTTTAGCCAAGAAAGACTATCAGGTATGTGGGGAGTAAAATACCGAAGTGCAAACTGCAATGTCTCACCGCTAACACGAGTGTTTACCTGGAAAATAAAATTGATTTGTCAGTTTCAATAAAATGCAGGCAATAATAACAAAAATAGTCTAATTTAATTTTAAAAGACATAGGTACGCTTGTCAGTAGTACTGATTAAGATTGACTCGTACTAGAACGAGACGAGGCGGGACGGGACGATCTGTCAACTTATATAGAAATAATCTCGTCCAAACTCGCCCCGACCCGTTCTAGTGTAAGTCATACTTTAGAGACACTTATTTGGAATTGCAAAATAAATATTTGAGCTGTGACAGGGTGAGTTGTACATTTACGTATGCGTATTTATACAGCAAAAAATATAATCATTTGTGACGGACTTCGTCGAATTATTTAAAGTATGAACCGTTAATTAAAACGTTTATCACGTAAAAGACCATCAGCCACATTAAAATCACAAACAGAAACTTAACGCGAGTCAAATGTACGAATGCTTTAAGCGGTGCTTAAGTTATGCGCCATCACGTCGCTTCGAGAAATATACGGACAAGACAAAACAAAACGAGGACACCCGAAAATATCTTTTCAAGAGGCTTATACAATAAATCTTTTAATCCTCTTATACAATTTTATCGAGCCCTGAACGGGGGCTTTTTTGTCGATGTATTCTGATATTTATCTCCTTAGTTTGATTGACTTTTTATCGAAACCATATACCCGTTTATCACTGTATCCGACTTGAAAAGTTTAAACCCTCTGGGAGTCACATGGCTTGTCTTTACAATTTCTGGCGCTGACTTTAAAATTCTTGGCCAGTTTACTATGCAATAAAGTTTATTCTGTTTGTTAGATTTTGCCAAGTCTCTTTACAATATTACGGCACGTTTTGGTAATTTCATTATGTTATTAATAATATTCGCAATATCCTTAAATACCTTTTAATGTATCTGCATCTGTCCTATAATTAACAGAAGAGTTGGCCCCCAGTGCAACTGCCCATAAAATCTTTTATTTTAGTTGTAAATCACGAATCACAATCCCATCGCCTTCAGTTCGATCATAAAACGGAACCAGAATAACAACTCCGAACTATAATTGCTTCACTAATGATACAAGCGGACCAATTAATTCTCTGAACAGTTTACAATTGAGAACCGTTTGAACTAAAAAATCCTGTTTCTAATTCTGTTTGTGTATCAAACTTTAATGATATGTAGCGTGTTAACGGTAATAAACCACTAGATAACGAAAGAATTGTGAATCAAGTTTAATAAGCTTCTGGCTACCGGTAGCAGTAAATGATAAAGCTCTTTAAGTCGATTATAATTCAACGCGACGGTATCTCAAGCTGTCAAGCTTTATTAGGAACCATATCAAAAAGGATAAAGTGAAATCCCTGTATTTAAAGTACATCCATCAAATTGTAGACGTTAGACAATATTGAAGAAGTTCAAGATAAAAACGTAATTGATGAAGACAGGTAGCAACATCAGATATTTACAGGACGTTTTGATGTATTGTTCTAGGAGATACATATCGTAATTAGGTGCCTCGAATGTCGCTCGTCCTATAATGGTAATGGGCTGAATGTATTATAGAGAACAATTGTTCTCAAATAAAGGTGTGCAAGGGTAATAATAATAATTTGTTGCCAAACGAAGTTTCAAGGTTTAAGCTGAAATTAGAAATATACAAATTGTAGAGAAAATTTCGAGATTTGAATAGCGACTTACTCGTATATGATCATAAGAATGGAATCGAGCAAAGCTAAAGGCGCGTCTCGTTCTTATTCCACTCTGATTTTATCAACACAAAATAAATAGAAATATTTTTCAAGTAACATGATACCGGAACGGAATGTATTGGACTTTTTTCATATGCTTTCGGCCGCCCTCATGTCGCGTACAATAAAACGTGTTCTTATCTTCTTCAATATGTTTTCGTTTAAAACGTTTGCTTTTTATTTGTATTTTTACGCTACCGCGCTTTACTTTGCTCTTATGGCCCTATTCATGCTATTATGAGCCTTATTGGCATTTGTAATATTCTTTAGAGCAACGTCTTCAAAGTATGAGTCCTAAAAAAATTCTACCCCATTTCCAACCCCTTAGGGGAATATAATAAAAAATATTTTTAGGCAATATATGTTCGCAAGGCCGCTGGATGCGGGTGGCGCAGGACCGGTCATTGTGGAAATCTTTGGGGGAGGCCTATGTCTAGCAGTGGACGTCTTTCGGCTAAAATGATGATGATGATGATGAATATATGTTCAAACTTACTAACTGTACTAAACTACTTGTATAAATATCTGTTCTGTAAGGAAAGAACTACCTTACAGAACAGATATTTATACAAAGCTTCGCCAATAAGTCTTTTTTACATGTGATAATTATTTGAAAGAAATTATAAATATTTTTCATAAACTGTGACGTCCATAAAATTGTCGCCGACAATAAAAACGGTATTCTCATAAAGTATGCAAAATAAGTAATGATAAATAAAAGAAAAGTGGTGGAAAGAAAACGAAAGACTCGAAATAGGCGAAAAAGAACTATTTTATTCACAATGCAATTCCGGTGGCCTGTAAATTTGTTTGCACAATTGTACAAATAAGAAACCAGATGTTTTTAGCACATTTCGCTAAATCGTGCTGAGTACTGCAAAAAATATGCAAGGAAATGTTTGTATAGGCGAATTGTTAAAGACAACCCAGAATTTTGTTAAATGAGTAATACTTTAACTTATTTTACATTTAGAAACTACTTTGGATTTAGAGATAAAGGGTTCAAATACTTCAAATATGCGTTCCCAACAAAACAAATTAAAGAAAATTATTAAAAGAATACGTACAACCCTACATTTCTTGAATAGTGTAGTGTATCTATTATTTTAAAGTCAAATTAGTCACAGAATGTCGTCACTTACTAAAACCCGGAACAAACAGCTTACTTTATCTTGAAATCTTGCCGTCCTAATTTAAGTACTTAGAGGGAGCAAGTTCTATGAACCCATACACATACAATTCTAACTCTTTAATGCCTTCGTTTAAAGAAGACGATAGACCATAACGCGGGTCGGGAGTGGCAGGAAATGCTATAGATTCGAAATCGTGGACCATGAAAAAATGTGGGCGAAGTTTTTGAATTTTCCGCATAATCGGCTTCGTAGTTATACCATTAGGGAATAATTCTTCGTTATTACTTTTAAATCCATCCGCGTGTAAGTCTTTTCAAATAATATAGAAAATGATTTCCTGTAAAGAAAGATAAAAGGTATTGGAAAAAGAATTCTAAAATCCACAAATGTCTAGTCCAGTAAAACCGTACTTCAATATTTTTCTTCGAATCATCTTCAGCGGTCGCTTTAATGGTTTTAGTGTTATTTAATCTGATGTCGACATGAAGTGGCCCGCAAGAAAATATTGTTTGAGTCAATATTTACAAGACTTTCAGCCTTGTGGTTATCTGAGTGCAAATACTGGAGGTTGGCGTAACTGTTGAAGCTAAGCTTAGTGGCTTAGATATTAAGCCAACAATCATCAAACGTTGATCAAGGCAGCCGGTCAAGACTAACATTTGAAAGGCCGAAATGAGTTCAAAAGACTAGAAGCGTTTATTTGATTATTGAAGGTTTCGAATTTTAAAAAACTAACTTCTTCTGAAACTAGACTTACATTTTGCTAGACTAAATCAGATATATATTAGACTGATTAGATTATAGACAGAGAGATAGTTCAACGGTTGGAAATATAGTATGATTGTGGCAATAAACATTTATTGCCTTAATATAGTAATACCTAAAACTGGCACAAAGCTCACATCTAGCGCGATCAATATCACTTGATGTAATCAGACACATAAAACAGATAGCACGGTACATACCAGTATAATCCTGTTTACCGCCTGCCTCTTTGATTTCACTGATTCCGAGCTTGTCTAGTCCCTAATCGGGGTTAAGGAAGTACATTTGCGCATTAGCAAGGAAGGAAGCAAACAGTGTTTAATCCCAATGAGGGAAGGAAAAGGAGAATGTTTAAGAGATAGCTTTTGTTTTTAGGGACCCACGGTTGAATTTGGAATTCTGACAGTCTTGTTTTGAGAATCCTAACAACAAACTACCTACTTACTCACTATTATTTACTTTGATAAGGTTTATCACATATTGAATCAAGTTTAAACATCAATTAAAACAAAATACCTCTTCTTCACGTTGTCTGTTGTAATGGGACATATGAATGTCTACAAGCGGATTTTTTAGTTTAGGTATGAATAAAGAAAGAGCGTAGAAAGTAGTAATAAATTGAACAGAAATTCACCACCAGAAGATAAGAAAAACTGCTAATGGCTTTCCGTTAAAAACTTATTAGCTTACTAGTAATTTTTGTATACATGTCATGTCAACATCTTCCATACTTCACTAGGCAAAATTTTTAACAAACTTAGCCTTTTGGCTAAAACCATTAAGAGTAGCTCATAAGATTTCGGGACTCAGAAACTTTGTAATCTTTCCGGACGGCCGGACAAGATTTTTTACTTGGCCCGGATGAACGGGCGATGTTGGGAGGAACTTTTTAATTTAATATAAGATTTGAGTTATGATCCGAATTGCTGGTCTGTGTGAAAATCGGTACAGACTGGGAGACTAAAATAGAATGCTGCTCCAATTTCAGGGTAGATAATTTTACAGTAAAATTGCTTTAGAAGATGAACCAAAACTTACCCTTCTTCGGTGTTTGTTGAGTCAAGTCTGATATATAGCAGCTCTTTTTCGGACATAACCTTTTTCTTCAGTCTATGACCACCCAGTTGATTGTTGACAAACTATGACACCCTTTCATTTTACTAATAGTTTGCAATCATTTTTTTTTATATTCTACGGTTTAAGCCTTCTGATCTGATGTTATTTTCGTTTTACTTTTTAGAGTGATAGAGACTATTGTTTGTGAACAATTGTTTTTTTGCGCTTGTTAACTGTCCTAACTAGACGGCCTGATCAAGAAGCCACCTCAATCTAATCAAGCGGTGAGAGCAATCACTGGATCGAAACCAATGGAGGCTGGTTATTTGGGCGACGAAAACAAACAAATAATCTCGAAAGAAAGATAACAAGAGAAATTGGTACTGTTATTTATTATGATTTTAATCAAACTTAATCATTTATTTAGATTGATGTGATGAAAAAATAAATAAATAAATAAATATTATGGGACAACCTTACACAAATCGACCTAGTCCCACGTAAATATCCCGTTTTAGATGGTAGTTATAATTACTTCTTAGTAATCTACTTATTTATTTATTCAATCCTGTAGGTACCTATTTTTTACAGATATAATAAATAACAAATAAATAAATATTATGGGACAATCTTACACAAATCGACCTAGTCCCACGGTAAGCTCAATAAGGCTTGTGTTGTGGGTACTAGGCGACGATATATATAATTGATAGATACATATAAATACTTAAATACATAGAAAACATCCATAACTCAGGAACAAATATTCGTGATAAACACACAAATAAATGCCCTGACCAGGATTCGAACCCGGGACCTCCTGCTTCGTAGGCAGGGTCACTACCAACTAGGCTAGGAGGCCGTCAGATGACAGTTTAATATATTCAATCGTATTGAATAAAACATGAAAATGTAGCACCAAAATGGTAAAAAGTCATTTATTGGCAATACATTTTCATTTATTATATTTACAGGTAAATAACTCCTTACATAAACAAAAGACTGTCGTCTATGATGTCTTATCTTGCAAAAGAATGACACTCCATTTCACCAAAACTGTTTTTTTCAATATTTTTGATCTTGTTAGTCAAACTCACAAAACTGAAACTGCATCGTACGTTGCAAATTTGTCATTTTACTAAATGTTGAACCTGCATTTGAGACCATAGAAAACATGATATTTATAGGGAAATTCCCATCCAAAGGGACCATTTTCCTTGCTTGTATGAACATTTATCTAGTTTTATTTGAAATTCTATAAAGTGAACAGACGTGTCAACATATTTTATCACTTTACAATGCGGGCGCAAGGATTCCGCTGATTTATTTGGCTGATAATAATTTATGAGCACAGTAAAACTGAAAATAAATCATTGTTAATGTTCCATACAAACATTGTAGTAGGGAAATGCCAAATTTTATATAGAAGCATATAAACTTTATAAATCTAACTTGCATATGAGTAATTCGTTTAACACTCTAAAATGAACTGTCACCAGCGGTATTTCCGGACCGATATGACCTTGAAATCTTAAAAAAAAGCGTACTCTCACTTCAAAGGTCGGTAATGCACATGTGACCCCCTAGGTGTTCATGGGCCGTAATAGTCGTACGATCAGTTGATAAGCCAGGCCGTTTGCCTTATATTTCGTTAAAACTACTACTAAAGATGAGTCACCTACTATTATTAAGAAAATGAATAGAATTAAGAATATCATTTTTAAGAAAAGCCTCGATACTTTTATTTTTTTAACATAGGTCATTTTTTACGTGTTTTTGATCAGAACGTCGCTACCCTTGAATTTATAAACATGACTCTTATAGTTACATAATTGAGTAATAGCTATAGCTAGTTCTTAAATGTGGTAAAAGCTTTTATCTACAAAAATCGTAGTTTAGTTATAAAAGGCAATTAACTGAATACGCAGTTTATTTTGACTTTTGACTTTTCATTTTTTGCGTGCTCTGGCAATTAGATCTATCCTGCTCTCTTTTGCTCGAGCGTGTTGATTCTTAATCTCCGCCGTGCGCTGCCTAAAGCGTCCCAAACTACGATCAAAACAGTTCTGTTTCACCCAAACTGTAAACAAAACATCGATCATTGCACGTGGCACTCGAAGATTAAAAAACTCCACGTGTGTACTGAGGAAATGCAAAATCAACAATGTGCTCGGATTATCGAGGCACGAACTCGCTAGTTGTATCGTCCACTGACTTATATTGTCCCTTATTGCAATGGCGTAAGAGTCATTAGCGTTCAGTTTGTATGAGTTATGATAGTTTGAGTCATGCTTGTTTTGAAGCTCATAGCATAAAAATATGCTGGTATGTTTTGCACGTACTCAGTAAAGTGAGTGAACTATACTCGGGGTTTATGATCTTCATATTCCTTGCGTTTTGGCCTTTGCCATGGGTCAGGAAGCTTGAGGCAACTGCGACGCTTGGCAACCTAATTCTAAGATTTTACTAAACATGTTTTTAAGAGTTCCTACTTATAAAAGCCAAAGGAGAGATTGTTTTTAAATATATTTTATTTTACCTTATTTAAAATAATTAACTTTAACCATTTTATATCTTTACTATTAAACGCGGTTTGATGAGCAAAGCGACATCTTATTTCACTTTCTATTCTGTTTAATACCATAACGTAGCATAAATGTAACCCATCGCGGCCTCTCTTACATTAACGTACCTATTTACCTCTCTGACTTACCTACAGTCTGATGACCAGAATTATTCAACAATGCTCTAACCTAACCACAATAATACTGATATACTCAGCTGCGCTTCGTTACTCGGAATTGATCTAACAACCACTAAATTTAACAGAGTAGGTAAGAATTTCACAACTACAAATTGTCGTATCTCCATAGACAATTTATGTCACGTACGACGTATTCATTGTAGTTACAGTAAGTGAAGTTACAGCAAAACAAAATGCGTTCATGGAATTTGACTACGGCAAAAATATTGGCTATTGTGAATTTGTGAGAAATTGACGTATGTGAGATATATGTGTATTAAGAACTACCCAATTTAAAAGTAATTTAATTTGATATAGATTAAATAACGGTGCGAGCAGGTGTGAAATACTTACATTCCTGCAGGTGTATACGATAGAATTTTATTATTGATTATAACGACTACTAAACTAAAGCACAGGTTCCAAATCTGTAAGCCACATAGAAATTAAGAATATTGTAAATGGCACTTACATCATTTTTACCGATATACACAACTTTAGCATCTCTTGCCGTAAGTGCCACTTTAATTGAGGAACATTTCCTTAAATTAGGTCACAAACTCCAAGAGCTCTCGATATAGCTAAAGGTATCTAATATAATAATATTATATGTTTATTGCACGTTGCTATCTAACATATGCAATACGCTAACTGGTACAGTGATTGAGGACTAGCGATTTGTTAATTAAAGTAATTAAAGATTAATCATTATCAAAGTAAATGGGTTATTAATGCATAGGTAGCTAATGAAAACAGTGTGTATCTTAATTTGACTTTTAGTTTAGATGTGATCGTTTTGGAACTATTTTATAAGTAATTTTAATAGGTAAACATATAAATTAAGAATTTTTAAGATTATGTAAATATTATGCGAGATGATATTGGGCTTTACTTTTAGAATGATATCGATTTTAATATAAGTACAGTCGCGAACAGAGATTGTTGAGCCACTTGTAATTTTTCGTAATTTAGCCGCAAAATAAATGACCGATGTAGTTAAAAGATGACTTTCATCTGCTATACCAATTTGCATTACACGGAAAAGTTAGTTTAGTTAAGTGGCTCAACAATCCCGGTTCGCGACTACATTTACGTGTTAATAATAACTATAATTAAAGCGTAAACAGCCTATATATTAGACCAGCAAGTATATTCTTATTTCGACGACCGGTTGGCGTAGTTGGTAGTGACCCTGCCTGCTAAGCCGATGGTCCTGGGTTCGAATCCCGGTAAAGGCATTTATTTGTGTGATGAACACAGATATTTGTTCCTGAGTCATAGATGTTTTCTATGTATTTGTATGTTATATATATCGTTGTCTGAGTACCCGTAACACAAGCCTTCTTGAGCTTACTGCGGGACTTAGTCAATTTGTGTAAGAATGTCCTATAATATTTATTTATTTACGATTACCGTTTCCTAAATCCTAGATTAGTCCATTAACTAATGCCCCCGCTGCGCTCGCTACTATAGTAGGCACGTTACGCCGCGCGCGCACACGTGGTGGTTTATTTATACAGCGCGTGATGAAACTGCGCAACGGTCAATACTACGATGTTACTGTACTACGTGGCACTTACGACCTTAATTGATGGATGAATTATGTATAAATTCCTGTAAGCGACTATAAAATTATGTATTACATATCAAAATACAATACAATACAATACAATAACTCTTTATTGCACACCTTACAAAACATTACAGAAAAAATAATATAAATTAAAATAAAAACACACACAAAAAGTAGAGGTAAACAACAGGCGGCAGGCGGTAACAAAATGTTAGTGAATATCGTTTATAATGAACGATGAAATAGAGATACCTATCTCGGAGAATTCATAAGATTTGTTTATATTTTTAAAATGTTAGCGAAAACTTTATTACAGTTTTTGTTCATGTTGTCAGTTATATTTTAAGTAATTCGGTCAACGTTGTAATAAAAGATCGACGAGACCTTGAGTGTTGTAAATGTCTGTTCTTTTTCATTTTTACTTCCCCTAACAGCCGTGCAGCTAAAAATGCATTTTAATTTGACTCCCTCCCGAACTAAATTTAACTCTCAACGCGTAATAAGGCGCAGTAAAACCGTTTTTTCATACCAATCTATGACAGTACACTAATTCCACTATTAAGATGTTTTACGACCAATGATTACCCACTTCCTCTTAAAAAACGCAGTAAACTTTCCAAACTGTGGTAAGTGACATCCCTAGTTTAAACAATGTTACATTTGCGGTTGAAAAAAGGGGATCGAAGCGTGATTATTGACAGTTGCGTATCGAATGTCGTTAGTTACGTCTTTTATGCAGCTGAATAGATATTCTTGTGATGTCATATACCTGTAAGGGTCTCCGAGGCAGGTAATTCGAGACAACTTGTTATGTTTTTTGCTCCCGACTGGGGTAGTATACAAGCCTGGTCATCAGCTGTTCAACCGGTTTTTTACGTGATACAACATTTTCTTAACAACCAGGTTGAGTTTCTTAGAAGAGATTTTTTCAATCATGTGATGTCTAAAGATTCTAAGCAATTGTAAGTCTTCGTCGTCTACAATGTTTTTGTAGTCAATCGCTATTCACCGTATCTAATAGTATAGTTAGAGATGTAAATACTATTTTAGATTCTTGGAACGTTCTTATTAAGTTAGTCTCAATAAATCCAGATTTTGGCACGATCCTCTACCCACGTCGCGCCGTATCGACATCCTGCTACTTCCCTTTCTAACCTAACTACAAATGCATTTCGGATTTGGCCTTCTCCCTCTATTTCGGTCAATTCTTTACAGAGATAACGTAGAATTGGAATGAAATGGAGAATCTAAGATTTGTGAAATTTAGTGAAGTGAAGTTCTATTCAGCAGTTAGATCTCAATCTGTGATAGATTTATTATAAGTTAGTTTTTAATTAATAGGGGTGTCTACCTCCCCTTTAGTTCTGGGCAACAAAAATGGTACCTGCCTGTATTTTGTAGCTTTAGTAATACTCCGTTTAAGTCAGCATTTAAGTTCTTTATTCAGACAGATCTAATTAGCTTCAGACAAAGTAGGTATTTTCGCAACAACACTCGTTTAATTATTGTCTCAAAAATGTTCCTTACAACCTATAGTTAGATGAAGTGGGCTTACGACACAAATTTATACTCTATTTATTTCTTCTTGATAAACAGTTTTATATTGTTTCACGCACGTCAAGCCATCCATAATCCGTAGAGCATTGAAATAATTTATGACGTATTTCCATAAACACCCAATTGACGTAAAATGCATTTTGCGTGAAAATGCACTCAACACGTCAATTCGAGTGCGCTGAGAAATGACTAACAATAACAAATGAAATGCGATTTTTACGATTCTGTTTTGATATTCTCATGGGTTGGGATCAATGTACAACTTCAGGTCTGGTCATGCTCATAACTTCATATTTGAAGACGGAAATAGAAATATTGCGTGCGGAATGCAGTATTTGATTTGGCAAACTTTTAGTACTATTTCACAACACTAAATATATTGATTGATTGATTGATTGATTTATTTATTTCTTATTGAAAATTAACATTGCATTTTACACGTCAGATAAAATAGAATGCATTCACAAAAAGATCGTCACATATTCATATAATAAGAGTAATAATAATAACAATATCATTTTCATATAACAATTACAGTGAAAACATTGGAGTAAATAAAGAATAATCAAAATAAGACAGCATAATAAACAGCTAGGACAACCTAGAAAATGTCAAAAATGTCAAATTATAACTTAAATAAAAATAAAATCCATGATATTAATTACATAAAATGTCCAAAATATCCCAAGTCTGAATAAAAATAAAATAATAATCTAATTATACATTCTTGATTCTGTGTATTCTTTTACAGAATAAAAGGTTTTTAATGTTAAAAAGTTCTTTAGCCGGCGTCCAAATACATCATCCGATGGTTCGTTTTTGAGAGTGGCGGGTAGACGTTCATAGAACGCCGGACCCACTACGCGCGGGTTTTTGTCGAGAAGCGCGAGGCGCCGCGGCACGGATTGTAATCGGCCGGTCTGGCGGGTTATTCTGCCGGGAATATTTATACGTTTAAATAAGTGTATATTGCGGCGTGTGTACATTATTATTTCATAAATATAGAGCGAGTAGTGCGTCATGATGTTGTATTGTTTGAAGAGCTGTCGACATGGGTGCCTGTGATGTACTCCTGCTACCACACGTAGGGCCTTTTTTTGCAATTTGAACACCCTCTCTGATTCTGTGGAGTTGCCCCATAAGATTGTACCGTAAGACACGAGTGATTGGAGGTATGAATAGAAGATTTGTAGCAGTGTCTTGTCAGAAACAATGGGCTTTAGTTTACGTAGCGCAAATACAGCGCTACTCAGCCTGTTGCACAACACGTTAACGTGCTCTTTCCACTTAAGTTTGGTGTCGACGGTAAACCCAAGGAACCTGCACGAATTACAGCTTGGTATTGGGCTCTGTATTTGTGGGGTATTTATCGAAGAACTGGCCGAAAACAACATTACATTCGACTTCGTTACATTAAGGATGAGCCCATTTGCCGAGAACCACCCGTGGAGTTGATTACAAGTGTTCGCTACTTTTTGTTCAAGTTCCGAGTATGTATGCGCTTTGACTACCACGGTGGTGTCATCGGCAAACAGCACCATTGTCCCATCAGTAACAGAGGAAGGAAGATCATTGATGAATATCAAAAATAGCGTATTTCCTAGCGCGGAACCTTGAGGTATTCCCTGTTTCAATGTACCAGCTAGAGATTTAATGTTTTTGCCATGTATATTGACCTCAACTGTCTGCCGTCTATTTTCAAGGAACGATTTAAATAATTTGTATGTATTATTTTTGATTCCATAGTGCCTTACCTTCTCTAATAGCAACTCATGATTTATGACGTCGAACGCTTTGGACAAGTCGCAGAATACCCCTGCTGGCTTGTACTTTTCGTCCAACGCCGTTGCTATGGAATCGTAGACTTCATAGGCAGCTGTTGTGGTGGACCTATTTTTTCTATAAGCATATTGTTTGTCTGTCAGTAAGTCATTCGTCTCCAAGTGATGCATTAGACTATTTGATATTATGGATTCAATTAATTTCGATATGTTTGGGACAATAGTAATGGGCCTGTAATTGTCCACAACACTTTTTTCACCTTTCCCTTTATAAACAGGACATACTCGAGTGCTTTTCAGTACGTCGGGGTAGTCGCCGCACAGAAACATGGTGTTAATGAGTTCCACGAGTAGCCCCGCGAGGACTGGCCAGGCGCACTCGAGTATGTTTAGGGCAATATCATAAATATCTAGGGTTCGGCGTGTTTTTAACATAGATTTTAACGTACGGTTTAGGTCAGTGAGTGTAATTTTAGGTAAAATGAAGTTTGGTATGTATTTTTCACTTAAATGATGGGTAACGTGCTTAACTGAGTCTAACTTGTTTATATTTAATTTATATTTTGATGTTATTGTAAGAAAGTGTTGATTTAATTTTTCCGGTACTTCATTTGATGGCAAATCATGGCCGTTTTCATCCCTGAGTGTAATAGAATGTCGTAATGGCTTGGCTGACGATTCCTCGCTAACAATGCGCCACGTCTCCCTAGATGGATTTTTACTAGTATCTATTCGGTTTTTAAAATATTCTCGGCGGGCTGTCAGAGTTTCCGACTTAATGCGATCTGCTTGATAGCTGATGCATTCCGAGAGAGTTTCATGATCTGGGTACTGCTGTTTCATTACTGTCAAGTCATTGTAGTTTGAAATTAACTTAGATAGATTCTCCGTAATCCATGGTACATGTTTGTTTTTCTTAACTAGAATATTTTTTATTGGAAAGTGGATGTCGATATAGTACATTAAAATATTAATTAATTTGTCAAATTTATCATTAATAGAAATCGAGTCATCAAATACAAAATTCCAATTATAATTTTCAATGTCAATGTAAAATGAGATCAATGAATGGTCAGGAAACAGTCTTTTTTGAATGAAATTGTTTGGTTTGAGCCTTTGTCGGGGTGTTATTGGGAGGGTGAATACTTGCGCGTTATGGTCGCTGATTGGGGTATCTAGTGGTCTGGCGTCAACGCCCCGGTACTCGCGCGGCACTAGCCCGCAGTCGATGCAGGTCGAGCTGTGCGCGGACACACGGGTCGGAAACTCGACACAGTTTTTACACCCATACATTTTTAGGATTTCGTCTACCCGCCGCCTCAATGAATTTTCTGACATGAAATCGACGTTTTGGTCGCCGACTAGAATGAAATTTTTATTTTCCTTTGTTAACGTGTCCAATAATAATTCTAGCTTATCTAAATAAATTTCAAAGTCCCCATTTCCGGTTCGGTATAAAACAATTACTATTAAACCTGTTTTACAAATTTCTATTGCCGTTAATTCGATGTGAAATTCGATGGCCAAATTCTGTAGGTCATTTCGTTGACGGTACTCGATATCGGCCCGTGTGTACAGCGCCACGCCGCCATGTCCGATGTTCGAGCGACAGTAGCTATTTGCAAGCCGATAACCACATAACCTAACTCGTTCTATTTCGTATTTCTTGCACCATGTCTCACTGCAGGCCAATACATCGGGTTTTTCTGAGTTCGTTAATAAGTCTAGTAACCCAGTTTTACCGCAAATTGACCGGACGTTTTGGTGGACGACTGTAAAACACGAGGATTTTGCTAGCGTGGTGGTCGGTCGCCCGTCGCTAGACAGTTTTTTGGCTCGACCGTATTGAAGTGCCTTATAGACACACCTGCCGGCCAGTGCTTGTGACTTCGTACTACACCTACTTTATTTGCCGGCACATCAACCTTGAAAGACGAGTAATGACCCCTCGTGACCTTCAGTTGTTCGCACTTGTCTACCTGGACTCCGATGTTGTTTCGAATGTGATGAACGACATCGTCGCGGCTGGTTTCTGCGGTCAAGTTGAAAATGTGCAGACTAACAGAACGTGGCGCAGCAGCCTGCAGTCCTCCGAGCCGTTCCGCCGTAGCCGCGACCATCAGAGGCCTCGATGGAGCACACGATGTGGCAGGTCGTGCCAATGAAGTAGACGGAGCAGGAGGTGCTTGTGGAGCTCGCGCAGCAGCAGGAAGTGCTAGGGGGGTGAGCGCCGCAGCCGGTGTACCTGCCATGAGAGAGCCTGGTTCCTTTTGCACGACTCCTATAGTAGACCTAGCAGACTCTGTTTGAGTTTGGTTTACCGCATCCTGAGCGACTGTTTGTCTGACAGGCGGACTGAAGACAGCTGGCTCTGAAGCAGTATTGTCTGGTAGCCCAGAAGATACGGGGTCCGAGGATATCGATGGTTGAGATGCGACGCTACTCGACTGCAGTTTCCGACGGGTACGGGTTCGTAACCGCTGCATTTCTACCGGCATTCGATGTGCAGGACCTGTAGGGGTCTTGTGAGGTATCTCGTGCTTAGATGGAGATGATTTATCTTCAGTTGGTTCTTGAATTCCGTGTATAGACTGTATAGTGTTATTTCGGTCAAAGTTAAGTGTTTTTGGAACAAGTTCATTTCGTGGTGGTGTCTTTGGCTGTATCGTATAAAGGTCAGTTTGATTATGGTTTAGTTTTTGTAGGATCTGTGAATGTACTCCTCTCTGTTTTATGAGTTCTTGTTGGTTTTCTTGAATTAAATCATGTGTTTTCTCCATTTTCTGTTTCATTTCAACGATTGCATTTTGTAAATTCAAAATAACGCTATAACTTTTAATCTATAAAATAAACGTAAGTAGAACTATTTTTTGTATGTTTAATTAAGTAATTTATGTGCCAGGTATATAATAATAATAAGGGCTCATAAAATTATACATGATTAGCCTCTAATGTTCTTTACGACTTTTGATTTTATAGTGTTTAAACTATCGTTTTTGCTATAAGTATACGTACTTCTGCTCGATGTGTTATTGGCACTGTAATTTTTCTTGATAATAAAATAAATATTATATATTTCTGGTTATTGGAGCAAGGAACTCTTTACTTATTGGCAAACGTTTGCCAATTTTTTTGAATCTCCTGCGATTGGACTCGTAAATAATATTTTATTATCATTTTACCCAGTAGTCTGAATAATAATATGAGGATACAAATATATCATTTGCGTTACATATGGCAACAATGAATCTATTTTATTCAGATCTTTCAATAAACAAAACAAATAGACTGCCAGTGTTTTTGTAGGTAAGTAAAATTCCTTAAAACTTAAGACGTAACGGATATTTTGAAAAAAAAAAACATTAGATTTCATAATAGTACCTAGCATACGTTAACATTTGTGTATATTATACCGGCATTCAATAACTATTCGTCTGTTCTAGAAGCTGGTATTAGCGTGAGTAATGTTACAATTATATTATATAAGCATTATGTCAACATAGTGACTTAGGTACGGAAACTGTAGTTTAGTAACGTAAACCCAATGTCTGTCTCGTGTTTAAACATACTATTAAACAATAAAACTGTGTAGTAAATACTACATTTCGATCGTTTGCAACCGACTGTTGATAGATATAAATATTTACAAGAACTGGGTTTATTCATAGGCGCTAGCAAGATAAAATATTCAATACAAGTAATCTTAAACCATGACTCAGGTTTGGTTTTTCGCATGAAACATAAGATGATTTTAACATTCTGAGACGATACCTGCTTTGGCACCGGATCGGGGTCGATTTCCGGCCAAAACAGGCCTTTACTGCAATGGTCTAACGACCAGTATAACCATAAACTCAAGTTACATACAACCTGAGTAATCAGAGATCGAACTTATACTGGTTCTCTTTCCAATACTTGCTTGCGGTTGGCCAGGTATCCGTTGGGTATAAAATGCAGTCATTTATACTTCCGGCTCCACTATATCTTTAAGATTGTGATTTCTAAGCATTAGTCACGTTAAAAAAGGCCTGTATGATCTAATGACACTTACGATGATTACTGGTTGCTTAATCGATTTTGCGGTTGACCTCATACGGTGGCAGATTGATGTAAGGTACAGTTTCAGTTAATAAAATGCATTTTGTTGTAAGCGACATATTCTTTCGCATTAAAATTATTTTTAAGAACATATGATAGAAAAATATTTTTAATAGAGATAAAAAAAGGTCTTTTAATAGGTTAAAGATTACATTTATGATACAACTTAAATTTGATTAAAAAACAAACGTAAAACGTATCATAGATGCGCAAAAGCATATGTTACATATCTAAATACCTACATTTAAATGCGTTCCAGGAAAAATGGTATATTGTAAACAGATAGTGATATCTAATGTGATAATTTTACATATGACGGACAATTCAGTCATTCATGTCAAATTTTATGAAAATTTAAATCGATGTCAAGAAGCAATAGAGTTTTATCTACGTTTGTAGGCTTAGTTAAATAACGATTATCGAATCGCTAAGTAAATACTTGAATGTACGTCTATATCAAAGAAGTATTGAAGTGTAGTGTCAATAGTCTTGTTATTTATAGTGCTGTAATGTTATATAAGCATAATATCCTTGTGGCGTACTGGCGTATAGGTTCTTAGCATCTGTTGATTTCTAGGCTATCTATCAGTGTTTATGTCAATAGTTGTAGTTAAAATTTAATAATTGGTAGCAAGATTACTTTAAATACGATAGTTACGTCAAAGTAATAACTATTTTTGCCTCAAGACAATCTTATATACAATTAAACATAAATATATAAACAGTCAGTCATTATAAATCTCGTTGAAAACTTAAGAATTATTGTAATTAAAATAAAGTACGCTTGAAGCGTAGTTTCTAGTCCTAACTAGAAAGTACTAAGTAGTAATTTTGTGCGTCTATCTAATACTAGTAATTCCATACATGTGTATGCGCAGATTATGCAAAAGTAAGATTATTCACTACGCAGCTATGTATCTACTTATAATTCTTTCTCCCTATTGATGACGAATAAAAAACGTCAAATGCAACGCATTTACTTTAAATTAATTTAATTAATTATACGAAATAAAGATAACATTTTATTATAATTATTCCTGCCTGTTTAGTGAACTGTTTATGCAAATTATTGACATTTAAGTATACCTTCATTAGTTTTTTTAAGTTAAGTCATCACTAGTAATACTAACCTAAACATATCTTAGAATATCCTAATATCTCAACCAACAACTGAGATCATCTCATTATTTTAGTATTATCTTAGTTTCCGCTAGATAAGATATAATTTAAATAACCTTGTTTGCTAATAGGTTACCGCTGAGTCATACGTTAATTTATTGCATAATGAAACAGGTATTTTACATAGAAACGGATATGCCAAATTGTTAATACGAATTTATTGATTCAGCCTTTAGACGCTGCTTCGAGCGGGGTTGTCCCGAGAGGGACTACATTATGGGTTCATCGGAAATGGAATGTGCATGTTTTATAGGGTATGCGCGTGTGACAAATACCATTTTATTTGAAATCGAAATCGTTTCTAACCCACAAGATCGCATCTCGAATGAGACGCGAATAAATTACGATTTTTCGAAGTTAGCGAAAAATTATCTAACAGGTGTACGGCAGATGTCACACGGGATCTGATTCGCATCGCACACCGGTGTGCAAGGGGGATAGCGCTATACACGCGCATAGCGTTGTCTCGCTCACACACCGGCGTGCGGTACACCCTACAGCCATTTTGCCGAATTTTACTTCGCATAATTTTTCAAGAAATACCGTACAAAATCGGCGATATAAGTGAATCCCTCAAAAAGTTTTAAATTAATTAATTTGGATAATACCCTTGTTTCTGCACGTCATAGTGTTTTTATGTAATTTTTACAGTCGCCATGTTTTCAAGTGATGCCGCTAGTTATATCTAATCTGCGCGTTCTGCGTAGTACCCTACACGTGTAGCTTTCCACGTTCTATTTCTGCGTTCAATCTGCATTGCCAAGATTAGTTCGAGCTTTGACGTTTTACTTTCACTCTGATTTTAACGCTAAAACGCTACGATTTTAACTAGAAGCATGAACAATATCGACTGTGTCTTTATACAACTTAAACTTTGCAAATAATATACTTCGACCCACCGTGTACAGTGGGTTACTGCGTATTTGCTTTCCGGCGTCGAACTCATATTCTAGTTTTTATAGTATCTGATTATAATTCTTAATTGTTCAATTTGTATAAAAAAACTTACATTATTGTGCCACTTAAACTAATTTTATACATCGTGTTTCTAGTTGTTACAGTTTCCGAGTACAATACGTTTTTCTAAAATATCAGTGAAAACGTAAGTTATGGTGTCACTTACACTATTTTGAGTGTCGTAAGTCACAATTTATACTGTCCGTTACGCTAATTACCGACGTTTAAATTTATGGATAGTTAGCTCTTCGAGTTAAATAACGTAATGATGCTCTGTTCTTTCGTATGATATATTACACATTTTACTGCTTTTGCGTGAGGATATAAGTACCGAGGCGCGGTTTAGTCAAAATTCTTATTGTTACAAACGAATATGTATGTCTGTAATTTTTAAATGGTCTTTACAGCAAGTTCGTTAAGTGCTGTATTAAATAGTTCTAATTATAAGCAAAATTGAAAGTGTTTACAGCAAACTTAACAAGCCGAATTAATTGTAAGTGTAAAACAACATCGCCAAGATAAACCCAAAGCTAGCACCGAACTCGAAAACCCTGTTTGTATAGAAAACAGCAAAGTCTCCAGCCCAAAGCAGACGGTAAACACTCCTAATGGTAAACGTATACAGACCATTAGTTGCAAAAACAACCCGGGATTAACGAACGAACAAGCCAATCAATTTAAAATGGCAGATACAACAAAATGACATCAGCGTATTAACCTGTAATTTTAGATAACAACGCGAACAGTATGGGAACATAAAACAGTGCTACAGTAATTTTCCGTGTATAATGCCAGACCGAGGCACGGTGTTTGTCCTAACGGAGCATTTAGAGGCCTGGGAAAGCGGTCTGCGCCGCCCTCCTATCCCAGACGGCCAACAATAATTACACACGTATGTAATATAGCACTCTACCAGGAATACAATTATCAACCTCCCTGCCTTGTTCAGTGCTCATTCGCGTGAACATGAGTGTTGAGTGGAATAATCTCTTTTATCCCTGATAGTCAAATAGAACGAAACGTCAAATTCACAATGTTAAATGAAGAATAATAGCGGCGTAATTCAAGGTGTTCTGGAAAGCGGGAATTTAATATTCTCAAACTATCGATTATTCGCATGACACAAAATGGTGTATATGCTAATAGAACAATTGAAGACGATATAATTTGAATTTCCGTTGACGACAGCTGATTTGGAGCATTCGATTCTCATACGGTCATGGTTCGTATTATAATAATAACGACAAATGGATACATGAAACTCTAGAGTTGTCACGACCGAAGCCTACATAGAAACGTAATTATAAATACATTACCTTAAGTGCTTTACTCGCAGGGAACTGGAACACAATTCTTTTGGAACTGATTTAATGCGGCTTATGTTTGTGAGCGTTACGGAAATCTCCCTAGAGCCCGCGTTTTAATCTTTAAACGGATTTCACACGAAAATATACGAAACAGTAGGAATACCATTTTATGGAATGGACTTCCCTAAATCACTTTTCGCGTTGTAAATATACAAATCCCCGGAGATAAAAGGAAAACCGTATACATTTCAAAATTCAATATCACCTATCTCGGAGAGAATATCTGAAAGGGAAGTGGAGTGGCGGACAAAAGGATAAAGCGTAATAAAGAAATCATAGACGTCTTGTAAGTAAATTGTTTGATATGTTGGCTCGACAGCACACAATGCCCGGATCGATGGCTCTGCTGGTGCAAAGCAATTACACTAATGATAGCTATACAGAAAAGGGCAGAGGATGGCATTATGGCAGATGATTCATCACCGTCGTCTAACTGTACTAGCACCGCACAGAATTTAATTTAGCCCGACATCAAAAAGGTAAACGAACCAAACCAAATTTACTCGCAATCGAATTATTCCTACAGACGAGTTTCTCATTAAACTTGGAATTAGTTAGTCGACACTTAGGGTACTAAACAGATGGCCATGACTGTCTTTGTATTCCAGTTAACTCGAACTTTGGATGAAAGATCAAAGGTACTAAGTTCAGCGGGCGAGTGAAAGGCCTACTTTCATTTCCTTGTCGAAGGCGATATCAGAACTTTTCTTATCCCGTGGTGTAGGGGAAATGAGAGACATTACGGAGTCAATAAGGCCGGGACGGAACTCTCAATTCGACCCTTGAGTCGATCTCGTTCGCAGGCGGAATCCTCAATTGTAAAAACGATTGCGTCATTACAGGACTAGTTAGTGAAGTCAAGTCGATAGAGTTGATATTCAAAACGATGTCGAAATGTCGCGGAAACTTTGGCAATTCTTTAGAGGAACTTACTTGTACTGTTCCCGCGGGACACGCCTTGTTCTCTTGAATTTTCATCGGAATATTTTGACGGCAACGGATGCATTCTCCTTGCAGGCCGCCGCATCTGCTCGCAATCAATAAAGTCCGCCAAACGGACGCAGATGCGACGCATGAAGCCGCACGATACTTCGTTGTACCAAATTGGACTTTTTATATCACCGATTGAAGTGCGTTTTCCGATTTATGGGCGCCCGTAATTTTATTCATGTGTCCATTTCACGTGTGCGTTTCCCAGTCGCTCGGGCAATAGCTTCGCTGATGATAGAGAGTTATTACTAGCCAGCAAATTGTGAACGAATAGCACTTCACTTATCAAACGTCTGACAGACATAAAAATCGGCTATCAACGTTCGCTATCGAGTGAACCTCGGGCCAAAGAATACACGCTTTATCGCTGCAAACCACATTTCGATATCGATTCCAGCGTACCTACTCATTTTGTAATTTTGTGAAATGTCCTGTTGGGCTAGAAGACGTAACAGTAACTGTCACGTAATATGTATGAACATATTACGGATAATTACACTGAATTAGCATAAATACGTCGTTCAATGCCCTTTATAAATATAAATTGAGTACCAACCAACTGGAGCTCTAGGCCACTCTAGAATCATGTCAAAATGACAAGCAGTAAGTGATTTCTTACGATCTCATTTATAGCGTCACTATGAGATAGTCCTACAGTGGCCTAGTGTTCCAATTGGTTGACTGTACATGCTGGAATCGATATACAGTGATTACTAATAGACATTATTTTACTAAATTTAAGATCCAAGTAAATACACAAGCATATTTTTGCTGTAAATAGCAATATTTCCGCGCTCTAAAACGTGTTAGTTCCACAGAATAGCTCTAAATATCAGCTGGCTGCAAAGTTAGAGCGGCTGAACATTACCATTCCACAATATCTCAAGACCTAACGCCATTACACCCCCCGGGACTGCATCGAAAGAACAGACAATGTTTGTGCAACGAACGACTGCGTCGTGTCAAAACGAAGTAAACGACATTTCTGTGACTATTTTCTTATTTTGCGCTAAATACCTACAATGTGATTTAGTTAGAACGCGTCCAATATTAATGTCTTGCGTAGAGTTAAAAAACGCGTTTATTAACACCATGCATACGTTTCGAGCCCTTTACAGCACTCGTTTTCACAGGGTTAAGATGATGACATCATCATAATAACCTCGTGAAAACGAATGAACAACAATCGCGCTAACAGAAGACAATTCAATAATATTTGGTTCATGAAATAATTATTTTAGACATTATTGAACTGATATCACTGCCACCTATCTCTCGAAAGCCTATCATATATTGAGAGTTATTTAACCAACAAAATATTTTTATATGACACCAAAGTAAGTATTAATAACAATCCACAAGCATAAGATTTGTAAAGGTTTGATTATGTCACTATTTTTTAAAAGTACCTATCTGAGTTACTAAGTTCCAAGATAATCAATTTCATGTCACCCAGAGCGCCTATTTCCTGTATATTAGGGTGCTAAACATAAGTAAATAATGTTAAACAAAATGCTACGTATTCCTTCCTTTACTTCACTTCAGCTTCCTTTTAAAGGTTTCTTTAAAAAGTCGATGGCACTTACGCCGTCCTGATCCACCGTATCCGGCGTCGGCGTGAGCAAATATTGGCACTGTATTAGTGAGGCAACGAATCACTCGCTATTGAGACTTTTTTTTGTCTTACACATACTGTAATTAAACGCGATTTTAGCTTGTTGTTATCCTTTACATCACATTGACATAATAAATTCGGTTAGTGTCTTTTACGTCAAAAAAAAACGTCGTTTAAACCATTTTTTAATGTTAATGTTTGTTACTTTCAATAACATTTCTCAATTGAGTACTTCTATTTTAAGGGATACTTTCGCCATTTATCCACCATTTGTTTTTATCTTTTTTAATAAGATGTGTTTTACTACTACTGCTAATACCATCATGTAAAACTTGAAATTGATCGAACAACTCCGTAACAGTGTTTACGGGATTGCGAACACGCATTTAATTTTAAAGTAAAAGTAATGAAAGCTAGCCTAGCAACATTTCATGTACTTCAACACAGGCAAAGCGCTGCCTATCTAGGTTTATTAACTTACTGCGGGTAAAACACTAGTAAGTTCAAGCTTAAACGGAGATTTTGGTAAATGTCAAGCGGTAAGTGCATATCATTTGTAAATTAGGCCTGTATCATTAGTCCAAGTTTGAGATAACTTGGATCATTAGCGACCCTAATAAATTTGAAGTTCTCACGCTTTGGACGTCGTAAGCAAATAATGGCTCGGTTATCTATATTAAACCCTTTTGAAGTAAAAACATACCTCCGAAGTTTGAATAAAGCATTAGTATACTAAGTCGATCGATCGATGTTCAATGTGGCTAATTATTAGAAGACAGTTAAATTGTAACAAAAAAAAAATTAAAGCTACAAAAAATTTAGTCATACGTTTTTGTCGTCCTAGAATTAAAATACCTTTTGCTCTCGATAGTTCCAAAAATGCACAAACCTGAAACAAAACAAAACACAATATAAGTCTAGGCAAGCAGATACAAGCAAATTTAAACTATAACCCTTTATCACACACCAGTTTTTACTGTAACAACTGATGGAGTTACGTCTTATTCGCGAATTGGCGTAAGCGACATGATTCTCTCGCTAAACGGCGTCGTTTCATGCCACTGTCTGCTTCTTGCTTGTTAAACATTTTTCTTGGCAAAAAGATCTCGGTATTTTTCAATTCCCTTGCCGCACTTGAGTTATCTTTATTGGCCGGTTAACTAAACGTCTGGGTCTAGAAAAAATATAGTATTTACATTTAAACTGTCGCGAATCGCAGCGGGTTTTAGTGACTTGCTTTAAAAAAAAACTTGTTGCGATAATGTTTTTGCAGTGCACATAAAAGATGTTTTACTATTCTTAATAACTAAGATTTTGCCATGGTCTACGTTATAGAATTTGATAAGGATCGTCTACCCTCGAGTTTATATTTAAAATAACCGTATTTATTTATTTACATTTATTTTTAATCCATTTAAACATCTTTCAAAGCATTATAAAGCATTTTCAAAGTGAAAAAATGAGCATACATCATAGAAAAGTTAATAAACGCCTCAAAAACCCGACGACAAACTTTTCTAAAGGACAAGATATGGAAATGAGTATGAATGGGGACCGAGATCCGAACGAAATACGACGGTTCAAAGACTTTGAGGCTGAAAAACCGGCTGTATTTACCGTTTTTCTTAAGACTTATTTATGGAGAACTTTTACTGATAGCAATTTAACTCTCTCTACGTTTATTCAATTTTATTTTGGTTAACATTAGGGCGTGCAAACCGGTTTTGAATTTTATAGCAAAATCGGTTAATAACCGGTTATTAACCGAAATTTAGTACATATTAAAAACCGGTTTGCACGATTATGAGTTTTGTAAGAGAACCTAAAACACTCGACCATCCTGATCAAGATATCCTATTGGTTTATTTGTGTCACAAGTCAATTTTTAACTGTTTTTTAAACCGTAAAATAATAGTGATATAATTCATGTTATAATATACAAGGTGTAAATTGTTTGATCAAAAATGTTAAAAGTAATTTAAAGATACGTGATTTAATCGCGCAAAACTTTAAAACCTTACCTCCGACGCTTCGAGAGCGTTTATAGTTTTATGAAATTTGCAATGTGTGAAAATCGTAGGTTTCAATACTTACATTAAATTGCAATGGTTAAAACTCACGTATTTTTATCACAATAGGCGTGATATGTTTCGACTGCATCGGGCAGTCATCGTCGGACAGACAGAGTGGTGTTGTCACCTATGGTTACGATACATGTTTAAATTACTTTTCTTTCTAATGTTTCCCGGTTCTAACACCTGTAATTAACCAAATACGACTCCTCAAAATATTTTCTAATCGTAAACTAAATTCTAATTTTGTCAATCCAAATTAAATTACATTTAATGAAAGAACTAAATTGATCCAAACACCTTTCGTGTACAAAATTCTTAACAACAAAACACTAATAACTTACGAATCCTCATGTCTCTTAAAAACTAGTTTAATATTAGACTTTATTACAAAGATATAACGTCGAGATTTGATCGCGTGGTTGCCGAGATATGAGGTAAGGGAGTTAACCCCCCAACGCTTCTAGAGCGTTTTAATTACACGTTCACGACTTGGGAACGTTCAATTTTGGCTTAATTGACGTTTCTGACTCAATTTTACTACAACCGTCACAATTATATATTTAGACATTATTAAATATTCTCTTATTAATGAGTAATTGTTTTGTACCGTTTCTACAGGAGTGTGAATTATCGTTATAAAATGTAAATTTAAAACCGGGATCAGTAAACAAGCTACAGTTTCGCAAAATGTATGCTTATTTGTCAAGTAACGTTAGAATTAATGTAGATTGTTTATGAACACTATAAATGTATTACAATAATCGTGGTAAAATAGTAAACAGGCGATGAGGTAAGTAGGTAATATAAAAATGTTTTTCTACTCCAGCACTTCTATCCATCAAATAGATGATTGACAGCGATATTAAAAGAGTATACATTATCGCGTGGTCTATGATGTTCCTTAATAACACTGCTCCTATGAATTTTCATACAATATATGAGCACTGCTGTTTTTTTTAATTTATTAGTGGCCAGTGGGCAATGGGCATACGCCGCATACGACATCTTCCACATTCTGCCACCTTTTGAGATTTTGTTTTTCGCTATTTTAGCTGTCGTAGAAAAACTAGCGTATGCAATAGCTCATAATTGGTTCTTAAAACGACCGATTTGACGACCGGTTGGCGTAGTTGGTAGTGTACATGCCTGCTAAGCCGATGGTCCTGGGTTCGAATCCCGGTAAGGGCATTTATTTGTGTGATGAACACAGATACTTGTTCCTGAGTCATGGATGTTTTCTATGTATTTATGTATATGTATATTATATATATCGTTGTCTGAGTACCCGTAACACAAGCCTTCTTGAGCTTACTGCGGGACTTAGTCAATTTGTGTAAGAATGTCCTGTAATAATATTTATTTATTTATTTAAAACTCTCGGGTCTATTATTCGTCTTGTTTTGTAACCCGTTTTAAGAACCCTTACTATATCACTGTTGCATAAACTACTATTTTGCCTATTTATGACCTACTTATCTACAATCCGAAGTAATCATTCACTTGATTAGTCATTAGTGTAAATTTCTAAAAGTGACACACATTTATCCCGACTATACTAACATAGACCTTATAAATCTGAAGTTTATATTAATTATGATAAAACACGACATGTCTAAAAAAACAATTGAAATATCGTTTCTCCACAAAAACATGGTGATGACATCGCCGTAGGGGGTTAATAGAAACATGTCCGAGCTAAATCGGCTCGTGTTTTCCCGTCTCTTTTAAACTAGTAATAACAAGGTATCCGTGCCCTCGCCTTATTTGGAAGAGCCTGGGGCAAGACTGCACCGGTCTGTGGACGGGTTAGTCCGTATTCGACTCAATTTTTATTGAAAATAGAAGTAAATCCTAATCAAATTTGGACGATCGGTTGGCGTAGTTGGTAGTGACCCCGCCTGCTAAATCGATGGTTCTGGGTTCGAATCCCGGTAAGGTCATTTATTTGTGTGATTAACACAGATGTTCCTGAGTCATGGATGTTTTCTATGTATTTATGTATTTTTATATTACATGTATAGTTGTATGATACGTATCGTTTTGTTTGAATACACAAGCCTTCATGAGCTTACTGCGGGACTTCGTCAATTTGTGTAAGAATGTCCAATAATATTTATTTATTATCTATTTATTCAAACTTCAACCAGTTGAGTACTGTAACGGATCACGAAGAAAAACTAAGTCAAAGTGTCTTTGACTTACCTACAAATTTACTCGCCGCCATTGTATCGAAAATATTACAAAATACTTTTACACGATCAGCCGGTATATTGATAAGATGATATTTTGTTACAATATTATTTTAAGTTGGGGTGACATAATCCCAATTATATACAGTTGTGTTTAAGTACAAACAATAGATTGTCAGTAATATAAAATTATAAAATACCTTTTAGATAATTTAAAAAACGTTTTTACTCTTAACGAGTAATTATTACGTAAATATTATTGGTAAGAACCTGTACATGTTTCTAGGCCCACTCCACTGATCCAGCTCCCAGTGTCGTAATCTAATATAAAGTAACATTAATTATAAACAAATTAATATGAAAATAGTCTTACTTTAAAGGCAGTAACCGATTTAAGTGCTAATTAATAAAAACCTTCAATACAACTCTTGCATCTTGCAACCATAAAATTAAAAAGGCATAAAAATTGTGTCCAATTCAGTAGAGTGCGGAATAGACCGGTCCGAGCGAGGCGAGCGGCAAAACGTACAGTAAGTTCAAGGACAAGCAATTGTGTTTATTATTACTTTGCTTCCTCGTTGCAGTGTAGAAAAAAAGCTCACGATTGCCAGGTGGGCATTAACTGGGAGCCTAAGGAAGTCTAACAATCGGCCTTCCTGATCCCGTGACGTCCCTCTGGGCAATTTGGGGCAAATGATAATAAACTACTTTTTTATACTACGACGTTGACAAACAAGCATACGGCTTGATGGTAAGCGGTCACCGTAGCCTATGGACGCCTGCAGCCCCAGGGGTGTTCGATGCGCGTTGCCGACCCTTTAAAAAAAGGAGGATTCGCTGTGTTGACAGCTAAAGGAGCAAGCTTTGCTTCGTGGGTCCCCAGCTGTCAACACAGTGAATCCTCTTGGAGCTCTGGCGACCTTATTCACCAACAGAAACACAACACTATGAGTAGGGCTTCGTCTCGTTTTTCGTTTTGTAACGGCGACCCTCAAGTTTTAAGAACCAATTTTGAGCTGTTGCATACGCTAGTTTTTCTACGACAGCTAAAATAGCGTAAAAAGCTAAATCTAGAAACGTGGCAGAATAGGGAAGATGTTGTGCCCACTATAGAAATTTAAAAAACACAACAACAGTGCTCATATATTGTAAGTATGATAATCCATAGGAGCAGTGTTCTTATGAAATGCCATAGACAACGTTATAATGTATACTTTTTTCAGTCATCTAATTGACAGATAGAAGTGCTGGAGTAGAAAAATATACATTGTATAATAAATATCTCGTTTAAAATAGTAATTATAATATTGTATTGTATATAGCTAACACGTGTCCCTTATATATTATATACGTACAAAACCTAGTCCATATACTCGCTGTTATCACAGTTAATTAGAACATTGTAATTCAATACACATTAGCGACGATAATGTAACCGATATTATTGTTTACCGTTAAAAACTTATTATTTATAACACACGTGTAGATAATTAATAACACAATTAATATTACTTGGAGCCGAGGCGAAACCACGTCGCGACTACGCGTCGCCACTTTGTGCGTATTCGGCAGTATGTCCGAAGGACATACTTTCGAATGCCGCAGTCGCTATCGAATACAGTTGGGTGCAACTCATGGTAAGCACAGGCCTACCACGAACATCGAAAACTGGGATTGACGGAAAAACCTCTTAATCACTCCAATACGCAAATGTGATAGAACAGGGTGCGTAGCCAAGATGCCAATCGCTAACGAAACGCAACTGTCATTGTCACACTAATAATGAAGAGTGATAGAGAGAGGTAGCTACGATACGTTAATAAGCGTGAGCGATTGGCATCTTGGCTACGCACGCAGGAAATACAAATTCTCGAACATTCGATTTTCGTGGTACTAGAGTCAAACTACGCTATCTCGTCCAAGCAAATTAACTGACAAACTTCAATAGTACAATACGGTACGAGGACGAAAAAGAGGAAATTCGCAAAGAGAGGCGATATATTAAAACACGACGGTCGGTAGGGAGTGGTTTAAATCGACACGAGTTGCGAATAAACGAAAAACGGCCTCCTAGCCTAGTTGGTAGTGACCCTGCCTACGAAGCAGGAGGTCCCGGGTTCGAATCCTGGTCAGGGCATTTATTTGTGTGTTTATCACGAATATTTATTTCTGAGTTATGGATGTTTTCTATGTATTTAAGTATTTATATGTATCTATCTATTATATATATCGTCGCCTAGTACCCACAACACAAGCCTTATTGAGCTTACCGTGGGACTAGGTCGATTTGTGTAAGATTGTCCCATAATATTTATTATTTATTTATTATTATTTAATTACCTCTTCGCACGTGTACCGTACAACGTGACCCTTTGAACATTCGACACAGGCACGTAAAGTGCTCATTATCGCCCTAGGGCGGTAAAGTAGCACCATGTGTACTGTAATAGTACATTACCTAACTAGTGCAGTAAAACAAAGGCCGAGATTGCAGACGTTTGCGACCCGAGCTGCAAGCGAAGGACGTAAATATGCGATCAAGGGCTTTATTTATTACCTCGCGTGTTAGGTACATCATTTTATGTATACACTTGGGCAGAAATCGGCGTAGCGTGCGGAAAAAGACACTTTATGGCCAGGTGTGGCATGAAGGTTATTTTTAACGTCACTTCAATGAAATTAGGACGTTACGTACCACTTTCAGTGTGTACTATCAAAATCTAGGAAACTTAGCATAGTAGTAGTAGTAGCATATACTCCAGGTGCATAAGTCCACAGTTACATAAAACAGGCGTTATGTCGTTACATATTGCAATACGATCTCAATATGCAAATACGACACGTGTTTGCTCAATGCGTTTATCACATTGATTCTAGTACAAATGATAATAAATCGAGTTATACAAGACAAGGCTCAAACCAGTTGTGGGACCGTGCAAATCTGCGCGGCTGCGTATCGAGTGTTCTGGGTAACATGTCAAAGCATAAAAATAGTTTACTAATTTAACTATTAGGTACATGTAATAAATGTTTTTTTTTACGATAAACGATTGTATTGTATTGTATTGTATTCTATATAGTAGGTACTTTTCAATAAAAATTAGTATTATTACAAAAGGGAATGCACTAGTTAGGTAATGTACTATTTAGGCATTAAATAAATAACTGAAAGTAATATAATAATGGGATTGTCTTCATATATTATATTGGCTATTAACTGGAAAGAAAAATAGAATTCTTCAGGTATAAAGAAAAGTGTTTTCATATAATATGATCCGATTAACTATATCATATTATATTTAAGCTGTAAATAGAAATAGCAATGTTTCCATTAACAAGCAAGATATTTATACGTCTAAGTTATTTTTCTTGGCCGGAAAAAAGAATATTGCGAAACCTAATCTGATTGTGTACGGTAAAGCGCGAGGCGGCTTTGTGAATGGTTCTGTATACTTTTGTACAGTCAGAGATAATTGACATGCATACAAACTTTCTACGATATATTATATCTGTATCTGACACACATCTGTATCTGTACATCGTTGTCTAGTCTAGCAAGTATACTTAATAAGCGTAATGACGCAAACTAATGTTATTTTTTTACTTGTAATTAGTAGTTCGTTATTCTTAATATGTGCTTATTTTTAGGACAAAGTGTCACTTTGTCGCTGTTGATAAGGTTCATTTCTAAGAATCATTTTGGCACTTTATCGGCAACGACAACGTCGACAACCAACTGTTACTTTTTAATTAAAACTATCACATGTTTCTGTAGACAACACAATCGAACATGTTTGCCCGATGTCACAGTTTACAGGCTTCTTTAATAAAACTTTGTTATTTAGCTAGTTTCGTCGGGGATAGTGTAATACTGCGTAAGGAAAGACATACTAGAACTAGACAGGAGGAGGCGGAGACGATCTGTCTGTTTCTATAGAAAACGTCACGTGACAGCAGGACTCCGAGATATCATGAGATTCTTTCTATATAAAAAAGTGACAGATTGCCCCGTCACGCCTCACCCCGTCCCGTCCCGTCCTAGTGTGAATCATCCTTAACTAACAAAGTCCAGTCCCTATATTGCAATTGTTAGTAGTAACTAATGTTGAATTGAAATCAGTTTCTAACTGAACGTGATTTGTATTTAATTTCTAATCTAAATAAAATCTAATTTCACCAGAAGGGTTTTCGCAAGGAACCCTATTACCAAAGTGATGTTTTCCCAATTACCTAACTCCACAGGTGAATCTTTATTTCCGAGCCCTTGTTTACTTTCCACGGTTCCATCAATTAGGGCGCTGCATTCCTTACCGACATTCTACGATCTAGTTTCTGTTAAAAGGGTTTAGTTTCATTAAATAGATTAAATCTTAGATAGGGTTTATAGAAGTCGTTTTCTCGATGAGTATAATTCAGATTCGGAATTTTTGATTGCGTTTCCCATACATTTGCAATGGGAATCAAAATGTATAGGGTACTTCCCGCTGACCCAGAATCATGAATTTGACAAAAAGCAAGAGCTTGTAGCACAAGTACAGGAGAAAATCCGAAAACCGTATAATTGCCGCGCTCCGAGAGTTCCGTGCCACCAGTATCATTAAGCACCTAAATGGGTGGGAGCATCCTTTGTGCGGAACCCTCGGTGGGCGAGTCAGACTCGCATTTAACCGGTTTTTTTAATGATCCAACAATAAAAAGCGTTTTTATTATAATTATGGCATGACCCCGCATAAAACTGGATCCCCAAAGCATTTTTTCAGAGAACGATCTCAAAACTTCAACTTTAAGGCTAAACTTTGCTCGTTTGAACCCCTTTGAGACTAAACTTAAATTTAGTAGCACCAAGTAAACATTTCAGGCTGGATGGTATCCAGAACCCGCGAGGCGGATGCCAAGTAATGTAGGAATCGGATATTATAATAATTGTTGATTCCTTTTGCTAGTTTCAGGGATATCAATTTGGTAATCAGGGTGATGGGTAAATTGAACGCGCGTTATTTATGGGCTATTTAATGTTTGGTGTAAACAAGTTATATTTGACTTTCTATCTAATGAATTCGGTTTTTCTGGTAACCCATTAGTTAGAATGTTAAATTACCGCGGTAATTTAAAAAAGTGTATTGGTTATGTTTGGTATAATTACAAATAACTTATCATACACTGGCCATTGGCATAGTGACTTAGATTAAAAAATGTAAGATTACTTGGTACAATGATTGAAATGTATCAAATTTGATGGTCCATATTTTAGACTAAACATGTTTACAATAATTACATTCATGACAATATATTAAAAATCGGACAGATATAGTGCCCTCACTTAGGTAAACTAAAAAGGAGGTTTTAAAATGCACTTTCATTAGCCGTTAATGCTAAGTTTTCTTATCAAGTTACAAAAAATAATTATTCCACTCGTGTCTAAAGAAAAAACGAAGCCGTACCAACAGATTTGATAAAACTTTCCAGAATGGAAATTCGAGTCGGGTGATTAATTTGCCCAACGTATAAAGGATTTACTCAGGAGTCACGCCAGCCGTGCCAAACTATCGTTGCCAGCGTCGGCTTTTTATGTTTAAACACTTTTTATGCTTCAGCTTTAAAATACTAACTTTAGGAATGTTTCGTAAAGAGTTAGCTTAATACTTAATTCGATTTTCTGTTTCTGGTTCTCTGGCAGTTACCCAGGTAATTATTTATCCTGAGTGAAAAAATGGTCTGTTTGAGTACAATAAATATGTGAGTCGGTGTTACAATTATTAAGCGCTTTATACAATTGTAAAGCTCGAATCATATCATTTATTAAATGTTTTAATTCATGTCTACCCGTGATCGAGTAGCCCAGTAGCAGGAGATCGCTGGTTCGATCGAAGTCCTGCTTACTGGGGGCCTTGGTCACTTATTCTGTAATATGCGACATCTCTTTATTGAATAATGCTTTATAGTATTTTGTTTCTTAATAAAATTTTCCCCCTTTTGTAGATCAAAACTATTTTGATCGAATTTCGCGTCTAAGCAGCACAGGATATTACAGATATTCCATTATAAGATAACCTAACAAATTCCCAAGGCCCGTCAATACAAGCTGCGCGAGGAATCTAATTTCCTGTAGAAACTATCAAAGATATTCCAGACTGGAATACAAGGGAACACAAAGTATCAAACTCCTGACTCAGACAGATTTTTATAAACCCGACTTAATTCAGCCGGTTATTGAAGTGAAGCAAGTTGGTACACACGAACTTGTGCGATGCAAAAGTTGCGGCGGTGCAAAATTCCGATAAAGATAAACGGAAGTTAAGTGAATTTTCAACTAGATTAAGTGAAGAAACTAAAAAGGAAATAGATTCAAATAACGCTAAAGAAAATGTACCTACATGTTGTTGTAAGTTAAAGAATCAGTAAAGTGCATTCATCTGGTATTCTAAAAGCTTATTAAGGATGAGTCAGAACGGGCCGGGTGTCACCGGGAATCGGTCCGACCTCCGAGGGCTCTGAGCTATCATGTGATTCCTTATATAGAAATTGAAAGATCGTCCCGACCCGCCCCGTCCCTTTCCGTTCCATTCCAGTGTGTCATCTTTTAGACTGACTTTTTACCTAAAAAGTATATTCCACACACAAATTAACTAGAAACTCACATTTGAGATCAACGTTACTAGAACAATACATTAACTGGTGACCGAAGAACTGGTGGCATCCTCGCACAACGTATCAGCATTGCGATACAACGAGGAAATGCCGCCAGCGTCCTAGGTACAATGCCTCAAGGACCTATTTTAGATTTAAAGTAGCTTGCAACTTACTGTATATATTTTGTGAATAAATATTAATTCTTTTAAAAGTGTTTTACTTAATATTTCATATGTGAACAATATGAAAGTCAAGGTTGATACGGCTGCTATTAAACAAAATCATAAAGTATACGTCTGATTTAATAACAAAACAACAAAAGCTAAAAAAGAGAGTCTGGTACCGGTTTTGTGAGCGATTTAAGCAAAGGTCATTGTCGATAATACGCGGCGCGGAACTGGTTCTTGGTAATGTTAGGCTTGTGCTGTTGTGCTGATTCAACTTTAACCGAACGAATAGAAGGGATAGAAACATAACCAAGTTATAGTTCTTGACTTAAATACTCTTACTCAGAATCTAGATTTATGTTTTCGATAATGAGTCTCTGAAGAAATATATACATGCATTTGGTTTAACTATTTTTGTTACAACTTGGTGACTTACGTAGTTATTTGATTAGAGCAATCTACAAATCATGAATTCTTAACGAATACTATTATCAGAAAGAGTCGAGCAAAATTAATATGAAACGCTTAAAACGCAATTGACTGTGCGTGCACTATTAATTAAATTACCCTGAAAGGCTTTATAAATGCCGGTTTACGAGAGCTATAGAGCTCGTATAACACCTCAATCGCCTTAGATGAAGCCCATATTGTTCCGAGCCCTATTGAAATTATTAATTGCATGTCCTTCAGCGAGCATGCAAATAAAAGAGAAAATTCGAAAGTGTCGAGTATACCGTGTCATCTCGTGTTTAAAAACCAGTCATGAAATTTATCGTTTTAAAATTGCAGGCGACCTCGATGGGGTCAACTGAGACTCAATATTTATGATGTCATTCGTTCAAGATTTAAAGCTTTGTCACGAGGAGATCGAGTTACAAACTCGAGTGACGAAAACAGCGAAGCTCTATTAGAACTTGATTCGTAGGCCCATTACAAGTCGCTAAGTAAAAACAACGAGGCACTTAGCAAACTCGAGGACCGAGCTATTTATAACATCGAAAAGCAATAATACAAATAACATCCTTACGATTTAACGGAGCGTTGTTCAGAGCGATAACACGACGCCGACCTTCCATTACTTTCCAATCAAACTTCCACAATAAAGTTGCTTCGTCTAAAAACACCTAATCAAGACAGCGACTTAAGGGAGCCGAGGAACTTTGGCAAGTTTTTGGGGATCCAATCAGCATACATAAATCGCTAATGGGGTAAGACTTGGAGGAGTAAATGTCTGAAATGTACTTGTTCGGAATACATGAATAAACACCCTAAATGGTATCTCGGAAGGCTCGGGCCGCGCTCATTTTGTGTAATGAATTTTGATTACACCGTCCTTCACTAACGAGACTTTACTGAAATTGTTGATGGAAGTAATTTTGATTAGGCCTCTTGAAACCTTAGAGCCAAATCGAAATGCAATTTCAATTTAGCAGGCTAATAACGTGAAACATGAGCTACGTTTGCATAAAGCAAATTACATTTAACGTCGAAAAGTTCAAATATCCAATTTTGTTAAACCGACGTTTGTTTACCGTAATGAACTCGTATGCGGAAAACAGAAGTGAAGGATATATTGGTTTATTTTTGTTGTTTCCCATGGAAGTTGTTCTTGCGTTTTTCAGTCTGCGTCAAACGGGGCCCAGAATTTATTGCTATTTGCAGTGTCGACTTTCTGTTCACATGTCGCGAGTTTGGTAAGTCTCGGATCCGTTGCGAGACCGCAAACTCGCTGCTGTTTTTCAAAAACACCGCACCCAGAATTCAATAGCCTCTGTAGGTACTTGTTGAGTTTGATAGACACGTCTGTTCTTGAGCGGTAATTTTCTTGAGCAACATTCACCGTTCCCGCATATAATGGTGCCATTAAATACCACCCACAAGTGTAGAGCAAATTGCATTTGCCGACATAGGTCCGTATTTTACAATCAAATGTTGATTTGCACAGAACTGCTAACAGTGCATTAGGGTACATAAATTTGCTTACTTAAGCAATAAACTTATGCGTGGAAAGGATTTTAACACAGAATTGTTTTCGAATGGTAACCAGCGCTCTTATAGTTAAATTATTACCCCGATACAACGCTCCGAAATTTAGCATCGCCCTCATACACAGAAGTTCGAAACTTGAAGTAAAAATGTAATCGGAATAGCTGGAATTCTCAAACAGGGCATTTCGTGAGTAGCAGTTGTAAGCAAACCGACGATAGTAGACAAACACGAAGGAAAAGTTAGCGTCTGGCTTAACAAAGTGCCTTTTCTTTCTAGGAAGTGCTTAAAGTAAATTAAAAGCTGGCGAGGCGGGTTTTTCAGTTTCGATTGTAGAATGTAACAATCGCTTTACCGGACAATAGTGTTAAAGGTACAAGGAATGAATCAACCTTGATGGAAAGGAGTGGAGCGGTCAGCAACAGCGCTAAGCTAACAAAAAAAAACGACAAAAACCAACTAGAAACAAGTCCGCAGTTCGTTCGGTTCAAAATATAATGACCCAAAACTCCGCCCTGAGTTAATTTTGTTATTTTTTGTTTTTTTTTCTTTTGTTACTTTAGCTCGTATCATGATTTATCAATCTTTACTGGGATTGTGCAACTGCGTTCATTTTTTGTTGGATATCGTATCGTGATGATCGAACGTCGCTAATTTCTTAAGCTATTGTAGTTAATCCATTATGATGTAGTAATGGTTATAATCGTTTCCGCGTGATAATTATCACTGAGAGCAACTGACTTGAGAGTTGTTTTTTCTATCTGCGAATCATAATTCTCATTTGATTTAATATCTTTATATTATACTGGTTTAGGTTACTTGTGTCTTTAGAGTTTGATAATGAGTTCGTCGGAACTTATGTAAGAACTACTTCGCTTCTCGGTGAAGGAAAACATCGTGAGGAAACCAGGATATTCCTAATAAGGCCTAGTTTACCCTCTGGGTTGGAAGGTCAGATGGAAGTCGCCCTAAAACTAGCGCCTACGCTTCTTGGGATTCATTGTCAAAGCGGACACCAGGCTTCCTGAGCCATAAACTTGTAAAATCGATAGGAAGAAGAGGACGTATACTTGTGACTGAAGTTGGTCTAGTATAGTATTATTTTATACTTAGGTATATCGTAAAAACTGACGAGATTCATTAATGCAAATTATAAGCCATCTTGCAGTTTAAATAAACAAAACTTCACCAACTCAGTTTCGTTTTTGCAATTAAGATTTTTATGATCTGATAATTTGCTGGCTGTTAATTACTACCCTAAACCCAGGAGCTAATTACAGGCGTCGTGAAGACTAAACAGTTTCCTGAATATTCCATCGAGTTAAAACGAGCGAATGACCTGAGATTATCATTTCCTAGTAGCGTTCGCGCTATTCAAAACTAGATGGCGTAAGTGTCGTTAAATCTGAGTTCGATACTACTCTTTTGGAGTTAAACGCCCATGAGCACATGCACAGACAAGCAAGCCGGGTACGAGGTCGCACACATATACAGATCAAGCTAAAAATATTACGGGTTGACATTGAAAATGTTAATGCACCCGTACTCTGTGCATTTTAGGTATTCCGCTTCGCGGATAGGCGTTATAGGCAGTGCCTCTCGCTTTATCGATTGTGGATGTTATCGCTTCATTTGCGACGTCATATCGGTTAATGTGATAATTTGAAGTTGTTTGCGGTGTCATTGCTCTCCGTAGTAATCTTGGCCAGTTCACGAACTGCGTTATGATGACTCAAATTCGTTCGTGTTCACAACACTTTGAGTTATTTTGACTTTAAAGGAGCGTATTTGTAGGATTTTCATTTTGCTTTTTCTCACAACATACATATAATGGTGTAATAAAAATGCCGATAATCCGTTTAAGGCACAGTATCGAGGTCTGCTTAGGAAATTACGAAATACGCTTGTTATTTAACTGTATGTTGTTATATATTTATTTCAATTTATATTTTAATTATATTTATTATATTTTGTCATGTTTGCTAGAATTAAGTGCTACTGATGTATATTATTTTTATATTTCATTAATCTGACATTAAAAAGTGCTGAATTTTGGCCTACTTCAAATAAATGCGTTTGAGTCAGAAAAAAATGCAAAAAAAAAAATTTTCGCCTTTTTTCAAAACTAACTTTTCAATAGATGAAGCTTTTTTTCATTGAAATAGTTTTATTTTACATTCTTAACACTTAGTTTGTAGCAGGTACTAAGTAATTTTACGAAACTGATTTAAATAGTTAGTTTATACTCTTTTATCAATTTTAATGACTTTGGAATAGGTTTTGGACTGAATGATTTAATGCCGATTTTATAGTTATGTTAAGTAGCTTGTTATTCTGTGCCATAAATTTTGTGGTGCGATTGTACGAAGTGTATTAAATCACATAGGACTTTATTGCACAATGTTAATGTGCAAACCATCTTAGTAATGTTTACTATAATGTTTTGCAATTTTATTGCTTTTAAATTTAAGATATACCTATTCGTTTGTATTGAATTTAATCATTTATTCATTTACGTTTTGCATTTAAAAGGTTAATCGGAAATTGAGGAATTGTTTTTTATATTTATCAATTTAATTTATTAAGTTACTTTTACGGTATGATATAGCTAGGTTGACTGCGCAAATAACTTGTAATATTAAAGACTAGGTGGTGCCCGCGACTTCATCTGCGCAATATCTTCATAAATTTTAGCCTATGTGTTATTCTGATGTATAAGCTATATTACTGTAAAGTTTCATTAATTTCCATTCAGAAGTTTTTACGTGAGAGAGTAACAAACATCCATACAAACTTTCGCATTTATATTCTGGCAAGCCAAGGCTGCAAGTAGGTAGATTTTGTTTTTAAACTATGTGCGTCCCTTTTTTTTGGTATGAATTAATAGGGAGGCATATAAATTAAAATAAAAAACTACTGCGGCCTTGGCTTGTCAGACTAAATCATACTAAGTAGTAGGATTTTAAACAGGTTTTTAATTTCTTTAATTTTTTTTAGTGCACAAAAATGAATAAATTTCAGAATTTCGCCACAGAACTCATATACAAAATTCAGGACGAAAGTAATACGAGTGGGTTCGTAGGTATTTCATTGGATCGTCCACAACAAACTTCGAACGAAATTCAACTTAATGAATTAATACGTAATTTACTAAACCACTGAGTTGATATAAAATGTTACCTATATTTTTTATGTCATTCCACATTGCCCGCCACCATCTTGGAATAAAGTTCAGTTATTTAACTAAAAAAAAAGTACTTAATTCGTTGAAGTTTGCTTCTTACTGATTAAAAAAATGTAGGACAAAGTTCGCCATCGTATTTTGTGTCATTGGATTAAATGCATTTACGGAAACTAATTTGTATTTAAATGCCTTTAAATGCAAAAATATGGCTTCATTCTTATTCATTCCGCTCACGGCGACGACAACATGCCTATGAATAATTTTATACACGAGTTATTTACTTATTTATATTTTCCGCATTTTTATCAAAATAGTATTTTCTCGAGATTATCGCAAAAACATGTTTACGTCATGAACGATAAAATTACTGCGCATTTCACTCGTTTATACAAATAAACATATTCGATTATCCGAACGATTACTAATGTTGTTCACTTGTTTTTTCGTAGGTAGTCATGGTCTATGGAACACGGTTTAAAAAAGCGGTTGGGAATTTACGCTCTCAAAATTCAAAGTTGGAGTTTGGAACGGAGTTTATTTCTTTATTTACGATTATATTTTGTTTTAGTTGTTTTTTTGTGGTTTCGCGAGTTTTTTTTCGTCTTGAAGGTAATTTCATTTTTTTCCGACAGTTATGTTTTAAAGTTTTGAATTTTGCAAGTCGTTATATTTATTTTTATTTTTGATTATTTACTTATTTCATATGAAATACAGTTCTAAATCAATATTTTTTGCTGTCTATTTTTTTTCGTATTGAAATTTTAAAATCACTTTTTCACACTTTTGCCAATTTTTCACTTCTCAAAAAAACTTACCTGTGTAGCATCCGTATAAGGTGTGGACGAGTTTTTGTCCACCAACTGGGAACCGAACACCGGACCGGCGCTCGAAGTCGGCGACATGGACCGCACATCCGACACTTGTTGGGGCACCATTTTCATTAAAAAAAAAACACAACACAGTCACACTGTTTTTATAGTTTTACACGCCTCTCGGCGGTCGCACCGGACACTTCCCAATACCTTGAAACAATCCTATGAAACTCCTTTAAAACTCGAAAATCTTCAGCTCCAAAAGTCATAATTTTATCTGTACCCTTCCGCAGCGTGAGTTTATGTGCTGCGAGCGGTGAGCATATCAATTTTGACGTTCGCACTCCGCGAAGGCTGCGGACCGACTAGATGGCTGGCAACGTGCTGTCAATATACCCAGCTCAGCTGTTCGCCCCGCCCCCCCGCGGGCGCAGGCGCCCCGCGCGCCCCGCGCCCATCATTCGGCCAAAGCCGCTTGACTCAAACGCACGTTGTATGCGTATATAAACATTAACAAACGTCAGCGTTTGATTTCCGCGGATGAAACATAGATTGGACGTAGGTCTCTCTCTAAAACACATGTGAATAAGCTATTATTGAACCGGTGAGATTAATTTTACTCTGGCTTCACTTTCCATCAGGATGTGGTGTTGACTAGACTCATTCGCCAGCCAGTAACAAAATAAAGTTTGACAAAAAGGATCCATTTATTTAAAGTGTCAAACTAGAACATAAAATAATATATAAACCACTAACGTGATTTTGATCTTATTTCGCTCAAAATGTTTTTTAAAGTATTTAATCATATTATTTAACAGGTTTTATTTTCAATTGCTTATGTTTTTACTAGAATAAAAATCTTACAGACCGCCTTTTGTTTACTGTACTTATAATTTTCTCTATACGTCTGATTTACACTTGATAGCAATGAAACGGGTTACATTGTACGGAAATTGTATCCGCATACAAGATGACCCTTTTTTTACTTATTTTTTTTATTTTACATGAATGTCGTTAATAATTAACAAATGTACAATACATGTTTAGTGTAGTTACTGTAGCCTATGAACATTTGTAAACATGTGCCATATTAGACGAACTAATTTGAGATGCTTTTAGGTAAGTATTTAATTTTTACTTCAAAATAATGTAAGTAGGTACCATATGTAATTAATATTACATTAAAACATTTTAAAATAGTTTTTCAAGGTTTTGATAAATCTTCTTGAAACTCGTAGTTTATGTAAGTATTAGTGGATTTAGTGGTATGAGAAACATTTTTTTTTTGCAAAAAGGGATCTTTTACGTTTCCTCCTGTCCGTCTGTCTGTCTGTATGTCACAGCCATTTTACTACAAAGCGTATGTTAAGAAATTCAATGTGTGCGTATTCAATGTGTCATGTGTGTTTTGTGTGCCACCGTTTTGTTTTGGATGTAAATAGTAAAAAAATATATTTTAGGGTCACTCCACATGTAAGTATGTACTTAATTAATAGTCAAAACAAAAAAATACAAAAGAAAACGTGTGATACCTTTCGATAGCTCTTTAAAAATAACTTTGAGGTTTTCAAAACAAAAAAAATATGAGGATTACCGTGAGTCGTTTTTCCGCTAGGGACGCTAGTGGTACGTGGGTCCTGCTGAAACATTTCAAACGTCACTATGACGTTTCTCTCATACTGACACAGGACCCACGCATGAGTGGCGCCGCCTGGTGAGCGACAATACGGAAGCTCCCATTAGTTAAATATTTTAATAAATAATCGCTCTGAAACCCTGAATAAGTGCGCCCCCGTTAATTTCTGGTCCGGGCGCCTACCACGAACCGCGAACGAAAGTATACCTCCCTTTCGCACTTGTGATTTCTCACTCAAGTGCGACAGAGAGGTGAAGCTTCGTTCGTGGTTCGTGGTAGGCCTTCTGGTCCGGGTCCAAAAAATATGAAAAACATCATGACAGAGTAAACTTATAACCAACATTATTTTGAATGTTATTGGTGAGACAGTTTTTGTGCTCTCATCAAAAAACATGTTTGTAACAAAAGGTCGTAAGTGCCTTGAAGTTACACCCTTTTGTTTACTTGGTTTTCGCAAATGTGCGTGGTCTGACGCCGGTTTTTATTTTTGAATTGCTATGCTAGTGCGTAGTTGCGTAGTTTTTAAGCTTTTTAATAGTTAGATGTACTTAAACTTATTTCCTGAGTCCTCGTTCTATGACTAGTGACTACGCATCAAATAAGACGTATTAAGTACATTATAATTATAATATTAAGAAATTATTCTTCGTTTAAATATTATTATTCTCTATTTAGCTTCAGTTATTATTATTCATTTCATTACCGTTTTATATTATACTCGTAGCTTATATAAACAAATATTATTATATTAAGTAGGTACCTTAATACCAGATACAAAATATAATTATAAAATGTCAAAAAATAAAAATTAAATTACAATATTAAAATTAAAACTAAACATAACATCAATAAAATAACTATATTAAATACATTTACTATAACAAAACTAACCTACAAAATCCCCCAAGTCGCTTCCCTGCGGGAGGGTGCCCATAACACTGGCCACATTCCCCCGCTGGATGGCAATGCCCAACCTCTGGCCGAGAAATGAGCCAGCCCTATGGTCACCAGTAGTCTCCAAGAGCCTCTTTTTTAATGCCCTGAATAAGTTGAGGGCGCCTGGACCCCACGGCCCCAGAGTCTCCACCGCGAAAGCCACAAAGTCATGGTTGCCACTAAGGCCAGCATACTTTCGCTGTTTCAAGACCTCCGCAGCCGAAGCCGCCCCGCCCGCCCTGACCGAAGTGGTGGCCACATGCGAAGGCGCGAGGGTATCCACGCAAGTGGCATCCCAAATTAGCGGCCTCCCCAACCGCCACGGAATGAGCGTCATTCCGTCGGGTCTCTTGCCATCGTCACGAGCCAAGCCAGGAGGCTCCAAAGCGGCTGGCACGCCCACGCTGACAAAAGCCCGACGAATCACGTCATTCAGGCTGGCGTGGCGGGATATACGACCAGCGCTCCTCCGACAGGAGAGACCATGGTATCCTCGGGAGTCCACCTCACTACCGCAAGGGCAACGGTGAGGGACAACTATATCCGCACCCAAGCGAAGCCCAACAGCCAATCTCAGCGAATTATTGTCAAGCAGCGTGGCGCAATTTTTGGAAGGAAAGGCATGCAGCCAAAACCCCGACTCCCTCTCTGACGCTGCAAGCAGACAAGCTCTTTCGGCCAAAGAGTTGGCAGAGTCAAGCAGCCCGACCTGAGCCTTGCGACACAAGGGCTCATCCCACACCCTCTGCACATCCCGCCTTGACGGCAATTCCTCGCCCGGACAGGCCAAACCCCAAGCATCCACCGCCTCCGCCAAGTACGCCACCTCGAAACCACGTAGTGATGGAGAGAGGATACTTCCTACGAGGGAAAGCGTACTGTGCACAGACGATAGAAAAGCGGGAAGAGCCACACTCGAGACCCGCCGTAAACCGAGGCCACCAAACCGTATCGGAAGAGTCGCTTGGACCAACTGCCTGCTGTCTAACTTGACGTTCAAAATCTGTTGCATGCTGATGTGCAATAAGCCGTCCATTTTCTCACACAACTGTGGAAACTTCCAAAAAGGACTGCATCGCATTGCATAAGTCAACTTTGGCACCAAGAGACAGAACCGTAGAATAAAAAGAGCCATGTGTGAAGAGACCCTGAGCAAACTGCCTGAATGCTGGGAGAAACGCTGCATTTGGCTGTCCACGAAATCAGACATTGACTCCTCAAATACAGGGGCTCCAAGTAGATGAAGGGAGTCCGCGCCTATCACCTTAATGCCCGGACAGACATTCTCAAAATCATTAATGATTTTGGATCTGTCTCCGTTGCCAGAGTCCACAAACAGCTCGCATTTGCCCATATTCAGCTCCAGACCTATTTCCCTAAACTTAGCAGTCAGAAAGACCAAATCGTTAAGGACCGAGGTCGCTTCGCCCCCAAGGCTACCGTCATCCAGGTACCACATGTTGAATTTACTGCTAAGTGTCGAGATAATAGGCTGGATTGCAAGGCTAAAAATAGCAGGCCCGAGTGGATCACCCTGTTGACAACCCACCGCAGACTGAATGTTGTGCTTTGCGTACATTAAATTTGAAGGGCGGCTGTAACATTGCCAGAGGTATGGATACAATCCGGGAATGTTTTTTTGGGTTTCCCTTAACAAAGCATCACGACCGACAGAGTTAAAGGCGTTTTTAATATCCACCTTAACCAGAACAAACTCCTTATCGCTTTGCAAGAACGTGCGGCAAGCGTGTACAGCCGCCTCACAGCCACCCCTAGAGCCGACCCCAAGCTGAGTCGGCTGAAACATTGGCTCCAGGTCCTTAATAACGCTCCTACAGCCAACCTTGGATGCAAGCCTCCTGAACGTAGAACCTACAGCAATAGGACGGATACCGCCATCCTTTTTACGCAGAGCACACAGGTTAGCTCCATATAAAGTAGGGACAACCGCCGCGTCCACCCTACCTGAAAGCATAAGATTGACAAGGCGTGTAATGCTTGTCAGCAGCTCGTCGTTCCTGCCTCCAGGAGCACCCAGCAGAAGATCCTTCAGATGCTGGGGCGTTAAACCATCTAAACCACCCGCCGAGCCAGTCCTAAAAGACAAAATGGCGGCCATGACTGCATCCTCGGTAACCTGCAGGCAGGATAGCGCAGGGTCAGGTGAGTCAGGAAAGCCGATTGATGAAGGTGCAGGCGGGTGCTTAGCCAGCAAAGCCGCTAGTGTCTCAGGCGTATCCGGTGCCGCCGTGTCACTGGAAAATAGGATTTGCGCAGCACCTTTAAGGTCACCATCGTTGACCTTGGCCTCCACCACCTTGACCAAATCACGCGATTTCAGCACACCTTCCCTTCCACCCTGGGAGACGTCAATGTTGTTCGAACGAGAGCAATTTAATTTAATCCTCGCAGTTAGAGAAAGACGGGGCTCTTTCTTGGGTACATGAAGAGTATTGTAAGCGAACGTGAGGAGACTTTCCCAACTAGATGACGTATTCCCCCTGACACAATCGTCAATGGTCTTCGCCAGGCTGGATGCAACCGTAAGCCTCGCGCCCCGGGGAATTCGCTTGACCACCGGAAAAGATCTCTTGTAGCTACTTAGGATAGTAGAAAGAGGAATAGGCGCCCGCTGTGAGTTACCGGGACTCGGTGGTTGAGGAGCCGGGACGCGTAGAGTGGCCGCAGGAGCTTGCACCTGAGGAACCGCGATGCGGAGAGAGTCAGAGGGAGACGGCGACCGAGAAACCGGAATGTGCAGAGATGTACCGGGAACCGGCTGAGGGGAGCCAACATTGTCGGCTGGTTTGTGCACTTTCCCTAGATGGATTTGAAGACCACGTTGCCCCTTAAAATACTTAGGTTGCGAGCAATATGGGCATTGCACAAGTTCACACGGGGACAGGCTATTTAAATGGCCGGTAGGCTGTGACGGGGAAACAGACATTTATATCATATAAAAATTGAAACCCCCAAAATAAAACTCACAGTTACTTACAACCCCACACACCCAAACAAGATGGTACACATAACATAATAATAATAAAAACACATGTCCTTAAATTATTACCTACTTAAATTATTTAAAACACAAAATAAAATATATTATGTCAAAATTACAAAATTAAAACAAAAACAAATTTATAAATGTCAAAATAAAATAAACTAAAACTTATCTAATAACCACAAAATTGTCTTCAATTAAAATACAATTGTCTCATACTGTTACAATGCACAATGTTAAAATTTATTACATTAAAAATAATTAAAATCTTTATTGAATACTAAAATGTCTATACAACAAATAAATACATTAAAAAAAAACCGTACCAAAAAAAAAATACATTAAAATTAAAAAAAATAAAAATACAAAAAGTTGCTCTGCTCCGCCGGGGATCGAACTCGATACACTAGCTGTCTTCTGAGCCAAAAAGCGCTCATTGGCGCCCCTGATCCAAGAGGCACTCACGAAAGTGGACGAAATTATGGCTCATACTTCAACAATTCGTTTCGTTGCCGTTTTAAATTCACCCTCCAGTGAAAAAAAAAAAGTATATCGTATAAACACTGCACTGCACAACAATTTAAGAGTTGCATTCCTTTGCTGGATCGACAAAACTGCTCTTCCGTTTACACAAATGTATAAAAAAACAGCTTTACTTGAACCAACTCCCTGGATTCGCACTCGAACCTGTTACACTGCTTCTATCGCCAAAATTTATAATCCGTAAATATTGTTTATTTTTCACTTCACCAAAGTTCTTCCGCCAGGATAACAATGACACCACTTTTCTGCAGGCTGCTCCATAAGCTGAGATATGTTTTAGCCACAAAACTGTAGTTTAATATTTATAAACACTAAAGTTTCTCGGCGCCGATGTGTTCGTGCCGACGGCAGCGCCATCCTCAATACCTATTCTTAATTTAAAAGCGTAAATGCGTAAATTTCGCTTTTAATTAAAAATATACGCTTCAAAATATTGTTTGTAAGTAACGAATTCTTACCTACTTTAAAAAAAACTACATAAAATAAGAAGTAATTTATTTTTCTCGGAATATGGAAACTACACAGCATAATTACCTATAAGTACCTGTTTAAATACCTATAATATGGGTAATTTTCCGTAATAAAGTTAACATTATTTATTTTCATATGATACTATGATGAGATTAATGAAGTAGATAAGTATAAATAATTACTTATACTACATAACCATAATATGGTGGTCTCGGTAGGTCAGTTGGAAGAGCGATGGGCTGGTAACCCAGAGTCACGGGTTCGAGTCCTACCCAAGTTCATGAATTTTTCATGACCTTTCAGAAATAACATGGTGGTGTTGGAAGTTCAGCGGTAAGACCTTGTGACTTTTAAAATCGCGGGTTCTAACCCCGGCTCGTACCAATGACCAATCCGGAGTTAATTGCTTGATTTTTCATGTAGGCAATTAGGCAAGCTAGTAAGAGTCGAGTTGGATGGCCCGCACTGGTAGTACTTACACACAAATTAAAAAAAAACTTTTTTTGTTATTCAGCTCTTCTATTTGTCAATTAATATATATAAATAAATAAATATTACAGGACATTCTTACACAAATTGACTAAGTCCCGCAGTAAGCTCCAGAAGGCTTGTGTTACGGGTACTCAGACAACGATGTATATAATATACAAATACATAGAAATCCATGGCTCAGGAACAAATATCTGTGTTCATCACACAAATAAATGCCCTTACCAGGATTCGAAACCAAGACTATCGGCATAGCAGGCAGGGTCACTACCAACTACGCCAACGGCGGTCGTCTGAGATGAGTGACAGCGATATTAATATACATTATAACGCTGTCTAAAGTATTCCATAAGAACATCGCTAGGCGATGCTCCTATGGATTTTCATACAATATTATAACACTAGTATACAACAGCTCAAAATTGGTTGTGTTATTCTCGGGTCTATTATTACAAAACTAGACTACGTCTCGTCTCGCTTCCATTATTATATAACTGTTACATAAATTACTACCTACAGTTCTGTAATAACATAACACAAACGACAGTATACACAACGATCACACATACACACAAACACACTCACACACAATGCACACACACCAAACGCGCATGTGACACCTCTGGAGTTGCAGGCGTCACTAGGCTACGGTGACCGCTTTCCATCTTACGGGCCGTATGCTCGTTTGCCACCGACGTGGTAAAAAAAAAAAGGACTATTGTCTGACATAGTAACTTCTGAATTGAAACAAATTAAAAACGAATTTCATTGTAGGTTCCAACTTGATTAATAATTAACTTTTCCAATATAGCTAAGTAACTAATTTGGAATCATTGTTACTTAAGGAATACGATACTCGGTAGGTAGTTGTTTGGTAACTTTGGTAAATTTTCGATTGACTTTGGAAACTTGCGAAAGTCAAGGCTATAATGGGTACTTTATTGTCTCATACCTACCTACCTTTATAATATACAGGGTGATTTATGAGTCGTGAGCAGGATTATCAATTAAGTACCTCATAATTACGACATTTTAATAAATTTAATTTAACGTTAATTTCGTTATATCTAGTATGAAATAATAGCTTATCATTCACTGAAACCGTAAGGTTAATCCTGCTCACGACTCATGAATCACCCTGTCTAATACGAGTATGTTATATAAATACTTATAATATACTTAGTGTGGGGATGTGACGACCCAATCGCCCTATTGTTTTTTTTTTAACTTGTACTACGATGGTGGCAAATAAGCATAACCGTAGCATATGGATGCCTGCAACTCCAGGGCGGTCACATGCGCGTTGCCGACCCAAATGGTTTCGTCTGGTACAATCTTATCTCATCTTAGATATCGCTTTTTAGTGGGAAAGTCACCGCCGGAAATAAAATTGCTTACCATTTTATTAGACAGGCCGGTTTTATTCTCCATAACCCAGTATTTAGTCCACCGCTTTTACCTAATAGTCCAGTATATTTTAGTCTACATTAACTCCCAACTCGCACGACTCGACTCGACTTCGTTGGCTCGGCCATGTGGAGAGTATGGGGGAGGATCCAAAGGTAAATGACCTTGAGTGCGAAACAAATGGAAAAATGTCGAAACTTGAAAAAAAAACACTTTGTATGTTGCCAGCTGATCGAATATGCTCCTCCATACAAATGTATAAATTAAAAAAAAAAAATATGCCACACCTGCGGGGCTAAGATGCCAAGGTGATATCCTGATAATTGCTGGATAAGACGATAGTTTGTCGGCACGTTCTGACAATTTCTGGTAATTTCAGTTCTGTCAAATGTCTTTGCATTTGGCAGCTGTCACCGTCGCGCTATCCGCAGTTTATCAACTTATAGCATTATCCTAAGACATTCGTGGATAACCATCTTAGGCCCGCTGGCCATAAAGTGCCTTTTTCCGCACGCTACGCGTACGGAAAAAGCCGATTTCTGCCCAAGTGTAAGCATAAAATGATGTACCTAACACGCGAGGTAATAAATAAAGCCCTTGATCGCATATTTACGTCCCTCGCTTGCAGCTCGGGTCGCAAACAACTGCGATTTCGGCCTTTCTTTGTTTTACCGCACTAGTTAGGTAATGTACTATTACAGTACATATGGTGCTACATTACCACACTAGTGCAATAATGAGCACTTTATATGCCTATGTCAAAAAATCAAAGGGTCATAAGTACTGTAATAGTACAATAGTACATTACGATATTTACGATACAAGGGCTAAAAAGAGGAAATTCGCAACGAGTGGCGATAAATTGAAACACGACCATAGGGAGTGTTTTTAATCGACACGAGTTGCGAATTACCGCTTCGCACGTGTATCGTACGACGTTTTACAGTACATACGGCACTTTGAATATTCGACTCAGGTACGTAAAGTGCTCATTATTGCCCTAGGGCCGTAAAGTAACACCATGAGTACTGTAAAACGTTATACCTACGATAAACTTGCGAATAGGTAATTCGAATTTCCTCTTTTTCGCACTAATGTACTATTTCCGATTCCGATTTTTTTTCTTATTTAGGGTCATTAATAACTTTATCAGCTGTTGAATCACGGCATTGGCCAAATCAGATTGACCTTAGACCGTCAAGAGCTAAGCACCCTATAAAAAGTACCTAAGTATGTTATACGGCAATTGGTTTGCCAAAAATATCATCGTTGCTATAACCAAAATGTAACCTTAATAACCATAAGAAATACTTACTGGCTATCCTAATGTCCAGCGGTCCTAACTCGTATCGGAAAACGATTAAAATAAATCAACTGAGGGTAGTTGCATTTGGAGGTGAAAACAATTTCAGGACTCGCTTGGACATTGAACTCTATGGCGTAGGTAAGAAGGTCGCTAGAGTTACCAGAAGCAGACTGGTGTTATACAGAAATCTACTGATAGTAACAAGGAGTTTTAAAAGCATTCATCATCGGAGATGATAGTGTGTGGTCCTATCTAAAAAAAATAGTAAAATCTGTTGTTTTTTAATAAAAATCTGGGGTTAAGTAAAAAAAAAGGTATCCAACAGATCAATTAAATAAATCATTGGGACACTTTAAGCTCATATAAATAAATAATTAAGATGATAATTATCTGCATAAAATTATGCAAATTTTTTTTATTATTATTCAAAAGGTGTAGATAGTTACATTAATTGGTATTATAACCCGCCAAACTGAGAAGCCAGTTTGTTGGTGAGATCGCGCTCATGCTATCTAACAATAGGTAGCTATATGCACCTAGTACCTAGTAATTATTATACTATAACACTTTATAACTAATCCTAAAACATAAACAAGAAGCAAGCTTTCTACAACTTCAATGTTAAGTTCTTAACACGTTAAGCAAACCAACTTTTTTTTAATTTTAAACTAAGGAGGCGTGGAAGGTTATTTTTGCAAAACTTGACCTAAGGCAATTTTTCCAAAAATATCCTTTTTAGAGAACTTTTCACTACTTTTTTGCTATAATTTTTTCTTCTCTTAACCACTCAATTTGGCAAATGCCAAACTCGATCATATTATATTATGTAGGGAATCATCATAAATATTGTCTAACCAATTTTCAATTCCCTTCGGCATTTCTTAGAGTCAATCCACGTTCTATTTAAACAAATGAACTGTCAAATTTTAAAGTGTTATTTTAAACGTCAAACTTCTATGAAATTATGACGTTTACTTAACACTTTCTCAGTCTGTGCTATCAAAATCTAGGAAAATTAACTCTATCCTTTACATTTATACAGTTTGTACATATTAATATACCCGGTGCCCTTCAGCATTGCGAAAGACTTTAACCGCGTATTCCTGAGGCTAAAAGTAACAAAAAATGACATGATTTTCGGTAATTTCGACCAAAAAAAAACGGAAAAAATGCGTGTAATAGCTTTTTCCCGAAAAGTACAAAACTTATGCAAAAATCAGTAGATGCGTTTAAAGTAAACATAAATATATACTGCTTGTCTTAATTTCTTGTACTTACGACGCATAATAAGGGAGTAGATACAGATTTAAGGTAGAAAAAAGGGTTTACGGTTTTTTTTTTCTCTTGATGTATTATGTTTTTCGACAATTTAGTAGAAACAAATGTAGACCAAATACCTAGCTACATTATATATTTTTTTCAAGCGTTGTGCTTGGAGCTGAACAAAGCCTATTCACTTAAAAAACAGTGAAATATGCCGGGTAGCCCCTTAAAATACCAAAAAAAAAAGTTTTTTTTGTAGAGCCGAGTTTTACAAAGACATCACAGTGTCACTTTAAAGTCTGTCAAAAATCATGTCGACTAGACCACATAGTAGCATTATCACATTCCAAAACGCGTTATTTACCGAGTGGCGGTAAAGTTTTGTTTAATATCTCAGAAACAAGCCCTAATCCAATGCACTTAATGAGACATTTTTTGATTCTTTTAGCCTCAGGAGCGTATTCCTGAGGCTAAAAGAATCAAAAAATGTCTCATCTCTCGCAATGCTGAAGGGCACCGGGTATATTAATTTATACAAACTGTATATATTATCATACTGTATTCAGTCTACAAAACATCAAACGATGCAACTAAACCGCACAACAGCTGGCTCGCTTAACGTAATGCTTTTATATAATATATATAAGTGTATAGAAGAAACTTGGCCCCGCCGGTTTGACGCACGCCTCTCGTGCAATTATGGCCGAATTTCTTAAGACCTTTCAGGAGATTGAGGTTTTAGCAGAGACCGGTATTTTGAAAGGACTAGCAAGTTAACAATCCCCGTCAAATATACACAACTTAGACCTTGTAATAATGCCCTGATCACACGTACCGAGTAGAGTAGCGAGAGAGTGTCCTCGGCCGAGTACTCGGTTCGTGTGTACTATGTGACGAGTACTCGGCCTAGTACTCGGCCCAGCAAAACGGCGAGCGAGCCACTCGGACCTTGGTTTGTTTACTAGGCCGAGTCCCCACCCCCGCACGCCTCTCAGCCTACCCCGCGCCGGCTCGCTCGCCACTCGGCAGGTATGAACACGTTCACTCGCCAGTAGCGTCGTCCTAGCGAGCGGCCGCGCAACGCACCTCAGCATATTTGTTTTTTCAACGTGCATTTTGTTGTTTATAAATTGAATTGTACCATTATTGCGATAAAATGGCTAAGTGGAATAATGATACAACGATAAAGTTCATACAAATATACAAACAGCATCCGTGTTTATGGAACTTTCGATCCGCGGACCATAAAAATAAACAAATGCGAGATGCGGCGTTTGTGTCCATAGCTCAGGAACTGAATATAGCGGATTTTGGAGTACCTGACGTAAAAAATAAAATAAAAAATTTGAGATCCACCTACAGTCAAGAAGTTAAGAAGATCCAGGAATCAAAAAAGTCTGGATCGGGTCTAGCCAGCGTATATGTATCAAATATAAAATGGTTGAAAGAGATGGAGGAGGTGTTTATGAACGATCTGAAAAGGAAAATATTTGAAGTAAGTATACACAATATTTTACATAAAACTTTTAATGCTGCAAACACTAATAATGTAGGTATTATGAAATCATTCTGTCTTGCCATGAAACAGCACCTATGCCACTGAAGTACTCTGTGTATTTTTCACGAAGTTCTCTTGCTAGGCGTCCTGCGTAGTTTGAATTATTGTCGTAGATAGATGGCAAAGATGCTATGAGTTCTCGCCTCCAAGACCCCTGGGTAATTGTCCCTGAGTCAATGTCTTCCTGGTCAACACATTCTCTTGTTATATAATTGTTGGATCCATTACGCCGCAGCCAATTATGAAGAGCACATGATGTACGTATAATTTTGTCGGTTGTATTTACATCAGTTGGTATGTGTCTTTGAAAAATTCTAAATCGACTCGCTAAAATACCAAATGCATTTTCAACGATTCTACGTGCTCTTGATAGTCGGTAGTTAAATATTTTTTGTTTTTTTGTGAGATTTGAGCCACTGTATGGTTTCATTAAATATGTTTTTAAAGGAAAACCATCATCTCCGACCAAAAAACCTCCTTTTGGTAGCATATTATTCTGTAGATCGTTATAAATTGAGCTATTACGAAAAATTCCCGCATCACAGTTTCTTCCGTTGGCGCCAATATTTACATAGCGAAAACAGTAGTCATGGTCAACAATGGCCATCAATACTATGCTGTTAGAGCCTTTGTAGTTGAAGAATTCGCTTCCACAATTTGGCGGTGCTTCAATCAATACATGTTTGCCATCTATGGCTCCATGACACCCAGGGAAATTCCATCTAGTTCTAAAACCTGTTTCTATTTGTTGCCATTCTTCGGCGTTCTCTGGTACCTGAAACAATGTTTTTTTTTTCAGAATCTACCTAGCAAGCAATCAATTTCGCAAGAAGCTGGTTCTGATGTACCCGACAATAACCCTGATGCTCAAGTAAATAACGTTAATTCCCATGTAAATAATCCTGATTCTCAAGCTCAAGTAAATATCTCTGATGCTCAAGTAAACACAACTGTCACTGCAAGTACTCCAAATTCAACTAAAACTTCAACTACCAGCAAAACTGGAAAATTGCCGCAAGCTACAAAAAGAGCTAAATTAATAACAAATGCTATTTCCGATCTGAGGACATTATATGAAGATGTATCTGCTGAAAGCAATTCTGGAGAAGTAACAGCATTCGATATGTTTGGGAAATATGTAGCTATGCAACTTAAATCAATGTCATTTGAAAATGCTTTGATGGCTCAATCCAGGTTCCAAAATATTTTGACTGAATATGCCATTAAGGATCACAGAGAAAAAACGGCATCTCGTCCTTCGTCCAGTGTGGCTAACGATGGGCAAAATTATTCAGAAATAATGTTAGCCCATTCATCCTTATCAAATTATAGTAGCCAAGGACCAGAAACACCCGAAACACCAGAAACAGAAAGTAATGATGTAATCTACTCCAATCCATCTTCTGCACAAAGTGACTCAATAGCCTGTGAAGCAGTCTCTACTATGTCACCATACGCTGATAGTTACTATCAAAATCCGCAAAGTAATATGAGCTTAACACAACTACGACAGTCGGAATCATATAACAGTTCCGATAATGACATTATAAGAGCAGCAATGAATGCAGCTTTTGAAAACAATTAATACTTTGAATTTCATTAAATAATAATTCTGCAACTAATGTTTGTTTTTCTTTTTTTTCGTTTGCGTTTGTCGCCATACACAATGTATATGTTTAATTTGAACTATACGCTACGCTTTTTTCTAGTTACACTAGTATATAAATAATAACTTACCTTCAAATATTCACTCAAATACGTGTATATTGCATCCAATACATCTGGTATAAATGAAGATATAGCAGCTCGAGATATTCGATAGAATGCTTGCAAGTACCGATAGCTAAGCCCTGTGGCCAAATAGGTTAAAGTTACTTGTAATTTGGTCTCAGCAGGTATGGCTTCTCTCATCACTGTGTTAGCTCTTTGTATGTATGGAGTTATGTTTTCTAGCAATGTATTAAATTGTACTACAGTCATTCTCAGAAGAGACTTGAATTCATTGGGATCTTGAGTCTTCAATTCACTGAAAAGAGTGTTAGTGGCACCAAGCGCAGGTCTTCTCAAAATCCACGGTCTTGTCCATATATATTGCCGTTCGCATTCGCGCACTATCTCCGCTAATTCCTCTATTAACAGTGGTATGAGGAGCTTGATAAAGTTTCTAATTTTTTGCTTTTTATTATTATTCATGTTGACGCGCTACGTATGTCTCGAAAGTGAACTGACTCGCCACTGTCGCCAGGAAAATCAAAATGCGTGTAAACACCTACTCGCCCACCCTACTCTCTCGGCCGAGTTCCAATTTGCTGTCTCGCCACTGTACTCGGTACGTGTGATCAGGGCATAAAGGTTTATCTTTTATAGTGTAGATAATTTTACCTATTCTTCGCGACAGGACATAATATAGAATGGTTACAACCAGGCAATAATAGTAATTTATGCAACAGTGATATAATAATTTTAAGAACCCATTAGTACGAGCCGGTGGGATTTGAACCCGAGACGGATTGAAAGTCTCACGTCATACCGCTCACCAATAAATAAGTTAAATTGGTGACCGTCCTAATTATTAACTCGTCTAGGTTTAGTAAAGTTTGCGAGTTTTGTATGTCTTTTGCCTCCAAATTTACCTTCGGATAACATATGGGGTGGTAAGAAAACCACAGGTTTAAGCATTATAAAGGCAGTACGGTTTATAAAGAAGCCTTATTTCAAATAAGCACGATTAAGAAGTGAAATCATCATCATCATCATTTCAGCCTGTAAGCGTCCACTGAACATCATCATCATCATCATCATTATTCAGCCGAAAGACGTCCACTGCTGGACATAGGCCTCCCCCAAAGATTTCCACAATGATCGGTTCTGCGCCACCCGCATCCAGCGGACTCCTGCGACCTTCACCAGGTCATCAGTCCACCTTGTGGGGGGCCTACCCACGCTGCGCCTTCCGGTACGCGGTCGCCACTCGAGAACCTTTCCGCCCCAACGGCCATCGGTTCTACGTGCAATGTGCCCCGCCCACTGCCACTTAAGTTTAGCGATTCGGAGAGCTATATCGGTTACTTTGGTTCTGCTGCGGATGGTCTCATTTCTGATACGATCTCGCAGAGAGACTCCTAGCATAGCTCTCTCGATTGCCCTTTGGGTGACTTTGAGCCTTCTTATGAGGCCCATTGTAAGCGACCACGTTTCAGTACCGTATGTCATCACTGGCAACACACACTGATCGAAGACTTTCGTCTTCAGGCACTGCGGAATATTGGACGAAAAGATGTGTCGCAGCTTCCCGAACGCTGCCCAACCGAGTCGGATTCGACGATTAACCTCTTTCTCGAAATTGGACCTACCTAACTGGACAGTTTGTCCTAGGTATATATAATCGTCTACAACTTCGAGTGTAAAGTCTCCGATTGTCACTGGAGTTGGTGCTACATGGACATTTGACATGATTTTCGTCTTATCCATGTTCATCTTAACTTAAGACCAACTCGCCCGGAGGCCACTGAACATAGGCCTCTCAAATCGAACTCCAGCGCGACCGGTCTACAGCCACCTGCATCCAACGAGACCCAGCGACCCTCACCAGGTCGTTGGTCCATCTCGTAGGTGGCCGTCCCACACTGCGCTTGCTAGTACGTGGTCTCCATTCAAGGATTTTTTTTTAGGAAGTGAAATCAGCTTCTTTGTCAACTTTAAAAAAAGAAAGTCTCCAATTCCATACCTACTCGTATATATGCTTATTTGCAATAACAAATCAGTGTATCAATCTCTCTTAACTGGCTAAACTAGAAGTGGGATCGGAAAGACATCACATGCTCGATGGCTGGATAGCCCCAGCGATGGGGTGATGCCCGAGCCTCGAAGGTGACAACACCACTCTGTCCGTCCGACGATGACTGCCCGATGCAGTCGAAAAATATAGGCATGACATGTTTTTAATAAAAATACGTGTGAGTTTAATACTTATCATACTGTTACACATTTTCATTATTTTCTAAGTAGGAAAAACCTTGAACGTCAGGATATCCTGAGACAAAGTGGCTGATAACATTTCTACGAACCAAATCTGATCTTTATTATCAATGAACTAAAAAAGTGGTTACGTCATTGATGTGCGTGCGCTCGCGCGCGTTAATTCGTGGAAATAGTAGATTGTTGTCACAAGGGATCAAAATTACAAGGACTCAACTCCCGAAATTTTTAAAGCGATTTTTTTTTCTTATTTTAGCGGTGTCTAATATGAGAGCTACAAATTTATGGGACACGCTCTTATGGCTGCAAAAATAAGACTTACAGTTTTTTTACGGTCTTCATATGGGAAGACACTATTGAAGAAGGCCTAGTATAGAAATTGTACGACACTAACTCCTCGACCGCGTTAGCGTTTCGGGAGTTCAAATTATGTTTGCCGTTTATTTAATCATCCGGCAACTTTCATATTTTGACCCCTCGATACGCTAACGCGGTCGAGGAGTTAATGTCGTACAACTTTTATACTAGGCCTTCTGGTGACTGTACCAATCCCGGTCCTATCACAGCACGTCCTAGGTTAGTATGATTTGTATGCATAACTATGGTAACACTTGTTCCTATGCAGTTAACCCGATATTAATAACTATAGGCAGTTAGTATAATAGCGCAATTAGTTTCTATACGAAACTGGATTGGTGTAGTACCGACAGACAAACAGACAACGGACAAATGTGTTTTTAACCATTCGCTGTAGTACAGCCGAGTGCATAAATATATGAGCATTTCCAAGGCTTCAAAAATATCTGTACACTCTTAGGACATGGATAATAAATTGTAATCGTTTAAATATTGTGCATTCAGCTGCACAGATATTTATGAACTGGACTGTACCTAAGTCATTTGAAATTTTCCAGCTTTTCGGCGAGGGAAAACATCGTGAGTACGGACTAATCGCAGTCGCTTTCGAAAAACTAGCGCCTACGCCAAATATTGGGTTTAGTGGCCAAAGCGGACCCCAGGCTTCCTGAACCGGAGCCAGAAAAATAGCTAGGAAGTAGAGGCTTAACATTGTATTTAACTTATAAGGGCCACTTGCACTACCTGGGCCCTGGGGTTAGCCACGTAACCCGGAGTTACGCGTTTTTTTTTCTTATGGGATTTGAAAGCTTAACTCCGGGCTTTCGGCTAACCCTGGGTGGTGCAAGTGGGCCCAAGAATTACAAGTATGGAAACGTTCTACAGTTCAAAACGTGTCCCCAAAAAATTGGTGCCACTGATTTTAACATTTCCAAACAAAGTAAACTAGCATTGTACTATGGTTTTAGGTATAGTAACTATATATGTACTTACTTACTTACTCCGCTGGCTCAGCGACCCAAAATGAGTCTTTGCCTCCGACCGTCCGACACCAGAGTGCGCCATTTTCTTCGGTCCTCCGCTAACTCTTGCCAATTGGTAATTTGAAGTTCGCGCAGATTCGCGTCGACCATAACGACCGTCGACCGTAGGTAAAGTAGTATCAGAATCCATTACAGCCAGCTTACAAGCATTTACGAGCAAGTGTGATGAAAAACATCTTAGATCCCGTTGCCGACGCTACGTTCAATACAAGTCGTGTCTAAGTGATTTGCTCGAAATGTCAAGGATCTAGACCCTATGCTCTTACCATAATGACACCATATTGATTTATACCGAGCAAATATGGATTGAATACGCATCATATTTAGTATTAATCCAGTCATTGAACTGACAGATTGCATGTTGTGATTATTTGGGAAATAATTAATAATAGCTGATTTTTTTTATAGTAAATAGGTGAGGTGAGATGCGCTCGCGGGCTCGCGCGGTCGTTCCAAAACATATCGAGCTTATTTTCGACTTTATTGACGCTAGGAATTCGATTCGAGTTCTGTGTTTAAAAAGCTTGTAACCTTTTGATAGATGTTTTAATGACAAAAATGATATTATTAATTCTTTTTCATAAAATATAAACCCGTACCTCAAAAAGAAAAAAGGAAATCCTTATATCACTTTGTTGTCCGTCCGTCTACTAACAAAAGGTTTACCGGAGGTGAAACATTACAGGTTTATGAAAACACTTGGTGTAGTTCAAAAGTGATTTTATTAATGAATATTGTTACAAATCATTTTGCATATCCTGTTTCATGTGTTTGTAATAACTTGTTTGTTTTTGTGTAGAGTCAAAATTAAAATTGTTTCTCCGGTTTTATACCTGATGATTTGATGAATATTAGTTTATCTGTTATTTTGATATAGTGGGGGTGTTGTTATATATATCAAAATATGTTTGGAATATGGTTACCAGCGCCATCTAGTTAAGTTTATCAATACTAATTGTCTATGCATCTGGTACAATGAAATAAATCCCGTTACTCGTCAACCGTCATCCGTGTGTTTTATTAGAATATTACATACAGACTTACAGAGGTCTGTGATCCCTTTAAGCTGTGAAAAATCAATCCTACACAATCAAAAGATACGGCCGTTTATGTCGCATTTTTTCATTTGCAAATGGGAATCAAAATGTTTAGGGTACTTCCCGTTCACCAGGAATCACAAAATTTAGCAAGTACTAGCTTGTAGCAAAAGTACAGAAAAAAATCCAAAAATTGTATTTATAATTGCCGCGCCCTGAGAGTTCCGTCCGAGTTAGAAGCTACAGACAAGATCTGAGGCCTTACCATGACGTCTTAACGCGATTCAGTTTAGGTTGAGTTTGGGCTCAGTTATATGGGAGGGACTCAGTTTGGAACCTAAACTGAGTCGCTTCCATACAACTGAGCCTAAACTGAACCTAAACTGAATCACGTTAAGACGTCATGGTAAGGCCCCAGGATTGACAATAAAGCTTATGGGTGTGGGTGTGGGGAGCATCCTTTGTGTGGAACCCTCGGTGGGCGACTCCGACTCGCACTTGACCGTTTTTTTTTTAGTTAAACAGACACACAGACACAGAGACAGATTTCGGACTCTGGTTGCCGTGATCGGGTATCCCAGTGGTTAAGGCGTCTGCCGCGAAAGCAGGAGGTCGCTGGTTCGATCCCAGCCCTGCTCACTGAGGACCTTGGTCACTTTTTCTGTAGTATAACTAGTATATGACATCTCTTTCAATTTATAAACAGAACCTGTTTTCATTCAATTTAGTTTTATGTCGTCATTAAGCCTATAAAACCGCGTCAAAACGGTACTGAAGGCTACCACGAACAATTTCTTTCTGTCATTTGTCTATGCCTCTCTATCGATTGATATGAGAGTGATAAAGAGATAAATAGACGAACCAGCGAAAGAAGTGACTCGTGGTAAGCCCCCAGCGGTACCTAATGACCCCACCAACCATTACTATTTAAAATAATTATTTCTACACGACTTTACTGTTTTACTTAGCGGTAACAATTCTATCGCGTAATTATGTTGGTTTTCTTTAATACAAGAAATGGTTGTAAAATACTTTTTTCTAGTAGAACCTCGGTTATTGGAACCCTCAGTTATCCGAACGCCACATTGGTTTATCCGAACGCTCTCGATACTTAAGGTCGATGTGTCTATCGTTTCGACTCGGTCCAACTGATCTCTCTGGAGCGCAAACTCAGTAGGAGTATTCCAGAGTAGTAAATATCAAGGAAGGGTCTTGGGTGTTCCGCAGACTACCATCATACTTCACAGTCCGTACGCTCCAAAGCTCAGTGCATGGCGCCCCTGCCAGGTTAAAAAAAATCGTACTGTGCTTAATATCCAATGCAGGCGAGCATTAAAGATGACTCAGACTAGGATTGGACGGGACAGGACGATCTATTTCTATAGAAAGAATCACTTGATAGCTTGGAGCCCCCGGATGTCTCGTGACGTTTTCTATAGAAACAGATCGTCCCGTCCCGTCTCGTACTAGTGCGAGTCATCCCTTAGACGGAATACTCCCTATGTCAGAATTAGTCACATTGACCGAGCGTGCTATATATGTCACGGTTTGTAATGTTAGCAAGTTTAATATTATAAATTGAAAGAGATGTCATATACTAAAGAAAAAGTGACCAAGGTCCCCGGTGAGCAGGGCTGGGATCGAACCAGCGACCTCCTGCTTTCGCGGCAGACGCCCTATTCTTTAGTATATGACATCTCTTTCAATTTATAATTTATATATAGTAGTGTGACTACTTAAAAAAACAGCAAAACATGAACCAAAACATTTATTACATTTAATAAATGATTTGATTCGTTCTTTAAAATTGTAAGTTTAATATTAATTAGTATTCGGTTTTTTTAGGTGACTTTCATTTCAATGTTAAATAATTATAAATCGCGTCAAATTTTAATATATATACGTACTGTACTGTTTTTATGAACGGTGTTGTTTTTTAACATCTTGTCCATAAAAACCCAGATTTCGATTATACAAACTGGCTTTAGTCACAATGAAGCCGAAAAATCGAGGTTTTACTGTTTTGAATTTTATTGCACGGTAAAAGAAATAAAAATCGTCCCGTATCGGATCGGATCGGATCGGATTTTAAGAGAGGTATGGGCACAGTGGATGCATATCGGTTTATGTAGCAGGGGCGGTAGGACACAGCACAACGAATGTCGTCTCACTCAAATCTGGAGCAGAGCCCATCTGGGGAAGGACCTCCACTTTACAGAAAACCGCAGTTTAAGAACACTAGACCCTGCTTATAGTGTTGTGTTTCTGTTGGTAAGTAAGGTCGCCAGAGCTCCAAGTGGATTCACTGTGTTGACAGCTGACCACGGACCAGTTGACCCACGGAGCAAAGCTTGCCCCTTTAGCTGTCAACACAGCGAATCCTTTTTTTAAAAGGTCGGCAACGCGCATGTAACACCCATAGAGCTGTAGGCGTCCATAGGCTACGGTGACGGCTTTCGAACAGGCTGTCCGTATGCTTGTTTGCCACCGTCGTGGTATAAAAAAGGCTAAGGCGCCTACGGGCGCTAGTTTTACGAAAGCGACTAACATCTGATGCAAAGGGTGAACTAGGCCCTATTGGGATAAGTTGGGTTTCCTCATGTTTTCCTATAAAAAGGAGTAAAATTGAAATGATATTTGGAGGTACGAGCTGGATTGAACCCGCGACTTTCGGTTTGAAAGTCGCATGCTCTAACCGCTAGACCACCAACACTCCTAAAAATGCAAATGCTTAATACACTCGATAGAACTCTCCAGAAATGTCTAACTTTCTACATGTATTGCAAACAGCTAGAAACCTATACATACAGAAACCTACGTTTAACTATATAACGCTTACTTAACACCAAGGACCTAGAATCGGCCCCTTCGCACGACGCAACTCTTTAAGAACGTCCTATCTCCATACATCGCCTACGTCGCTTACGCCCTTTTATCCAATAAAAGCACTGCGTTATCCTTGACCGAAGGCATAAACTTACTGTGCTCAAGCGAGGTTTCTCTCTAAACAAATTGCAAATGGATTTGGACCTTATTTCAATAAGGTTAAGGGTGAATTTTGAGTGGACGCAGTTTTATTATGATGACTTCAAAGCTTTGGAGATGGAGTTGAATGATGGTATTAGCTTTTGAGGTTTGATATAATTATGAATTAATCGAAGAATGATTGGTTAGGGTTACTTTTACGTCGCAACCTCATGATTGAGGATCGTGACCTCCATGCATTATGGATGACTAACACTAGAACGGACCGGGAAAATTTGTCAGCTTCTGTAGAAAACTTCCTAACTGTCCAGTTAGGTAGGTAAAATATATACAGTAAGTGTAACTTACCTAACTACCTACCTCTACCTTAAATCTAAAATAGGTCCTTGAAGCATTGTACCTAGGATGCTGGCTGCATTTCGTTGTATCGCAATGCTGATACGTTGTGCGAGGAAGCCACCAGCTCTTCGGTCACCAGTAACACCAACCAGACGTTACGCGATTTCTACGAAAAACTTGACCAAGAGTTTCGACTCCGAATGGTACAAAAAGGTACTCTCTGTCCAGGCTCTTATTTTTTTTATTTTAGGTAGGTCCAATTTCGAGAAAGAGGTTAATCGTCGAATCCGACTCGGTTGGGCAACGTTCGGGAAGCTGCGACACATCTTTTCGTAATATTCCGCAGTGCCTGAAGACGAAAGTCTTCGATCAGTGTGTGTTGCCAGTGATGACATACGGTACTGAAACGTGGTCGCTTACAATGGGCCTCATAAGAAGGCTCAAAGTCACCCAAAAGGCAATGGAGAGGGCTATGCTAAGAGTGTCTCTGCGAGATCGTATCAGAAATGAGACTATCCGCAGCAGAACCAAAGTAACCGGTATAGCTCTCCGAATCGCTAATCTCAAAAAAAAGTATAGTATGGGGTAGCCTTATGACCCCATAATTAATTTTTTTATAAAAGTTTAAGCAGCAATGTACTATAAAAAATTTGACGGTGACAGTTGTCAACGGATGTCTAAGGCGAGTGTGTTTGCGTTACATTGCGGGCCGAATTATTTTGTATGGATAAAAATTTAATTGCAATAGGCTAGACGACTAAAAAAATCTATTTAGTCCGTATTTTAGATTATAAAAAAATATTGTACACGTATTTTTTCTTTTGTTCGTCAAATCAAAAATGACAAAAATACAGTGTGTTCAAGTTTCGCGTAATGTCACTCCTAGGTACAATTCTTACCTAGGAGTGACGTCACAAGCCCCCACCCCGGAACTTTGATGCTCTTTATCTTCGTCAATTTTAGTTAAATTGAAAAAGGAAAAAATACGTGTCTAATAATTTTAGATAATCTAACTGACGGACTAATTAGAATAATAGTTTTTCAACCTAGTCGTCATCCCTATTCTATTTAAAAGTTACCTAATTACATTTCTTATGTCCTATACTAACCACCGTTAAGAGGTTCACCCGTATTCAATTTACACACTGTATAATTTGATACTCCAATTCCGGAATAAGAAGTACTTTCTTACGGTAGATGTTGCTAAGCGCCCCTAAGGCGCATACAAGGGATAAAGTTGTTGAAATTCGGGGCCACGGGTGTGGTCTCGGTAGCTCAGTTGGAAGAGCGATGGGCGTGTATCCCAGAGTCGCAGGTTCGAGTCCCGTCTGAGGTCATGATTTTTCCCTCTTAAATTTATTTCTAACAAATTCATGTAAATATGTCATTCTAAAAAAAAAAACAACGAAGTTACGTTGTTGTATCACTTGGGTCCTATGGTCACCTTGGGTCTCCATCATCCGAATAGCTCGATGGTACCACAACATTGAATTGTCATTCACGTGTAGTAAATTGGATGAAATCCTTACAAATTACGACTAACTCATAACAAACATTTGGATTTGAAAATTAAATCTGAATCCAAATTTTACCAAACAACACTTTCACAAAAACCCTAATGAAATTGGTACCTAAAGACATAAATACGGGCGTCCACACATGTGATAATTCAGAACTCCAGAAGTTGGGCGCAAGCTTTTTGCCGGCTGTACCCTCAGGAACTGCATCTCTGCCCGTAGCGAAACAGGGCGAGAGATTCTTGTGGATACGGTCGTACCATTTTATTGATAATTTTAACATTTTTTTTTAAATATTATTAACGACGGTACCACAATCTAGCAAATGAAAGAAAAGTGGAAAAATCGTGAGGCATTCAAAATTATTTATTTCACCATGTAGGTATATTTAGGTAGTTTATTATAGTAACTTTTTTTATTGTCAAGAAGACTTCTCATTCTCTCCGTTATCATTTAACCATGTGATAACGAATGCTGTAAAGGACTGGAACTCGAAACGTAGGGTCATGTTGTAAATAAACGCGATAAATCCGTATTAAAGTGTTTCATTTTGATGATTATTATGAAAATCTAATTTAATAAAAAAAACATGGCCTTTGATATCTACGTATCTGTAGATTTCAAAGGCCATGTTTTATATTAAATGATATTTTATTATTTTATATTAGAGAGATACAATTTGAAGCAATAATGACACGAACGATTTAATAAGATTCAATTAATAAAAAAATACAAATTAATTTAAAATAAGACAGATGCACATTGTAAACATATCTATGCACCTGGCTTTATGTCGTAATTTTGACGTTCAATGTTATCATTATTACATTGCATACCGACGAGTAGAAGATTTATATTAAGTACTGCTTTATAAATAACTTAATATAGCTTTATTATTTAATTGACTTTATTTAAAATTGCAGACATTCCTGTATCTCAATTTTGAAGGCAGAATCGCAAATAAATTGCATCCATATGTTACATCGTACTAAATCTCAGTATAATTAAGAAGATCAGAATATAATTATAATAACTGACATACTTCCGTTACCAAACACTGATACAGGTTAAACTTAACCATTGAGGAAGCACGTACATCCCCAGTTGGGCAACGCGCTGATAAACCACATAACACGATACCGTATCAACGCTATTCTTTCGTATTCTTTGACAAGCATGTCCGCGCGAACCGGTTATATTCCAAGCGAGACAGCAACGCTTTCCAATTAGAGCGAAAGAGATAGAAAACTGACAGGGAGCACAATACAAACACGAAGAGATAACCTATGTAATATAGCTTGATGCGAAGGGCCTTCTGCATCAAAATCCGCTGCAAACCAATTTGCACTCTATTGCTTAAACAACTAGGTTGAAGATTGAATGAGGGTGTTAATTGATTTAAGTCTTTTTGGTTTTTGAATTGGGCCTCGATTCTGATCGCGCTTTCTAACATTGCTGACATGAAATGGTCGATAATATTGTATCGGAATATTGCGATGGTGATTTTTGTTAGAACTTTAGGGTATGCTGGGCCTCGGATTGCTATTTCCAAAGATGTTTTTGAAATGTACAGTTTAGATTGATCAAATGGCGTCCCTTTACTAAGTTTGGGATCGTATTTTGTTTTAAGAAATTGTGAATAGGTCTTCAGGTACAAAATACTGAGGGTTGAGGGTTGAATAAATGGTACACGAAATTCTTAATCTTAGTGTAGGAAAAGTTTCAAAGTTTTAGATATAAGTATGATAATATTATTATGTGGAGTTTTCAGGCTAAAGATACCTTGTCGATTGTTGATAAGGTTGATTTCTATGTGATTATTTATGACAGCAGATCCTTATCGATAACCGACAATATGATACCTTTAGCCTGAAAACGCCACAAATAAATAAGTTTTACAGTTCTTTTTATATGATATTTTGAATTAGCTTTTATAATAAGATAATTAATGAAATGAATATTGCGAGATTCCTGTGAACACGAGTGCTTTGAAGAGCTCGAAACGTAGGGTAATGGTGCTAATAAACGCGATTAATCCGTTCTAAAGTGTTTCATGTTTATGAATGGTTCAAATTGGAATCGCTGGTTCGATCCCAGCCCTGCTCACCGGGGTCCTTGATCACTTTTTCTGTAGTATATGACATCTCTTTCAATTTATAATATAATTAAAAAAAAATAAAAACTATCTAAAAATACTTAATATAAAACTGGATAAGAACTAAAATAAATCTAAAACAAGCCCCTGCGGCATGGTACCGGGGACGCTGGCAGAATTTCCTGGATTGCTAAGCTGACATGTTGAGCGAGGAAGCTGCCAGCTGGGTCTCCTGTGGCGTCTCTGAGTTTCTTCGATAGGTCTTTGAAGATCGTCTACATCCTTTATTTTGTATGTATTGATTCGATATTGAAAGGGGTAATTAAGGGGTCTCAAACATGCAACTTTTTGTATGGAGCCCATGCACCTTTATACGACTGTTTTAAGTTCAAACATCTCTTTAAAAGTCCAAAAGATATTAAAATATAACTTTTATTCCATTTAAATAATACCATGTTCACGAAGCGAGCGAAGGCAACATGACATGTAAGTATTAAAATTTATTCCATACGAATGTAAATTCTAAGCTTAGGATCTTGATTTATTACCAAGTGAAGTGTTTAGGAGGTTTTAAAGGTCTCCAATAACTTTCGTGAGTACACGTTACGAATGTGTTTACGAGATTAGTCATAATTCGATTAAGAGTAACATACTTGTATTGTAGGTACATAAATAATAAATATTTTAGGTTACAAAACGCAACCACGCCAACGCATTGCACGTAGAACCGACGGCCGTTGGGGCGGAAAGGTTCTCGAGTGGCGACCGCGTACCGGAAGGCGCAGAGTGGGTAGGCCCCCCGCAAGGTGGACTGATGACCTGGTGAAGGTCGCAGGAGTCCGCTGGATGCGGGTGGCGCAGGACCGGTCATTGTGGAAATCTTTGGGGGAGGCCTATGTCCAGCAGTGGACGTCTTTCGGCTGAAATGATGATGATGACAAAACGCAAAAATTTAATCGCGTAATTTTTTAGTAGAGACTTCTGCGAATACCTAATTTTTTGGAAAGAAAAGGAAAAATTCGAACTTGCGCGGCTGTCCCAGATCAAAACCTAGCAAGGGACATTTTTTGTCAAAATACGTTTTTTTAATAAATTTGCCCCAAATGTTGAGCTGCGTCTAATGCAAAAACACCTGTATTTATATCTCAATTAGAATCAAAGTTACGAAACCCGCCAAACCTAGCAAGTGCATATCTTACATACAAATATCATATTCAAAATCCTAGTAAGTACCATTTTCAAGTCCAAAAACCTAGTAAATGTTGCATATACTAGGGTTTTGAGTTTGTAAACGGAACATACTAGGTATTTGAATATGGAATTGTCCCATACTAGGTATTTGATTTTATAAATTGCCGAAGTATTGAACAAGGAATTCAAATATAACAATAAATAAAACTTAGCAAGTCAGTAATGAGTGAAGTTTGCGTTCTAACGGTCGCCGCTCCCGCGCCCTCGCCCGCGGTTGTTCCATTCGGGGTCCGAATAGGGAACGAGTTTCAACTTGAAGTTTGTAGTTTGTCGTACTTTGCGCTGCTGCGCGGACGCATGTTGGCATGATGAATAATAAAAGTGATCGATTAAGACGAATTTTACCGGCTGCTCTTAGAAGGTAATTATGTTCGTTGTTTTGGCCTGTGATATTATATTTATGTTGTGTGTGTGTATCGATCGCAAAAGTGCTTGTAGTGCTGAATTGTGTTTTTTTATTTGTAATGTTTTAATGGGGCTTGGATCGAGGTATTAACATTCGGAATGCTTTTTAACATTATTTTTGCTATATATTTTAAGTAGGTACCGGTAGGTTGAAGACGCGAGCAACTTAAAATGAAATATTCTATCAATTATGCATTTCTACCTAAAGCAATAACTGCCAGGTTGTAAGAGTGAAATTTGTCGCTTGCACAAAAAATCTGGTTTACAAGACATCTTTTAACGAGCCATTTGCATAGTTAGATTTCTTACCTAAAACCTATAAGGTAACAGAGCTTCCCAAAGAAATCACAGATCCTCGAGGTATTCCAGCTAAAAAAAGGACACTAGTTGCAAAATAAGTGCCTTTAATGCCAGAAACAAGGCGTGATTTAAGGTGTCAATTGGCGATTAATGACCAATCGGTTGATCTTCAAACTGGAGGCGAATTGTTGGCCGATGATTGATTTTTGTTTTATGATTAAAATATAATTCATTGTCTAAAAATTTTGTCTTTTGATATTATGATCCCATCAAACAAATATTATAAAATGATCAGACATTGCTCCTTAAGTTAAATTTTATGCGGCGAAGCTGCGGGAAATAACTGGTAATCAGTAGTTTCAGAATAATTTTTAAATAATTTTAATCCCTTAGATTCCTATTAAATACTACAAATTTACCTTTTTAATAAATGGTAATCCTAATCCGATTTTCTAAGTAGGCATTTGCTAGGTTTTATATTGGAATTTAAGAGCAAGCTGTAAAATGAACCATTTTAAAAACTTGGTGAGACCACTTGCTAGGTTTTGGTTTGTAATTGACATAAAATTTCTATAATTTTTTTGTAATCAGTTGTTAGTAAGGCACATAAAATTTTGGACCCGGGTATGTCCTTAAACTACGTCCAACAAGTGAGGTAGGGCACAGCGAAACGTCATCTCGCTTGAATCTGGAGCAGCCTGACTGGGGAAGTACCTCCACCTTACAGAATACCGAAGCCATAATAACATCACTACTTACTTTGTAGGTATGTGGTGTTGTGTTCCTCACGGTGAGTAAGGTTTCCAGAGCTCCAATCCCCATAACCTCCCCCTTAATGACGATGACAGCGCAGATTAATAAGCTACCCCAGGAGGGTACCAGCTGCTCTAGCGCTGGAGAATCCCTTTCTGGGCTTCCATGCTCAGGTACTGTCGTGCCTGAGCGTGGACGCCGAGAGCGCCCCGTTTCGTACTCTGGGGGGGGCAAATCCGCGCTCCGCCATCCGCCATCCTCCCGAGGCAAGAGCAAGACGGCTACGGCAGCCCCTGCCACGCTCGCTGTGGATTTCTGCAACATCAGGGGTTTGCATTCTAATCTTAATGCTGTCCATCATCACCTCGAGACAGCTAAGCCGGCCTTGCTTTTTCTGACAGAGACGCAGATATCGTCTCCAGCGGACACAAAATACCTCTCCTACCCTGGGTACGAACTAGAGCATTCCTTTCTGCCTAGGGCTGGAGTGTGTGTGTACGTTAGAGGCGATATCAGTTCTCGTCGCCTCAGCAATCTTGAAGGTAGGGACCTTTCCACCTTATGGCTACGTGTTGATTGTGATGATCATCCTCGCGTCTATTCGTGCCTCTATAGGTCCCATAGCGGTGATGCCGAAACTGACCGACTCTTGGAGCAGATTCAAACGGCTGTGGATTCAGTGCAGCAGCAGATCCCATCCGCTGAGATCATCGTTCTTGGCGATTTTAACGCCCATAATGCCGAATGGCTGGGCTCCAGCAAGACTGATCATGCGGGGAGATCTGTTCACGACTTTGCTCTGACCTACGGCTTGACACAACTGGTTACTGCGCCTACGCGAATCCCAGATGTGGAGAGCCAGGAACCTTCCCTGTTAGACCTTCTGCTGACTTCTCACCCGGTTGGCTATGATGTATCCGTTGCAGCCCCTCTCGGTTCCTCGGATCATTGCCTCATCCGGAGTACAGTGCCTCTCACGTGCCCGCCGCGTCGGCGAGTTGCTTGTAGCCGCCGTGTGTGGCACTATAAGTCAGCAGACTGGGACGGGATGCGGGTGTTCTTTGCGTCTTACCCGTGGGGGCAGGTTTGCTTCACGCCGGATGATCCTGATATCGCTGCTGACTCTGTTGCTGACGTGGTGCTTCAGGGAATGGAACTTTTCGTTCCATCCTCTGCGGTACCTGTTGGTGGCAAAACCCAGCCTTGGTTTGATCGCTCCTGCAAAAAGGCGTCTCGCCGAAAGCTGGAGTGCTACCAAGCCTGGGTAAATGCAGCGGCGGTACAGGATGTAAAGACCAGCGCTTTAAAAAAGGAGTTTAACTTTGCCTCCAGGTCCTTCAAAAGAGCCATTGCCAGAGCAAAGTCGTTGCACATTGGTAGGATTGGCGAGAAACTAGAGCGTCTCCCCTCGGGAACTCGTGCGTTCTGGTCTCTTGCCAAAGCTATCCAGGGGAATTTCTGCACGCCGTCTTTTCCACCTCTGCACACGGGAAATGATTCGTTGGCCCACGACGCAAAAGACAAAGCCGATCTACTGGGTAAGCTTTTTGCGTCCAACTCGACTTTGGATGACGGGGGACAAGCGCCGCCGACTATACCGCGGTGCGAGAGCTGTATGCCAGATGTACAGTTCCGCCAAAGCTTTGTGCGTAAGGCTCTTCGCTCCCTCGACACCCATAAGTCCAGTGGGCCTGATGGAATCCCTGCAATTGTTCTCAAGATGTGTGCTCCTGAGTTGGCGCCGGTCTTAACGCGTCTTTTTCGGCTCTCCTACTCTTCTGGCGTAGTCCCGACTTCGTGGAAGTCAGCTTTGGTGCACCCGATCCCTAAAAAAGGCGACCGCTCAAATCCATCCGACTACAGGCCGATAGCTATAACCTCCCTTTTCTCTAAGATTATGGAGTCCATCATCAATCGTCAGCTCCTCTGGTACCTAGAGGATCACCAGCTGCTGAGTGACCAACAATACGGTTTCCGTAGGGGTCGTTCGGCTGGTGATCTTTTAGTTTACCTGACACATTGCTGGGCACAGGCGATAGAGAGTAAAGGTGAGGCACTGGCAGTTAGTTTGGATGTAGCGAAGGCCTTCGATCGCGTTTGGCACAAAGCACTTCTTTCGAAACTTCCATGCTATGGGCTCCCCGGGAAATTATGCGAATGGGTCAGCAGTTTTCTAGCAGACAGAAGCATTAAGGTCCTAGTTGACGGTGAATGCTCAGACTCAATGTCTGTGAATGCTGGTGTCCCTCAAGGCTGTGTGCTATCACCCACGCTATTCCTCCTGCATATCAATGACATGTTGCAAACTAGCGGCATTCATTGTTATGCTGATGATAGTACGGGTGATGCCTCCTACACCGGCCGCGCCAATATTTCCCGGGAAAACGTCATTGAGAGCCGGAACAAACTTGTGTCCGAAATTGAGACCTCCCTAAAAGAAGTCTCAGATTGGGGTCGACTTAATTTGGTCCATTTTAACCCTACAAAGACACAGGTTTGCGCGTTCACCGCAAAAAAACTTCCGTTCGTCGCGTCACCTCGTTTTGAGAGCACTCCCCTATCTGCCACAGCCAGTATTGGAATCCTTGGCGTTGACATCTCGAGTGAAGTCCAGTTCCGCGGCCACCTAGAGGGTAAGGCCAAATTGGCCTCGAAGAAGCTCGGTGTGCTCAATAGATCGAGGCAGTATTTCACGCCGGCCCATCGCCTACAGCTTTATAAGGCGCAGGTTCGCCCGCATATGGAATACTGCTCTCATCTTTGGGCAGGGGCACCTAAGTACCAGCTTCTTCCTCTAGACCGCATCCAACGGAGAGCAGCTCGAATTGTCAACTGCCAACGTATTTCTGATCGGCTTGATCCCTTGGCGCTGCGTAGAGATGTGGCCTCACTCTGTATTTTCTATCGCATGTATTATGGGGAGTGTTCCGAGGAATTGTTCGGATTAATCCCTGCCGCTTCTTTCCGCCATCGCCCTACGCGACAATATTTCCACTCTCACCATTTAGATGGTTGGCAGTCCTCAACTGTGCGCTTTTCCCGAAACTTCCTGCCTCGCACAGCTAAACTGTGGAACGAACTGTCGCCAGCGGTGTTTCCGGACCGATACGACCTTCAAACCTTCAAGAAAAGAGCGTACTCCCACCTTAAAGGCCGGCAACGCACTTGCGACACCTCTGGTGTTGCGGGTGTCCATGGACGACGTTAATCGCTTACCATCAGGTGATTCGTTTGCTCGTTTGCCCCCTATAGCATAAAAAAAAAAAAAAAAAAAAAAACATAAAAAGTCTAAAAAGACACATACATTTAGTTTGAATAGTTTGTCTTGTAAAGCAAGTTATACTTCTCTATATACAACCACGGCTTGTGAGAAAAAGGTGTCTGCTACTAGTTTTTTTTAACAAAATGTTTATTTGCCTCTCCTGTAAAATTTGGCTAAATGCACTTACTAGGCTTTGATCTGAGACAGCCGTGCGTCTCTGAGACACACGCCCACCACTCTAACAACTGAGCTACCGAGACACATCCGGCGGCTGCGAATTTCTCCACAAGCAAAACATAGAGGCATAGTTATACTCTTCGTTATTATAATATGTAAAAATCATTCACATAGATACGATTTTAATAAATTATAATTATTATAAATAAATAAATATTCTGGGACAATCTTACACAAATCGACCTAGTCCCACGGTAAGCTCAATAAGGCTTGTGTTGTGGGAACTAGACGGCGATGTATATAATAGATAAATATATATAAATGGCCCTGCCTCCGAAGCAGGAGGTCCCGGGTTTGAATCCTGGTCTGGGCATTTATTTGTGTGTTAATCACGAATTAGTTCCTGAGTTATGGATGTTTTCTATGTATTTAAGTATTCATCTGTAACTATATATTATATTATATCGTCGTCAAGTACCCACAACACAAGCCTTATTAATCTTCCCGTGGGACTAGGTCGATTTGAGTAAGATTGTCCCACAATATTCATTTAATTATTTATTTATTTATTATTAGTATATTCAAGTAGTTTTAAGTTCTCATGCAAATGAATTGTTAAAATTCTAAGTGCGAATAAAAATATCTTAAACCCAACGTCATGGTAAAAACCCCTGAAATTGACATTTAACCTCTTTTTCATCACACCTGCTCGTAAATGGTGATATTATATAAAAGCATACTTAGGCTTAATGAGCTGTATTAGGCCCATGGTCTTAAAGGATTCTCATACTACTTTACCGCCGGGCCGGAGCTCCCGGAGAACCTGCCCCACGCTCGCCGCACGTAGTCGCCACTCACTCCGGAGTACTGTGGATTGCGCTACTACACTACCGCTAATAATCATTGTTTCTTTATCTGTTTAGAAAGTTTATTTATTTCCTCGCAAATGTGATGAAAACATTGTATGTTAAATAATATTTAAAACGGGTCACTCACGTAATTTAGTCGATTTTCGCTCGAGTCGATTTACGTGAGTGACCCGTTTTAAATATTATTTAATATTTTCGAGTCTCACGAGAGTTTTATAGTTAAAACATTGTATGTATCACGGGCGGGACAAGAATTCACACTCGTTCGTAATATCTTGTTTACTGCCCTTAATACACAATGTAGGTACTATTCATAGGACCCACGGTCCGCTAGGGTTCTCTCACGGTAAACCTGACTTGACTGTACGTAGTTTAGTTATCGGTAACTTCCATTTCAAGAAATCATCATCATCATCATTTCAGCCGAAAGACGTCCACTGCTGGACATAGGCCTCCCCCAAATATTTCCACAATGAAAACAATCAAGAAATCATTGCAATTTAAAGCAATCTAAACAATACATCGTATATCAATGAACACCTAATTCTATTACGAATGACCTAGTTAACTCACCCAATATGTATATACAATCATATCGTGTACCAGAGACGGGTGAAATATAGAAACGTTCAATTTTCATACAGCGTCATAAATTACTATTAAATACGAAATATTTAGCATGTATATTTGGTATTGCGAGATCCCAATATGATTAGTATTTTTATTGTATTGATTGTAATTGTAAATGTTTTGTTAATAATGTAATTATAATATTTTAAATAGAAAACTCCCGTGAGTATTAGACATATTAATATACTTAGACCGGGTTACTCACGTTTATAAAGTCGAAGATAGCTCGACATGCCGCCTCGCCTATACCGGTGCCGCATGCGCCTGCGCCGACCGCGCCCCCCACGCCGGTCTGCCGGCGTGCTCAACGGGCTGTCGCGCGCAGTGTGCGCAGAGCAATCGCGGCTAGCGCTTCTCACTCATGATTATGGGGCGCGGACCGTCCCGAAACATGTCGAGCTATCTTCGACTTTATAAACGTGAGTAACCCGGTCTAAGTATATTAATATAATTATAATATAGCTAGATTGTAAGTAATTTGCATGCCTATATCCTTGGCGAGATGTGATGTTTTTAATGTTTGTGACCACCTTATCTATGTACCACATTTCTTGCAAATATATAATATGAATTTAATTGAAATTAATTTAAATATACAATATACATGGTGCGTAGCCAAGCAAGATGTCAATCGCTCACGCTACGTAGCGTATCATATTTATATATCTCTCTATCACTCTTCCTTATTAGTGCGACAATGACAGTTGCGTCTCGTTCGAGACCGAGCATTAGTGATTGGCATCTTGGCTACGCACGCTGCCCAGGCGGACGACGGTCATTCGTTTCGGATGCTCTCTTGACTGCCCTATCCGTTCCCAGTCTGTATTATTATCATGTCTCTGCGCATACTATCAATTTGGCGTCGAATATCGGGTTGACTCACTCGCTGACACTGGGTCATGTAACAAATGTAATATAATCACTTTTATAAGTTTAATTACCTATTAATTACTTTTATCTACTCCAGCACTTCTATCTGTCAATTAGATGACTGACAGCTATATTTTAAAAGTGTACTTTATAACGTTGTCTATGGTATTCCATAAGAACACTGCTTCTATGGATTTTCATACAATATATGAAAACGCTTTTTTTTTAATTTCTTTGGGGCATACGACATCTTCCACATTCTGCCACCTTTCTAGATTTTGCTTTTTTCGCTATTTTAGCTATCGTAGAAAAACTAACGTATGCAACCCATAATTGGTTCTTAAAACGTTCGAGTCTATTATTAACGGCGACCCTCAAGTTTTAAGAACCCTTATTATACACTGCAGCATTAACTACTATTATAAGTTAATTACCTATATTATTTACTTTTATAGTTGGCATTAGATAACTTTCCTGACTTAAGCATTTAGAATATTTTGAATGTAGAGTTACTGGCGTAAATTATTTTACTACCTTTTTTATACCACGTGGGTGGCAAACAAGCATACATCCCCTCTGATGGAACACGGTCACCGTAGTCTATGGACGCCTGCAACTCTAAGGGTGTCACATGCGCGTTGCCGAGCCATTACACTTGTACACTCCTTTTTTAGGGTTCCGTACACAAAGGGTACAACGGGACGCTATTACTAAGGCTCCACCGTCCGTTTGTCCGTCCGTCCGTCTGTCAATAAGCTGTATCTCAAGAACCGTGATAGTTAGTCAGTTGAAATTTTCATAGATTATGTATTTCTATTGCCACTATAACAATAAATACTAAAAAGCAGAATAAAATAAATATTTAAGGGGGCTCCCATACAATAACCGTGATTTTTTTGCCGATTTTAAAAATAATTGTACGGAACCCTTCGTGTAAAGGCCCGACTCGAACTAAGCCGGTTTTGTTAAGAACTACTTTAGTAGAGGTTTACCTACAGCATTAAAGGATAACTCACACTATAACGGGGCGGGAGGGGACGGGACGGGGCGGGATGGGACGGGACGGGGCGGGACGGGAAAAATCTTTCAATTTCTATAGAAAGCGTCACGTGACATCCGAGGGCTCCGAGCTATCACGTGGAGACAATCTGTCAATTTTTTATAGAAATGGACAGATTGTCCCGTCCCGTCCTAGTGTGAGTTATCCTTAAGTATTTTTTAGTTATACCAATTAATACAGCAATTTTTTTACTATTTTAGTAAATCTTCCTACTCTTTTTTAGTAACCGTTATTTAAATATATACATAAAAAAAATAACATAAAAACAACAACATAATAACATAAATGCTGGTACAATGATAATTATAAGCCTTGCTACAATGTGATAAAGGTTCACAGATCACCAATCTGTTTGTTACTGTACATACCTACAAGTAATTCAGTGAGCATACTGTTACAAGCAATTCGGTATCAAATGTTTTGACTCATTGAATGATGCGATTAGGTCAAGGTGCAAGTCATGAGTGGCTTGACATTAGATACTTACTGACCTAAGCGTGTATTTGGATGGTGTGATGCCACATGCTCGTTTAACCAGGATTTCAGTAGTTTCAGTCGATTGAAAATGTTAAGCTTGTCTTACTTGGAATATTATAACACCCTGAAATAGAATATTGTATTGTATTTGTCACTGCAAGAAGTTAAATTATTTTAGCTATTATATTCATAGGTTTATTTTACCTCAAAACCTGTATGTTGACAACAAACAAAAATCGAGATTCGAATAATACTTATTGATGTTGATGTTTTTATATGCCGTAAAACTACACCCAACTATATAGATAATTCTTAACATCATTGGTGTTGATGCTTAATTGCGTTGGACTATAGGTGCGTAGTTTTAGGGTAGCTTCGAATGTCAACACGGTAAATGTTAAAATTGTCTTTATTAATAAATAATCATTTTTGATAGCAGACCAGACATCATCAGAAATAATAAAAAAGATAATCCATACAGAACAGAAGTAATTCCCTTAGATAAAAATAGGATGATGTTTCTCAACTTGATCGAAAATGACCCTAGCGTATCGACACCATATACTTATTATTATTAAACGCCTTGCCGTCGAATTCGAATCAAATGAGGAAAAGTAACTCTTAGAAATAATTTTAATTGAAATTAGCATTAAATTTGATAAAATTGAGTGAAGAAAACATACGTGGGTTATCACTGGCAGCCTTAAATTTGGTAAAACTTTCATTTATAAAATTGGTACATTACTGTCGCAATATTGCATAACGCCATCCCCACGTGCTCGAATCAAAAACTGGCGATGATTCAATCATTGAATCATGTGCGGAAGGCCTTTCTTTGTCAACAGCCTTTTTGTTGACAAGGTCAAAGTCAAGTAAGGTAAAATGAGAGCGTGTTGATGATTTTTATGATTTCATTACTGGTGATGAGTCATGGTTTGATTATCAACTTACAAATTATCTGTTCTTTACGATCGATAATAGGCTAGGCGACTAAAATAATCTATTTACTCCGTCTTTTAGATTATTAAAAAATATTGTAGACGTCTTTTTTCTTTTGTTCGTCTAATCAAAAATGACGAAACTACAGTGCGTTCAAGTTTCGCGTAACGTCACTATTAGGTACAAGTCTTACCTAGTAGTGACGTCACAAGCCCCCACCCCGGAACTTTGATGCTCTTTATCTTCGTCAATTTTAGTTAAAATTGAAAAAGGAAAAAATACGTGGCTAATGATTTTAGATAGTCTACCTGACGGACTAATTAGAATGATAGTTTTTCAACCTAGTTCGTCATCCCTATTCCTGGTCAAAAACTTAAATGGTAAAAAAAGGAACCCTTATTTAAAAAAAAAGTATGTAATAATTTAATATATTTAAAAAATAAGCCACTTATGTAACCAAATGCACTGATGTCACGCAAAATATGTAACAGTCAATTAGAACAGTTCATTTCTGATTTATTCTGATTACTTGGCCATTAGGATTGGGAGCATTAATTTACTTTTAATCGATAAAACTATATAATATCGGACCATAGTTAAATTGTTGACAAATTATAACATAATGGCTCGGCAATCTGTCTGTCTGTCTGTCAATCATGGCCTCTTTTCTCCTGCAAAATAAAACCTTAGCAGTTAATATACTTACTAAAAAGTTATACCCAAAGGACCATGTGCAAATTTGTATGGAGGCTTGCCCCAAAAGCAACAGACATGAGACATGTCTATAAACAGGCTTTATTGTCTGCTTCATTTCGTTATTTGGGCAACAAGTTGAATTCTATTGCAGATCTGAGATATTCGTATTGAAACGCGAGTATTAGGTAAGTAAAAATATTCACAACCGCTCGTCGATAATGGCGGATCCACACAGCCTTTTGTTTTGTTAGGGAGAATGCGTTATGCATACCAGTCGGGTGCATTTCTGTACCAATTATTGACTGACAAAAGTCTAAATATCTCAGTTCTGCAATGGAATTCAATTTGGTGTCCATATAAGGAAAATAAGTAAATAAAAATACCTATCAAATGAGATAACTCTCAGCTCGGTTTGGGGCCATTTTGCACATGGTCCTTTTGAACTTACTTATTTTAACTTTTAACCAACACCGCTAACTCGGCCTCAATTCGCTAATATGGTCGTGCTAGCCCGTTCTCACCCGCGGCATTTATTGACACTAGATAAGGACGTCAATATGTGCGTTAGATAGCCCCACGAGTTTTGATAAGTTTTGTGAGAAGGTTATTAGAACTCGAGTTTTGATTACAAGGTTTTAGTTTGACGAGACTACTTTTTCAAGTATTTTGAGTGAGTATAGTTCATTACTTTCTAAAGCCTTAAGGTGCAATATAAGCAGGGAGTCAAGATGCGCTCGCTCCATACTAAAGATGGGTCGAATATTAGGTTAATATTCGGCATTCGGCATATTCGGCCAAATAGTTCGGTTAGGTTACCGAATATTTCCCGAATAAACAAAGTAAATAACTAAGGTAGGTAGCTATATATAAATACGCATATTTGTGTGATTGATTTCAGAAGTAAGTTGTTAGTTAGTTAGTAGTTTCAGAAGTATATTTCATACTTTCTAGATGTAATTAAATTGATATTAGACTAGCGATTGTATTAAGTCTATAAAAAGTGTATATAAATAGATTATAATTGTAATTGCAGGGTAGGTTAGGTTAGGTCTTCAATAACGCATTGACTTGCGTCTTGAAGACAAAATTTATATGTTTTTTCTTTTCAGTGCGCTATTGTTTTTGGTCGATTCAATTTGTGTTAGTTCCGTTTTTTCTTCGGCGTTTATATTTTAAATTAACATAACAACAGAACAAAACAGAAATCTTAGACATCGGTTTGCAAACTTATTATTTAATAGTACTGCATTTATTATTAAAAACATAGCGTTTAAAAAAAGCGTTAAGCAAATTACGATTAGTTTTCCTGTTATACCAGTGCTTACCATGAGATACGCAACTGTATTTCGATAGCGATTCCGGCGTTCGAAAGTATGTTCGTCTCGCCCCTACCATCATCTGGCAGGAGCGAGACGGACACTCCCGAAAGCCGCAGTCGCTATCGATTGCGACCACTAACAACTCATGGTAAAAGCGCGTGCGTAACCAAGATGCCAATCGCTAACGCTCAGTCGCGAACGAGCAACTGTCATTGTCACAATAATAAGGAAGAGTGGTATAGATAGATAGCTACGAAACGTAGCGTGAGCGATTGGCATCTTGGCTACGCACGCAGCGGTTTTACATAAAGGTAAAAAATTAAATATGTGATATTATACAGGTGAAATAAACAGGGGGGGCTACAACGGGAAACCTCCTCGAGTGCCAGGGCTCTTCCCATTCTCCTTGATCCGGTTGATCCGGGAAAAAGGGAAGGGTTCCTGGACGGTGCTTCCTGGGGGCAACGGTAAGCGATCTCTTGGAAGATTCCGAGGATTTCTTACTGGTGCTGCAAATATCCTGTCAGGGGGGGTTGGGGGGTTCCGCACAGGGAGTACTCTCATTGAGGGAGAGAACTTCTGAGTGTTGGCGTGAGGGGGCCTCCGGGTCTGCCGACAGGAATGCCGCTGTCCTGTATAAAACTGCGGTCCCGTACCCTGTCTAGGCAGAGGGCCTATGATGACGGACCGGGGGTTGCCACTGCTGGCCGGCGCCGGCGTGGTGGCTGCGAGGATGACCACCTCTATAAAAAATCGCAAAGGCAACCTGAGGAGGTGGAACCCGGGGTTTTTCCATTTCGCTCCCGGAGTGGAGGTTGTCATGAGGGACCAGCGTGTGGTGTCGCCCTGCACGCTACCTTCGGGCGGGGGAGCTTCGGCTCCAGGGGCTTCGGCCTCAAGGAGGGGACAGCTTCGACGGTCGCAGCAGGCGGTGTTCGCGGTTGTGAGCCTAGGGCAATCCCGTGTCACCGTCACCAACGCTGCAAGATGGGCATACCGTGAATGGTTTAGTGGGATACCCGTCCTAGTTCCCCGGCTAGGCGGGATGCCTAAATGCATTCCTCCACGTAAAAAAAAAATTAAAAAAAAAAAGGTGAAATAAACAGAACCATTGCGTTCCGTCCGTTCAGTAAGTTTTACACGGTCCTTTTTATTTCATATTTATATATTATACGATTCATTTTGTGTTAGTTCCGTTTTTTCTTCGGCGTTTATATTTTAAATTAACATAACAACAGAACAAAACAGAAATCTTAGACATCGGTTTACAAACTTATTATTTAATAGTACTGCATTTATTATTAAAAACATAGCGTTTAAAAAAAGCGTTAAGCAAATTACGATTAGTTTTCCTGTTATACCAGTGCTTACCATGAGATACGCAACTGTATTTCGATAGCGATTCCGGCGTTCGAAAGTATGTTCGTCTCGCCCCTACCATCATCTGGCAGGAGCGAGACGGACACTCCCGAAAGCCGCAGTCGCTATCGATTGCGACCACTAACAACTCATGGTAAAAGCGCGTGCGTAACCAAGATGCCAATCGCTAACGCTCAGTCGCGAACGAGCAACTGTCATTGTCACAATAATAAGGAAGAGTGGTATAGATAGATAGCTACGAAACGTAGCGTGAGCGATTGGCATCTTGGCTACGCACGCAGCGGTTTTACATAAAGGTAAAAAATTAAATATGTGATATTATACAGGTGAAATAAACAGGGGGGGCTACAACGGGAAACCTCCTCGAGTGCCAGGGCTCTTCCCATTCTCCTTGATCCGGTTGATCCGGGAAAAAGGGAAGGGTTCCTGGACGGTGCTTCCTGGGGGCAACGGTAAGCGATCTCTTGGAAGATTCCGAGGATTTCTTACTGGTGCTGCAAATATCCTGTCAGGGGGGGTTGGGGGGTTCCGCACAGGGAGTACTCTCATTGAGGGAGAGAACTTCTGAGTGTTGGCGTGAGGGGGCCTCCGGGTCTGCCGACAGGAATGCCGCTGTCCTGTATAAAACTGCGGTCCCGTACCCTGTCTAGGCAGAGGGCCTATGATGACGGACCGGGGGTTGCCACTGCTGGCCGGCGCCGGCGTGGTGGCTGCGAGGATGACCACCTCTATAAAAAATCGCAAAGGCAACCTGAGGGGGTGGAACCCGGGGTTTTTCCATCTCGCTCCCGGAGTGGAGGTTGTCATGAGGGACCAGCGTGTGGTGTCGCCCTGCACGCTACCTTCGGGCGGGGGAGCTTCGGCTCCAGGGGCTTCGGCCTCAAGGAGGGGACAGCTTCGGCGGTCGCAGCAGGCGGTGTTCGCGGTTGTGAGCCTAGGGCAATCCCGTGTCACCGTCACCAACGCTGCAAGATGGGCATACCGTGAATGGTTTAGTGGGATACCCGTCCTAGTTCCCCGGCTAGGCGGGATGCCTAAATGCATTCCTCCACGTAAAAAAAAAATTAAAAAAAAAGGTGAAATAAACAGAACCATTGCGTTCCGTCCGTTCAGTAAGTTTTACACGGTCCTTTTTATTTCATATTTATATATTTTTAATACTACGACGGTGATAAACAAGCATACGGCCCGCCTGATTGTAAGCGGTCACCGTAGCCTATGGACGCCTGCGACTCCAGGGGTGTTACATGCGCTTTAAAAAATAAGAAGGATTCACTGTGTTGATAGCTAAAGGGGCAAGCTTTGCTCTGTGGGTCCCCAGCTGTCAACACAGTGAATCCTCTTGGAGCTCTGGCGAGCTTACTCACCAACAGAAACACAACACTATGCTATGAGCGGGGTCTAGTGTTATTAAACTGCGGTTTTCTGTAAGGTACTTCCCCAGATGGGCTCTGCTCCAGATTTGAGCGAGACGACATTCGTTGTGCTGTGCCCTACCACACTAAACGATATGCATCCGCTGTGCCCATACCTCTCTTAGGTACAGGCTATATAGGTGTAACGTGTAGAAACAAACATGTTGAACATTAATTATATTATAGGTAACTAAGTAGGTACCTACTGATACTATGGAATGATCGTATGTACTCATATTAGAAAAAAATACTAGCAATACACTTTTCAAGTTATGAAAACTAGATTTTGACAAAAAGTAGCCTATATCACTCTCCATCCCTTCAAATATCTCCACTTAAAAAATAATGTTAATTTGTCGCTCCGTTTTGCCCTGAAAGACGGACAAACAGACACACACACTTTCCCATTTATAATATTAATATGCATAAAGATTACACGTATGAAAGCAAAACAAACGTTCTTCCGCAAGTTAAATAGCAAAAAGGCACAGAAATTTGCTTCCGTTTCCGCCATCTTTAAAAAAATACGAGAAAAACTTGACATTGACATTTTATACATGCAAAGTGCACCCACATCTAGCGATCGCGTAATAACGAGCATATGCGGGTACTTGCATTAAAATGTTCCGGTACTGGGTAGTTGGTATTGTGTATAGGTAATCTATTTGAATTTATAAAATAGTAATTTAATTTATAGTACGTGTAAGTGTTAAAAAAGCTTTTTAACCAAACACAATTTATAATTAAAGTCGCAAGTCGAAAGTGAGTGACCCAGTCGATACATATCCACTCGCGACTTTTCGTGAGTGACCCGTTAGATAAAATGTTCGAGTCTCACGAGAGTATAGTTAAAATATGGACTTCGTTAGCGTTTTCCTACTCTGACCACCCATTTGTGTTATCATCACAACTGACTTACTTAGCAAACTGATAATTATGCCTAAACAGTAACTTAACAACATGATCACATAAAAACAACCTTATTCCAACTATGTAAGATTTATATTCCTTTGAAGATGTGTTTAGATATAATTGATATGCGTGAGAAGCCAAACTGTATGTGCCAAGTTTATGTTTGTCTTTATATTAAAACTTCATTAATATTGGTTCAGTAATGGATCGTGGTTTATCGGTCAGGTCGTTGGCCTGGTTATGGTTGGGTCGTGGATTCGGTTCTCGGCGAAAGCAAATAAAGCACGTGTATTTGCTTTGTTTTATTTCAGCACGTATTCAAATCGTGATTACTATTTATTTCATATTTACGATATACATTCTAGTTTTAAGAGAGGTATGGGCACAGCGGATGCATATCGTTTAGTGTGGTAGGGCACAGCACAACGAATGTCGTCTCGCTCAAATCTGTAGCAGAGCCCATCTGGGGAAGAACCTTATAGAAAACCGCAATTTTATAACCCTAGACCCTGCCCCAACAGGAACACAACACTATGATTGTGTTCCTGTTGGTGAGTAAGGTCGCCGGAGCTCCAAGAGGATTCACTGTGTTGACAGCTGGGGACCCACGGAGCAAAGATGGCCCCTTTAGCTGTCAACACAGCGAATCCTCCTTTTTTAAAAGGGTCAGCAACGCGCATGTAACAACCCTGGAGTTGCAGGCGTCCATAGGCTACGGTGACCACTTACCATCAGGCGGGCCGTATGCTTGTTTGTCACCGTCGTAGTATTAAAATTGTAATAGTATTGCCTAAACCAATTTAGCACATGTTTGTCCAGCGATTTTCCAAGTGAGTGACCCGTTAAATAATATTAAATATGTTGTGTTTTTTCCTGTTTAAATCTTTATGTGCACTTTATCCATTACTTTTAGACATTACTAGCTTATGACAAATACTTTAAACCATGATCATGCACATATGGAATGCGATGACATAAAATAAATACGTATCTCTGTACACATAATTATCAGGCCATTATATTATTTAATAAATTGCGCGAAATCTTGCGCGCGCGCAGAAATGATGACGAAGTATTACTAAGCTGTGTAAGATAATGTACATTACCGTATATGGTCGGGTTCCCATAGTTTTTACGAAGATCTCATCTTGGCACCGTAAGATTATTTAGAGACTTAGAACAAGTATGGATTTAGAGTTGACGAGTGACGGAACATACGCAATTTTGAAGATACGTTCCAATATGTGTGTCAGAACACCATAAACGTTATTTAGTCTGGTTATTGTCTGTCTCGTAACAACTGGGGAGCAAAAACCTGTCGCAGGATATTTAGTAGAGTAGGATAATAAATAGCACGAATATTTGTTCCTGAGTTATGGATGTTTTCTATATATTTAAGTATTTATATTATCTATTATATATATCGTCGGCTAGTACCCATAACACGAGCCTTATTGAGCTTACCGTGGGACTAGGACGATTTGTGTAAGATTGTCCCACAAAAAAAGATATATATTTATAAACAGCGACATTGTGAAAAAGGCGCTAAGACTGAAGTAATTATGGGATAACTTATCCGTTATTTTATTATAATATTAAGATGTCTCACGATAGATTTAATTCGATATAATAAGTTTAGGTTTTTAATTAAATACTATTGTGTTTATTACACTAAAGGTCATGATATCTTTAATCATGACAGCATCGGAATCTGCAGAATTTGCTGATAACGCTACCCAGAACCGTATCTAGACTATTCCGTGCGTAAATAATCAGTCACACTGCATACTATGGTCTAGTGACCTGTGATAGTAAGCGTAGGGGCTTAGGAATGTCTTATTTCAATAAAACACATTTGAAAATTACCTTTTTGTACCATTCGGGGTCGAAACTCTTGGTCCATGGGATCCCATCGCACGCAAACTTTTCGTAGAAATCGCGAAACGTCTGGTTGATGTAACTGGTGACCGAAGAGCTGGTGGCTTCCTCGCACAACGTATCAGCATTGCGATACAACGAGGAAATGCCGCCAGCATCTTAGGTACAATGCCTCAAGGACCTATTTTAGTTTTAAGGTAGGTAGATGTAGGTAGTTAGGTAAATTACACTTACTGTATATATTTTGAAAATAAATGTTATTTCATTAGAATATGATTCTTTTTGTATGTTTCTCTTAGTATACTTTGAAATAGATGTCATATACTAAAGAAAAAGACCAACACCAAAATATTAAATAAAATAATATAATTGATGTATGTCAACAAAATGTTGTGTTTCTCTTAGTGTCTAAGCACCAGGGAGCAGAGCCAAGATTTAATACATTTTTTCCCACGACGGTGGCAAACATGCATACGGCCCGCCTGATGGAAAGCGATCACCATAGCCTATGGACGCCTGCTACTCCAGGGGGGTCACATGCACGTTGCCGACGCATTAAAATCTTGTACACTGACAATTTCTGTAGAAAGCGTCCGAGAGCTCCGAGCTATCACGTGATTCTTTCTATAGAAATTGACAGATTTTTCCGTCCCGCCCCGTCCCGTCTCGTCCTAGTGTGAGTCATCTTTGATTATGACTATAGGTACCTAAGTATTACATACCTACAGCATTGTACATACTGTTTACTGGTCTTTGGACTATGTTTTGTTTTGTCGCTTGTAAGTCTTGTAACCATAACACAAATGACTAATTACTACCAAGGAGGAAAACCGCACTTTGCTACCAACGGAGATAGTCATAGCTTCCGCTCCAAATATCGCATGGTGATTGCTATGGCTAATACCGCGTGTAGCTTGTAATGGGAGCAATAAATTAAAATATAGTTAGCGCTCCTCGAACCTAACAACTTTTATACTTTTTTTCTACTTCAGCACTTCTATCTGTCAATTAGATGACTGTCAGCGATATTTAAAAAATATACATTATAACGTTGTCTATGGTATTCCATAAGAACACTGCTCCTATGGATTTTCATACAATATATGAGCACTTTTTTTTTTCATTAGTGGGCAACGACATCTTCTACTTTCTGCCACCTTTTGAGATTTTGTTTTTATCGCTAGTTTAGCTGTCGTAGAAAAACTAGCGTAGGCAATAGTTCATAATTGGTTCATCTAATAGTTAGGTAATATCAAAGGATATTTCGTACAATAAGATCCGAAAAATTTTTTGTACAAGCTGGAGCTTGAACCTCCACCAACGTATATTTTCTCTTCGCTTTTCAGTAACTGAAAGAATTTAAGTACATAATTTTTGTCGAAACTGTTCACAAAATTTCACAGAATCGCTTGATAAAATACAGGGAACAGAGGACGAGATTTTATTGCAATTCCTCGAATGTGATAATGATTACATTCTGGAAACATAAGTGTACATTTTATGTTCATTTATATGAACAACTGATAACTTTGGAAGGGAACATTTCAGAGGTTAAATGACCACCAATATATAACTTACAAGTATTACGACATTCTTTTGTTTTAAAACTGATCACAACTCAAGTAATTCTCTTAATTATACCTCGAGATCTAAAAAGTGAAGTTGTGAGCCTCTCCCGTTTTTGTAGTTGGATGAGAAGTGAAAAGTGAGTGGATGTAGTGTATGAATTTTCTAAAGTGGATAGGAATGATTATAATGGAAGCATTCGGTTATTTTTTGTATGGGAAAATCTCGGTTTATATCCAAACCGCGGTTTTTTCATACAACCGTTGCATTCTCTAGTGACGAATTAATAACTATCATTATATCTAATATGCCAGTTACGTAATCCAAAATTATGAAATATTAATATGTATTATTTCTTTTTTCAAGTTAACTATAATTGACGAAGATAAAGAGCATTAAGCTACCTAGCACCTGCTTCTGATATCACATCACGCGAAACTTGAATGCACTGTATTTATTTTCTTTATGTTACTCGTATATTTGACGAACAAAATAAAAAATACGTGTACAATATTTTTTAGTAATCTAACAGACTGACTAAATAGATTGTTTTAGTCATCTAGATTTAACCACGATCTAACATATAAACCTAAACATAGCTATGTCGCGAAGTGTCATTATAATTAAGTCGAACACCGCGTCTGATAACATTTTGTCACGAGTTTTAATTATTTAATTAAGTACACATGACAAATGTTATCGTTGTTTAAATACAATTGAAACTAATATACTACTATTTAAATATATTGACCGTTATCTATTAACCTATTTACGTATTAGGTATCTAAATTTAGGACTTAATGTTGATTTTTATCTTCAAATAGCGCCTTGCTGCTACCTCGATAATTATGTACCTACTTCATGCATGTACATAATAATTATATGGATGTACGGTCACATCTATAAAAATCGAACTTATTAAAAGGGAATAAGGTTTAAAATGGAATACAGGTGCATATATATATATATGAAGCCGACCGTAGTACCATGACAAAAGTATAGCAGCATGATGGTAAATAAACTTTTCGTTACTAAATTATAACTGTTTGCTTTGCCTGGATAAAATTTATGTTGTTTTTAATTTTGGATTTACATTGCAAGGCAAAAAAATATGTTCTTAGTTTTTTATAGGGAGATTGATATAGTGGTGGAAATAGGGTTATCCGTCCGTTATATCCATTTTTTAGGGTTCCGTAACGAAAAAAGGCAAAAACGGAACCCTTATGAAATCACTTCGTTGTCCGTCCGTGTGTCTGTCAAGACCTCTTATCTCGGGAACGCGTAGTGAAAGCTTGTTGAAATCAATACCACATACACATGTCTGCGGTCCTTTATTAAGCTGTGAAAAAAATAAACCTCTACGTCAACGCAATCAAAAGATACGGCCGTTTATGTCGCATTTCCCATACAATTTCAATGGGAATCAAAATGTATAGGGTACTTCCCGTTGACCTAGATACCTAGAATCACGAAATTAGGCAAAAAGCAAGAGATTTTAGCACAAGTACAGAAAAAAATATGAAACCGGACACTGAGAGTTGCGTGCCACCAGTATTTTAAGTATATACCTAACAGTGACGCTCTTAATAACTAGGCTTCGCTTGCGTGAGCCAATTTAACATATTTTTTCTTAACGACTCAAAGAAAAAGCAGACCAAATCAGTTCCAGCTTGTCCTAAAGATATTTCGACGCTTCGCCACTGGTACCTAAGGTCATAAATATTTCATCCTTTGCGCGGCGGAACCCTCGGTGGGCGAGTTCGACTCGCATTTGGTCGGTTTTTTTTTATGTTCGCTTGAAATGCAGACGCTTTCCTCAAACCAGCGGTAGGTAAGGTAAGGTACTAACTTCAACAAAATGTCCTATAACAAGTCGTATCGTATGACTAAATAAATACATCACGCTATCATGATTCACATTGCCTGGTGTTTTCTCAGAAATCTCTCCCAAATAACTAACCTACGTTTACCAACTTAATTGTGCATTTTCCAAAGGAAATTCTACTCCATTTTCACCTTTATTTCCAAGCAATAAGTTACTTTGTAGATTTTTGAGAATACATTTTGATTGTTAATGATTTACCAGTTAAATCGTACTGGAGCATAACTAATGCAACAATAGGGATGACAACTAGGTAGAAAAACTATAATTCTAATTAGTCCGTCAGTTAGATTATCGAAAATGATTAGACACGTATTTTTTCTTTTTCGATTTGACTAAAATTTACGAAGATAAAGAGCATCAAAGTTCCAGGGTGGGGGCTTGTGACGACACTACTAGGTAAGAATTGTACCTAATAGTGACGTTACGCGAAACTTGAACGCACTGTATTTTCGTCATTTTTGATTTGACGAACAAAAGAAAAAATTCGTGTACAAAAATTTTTAATAATGTAAAAGGCGGGTTAAATAGATTTGTTTAGTCGTCTAGCCTATTGCATGCGAATAGGGTTGTTAAGAGTTTTCTGTTTATGCTACTTAGCTATTACTATATATGCATACTAAATAATATTATAACTAACACTTTCCCATAAGTGTGTGTGTCTGTTTGTCCGTCTTTCACGGCAAAACGGAGCGACGAATCGACGTGATTTTTTAAGTGGAGATAGTTGAAGGGATGGAGAGTGATATAGGCTACTTTTTGTCTCTTTGTAACGCGAGCGAAGCCGTTGGCAAAAGCTAGTATCTCATAATCTTTAGTAAATCGTGTGTGACGGTTGTTTTGTGTACATAGCGTTTGGGGCATGGTTATCTTTAATCTTTATTTTTAATGATGATGTATAACGGTCTGCGTGAAGCCTCTGAGGCATCAAAATATGCATGACTATAAAACACGGGTTACTGGAGAATGTACAAGCGCCTATTGCAATAAGATATGTATAAAAATATTGTACATTATTGGCGAGGGACGGAAAGTAAGGGTTTGCCTGACGAGGTGGATGCCAGGTTGCAAGCCCTGTTTCGGCCGAGGCAGGTTATAGTGCTTTTCTCAAACATGCGCGGGCACCGGCGACCGGCGGCGTGGGGGACGAGGCCCCCGGGCCAGTCAGCCATTTTTTCCTAGTAAAATGAACTATACAATAGTACATTAAAATAACGCTTAGAAAATCACCGCGAAGATTCAAAATTGGAAATATAAAGACAAACACACAGACAGAAAGAGCCGAATCCGTGCTAAGCCCCGAGACTGGGGAAGAATCAATTTATTGCGTTAATCCGATGTTATAATGGCCGTTTTATAATTCAGGAATTGAACCCACGAGCCACAGGGAGGGGAGGAACAGTAGAGGGGATGTAAAGGTGAGCTTGAGACTTTTAGAGGTAGATGTTGTCGTAAGCATTCTGCTAGTTCATACTTGAGAAATTATGCTAAATTAGAATGCTTCCTGCCGAGGTTTTTCCGAAGGACAGTAGTTAAGGTGATTAATTTTTCAAATATTTGATTTATCTTGACTTCGCTTTTCTTCTTAGTTCTACGCCTATACAGACTCTATATACCAAAAATCAGGGAAAACGGGCAATATTTAGAGGTTGCGCACTGAGGCAACTTTTGTATGAAAAAGGTAATATAAGAAAAAAACAAATATGCGTTTAAGATAAGCTGGACCCGGAAGCCGAGCAAAGTCTGAAAAAATATCACAATTTTTTTTACCATACAAATGTGAAACACCCTAACAGTAGTGCGTGACATTCGAGGGCTCCGAGCTACCACGTGATTGTTTCTATAGAAATTGACAGATCGTCCCGTCCCACTCCATTTGTAGTGGATTGTAAGGGACAAACCATTCTCCTTTACGTTTAAATGAATGCAAATTAATCGTTCCTCTACTGCTTTCCCTCAATTGCGTCGCATAAAACTTCCGACATAAATAACCGGCAGAATCTCTAAGGGACCAACAATTTATGAAGACCAATCCACCTTTATTGTTTTAGAGGACATTCTGGCCTACTACCGAAAATAAAACAAACGAAAATGTGTCTCCCTCTCTATCGATTACATAAACGAGGGAAAGAGATGACGAAAATTGTGAATTCGGTGATCGCGGTAAGTCTTAACTTGCGTAGGTACTTTGTGGCTCTGTCAATACATTTGTTCAAAATTTGAAATAAAATTAGGCGAACCTTTGAAAAGTTTGACAATAAAACTTTTCCTGAAGACGGATATAAATTTTAAGCATTGGTGGAAGAGCGACATTCAATTCGAAGGTCGCGGGTTCAAATACCGGGTACCAATGAGTTTTCGGAACTTTTGAGAGAGGTACGGGCACAGCGGATGCTTATCGCTTAGTGTGGTAGGGCACAGCACAAAGAATGTCGTCTCGCTCAAATCTGCAGATCCATCCGCAGATTTCCATGGAGCAGAGCCCATCTGGGGAAGTACCTCCGCCTTACAGAAAGCCGCAGTTTAATAACACTAGACCCTACTCATAGTGTTGTGTTTCTGTTGGTGAGTAAGGTCGCCAGAGCTCCAAGAGGATTCACTATGTTGACAGCTGTGGACCCACGGAGCAAAGCTTGCCCCTTTAGCTGTCAACACAGCGAATCCTCCTTTTTTTTAAAGGATTGGCAACGCGCATGTGTAACGCGCACCTCTGGAGTTGCAGGCGTCCATAGACTACGGTGACCGCTTACCATCCGGTGGCCATGCCTGAACGTATATAGCCATTAAATATACCTACGTCATTTATTCTTAACTTATCTTCAAAATTATTGATTGATACTTCCTCCAATATGGAGTCTACAGGTTGGAAGCTCTTATCATAAAATATAAAATTCCAATTTTATGGGAAACTTTAAGTCTCATATAAAATTCAGATCATCCTGCGACGGGGACTTATTTTATAGGGTGACCAATTAGGAAAGTTACTAGCTATGCTGTTTGCTCTTCAATACGCTCGTAAAAAACAGAATCTGAATTTTATACTTTAAAGTTTATCTGTGCTGTATAATCTCGAGTGATTTAAAAAAAGATGAAATAAGAGCAATTTTTAGTTATTTTTACATTTACATAAATAGACTATACATCTAGTACGAGTATATACAAAATCGTTATCACTTTTAATAGATTCTGGATCTACACGCATTTATTACTTTTCAAAGGATGAATATAACAATGATTATTTTCATTTATAGTACATTACAGGCCGCGAACTAAGGGATTGCAGGACGAGTTTGTAGTAGACGGATTAAACAAGTCATGCAATCTCTCTTCCGGCCGAGGCTTGTATAGTGCTTTTCTCAAACATTGTGAGGAAATACTAAAATTAAAATAACTACTAGGTAAATTGTTAACAAGCAAAAAGTTGTTTAATTTGCCACCTTTTTATTTTTTAAAGATGCCATTTGAATGAGCTATTCGAGCACCATGTTTAACCGCACATAAACATACATAGAACCATAGAATTTGTTTTTTTAATGTCGCAAGTATCTAGTGGTCGTGGCTGTATGTAATGTTTCCTTTGTCAGTTTAGTGTTAGTACGCAAATTAAAAAAATTAAAGCAGCGGACAATAATGTTTCGTTCATACTTACGCCATATATTAGTTCCCGGGCTCCGGCCAAGAAGTAAATGGGGGGAGGAGCCATAAACAAGAAACTTCATGTCTTCATTTTGTTACATAAATGCATACATTTCCGATCATGTTTGAGAAAATTGAGTTATCTCAATCTTGGTATATCCCAGCCAAGAATATAGGGGATGATGTCCTGAAGAAGTTCCTCCAACGAGGCCCAAGGAGGCAGTGTGCTCGGTACAAAGGTTTATTGACGGGTTGTACAACTGCGCAACCGCTAGAGGGCGCGCGGGAAACTAAATGTTACCCTCCACCAATATTCATGACAAATCTAAAAAATGCCCAGGCCAAAATTGTTCCTTTATTATACAAGTGCCCAGACCAGATCGACTCAACACTAATTAGCCAAGCAAAATATACACGTACTAATTGTCACAAATTCCACGATGTTTAATACCACATCTAAAATGTACTTAATAAACGATATTAATTAATATACGTATTTCAGGCCCGTAAATCACTAGTTGGTAGAATTAACCAAGTATTTTTGAAGTAGTTGCGGACACAAAGCACTATTTCTGGTATTTTCTGCAGGCGACAAAGGCCCACAATTACAGGGAGCTGAGGATTTCATTGCCAAATATTTTCCTTTATCCACTGGGGTGGTGCAAGTGAAGAAATGATTGCGGTTCTGCTAAATATTAAACATTATATTTCAAATATAGTTCATGTCATGCTAGTGCGAAAGGTCAAAACGCGGAGAATTGACATACTTTCCGCACTAGCATGACATATCCCCACGTGTATCGATTTCAAACCAGAACTTGACTACGTACGAGATCTTGAAAAGTACTCCAAAATGGCTCCAAGGGTTGGATGTCTTAATAACACGGAAATAGAAGTTATAGAGACGCATACAAAGGGAAAAAGTCTAGTGAGACTTTGAAATTTGTTTATAGTCTCCGTTGGCATGGCGAAGTACTGTTGAAGAGGGGTATCGAGAAAATAATGCCATCACTACTTTCTGCGGTTATTTGCCAATATTCATATCTCTGTCTTGAAATTTTCAGTTTAATTGTTTGGAAACATTTTAGAAATGATATTTAGAAAAAATATTTGAAATTAAATTAAATTTTACTACTTACGAATGAATTGTTTACGTTTGCTTTTATGTGTATTTTTTGAGTTATTGTTGCATTTTCTGTAGGCAAAAGACGGCACTTTGACATGTTTTTTTCTTATTACTTCCGACACCGTAGCGCCCAACTGTCACGGCGTTTAGGTCAGCACTGGTTCTGGATTGTGCGAAGTCGCTCATTTCAAGCTTGACTCATTTCCGTGCGGTCAAAGTATGGTATGGGCTTCTATGTATTGATTTTCTTGTCTTAGAAGGATTGTCTCGTCTCTCATCGCTTTCACCACCCCCTAAGTTTTCCCCCTGTCTTCATTATCGCAATATACCGCCCTCGCCTGTCCCGTAATTAGGACATCTGTTGTGATATTAAGCCGTGTGCTGTTTCTATTGATTTTAAACAGGTGGACCGATCAAAAAAGGCTCTCACGGAGTGAAGATTTGGGATTAGAGGATTTTTCGGAAAGAGCAAAGGAGAATTTAAACGGTTTAATTGCGTGACAGTTTTTGCCTTGATGACAAAAGTTGTAAGAATAGTAAAGTACTGCCGAGGCATGGGAAAAGGCGCTTTCCAGGCTGAATAGTGTCTTCTGGGTCTTCTGGGTCGTTATACAGCGTGGGTATTTGATACGGGCGAATAATTAATCCAGCTATAGTAGCTGTTCATATGAATCGTATGGGATATAATTTCGTTAAATTGTGTTATTAATTAGGTGTAAAGATTTTTCTAATGTGCGACAGAGCTGCAATGTATGTCGTCCAACTTTGACGTGACAAATGACACTGAAATGATACTTGTATGACGTTTAGATAGCTACGTTAATTTATGTGGGTGCCATACTTTGCGTGCTGAATTTTTATGTATGAAAAAAAAACCATCTTAATTTCCTAAAGAAATTAATGTAAATAGGTTCCCTAGGTCCAAGAGTAATCGTCATTAAAATATTCGCCCGTATCAAATAGTAATATACAGCCCACGCTGTATTTAGAATAGCAATTCATAGTAAGTATTCATATAAAATTACTCTTTTAATATTTTGTTTTACGGACGTGTGTAAAAAGCAACTGCCCAGATTATTTCATCGCAAGCTTCATTAGTACTTGCATCCCTCTCCTCCCCTTATGTGTAAACGAGACAGCACAAGTCTAATTACGCCCCAAGATTCGTATATCACATGATAATTAACAGTACAACCCTTAAGCTCGCATAAATTATAAATAACAACCTTATTTCTCTACGTTTAAGGTTTAAATTTCTTCAAGTTAAAAATAAACACAATTTACACCGCTTCTGTCCTTTACATGTTATCTCCAAAATTTTCCTTGCGGTTAATCTAATCTTTATCCTTAAACGATTAGAGTTCATTTTCGATTGATTCGGTGGTATTATCTAGAGGATATTCTGGAAGGAATGAGGTGTGCTATCCAAATATTGACAGTAGACTTAAGGGGAATGTGTCCACATGAGGTGTCGCTGTTTATTTGCTCAGCTATAGAAATAGCAATAAGATGGTGGATGCATATGGAATAAAAGGAATTCTAAGTTTATGTTTGTGCTGGGAATTAGAGCTGATCCGGGTCTAGGTTTCTGTTTGCTAGTGTTTTATTTCAGTATTTGAGATCAGTACAAGGTTTGGTCTGAGGGGACATCGCTTTGTCTGACGATGACTGCCCGATGCACTCGAAATATGTGACGCCTTCTTCTCCCTATGTATTTTGTATATTATACAGTATGGGTATTTGATACGGGCGAATATTTTAATGACGATTAGGTACTATTGGACCTAGGGAACCTATTTACATTAATTTCTTTAGGAAATTAAGTTTTTGTTTTCATACATAAAAATTCAGCACACAATGTATTGCATCCACATAAATTAACGTAGCTATCTAAACGTCATACGAGTATCATGTCAGTGTCATTTATCATGTCAAACAAAGTCGGACGACATACATTGCAGCTCTGTCGCACCTTACAAAAATCATTAGGTACACCTAATTAATAACACAATTTAACGAAATTATTATTCCATGCGATTCATATGAACAGGTACGACAGCTGGATTAATTACTCGCCCGTATCAAATACCCACGCTGTATATATCGTCGTCTGAGTACCCGTAACACAAGCCTTCTTGAGCTTACTGCGGGACTTAGTCAATTTGTGTAAGAATGTCCAGTAATATTTATTATTTATTTATATGCTCAGGGAGCATGAGGACCGCTTTGGCAAATAACCGCAAGATTTAGCGTAGGCGTATTTTACGAAAGCGACTATCATCCGACCGTCCAACCCAGAGGGTAAACTAGGCCTTATTACGATTAGTCCGGTTTCGACACGATATTTTCCTTCACCAACAAGTTATTAAATCAAACGATATTTCGTAAGTACATAAGTTCCGAAAAACCCATTGGTACAGTCAAGTACAAAAATACGTATAGACAAAATCGTCGCATAAATATGGTACTACGCTCTTATTACACTGGAATAAAATGCTATGGGACATATTTTTGAGTAAGATGTGTCCACCCATATTTTTACACTTGACTGTACGAGCTGGTAATACTAATTACAATAAGGCCTAGTTTACTCTCCGGTTTGGATAGTCAGGTGAGGGTGACAGTCGATTTTGTAAAGTGCCTACGCTAAATCTTTGAATGCCAAAGCGGACCCAGGTAGGCGGAGGTATGAGCCTGGAAAGCTAGAAAGATTTACTTTATACTACATTATTACCTTACTCTAATCCATCTTCTGTCTAAAGCATCGTAAAGCGGCCATCTCAAATCGTTAATTATTATAAATCTGGCTAACGAAGTCTAGGATCTGAATAGGCCATTTAATTCTGATCATGCAGATTGCCGGCGATGTTCCCGAGGCTGGTGTATTTACGAAATATTAAGCATTCACCACTTCATTTCCACTCTGATGTGACTTCAACATTATCATAAATTACTAAGAATCGTTGAGGATTTCTCACTTTAGGGCATGCGGATACGAGGCGAATCCGATCAGTTTTAAGGATGATTCTCACTAGGACGGGACGGGACGTGCGGGTTGGGGTATATGTGAATTTCTATAGAAATAATCACGTGATAGCTCGGAGCCCTCGGATGTCACGTGACGTTTTCTATAGAGACTGACAGATCGTCCCGTCCCGGTCACGTCTCAGCCCGTTCTAGTATGAGTCATCCTTAAGATCCACGTGTGAAAATTTTGGAAACTTTGGACATTTCTGTATGGATTTCAAAACTTTGATTTTACTTAATTTCCCAACATAACATTTTAACAATTTAAAATTTCGTGAGTCAGATTGACTTGCCAGTGACACGATTTGCCAGTGTCATAACGTCCCATATTTTATAGCGCTATAACAGAGTGATTTGAAGTGCAGTTTAAGAAAAAAAAAACACTAGAGATAGATATACACTAATTATATTTAAGTTTTGGATAGAGTATTACCTAAAAGTGCATATTAATTTATGGAAAAAAGTTACTATTTAGCCAGAAAACTTGTGTGTGTGTGTGTGTGAAAACTTGTGTGAAAACGTGTATTTCTACCAAAACCTACCAAATTTAAAAAAATTATACTCAATAATTTTATGTGAAAATGTTGAAAACTGTTTCATTTATTCCGTAGAAGACTATAATTATACTGAACAAGAAAAAAATTGATTTATTTAGTTTCAATAGCAATAGGGTCGAAAACCAGAAAGATGTTTGAAGCTCGGTCATCAAAAAATGGTAAAACAGCTGTGTGAAAATGGTGTACTTATTTTTACAAACTGAAAGAAATTTTGAAAAGTTTTCCATTTATTCCATTTCAATTGAAATAATCTTTCAATTGTTGTATCAAAACATGTAAAAATGTTTTTGTAACTATGAAAACTCATGGCCAAAAGTTCAGCTGAATCGGACAAGTTTATATACAGGGCTCTTAAAATTTCAACCTTTCACCATGACGCATTTAAAAAGTAATAAATCCCATCAGCGCCCCTTGAACAGAAAAAATCCAAAATAAAAGACCCTTTCACAATAAATACCGTAAATAAAAAGCACAATACAAAAGCCGTGTCTTCTAAAAACCCCTCAATTCCGCAGTTTAGGCCCCATTCATTTTCAATGGTCCTTTAATTGTACATCAAAATGAATCTTAGATTTATTCCGATTCAGTAATTATTAGACTCAAAAGGAATCAGAAATGGCTTAGTAATTCACCAGGGACTCTGTCGCTTGCGGTTTTAGTAAGATATAGAAATTGTACACCGAGAGGCGCTTCGTTATTTCATATTTGTAACAGCCTTACCATGACGTCTTAACGTGATTCAGTTTAGGTTCATTTTAGGCTCAGTTGTATGGAAGCGACTCGGTTTTGGGTCCTAAACTGAATTGCGTGAAGACGTCATGGTAAGGCCCCAGTTGTATGGCAGCGACTCAGTTTAAGTCCTAAACCGAATCGCGTTAAGACGTCATTGGTAAGGCCTCGTATCTCAATCACTAGACGGAGCAAAAAAATATTATAATTTAGTATAGCAATATCCGTCCCGCACTAGTTTAGTGACATTTGAAAAGGGGATAAGTTTTCTTTCCACCTGTATTATAGAGCTCGTTTCGTCAATTATTCTTGTTCCGTCATTACATTAATGTGACTAACACTAATTGAACAATATCCAATAGACCCAGGCCCTACATTACTACACATTAAAGCCATCCTCTTAATGGTAGCTAACGTCGGACATTAGCGTGTACGAGTATGTGTGTGTGATGTACTGTGATGTGATAATTGAGGTCTATCACCATTACCCGAGCTATGTGATTATGTGTGAATCCGTGATGCATGGGTAATACTTAAATCGACTTACTCAATTTAATAATTTTGGTCTGAGACTTGATATCTGTGATATTGTGCTGCTATGCTTGTTGTAATTAATTATTTTTCCATTTTAATATTGTTTGTTTACACAGCAGTTGATTATTTATTTAAAAAGCCAAAGAGGTACACAAGTGGCACATTCACGCCCTGATTATAAAAACGTGCTACTATAAAAACTTAAAATGAAGTTTAACTATCCCTATCAAAATCAAATACCACTAAGGTTTGGAAAAATGCAAAGTAGTAAAATTAATAAGTAAATGACATTAGCTATGATCGTGATAACACTGATGAGGTTCTGCATGACAAGAAAGCCTATTTCCGTGATGAGTTTAGGGGTCTTGCAAATGTCCAAACGTCCAAATTAAACCCATAGCTACAATCTGTGTCTGTTACCTCTTCACGCTAAACCCGCTGAATCGAATGATGAAACTTGTTATGGGGACAGTTTGACTCCTGGTAAAGGACATAAGATAGTTTTTGTTCTAATTCTACGCAGACAAAGTCGCGGGCAAATCTATTATAACATAATGACTACCTTTATCTGTGTATGCAGTACCACTGCTGCGCGGTAACTAGTAAAATATTAATTTTCACAAACTAAAACAGTCGAATAAAGAACGACCCTTTTCTTTCTCGTTATCTCTACATCTTGATAAGTATGGAACATTGTAAATTAAAAACAAAATGGTGGTCCGAGGTAACAACCGTGAAAATTTGTGGGCGCCAAAGTGGACTCATTAGCTACACTCAAGACAAATATGCTGATGTCCGATTAGCATAAGTAACCCAGGAAATATACGGTTTTGACAGACATAAAATTATAATAGCCTGATTTTCTCAAATTACATTCGAATGGGATACGAGTATTTATAGATAATATGCAAAAATCCTACAATCTTTTCTTCGGGAAGTAGGAAATAAGTAAAAAAATAAAACTAAACTAAGTCGATTTTTGAAATTTATTTGTCTTCTATGTGTTAAAAGCGAAACCGAAGAAATATTATTCACGTAAAACGGTAAAACTTACAAAATGTACAGCGTCGGTGATAGATGTGTTATTTCGCTAGAAACAAATGGTAATAAGTAAAAAATGGTCCTGAGCCATTTTAAACAACTAAAAAAACATAAATACAGAAAAAATCTTACAAGAAAAACGATTGAAACATGTATTTTCATATTTGTTCGATTTGCATGAAATGGTATTTTGTTAGATTTTGGTGCCTACGTGATAGACTCACAAATTATCCGTTACGTTAAAAAATCAACAGCTGTCAGTTCAATGACTGGATTAAAGACGTATTGTTTGCCATGCTTAGGGTGGTTTATAGGGTTTATATGAATAATAGGGTTTTTTGTAATTTATACTAGGCAGAAAAATGTCACGTTAGATGTATTTTATGCAGGAGTATTACACGAGACTGTCGCTTACGGGATATATCTATCTTTTCCAACTCGCACACTGTCCAAGTCTCTGCCGCGTAAAGAAAGATAGGTTCGCATGAGTCTGACTTTGGTGGTTTTGGTAATGTTACAATTTCTCCACACCCTCCCTAACTTCTCCATCGCAGTTCTGGTTAATGCCATACGACGTTTTACTTCGTCTACGCAGCCACCGTTATTTGAGACTACAGCTCCAAGGTATACGTAGCTCTCTACTACGTCGCAGTTCGCCATCTTTGTCATTGCCAGCGAGTTGTCATTGGCGCGGTGTACGATCATAATATTGGTCTTTGATCTGTTAATCTTCAATCCATACTTAAGGCTTACGCGCTCCATTTTGAGAAGCAAATTCTCCATACGGTTATTACTCGTAAATAAAGTGGTGTTATCTGCGTACCGCAAGTTCGTAATTTTGTATCCTCCGATGGTGACACCATCTCCCTAATTCAATCCAAAAATATGTTGGCTCAATGTGCGACGCTTGTTTATTAAAAACGCAAATAATGTACGAGCATAGAAACAATTCGTTTTTCTTAACCTAGGGTCTCCCGCTACCTCAACCAAATCGTCGGTCCATCTTGTCTGGGAAAGCCCACACTACATCTTCCGATACGTGGTTGTCACTTAAGAACCTTTCTGTCACATCGGCCATCGGTTTTGCGAGCAATGTGGCTCGGCCACTGCCACCTGCAGACAGAAACTTCAGAGAGTTGCTAGACTTAGGTCTTGCAACTCTCTGAGCTCTGAACGACCTTCTTCTTTGAGGAAATCCTTGGAAATTGCTTTTGTCCAGCAGTGGACGTCTTTCGGCTGATATGATGATAATCAATTAAGTGGTTTTTGGTGGTATCTGCCATTTTGACACATTTTTAGAGTTCCGTACCTCAATAAGAAAAAACGGAACCCCTATTGGATCACCTTGTGGTCTGTCCGTCCGTCCGTCTGTCTGTCAAGACCCTTTATCTCAGCAATTTTAAATTAATATCACATACACAATTCTGCAGTCCCATTAAGCTGTGAAAAAAACAAACCTCTACGTCAACGAAATCAAAAGATACGGCCGTTTATGTCGCATTTCCCATACATTTACAATGGGAATCAAAGGGTACTTACCATTCACCCAGAATCACGAAATTTGGCAAAAAGCAAGAACTTGTAGCACAAATACAAGAGAAAATCCAAAAACCGTATAATTGCCCCACACTGCGAGTTCCGTGCCACCAGGATTTTTACTAAAAATCCTATAATTTGAATCCAGTGTTAGGTCTAGGTCGAAGGTCCTAAATGGGGTGGGTGGGAGCATGCTTTGTGCGGAACCCTCGGTGGGCGAGTCCGATTTTTTATTGTTATCTTGACTACAGCCTCATTAGCAATATTATTTGCACCACAAGTTAATAATAGTCTCTTAATAAATAACCATTCCTGTTTCCTCCCTACTTTATCACAAATAACAAAATATTAACACACGGTTGTCTAATTACTGATGACACTTACAGACAGGATACAGATCGGATCTCATAATGGCCGAATAATTACGTAACACGAGCCAGTTGAAATGTTTTTTTGGTAACCTGTCATGGTCTACGTGAAAAGGGGCTCATAGATTTATTCCGAATGAGTGCGCGGAGTTTTATGTGTGTCATGCTTAAACGTATAAACTGGGAATTCAAACCATCCCACAACAGCTCTGGACTAATTCATCAATAGGGATAACGACTAGGTTGAAAAACTATCATTCTAATTAGTCCGTCAGTTAGATTATCGACAATGATTAGACACGTACTTTTGCCTTTTTCAATTTGACTAAATTTGACGAAGATAAAGAGCATCAAAGTTCCAGGGTGGGGGCTTGTGACGTCACTACTAGCTACTAGGGAAGAATTGGACCTAATAGTGACGTTACGCGAAACTTGAACGCACTGTATTTAAGTCATTTTTGATTTGAGGAACAAAAGAAAAAATACGTGTACAATATTTTTTTATAATGTAAAAGACGGAATAAATATATTTGTTTAGTCGTCTAGCCTATTATTCTCAGTGAGCTCTCAATGGACCAACTTTCAAGGCACTTACTTGAAAAATCATACAGCCTCCATACAACATTTCAACCCAGATTTAACCCCTTTAGGGAAGAATTTCCAAAAACCCTGAAATTACTTTTCTCCCATTTAATAAAAAAGCTATATATAAACAAAGTTTCAAGTCTCTAACTTATTATTTTCCGCCATTCCCATACAACGTTCAACCCTCTTTTCAACCCTTTAGGAATTGAGTTTTTCAAAATCGCTTCTCATTACTTGTACACGTTATAAATTAAACCTGATGTGCAAATTTCAATTTCATACCTTCAGTAGTTTCGGCTCTGCGTTGATTAGTCAGTCAGTGAATGAATGAGTGAATCATTCAGGACACGCGTTTATATATATTACCGCACAGCTTTCAGGCACGTTTCCAGAGAACTTTGAAAATTTCTTAGAAAGAAATGGAATTTGGAAAAATTATTGACTTCGAGCGGGACTCGAACCCGGGACTCGGATACACGATATACAAAAAACCTCCTTTTAACGAAGTTGGTTTAAAATGGCCCCTCTAGCCTCTAGTCACATACGCCTAGCACTTTGACCATCAAAATTGCCTCGCTTACAAAAGGGCCCATCTTTGAGCCTTAATCTAATACAAACCTTATTACTATAGAATAAAGTACCTCAACGCCCTTTTAAGAGTGCTATCACAAAATCCGCCCGCTCGCATTTCAATATTATTACCGCCAGTTGCGCTCCGAACGCGCATCTGTGTGCGGACACACACTACAATCAGGTATACAAACTTATTATCGCCATGCTCTTCGAACGGCATAGCAGGTGCGGTTAGTGCGAACGGGAGCGAGCATTCATTGATTGTAAGCACCGTCGCGAGGCTAATGGCGTCGCGACGCTTGACGCGCGGACCAAACATTATTGATACTTGCGCCAGAACATCAACTATTACTTGGCGTACGTGGTGTTAGAAAATGTACGAGTAATTTGTATATTTGTTTTGTGTTTATCATAAGATTAAAAATAGTTTTATTCAAACGTCAAATGTCTCTAAATAGTATCCGAAGTTATTTTGGAATAGGATTTTGTTTTCTGCCTCCGGATCCAATTCATTGTTTTCATATTAATACATATATTGGTACATTTCTAAGCATACCTAACTACTAAAAAGTTTTTTTTTTTTCAAAATTTAAACTCAATCTGAATTCTATTTTGGGGTGGTGATATTATATTGAAGGTTACAAAGCCGATAAGATGAAAAAAGGTACGTGTAATTAAATAATTTTATTTAAACGTTTTGTAATTTTAACTGAAATCCGGAGGCATATTTTGGGCGTTTTTATTATTTGTTGTAAAAAAATCATTTTTCTACTCGCCGACTTTAATCTGTCAATTACGAGTACATAGACAAAACTATAAGCTCATACTTTTCGACATTAGACAGTCCAACTCAACTATAATATCTCATTTCGATACGCTGTAGGCAACTATAATAGAACTTCATACAAATTCTATACTTATTTTCGATGACGCCTGAGACTTTGCCGAGCGCGCGCCCCGCGCCTGCTGCGCCGACCGCGCCCCCCGCGACTGCCCCGACCGCGCCCCCCGCGCGCTATTACGTATTTTTGTGTTACACCCGTGCACCGTGTTAAGTCAATGAAATTGAATGATGAAATTGTTCCTCCATAGATGATGATGATGATGACTCGTAGAAAAAGTATTGTATACAATCGTAATATAATTAAGTTTTTCAATCTCGTACCTTACTTAGGCCACTCAGCAAGCTTCGTGGCCTAAACACGGTACTCGACTGAAAAACCCTTCATTATATCACGATTGTATAAAATACTATTTTTGAAAATATGAAAAGTTTTAATTGTTTTCTATTCAGAATCGCGAGCTCTTTCAATCGCAGTAGGAGAAAAAAAGTGTTCCAAGATTTGTTTTCCATTTCGCCACCATCATTTCATAGATTCAGTATGGCGGTAGCACATTAGAAAGTTTGAAAAATGTATGGAAAATTTAGGACACTTTTTTTCTCCTACTAGGATTGAAAGAGCTGCGATTCTGAGTAGAATAAATATAAAAATTTCTAATTTAGCAAAAAGTGATTTTTGTACAACAAAAAATAAAAATGCCGTTTTTTGAGTTACATTTTTTTGTCAAATATCTACTTGTGGCACATCATCTGATAGGTCCTTAGAAATAAGTTAAAGGTCTCTTGTACAAAAAATTGGTTGATCCAGTATCGGGAGGTCCAAAAAACCGGCCAAGATCGAGTCGGACTTGCCCACCGAGGGCTCCGCACAAAAGTGGCATGGAACTCTCAGTGTACGGCAGTTTCAGATTTGGATTGCGTTGATGTAGAAGTTTGGTTTTTTTGCAGCTTCAAGGGACCGCAGACCTGTGTATATTATGGTGTTGGTACTTGCAACCTTTACTCGTTCCCGAGATAAAGGGTCTGGACAGACAGACGGGCGGACGGACGGACGGACGGACGGATAACAAAGTGATCCTATAAGGGTTACGGAACCCTAAAAATGTGAAAGCTTTAGGAAGTTAAGATATAAGACAACCTTACCACGAAACTTATTTTGAACGAATTTGTTCAAAATAAGTTTCGTGGTAAGGTTGTCTAGCAGTTTTTGCCAAAAAATATTAATTGCTAACATACAGTTAAGTCCCTTGATATTTTGAAGACACTTATGCCTTTTTGCTTGCACAATATTTATGTCGTATAACGCTACAAAACCCTCAATTATGCTTGGTCCGACACGCTTTTGGCCGGTTTTATTCCGGATTTTGCTCATATAGCAATATGATTATCCCTGACTAGGGCGGTGGCACCAGTAATGGACAAGGAACCAGTAACGTACAGTCACTTTTATTATGAGGAAATAAGTTTCATGCATTTATTTTATGTCAACCAATTGACAATCATATTACATTTGAATTAAGAATATAGTGTCCATCACTCCTGTCTGTCAGCTTAAAGTGTTCATAATGGGTACCGTCACCCTAATACACCTAAAATTTCTCCATACTGTCCGTCTTAATAAACACTCTGTATTACTGAAAGTATCTAGAAGGGTTGGTTGCGGTACAATCACATTCGATAAAATCATTTCAAATTTTTATTTCAAACAGGTCTATAATATAGTCAAAAATGTAAAATGCTTATCTCAGTAGTTGGTCGTGGTTTATTCACTTTTCCAAACGCTTCCAGCACGTACTCGTGCAACAAAACAAGCAAATTGTACAGTCCACAGAGAACAACACAGGTCCTACCTCTACGAGCGCGCGCGCGGTACTGAGGACTAGGCTAGCGCGGATTGGATTTTATACACCATTTGAATATTTAAAAAAAAATACGGAATTTAAACAAAAAGTGATTTTTTCGATTTCAGCATGTTCTTAAAAGAATAAACTTTAATGTTGTATACAAATCATCCCAATATTTTGTCAAAATTACTGCGAAAATCCCTGCGTTTGCAGTGTATTTTTATCGAAAAATGTGCATATTCAAAGTCGAACTAGATAGGTATCTGTGTAAATTATTGGAAATATGAGGCCTATAAGTTAAATAAAACCATGTTGCAATATTATATCAACCTAGAAAAACATGTGTTTTCATGTATCATGTTAACAATAATCGAAGTCAAACTTCTGTCTCCGTGCGTTTTTCAGAAAACAACTGCCAATAATTGTATAGTAAAAGTTAAAACATTGAGTTTTACTCAAATTAGAAGCTTACAAGTTAAACACTAGGAAATAAGCTATCAAACATAGTTAACAACTTTAACAAACAGCTCACAGTTTCTTTGTATTTCAACGTCAAAAAACAGCTTTTGTTGCTTTTCCGTACAAACCGTATTGATGGCCTCTTAACCAACTTCTCCCCTTTTGGAGCTGAAATCTGAAATGTGAACAATTAAATTCGAAAAAACCCTTTTGATGTAACCTGTCACGACGGTCTAAAGCCATGGGTTGTCTAGAACCGATCCCTATAATAGATAACGACGCGTGTTTCAACGCAATAAATTAAACTTTACAATTAGAGTTTTTATACACAATTGCGAGTTACAGACATGCGTGCAATTTCGCTTTATATGACCGAGCGAAGCTCTTCGTTACAGCTTGGGCAAAGCTTTTGTGTCGGGTTGTTATACCCTACGTCACATTTCTCAACCAATTCTTGAAGTTCTATATGTTCGTATTTTTTCTCGTTTCGCTTTTTGGAAAATATTTGGAATTTTAGATATTTGCATGAAGGACGTAAGCGCCACACAGTTCTATGGCGCTTAAAACCTTATGCTCGCTAGTTCTACGGCTCACAGTCACTAGTTAAGGTTTGGTTAATAAAGTATCGATTGAAGTATATATAATCTGTTTAAGCGGTCAGTGGCTAAAATATCGACGTGAGAAGCATCACATAATAAATAATATTAATAGATAAAGATATACATTTTTGGAGCGATCAACAAATAAAAAAATATTTAAAACTGGTCATTAACGTAATTACGTTGATTTTCGCTCGACATGTTTCGATCTTTACAAAGATTGTCATCAGGCACCCGCGATAGAGGCAAGTCGTGCACTGTGGGCTAGCGCTCTCTCTGCCCAGCACGCCTACCACGAACATCGAAAACTGGCATTGACGGAAAAACCTCTTTGTCACTCTAATATGCAAGTGTGTCAGAGATGGACACACAAATTCGCAATCTTCGATTAACTGTTAAACTCTCGTGAGACTCGGCCATATCATATAATATATAAAACAGGTCACTCACGCAATTCAGTCGATTTTCGCTCAAAATGCACGCACGCCTGTGTCGCGTGACGTCGCTCCTGATGACAATCTTCGTAAAGATCGAAACATGTCGAGCGAAAATCAACTTCATTACATGAGTGACCCGGTTTAAATATTAAATACTCGAGTTATAATCAAATAAACATACATACAACTGCCGAACTGTTCCAGTAGTCTCAGAGAATTCGTTCGCTTCACCCGCGCGTTCAATAAAATGTGAATTATGGTAGCATAGCATTGCTGCTTGCGGTTGACCGCAGCGATACTAAGTATGGTTTTCTATGAAAAATGTCCCATTCGCAGCGGCAGTATCGCAGTCATGGCACTACGCACTACCTAGCACCCGCGCGTTTAATAAAATGCAAATTATGGTAGCATTGCTGTTTGCGGGTAAGCGCAGCGATACTAAGTATGGTTTTCTATGAAACATGTCCCATTCGCAGCGGCAGTATCGCAGTCATGGCACTACGCCATACCTAGCACCAATAAGTGCTATCTGTGAATCATTTTGCTCTTTTAACCTCACTATTAATAAATAGTAAAACTGTTTACGCGGAAGAAGTGTAATAAAATGCTCGTTTAATTACTCATCACGTTATACGATGTGTGAATTATAAAAATAATTGTATGTGGATATGGACATTAACACTGACATTGAATTTGACACGCGGTGATGCCAGAGATGTGATGCAGCAATAGTCACACAATAACAATGTTGGCAGAAGCAAAAACAATTATTGAAAGTTAAACGTTTACCAAATTATTATTAGCAAAATCACATTTGGCCTGTTGTTTGCCTCTTCTTTTCTTCGCTGTATTCTCTGTATTTACTTCAATGAAGATTAATTGTATTGTATTGTATTGTATTATATTTGGCCGAATTTTCATTTGCAGGTTATGTAAGAATTGGAATATGATATTCCGCGAAAGATAAGATTACGAAATGATTAGTTGGGAAATGAATATTTGGCAAACATTTGTTTTGGGATTCATTGTGTTAAGAACTGGATGCTTACGCACGGGAGGAGACGCGCGGGCGGCGAGCGGCACGACGTCACCGCGGCGGAGCGCGGCGCGGCGGAGCGCGGGCGACCCGCGAACGACACTCGGCTTCACCTATTCCACCGTCAACGGACGTTACCGATTCAATTTAATTCTGTTTGGCCGGGTTCAAAGCTGTAATTGAGGCGGAATAAACCAGCCTATTTTAATACAGTCCTCTCTAATTTCTACGTCCCAGTAGGACCCTAACATTGTTTATAGAATGAAAAATTGGCAAAAAAATTTGGTGATTATAGTACCCTTAATTTTTGGACACAATATGACCATCACACTGTTTGAGAAAAACGCTGAGGTTTATCTCGGACATGCTATATCATAGCCGTAGGTACTTGGGCAATAGACGTGGTCTTGGATGTCTACCCTCAAACATGTTCAGGTTATTTTGAACAAACATACATATATCAAATCTGAGACATGGACTATCCGTGCTAACATGAGGAATCGTATTAACGCGTTTGAGATGTGGTGTTGGCGCCGGCTTTTACGGATTCCATGGACAGCAATGCGTACTAACCAGTCCATACTTGACGAGCTATGCATTAAACGCCGGTTGTCAACGATATGCCAGGACCGCCTTCTTACGTTCTTCGGACACCTCTCTCGACGTTCCCCAGGAAGCCTAGAGAGAGTCATAATGACGGGAAAAGTTGAAGGCAAGAGACCCAAGGGCCCTCCCCCTACTAGATGGTGCTCCCAAATAACTGCACCCATGCAATTAAATCTGCACGAGACAATGCATTTGGCGAGAGATGACCTATGGAGGAATCTGGTCTTCAAAAGAATGAGATGATGTCACGATCCTCAGCATTGAGGGAACGACTGATGATGATGACATATATCAATAGGTCCAGACCTATACATTTTTGATATATGTATGTTATCCTTTCACTACCAGTAGTGTAAGGATTTTATTTTTTAGAAAGAGTGGACGGCAGGACTCTGTTACATATGGCCTATATGCAGCCCGGAGACAAATCATCTATAGTTTAAAAATCATGTAACATTACCCCATTAAATAATTCCGTAACGTAAATTTGACATCACGTAGGCGTGACAGGCAAGAAGAGCTGTATCTTCTGTTGTTACTTGGCTAAGTTGTTTTAATGCATAAGAAAATCTGCTTAATTTTGCAGTTATGTTTTGAATGGTTAAGCCAATTTGAATTAGAAATTTGTGGATACCATTATACCAAGATATTTTGTGGAGGTAACATTTTCTATTTCTGTATATGAAATTCTGATTTAAGTCGGTTTTCCATATGTACCGTAAAATTCCATAAATTGAGTTTTATTTAGATTTACTTGTAGTGGTAGATTTATTTTTTTGGTCATTTAGGTCTATCGAGAGGCTCATCATGGTTGGCTGCGTTGAAGGAAAAAAGAGTTAAGGCAGGGCACCTACTCGAATGGTCTGATGCGGTTCGCGACGCCACAGGTGTCAACATCCAGGGAGCAATTCAAATGGCCCAAAACATATAGGCTTGGAAAGTGGTGGTGAGGAACTGCGCCCCTGATCGTCATAACCCTCAGCCTTGAGGACCCGACGAAGAAGAAGAGACTTATAGTTTTTTTTAGTTAGTTGTTGATATCTCTGAATACTTTATTTACTTCTTCATAGTGTACAGTATTGTCTTATGACAAACTGACTTGAGCACTGAATTGAGCAGGCATCAGCAAACGAAAGAATTGTATGGTCAGTAACTTTAGGTAAATCGTTTATATACAGGAGAAATAAGAGTGGTTCAAGCAAACTGCCCTGTGGGACACCTGCTCGGACGGTTACATTGAGATCTATTCAATTAGGTTTCAATTTTTTTTGTAATTTTTGAATAACCCATTATTTCGGTGCTTTGCTGTATGTTATTAAGGTAAGTTTTAAGCCAATCTACGCAGTCACCTTAAATGCCGTTGTACGTAGTACATATTCGAGTTCCGTTGGAAAGGACAACTTACCGTATACATTATCTGCCACTTTTTGTGGAAGGAAACGTGTAAACAGACGTACTTCACACAAAAAACAATCTGTAATGATACTAACACAAAGAAAATGATACAACTACACTATAAAATTTCGCACACTATTTTATTTTTCGCGCACTACTTCTCACACTATTTTTGTGTCCGGACTAGTCACAACACAGTCCCGCATATGCCCATTTGGGCTTATACTTTTGCCGAGGGGAATATGCTAACTTCCCCCCTGTGTTGCTTGAAGTAAATAGACAACCGTTAATTATACCAACGATCTTTGTGACAATCCAATATTTAAAAAAACGCCTCCAACGTTACAGGGGTACGCGACCCTTGGCACAGTTATTTTCCCTTCATTTAAATTAAATACTTGACAAGCTTCTGTTTATCGAAGCGAATACCTTACTTTCTTAAAAGAAGAACGGCTTAAGAAATGCTGGTTAAGAATTGTTTTTCCGTGTTTTCGTTCTAGATGGGTAATGCATGCCTCTAACCAGTTCCTGGAAAAGAGCTTATGTTCGTTTTTATTGTATTTTTTGTCTTTCAAGCACTTGCTTGAACTAGATAAAGTCAGCGCACACTGTCTATTTGTATCGGAGTAAACGGGATCGCACTATCTCCGCCGGTCATCATATCTGCCTAATAAAGCCCACTGCTGGACAAAGGCCACCCCAAGTATCTCCACAACGACTAGTCTTGCACTGCCCGCATCCAGCGGTTTCCCGTGATCTTCACTAGGTCGTCGGTCAACCTTGTGGGGGGTCTCCAAACGCTAAGTCTTCCGTTACGCGGTCGCCACTCGAGAACCTTACTGCCCCATCGCCCATCGGCTCTACGAGCAATATTATAATGGATGAATTAACATTTATTTGTGTTGTAACTGTGTTGACAGCTGGGGACCCACGGAGCAAAGCTTGCCCCTTTAGCTTTCAACACAGCAAATCCTCCTTTTTTTAAAACGGGTCAGCAACGCGCATGTAACACCCCTGGAGTTGCAGGCGTCCATAGGCTACGGTGACCGCTTACCATCAGGCGGGCCGTATGCTTGTTTGTCACCGTCGTAGTATAAAAAAATGCGGTTTTAAAAGAAAATTGTTTTTCTTAAAAAACATGAATTAAGAACCGTTTACTAAAAACCGTACATAGTCAATATTCTAAACCTCTCTATTGTACTTGCCTAAATGGCAAAGGAAATTATATGTTCACGATCCCGAAATCTATACTTTCGCCCTCCAAAAATACTCGGCTATATAGCCTCATAGGCTGTTTTGCAACTGAATTGCGAAACGCATTTCATGTTATCATTGAATGTTGCTGACAATTCAAAAGGAATTCAGAAATGCGTTGCTCAAGACAGCCAAAGGGCTGTCCTTAAATCAACTGAATTTGAAATGGCTTCTGGTGACGATTAAAATTGGGCTCGACGCTTTTAGTCTGTTTGTTTCGTCGGAAATGTACCCAGTTTGATTACTCTAGAGTTTGTATAATTTTGTTGTATTGTTTTGTTTTGCAGAATGTTTTGTCTCTGTTGGCTCAGTTTTCTGTCTCATCTCATTACGTGAACATGACTTTTATGTTTATACCAATTTTACTTATCATTTTATATTTATATTAGCACGGTTATCCAATCTCATTTCGAAATTACCCTGTGCTTTTTGTCATCCGAAATTTTTAAATATGGCGGAATCGGTTGTGCAACTGGCAAAAGTCAAAAATTACTTACCTTAACTTTAGAAAAGTTTTGCTTACAATTGACGGTATTAACCCTTATTATGAGCATTTTTTTTACATACTTTTATGTTTTGTTTAGTCAGCAACATACAAGGGTTTTGTGTATGGTGTGGAAACCGGTTTTTAATTGTAGGTAAAACCGGTTAATAACCTAAACTTCATACAATTCAAAACCGGTTTGCACACCCTACTTTTGTGCAGTCACCTGCATAACATTGAATTTGAGAACCGTGTTTATTTACCCGTATCATATGCATGTGACAGATCTTTTGGGTCCAAATCATTTTAATGGTTTAATTTCCTTTAAATTAAACATCTATCCGTTCTGCACTCGACAGCCATTGAACGTGAATTCACCTCATTTTTAAGGTCTTAAAAAGAGAATTTTATTTCAAATATCCATTAGGGCTGCTGATTCCCTCAAAATATTTCAAAGACTGGTATTTTATTGTTTTCTAAGCCTTTGGGGGACGTGACTCCGGCATTAAAGGGTGCTTTTCCAATGGACGTAATCAAATCACATTTAAGGGCGGGAAATACACTTTGAAAAAGAAAATTTGTCGGATTTTCGCATTAATTTCTTTGCTTTTTCTGACAAGCCTCTTGAAAGGCATTGGGGCATATTTTTTGATATTTGTTGATGAAATTTGAATTTTCTTGTTATTCTTAAGGTTTAATTGAATAGCGGTAAATTCAAACATGAAAATGTTTAAAGCTGCTGAATGTTTGTGACTGATGCTTTTAAAAATAGTAGAAATTTCTATAAATTCATTTATAAGCAATCACTCTACATGATTTGTATCTAATACTCGTATAGTGTGTGATTTTTCCTAAAAGGGTAGTGTTATTTAATTAATTTTTAAACTAATTTAATTAATAATTTCAAAATAATTTAAAAGTACGGATTGCAGTTAGAGTAGTGGTCTAAAATTTATTTTCAGAGTGTTTTGGGGTGAGGGAACCAATTTAGGTATGCGTTATTAATTTCTGATAATCATAAAAGGGACACTCTAATGCCCATTTGGGCTTGTAATGCGGCAGGGAAACCGTACGTATGGCAACTCCCTACCTGAGTTACTTGAAGACTTCCACGTATCCTTTCTGTTACACCTGAACAGCGTGCGTAGCCAAGATGCCAATCGCTCACGCTTAATAACGTATCGTAGCTACCTTTCTCTGTCACTCTTCCTTAAATATTAGTGTGACAATGACAGTTGCGTTTCGTTAGCGACTGAGCGTTAGCGATTGTCATCTTGGCTACGCAACCTGTTCGCGTGACTTGTTGCTTTAAAATTGAAAACAGCTCAACGGAGCGACTCCCAATTCTGAAAGCCGTGAAAAACAATTGTAATTATGCTGTTTAATACTTCATTTGAAATAATAGTCAAAACTGGTACATTTTTGGTGAAGGCTGGCTTGGGGATTTGGAAATGTCGGAAATATTTGTCTATTTGTCGAGGAAATGATATAGGTAAATATAAATGAAATGTAAACTGCTATGAATTAGATACGTACTCCTGCAAGGTCTAAAATGTTCATGATACCTTAAAGGGATTTCTGCTTAGGAAAATATTTTTGGAAACGAAACATTTGTGTGTGTTGAGGGTTGGCCTATTCAGATATGCCTCATACGTTTTGTTTTTCTTTCGTTGTATTCCTATTTATTTCGATTCAAACCACCTGTGTAGGCAAATTATGTTTATTATTCAAAATATTTTAAAAATAAAAAATTAAACGACAACGCTGCTAGGCGGTCTCACCTCAAGTAAAAATTGATCCATAAATTGATAGAACTAAAACAAAAAAATTGCACAATTAAGTCAAATAGGTCAATTATCAATTAAAAGGACAATTAAAATTTCTAGTCAACGCTGGCCCAGTGGCAGGGTTCATTTATTACTCCGGAACCCTGCGTCTGACACGTTATGCTATGTTTGGGGTTCCGTAAATTGTTTGTTTTAAGAATTTTTTGTCTTTTATTTAAGGTTCAATCAGTTTCTGGGTCACAGCTCTATTGCCTCAAGTTCGGACCGTGAATACTGATTTGGTGGGATGTAGAATAGTGATTTAGGGCCTCAATGGATTTAATTGGTGGATGGAGTTAATTAAGGCCTCAACAGGATCCAACGCCCAGGCTTGCCTCCAAATGGCACAGAATAGGAGTGCCTGGCGGAACGTGGTGTGGAATACAGGCAAGAAACCGTGAACGGTAGTCACGGCCCTCAGCAATGAGGAAACGACTAGGAAGAAGAATAGTTATTAAAACTAAGGAACGAAGACATTAAGGAACGAGGATTTGTGGAGTATGTCGTCAGTCTCCAATCGCCCAAGAAGTAGCGCTGCGGAAGTGGAGATGGATCAGCCATATCCTTATGAGCAAAGAACAGTGCCAGTCTCGCATTTGAGTGGAAGCTTCAAGGTGGAAAGCAAGCTTGTGGACGCCCTGCACACACGTGGCGGCGGAGCGTGGAGAGTGAGCTGCGAGCCATGACTGAGCTGGAGTTAAGAAGGTTGCTCGAAATAGAAAGGCGTGGTAGAATCTTGGGGAGGCCCTATGCACCTCCGGGGTGCCCTGGGATCTAAAACAACATAATAGTTATTAAAAAATTGGGTGATTGCTCTTAAAAGGTCCAAAAATTTGTTTTGATTGTTGTAACGCCAAATACACTTAATGTTACGGTAGCTCAGAGACTTTCCAGACTTAAGTGTGTGGGCCACATTGTTCGCTGAACCGATGGCCGATGGGGTAGAAAGGTTCTTGAGTGGCAACCGCGGAAAACGCAGCGTGGGAAGACCCCAGACTAGATGGACCGACGTTCTGATTAGGGTCGCGGGAGAACGTTGAGGTTGATGATTGACGAGGACTTCGTTCAGCAGTGGATGCAGTGGATGATATGATGATGATGGCTGTAATTCTTAAACGATTGTCATTGTGACTGACGTGTGTATTGGACTAATAAAATATATAAAGGTACAACATTTTTTCATATTTTTCACCTACTTGATGTTTTTTTCTTTATATTAATGTTCAATCTCTCTCTTCAAGTCGTATTCCTCAATTCTGAGGGTCGTGAATCCCCTGCTTTGAAAGCAACTTCTCTCTTATCGTAGTACGCCAGCTGTGCCTGTCTTTGGCCTCATGGAGTGCATTGTGAAGCAGTGAGTGGATTAATGTTCAATAGATGACCATCATCAGGAGCACCCGTGGCAGACGCAGGATAGGCAATACGAGCTAGCCTCTCTACTACAAGTCTCTACAAATACCAAAATTAATTTAGTGACCCGTTTAAAATGTTCTAGTTTTTTTGACAGGAATTATTCAATGTTGTCATTGTTGTCTCAATCTTCAGTCTGCCATATTACAACAAGAAGGGCCAATTTCACCACCTGGGGTTAGCTACAGAACGAAATGAAATGAAATGAAATTAAATTAAATTAAATTAAAATTTAATAAAAACAATTGTTACAAGTCATTTTGGCATTACTATTACACTTAATACTATGTATTACAAAATATATATCCTGTAACATGTAACTTATAACGTAAGTGGCAGGTCAAAGAACTCGTCGTAATCATAAAATAATTTATTTAGTAGCCACTTCTTAAGCCTAGTTTTAAATCCTGCGGTGGAAGTTGCGTTCCTGATAACCTCCGGTAACCGATTATATACTAAAGGTCCGAGGCAATAAATCGACTTCGCCGACTTTAAAAGTTAAATTTTTTTTTATGAAATTTCACAGCTTTTTTTTAATACTACGACGGTGACAAACAAGCATACGGCCTGCCTGATGGTGAGCGATCACCGTAGCCTATGGACACCTGCAACTCCAGGTGTGTTACATGTGCCTTGCCGACCCTTTAAAAAAAAGTGAGCATTAAAACTCACAAAACATGTTTCTTTTGGTAGTTATATTTGGTCCCTTTCCATGATGGACTACTAAGAATGTCAGTAGAACATACAATATTTTTTCCAAAAAACTGTGCTGCATTTGTCCCCTGGCTGACGGGACAGAATAAAAACAAGAAATAGTTGATTCACCAAAATGCGATCTGATCCGGGACGATCTGTCAATTTCTCTAGAAAACATCAAGTGACTTCCGAGGGCTCCGAGCTATCACATGATTCTTTCTATAGAAACTGACAGATCGTCCCAGATCGGATCGGATTGGTGTAAGTCATCCTAACCAATGTTACTAACGATTTTGTTAACCCCACAAATGGGTCTAACACAAAACGATCTTTCCGGTGGACTTTTCAAAAGTGAGCTTGGCGCAAGTGTGCTTAAGTGGAATAATTAAATTTAAAGTGTTACCTACATTATTATGTATTTCAAAGTGAGTGTTATTATATTTGTACATTAAAAAGAATCAACTCCTAAACTCCGACTCGCGCTTGACCGTTTTTTCAAAGGCCGTCGGCTCGTTGATTGATGTCCCAACGATAGCTAATTAAATAGTTTGAATATTCCATTGTTTTGTGCCTCCATAATGCCGAAAGGGTTAAATTCTTTTAACCAAGAAATTTCAAACTGTCACACTACTTTCGTACTTATCTTTCAAGTAATAAAGACTGCAATCGCGTGGATAAAAATTGACTTTAGTCGATATTTCTTGGGTTTTCGATTTGTTGAAATAGTTAATATAATTCCGTAACGCTAACGTGTTTTATATTCAATTATGAGTAAGCAAGTGGCCGGAAAGGGGGGTCGTGATGATAAGAGGAAATAGTTTTGGCTGTGTTAATATTTAGTTCGTATTTCCTTTTAGTTTGAAGATAGTTTTGTGCTTTATTAGTTTTATTACCGTAAAATGGGGTAAGATACCTATTGGACAAATTCGAAAAAATGTGGCACGTTAATACTTCAAGTATTCAGTTTTAGATTTTTAATGAGAATCTGCCATTTAATTTCTTATTTTTTACGATAAACACAAAATAGTACAAAATTCCAACCCACCCCATATTCATATTCTTCGTGAGCTTACGGCTATTATTATATACAATGTTTATGTGTAATTTTATTTCAATAAAATCAAAATAAATCCAAACTAAAAATCAAAAATTTAAATTGAAGAAATTCACAGTAGAGGTGTAATAAAACATACTTAACTTTGGAATTAAAGAGCTATTCAGTCAGAAACTCGGAATTGTAGGTAAGCCTTTTGAATCAGGAATGATTTAAGTTTTAAAACAAAGCCAATACTGGTGTGTGTTTTTTATATTAATTGGAATCTGGTTATATATTTTCGGTCCAGTTTTACTTAACCTGTGTTTATGCAACTCCGGATCATACTGTCTCTGGTCATAGTTGGGGTTAAGGTGGATATAAACTGAGTGAGATGGGAAAGATGAGTACAAGAATGACGAACTCGTGTTAAATTTTAGCCCTCATCTTCAACTCGGGCTCACACTCGTTCGTGATTTCTTGTTTACCGCCCTTAATGTACTAATACAAAGCGACGTCCAAATCTAAACTCTCTCCACGGCCATTGCGATATCAAAAAACGTAAACGTGAATATAAATGAACCGTCCACTCCCACTCCATGTACTTTAGGTAATTACCGGTAAATAATAACTAAATACCGGTCCGTAATGACCAGTACGGCGTGTAACGAATTTACATAAGAATATAACGTGTTACGATGGTTGGTTTGAATAAAGTATAAGAGCTTTTGAGGCTAAAATGGTCTTCAAAAGGTTTTAATAACAGACATAACATTTAACATACAATTGTTGTGGCGTCAGCCATAAACGCATATCAAACACAGTTTAGCTAAATTATTGTTTGTCTTATGTCAGTTTGATTGCCTTTGTTAGAACAGAAGAAACAGAATTTAACTAAAACGGCTGTTACATTTTTTGTAGCCGATAAGTAGGTAACACAGCGGTGTTCCGCCATTTTATAATATATGTGGTCTAGATATGTGGTTTGACTTTCAAATTCAAAATTGTGCTCTTTACAATATTCTAATATCATCTGCATCAATATCCAATCTTCCAGGGACTTCGAACAGCCAACACGGCTGAACCATGACCTTGAATAAACATGTTTTAATTCACAAACTTGCTGACTTTGTCACTTCGGTACGTACCGTCAATACCAAAATTGTATTTTTAAAAAACCTTTAAAATGTCGTAAATGCATGTAATGTAAGGGCTTTTTAGGGTCCCGTACCTCAAAAGAAAAAACGGAACCCTTATAGGATGACTTTGTTGTCCGTCCGTCCGTCCGTCCGTCAGTCAGTCTGTCTGTCAAGAGCCTTTATCTCGGGAACGCGTAGAGACAAGCCTGCGGTCCTTTAAAGCTGTGAAAAAAAACAAACCTCTCCGTTAATGCAATCAAAAGATGCGGCCGTTTATGTTGCATTTCCCATACATTTGCAATTGGAATCACAATGTATAGGGTACTACTTCCCGTTGACCTAGAAACACGAAATTAGGCAAAAAGTAAGAGCTTGTACCACAAGTACAGGAAAAAATCCAAAAACCGTATAATTGCAATTTTAGGTACCTTAGGTCATAAATAGGGGGATCATCCTTGCGGAACCCTCGTTGGGCGAGTCCGACTCGCTCTTGGCCGGTTTTTTTTTACTTTTTATGGTGCATACTGCATATACGAGCAGTCGCGCTCCCGCGATTCCTTTAATTCATTTTTATCAAGTAACCACCTTTACGCTATCAGAATATCAGCTGAAGACATTATACCCCACCAAAAAACAAAAAGGTCGTAATTGCTCTATTTCATATGTCACTTGCGACATTATTGCATAAAATATCAAACCCAAATGTATTGTTCACACATAAAAACCCAATTTAAATGCATAAGGGCCGAAATGTAAATGCAACTTTCGAATGCAGGTGTTTGAGACTAATGTTTTTTTGAAGTAATTAATTTAGTTTGGTAATGGGTTTTTAACACTAGCGTTATTATTATGTCGACAACCGTGTTTTGGTAATTAGTAGACTTTGAATTTAATTTCTTAATTTTGAGTTTTGGGGGTCGTGAAAGGTCATGAAGTTTGGAATGTCAACTTGTGGTTAAGTATGTTTCGAAATTCGCCTAAGTAGGTACCTAAGTAACTACTTATTTTTCACCTAAGTCTATTTAGGCGCGCTTGCACCACCCAGAGTTAGCGGCAAACCCGCAGTTGAGCTGTCAAATTCCATACAAAAAATCGCTTAACGCCGGGTTACTTGGCTAACCACGGGTGGTGCAAGTGGCACTAACTGTGCGTTAGCTGTCAAATGATAACATTCATAATTTTTAGGGTTCCTTTCCTCAAAAGGAAAAAGGGAACCCCTTATAGGATCACTTTGTTGTCCGTCCATCCGTAAGTTCGTCTGTCTGTCAAGACCCTTTATCTCGGGAACGCATAGAGGCTAGCAAGTGAAAATAATACCACATTCACAAGTCTGTAGTCCCTTGAAGCTGTAAAAAAAACAATTATTTACGTCAACGCAATCAAAAGATACGGCCGTTTATGTCGCATTTTCCATACATTTGCAAAGGGAATCAAAATGTATAGGGTACGTCCCGTTGATCTAGAATCACGAAATTTAGCAAAAAGCAAGAACTAATGGAACAAGTACAGGTAAAAATCTGATAACCGTATAGAGTTCCGTGCCACAAGCATTTTTAAATACCTTCTTCTTCTTAGCGTTTTTCCCAGCTTATGCAAGGGCAACTTAATCAAAGGATTTGGCGTAGGCGCTAGTTTTACGAAAGCGACTGCCATCTCACTTCGACTTCCAACCTAGAGGTAAACTAGTCCTTAACGCAATAATATCCTCCTACCTAATATTAGTACGCCATTTAAAAAGGTGTATTCGATTTCTGTTTTATTTCTATTTGAAATACTCTAAATAATATACAAAGACTAAGGTTACCAAATGTGCATTTTAAAAACACATATAATACATAATATATTTCAACTTATATTACTGTACTAATGTTTAGTACTTATTCTTTATCAGTAAAACATCGCTATCCAGCGATAAACAAGTCTTTTGTCTCACAATTACTATTGTTACTACTTATTAACTTAAAGATAGCACAGGCCATTTAAAAACTGATAAAATACAAATAAAACCACTCATAATAATAAAAGAAAGATACTTATATAGTTTGTCGATGACTGTACCATTTACGAATGTACTAACTAATGTATGGACCAGTAAAGGATGACTCACATCACATCAATCCGATCCGAGCCGGGACGATTAGTCAGTCTCTATAGAAAACGTCATATGACCTCCAAAGGCTCCGAGCTATCACGTGATTATTTTTATAGAAACATGACGTCTTAACGCGATTCAGCACTCCTACCACAAACATCGAAAATAGGCATTGACGGGAAGATCTCTTTGTCACTCCAATATGCAAGTGTGACAGAGATGGAGAGACTTACCGCAATCATTCAATTTTCGTGGTAAAGGCCCAGTTGACGACCTAAACTAAGTCGCTTCCATACAACTGAACCTAAACTGAATCGCGTTAAGACGTTACGGTAAGGCCCCTGTTCTTAAACTGTTAGGTATATAAATCTGTGGTTTAAGCACTTTGCAAATAAAATCTTATATTTACAGTTCTGATGAATAGAATAGGAGGTCAAGATATATTTAAAAAAATATTTTTTTTAACTCTACGGCGCTGACAAACAAGCTTACGGCCCGCCTGAAGGTAAGCGGTCACCGTAGCCTATGGACGCCTGCAACTCCAGGTGTGCTACATGCGCGTTGCCGACCCTTTAAAATAAAGGAGGATTCGCTGTGTTGACAGCTAAAACGGCAAGCTTTGCTCCGTGGGTCCCCAGCTGTCAACACAGTGAATCCTCTTGGAGCTCCGGCGACCATACTCACCAACAGAAACACAACACTATGAGTAGGGTCTAGTGTTATTAAACTGCGGTTTTCCGTAAGGTGGGCTTCCCCAGATGGGCTCTGCTCCAGATTTGAGCGAGACGACATTCGTTGGGCTGTGCCATACCACACTAAACGATATGCATTTGCTGTGCCCATACCTCTCATATACTTATCTCTCATGAACTTGTTCTATGGATACACATATTGAATAGTAGAGTCGGTCATAAAGATAAAGCTCAAAAACTCACTTGAACTAATGAAGGTTGCTCAATCGCTCATTAATGAGTTACTGGTCGTAAATCATTGGTTAAGTGTAAATCATTGGTTCATGTTATGTGTAAGGGGTTTGTCAGTATGAGATTTATGTGTGTATTATTGTAAGAAATGTTTTCGTCAGTAAAAGTAAGAAAGGTGGTCAGAAAAATTGCCAAACTGAAGTGGACTGGATTTTGTCCGTTGGGGCCAGTGAGTTCTTGAATGGCGACCCAATGCAGCGTGGGAAGGTTCCCCACGGGATGGACTGATAGAGGACCTGGTAGAGGTCGCAGGATGCGGGCAGCGTACGATCGATCGATTTGGCATTTTCTGTTGAGCCCTATATTCAGCAGTGGACGGCTTTTCGCTGATAATACATAGCCAAATTCAAAAATCATTATACGATTTTAAGCTAACATGGTCATTTGCATTGTAACCAATATTTGAAACGGGATAATTACCATGTATGTTTGTTTTATTGAGCACCCGATATTTCGACACTGTTGCAAGCGTAACGTAAAGCGTAAGCGTAGCGTTTTAAGAGAGGTATGGGCACAGCGGATGCATATCGTTTAGTGTGGTAGGGCACAGCACAACGAATGTCGTCTCGCTCAAATCTGGAGCAGAGCCCATCTGGGGAAGTACCTCCACCTTACAGAAAACCGCAGTTAAATAACACTAGACCCTACTCATAGTGTTGTGTTCCTGTTGGTGAGTAAGGTCGCCAGAGCTCCAAGAGGATTCGCTGTGTTGACAGCTGAGGACCCACGGAGCAAAGCCCTTGGCCCGTTTGGCTGTCAACACAGCGAATCCTCCTTTTTTTTTAAGGTTCGGCAACGCGCATGTAACACCCCTGGTGTTGCAGGCGTTCATAGGCTACGGTGACCGCTTACCATCAGGCGGGCCGTATGCTTGTTTGTCACCGTCGTAGTATATAAAAAAAAAAGCGTCATGTTCACGGAGTAAACTGATGAACTGCGAGTTTTTAGTTGTGATCTACCCACACGCCAAAAATCATTACAATACTTTCATACATACAGTGCTGTTATTGTTTTACACTGTGATATTTTATTTAGAACTTTTACTTAGACTATTAAAACACCTACCTTAAATCTAAAAAAATAGATCCTTGAGGCTTTGTACCTAGGATGCTGGCGGCATTTCCTCATCGTATCGCAATGCTGATACGTTGTGCGAGGAAGCCACCAGCTCTTCGGTCACCAGTTACATCAACCGGACGTTACGCGATTTCTACAAAAAACTTGCGTGCGCTGGGACCCCAATGGACTTAGAGTTTCGAACTCAAGGCTAGGTTACACTTACTGTATATATTTTGAAAATAAATGTTTTTTATTATACACGATGCCCGTGAGCATTGCGAGAGATTTAAACAGCGTATTCCTGGCTGTGAGCTACCTCCCGTATTCTCAAACTTAAGATTCCTGCTCACCGTACTGGTTTTATGGGTAATTCCTACGCCATCCAGGCAAGTCGTCATTGGAATTCGCTTCCTCTTTATATAAGACAAGCCTCAAGTAAGAGTGCGTTTAAGCGGATGCTGCGTAAGCACCTGCTGAAAGAAGAGTTTCCATAGTGTCCATCATTATTGTATAGTGTGTGTATGTTGGAAATATGTAGTAGTATATTATATTATTTTATCTGTGTATTATATATAATAATATATATAATATTCTTCAGTTTGCTTTGCAATTATTTCGATATTATTACCTTAATTCTCCCTTTGCACCATTTTATTCAAGTCTCTGTTTGGCCCTATGGTTGACTGGTAGAGAATGCCATTGGGCATTAAGTCCGCTATTTGTACATTTGTTTTTCTATTTTGTGCAATAAAGTTTAAATAAATAAAAAATTACATATGAGGTGCATTGGATTAGGGCTCTGAGATAATTGCAATTTTTATTTAAACATAATTTTACCGCCACTCGGTAAATAACGCGTTTTGGAATGTGATAATGCTACTATGTGGTCTAGTCTAGACATGATTTTTGACAGACTTCAAAGTGACACTTTGATGTCTTTGCAAAACTCGGCTCTAAAAAAAAAACCTTTTTTTGTATGTTAAGTGGGCCTTTTCTATATGAAATTTACTTACCATGTATCAAAGCATATATGTACTTAAAAAAATCCCAGGACATTTTTTGTTTCTTTTAGCCTCAGGAATACGCTGTTAAAATCTCTCGCAATGCTCATGGGCGCCGTATATTGTAATATATCTAATAGTATAGGCCGTGCCAAAAATTATTAGGTACTGACGTAGATACTTATCTTCATACCTTCTTACTTACATTAAAAAACATAACCCTCCTTCGGCACTCGAGTAAATACTAGACATTCAGTAAAAGGCAGCCCTAAAAGCAATAAACGATGATATTTGTCATAACGATCGATAATTTGTCAGAAAACTGTTAAAATGAGAAAGTCGCCATTACATGCTTCTGTTTAGATAAGCTAAAACAAACCTATAAAATGTCACATGCCTGCTACATTTGGGACAAAGATTATGACAGGCAGACGCGACATGACAGATTAAACGCGCATGCTCAACCAGTCGTTAGTACCTATCGATCAAACTATTAAAAGCACTTATACTAACTTGCACCACCAAGGGCGGCTGACCCGAAGTTAAGCTGTCAAATTCCATACAAAATAAGTGCTCCGAAAACAAAGTTTTGCAAGGAGCACTAAAAACGCTTAACTCCGGGTTTTGTCGCTAACCCCGAGCGGTGCAAGTGGGCCTTAGAAATTAGATATGTGTGTGATATTTGCCGCGATTTATCCATTTCACCGCATTTTTAAATGCTACAGGTAGTGAAACTAAAAATATTCCTCGAGTTAACTATGTTCTTACAACGAGACCAACACCTAGATATCGTAATAAAAATGTATTATTTTTTAGCTGCTTAGCTATTGTTTTGTTTCAGAAAACATATCGACCTGGATAAACTTACAAAAATATGGAAGTAAGAACCTCATTACGAAGCAGAGCAATAAAAAAAAAATAAAAAATAAAAAAATAAAAAATAAAAATAAAAATTATTTATTTCAGAATACTGGTTCCATATTTCATTAGTATAACTTACAGGCTACGTTAGTATGCTAATTGCTACGCTTATATTTACAACAAGCCCCCCTCCCCCGCTTCATCGATCCCCTTCCCCTCTCTTCACATGCAGATCTATGAAGCGGCCAAGGACGGGCGAGTCCCACCTGTCCGCGATCATTTGCAGGATAATACCTGGATAATTTTGTCCATTGGGCAACCATCATCACCATCATAATATACTTCATCGTGTAAGTAACATCATACATACAGTGCTGTTATCGTTTTACACTGTAATATTTTATTTATAACTTTTACTTAGACTGTTAAAACACCTACCTTAAATCTAAAATAGGTCCTTGAGGCATTGTACCTAGGATGCTGGCGGCATTTCCTCGTTGTATCGCAATGCTGATACGTTGTGCGAGGAAGCCACCAGCTTTCGTTCACCAGTAACATCGACCCGACATTAACCAGTTTTTGTACCTTTTTAGTACCAAATAAAAGATTCAAATATTTAACGTCTATATTCTTTAGTCTTTGATCTTAAAGTATATTATAGTTAAACAAACTACTAACGTTAAGTTCGGCGTTAAAAAGTCTATTAACCTATTTTATTTAAAAGTTACTTCTATCTCAATCCCATTACACCTGTGCTACACAATTTTATACCGTATCAATCCACAATAAAGCACATTTAAACTGTATATAGATTTAGTTAAAATGTAATACGGGTAGTCGCATCAACGGTAAGTTTAAGTGGTTTCCATTGTAATTTCAAACCCAAGTTCAAATAAAAGGTGATGAACTGGCCAGTAGGAACACGTGTTTGTTTTAGAAGAGCTGATGTTTTTTTTTTTTTTTAATACTACGACGGTGACAAACAAGCATACGGCCCGCCTGATGGTAAGCGGTCACCGTAGCCTATGGACGCCTGCAACTCCAGGGGTGTTACATGCGCGTTGCCGACCCTTTAAAAACTTTAACACTCCTTTTTTGAAGAACCCCATATTGTAGTCCTTTGGGAAAACAGTGGCAGGGAGCTCATTCCACAGCCGGAGCGTCCGCGGGAGGAAGTTCCTCTTAAACCGCACGGTACGAGACAATTTAGGCTCCAGGGTATGCGGGTGAACACCCTGCCGACGGCGAGCGTTGCGGTGGTAGAATGCAGCCGTTGGCATCATATCAAACAATTCCTCAGAGCACAATCCATTGTACAAGCGATAGAACACACATAAGGAGGCGAAGTCTCTCCTTAGACTTAAGGGTTCGATATCGCTCGTGAGTTTGGGATCGTTGACAATTCGGACAGCACGTCTTTGGATCGAGTCAAAGGGGCCCAGCTGGTATCCAGGTGCTCCCGCCCAAAGATGGCAGCAATACTCCATATGATGTGAGCATGGGAGTTTGTCACTTGCAAACAGGTTAAGTAACAATTAATAGGTATTCATTTATTTATTTATTTTGAGTTATGCAATAATAGTACATTACTATACAAGTGCGAATAGGAGAAAGTTCGCAATGTGTGGCGATAGAGTTGCGAATTACCTATTCGCCCATGTATCGTACGAAGTTTTTCAGTACATATGGCCCTTTGAATTTTGACATAGGCACATAAAGTGCTCATTATCGCTCTAGTCTAGCACGGTCATATAGCACCATATGTACTGTATTGTACCGATTCAACCAATAAAAAAATTGAATGAATGCATGAAACAATAATGTCTATTCCTATGAATTATTGCGATTTATGCATGCTTATATCTCAATAACCAAATAAGCCAAGAGACAAGACCTATCGAAGAGACTCAGAGACGCCACAGGAGACCCAAGAGCTGGCAGCTTCCTCGCTCAACGGATAAGTCTTTCAATCCAGCGAGGAAATGTTGCCAGCGTCCTCGGTACCATGCCGAAGGGGCCTGTTTTAGATTTATTTTAGTTTTTATTTAGTTTTATTTTAGTTTTTATCTAGTTTTGTTTTAGTTTAGTTACACTTATAAATTTAAATTTTTGTGTTTTAGTTTATTACAATAAAGAATAGTAGTTAATTAGCTTGTAAAAAAAAAAACATATTTATAAAATTTGGAGATCTTGTTAGTCACGGGGGTTTAAATAGATGGGCGAAATTTCGTGTTTCATTTAGTTGATTTTGAGTACCTAACAAAGGGGTAAAAAGTGCCTCCCGATGGTTCGTGTAAATATTCACTTTCACACTGCCGCTGCGTCGCATGAACTTGGCTGGACACGCTGCCGCGTGTCTAGATCAATGATTATCTACTCTGGTAATGTTGGTTATTTTTTAATAGGGTCAGTCGGGCATTTTTAGCGCGGATACAGATCATTTTCGATAAAAGAGGAGAACGACCCACTATTATATTTATGTGAAAAACATCGATTTTGTGCTAAAATTTACTCGATTTCGACTGATGACAGCCATCTCAATTAAAAAAAACAGATAGTATGACTTATAAATTGAAAGAGATGTCATATGCTACAGAAAAAGTGACCAAGGTCCCGGTGAGCAAGGCTGGGATCGAAACAGCGACCTCCTGCTTTCGCGGCAGGCGCCCTAACCCGTGGGCAAATAGTATGCCATCAGACCATCAGAAATTCATGAGGGTTTTTAAGGGTCTCTTAAGGTTCATTTCATGTTAGACGCGAGTTCAAAATTCAACTTGTAGTTACTTTCTCAGAGATACATCAGTAATCCCTCAGGACTAGACCCTTAAAAATCGGCCGAACACGAAATCCTTGTAAAAAACTTTACAAAAGGGCCCGAGAACAAATGATGAACTATCCACTCGAACAAGTAACAAGTCGCGAGTCCAAGTACCCGCGAGTAGTTGCGCGAGTTGGAAGTTGGTCTTATTGAAGCTTTTGAACGTTTTAATTGGGAGGATGTTATAATAGGCGTGGGTGGAAGCTTATTATTTGAGGGTTTAGAGATAATTGGGGAGGTTACTGACGATATTCGAGTTTTCGTCGATAACTCGAGTATGGGTGATCGTATTGCTGTGAAACATAGCATGAAGCGAGGTATGGGCACAGCGGATGCATATCGTTTAGTGTGGTAGGGCACAGCACAACGAATGTCGTTTCGCTCAAATCTGGAGCAGAGCCCATCTGGGGCAGTACCTCCACCTTACAGAAAACCGCAGTTAAATAACACTAGACCCTACTCATAGTGTTGTGTTTCTGTCGGTGAGTAAGGTTGCCAGAGCTCCAAGAGGATTCGCTGTGTTGACAGCTGGGGAGTGGGGTGTACCCACGGAGCTAAGCTTGCCCCTTTAGCTGTCAACACAGCGAATCCTCCTTTTTTAAAGGGTCGACAACGCGCGTGTAACTCCCCTGGAGTTGCAGGCGTCCATAGGCTACGGTGACCGCTTACCATCAGGCGGGTCGTATGCTTGTTTGTCACCGTCGTAGTATAAAAAAAAAATAATAATGATAAGATATAATTTTGAGGCCGAAACCGAAACTTTTGTCAGAACCAAAGTTTCGGTTTCGGCCGGTTTCGGCCGGTTTCGGCCTAAAAATATGTATCGGCCACGTCGAAACTTTCAATATCGTATCGTTTAGAATGGTTTCAATAGGAAAATCAACCTCCATAGCCCTTAATTTTTGTAAAGATCCACCGGAATCACTCGCAACATCGTTTTGTGTTTGACCCAATTATAGTCCAATTTCGAAAACAAAATATTTCAGTTTTAAGGAAAAAACTACAAGTTACTTAATTGTATGTTTGGAGGGAAACGCTTAAGAAATAAATAGACTCACCGCCAAACGAAAGTCGTTTAAAAAATTGTTCCAGTTTTTACGCTTGTTAGACCGTAATTTCATGTAGTTAACACTTTGCGGGACAGTAGTACCTACGCCTATAGGCGTTCACGATGTATGGCTAATTAGGTATCATTTATCAACCGACTTCAATATTTCTAAAGGAGGAGGTTCTCAATTCGTCTGAATTTTTTTTATTTTTATTTTTTTTTCTAATGTATGTTACCTCAGAACTCCGTCATTACTGAACCGATTTCAATTTTTTTTTTGTTTTCTGAAAGTAGATGTTTCCAGATTGGTCCCGTTTTTTTCAAAATCGATTTCTGATGATGGGATCCATGAGGAACTGAGGGAACTCCTCAAATTTGAAAGGCACATGCATGCTGATTTGGGTGATTTCTTAAGAAACTCGATCATTTCTTTACGAAAATCATCAATTTGGTGGAGTGGATCTGATAATGGAGACCAGGGATGGCAAAGTGGAACTGCTTGGTAATTCCCATGACTATCATCCGATTTAATAAAATATTTTTTTGTCTGAAAATAGATGGTTCCAGGTTTGTCCCGTTTTTTTCAAAATCAATTTCTGATGATGGGATCCATGAGGAACTGAGGGAACTCCTCAAATTTGAAAGGCACATGCATGATGATTTGGGTAGTTTCTTAAGACACTCGAGCATTTCTTTACGAACATCATCAATTTGGTGGAGTGGACCTGATGATGAAGACCAGGGATGACAAAGTGGAACTGCTTGGTAATTTCCAGCTCTATCATCCGATTTGAGACATTCATCTTTTCTTTGTAAAGAAATACCTTCAGGATAGTCCTATTTGATTATAGTTCTATTTTGATGATGGAATTCATGAGGGATTGAGGGAACTCCTCAAATTTTAACGGCACATGCATTCTGATTTGAGGTTTTCCTTAAGTAACTAAAACATTGTTTTGGGGGAGCCAACATTTTGATGAAGACCAGGGATGGCAAAGTGGAACTGGTCAATAAACCTAGCTCTACTTATTATCCTAGTTGTGACATTCATCTTTTTGATTTGATTTCTAGTCTGATGATGGAGTTCTTGAAGAATTCAGAGAACTCCTCAAATTTGAACGGCACGTTTATTGTGATTAGAGGGTGTTCATAATTAGCTTAGGCATTTTCTTACTGTGGCTATCATTTTGCTGGAGTGTACCTGATGTTGATAATCAGGGATGGCATATTGAAACTGCTCGATAGTTTACAGTCTGTCATCCAATTTAACACATTGTTATTTTGTTTGTTTTATTATACAAGGGAGTTCCGTTTGATTATACTTCGCATGTAATGATGGAAGCCCTGGGACATTAAGAAAGCTCCTCAATTTTCAATCTTACACGTGCGGTGTATTGGATATTTGTGAAGTAAACTGGCTAACTCAAACAAATTTAAAATTTCACTTTTACCGGGAACCAAATGAAGTCGGTTTTTTTTTCTTAAAAATTATTGAAAATAGTGTCGATCAACGTGTTAAGAAGTGAATACACATTTCACTTATACTCAGAATATATGTACCATTTTTTTTTCTACTCCAGCACTTCTATCTGTCAATTAAATGACTGACAGCGATATTAAAAAAGAATACATTATAATAATAAATAAATAATAAATAAATAAATATTTTGGGACAATATTACACAAATCGACCTCGTCCCACAGTAAGCTCAATAAGGCTTGTGTTGTGGGTACTAGGCGACGATATATATAATAGACAGATACGTATAAATACTTAAATACATAGGAAACATCCAGAACTCAGGAACAAATATTCGTGATAAACACACAAATAAATGCCCTTATAACGTTATTATAACGTTGTCTATGGTATTCCATAAGAGCACTGTTGTTTTTTTTTTTTTCTATAGTGGGCACAACTTCTTCCCTATTCTGCCACGTTTCTAGATTTTGTTTTTTACGCTATTTTAGCTGCAGTAGAAAAACTAGCGTATGCAACAGCTCATAATTATAAAATCATTTATTCTCGAAATATATACAGTAAGTGTAACTTACCTAACTACCTACCTCTACCTACCTTAAATCTAAAGTAGGTCCTTGAGGCATTGTACCTAGGATGCTGGCGGCATTTCCTCGTTGTATCGCAATGCTGATACGTTGTGCGAGGAAGCCACCAGCTCTTCGGTCACCAGTAACATCAACCAGACGTTTCGCGATTACAGCTCATAATTGGTTCTTAAAACTCTCGGGTCTATTATTACAAAACTCGACTTGGTCTCGTTTTGTAACGGCGACCCTCAAGTTTTAAGAACCCTTATTATATCACGGTTGCATAAAGTACTATTAGGTTTACTTGTTTTGAATGGTTGAAGGATGACTCACACTAGAACGGACCGGGACATGACCGGGACGGGACACGCGTGTGGCTCAGAGTTGGACAAATTTTACAAAACTATGTTTCTATAGAAAATGTCACGTGACCGAGGGCTCCGAGCTATCAAGTGGTTCTATCTATAGAAATTTACCGATCATCCCGTCCCGTCCCGTCCCGTCCCATCCTAGTGTGAGTCATCTAGGTCGACGACCGGTTGGCGTAGTTGGTAGTGACCCTGCCCGCTATGCCGATGGTCCTGTGATCGAATCCCGGTAAGGGCATTTATTTGGGTGATGAACACAAATATTTGTTCCTGAGTCATGGATGTTTTCTATGTATTTGTGTATTATATATATCGTTGTCTGAGTACCCATGACACAAGCCTTATTGAGCTTACTGCGGGACTTAGTCAATTTGTGTAAGAATATCCTGTAATATTTATTAATTTATTTATCTTTAAATCAGTACGGCACCATCAGCTGGCAGCTATTTTTTGGGTACACGTTTAGAGCAGTAATTTAGGTTTCCATACTTATATTTTAGGAGCTGCAGGCGGTGATGTGGTGTTTTTCCAAGCGACCAATAATTAAATAGATCCTTACCACGATATTCAGGTTTCTGTACCCAAAGGGTAAAAAACTGGACCCTGTTATTATGAGTCCGTCTGTTCGCCTGTTTGTCTGTCTGTCTGTCCATCTGCCGTCTGTCACCAGACTGTAATCATGAACCGTGATATTTAGATACTTGAAATATTCACCGATTATGTATTTCTGATGACGCTATGACAACAAATACTAAAAAACAGAATTAGATATTTATTTACGGGAGCTGCCGTACAAGAAACGTAATTTTTTGGCCGTTTTTTATAGAACCCTTAGTACGCGACTCCGACTCACACTTGGTGGGTTTTTTTATAGCTGGAATCTTAGCTCATTCACTAGCTCCAGAAATAAGGATGACTCACACTACATCGGGACGGGACAGGACGATCTGTTAGTTTCTATAGTTAATGTCACGTGACATCCGAGGGCTCCGAACTATCACGTGATTATTTTAAAAGAAATTATAGATGGTCCCGTCCCGCCCCGTCCCGTCCCATCCTAGTGTGAGTCATCCTTTACTCTTGGCCAGTGCCAGCGCCCCGCGGGCAACATCAGCTACATGCGTTTCCAATTATTGGCGACGCCCGGATCGTGGAGGCTGTGGATTGGGTATAAGTACAGCGTGGGTATTTGATACGGGCGAATATTTTAATGGCGAATATTTTAATGACGATTACTATTGGACCTAGGGAACCTATTTACATTAATTTCTTTAGGAAATTAAGATGTTTTTTTTTATGTTAAAATTCAGCACGCAAAGTATTGCATCCATATAAATTAACGAAGCTATCTAAACGTCATACGAGTATCATGTCAGTGTCATTTATCATGTCAAACAAAGTTGGTCGACATACATTGCAGCTCTGTCGCACCTTAGAAAAATCATAACAACTAATTAATAACACAATTTAACGAAATTATTATCCCATACGATTCATATGAACAGGTACTGTAATAATAGCTGAATTAATTAATCGCCCGTATCAAATACCCACGCTGTATACGTTATTAGTACAGATACGATGGATTCACACAACCCCTAGTCATATTGTGCGAGGTGATGATATAGGCATAAAGGAATTATATAGGTCAATCGCGAATGAAATGCGGCTGTACCATTCTAAAACAATAATATCTGACCATAATTAACAAACGGGTCTAACGCGAAATAACTTAAATATGTATATAAAAATAAAATAAATATGTGTGTTTTGTTTAAATATGTGTTCAAATCGCGAACGTTTTAAGTGTAATAATATCTGAGTTGTCGAAACGAAAAAGTCAGTTTTTTTCGCGATTTTGCAGTTGGTTCCACAGTAAAAGTTGTTGAGTACGACCTACATAAGCACCTTTTTAGTTTAGAATTAGTATATTTCACGCCGAACGGCTGTTGTCCAGAATGATCCTAACTTGACATTCAAGTTCATTATTCATTAACCGTTTAGTGTGGTAGGGCACAGCACAACGAATGTCGATGTCGTCTCGCTCAAATTTGGAGCAGAGCCCATCTGGGGAAGTACTTCCACCTTACAGAAAACCGCAGTTTAATAACACTAGACCCTACTCATAGTGTTGTGTTTCTGTTGGCGAGTAAGGTCGCCAGAGCTCCAAGAGGATTCACAGTGTTGACAGCTGGGGACCCACGGAGCAAAGCTTGCCCCTTTAGCTGACAACGAATCTCCTTTTTAAAGGGTCGCGGTCGGCAACGCGCATGTAACACCCCTGGAGTTGCAGGCGTCCATAGGCTACGGTGACAGTTTTCGATCAGGCGGGCCGTATGCTTGTTTGTCACCGTCGTATTATTTAAAAAAACCGACATGCTGTGAGCTGGTTTTTCTTCTAATGCTCACAATTGATTTGCTAGACCATATTTAATTAGCTCTTCAAAAGCGCCAGTGGATGAAGTGGAACTAATGAAGACTACAAATCGTATTAGAAACTTTCAACATAAATAGGATTTTCTCGGATTTCATTAGACAATAGTTTTTAAACTGTTCATAATTTTATCAGGCGATGGATTTTACAATTAGTCGAAAACAGAAATAACTAACACTAAATCCATTAAATAGTGTCGCGGTTTTAAATAAACGAAGATTTTTATACACGACGGTGACAAACTAGCATACGGCCCGCCTGATGGTAAGCGGTCACTGTAGCCTATGGACGCCTGCAACTCCAGGGGTGTTACATGCGCATTTCCGACCCTTTAAAACAAGGAATATTCGCTGTGTTGACAGCTAAAGGGGCAAGCTTTGCTCCGTGGGTCCCCATCTGTCTACACAGTGAATCCTCTTGGAGCTCTGGCGACCTTACTTACCAACAGAAACACAACACTATGAGACACTATTTTTAGGGTTCCATACCTCAAGAGGAGAAAACCGGTCCCTTTTAGGAACACGTTGTTGTCCTTCCGACCGTTCGTCCGCTCGTCCGTCTGTCTGCCAAAACAAAACCCTATATAGGTCGTAGAAGTAGCATTGAAATTAATACCATATAGACAAGTTTGCGGTCCCGATTCGGAATCGATTAACTAACCCTGCAGAAGCGAACTTTAATTACGAGGACTAATGTTGCTAGTGATCATTAATAATATGGTACAAAGGCAGTGCCTTGCAGGCTTGCGACTTTGAATACAAAGGCCGCGTGTTCCAACCCCGTCTCAAACCAATGAGGTTTTCAAAACTTATGTACGAAATATCATTTGATATCGCAATCGCGTTTCAGTGAAGGAAAACATCGTGAGGAAACCTGACTTATCCCGATAAAGTCTAGTTTACCCTCTGGGAAGCTCAGATGGCAGTCGCTTTAGTAAAACTAGCGCAAGCGCTAAATATTGGGATTAGTTGCCAAAGCAACCCCAGGTTCCCTGAGCTGTAACGAAAGCCGGTAAAACGCTAGGTAGGAGCTATGAAAATCCTGGGACGAAAAATAAAACAAGTTTATTTATTCCTTCAATGAAATATTGCAGTTTCAATACCGTCTAAACTTTTAACCAAAAATGCCGACTCAATTGTCATTGCATGCCGTGTCACCATATTGGAGTCGCAAGTATAGTTACGACGTCGTAAAATACCTTAACTCTATTATTTGTATCTTTATAAAGTTTGTATGATCGAGAGAATTGATATTTCTTTATTTTTACGTCTAGACGAGAAAATGGAACCATTTCAACTAGAACGGGAAGATTGAATTCGTTCACAAGGTATCTATCTACTAGTGTTAGAAGCGACTCGGACATACTTTAGAAAAGCGCAGTCGCTAACGCCTATGGCTAATTGCAACTCATGGTAAACATAGCTTCAGCATACATCCCCGATGTTTTGCAGTTACGAGGCAGCCCAATCAACACCCTGGGGCCTTACCGTGATGTCTTAACGCGATTCAGTTGACTACCTAAACTGAGTCTCTGTTATACCTACAACTGAGCACAGTTAAGAACCTAACCTAAACTGAATCGTGTTAAGTAAGACGTCATGGTAAGAGACCTCAGCACAGTTAAGAACCTAAACTGAATCGCGTTAAGACGTCATACTTCGGTTTAAAGATATTTTTATTTCTCATTTAAAACATATTGTCACTTACATACTTACTAGGACGTCTTAACGCGCCCCTGAGCATAGTTAGGAACCTAACCTGAATCGCGTTAAGACGTCATGGTAAGGGTCCTGAGCACAGTTTAGGTTCACTTTAGGCTCAGTTGTATGGAAGCGACTCAGTTTAGGTCGTCAACTGAATCGCGTTAAGACGTCATGGTATGGCCCCTGAGCACAGTTAAGAACCTAAACTGAATCGCATTAAGACGTCATGGTAAGACCCCTGGGCATAGTTGAGAACCTAAACTGAATCGCGTTAAGACGTCATGGTCCATGATGCGACACGCGGTTAAATCCAGTAGTTATTAGTTAATAATATGTGAAAACCACTAATGCTGAAATCCGTGTAAAATGTGCACAAAACGCAATCTGACTACAGTTTAATAATTAACGAGCGGTCAGAAAAACCAGCATTAAAGTGACATTTTCACCACAAAGCTATTACTGGCCCGTAACCGAAACTTCTCGATACATTCGCTAATGAGGCGGCCAGGAAACTCATTTCGCGTAAATAATGGTTTGGTGGACCATATTCGGAAATGAGATGCAATAGCAATGCAATAGCAAGGGACGATGGTAAGAGTCTTGATGGGATGTCGCTAAGTCCGTGGAGGATGGGATGAGTGCGCGTCTGGGACGCTACCTGCGTAGACACTCCCGTACTGGTGTTGGTTGTGGTTGTGTAGTACAGTAGTACCATGGAAATGGGACCATGGTACTACACAAAAGGCCGGTGCGGCGGCGGAGGCGGCAGAAACGCTCAAAAGGCGAAAATACAGTGTTCTCGACGCCAATTGCAATTTACTCCTTTTGTCGAGACTCTTGTCCGTGGGGCCCAAGGCATAATCTAAAAACACCACTAAGGAGGTGAGTTATGACAGAGGCAGAGTGAAGCCAATTGCTTTTTTTTAATTTCTATTAATTGTCCTATAGCTATTTCATTAGATTATTATAATAGGGAAAGAGATGGAGGCAACTTATTTATGGCTTAATTTTTTAACGCGTTGGCTGGAACTAAGTTTCTGTGCGCTGGTAAACTTAATGAAATGTAACATAAATGTATTCAGCAAATAAAGCTAAAAACTATTGTATGATAAAATATTTCATCCACATCACATATCACACCACGTTACGCAAAACAAATTCAATTTGAATTTTGTTTTGACACACTGAATGTACATTTTCGAATGAGTCCAGAGCTTAGCACCTCCGGGCACGACGGACTATTTCCTCGATTATTGTTGCTATATGGAAACTGCGAATTGCATCTATCATTAATACATCGATTTGCTTTTAGCGGTAAAGGATGAATCACACTACCCTCGTCCTGCCCAATGTGATTCCTAAAGGACATATTTAACTTTTAGCAAGTTACGTATAAGAGGCCTGTATAGGTTGAGGTTACGTTAGATCTTCTGTCTTTCCTTAAAACGCGAAATAAAGGAAAATCAACTGTATTTCTTAAATAATTGGGTTTAATTTTCAATGGCTTTTTCTGAGTATGATGCGGAGGAGGCTACGGAGACGGGACGGTCTGTCAATTTCTATAGAAAGAATTACACCCGAGCTCGGAATCCTCGTAGGTCACGTGACGTTTTCTATAGAAACTAATAGACCATTGCGGTCCGGTCACATCCACGCCCGTTCTTGTGTGGGACATCCTTAATCGAGTATGCTTTTAGAAGACTAGGACAATGAGATCATACACAGCAGTTACCAATTAAACATTTCATAACGGATACGGGGGTTTACGGAATGGATATGTCAGTTTTAGGGTCTCGTACCTCAAAAGGAAACGGAACCCTTATAGGATCAGTTTATTGTCCGTTCATTCGTCTATCCGTCCGTCCGTTCGTCCGTCCGTCCATTTGTCTGTCAAGACCCTTTATCTCAAGAACGCGTAAAGGTAGCAAGTTAAAATTAATACCTCATATCATATTCTCTTTTCGACTCATAATCTCTTTCTAAAAACTAAGTAGCGGCACACAGAATACACCTCTTTCTTATTATCATATGCTTTATAGTTACTGAGTAAAACAGCTGTGACAGACGGACTGGACGAAACTATAAGGGAAACTATACGTTTTTGCCATATTGGCTACGGAATCCTAAAAACGAGGTATAAAGTATAGTCGCGGCGACCCAATGTATTATTCACATTGTTTTAGTTACACTCTGTATACATATGTAACGTATTATACTTTTTTGTGTAGGTAGGTATAAAAAGGGACCCTAAACCACTTGATTGCGTCCTTCCGATACTTGAAGCGAAAATTTCGCACGGGAAACAGGAGGAGCGTGGGACAGGGAACAACTTTTTAATTTAATACAACGACGGTGACAAACAAGCATACGACCCGCCTTATGGTAAGCGGTCAGCGTAGCCTATGGAGGCCTGCAGCTCCAGGGGTGTTACATGCGCGTTGCCGACCCTTTAATAAAAAGGAGGATTCGCTGTGTTGACAGCTAAAGGGGCAAGCTTTGCTCCGTGGGTCCCCAGCTGTCAACACAGTTAATCCTCTTGGAGCTCTGGCGACCTTACTCACCAACAGAAACACAACACTACGAGTAGGGTTTAGTGTTATTAAACTGCGGTTTTCTGTAAGGTACTTCCCCAGATGGGCTCTGCTCCATATTTGAGCAACTTGGCATTTACCCGGTAATTTTTATCGAACCTATGACAGTTCCCAATACCTTGTATAAGATCCATAATCTATAATAATAATAAATGGGAAAGTGTGTGTGTCTGTTTGTTTGTCCGTCTTTCACGGCAAAACGGAGCGACGAATTGACGTGATTTTTTAAGTGGAGATAGTTGAAGCGATGGAGAGTGACATGACATACTTAGGCTACTTTTTGTCTCTTTCTAACGCGAATTTCTAGCGAATCCGCGGGCAAAAGTTAGTAAAGGAATAAAACGAAAATGATAACACTGACATGGATTAAGAACGCTGTCAATGGATCCTAATAATGTAAACAAACCGCCATATTTGGGCATATTTTTATTTTGTAGCCGTCTTTTTTTTGCGTCAGATTTGTACGAAATGTGCTGGGTAGGTAGAGTTTCTTATTCTAAGCTAAGATACGAAATCTTCTCGAAGACGAGCTTGACTCCTTTTTGCAACAATGACCAGAGACTGCTCTGGATCCGATCGGGAGGAGTGGAGAAGGTGGGGGAGCCCTTAATAAAGGCTCGCAATAATAATAATTCCAAATCATATCTTATTCCTAATGATTAGGATAACTTCTTAAACGTATCACCAGCATTCTTGTTACATCCTGTATACGATTTACTCGCTTGTATTCCTAATTAGCCGAAAAAAATTACGAAGTGCTGCAGTTGCGGCACCTTTTCATATAGTCTTGTTTGGAACATGGCGTTTCGTTAAGTGCCAATAGCTTATAAAGTTTTAACAATGTTGTAGTTCTGTGTATGAATTTGACACTTAGTGCTTACGTAAGTAAGCTCTTTATCGTACGAAATATTCATCGTCTGTATCATTATCAATGCAAAATTGTTCGCTAATGTCATTTTGACCCACATTTTTTGACATTTTTGTTTTGTTTTGTGTGTATAATGGGTAGAACATATGAAACTGCTCAAGTTTGCTCTTAAGTTTTGATGACGATGAATAATGTCAGTGATTTACTTTGGAATGGTTTCCAAAAATATATAAAATACACATTAATAATTTGAGTGCTTGATTCTGTCCGGATACTGGACTAAAACCCACCACTTATGAATACCTACACCTTAACTACCAATCCATCCCCTTACAAAAACTAGTCCAGTAAAACTAGTTCCAAGCTTTTTAATACTGTCAAAGCTATAACACTTATAACATCCGTCGAGTGACTGATTATTTCCTTGACATAAATCATTTGTGTTATCTATTATGTCAATGACAGTAGTAATGACAGTTTTTATGCGTCTGCGCCGATTTTGATTGATGGACGATAAATGTTTGAATATTGAATAATTAAGGTTTACATATGACATTCAATTGTACAATTGTGGTCGATTAGATTTCTAGGCAAGATTTTTTAGATTTTATCATCATCATCTCCTAGCATTTTTTCCCACGGCTTAGCCAACTAGTGGTAAGTTTGGCAACCTGATCTAGGGATTTAGCATATGCTCTAGTTTTTACGAAAGCGATTGTCATCTAAACTACCGATTCAAGGAAATGAATACTCTGGTAAAAACTCAAAATATCTGCGATGGTATTGCCAACAAAAAAGGAAATAGGCAAATAGATCTATACTCGACTTTATTCATATAGATTTAAGGCCGTGTACACATATTTTTGCTTCGAAAAATCGTATTGATATTTTAGACCTTGACCACCTCTCCACAACCTCCATTAGTCTCCACAACGAACGGCCGTACGCTGCTCTGAATCCAAAATTCCTTGTCTTTAGCCTTACGTTATAAACAAAACATATACATCAACAAATCGTGCCACTACATCCTTCAGAACGTGATGCTGTTAAAGAAACTCAAATTTCACCACACTACGAACATCATACTACTGTCAATATCAAAACGTCTTATCTCCATCGAAATCCTATACAACATACAACCTTCTTAAACTTCAAGACGCTATAGACCTTATAAGCAGTGCCCTTTACGACTGGCCACTACAAAGTTATACAAAAACTGTACCAATCAAAAATGACTCTTAAAACTATGGATTCAAGGTCGTGCGCATGCGCATATGAAGGAGGTAACCGGTTTTTGAGAGTGGGTGTCCCACTACCGAACTACGCAGAATGATTTTGTCTTTTTGTGACCGTTTTTTTTGCTTTTGTTCTGTTATAAATACGTTTAAACTGTTTAAAGTTGGAGAGTGATTTAGTAAGCTTGCAAAAAGTGGTACCGATTGTAAAAAATATATTATTGTTTAAGCGTTTTTCAGATTATAGTGACAGATTGTGATGTCAGTATTACAGATTCGATAAACAGCAAAAGCCGTCATTTTTTATTTATTTATAGTGTTTACAACCTACCAGTTTGATAAATTCTACATCAGGAAAGTTACCGAGATGGACATTTTCAGAAAAAAGTGCACCATTTTAATGAAAATGGTTCCTCGATTTTCCATTAAAAAAAAAAGTTTTGTATCTGCCCATACAAAATGTATGAAAAAATGCGTTACGAAACTGACCGAAAAGAACACTCTTTTTCTTTTTTTATCAATAGTACTCGTGATTCTGGTTATAAAAAACCCAAAACTTTCTATATATAAAAAAAAAAAGAAAATGGTAAGTACCCTATTTTTGAAAATGCCGAGATACGTCTATCAACCGCCAAGTACTTAATATAGATCTGACATGGATCCTTTCATGGGTCCCGCATGGATCCTTTCAGGGGTCCCACATGGATACAGCCATGTATTTCGCAGTCAAACTGCGCGTGCAGTCTTGTGGGACCTTGTATTTGGGTTGATCAACTGTTTTTTGTTGTTATTCTGTTCCGTCAGTCAGGGGGTGAAGGTCGCAGGAGTCCGCTGGATGCGGGTGGCGCAGGACCGGTCATTGTGGAAATCTTTGGGGGAGGCCTATGTCCAGCAGTGGACGTCTTTCGGCTGAAATGATGATGATGATGATGATGAGTCAGGGGACAAATGCAGCACAGTTTGTTAGAAGAAACGTTGTAGTATGATCTACTGACATGCTTGGTAGATATCCCATCATGGAAAGGGAATATAACTACCAAAAAAAGCATTTTTTTTAATGAATTTTAATGTAAAACCGTGATTTTAAAAGTGACAGGAGATCATAACCATGACAACTAGTCACAACAAATAGTTGATTAACTCATTAATATTTAAGTTCCTGACAACTGAGTTTATGAAATAATTAATACAAATACAATGTTACGGGACAATCTTACAGACCGACCTAGTTTCACAAGAAGTTTAAATTGATGTATTAGGCTGTTGGTTTCCCACTGTTGGGCTTAGGTATTCTCTCTTTCTTTCCATTTGACCTAATTAGAAAAAGGATTAGAAAAAAGTAGAAAAAAAATTACATCCATGAAAAAAAAATTTTTTACAGCGACCAGAAAAATCCTTTTTTTCCTACTCAGTTTTCCACTACACTGATTATGCCCTTAAACGAATCACAAGTATTTTTGTTACACTTAAAAGTTTAAAGTAGACAGTCACAAGAGGAAGAAACCACTATACTAACACTCGTATTTATGATTATGGTAGAAGAGATCAGATTAGGCATGTTTCTGATTATAAATTACATATAAAACGAACTGATCTAATTATGAAAGATATATAAAAAGTAAAAACAATGTAAAAGGTTACAGCTTCGGAAAAGGCAATATCGTGATGACCTAGTTAATTCGATTATTTTGGGTTCCGTAAGTCAAAAGGAAAAAAATAGAATGCCTTCTTTATTAGATTACCTTCAATCCGTTTATTTATCCGTCTAGTATGTCTGTCTATCTGTCTGTCTGTTGGTCTGTCTATTTGTCTGTCTGTCTCTCTATCGGTCTGTCTATCGGTCTTTTTGCAAGTCTGTCTGTCTGTCTGTCTGTTTATCTGACAGATCCCTTTATCTCAGGATATAGGTTGGAATCGAATGGAGAGTTAAAATTAAAGCAATAAACTTAGGTCTAAAACAGTCCCTTGAATCTGTGAAATAATTAAAGTCTTAAGTTATCCTTATACATTAACCGAATGAATCAAAACTTATGGGATTCTTTCCGTTTGGTAAGTAGCAATTATCTTGCACGACAAATAATATAGAGAAATTTCCGAAAGCCATAAATTTGCCACACACTGATGGTTCCGTAGCACTAAGTGGTACGGAACCCTCAGTGCGCGTCCGACTCGCACTTGCCCGGTTTTAATCAGATCTTTTAAATTAGTCAAGATAACCATAAAGCAGTATGGAAGCGCCACTGATCCAGTGTTGGTCATTTATATACATAATGTGGATCTATAAATAAAAAAAAACCATATCAGTTATCTTACCATTAGTTTTAAGTAGCCATGATTTGAGTTGATAGCGATTCGAAAATACATATTTTTTTATAGGACATTCTTACACAAATTGACTAAGTCCCGCAGTAAGCTGAATAAGGTTTGTGATTGTGATACGTGTACTCAGACAACGATATATCGAAAGACGTCCACTGCTGGACATAGGCCTCCCCCAAAGATTTTCACAATAACCGGTCCTGCGCCACCCGCATCCAGCGGACTCCTGTGACCTTCACCAGGTCATCAGTCCACCTTGTGGAGGCCCTACCCACGCTGCGCCTTCCGGTACGCGGTCGCCACTCGAGAACCTTTCCGCCCCAACGGCCATCGGCTCTACGTGCAATGTGCCCCGTCCACTGCCACGGGGCCTAGGGGTCCGGCATTCGAACCCAGGACCATCGGCATATCAGGCAGGGTCACTACCAACTACCAACTACGCCAACCGGTTGTCAAAAATTTGCAATTCGCTTCCACTAGTGTACTTACCGTGAGTAATACAGTCAACCAATTGGAACACTACTGTAGGACTCTGTCATAGTGACGCTATAAATCAGATTATAAGAAATCTCTTACTGCTTGTCATTTCGACATGGTTCTAGGGTGGCCTAGGCTTTCATTTGGTTTACTGTACGTGCCCGCATTCGATAGCGACTGCGGGAATATGTACCGGCAATGATCTATTTTTGACCGGTTGTAGATTATCAATTTGATTGTTTTATGTTGTGTTTTTCGTGTGACTCTTGACTTAAATATTGAGTTAAGTAGTTCTGATATATTGTCATGTAAAAATAATAAAACAGCTATTTGTGTGATTAAGTATAAGATTTAGGAAGTTATCTTAAATCTGCTTTTTGGCAATAATGTGACCTATTTGGAAATACAGGTAGTTAAAAATACAAACAGAAATATCTAGGTGTTTTGCCGTGAAAGACGGACGAACAAACGGACACACACACTTTCCCATTTATAATATTAGTATGGCTACTGATATTTTGATATTAATACTTATTGGCAAAATTGTCTAACTCTCGGACCGACGCCATTAATTTAAAAAAGAAGAAATAAAGTTTTACTTTAAGAACGCTCGAAATAGCTTTGAGAGCAAAAGAGCGGCCTACGCGTAAATATTGAAGGCGTAAGTTTGAAGGTAGCTAACATAAAAAAATAGAATCCTAATAAACTCTTAACTCAGTTAAAAACGTTACCCAGCTGGCGGCGTTGCTACGCAGAATATATAATTCCAAAGCTCTCTCGTTATTTCAAGGTCTGACGAAGTCTAGACTTTCTGGAAAGTAAATGCGCTTGAATCCCCATAGGAGCGGGCCATATGCGACCTGAATACTGAACACATGCGTGGTAAATCTATTCTAGACTAGATATTTAGGTCTTGCCTTCGAGAAACACGGGATTCCAACTCCTTGGAGGGGAGAAGGCAAAGCGACATCTTAGTCATCTTACAGTACAACTTATTCTGTCTTTTTGAGGGAGAAAACGTTCACATAGACGATTCTCTCACACATTACATACAAAAATGCCTAATGCGAGTCGGAGTCGCCCACCGAGGGTTCCACACAAAGGATGCTCCCCCAATTTATGACCTTTATGTACTTAAAAATACTGGTGGCACGGAACTCCACACCCACACCACTCCACTCCACATGATTTCTATGCAAGAAATGAAATGAAATGAAACTCTGTGTACGTTTTTTGGATTTTTCCTGTAGGTTGCTACCTTATACATTTTGATTGCCATTGCAAATGTATGAGAAATACGACATAAACGGCTGTATCTTTTGATTGCGTTGACGTAGAGGTTTGGTTTTTTCACAGCGGTATTCATTTCAGCTTGCTAATACCTTAAAAAAAAAAACCCTAACACCTTAACGCGTTCCCGAAAAAAAAAAGCTTGCGAAGGGTCTTGACACAAGCAGACGGACTGACGGACGGACAACAAAGTGATCCTATAAGGGTTCCGTTTTTTCCTTTTGGTACGGAACCCTAAAAAACAATCTGCAATTACGATACCAACTCAGAAACTGATACTACTACTTTATAATTATTATTTGAAACAAGATATTTGTGTTTGTTTTCGTGAGCTCCCGATATCTCGTTTTAAAGTCCCGTATTCTATATTTATATAATATTATTATTTCCAATTAAGGTCGCTTTAGAAAACCGCAGAAAAAAACTGATAACTGTTAAAAAATACCTTTCCAAACCTCACCAGAAACAGGATAAAAATAGCTGAACATCGAAAAAACTCCCTCAAAATGTTATCCGTTAATTTAAAAACAAGAGCTCCATTTCAGCGTTTCCTTGGAAAGCCCTGACCAAAAGCCCCGTAACGAAGCTTATCCAATGAACCATTGTGTTGAGCTTGCCCTCTCAGGCCACTGCCATGTGCTAATAAAAACCGGTTCTCAGTTTTACACTGCACGACTTCGCGTTAGGTACAGTGAGTTTACCATGAGTTAGGCAGCTGGAGGCGTTAGAGACTGAGCGTTTCTAAAGTATATCCATCTCGCTCCTGCAAAAGTAGTTTCCTCTAAACAGCAACTTTTTGTGTGCCAGCACAATTTAACCCAATAGCCCATGCTGCGTCATAAGTCGGTGTGTGTGTTCCATTTTTCGACTGGCATTGGATACTGTTAGGCCTTTTGTTCTGTACTAAAATAAATTATATAGGTAGGGTAATCTCGCATTATTTCGTGTTACTACACAGAAAAAAATACTGATCTAATCACCGAATTATGCATGAAGCTTTGATGTGCTGCGAATGTGAATGAAACACACAAATAAATGCCCTGACCAGGATTCGAACCCGGGACCTGCTTCGTAGGCAGGGTCACTACCAACTAGGCTAGGGCGCTATTGGTAATATGTGTTTATTTATTTATCATTAGCATAGGCTAATAATGATAATTGAATGAAAATATAATATTCTGTTACCTGATTGTGAAATGTCGTTCCCGACTTCAGTCACGGTGATACTATTTGACGGCGAATCACGGTTATTTTTTCCCCGTGAATTTAGAAAATACTTGCTATTCTAATAGGTTATGGTCGGTAGTCATCGCACAGAGTCTGTCACGTTCAAACTAGGTACTTGCGTAGGAGGTGACGCTGAACGTGATGAACGATAAAATGCCTACCATGCTGACCGTCCTGGTCATTATTTTGAAGTGCCTCTGTGATTTGGTGTTATGTGAACCTTAACCGTTAACGGTTAAGACTAAAAAACCATGCGTTCGTGCTTCATAGCCCTAAAATTTCTAATTAAGAAAAAAACAATAAGGTGGTCTTTTTGCCCTATAGGGTTTAACATTTTATGAGCAAAAATGTGATGTTCATCGATAAAAATATAATAATAATGTAATTGTATGTATATTATACAAGATATGAATACAGCCAAAGTGCCAAAAATATGTATACAGGACGTTATTGCTTGAACATTAAGGTCGTAAATTAAAAGTATTTATATAAATAAATATAAATAAATTCAAATTCAAACTCAAACTCAAACTCAAAAATCATTTATTCGAAGTAGGCCAAAATTCAGCACTTTTCGACGTCAAATGGATTAAATATAAAAATAATATACAGAAGTAACACTTAATTCTAGTAAACATATAAAGACTACAATTGAATTTGAAATATAACAATGTCAGCAGAAATTTAAAAATAAAATAAAATATAAAACAACATACAGTAAAATAATAAATTAATAAGTTAGTCAATTGGAATTCACAAGAGTTCCGAGGCGAATTACGTCAAACAGAAAAGATGGTGAACACACACAAAAAAAATGCTAATCCGAACCGTCGAGACTTTATAGGTAAGAATTTTGTCCTTATTATTTACTTTAGAGCTAGAATATGATTATATAAATACATAATTATAAGTTTAACAGGTTCTACCCACAAATGGGGAGATAAATAAAATAAAAGATTTAATGATTAAATTTGTTGTTTTAGATGCCACATTGAAAACTAAAACCATCGCAGCTAAGGTCAGAGCACGGAAGAAAAATAAGGAAGAAACTATCACATGATTATCGGCCTGCGTAGTCCGGAGCAACTCGGTCCCAAGCATTTACATCGTCGATATAATCTTTAGTGCTGTAGTACGCTTTACTCATTAAGGTATTTTTGATGTGTTTTTTAAACGTATTACCTGGTAGTTCTGTTATAGAACTAGGGAGTTTATTATAATAGCGTATACAGTTTCCCTTGAAGGAATTTTTGATTTTTTGTAATCGCGAGATTGGAACTGATAGTTTATTTTTATTTCTCGTGTTAATGTTATGTACGTCACAATTTTTCTTAAAACTATCTTTATTTTTATGAACGTGCATAATATTTTCGTAAATATATTGAGAATACACAGTCAACACATTAATTTCCTTAAACTTATCTCTTACTGACTCCCTACGTTTCATCCTGTAAATTGCACGTATAGCACGCTTTTGCAGTACAAAGATGGCATTTACGTCAGCTGCACTACCCCAAAGTAAAATTCCGTACGTCATGATGCTATGGAAGTAGGTGAAATACACAAGCTTAGACGTTTTTTCGTCTGTTAGAAGGCGAATTTTCCACACCGCAAAAGCTGCAGAACTCAACTTGTTGGCGAGAATATTTATGGGCCCCACTGTAACCTTGAATCTAAAGTTAGACCCAGGAATACCCCAGTAGTACTCATCTCTAGCTCTGATAAAAATGGTCGTTTGGGTAGTTCGGACATTTTAAATATTATGGATTTAATTTGGATGGAATTAATTAAATATTATGGGACAATCTTACACAAGTCGACCTAGTCCCACGGTAAGCTCAATAAGGCTTGTGTTGTGGGTAGTAGGTGACGATATATATAATAGACAAATACATATAAATACTTAAATACATAGAAAACATCCATAACCCAGGAACAAATATTCGTAATAAACATACAAATAAATGCCCTGACCAGGATGCGAACCCGGGACCTCCTGCTTCGTAGGCAGGGTCACTACCAACTAGGCTAGGAGGCCGTTTTTATAGTTAGTATTCATTGAAAAAAAAAACGCGTTTATTAACACCATGACCCTACGTCATTAATTTTCGTTAATAAAACGTTCGCATATAAAAATGAACATTTAATTTTCCATTTTTGAAGTCGGTTTTTTGTAAAAAGTTTTCAACGATCATTTTACCAAAACATCTAACATCAAAAATCGTATCTTAGTCGTCTCGTCATCTGTAAATACTCCAATATATTCGATAGCTACCGTACTACGCGAAACGTGTTCCTATTATACCTAACTATACTATATGCCTCGCTTACTTTTAACACATCGTGTCTCACCGTAACTGCCATTCGAATATCAACCCAAAATGTAAAGGGTTAAGGTGGGATTTAATTTGGCTATACCTGGTTGTTATTAGGTTAATGAATTGGTAATAGTTATATAGTTTGATAATGTTCGCTTTTTGTCGCTGTTGCTACTTGTTTCGTATATATGTATATTTGTATTCTTATTTCTCTGATTGTTAGTTTCTGACTCATTTCCATTTTAAGTTGGTTTTGTAATAGTCATGAAAGTGGCCCGTTCAGTTGTCGTTTAATGGTTATTTGACTCATTTGGAGTAGCTGTATTGACAGCTATTGCTATAAAGTAGGTACCAATAGGGTACTAGACTCATATTCAATTTGGCATAGTTTATCAATTGTCGTTTCTATAGTATTTGACTTAAGAACCCAATTTCGGGTATTACAAGGGTAATAACAAAATATGATGATGAGAATATGATTCTCCGCCAATATTACCATGTCTTCCCTTTTCCCCATGGCTCCCCATCCGTGAACGTCGGTCGCTGTAAGTTCTCTGTACTCTATATTATTCGATCCTCTGACCCCTGATTATCTACGTTCTAATTTATATTTGTGACCCCCCGTTCTGGTATTGATCTCCGTACTTCCCGTAGCCTTTAGCTCATTGTCCCCCGGCATCGTACAGGTTTCGTGGCTAATTCATTCACCGTCCAGGCTATCCAGCTTTGGAATGATCTTCCACTGTCTATCAGGCAAGCGCAAAACAAGCTTAGTGCGCAAGCATCTGTTTGACAAGGTTCAGTCTTCTTCCTCATGATGTTTCATAACTAGTACCGAATTTATATATGCGTATATATTTGTATGTATGTGTATTCCTATTGAAATATGTATGTATTTTTATTATTGAAATATACATTAATTTGCTATCATATGTTACACATTTTATTATGACCCTTCACCAAATAATCTTTCTGTTTAGCCCATTGGTTGACTGGTAGAGAAAGCCTTGTGGCATTAAGTCCGCCATTTGTACTTGTCGTTACTGTGCAATAAAGTTTAAATAAATAAATAAAAAATAAATTGTAAGTAGGTAGGTCGCGTATACATATTTTTTGGTACTGAACTTAATAGGAGTTTTTTAAAATAATTGCATTTGATTTTTATTGGAGCATTGGTAGCCTAGTAAGGCGCGCATGTCAAACGATCCCCACCTTTCAGTTTGACATGCGCGCCTTACTAGGCTACCAATGCTCCAATAAAAACCAAATGCAATTATTACAGAAAACTCCTGTTAAGTTCGTGTGAACGACCAATAACATCATAATTAACAGTCGTTAGATCAACTTTATTGGAAATGGAATCGACCTTTTCGTATTAACGGTAACAATAGTTTAGAATCTAAATGTAGTAACTTCAAGTTGCGTTGATGGCGTATACGACTGTTTGATTCTGAGCGGAGCTTTAACACAATATGTTAAGCTACAACTAAAAGGTCTTATGAGGACGCGCGAGTCAATAAAATATACTGATTTGATGTTATATTTCTAAGTGCAATCAAGGGCGGAAATAAGAATGTTGACGTGGATGTGTGAAGTGACAAGAATGGATAAAGAATGAATATTGCAAAGGAAGAAGTAGATAAGTATATACGAGTCTAAGCAGAGAGTACCTTTTTGTACCATTCCGGGTCGATAATCTTGGTCCATGGGGTCCCAGCGCACGCAAGTTTTTCGTAGAAATCGCGAAACGTCTGGTTGATGTTACTGGTGACCGAAGAGCTGGTGGCTTCCTCGCACAACGTATCAGCATTGCGATACAACGAGGAAATGCCGCCAGGTACAATGCCTCAAGGACCTATTTTAGATTTAAGGTAGGTAGAGGGTAGAGGTATGTAGTAAGTTACACTTACTGTTTATATTTTGAGAATAAATGTTCGGTAATGGCACTTACGACATTTTAGTTCTGAATGGTTAATGTTTCTGCGTGATCGCAAGGCGTGTTTCGGTGGATTGATAGCTTTATTTTTACTGATCTTCTTTATGCGTATGTTAGTCTAATCAATAAGGTTTCCTTGGATTTACGCAGAATAATTTATTTCGTTTTATGTTTGAGTTGTGGCCTTACCAGTGGACAATGTTCAGCTGAAATCATGATGGTATTATGATGAATTTGCCTGGTTAAGGCCTTTGCTGCTTAGAATGTTACTTCAGTAAGTCACAGATTAAGTTAAATTAAGCAGTTCTGACATAAAAAAAAATTGTAAACTTTTTTATTATAAGGACTAAGGGATGACTCACAGTAGAACGGGACGGGACGGGACGATCAGTCAGTTTAAATAAAAAAACGTCACGTGACATCCGAGGGCTCGAGCTATCACGTGATTCTTTCTATAGAATTTGACAGATCGTCCCATCCCGTCCCAGTGTGAGTCATCCTTTATTATGAAGTATTTGTCATTACGTGATATATTTCAGAATTTAACCCTTAAATGCATGAATTAACAGTACTGGGTGCGTAGCCAAGATGCCAATCGTTCACGCTCAGTCGCTAACGAAACGCAACTGTCATTGTCACACTAATAAGGAAGAGCGATACAGAGAGGTAGCTACGCTACGTTATTAAGCGTGAGCGATTGGCATCTTGGCTACGCACGCTGATCCCAAAACATCCTAAATAACAACCAAATTAAGAACCTACGACGATTTGACAATGTCTACATTGCAAGAGAACTTGATTGTCACTTGTCTCGTTTCTGTGTCATAAATCCATCATCGTGCATTGGGTTAAGTGCAATTTTTCGTCTTTGTTGATCGGTCTACGTATTATTTAAGATGAACATAAAGATAACAAGTGTGACCAATAATCGTTGTTCTTTTCGTGGGTGGTCGAACTTTTAATTGATCTATTTATAGAATTTAATATTTTTCTTCTAAGAATCACGAGCTCTTTCGATCCTACTAGGAAAAAAAAAGAGTAATTTTTTTTGTTACCATTTTACAAAAACTTTTTCAGCGGTTACAAAATGGAGAGTAGGTACGTAAAACGCTTGAAAGTTTTGAGACCTTTTTTTAATAGTTTTTTCTGTTAAATTGAAGAAGCTCAAGCACGGGACGGGAGGGGACGGGGCGGGACGGGAAAATCTGTCAATTTGTATAGAAAGAATCATGTGATAGCTTGGAGCCCTCGGATATCACGTGGCGCTTTCTATAGAAATTGACAGATTTTCCCGTCCCGCCCCGTCCCGTTCTAGTGTAAGTCATCCTTTATTCAAAGTAGGAAAAACATTAAATTTACCTACATTAAAAAAGGCTGATTCCAGCAATCCAGCATCGTCGTTGCAGGAGTCTGCATTGTCGGATCGTCAGGCGGGATTTATGTTTTGGATCCTTTTTCGCGAAAATGTCCACTTGCGAGTGGAAGCAGCATCTGTAGATAACGTGTCGAAATCTACCCTTCGAAATCTAGAGCAATATTACCAACTCATGATAGGCACTTATTACTTCTGATGGAGATAGGACCTTTTAGTCTATTCCGGCAGTTCGTAAACAGCGCAGTGAGTCACCGAGATGCGTACGCGCATCGCCGTGAATAATGACCGTTGCCATGCTATACTTACCTACACTGAGTCACCGGGTTAGGTTGTATGTAATAGGTATAGCAACGGGTGTGTAGTTGCTAGAGAAAGGAATCATATCATTTACATGTAGAAGACACTAACGCATACATTCTTACTTGCATTTAATATAAAAAATAATAATAATAACAGCTTTTTGTTGACACAAATCATATTTTTTTATATTTTTTTCATTTGTTATTAAAGTACTAATAATAAAATAAGGGTTTATATTAGGCTCCTTATACTAGTTTTGCTCTAATTGCTATAATAAATAAAAATAATAAAAATAAAAAATATATATCATAGTTACTCCGCGTCCGGGTTGCGAGCTTCGTACCTCGCGGAGTCTTCAACTCACCTTTCCCCTATACCGCACCGGTTTCATGACGAACTCATTCGCTCTTCAGGCAATTCGTCTTTGGAATGATCTTCCTCTATCAATAAGACAAGCACAGAGCAAATTTTCCTTCAAACGTAAGTTACGAAAACACCTTTCTAATTTAGTTCAACGTTCATAATCTGTATAACGGTTATGCATGGGTACAACAATATGTATTTTATTATATGAATATAATATGTATGTAGATGTGTATATGTATTTGTGTATGTATATTAATAATTAGTTGTATTTATTCCAGAATGTGACATTTTATCTCTCTGTTTTACTCTTCCGCACCAATTTTGTAAGTTTCTGTTTGACCCAATGGTTGACTGGTAGAGAATGCCTTAAGGCATTAAGTCCGCCATTTGTACTTTCTTGTATTGTGCAATAAAGGTTAAATAAATAAATAAATATCATAATGTAATATTATTCATTCATAGTAGTTTATGCAACAGTGATATAATAAGGGTTTTAAGAACCAATTATGAGCTGTTGCATACGCTAGTTTTTCTACGACAGCTAAAATAGCGAAAAAATAAAAATCTCGAAAGGTGGCAGAATGTGGAAAATATCGTATCCCCAAAAAGAAAAACAAAATCAACAGTGCTCATATATTGTATGAAAATCCATAGGAGCAGTGTTCATATGAAATACCATAGACAACGTTATAATGTTATACTTTTTTAATATCGCTGTCAGTCATCTAATTGACAGATATAGTTTGACAAGCCACTCAGCGCAGTAGAAAAGCGCGGCAAATTTAAAAAATCCCTGGCTAGCAACACTGGTTTTGAATAAATCGAAAATTGTGCATAATCCATGTATTATCTGTGGCTTGTAACTTCTATAAAAAGTTTTCTTGCGTTTGTTTACAAATTTTATTTTACGATTTCTTAAAAGTAATATCTGCTTTCAACATTAAACATTGCACTTAATTCAAGGCAAATATCAGTTATGATAATGATACGATAGCAAATGCAATTATTAATATGCATATTATATGTGATTATTTGTTTTGTGGGATATTTTGAGGTTAGGTTCCAAAGTTTTCTATTGCAAATTATCAAGTGAAGTTATTTCTTTATTTCAGTGTTACATGACATGCTAAACTCTAAAAAGGATGCTAAATGGAGTCCAAAAAAACTGATTATGAGTTTATCTCCCGCTCAAGCCAATTGCTGCAGAATTTTGCCTAATTTATTTTATTCTCAGTACTTTTCAAGTACAATAGAAAGCACCTCAAAATATTTATGAATAATGATAAACAAGAAGAAGAAATGATAGCAAACAATGAAACAAAGTTAACTATGTTTGTGATATTTTAACTAAACAAAATATATTATTTTCGTGTGTTAAATATGTAGGTAATCTTTCAACATTCTGCAATGATTTCTTCATAGTATTTAAAGCAAAGTCTTAAATTAAACGAACACCAAAATGTCATGTCACTTTTATTTATTATACCCTTTTACATATGTATAAGGGTCGGCAACGCGCATGTAACACCCGTGGAGTTGCAGGCGTCCATAGGCTACGGTGAACGCTTACCATCAGGCGGACCGTATGCTTGTTTGTCACCGTCGGAGTATTAAAAAAAAGTGTTAAACACTAGTACGGTATCGATGTTCTAAGATATTTTAGAAATCATCGATAACAATGCGCTACCCCATACTAAATTAATTAATTTTGTAATAATTATTGTGTATTACAAAATGGGTATTGCATGATGCAATATATTGCTGTGTTGCTATGCTTTACTATGACTCATTCGGTCAGGTTAGGTATTAGCAAACAGAGAGCAGCGTTAGCAAAAAATAGTTTGTACAAGCTATGCATATTTAATAGGTGGTTCCTCAACTTAATTATAGTGACTCACTAGAGTGGTTAGGTGTTACTATTTCTTTATCATTATTTGACTAAAATGCTTACGTGCAAATAAGAACGATGTTAGTGGATACATTTCAAATAAAAAAAAAAACCACTGTATGGTAATCGAAAATGCACCTATCGCCATACAAAGTTTTTTTATATACTACGACGGTGACAAATAAGCATACGGCCCGCCTGATGGTAAGCGGTCACCGTAGTATATGGACGCCTGCAACTCCAGGGGTGTTACCGACACTTTAAAAAAAGGAGGATACGCTGTGTTGACAGCTAAAGGGGCAAGCTTTGCTCCGTGGGTACCCAGCTGTCAACACACTGAAACCTCTTGGAGCTCTGGCGACCTTACTCACCAACAGAAACACAACACCATGAGTAGGGTCTAGTGTCATTAAACTGCGGTTTTCTGAAAGAGTGAGGTACTTCCCCAGATGGGCTCTGCTCCGGATTTGAGCGAGACGACATGAATTGTGCTGTGCCCTACCACACTAAACGATATGCAATATGCATCCGCTGTGCCCATACCTCTCTTAAATTGAATAACAAAGTGATTTTTGTTCAGAATTTCGAGGTTCTTCGACTTGCATCATAGTCAGGGTCATTGACATGATTGCGTTCAACTCAAGGCTTTATAAGGAGAAAATACTTTCATCAGAACTGTTAATCACCAGCAGAACCAAAGTAACCGATATAGCTCTCCGAATCGCTAAACTTAAGTGGCAGTGGGCGGGGCACATTGCACGTAGAACCGATGGCCGTTGGGGCGGAAAGGTTCTCGAGTGGCGACCGCGTACCGGAAGGCGCAGCGTGGGTAGGCCCCCCGCAAGGTGGACTGATGACCTGGTGAAGGTCGCAGGAGTCCGCTGGATGCGGGTGGCGCAGAACCGGTCATTGTGGAAATCTTTGGGGGAGGCCTATGTCCAGCAGTGGACGTCTTTCGGCTGAAATGATGATGATGATGATGAACTGTTAGTAGCTTTGTCAAAGTTGCAAAATCTAAATTTTTACTTTTAGTAGCTTGTAGCTTTGTCAAAGTTCTAAAAAAAACACAAGAGAGAATAAGAAACCCATTTCGTAACCTAAAACATGTAAAGTCAAAAGGGATCTTTCAATAACTGTACCCTTTTTGGACGTACACAGAAATGACGAATGAAACAAATTAATTAATGTCTATTGATTTTTTGCGATATTTGGATGTTCATGTCTCGATAACCATAATACGATATAACCAGGTTTTGCCCTACTATTTATATTTTTTTAAATTTTAATTATAGAATGCCCTTCAGGCTATGTATTACTAGATTTATAGCCCCTCTGGGCATTGCCAACCAACCTTCGTTTTTAATTATTTTTATATTTTTGTATGTAGTTGGCACAACAAATTTTTTTTTTATTGACTGGGAAAATTTGCCAACCAGTGCTGTAAAGGGCCCGAAACGTAAAGTGGTGTTAATAAATGCGATTAATCGATAAAAAGATTAAAGGCATTGTATAATTAAAATTAAAAAACATAAATTTAAAAAAAAACCCTGTGAACAACTTACGAACGCTTCCCTAACTGGCTTATGGGCCAGAAAGAAGCGACAAGAAAACTACCCCATTTTGCCTCTTAGGCAAAATGGCTTTAAAGGGCTCGAAACGTGGGGTCATGATGTTAATAAACGCGATTAATCCGTTCTAAAGTGTGTAGTTTCAATATAGGTAGTTATTAAAATCCAAGTGATTTTACAGTAGTAATTTCAAGTCAGGGAAAATGATTCATATGGCCTTCGATAGCGTCGGAAATAACATGAGGCCAGAAAGTTATGACAATACTGTTATGGTAGGATGAATCATTAGAAATGTAACCTTGTTATAATAATGTATTTGTTTTGTGTTCAAGGTGAATATGATTTTACTGTATAAGTACTGTAATTGTATTAAAATAAGTACTGTAATTGTATTAAAAAAAGCTTATAGGCATGCAGTGGGGATGTAAAGATTTTACCATACAGAACTACTAGAAACGAAAAACATATTAGAAAAGTAACCGTTTATAGCCCTTAACTTACGTGTAACATCGTTATGCGCTTATACTGTTTAACTCCGGGTTAGTTGGTTAACTTCGGTGGTGCAACAGCCCTTAACCCTTCAAACTTTTATACCACAATATAAAACAGAAGTGTAGATATTTCTGCAGCAACAATATACATATTATATTGCGTGTTTCGAGTTAGCTGGAAGCTCTTATGTTATTATTTGCTCATACGGCAGCCTTGAAAGATTACGAAACTGTTTCCAAGAAATCACGTCACGTCACAATTGTTTTAATAAACATTAGACATGACTTACTATCACCAACAACGACGATTACTTTTTTTTAGAAATGATTAGCTTAGCAATGTCGAAGTCATCGAAGTCCACTCCTTATTTAGTTGACCAATGAGAAAAAAACTTTTTTTTTAATATTATATACTGGCACGTGTTTCGCCAATCGACTCACATAGGTTATGTGAAGTCAATTGCACGACAATTAAAATTGGCTAGTTGTTCGCGCTGATTGCGAACTCGCAACCCCTACTATATCAAGTCAAGCCCTCGACCAATTGGGCTCATATTTGATCTGATGAAAAAAAAAGAATCTTTCTATTTTTTTTCATCTAATGACTTGCCGAATTTCATAACGATCCGAACAACAGTAGTCGAGTTATCGTCGAACAAGCCAAGCATAATTATACTTGTATGTAACTACACATAAATATACTTACTTACATATAAATATTACATAAAAATGACGAAATATCCAAGTAAATGACGTGTCTTGCCATAAATTTATCTGCGTTTTTGATTAAGAGACAGACAGACAAATCCACGCCATAAGGGTTTATTTTTACCATAATGGTACGGAACCCTAAAAGTGTTTGTGTGCGCGTATTATTATCGTATTCCAATAAAATAATTGAAATAAGATACTTACTCATATGCCTACACATTTTGTTTCGAGTCGTGATTTCTTTTTATGTTTCTAGTGCTGGCTGATATCACTGAGGGTATTGAAAACAGTCTCCCCAACAGAAATTAAGTTGTCCCGTCCATTTCGGCGATTCTTCTTAAATCAAGTTACAGCCATCTGCCACTAATGGCCAGTGTTAACACAATAACGCTGTTTGCCGCTATAGTGTCTTATACACTATATAAGATTTTAAGCTAACATGGTCATTTACACTATAATCACTGGATTGAGTTGCATAACCCTCAGATACTCTCGACAGAAAAGCATTACATACCTAGGATGGTTAAAGAAGCTATAGAAATCCTAAAATACAAAAATTTCAACCGAGAGGACGGGTTTCAACTGTCGAGGGTCTGGCATCCAGTGATTCGGAAATTCAAAAATCCAAAAGTTATTGGTTCGGTAAGAAATGCACCAGTCGATACTGTAAGTGTCGTGTGTCGTGAACGTGATCGAGTTCTAAGTGAGAAAGTAGACGCTAGTAGCGGTAGTGACACCGCGCAAATTAAACGAACCCGTAAGCGGGTAGATCGCTACGGGGTGTGGGTAGACCACAAATAAAATAAAAACTCGCAGCAAATCAGTTACACCGTGAACATGGCACTTGCAACAGTGCCGAAATATCGGGAGCTCATTAAAACAAATGTACATGGTAAATATCTCGTTTTAAATAGTAATTATAGTGTCTTATACACTGTTTTACACACTTGGTTATTTTAGTAAAAAAACTTGTCTAAGGTAGTAAGGAATGGCAATTTATTATTGACATTTATCACAAACGGAATACTTTTTAAGCATATATTTAAAGCAACGTGTCTCATATAAATATGACCTGATATCAAGGTTTGAATTTCAAACTTGTCCCAACTTACCCCATTTGACGGTTCATTAAAATATTTACATATATAAGGTACTTATAACAATGGCCGAATAGGTCTACATTTAAAAAAATCCGTATGTGAGTATTTCGCTGGTAGAATGGTAAGTTCTTAGTGTTTCTATTATCTAGTTTCATCTGATATCTTATGTATGTGCATGTATTTACCTATATGTCTTTTTTTTTTCAATATTATTGATATTATATTCCTATACATGTATGTATTATTTAAAGTTATTTTTATACAATATTTAAATTATCTGCAATTGTGAAATTATAGTACCTACTTTATTTGTGGTTATTTATAACTTGATATTGCACCGCCTACATATTCTCTGATTTTCCTGAAGGACTGGTAGAGAATGCTTCGTAGCATTAAGTCCGCCTTTTCTACAATTGTAATTTTCATTTTTTGTAATACAGATTAAATAAATAAATAAATAAAACGAGCGTTTTTAGTGTAGGTTTACGCTTTGGTATAGAACTCTAAGCGAGCGAGCTTTCACGAAGAACCAAAATGTAAGTCTAACTTTTAAATAAGGATAGAAAATGGCTGTTTTTAAAGACAATAGTTTTAAGTAAGGAAAACTTCGGAGTGGAACTTTAATTCTAGAATTAGCATAAGCTCATTCTGGCCACACTTTGGTGCTTTTAAACGCTTTAAGTTCGGGCTTTCATTACGTAGAAGTTTTATAGGGCGTGCATATTCATGGGATTACTTTCATTTGTTGTTTTTAAGTGTTTTTTAGGGTTCCCCGTCGGTTACTATTCGCGACATTCAATTTAACTATCTGAGAGCACAGTGACTCCAAAGTGGCGTAAGTTACATATTTTTAACGGCCTTCTAGCCTAGTTGGTAGTGACCCTGTCTACGAAGCAGGAGGTCCCGGGTTCGAATCCTGGTCAGGACATTTATTTGTGTGTTTATCACGAATATTTGTTCTTGAGTTATGGATGTTTTCTATGTATTTAAGTATTTATATATGTATCTGTCTATTATACATATATATCGTCGCCTAGTACCCACAACACAAGCCTTATTGAGCTTACCGTGGGACTAGGTCGATTTGTGTAAGATTGTCCCATAATATTTATTTATTTGTTATTTATTATATCTGTAAAAAAATAGGTACCTACAGAATTGAATAAATAAATAAGTAGATTACTAAGAAGTAATTATAACTACCATCTAAAACGGGATATTTACTTTGTTTGTCTTTTCGAGCACCTGTCTCCATGACGTGATATTGAGCACTCGTCGAACTCCGTAAACATGGCGCTTGCGACAGTGCCGAAATATCGGGTGTTCAATAAAACAAACGAACAAACAAAGTAGTTATAATGCAAATGACCACGTTAGCTTAAAATTGTATAAGAAGTAATTCTTTTGGACCCTTTGGAGGCCTATCTTGCCCTTAAGATGACAATCGTTTGCGGAAAACGTATTATTCATTATTATAAACATAACGGGTTATAAACATAGTTAATTTACATTAATATACCGATGTGTCGACATAGTTTCATGAATGATGTAATTCATGCTTTACAGTATGGTGGCGCCATCTCTCGCTTCTAGTTGAAAATAATCTGTAAAGATTATCTAAAAGGACATACATCATGTTTTAGGTTTTACGTTTGAAAGAATAATGCTGTCTTTGAATAGTGTCAAAACTATTAAGTTCGACGAATCGAACGTTGATAGACTATCTGTCATTAACTTATTTCGTATTAAAGCATCCTGTGTTTATATACGTCATAATGACGAAACGGGCATGAAGATTACGGGGTTTGTATTATAATTTTGTGTACAAAACGCGATAATTCAACGTGTTACGAATTATTATCATCTAGTTTGTGAGATTACTTTTATTTCTTCAAAGTAAAGCTGCTTTCTTTCTTCTGTTTTTCAGTGGCGACAACGCACCGGTCGAAAGTACTGGAAGGTCCCTCAGAAGATGGACTGGTACAAATGATGCTCCCCCCACCCCATTTATGACCTTAGGTACTTAAAACTACCGGTGGCACGGAACTCTCAGTGTGCGGCAATTATAGTTATATACAAAATGAAACGAGCGTTTTCATTTTAAGTTGTGTCCTCCAAACTTTTTTTTGAAAAAAAGGAGAAAAAAAGTGTCCCAAACATTCCACACGTTTTTTAAACCTTCCATTTCGTCACCACCATTCAAATGTATGAAAAAATGCAATGGGAAAATAATTTTGGAACACTCATACATAGGAAGAGCTCGCGATAGGTACTGAGTGGAAATTATATAATATTTCTAAATCAAAAAAAAAATTGGGGGATATCTTAAAATAAAAACCTTAAAACATGAGACAAGTATTTTAAGTAACAATTTAAGAAAAATCTCAGGAAATGTACGTGAAATTCCAGATTTTCATCTGTTGTTCCATCTCAACATTACCTAGAAATTCTCCCCCTCATTTCCATGTTTCCCTGCTGTTTCAGCAGGCATGCTTTAGTACCCCCATAAATTAAATTAACACATATAAACAAACCCTCCTTTTACCAAATCGGCTAACGAAGCTCACGTAGCCCCCAATAAGCTCTGATTTTTAATTTAGATAAAAAAAGCAGAGATGCCATCTATTAACGCGCCTGAAGGCTTGTGCCTCATAAAATTAACATTTTCTATGACAATTTCACGTAAACCCTAACAAGAATTCACCGTTAATACAAGAACAACCTTAACCTCTATAATTTAACGTCCATTTTTCAACAACATCTAATAAAAGATAAGAGGTTTACGAAGTTACTCATCGCTTTTCAATTGTTTTCGCTACCTCTTACAATATGATTACACTGTTATTGTAAATTGAACTTTATTTAATGTAGTTAAAGTTTAATTTGCTATGTAGGTTCAGTAAATATTGAGGGGTTTTGATGTTATGCAGAAATTCACGTGCCTAGAATGTCAGAACGCATCAAAACGTGATGAGGTGTAATTATAGGTCTAATATGTATGCATTTCTAAGTAGTACTTATGCAATGGTTTGTTTTTGTTTTGCTTGGAAAAGTGAGCGTGTAAAGGACTCAACTAGGACGTTTTCTGAATTATACAATTTATACTTTCGTGAATGACATTATGCACATATCCACAGTTAGCTCTGAATGCGGCGGGTCGCGTGCGCAGACGTAGACGGGATTGGGCAATCCGGCGTCGTTGCGGAGTGACAGAAACACTCTGTCCGACGATGACTGCCCGAAGCACCAGAAAAATACAATAAGTAGCGTGGGATTTAACTGTTTTTATTAAGCTGCCGGAATTGATAAGTACAGTTGATCCGTGTGATGTTTTCAAAATTGCTGGATGTGATTGAAACTTGCATTTTGTGACAAACTGAACGATGGAAGTGCATTGCCTTCTGGTGTAGGTCAAACAAAACGATATCCGGAATCTTTCCTGCGGACTTTTCGAAAATTAAGGGCGATGAAGTTTGATTTTCTTATTGATCCCTTATTCACATTAAGTACTCCTTTTCTATTGAATTGTATGATTATAATCATGACTACATATACACAACCTGTTAACTATTAGCCACAGGAAAGATTGCCTCTACAGTTCAGTTGAACACACACTATTTCTTTCCTGTGGTCAATATTTAACAGCTTGTGGACATGTAGTTATGATTTTTATAATACAATTCAACAGAAAAAGGAGTACCGAGTAATGTAGATAAGGCTTAAATAAGAAAGTCAAGTTTTATAGCCCCTAACTTTTTGTAGTCCACCGGAATGACTCAGAACCTTGTTGTGTATTTGACCCGTTTAGAAATCGGCATGTGATGATGTTAATCATCATCAACAGCATCGTCATCTCAAGGAAGTTGACTGTTCCTCGCTACAATAGGGATGACGACTAGGTTAAAAAACTATCATTTTAATTAGTCCGTCAGATTATCGAAAATTATTAGACACGTATTTGTTCCTTTTTCAATTTAACTAAAATTGACGAAGATAAGGAGCATCAAAGTTCCGGGGTGGGGGGGCTGATGGCGTCACTACTAGGTAACAATTGTACCTAATAGTGACGTTACGCGAAACTTGAACGCACTGTATTTTCATTTTTGATCTGACGAACAAAAGAAAAAATACGTGTACAATATTTTTTAGTAATCTAAAAGACGGACTAAATAGATTTTTTAGTCGTCTAGCCTATTGTCACACCACAATGACAACGCTGCTGTCGTCGCTATTTGTGATGAACCCAGATGCACCGGTGACGGTTAGAGGTCTTCAAGCAACGCAGTTATTTTATTTGGGAGGGAAAATTAATTGTACCTATGCTAAAAATATGCATAAGTATACTAATGTATAACGAGGAGGCCGTATTGGCTATTACGTTCGATTGGCGGAATAGCAAAGTAACATTATTATCATAATTTATATACAATTCTGCAAACTTTATACACAAACTTAGAAAACCTGTGCCCAGCAGTGGGATTCCATTAGTCCTAGCAAATTTACTCTGTGATGGTTTAAAAAGAACGTTTTGTCCTATCGACCGTAGATTAAACCCATTGTGGAGCCCTAAAAAAGTAAAATGGAGTTAATTTATTCAGTAGCGAAGTGCGGTGAGACCGTTTCTTATGGTAATTCAGTTATTTACTGCTAGGGCCGGCTACAAATAAATTTTATAGTTCCAAAACGGAACGGAGGATAACGCAGACCATATATTGAACTAGACGCACCAAATGCGAGCACTTCGCGAATCTACGAAAAAGCAGTACCTATACCTACATTCGAAAGTAGTTTTCAATTGTACAATACAATACAATACAAATACTCTTTATTGTTCACCAACAAGGAAATAAAAACAATATACATTAAACACTAAAATATAAACACTGGTAGACAACAGGCGGCCTTATCGCTAAGAAGCGTCTTCCAGACAACCTTTGTACATTAGTTACGCGTAAAAAATACGTATCTAACAGAAGGTTATTTCTGTTTTTTTAAGGGTCACAGTAAAAATATGTGCTATTTGGTTTGGTTTGGTTATTTTAATTACCCCATATATTTTAAATATATATTTTTAAGTGAGTTTTACTGCCTCCGGATTGCAGTTAAAATTTTCCTTAAATGTGTAGAATGTGTAGAATTCAGTTTGAGCTTAAATAAAAAAAAAGTCTAAACATAAATATTAGTAAATTAGTCTTAGAAATGAAATTTGTATGAAAACTTTGAATTGGATCCTTCCGGGAAAATTCAGATTCTAAAATAACTTCGGACACTATAAAAACATTATAACGTAACTTTTTATAACTGTGCCCTAAATTGAAACTTTTTTCCTTCATACATGAGTGACCCTCTCTACTAGGTACGTACCTACAGATGTAGTGCATAATATTTTCCCTCATATTTTCTCGGAAACGTAAACGTCGTATTTGTCATGCTCAATCGACCCGGAACTTTTAGTAATGACACTGATTGAAACAGCATCACACGTTCGGGTGCTTATGTCGTGAATGTCGTCTCGCTAAAATTTGGAGCAGAGCCCATCTGAGGAAGTACCTCCTTACAGAAAACCGCAGTTTAATAACACCCTACCTTGTGTTTTTCTTGGTGAATAAGGTCGCCAGACCTCCAAGAGGATTCACTGTGTTGACAGCTGGGGACCCACGGAGCAAAGCTTGCCCCTTTAGCGGTCAACACAGCGAATCCTCCTTTTTTTAAAGGGTCGGCAACGCGCCTGTAACACCCTTGGAGTTGCCGGCGTCCATAGGCTACGGTGACCGCTTACCATCAGGGGGACCGTAGGCTTGTTTGTCACACTCGTAGTATTAAAAAAAAGTTAATTTTGAAAAAATACATACTTACATTTTTACACTTGACTGTGCAATGCTACATCTACAGAATCCGCAAACCGATCTGAAGTGGAAACTGGTCATTTTTCATAATTTACCGATCATGTGGGTAAGCTTTTATGAGTGGTTTTACGACTCAATTAAGACATTTTGATGCCCTAAGCAGAGGAGCGAGATTCCGGGAACTAACATCGTGGTCCGTACCCGTACATCCATATTTTTTGGTAAGTATACATCCGTATCGATATAACTGAAAGATGGTCGTTTTTAAACTCCCAAATTATTTCTTGCGCCATAATTCGATAGATGAAATTAACTGACGTTTAAAAAAGTAGTCTTCCGTTCCAAAATTATCTCATTCATTATGCTGATTGTGGTATTGTTCTGTTTTTATATAGTGTCACCTAGACTACTTGCTGGGCTTCGCTGAAAATCAGCGTCACCGAATGTGACATATCATATGGCTCATTCAGTGACATCAAGCTGAGCGAGGACCATTTAGTGCACAATTAGTTATAATATAACTAATTGTATGTATTTTATTCTGATTGTTATTTTGTGTTTTTGCGTGTGCTAATAAATGTATTTTCTTTCTTTTCTTCTTCTTATTTCTGTTGAAAGTACTTGCGGTATCTAGTTTAGTGTACGGTCTGCGGGGGATAATTTTATTCCGTCCGAAAAGATGTGTGGCCATCGTGCACAATAGGGTGGTTTCCTGAAGGACAAAATTAAAAAAGTACGTTGCAGAGACAAATGAGTGTTTTGAATTAGCTTTTTATGTTTTGGTGTAGGAAAGTGTGTACGTTCTAAGATAAATAGTTTTTTTTATGTGCATTTCAAATATTTTTGTTATTAGGGAAAAAAATTACACATATTACACTTCGCAGGTGCTTTTTATGAAAACTTAATTGACCGAGCGAGCGAAGCGAGCGAAGCGTCTCTGCTTCAGCTTGGACAAAAATGCTTTTAGGTGTCTGTCCATTTGTTCTCCTCTACAGGTCGCATTTATTAACCAATTGTTTTAAAATTTTGTAAACGAGTTCGTTAACTACATAAAATTTTTTTGTCGAGTCAGTTTTTGGAAATTTTAAAAATGGCGGGAATTGGCACAAAGGTCCTAAGCGCCATAGAAATCAAAGGCGCTTAGGACCTTTGCGCCAATACCAGTACCATTGAGAGTTCGTTGTGATAATGAAACGGTAAAGGAAGTAATTCTTATTTTTATTGACCGAGTGAGTGAAACGAGCGAAGCGTCTCTGCTTCAGCTTGGAGAAAAATGCTTTTAGGTGTCTGTAAATTTGTTCTCCTCCACAGGTCGCATTTATCAACCAATTCTTGTAAAATTTTGTAAACGAGTTCGTTAATGACATAAAAAAAAATTGTTGATTCAGTTTTTGGAAATTTTAAAAATGGCGGGAATTGGTACAAAGGTCTTAAGCGCCTTTGGAGTCTATGGCGCTTAGGACCATTGAACGTTCGTTGTGATAATGAAACAAGGAAGTAAGTATTTATAATTTTTACATATTTGACTGAGCGAGCGTAGTGTTTCCGTTTCAGTTTTTGCAAAAATGTATTCGAGTGTCCGGCTGTCCATTTATTGTCTTCTAGAGGTCGCATTTATCAACCAATTCCAAAACCAAGTGATTTTTTTTAAGCAAGTTCGTTCATTTTTTTTTTTCGATTCGGTTTATGGATTTTTTTTATAATGGCGGGAATTGGCATAAAGGGCCTAAGCGCCTTCTGAGTTTATGGCGCTTACGATCATTAATAACGAAACAATAAAGGAAGTATTTTCTTAGTTTTATATATTTTAATAGGTAAGTAAATACGAGCAGGCTATATAATATGAGTACTAAATTACACATGCAACGACATCCAGTGAATAAGGATAGGGCTCCATCTTCTCAGTGGTGATCCTTCAGGAGACTCAATACGACTCGATGCTTTAAATTCGAAATCAATAAAATTGTGTTTCCACTTCACTTGATCAAGTAAAGGTTGCATAATGAATATATAGGTAGTGAATGATAATAAGTATGGTAATATGGTTGTTTCCTATTTTTTTTTATACTGCGACGGTGACAAACAAGCATACGGCCCGCCTGATGGTAAGCAGTCACCGTAGCGTATGGGCGCCTGTAACTCCAGGGGTGTTACATGCGCGTTGACGACCCTTTAAAAAAAATGAGGGTTCACTGTGTTGACAGCTAAAGGGGCAAGCTTTGCTCGGTGGATCCCCAGCTGTCAACACAGTGAATCCTCTTGGCGCTCTGGCGACCTTACTCAGCAACAGAAACACAACACTAAGAGTAGGGTTTATTGTTATTAAACTGCGGTATTCTGTAAGAAGGAGATACTTTCCCAGATGGGCTCTGCTCCAGATTTGAGCGAGACGACATTCGTTGTGTTATTGTGCCCTACCACACTAAACGATTTGCATCCGCTGTGCCCATACCTCTCTTAGAAATCCTATAGATGTTATGAGATCGATATACCGGAATTTGAATGAAAATTATTGTAATTTTCAACGGACGTCAAAAGGAGGAGCTTTTCAATTCGTGTGATTTCTTCCATCCCTCATTACTGAACCATTTAAAAAAATGTCTGAAAAAAAAGTACCAGATTGGTCTCATTTTTTTCAAAAGTCAGTTTTGATGATGGAATCTATGAGTAATAGAGGGATGTCCTTAAATTTGAAAAGTGATTTAGTGATTTGTGTGTTTTTCGAAGCATTTGATGAAGTAGACCTGATAATGAAGATCACAGATGGCATAGAGGAACTGCTTGGTAATTGCCAGCTCTATCATCCGATTTGAGACATTCGTCTTTTGTTTGTAAGGAAATACCTTAACAGTAGTCTTATTTGATTATAATATAATTCTATTCTGATAATGAAATTCATGGGGAATTGAGAGAACTCCTCAAATTCTTACGGCACAAGCATTATGATTAAAGGGTTTTCCTAACTTGAACATTCACGAAAACCATAATTTTGTTGGAGCGGACTTGATGATGAAGACCAGGGATGGCAAAGTGGAACTGCTGGATAAGCCTAGCTCTAAATATCATCAGATTTGTGAAATTCATCTTTTTGATTTGATTTCTATTCTGATGATGGAATTCTTGAGGAATTCAGAGAACTCCTTAAAATTGAACGGCATATGCATTGTGATTGGAGGGTTTTTATAATTAGCTGGAGCATTTTTTGACCGCAGTCATCATTTACTGGAGTGGACCTGATGGCGAAGACCAGGGATGGTATAGAGGAACTGCTTGGTAATTCTTAGCTCTATTATCCGATTTGAGATATTCTTCTTTTGTTTGTAAGGACATATGTTCAAAACAGTCTCCCATTTGATTATAATTATATTTTGAATTCTGTTGATGGAATTCATAAGGAATTGAGAGACATGCTTAAATTTTAACGGCACATTTATGGTTTGAGACCATCATTTAGGTGGAGTGAACCTAATGATGAAAACCAGGAATGACAAAGTAGAACTGCTCGATAATTTCCAGATCTTTCAATCGATTTGAAGCATTCTTATTTTGTTTCCTCCAACCTCCAAAGTAGTTTTGTTTCGTTTTACTTCAAATCTAATGATGGGATCCATGAGACGGTAAGAAAGATCCTTACGGCGATTTCGGTATTTTATACTCAAACTAACTCAAACTTTAACTTTGACCGGGAAGTTGTTTTTTTTCCTTAAAGATTACTTATATTTATTTAAATTTATAAATAAATTATTTTTTAGTGCGTGCCTACCAAATTGTTTTGAGGATTCTTAAAGAGTAACTTAGATGTTTGTCTGGTAAATATATACCTAATCGTTAAATATGACATGTGACATGCTTTTATGGCTCTTGATTTGACCTAGCGTAAGCGAAGGTCTACGTTTCAGCTTAGTCAAAATGCTTTCATATCTCCGGCTGTTCTCCTCTACAGGTCCTTTTTATCTACGAATTCTCGTGAAAGTTGAGCGATCAGGTTTTATACCTTTGTAGGATCTTTTTGTCATTTAGTTTTTTGAAATATATTAGAATTGATGGAAATTGGCACAAAGAGATTAAGCGCCGCACAGGCCTAAGGCGCTTAAGAGCAGATGGTCGCGAGGTCTACAGCTCACAGAGCCACTAGTTTAAAAGTAGCGTATTAATTCACACGATGAAGGAAAGTTACTTAAGGCCATCCCCTATGCCAATGACCTCGACGATTTGAGCTTTTTTCTCCTCCCGCTTCCTTTCCTCACCGGTTATACAATACGTCAATAAGCATAAGTTGCCACCTAGGAAGAGCTGCTTGTACTAGAACGCAACCCTATAAACTACTAGTGCCATCTTACACGACTGGCCCCCGTCGCCCGCGCAAGCATCTCGAGCCAGCGTTTTCGGAAAAATGCGTGTAATAGCTTTTTCTCGAAAAGTACAAAACCTATCCAAAAATCAGTAGATGCGTTTAAAGTAAACATAAATATATACAGCTTGTCTTAGTTTCTTGTACTTACGACGCATAATAAGGAAGTAGATACAGATTTAAGGTAGAAAAAAGGGTTTACGGTTTTTTTTTTCTCTTGATGTATTATGTTTTTCGATAATTTAGTGGAACCAAAAACCAAATAGCTATATTATATATTTTTTTCTAGCGTTGTGCTTGGAGCTGAACAAAGCCTATTCACTTTAAAAACAGTGAAATATGCCGGGTAGCCCCTTAAGAAAGTTTTCCAAATGATTTTTGAAGTATATAAAATATAATAAATTGATAATGTTTCTTATTATTATTTCTGATGCATCCTATATACCTATATTTGTCTTTGTATTACCTCTGTGACGTTGAAGTGTTACTTATCGATAACAGGATGCGTAGCCAAGATGCCAATCGCTCACGCTACAAAACGTATCGTAGTTATTTTCACTCTACCATATTAGGCTACGCGTTTTAAAGCATATTGCCAGTCCTTCTACACGTGCAGCCTATGGATCAGCTATACGCAGCGGGCATACAGCGCTCTGCGGGTACAGTACAACAACGCGTACAGGGTGGTGTTCGGGCTGCCGCGACACTGTAGCGCATCGAGTATGTTCGCGGAGGGACGGATCGATGGGTTCCACGCGATCATCAGGAAGCGGTGTAGCTCGCTGTTGAGGCGGTGGCGCGCCAGCACGAATACCATCCTGTGCACGTTGGCCGACCGGTGGGACTCACCGTGGCTAAAGCACTGGGTGCAGCTACATGCCCCAATATGTAAGAATTTGTTTTAATGTTATGTTTTGTACTAACCCTAGATTTAAGTTTTAATATGTAATGTTACTAACACATTATGGACTTTTGTTCGAAATAAATGATTATTGTATTGTATTGTATTGTATATTAGTGCGATAATGTCAGTTGCGTCTCGATCGCGACTGAGCGTTAGCGATTGGTATCTTGGCTAAACACGCTGGGCTGTCGATGTTTTTATTTTATCAAACACTTAGAACACTCATTCGTGCTAGGAAAACGTTTAGGTATAAATATAACATATTAAAGTTTTGGCATTAAAGCGTTTTGTACACATTAAATGTACAACGGGTCCATCGCAAATTTAGTTAATTTACCTGAATATGCCGTTTTATTTCGATGTGTCTTGGCTTGACTGATGAAGCGAAGAATGTTGGTAGAAATATTCGCCTACCCGGCGGCATTACACCCGTTATATGTTTAAAATAATTTGACAATTATTATTAATTACATGCTATACAAATGGGGATGGAACGAGAGTCCGCTATGTGACTGTGGTCTAGAAGATCAAACAGTCCGGCACATAGTAGAGCGAGGCCCAAAGCGAAGATATCAAGGTGACCCGGAGGACCTCTACACTAACCAGAGTGCGTAGCAAATATGCCAATCGCTCACGCTTAGTAACGTATCGTAGCTACCTCCCTCTATCACTCTTCCTTATTAGTGTGACAATGACAGTTGTGTTTCGTTAGCGACTGAGCGTGAGCGATTGGCATCTTGGCTACGCACCCTGACATCTGACGAGATCGACTGGTTGCGCGACCTGGATGTCGACTTATAATGAATTGCCTACAATGTGTAAACTCGCCATACGATTAAATAAATAATAATTTGTCAAGAAGTCTTGATACAAGGTCTTCGAGAAAAACTAATTAATTCTAAGCCGTGAAACTCAATATTAGATAATTTTGAACATTTTCCAACTTCCAACTCCGTCATAATTGGTAATGACTTTAGAAAAGTAAAATAATGCCTTGAAGGAATAATTTTGAGTTGATAAGTTTAATTTTAAGTTATTTAACTCAATTAGTTACAAAATTAGAGGTTTACCTGAGCGTATTTTGCTCTTGATTGTGTTATAAGGGATCATAATGATTATATTTCCGGTGAGGGCGGACAATGACGGCAAAACGGAGCGTCTTTCACGGCAAAAAGGTGATTTTTTTAGTGGAGATTGTTAAAGGGATGGAGAGTGATATAGGCTACTTTTTGTATCTTTCTAACGCGAGCGAAGCCCCGTGCGAAAGCTAGTAGGAGATAAATAAGGGAAAAGCAATGCCCAGTAGTAGAATTTGATGACGATGATTATATACATTTAGTTTACATTTGGCTGACCTATTTTAAAATAATAAATTATTTACAGGTACTAATATTTTTTATTCGGCAGTATAATATGACGGCCTCCTAGCCTAGTTGGTAGTGACCCTGCCTACGAAGCAGGAGGTCCCGGGTTCGAATCCTGGTCGGGGCATTTATTTGTGTTTATCACGAATATTTGTTCCTGAGTTATGGATGTTTTCTATGTATTTAAGTATTTATATGTATCTGTCTATTATATATAACGTCGCTAGTACCCACAACACAAGCCTTATTGAGCTTACCGTGGGACTAGGTCGATTTGTGTAAGATTGTCCCATAATATAAAATAAAAAAAATATTTATTATAGTTGTGATATTCAAAATAAACCCATGTTTGCTAAGCCACTCAACTATGAATCAAACTTAAAAAACAAAATAGAACCGCTTAAATCCACAATCTGACCCTCAAATTCCCATACCCTTTTTTGTACCCCTTCAAATATGTACCGAAACAAAATTGGTACGTACCACAATGGAAGCAACTGGGCATTCATGTAAGTATTCAATCTTAGTTTATTGGACGTCAAAAACTTTTTTGTGGTGCACTCTTGTAGAAGAAACAGTAAACGGACTAGTTTTAGGGGTATAATAATTAAAACTACAGGGTGCCTATGGATTAGGGGTCCTTGTGTGAGTTTTTTTGGTTTTTATTTAATTATGTTTAGGGGAGGGGTACATCAAATGTATAGCTATTCGTACGTAACATACAAATAGCTATATCAGTTAAACGTCATACAATGAATATGATTGTTTGTCATATGCTTTCGGCAGAGGGGTAGGCCTGTCAATGCTACTTTGGCTGGTTTATTAGGTACTAAATGTTCTGAATTAACCCGGCCTTACTTTGACGTCTTAACGCGATTCAGTTTAAGTTCAGTTTAGGCTCAGTTGTATGGAAGCGAACCAGTTTAGGTCAACTGAATCACGTTAAGACGTCATGGTAATGCCTCTGTACATAGTTCTCCAGCGAAACTTTACCTTATACTGCAGTCTCTTTCTAAAATCGAGACCTTTTCATACAAATATTTTATTTGTATGGTGAGTTAACCATCGTAGTGCCGCTTAATTTGGAACAAGAACATTATTAAACAAGGGTACAGAACTTAGTGAACTTCAACCCTCGTTTAATATACAGAACCCTTCATTTATTGCCAACTCACGCTTACCCATTTTTTACTCCAATTCAGGGTTGTCATGTTTTCACGCTCGCGAGCTCTACACAAAGCCATAAAGATTATATTATAAACAAATTTAAACCTTATGTATTAAGGCATAAGGGTTCATAAACAGCACGATAAAATTTGTACAAAAATATTTTGTGTTTTTTAAAGGACGTCTGATTCTAGTCCCTGAATCGTGTAATTGTTTATTGTCCTTCATAAAGTACAATACGTGATGGCATTACTAATGGACCCTTGGGAGTCACTTTCGTTGAATGTGTGTGGTTTTTATTTTAATTTAGTAGACCAGTTATTTGAAATGTGTAATGCTATTGTGTCTAATTTAAATAAATAGCTCAAAAAAACATATTTTGTATGTCTTAAAGGTTTAAACAAGTTTTCCATCCGGGTTTTGTACGCGTTGACATTGATTTAAAAAAAATAAAAATATATCTAAATTAATAACATAATTTTTAAGTATTTTATAAAAAAATACCTTTTCCACGCCAATGACCGGTATGTTCGTACTAAAGCTCCAACGCCAAAGACGGATTAATCGGTCACAGACCACAAACCAACATAGACCTTAATAAACACTCATAAAGTTTAACTTCAGTTGTGACATATCGGTGACGTGGCGACTGAGTGAAAGCATTTTTAATTAACATGATATCGAAAATAGTGAAAAAAAAACCATTATTAAACGGGGTCTAAAAATGCATTTTCCAAAAACATATCTAACGCTGGAAACCTAGCTTTGATCCTAGATTGGATTCGAACCAATCTCCTGCTTTTGCGAGTAACTGTGTTCGAAGTTCTTAATCTCTATGATTATTCCAAATTATAGATAGACCCTATAGTAAGTTCTTAAGGCCGCATACCGCCTTAGTTATTAGACATATCATATAAGACATATTGTGGTCATTATACTTGCTCTAATTTAGCTAAAATTTAGTATAAAATACTACTCAGTTGTACTGACTGAAAATAATATTAAAAATAAAGTTAAGTATAATATAATGAGTGCGCTTTACTTAAATACTTCACAATACTGTGTGTGAACATACAGGGTGGAAAGACACGACGATCCTTCTCGCAAAGGGGGGTTAGTTTAAGTGATGGAGAATCGATTAGTAATGTTTATATTTTTGTTACGAACAATCAGTAAAAATATTAAAATTAATTAATGTTCTTCTTAGTGACAACCCTGCTATTACTATGTACTATACCTACATGTAACTGTAATGTGACACTTTATGTTTACAAAAATTACTTCGATTTTGCTCGACATACCGCAGCACTCGCTCTTCAAACCTTGGTGCAATGTGAACTACACCTCCTCCCCGTTGGTCGTTTTGGCCCGTTCGTGGTACTATGGGCTGATTATTTGCCACGCGATCAAAGGCCCGTAAAATTGACATACGGCTAGTTGGGTGTGGTGGAGGATATCTTTGTCGATAGCGTCGTAACGGCTCGGCAGCATTATAATTACACTCCCCGTATAACATAAGCAAATTTAGGTAATCGCGGGCTCCCAAGGGCATTTTGAAAATAGGTTTTATCACATAATTTGCAATTTATTTACGTCACTGTTTTATCACGGGTAAGACTAGGGTAGTAATTAATGTTTTTCCCAAACAAAATAATACAATTGTGCAAACTACCCACTTACAAAAATCAAACTTAACCATAGAGAAATTGAGACTAAGGGCAGTTACAATAAATAGGTTCAAAAACCCATAATACACCGCCAGAAGAGCATACTAGGCGGGGTGGAGGTGCGTGGAAGCTAGAAAATGCAGTTGGTTAACCGATTTGTATGGAAATACCTAAGAAATAAACCGATTGCATACCCTATCTGTAAAGCGGGCCGGTAGGCAACCGCCATATTGTAGCGGGTGGGTAGTATGCATGTAGTGTATGTACAAACATGTTGTTATTCTTGATAGAAGTATGCTATTAAGGCGGTAGGTATAGGATGGGCTTTATGAACCTAATGTGTTGTTAATGTATGTTAAGTAGGATTGGGTCTGGCAGGGTGGTACTGGCTGTCAGATGATGAAGTAAAGGAACGATCGAATTTGGTTTGATAGTTTAAATACTTTTCTTATGAAAGATTAGTTGACGTAGGTATGATTTAGTAGGAAATACGACTAACTTGGCAAAAGTAACATGTTTATTTGAATTATAAAAATAAAGGCTTCAGAAGATATTATTTTCAATTCTACGATTCTGCATGTATAACTGCCCTTAGTCTTAATTTATCTATGGTTAGTTAGATTATTGTAAGTGGGTAGTTCACACAATTGTAATGACAGAAATATTATGGGGTAGAAATGTTGTTTTGGTAAATGTCACTGACCTTTGTGTTATTGTTAAATGTTATTGAACCTAATGAGGGTTGTCACTTGCAGTATTTTGCATCAAAAGTTAACTGCCTATAACTTAAAAACGCTTACGAATATGAGCCTAGTTTCTTTAGAGGAAATACAGTACTAAATCTAAACAATCCCCCTTTTGCGGAAAGGATCGTCGTGCCGTTCCACCCTGTATATAGTAAGGCAAAATGGCGCTTGCCTATTGAAAGCTTAATGTCCTATACAAAGGACAAAACACCCTGTATACTTGTCTAGATGCGATCTATGGACAGGTGTATGTGCCTGCGCAGCTCTCTTGCATTGTTTAACGTATGGACAGTCCATTTTCAAAAGAGCTTATGTCTTCTTTAATATGCGCCCAAAATTGAACATTAAAACTGTGTAGATAAAGTTCGTTTTAAAAATATATTAAATGGTAATAATAATGTTTATAAAAGTAGAATTTAATTCTCAATTGATTTAATTGGTAAAGTTAAGGTGCTTGCTCATTAGTTTGAAATTGTAGCGCCAGGGTTTTTGCATGATACTAGTAATTAGGTACATCCTAATGACTTTGATTATTGTTTCTTAGGACATGTTTAAACTAAATAAAAAATCTACAATGTGCTCTACTAGTTTTCTCATAAGGCGTAAAATAATGCCCAATAAAAGTATAAAAAACACACAAGTTTGAAGAAAAAAATAGGCACATATTAGACTGTGCAACTTTTTGGCATCAGATTTTTTTTTATCATACCCGTCAACCTGTATTTTATATAATAATTATTTTTCCTAAAATTACTTTTCTAAATTATAATTTTATTCGATTTGATTTACACAATTTTAAAACTGTAATAATGCAAATAATAATATAGAATTTTTATTGTAATTTTAATGCTGAATATTTATGACGCGTAATATGTAACAATATTATTAATATGAGTATGAGGATTTTATTTCACCCTGTATATTTTGCCGCGAGTTTCTTTATAATTAACTTCACTGGCACGCACCATCCCCTTAAGCTTGCCATTCAAGTGACAGAAGTGACAGTAACCGTTTATTAATTGTAACAAATGGCTGTTCCATGAACAACTAATGATTAAAGACTGAGAAGATATGAGATAGGTGCTTTAATTGGATCAATAGCGTTTCGCTAATTGGTAGACTCGCTGATGGTCAAGAAATATCATAGCCGGCCACATACGTTCGAGCAATCCAATTTCACCACACTAACAAATTTGACAATTCCTTAAATGACTGAATTACTGGTGTTTCAGGCGTCCATAGGTTACAGAAACCGCTCATCATAGCGCGGGCTGTGTTCTTGTTTGCCGCTATTTCTATAAATAAAATAAAATCGTAATGTATAGTCAGTAAATAGATAATTTCTTGGTGAATACTTTTTTACAATTGTAACGAGATCTAATAGTGCTTTAAAGAATTGTCGGTAGTTTTTGACATGAGAATTATCCTGTGTCGGAATTTCGTGACATATGTAGATCCGAGTATATGCTAGTATGGTAGATCGAGGTGAATTGGATCACAGGGCGAATTGGATCACAATAATATTTCTGCCAAATCTGAAAGATTGCCGCTAGCTATACTGTGTTTCTAGATTTCATAACAAAGCTAGTATCAGCATCATTTGCACAGCTATAGGTACCTATTAAAATAATGGCAGGTGCAGGCTCAGGATTGGCCCGGGGGATGTCAGACATGCGTTGCTCCATCGCTCTTTGTGTATCATCAAGTTGTGAGCGGGAGCGGGTTATTAAATATGAGACTGTATTACCCGGCCTCCGCCAATCGATGTATGCCAAATTTGTCCGGAGGATTTACCCGCTATGCAGATCCGATGAATTGTCCAAACGTATATGGCCGGCTATTAGAGTTAATTAGAATTGTAAAAAAATTTATATAGTATTATTTTTTGACGATGGGGACCTTTTACATTTCCAGTCTTTATTTTGACACTTGGGGAGCTTTTACATCTCCAAATTGTATTCGTTATTTAACGAAATTTTATAAATTATTTTTAAATATTATTTTCCATATTAATAACGAAAATAATGTTACTTTGCTATTCCGCCAAAAGTCAATTAGTGCCAACCCGTTATGCGTATTTTTTGCATGCGATTATTGTCTCCGCCCTCGCGCCGCAAAAAATAAATACGCAAATAGATATAACAAACCAACACCAATAATATAAACCTCGACACGTGTTTCGCTTCTCAACGATCCACTCATGCCACTTATTCAAATAGTCAATCAGTGCCAACCCGGTTGGCACTGATTGACTAGCACGTTTGGCTGAATAGCAAAGTAACATTATTGTTGTTGGGTCTAGTTATTGCGAATGTAGTTAATTTACCTTAACCTACCGACGTTTCGACACAGTTTTTTTGACTTTTGACTGATGAATCAGCGAAGTGTCAACGGTGATCTTGCTAGAAATATTCGCGTACCCGGTGCAAAAGTTAGGTCTACCGTTTTACTAAATGTTATCGGCATGACACACAAAACTGACAGCATCCGCGCATCGATACAAAGATTGATCTCGCGGTCTGACCTTCTGAATGGCTGGTCCCAAGTAGGTTATGAATTGAAACCATCTTCACGATTGAAATTATTGGGATGATTTTTGATCTCAATCGCCTCTCTGCCATCTCTGCGATGAGAGCGAGGTGCAGAGGCGCGGGTGAGGCACGGTTTGCGCGCGGGCCTGCCATCGGTGTGTATCCATATTTAATTCAGTGTAATACAACGCACCGCTGACGTACCGACGACGCTCCGCCGCTTCGGTGTATTAAAAAAAACGACTTCCTATCATTACATTCGACTGTTTACCACTTTGTCAACTCTCTCTCAAGACTTATTTTCGGTCGTTGAGCTTAATTAGTTAGATTATTTGCTTTTGCTGTACCTACTAACTCAAAAAGTTGGTAACTTACACCGCCTCCTTACTCCTAACGGGCTTTAATACCAGTACGTAGATAAAGTGCTACAGGTTTATTTCATCGGACTTAGCTTTGCTTCAGTTCGGGTCTCGAATTCTGAAACTAATTGGAGCTGTCTGTGTTCAGGCATTACAGTGTTTCAGCCTTGTTATGAATTCTATTGCTGTTTTAAAATTCTAAAAGGCGTCTGTGAATACTTGATGGGGTTGAAGGATTTATGTTAGCGTGTTCTTAAATATTGTTTCGAGAATTGCACTTTTGACTTCTTTAAAGAGTTTGATTGTGTTTGTCATATAGTATGACTCATATTATATGCTTTGCTTATATTTGAATACATATTGACAAGTGTCACAAAAATCATAATACTGTCTTCTATTACCTTGTGTACCCAAGTAACTTTTTGTTGACATAGAATTCTCATCTAATAATTTAACCTTGTGATAACGAGTGTTGTAAATGGCTCAAAACGTAGCGGCATAGTGTTAATACATGCGATGAATCAATTACAAAACAAGGAGCTTACAAAAACAAGGAGTACCACAAGGCCCTGTTATAGGACCTTTAAAATTTTTGGTTTAATTTCATAGACACCATTGCATTGATAATTGATAATATTGTTTATTTTACTTTTGCAGAGAATATGTCTCCCTGTCTAGGTGTTCCCGAAAGACTACAGTACAGGTATTCTTTAAAAAGGAGTGTAAATTTTTTTAATGGGTTGGTAACGCACATGACGACAATCCTGGAGTTGCAGGCGTCCATAGGCTATGGTGACCGCTTTTCAGTATGCTTGTTTGCCACCGATGTGCTATAAAACAAAGATACAAAATGAATTTAAATAAATATTATTCTAACTAAAAGCTTTAAACTTCAAATTTCATCTCACTTATAGCAGAAACTACCATTTAGCATACCAATATCAAATAGAAGTTACGTGAGGATTATTCCTGTTTGAAATTCGACTTGAATGTAGTTCTACCTTTATATATAATATGGGCAGGCTATTCAAATGTTTGGAAGTCTTACTTGTATGACTTGATACCTAGTGAATGAAAACTTTGATAGAGCTACGGTTTTACAGTTTAACTTCGGAACGAGCGATGTTTGAACGCTTCGTGGAGTTTCAAGTTATACAGTATTGACATTATGTAATTCTCGTTTTGCTTATTTTGTGCTTACAGTCGTTCATGATCATCATCTTCATCCTCAGCTTCCTAGCATTTTCCCGGCTTATATAGGGAGCCTGGGGTCCGCTTTGGCAACTAATCCCAGAATTTGGCGTAGGCACTAGTTTTATGAAAGCGACTGCCATCTGACCTTCCAACCCAAAGGGTTAACTAGGCCTTTGGGATTAGTCCGATTTCCTCACGATGTTTTCCTTCAAAGGGTCGGGACGGATGTGATCGAAAGTATCTTCGAATTGTTAATTATTATAAGCATATTGAGCATGGCATCTATTAAAACACTTTTCAAGGTTGCCTATTGTGACGGACGGTAAACTACCGAACCCTACACTGAGCATGGCCCGACATGCTTTTGGCCGTTTTTTTTAATGACCGAATGATTCCCTCGAAAAGTGAAAATGCGTATCCCTCCTTATATGTTTCTTATGCCCTAGTATCATATAAGTTTAAAGACAGATGGGTTTAGATATCATAAAAACAAGTCTATTACTTTTAAGGATTAAAATGGCGAACTTATTGCTGTAAGACATTCTTCAACGTTTTGTTGGTTGTAAAAATTAATTAATATTAACAAATATACGTTAATAAAAAGTATTTAGCGCTTAAATACCACAGTGAAGCTAATAATTCGCTCAAACGTCAAGCAGCTACAGGTGACCAAACTAGTTTTGATACAAAAAGACCAAAGTGCAATTTATGACTTACGTTTATAGTCTTTTAGCGTTAATGTGTGTATTGCGTGGCTTACATATTTGATAAGAGACATCTGCGATTGCAAATTTATGGTTTAAAAACTGATCATTATCAAATAAGGTAAACGTCCTAGTGCTCGACACTGTACCAGTGTTCGTCATCACAGTTTAAATTGCCATTAATAAGATAAGATCACCCGCAACCGAAAAATGTGCCTTTGATGCTTAATATCGCAATTTAAAAATTAATAGCTTATTATTAAGTTATTAAAATATATTTTTAAGGCGCGCTGACATTTATTAGGACTATCAGTTAAGAATTCAAAGTCCCAATATCTGTCATTCCGTTTTGTACTGAGATGACTATTGGGACTGCCAGCACCTGACATTTACTTGTACAATCGGATTGACTAAGAACATTTCTAATTTTGTAATTATTAAACACAAGTAACATACTCTTCTCCCAAAACACACGACAATATTTTGATGTAGATGTATAAATTAGCATAATATCGTGATTCAAATAAATATTTTCTTACGACATGTCGAGCACTCGGACGTTTACCTTATCAACTATCCACCGCCGATTAAAACAAAAGAATTTATATAAATTTTGGAATTCTTATGTAGAAAATTACATAAGGATTCCAAAATTCAGTAAATAATAAACTAGTAAGGAATGACTAACACTAAAACGAAAATCATGTTACTTTAATTTGAACGTGCCAAATTATTTCCATTGTTAGTATGTAATTCCGCAAAGTAAAGCCTGATTCTATAAATTGACTAACACTACGACAACGGACGATCTGTCAGTTTCTATAGAAAACGTCACGTGACATTCGAGGGCTCCGAGCTACCACGTCCCGATTTCGTCCCGTCCCGTCCTGTCCCGTCGTAGTGTGTCATCCTTAAAAGTTTAAAAATCACATACACAATCTTAATTGACCTGATATGTTTTAAGGTATGTGTTATTTTATTACCTATACTACACAACATTGTTTATCAAGTTTTGATTTATCCTCAAGCAAAACCATCATTGGCACAAGCTCGGCATCCATTTAAAATTTGAGTCTATATTTCCAAGTTGCAAAATCCATTTTCTATACCACTCAGTGTAATAAATCAGCGCGGTCGGAAAACAAAAATAGCACCATAAATCCAAATACAGTGGAGAGTAAAATAAAGGGTACATACCAGTGTCGAATTAAAACAGAAAACATGTCATATAGTTAGGGGAAACATGCATTATTTGGTGATACTTCGAATCCGGTGATAGTACACAGAAAATAATACTTTGAAACGTAGAAATAATTCTTCAAATACGTACCAATAATAAGATTTCGACCTTTTTACAACATATTGTGTTGCGCTTGCGACGGGCGGTGCTAGTTGCCAGATATAACTTTGTTACAGTGTTCACGATCACTAGAAACAAAAAAAAACTTTGCGTTGTATTTGTAACACCATATTTTTGTTAGTACTGGATCTTTTTTGTCTTCTTTGTTTGTACAATTTTTTATGGTTGTTTGCTGTGTCATAATGCGTGACACTACTCACAGACGGCCCCGGCGGAAGACCAGCATCCCCGCGAAAACAACTTTCCTCTGACGATGTCCCGCCATCTTTGTCTGTCTTTGGCATCGTGAAGCGATGCGCAACCGCACGTCCAGGGCGCGGATCGGACTTGATCTGACCACCTATTTGGACTACGGCCTCTGTGTCGTTTGCCATCAACCTTGCCAGTAACTATGAGTCGTTAAAGTTTGTGGCTTTCCTTTCTGGCAATGTGGCCAGAAAACTCCAGTATCAGTTCGCGAAAGATGGATATTTTTGTGCCAAATGCAGTCCGCGGAATATCTGTAGCATTTTCCACCAACACCACATTTCAAACGCATCAATTCAGTCGCCCTGTACAGCCCCGTAGCTGAATATGGAGAAGACCAGGGAATTGACTAGACAAGTTTTGGTCTTGCGTGAAATGTTACGGTTTCTCCACATACCTTGCAGCTGGGCCTTTGCACCCTTTGCCATTCCTATGCGACTTCTGATCTCTTTTTCGCATGTTCCGGTGTTGGTGATGTTCGCGCCGGGATATACAAAATCCTCCACCGTTTCAACCCAAGTGCACTCGTGAGCTGCGCAGTTGTTTGCTGCTATCCACCACCATCACCTTGGTTTTGCTGTGATTGACCCTGAGACCATTTCCAGATTGATGCCCTCCATTCTGCTCAGGGTTTAAATAATTTCCCTCTCATTGGCGGCCAGAAGGGTTGTATTATCCGCATATCGGATCTATCCAAGCTAGGAGGGATCAAAGTGACACTTTTCCTCCCCGCTGGGAGGGACCAAAGTGGCACTTTTCTGTTCAAGAACTACACATTTTTACGTTTTCGGACATTAACTAGTGGCATCGTGGTGTTGGTATGATACTGTTTTCGGTTTGGTTTATTTCCTCTTTGTTGGTGTGAAAAACAGTATATGTCACACGGTATCAAAACTATTTTTGTCTTCGGCGTTAACGGTTGAATCCCTTATTTATTATGCTTAGGATTCTATTGTAGAATTCATCATTCTAATCCATAGCTTCATTAGGAACTCAATGTACGCCCTCGCCGGAAATATATCATTTTGTTCCCTTGTAATAATCTACTATTAAAAAAGGTAAGTTTTAGACGGTATAGGCCTTATGATGAATTAGCCACATTGACACTACGTAACATAATATACTCGTAACACAATGTTAAAGTAAATATCTTTCATCCACAAAACAACAGGTTTTGCAAGATCAGTACCGAGCACTCAAAAAGGTTTAGTAAAAGCAAATTCCAAATAAGGCGGTGTATCATTTCAAACGCACCGCAGTGTAATCGCACGCCGTATATGAACGATGCAAGTGTGGAAATGCTAAAATTGCTTCGTTACCGTACTGTGCTCATGATTTTATTTTGAACCGCTATTTTTTAAAGGTGTGGGAATTCTTTTATACTTAACCAATATACTTCTAAATATCTATGGCGTTAAATTGCAACGGTTCATACTCACGTATTTTTATCACAATAATCGTGACATATACCAAAGAAAAAGTGACCAAGGCCCCGGTGAGCAGTGCTGGGATCGAACCAGTGACCTTCTGCTTTCGCGGCAGACGCCCTAACCACTGGGCTACCCGAACACGGCAGCCAGAGTCCGAAATTTCCTAAGTACTTACGAGTATATGCAATGAATTTAAGACCAGTCTTAGCAATTATTTTCTATCGAGCCGATTCGGTTAAATTAAAAATCGGCTTCGTCTAAGATATTTGAAATATGACGAATTTTAACATAGAATTATTTGCAGCATTAAAATACCTAATTTTTCTTAAAACACTGCTTAAAAACATGAATTGGGTGTTGTCAGCTTTAAATGACGCGTGGAGCACAAAACAACACCTACACCTATAATCTAGGTCTACACGTCAATACCCCCTTTACAGCATCCGTATGGAAGCCTATGCGCATCTGAAACACGCATCTATTGAGTTACGTCACGGTTTCAAAACAGATGACGTTCGACGCTTTGTGACGTCAAATGTGGTTTACCGACATGGCATACGTCAACGTGACGTCATCGCTGCAAAGCGTCATTACAGATTTTTAAGATGGGTCTCCCTCAAAATCCCTAATACCGTTTTTCCTTAAGTGACTTTCCCTTACTGTTTTGTCCTAATGATCATAATCCCTAACAATCAATTGTCCTATCGATTATTTGCGAATCGAATTATTGTTCAAAAACGCAATCACACAGAACCGATTCGCTGTTAGAAAAGTTGGTTAGGTTAAGTTAGAACTGTGCCCTCACACAGAGTCGAATGGCTGCTAGAAAAGTATGTTAAAACGATGTTGGGGTAACCAATATTAGGACAAATGATCATTATGTCAAACAGTATTAGGGAATGCCATAATAGGATAAAGAACTTTAGGGATTCCGATTAGACACTTTTAAGACATTTGGGAAAATAATTCACGTTATTATTGACGAATACATCTACTATTAGGCATTATAATTATATTGACAGTGTCATCTCGATCAAATTTGGAGCAGAGCCCATCTAGGGAAGTACCTCCACCTTACCGAAAACCGCAGTTTAATAACACTAGACCCTACTCATAGTGTTGTGTTTCTGTTGGTGACTAAGGTCGCCAGAGCTCCAAGAGGATTCACTGTGTTGACAGCTGGGGACCCACGGAGCAAAGCTTGCCCTTTGACAGCGAATCCTCAGTTTTTTTAAGGGTCGGCAACGCGCATGTTACACCCCTGGAGTTGCAGGCGTCTATAGGCTACGGTAACCGCTTACCATCAGGCGGGCCGTATACTTGTTTGTCACCGTAGTAGTATTAAAAAAAAGTTTAGGAGATTTACCTTATTGCCATAAAAATCGACTCCATTACTTACATTTTTATTTTATAAACTAACAACATGTAACCATTACAATAATTAGACCACGTTGTCAACATAAAATAATATAAAATTCTTTCCCTCCCATCCCACAAATAACTAGCTTGAATATCTCTGATGTTTACGATAGTTATATATCAGTAAGTTATGGTTGTATATTTCATTGCTTAGCTGTGCCCTTACTATGAGTTTTATGTTACCGCAATCAGTAGCGCAGTAGGAAGGAGTCACATTACTCAGTAGTCCAACTTTAAATTCTAGTCTACTTTTAGTTCTACTACTAAAACTCCAGCACTTGTATCAGTCAATTAGATGACTGACAGCGATATTAAAAAGTAACGTCTATGGTATTCCATAAGAACACTGCTCCTATGGATTTTCATACAATATAATATGAACACTGTAGTTGTTTTTTTTTATTAGGGTGGGCAACATCTTCCCTATTCTGCCAGCTTTCTAGATTTTGCTTTTGTTGTTTTTTTTAGCTGTCGTAGAAAAACTAGCGTATACCCAGTTCATAATTGGTTCTTAAAACTCTCGGGTCTATTATTACAAAACACGGCTTCGTCTCGTTTTGTAACGGTGACACTCAAGTTTTAAGAACCCTTATTATATCACTCTTGCACAACTACTATAAAATTCTCGTTCAAAAGCACGATACAAATAATTTATTCAATGTAATAAATGTTTTAATTCATGTTTTAAGTAGTCACATTAGCATATATAAATTATAAATTGAAAGAGATGTCATATAAATAAATAAATAGTATAGGCCATTCTTACACAAATTGACCAAGTCCCGCAGTAAGCTCAAGAAGGCTTGTGTTACGGGTACTTAGACACATACTACAGAAAATGTGACCAAGGCCCCCGGTGAGCAGGGCTGGGATCGAACCAGCGACCTCCTGCTTTCGCGGCAATGCCCTAACCACTGGGCTACCCAATCACAGCAGTCAGAGGGTGTCGTTCTAAATTCAAAATTTGCTCCGGCGACGGTTGGAAGGCGAGGTTGGCGATTCGCTCCTTAGCCTTAGCAAATATAAAACTAAATCTGACCGTCATTTATTTTTACCCGACATAGTCTGGCAAAAATATCTTTGCTTTTTCTCCAGTAATTTTCATTTTTTATCTGTAAATTGGTTATTTTAACTATAAAACTCTCGTGAGACTCAAACATATTAAATTATATTTAGAACGGGTCACTCTCACATAATTAAGTCGATTTTCGCTCGACATGTTTCGATATTTACGAAGTTCGTCATCAGGAGCGACCACCCGCGACGAGGCAAGTCGTGCAATGCGGACTAGCGCCCTCTCTACCCTTCTACTTGCCGCTGGTTGTAGTAGCGGCGCGGGGGCAATAGAAACATGTCGAGCGAAAATCGACTAAAATACGCCAGTGACCCGTTTTAAATATTATTTACACGTAATATATAAATCGGTTTATGACAAGTAAATAGTGGAATAATTGTTTCTACTCTTATATTCAAATATGACTGCATTTTTCAGGATAATCAAACAAATATGCTTAGAAATGTTACGCTTTTCTCCATTTCCAATTACGGAGAAGCTCGTGAAAGCGATATAGTCTGATAGTGAGTTAACACAAATGTTATCGAATCGAGAAACTCATGGTACGGATGACTGTATTTTCATACGAAGTATTAGCGTGAGTGACTAATGGGTACACTGTACAGTCTAACCTATTTGTTGTGATTGGATGCTATTCCGTATTCAATACGCATTTTGAGTTCGAGAATGTCATTTACCTACATTTTATGTAGTTTTCTATGTAAGTTATTGAATCAGGCGTTACTTTGCGGAATTCTATATTAACAACGAGAATAATGTTACTTCGCTATTCCGCCAATTTGCGATTTTGCGATTTGGCGGGATAGCAAAGTAACATTATTTTCGTTGTTAACTTTCCTACACGATTAATCTTACGAATATTTATATTGTCTAAATACTCGTTTTTTAATTATAAATTGAAAGAGATGTCAAATACTTACTACAGAAAAAGTGACCAAGGCCCCCGGTGGGCAGGGCTAGTACCACGAAAATCGAACGATTGCGGATTTGTGTCTCCAACTCTGTCACACTGGCATATTAGAGTGACAAAGAGGTTTTATCGTCAATGCCAATTTTCGATATTCGTGCTGCCCCCGGCGGATCCCGATCTCGCGTGAGTGATTTTCTATTATTTGACTTACATACATTTGCCATTTAACCATTGGTATGCATTAAAGGCCTGTTTGCTGTAGTTTATGATATAGACTTAAAAAAGAAAACATAGATATATTCCACGTTAAGTTGAATAAAAGCAGTCTAGTGCATGCTATAATTAATAATCAAACGAACTTACCTGTGAAGTTTGATTGAAATTATACGAGTATCCAAATCGAAGATTACATATATTTACTAGCAGCAGTACACGGTTATGTGCTGTCCTTGTCACACATTTAGAGTTAAAATATTATTCAAAAAATGTTCTCGCTGTCGCCCGCCGCGTAAGGTAGGTGTCGTGCCGGTGCACGACCGCGCCCCCAGCGGCGTGGTTTATCATTATTTTAGAGCACATAGATATTTTTGTGTTAGGACCAGAGACTATTTTATTTTAATTTTTAGGGTCTGGGAGGGTGGGAGTATGTAATCTTCGATTTGGATACTCGTATAATTTCAATCAAACTTCACAGGTAAGTTCGTTTGATTATTAATTATACTTCGTATCCAAATCGAAGATTACATATATTTACTAGCAGATGTTTAGAGAATTGTAATACTACATATAAGTAGGAAAAATAAAATAAAATATCGAAGTCAAATCCGACGCTCCTATGGGTTCCTGATAATTAGCTTCATACATGAGTGCCTAATAAAATAAAACGGTACTATTATGTAAATATTATATGAATATTTTTATTAGATTGGACTTATGCATGCCATGCTGTGCGTGTCCAAGTGAGGAACGACATTAATAAAGAATGAAATTACTTTCAATAACCTTTTAGGTGAAGCAAAACACTGAAGTGTGTATTATCGTCGATATAATTTTAACATTACTTGAATATACCTGCTTTAAATTATACTTCGTTCATTTAATTGAACTTTACTGACGAATCCCTGATCCCTGCATAGTGATTGTATACTTTAGATATGCCTGTATTTCATGTCGAAGTAAAAATGGAAGACAAAAACCAGTTGTGTGATTAGTAAAACAAGCTATCAGTAGTTTCTTCATAGCAAGATTAGTACTAAAGAAATCTTGTTATAAAATGTACATACAGATTTATACTGAGACCAAACAATAATTCAAGTGGTGGGTAATGGTTAATACGTTAAGTTTTTCCTTTTTGAGTAGAACGTTGTAATAAAAAACTTAAGTGGCAGGTGCCTTCGATTCTACTGTAGGATAACGAAATATTGACCAGTACGCTACAGCAGCAAGAGAATTACTATTTTTGTAAATAATTGTTATAATAAGGAACTGACACGTGGAGTATTTTTATATCTTGATAATCGGAATGCTACTATTGAAAAGAAGTCTCATCATGGTAAAAACAACCTGATGGAGTAAAATTTTATTACATTCTACACAATTCCTGTAGAATACGAGTATGTAACACGAGACGCCGTTAATGCGGAGCAAAGTTTATTTATTGTTTATTTTTTGTATACAATTAACACTAAGTTGTACGATCCTCAACACGATTTTATTAATGTGAAGAAACTCAACGCTGTTAATGCGGAGAAATGTTGTACAATCATCAACAAAATTGATGTAGAGTAACTCAACGCTGTTGAAGCGTAGCAAAGATCTACAATCCTCGACACAATTAATGTGGAGAAACTCAACGCTGTTAAAGCGGAGCAAAGTTCTACAATCCTCGACACAATTAATGTGGAGAAACTCAACGATGTTAAAGCGGAGCAAAGTTCTACAATCCTCGACACAATTAATGTGGAGAAACTCAACGCTGTTAAAGCGGAGCAAAGTTCTACAATCCTCGACACAATTAATGTGGAGTAACTCAACGCTGTTAAAGCGGAGCAATGGAGACACTCAACGCTGTTAAAGCGGAGCAAGTTCTACAATCCTCGACACAATTAATGTGGAGTACCTCAACGCTGTTAAAGCGGAGCAAAGTTCTAGAATCCTCGACACAATTAATGTGGAGTACCTCAACGCTGTTAAAGCGGAGCAAAGTTCTAGAATCCTCGACACAATTAATGTGGAGTACCTCAACGCTGTTAAAGCGGAGCAAAGTTCTAGAATCCTCGACACAATTAATGTGGAGTACCTCAACGCTGTTAAAGCGGAGCAAAGTTCTAGAATCCTCGACACAATTAATGTGGAGTACCTCAACGCTGTTAAAGCGGAGCAAAGTTCTAGAATCCTCGACACAATTAATGTGGAGTACCTCAACACTGTTAAAGCGGAGCAAAGTTCTAGAATCCTCGACACAATTAATGTGGAGTACCTCAACGCTGTTAAAGCGGAGCAAAGTTCTAGAATCCTCGACACAATTAATGTGGAGTACCTCAGCGCTGTTAAAGCGGAGCAAAGTTCTAGAATCCTCGACACAATCAATGTGGAGTACCTCAACGCTGTTAAAGCGGAGCAAAGTTCTAGAGTCCTCGACACAATTAATGTGGAGTACCTCAACGCTGTTAAAGCGGAGCAAAGTTCTAGAATCCTCGACACAATTAATGTGGAGTACCTCAACGCTGTTAAAGCGGAGCAAGTTCTACAATCCTCGACACAATTAATGTGGAGTACCTCAACGCTGTTAAAGCGGAGCAAAGTTCTACAATCCTCGACACAACTAATGTGGAGAAACTCAACGCTGTTAAAGCGGAGCAAAGTTCTACAACCCTCGACACAATTAATGTGGAGTACCTCAACGCTGCTAAAGCGGACGATCCTTGACATCATTAATGTGTTAAAGCTCAACGCTGGTAAAGCAAGCTTATTTGACACAATTTTTGTGGCATAATTGTTGAAACGGAGCAAAATTATACAAATTTACACGCGATTTATGTCACGTAACTCGGCACTGTTAAAGCGGAGCAGCGTAGGGTATTTAATAAGATTAAGCCTATTTCATCAATATAGCTTACGAAAATATATATATTTTTATATATATGTATATTATGAAGCTTCTCTAGGAAACTATAAATCAAAATTTAAGTCGTTGTTTGTATTACTTCAGTATATATTGGTTCATCCTTTCAATAAACAGGAATATTAGTTTCGTGATAATTCAATTGGGTTAAAACCATTTGCTCTCCAATGAGGTTTTTGTTAGCAAACTCACTCAGCTTCGTAAAATTATTCATTTTTGGTTAACACCCTCCTAAACGGTGAGGTTTTAATAGTAGGTACGTACGACAATATTAATATCCGACTTAATTTTCATTAAGTCGTGTTGAGTCCTATTAAGTATCGTAAAGGTATCATCTACAATTTTATATGTAGGTATCATAAAAATGTGAACCACAACATTCACTACCTACATATACAAATTACAATACATCTATTATAATATATATAAGTAAAAATCATATGATTTATATAATTTCATGCATTGCATTGCATTGTAATTCGTTTTTACTAAACGCAACAATTCGCAAGACTGCGCCGTCAGATATTGGTTCAAATTCCGGAACCAAACTATCCTTGTTTCGTGATGGGGATACGTAAAGTTGATAAAAAAAATCAGTAAGTATAGGTATTATTGTTATACAAAAAACCACAAAAAACTTTAACTATTTTGTGTCTTTAACCAATTTTCTCGTTATTCGCTCTGAGCATGCAGGAAAGCGATTGAACACCTTTTAGGTGTGCAATTTGTTAACGAACCACCAATCACAATACAATTACAACCTGTAATGTCCGCATATTATTTAGGTATTGTATTTTGTAAATTTTTACATAAACCAAAATATCATATTTTTGACCTGGTTATATCGTTGTTTATTGAACGGTTTACGTTATCTAAAATATGAGGAAAATAAAAATTACCTCTTTCGAGTCTTTGAACAAAACAAAAAACTTATTATTTACCTTAAGTAACTTACCTATACTCAAAGAATACAACTCTGAACATAAATTATCCTTCTTTAATCGTATAGACACTAAGGTCGCAAATTAAACCCCTGCAGCGGCTACAGCAAGCATTCGCGCTATTTAGCGGAACAGGGTAATACGGCAGTACGGCACTGCCGCTGCGGTTACACTTCCCTTTAGTTTAGAGCCTTAACTGACTCAAAATAGCAATATCATAGTATTTTGACTTCATTAAAACATGATCAAGATTATATATTCCGACTCATTAAAGTCGTATTTCCTTGATAGAACCTGAAATAGGCTTACTCGTAAATAGGAACGTAGTTTATACGAAACCTATCTTATTTTTATTTTACAATTTTTCTCTGCAACAACATTATGATGATAATTATTGATTGTAGTCATTGTTACTTATTTCAGCGAGCTCATGATTCTTTATAAGCGAGCATATCTTTATGACAGTTCATATAAATGAAGTAGGTAGGACGACGTACAAGAAGCGCTATAAGTATGTGTACTTCTTAGCTGACTAATCGGGGCTGTCTGTCACGAATAATACAAGACAAACATGAAGAATTGAAGAGGTCATACCTCCCTTTTAGGGATAAAATGGGGAACCTCTAAAATACCTATATTGTCCCGAAGGCTCGACGATAGTCGAAACGGCAACATCCGGATCATAAGCTAGCTTTTATTAACAAAACTATAGATAAATGAGGGAACCTCTATGGCTATTTTACTTTAAATTACTTTTAGATGCCATTTTGTTAACCGAATTTACTACAATTTGTGAAATTCATGTAGACTTTCATAATTTTTTAGCATTGCAATACTTATTACTATAATTATCTCAGAACTCTGGAAAGGTAGATGAAATCATTGCGTAGATGAGATTACATTTGTTTTCGTTAAATACCAGGGTTATGTAAGTGGCTAACCCTCGAGTATGGCGTGTGGCGCAATTTTTAGTATACGGTCTGGTACACAAACCTGATACGAATTATAACGCGTAAATACTATAACGCGTAAATACATAACGAACCTTAAAGTTCTCTTAATTAGGTTTAAATTTGTATGTTAATCTACGAGTAACAACCCGTGCCTTTAACATGTACCTTACTTATATTACTTAGAAAAAAGAAGGTAGATGTAAAAGCATTATTTCGAACAAAGTACAGATTCCTTGATCTATTCTTTTAGTTATTATATGATTAATACACCACACTAACATTCAATTTTAAATTGTAATCTACCACACATATATTGGAAGCAAAATCAAACATTTGGACAAAATCACTTTCCGAAAGAAGATTCGTTAAACGGCAACTAGGCCGCGGTTTTATTCTGTAATTTGAATTCATCGTTCTGAAGATGTGTAAAATCACTCAAGAAAATACGTGTGACTCGGACAAACACAAAAAAATGTAATGATAAACCACGCCGCTGGGGGCGCGGTCGTGCACCGGCACGACACCTACCTTACGCGGCGGGCGACAGCGAGAACATTTTTTGAATAATATTTTAACTCTAAATGTGTGACAAGGACAGCACATAACCGTGTACTGCTGCTAGTAAATATATGTAATCTTCGATTTGGATACGAAGTATAAATCCTTAGGGTAGTTTAGCCGGTTCGCCGGCCACCTCTGGTTGTCGGCCACTACGTAGTAAAACGATAATAACAAGAACTCTTTACCCTACCTATGCAAAACAACACTTTAATCGGGTAATTTCAATTGACACCTACACCTCTTTAAACTGGCTCCCTGATAATGTTCTAATTGGCTCGTCAGTGCGTCGACAAAATTTAGACTGTGTAGATGTGTCGCCATTTTAAGTAAAAAATTGTGCGTCCTATTTTTTTCGAGGTGAGTTTAAATATTGTATCTTTGGTGTTTATAACATTGCTTATGTTTAAGTGTGTAGTATATTAGTCGAAGTATTGATATTTTGACTGAAATTCATGGAATATAAAGTAAAAACTATTAAAATTTGATGGCCGGGTAACTAAATGCATATTGACGAAAAATTTAGTTCTCGGCCGCCCGGCCGAGAACAGCCTTGAATTTCGTGAAACTTAGCTGCATATATTTGCTAAAAAATAAAACCATACGTGAGCTATATTGTTTTAATGTGAAGTTGAATACATTTTAATTAATCTAGTTAACTGGCGGCCACATGTATTCTAAATAATACTTGATGAAAACGTACTATTAAATATTTTGTAATTGGCGGCCGAGAACAGGATTATGGCAAGTTAGTTTTCGGCCTTGTTAATTTATGCCGGCCGAAAACAGACTCTTCATACCTTAATTTTCGGCCCTTAGAAATAAAGCGATAAAAAACAGATAAAATCCACACTTTTTTAATTCATGTAATGTTTTTATTTAATCTCATGTCCAAAGTAATTTTAACAATGTTAGTTTTCATACCGCGTTTATTTATTACATTGATTAAAACGTGGCCGAAAATCAGAATTTTAATAATGAGTTCTCGGCCACTGTTGACAGAGTGGCCGGAAACAGGCAAACAAATTGTGTGTTATCGGCCCTCTTTTCATCAGCGGCCGAAAAAAATTTTTTTTATGCCGTGTTTTACCAAGTGGCTGAAAAAGGGAATTTTTGTATTTGTCGGCCATGCATTTAGATGTTTAGAGGTTTATTGTTAATAAGAAATAAATGTATTTTACTATACATATTTTATATTCAAGACTTAAATATAATGATATATTTTATTATCATCCTTTACTAAAAAAATATTTAAAAAAATACAAATTAGAAAAAACATATAAACTAAACAAAAATAAATGAATAAAGTTATTGGACTTTTATATAAATATAGCTCATTAAAGTAATATTGTAAATTTAATAAAAATGAAGCAAGTAAAACGATACAAACAAAGGAAAGAAAACAAAAGAATGTAGTAAAAAATAAGGACGTCTAAAATACTGATAAAAAAGTACAAAAAATAATAAAATAGGTACTTCAAAAGATATTGAGACTGAAAATAAAGAATAAGAGAACATTAAAGACTACCAAGACTAATGAAAAACTTAAAGACACAATAGAGGCCGATACAGCTATAACTAACCAGGTAATAATATAATAATGTCTTCTATGTTCGCGATTGTTATTCTTTAAAATTAGACACTTTAGAACGGCTTAATCGCGTTTATTAACACCAGGAGCCTACGTTTCGAGCCCTTTACAGCACTCATTTTCACAGGGTTAAGATGATGACCTTTATCATCATCTTAACCCGTTCTAAAGTGTTTAATTTCAGGTAATGATATTTACTACAATATACTATTCCTAGCAGACAATATTGATTAAATGATAAGAATGTTTTTTGTTTACAGATAAAGACAAACCATGAGATAAATATGGATGAACCACATTTAGGTATTAATGAAGAAACAGACAAGAAAGTAGCGACTTTTGGCACTGACGCAAAAGTTAAAGAGAAATGTAGCGATAACGAAAAAACACAATCTAAAGTCAGAAAAGAAGGAAACTGATGATAATATAGAAGAAGGTTTTGACAAGACAGATCATAAAGGAGATGCGGGATTGAGTAGCAGCGACGAAGATTTTGCATTATTTTAATATATTGTTTTTGTTTTTTGTTATTCAAGAGACGTTTCTACTAAGTTTTAAGTGATTTATTAGAAGACATTAATATGCTACGGTTACACTTACCATCAGATGGGCCGTAATTTTGTTTACCACTGACGCAGTACAATGTAATTAATAAATATAATAATAGTTAAGTACATAAAAGTTTCTTATAATATTCCTAATATTTCTAATACATTTATTGATTCATATAGTTTTTGTTTGATTTAAAAATAAACCCTACAGACTATGGAATAAGACTCATTAATAAAATTATAAACAGTGGCCGAGAACTGATGATTAAGCGGCCGAAAACTAAAAAAAATGGCCGAAAACCAGCTAAATCGCTGCTTTTTGATATTTATTATTTTAAAAAATCATTATGTATTATACGACATAAAGTTAGATCAAAAAATTACAATTTCAATATATTACTAATCTAAAAATATAGTCATTACATTAGATTTGTTAAGAGCACTATTCATAAAATAGTTTTAAATTCAAAATTTTGGTAAACTGGCCGAAAACCGGCTAAACTACCCTATATACCTTTTATGCCAGGGGATTTCTTACGGATTTTATGGACAGTCAGCAAAAACGCGCGGTTTGTACCTTCACATATAATAGTAGTTTATGCAACAGTGACATAATAATCAATTATGAGCTGTTGTATACACTAGTTTTTCTACGACAGCTAAAATAGCGAAAAAGTTAATTTTAATGGTGGCATAATGTGAAAGATGTCGCATGCCCATTATAGAAACTAAAAAACATCAACAGTGCTAAAATATTAAACTATTAAATTATTAAATTATTAAAATAGTAAACTGCACCACCTACGTCGCCCTCTGGCAGGTTTGGTCCGGCCCCTTGCCCCTTTAGCTGTCAACACAGCGAATCCTCCTTTTTTTCTTAACACACTCCCTAAATATGGCCGAAAAACAAAGAAGGAATAGTTCATCAGCGGCGTCCCCTTCCACACAAGTCGACTTCTGCAACATCAGGGGACTTCACTCCAATTTAAACGCAGTACACCACCACCTGGAGACTGCGCAGCCGACCCTACTGTTCCTCACAGAGACCCAGATATCTTGCCCAGCTGATACATCATACCTGTTATGCCCCGGCTATATGCTCGAACATAAGTTCTTGCGGCGAGCTGGGGTATGCATGTATGCTCGGCATGATGTCTGCTGTCGCCGTCTCAATGCCTATGAAGACAGGGATCTGTCAGTGCTGTGGGTGCGTGTGGACTACGGCGGCCACACTCGTATCTACGCGTGCCTATACAGGTCCCATAGCGGGGACACGGACACAACTCGGCTCTTTGAGCACTTACAAGTGACGTCCGACAAAGTTCTTGAGCAGTACCCATCCGCGGAGTTGGTAATCTTGGGGGACTTCAATGCCCACCACGTGGAGTGGCTTGGTTCCCGGTCCACTGACCACGCGGGGAGGTCTGCTCTCGAATTTTCTCTGGCCTATGGTCTCTCGCAACTGGTTACTTCTCCCACGAGAATACCAGACATCGAGGACCATACGAGCTCTTTACTGGACCTTCTGCTGACCTCTCGTCCGGACGGATACTCTGTCTCAGTGAACGCACCTCTCGGCTCATCCGATCACTGTCTTGTCCGGACATTGCCACCTTGCGCGCGGCCTGATCCACCTCGGCCTACTAGCTCGCGACGCGTATGGCACTATAGGTCAGCAGATTGGGATGGATTGCGTGAGTTCTATGCATCGTACCCGTGGAAGCGGCTGTGTTTCACATCAGATGATCCTGACTCCTGTGCAGCTGAGGTCGCTGAGACTATCTTAATGGGAATGGACTGCTTCATTCCCAACTCAGTAATAGCTGCAGGAGCTAAGAAACGACCTTGGTTTAACCGGCCCTGTAAAGAGGCGACAATTCATAAGCAAGTTGCCTACAGGGCTTGGACCAAGGCCGTTACTGATAAGGATCCTAACGCTTCTGATGTGAAACGCAAATTAAATGCTGCTTCGAGGTCCAGTAAAAGAGCCATTGCCAGAGCTAAATTCGACTTCGTCGGCAGAATTGGTGAGAAGCTCGTGGGCTATCCCTCAGGGAGTCGTGCCTTCTGGTCGCTCGCCAAAGCTGCCGAGGGAAATTTTTGTCGGTCGTCCTTACCACCACTGCGAAATGCTGATGGTGATCTGGTCCACAGTGCAAAGGAGAAAGCTGATCTCTTGGGCAATCTCTTTGCCTCGAACTCGACCATGGACGATGATGGCAGTACCGCACCGCCTACCGTCCCGCGGTGCGGTTTCTCCATGCCCGGTATTATATTCAGGCAAACTGATGTCCGGCGGGAGCTGCTATCATTAGACGTCCACAAGTCGAGCGGGCCAGACGGCATACCAGCAGTGGTGCTCAAGCGGTGTGCTCCCGAGTTGTGTCCAGTGCTCACGCGCCTTTTCACGCTCTCATATCACAAACGGCAGGTGCCGTCTTCGTGGAAGACCGCCCTTGTGCACCCTGTGCCTAAAAAGGGTGACAGATCAGACCCGTCGAATTACAGGCCAATCGCTATAACCTCCCTTCTCTCCAAGGTGATGGAGCGCATAATCAACGCAAAGCTCCTGGGATACCTAGAGGATCACGATCTGATCAGTGAACGACAGTATGGCTTTCGCCATGGTCGCTCCACTGGTGATCTTCTAGTGTATCTCACCCACCGCTGGGCTTCAGCTATTGAGAGTCAAGGTGAGGCATTGGCAGTCAGCCTGGATATAGCGAAGGCGTTCGATCGGGTTTGGCATGGGGGTCTTCTATCGAAGTTACCATCTTACGGACTGCCCGGGGGATTATGCGAATGGATTGCCAGCTTTTTGTCCGGCAGATGCATACGAGCCGTTGTCGACGGAAGTTGCTCCGATAGCATGGACATAAATGCTGGTGTCCCACAAGGCTCTGTGCTATCCCCAACGCTGTTTTTGCTGCATATCAATGACATGTTGTCCATTGGCGATATTCATTGTTATGCAGACGACAGTACTGGGGATGCCTATTACACAGGCCGTGCTAACATCCCTCGTCCCGTTGTGTTAGAGAGTCGTGAAAAGCTTGTGTCAGACATCGAGAGTGCTCTCTCTGATATCTCACTGTGGGGCCAGGAAAATCTTGTCCGATTTAACCCCACTAAGACACAAGTTTGCGCGTTCACCGCTAAAAAAACCCCATTTACTGTGGTCCCACAATTCCAAGACACAGTCCTTACCATGTCAGAGAGTATTGGGATCCTGGGTGTTGACATTTCCAGTGACGTCCAATTCCGTAGCTACCTGGAAGGGAAAGCCAAGCTGGCATCCAAAAAGCTCGGTGTGCTCAATAGAGCTAAGCAATACTTCTCTCCGGGGCAAAGACTGTTATTATACAAGTCTCAAGTCAGGCCTCATATGGAGTATTGCTGCCATCTTTGGGCGGGAGCACCTGGATACCAGCTGGGCCCCTTTGACTCGATCCAAAGACGTGCTGTCCGAATTGTCAACGATCCCAAACTCACGAGCGATATCGAACCCTTAAGTCTAAGGAGAGACTTCGCCTCCTTATGTGTATTCTATCGCTTGTACAATGGATTGTGCTCCGAGGAATTGTTTGATATGATGCCAACGGCTGCATTCTACCACCGCACCGCTCGCCGTCGGCAGGGTGTTCATCCGCATACCCTGGAGCCTAATGGTCTCGTACCGTGCGGTTTAAGAGGAACTTCCTCCCGCGGACGCTCCGGCTGTGGAATGAGCTCCCTGCCACTGTTTTCCCAAAGGACTACAATATGGGGTTCTTCAAAAAAGGAGTGTTAAAGTTTTTAAAGGGTCGGCAACGCGCATGTAACGCCCCTGGAGTTGCAGGCGTCCATAGGCTACGGTGACCGCTTACCATCAGGCGGGCCGTATGCTTGTTTGTCACCGTCGTAGTATTAAAAAAAAAAAAATATTCTATGAAAATCCATAGGAACATCGTTTAGCAATGTTCTTATGTAATACCATAATATAACGTTATTAATGTACTCGAGTACAATTTTACTATAAGGCGTCTGCCGCGAAAGCAGGAGGTCGCTGTTTCGATCCCAGCCCTGCTCACCGGGGGCCTTAGCCACTTTTTGTGTAGTATATGACATCTCTTTCAATTTATACCAAATCAATTTATATCGTTGGTGTCCCTTGCCTAAACTTACGTGTTATTTTGATGTATAAGCTATATTATTGTAAAGTTTCATTAAAATCCATTCAGTACTTTTTACGTGAAAGAGTAACAAACATCCAAAAAAACTTTCGAGTTTATAATGTTAGTAGGATTTATACTTTTTCAATATCGCTTTCAGTCATCTAATTGACAGATAGATGTGCTGGAATAGTAAATATATATTAAAGATGATTTGTGTTAGACTTAGACATATGCAAAGTGCATAATAATATATTGCACAGTGTGACACATTCTAATGAAAGTTTTCTGGAAGAGTACAAATAACGTTTTTTTGCGTGCTTCGTTGTATATAGTCCAACTATGCTAAACAAGATTTACAATTGTAAATCATGAATTGAATGAATTTATAAAAAATGTTCTGATTCATGCAAAAAGCATTAAAGTTATCAAAAGAGTTTTTTAGATATACTCGTATTGGACGTCGACATCATATGTATCAAAACAAATTACGCCGTTTCTCTTGCAAAACCAATACCTCACTTCAATACGGCGTAACCAATCAAGGCTCGTATTTCACACCCAATGGCATCGTAGCTTCTGCGACGAATACATTTGTGTATCGGCCTAAATTGCAACTCGAGCGGTTTGATGACTATTTGTATGTATGTAAACTTTTGCAGCGCTTAATATTTATCTGGTATACCTAAATTTAGGACTTCCACCGACGAGGTGGCCAGATGATCTAATGAAAGCCGTGGGTCACGGTGGATTCAGGTTGCATCCAATTGTAACACGTGGAGATTCATGAGGAAGGCCTATGTCCTACAGTGGGCGTACTAACGGCTGACATGATGATGATAACCTTAATTTGGTGTATCTAGTTTTGAAAAAAATAAGTAACAGTGGTATTCATCACCATCATCACCATTTCAGAAGAAAGAAGTCCACTGCTGGACATAGGCCTCCCCCAAAGATTTCCACAATGACCGGTCTTGCGCCCGCATCCAGCGGACTCCTGCGACCTTCACCAGGTCATATCAGTCCACATTGTGGGGGACCTACCCACGCTGCGCCTTCCGGTACGTGGGAACCGTAGGACCCGGGTATGTCCTAAAACTACGACCAAGACCACCGGGGGATGGGCAGCAGCGTCCCTGAATTACGGTGGAGACACTGCGATCGCCAACCCGCATGCCAAGCGTGGCGATTACGGCAAATTCCCCCCTCATGAATAGTACAGTGGTATTACAATAAGGTAGAGAGAGTTATTGAAGTTAATAATACAAATTAGTGTCTGTCTATTATATATGTATAAATATACATATACCAGTACAGGATTACATTACAGTACAAGATTCTAGTCTTTAAAATAAAGTATGAGCAGTATACTACCGCTAAAGACTAGAATCTTTAGCGGCATAGCGTAGGTCATGTTTTTGATTTCTATCAAACGGATATAGAAATTTCTTTGAAAGGAAAAGCGGGAATACGCATGGCCTCGGGCAAGACTCGAACTTTTCAACTCTGAGAGACATACCCACCGCCTTACTTACTGAACTATCGATTACTAAACTATTAAAACTATTCTTCGTAGTCTTCGTACATCATGTCATGGAGGAGATTTACCACTTTAAAGTGATCCTGCTAATTAACTATCACATTTAACTAAACATTTTTTTTTTACATATTTGTATAACGTAAATAAATCTGAAAAGGCGTTTTTAAAAGTACTGTCTAAAGGTAAGACCAATGTGTCTTTTTCGTTCATTTAAAATTTATTTTCTTACTTCCGTTGAAAACAGACAAACTCAAAGAAAAATTTATCTGCCGACGGTACCGCGTAAACAAACACTACAAAAAGTGCGTGAGTGAAACATCGATCGTTATTTAATAAAAATTGATACTTTATGCAAAAAACTAGTAATGGAATCACTCAATCGAACTAATGTACGGGCGGATAAATGGTGATTTATTGGTGTTTGGCTAAGAAAAATGACTGTAAATACGGGAGAGCATTTTGGGGGGACGGGGCGGGGACGATACGACTAGGAATTTATTCATTTAATCGTATGGCGATATTGGCGAATAGGCAAATAAAATAATTTATAAGGCAACATCCAAGTTCTGCAGCCATTTTTAGCATCGGGCGTCAAGTCTATAAGATTCTTTGGGCTTCCTAAGTATGCGCGGAGTGGGCACCGCTGGATGATGTGCTCCATGGTCTCACGACTAGAGATGGCAACGTTTATATCGGAGATTGTGCAATCTCCCGAGACCCCAAAGCGAAGCGGTGGAACACTTCAGGGTTTTTAGTCTGGGCGAGTCGGACATACCCAGTTTCTCCCGGGCCGAGTGGGATCCATAACGGATTTTCCCTGAGAAAAAAAGGGATGGCAACGTGTAACCGATTTTGTATGAACTAAACCGCGGTTTCGGTTTAACCTAGTTTTTTCATATATAAAATAACCGATTGCATTCCCTAGATAAACACCATTGTTGGTAGTATAGTATATACATACTGTGTTTCTCAGTACAAGTAATTTAAGTATATAAAGTGTAATAAATAAAAATGCATAATGCAAATAATGCATTTGATCCGTTTAAAGGATGACTCACACTAGCACGGGACGGGACGGGACGGGACAGGACTGGACGATGTGGGACGGAAAAATCTGACAATTTCTATAGAAAGAATCACGGAGCCCTCGGATGTCACGTGACGTTTTCTGTAGAAATTGACAGATTTTCCCGTCCTGTCCCGTCCCGTTCCAGTGTGAGTCATCCTTAAGGTGGTAATTAGTGTCGTGGTCTGATTAAGAAAAAATGGGGAATAAATTGACGGTTTATTGGCCTATTCGGACGTCCTACCATTTAAAATCTTGACTACCTACCATCAATTTAAGGAAAAGATAAACGTCGTGTCGTATCAGGCGGTCAAACCAAAGGCTCAAGAAAGAGATACATGGACATTGCTCCACCGACAAGAGCCTGGCTCTTAAATTAATTATGATGACCATCAACTATAACCTGAAATATACCTCCTTTTTTATATATTGTGTCACGTATTTTACCTTCATGTGTTGTCAGTTATTACAGTATTATTGTGTTTTATCCCGCACCGATTTTAATTTTTCTACATTTTCATTAGATATGTTTAATACCGTCCTTAAATTGTTTCGTGCAATTCCACCTACATAAATAAATTGGAACCACTCGTTGTTTGTGGTTAGATTTAGTAAAAAATACCATTTTGACGGTTGCCATAAAGATTTGCTTAGAAATTTAATGTTAACAAGAAGCGACATAATGGTACTTTTTATAAAAAAGCACATTTTATGCTAAAAAATCGTAAGATGTAAAGAGGATTCGGTTAAAAAGGCTCTCCTTAGCAGATTATCGACAGAGATGTTTGATTTAATGCTTTTCGGGGTAATGAGCCGGCGGCTTTATGTCTGCGCGATTTTTCTTAATACTCGTTTTAACGACTGCCTTCCGGGAGGGAAAAGGCGTGGAAAATATACGAAAATATGCTGAAGAGTGTCTGAATTTAGAATTTTATAAGAAAATTTTAGTAATGATGATTCGTGTCAAAATCTATAGAAAGTGTCACGTCTCTGAAGGCTCTGAGGTATCACGTGACGCTTTTTATATAAATTGACACACCGGGAACGGCCTGTCCCGTCCTTGTCTAGTGTTAGTCATCCTTAAGAGATACCACGTTAAGCTCAACTAGGCTATTGTTGTGGAAACTAGGAAACTATATATATAATAAATAGATACATACAATATAAGATTTTAAGCTAACATGGTCATTTACACTATAGTTACTATTTAAAACGAGATATTTACCATGTACATTTGTTTTCATGAGCTCCCGATATTTAAAGGGAGCCACCATACCATATGTAAAGGGAGTGACAGATAAGGTTGCTAACATTTTAAAGAAGTTCTCGGTAAAAAGTTTTTACCGAGAACTTCTTTAAAATGTTTTTACTAAAAACTATCTTCACCCCTTACAGAAAACTGTCACAACATTTACGGACGCCGGAGGACAGTTTTCCACTTGAACATCCAGGCGTTTACAAGATTGACTGTAGCTGTGGTAGCTCCTACATAGGACAAACTAAGCGTACAATCGCGTGCCGTATAAAGGAGCACATACGAGCGTTTAAAAACAACGAACCTAGAAAATCGGCAGTCGCTGAACATTTTTTGGAGGCAGGAACAAATCACTGGATTGAGTTGCATAACCCTCAGATACTCTCGACAGAAAAGCATTACATACCTAGGATGGTTAAAGAAGCTATAGAAATCCTAAAATACAAAAATTTCAACCGAGAGGACGGGTTTCAACTGTCGAGGGTCTGGCATCCAGTGATTCGGAAATTCAAAAATCCAAAAGTTATTGGTTCGGTAAGAAATGCACCAGTCGATACTGCAAGTGTCGTGTGTCGTGAACGTGATCGAGTTCTAAGTGAGAAAGTAGACGCTAGTAGCGGTAGTGACACCGCGTAAATTAAACGAACCCGTAAGCGGGTAGATCGCTACGGGGTGTGGGTAGACCACAAATAAAATAAAAACTCGCAGCAAATCAGTTACACCGTGAACATGGCACTTGTAACAGTGCCGAAATATCGGCAGCTCATGAAAACAAATGTACATGGTAAATATCTCGTTTTAAATAGTAACTATAGATACATACAAATACTTAAATACAAAGAAAACATCCATAACTCAGGAGCAAATATTCGTGATAAACACAACAATAAATGCCTTGATCAGGAGTTGAACCCGGAACCTTCTGCTTCGTAGGCAGGGTCACTACCGACTAGGCTAGGAGGCCGTTGAAATTCAATTGTTATATAGTTATACATACTCGTATATCGTCAGGGTGCGTAGCCAAGATGCCAATCGCTCGCGCTCAGTCGCTAACGAAACGCAACTGTCATTGTCACACTAATAAGGAAGAGTGATAGAGAGAGGTAGCTACGATACTTTACTAAACGTGAGCGATTGGCATCTTGGCTACGCACGCTGGGCCCTTAATATGATATCTTAATACGATTCAGTTTAGGAAACTGAGTCGCTGCCACGCAACTGAGAACAGACTGAATCGCGTTGATTCATGGTAAGGCCACATTATGTATGAAACGTATCCCCAGTACCACATTAAGCACTTAACAGACAGGGTACCTTGCAGGTTTGTACGCGTTTATCTGATACCGGTATAGCGCAGTACCGGTGCACGTAGCGGTGGAGCTCGGAGGTGCAATCGCCTCGGGTCTCTCATGATGGAATATGAAACTACGAGGCGGCCGATTTGTGGCTCACACTCACACCGAACTTTGATAATAGGAAATAATAAATAATAATATATAAATATTGATACAATCTCACACTAATCTAGTCTAAGTTTGTTTACCAATAAGTACCTCTTAGAAAGTTTATATAAGTAAGTTAATCACTAAGGAAGAGCGGTGTTCCTTAACACAGGTATTTTCATACTTAAAAAGGGACACCAACCTGTACTATGTTTAATTTGTTTGCTACTGAATAAATCATTTTTATTTTATTTATTTTTTTATTTATAAATCGACCTACCACGGTAAGCTCAATAAGGTTTGTGATATTGGTACTAGGCGACGATGTATATAATAGATAATAGTAGATGTATCTATACATATAAATACTGAAATACATAGAAAACACCCATAACCCAGGAACAAATATTCGTGATAAATACACAAAAAAATGCCCTGACCGGGATTCGAACCCGGGACCTCCTGTTTCGTAGGCAGGGTCACTACCGACTAGGCTAGGAGGCCAGTAGGATTAGTAGTTTATGCAACAGTGATATTACAAGGGTCTACTATTCTCAGGTATATTATTACCAACTCGACTACGTCTCTTTTTATACGGGGACTCATGGATTTGGAGAACCAATTATAAGCTGTTGCATACATTAGCTTTTTTACGACAACGGATAAAGAAAAAAGTTAAATCTCGCATGACGGCAGAGTACGGAAGATGTCGTATGCTGGCAATAGCAAGCAAAAGTAGAAAAACGATTAATAGTAGAAGAATGATTAACCCCCCAATGCAAACTAAGTATTAATAGATGTTAGTAAATTCATTTTGTAGTTTAGTTTGTACTACCCTTAAAGTAATAGCCTTCATATGGAAATTGGACTGGCTGGTGATGTATTCGGTACCCTCGCATAAGTCGGAAATCGCGTAAATAACCACGCTACGCGGTTGCATATCTTTTTCATCTCGAATGGCGGCAGAATGTGGAAGATGTATGCTGATTATAAAAAACACAACAACAGTGTAATTATGTTTTATGGAACTGCATAAGAGCATCGCTTAGCGATATCCTTACGCAGACAATGTAATATATACTTTTTTAATATCGCTGCTTAATTGACACCTTGAAATGCTGGAAGTAGAAAAACTTTGTTATAAAAAAAACATTTATTGACGAAATATATACAGTAAGTGTAGGTATATTTAGGGACCTATTTTAGATTTAAGGTAGGTAGAGGTAGGTAGTTAGGTAAGTTACACTTACTGTATATATTTCGAGAATAAATGATTTTTATAGTGTAATTTACCTAACTAACTACCTCTACCTACCTTAAATCTAAAATAGGTCCCTGAGGCATTTTACCTAGGATGCTCGCGGAATTTCCTCGTTGTATCGCAATGCCGATACGTTGTGTGAGGAAGCCACCAGCTCATTGTTATTAACACTTCATACTTAGTTAAAGTTCAAAATGGGATGGGAAATAACTAACCCACTATTAAAGGCCATCGAAAGTAGATAAGTTAGGATATACAAGTAAAAAATGTCTAGAAAATACAAGTAATGGGTTCGAACGGTGTGAAAGGGTGCCCAGCCCGCTTATTTGTGTCTGCACGTACGTAAATTTTGTTAGTCTAATTTCTGCCAGTATTGTTTGATCTGTTTATAATGGAACTTGCAACTTTATATTTGCTTTGCGAGAGTGCTCTTTGCCTTGTTATTTTTATTAGTATGAGTTCCTATCTATTCTGTACATGCGTGTGTATACAGAAAATAGTTGAATGGGTAGTCAGTAGTCTCGGTAGGTAGGCTTGCTTACTACATCTAAGTATATTATGATAATTATTTAAACAACATTAGTTTATTCTCAAACTGTGTACCTTTCGTCAATGGCAATTAATGATAATTATGCAACAAGGGATAACAATTTCAGCAAAACTACCTACAAAATTACGTCTTTCTAGTTTTATTACGCTACTAGTGAATCGTACATACTTTGCAAGTGCAGTTTTGGGGATGACTCACACTAGACTGGGACGGGACAGGACGGAACAATTTGTCAATTTCTATAGAAAGTGTCACGTGACATCCGAGGGCTCCGAGCTATCACGTGATTCATTCTATAGAAATTTACAGATTTTCCCGTCCCGTCCCGCCCGTCCCATCCCGTCCCGCCCGTGTCGTTCCGTCCCATCCCTCCCCGTGCCGTGCCGTCCCGTCCCATCATGTCCCGTTCTAGTGTGAGTCATCCTTCATCCCCAGCCATACACTGTAGGTTTCTACTTACCTGTCATACTAACATGTCTTATACTTTTTAGTTATTACGTTAAATTGTACAGTTGACAATAACGTTAACGGCACAACATCTCCAATATGTATGATCAAATGATCACAAGACTGCCAGTCTGTTAACTTTAGCTGTTTAAAGTTTACAAACTTTTATTTCTTTTCAAGTAAACCTAAAGACGATGAAATAAAATCTACATTGCAGGGGTTGTTAGAACATGTTTCGTTTCTGTATTTACATTTAATTTACTTATCATGTCCCGGAGTAATTAAAGCTCAATATTTATTTGCAATAAAGTGATTGCTTAGGACGGGTCACTTATTTTGATCCCAACGGTGGAAAGTAAGCAGAAATAGCTCATGCGAAATAATTAATATGAAACTACTGAAGTGATATTTCGCAAATGCTTCCAGTTAGGGTAACAAATTGCTTACTCAAAGATGCCTTGTTATTAATATGGAGTAAGTATAATCGATTCAGGAATCCTGAATCAGGATTTATTTATTTAATGCTCACTCTAGGCTAGGTATTTTATAATGTGTTTATGTTTTATATGTTGTTTTTTGTATGTTGTTTTATATTTTACTTTTATAGACATATTGTAAAAACCTAGCTTAAGAAAGAAAAGGAATACCTAAAGAGAAAAATAAAAAAAGGTTTATAAAAAAAGGTATTAAAACACAAATGATAGTGATCCGATTAAGGGCGTTATTAGTTGTATTCTGATTGCAAAAGTAACAAAACCGGTTTTTCATGCGATAAAAAATTCATAGTTATTCTACTAGGCCAACCTTTAACAGAAAAAAAATCTTATTAAAGAGACGCCAACCTAATTATGACAGCGGTTTTTTAATAAAACTGGGATTTTCTATAAAAGGGATGTCATATACTACACAAAAAGTGACCAAGGCCTCAGTCTCAGATCAGAACTCACTCAATTTAAAAGTTATATACTTAAATTAGTGTTACTACTTAAAACATGAATAAAAAACTATATTAAGTATAAATGATAAATGATTTGATTCGTGGTTTAAAAAATGTGGGATTTTCTAATTATTCTGATGTAGTAATAACAATTGCATGGTTAGCATGGTTGCCATTTTATCGCTTATCACGCTATGCGTCACATTCGCACATACATACTTGTTAGAACGTGACAGCAACGTCGGTAAACGATAAAAACCCGACCATCATAGACTAGCTTTATTTATTAGGTTTGTCAATTTTGTCATATGTCACTGATACAAGTCACGAAAATAATAAAACTAACAAGCACTACATGAGTCAACAAATACATTATATTATTATTATATAGAATAGAAAACAATGTGGCTCGAAAATAAACTAGAAGTGCCATTTGAACATTGCAAATTAATGTTGTTTTGATTTTCAATCACTCGCAATGAAGTTAGCATTTATTTTCGCGAAAACTAGATACGTATACGCTGCCAATAACGTCAAATTCCAATCAAATGAAATCGATTTGTGAAGTTAGAACACCGTTTCTCCGCTTGCAAATATTATTGCAACAAACGCATCGCCGCACTTAATTGCGAATTTACGGTGAAATTAACGCATCACTAAATGCCAGCGGCAATCAAACTGTATCCATTCATAGCTAAGAGCATTCGCAGCGCAGGCCATGTTACTTAATGCAATTCATTGTACTAGAACGCAGTCAATACCAATTTAAAAAGACCTTCCGCGAACCCCTTGTCCAAGCCCTAACAGAAGTGTACGTCGGGATTTGTTTTGGTCCGGATGGCCGAGTTTCACTGGCTAAATTCGCTCGCAGCTATTCGGCCATATTGTTTCGACACGCCTCCCCGAGCTCAATTCGTACAAATCCTAAGCTTCACAGGGAGATCTAAAGGGGTCTTAATAATTTGGACATCAATGGCGAGTTTGATTAGCTGTTCGATATATAAATCCGGGGAGATTTTGAATTTGGAATGTTCAGAGAAATTCGAATTTACGATAGACGTTTTCAGCCAGTCTCCCTTTATTAGTAATTTGTCCAGCCAACCCTGTTTGACGTTTCCTAGTTGTTCTATGAACTTAGTTAGCTCACACTAGATCGGGCAGATCTGTCAGTTTCTCGCTGAAATGATGATGATGATGATGATGATGTCAGTTTCTATAGAAAACGTCACGTGATTATTCGTCTCCCAGCTATCACGTGATTATTTCTATAGAATTTGACATATCGTGCCGTCCCGTCGCGCCCCGTTCTAGTCATACTTTACTAGCTAGTACCTAATCGATTTTTTATATATTTATAGTAATACAAATATTTCACATGTAGCAAGTACAAAGGTCCATTAGGCCTGACTTCGAAATTAGAAGTAAATACAGTCAAGTGTAAAATATCTTATTCAAAAATATTACACCCACATACGTAACATCATCATCAACATCAGACCAATTCGTCACGTGACCTCCGATGGTTCCGAGTTATCACGTGATTCATTCCATAGAAACTGACGGATCGTCCCGGATTGGATCGGATTGGTTTGTGTTTATTCTGGTGTGAAAAGCGATATATGAGACGATTTTGTTGATATATATTTTTGCATTTGAAAATACGGTATTTTTATGTATGTAAATAAAATACTCACTTTACGTGTGCATACGCGACGGTACAGAACGACATGCATAATACGCATTTTTAACGGCCAATAAAACTATATTTTATTTATCTTTACGATCCATAAATGAATATTTTTACATCCCAACGATCACTTACAAAGGTGTATGAATCAAAATAATCTATAAAATATCTTTCGCCTGCACTATAAAAAATAGAGTAGGTACGCACAAAACATAATTTGTCGTCTAATGCGTTATAAATCTTACTGACGATGTGAATAGATGCTGCAACGATATATTTACTACCAATATAATACTAGTTTAAACTAAATTGGCTTTTATGCTTTGACATTAAGAATTACGTTGGAAATTCGTGGTTGCAAAACTAATTTGGTCTAAGATAGTTTTATGAAAGGAGGCTGCTTTATGACTGTAACGCTTTTCGGTGCCCGGAAACTTTGGAGAATTAATGTGTTAATATATTTTTAGCTCTATAGGTAACTAATAAGGTTTATTTTCCTTTGAACACGTGCGACTCTTAGTTTCATGTCAATCAATCGATGTTTTCAATACAAAGGTGGCAAACGAACGTTCATAGTTGAAGTGAAAAGGAATGATCATTGATAACAATTTACAGACAAGATGCATTTATTTGTGAGTCACCGCAACCATTAAGGATGACTGACACTAGCATGTGACGGGACGGGACGGGAAAATCTGTCAATTTCTATAGAATTAATCACGTGATAGCTCGTAGCCCTCGGATGTCACGTGTCGTGACGCTTTCTATAGAAATTGACAGATTTTCCCGTCCCGCCCCGTCCCTTCCCGCCCCGTCCCGTTCTAGTGTGAGTCATCCTTTAGACATCGAATAAATTCTCAAAACTTGTACGAGTATTATCTATGATTCATTAATAAACTATTATTTATAAGCTGAAAATCTGCGAACGATACCAAATTAAAAGTGAAAATGACATGACCTCGGTTGGGACTCGAACCCTCGACTCTGGGATACACGCCCGTCGCTCTGACAATTGAGCTATCGAGACTACACTCATGTCCCTATGCGCGTTTAGGCAAGTGGAGACTAAAGTTAATCCTCAATATAACTCTAATATTAAAATCGATGCAAAGTTTTCTTGCTCAGACTATTTCTCATCTCACAGATAGTCTCAAATCATAAAAAGGTCGATTCACATCTGACCTTGATATACCCCATTACCAGATACGGATCAGAGATTAATGGGCTAGATTCGGGTATGAAAAGGAGATAAACCTAAATGTCAGGTTATTGATGAGGTTGTATGCTGGGGTAATAATGTTTCGTCTTAAGTAAGTTATTAGGCCAATTAAAATGCGTTGCGTTATACGAGATATCGATATTGGCTGGCGAATATACAAGGGGAGGGGAAACGCAATGATTACTTTTGATATTGCAAATTGTGATCTTTTTGGGGGTCTATAAAGAATCACTCACTCTAGAACGGGATGGGACAAGCGGGACGGGACGATCTGTCGGTTTCAATAGAAAACGTCACGTGACATCCGAGGGATCTAAGCTATCATGTAATTCTTTCTATTTAAATTGACAGATCGCCCCGTCCCGTCCCGTCCCGTCCCATCCCGTTCCGCCCCAGCCCGCCCCGTCCTAGTAATAATTTTCCTATCTCACTTAGTTCCTATTCCTCCTAACCCCAACTATGGGATGGGCTGGGATTTATTACTATTTTATGTGTATCGTTAAATATATGAAATGGAATGACAGATTATCATTTTAAAACTAATATTTATAAACCGAAACAGTTTTTAAGAATATACACTAACGTGCTACACATAAATATCAACTTTTATCGAGGTTTGAAATTCGAATTAGTCCCAACGTCCCAATTTCACGGTACTACCAAGTACCAATGCCTAAGTGTGACATAGGGGCCTTACCATGACGTCATAACGCGATTCAGTTTAGCTTCAGTTTAGGCTCAGTTGTATGGAAGCGACTCAGTTTAGGTCGTCAACTGAATCGCGTTAAGACGTCATGGTAAGGCCCCAGAGGCCTCACTTTTTACCATTTTATCTCGATACATGTGCGTATATGTGTATGTGTGTAGGGTCACGCAGTCGGTTCATAATGTTCATATTTGCAGATTTATGTGCGCGGGGGCAGGTCGCGAGATATCTCACTTGGGGCGGTCAGCCCTTCGAAGTAGTGGTAGCAAAAAAGTCCGACTAAGTTTAGTTTTAGTTTGTATAAATTTGATAGCACAGATTGTGAAAGTGTTAAGTAAACAGTTCAGTTTCTTAAAATAAAATGGTTCTGTCCAGTGGGACAATTTCGCCAGTGTTAAGGTATATCGCCACATGAGCTAGAATGTACGGTGAGTTAAAAAAAATGCTTTTAGAGCGAAGATGTACTTACGGTGAGGACCTTGGTAAGGAGGTAGTTTTTTTACACAGGCATAAGGCCACTGGACCTCGGAACTACCGGCTGATCACAAAACAAGAAGGCAAAACGCGTCTCAAGAGTAATTATTTCTTCATTATATGTTCGTCCGTCCGCGGATAATCTCAGTGACTGTAAGTACTAGAAAGCTGTAATTTTGTACGAATATGTTTATCTTTTACGCCAACAAAGTGGTAAAATAAAAAATGGTTATAATTTATTTAACAGGTAAAGATATTTTTTTCGTTTCTACCCTAGAGTGTGACATATCATTGGATAGGTATTTGAATAATAATGTTTTTTACAAACAGTTTTTGATAAAGTTTATATTTTAGGAAATAATCACTACAGAAGTTTTAAAAAAATGTGCCCCCTTCCTTCTAACTTTTGAACTATGAAATTAAACACTTTAGGACGGATTAGTCGCGTTTATTAACGGCATGATCCTACGTTTCGAGCCTTTTACAGCACTCATTTTCCGTTCTAAAGTGTTTAATTTCAATGAATAATAATCGCGGAAACATAAGAAAATACTTCGAACTATGAGTTAATTTTTTTTTTAACACGTTTTTTCTACTACTAATAAAAACGAGGTATAGACCACATCACATTTAAAAGGGTGTTGTAAATCTTAACACGACCAACACGAAATGCTAAAATATTTTTTTTTCCACGACCCACACGAAATGCTAAATTTTTTTTGTCTTATGGTGCTGCTGGTGCTGACGCTACCTCACACTTATCTATCGTAAGGTATGCCCTTATTACAGCAGTTTTGCGGACGCTACATCGACTATCACTCAAATGCGACCCAGATCGGACCCCTTACCTAGACACTTTTCCTGTATTTCTTTTCTTTTATGGTGTTTTGGTGAAATTGAGTTTTGGTGGAGTAAGACAACGGGAGTTATACAGAGTGTTTTTTTTATTTCTGGTAAATTCAACACATTGCTTTGTATGTTCATAAAATCTGAATCTCACTTCGCTTTAATTAGAGGATTGGTTGGCGTAGTTGGTAGTGACCCTGCTAAGCCGATGGTCCTGGGTTCGAATCCCGGTAAGCGCATTTTTTTGTGTGATGAACACAGATACTTGTTCCTGAGTCATGGACGTTTTCTATGTATTTATGTATTTCTATATTATATATAGGTATCGTTTGTATATATCATTGTCTAAGTATCCGTAGTAACACAAGCCTTCTTGAGTTTACTGCGGGATTTATTTAATAAGTGTAAGAATGTCCTATAATAGGTATTTATTTAATTTTCTATTTAAAAAAATGCGATCTTTCATACAAAATTAATTAATATTACTTTAATATTGTCTTCTGTTACCGCGATTGTTATTCATTGAAATTAAACACTTTATTTATTACTTTACTTTATTTATTTATTTTTATTGCCTGACGCCGGGTTACTTGCTATGGAACAATGAATTCTACAAGCAGGTTGACGGTGTAGCAATGGGGTCCCCTGTGTCTCCTGTCGTGGCGGATATCTTCATGGAGGACTTCGAGGAGAAGGCGCTTGCTGTGGCTCCTGTCCAGCCGAAGATATTTAAAAGATACGTAGATGACACTTTTACTATATTACCTAGAAGTAGTGTATCAGCTTTTCTGGAGCATCTTAATTCAATTCATAGTAAAATTATATTTACTATGGAGTTGGAAAAAGATTGTTCACTTCCTTTCTTAGATACTCTCATTGTACGGAATCCTGATAACTCCTTAGGCCGAACCGTGTACAGGAAACCTACACATACAGATAGGTATTTAAATGGTAAATCGCACCACCATCCCTCACAGCTTGCTACAGTTGGCAAATCTTTGTTTCAGAGAGCCCAAAGGATCTGCGATGACAAACATCTTGGTGCTGAGCTACAGCGTGCAAAATGTGCGCTGTGGGCTAACAACCTCAAGATACCTCGTGTCAAGCAGTCCCCTCGTGTGAAGATACCAACAGTTGAGCGTAGGCCTGCTGTTTTGCCTTTTGTCAGAGGAGTTACGGACAGGATCAGCCACATCTTGAAGCGTGCTTCAATCAAGACCTATTTCAAGCCGTTGAAGAAGATGTCACAATTCCTGAGGCCTGTAAAGTGTAACTTGCCTCTACAAGATGCTGGGGTCTACAGGCTTGACTGTGAATGTGGTCTATCATACGTTGGGCAAACAAAGCGTAGCATATCAACCAGGGTGAAGGAACATATAGCCGATGTCAAGCATCGTCGACCAAGGTCTGCAGTCTGGGAACATGTCTCTGATAAGCCTAATCATTCAATTAAATTTGACAAACCTCTGGTCCTCGCCAAGGAGAAGCGTTACATTCCCAGGATGCTGCGCGAGGCTATTGAAATCAATAAGGTCCCTAATTTCAATAGAGAGGATGGCTTTTCGGTACCACCAGCTTGGGATCCTGTTTTACATCTCATCAAGGATCAAGCACGACACAGAACTGGAAGACCTTAATGTGGACTTTGTTTGAAAAGATTGAAAACGGATAAAAGAGGCAAAATGGGGTAGTTTTCTTGTCGCTTCTTTCTGCTCCATAAGCCAGTTAGGGAAGCGTTCGTAAGTTGTATGTATGTTAATCCTCACAGGGTTTAAACATTTTTATTTTAATTATAGAATGCCCTTCAGGCTATGTATTACTAGCTTTATAAGCCCCTCTGGGCATTGTAGACCAACCTTTGTTTTTATTTTTAAATTATTTTTATATTTTTGTATGTAGGTAGTTTGCACAAGTAACTTTTTTGATTGACGGGGAGAATTCGCATTCTCTCAGTCATCATCTTAACCCTGTGAAAACGAGTGCTGTAAAGGGCTCGAAACGTAGGATCATGGTGTTAATAAACGCGATTAATCCGTTCTAAAGTGTTTAATTTCAATAATATTACTTTGTTATGACGTTATGAGTTACACGAAAGTAAGTGTTCAGTGTTCCTAGACCAATGACATCAATTTTTTTAATACCAGGACGGTGGCGAACAAGCATACGGCCCACCTGGTGGAAAGCGGTCACGGTAGCCTATAGACGCCTGCAACTCCAGGGGGGGTCACATGCGCGTTGCCGACCCATTAAAATCTTGTATACACTCCTTTTTTGAAGAACCCCATACTGTAATAAGGGAAATCCTAGGCGGGGAGGGATTTACAATTAAATCATTGCACTTCACTAAGCCCATAAAACTACACAGGGCTTTATCCCACGAAAATCGACCGATTGCGGATTTGTATCTCCATCTCTGTCACACTTGCATATTGGAGTGACAAAGAGGTTTTCCCGTCAATGCCAATTTTCGATGTTCGTGGTAGCACAGCAGGTGGCCCATGCACTCATTTACCTACGCTATAAAATCTAAATCGATATCTTAACGATATGGCAACGATCACGATCTGACCCGCGGTTCAGGTCGCACGAGTCGTTAAAAAATGAAGTAATTGACTCATTTAATGGGCATTTGAAACGGTAATGAAATTGTGGTATTTGCAGAATGCGTGTAATTCTATGTTAACCGACTTTAAAAAAGGAGGGTTTCAATGCGTTGAGGAATTTATGTTTTTACGTTTTCGGGCATTAACTAGTGGCATCGTGGTGTGAATATGATACTGTTTACGGCTTTGTTTATTTCCTCTTAGTTGGTGTGAAAAGCAGTATGTGTCACACGGTATCAAAATTATTTTCGTCTTGGGCGTTAACGCTTGAATCCCTCATTACGCTCAGGATTATACTTAAGAATGGGGATTCTATTGTAGAATCCATCGCTTTATTCGGAATTCAATGTACGCCCTCGCCGGAAATATATCATTTTGATCCCTTGTAATATAAACTACTATTGTCTGCCTAGTAAGTCTACTTATTTTCTCGTGTATGTGATGAAAAACATTGTATGTATCACGAGCGGTACAAGAAATTTCTTTTCGCCCGTAACACATATTCAATCGGGGTTCTATTGCACGACACCTAAGCTTGCACTTTGTGCCTATGCAATGATACTTGGCACAGTTGAGCTTTAGGTGTTCTTCAGTCGATTTAGACCAGGAGCCATGGAGAGCCAACTGTCGTTTAGAGAGGGAGGGGGGGTTATTGGCTGAAGATTTTAGAGATTCAAAAATGCTTCTTGCTAGGCCTACATGAATGATATTTGAATTGAATGGAATCAAAATTCGCACTATTACGGGATGAATTTGGGCATATCCTCGACCTTCGTAAGGCAATGTTATGTTATAACTTTAGTTTATAATGCACTGGATATCGCCTGTGCCTTGAACTACGCCGAGCCTTATACGAAATGTCACTGCGTGACCAGTCCTGGCGTCGCTATAATGGTCACAACATGTCCGACTTTAGTGTTACGTTTACCAACCGTCGGAGACCCATCGGACAGTCAAGTTTAAACAATGCTGTTTAGAGTTTTTTTTTTGAAAATTACATAATTTTTAATTTTTCGTTTTTAGTTTTTCGACGTCCGACGATATCTGTGTGCATAGCCAAGTGCCAAACGTTCAGTAGCGAACGAAACGCAACTGTCATTGTCACACTTATAAGGTAGAGTGATAGAGAGATAACTACAATACGTTTCTGAGCGTGAGCGATTGGCATCTTGGCTACGCACGCTGAACATGTCTGTTTTTACAAGAAACATGTTCTTGTTTTGAGTTACAAGTTTTTTCATTAAGGTTTCATCCATATAAAAACTATGGATATAGGATAAAAGAACTGGATAACCCAATCAGCCGAAAAAAATAAGCCATAAAAGTGCAGCAGTTGCGACTCTTTTTCATATAGTCGAACGAACGTGACGCTCCGTAAGTGCCAACAGCCTATACTTTTAGCAGCAAGTGTTCGTACGAAACATTTATGGTTTCGTATCATCATCAATGCAACTTTGCTAATGTCGTTCTGACTCACATTTATTGTCGTTTTTGTTCTGCTTCTTGTGTCTATTTCGTTTCATAAGTCAATGATTCGACCACATCATGAAAACACACAAGGTGCAACGAAAATGCTGGTGATCCGATTACGGGCCAATTTTTTTATGGGTAAAAATGCCAAGTGACCATTTAAAAAAAAACGCGTCGACTTTTTTCAGATTTACTTTTGTTTTTTTCCTAAGCAGTCTCCGATACTAATTACGCGCTTAAATGGATTATTAAGAGAATTCACTGTGTTGACAGCTGGGGACCCACGGAGCAAAGCCCTTGGCCCGTTTAGCTGCCAACACAGCGAATCCTCTTTTTTTTAAAGGGTCGGCAACGCGCATGTAACACCCCTGGAGTTGCAGGCGTCCATAGGCTACGGTGACTGCTTACCATCAGGCGGGTCGTATGCTTGTTTGTCACCGTCGTAGTATTAAAAAAAAAAGCATTTTGTTATAACCTGTATGTCAACAACACATTATAATAGGTTGACCGTATCTGCGTTCACTGTGGCACGTTCCTATGCGCATACGCACGTGCAGTCGTGACGTGAACGCCCACCTTTTTGGAGCGTCACTGCCTTTGACTTGATAAACCAACAGAACTGGTTTGTAGGCCTAAGGATGACATGATTTTATAAGAAATTCTAGGTAAAGTCTACCTTTTGGTTGGTACCATAGGTAACTGAAGAACTTTGTAGGCTTGTATCGGTCAGGAACTAAGAACTAAAATGAATGAAATCCCAACACGGACCGAAAGGAACTAGTTCCCCGCCAAAAAGTTAAATCGGTCGGTCTTTAGTTCAGTTCAGTTCAGACGGAGCGAAAACCATTAAAACGTTCATGCGAAAAGCCTACACCACATCGGGTGTTTGCGTTTTCGCAGTTCCGCTGTCTCTCAAAACTTAAGAACTAACTGTCAGTAAATCGGCCCTAAGATTTATACGCGTGATCTTCCGTGTGCCTCTTTACACATATTATGCCCTTATCTGTCATGCTTAGTGGCTTCAACTTGAGGTCTCAGGTTCGAATCTGGTTAAAAGGTCTGCGAATTTACGATCTAAAATGAGTGGGAGGCGATTATATCCTTAAAATTTTAATATGGTTAGGATTTTTTTGTCTCGGGTTATCTCTTTTTTGGTCCATTTTTAGTGTAAGTTAATTATTTTGATGTTAATTAACGTCCCTTAAAATATCCGTGACTAATTTGTTAACACCTTATATAATGTTAAAATATTAAAAACACATATTCACAATACATACAGAGACCGCCTGTTCGTACGAAAGTATGTCGCACGTGTAGGTACTTTATGCACGATTCACATGAAACCGCCCGAGTCGGAGCGCGACTTAAGTATTGTTAAACGCTCTTTAATCCTGTAAAACTAATTTAAAAAAAATATTTGCCTGTGAATTTTGAATGGTTTCTTTAAGTTAACTAACTTTAAGGTAACATTAACTTTTATACGATATTTTTGAGTAATAAATATTGCATAACTTACATTTGGATGAGATTTGTAATCGCATATCGTTTTTATTTTCCTCACGATTGTGAGGTGAAAAAGGTTGTAAGTATTACACTCGGCGGCAAAATTTGTTCAAAGCTCGTGCCTCGACCTTCATAAAGCTCAAGATTTCAGTTATTGAACCACTGGCTACACTCGTGGCTCACTTTTGAAGTCTGTCGCGTAGTCAGGTCTTAATATAAAAGCACGAGAGTTCACCAACAACTTTGTCCTTGTGTATCCATTGGAACTTCAGTGACTTATTTAGGTACATCTCATATTTTTACTAATGTGGCGCGCCTACGACCCAATTGCTTGGGGCCTGTTTGAAATTGAATATGGGATAAAACTATTGCACAGAAGATTCAAAGTCCTTTGACTATTCAGACACGCGCTGACTCTGCTCGTTTGATGTGAATCGTCCATAATATTTTTACAGGATAACATAGAAAGAATCACGTAATAGCCCTGAGCCCTCGGTGGTCACGTGACGTCTTCTATAGAAACTGACAGATCCCGGATCGGATCGGATCGGATGGGTGTGAGTCAACCTTAATTAGCAAATACTTGTAATTGGCAAAAATATAAAGTATATAAATGAACTTTTAAAAAAGTATTTAGCGCCACGCTCTTTGAACAAGTTGATGTAAACAATAAGTTTGGCAATAAAACTTATTTGTTCTACACAAGTATTCAAAGTTACCAAGAATAAAGTTGATAATTCAAAATATAAAATTCTACATATTTTATATTTAGCCAGTATTCTAAGTACCTAATAAACACTTTATTGCACAAAATAGGATATATATGTGTTTACAAAAAGGAATAAATATAATTTATCCGTATGAGGGACCTTTTCTAGTTAACCCGTGACAGGATGTAATCAAAATGCTGGTGATCTGTTTAGTTGTAATCAGTTGAATTACGGCTATACAAAAAATAGAAAATATAGACCAGAATAAAAACAAATCAAAGTGTGTTAATGCGGGACGAATGACCCAAAAAAAAAATTGCGTCAATTTTTGTTATATTTTTTTTTCTAATCAGACCACGAAATCGGAAAAAGTTTAGTGTAAAAGTAGTTTTTAATATAAAACTTTTAGTGCAATTTTTTTTGACTGAAGGTAAAATGCCTAAGCGCGCTAAATTGCAAAAGCCAAAATATTTATCACAAAAACCAGGATGACGTTTCATCGCAAATGCGGCATTTAAGTCAAAAAACCCCGCCAAACACCAAACCCGTCAACTGAGAATTCCAGACAACCGACACGCGAATTGTCCCGAATTCTTCAGCACAATAACGCAATTTAACATTCCACATAACAAAACGTCGTGGAATGTTATAATTTCTTCGTGACTTCACAATTATGCGGCCAAAAAATGAATTTGCATAATTTACGCAATTTTCTCTGCTGGCTTAAAAAATCAGGTCGGTTTTGTTCGAGTGTTTCAATGGTGTGTAATGAACTTGTTAACCGCTCATCTGATAGTCAGGATATTTTGACGCTTACCCACGGAAGAATTCAATCAATCAATCTTTAAAATAAATGGCTTCTGTCCAACTAATGGGACAATTTCGCCAGTGTCAAAGTTTGGTTTAGCAATTGTACGGTGAGAAGCCTTGCTATTTAAAATGGTAGTTGATTTCAAATAGCACGTGGCGCGGACAACCGGGTGATGATCCCAAGAGTGGTAAGACAGGTGTCAGGACTATTTCTTCATTATCTGCATGCTTGTTTGTTAGTTCACTGTATAATAAGCCACTTTTAACAAACAAAAAACAAAGAACTACTCCCGACGCATCCTCGCCATCTTGGACATCAACCGGAAGTAATTTTTTCATTTATTTTTTCAATACATTATAGCAGTTTCAAATATAAATTCAGAATTAACGTCTTCCTGGCGTTGTTCGTAGTGACCTTGCCTACGAAGCAGGAGGTCCCGGGTTCGAATCCCGGTCAAAGCATTTATTTGTGTGTTTATCACTAATAAGTATTTGTTCCTGAGTTATGGATGTTTTCTATGTATTTAAGTATTTATATGTATCTATCTATCTATTATATGTCGTCGTCTAGTACCCACAACACAAGCCTTATTGGGCTTACCGTGGGAATAGGTCGATTCTATTTATTTAAAACTGTCCCACAATATTTATTTATAAAAAATAAAATAAAAAGTATTGGCGTGGCAAGTAAATTTAATATAGCTAATAGCGTCATAGGGTCTATTCCGTCTAAAGGATTACTTACACCCATCCGATCCGGTTCTGTCAGTCTCTATAGACAACGTCACGTGACCGAGGGCTTCGAGCTACCACGTGATTATTTCTATAGAAACTGACAGATCGTCTCGGGTCGGATCGGATTGGTGTGTCGTCATCCTTTATGCTCGATTGCGTTGAATATTAGACTCGATAGACTTAGTCACATTGACCTTAGGTATACTAATGGATGTAACAAAAGTATCGAACGGTACTTCAACAGCTGATAAGCCCCTGAGTACGATGAAAGTGCAAATTTATATAAATTTGAAAAATATATATTTTTTTACTTTGTATAGAAATTTTTGAATTGAAAATAGGTGCATTTTTGATCAGCTATTTCATACAAAGTGAATTTTTTGATTTGCGTCCTGGTTAAATTAATATTTACATTTGAACAACGCTTTTATCGAAGGATTCGTTCAGTTGGTTTATTTCTATGAAATTTCGGTCTATAACCGGTCATTAACCGGTTTTACCATACAATTGAAAACCGGTTTTGCGTTCCCTAGTTCCCGTCGCAGTAATAAATGGAATGTTACCTTTTGAATCTCTACACTACATATACACATTCTGTTTGTATTTCCTATCATGTCAAACCTGCAGACCTTTTAAGGCAAATAAATAAAGAATGTACTAAAACACAACCCTCTATTCCGCAGCCGGTAATGTTCGGGTGAGATCGGCAGTTTCCGCGGCGAGCTGGGGGCAGTTTTGTTTACTGTCGTCTTTAGGGACAGGATGGTCATGTAGACATAGTAATGTAGAGAAGTGGCAAGTAAAAACTTTATTATTTTAAAGTAGGTAGTACCGTATTTTGCATCCTGCTCTTTCTCATTCGTGGGAGCGAGTTGCAAATCCTTTAGAAAGCGTCAGTTTATAGCAACTGCCAGTTTAAGGAAACTCATGGTAGAGACATAGAAGATGTCAACGTCAGCCAGTCTTTCTCCGGGACTTTGGGGACAATGTCGCCCTTGTAATGTCGGAGGTTAGTTTGTAGGTACTTACTTAACTTATCCTTCTCGGCTTTCACGCTATCCTCATTTATTATTTTCTCAAGTATGTTATTTGCTAGTCGTGCATTTATTTTAAAAAGCGCTATGTAAGGTACATGTTGATAATTTCGTCATAAGGACTATTCCGTATTATGCACGCCTGCATTGAATATAAGCACAGTGTGCTTACCATGAGTTGTACGTGGCTGTATTTGATAGCGTTCGGGGATATATCCGTCTCGCTCCTGCCAGAGTAATGGAAAGAGCGAGACGAACATACTTTCGCAGTCGCTATCTTATACAGTTGCGTAATGATAAGCACATAATACACACCTACCGCCTTATTCATAAAAAAGTTAACAGAAGTTTTAGTTAAATTATGTTTTCTCCCATTCTGATAAACGCGATTGTCAAAGTGACAGATAAGGACAAACAATCATTTAGCTAAACTGTTGTTGAAGTGCGTTTATGAATAACGCCATTAGTCGATGAACTTAGGATAGCCTGTGTGCTTGCCACGACTTTGAAATAAAACGCGTCGAAACATATCCTTAAAAATCTATAGCAACTCATGGTATCGACATTGCTTATCGACTGAGTCAGCACATGGACCGTTTTTTTTTTTGCCATGTCTGTCATTTGCTAGCTCTTCGCTCGCTGCGTGCAATGGTCATCTTTTGCAGACGGCAACCCGGCTTCATATAATCGCGTAATTCACGCACGGTATTGCCTCGCGTCTAATAATATACGAATTATCTGTAGTGGACGGACGTAAACATCGTAAAGAAACCTGGCCAGCGAAAATTGCGGCGATTAAATATAAGGGTCGGGGAAACTATAATAAGTCAGATAAATTGGGGAAAATACACATAGATTGTCTTGGACTAAGCCTGGCTAGGACTAAGAAGCAATATTATACTTAAATTGGGGTTGTTATGCTTCTTTGCAAAGCATAATGATATTAATGTGGCCGTATTCAGACTACAATATGGAGACGAAAATGTTGTTAGTTTTTGAATGTCACCTTTAGTTAATTGCCTGTTTTGACGAAACACGTATCTTAAATTTTTTTATAATTCATTTTTCGATTTGATAATTTTGTGAACCCAAAACTAACTCTATTAAAAAACCGGCCAAGAGCATGTCGGGCCATGCAGGAGTAGGGTTCCGTAGTTTATCCGTTACAATAAGCATACTTAAAAAGGGTTTTAATGGCTCATGCTAAAAACAAGAAAAACGGAGTATCTGATCTTCGCCCTATACGCCCTTTTAGGCAAGAAGATACGATCTACTTATTCTTTTTCCTTGAAAGTCTTTATAATTCAAGAGCTAGAGGGGGGAAGGGGGGTTAAATATTCACTTTATCAAAAAATGTTTTTAGCAAACCCCTAATATTTTTCAAATACCTATGCAACGATAACTCATGGAAACGAAAAGAGACACCCCCACTTTACGTGTACTCTAAAATTAAATAAAATCTTTTTTTATTTTACCACTTATACCAACAGCTTACAGCTTTCTATTACTAATAGTCACTGAGCTGAGCCGCAGACGGACGTACGGATAGACAGACATGGCCAAACTGTAAGGGTCCCTAGTTGACTACGGAACTCTTAAAAATAGTCTAAGGAACAATTATTCAGAAAAACTTCAGTAAAAACTTATTCAATAAAACCCTATAAAACTTTGAAAGAAAACATGTTTTATTTATTATGAAGCTACATTACAAAATTGTTTTCTAGACTAGTTTATACGCAATTCTTTCTTCACAAATTTCACAAACTGCGTTCCAATGAAAATAATTCCCCATTTACAAGAATACAATTTTCGACGCAACTAACTCCCACCACAGCTCATATAATGTAATGAAACTCGTAAACAAACCGACATATTATACATATACATATATGATAATGCAGACTTGTATATGACGCGTGGTTATGTTACGGCCCGACCGTTTTAATATATCTGGAGGGTTCCTTTTGTACTGTACTTTATAAGAGGTTGGAGATTATTCTGAGAATGGTAATTAGGTGTACAGAAGGGGGGGGGGGGGGTACTATCGTGTTCAAAATTGTATCAATGGGCAGCTTATGAATGAATTCATTTATAAATCCTTGCACTTGCTGGAAGTCCCGGGTTCTAATCCTTGTAATGGCATTTTAACGACCGGCTGGCGTAGTTGGTAGTGACCCTGCCTGCTAAGCCGATGGTTCTTGGTTCGAATCCCGGTAAGGGCATTTATTTGCGTGATGAACACAGATATTTGTTCCCGAGTCATTGTATTTGTACACAAGCCATCTTGAACTTGCTGCGGGACTTAGTCAATTTGTTTAAGAATGTCCTATAATATTTATTTATCTGTGCAATTATCACAAATATGTGTTCCTACTGAATTGTGAGGACTGGAAGACAGTATATGATTTATTTGTTTTTATTGCTCAAGAAGAAAAATATAATTACACAAAATTCAGATTTACTATAAAGCATTATTTACCTTCGGGTAAAGCAGGTAATTACGTAAACAAAACCTTCACAGCTTTGTTTTATATCGTCGAATATGATGGTACGAACACACATACATAAAAATGTAGATTTTTAATATTTACGTACACAATGACGGTTGTAAATTTCTGCTAACAGCCTTTTCACATACAAAGTAGGCTGTTTTTTACATTATGTATGAATCCACTAATTTATAGAGTAGTTAAGGTTTTTAATAATATTTATAAAGGTAAATCGTTGCTTTATATTATACATACTACGTATGTTTGGCACTTTTCTTCTATTTATAAAAATCTATCTTTAAATACAAACAACATACCTACCTTTTTAGTTAAGACCTGTAATAAAATATTAAAAGGTAAAAACGACCAAAAGCATGTCGAGCCACGCTCAGTGCATGGTTCTGTAGTTTTTCATGAATAAACCCATTTGTATCGTAAAAAGTTTCACAATTTCCAAAACCCTCAATTCTAACATAATTACACACAATTTCCATCTCCAAGAAAGTCGCCATAAAACGTCCCTATCCTATAAATAAAATTAAACTAATATTGGTATTATGCTTGTTACACAGATTATTAATTTTATTATCATTATATTGTGTCGCTATATCCACTGGGTTACTGTTCAGACCATAAAACCGTAGCAGAACTTTGACTACCAGAAGAGCTTAAGTGTTATCATATAACTTTTACTTACTGCATTATTGGTATTCGAAAATTTAACGGCACAGTCGAATAAAATGATTTTATGCATCTCAAAGGAGATTATCTGATCGCTATTGTGTTATTAAGTGTTTTAAGTGTGGGAAAGTTTTGTCGTAGGGGACAGTAATACGTGGGTATTACTGAAAGTTCCTGCAATGAGAGATCAAGTATTTAAAAAATATGTTTTTTATCTGAAAATAACTTTAGCAATTTTTAAGGTATAACTCATTTTGTTACCAAAAAAATTAAAAAAATCGGTTAAAATTTAATTTCAAGCTTTTCTAGAATTTGTAAAAATATTTTAATGTTGTATATTTACACATTTTTCAGTGTGTAAAGCCAAAACGGCTTTGATGAAGATTTCATTTTAAAATCCACTTTTTGTCCAATTGTTTTAAGTAAGTAATAACTCTCGGGTCTATTATTGCAAAACTCGACTTCGTCTCGTTTTGTAACGGCGACCCTCAAGTTTTAAGAACCCTTATTATATCACTGTTGCATTAGTAGTTTATGCACCATATATAAAATCTAGAAAAGTGGCATAATGGGGAAGATGTTGTGTCCACTATATAAATTTAAAAACACAACACCAGCGGTCATAATATATTGTATGAAAATCCATAGGAGTAGTCTTCTTATGGAATACCATAGACAACGTTATAATGTATACTTTTTTTAATATCGCTGTCAGTCATCTAATTGACAGATAGAAGTGCTGGAGTAGAAAAACTACCTATTTCCCGTCAATGCCAATTCTCGATGTCGTATAAAAATATACTATTGCTAATGTTACGAAACTTGCCACTGTTAATCTTCGCTAATCTACTTATACAATGACGTCATTCCATAAAATGTCATGCGGGACTCCGTATAATAATTCGTGACAAAACTGACATTAACATTTGGTTTTACGACTTTTCGTTAACATCCCTTCGTACAATGTACTGCCAAAGAATAGGGTCATAAAATGTTATTTAGTTTTTTTAGATTTCCTGCTAGGGGCGTGGTTTGTGATATAAATAGAACAGAAAAATGTCAGTCTTTTACCGGATGGGGATTTGCACGACGTGCGAGCGGGACAAAAATATACATCGGAGTAGTATAATTGTGTAAGTTTGTTTTGATGAAAAAAAGAAGTATAAATAGTGCGTTGCCGTGTTTGGTAAGTTTATGACTGGGTGGAGCTTGGTTTAAGTAATAAATGTACTAATTCTAATTTATGAATTACAAAAGTAAGGCAACCCGTAAAATGTAAAGAATATTAAGTATAAAGACGGTTTTTTTTTTAATTCACACTGTAGATACAGGACTCCGATGGTCCTTCTTTAAATCAGTGTAATGGTTTATACAATAGGTACTTATAAAATAATGATTGCATTTGAATCTAAATAAATACCTTATTTTTCTCAGAGAAAAGTACCTGTTACTTGAATAGTATTGGATTTTCCTGCAGTGTCACAATTAAAATGAAAATTACCTCGTATTATGCGCTAGGGTTAGTTAAAAAACGTAGGAAAGGAAAACCATTAGAAAGGTGGTCAGACGAAATTTCTAAAATAGCTGGACAAAACTGGATGGAAAAAGCGAAAACTAGTGAAAAATGGAAGGAGATGGAGGAGGCCTACACTCGAGGAGAGGTTCTTAATATATGAGACATACATCTTTATAAATATTTTTTTTTTGACGAACATTATGATTATGACATGGAAAACGTGATATTAGTGATAATTAATAAATAAATTCAAAATAAGATGCATGTATAAACGTCTGACAATTGTAAATTTTCTATGATGATATTAAGAAATAAATGGCTTTTTTATTTTTATTTATTTATTTTTATTTTATATGCGCTAGGGTTGTAAAAACCAAACAATGCAATTTTAAGTATTATAATATTTTATTTCATTAGCTGCTAATTTTTTATTAAATAAAAAATAAAATAAATATTATAGGACATTCTTACACAAATTAACTAAGTCCCGCAGTAAGCTCAAGAAGGCTTGTGTTACGGGTACTTAGACAACGATATATATAATATACAAATACATAGAAAACATCCATGACTCAGGAAAAAATATCTGTGTTCATCACACAAATAAATGCCCTTACCAGGATTCGAACCAAGAACCATCGGTTTAGCAATAATATATAATACAACCGGTTGGCATAGTTGGTAGTGACCCTGCCTGCTAAGCCGATGGTTCTGGGTTCGAATCCAGGTAAGGGCATTTATTTGTGTGATGAACACAGATATTTGTTCCTGAGTCATGGATGTTTTCTATGTATTTGTATATTATATATATCGTTGTCTAAGTACCCGTAACACAAGCCTTCTTGAGCTTACTGCGGGACTTAGTTAATTTGTGTAAGAATGTCCTATAATATACGACCTTCAAACCTTCAAGAAAAGAGCGTACTCCCACCTTAAAGGCCGGCAACGCACTTGCGACACCTCTGGTGTTGCGGGTGTCCATGGACGACGTTAATCGCTTACCATCAGGTGATTCGTTTGCTCGTTTGCCCCCTATAGCATAAAAAAAAAAAAAACTTAGTCAATTTGTGTAAGAATGTCCTATAATTTTTATTTATTTATTATTTATTTATATACTACAGAAGAAGTGACCAAGGCCCCCAGTGAGCAGGGCTGGGATCGAACCAGCGACCTGCTTTCGCGGCAGACGCCAATCATCATCGACAACCATGCCAACCCTAAATGTCGCGCACTATGCGTTTTCAGAGGAATTTCCTCCCGTAGACGCTCCGGCTGTGGAATGAGCTTCTCCCGAGGTTTTCCCGAAGGACTTCAGTATAGGGTTTTTCAAGGAATTTCCTCCCTCGGACGCTGCGGCTGTGGAATGAGGTTTTACCGAAGGACTTCAGGGCTTCTTTAAAAAAGGAATATACATTTTTTTATGGGATGCGCGCATGGGACACCCTTGGAGGTGCAGGTGTCCATAGGCTACGGTGACCGCTTCCACCAGATGGGTCGTATGCTTGTTTGCCACCGACGTGGTATAAAAAAACTAAGTTTTGTTACATCAGCTGGACACTGGTGAAATCAGAAATCAAATACAAGTAAGAATTCATCTTTTCAAATTTTAAAATTAGAATTGACCTCCTGTTTGAAATTGCTTGTGTATTACTTTGTTAATATAAGGTGCCTGATTCACATGCGCGCGCGCAGCATCAAGTTGACATAAACGACGCGTAAGTATAAATTATCGCCTTTACATCCTGATGCACTTGCATGAAATACGGAGGGTTTTCAGAGATCCAGTGGTAAGTAAGACAAGCCCCAATACATTGGTTTATTAAAAGAAATAAACACACAAATCAGAAAAAACCGCAAAATTACAAGCGGACAATTTCGCATTCTCTTCTTCTTTTCCAACCTCATTTCACCCACTGTTGGGTATGGGTATCCTCATAAGTACGCCATCTTTTTTCTATCCTAGGCTTTTTGCATCCAGTTCTTTCCAACCACTTTGGATATGTCATCGGCCCATCTTGCGAACTGTCCTCCAAGATTCCGAAGTCCCAGGCGTGAGCGTGAGTAATCACGTATGTTCTATGGAAAACGCCTATCCTTCATTGTATTAGCAGATATTTCATTTTATTTTAAGAGAGGTATGGGCACAGCGGATGCATATCATTTAGTGTGGTAGGGCACAGCACAACGAATGTCGTCTCGCTCAAATCTGGAGCAGAGCCCATCTGGGGAAGTGCCTCCACCTTACAGAAAACCGCAGTTTAATAACACTAGACCCTACTCATAGTGTTGTGTTTCTGTTGGTAAGGTCGCCAGAGCTCCGAGAGGATTCACTGTGTTGACAGCTGGAGAGGGAGCAATGCTTGCCCCTTTAGCGAATCCTCCTTTTTTTAAAGGGTTGGCAACGCGCATGTGACATTGGAGTTGCAGGCGTCCATAGGTGACGGTGACCGCTTACCATCAGACGGGCCGTACGCTTGTTTGTCACCGTAGTATAAAAAAAAAGATTTCTGACTAATAATATTATACGCCTTAACCAATTTGACCTACTCCATAAAAAACCTTTTTAAATTTAATTTAAATCGTTCATTAGTGCATCGAATGAACATTTAAATAGAGTAAAAACAAACAGATGGCAACTGCTCTGGAGCACGATAAAGCTCCTCAGATTTGTAATGCTGAATAATGCTTTATAATTATTTGTTAAATAAGTCTCAATGAGATGTTTTGGAAACGGTTGCAGTGCAGCCACCTGCAGGCCTGCCACGAACACCGGAAATTGGAATTGACGGGAAAAACCTCTTTGTCACTCCAATATGCAAGTGTGACAAAGATACAAATCCGCAATCGTTCGATTTTCGTGGTATAGGCCCTGTGCATAGCTTTCCGCGTTTATAATTAAGAACGTGGTGAATTTTTTTCAAATTGGGGTAAATTTTGTCAGATAGGGTTTTCAGTCTGCCGGTAATATTATTAGATAGGTACAGTTTCACAGCAAATATTAACAAAATATTTTTTTAAGGTTATGGTATGATATTACGTAATTATCTTTTGTATTTAGATTTTTAATTTTTATATTTTTTAATTATAAATTTAATTTTGTAAAAATAAATATACATATACAGGGTGGAAAGACACGACGATCCTTCTCGCAAAGGGGGGTTAGTTTAAGTGAAGGAGAATCGATTAGTAATGTTTATATTTTTGTTACGAACAATCAGTAAAAATATTAAAATTAATTAATGTTCTTCTTAGTGACAACCCTGCTATTACTATGTACTATACCTACATGTAACTGTAATGTGACACTTTATGTTTACAAAAATTTGCTCGACATACCGCAGCACTCGCTCTTCAAACCTTGGTGCAATGTGAACTACACCTCCTCCCCGTTGGTCGTTTTGGCCCGTTTGTGGTACTATGGGCTGATTATTTGCCACGCGATCAAAGGCCCGTAAAATTGACATACGGCTAGTTGGGTGTGGTGGAGGATATCTTTGTCGATAGCGTCGTAACGTCTCGGCGGCATTATAATTACACTCCCCGTATAACATAAGCAAATTTAGGTAATCGCGGGCTCCCAAGGGCATTTTGAAAATAGGTTTTATCACGTAATTTGCAATTTATTTGCGTCACTGTTTTACCACGGGTAAGACTGAGTAAAAATTAATATTTTTCCCAAACAAAATAATACAATTGTGCAAACTACCCACTTACAAAAATCTAACTTAACCATAGAGAAATTGAGACTAAGGGCAGTTACAATAAATAGGTTCATAAAGCCCATAATACACCGCCAGAAGAGCATACTAGGCGGGGTGCGTGGAAGCTAGAAAATGCTGTTGGTTAACCGATTTGTATGGAAATAAATGCAAAAGTAACATGTTTATTTGAATTATAAAAATAAAGGCTTCAGAAGATATTATTTTCAATTCTACGATTCTGCATGTATAACTGCCCTTAGTCTTAATTTATCTATGGTTAGTTAGATTATTGTAAGTGGGTAGTTCACACAATTGTAATATTGACTGGGAAATATTATGGGGTAGAAATGTTGTTTTGGTAAATGTCACTGACCTTTGTGTTATTGTTAAATGTTATTGAACCTAATGAGGGTTGTCACTTGCAGTATTTTGCATCAAAAGTTAACTGCCTATAACTTAAAAACGCTTACGAATATGAGCCTAGTTTCTTTAGAGGAAATACAGTACTAAATCTAAACAATCCCCCTTTTGCGGAAAGGATCGTCGAGCCGTTCCACCCGGTATATATTTATTTTTACAAAATTAAATTGTGTGTATATACATATATGTATATACACACATCAAAAAATCTAAATACACACATATATACCTATGTGTTATTCCTTGTAATTAAATGATATATATATGTGTGCGTGTATTTTTATTTTTTATTTTTATAGTTTTTAATTATTCCAATTTAACGCACACGAAGCGAAGTCTCAGGTAAAACTTAGTTTATGGTAAGGTTTTTTTTATACTACGACGGTGACAAACAAACATAGGCCCGCCTGACGGCAAGGTGTTATTATTATGATATAACATACCTCTAACCATTTTCGTCCGATATGCTATTTTTGAATTAACTGTACGGAACCGTAAACCTGCTTAAGCATTCTTCGCTTTTTGCTCGTAAAAATATTTTCAAAGCAGTCAATCTCATTGTGCAGTTCTAAAGAAATTTTATTTCGTTCTCTGAATTGTGTCTTTGGTATTAAAATTTTATGGGCCGAGCCAAATGGTGGGGCCTAATGGCTGATTGTTGATCTGACGGTTGAACACGTATGCTCACGAATGTTGGCCTGAATGAGGTGTCCTGAAGTCGAAGTTGGTCAGGAAAATAAAATGTGTTAAAGTTTGCAAAAGAAAAGGAAAAGATAAATACCATATCATGTTTAATATTAGAAAACATTTATTTTCGAAATATATACAGTAAGTGTAACTTACCAGTTCTACCTATCTCTATCTACCTTAGATCTAAAATAGGTCTTCGAGGCATTGTACCTAGGATGCTGGCAGCATTTCCTCGTTGTATCGCAATGCTGATCCGTTGTGCGAGGAAGCCACCAGCTTTTCGGTCACCAGTAACATCAGCCAGATGTTTCACGATTTCTACGAAAAATTAATGATTTATTATAGGATGAATCTTAGAATAGAAAAGTTAGTTATGGCCTAATTTATTTCCAGAATGACCGACGAGGATCGAGGGTGAGGAGGAGCGACCGATGAGGATCTAGCGACATAAAAAGGAAAGATTTGTGGTCATATAGAAAAGGCCAAGGTTTGATTTAGAATAGACTAAAACCACACAAAAGTCGCATCCCGAAATTGAGAAATGTCTCCTGGGTTCAGGCCAACTGGCCAAGTGCGAGTTGGACTTTGAGTAAAAGTAGAATAACTACTCGTATAAGATAAAAAAAAATCAATCTAAGGCGGTTAATTCATATTTGTTTCAGGAAATTTGTGTCTTATTACCAAAATATTTGTGAAAATAGGATCATAATTATAAGAAACCTAAACTAGGGTGCCGCCGGCAACGGGGCAGGGTCCAGGCGGCCGGTGGTTAGGGCCTCAAAGAGAGGAACCGTCGGACTATGCGCGCCGTGTCCAGGATTACAGCCTTCTGCATATTATATTTCTAACTCCATATTTAAATTCAAAAGTTACACGAATCGCTTACTTCATATTAGCCCTCGATTCGAAAAAATCAATTTTGTAAGTTAAGTATATTTGAAACAGTTATTTGGAACAAACTCAACTAAAACATATATTAAAAATTTCAAACTAAAAGTGACTAAACTAAAACTAATATAAGACTAGATGAAAACTAAAATATAACTAAATAAAAACTAAAATATAACTAAATAAAAACTAAAATAAATCTAAAACAGGCCCCTGCGGCATGGTACTGACTGAGGATGCTGGCAGCATTTCCCCGCTGGATTGCTAAGCTGACACGTTATTTGGAATAAAGTCTTTAACTCAAATATTTAATCACGAAATAAGTTTGTATGATCCAGATCATGAGCAGAATCGAAAATTGATGAAAAAAACATTTACCTCGCTACTGTAACTTATATAATGTTATCAATTATTATTACACGTGTCATAAATCTATCAAAACAAAATCAAAAGGTCCCAATCACTACAAAACTACTCGCACCAATCTAGTCTTTAACTGCCTCACAATAAGCACTATAATCGCGCGCATATGTCACTGCGCAGCTTTATCGACGCGTGCGCAGCGCGTAGTGTTCACGCGTCGGGTGCACACCTGATGCCATATCGGCACGTATGGATCATAATGAATGACGTACGATTATTGAACGTTGGATTAAATGTTTATGGGACAGTTATTATGATTAGGGCTTGGAGTAAAAACACTATAGGTTAACTACTGTTTTTCTCGTCTTAATCTTGAGTCACGAGTACCTATTTTAGTTCTGGTAGGTACAAATTTTATTGCAGCTTGTAATGTAAAATGTAAAAATATATTTTAAATATATACATTAAAATTCAACACTTTAAAACGGATTAATCGCGTTTATTAACACCACGACTCTACGCAGGAGCCAGACGGACATACTGTCGAATTACTGTTAATTTAACGAAATCGGCTCCATACAAAGTATTTGCATAGATTGGTCTTAAATTCGTCATTAAACGGTTGTCTTTATTTTTTTGACTTAGCTGTTTGCAATTAAAATCACAAATCCATAATACTCATATATAAAACTTAGACGAGCCACATTTCACAAATAGTCCACGGTTTTGTTTATTTTAATAGTTTTCGTGATTTTGCTTTTTAAAACCGGCTGGCCGGCCGGCTGGTGATAGTGCGATTTCTTTTACTCCGATACAAATATAGTGCGCGATGATAAAGCTGTTGTCAGCCTCTTAATACCATCTAATGACAAGTAAAAGATAAAGGTATTATTAACTCTTTAAATCAAAGATGTGGACAACAACAAAAAATATTTCTATAAAGTAAAAGACAGTGATCTAAATGGCATATTTATTTGGAATGGAATGTTGTCGCGTAACTACGTCCACCAAGTCTGATTTTATGGTAAGTATTGTATATTGAAGTCACATTATTTACTATGAAACACCACAACACAATACTTTAAGACGCACATTTCCTTTCCAATCAATATTCCAGCCAAACCTAAAAGCTCCAGCTTTTTAAATTAGCCGAAACTCTCAAGCCAGCCAAACAATTGTATCGACGAGAAGATTTATAATGCCAACTTAGTTCCGTTGCCAAAGTAGAAAAAACAAATCAAATGTAACAAGAGAATGTAGCTACCGGATCACGGAACAATTGACCACTTCAGCGGCGGCGCAAGTAAGGAGAAAATGTACTGTAGGTAACAAAATCTAATAATGTAATAAAGCAAGTCGGACACACATTGGGCCGGTTTTTTAATTCTCTTTCGAAATTTAAAATTTGTTCCCAGGCGACGTTTAGAAGGCGGTTGGGATCCGTCTCGTAGTAAAGATGCTTAAACTTGCTTAAATCTGTCCGTCACTTGATTTTCTCGAGATCTCTGCTCGTTTTTTTGTTCGAAGATCTCGGTATAATTTGATGTACACTGTGCGGAAAGAGAAGGATTATTCATCATCATCATCATTTCAGCCGAAAGACGTCCACTACTGGACATAGGCCTCCAGGAAGGATTATTGTATCATGAGAACTGGGGCCTTACCTTGACGTCTTGACGCGATCCAGTTTTGGTTCAGTTGTATGGAAGTGACGCATTTTAGGTCGTAAGGTAGGCCTTTCCTTTTGTATGCTTTGCCGCCCGAGCCCCACTTACGCCGTCTTAAAATAGCACTAGTCCCCGAGCCCCCTTGAACTTTCTTAATGTGGCCCTAGTAATGAATCTAGCGTTTGCGCTGTAGTTTTACTGCATGCGGGGGGCTTCGCCCCCAAGTAAACCATAAGGCCTCAGCTGTATCCAAAATTTTTATCAATTCAAGCAATATTTTTCTACACGCTTATTTCCTATCGCTTGTAAAAACACTCGACTCATCGGAACCTGTGTAACGATACCCAGCTGAGTTTAATACGGACCGGGCTCGTGCTGCAGGCTCATAAAGCTGTTCACAACTGCACTAGTATAACTTTGATTCCAAGGTATAATGAAGTTTAAACCAGTATAACTTTAAACCCAAAGGTATAATGAAAAGGAAATGTTTTATTTTGGAGCAACTAAAGCAACACAACTATGGCGTGTGGGTAGATCACAACTATAAACTCGCAGCTCATCAGTTGCAACATGCGCTTGCAACAGAATCGAAATATCGGGTGCTCAATGAAACGTACACATGGTAATTATCCCGTTTTTAAATATTACCTAGTTATAAGTTGATATTTAATAAACTTAGGTTTACATTTTAATTTTAATAAAATTGGTTTACTTACGTCGTAGAAATATATCACGGAAAAACAAACTCGCATACTAACTCCATGCCGTAACTAAAGGATGTCGAATTAACGGATGTCCTTCTGTTCTGCAGGAAGATTGGAAGATTTGAGGAAGAGTGTAGGATGGGAAGGCAGCTGAACCAGTAACCTGCAGCTCAGACTCCAGGGAACTGGGCTGAGTGAATACGACAAGTGCTCGACAGCCCGCCTGTGTCCGGCCGGGCGTCCCTACACTACATCTACATCTACAACTCCATGCCGTACAAACGAGTGACCCAATCTGTCGATACATGTGGCTGACGTCAAATTCCAACTTTTAGGTGTAGTTGCAACATAATGTGTGTACGGAACCCTCGGTGCGCGAGTCCAACTCGCACTTGACCAGTTTTTTCTATCCGGGCGTTAATATTCTCCTGTATACAGAACACATCCAAGTTACCCCGCCATCTTCTTTTCTTGCTCTGAATATCTTGCTTGCTTTCTTGTTTGGTTATCTTTCAATAATTACATCCTTTACCTCAAAGACTTATTTACTAACCCATATTGAATGTTCTGCATTACATTCACAAGCGCATAAAAGTGTTTGCACAAAGCATCCTTTAATTTACAAATAAAATGCAAGATAAATAGCAAAGAGACCAATATTCTTCCTAAACTCTTAACATATATCAACTCTTTCGTTGAGTTTTAAGCCCTATATCCTTGTAATAAGGTTGATATTTAAATTGTGGTAGTAAATGGAGATAAGAGGTTTTAATATTTATTTATATCGCTTTGAGCGCTATTCGTTTAATTTTAAACTTATGTGAGGCACTTACAAACGCTAAACGTGGAAGCAGATGGAGTTTTTGTGGCCAGTAGATAAATTCAGTTGAAATAGAAAAAGAAGCATACTATAATATTAAAATGGTAAAGTAAGTAATGGTAAGTTGATAATAAAATAGGCTACATTTTAGGTTATATTATAGGTACGTGTTAAGTATTGCTAAGTCTTAACTAAAAACCTTATTTTTTGCCTTAAAACTCAAAGCAAAAATATTAGTAAGTAACGGTTGTTATCAATAAAAAAAGATGAAGAGTTAAAGGACTAACAACACGTAATTAATATTTTTTTCTACTCCAGCACTTCTAACTATCAATTAGATGACTGACAACAATATTAAAAAAGTACACATTATAACATTGTCTATGGTATTCCATAAGAACATTGCTATGGATTTTCATACAATATATGACGACTGTTGCTGTTTTTTTTTATTTCTATAGTGTGCACAACACCTTCCCTGTTCTGCCACGTTTCTAGATTTTGCTTTTTACGCTATTTAAGCTGTCGTAGAAAAAGTAGCGTATGCAACAGCTCATAATTTGTTCTTATATCACTGTTGCATAAACTACTAAGTATTTAAGCAAAACAAATGAGTGCAGATGGACCCGATTTATATAAAACGATTGGCTCGAGAGTAGATAAGATATACTTATGCAAAAATTGGTCTTAATTCATGTTGCTATATTGCTAAGCCCCTAAGGTGCATACGAGGGATATGATACACAAATTTGAGGCCACGGTTGGGTTATCGGTAACTTAATTGGCAGAGCAATAGATGTGTATCCCAGAGTAGCGGGTTCGAATCCCGAGGTCATGAATTTCTCCACTTTTCTAAGAAACTTTGTATCGTTCGTTGATAATAAAATAAATAAATATTATGGGACAATCTTTCACCTAGTCCCACGGTGAGCTCAATAAGGCTTGTACTGCGGGTACTAGGCGACGATATATATAATAGACAGATACAGATAAATACAAAGAAAACATCTATAACTCAGAAACAAATATTCGTGATAAACACACAAATAAATGCCCTGCCCAGGATTCGAACCCGGGACCTCCTGCTTCGTAGGCAGGGTCACTACCAACTAGGCTAGGAGGCCGTTTCTCCTCCGATATACCCTTGCGATTCTTGAATTCTGTTTTTGCCGAATGGCCAGGCAGATGGTTCTGCTACTTCTGCTTAATAAATTATAGTTAACGTAAATCAGATTTTACATTTCTAGTACTTTTAAAAACCCTCTAATTATCGCATTAAAGGACTTATCCACAATGGGGCCACTCGAGAACTAGGGCTTGAAATTGCTGGCCTGGCTTAGTTACCCTAACACCGTATAAAATAATTCCCTTTGCTGTGGTTAAGTGGATTCATATGCAAAACGGTCTGTCTATTCATAAGTTTTTAGTAAAAAACGTGTTATATACGATTTTAAGCTAACATGGTCATTTACATCATAATTACTATTTAAAACGAGATATTTACCATGTATATTCATCTTTTCGAGCTCCCGATATTTCGGCACTGTTAGGTACAAGTAATTATAATGTTACGAGTAAACTTGTTATAGCTGGCAATAGCACAAAGATGATTAAACAATTTATTTCATATGTAAGTTACTAACAAGATATATAAATTAAAGGATGATTCACACTAGAACGGGACGGGACGAGCCGTGCCGTCCCAGAGTGGGTCAGCCTAAAGTTACAAACTACCTACCTTAAATCTAAAATAGGTCTTTGAGGCATTGTACCTAGGATGCTGGCGGCATTTCCTCGTTGTATCGCAATGCTGATACGTTGTACGAGGAAGCCACCAGCTCTTAGGTCACCAGTTACATCGACTTTCAATCCAAAGATTACGAGTTCCAACCTTGGCTTGTACCAATAAGTTTTGTACGAAATATCATTTGATATTTACCAATCTCTTTTCGGCGAAGAAAAACATCGTGAAACCGGGCTAATTCCAATAAGGCCTAGTTTACTCTTTGGGTTGGTCAGCTGGCAGTCGCTTTCGTAAAACTAGCGCCAACGCCAAATCTTGGGATTAGTTGCCAAAGCGGACCCAGGCTCCCTGAGCCTGGCATAAGAAAAAGAGTCGGGAGACAAATCATTTGGTCAACCAAAGTCAAATTGGTATCAGGTTTCTTGCTCACTTAATTAATTCCACTGACCATTTTTGTAAGTAGCAAGATAATTATAAAATGCAGGCAAAACCACTCCCAGCAGCTAGTCCTGCGTACTTGTAGTGGAGTGTTTTCAGCCTGGAAAGCACTTTCCCGTACTCTCCCACTTGGCTCGAGTATGTTTTCACTCGCTAATAGGCACGGCTAAATGCCTAGATACGTTTCTTAATGGGCTTAACCCTTAACTAGTATTTTCTTAAGTTTGTAGGTTCAAAACATATATTTAAATTAATCCGACATATTCTGGCATTGAGGGCCTCAAGACGAAAGTTTTCAATCAATGTGTGTTACCAGTGATGACTTACGGCGCCGAAACGTGGTCCTTCACTATCGGCCTCATCTCAAAACTCAAAGTCGCTCAACGAGCTATGGAGATATATTAACTTCAAATATATGCAATGACACACGCGTCACACATTACTTACAACCATATTACTTTATAGACCTTTTAGGAACACTGTAGAAATACAGAACTTTGACTCTTATATCAAACTTTTTTGTTGCACAAATGCAAATAGTAACTTTAAAATTATATAAATACTGAATACAAATGCGTTTATTTCATAACTTTTAGTAAAAGGTAATAAAGGTTACACAACACAAAACGTCATGTAATCATGTTACGAATTAAATAAGTGCAATGGAAAGGGCACGGGCATTTCCCTCATCCAAAGAATTGGAAAACTTGTCCGTTCTGTTTTATGAATCTCATTAATTAAATAGTTAATAAACTTAATTAAATAGTTACATTAAATAATACTACAGTGTTTTTAGTTTAAAGAAAATCTCTCAGTACCTAATGTTTGATGAGATGCTTTATACAGTAAATCCTATTTTAAATTCAAATCTCCACTAAAGAAAGTATTGACAAAACACTTAAACGAAATCTAAAACGCTTCAAAAAACCTGCCATTAATCCTGCTACTTCAAGTGCTAATGTGGCTTACAGGTATTTAAATTCAACCTTATTCTTTTAAATATAGGGTTTAGTTTAGGCTGTATGTAAGTGGCCTTTGACAAGAAACTTTTTAACATTTTCAATCGCGCAGACTGGGCAGTGAGCATTGAAAGCGCTACGAATGTGGAGTTTAAAGCATTTGTATTGAAAACTGGCAAAAGCAAAGCAAAAGTACGTTTAAGTGGTTAATGCGGTGCCTTTATGCTTATTCATGTAGTGTATAGGTCAGTGCGATTTCAATGGAACTTGCTGTTTTATTGTCCTTTTTAATGCAGATGTCGCTTTTTCACATTTGGCTAAACGTACGTTTTCCACATTTTATGCATTTTTTGTCACATGTTCGTGAGATATTCTGCACTCTGGGTAACGAAATATTTGGACTTTCGATAGGCATGAGACATACGAAAACTGTCAAAAAAAAAAAAAACAAAAAGTCAAAATATTTACTTTTCAAGTAGGTATGTTACAGTGCACTTTTGAACGTCGAATGAAAAATAAATAAAGCTACACCGGCCCTACAAGAACTCGCAAGACAGGCAAGGAACTCGGTCATCTCGCTCAAATCTGGAGCAGAGTCCATCTGGGGAAGTACCACCACCTTACAGAAAACCGCAGTTTAATAACACTAAACCCTACCCATAGTGCTGTTTCTGTTGGTGACTAAGGTCACCAGAGCTCCAAGAGAATTCACTGTGTTGACAGCTGGGGACCCACGGAGCAAAGCTTGCCCCTTTAGCTGTCGACACAGCGAATTCTCCTTTTTTTAAAGGGTCAGCAACGCGCATGTAACACCCCCAAAGTTGCAGGCGTCCATAAGCTACGGTGACCGTTTACCATCGGGCGGGCCGTATGCTTGTTTGTCACCGTCGTAGAATACAATAAGCGGAGCAACCAAACACCGCTAATTAAATTGTCTTGCGCTTGTTACAAATGGATTTGTACAACTGGCAGGTATTCATATTCATATTCATTTATATTCATATTTATTCATTGGTGGAGCACGGAGTGGACACTTCAAGTTCTGCCGATGAATAGTTGTCAAGCAGAGCTCTTACATCAAAATCGGACATGCTATCGACACGTGCTGAAGTTTAAGCGCATACTGCCGACTTTTTGCACTAAACGCTGGCAACGATCAAAATCGTTTAATTTGGAATACCGTGAGCTCGTTGCGTTGCATACCAGACACGGGGATATGCGCGATCCTTACTCAGGTTTAAAATCCGGCCAAGTGCTAGTCGGACTCGCCCACCGAGGGTTCCGCATAAAGGACTCCCTTATGACTTAAGGTACTTAAAAATACTGGTGGGAACTATTAGCGTGCGGCAATTACATGGGTCGAAGTGTATCCGCTAGGGCCTTCTGGCATCAGATAACATAAGATAAGATCAGATATTTCAACGCGACACCGCGCGAAATAGCGCTTCGCCTTCAAATATCAAGAAACAAAACGTAATAACCATCTGAACAAATCTGGTCTAGAAATACCAAGTCATCCCTCTACCATCACTGCTCTCCCAATTTATGACCCAACTACCCTACCCAACTGCCGTATTAGGCCCACGTAAATAAATTCAGCCTTTTGTGCAGTCAACAGAAGATGTAGCTACACGGTCAAGGTATTCAAAATAATCTTGGCACGACCCATTGTGAATTAGACTGTGCATCAAGATCATTTTAATCAACCCTCGCTTAGCTACTTCTGGGCCTATACCACGAAAATCGAACGATTGCTAATTGTTGTCACATTGCCTAATGAGTGGCAAAGAGGTTTATGCCACACCTGGCCATAAAGTGCCAAGTGCAGGCATAAAATGATGTACCTAACACGTGAGGTAATAAATAAAGTCCTTGATCGCATATTTACGTCCCTCGCTTGCAGCTCGGGTCGCAAACACATGCGATCTCGGCCTTTCCTTGTTTTACCGCACTAGTTAGGTAATTTACTATTTCCAGTCAATGCCAATTTTCGATGTTCGTGGTAGGCGTGCTGCTGACTGTACTGTTTCATTGCAACAATTTTTACCGAACCCAGTTTTCATCAAAGCGAATTAAAACATACGGAATACCCCCATAGCCCGCGGCACTCGTCCGATGTTAAACAATGAAGAGATTTCCATCCAGTATTGGCAATACGGGCAGTTTTGTTGGTATTTCGGCATTTTTTTCCGGACCAGCTCGAGCTTTGTAAAACCTGAATGGACTAAAAGCATTAGGGTTGTCAGCGCCGGAAAAAAGTTTCAATTTCAGCAGGAATTGATGCGTCCGACTTTGATAGTTTTTTGTTGATGTGCTTTTGTTTTATTGTTTTGAAAGGGTGTTTAGTTTTGTCTGGTGGGTAACCCAAGTTTTCATATCTCATTATCAGGGTTTAAATCATGCGGATGACGTAAAAGTGACGTAATTTTGCACACAGGCGACGGGGTGATGTCGTGAATAAAATAAGTGATTCCAAGTGGCGATGTTTATTACAAAGTTTGATAAATCATCATCATCATCATCATTTCAGCCGAAAGACGTCCACTGCTGGACATAGGCCTCCCCCAAAGATTTCCACAATTACCGGTCCTGCGCCACCCGCATCCAGCGGACTCCTGCGACCTTCACCAGGTCATCAGCTCACCTTGTGGGGGGCCTACCCACGCTGCGCCTTCCGGTACGCGGTCGCTACTCGAGAACCTTTCCACCCCAACGGCCATCGGTTCTACGTGCAATGTGCCCCGCCCACTGCCACTTAAGTTTAGCGATTCGGAGAGCTATATCGGTTACTTTGGTTCTGCTGCGGATGGTCTCATTTCTGATACAATCTCGCAGAGAGACTCCTAGCATAGCCCTCTCCATTGCCCTTTGGGTGACTTCGAGCCTTCTTATGAGGCCCATGACTACTATATCGTCAACGAATCGAAGGTGAGTGAGGTACTCGCCGTTTACATTGATGCCAAGCCTTCTCCAGTCCAGAGTTTGATAAATGATAATTGGTAATTGTTTATGAAACTAAACATAATATTTGAAATCATCATATTGTTTGACGTCATCTGCCATATACGTCCGAGCAATCCGTCAGATGTCCATAGTGTGTATGTCCGCGGGGCATCCGCCGGACAAAATTCCCATACATTTATTGTATGGCTTCCTTTTTTATGTTATTGTTAACCAATGTTTAGTAAAGTATGAAGATTATAACATAATTACTTCCATCATCATTACCTGTGACAAAAAACGCTGTAAAGGATTCGAAACGTAGAGAATGTAGTTACCAAACGCGATTAAGTTACCAAAAAAAACTTTATAAGACTTCTGCGCCCATTTCAGGTTAATATTAAGGCCAGGTTCTTTGTCCATCTCATCATTATCATCATTAGACGACCGGTTGGCGTAGTTGGTAGTGACCCTGCCTGCTAAGCCGATGGTCCTGGGTTCGAGGGCATTTATTTGTGTGATGTACACAGATATTTGTTTCTGAGTCATGGATGTTTTCTATGAATTTATATATTTGTATATTATATATATCGTTGTTTGAGTACACGTAATACAAGCCTTATTGAGGTTACTGCGGGACTTAGTCAATTTGTGTAAGAATGTCCTGTAATATTTATTTATATTTATTTTTTATCTGCAGTTTGCAGAAATCAACCCGATTTCTGCTAAAACTTGTCTGTGTCAACCCTAACTCTAACTAGCCGAAGCATCCAGTCACATAAAGTAGACGAAAAACGATATGCCCTCGACGTTTCGTTCGTGGACGTGACACTGAATCCACCCGGATACTTTATGCGAATGTCGGGTCCGGATAAGGGGGGTTCACACATAAGTAGTATTAGGGTTAAAAGGTGAGTCCCCTGGGAATATTACTGAGATAGAAAGAAACTGAATACAAAAAATACAAATAATATACAAAAATATTTCAGAGAAGAAATAGTTTGCTGTCGGAAATTCGAACCTTTACCTCGCATTTTAAAATAGGTCCTTGAGGCATAATAGTTAATGAATATATATCTTCGGATGAAAATGCTTGAGTTACTTCAGAAAACACGTATTGGCATTGCCATCCAGCGACTTAATGTAGCCAGTCTTGTAGGCACACTACCATATTCCCTAATATAGGTTAGTCCCCGGGTTTATAGTTTTATTATTATATTTTAATTTATTTATTTTCTTATTATATTCGTCTATTATTCATGTTCCTCTTTTTATTTAATTAGGTTATTAATCCAAATGAACACATTAATCTTAATAACTGGATACTATATGTATATATACCTAATATATGTAAGTTAGCCCACTCTTCAAGGATAAGGTTGTCTGGAAGGGTATACACCCATTTGCCAGAATTTCATTTGCCATAATTTCATTTGCCATAATAGTCAAAAGCCATTATATTGTTTCCCATAATAACATATGCAATACTTCTTGTTTACTATATTAGTCACGTGCCAGAAACTTTGTTTCCCATAAAATCAATATCAATAATATCATTTGTCATCATCATTGTAAGCCATAATGATCACTAGCCATAATATCATTTGCCATCCAAATTGCTTCCCAGAAAGTAGGTTAGGTTAGGTTTGGTTAGAACTGTGAACTTTCAATAATATATAATACAAAGTTATTATAAGTCAGGAAACTTGCCTACCTATTCAACTCTAAGGCAGGTCAGTTTAGCTTTAGGTACGACGACGAGCGAAGCGAGGAGGAGTGTTAGGTTGAACCGTGACCATACAGCGCGCGAGCCGAGCGAGCGAAGCGAGCCTGCCTCGGCAGTGGCCGGCGAAGCGCCAGAACCGACTTCCAATATAATATAACATTTATTTAATAATATATAATACAAAATTATGATAAGTCAGAAAACTTCCCTACCTATTCAACTCTAAGGCAGGTCAGTTTAGGTACGAAGACAAGCGAAGCGAGGAGGAGTGTTAGGTTGAACCGTGTGACCTTACAGCGCGCGAGCCGAGCGAGCGAAGCGAGCGTGCCGCGGCAGCGGCCGGCGAAGCGCCAGAACCGACTTTCAATATAATATAAAATTCTATTTAATAATATATAATACAAAATTATAAATAAAAACAACTTTAATATATACCACATGTTTAATAATAACAAGTTTGTAAATATTTGTAGAGCGCCTACAGGAATATTTATTTATTTAAAACTTTATTGCACAAAAATAAAAGTACAAAAAAAAAAAATATTATTGCACTTAATAATATGGACAACAATTAATATGGCACTCGTACGTTCTGGAATCGAATAATCGGGTAAACAAAGAGTATGTCATATCATTTTTATGGTAAACAAACAATTCGGGCAAATGAAATTCGGGCAAATAAAATTCGGGCATATGAGTATTATTTTATATAACTTTCGGGCAAACAATAGACAACCGTCTGGAAGCGATCGCTTTTTAGCGATAATACCTACAGCCCGTTGTTTGCTTCTGTCTTTAATCAAATGTTTTTACCTTGTAAATGTTTTCTTGTACTGAGAATAAAACGTAAGTGTTTTATTTATCTAACTATCGCACTATCAACGGCCTGCGGTGCTAAGATGCCAAGCTGATATCCTGATAATTGCTGGATAAGACGATAGTTTGTCGGCACATTCTGACAATTTCTGATAATTTTAAACAGTTCTGTCAAATGTCTTTGCATTTGGCATCTGTCACCGTCGCGCTATCCGTGCAACTTATCAGTTTATCAACTTATAGCATTATCTTATGACACTCGTGGATAACCATCTTAGGCCCGCTGGTATTAGAAAGAAGAAATAGAAAAACTTAAAAAAAAACCTGAAGCCTTTCCATGACGTCTTGACGCAATTCAGTTGACGACTTAAACTGAATCGCTTCCATAAAACTGATCCTGAACTGAACCTAAACTGAATTGAACTTTTGTATCGAGCCGTTTTCGTCAAATAACATCGGCTCCGTCTACGATCTTTGAAATATGATTAATAGTAACATATTACATATTGTTAATATGTTAATATTAATTATATTGTTGCTTTAATAAATGCTTAAAAAACAAGAATTAAGAGTTGTCAGCCCTATTAAAAAAAAGGTAACAGTAACCGCTATTGAGGAAAGTTAAACACAATGTAAACATGCGTTCGTCAATATTAAAAAACCTCATACAAAAATATGAATAAAAATTGTTAATATTTGTAGACCATTACTCACTCCGGTTACTTTTCCAACGCTAATTGGAAAACGTAAATCCATTTCATTTTATTCCCATTTAGTTCAAAGGCTTTTCTGTAAACACATACATTCATATCCGCCATTTTGTTTTCGAACCAAACAAAAAATTTGATCAACTCGCGAAAACACATTTATGTGCAACGTAACATTAAATGTAAAATAAAACAATATGTTGAATAAAATCGAATAGTTGCACTGCCTGAGGGTATTTTCATGAAAATTCTACTCAAACACCAAACGTTTTAACTAACTTCCATGGTTTTAGAATTTAGACTTTCACGCGTTAAAATAAAGTTTATTTTACTTTAATCTATCTGATGTTTGGCTGGATATGTGTACCTATTCAATAATTAATACGAATGCTACGTGATAGATTTGCTGTTAATTAAAGTTCTGTTTGTGATAACCGATGTACGTACAAACGGACAACAGAGAGTACATATTGAATTAAGACAAAATACGAGTAGATGGGGCTCAATTGGGCTCGCTGCACACAAAGAGTTGCTTGTTAGGGATGCCGTAATTCTCTTTTTACACCTATTTAAACCTTTATCAGGAGATCTGGCGAAACCTTGCATATAAGAGCGAATTTTTATATTGTAGTCAGTTCAGGGCTGGGATCGAACCAGCGACCTCCTGCTTTCGCGGCAGACGCCCTAACTACTGGGCTATCCGAGCCGATCACGGCTAAATACCTACTAATGTCGAGTAATGGATAGGGATAGACAATTATCAACGACGTACAATTGGGTGCACTACATAATTCCGAAATACTATATGCCAAATTTTAAAATCTCGAATTAAAAAAAATAGGATTTTTAAAATCCCGACCTATCAAAACTCATCATCAAAGATCATCAAAATTCCGACTCATGAAAGCACGAATATTTTAAATTCCGAATAGAAAAGAGAAAATACCGATTTTTTTAACATTCCGAATAACATAATATCGAATCAATATTAGATAACTTTATATAACTATATTTGCATGCATTTCAATATGTTCTATGGCAAATAAAAATTGATTGATTGATTGATTGAGATTCGGGATTATGTTAATCGGAATTCTAAATATTCGTGCATACACGAGTCGGAATTTGATGAGCGGAGTTTTGATAGGTGGGGATTATAAAATTCGGGATTTAGATATAAAAGATTTATAAAAATTAGGGATTACAAACATCGGGATTGTGAAAATCGGAAAATAGTATTTCGGAAATGTAAAAACTTACGTATTTTTATCATAATGGCTTGAGTGGCGTAACATGTTTCGATGGCATTCGGCCATCATCATCGGGCAAAGTGTTTGCTATCCATCAAATCAAGTCACGTCATTGTGATAGATTCGTTTTAACGTTATTTCGTATACAATTTACAGCCCTTCAGAATAAAACCATAACAGTTGTGTTTGTATAAATAACGACTTCAAACTTGCAAAAGCTTATAAAATAGAACCCCCCCCCCTCTTATCTTCGTTCCCGGGGGACACTTAACTCCCGAATTGGGTCAGGCATTAAGCAAATACTGGTGTAAGAAAATAGTTGACGGGGACAGGACAGACGTGTTATGGGATTGTGTCACGCAAGTCAGTTACACCTTGTATACTGTGGGGTTAGGCAATAACTTTGACTACATGTTTTCAATTTCTCGGTTTCTTTTTTTAAATTCATATTTAACTAAGTGAGCGTTGGTGACCCAGTGGTAAAATTATGCGACTTTCAATCCGCAGGTCGCGGGTTAAAAACTGAGTTTTTCGGAACTGGTGACCAGAATTCGACCCCGGGACCTCCTGCTTCGTAGGAGGTCACTACCGACAGAGGCCGTAAAATTAAATAAATATTATAGGACATTCTTACACAAATTGACTAAGTCCCGCAGTAAGCTCAAGAAGGCTTGTGTTACGGGTACTCGTGAACGATTATATATATATCGTTGTCTGAGTACCCAGACAACGATATAATATATAATATACAAATACATAAATACACAGAAAACATCCATGACTCAGGAACTCTGTGTTCATCACACAAATAAATGCCCATCGGGTTTCGAACCCAGGACCATCGGCTTAGCAGGCAGGGCCACTACCAACTACGCTAACCGGTTGTCTAAAAATTCTTCTCGTTTTCCCGGCTAACGTCACCGCTCAAGGTTCCTGGGATCGGTTTTCGGAACTACCTAATCGAACTTTAAATTAAAAAAAAACATTTATTTCGGACCACATACAAATCCATATTGAGTTTAAACTTAATACTAATGTTAAAACTTAATATTTATACTTAACTAAGGAGCAGTGCAGGCTTGACCAGTGCTGACAATAGCGACTGTCAATCCTGTCCGCTATCACCCTCAGGATGCTGTTGGTACTTTCAAACCAGAGGGTAAACTAGGCCTTATTACGATCACAACGGCTTCCTCGCGATATTTTGCTTATACCTATATATATATTAATAATAAATTCATACTTGGGACAATTTTACACCAAACAAAGCGTATACCACGGCTTCGTAGGCAGGGTCAATGCTAACTAGGCTAGGGAGGATGTTAAATGATATTTCTTACATAAGTTCCATAAAACTGATTGGTGCACCCCGTTTATAATAACTAAAGAATATATTAACTTTATCAAAAACTGTTTTTAGAAAACCCTCATTATTTTTTAAATACCTATCATCCAATCATGTGTCACTCGCGTATAAACGAAAAAAAAATCACCCTCCACTTTACGTGTAAGGGAGGTACCCTAAAATAGTATATTACTTAACTAGTGCGGTAAAACAAAGAAAGGCCGAGATCGCAGATGTTATGTGTATGTGCGATTAAGGGCTTTATTTATTACCTCACGTGTAAGGTACATCATTTTATGCCTACACTTGGGCAGAAATCGGCTTTTTCCGTACGCGTAGCGTGCGGGAAAAGGCACTTTATGGCCAGGTGTTGCATAAAAATTATAACCACTTTTTGTTGGCGTGACCGATATACATATTCGTACAAAATTACAGCTTTCTAGTACTTACAGTCACTGAGATTATCCGCGGGCGGACGGACAGACAGACTTGGTGAAACTATAAGGGTTTCTAGTTGACGAAACCCTAAAAAGGTGTTTTTCGCCGTAAGAAAAATTGAGCCAAGTCCTCATATTTCGTGCTTTTCACCCATAGGCAGCGACATTAAAAAGTTTAACGGTTAATTCTAGGTTAAATCCTCCTTCGTGTCCAAATTGAAGGGAAATGGCTTTTCTTCAGCAAGTTTAAGTTATTTTCGAACGTACACGTAACCAAAGTTAGAGGGGAAAATTGAGGTGTTTGTCGTTACGTCAAGGTTTTTGTAATTGTAGTTTTTGGATAGTCAGGGTTGGTTCACGACCGACAAGAATAAATACATAATTTGTTTGACATACTATATAAATGTTTAACAAAGTCTAATTCATTTATTTTCAAAATATACCTATACAGTATGTGTAACTTCCCTACCTACCTGCCTACCTCTACCTATCACATGTATGTATAGACATCAAAGTTTTAAAGAATATTTCTAAGATTTTGTACCATAGGTATCTCTAGCGTCCATTACCGAATACTGTTCTATTGAATTGGTTATATTCTTAAACTCAATACGAATTTTATAATGAAGATTCTACGTGGGAAATGTAAGATCAATTTCAATATTATCATTAATGAAATTGAACATTTTATTTTGATATATATACGGTAAATACAACTTACATATTCAATTCAATTCAATTTATTTATTTGAATAAATAAGGGTACATACAGATGATATAAAATATGAGCTCTCAATCCTTATTTTACCATAATATGGCGTACAAATATTAATTCGTTAATTATAATTAACCTATATTTAAATTCATGCGCATGCATTCTTATAATAATTATGGCACATAATAATTTACAATGTCAAGGTAATACTAGAATTTAATAAATAACTTATGTCCTAAAGATTAATAATAAATAATTCAAAATAATAAGCAACTCATAAATCACAACTTGTCTGAAACTCATCAATAGAATAATAGCAATTTTCTACTAAGTGGCTATACAATTTCTTTTTTTAAATAAATTAAATGGCATTTCCTTAAAACTATCGGTTAAACAATTGAATATTTGTACTGCCATTCCGCAGACATTATTTTTAACGAGTGCTAGATTTGCTTTAGGCATCAAAAGTTTATTCCTATAAGCACTTCGTTGTGATGTCATAGTAATAGTCTTAAAGTAATCTGGGTGGTTTCTGACAAAAATACACATTTCGTATATTTACATGGAGGGTAATGTCAATACTTTTTTGCTTTTAAACAATGGTCTACAGTGTTCAAGGAAGTCGGCTCCACATGCTGCCCTAATGCAGTCTTTTTGTGTTTTAAAGATTACGTTTGAGTCTACTGAGTTTCCCCACAAAATGATGCAGTATCTTAATTGCGATGCCACATATCCATGATAGGCTGCCATGGCCGTAGTTTCCGATACCACATTGCGAATACGACGCAAGGCATATACAAATCGACCTAATTTTATACGTAAAAAATCAATATGAGGCTTCCAGTTGCATAAACTATCAATGGTCAATCCTAAGAACGAGGTTGACTTTACTTCCTCTATATGTGAACCCTGATATGTAATATTAAGATTAATATGCTTACTTTTATATGTTTGAAATTGAATCATTTTCGTCTTACTAAGATTAATATTTAAATTATTTTGATCAAGCCATTGTACTACATCTATTAGAGCGTTATTTATAGTTTGCTCAAATGATTTCACGTCATCACACTTTACAAGGAGCGTGGTATCGTCTGCAAAAAGTAGACATTTATGTTTCATAGCCTTGGGTAGGTCATTTATGTACAGAAGGAACAGCAATGGGCCTAATATACTACCTTGAGGTACACCATACAAGTTCATTTTGTAGTCTGATCTATAGGTGATTCTGTCCCTACCAATAAAATTTGTGATTTCCACGGATTGTTTCCTGTCCTTCAAATAGCTTCTTACCCAGTCTAACGCAGAACCTCTTACGCCATATCTATAGAGTTTGCTTAGTAACAAGTCGTGTTTCACAAAATCAAATGCTTTACTCATATCGAGCAATACAGATACAATGGGAACTTTTTTGTCTAAGCTTTCAGTTACATCTTTAATTAAATTAAAACATGCTAAGGCTGTTGAACAATGTTTTTTAAAGCCAAACTGATTTTTGTTTAAGATGTCATGTTTTGTAGTAAAGCCTGATATTCTATCAAACATTATTTTCTCAAAAATCTTTGAAATGACTGGTATGAGAGTGATAGGTCGGTAATTATTCAAATCAGTCCTAGGCCCTTTCTTGTAAAGTGGTTTAACTACTGATAATTTTAACCGCTCTGGAAAAATACCTTGCAAAAAGGATAGGTTTAAAATGTGACTTAAAGGGAGTGATAATGCAGTGGCACATAACTTTAGTACTTGCGTAGATACACCATCGTAACCTGTGGCTCTCGTGTTGTTTAACGCCTTAATTGCTTTTATTACATCTGTTGCATTAACTGAATAAAGGAATATACTATCTCTATTTTGATCTATTATGCAAGAATCATTCGTCTGTTTTTGTATTTTATTAGTAGAGTCAATAAAATAGTTGTTAAATGCTTCAGCTATACCTTCAGGATCAACGATTGCTTTACCATCTGATGTAATTTGACTGATTTCATTGGTACTAGGCTTAGCGTCACAGTTATTTTTTATTATTTGCCAAGAAGCTCGACCAATACTTTTCGAATTAGTGATGAAAGGGCTATTTGATATTTGTCTAGCCGTATAAGAACATTTTTTTAGAAGCTTTGTGTACGTTTTATACTTTGTTACACATGCAGTGTCTTCTTTGGATTGCATAACCATCTGATATAATCTTCTTTTATTTTTGCAGGATCTTTTAATACCTTTTGTTAACCATTTGTTCATAGGTTTATTAATTTTTTTCACTCGTATGAAAGGAAAACACAAATCGTAAAACATAGTAATCAGGTCATGAAATTCGTTAAACGCTACATTAGTGTCATTTTCGCTAATAACTTGTTCAAAAGATAAGGCGGACATACATTCTACAAACTTTTCTAAATTGTCTTGACCGTAGTCTCTGATTTTTTCATACCAAACTTGTGGTTTTCTTTTAGCCATTTTTTTAGGTTCTAAATGGCAAGTTAATGTTTGACACGTTTCGTGATCTGACAAAGCTAAAAAATGAGTTTGAGATATACAATCTATTATATTGCTTGCAATTAAATCTATGCACGACTTTTTTCTTGTCGGAGTAATTACATAGTTTTTTATGTTATATTTAAGCATTTTTTTTTTTTTTTTTTTATGCTATAGGGGGCAAACGAGCAAACGAATCACCTGATGGTAAGCGATTAACGTCGTCCATGGACACCCGCAACACCAGAGGTGTCGCAAGTGCGTTGCCGGCCTTTAAGGTGGGAGTACGCTCTTATCGATTCTAATTCCTTCTTGATTTTACTTTCTTTTAAATAGTCAATATTCCAATCACCGCAGATAATTATATTCTTATCTTTCCTATAAGTAATTTTTTGCAATAATTGATTAAATAAATGAAAAAAGTTTTTTACATCAGATGTCGGTGTTCTATAAATGCATATAACAATTAAATTGTACATAGGAATTTCTAAACCACATGCCTCGAAGTCATATTTTTGAGACCACGTGTTGACATAACTTAATGGAACAAATTCAAGGTCAGCTTTTACAAGTATACACGTGCCTCCTCTTTTTTCACCATCTCTACAATACGAGGCAGCAACATTGTAATTGTTTAGTGTTAAATTCGTCACAGATCCAGCTTTTATAAAAGTTTCACTCATACATATAATGTCTATGCTCCCAACGTCCCGCTGCAGATTACAAATGGCAGCCTCTACAATATCCCTTTTGCCTAGTACCCCGGCTATATTTTGATGGAGTATAGTTATTTCTTGTAATTCATCCACGAAAGGAATGGGTCACGTCGCTTTCCTCTGCTATTTCTATATCTTGAATTTCGACGTTCTCCATGAAGCTTTTTACGTTCTGGAATAGGGTTTTAATACCGAGATTTGTGATTTTTCCTGAGCGAAAGGAGAACATGTTCAATGACAAGTCCATGTTCGAGTCGAAGTAGAGTGCATACTTATGTGTGTGTGTGTCTTGATTGAGTAGTGTGTTAAATAACTCAACTCTATAATTATATATTGGGGCCCCGCAAATGTAGGTTGGAGTGCATACAATTACATTTGTATGTGATATTGTTGTTAAGGTTGTCCTTATCTCTTGTATTAGCACCAAGTGATCAAGGTCATTCCTGATTCTAAAATCTTCCTCGCCAATCAAAATAAGGCAAAAATCTTGTCTTGAATAATCATAAAGGGCTTCAGACAATTTATTAATAAGCTCCGAGATTCTTCCACCAGGGCTTGAGAGATGCAAACAATCCCATTTGTCGAAACAATTTAACATAATATCCAGAAATTTGTTGTTTTTCCGGCTGCTATTAGTGTGCAAAAATCTTTGAAATGACTGGTATGAGAGCGATAGGTCGGTAATTATTCAAATCAGTCCTAGGCCCTTTCTTGTAAAGTGGTTTAACTACTGATAATTTTAACCGCTCTGGAAAAATACCTTGCAAAAAGGATAGGTTTAAAATGTGACTTAAAGGGAGTGATAATGCAGTGGCACATAACTTTAGTACTTGCGTAGATACACCATCGTAACCTGTGGCTCTCGTGTTGTTTAACGCCTTAATTGCTTTTATTACATCTGTTGCATTAACTGAATAAAGGAATATACTATCTCTATTTTGATCTATTATGCAAGAATCATTCGTCTGTTTTTGTATTTTATTAGTAGAGTCAATAAAATAGTTCTTAAATGCTTCAGCTATACCTTCAGGATCAACGATTGCTTTACCATCTGATGTAATTTGACTGATTTCATTGGTACTAGGCTTAGCGTCACAGTTATTTTTTATTATTTGCCAAGAAGCTCGACCAATACTTTTCGAATTAGTGATGAAACGGCTATTTGATATTTGTCTAGCCGTATAAGAACATTTTTTTAGAAGCTTTGTGTACGTTTTATACTTTGTTACACATGCAGTGTCTTCTTTGGATTGCATAACCATCTGATATAATCTTCTTTTATTTTTGCAGGATCTTTTAATACCTTTTGTTAACCATTTGTTCATAGGTTTATTAATTTTTTTCACTCGTATGAAAGGAAAACACAAATCGTAAAACATAGTAATCAGGTCATGAAATTCGTTAAACGCTACATTAGTGTTATTTTCGCTAATAACTTGTTCAAAAGATAAGGCGGACATACATTCTACAAACTTTTCTAAATTGTCTTGACCGTAGTCTCTGATTTTTTCAAGTCAAGTCCATGTTCGAGTCGAAGTAGAGTGCATACTTATGTGTGTGTGTGTCTTGATTGAGTAGTGTGTTAAATAACTCAACTCTATAATTATATATTGGGGCCCCGCAAATGTAGGTTGGAGTGCATACAATTACATTTGTATGTGATATTGTTGTTAAGGTTGTCCTTATCTCTTGTATTAGCACCAAGTGATCAAGGTCATTCCTGATTCTAAAATCTTCCTCGCCAATCAAAATAAGGCAAAAATCTTGTCTTGAATAATCATAAAGGGCTTCAGACAATTTATTAATAAGCTCCGAGATTCTTCCACCAGGGCTTGAGAGATGCAAACAATCCCATTTGTCGAAACAATTTAACATAATATCCAGAAATTTGTTGTTTTTCCGGCTGCTATTAGTGCTGACAATGCATAGTTTACTTCTAGACCCCTTCCTTCTGGTAGTAGAGGTTTCTAATATTGAATCATTTTTATGAATTTCAGTAACCGGCGTTTCATTTCTCAGTATTTCATTATTAGGTTCTGGTATTATAGAATTATCTGGTTGTAACTTAACCAATACATTATCATTCTCATTCCCCACAGTGCGCTTCTCTTGTATAGTTGTCTGTGGTCTGGCAGTAGTTTCTGTATTGTCTATGATGTGGGTGTCTCGGTTGCCCTGACTTGCGTTATTAATTGTCAGCTTTTTGCTAGGTGTAGTAAAAAGTTGGGTTTTATTAATGCTCTTTCTCTTCATTCTAGGGGAATTTTGAGGAGTTCTTTCACAAATGTGCGTAAGTTTATTGATTTTCGAAGAGTACTCGTCTACAGTTCTTTTTAATGAGGAGTTTTCTAAAAGTAAATTTTCAATTTCCCGCTCTGCACTTAGTAATTTTCCTTGCAGCGATGCTATTTTTCCGTCCATTGCTTCTAATCTGAGATATACACTCTCAGTGATTTCAGGGCAGCTTCTATTTATCTTGCTCGCAGGGGATGATGATGGGATTGACGAGTTCTCTAATCCCATATCGTCTGAATCCGATAACAAATCTGAGATCGTAGTACTAGTTGCTGAGTTATCTGAGACTAACTGTGAGCGGTGGCTGGTTGTAGTTGGTGGAATCATAGAAGAAATTTGCTCTGGCAAGTCCTCGTTCTTCACCTCCGAAATGTTAATAGGAGATTGGTTATTTGACTGGTTGCTTGTATCGTCATCATTAAGGTCTTGTACGGGTAAGTGATGAGCAGACTCGAATTCTGTATCTTCTACGTCCAACTGAGGAGTCGTTTCTAGTATTTGCTCCTGTACGGCTTTTTTCTCTACCTCTGAGTTGGTAATAGGTTTTTGGGAGTCCATTGTAGGTGATCTAGGAGGATGGTCGAGGATGATCTGAGAAGTATGTGAGGGAAGATCCACGTCACTCTGCTTAAGACTCGAACGTAATTTTTCAATAGGCTGATTACTTTTTTCTTGATTTGAGGGCTTCACCTTTTTTGCTTTTTGACGACTTAAAGGGATTTTAGGTGAAATTTTCTCTTTGTCTTGTTTTTCTATGCATGGTCTGCATTTCCATTTCTTTTTAGCATCTAAGCTCTTTAGCCTATGCAATTTCTCGGAAACGCCAGCGCAGTCAAACTCATAGCGTTTTTTACAATGAATGCATAGTACTGTACCTTTGATGTCAACAATGGATTTACATTTATGGCATGTTACTGGTGACGCTATATTTAGCCCTTTAGTGGTAATCTTTAGAGTTCCCCTTAATGACATAATTATTTTGCAATGGCAACACTAGGCCGGTGACTTTGAGTGAATTGGAACGTATTTGTCAGCTGTCACTGTCTGCGTCTTCCAATCAGCTGGCACCTGTCCCGTTATGTATTGCCGAATATTTACGAGTAATTTGAATACTCTAGTGTTTTTAAATGTATTTCACAGTGTAACGGTTTTTAAAGTGATCTTACCATTGACTCTGTTCGTTATTTAGTGTCCTTAAGTGCTGCTTTCCATTCCATAAGAACACTGCTTCTATGGATTTTCATACAATATATGAGCACTGTTGTTTTTTTTTATTTCATTAGTGAGCATATACGACATCTTCCACATTCTGCCACCTTTTGAGATTTCGCTTTTTACGCTTTTTTTTTCTAGAGTATGCAACAGCTCATAATTGGTTCTTAAAGCTCTCGCGTCTATTATTACAAAATTCGACTACGTCTCGTTTTGTAACGGTGACCCTTAAGTTTTAAGAACCCTTATATCACTGTTGCATGAACTACTATTAAATCTGCGTTTTTTTATCACATTACGTTTTATTAGGCGTAACCTTCTGTCATTTCATTACAAACATTTCTTAGCTGATTTATATTCAGGTATCTACTACATTTAGCAAGTAATGTCTTCTCTAATTTGCTATAAACCTCGCATAACGGCGGACTTAGTCTTATCATTCTGCCATCGGTAATCTAAACTAACTGCATTAATTTAGATCAGGTGCGCGATACATCGCAAGGGCCCGATTAAGTTGTCTGTCTTCACGTCAGTATCGCACACGCTTCAGCGACGATACAGCGGGGTGATGAGCGGAGAGACAAGCGGGGCGGAAATACAAGCACAGGGGGTAGAAAGTCTTATTAAGCAAACATATTATGTTAAATAGCTAAATGGTGCACTGAACGATACATTGCTATCGAGAACCTTTTCGACGTCATGTTAAATACAAATGATTTTACTCAGACGTCACGTCACAGAAGTGTCAAAACTGAAGTTGAACTTTATGAGTGTTTATTGAGGTCTAACCTGCAGGGCCAATATACACAGTGCCCGTGAGCATTGCGAGATATTTTAACAGCGTATTCCTGAGGCCAACAGAAACAATAAATGTCATGTGATTTTTGGTCATTTCGACCACAAAAAAAACCTTTTTTTTATGTTCTTTGATACATGGCAAGTCAATTTCAATTAGACAAGGCCTACTTAAAATACAAACAAATTGGTTTTCTTTGGTAGAACCGAGTTTTGCAAAGACACCAGAGTGTCACTTTGAAATCTGTCAAAAATCATGTCTAGACTAGACCACATAGTAGCATTATCACATTCCAAAACGCGTTATTTACCGAGTGGCGGTAAAATTATGTTTACTTAAATAAAAATTGCAATTATCTTAGAAACTAGCCCTAATCCAATGCACTTAGTATGACATTTTTTGTTTCTTTTAGCCTCAGGAATACGCTGTTAAAATCGCTCGCAATGCTCACGGGCACCGTGTATATAGTATATACCTTAGGTTAAGCTGTCTGCCTTCGCGTCAGTATAGCACAAGCTACAGCGTTTTAAAATCGCTGTTCCCCACACTATGCCCCTTCCATAGCATTAATTTGATAAATCTCCACCTGACCACATGTTTAACGCTGTGTTGGCGGCCAGTAATTGAATGGCCACTATTATTTTATACTGGCCATTAACCGTACCTATACGACCTATAGGTATCGGTAGGGTCGCGTAATGGTAAGGCTTGCGGCTTTCGCTTCAGCTTCCGCTTCTTTTAGAGGGTCGGCAACGCGCATATAACACCCCTGGATTTGCAGGCGTCCATAGGCTACGGTGACTGCCTACCATCAGGCGGGCCGTATGCTTGTTTGCCACCGTCGTAGTACTAAAAAACAATATAAAATTAATGTTTTTCCAATATTGCAATGTTTCCTCTTGGAACGCACTAAGGGTCAATGACTTTATCAGCTGTTAAAGTATTGTTCGGGGCTTTAGTTACACCCTGTATGGGTAGTTTGGGCAAAAATGCTTTCTTGTATCTGTCCTATTGTTCTCCTCTACAGGTCGCATTTATCAACCAATTCTCGTGAAATTTTGAAAGATAGTTCTTCAATAAAATAAATTTTTTAATCCATTCAGTTTTTTGAAATTTTCAAAATTGCGTGAATTGGTACAAAGGTTCTAAGCGCCATGGAACTAAAGGCACTTAGGACCTTTAAGCCAATACCTCGCGAGGTCTACACCTCACAGATACACTAATAAATAAAGAATACACGAATAATTATTCGCCGAAATGGATATATGTTGTTTTCATCAAACATTTGCATTTTACTCAAAAATATTCATTATAAGCAAATGCAGATTCATCATTAAATAATAATAAACCCCGCGTCGCATATCAATTCACAATTCACAATTCCCTTTTGCAATTAACTTTAAAATTCACAAAGGCTTCCCCGTAAACCTCCTCGTATTTTACAACGTAAAAAGTATTGATTAAGGCCAGTTCATAGTGATAAATAAAAATAAAAATCACTGTACTGCATACCCTCTGGGCATGCACTCATCTCATATTCACAGAAACAGGAACAACCATTATAAACTGATCTATTGTACCTCCCAAGGGGCATACATTTTGATCTATATTTCCGGGCCTTGTTTGAAATCGGGGGCGCTATTGAACTTGGTTTCCCATCTTGTGTGTGAGTTTTATTCCGATCCGATGTTGTGTGGGTACAATAAATATATTTTAAAAACGAATGTTTTGAGTAAATCCAGGTTTTTTGCTTTTAAATGTTTCCATTAAGCCCTTGCTTCGGGCGTTCTCGTCTAGTTGCTGATAATATAAATAATGAGAAAAAAGCTTTCACATGGTTTTATTTGCGTTTCCTTGTTAGTGGAATATTTTATCTTTTGTTTTATGTATTAAGATGTACCATCGGCTTCGAAGGACCAAGTTTCGATAGCTATAAATAAATATATGAACAAATATTTGGGGATATCACACAGATCAACCTAGCCCCAAGCTAAGCAAAGCTCGTAGTGCCACTACCAACTAGGCTAGAGAGCTGTAAGGTCTTATATTGGATAGTTTGGCTTCAAGTCAAAGTCAAAAAAAATCAAAGTGTTTGAGACTATTAACAGTGGTGTCCGGTAACACTATGGTTAATGGTAACATACTGTTGGTTTTTATAATATATATTTTTTTAATACTACGACGGTGGCAAACAAGCATTCGACCCATCTGATGGTAAGCGGTCACCCTATCCTATGGACTCCTGCAACTCCAGGGCGTTTTTTGTTTGTATCATGTGCGAATTTGCATCTAAACCTAAAACTGCATGTGGGTCACATGTAGTTTTAGGTGGCTTTTCATCAGGCGAGCCGTATACATGTTTACCACCGTCGTGGTTGGTCCGTCGGTCCGTCAGTCTCCTCCACACCAACCGAAATGGTCGCACTGTGTGGTTTCAGAGGAATTTCCTCCCGCGTACGGCGGCTGTAGTATGAGCTCCTTGCCGAGTTTTCTCGAAAGGTTACAGTATGGGGTTCTTCGAAAAAGGAGTGTACAAGGTTTTAATCCATCGAATCCTCCCTTTTTTTAAAGGGTCGGCAACGCGCATGTAACACCCCTGGAGTTGCAGGCGTCCATAGGCTACGGTGACCGTTTATCATCAGGCGGGCCGTAAGCTTGTTTGTCACCGTCGTAGTATTAAAAAAAAATATTTTGATGGAGTCAAAACGAGCGTAAAAATTCTGAAATCATTCGCTCGAAGTGGAAGTATTTTACTCCGGCCCTACCTGATATAATAATCATGAGGGTCCGACGAACAGTCTTCCAGTAATTGCAGCCTAACTGCAGTGCTAACAGACAACGATCAACATTTGCACTAGTAAGCGGGTGCACGGAACACTTGTTACCTAAAGTAACAGCTAGGGTACTTTGAAAATACCTAACAAAGCTTTTTTTGTATCAATGGCAAACATGCATTCGACCTGGAATCACCCAAATATTCCGAAATATTATTTTCCGATTTTCATAATCCCGATTTCTATAATCCCGAATTTTTATAAATCATATATATCATAATCCCGAATTTTATAATCTCGATCTGTCAAAACTCCGATCGTCAAAATTCCGACTCATGAAAGCACGAATATTTAATGTTCCGATTAACCCGAATAATCCCGAATCTAATACTGATTCGGTATTATGTTTATTCGGAATTTGAAAACTTCGGTGTTTCTCTATTCGGAATTCTAAATATTAGTGCTTTCATGAGTCGGAATGTTCATGGTCGGAGTTTTGATAGGTCGGGATTTTCAGAATCGGGCTTATAAAATTCGAGATTAAAAAAATTTCGGCACAAAGTTTTTCGGAATTATGTAGTGTACCCATTCGACCTGCCTGATGGAATGCGGTCACCGTAGCATATAGACCTGCGTTGCCGACCCATTAAAACTAGTACACTCCGTTTTTGAAGAACCCCATACTCCCGTCAGAGCGTCCGCGGGAGGTAATCATCTAATCATCAAGAGTTATATAAAATCGTCATCATTTCTTTCAAAGTTTGGTACTTGGTAGGTATCTTTCGCTGACGTTAATCGCTGGTTATGTGAAACAGTAGTACATTTCAAAAAAAAAAAAAATTGGAATTTAAAACTATAAGTCGTTTGCATATATTATGGTTTCAAATGCAACAGTGACTCATTTTGGGATGCGCCGCCGTTGCATATAAGCAGCGGTTTCTGCTTGAAAAAAACAAAAAAATATTTAGTATGGGGTAGCTCATTGTTAGTGGATAATTCTCATTAACTTGGGACTCCACTTGCTGATCAAGGACTATCATATCACGGTAGATGACGCTTAGCGCCTGCTTAACACGAAGGATATTGTAGAGAAATTCGCGGCCACCGAGTGTGTCTCGGTAGCTTAGCTGGTAGAGCGGTGGGCGTGTATATCTTACCTAAGGCTGTGAGTTTTTTCTTCTTCCCTTTCTTTCTAACAAATCATCATTGTCATTTTGACCGACATATTTACAGTCAACCAATTGGAACCCTAGGCCACTCTAGACTAGAACCATGTCAAAATGACAAGCAGTAAGAGATTTCTTACAATCTGATTTATAGCGTCACTATGACTTAGTCCTACAGTCACCTAGGGTTCCAATTGGGTACGCAGGACCATATAGGTATTACTTTATATATCTAAATGGAATAAAGGAAACACATAAGTCTAATCATATTTAAGGAGCGCATTGGTCAATAGATGTGTCATTCTTAGCACGTGCTGTTTGCGAAATAGTGTAACTTTAGGAAATCAGATTGGTGAGTCTATACGGCACCATAGATCATTACTAACTTATCACTAGAAAGAGCATACGCCTATGCGTATGCTCTTAAATTAAGCGATAGGACAAGAATTTATCTCTTCCTTATCAGCTCTTATTCATGTATTTTAGGCACCGAAAGAGCAGTGGGGGTGTATCCCAAAAGCGCAATCTCTAGTCTCGCCCGAGGCTATGTTTTTTTTTTCTTTCCAAAAAATGTTCGGTTGATATTTTCATAAATTGTTTAACAAGCGGATTACTGTAAGCTGTGGCGCGACGAATTCTAAAGAAGTATAAAATATAGGCAGCAATTATGTTTCTGTATGTGGGATCTTACATGATGTGATCTATGGTCCTGACCAAGCATTATGGAATCCTTTAGCTGGTAACCCAGGTGTTTGTCTTACTATGGCATAAACCATTCATGCATACAATATGACCGTTTTAGTAAAACGTACTTCTTTGTCGTCCATAAGGCGCTAATAACATAAAGATTCATTGCGAAATTGAACTTATCAACAAGCGAAAAAGTGGTACTATTCTTTAAAAATGGGCTAAAATAGCAGCGTGCGTAGCCAAGATGCCAATCGCTCACGCTTAATAACGTATCGTAGCTACCTCTCTCTATCACTCTTCATTATTAGTGTGACAATGACAGTTGCGTTTCGTTAGCGACTGAGCGTGAGCGATTGGCATCTTGGCTACGCACCCAGAGCGGTCTTACCATGACATTTTAACGCGATTCACGTTAAATAAATAAATAAATATTGTGGGACAATCCTACACAAATCGACCTAGTCCCACGGTAAGCTCAATAAGGCTTGTGTTGTGTGTACTAGACGACGATATATGTAACGAACATATAACATAGAAAACATCCATAACTCAGTAACAAATATTCGTGATAAATACTAATCACTGCCCTGACCAGGATTCGAACTCGGGACCTCCTTCTTGGTAGGCAGGGGCTACCGACTAGGCTAGGAAGAGTTTAGGACCTGAACTGAGTCCCTTCCATACATTGGAGCCTAAACTAAATCGAGTTAAGACACTTATTTGTTTGTGGAATTATCAATAAGCATTTTAGAAAGAGCGAGCGAAGCGAGCGAGTACTCCCAGCGAGAATCTCCCAGTCTTCTTGGACAACCCGTAGTTTGCATGTATGTATGTATGTATGTTGCGCTGAATGAGAGCTAAATGACAATATACGCCCGCGCTGAAAATATACCATTTTGACCCCTTGTGAATCAATGAAATAATTATTATTAACACATACCTGACCTGTAACTACCTGGATGACCAATGTTCAGAGAGACATGAAGGAGATGGGTCTTACTTCAGAAGACGCAATAGACTGAAGCAAGTGGCGCCGCATGATTGGGAAAGACATTGATTCGTACAATTCAAAAGCGCATATTGTTGTCGTGATCGGGTAGCCCAGTGGTTAGGGCGTCTGCCGCGAAAGCAGGTCGCTGGTTCGACTCACCCTGCTCACCTTGGTCTTTTTCTGTAGTATATGAAATCTCTATCTCTTTCAATTTATAACATTGATTCGTGTACAATTAGCTGCAGAGTTAATTGCCCTATAGAAAGTTTGTACTCCCGCCACTTAACTCCGCAGCTGACTGTACAACCAAAACCTTTACGCAATCAGGCTGTACCAAAACCTCAAACATAAGTAAGCAGAAGTTGAACCCAATTCGCAGCCGATAACGTTTACGTACGTGACGATAAACCAATATGACTAAGCGGAGATACCGTTAGTCGGCGGCGCAAGTCACAAGCGATTGTAGGTGAACTACGCGGCTGAGAAGGTGGTTTCAAAGAAGATTAACGCATAAGTTTTCCGCTAGGGGCACTAGTGGAACGTGGGTCCTGCGGGGACATTTCAAATGTTGCTTTGACAATTCTCTCATTCTGACACAGAACCCACGCATGAGTGGCGCCGCCTGGTGAGCGAAAATACGGTAGCTCCCTTTTTGTTTTACCAAAATCATTTTTATCGGAATATTTTTATGTGATTTTTACTCAGAAATACGAAATTCTTCACAGATTCTCCCAGAAAACCGCAGTTTAATAGCACTAGACCCTACTCATAGTATTGTGTTTCTGTCGGTGAGTAAGATCGCCAGAGCTCCAAGAGGATTCACTGTGTTGACAGCTGGGGACCCACGGAGCAAAGCTTGCCCCTTTAGCTGTCAACACAGCAAATCCTCCTTTTTTTTAAGGAGTCGACAACGCGCATGTAACACCCCTGGAGTTGCAGGCGTCCATAGGAAACGGTGACCGCTTACCATCAGGCGGGCCGTACGCTTGTTTGTCACCGTCATAGTGTTAAAAAACATAAGTACAGGATGTAACAAAAATGCTGGTGATCCGGTTAGAGCATAATCATTGGCGTGGACTGAGTAGAGAATTATAGGAAATTAAAAAAAAATACGCGAATTTCTTTTTATTTATATGGATAAGTTCGTCCAAATACAGCATACAATATTTATCCCCCGAACAATTTTAGTGGTCAAAAATAATTTTAACAATAAACTTGGACCAATCAGCAGCAAGGACTGGTGCATGATTCACCAGTAATCTGCGCATTAACCACGCTCGTTTCACAAACAATTTTAATTGACTTCGCTTTATAATATAAGGTCCATCGAAGAACCATCGAACTTTAAAAAAAGTAGGTCGCAAATGCTGTCTTGTTATTGTTGTTGTATGTCCTAGGGCACCCCGGAGGTGCATAGGGCCTCCACAAGATCCTTCCACACCTTTCTATCTTGAGCAACCTTGGCTTCGCTCCAGCTCAGTCCTACGGCTCGCAACTCGCTCTCCACGTTCCGTCACGTGTGTACAGGGCGTCCACGAGCTCGCTTTCCACCTTGAGGCTTCCACTCAAATGCGAGACTAGCACTGTTCGTTGCTCCAATGCTGTCTAATTAGTCATAAATTCAATGATAAAAGAAACCTAATAATTATTTAAAAATCTCTATTCAATGATTCCCCATTCGATATCCATTCATCGCTTTGTTTTCACAATATGGCGTCTCATGATCGCGCTTTTAATTTTGATTATTGCCATGTCTTTAGTGATATCCGGACAAAGATGACGAATCGATAGACGTATGAAATAGTATGAATTATCAAGATCAGTCCACGCGTTTGATCTCTAGTTAGCCACAAACTGGTGGCTGGTGGGATGCGGACATGCAGATGGACAGACGAGACGGACAGCACTAAATTATAAGGGTTTAGTTTGGGCCATTTTGTCTACGAAGCCCTGAAAAAGATAATATGAGTAATTCTTAACTTTAAACCTTCAACGCATTTAAATAGTACATTATGATACAAAGGCAAAAATGAGGAAATCCGCAACAAGTGACGATAAATTTAATTCGACACGGGTTGCGAACTACCTCTTCACACGTGTATTTTACGACGTTTTACAGTACATATGGCGTCATATGGCCCTTAAATATTCGACGTAGGCACGTTAAATGCTCACTTTCGCTCTAGGGCGGTAAAGTAAGCTGAGCGAGCGCATTTGGGGCAGCACCAACTCACTCCTGAAGGTTATAGCTGGGAGGATGGACAGCCCCATCTTAGCTCACTGGATGTCTGTACACGTTCATTCCAATTACAATTATGTATTCCACTAACAATAGTTATTTAAATTAGAATAAGATTTACTAACATAATATGGATCAATTTCCGAAATAAACGATTTCATTCCTTCATTCATTCAAAGTAGCATCATGTGTACCTACTGTAAAATAAATAATACGAAATAAAATATCAACAAGAATAATAAAATAACCTCTCCCTAGTAATAAAGCCAATCCTGAAAAACGACGTTAAACATCGAAATATAATGTCTTACAAAATAATGTTTTCATAATCCGGCCGTGTTATTTAAAATAAATTATTTAAAACAGTTTCAGCGGGTATTTTCCAAAAACAAGGGGATTAAATCCTTCTGAAATTCCTCTCCCTTACCCCCTGAAACATGGACACAGATTGTTTCATAGCAGATACGTTACCTAAAGCAATTACGTTAAAAAAAACCTTTTTTTTAAAACTAAAAACGTTAGAGTAATGTTGTTTGTTTAAAAATTACTGACAAATGACAATAATGAAATAGTAGTGTATGCAACAGTGATATAAAAAGGATCCTTAAAACTTGAGTCGCCGTCTCGTTTTGTAATAATAGACCCGAGAGTTTTAGAACCAATTATGAGCTGTTTCATACGCTAGTTTTTCTACGACAGCTAAAATAGTGGAAAAAGCTAAATCTAGAAAGTTGGCAGAATGTGGAAGGTGTCGTATGCCTACTATAGAAATTAAAAGTAAATCTACAGTGCTAATATATTGTATGAAAATCCATAGTTTTTATGGAATACCATAGACAAAGTTATAATGTATACTTTTTTAATATCGATGTCAGTCATCTAATTGACAGATAGAAATTAAATGTCTTATGCAAACGCACGATTAAAATTGGTTGTACCGTTGAGTTTACATCTGAAAAAGGTTTGAATAAAGGAAATATTTAACAATTGTAAAGCACGAATCAAATCATTTATTAAATGTAATAAATGTTTTGATTCAAGTTTTTTTTTAAGTAGTAACACTACTATATATAAATTATAAATTGAAAGAGATGTCATATAAGTACTACAGAAAGAGTGCCGCGAAAGTAGGAGGTCACTGGATCGATCCCAGCCCTGCTCACCGGGGGCCTTGATCACTTTTTCTGTAGTGTATTATATAACATCTCTTTGATTTTATGAAATACTAGGTGGTGCCCGCGACTTGATCCGCGCAATATCTTTATAAATTGTAGCCGGTGTATTATTCTGATGTATAAGCTACATTATTGTAAAGTTTCGTTAAAAACTTTACTACTTTAAAGTACTACTTTAAAGTAGTTTTTACGTGAAAGAGTAACAAACATCCATAAAACATTCGCATTTATAATATTAGTACGATTTAACACTTATAAAATCAAACTGAAAAATTTGTTAAATAAAAATACTTAAGTGAAATCTATTTAAATAAATATAAATCTAAACATCGAGAGGAAATCGGACTAAATCCGATAAGGCCTAGTTAACCCTTTGGGTTGGAACTGTTGAAAGGACGGATGGCAGTCGCTTTTGTAAAACTAGCATGGGCATTTTCAAAAAAGAACAATTTACTTGTTTTTTGAAAATATTGGAAGATTTGGGTTGTTTATAATCAGAATCACGAGTACTATTGATTAAAAAAATAAAAAGAGTGTTCCTTTTTTGGTCAGTTTCGTAACGCATTTTTTCATACATTTAGTATGGGCCGGGCCGTTACGAAACTGTCCATTTTTTTACAGGAAATTCGCGGACCCGTATTCTTTTAAAAAAGACTATCATTTTCCTTTTTTTAAATAGGAATTTTGGTTTTTCATAACCAGAACCACGAGTACTATTGATAAAAAAAAAGAAAAAGAATGTCCCTTTGTTTGGTCAGTGTCCTAATGCATTTTTTCATTTTGTATGGGCCGTTACGAAACTAACTTTTTTTACCTGTGTAGACACGCTGGCACCGTTCCATCTCCAACGAACTAATGTAAAAGCGGGCGGAGCGGCTGAATGCGCCGAAATTTTAAAACGTAATAAATATAAGAGCCTGGGTAGAGAGTACCTTTTTGTACCATTCGGGGTCGAAACACTTGGTCCATGGGGTCCCAGCGCACGCAAATTTTTCGTAGAAATCGCGAAACGTCTGGTTGATGTTACTGGTGACCGAAGAGCTGGTGGCTTCCTCGCACAACGTATCAGCATTGCGATACAACGAGGAAATGCCGCCAGCATCCTAGGTACAATGCCTCATGGACCTACTTTAGATTTAAGGTAGGTAGAGGTAGGTAGTTAGGTAAGTTACACTTACTGTATATATTTTGAAAATAAATGTTTTTTCTTTTTTTTAAATGGAATATCATGGATCCGTTTTCTTTTAAATGGTGCACCTTTTTCTTAAAATACAGCCTCCGCTAAAATTTGGGATTAGTGGCCAGGGTCACTGAGTCATGGCATAAGCTAGAAAAATGCTAGGAAGAAATAATGAAATCTATTTTCGAGAAGCATCTCGTTTTTGCATGTAATCTGTAATGGAGGCTTCGCGTTACGCGTGAAAACCGGATCTGGCCGGATTATAACCGGTTTTTACTGGTTTTTTACGCGTCGAGTTTTATTTAATATTCCCTTTTAGCTCTGTTCGAACGAAAACTACTTGAATGGTATTCGTGATATTTTAAAGTGAAAAATAAAAAAGAATTTTGTGATATTGAATTACATTGTGATATTGTGGTGCTTCGAATTTCCTTTTCGACTAGAATACGCTCCCGAATTCGCCTGTGTAGAAGTGATGTACATTTTCAACCCCGTGTACCATGAAAATGTGTTAGTTTTTCGATGAAGGAAAACATCTTGAGGAAACTGGACCTAATCCTAAAAGAGGATGACTCATACTAGAACGGTTCGGGCTGATCTGTCAGTTTCTATAGAAAACATCACGTGACATCTGAGGTCACCGAGCTATCACGAAAAAAAATTTTTTTTTATTTATTAAGAAAAGTGATTATTTCTATAGAAATTGACAGATCGTCCCGTCCTATCCCATCCCGTCCTAGTTTAAGGCATCAAGAGACCTTAACCAGGGCAACTAATAGTAGACCACCACCACCCATGGTTAGCCGCTAACTTGGAGTTAAGCGGTCAAATTCCATACAAAAAAAGCTTAACTCCAGGGCTAGTACCACGAAAATCGTACGATTGCGGATTTGTATCTCCATCTCTGTCACACTTGCATATTAGAGTGACAAAGAGGTTTTTCCGTCAATGCCAATTTTCGATGTTCGTGGTAGGCCTGCAGGTTATGTACTTACTACCTACCTCGGGTGGTACAAGTGGCCCTAAGTAAAAGATACCACTAGGTCCTTATAAAGATTCGAATAGAAATCAACCTTATGACCAAAGTAGTACCTTTTAGTAAAAATACATACATATTATATATACCTATATCACGTGTAGAATGAGGCCTTGAGTGAAATCAAAACAGACAGATAATCATACTCATATTATTGTTATCCTAAAGCAACATTACACAACTGCGCAATGGCAACAATAATATTATTCTATATTTGCCGCATTAAATTATCAATAAATTCTGGTAAAAGTTTTAAAAATACTCTTTTGGCGATTGGTGGCGAAATTAAGTGTCAAAAAAGACTTAGTTTAAAGATACGTAAATATTAAGGACTGACCACCTTCTTTAATATACAATCTCGTCATGTTTAAAGATGATGCTAACCCAAGAAAGATACGGTTTTGACAATCATTAAATTATAATAGATATTATAAATTATTTCCCAAAAAATCAAAATTTCTATACAAGCTGTCAGTTCAATGACCGGATTATGTCTCGATCTATTAACAACCGAAGTTATATCTGGGCTATTTTTACTTGTGACAGTAAGAACTAGTTACATTTCTTAAGTATATGCAATACTTTCTTATTTTTCCACCAATCCTACAGGCTTACGTCTAGTGCTGCCTTTAAGATGATCTTTACAGATTAGTTTCAACTAGAAGCGAGGGTAGCGCCACCATACTATACAAATATAAAGCACGAATCAAATAATTGATTATTTGTAATATATCAGTGCGCGTAGATCAGCCGCCACGGCCGGACGCACTGAACTGAATAAGACTGACTGTTCCGAAACAATTCGAGCTATTTTCGACTTTATTGTCGTGAAATCAAAATCAAAATATTTATTTTTCAAGTAGGCATGTTACAGTGCACTTTTGAACGTCGAGAAAGTGATGAAATAAGTATTTTATTATGTCTAATACTTACGGGAGTTTTCTATTTAAAAAACGTTTCCATTCTCATTACTCTTCCTTAACTGGCAACATTCATGTCATGTCGTTCAAAAATGAATATTTTGATTGCCAAATGTTTACTTTTTGTTCCTCCACCAAGTACCTTCTGAAGTTTGACAGTCTTCATTAACTTGTCTTTACAGATAAATTCAAGATGGCCGCATCTGACAGACCTTGATGCCTGACTTACACAACCAGCCAATTTAGTCTTTATTACAGCGCCTTACGTGTCAGATTGGATTCACGTATTTTAATTCAATAATCTCAAATTGACCACGATCGTAATTTGTTTCGACGAAAATTATTGAGCTTCTGTGAAATTGGGATTTATATGGAGTTGGTAAATCACCCTTTCTTGTCGGTTAAGGTAGTGATTGTGTTATTTTTGGATGAAGACAGAGTCAAATGTATTGTCATTGGTAGTATAATTTAGATTTTATTAGACATGGTTTTCAGTTTTGGAGACAACAACTTATGAAAAGTTGAAAGTACATAATGTAATTACGTTGGAATTCAAATTGTGCGAGTAACATTGTTTATTTAAACCAATTTATTGGTAAAAATTTAAGTTCAAACTTGTTGTTTTCAGACAAAATATTGATGATTTTGTTGGAGACACAAAAAATCGTGAAATTTGGCAGGTGGGATGAGATAAATAGAAGTTCAAATATGAACCAAATAACGCAGGGGGTTGCCGAGATATGGGGGTTGCCAGTTCACGCTCGGGGCAACCACTATTTTATATTTACCTACGTTGACTTTGACAGTAAACGGGTTTCAATTAGTATACATTTTTATATTTTGTCATTTTTATACAGTTTTTTTTCTGGGGGGATTTAACTGCTCTTTACTTTTTTACTCGACTTGACCTATGATTGCTAAGTAGTTTTATTCATTTTAAAAATAGTAAAACAGTCTACTTCTAAAAAAACAAATTTCCTTATTTTTTCTTCCCCGCATGCAAGTAATGAACAATATATTATTTATAAATTAAAAGATATATAATATACTACAGTAAAAGTGACCAAGGCCTCCGTTCGAAAAAACAAAAAACATGAATTTATCCAAAATACAACTCAACAAAGAATACCCAAAACAGCAAGAAAACAGATGACCACGATCACAATACCAAAAGTGAACCACTTAAAAGAAGAATAGAAACTAAACCTGACGAATTTACTATTTACATCATCCATAGAGCAAATTATCCAATTATTGGCACCTTACCAATGATTGGCACGTTTAGCCTTCCTAAGTAATTACTGAACAAGGGCCTTACCACGGCTCTTTGTTAAAATCGAGCTTCCGATTTAAGAGTCCGGTATAACTATGTTCAAATACGCGCAAGATACGACTTTTGCACAACAACGCGCGAAAATACAATATTTACACTTTATTCTAATAAATAGGCATACCAAAGAATCCTAACTATACAAGGGGCTACTCAGCCATCCACTATCTCGATATCCACTACTTACACGTTCCTCTGTACTCTGTACTCTCGGTTTCTCATTTTTGTAAATATTGTGCATTTATTACGTCGTTTATTGTATAGCGATATTCAGACCAATTTGAAGTACTGGTTAAGAAAAAAAAAACACTAGAGATGGGTATACACTATTTATAGTTTTTGTATAGAATCTGACTTAAACTTTATAGTTGTATATTCATTTTATGTAAAACATGTGATGTTTAGCCTGAAAACTTGGCTAATGTGTATTTGTACAAAAAAATATTGTTGAAAAGCTTTTTCGTTTATCCATTCAAATTGAAATTATATTTGAAAAAACATTACAATATTTCAGAATGTCAAAAAATGTCACACTAAATCGGGGCGGGACGGGACGATCTATCAATTTCTATAGAAAGGATCACGTTGTAGTTTAGAGCCCTCGGAGGTCCCGTGATGTTTTCTATAGGAACTGATAGATCAGCCCGGCCAGCTCACGTCCCGTGAGTTATCTTTTAGCCTTATATTAATAAAAGTAGATTTCCATTCAAAAACAAGTACGAGTATGTGTCTATAAAATGACTAAGTCTTTTCAGTGCCGGTCATTTGGGAGTTTACCCAAGCAACAGAATTTCTTACCCTTAATAGGAAACTGTCATTTGTCAAATATCAGTGCTAATTGTACAATCAAGTTAGGACCTAGTCCATTATTACGGGCTATTATAGCGGTACAGTCGGCTGAATAAATCATACTCAAACGATACAGTGACAGTAGATTTTTCACGCCGATTCTGACGCTAATTGTACCTCTAGCATTTTAGGGTTCAGCAAGTGGGCAAGACACGAAAAATTATATTTGTCCTGTGTATTTTGCCATAGTTTACTTAAACCAATTAAGTGGTTAGAATTATAGACACTGGAAATGTGTACTGGTCGACGTAAGTATCGTTGCTAATGTTTTTCAGTTCAGTGAAAGATGGTTTCTGTCCAGTGGGACCATTTTGCCAATGTCAAGGTTGATTCAGCAAGTGTACTTGTTTGTAACGTGTTCGTGAAGTATCAACAGCCCATAAAGTTTACTGTGTTGGTAGTTCTGTGTATGAATTTCATATTTAATGCCTAAGCTCTTTTTCGTACGAAACATTAATCGCTTGTATCATAATCAATGCAAAATTGTTCACTGATGTCATTCTGAACCACATTTTTGATGTCTTTGTTGTTTGTTATGCTTTGTGAGTCTATTTCTTTTAAGAAATCAATGATAATCAGTTATCAATGATGTACATGAAATAACTTATAATGAACAAAAAACAAAAAAAAAAGAAACGACTTCGCCATCTTGAGTATCAAACTGAAGTCCGGCTGAAACCTTAATGTTAGATTCGAAACATTAGAAAAGTTTATTTTTGACACTGGATCTAAACAGAAAATGGCGAGTTTTTGTCTATGAATCCAGTGTTTCAGAAAAAATCTTAGGTGTGTATTTTGAAGATGATGTCTGAAGGAAGAAAATATTATTTCATGTCTTTTTCTAGCTTACTTAATGTAGTTTCTGGAACTCATGTATGTGTACTTCATATCATTTCATATTTTACCAAACACTTTTTGTAAAAAAAAACGCGGGGGAACCTAACGGGGTTTGAAATGTACTTTAAAATTTTAACTACTTATGTATTTTCAAAATACATACAGGAAATGTAACTTATCTGGCTACTTACCTCTACTCTACCTACCTTAAATATAAAATAGGTCCTTGAGGCATTATACCTAGGGTGCTTGTGGCATTTCCTCGTTGTATCGCAATGCTGATACGTTGTGCGAGGAAACCACCAGCTCTTTGGTCACCAGTAACATCAACCAGACGTTGATACATTTAGATGACAACGTAACTTTCTTGTAACCATAAAATTACAATTTCCTAAAATGTGATTGTTTTATATCACTTTGTCGTTTGCTGATAAAGCGCTAATGCAATAAATATTCACGTAGAAATGAACCTTATCAACACCCGAAAAAGTGGTACCTTTTACTACAAACAAGCACAAATCATCACCATTACAACCCGTCATTAAATTACAACGGTTCAAACTCACCTATTTTTATAACAATAGGCGTGACATATTTCAACTGCATCGGGCACTCATCGTCGGATAGACAGAGTGGTGTTGTCACCTTCGCAGCTCGGGCATCACTACCCGAGACCGGCGCAGGTAGCGGGTCGCGCGCGCTGGAGTCCCGATGCAGTCGAAACATGTCACGCCTGATGTGATAAAAATACATTAGTTTAAACCGTTACAATTTAATGTCAGTGTGACTCACAATAGTTTAAATTATATGAATACAACCCGTCCACTGAACCCTTTCTAACCAGCCGACTCGCCCGTTTTTGATGTCAGTAATTGGTCTGCATATTTCATGGCGGCGGCGGATCGATGTGCAGCGGTCACGTGGGGACGGACACGCCACAGTATCGCTGTTTACACGATTGGAAGAAGGCTTACTGGAATGAATTTGCGTACATACCCTAGTGCCTAGGCACAGCCAACCAATGAGGACTACCGCGTGTCGATTTTCCGCTGGGGGCGCTAGTGGAACGCGGGTCCTGCGGGAACATTTCAAACGTCATTTTGACTCTCTCATATTGACACAGGAACCACGCATGAGTGGCGCCGCCTGGTGAAATACAATACGGTAGCTCCCATTGAAACCCGGAGAAATGTAAGAAAGATGTTTCCCTGTAAGAAAGACTTACCTTGGCACAGTCCACCAATTGGAGACCTAGGCCACTCCACCTTGTCACAATGACAAGCAGTAAGAGATTTCTTACAATCTGATTTATAGCGTCATTATGACATTGCGGTACACAACATAATTTCGAAAAACTATGTGCTGAATTTTTTAATCTCGAATTTTATAATACGAATATTTTAAATTCCGATTAACATAATCCCGAGTAATACTGATTCGGTATTATGTTATTCGGAATTTGAATTATTCGTGTGTTAATGAGCCGGAGTTTTGGTTGGTCGGGATTTTCAAAATCGTTTAAAAACGAGATTATATAATTCGGCATATAGTTTTTCGGAATTATGTAGTGTACCCCATGGGATCACCCAAATATTCCGAAATATTGTTTTTCGATTTCCATTATCTCTATTATTTTTACAATCCCGATTTTTTGTAATTCCCGAATCTAAATCCCGAATTTTATAATCCCGACCTATCAAAACTCCGATCATTGAAATTCCGACTCATAAAAGCACGAATATTTAAAATTCCGAATAGGAAAAAACTGTTTTTTTTTTAAATTCCGAATAACATAGTAAGTACCCAATCAGTATCAGATTCGGAATTTTGATGATCGGTGCTTTGATAGGACCTATTAATTGCTAAAGTTTAAGGATGACTCACACTAGGACGGGACGGGATGGAACGGGACGGGATGGGACGGGATGGGACGGGACGATCTGTCAATTTCTATACAAAGAATCACGTGATAGCTTCTTTGTTGACAACTGTATACAGTGTAATTGATAGTTTTCCAGCATAATAGCTGGAACACATGTAAAAAAAAACATTTTGCAACGATCGAAGCTAAAGTTGTGTTTTCTTATGAAAATCATAAGAATTGAGTACTTTTAAACTGTTATTTACCCTTTTTATTGGTATTCAAAATGTAATATTTGTGTTGTTTTATATTACTTATAAGTAGTTTCTATTCACTATCGTCAACAATAATAAACAAATATTGTGATTGGCCAAAAAAATGCCATGGTAAAATCATTGGCAGGGCCAATAAACACAAAGTACAATTATTGGCATGCCAATCATTGTACTCTTGGTATGCCAATAATTGTACCCTCGGGGCCAATGATTATACTTTCGTCCCATTTTTTGGTTTTTGCATTATAGTTCACAATTGGTTGTAAATATATTTATGGTTGTTATTTATTCAAATTCTCAACATTTCTAGGGATAACTTGTCATCAAAAGTTTTACTATTTAGCATCCCTTTGGGGAAGGAAAAATGTTGAAACTCGAGGTTCACCTTAAAGGGCTGCTAAGTTGATTGTACTGCTTACCCTACGTAGATTCTGCTGACTGTACTTACAAGTCAATTTATGGATTCAAGACGCCTTATGAGGGATGATAGAGTAAGCAAATATTTATTTAGGCGCGCCTGCCTACTGATAAGTTTCGTGTGATGAGTATGTGGGAACATTAGCCCAGCGTTGGGCATAGTTAGCATGTGAAGGTTGCCCTAGTATAAATTATAGTTGATGAAGAATGGAATATTCCACTTTGGTAACGCTTTATAGTTATATTGGAGCAATAGATGTTAAAAAGATGCAAATAACGATTACAGGATGTATTTTTTGCATAAAACGTGACCCAGATTTTCGCTAAAATTTAATAAAATTGAAATATTATCGAACTAATTTATAAATGTTTGCTGACCATAACTTGCCGCCCAAATAGCTATTTTTGCTGCTCAAATACATATTTCTGCTCACCAACACGAATATTTTGCCGCCCAATTAAATAAGCCCTTTTGTAATTCACTATAATAACTACGTAGTTACTACGTATCAGTGCATTACTATTACATATCGCCTGCGCACTAGAAATGTTTAGAAAACATAATTAACAAATAAATCTCGAACCGATGTTATTGCTAGAAACAATAACACCATTGTCTATATTGAACTTTGCTTTTCTTTGTCTTGTTTAGAAATATGAGCATGTAATGATCATATTACTTACCTAGTTTTGCTTTCCGTGTGTTATTTGTTTCTACGCAATATAGATTCAAATTTAAAATAATATTCTGCAGGTAAGTATACAAGTCAAAAAGACATAAAAGCATTTTTTAATTTATTTATAATATTGTTAATTTAAACACCAGTTTATCAATTTGAACTTAAATTCGGGGTAGTCAGACATTTTTTACATACAAACGAGGAGTATGATCATGGCCCATTGCTTTCCTTTCATCCATCCATAATTCATTAAGGTTCGATATTGGACGAGGAAAAAGGGGACTTCAAATGTATTTAACTAGCCCAATTGAGCCAATGCTCTCATTACCTCTTAATAGGTCAGTTATCCGTAAAGTCCGGGACCTTTAATCCAAAATGGCGGCTAACCCTCCTTAAAATCAAGGTTTATGATATTATTTTTATGCCTTATCAATCTAACATAAAAATATCCTTACAATTTGCGAGGATTTTTCCTATGTGATTAAATGGATTGTGCTCTGAGGAATTGTTTGATATGATGCCAACGGCTGCATTCTACCACCGCACCGGTCGCCGTCGGCAGGGTGTTCACCCGCATACCCTGACGGCCTAGTATAAAATTGTACGAAACTTACTCGTACTTCTCGATCGCGTTTGCGTATCGAGAGTTCAAATTATGTTTGCCGTTTATTTAAATCATCCGGTAACTTTCATATTTTGACCCCTCGATACGCTAACGCGGTCGAGGAGTTAATGTCGTACAATTTTTATACTAGGCCTTCAGGAGCCTAAATGGTATCGTAACTTCCTCCCGCGGATGCTCCGGCTGTGGAATAAGCTCCCTGCCGCTGTTTTCCCAAAGGACTACAGTATGGGGTTCTTCAAAAAAGGAGTGTTTAAGTTTTTAAAGGGTCGGCAACGCGCATGTTACCCCCCTGGAATTGCAGGCGTCCTTAGGCTACGGTGACCGCTTACTATCAGGCAGGTCGTATGCTTGTTTGTCACCATCGTAGTATAGTAAGCGGTCACCATGGCCTATGGACGCCTGCAACTCCAAGGGTCATGCGCGTTGCCGACCCTTTGAAAAAAAAGGAGGATTCGCTGTGTTGACAGCTTTGCTCCATGGGTCCTATCAACACAGTGAATCCTCTTGGAGCTCTGGCTTCCATCTATTTAAGCGAGTAGGTACATTTTAATTCATATTACATAACAACGTAAGCTATCCAATATCAATTTACGGGTATTTGATGAAAGTGACGTAACAAATTTGTTTTAATTAATATTTGTATGGGCTCCAACTATTGTTTAGTCGCACACGCGTAACGAAATTTAATAGAAAGGGGAAAGTATCGATAAGATATATCGATAGTTTTCGACTTGGAATAATATACAGAAAAGTGTACAAGATTTGAATGGGTCGGCAACGTGCATGTGACCTGGAGTTGCGTCCATAGGCTACAGTGACCGTTGTCCATCAGGCGGGCCGTATGCTTATTAGCCACCGTCGTGGTATTAAAAAAAATCAATTAAATAAACACTTTATTCCATATTCTCATCTTAACTCAAACTATAACAAGTGATACGGAGAAGAAAGGAAAAGTATGACTCACACTAACTAGAACGGGACGGGACGGGACGGGACGATCTGTCAATTTCTATAAAGAAAGAATTACATGATAACTTGGATATCAGGTGACTTTTCCTATAGAAACTGACAAATATAGTGTGAGTCATGCTTAAACGAGAAAAATGGTTAAGCTACATGAAATTTAATTAGTTTTGTTAGAAGTCATACCAAGTTACAAAAAAAACATGAGTACAAATTGATCTCCTTTCTCCCAATCCCACATCTATATAACAAGCAAAGCAATCCAATATCCTTTTATCATATTCCTAGCGTTTTTCTCTAACGCCATGGCCAGGGAGGCAACTATAGCGACTGCCATCTGACCTACCAACCCAGAGGGTAAACCTTAGGCTTAAGGCTTTATTAGGATAAGTCTGGTTTCCTCACATATCAAGTGATACTTCGTACATAAGTTTCGAAACTCATTGTTACGAGTAGGGGTAAAACATTTATTATATTTAATAAATTGTTAAATTCATGTAATTGTTACAATTGTTTTTTTTTTTAATACACAACATACAATACAATACAATTGTTCATTTATTCAATTTATCTTAGATATTTAGAATTTAGTATATATTTTATCGACACTTTCCAGCTCTATTTATATTTCAGGCCGCACGTGTTGTTTTGGGCCTACCAAATTTCAAGGCTTCATCGTGCTTATTTAAACTAAGTAATTTTTATGTACTTGTACGCTGCTAGTGTGAATTACACACATATTTAACATCTCACGTAGGAGTGTAGGTGTAATTGTCGTTCAAAGTATTGCTATGATTATTTAAAGCTTGTTTGGAAGAGATCGCTTTTTACAGTTTTTACCGATTAAACCGCCCTTGTTTACTTTTTATTCTGTATTTTCTCTACCGATTTCTATTGAGTATAATTTGTATTGCATTGTATTTTTCTTAATACCGGCCAAGTGTGACATTAATAATCTTTTTTTAATGTACGTCGTTCATGAGGATCCAAGAGGATTCACTGTGTTGACAGCTGGGGACCCACGGAGCAAAGCTTGCCCCTTTAGCTGTCAACACAGCGAATCCTCCTTTTTTTAAGGGTCGGTAACGCGCATGTAACACCCCTGGAGTTGCAGGCGTCCATAGGCTACGGTGACCGCTTACCATCAGGCGGGCCGTACGCTTGTTTGTCACCGTCGTAAAAATTAAAAAATTAAAAAAAATGTAGAAAGTTATCAAAATTTATCAGTTCAGTTTTCAATAAAAAATCATGTACAGTCACCATGAAATGCTCATAAATATTAATAAATATTAATGAAATAATGCGCTCTAATCTAACGCTTTGACAATGGAGGCGTGTTCAGATATTAATGAAAACCTCGACAGCTCAGATGTATCTGATGGTGACTGTACAGTCCAATTGGAACCCTAGGCCACTGTAGGACTATGTCATAGTGACGCTATAAATCAGATTGTAAGAAATCTCTTACTGCTTGTCATTTTGACATGGTTCTAGAGTGACCTAGGGTGTCAATTAGTTGACTATACTTACCATAATTTTTAAGAAAAAAAAACCGACTTCATTTGGTTCCCGGTAAAAGTGAAATTAAGAATTTGTTTGAGTTAGCCAGTTTACTTTTCAAATATCCAATACACCGCACGTGTACGATTGAAAATTGAGGAGCTTTCTTAATGTCCTAGGGCTTCCATCATTACATTTGAAGTATAATCAAACGGAACTCCCTTGTAGACCTTTAAACAAACAAAATAACAATGTGTTAAATTGGATGACAGACTGTAAATTAACGAGCATATTCATTATGCCATCCCTGGTTATCAACATCAGGTCCACTCCAGCAAAATGATGGCCACAGTAAGAAAATGCCTAAGCTAATTATGAACACCCTCTAATCACAATTAACCTGCCGTTCAAATTTGAAGAGTTCTCTGAATTCTTCTAGAACTCCATCATCAGAATATAAATCAAATCAAAAAGATGAATGTCACAACTAGGATAATAAGTAGAGCTAGGTTTATTAACCAGTTCCACTTTGCGATCCCTGGTCTTCATCATCAGATCAAGTTCATCAAAATTTTGGCTCCGCCAAAACACTGTTTTAGTTACTTAAGGAAACCCTCAAATCAGAATGCATGTGCCGTTAAAATTTGAGGAGTTCTCTCAATCCCTCATGAAGCCCATCATCAAAATAGAACTATAATCAAATAGGACTATCTTGAAGGTATTTCTTTACAAAGAAAAGATGAATGTCTCAAATCGGATGATAGAGCTGGGAATTAACAAGCAGTTCCACTTTGCCATCCCTGGTCTTCATCATCAGGTCCACTCCACCAAATTGATGATGTTCGTAAAGAAATGCTCGAGTGTCTTAAGAAACTACCCAAATCATCATGCATGTGCCTTTCAAATTTGAGGAGTTCCCTCAGTTCCTCATGGATCCCATCATCAGAAATTGATTTTGAAAAAAACGGAACAAATCTGGAACCATCTATTTTCAGAAAAAAAAATATTTTTTAAAATCGGACTATAGTCCTGGGAATTACCAAGCAGTTCCACTTTGACATCCCTGGTCTTCATCATCAGGTCCACTCCACCAAATTGATGATGTTCGTAAAGAAATGCTCGAGTGTCTTAAGAAACTACCCAAATCATCATGCATGTGCCTTTCAAATTTGAGGAGTTCCCTCAGTTCCTCATGGATCCCATCATCAGAAATTGATTTTGAAAAAAACGGGACAATCCTGAAACCATCTATATACAGACAAAAAAATATTTTTTAAAATCGGATCATAGTCCTGAGAATTACGAAGCAGTTCCACTTTGCCATCCCTGGTCTTCATCATCAGGTCCACTCCACCAAATTGATGATTTTCGTAAAGAAATGCTCGAGTTTCTTAAGAAATCACCCAAATCAGCATGCATGTGCCTTTCAAATTTGAGGAGTTCCCTCAGTTCCTCATGGATCCCATCATCAGAAATGGATTTTGAAAAAAACGGGACCAACCAGGAACCGTCTACTTTTAGAAAACAAAAAAAAAATTCAAATCGGTTCAGTAATGACGGAGTTATGAGTGAACATCCATTAAAAAAAAAAAAAAATAAATAAAAAAAAAAATTCAGTCGAATTGAGAACCTCCTCCTTTTGAAATATTGAAGTCGGTTGAAAAACATGTCAATTACGAATCCGATTTATATTAAAAAGGAGCGTTGCTGGCCCAGCGGTATGACGCGAGACTTTCAATCCGGAGGTCTCAGGTTCAAATCCTGCCGGTACGTACCAATGAGTTTTTCGGAACTCATATACGAAGTATCGTTTGATATTTAACAATCGTGAGGAACTAATCCCAATAAGGCCTTGGGTTCGAAGGTCGGCAGTCGCTTTCGTAAAACTAGCGCCTACGTCAAATCTAAGGATTAACTGCCAAAGCGGAACCTAGGCTCCCTGAGTCGAGGCATAGGAAGATTTATATCAAAATTAAAATTACATGATTGACAAAGCCTGTTGCGGATTACATCGTTTGTAAGTATGTGACGAAGCCTGTAGCTGAGCCTAATCTATATACTCCTGACGAAGCCTATGTTGCGGATTTTAGACAACTGTTTTTTTAATAAATAAAACCATATATATCCAAAAAAAAAGACTTGATACTTCTTGACTTCCGGTAATTTTTATCTTAAATTACATGTACCCTACAAGGTAATGTCGATCTTTAGTAACGGTCGGCTTCCTAAATATAATATTCATCTGTATTCAATTTTTACCCTTCTTCCCATGTTATAAGTTCCGAAGTGTAAAGATATTTATAGACGTGAGTACTCATAGTTCAAGTAAAGACCACCACTAAGTACCACACACTCTGAAAACTACGAGTAGATATTGAGAGTTACCAGCTTAATTGAAATCTGGACGCCGTCGACAAACACTTTTGTATAGGGGCTGCGATGTTATTTTAGATGAAGACACGGCGTAGATGCGGTAATTAGTTGAAGATGAAGAAGAGCCAATGCTCGACGCTGCACCAGTATTAGACATGGGCACATCAAAGTTTTATAGAAAAACAATAATGTTTTTTTTATAATTACCAGCACAAATATAAAGTTTAAGCTTAGGACTTCCTATTAAGTATGCAATACCTGTGTCGGGAAGTACCGCTTTCCCCCTTATGCAAGTTTTAAGCTAGTTTGCAGAAAAAATAGACCAAAATGACACTAGATGAACTACAACTTCCCTCTAAACTTACTTCTAAATCTATCATTATATATATATGTATTCATTCATTCACGATTCATTCATTCATTCATACATAAAGACAAGAAAAATTGAAATATAGGCTTTTGAACGTCAAAAAAAATTCGATATTTGACATAAAGTGCCCGTGACGAATACTGTTACAGCGTCGAGCACTGATACTTCTATTTCATGTGTTTCTTCTGTGAGAGAACGAATTAAATACAAGTAAAAGATTACTGTATTTCATTAAAAATAACTCATGAGTCATGATGATTACATGAGGTTCCTTTTTGATAAAACGAAAGAGATGTCATATGCTACAGCAAAAGTGACCAAGGCCCCCAGTGCCCAGGGTTGGTATCGAACCAGCGACCTCCTGCTTTGTCGGCAGACGCCCTAACCACTAGACCACCCGATCACGGCGGCCAAAGTCCAAATTTATAGTATATGCAATACTTTCTTATTTTTGAAACGTTTAAAGGTTACGTCGCCCGATGTCTTGGAGTCCCGTGATTGTTTGACTACAGGATTATACCGTGTGTGGCCCATAACAGGGGAGAAGAATTTGATCGCGGGTAGTATTCCGCAACTGAACAACGTTTGCTCAGCGACTTTTAAAAGTAACTTGTGTTTCGATCTTTATTACACTTTAAAGTTTGTAAGAAGACGCAATGTACTGCAAATTTTGTCACTTTTGAACTATGACAAGAGACGTCAATTAGGCTGATGTTAACGTACATTGAAAATACTATTTAGTTAGTATGAAGAAGTAAAAACCTAGAGCATACATAATTTTTTAAAGTTGTTGAACAAAAGATATTGGGTTTGGGGAGAAATACACGCGATCCTATTCTTCTCCCCGGTTATGGGCCACACCCGGTAGGATGTCTTAAACATCTCGCGTATAGTGACTAAGAATACGTGAGTATTATCCGTAATTTTATTATAATATTATTATTAAGGGAGCTAGACACCTTGCCGCTGGTAAACTATGCGAGATTATTGAAAATTGCGTACGTACAAACGGTGTTGAAGATTGGTTTACCCTGTTGTCATTTTCATACTCTGCCCTGAGAGTACCCGAGAGCAGGGTGGATCGATCTTTAACAACCAAAGTTAAACAAAATATTGACAATTCGACCCTATATTTTCCCGAAGAAAGTATAACACATAAATTGAAACCAAAATATAGAACCATTGAACATAAAATCTATGACGGTGAAATCAAATGTAAAAATAAATAAATATTTTTTTTAAATTTAAATGTATTTTCTTTGTTTATTTAATTTTATTTTTAGTCATTATTTTCTTGTTATTTAAGTTGTATGTAAATAAATATATATTTCTATTTAATAAATCATAATTAACTTATTAAATCCAAAATAGTATATAATATTATTATGTCTGGCGATAGTTTTAATTCGTTACTTACGAGACTGCCCATTCTACGATGAACTCAATCTATTTCGATGAACTTCAAAAGCTGTGAAAGTTGGCGCGTATGAGCTGCGCGTGACAGCCCTATTATCAGTTAAACACGGGCCTTCGCTTATTGTTTTATATCGAGTGATTGGGTTTCATTTAGTTTTCTTAGCGTACATTATTTTAGGAAAATTATTGTTTTTTTCTGTCTTGCACTATATATAATAGTAGTTTTCACACCATCTATTCGTAAAAGGGTTTTTTCTGTTCAAGCTAGGTGGGATCAAAGTGGCACTTTTCTTCCCTGCTGGGAGGGATTAAAGTCGCACTTTTCTGTTTAAGGACTACACATTTTTACGTTTTCGGGCATTAACTAGTGGCATCGTGGTGTTGATATGATGCTGTTTTCGGTTTAGTTTATTTCCTCTTAGTTGGTGTGAAAAGCAGTATGTGTCACACGGTATCAAACTTATTTTCGTCTTGGGCGTTAACGCTTGAATCCCTCATTACGCTCAGGATTCTACTTTACAAACTACGAGTATGTTACAAGGGATCAAAATGATATATTTCCGGTGACGGCGTATATTAAGTTCCGAATTAAGCGATGGATTCTAAAGTAGAATCCTGAGCGTAATGAGGGATTCAAGCATTAACGCCCAAGAAGAAAATAATTTTGATACTGAGTGACACACTGCTTTTCATATAAACTAAGAGGAAATAAACTAAACCGAGAACAGCATTTTACCAACACCACATTGCCACTAACTAATGCCCGAAAACGTAAAAATGTGAAGTCCTTGAACAGTAAAGTGCCACTTTGATTTCTCCTAGCTTGAAAAGATATAACCCTTTTATGAATAGGTGGTATGACAATAATTTTATTATTATTATTAGTGTCTCCATCTCAAACTCTCGGAGTCTTTCGAGCCCGGTCATTTTAAAGCTAACGTGGGGATACAGATCCATCACCCAGAGACCCTTTGGAGAGCTTTGATGGCATATGGAATGCTGGAACCCATTCACAGGTACATCAATCGCACACACACTAGCTCTATAAGGTCCATTAGACAATTAAAATAAGCTTCGTTCATGTAAAATATATTTTGAAGGATGTTGAATAGTTTGCTTTCAAAATGCGTATTTCGAAATGCCACGATAATAGGCGTCGGATTTGGTACAGTTGGTATTAGGCGCCTTTACCTTACATCGTAGTTTTAGAATTATCTACCATTAAGAACCCGGTATATAAATTTAGCCGATTCAGCTGAACTTTTTTACTTTACCATCGTTAACACGTTCGCGGACGCTTGGTCACACCTCTGGGACACCTTAATTTTGTATGGGAATTTTACGACTGCTATTGCATACCTGTCACAACAAAGCTAAAATCAGGATTCTTATGTGACGCGAAATTCTATACAAGTCGAATGCAATGCAAGTTCCGTCATTATGAAACCATTTCTTTTACACTATGTGACACCAAATGCTATACAATTCGGATGCTTATGCATGTTTGATATAATACCTAGTCAAAATATGATCTTATATGACACCGCATGTTACAGCATTCGACTATGTTGGCATGTCTGTCATACCGTTCACTCGGGTGAGCTGCTACGTCAACAACTATGATAAATTCTTTGCCATAAAGTAAAGTAGAAGTAATATTTCATCTAATACTTATAGGATTTAACGGCTAGGGCCTTCTTCACCAACCAGCACATAGGAAGTATCCGAACTTTGAATTTAATCATGTAAACTGCGGCCCTACACAAACAAAATACATGCCACATGCTTACCATAATGTTAGCGCTCAGCATCGACTACGAATAGGCACAATATTCTCGATTATATGACCAAAATAATTACTAAGTACTAAAATAATTAGTTGAATAGTAAGTATAAACATGCCTCATTTTTCTTTATTTACAGTAGTCAGAATCAAGTTGCACTACAAAAAACATTCAGTAAAGAGATTTGTTTATAAAACCACAACTAAAAACATACATAAACTGTAAAAAAAACATTACTAACGATGTTACAAACAATCCGAAAAATAGCGTGTGCGTGCGAAATTTGGCCACATTTTACGCGCCCACTCCCAGACGCACGCGCAAGGGCTACTATGGAGTCTTCCATACAAAGACGAATGCTATAGCATACGCGTCACAGAAAGGGGGGCACAATTTGAGATGTCACAGGATAATTTTTAACTGTCATAAACTATGAAATATAACAGTATGCATTCTGTGATTTTAGTCAATGGTAGAGGAAATGTTGGTTAATAATATTATACTGTGGCCAAGCGGATTGGTAAGCATACTGACGCAGAAATCTAAACCAAATAACGGATTCAATAGCAGGCGCGTCACCAGATGAAGTACAAAAACGGATGCTATGCAATCCGCGTCCGCGAACGTGTTAAAAAATACTTTTTCAAAATTATTGTCAGTTTTTCAAATCAAATTATTTATTTTATTCAATGGTAAAAATCAGAAATATAAAATAGAAACAAGAAAACATAAAAACAAAAAAAAATACCATGAAATGGACTCGCCTCAGCATAATGCTATCTCGAAGGGCAGCGCTGAGTTTTTGAAAAATCCACCATTTTATAACAGCTGTTTTAACGTTGTTTGATGAGCGAGCTCCAAACATCTATGTATCTAGTTTTCGCGCGTTATTGTGCAAAAGTCGTATGTCGTGCTTATTTGAACATATACCGGACTCTTAATTCATGTTGCAACACCATACACGGAAACTAGACCGTTCAGTAACTTGTTAACACACTTCATAAAAGACGACGAACCGCGCCATATTGATTTACAACCACGTAAATTTTGGCTCCACCATTAAAAGTAAATCAAAGTGAGTTGTAAATCGTCAAAGCTTACAATGCACCAAATTTAACTTGACCCCTCTAAATCCCCGTTTACTTCTAAAATTCGAGTGTGGAGGGAAGAAGGGGAGATCAGGGTAAGTTGGACAGCATTGGACACAAAACTGCGGTGCGGCCGCATACCCCACATTTGTGCAAGCATTTCGTGTGCTAGCGGCGTAGAACATAAATTTGAACCATAAAACGTTTCTTTTGGAATAAGTGTTATTTTAAAGTTTATGATGGTTGATGAGTGTTAGTAGAAAGTTGTAAAGTTACTGCACACTATGTTTTCCATTCCTATATTCTACGGTATGACTGAAAATATAGGAATAAGTATCCTTTTTTGAAAAAAAAAAACGAATGTGTTCTTTTTTTTCGCTAGATTACGTGCCAGATGGGCATTTTCGAAAATAGGGTACCATTTCTTTTTTTTTGAAAATATAGGTAGTGTTGGGTTGTTTATAACCAGAATCGCGAGTAGGTACTATTCGAGTAGAGTCGAGTATTCAAGAGTTGCGAGTAGGTAAAAAAAGAAAAAGAGTGTCCCGTTTTTTTGGTCCGTTTCGTAACGCATTTTTCATACATTTTGTATGGGCCGTTACAAAACTGATTTTTTTTTTGTATGGAAAATCTAGAGAACCATTTTCATTAAAATGGTGCACTTTTTCTGAAAATACCCAGATACACCCTTATACTTAATATACCTATTGTGTTAAAAAATATGTTTTTTTTAAATTAAAAATTCGAATTTTGCACTTGCCGTATAAAAAAAAATCTTAAAAATTTATTAAGAACTTAGTACGAATAAAACGAATTATTTATGAACCTATAAAAATCACCAATGTTTTTTAACATCATACAATATAAAGGTACACCCTGGCACGTCATCTAGCAGAAAAAATAAAGTTTTTTTTTTAATCTATTGTGAATTGGTTTTTCAAATATTTGGATTTTCGAAAGCAGGAGGAGGTCGCTGGTTCTATCCCAGCCCTAGGAACTGGGGGCCTTGGTCCACTTTTTCTATAGTATATGACAACTCTTTCAATTTATGAGAATCTTAAATTTTCAATAATCGATAGCGACCCCCAGAACATGTTAAAATTAAAAAAGAAAACAGACGCAGTTTTTTAATGTTATTGAACACAATAACGGGGTGAGTCGTTTAGATTGTATATTTTGACAAAATAAACAACATCCTAGTATCTACATATATTCTATATTTTTCATGTGAATTAGGTAGTTGCCAAAAGCAACCATACCAATCTATAACACTGTAGACTTTCGCATGTTGTACACATTAAAAAACAAAGAACGGGTCTATCGCGAATACAGTTAATTTACCTTAATAAACCGTCCTTTACACTCGAAGTTGTACTCGTAGACGATATATACCTAGGACAAACTGTCCAGTTAGGTAGGTCCAATTTTAAGAAAGAGGTTAATCGTCGAATCCGATTCGGTTGGGCAGCGTTCGGGAAGCTGCGACACATCTTTTCATCCAGCAGGACCGGTTAATGTGGAAATCTTTGGGGGAGGCCTATGTCCAGCAGTGGACGTCTTTCGGCTGAAATATATTTATATATTTATATTTATATTTATATTTATTTATTTCGTCACATATAAGCTTACAGTATTACACCAAAACGCTTATACGACAAACTATTATATTATATAAGATAACGATTGATTCATAAAGATTACAAAAAATAATTAAATAGGCTAAAAAAATGTCACATTAATCTCTAATTAAAATAATATGCAACTCCAACAAAATGGGTTTACAATACAATGGGTTTCAATAAAAAAGCTAATACATAAAAATTAAATTAAAATAATACGTTTTTTTTTTTTACTCCAGCTAGGCAGAATCCAGAGCAGGCATGATAATTTTTAGAAACTTCCCTAGCGGATCAGCAAAAAGGTCGGCATCCGGGACCTGTATCAGCAGGTTATTTAATAAATTAATAACCCGAGCAGTGGGTGCATTTGCAGCTCGTACAGTACGCGTCACAGGGCCGACCAGCAGGCGCCTACGCTTGCGCGCGGGCCGTGCGCCACCCGTACCTGAACCCTCCCCGACTGGACAGAAACTCGGCAAAGGAACCGATAACCCCACTCGGCCCAGAACATTGGGATTGTTGACAGCACCATGGAAAATGGAATGCAGATGCGCTATAAGGAACTTCTTGCGTCTGAGTTCCAGAGTGTCGAGACCAACCATACCCAGGACAAAGCGGGAGGGAAATAGATAGGGATAATATCCATAATTTTTTTTATAAGCAAATCTGGCAAATTTGCGTTGTACCCTTTCAAGCATGAGAGTGTACTTCTCCTCATGCGGATCCCATACAGTGGCTCCAAACTCCAACCGACTCCGAACATAGGCAAAGTAAAGCAGCAATGCAGGCCTAGGACTTGTAAATTGGGCAGCTATTCGGATGATAAAGCCTAAAGTTTTGCACGCAGTTTTACAAGTTACAGTTATGTGCTCTCGAAAGTCGAGTTGAGCATCCATAATTAGTCCGAGGTCCCGCATACTACAGACTCTTTCCAGCTCGACATTATTCAGGTGATACAATTGCGCAATAGGTTGCCTTGCCCGAGTAAAAGTCATCACCTTACACTTTGATGTATTAAAGTGAAGTCGATTCCTTTCACTCCAAGCAACTACAGCATTAATATCGCCCTGCAGTCGTTTGCAGTCAGAAGCGTCCTTAACATCGAGAAATAGTTTTAAATCGTCTGCAAACAATAAGCATTTGGCAGCACTAATGACCTTCGGCAAATCGTTAATCATAATTAGAAATTGTGTGGGACCAAGCGTGCTACCTTGGCTTACCCCAGAACGGGTAAAATAAGGCTGAGAATCATAGCCTGCCAGCCGGACGAACTGGCTACGATTGCTTAGGTAATTTGCAAAGAAGAATAATAATTTGGGCGTGAATCCCATTATAGCAAATTTTTCAAGGAGGATATCGTTGTCAACTACATCAAACGCCTTTCGAAAATCAAAGTACGCTGCGTCCACTTGACGCCGACAATCCATTGCCATCGTAACATAGTCCACAAAGTCGCTTAGATTGGTTGTAATAGAGCGACCTTTACGGAACCCATGCTGGCTGTCATCCAGCTGAGCGGAAATCTGCTGAGTTATTTGACAGTCAAGGATTGTCTCAAATAACTTTCCGAAAACTGATAGCACAGCGATTGGTCTGTATTCCGTAACATCTGATCCAGAACCTCCACTTTTAGGCACGGGAGTCACCCTAGATCTCTTCCAACATGAAGGGTAGGTTTCGGCTTGCAGGGAAAGGTTGAAGATGTACAAGAGCGGAACTTCTAGTACCGATATACAGTCCTTTGCGAGAAATGGAGGAACTGCATCAGGCCCAGCCGAAGAGCGAGGTTTCAGCCTGCGCGCTGCTCGACGCAGGTCCGCAACGCCGACACTATCAACAGAAACACATGTTGCGTCCCTCATACTCTTACGCGCAGCATCGATCGGGTCCAACTTTGGTTGCTCTGGTTGGAACACGCTGCTGAAATAACTTGCGAAAGCATCAGCTGCGTGTTGCCCCGTCACTGTAACGTTCCGATAGGTATATACGTTAGATTGACGTCGATCATTCCGCTTACTCTTGACGTGGTCCCAGAATTTCCTGGGATCGCTAATGATATCCCGTTGAACGTTTTCCTTATACTGTGCATACGCCTTTTCTATTAAAAATTTTGCTCGTCCTCTATAAAATCTAAAGAGCTCACGATTAAATACAGAACCAGTTTCTTTATGCTTTTTAAAGTGAAAAAATTTATTACGAATATTCTGTATTATTTCCTTAGTGTACCACTTTGGATAACAGTACTTACTGTTATTAATCCATTGCTTTTTTGTAGGGACAAAATTTGATATGCATGCGTTTAACTTGTTGTAAAAAACATTACAAGCTAAATCAACCTGTTGCTCCTTACATACTTCGCTCCAATCAATATTGGCGATCGCTTTATAGAGTGCACCGATATCGGCTTTTCCGAAATTCCATTCCACATCAAGCAGGGCATTAGGACTCGACTGCCGCTCAACTGGGTCTTCACCACGCGGGAGCTCGAATGTGGCCAATAGAGGGGGATGATAGGCGTCGGGTGGCACCAGCGCGCAGACGTCACTCAACACCGCCACTCGCTCAGAACTTAAACCACTCAATACTAGTACCACTCAATACTAATACTACTTAAACCACTAAATAAATGATGATGATTATGATGAATATACCGTCCGTCCGTACCGTCGTAATAATTGAAGTAATAACTGTATTCGCGAAAGATCCTGCATAACAATAAGTACCAATCTATCCCTCTATGTGCCCCTATCTGCGTGTATAGTCAACTACATGTCTGTCCCAACATATTCACCTATTAAGTACAGTCGCGACAGGTATTTTCAATTAGCACCGCCGCTAGAGCCTTACCAACCAGATGGGAGTTAAATCATTCATATGTTTTAGTTTATGTATCTTGATGGAGTGCAGAACTTTAACTTAGTATTTAATTTTATGAGGGTGTATTAATAAAGGATGACTCGCAATAGAACGGGACGGGACGTGACCAGGACGGGACGATCTGTCAGTTTCTATAGAAAACGTCACGGGACCTCCAAGGACTACGAGGTATCACGTCAGAGCTCCAAGAGGATTCACTGTGTTGACAGCTGAGGACCGGAGCAAAGCTTGCCCCATTAACTGTCAACACAGCGAATCCTTTTTTTTAAAGGGTCGGCGCAGCACGCAACCCGCGTGTAACACCCCTGGAGTTGCAGGCGTCCATAGGCTACGGTGACCGCTTACCATCAGGTGGGCCGTATGCTTGTTTGACACCATCGTTGTATTAAAAAAACGTGATTCTTTGTATAGTTTTTTTTTTGGTGAGTAAGGTCGCCAGAGCTCATAATTGACATATGGTCCCGTCCCGTCCCCTTCTAGTGTGAGTCATCCTTAATTAGTTTGAGTTTATCTTATTTAGTTTGAGTTATATCTGTGAAGTGAATAATTCGCTTTTTGATAACGTTCATTTTCGAACGAATTTTTATCGATTACCTTATAGGCAATCTACTAAAAATGGTAACTTTTACAAATGGTAAAATATTTTTTTGTTAAATCGGAAATTTTAATTTGTTTTCTATTCAGAACCGTGAGCACTTTCAATCCTAGTAGAAGAAAACATTTGTATTCCATTTCGCTACTTTTATTCCAAAGATTTAGTATGGCGGTAGCGCAATGAAAAGTTTGAAAAATGTATGTAAATTTAGGACACTTTTTTTCACCTTAAATCTAAAATAGGCCCTTGAGGCATTGTACCTAGGACGCTGGCGGCATTTCCTCGTTGTATCGCAGTGCTGATACGTTGTGCGAGGAAGCCACCAGCTCTTCGGTCACCAGTAACATCATAGCTCCGGTCTCATCATATGGCATTATGGAATTTTATTGGAATTAACTTCTTACAGTGTATGAATTAATTCATTCATAAATTGGTAACTTACTGTATATATTTTGAAAATAAATGTTCCTTAAGTTACCTACTTCTATTAGCCACACAAAGCCAGAACTCCAAACTCATTTATCTTTGAAAATGCCAGACCAACTATAAAGACCAGTTTAACTGTAACCAGTTAAAGTAAACATTAGCGAGTAATACCGCAATTTGTTTGGGAGATTTGTTACACAGAATATCGCTTTGTCTTTGTGCTAATTAACTTAAATGTATTACTTCGCTCGCATCCTGACTTTTCGCCAAATTTCATGTCGCCGAAAATCACTTGCCTACCAACTTTTCGCTGATGATTTTTGGCATGGCCGAATTTTAATTTGCCAATTTGGCAGGTTAGGTTAGGTTGGAGTATGATAATATGCCAAAAATTTTGCGAAACCTCCCACCTACCAACTGATCTTTCGGCTAAATGAAAATATTCGAAAAGTTGTTTGGGAAGTAATAATTTTCCATACAATTTTCGGCGACCTCGCGAGATGGTATTGCCACAAAGGTCGTAAGCGCCTTTGGTGTCTACGGCGCTTAGGATCTTTGTGCCAATTCCCGCCATTTTGAAAATTTTCAAAAACTGAATCGACGAAAAAAAAATTATCTTAACCAACAAACTTGTTTACAAAATTTCACAAGAATTGGTTGATAAATGCGACCTGTAGAGGAGAACAAATGGACAGACTCACGAAAGCATTTTTGCCCAAGCTGAAATGGACACGCTTCGCTCGCTTTGCTCACTCGGTCAATGAAACGGACACGCTTCGCTCGCTTTGCTCACTCAGTCAATGAAACGGAGACGCTTTGCTCGCTTTGCTCACTCGGTCAATAAGCCCGCTCCCACCGTGAAAATAGAATGAACAAAACTTATACCTTCCTCTCCACCGTCCTTATTGGAGCGAAAAAGATGGTGATGAAAATGTCGAATTTTCGATGTTCGAGATAGATCTTTAGAGCTAAGCAGCATGCGAATCTAATCTTAAAAACGCCACAAGCAGACGTTTCAATACTAAGGAAACCATTACCCAATTTAATAAGCCATTTTATATTTTGTTGATCAATAGGCTATTTCGCATTTGCCGAAACATTATAAGGGTTGTTGTCTGTCATCTCTACGATAGAAAACGTCACGTGACAATTATAAAATTGCAAGAAAAATTGGAAAATTCCCCGCGTCGAGCGGTATTTAAACCCAGGACCTCTCTGAACACCAATAAGATCGCTCTGCTAATTACGCTATCGACGCCCGATCGACCCCGGCGAATGTTTCCACTATTTCTTTCATTTGGTTCACGCCTAAGGGAGACGCGTAGCGACATTTACCGAAAGTGTTAAACACTTGTACGGCATCGATGTGCTAAGACATTTTAAAAATCATCGATAACAATGCGCTACCCCATACTAAATTAATTCTGTATTAAGCAGAGATGTCTGCTAACGAAATTTACAATTTTTAAAAGAAAAATTGAAAAACTCCATGCGTCGAGAGGGATTATAAAATTGTAAATTCCGTCCCATCCGTTCTGTCCTAGTGTGTGTCATGCTTAAGAGTATCTTCTGAAATTCTGGAATGCTTTGTATCCATTTGAGTGTAATTACTCCAATATCAAGCAATTTCAGCAGGATCGACGCACGGGTCACAATTCGCAGAAGACTAATTGTGCAGACAGAGGCATACCATCGGATGTATTGTTTTACACCCGTGCTCTTAAACCCTTGTGTGAGATGCGGCGCAAACATAGGCGACGAGCGAGCTAGAGGGCCAATCAATATACTAAGGCGTTTATTGCTCAAGATTTTAGCACTAAGAACAGAGCAATCAAGCAGCTTAACATGATAACATTGCAGATAGTGTTTGCATAAAGTTGTATAACATGCTGATGTGGCCCAAATGCGAGCGATTATCGAAAAAAAGGCGATTTTCGGTAATTCAACATCTCGGAACAGTCGGAACTCTCAACACCTACTAATATATAGATGAGTTAACATAGCGGTAAGACGATTGAGAGCTTTAGACGACGATTTTTAATCCGGAGGTTATGGTATCAAACCCCTATCAAACCAATGGGTTTGTTGATTTTCAATGAAGGAAAAAATCGCTACAAAACCTGCCATTAGCGAAAAAAAATCAAAGTCTTCACATTGGGCCAGCGTGGGGTCTATAGCCCAATCCCTTTAGTATACGAAATGTGGCCTATATCCAACTGTGGGATGTATAGAGGCTGCAGTAGTAGTAATTTAAATTCGTAGTCACAAGAGTCAAGTACCTAATGGGAAGAAACATGCATCAGGGAAATGCTCCCCGCTACCGCTCTTCCCTTAGCCCTCTCTCCAGTAGGTTTATTACTATAATTTTACGGCATGTGCGGCATGAACATTTCGCTTATTGCAGACTCACAGACTGACATATTATTGTCTGATAGCGTAAGAAATGTGACGTCACAATTCAGGAACCGTATAAATATTCCGATAATGTTACCCCGCTACCGCTTGTGTCTTAGTCGTCACTCCAGCTGGTTTATTATAATTTCATGGCATGTGTCGGCATGAATATTTCGCTTTGATTAATCTGTGCGCCTGCGAAGCCTATAAACAGCATATTGCTTCATTAGCTACGAACATACATTGTAGCCTTATTAATATAAGATGTAGTGATATTGTATGATCTTGATCATTGACATAAAATAGCCGTCAATAGAACGTCCTAACAATATAAACAAAAGGCGTCACATGTTTTGTCATTGTTTCTCCTTTTTCCACACTACCTCATCAAACACTACTGAAACCATTCACTACTGAAACGGTCGTATTATCGTAACAACCAAAATATTAGATACTTAAATAAATTAATCTTGGATATTTCATGACTATCTTCCGTGGTCCTCTGTGACTCGCCTTCGGCTCGTTTCATAATAACCGTTCAGGAGCCGTAGGGGAATAACCTACATTGTTTCTAGGTGCTACTTGTAAAATATCTATAAATAATAGATATTAAAATAATGTAATAAAAATAAATTAAACACACACAGAAACAATTTTTTCAGTCCTCCGGCCGGTAAGCGCCACTTTACGCAAAACTAAATTGCCGCCTGCCGGCTCCGTCGGACAGAAAAATAGTATACAAACCTCGGCCGGTAAATGGGAAAGCCTCGGATCACATGTTAGTCGACCTCGGCTTCGCCTCGGCCGACAATTACATGGGATCCGAGGCATTTCCCACTTAAACGGCCTTGGTATGTAATCTACTATTTCACACGTAAACAGTAAAAAGCCAATAAACAAATGACAGTTAGGAATGGTGGCGTTTTGAATCTAGAATAGACACCCACTGGAATTTGACAGCTGTTCCAAATTTAAACTCATAACCTACTGTTTTCAGGAGATAATGTTAAAATTACAGTTCCGTTAATTCCTACTGGTTGACAATGCTGGTCATTAGCCTATGGTTTGTAAATACATTATAGAGCACTAATTATATGTGCGTAAATAAAATCAACATTATATTTAACAACTTTCAACTGAGACTCCAAAAGTATTCAGAAATTAACAAAATTTTGCTAAGATATAATTAAGTTTTCCGACAATAATTTAAAAAGAAGACAAAGGTACGAAAGTATTAAAGTCAGTGCCTGAAACAGTCATTGTTTTAATTCACATTAAACATTCTCAAAAATTTTCCTTTTACTAAGTCTATAGTCTCGAACGAAACTAAGTTTCTTGCCAATTCTAAAAAGTTGAAGCAACGGATTTTCTTTCTTATTTCTATAGGTTTAAGGTTGGAGGTAACTGCAAAGTGTAGTTGGTAAGTCTATCCACACAACAGATGTTTCCAGAAGGTTTTATGACCGACAGAGTTTAGGAGTAAGTTTTCTAGTGATGTCCGGAGTTGATTTTCTAGAGTATTCGAAAGTTTGGTTAGTACCTCAATACATTTAAGTAAGAACCGTATTAGTAAATTGAGTTTTCGAATCTGTAAATTAGTTTAAGAGTAAGTTTTGCAACGTGGTTCTGGTCTGAGTTTCTACCTGTATGCGTTTAGGAAAGTTTTCTGTTTGGTTAAATATTGAGACTGAACTTTTTGAAAATCACTTACGCGTACATACTGTATTACGTACAGAACGTAAATATTAACATTTATCAACATGACATTTTTTTGACACAAATCAAATTATTTAATTTAATATTTTTGATTTGTTATTAAAGTAGTAACACTACTATATAAAAATTATAAATTGAAATAGATGTCATATACTAAAGAAAAACACCAACACCGACGGAGGCAAATCCGAGGATCGAACTCGGGTCTTCAGCTTACGCGGCTAACGCCATAACCACTAGGCCAACTGGTCTCACCGAAATGCCGGCGAATTTCTGGAGTACTTATATAATCAATTCAATTTATTTATAATTCATGAACATCATATATTTTTTTTTAAATCAACCTTAACTTTTGGATGATTCACGGGATAGTGTGACAATGACAGTTACGAATGGTTGCCATACGTTCGGCAGTTGAAAACTTCTAGGTTGTGAGTTCTTGTATAGGGTTTCTATATTATATAGGACTTCCGGTTGTTACCTAAGATGGCGAAAATGTCTCCAGTTTTTTTTTATCGTTAAGTTGGTTCAATGTATAATATTTCGAAACTCTTGGTCCATGGGGTCCCAGCGCACGCAAATTTTTCGTAGAAATCGCGAAACGTCTGGTTGATGTTACTGGTGACCGAAGAGCTGGTGGCTTCCTCGCACAACGTATCAGCATTGCGATACAACGAGGAAATGCCGCCAGCATCCTAGGTACAATGCCTCAAGGACCTACTTTAGATTTAAGGTAGGTAGAGGTAGGTAGTTAGGTAAGTTACACTGTGGTATTTATATCATAAATATATTATATTTTGACGTTTGGAGGCCTTTACACCTCCAAATCCTATTAGTATTATTTTTTGACAATGGGGACCGTTTACATCTCCAGTCTTTATTTTGACACTTGGGGAGCCTTTACATCTCCAAATTTTATTCGTATTTTATTTTGACGTGGGGGGACCTTTTACATCTCCCACACTTAATTTATTTTTAACTATAGAGACTATACATCTCTTGCACATATTACACATTTATTTTAATATTCTTTACCCAGGTTTTGGCTGTTGTATTATCAACATTTAGATTATAATTTTACTTCTATATATTGTAAATGTTTGTACATACAAATGCTTTACTGTAATGCTTATTGACTTGTAAAAGAGCCCTTGGGCCTACTTGCAGATTAAATTTTTGAATTTGAATTTGAATTTGAACTTACTGTATATATTTCGAGAATAAATGATTTTATTGATGTATAATATTGATAGCGTATTATGCAGTGAACTTACGAAAAAGTGTGCGGCTAATGAAGAAGTACTCTTGAGACGCGTCTTACCAGTGTTTCGTCATCACCATTCATCCATTCCACCATCATCATTCTAGGTATACAATGCTTTTCTGTCGAAAGTATTCTAAGGGATGCGTAACTCAATCCAGGGTTATGTAAAAGTCATATAAATGTGACTAACTCTAAATGTCCATTTATAGTCTATTTCAAACAATGTTCGTTACCTCACGTACCTTTTTGTTAAAAAGGTTATTACCCATACTTTACACTAACCAAAATAATAGAATTTCCTAAATCACGCCCCACACTATCAAAGTTTGGCAGTTCCAAACCGTTCGTGAGTAGAAATTTTATTTAGCAAAACCTTTTTTGAATATTGAAAGTTTGCTCTATTGACTTCGGAGTTTGTCTTTGACGGGTATTGATTTGAAAACTATTTGGTGTTCTCGTGTCTGTGGTTTGGAAAGTTTGAAAGACTTGGGTGATGTTTTAACGGGGATTTGTGTGTGGAGAGTTCGGTGACTTTATAGTTCATTTTGCATCCAGGGGGAGGTAAGTACAGGATTACTAACCAGAGTCTGTTAGAAGCCCGACGCAGCAGGCGGAGGGCTTTTAATGACTCGACTTTGTAATCCTCTTACCGACCGTGATGCATACAATGTTTTTCATCACACTTGTAAGGGAAAAAACAAATATAATACACAGTAAAGTTGGCTTATAGTCAAGTTTGAAGATTTGAAATAAGCTTTAGCTGATGCAAAACCTCCTTAGTCTGAAGTGAAATGACGTACGATATTTTAAAACTAAACTCATAACTCCCTCGGGAGTTATATTGTACTAAAATCCATAACTCCCGAGGGGACTAAATCGGCTGTAACCGCTCTATACGCCTGCGCGTTATTACACCATTACCGAGCAAGTGCGATGAAAAAAGCATTTTTTTAATTCGCAAGCATTAATACGTAGCATTGTAAACTGAATTCTGTGAGGTGCTGACGATGATTTTACCGACGAAAATAATATTACTTTGCTATTCCGCCAAACGTGCTAGTCTATTAGTGCCAACCCGTTATACCTACTTGCGTATTTTTTGCATGCAATTAATGTTCCCACCCTCCCGCCGCAAAAAATAAATAAATACGCAAATAGATACAACACACCACCACCAATAACACAAAACTCGACACGTGTTTCGCCTCTCTACGAGGCATCTTCAGGAGACACAGGAGATCTTGTCGTACTTGCGTCCGAAGATGGCGTGGTGGTGGCGTGGTGGCTCCTGAAGATGCCTCGTAGAGAGGCGAAACACGTGTCGAGTTTTGTGTTATTGGTGGTGGTGTGTTGTATCTATTTGCGTATTTATTTTTTTTGCGGCGGGAGGGTGGGAACATTAATTGCATGCAAAAAATACGCAAGTAGGTATAACGGGTTGGCACTAATAGACTAGCACGTTTGGCGGAATAGCAAAGTAATATTATTTTCGTTGTTAATATGGAATTCCGCAAAGTAACGCCTGATTCAATAAATTACTTATGATTTTACCGGCCAAATAGGGGAGAGTCGGTTATATCGTACTACTTTTTACTCAAACGTATTAGGAAATCACATCAATAGTTACATCGAGTCCGACGAAAATCTATATTTTTCTCTCTAAATTTCATTCTTGACTTTTTGACATTTTTTACTTCGATAACTGACGATTATATTGGCGGTTATCTTTTGGGTGCTTCGATTTATGTATTTCGATTCGGGACCTCTCGAATTCATTTATTTTGGGTAACCAATTTTTTGTTGTATTTTGTATTGCGGTCCCCAATCCAAAAAGTTTCGATATGTTTTATAAGCTCTCGAAAACATTAAAGTATTTTCTATTATGTCAAGTCTTGCATCTAAATTGCACTGATCCAGTTGTATAAGTAGGTTCTCAATATAAATCGTGATCATTGAATGAGAGGCTGCATTACGATTGCACACCGTTTTTGAGATGATTCATTTTATGTTTCTTAAATAGGTAATAATAAAATGTAACAAGATTCAGACAATGATTTAAATATATAGGTCAAACACAACAATAATCAGAGTCTTCGTACTTTCCGGAGGATTATTCAAAAGTTAAGGGCTGTAAAGCTTGATATTCTTATTTAAGCCTTATCTACATTAAGGGGTACTCCCTTTCTATTGCGTTGTATGACAAAAATTATTACTACATGTCCACAAGCTGCCTATTGACCACAGGAAAGAAAAAGTGCGTGTGCAGCTGAACTGTAGAGCCAATCTTTGCTGTGGCCAATAGTTAACAGCTTGTGTACATGTAGTCATTATTTTTATCATACTATAGGTAAAGGGAGTACATTTTAATGTGGATAAGGGTTCAATAAGAAAATCAACCTTCGTAGGCCTTAAATTTTGAAAAGTGCACCGGAAAGATTCCGGAAATCGTTTTGTGTTTGAACCAGCCCTATTTTTATTTTGTTAAAAAAATTGAACCAGTTTCTTCAACCGTGCAATAAACGTTTTCAAACTTATCAATGTTTAATACATTGTGTAAAGAAGCCACCAGCTATAAAAACTGAGCTCAATATTTTAACGCGTAGAAATGTTGATGAAATTTCGTGCGGAAAATAATATTTATCACCACTTGCGCCAGCGGTATTTTCTGTCAAACTCCATATGAAATAGAGGCTTAACTCCAGGTTAGTTGGCTGACCCCAGTTGGTGCTAGTAGCCTCCAGAGACTTGCTAGTCAGGCATGCCGTGAGGAAGCGTCTGCTAACAAGTCAAAAAGTATAATAATAATATCTTAAAAGTCGGTAATCTACATGCTGGAGTCTCAAGTCAGCTTACAAGCTTTTTTCTGTTTTTTTTTTTATCCTGAACACGACTCATCTCCAATACATATGTTCATCCGTGACTAATACAAATCACTACGTATTATTATTTACCATAATAATAATAAAAAATCAGGGTCATGCCAAAACAGTTCCAAGAAATCGGTTGCCTTTTCTAAGAACTACCTGTTGCCGGACAATAAGCCTTCTTCTGCACAATTTCATTATGAAAACGCTGCAACTGCATTACCTAAACAGACGATACTCAACTTTAAAACCTCAATCTTACGACTCAAATTTGAGCTGTCAACAAAACGCAAGATCATCTTTTACTTTTAGAGCGAGGAATGTAAAAACTAAACGCATCCGATTTTGAGTTAAAGGAATTTTTACTTTAACGCTATGGGATTTGGGTTGAAATTTATTTGAATTAAATTTAGGGATGCACAAGTGAATAAAAAATGACAACGTAGGGAAGGTTTGCCCATAAATCAATATTGAATTATTAACATGGGGTTTGATAAAAAATGGTGAAGGTTGCCTGTCGGTGGGTATTTCTTTAATGCTATTAGGTACGCCGCGTTTCTTTAATTATTGGTCTGGCTTGAACGAGTTATTGTCTTTGGCCTAGAATACTTACTACTTACTTCAACTTTTGATGTAGGCATGTCATCATCATCATCATATCAGCCATAAGACGTCCACTGCTGAACATAGGCCTCCCCTTTGGACCTCCATATGTACCGGTTGGAAGCGACCTGCATCCAGCGTCTCCCGGCAACCTTCACAAGGTCATCTGTCCATCTTGTGGGTGGACGTCCTACGCTGCGTTTGCCCAAGCACTTTTCGACCCCATCGGCCATCTGCTCTGCGTGAAATGTGGCCTGCCCATTGCCACTTCAGCTTGCTTGTAGGTATGTATGACTTCCTAAATTATTCTGCACACCTCTAATATTATAACTAAAAATCATCGTTGCAACTCTTACAAGTACGTTTACCATGAGTTTTAAGTAGCTACGAGTCGATAGTGACTGCGCGATTCGAAAGTTGCAATTCGTTCCTACCTGTGTGCTTACCATGAGTTGTACATAACATAACTGTTTTCGATAGCGACTGCGGCAATCGAAAGTATGTCCAAGCTTACTCATGGTAAGAACACTGAAGAACGAGCTAGACCCAAATACTTTCGAATCATTCTAAAGCTACTCATGGCACCGATAAAGTTCATGAAGGTGACATTAGAAAGCAAACAACATAATTGTGGCCGTATTTGACAAGGCTGTCGCAAAAATGCTTCTTTGTATTTAAGGGCATTATATTACTTATATTACACAATACCGTATCTTTTTTACTTATAAAGTCTTCCATTATAATTCTGAAGCGAAAAGTGAAATTTGTGGCAATTTCTTAGTTGCCATGGCAAGAGCGATAAGTATAAATAAAATGGACCTTCTACACCTACGCTTAATTGTGAAACATTTCAATATGAAGCCCGTAACTCAAGGAGTTTCACGAAACACATTATTTTAATATGAACCTGAAAACTTTTGCTTTGTACAATTTTGGTTTTTATACACTATATTTTTGGTAAATTCGACATGTTGCTTGATGCTTTTGATATACTTATCGCTATTTGTCGAATACTAAACATTTTTAGTTAACACACCAGTTTTTTAGAGAAATTACCTCCAGTTAACCTGAAGAATCTCCCCTTCTTTTTTTCATATTGTTTGGGACCAGAAGGCAGCGAGGTTTAACGCCCTGTCTGTTGCATCACGGAGATCCTGCTTAGACCATGTGTGCGGGCATGCTGGACAGGATAGCATGTGCTCCATCGTTTGGGGAGTCGTCCCCTTAAAGTTAACAAATGAACCTAAAAGCTAGCCTCACATTATCGCTCGGAGCTCACGTGAGGTTTAATTGACCCAGCCCGTCCCATCTCGGTTAAGCGTGTCATCCTTTGCAATCTTTTCGCTGTATACCCATCTAACGCCAGTTCATTGACTTTACTTACCTCTCCCCAAGTATTTCTTTCAACTATTGAATACAAATATAACTCATTCAAAATTACTATAACCCTCACAAGTGTTGGGAGGGAGCAAAGCTATTGTTTGCCAACCGGTATTCCACGTGAGGACCAAAACGAGGGAGCAGGTCGATGACTTCTGAATGGAGGCAATCATTAAATGCGGATAATAGATTCGCTTAGAAATCGAGTAGTTTGCAGGAGCTATTATGATTGAACATGTTCTAATTACGATGGAAAGAGGGTTGTTACGAGTTTAAAATAACAGGGCCTGTTATAACTACTACCTATTATAGGTATACTTTTTAAGTATGGCGTGAGGAATAGCTGCTGAAAATAAAATGTTTTGACGCATTAGAGCTGTGGTGCTGGCGAAGGCTGCTACCCATATTTCGGACACATCGCACCAATGAGTCAATTCTGAAAGAACTCCACATCAAATAATGACTGTCAATCCTTGTCCGATCCGAAATACCGCATATGTACTAACGTTATTTTTGCATGTGACACGAAGATGATGTAATTCCGTAGAAAGGCTAGTACTCCGAGTCGATGGCTGCAGATCTACAGGATGATCTCCTTTGCGTTGGACAGACCAAAACACTAACTCAGAAGCCTCTCAATGAGTGCGCAAGGCACGGCGCAGCTTCCACCAAAAACAGATAAAGAGCGGTAGTGAAACATTACCGGGAGACATGCGTGACTACGACTACTCTGTCAAGAGTAAGCGACTGAGAAGATATTTTTTTTATAAAAGACTAGCTTTTGCCAGCGGCTTAGCAGCTCCATTAAAAAAAATCACGTCAATCCGTCGCTCCGCTTTTGCTGTGAAAGACGGACAAACAAACAGACACAAACTTTCCTATTTATAATATTATTATGGATGTTGACAATACGTGTTTTATAATTAATAACTTGCAGAACGACAGGTCCTCTGTGAAAATGGCGCTTACAACTATGTCAATTATCGGGAGCTCATCTAAACGAATAAAAATATAAATACTGCAGTAATTCAGTTCGTTGCTCCTCTTGGAAGGGTATGCCCGATCCATCTCCACTTCCGCAGCGCTACTTCTTGGGCGAATGGAGACTGACGTGACGGCATATACTCCACAAATCCTCGTTCCTTATTGTCTTCGGCCAGAAGATGCGGAGGATCGACCAAAGGGACTTATTGACAAACACTTGTAGTTTCTGTGTCAGCCCTTTTATCACTCTCCACGTTTCGCAGCCCAGTAATATTTATTTGTGTGTTTATTAACCAAAGTTTCAACTTTTGATCCTTACAATATTCAACACGAGAGCTCTCCAACTACAACTTACACACGAACAGTGAATCCTCTCCTTATGAAACACATACGCAAACACATACATATTATGCAGTGTGTATTCTGTACTTATCTATTTCGCTTCCATCTCTGCCCTTTCAGAAACTCGTCCAAACAGCTGATATTTCTTTACAAACACAATACGGCAATGAAAATTAAACCTTCTTAACTTATTCTAAGGCACAAATTAGCTTGGTAAACTCTTACAATGCATCGTAAATTGTTTTTTTTCTGCCCCGGGCCATGTGTGAAGTCTTCGCTTGTGTTTACCCTTCAGATGTTTTAAGACCTCGCCTAATCCAAAACGTCGTAACAGCTATTGAATTAGTATGAAACTTCGGATGTTGTTTGTTTAAGCTGTTTTGGTGTAGGGTCATTTTCGAAGCCGGTGTAGGGACGATGTTAGAATTTTTGTTTGGGCGTTTAATTTATAGAATTTGGGCTATTATTGGAGTCGAAAGCCACAGGAATTGTTCACGTCTTAAATCTATTTGCGACATGAACCATGCAAAAAAGTCGGACTGATTGATTCTTTAACTTCCCCGGGTTTATGTATGATTGACAAAGCTTATGCATTCTCAAAGAGCAATGGAGCAATGGAGCAATGGAGCAGGTAATCTCCTTGGACTACCTCAAAATGCAAGAGAGGTAAACTCTATGGATGCCTACAGCTCCAGGGGGGCCACATGCGGGTTGCCGACTCATTAAAATCTTGTACACTCCTTTTTTGAAGAACCCCATACTGTATTCTGTGATGGAGACGTTCTAGAAGTTTCCCATTGCTACTCCTTTCGAATCGCTCTCGAAGTGCCACTTGCGACAACCAGGGTTAACTGCAAACCCGGCGTTCACTGTCACATAAAAAATAAACGATTAACTCCGGGCTACTTAGATAACCCCGTTTATTATAATAAGTGTTTTGATTCATGTTTTTAAGTAGTCACACTACTATATATAAATTATAAATTGAAAAAGGTGTCACATACTTACTACCTATAGAGGGCTGGGATCGAACCAGCGACTTCCTGTATTTGTGGCAGACATATAATACAATTTATGTATAATAGTGTGACTATTTAAAAGACATGGAACTAAACATTTATTATAAATAATAAATGATTTAATTCATACTTTACAATTGTACAGTATGGTGGCGCCATCTCTCGCTTCTAGTTGAAAATAAGCTGTAAAGATTATCTAGGACAGCACTAGACGTAAGTCTGAGCTGTAGGATTGGCGGAACGCACCTTAAGCGTTTCAAAAACAGGAAAGGATTGCATATAGTCAGGAAATTTCGTACTCTGGCCGCCGTGGTCGGGTGGCCTAGTAATTAGGGCGTCTGCCGCGAAAGCAGGAGGTAGCTCGTTTGATCTCAGCCCTGGGCACTGGGGGCTTTGGTCACTTTTTCTGTAGTAGGTATATGACATCACTTTCAACTTATAATGAATCTATGAACTCGACTATACATGAACTAACGCCCATACGGGGGTTGATCAGTTTGAAACTATAAAACGGTTTTCAGGTCAGGTTATATCAATGTGTACAGAACACTCGAATGTCACACTTTTCAACCATCCACAATTTTCATATGTTTTAGAAGCCGGGCATATACGTTCGTGCAATCAATGGGAGCTACTGTATTGTCGCTCACCAGGCGGCGCCACTCATGCGTGGGTCCTGTGTCAGTACGAGAACATTGTCAAAGTGATTTTTGAAATGTTTGTCTTAATGCGATTCAGTTGACAACTTAAACTTAGTCGCTTCCATACAACTGAACCTAAACTAAACCTAAACTGAATCGCGCTAAGACGTCATGGTAAAGGCCCGTGTTCTCATTCGTGCTCAGTCGGATAGTGTCAGAGGTTTTTTAAATCTAATATGAGACTTGGTTGGTCAGATTATACATCTACTTACTCTTTATTTTCTAGACTCGGTTTAAAGTTTCAAGTTGAAACTTTCAACTAAATGTTGACTCACACTAGAACGCGCCGGGACAATCTGTTCTATAGCTATCACGTGACTCTTTCTATAGAAATTAGCAGATCGTCCCGCCCCGTCCCGTCCCGTCCTAGTGGGAGTCATCCTTAATACGAAATTATTTACAAAGACAAATCCAATATAATTACCTTCAAAACTTCACGTAACTTGGAAGAACATGACGGCAAATCAAATAATACAATTATTATTCTCGACAAATCGTACTCGAACGGAGTTGGCAAATTAAATGAACCTACGAAACAAAATTCATATAAAGTTAGATGTGTTGCGGAAGGGGCGATGTCAAATTCTATTGGGGTGATACGTCGTTGCCGCATTGCGATTGCAATGAGGATATATATGGATATGGATATTATATGGATAGTATGGATAATAAATCGATTAATCAAGCCATAATGAACTCTTTCGATACCAAAAGAACTTTGTTGTATAATCCGCAATCTATTCGTTTCATAGTTTGTATCTTTCGCACAAGCTTCTTTACTAACAATTATGTGCATTCTACAAAAAATCTATTACAGGATCTCAAAACCTTTTGGTGCCCCATTAATCTTGGCGAGTTATGTTTTTATTTGAGTCCGATTAGAGGTGTGTGATAAATAACGTCACGATGAAAAAATCACCGTGACACGCCGCCTTACAGAAAACCGCAGTTTAATAACACTAGAGCCTACTCATAGTGTAGTGTTGCTTGCCCCTTCAGCTGCTAACACAGCGAATCCTCCTTTTTTTAAAGGGTCGGCAACGCGCATGTGACACCCCTGGAGTTGCAGGCGTTCATAGGCTACGGTGACCGCTTACCAGGCAGGCCGTATGCTTGTTTGTCACTGTCGTAGTATTAAAAAAAAGACGTGCTCACTTACCGTGATTGACAAAATCACATCGATATTTCACTGTGACTTTTTAGGAACAACAGTCACGGTGATAAGAATGAGACGCTTTTCATCTCTATGTCCGACTGGTTGGCCTTTCGGAAAAAAATACTACCTGCATCTTGGGCTACTGGAGGTAGGCTGAGAAAGTGTAAAGTATTTAGGATTGTGTAGGTTTGGGAAGATTTGGAACATATTTACACGAGCTACGCATGTGTGCCGTGAGTGTGGCGGGAGTTTGTGATACCGTAGGCATAGCAAATGTGTTCCGATCTCAATTTGGTGTCAAATCACCGCTGGGGCCAGCGGCGCCGTGGGTGCCTGATGCTGAGTTTGTCACTGGCGGTCGTAATGTAATCTTTACCGCAGAGGAAGTTAGCTCGGTCATAAAGGGCATGGTGCGAGGCAAGTCGCCGGGCCATGACAGCCTTAGCATTGAGCACCTGCAGCACGCTGGAGTTCATCTTCCCAGGGTTTTATCCGTGTTTTTTACTTTGTGTCTGGGTCACTCTTATCTACCTGGGAACTTGATGCGTACTATTGTCGTTCCGATAGTTAAAAATAAAACTGGTGACTCTTCTGATGTTAATAACTATAGACCGATCTCTCTAGCCACGGTCATTGCTAAGGTGCTTGACAGTCTCCTTGGTAAGCATTTGGATAAGCACATTAAACTCAACGACGCGCAGTTTGGTTTTAGACCAAATCTTTCTTGCGAAAGTGCTGTCTTGTGCCTCAAGGAGACTGTGAAATACTACACCAGTAGGAAAACACCAGTGTACGCTATTTTCCTTGACTTGTCAAAAGCGTTTGACCTTGTTGCTTACGATGTACTATGGAAGAAGTTAAAGACTGAGACAAGCGTACCTGGAGAAGTTATATCTTTGTTTATGCATTGGTATAGGAATCAGAAAAATTCTGTTAGATGGGCAGGCTCTTTCTCCGACGAATACAGGTTGGAGTGCGGGGTGAGGCAGGGGGGCTTGACGTCTCCCACGCTCTTCAACCTTTACGTTGATAAGCTGATCGAGGAGCTCAGCAGCACCGGTATCGGCTGCCATATTAATGGAGTCTGTGTAAATAATATTAGTTACGCAGACGATATGGTGCTGCTGAGCCCCTCGAGTGGCGCACTTAAGAAACTGCTCAGAATTTGTGAGACCTATGCGGTGGCTAACGGACTCAGATACAATGCTCAGAAGAGCGAGTTTATGATGTTCAAACCAGACAACTTTCGATATACTGACGCTCCAGATTTTGAACTCGATGGCATAAAACTACAAAAGGTAGACAAGTTCAAGTATCTGGGTCACTGGGTCACCGCAGATCTAAAAGACAATATGGACAATAATCTGGAGTTGCAGGCGTCCATAGGCTACGGTGACCGCTTACCATCAGGCGGGCCGTATGCTTGTTTGTCACCGTCGTAGTATAAAAAAAAAAAAACATTGAGCGGGAGCGCAGGGCGCTGTCTGTCCGATGCAATATGTTGGCCCGTAGGTTTGCTAAATGTACTGAGCCAGTAAAAATTACTTTATTTAAAGCATACTGCCAGTCTTTCTATACATGCAGCCTATGGGCTAACTATACGCAGAGGGCATACAGCGACCTGCGAGTGCAATATAACAACGCATACAGGGCGTTGTTGCGGCTGCCGCGCTATTGCAGCGCCTCTGCGATGTTCGCAGAGTCGAGCACGGCGGGATTCGCCGCCATAATGCGCGCGCGCTGCGCTTCCATGCTGCAGCGCACGCGCGACAGCCGCAACACGCTCCTGCGCGCTGTTATTGATCGCTGGGACTCGCCAGCGTTAAAGAGGTGGATAGGGCTTCATGCCCTTAATAATAGTCTTAAAATATAGTCTATTTCTTTAATTTAACTTATTACTTTAACTCTAGTTCTTAAGTATGTTACTAACTAAATATGGATCTTGGTCTGAAATAAAGATATTTTATTTATTTATTTGAGGCCATGCGTAAAAAATAGTCTGTAGCAGTAGCGGAGCTTCAAAACGTTATTTGCGCAAGCCAGAGCGAATTTGGCCTTCATCTTCGAGTCGTTAAGTAATGTGTTACACACATTCACGCGAGGGAAGCAGACAGGAATCGAGTTGTATGAACGCTCCGCTCCGCCACTGATCTGTAAAGACCATCTCGACTCAGTTTATCACACAAATAAATGCCCTCACCGGGATTCGAATTCGAACCTGGCCTGGGTCACTGCCAACTACGCCAACCGGTCGTCAGGGTTGAAACGACCAAAAAAATCACCCCCCACTTTACGTGTATGGGAACTACAGAGTACCCTAAAAATAAAAGTTTTTTTAACTTTTTATTTTACCACTTTGTCGGCATAATTGATATGTATATTCATACTAAATTACAGTTTTCTAGTACTAACAGTCACTGAGCTTATGAGCTAAGCCGCAGACGGACGGACGGACGGTCGTTCGCAAACATGGCAAAACTATAGTTGACTACGAAACCCTAAAAACGATTACAATAAAGATCAGAATGATGTTCAGCCTTCGACAAAAGAGGAACAGACATTAATACATTACCAATTTGTGTCTCGACTTCAAAATAGCAAGTCATGACATATTGACATGACAATTGTATCGCAACGTCGTAGTTGATGGATCTACCCATCTGTCGCCCATGGGTGTGATTAATTTAGTCCATTTATCTGTATGTCAGTTGATTTTAAGTGATTTGTGGAATGTTGTGCCAACATATTTTTTTCTTTCACCACTGGAGTTAGAACAGGCAGTTGCTGACATTCAGATAGTTCAAGATTTATTTATAGTGTACATTCATTCCTACAAACCTCTAATATTTATTATGAACATAGGGCCTCTCGCGAATGTAGTTAATTTACCTTGAATGGGAGCTACCGTTTTGTCACTCACCAGGCGGCGCCACTCATGCGTGGGTCCTGTCAGTATGAGAGAATTGTCAAAGTGACGTTTGAAATGTTCCCGCAGTACCCACGTTCCACTAGCGCCCCTAGCGGAAAATCGACTTGCGGTAATCCTCATTGACAGCTGTTCCAAATTTAAACTTATAACATATTGTTTTAGCCAAGATGCCAATCGCTCACGCTACGAGACGTATCGTAGTTACCTCTCTCTATCACTCTATCTTATCAGTGTAACAGTTGCGTTTCGTTCACAACTGAGCGTTAGCGATTGGCATCTTGGCTACGCGCACAGGAGGTAATATTAAAATTACAGTTCCGTAAATTCCTGCTCCTGTTCCGACTACTCTTAGTTGGTAATGCGTGTCATTGCCTATAGTTTCTGAACGCATTTTATAGCACTCATGATATGTGTGTAGATGAGATACTTTTCCACTGCTATAATTATTTTGCTCTATATTAGTCTATAGAAATGTCATTCATAAGTCAAACCAGTAAACAACACATTAATTAAGGACCCAAACACTCATTACTTTCACAAACGTCCATATTCTATTAGAATTCTACCAATAATTCAAATACCCATACAATACCGGGAAGTTAAAAAAACAACACAAAACTCCAGAGCCAGACCATTCCACACAGAAACATTATTTATTCAGAAAACAACCCTAATAATTACCATTAAAGTTTACTTTCACTTAACAACCTATCGACAACCCTATTTCTCCTATAAACTACACAAGCCATACTTTAAAACTAATCAACCAAAAAGGAACTCTAAATCCATTATTAAAACGTCCAAATCCCTCAATTCATATTCGGCAGTAACACATGTACGTTTCATGTGTATATGATAAAAGAGTGCGTTTGAAAAAGAACCTTATAATATTCAGCATAGAGTGTGGTTTAGAATATAATAATAAAGTTGTGTATGTGTGCGTGTTCGTACGGAGTGTCGGGTCAGGTAACATCAGCTGTTGCCCCTGCGCCAGCGCCCATATGATCTCAAGGACGGTTGGTGGTTTTTTCTTCCTTTTTTTGTTCGTCTGCCGGCTTGTGATGTGATAATGGTTGTGATATGGAGAGTAAAATTATGTTGAGGATAAGTTAGAAGGGAAGTCATTTAGATTTCTTAAATTGGGTTAGAGTTACGTGTTGTAACGCTAGGTTATAGACTTCGGCGCCCTGTAGTAGCCCTGGCATTAGAATACGGCTACGGTATCTCCTGCCTGTCGTAAGAGGCGACTAAAAGGAGTCCTCGGGGTCGTAGACGATGGCAGCTAGGGACTGCCATCGTCCTAAAACAAGGGGGAACCCTCAGCGGCGTGACTGGCGAGTTCTATCGAGATCCCAGAGCCACCCTAATTGCGTCGAAGAGGAAAAAGGGGGGTTTTTTAGTCGGTGAGACTCCGACATAACTTATGCACTGTCCCTGCGGTGCAGAAGTATTCATAACGGATTTTACCTCCCCATAAATAAAAGGTTATAGACTTCGAAATTAAGGATGAATCACAGTAGTCCGTTCCGTTCCGATCCGATACGGGACGATCTGTCAGTTTCTATAGAAAGTATCACGTGATAGCTCGGAGCCTTCGGACGTCACGTGACTTTTTGTATAGAAACTGACAGATCGTCCCGTATCGGATCGGAACGGAACGGACTACTGTGAGTCATCCTTTACCCCAATAGTGTATTGAGAGAGAGAGGTATGGGCACAGCGGATGCATATCGTTTAGTGTGGTAGGGCACAGCACAACGAATGTCGTTTCGCTCAAATCTGAAGCAGAGCCCATCTGGGGAAGTACCTCCACCTTACAGAAAACCGCAGTTAAATAACACTAGACCCTACTCATAGTGTTGTGTTTCTGTCGGTGAGTAAGGTTGCCAGAGCTCCAAGAGGATTCACTGTGTTGACAGCTGGGGAGTGGGGTGTACCCACGGAGCTAAGCTTGCCCCTTTAGCTGTCAACACAGCGAATCCTCCATTTTTAAAGGGTCGACAACGCGCGTGTAACTCCCCTGGAGTTGCAGGCGTCCATAGGCTACGGTGACCGCTTACCATCAGGCGGGCCGTATGCTTGTTTGTCACCGTCGTAGTATAAAAAAAAAAAAATTGGGATAATTTCGAATGTAGAATCACTCATAATTTCATCATCTTAACAGTCTCTTTTTTGATATTACCGTATGTGTTCTGACAGTCGAACCTACCCCAATCCATAACTAACATTATAAATAGGTAAGTATGTGTGTCTGTTTGTTTGTCCGTCTTGCACGACGAAACGGAGCGACGAATTGACGTGATTTTTTAAGTGAAGATAGTTGAAGGGATGGAGAGCAACATAGGCTACTTTTTGTCTCTTTCTAGCGAAGCCGCGGGAAAAAGCTAGTACACCTTACCTTAGAGATCTCGGTAGACCCTTAACACCCTTAAGTCTTCGAGAAAGTAACTAAAACATCAAACTTTAAAGGCGACATTCAAAAGTCAACGAAATTGTCGTATTACATTATTCCAAGAAATGCCAATTTCTTTGAGTAATTGAGTCGATGTGAACCGCAACTGCGTCATGATCTCCACATCAAACTCTACTGCAGTTCCATCAACAATTCAAGGAAATTGACTAGTCTCATGATACATTTCATTTCTTCCTCTCTTCTTCATCTCTTCTTTATGCGGAATGCTATGTTTGCGTATTATATATTTATAATAAAATTAAGTACTTAATTGACTCTATTAGTACAACAGCGCCATCTATGAAGAAATTAACATAAACCAAGACCATGATCTATATTGCTTAAATTTATTTGAATAAAATCTTAACGGATAGACCCATTGTCATGTCATTTATAAATGTATCTTTATCAAAATTACTTCAGATACTTAAAATAAATTGTACATAGTTATCTTTAATATTTATGGAACGAGCCAGTCAAGCGAGTGAGTTCTTTCAATCTACTTGGACAATCCCTCGTTTGTATGTATGTATGTCTATGTATGTATGTATGTGCGACAATTACACGTGTATCGTTCATCAAATCCTCGTGAACTTCAAAGATAATAATATTGTCTTCTGTTACCGCGATTGTTATTCATTGAAATTAAACACTTTAGAACGGATTAATCGCGTTTATTAACACCATGTCCCTACATTTCGAGCGTTTTACAGCACTCGTTTTCACAGGATTAAGATGATGACTGAGAGAATGCGAATTCTCCCCGTCAATCAAAAAGTTAGGTACTTGTGCAAACTATCTACATACAAAAATATAAAAATAATTAAAAACAAAACAAAAGGTTGGTCTACAAACTGTAAAGGGCTCGAAACGTAGGGTCATGGTGTTAATAAACGCGATTAATCCGTTCTAAAGTGTTTAATTTCAATTCAAAGAAAATATTGTCACTAACTGCAATTTAAAAACCGAACACAATTATTAAAACACACCTACAGTTTAATATCTCTTGTTATCGCACAGTTGTTAATTAAATACTGTTTGTAACGCTTTGATAATGTTCGGGCGGAGCGGAAAACTCGTAATAATTGAGAAAATCCCTTTGATGTCGCCCGTTAATATAATTTGACGTTTGGTTAATTAAGGATACGTTTGGATTCGCAAAAATGATTGGTAATGAGACTGGTTTCGAGTTTTTAAATGGTGCAGCTACTTGTTTAACGAGTTAGCGAAGCCAGCGAAGTTATCCATCTACCCACATAATCCATAATATCTAAGTATGTTTTTCTACTCCAGCACTTTTATCTGTCAATTAGATGACTGACAGCGATATTAAGAAAGTATACATTATAACGTTGTTTATGGTATTCCATAAGAACACTGCTTTTATGGATTTTCATACAATATAATTATGAGCACTGTTGTTGTTTTTTTTAATTTATATAGTGGGCACAACATCTTCCCTATTCTGCCACGTTTCTAGATTGTGCTTTTTGCGCTATTTCAGCTGTCGTAGATAAACTAGCGTATGCAACAGCTCATAATTGGTTCTTAAAACTTGAGGGTTGCCGTTACAAAACGAGGCGAGACCCTTATTTTATTATATCACTGTTGCATAAACTACTATTATAGGTATGTATTTTTGTTAGACGATAACTCGAGTAACATTGATCGGTTGATCATCGTGAAATTTGGCAGGTCATTAGATGAGATAAATTTTATATTTAAGTACGAATATTAGCTACCTAAATCGGTCTAGGGGTTAGCGAGTTATACGATCACGAGTTTAAGTTCGGGGCGAGCCACTAATTGAAAAAAAAACTTCAAGCTCATCATGTTTTTTTTTTTTTTTAATACTACGACGGTGACAAACAAGCATACGGCCCGCCTGATGGTAAGCGGTCACCGTAGCCTATGGACGCCTGCAACTCCAGGGGTGTTACATGCGCGTTGCCGACCCTTTAAAAACTTTAACACTCCTTTTTTGAAGAACCCCATATTGTAGTCCTTTGGGAAAACAGTGGCAGGGAGCTCATTCCACAGCCGGAGCGTCCGCGGGAGGAAGTTCCTCTTGAAGCGCACGGTACGAGACCATTTACGCTCCAGGGTATGCGGGTGAACACCCTGCCGACGGCGAGCGGTGCGGTGGTAGAATGCAGCCGTTGGCATCATATCGAACAATTCCTCAGAGCACAATCCATTGTACAAGCGATAGAATACACATAAGGAGGCGAAGTCTCTCCTTAGACTTAAGGGTTCGATATCGCTCGTGAGTTTGGGATCGTTGACAATTCGGACAGCACGTCTTTGGATCGAGTCAAAGGGGCCCAGCTGGTATCCAGGTGCTCCCGCCCAAAGATGGCAGCAATACTCCATATGGGGCCTGACTTGAGACTTGTATAATAACAGTCTTTGCCCCGGAGAGAAGTATTGCTTAGCTCTATTGAGCACACCGAGCTTTTTGGATGCCAGCTTGGCCTTCCCTTCCAGGTAGCTACGGAATTGGACGTCACTGGAAATGTCAACACCCAGGATCCCAATACTCTCTGACATGGTAAGGACTGTGTCTTGGAATTGTGGGACCACAGTAAATGTAAGTGTATTGTAAGTTTCAAGACAAAATTTTCGAAGAAGAAGGTTCTCAGTTTAAAGAAATTTCTGCATTTTTAAGTAAATTCTTCGATTAATTACTCAAAAAGTCATGAATGATTATAACTTATTTTTTATTAGGTACGTCACCTAATAGCATCGACATATAAATAAATAGACTGATAACAAATCTTTTTACATATTTTTACACCAGCAGCCTGTGGGCCGATATACCCAAAAATCATATAATGCAATTAGGGTTCAGCACGAGTACAACAACGCCTTTAGGATGCTGATTGCTGATGCAGTGCATCTGGCATGTTCGCTGAATCTCGCACAGATGGTTTTGCAGAAATGTTGCGCAAAAAAGCAGCGTCACTGCTGACCAGAATAAAGGGCAGCCCTAACAGCATCCTTAAGATGATAGCTGACCACGTGTGTTGTCCTGTATTAAATGAAATAATTTTGAATGTTAAATCTAACTTAGTTTTTAAGTACTAACATTGAATTTAAGCCCATACTAACAAAAAATTAGATCTTTGTTATCTTTTAAAGAAATAAATTGAATTGAATTGAATAAAGTGCAATAAAATTGTTTAAAAATGTCTTTTAGTTCTTTCGCCTTAAAATCATAATTATTTCTAGTTAACCAGTAAAATATACACACTTCACTTATTTAGACCATAGGTACTAAAGTATTTTACCTAAAACAACATTAAAATTTAATTTTTACTTGTTTTAAATGATCAAAATTAATTTAGAACCACCAGCCGGTACTTACCAATTTTTGACTAAACGTTTTGAGCGGTAATTATACTAAATAACATGCAACTATTGGCAGTACATTATTGCCAAGACAAGTTATCCGATACCTCAAACATCTTTCTACAAAAACCAAGCCAAGTCGTAGCCAAAACTAGTCCAACCCGTCTTTCGAATCCAAACGTATCAACTCTAACTAAATAAGAACCCTCAGACGAAACCTCAACGTAATGCAATTCGTTAGAAAAATCACATCAAACTTAGTTTTTTCCACCCGTTCCAAGCAACTACAATACCTAAACATGTGTATGTGTGAGTGTTCGGTGTTCCGGGCGCTTGCATAGATCGAGTCATTCTGTTTGTTACTCTATTTAGGTCTTTTTTTATACTACAACAAGCATACGGCCCGCTTGATGGTAAGCGGTCACTGTAGTGTATGGACGCCTGCAACTGCAGGGCTGTTACATGCGCGTTGCCGACCCTTTAAAAAGGAGGATTCGCTGTGTTGTCAGCTAAAGGGGCAAGCTTTGCTCCGTGGGTCCCAAGCTGTCAACACAGTGAATCCTCTTGGAGCTCTGGCGACCTTACTCCCCAACAGAAACACAACACTATGAGTAGGGTCTAGTGTTATTAAACTGCGATTTTCTGTAAGGTGGAGGTACTTCCCCAGATGGGTTCTGCTCCAGATTTAATTAAGTAAATAAATATTATAATAAATATAATATACATATATATATATATATATATATATATATATATATATATATATATATATATATATATATCCCTTAATGCTAGAATCATTGCTGTCTGTGAAGGCAGAAGATATTTAGCAATCGTTTTAATAAGTTATTAATAAAAACCGAAAATAATTCAATAAGCAATATCTCCGTAGATTTTTCTCGAATCTATTCATGACATTTGCTCGTTACAATCCGACTCTAAATTGCATGCGCTCACTATAACTCATCAAGCGTTTGGAACCAGGCCCCTGTTGAGAGCAACGTAATCAGGGGTATAAAAAGAAGATCTACGACAGAGACACCCACATCCAACCAACATCGAGTGCGAATGAGACACATGTCGTTGTGTTTTTTCGTCGTCGAGTTCTTTTTTCAAAAGCGCGGCGGGAGGCAAGGTGCAGGCGGTTTTGTGACCTGACTGATGCGTGATGGAACGGCCATTTTAGCTGATGCGTCCTGTGAAAAGGTTGCATGGGTTAGACTGGGAATTGAAATACAGTAGAATCCGCTTATGATGACATCGAAGGGAAATGGCAAATACGTCATACTAACCCGACGTTATACAAAGCATATTGTGTATTAAGGGCAGTAAACAAGAAATTACGAACGAGTGTGAATTTTAAGACGAGTTTGTAATTCGTGTACCACCCGTGATACATACAATGTTTTTCATCACATCACACACAAAATCCTTTACGACCAAGGGCTTAATATACAGCTCATTAAGTCTCAGTATGCTTGCATATAATATCACCATTTCCGAGCATGTGTGACGAAATGATAATAATCAAATTCCTATGTTGCGAAATCCATACCTACCCCATAATTGATTCGAAATCTTTGGGTCTGCATATATAATTAATTCTTTCTTTTTAATTGTAAATTATACATCACTGAGAATAAAAAAATACCCTCGGGCGCAACTTACGTCTTTGTAGGGATAGGATAAATCTCGAAAATGATCGGAAGTGTCACTGTACCGGACATAAGTTAAGAAAACCCGGTAAATACCCGATATTTACCTACCCACGGGTAGATACGCGGGTATTTATTTTTACTTACAAATTTTATGCCTGATTTTTTTTGTTATAACTTATTGTATTAAATCTGTTTTATTACTTATGTTTTAATAGTATTAGTGTCTATACAAATTATTTTTGTTTCTTTTTTTCATTTGTTTCTTATTATTAATGTGGTTTGGGATAGTTTGAATGTAGATAGTTAATAAAAATGATCAATCACGAAAAACAGTATAAAACAAGAGTATTTGAAATAACTTCAAAGTCCAGGAAAGGTTTAATTAAACGGGTAGAGCGATCTGAAATTCATCCTCTAAGATTCTTTTGGATCACCCGAGGTTAGCCAACTAAACCGAAGCTAAGCGTTTTTTTACTATGGAATTTGGCAGGTAAATCCGGGTCAGTCAACTAACCCTGGGTGATGCATGTGGCGCTTAGAGGGTTAAAAAGGGGTTGAAAGTTTGTTTTTAGATGATGTAATTTTTAGTAAGGGACTTAAAATACGGTCAAAGACTAGAGTCAAACCACGTTATCTCTAAGTATTTTAAGTATCTTATGTACCTATTTAAAAAGTCAAACTTCTATGAAATTATAACGTTTCCTTAACACTTTTGCAGTATGTGCTGTCAAAAACTAGGGAACATAGCATAGACAGACTCTAGTCATTATAAAGCGAAAAAATAATTTCAAAGTTTTTTATATTCCACTCCTGAGGGGATGAGAGGAAGTTGAAAGTTTGTAGTAACGCTGGGTCAAAACTAAGTACTGAATCTACAAAATTGGCATTTGCACAGCGGGTTACCTTATAACAAGCGGCTTTAAATACTTCAACCCTGAATGGGTTTAAATAGGGGTTGAAAATTTTGTACGGACGGAATACTAGACATTCAAATCTTTGTGTGATTACTTTAAAAAAACAATTTTAGCATTAGTATGGATTTTGTTGTATTTTTTTAATGAGACTTTAAAAACTAATAGATAGGTATATGTAGGCGAAGTTTACCGGATCATCTAGCAAATCATTATATCGTTGTCAGTATTGTCTTTTTTTCATTGTTTGTTGTAATATTATTAATTTACGCTGTTATAAAAACCGTCAAACAGTTACCATTAATTTGCAACTGATGTAAATTTGAATAATTTATTAAATTATTTTTGTTAACTGAATAAACTCGCTTTATTTAAAACAATTCCGAATGTACAAACGAACTTTCAAGATTCTCACTTTAAAAATCACACAGCCTCATACAATCATTCAACCCACTTTAACCCCTGTAGGCGGTGAACTTCGAAGAACCTTGAAATAGCTTTACTTGTATTTTAATAAAAAAATTATACACGAAGTTTCAAACCTCTCACTTAATATTTTGCACTATCCCCATACATACTAACCTTCAATTCTTCTTTTAACCCTTTTGGGGGTTAAAAATCAAATCATATTATTTGTACTCGTTTTATAAGTAGCCCACCACGAAAATGTCAATTTCTAGCATCATTAGGTTTGACCCTGCATTAATACAAACTTTCAATCCCTTTTTCTCCCCTTCGGGGAAGCATATCAACAAACGCTAAGACAAGTTTTCATGTTTTACAATAAGCAACTTTCAAGAATCTCACTTGAAAAATCATACAGCCTTGTTTCAACCCCGGTAAGTTCGTTTATTTTAATAAGAAATGTATACACAAAGTTTCAAGTTTCTCACTTAAAAATTTACGCCATATCAATACAAACTTTCAACCCCTTATTATCCCTTTAGGGGTTGATTTTTTCAAAATTGCTTCGGATCACTTGTATAACATTATAAATGAAACCTGATGTGCATGTTTCCTTTTTAACTACAGTAGTATGGGCACGGCGTTGATTAGTCAGTCAGTCTGTCAGGGCACTCACATTTATATATTTATATACTAGCTTTAACCCGCGGCTTCGCCCGTGTACTAAACCTAATTTTGAACCGTCATACAAAAAAGGGTTTTTTTATTTATTTATTTCACGTCCGCTAAGTTGGCTTTGAAAATCGTTGTTGGATTTGAAAATTGTTGTTGTTTTCAAAATCAGCGCCCCGATAACGACACCCATATCAAATAAAATAGTCGTAACTATTCTTGTTTTCCCTTTACATACTTTGGACTATCATTTTACCCCTACTTTGAAAAATCCTATCTTTGTGCACCCCTGCACCTTATAAGAAACCTACGTACCAAATATCGAATATCTAGAACCAGAAATAAACATAAAAACGACACCCATATTGATATTTTAAGATTTCAACCCCATCGCACCCCATCAGAGATGATGATATTTCACGCTACGTTGGATGTAGAAATTGTTATTGTTTTCGAAATCAGCGACCCAATAAACCAGAAAAACGATACCCATGTTGTTTTTTTTTACTATAATAACCCTTTTCCCCATTTTGGGGGTTGATTTCTAAAAAGCCTGAAACACGTCTTTACTCATTTATCTTAAGGAAAATTTCTGTAAAATTTCGAATAAAATAATCGAACTAATCTTATTTCCCCATACCAACTCTGTACCCCCATTTCACCCCCTTTGGAGATGAATTTTGAAAACTCCTTTCTTTGTGCACCTTTAGGCTTCATAAGAAACCTAAGTGCTAAATTTGGAATCTCTAGAAACAGAAATAAACATATAACGACATCCATATTAATATTTTATGATTTCAACCCCATCGCGCCCCAATATGGAAGATATCTTACGCCCACCTCGTTGGATTTTAAAATGGTTGTTGTTAATTAAATCAGCGACCCGATAAACCATAAAAACGATACCCATGTTGTTTTTTTTACTTTTTCACCCCTTTGCCCCCTTTTAGGGGTTGAATTCTCAAAAACCTGAAATAGATGTTAACTCATTTATATTTATGAATACTCCTGTAAAGTTTCAAATATAATAGTCCAACTAATCTTGTGTCCCCATACAAACTTTGGACCTCCAAATCACAAAAAAACATTTATTTTCGAAATATATACAGTAAGTGTAACTTAACTAACTACCTACCTCTACCGGCTCTACCTACCTTAAATCTAAAGTAGGTCCTTGAGGCATTGTATTTAGGATGCTGGCGGCATTTCCTCGTTGTATCGCAATGCTGATACGTTGTGCGAGGAAGCCACCAGCTCTTCGGTCACCAGTAACATCAACCAGACGTTTCGCGATATCTACGAAAAATTTGCGTGCGCTGGGACCCCATGGACCAAGAGGTTTGACCCCGAATGGTACAAAAAGCTACTCTCTGCCCAGGCTCTTATATTAATTCCGTTTTAAAAAAATTAACATTCTTGTTTGTTTCACATTCACCACCACTAACGCCATCTCTCGAAGCCCAGACGCACTTCTCCCAAGTACGGCATTCATTACAAAGTTAAGTTACTAATAAGGCAGATAAGTAACTGCTATGTTACTGACTAATAAGCTAGATAAATTAACTGTTATCGGACACTTTATTGGCGTAGGTATGTACTTTCATAATCTAGAGATAATGGTGGGCGTTATGTTGCAAAAATAATAAGTTTTCTGCTTAGGAGTTACTTGAGTAGGACGATGGCAAGTTTTTAATAGGTCGGCAACGCGCATGTGACACCTCTTAGAGCCTACCACACGAACATCGAAAATTGGCATTAGAAAAAAATTTCTTTATCTCTCAAATATGCAACTAACAAAGAGGAATATGATGTGAAATGTCTCGGATGACCTCGGATGTCACGTGACGTTTTCTATAAAAACCGACATATCGTCCCGTCCCGTTCTAGTGTAAGTCATTCTTTAAGGTGGGATTACGTTCTTTGAACATTTTTCTGGTTATCTCTTCTAAATGCCTCAAACCGTCTTCTTTTTTAAATAGGCTAAAAGGGCTATTCCAAAACTCTCAAAACTATGGTCAAAGCCTTTCCCGAGTTCTGTCCCTGAAGTATTGGACAATCATGCTCAAAAGTATAACTTATAACGCAAGCCCAGACTGCCCACATTCCCTTATAACCTATTTTAAACACAACACAGCTGCTCAGTCAGCTGATCGGGCACACACGCAACGAGGCGTGTGCGTGGCGCAGGAGTGTGTATACAACATGCGTTTGCGCAGGAGTGTGCAATGCGTGTGTTGTGTGTGTGCGTGAGGGCAAAAACAGGACTCGTTTGACGAGGCAAGCTTTTATGCGGCATCCGCTGCCGGTGGGATAAAGAATAGGGAGGTAGAGGCTGACAAATAATTGGAGTTTTTCAGGCAGTTCCAGTATTATTATGCCAAGTGAATAATCCGCGAAATGTTAGTTGGCAACTGATTTTCGGAGAGATGGCAGGATACACATTATACCATATTTAGTCCAAATGATACTTTAGCATCAGTAACGGCTAAACCACTTTTTTGTACCGAGACCGAGATTTTATAATAAATATAAAAAAAACGCACATTTTCCACAAAAAACTCTTACTTACTCTTACGTACTTTATATTTTGCATGTGTGTGCTTCGCGTCGTTGAGTATGTGTTAAGTGACTGTTTTTATACAACATCTATTTGTGAGTTCCTATAATTGGCTCTGTGTCTCTATTTAAGTTCTATTTTTGTTTTACTAGCTGTTGGATCTCCTTGAATAAATAATAAAAACTTGTGATAATCAAGATTAAACTATCGTTTAATATAGCCGTCACTAAAATACTACATTTACAGCCAAACTTTGAGAAAAAAGTTATAACTTGCATTTACGTACGATGACACGATACGCTTATATTTGATTGAAATTCTGGTGAGTATGAGTATGAGTATGAGTGTCAAGACGGAAGGTTCGGCCAGAAAAAATCAAAAATCAAAAGTCAAAAATCTCGGCCAGAAGGAAAAGTCAAATTTCTGGCCGAGATTGTTGACTTTTGGCTCGAATTTTGACCGAGACTGCCGAGATCTAAACCGAGACCGAGATCTCGGTCGGATCTTAGTAACTGTCCTGTCTGATTATACCTTACTCTGTGCCGCCGGTTCCGAGTACTATTATTACAAATTCACTTCTAAACCCTTCGTGCTGGTACATTTGTCGCGCGTTACGCGTCATATCATCAATTTACCAAACTATGACTGATTACACCTTTCAGTTTTGGGCATATTGTACCGCATTCCTACGATTCTATAAATCACCTGGAGAGTTATATAATTTAAACTTTCGTCAGTCATACTGATATTAAATTGCAACGGTTAACACTCACGTATTTTTATGACAATAGGCGTGACATGTGATCCAGTGATGCTACCACTCTGTCTGTCTGTCCGACGATGACTGCCCGATGCAGTCGAAACATATCGTTTAGTGTGGTAGGGCACAGCACAACGAATGTCGTCTCGCTCAAATCTGGAGCAGAGCCCATCTGGGGAAGTACCTCCACCTTACAGAAAACCGCAGTTTAATAACACTAGACCCTACTCATAGTTTTGTGTTTCTGTTGGTGAGTAAGGTCGCCAGAGCTCCAAGAGGATTTACTATGTTGACAGCTGGGGACCCACGGAGCAAAGCTTACCCCTAACTTAGCTGTCAACACAGCGAAACCTCCTTTTTTTAAAAGGTCGGCAACGCGCATTGACTTGCAGGCGTCCATAGGCTACGGTGACCACTTACCATTAGGCGGGCCGTATGCTTGTTTGGCACCGTTGTAGTAATAAAAAAAGAAATATGGAATACTTGTAAGAAAACGATCCTTTTTTATGAATAAAAAATATTTATTTCGTTAAACAATTAACGGACTGTGAAAGGAGATGCCGCTCTTCGATTTTTTTCATGCTTACAGACAGAAGAACTTCTTGGGTATTTATAACAGTATGATAATCGATCAGTTAATAATCCCTTAGGTATACAAGGCTTTAGTTTCTGTAACTGCTACCGCCATCTAACGGAACTCCTGTGAACTATTAAGTCAAAAACAGCCGAGTGAGAGTTAGGAACATTAATATTGCAGCAATGATGATCAATAGAATATAATAATATTATATTCTATTGATCATCAAGATATGAATATAGCCAAAGTGTCAAAAAGTTAAGACGTCTTACGCGTCAAGACGTCATGGTAAGACCCCAGTTGTATGGCACCGACTAAGTTTAGGTTGTCAACTGAATCGCGTTAAGACGTTATGGTAAGGCCCCATTTGTTTGGGAGCGACTCAGTTTAGATCGTCAACTAAATCGCGTTAAGACGTCATTGTAACGCCCATGGTATGTGATACGTCTTGAATTATAATGTTACGTTCGAGGGGTGGGTACTTTATAAAAAATGCACTAATTAACCACTAATTAAAACTGAGGCTTTATTGCTACTACAAGACACTAAACACAGTACTTAAACACAATAAACACACACTAATTTATCGCACTCGTCACTTTTACTTCACTCCGATTCGCTCTTGATTCGCACTGTATCGCATTCAGAATTGAACTACTCTGTGGCTGCAGGCTGCCGCTATATATACCCGTCGGCGGTACTCCTGATGGTTCCAGAATGTTCCAGCCAAATCTCGCCTCGACAGGTCGGCTTCGATTCTAGTAAGTTCGCGAGTAGGTACCTAAGTACTTCTCGCGATGCTTCTAGACGCGGCTGGGTACTAGGCAGGTGTGTCCGCGAGTATTCGAGAACATTCTCGACTCTTGCCGTCTCTTTCTATATTTCTCTTTCACACCCTTCTCGAATGTTCCGTATAGCTATCTCTTTCTAAGGGTGGTCTCTTTCACACACTTCTCGAATGTTCCGTATAGCTACTAGGTAGGTGTGTTCGCGAGTACTCCAGAACATTCTCGATTCTTGCCGTCTCTTTCTATCCTTCTCTTTCACACACTTCTGGAATGTTCCGTATAGCTAGCTCTTTCTAAGAGTGCTATCTCTTTCACTCCTTTGAGAAATTTCGCCATATACTGAATTGTACTTCAAGGGCCCATAAGGGGTCCTGAAAACGCCTGAAAACGGGTTTTCAGGTTATTGTGCCATCTGGTAGAGGGTGGCCTGAAACGAACTGAAAACATGTTTCAGGCGCCTGAAAACAACGGTAACTGGGGTAAATTTTCAATCTTCTAGTATGTGAAAGAGGCACCTCTAAAACGGCCTGAAATCACTTTTCAGCCTGCTGAAAAATCACATTTAAAGTTTTATTCACATCACCGGCGTAACAATAATGTTACAAAAATAATCCACGTACTTAATCATATATTAATTTCGATTTCAATTTTCTCAATGGCAGTTGACAGCTTTGCGTTTATGGTCAGGTTTACAATGTTTGACAAGCATTCATGTCATATGTCTGGTTTAGCTTTATCTATACTTTATGATTTTCCTTATTGTCATATTTGGATTAGCATCCTGTTCATTATTTTCTGTCATTGTTACATTCCGTATTGCATCATGTAATGAACTGCTTATTGAAATACATTGTTGCTAATTGAAATGTTGAGATTGCTAGGAAGTGTTTTTGCTATTAAGCTCGAAATTACCTCAATACCTTTGCTTTTTATATAAATATTTACCCAATTGCGCAACATTAAGAAGGGTAATGTGTTTATCAGTTAAGGTATATTATGTGTATTGTGTATTCCTTTTCATTCATCCTGTTCCGAAAATGTGATTTTCATGAGCATATTATAGCCGGGTGGAATCAACTTTAGTAGTGGATTTTTTAAAGTTATGATTAGCAAAATATTTTGCTAATCATATAGCAAAATATTTGAGTAAATGACGGTACACATTCATATTGCTCCCTTTTTATGTCTCTTCAAAAAATTTTTCAGGAATGTCTGAAACCATAGACAATTGGCCAATTAAATTAAATAAATAATTGAATAATGGGTTCTATAGAATAATAGACTGAGTTCGTAGCTCCTACTTTACGGGAGCCCTTTAGCTGTCAACACAGCGAATCCTGTTTTTTTAAGGGTCGGCAACGCGCATGTTACTCACTCCCCTGGAGTTGCAGGCGTCCATAGGCTACGGTGATCGCTTATCATCAGGCGCGGCTTGTTTGTTACCGTAAAAAAAACGGGCACCGTCAAAAATTGTTTACAATATGTTGCAAGGTCTATAGAGCACGTTACATTAAAACTTTATGTATTCCGATTCTACTCATACTCATACTACTTCCCTTTGACCTATCACGCAATTTGGAAAATAGCAAGAGCTTGTAGCACAAATACAGAAAAAGTACAGAAAACCGTATAGGAAGTTGCCGCACGCTGAGAGTTCCATGCCACCAGTATTTTTAAGTACCTAAAGTCACGTGCTACAAAATTATAATTATATTCTGATTCTACTCATGATTGCTAACTTTTTCTATGGGACCAACTTCGAAAATGACATCTCCAAATCGACGTCTCTATACAAATTATGTCACTATCGTACACTTTTACTATGGGAGGTGGATTATTCTTCGATGATAAGAAAAATAGACCTCCCATAGTAAAAACGTCCGACAGTTTGACAAGTATGGAGATGTCGATTTCGAGTTGTCATTTTGGAAGTTGAAGAAAAAGATGTTAGCAATCATAAGTAGAATCAGAATAAATAATTTTGTAGCATGTAAAAGATTACATCCTGTATAACTAATGCCGTAGTTATATTTTTTGTTATTTAAAAGAAAGATTTAATAGGATGGTTTATTAATGTGTTATAGAAATAGAAAAAGCGAATACAACCTGTGTTGAGCAATACGCAAAAAATAATTGACACTGGGCACTCCTCGGGCCCGCACAATGCTATGATTACAAATCTATACATATAATAAAGCAGAATAGGGTATGAAAACTGTTTATCGGAGTTACAACCGCGTTCCCGAGACTCCGAAGCGAAGCGGTGGGACAGCTCAGGGTTTTTAGTCGTTGCGAGTGTGACATATCTGTCGGGCAGAGCCCAAGTAACCGATATAGCTCTCCGAATTGCTAAACTTCAGTGGCAGTGGGCGGGGCACATTGCACGTAGAACCGCTGGCCGTCGTTGGGGCGGAAAGCCGAGTGGCGACCGCCTACCGGAAGACCGCAGTGTGGGTAGGCCCCCCACAAGGTGGACTGATGACCTGGTGAAGGTTACAGGATGCGCTGAATGCGGGTGGCGCAAGGCCGGTCATTGTGGAAATCTTTGGGGAAGGCCATGTCCAGCAGTGGACGTCTTTCGGCTGAAATGATGATGATGAACAATAACATGTGTGCAGTTTAACAACCCTGGCTACAGATCGATCTAGTAAAGGGCTATGCTGACATTTTAATCCAGCCTTACGGATGCATGAAGAAATTGATATGGTTTAGGATGACTCACACTAAAACGGGACGGGACGGGGCGGGACGGGAAAATCTGTCAATTTCTATAGAAAGCGTCACGTGACATCCGATGGCTCCAAGCTATCACGTGATTCTTTCTATAGAAATTGACAGATTTTCCCGTCCCGCCCCGTCTTGTCCCGTGCTAGTGTGAGTCATCCTTTTTTCTTTAAGGCTTTAGCCATGTTGGTTACACTTTACTTACGGATATAATATTCAAGTGTCACAGTAGTCACTAACATAATCTAAGCGATAAAATAGTAGACTACGTATCGAAACCTGTAAGTGTGTGATTGTCATCCAAAGCGAAGCTAGGTACTCTCCATTTTGTTACCGAAGCATTTGAAAACTGGTAACGGATTTAAAAAAAAATTGGGACGCGTTTTTTCTCCGAGTAGGATCGAAAGAGCTCGTGATTCTGGTCAGACAGATATCAGTATCACCAAAAGCTGGGTCTGGCACCTGGATTTAATAACGAACACGACTCTTTTACCCTTCCCAAAGCTTTGCTTTGCTTCCCAAAGCGCACTCGACATTGTGACTTTGACACTAAATCAATTGAAACACTGATGAATTTGATACGGGACAGAATTGGGGGATTTTTGTTAGTCACGCTTTTGGCGCAGCAGAATAGAAAAGGGGTTGATTTTATGAATACTATATTCCAAGGCACGTTTTTCTATGTAAACAGTACTAGCAGTAGTGCTGGTTATACCAAATAAATTTATGTGAAACGTATGTCATTTGATGCTCTGTTAAACGAAAATATATAAAAAGTTGTTTGGGAAGTTATAATTTGTCGTATTGATAATAAAAACATTTATTTTCAAAATTTACAGTAAGTGTAACTTACCAATTTATGAATGAATTCATTCATAAACTGCCCATGCAATTTTGAGCGCGATAGTACCTAGGATGCTGGCGGCATTTTTTCGTTGTATCGAAATGCTAATACGTTGAGCGAGGAAGCCACCAGCTCTTCGGTCATTTGGGCGGTTTTATATTTTTCAATACAGTTGCTCAAAAAGTGCCCTTTTTTTGGCTGTTTTGCGTGCGCAAAGTTTGTTTTTGTGAACTAGTGCTTTTTACTTTTCCAATCTTTTTAAATTTAGTTGTGTTCCAATTCATGACTGCTTACCGAAGAGTATTATTGTTCATTAACTTTACCGGGGCGTAATAAAACTAAATAGCTACTATTAACGCAATAATATTAAAGATATTGATATTTCATATTTTAATAATTACTTCTTCATTATACTAATGATCATTCATTAAAAATATTAACATGGAAAGCAGTTCTTATAAATCTGTGTGTATGAAACGGAACAGAGCCAACGAAACGTCAGTCAAAGTAGAGGCGTTTTTCAATCAGGTAAACATGTTCGTATGCCTTATAAGACATGACGGACGATACGATTTGTCACATGCTATTTATTATTTTGTTTATGAGAAATAATGATTATGAGATTGAAAATGACAAAGTAAAGAAGATAAGATAAACATTTTGAAGATTTTCTTAATATATCAACTGTATTACAATCGTGCCACGGAAATAATAATAAAACCTTCAAATTCGTTCTTATGTTTTTTAATTTTTTTCGCATCTGTATTGAAAAACGTCGTTCGATTCACGTGCGGATATGTCATTTTTCACTTGTCCCGAAGTCCCGAGTATTGCCACTCGCTTAAGGCTCGTGGCAAGATACCTCGTCACTCGTGAAATAATGACATACTTTCCGCACTAGCATCGAAATGTACTATTGTTGTCGAAAAATTTAATTTTTTGCTAAATCGGAAATTTTCATGTGTTTTCAACTCAGAATCGTGAACCATTTCAATTCTAGTAGGAGAAAAAAATGTCCCAAGATTTGTTTTCCAATTCGCCACCATTTTTTCAATGTTTAATATGGCGGTAGCGCAATGAAAAGTTTGAAAAATGTATTTAAATTTTAGGACACTTTTTTTCTCCTACTAGGATTGAAAGAGCTCGCGATTCTAAGTAGAAAACAGAAAAACATATTTAATTTAGCAAAAAAATATTTTTCTACAATAAAAAATATAAACGCGTTTTGCAATATTTTCAATTTTCGGCGATATATGAGTAAATCCTATTACTACGTTTACTGTAAATCCCATGTCCACTCCGCGTTTCCACAATTCGTGACAAACACTGGCCATGCATTTCGCAATTACATTTATGCATACATTATTGCGTGATACATTTTTGAAATGCACGCAACCTGTCCAGAATGAAGTACTCCGGCTTTGGGTAAAATAAAATAGTTGTTTAGAAATACATGGTAAAAATTTATAGCTAATTGCTTAAAATAATGGTACCAGTAATGGACATGTACCCAATTATGGACATTATCTAAATCTTATAAAAGTAAAGGGTAAAATGTTTAAGGCCTATTTGCACCACTCAAACGTGATTTTCTACTAAAATAGAAAAATTCAACATTATTTTGGACTTCCGATACATACTCAAGATCTGTGATCAGTGAGGCCGTCTTTGGAACTGTTTTTTTTTTGTCTGCTAAAGTTTTCTCTTGTCCTCGCATAATTCTTGTATGCATAATTATATTTGGCATAATCGGTATAGTCATAATTGGTTTTACGCATAAACTGTTATGGCATAGTTGAGGTTAGCATAATTTGATTTGGCCGAATTCAATTTATCCAAATATTCGGACATAGTCCGAACCTAAGGTAACCCACTTTTTAGTATGCCAATATTATGAAAATCGATTATGCCAAGTCGTTAGGACAAAAGCGTTTTGGAAAAAAAAACTGATTTTCTAATAAAATGTTGTCGATTTCGACTGATTTTAAATTGAGTTTACCCAATACAAAATCACTAAAATACATACCAAATAGTAGGTATGCTGCCGTGAGTTGATTTTAGTATCGATACGATCATGGTTTTAGTATTCCAATTTTCACTAGAAATTGTATACTTACAATTTACTTACATGGGGTCGAAACTCTAGGTCCATGGGGTCCCAGCACACGCAAGTTTTTTGTAGAAATCGCGAAACGTCTGGTTGATGTAACTGGTGACGGAAGAGCTGGTTGCTTCCTCGTACAACGTATCAGCATTGCGATACAACGAGAAAATGCCGCCAGCATCGTAGGTACAATACCTCGAGGACCTATTTTAGACTTAAGGTGAGTAGATGTACGTAGGTTGGTAAGTTACACTAACTGTATATATTTTGAAAAGGAAAAAACTGATTTTCTGATAAAATTTAGTCGAATCTGACTGATTTTAGCACCGATACGACCATAAAGTTGTAGTATTCTAATTTTAAGTAGACTTTTATACTTACAATTCTAGTTCGAGTGAGTTAATAAAAAAAAAATTGTGTTTTGAAGTTGATTGCTTACCTAACAATCATATCGCTAGTAAGCGATTAGTAGCAGCAAAAAACAGAAGTCTCATGCATTCAACGGTGGTTATTAATTGTGGGAATTAGCATAATGTAAACAGTTCTGATTACTCAGCATTTCGTGCAATCTAGATGCAAGAATCGGTGACCACTGTTTTGGGTACGGTGGGGAAAAACACTCTCAAATATTAATGAAAAATTTAGAGAGCTAGGTCGTTAGGTAGGTTACACTTACTGTATATATTTCGAAAATAAATGTTTTATTTAATATTGTAATTTATAATTTATTTAACGGGGATTTATTTGGCGGGAGTGTGCACACGACAGAGTCGAATTTCGAGAAAGAGGGGAGGCCTTTGCCCAGCAGTGGGACACTGAACTAGGCTAATAATAAAAAAATAAAAATATTGTCTTCTTTTACCGCGATTGTTATTCATTGAATTACATAAAACACTTTAGAATGGATTAATCGCGTTTATCACCACCATGACCCTACGTTTCGAGCCCTTTACAGCACTCGTTATCACAGGGTTAACATGATGACTAAGAGAATTCTCTCAAACGTAGGGTCATGGTGGTAATAAACGTGATTAATCCGTTCTAAAGTGTTTAATTTCAATAAATGTTTTATTTTCCAACAATAATACGAAAAAAATTTTCAAATCTTTAAATTTTACAATCGCGAGCATACTCAGTTTTGGTGTCCATATACTTTCTGCATTCCGTCAGATGTTCATAGTGTGTCTGTCGGGCGTCGGCGTGATTTGATATAGGTGTACTCCATTTTACGGATCATGCTACACAGGATCATATGAACCCACAAAGTTCAGTCTCAACCGCTTCTCGTAGTTACTAGTTGCTGAGTCCTTTCTGCAGAACAGCTGGATGAAGTAACCATCAGAATCAGAATCAGAACTAGAAAACTTTTAATGTTACAAGCGCTGCAACAGTTAAACAAACAAAATAATTTAAAAAATATAGTGTTTTTCTACTCCAGCACTTCTATCTTTGACCTTGATTATGACTGATAGCGATATTAAAAAGTGTACATTATAACGTTGTCTATGGTATTACATAAAAACACTGCTCATATGGATTTTCATAAAATATATTAGCACTGTTGTTTTTTTTAAATTTCAATAGTGGGCAAACGACTTGTTTCACATGCTGCCATCTTTCGAGATTTTGATTTTTCTTGCTATTTTAGCTGTTGTAGAAAAACTAGAGTATGCAACAGCTCATAATTGGTAAACTTATTATAATAACTGTTGCATAAACTACTATTTTAAAATAAAATTGGATGATATTGGTAGCTCTAACGCATATTACAATTTATGAACGGAGCTACCAAAACATATTCGATTCGAAATTTTAAAAAATGTGTTTTTACCTAGATAAGGTATTTAATTTTAATTTACTTTAATTAATATTATTGTATTTTAGTTTATTATTGAAAATACGGTTAAAGCTCATGTATTTTTATCACAATAGGCGTGACATGTTTTGACTGCATTGGGCTGTCATCGCAATGCAGTCGAAACATGTGCCATAATACGCGAGTTTTAACTGTTTTTTTTTTAATATTAATGTCATTATGACTCACGAAAGTTTAAATTGTATGGATTTATAGTTTCTATATTTATAGAAACAGTAGGTATAGTATTTCTCGTTTACAGGACAGGTATGAAATTTTCTGGCATTTTAACAATTTAAGTTACCTGTTAGATGCTGGCTTCTTTCCTACAGTTTTGCTGACGCTATCCTTTGGTTTCTTATGAATAAGTTGACAAATGGCGTGTAATTTGTACCGCTCCGCTCGCCGTCAGCGCCGCTTATCGCTGAATCGCGCGGATCCGCCGTGCTCGTGGCCCTAGCGCCGGCGGTTGGGCATAAATGATGTATGTCAATAAACCACAAACACAATAAATAAATAGTGTACTTACACAAAAAATATCTCTCTCAAAAAAAAATTGTCACAAAAAATTATTTATGTTAGATTTTTAACCCGCAACGCTTTAGTTTATCGTCTGATAGACCTATAAAGTAAATGAGGTGTCATATACTATAGAAAAAGCTACCAAGGTCTCCGGTGCGCAATAATCCCAGTACTTGAAATAATTTTCCTAAAGTCTTTATAAAGCTCGACCTTCACAATATTTAAATATTTTTTAAATCAAGAGTTTGAATTTTATAGCTATCGGGGCGATTATTTACAAAACTACTCGTATGTGCTTTCAATAACGAATTAAATCCTGTTTCTTTCTTCACTTTTAAAATGAACAGTCTTACAGATTTGCTAAGCGCGCCGGTGCAAAACTGCCTGAAGCACCTGATCACAAAAACTATCTCACAAATACTCAATTAATCGATGAAAGTTTTTCCATAATCAATCAAAGATGGCATTAACAGTCAAGATGACGCTGTTTTGGGATTATATATTAATAAACGATTTCTAATATTTTTTTACTAATTTATGAAAATGTCATTCACTGGGTGGGTCAGTGTCATCCACTAGGTCACTTTAATCCTAATGTAATCAGCTAAAACCTTGTGGCCCAACCTGTATTAATGGTAGCATATTCGATTCCAGCTCACTCGCGTGACATCTGGCCAGTGTTCCTGTAGCCTGGCGACCAATGGTCTCAAACCAACTTAACTAATGAGACGGCCTCCCTAGCCTCGTTGATAGTGAGCCTGCCTACGAAGCTGGAGGTCCCACGTTCGAAATGATTTCTTAAATCTTTATAGTTAAAAAAAAATATATTTTGGTTACCACGCTCAGTCTAATGGGCGTCGGGAATTTATATTTATACGTCTACCTCCCCATCATTTTCCTCCTCTGTCAATTAACTCATGAAATTACAATTGTAACGCATGAATTAAATCATTTATTAAACATATTAAATGTTTTGATTCATGTTTTTAAGTAGTCACACTACTATATATAAATTACCACCTTAAGCGAAACCTTGAACGTTTAAGCGTTTGAAATAAGAAAGGATTGCATATACTTAGGAAATTTCGGACTCTGGTTGCCGTGATCGGGTGGCCCAGTGGTTGGGGCGTCTGCCGCGAAAGCAGGAGGTCGCTGGTTCGATCCCAGACCTGCTCACCGGGACCTTGGTCACTTTTTCTGTAGTATATGACATCTCTTTCAGTCATATGAAACAAACTTCTAAACTTCACAAATCAGTCGTACGTAACTAACATTAAGTTATAGTGACATTTGTTGAGTATAAGGGTGAATATATCGGGACTCAGTTGACATTATATAATTTAAACTTTAATTCCCGAGCCGCGAAGGTGACAACACCATTCTGTCCGCAATGACTGCCCGATGCAGTCAAAACATCTCACGCCTATTGTGGTAAAAATACATGTGTTAACCGTTCCAATTTTAGGATGACTCACAGTAGCACGGGACGGGATGGGACGGGACAAGGCGGGACGCGAAAATCTGTCAATTTCTAAAGAAAGAAACACGTGATAGCTCAGAGCCCTTGGATATCACGTGACGCTTTCTGTAGAAATTGACAGATTTTTCCGTCCCGCCCCGTCCCGTCCCGTTCTAGTGTGAGTCATCCTTAAATATCAGTTGATGTTGTCCATTACTGGATACACCGAGACTACGACTCGCCCCTACTTAGTGCGCGTTTTTTAAAATATTTTACAGCCATTCATATTTCACACGTATCTTGATCATCTATTCGAAACAAGGTGGGATCATAAATGTCATAGTCTGTGTTTAGAAAACTAATTGCACATTGGTATATATTTTTAACACGCGAAAGCTTGTGGCCGGTTGCACTGTGTTTAGTATGATACGAAAATATTTTTTTTAAATCAGTAGCGTTCCATAGCGCACACACACACATGCACACACAAACACACACACACAAATTCACATGCATGTATATAAAACTGTAACCTATTAATATGAATATGTGTATATGTATAAATAAATTACAAGTAGCTATAGAACTAATTATTAATTATTTGTGATATAAGGTAACTACAATCGTAGGAAGAGCAGGGCGTTTCAACACATGCACTGTAAGCTTTAAGAGAGGCCCCAGCAAGACTGAGTTATAAATATTTTGTTAATGATGCATAAAGATTTTTTTATATATTCGTATTCATATTCATATTCATTTATTTCGTACACATACCTACAATAACCCTAACTGTAATCTTTCGGGAAAACCTCGGCAGGGAGCTCATTCGACAGCCGGGGAGTCCGCGGGAGGAAATATTTTAAATGTTTTGGTTGCAAGGTGTGTGGATGAGCACCAGTAAATACAGCAAAAAACCGTTGTAAAAATCTATCAACCTTCATTAAAAATCCATCACTATTAGCCATACGTAAGGTTCAGTAATTCATTGCACTTTAAACTAAAATAAATTGAAAGATATGTCATAAGTATACTACAGAAAGTAACTTTAAAAATAACGTCTATTTTTCATTGTGTCTGTGGCCTAAAAAAAACTAACAGTTAAACTTTGTTCTACCGGCCCGAGTATTAGCATATTTAATGAGACAGTTAAAATGGTTGGAATTAGGGCAACAGCATGGAGCAAGTACTTTGCTCAACGATAAATAGGGCAGTTATGTTATAATCATATTTTTAAAAAGATGTTCATTACTAATGGGATGCACTTAAGGACTCACACTAACGGGACGACACGGGACGGGACGATCTGTCAATCGCAAATACAATTTAGATGCACTTAGGGATGAATCGCACTAGGACCGTGAGGTGAAAACGTCACGTGACTTCCGAGCCCGGACCAGGGTGTGCAAACCGGTTTTTAATTGTATGAAAAAAACCGGTTAAAAACCGGTTGTCAACCGAAATGTCATAGAAATAAAAACCAGTTTGCACAACCTAATTCGAACGTGATTCTTTCTATATAAATCTTACAACACCTTTAAACAAGCATTAACGGTATATAAAAAATGAATTGAAAGAGATGTCATATACTACAGAAAAAGTGACCAAGGTCCCGGTGAACAGGGCTATGCTCGAACCACTCGACCTCCTGCTTCCGCGGCAGACGCCCAAACCACTGGGCTACCCGATTACGGCAGCCAAAGTCCGAAATGTCTTAAGTATATGCAATCCTTTCTTATTTTAAACGTTTAAGGTACTATAGTACATGAATAGCATATATATAGTTTATGAATGCATTCATTCATAAACTGCCCATGCAATTCTGAACGCGTGTGTACGTTCCGGTACAGTAAGGATGTGTAGTATATGACTTCTCTTTCAATTTATAATTCAATTTAATAAATAATAAATAAATATTATGGGACAATCTTACACAAATCGACCTAGTCTCACGGTAAGCTCAATAAGGCACAGGCAATTTACAATTTATAATTGTATAACATAGTAGTATGACTACTTAAAAAAACTTGAATCGAAACATTTATTACATTTAACAAATGATTTGATTCGTGCTTTACAATTGTTACTACATACCTGTCAAAGAGAAGGCATTTATTTACAGCGGCTTGACTACACTGTTAATCCCGTCTCGGACAAGGAGAGGAGTATAATAAGGAAATAGGGATCCCTGGACAACAGAACCCTAAAAATAGACTAAAGTCCTTAAGAAGTATTACATAACATGTGCTGTGAAAATCGTCTTGTAGTCTTTAGTAAGCTAATACCCATGTAAACCGAATTAGGCGAAGTAAGCCGGTTAAATCGGACAACACGAAGGGCTTTGACCTTACAGGAGTTGGGGTAAATGCGCCTAATACTGATATTTAATATCATGTAATCTTACTCGAATAGGCATGGTGGATGTAAAGGACACATTACCGTGCACCATACTGTAATTAGAGTTCAGGTAAGTTAAGTTTACATATGATTTGATAGCACAGACTTTGAACGTCATATTTTCATAGATATACTAATAAAATTATCAATAACACTCACGTATTTTTAGTAACAAAGCTTTTTTTGTTGGGGTAGAATGTTTTTTACTCAGAATCGAGAGCTCTTTCAATACTAGAGTGGGAGAAAAAAAGTGTCCTATAATTTCCATACATTTTTCAAATCCACCACCATTCAAAATCTGTGAAAAATGGTGGCGAAATGAAAAACAAATCTTGGGACACTTTTTTTCTCCTATTAGGATCAAAAGGGCTCGGGATTCGGTATATAAAACACAACAATTTTTCTGTAGCAGCAAATTATTTTTTTTACAAAAAAAAAGCCCAGCATTGCTCGACATGTTTCGGACATCCTACGATGCCATAATTTGATAATGGTATCAAACTAATAAATACCATGCGCAATGACGCAACGTTTGTTTTTGTTTTTAATTATTTTTATACTTTTGATGTAGTTAGTTTGCATAAGTACTTTTTTGATTGACGGGGAGAATTCGCATTTTCTCAGTCATCATCTTAACCCTGTGAAAACGAGTGCTGTAAAGGGCTCGAAACCTAGGGTCATGGTGTTAATAAACGCGATTAATCCGTTCTAAAGTGTTTAATTTCAATGACGACAATATTGTATGTAGGTAGTTTGCACAAGTAACTTTTTTGATTGACGGGGGGAATTCGCATTCTCTCAGTCATCATCTTAAACATGTGAAAACGAGTGCTGTAAAGGGCTTGAAACTTAGGGTCATGGTATCAATAAATGCGATTAGTCTGTTCTAAAGTGCTTAATTTCACTAAGAAACAATTATTTAACTTAATATAAAGCATATTATAGGAACTCTTTTATTTTCTTTAGCAACATTGAATATACATGATGTGACAAAAGTCCCGAACGATACAGCAACAGCTGTTAAGGTCAATCACCCAGCCTGCGACGCAAGTAAAAAAAAAAACGAAAAAAACGTTGTTTACTTTGTATGGAGATGAGCATTTTTTTTCGAATTTCGAACATTTTCCAAATACTAATCTCTTAATCTAAATACTAATATAGATATATTTATATTATATCAAACATTATTAACAATTTGATATGCCAAATACTCATTGATTATAGCTTCTCCATCTGCAAATTTTAGCGCGCTAATTACAATAATTATATTACTTAGTTTAATTACACATACAACAGCCAATAAGGCTCCACCATTACCGAATGCAATTATAACCGGTTCAGTGTTTACTTAGTGTTAATTCCGTAATTAATGAACCGGCTATATCCGGTTATGGCCGGATATAAGCGGTTTAGCTGCTAATATGTTTGATTGTATGAAACACTGAGTCAGCGTGTGTTGAATTAAATAAAAAGTAACGCACAATTCCGCTTTCCACAGTTTAACGAAAAGAATCACTACAGACGTCACTTGGCACATTTACCCCAACACATTCGACCTATTTTCGTGTAAGGCACATGTGTCGGATTACCGAGTGTGAATGTAAAGGACAAGAATGGCGTCGTCAGTGACATATTGTCCGTTGATCTGTTGTCAAGTAATAGTACCTATATAGTGTATTGAGGGCGGTAAACAAGAAATTAAGAACGAGTGTAAATTTAAGCCCGAGTCGAAGACAAGGGCTTAATTTTAGCACGAGTTCGTAATTCTTGTACCGCCCATGATACATACAATGTTTTTCGTCACATTTGCGAGGAAATAAATAAACTTTCTAAGCAGATAAAGAAACTATAATTATTAGCGGTAGTGTAGTAGTAGGTAGTGTAGCACATTCCACAGTACTCCGGAGTGAGCGGCGACTACGTGCGGCGGACGCGTGGGGGGCAGGTCCTCAGCGAGCTCCGATCGGGCGGTAAAGTAGTATGAGAGTCCTAAAGGTCCTGGGTTTAATACAGCTCATTAAAGTCTAAGTATGCTTGCATATATACACTAATATGTCACACTTGCTCGTATTATAATACCACCATTTACGAGCAAGTGTGACATATAAGTGTTAAATAAAGAAAAATCTCCATGGTCCGATTTCACTTTTCTCAAATTGAAATTTTGGCATTATCAAGTCATATTGCCAGCCGTACCAAGCTCACTTGACGTCATAATTAATATTTAAAACGAGATATTTACCATTATTTGTTTTTATGAACTCCCGATATTTCGGCACTGTTACAAGCGCCACGTTCAAAGGTGTTCGCCTCTCTTCATTCTTTAAGGCGTCTGCAAAGCTTCCTCCCTCTCCACACGAAAAGTATGTTGGCACGGTCGCTTCTTCTCCCGCTTCTGGACTACTGTGACACTGCGTGCCTTGATATCAAGGAGGAATTGCTTGATAAGCTCGAGCGGTTACAGAATGTCTGTATCAGATATATTTTCGGACTCAAGAAATATGATCATGTGACCTTTTACCGCAATCAATTAAACTGGCTACCTATCCGCCGTCGGAGGGATTTACACACTCTTTCTCTTTTGTTTACTGTGCTTTTTTCTCCCTCTTCTCCAACGTACCTTTCGGAGAAATTTAAATTTTTGGCTGAGGGCAGTGGTCACCGTTTGCGGTCCAGTGAGAATCAGTCACTTTTAATCCCATCTCACAAATCTCGTGGCTATGACAAGTCGTTTGCGGTACGCTCGGTTAGACTGTGGAATGATTTGCCTGTCTCGTATAGGAAGTCCCAGTCAATTGCGTCGCTCAAGGGGAAGTTAAAGAAGTTGTGGTTACCTGTTTCTGTGTGATTGGTTGCTGTTATCTCTTTGTTTATCTGTATACTCTGTTTATTTATTTATTTAGGTATTTTTTTTATTTATTTATTTTTATTAGTGTTATAACATTTAAAACTTTCGCGATTTAAACACATATTTAAACATGTTTAAACATTATTTCGCGTTAGACCAGTTTAATAATTATGTTTAAATATTTATTAGTGTTGTCTCACATTTCCTTGTTAGTGTGATATATATACTTTTCCTTTGTATTTTGGAAATATATATATATAGATTATATTATTATTTATCTGGTACGTTGTTGTACATTAGGTGTATTTGTCTACCTCTTTTCATTTTTTCTCTCATCTACTCAAAGGTTAACTGGAAGAGATCCCTTAAAGGGATAAGTTCGCCTTTGTACTTACTGTTTTCCTTTTGTAAATTTTAATTTTTCTGTGTTTTGTACAATAAAGAGTTTACATACATACATACATACATACACGTTCACGGGGTCGATTTATATAGTAATTATAATGTAAATAACCATGATAGCTTAAAATTCACCTTACATCAATCTAACGCAACCCGAAAGTACGGTATTATGAGTTTCGGTTTCCACTGGTTTTAGCCGAAACTGAACCTTAGGCCGAAACTAAAACGACGGTAGGACACTACTTTTGACCAAAGAAAGACGGCCCGGCATTTAAATTTGTTGTCTGAATTGATACGGTAAAATATCACAATCTCAAATGATAACCCTCACACTAATGACGCCCGACTGCCACGGTTGGGCCGGAAGGCGCAGCACACCCGGATATTGCCACGCTCAGCAATCACTGATTTCCGGTTATCCGCCAATAATTCTCGTATCGTGTTTGTCCGTTCTGTTGATTCTATTAGGGTTGGGGGTGTAGGGATTTTGATTATTTGTTGAGTTTAGGGTTGTTTCTGCTTGCCAGCTGAATATTCTGTTTTAACCCCGGATTTAGTAAAATACACGGTGAAGTCATAGAGTATCAAGAGTGAACACTCGGATACATCGTGTTGTGAACAGCAATGGCGGCCGATTTATATGTGTGCGTGCAGCCGAGTGATACCATGTGAATTTTTTTTTCCGAATATAATCATATCGAATTGATGACCGGGGATTCAATGAAAAGTTACACGTAAATAATATATGTAATATACACATAATAAAATTTAAAGTAAAAGTTACTTTAATAGGTGTAATAAACAATTTCATACGGATTACAGTAAGGTAGGTAATTCTCTTTCTAAACAATGTCGAAACAACATTCATGCGACAAGTGATGATTGGGGATCATGTGGAAGGTAGTAGTAGTAGTACAGTCACGTCTATAAATATACACTTTGGAACGTATTCCAGGGAAAGAAGAGCCAAAATATAATACAGATGCGAATACAAAATTTAATATATATATATTAGGAAAGGTACCATTTCATGGATTTTCATATTTCCATGCAAGACGAAGCAAGCAATTACGCGACTTTCGGGATATAATCAAACTCCAGCTGCTGGTCACACTACGCTTAATGAAGTTAATATTCGGTTTTTTTGCATAAACACGTGTCAATTATAATTTTACCGATGAAAGGTCATTCCATGTGACTTGTTTTTGTGACCGGTTGCGTTTTTACAATGTAAAACTACGCACGTCGGCATTTTCACATTATTTTCACGGAGATGTTTGTTGTCGGTTGGTTTCGTTATCACTGACAGATGACAAGCGTAATGTTTTGTCTGTGCATGTGTGCGTTCTTGTCGGAACAAGGTGACAGGCGTAATATGGGCGTAATATGGAATCACAGTTTCTTCTTAGTGACACTACGTCTATTTATTTTCTATGTCTATGGGTGAAGTTTAATCGGTAATCAGGAACCATTTCTTTTAATTCAGTAATCAATGGCGATCACATTTATGTGGCACTTATTTACATGGAAGTAAGTTTTTTATCATACCTACATTTAAAAGGTAAAATTAAAGTTAAAATTTACTGTCACATTACCAGCAGTAGTGTAAAGAGTTTTAAACCTTAATCGCAATTAAATTTATGGACGTTTGGTCTGTCAATTTCCCCTCCATCGCGATGGCACTTGACGTACATAAATTCCTTTTAATAAAAATAGGGTGTCCATGTATCCAGTGGTTATTAATTTTAACGATATCATTAACTTATAAATTAATAGGAAATGGCTTATACTATAGAAAAAGTGACCAAGCTCCCGGTGAGCAGGGCTGGGGTCGAACCAGCGACCTGCTACTTTCGCGGCAGATATCATTAACTGTTATTAATCAGATGGTGAAGTAATCCATGAGATCTCGCGATCACAAACTCCTGATTACCAATTAAACACCGTGTATAATTGAACTAGGCGCTACCTTGTACTCGAACTATTGGTACGGTCGGCTTCATAAATATATATGCATCTGTATCCAAGTTTGATCCTGATTGATTATTACAGGGGTGTAATAAGTTCCGCTTCCGAAGTGTAAAGATATTTATAGACGTGACTGTATTATGTTGACACATGCAGAGCTAATAATAGACTTGTCACTATGGATCCACGAATGTCATAATACATGGATAGCTCGACGCTAACAACGATAATAATACTTATCAAGTTATCCACAATAAATACTTTACCAGCTATCATCCTTATTATCTGGGCAATAGAGTTCAATCAAATAAACAAAACAAAATTGGACAATTGTAATGCATGAATTAAATCATATTAATTATAATAACAAAAACAAGAAAGGATTGCATGACACTTAAATTTTGACCTCTGGCCGCCGTGGTTGGGTGGCTTAGTGGTTCGTCTGCCGCGAAAGCAGGAGGTCGCTGGTTCGATCCCATCTCTGGGCTCTAAGGGCCTTGATCACTTTTTCTGTCATTTAAATGACAAGTCTTTGAATTTATTAAACAAAAGTTGTTGTCATCCTACATGTTATTGCTGCCAAAGCAAATAATTGTTAAAAATTATCATAAAATCCGGATAATGTCACGTTATCATCTTGGCTTGGTTTTTGTATAGAACGTCATTAGTGTGTGTGCGATCACATCAGGTTTCTATGTTTTATAATAATCACCACAATCTACTGTTTATAGAATAATTAAGAATAAAGATAAAATTTAATCGCAGTGTTCTGAAGGACAGGAAAAACTAAAACATACTAACTTAAACAAAAATGATTATGTACTTACCATAATAAGTTGTTTTAATTACAAATTAATTACTTACTCATTTTATATTAAAGTATCATATTTATTTAAAAGATACACAATATCATAATTACAAAAAATGACAAAAAATAAAAATTAAATTACAATACTATATATTTATTTACACCTGGCTAACTGAGTACTTTTGGTATTTTGATAGTTCTTTAAGTGAGACTAATTCTCTCGTCCCTTGAAGTCTCACTTATCCAGGTTTCACTGTATAACCAACATATTACACTGATTGATTATATCTCGATACACATAGTTATGTGAGTAACCTAACCTACATTTTACGTTTTCCAAATTTTCCACCCTGCCCCAATGAATCAAGGCCCCACTAAACGCGGTAAATAGCAATAAATGAGCCATAACAGCTAAATCTTCTTATTGTTTCTAAGACGCCATTGTCTTGGGGCATTGTGCGTTTGAAATACGGCCCTGTTACACAGGAGTTATTGGAGACAAAAATATGGGGCTTTTGGGCCTCGTTCATGTACCTGCGAGTGTAATAATTAAAATTGATAATTAAACCCCTCTATAATTTCCTCTCTCTCCGGGTTCCCAAGTTTCTCAACACGTTCGAAGGGAGACCTCAAAGCAAAATGTTACCGTACCTAAAATTTTTTCGTCACTTTTTGCGGGGGAAAACATGCACACAGACGCACTTCTCACACTTTAAAGATGACTCATACTATAACAGGACGGGACGGGGCAGGAAGGGTAAATCTGTAAATTTCGATAGAAAGCGTCACGTGACATATCCGAGTGCTCCGAGCTATCACGTGATTCTTTCTATAAAAATTCAAAGATTTTCTCTGTTCCGCCCCTTCCCGTCCCGTGCTAGTGTGAGTCATCCTTTATAGGAACATACATAAACCAGTCTGTAGTCTTACCATGACGTCTTAACGCGATTCAATTTATGTTCAGTTTAGGCTGAGTATGGCAGCGACTCAGTTTAGGTCGTCAACTGAATGAGGATTACCGCGAGTCGATTTTCCGCTAGGGGCGCTAGTGGAACATGGGTCCTGCGGGAACATTTCAAACGTCACTTTGACATTTCTCTCATACTAACACAGGACTCACGCATGAGTGGCGCCGCCTGGTGAGCGACAATACGGTAGCTCCCATTGAGTTAAGACATCATGGTAAGGCATCAGTGCTTACAAATCCCGTCGCAACCCCTCAATTTGTGATGGATGGAACGATCAGCTTTTTGCGCGAATGTTATGCGAACGCTCAAGACACAGATTCTCGAGCAAACCAGTGTAGTTTGAGCTTGAGAACAGAAAATATAAGTTACATCATTCTGTCCGACGATGACAGCCCAATGCAATGAAAATATGTGATGAAAATACGCGGGGTTTAAGGATGACACACACCAATGCGATCCGGGACGATGCTGTCAGTTTTTATCAACCAACTTCAATATTTCTAAAGGAGGAGGTTCTCAATTCGTCTGTTTTTTTTTAATGTATGTTACCTCAGATCTCCGTCATTACTGAATTCGATTTGAATTTTTTTTTTGTTTTCTGAAAGTAGATGGTTCCAGATTGGTCCCGTTTTTTTCAAAATCGATTTTTGATCTATGTATTTATTAAGTATTTATATGTATATATCTATAATATAAACTGTCTGTTGGGCAAAGCCAGCTCGCTAAGTTAAAAACTGAGGATGGTATCATCACATCCAAACCTGAGCTTCTGAGTGAGATTGAGAGCTTTTATGGACAGCTATACACGTCTACTAGCAGACCCGAAGTTGGTCTGGCGGAAGACCCTAGAGCTAGACTGGCCCGACACTATACCGAAGACATCCCGGACATCAGCCTGTACGAGATTAGTATGGCTCTTAAACAGCTCAAAAACAACAAGGCGTCTGGTGAAGACGGAATTACAGCCGAACTTCTGAAGGCGGGTGGTAAACCGGTCCTTACGGCCCTTCAGAAGTTGTTCAATTCCGTCTTACTAGAAGGGAAAACGCCAAAGGCATGGAGCAGAGGTGTGGTGGTACTGTTCTTCAAAAAAGGCGACAACGCCTTACTGAAGAACTACCGACCCATCTCACTTCTGAGCCATGTCTATAAGCTGTTTTCAAGAGTCATTACGAATCGTCTCGCACGCAGGCTTGATGACTTCCAGCCTCCCGAACAAGCCGGTTTCCGAAGAGGCTTTAGTACCGTAGACCACATTCATACGCTTCGTCAGGTTATACAGAAGACCGAGGAGTATAATCTGCCCCTCTGTTTAGCGTTTGTGGACTACGAGAAAGCCTTTGATTCGATCGAAACCTGGGCGGTACTACAATCTCTCCAACGGTGCCAAGTAGACTACCGCTATATCGAAGTGTTGAAGTGTTTGTACGAGAGCGCCACTATGTCAGTCCGACTCCAAGACCAGAACTCGAAGCCTATTCCGCTGCAGCGGGGAGTCAGGCAGGGAGATGTCATCTCTCCTAAGCTGTTTACCGCTGCACTGGAGGACGTTTTCAAGACTCTGGACTGGAGAAGGCTAGGCATCAATGTAAACGGCGAGTACCTCACTCACCTTCGATTTGCTGACGATATAGTAGTCTTGGCTGAGACCATGGAGGATTTAAGTACGATGCTTGTTAGCCTCAGTAGAGCCTCCGGGCGAGTTGGTCTTAAGATGAACATGGATAAGACGAAAATCATGTCGAATATCCATGTAGCACCAACTCCAGTGACACTCGGAGACTTTACACTCGAAGTTGTAGACGATTATATATACCTAGGACAAACTGTCCAGTTAGGTAGGTCCAATTTCGAGAAAGAGGTTAATCGTCGAATCCGACTCGGTTGGGCAGCGTTCGGGAAGCTGCGACACATCTTTTCGTCCAATATTCCGCAGTGCCTGAAGACGAAAGTCTTCGATCAGTGTGTGTTGCCAGTGATGACATACGGTACTGAAACGTGGTCGCTTACAATGGGCCTCATAAGATGGCTCAAAGTCACCCAAAGGGCGATGGAGAGAGCTATGCTAGGAGTCTCTCTGCGAGATCGTATCAGAAATGAGACCATCCGCAGCAGAGCCAAAGTAACCGATATAGCTCTCCGAATCGCTAAACTTAAGTGGCAGTGGGCGGGGCACATTGCACGTAGAACCGATGGCCGTTGGGGCGGAAAGGTTCTCGAGTGGCGCCCGCGTACCGGAAGGCGCAGCGTGGGTAGGCCCCCCGCAAGGTGGACTGATGACCTGGTGAAGGTCGCAGGAGTCCGCTGGATGCGGGTGGCGCAGGACCGGTCATTGTGGAAATCTTTGGGGGAGGCCTATGTCCAGCAGTGGACGTCTTTCGGCTGAAATGATGATGATGATGATCTATAATATATAAGTATCGTCATCTAGTACCCACACCCACATCACAAGCCTTATTGAGCTTACCGTGGGACCAGGTCGATTTGTGTAAGATTAATTGTCCAATATATATATATATTTTTAAATATTTTAAAAAGCGAGCTTTAAACGGATTAATATCCGTTTAAAGCTATAAGGGTAATCCCTTATGACATAATTAGCCACATTGACCTGGCAACCTTTAATATTCACTTCTTGTCCATAAAATTTTGCCGGCAAACATAAATTAATGTTATATCAAACATAATTGGAAGTCGCCAACAGTAAATCTCAATAGCCCAGTTATTAGAGCGACGGGCGTGTATCCCAAAGTCGCGAGTTCGATTTGCTCGATGCCGTGAGTATCTCTCTAAGCATAACCTGCCTCGCGTTCGCATCACGAACTCCTCCCCTTATTGTACAGTCGACGTGAATATGTTACGAATAATTTGTATGCGGCAGACGCGAGCTTTTTTGTCGATTAAGGTGCAAGCTTTTGGTGGATTTGAATTTGATAGCTTTTTGGTGTTTTGACAGGATACGTGCCCTGTTACGTTTGGGGGTTTAAGTATGTTTTTAAGTGAGCCTTTGAGCTTGATTCCCGGAGGCTTGCCTATTTTTTCAATCATAATGTGCGTTTGCATTTTTTTATAAATCGTCTATACTGGTTTTCTCTAAAGAAATAAGTTTAATGTTTTATATTTGAGAAATATTAAGCACATATTTGGTGAAATCAAATGTTCATTTTTAAAACGTAAAGTTACCCATTTGTCAAAAAAAATTCTAAAAAAATACTTACATTTTTTTTTGCCGACTGTAAATGTTTTGGTCATTTCGTTTTTCTACGTAATGCTTTGTTTTATTACAATATCAATTTATCTATCTCTATATCTACCCTATTGAATAGGGTCGAGAATGTGTCACCAACATCTATCTATCTATCTCTATATATCCTATTATAGGGTCGAGGATGTGTCACCCTAGACTCGCATGCGTTCATTGACTACGTGTACCTATCAAACCGGCCGGCCGGCGGTATGTTCAAAAATGTATCATAAAATTCACTACAGTATTTAATTACAGACAGACGGACAGCAACCAAGGCAGGTGAAAGAAAATAAAAGCTACTTATAAAAGATCTATTTTTAGACCTATTTAATAATTTCTATTAAAACTTTCTACTTTTATAATGTAATTACTTCTATTGCAATTTTTAGTATGCTTCTCAAGATGTAAATTAATAAACTAACAGACCATGTATTAAACTAGAATCCGCAAGTGCCATAATTATTAACTGTTGATAGTTTCACAATCAAGCGTGTCAATCTATGCGCATTTTATTTTTTGACGTCATAGTAGACAGATCCATAAGAACTATGAAAAATATACCTTGTAAAATAATATACCTATAGAATAAAGAAACAAACATATGTAGAACGCACAGAAAATATATACCTTTAATAGTAGTTTGACAGTGATACAATAAGGGTTCTTAAAACTCGCCGTTACAAAACGAGATAATAGACCCGAAAGTTTTAAGCACCAATTATGAGCTGTTGCATACGCTAGTTTTTCTTTGACGGCTAAAATAGCGTAAAAAGCAAAATCCCCCACTATAGAAATTAAAAGAAAACAACAACAGTGTTCATATAATTATTGTATGAAAATCCATAGGAGCTGTGTTCTTATATGGTTCTTATGGAATACCATAGACAACGTTATAATGTATACTCTTTTAATATCGCTGTCAGTCTTCTAATTGAGAAATAGAAGTGATGGAGTAGAAAAAGCATTATTTTAAACGTCAAACTTCTATGGAATTATGACGATATCAAAATCTAGGAAACAGCATCGGACTCTGGTACAATACATGGTCTGTGACTTATACCACAGAGTACATCTAAGTACTTAGCAGGTGCCAGAGCAATTTCCGATCAATAAATTGCTTTGCGTATATATAATGACAGCAATAAGTGTTATTTCTTTTATGTTTTAATGATCCTTTCTAACTAATGCCACCTGCGGGTGAGTGATCTATTTCCAAAAAGACCAAACTTGAGCGGCGCGGCGCGCGAAAAATGCAAATTAAGTGGAACTGTGATGTGAACATGAGTTGTATGCGCTTGCGACTGCGGTATTCTAAAGTATGTCTGTCTCACTCCTGCCAGAGTATTGGTAGGAGCAAGATGGACATACTTTCGAATGCCGTAGTCACAATCGAAGACGCATGGTAAGCACATTGAACGTTGCACAGATGGCAATCACCACTATGGCAATTGATAATTTTTGTTTAATGGTCTACGTTTTATGCAGTCAAATCTAAACCCAACTGTATAAAAAAAAAATCGACATCATGTAAAAATTTCATATAGTAATTTTTATTTCATACGGCGTCGTTGACGAAGTGACGATATTACAGTGAAAACTTCTCTTGCTCGAAAAGTTCGATTTTAATTCGAGGCTAGGCGACATGAAATCGCTTTTTATTCACTAGAGCATAAAGTGTAGGTGGATGCCGCTTGCTGGGGCCCAACTCCCAAGGTTGCGAAGCCGAGGCCGCCTGCAAGAGGCGCGCGGCGAAAGAGAACTCATGCGCGCAACATGGCAAGCATTTTGAACGATTTAAAGTGAAATAAAACCTTTCTTACAATTGAAGTGAAAAGCAGAGTATAACTTAGGCATAAACACCCATTTTATCCTCGACTCCTATATTGGTCCTCATCGTACTCGCTGTAATAGCCTCTGCTAAATTGGGTTACTTCATACCCTTGATATACAATCTATTACTTTATCCGTAACCGAAACTGAATGATCGGTCTGACAATACTTATTACTCGATGATCAAACTAAGTAGCAGCAGGTGCAAATTAAATGCGTAATTTTTGCTAAATCACCATAAAATGACAACTTTTACAGCTGTCTACTTTCACGTTAAGTGGGAGTTCATTTACATTATGCTTTATGGAATCGGGTATGGAAACACATTACTTTCCAGTATACCTACTTATTAAATTATTATTTCACACAGTACAGACATTCACACAAATATATGTCGCGCAAAGGATGACTTACACTTGTCCGATCCGATCCGATCCGGGATGATCTGTGAGTTTCTATAGAAAGTATCACGTGATAGCTCGGAGCCCTCGGAGGTCACGTGACGTTTTGTATAGAAACTGATCGGATCGGATCGGATCGGACTAGTGTGAGTATTGTGTGTCATCCTTAAGAGGCTGCTATCGTTTTTTTTACGACTACCTTCAATTTTAATTTTAATGCTACAGACTCTGCAGACGTCAAGCAGACCGAAAAGAAGATGGCGGGACGACCTGAATGCGTTCTGTGCAGAATGGAGGGGTTATCCTCACAACAGGTCGAGTGGAGAAAAAGAGGGGAGACCTTTGCCCAGCAGTGGGAGACAATACCAAGCTAATAATCCATACTAATATGGGATAATGGGAAAGTGTGTGTATGTCTGTTTATTATCCGTCTTTCAAGGCGAAACGGAGCGACGAATTGACGTGATTTTAAGTGGAGATAGTTGAAGGGATAGAGAATGACATAGGCTACTTTGTTAAAAACAAATACATGATGAATTAAATAGTATTTTTCAATACAGTTGCTCAAAAAGTGCCCTTTTTTTGGCTGTTTTGCGTGCGCAAAGTTTGTTTTTGCGAACTAGTGCTTTTTACTTTTCCAATCTTTTTAAATTTAGTTGTGTTCCAATTCATGACTGCTGACCGAAGAGTATTATTGTTCGTTAACTTTACCGAGCCGTAATAAAACTAAATACCCACTATTAACGCAATAATATTAAAGATATTGATATTTCATATTTCAATAATTACTTCTTCATCATACTAATGATCATTCATTAAAAATATTAACATTGAAAACAGTTCTTATAAATCTGTGTGTATAAAACGGAACAGAGCCTACGAAACGTCAGTAGAGGCGTTTTTCAATCAGGTTCAGGTCATGTTCGAAGGGCCTCTAAGACATGACGATACGATTTGTCACATGCGATTTATTATTTTGTTTATGAGAAATAATTATTATGAGATTGAAAATGAGAAAGTAAAGAAGATAAGATAAACATTTTGAAGATGTTCTTAATATACCAACTATATTACAATCGTGTCACGGAAATAATAAAAAACTTTTTCTACTCGCCGACTTTAATCTGCCAATTACGAGTACATAGACAAAACTATAAGCTCATACTTTTCGATATTAGACAGTCCAACTCAACTATAATATCTCATTTCGATACGCTGTAGGCAACTATAATAGAACTTCATACAAATTCTATACTTATTTGCGATGCCGCCTGGTACTTTGCCGAGCGCGCGCCTCACGCCTGCGCCGACCGCGCCCCCCGCGCCGGCCTGCCGGCCATCTTTTTGTGTTACATCCTTGTTAAGTCGATGAAATTGCATGATGAAATTGTTCCTCCATAGATGATGATGATGATGACTCGTAGAAAAAGTATTGTATACAATCGTAATATAATTAAGTTTTTCAATCTCGTACCTTACTTAGGCCACTCAGCAAGCTTCGTGGCCTAAACACGGTACTCGACTGAAAAACCCTTCATTATATCACGATTGTATAAAATACTATTATACAATCGTGATATAATGAAGAGTTTTTCAGTCGAGTACCGTGTTTAGGCCACGAAGCTTGCTGAGTGGCCTAAGTAAGGTACGAGATTGAAAAACATAATTATGTTACGATTGTATACAATACTTTTTCTACGAGTCATCATCATCATCATATATGGAGGAACAATTTCATCATTCAATTTCATTGATAACACGGATGTAACACAAAAATATGTAATTGCGCACCGGCGGCAGGCCAGCGCGTGGGGCGCGGTCGGCGCAGGCGCGGGGGGCGCGGTCGGCAAACTCGCAGGCGGCATCGCAAATAAGTATAGAATTTGTATGAAGTTCTATTATAGTTGCCTACAGCGTATCGAAATGAGATATTATAGTTGAGTTGGACTGTCTGATATCGAAAAGTATGAGCTTATAGTTTTGTCTATGTACTCGTAATTGACAGATTAAAGTAGGCGAAAAACAATTTTTTAATACAAAAATAAGTACTACTCGAAAACTCGAAGGTATGAGAATGAACAGAAAGCACAAAAAAGTTCTTCAAGCGAAATAAAAAACAATTTAAGTACTTTTTACTTGGCACGCAAGACAGGTGCGTTTGCGTGTTCTATCAATGCATATATTATATCTATAACGTTCTTAACTTAATAATATTAATGTACAAGTCTATTAAAAGAACCTGCTTCAAGAACATTTGATATGTAACATGAGACATTTGATACCGTATCAATTCAATAGACAATTTACATGCACCGCACATCTGTCCGTCTGTCTGTCCAACGCATCGTGCCTCAACAAGATTCTGATAAGAATGTCTCGCTCGAGAAAAAGGTCGTAAGTGTGTTTAAAACTTTACCCGGTTCAATCAAAATTATACGTTCAAAAGAAGACTTTACTTTCTTAGCAAGTAGGTCTAAATTGTAATATAAATCATCGTGAGATGTAAGATGACTTACAATTTTTACTATTTTGTAGTTAAGATGTTTTGTTTTGTATAAATGTATAACTGGAGGCTATTTTGGAACGAAAAGGGTAAAAGTATGTGCTCTTGATTGTATCGTAGATTGCAATAGAACTGTGTGTGTGAACTCTTTTTTTTGAGGCCGTAGGCTTAAAAAGCCTTGTTACTAAGTTTTTATAATTCCGTTCTAGTGTCAAAATAAATAGATACTATTTGTAACCTTTGCATTAGATAATATAAACGCCGATCAAAAATGTTCTTCTAGTTAACCAGTAAAATATGGGTACTTACAACACACTTCATATATTTAGAACATAGCTACTGAAGTATACTACCTACTCCATAGTGGCAATGCCCTAACCAGGATCCGAACCCGGGACCTCCTGCTTCGTAAGCAGGAGGCCGGCCGTGCTAGGAGGCCGCTAAATGCAACTGTAAGTTTCATTTGAAATATGTCTAAAATTGAAAAGTTTAAGTAATATAATCATACTAGTATGTATGTATGTAGGTAGCTAGTTACGGCACTACTCGTATATAAAGAAGTGGAAAAACGATGAGATAAGTATGCTTTCAATAGGAATAAGCATACGCGAACTATTAAACTTCTCTTAAAAGGATGTAAGTTGATACTACCATCTCTACCGACAAGTCAAGGCTATATCTGAAGTATCCTTGTATGCATAAACTTGTACGCATTAGTATACAAGTGTAAATTAATACGGAGAACAGTCAAGATACTTCAGATAGGCTCCTTGGCGCTGCGCAGAGAGCCTCGCTCTTCAATTTCTATCGCATTTACAACGGAAAGTGTTCCGAGGATTGTTCAGATTAATCCCTGCCGCTTCTTTCCGCCATAGATCTACACGACATTATTTTACGATGCAAACAGTTCTGCCAAGCGACTAAGAAGAAGGATCACTTTCTTCTTAGTCGCTTGGCAGAGTGGTCGTGGTCACGTCTATGTTGTGTCTTCTGCCACCGCTTCTCTGGTGATGCGACGCCATGTAGCTCTATGTTTGGAGGAGTGAGAATTCTCGTTTATGCTGCAGTGTGTGACGGACTTGATGAGGTCTGTCCATCGCGTTAGAGAGCCCACGAGATATTTTGCCCTCGACCTTCCCTTGCACCACCAGTCGCTCCATAGAGTCCTCGTTGCTGGTGATGTGCCCGACCTTGAGGATTCGTTTGCACAATCGACGACAGTTGTTCGTCAATATTGAGTTTCCGATTAGGTACAACCAACATGTTTGCGGATTATGCTAAGAATGAGGTAGGCAGCGACATCTGTTATACGTGAAAGGATACAAACCATACTTGGCTACTACGATCTCTCTGCTTGACAGCAACGGCTGCGACATTGCTGTTGGACAGTGGAATCCAGCCACCGATTCTTAATACGTTCCCGATGTACTCCATGCGTTTTCATTCAAATATTTTGCGTTTATTAGAGTCATTATTACAGTGGCATAAGTCTTAATTTCGTCTAACCTGTAGGTTATTTATGTTCTTCTCGTAGTCTTATTTTGTAAAATAGTTATTGTATTTTAGACGATATGGAAGAAACCTTTTAGGTTTTTTCGGGCCCGATGTACAGAGTTCCATATTGGGGCCAGAACATTTTTTTCTCAGAAAATATTGACAGTTTATTTCCTTATTTTTCCCTGAACTCAATGACCGGTGCGGATGGCATGCTCTCGTTTCGGAGGTCAAGACTCTTTGGGTCCCTGAGCCACATTACTCAGCTAGTCACTCAACCCTTATTTTTACAACACATACCAACAGTTTTTACGCATAAAAAGTCATGCATTGTAGAGTTAAATGGTCCCCAGTCCTCCACCGTGTGTCTGACTAGTAATTTCCAGCCCCGAACAGCTAAACTCTACAATGAACTGTCGCCAGCGGTATTCCCGGACAGATATGACCTTGAAACCTTTTTAAAAACGTACTAAATATATCTCAAAGGTTGGCAACGCACGTGTAACCCCTCAGGCGTAACAAGTGTCCATGAGCAGCGATAGTCGCTTACCATCAGGCCATACGTATGATTTTAACGTAATCATTACCTGACTTCGTTTGCGAGAAATCATTACAACTTTCAACCTAATTTTCACCCCTTTGGGGGTTGAATTTCAACCTTTTCTTAGTGAAGCTTAACGACTATTTGAAGAAATCATATATTTTTCATCACACCTACTCGTAAATGGTGATTTAATAGGATACTTAGACAAGGATACTTGGACTTAATGAGCTGTAAGCCACCCGCCCGGCTACTATACTACACTATCGCTAATAATTATTGTTTCTTTATCTGTCTACAAAGTTTATTTTTTGCCTCGCAAATGTGATGAAAAACATTGTATGTATCACGGGCGGTGCAAAAATTACGAAATTGTGCTTAAAATAAGATTTAAATTCACACTCGTTCGTGATTTCTTGTTTACCTCCCTTAATAAACAATGTACTAAGAATACTTTAATGAATATTATACCTAGTTGAGTTGGACTGTCTAATATCGAAAAGTATGAGCTTATAGTTTTGTCCATGAACTCGTAATTGACAGATTAAAGTAGGCGAGTAGAAAAATGTATTTCTAAAGCCCAATGCTGACATTACGTCATTCGTACACGTAAACTATAAAAAGAACTATATTACCCCTCAAACTTAAATATTCCTTTCATACAAGACATAGAGAGATTGATGCGTCACATTAAAATATGTGTGGTAATAATTTATTTTCTACCACAAACTATTACACTCACAACAATCTCTATCGCATTGAAATACAGTTCAAATTCCCTTGCGTCAAACGAAACTGAAAATATGTCCGAGAACTTTTACAAAGTTACATATTGCAATTGGAATGAACTTTAAGTATAGTCAGTAAGGGTGAATTTGCTTTGGTTTTGCAAGGTTTGTATTTATGGCTTAAGAAAGGTGACGAGGTAGGAAAATATTCGGCTTGAGATACATAGTCGTGGAGTGATAGTGCGTGACATGGAATAGGGTTGGCACAAACTGTTTTGTGATAAAAACGAAACGATTTTGCTAGTTTCTTTAAAAAGTGTTCAGCATAAAGATATTATATATTCTTGTAAAGAGTTTTTAGCGCTACTTGGCGATAAAGGAAAACGAGAGGTTTTATTCGGACTGAAGCTGTAATTCAGACCATGATTAAAGTAATGTCATGTCTATAATGGGACTTGCAATACAAAAATAAAGTTCTAAGACAAAATAATGTTGAACATGGTAAAAATTATCAGACATGCATCTGCTTACGTCTATTTCTACCGTAAACCCACAGTCAAGTTTGAAAATAGCTTACTTTTTTTTGTACAGCTATTGACAAGTAAAAATTCAAATAAAAAAAAATATTTTGGAAGTAGGTCTGAAGGGAACTTTTACATGGGCACTTTTCTGCCAGTCCCCAGCCAGCCAGGGTCCATGGGACTATCAATCAATCAATCAAAGGCCTTCAAGTCTATTACAGACAATGACAACAGTGTTCAGGTAGAGAGACAGCGTTTTCCATGACTATGTAGGCCAATGCGGGAGAGGCTGAAACAACCGCACACTTAGCAGGTGTAATGTGCGTGTGACGGTGATGACGCTTAGCTCGTTTATCTGCCAGTGTCTTAAAACCAAGCTTCGTCATCGATTTTTCGTCCCTCGAACACCAGCTTGCGCCATTCTATTTCTGTTCTTGGCAAGCTCCTTCCACTTGTGTACCGGAATGCTGAACGCAAGCATGTCACGCTTAGCGTAGTCCTTATGCCATAGCATCGGCCGAACGACCCCTCTCTTGGCATCAGTTACATTACCAAGCATAACACGCCGAAGCAAACGGGAAGCCTGGGCAGCTGTGCAATCTTAAGCACCCTCTCGTTTGTGACTCTGTCTTTTCAGTGTTCATCCAGGATGTTCCGGGTGCAGTCCAGATGCGTCGACTGGGATAGGACAATCCCATTCGTGAATGAGAGGAGACCTGTGCCGATATGGCATTAGGACGTCAATAGGCTGAAGATGCATATCGTGTAGTGTGGTAGGGCACAGCACAACAAATGCTGTCTCGCTCAAATCTGGAGCAGAGCCCATCTGGGGAAGTACCTCCACCTTACAGAAAACCGCAGTTTAATAACACTAGACCCTACTCATAGTGTTGTGTTTCTGTTGGTGAGTATGGTCGCCAGAGCTGAAGAGGAGTCACTGTGTTGACAGCTGGGGATCCACGGAGCAAAGCTTGCCCATTTAGCTGTCAACACAGCGAATCCTCCTTGTTTTAAAGGGTTGGCAACGCGCATGTAACACCTCTTGAGTTGCAGCCGCTTACCATCAGGCGGGCCGTATGCTTGTTTGTCACTGTGGTAGTAAAAAAAATTGGCTATCTGACTATATTTAAAGCTTTAACAACCCTTTTTTTGATGGAGGGGAATACCTTTACGCATCGTCCCTCCGGCCCCGGGAAGCCCCTAATAGAGGGGTATGTGGGACTAATCCTCTTACATCTCTCAGAGGAGGAGAGCTGGCCTTACCCACTAAACCACACTCCAGCGTTTCACCCTCTGTGCCGTTTGCGAAGGATCGCAAACATATCACTACGATGCTCTGTGACAACCCTATAATAAGCACAGAGCGTCGCTGACGCATCGGAGTGACTCACACAGTACGCTTATTATTAACGCTAATTATTTCCTCATAAAACTAACCTGATACTGTTTACTGCCTTTTTATTACAATCACTACAAAAGGACTCCTCTGACTTTCATGTGTCAGAGGTTTACGGTGTGTGTGAGATAGCAGAATGGACGTATAGCGATGTCCTGCTCATATCAAGACCACCATCGTGCATTGTCTCCGGGTCGTTGTTGCGTTGATTGACAATCTGGTCAGATAGCCTTGTTGTCATTTTATTGTATATCAGTGACAGCTATCGTCATCACTCTTTCATCTCTTCTTCTATTTCCGTTTTACTTTTGATATTGTTTCTAATAGAACCACAAATTGCAAATATTTTTATAAGTTGTATAACCATTGTAAAGCATGTAATTATGTAAATCATTTATTATTTATAATAAATGTTTTGATTCATGTTTTTAAGTACACTACTATGTAATATATAAATTGAAAGAGATGTCATATAGTACAGAAAAAGTGACCAAGGGCCCCGGTGAGCAGAGAAGGGATCGAACCAGCGACCTCCTGCTTTCGCGGCAGACGCCCTAACCACTGGGCTATCCGATCACGGTTTTTCTGTAGTATATGACATCTCTTTCAATTTATAATATTTTTGTAACTTTTTGTATTCTTTTTAATAAGTCCCGCCGAGTTTCTTGCCGGCAATAATCTTCTCGGGATGCAAAACCGCACCGGTAGTGGTAGCTTTTTTTAACGTTCATAAGTGCATTGTAATGTACCTAAATTGAAAAATAAGGATATTTATGATCATCTGCCAAAACATGTCGACTGCTGAACATAGGTCTCCCCCAGAAAATGCCATATCGATCGCTCGTGCAAAAACATACCTTACCAACAGGAAAATTGAGAAGCTTGTTTGAAGTCAGTTGAAAATGTAGGTACAACTATGACGCAAAAAAGTCAATTGATCCATTTATGGTTCGCGATAAGTATGTAATTATGGAATCCATAAAAGATCCGTTATCATCACCTCGGGCCATGTCGATCGTGGTTTTACTAGTTTGCGACAGTGCAACCTGGGTAAATGGAACTTCGCAAATTAATCTTTGAATTTGGTTTGTATGGCGTCTTTTTTTATTGATAGTTTATAACGTGCATGGATTTGAGTAGCCAAAACGGACCTCATACTTCCTAAGCCGTGACATAAGCCGGGAAAACGCTAGAAAGAATAATGTGCGGTAGAAAATTCGGGGTGGTTTAAGGCGATGTTTGACAATTCATTACCATAAAACATACCTATGTTACCGTATAACAAAAATCTCGGCAAGGTCAATTCACGACAAGGGTAAAGGGAGTCACCATTTTATTGCAAGGCTCTTTATTCATGATGCAAATTCAAGTAATAATTCATCGGTAAATAAATATTATCTGAATTCTCACTTTTTATTCAAAAATAGCCTGTCCTAATACATTTGCATCTGTAATTCCAATTAAATACGCAGTGTTGTCGCGACTTACGTTACTGTTACGTAGATTAACCCGGCACACGATTATTCCTGAGAGTTAATACCTATTTACGGTACTTTCTTTGAGTATCCCCTGTTTTATTAGAAAGGGATAACAAACGTAACAGCGCACAGCAGACAACAGTGAGAGCAAATGAAAAAAAAATGTCGGGGACAATTTGACACAGAACAACCTTGTCCCATACTTAGAAAATACAATGGAATACTAGGCGACGATATACATACTTAAATATATAAATACATACGTATGTTCATAGGAATCGTCAGTCACAAATATTCGTGGTAAACACAAAAACATGCCCTTACCGGGTTTCGAACCCGGGACCTCCAGATTCGTAGACAGGGTCACTAGTCACTACCAACTAGGCTAGGGAGGCCGTAATATAAACCCTGAATAAGGCCAGTACGCCTCTTCAAATAAAATAGATAAATAGACAACATTATATTTCAATGAATGACATCTGATACACTAGCAAATTGAATATAATCGTTTACAATTATTGTTAAGTAGGAATTGTTTTTCTTAATCAATGAATTACCTATTACCCAGGTTCCACTATCTTAAAATGGACACACCATACAAGATACTATATAGGTGTTAACACATGTACATTCAACTGCATATGTTTAACCATTTTGTTGGTGTTAATAAATAAATATTATGGCACAATCTTACACAAATCGACCCAATCCCATAGTAAGCTCAATAAGGCTCGTGTTATAATATGGGTACTAGACGACGATACATATGTATAATAGATAAATACTTAAATACACATACATACATACACGTACATAGAAAGCATCCATAACTCAGCTAATATTCGTGATAAACACACAAATAAATGCCCTGACCAGGATTCGAACCCGGGACCTCCTGCTTCGTAGTTAGAGTCACAACCAACTAGGCCAGGAAGCCGTTAAAATATATCTTAATAAATATACCGTGTAAAAGCTTTTAAACGAGGTATATACAATATACAGTTATTTTTTTAGCTACTGTGTATATTACCATGTTTGGATTAGCATTGTATATATGGAAAGTATGCAGCGTGCTGCAATGGGTACATAATATAGCTATAATAGGTAATACGGCAGGCAACACAAGTACCTACTTTATAAATTAATTATTTCGTATTCGGTGTAATCTGCAGGTGAAAGTAAGCAATATTTACCAAGCTTTTTCATATTTGACGAATATAATATAACCAATCGTGCTGATTTTATTTTTGTTTCACCCTGAGAGAATCTTTAGCAAATATATAAATTTTGAATTTTGAGATATTCATGCACCTCTATTCAGGAACAACTCTCACAGATCAACCTAGTCCCAAACTAAGCATTTTATAAAAAATGTTTTAGTTGTTGAAATCAAAGTTGCTGTAGAAAATAAGCCAAGAACTGTTTATCTTCTCAACATTTTACATTTTTTTGCCATCGTGTCAAAGTTGTTACACCTTTGAAATGCCATAAATTAAATACCACAAGGGCGAGCCTGAAAGCAAACCTGTATTAAAATAACAAAAATTGTGGTTCACACCAAACCCCAACTTATCCCAGTGGTTCTTAAACTATTGGCATTCAGTTCCATACAATACCTTCGTGCTATTTCACATTGGTCAAAAGAAAATGCAGGAATATTAATCCCATCAAAAACATTAAATGTAAAAATGTTTTATATTGATAGCTAATGTGCTAAACTAACAAAGCAGTATGCAGCTAATGAATAATTAATCCTGAAACGAGTTCAATCACTATTTTAGTCATCAAGCGGCAATCCCGGGATCTCGGCCCCCTGAGAAACTATATCTTAAGTCTTATAGCTATAAACTTAAGACAAAGCGAGGCTAATTACCGAACAACGTCGCCCAAGTGGCAATATACTATTATATTTATATAATATACTGATATTTTGATAATACTTACTTGACACTGGCAAAATTGTCCAACTCTCGGACTGACTCCATTACTTAAAAGAAGAAGTAAACGTCAAATTCATGAAATAGAAGCTTTTGTTCTTTAGTACTTTTATTTATTCTGTGGTTTAACTGTTATCGCCAAGCTTTCCTTCTATTTTTATAGCTTGGAAAATCGTTCGTTGCTTAAAGACTAACTTAACCAATAAAAAAAATGGAAATTAAGCACTTTAGAACGGATTAATCGAGTTTATTAACACCATGCCCTACGGTTCTTAACCCTATGAAAACGAGTACTGTAAAGGGCTCGAAACGTAGGGTCATGGTGTTAATAAACGCGATTAATCCGTTCTAAAGTGTTTAATTTTTAATTTTTTTATTTGTTAAGTTACTTTACGCAACTATAGCATGTAATGTAATCAATGCATAACAATCGCAGTAACAGAAGACAATATAATTTTAAAAAATGTTCCCTATCACTTTGTCGATTCGTGATGAGATTAATTTAAAAATAAAACTTTATGGAATGACCAAATGAGACAAGCGATAAAGTACCTTTTTCTAAAAACGAACATTATATTTGGCAGTACATAATCTTGAAGGAATCCTCAAAAGTCCGGGGAGACACTTTGAGAACATCTGTCATACAATGTTGCAACACGACTTTACGCGCATTATATTTATTTTTTATGCACATGTGGGTAATAAACTGCCGCTTGTGTAACACATGGCATAGGAACAACCTACTATTACTTGTTTAAACTACTCTCGCATTACGAAATGGTGATTTATATCGATATTGCTATCGGTATTGCCATCAAGACTGCGGTATTTTACCTCACCTTTTCTGTTGTATTGGGCTTTGGTCAGTTTGCATCGTCTACCCCTCTCCCCTCCTGTAGTATATGACATCTCCTTCAATTTACCATTGCCTATGGGCATTTTCTGAAAAAAGTGCACTATTTTAATGAAAATGGGTCCTCGATTTTCCATACAAAAAAAATGGCAGTTTTGTAACGGCCCATACGAAATTTATGAAAAAATGCGTTACAAAACTGACCTAAAAAACGAGACAATCTTTTTCTTTTTTTAAATCAAGTACTGCGTGATTATGGAAATAAAAAACCCAAAACTTCCTATATTTAAAAAAAAGGAAATGGTGCTCTATTTTTGAAAATGCCCAATATATAACTAACTAACTGCGAGCTGCGCCGGCTTAGCAACCCAATTAAATTCAATGATTTATTGCATTTCATGTTGTACAATACCTATGGTCTTAAGCAAATTACTTGTGACCTAAGAGCTCGCCACTTTACCCGATCCTGCGCAACATCTCGCCAGTTCTTGGCTCTGAGCTCACGCAGATCCGTCTTCACCAGGTCTATCCAGTGGTACTTTGGCCAACCGAACTTTCCTCACCTGACCGATCCTCTCCAATTTGCTCAATGTGGCTGAACCAGCGAAAAGAATGGGCCTAGGTCTCACCAATGATTCTCCAATCACCATCGTTCTTCGCTGTCGTCATCATTATCGTCGTACTATGTACCATATGGTTTTGGATATTCAACAGCAGCTATTTAAAAAAAGGGTGTGAGAGCATAGAAGCGTGCGTAGTGACTTAAACATAGTTGTGAAAAAGGCCTGTGTTCATCGATAGAGAATGACGATTGTGATGCAATATGGGCTGGTGATGATTGTTCCAAAACGAGTAATTTATACATTAAACTGCCTACTGATAAACTGGTACTATTTCTTCTGGTTTTTTTTACCAATAATGGACGAATGCAAGATAGTCTCGAAAAACTGCTTCAGATATCTACATTCTACATATATTAGCATGAGTTACGACAATTTTTTCGATTGATAATAAAAATATGCCAGCACCGTCGATGTAAATATCAATAGCGATCACCAACACGTAATACCTCCCCCCACTTCAAACATATGTGCGTAATTAAACATTTCCACTGCTGAATAAAAACAATCAAATCAAAGCATCTCACTTTTGAACTAAGCACCAATTTAATTCCCCCCCTTCGGAAATCCCTCATCATCCTTATCCTAATACAATTAAAGCCGATTTTAGAACGTCTTTTGTTTATAAAACGGCAAATCTTTATGCGTTCGCGCACTACATTTGACACGCGTCGTCAAGCTCGGGTCATTGACCTTCGAAACCTTTTGACTATTGACGGTTGAGTGGGTAACAAGTTCAAAAGCGGTTCAATACCTGTTCTAAATTTAATTTTGAGCGATAAGGGGCGATAATGAGCGATTTGACTTTGTTTGTTTATGGCTTGTGACATGAACGATGACAAAACCAAAATTGGGCTTTCGTTTTTGATGTTAGCCTGTACAGTCAGCTGCAGAGATATGAAATTCTATGCAGGGAAGATGTCTTCTGTTTGCTTTTCCTTACCCTGCCGTCTCTACGTATATAGTCATATACGTAATTATGTAGTCAACAGAGATATGAATACAGCCATAGTGCCAAAAATATGTATACACGACATTAATGTTCAGGTAATAAAGTCCTGTATACATTTTTAGGGCACAAAGCTCGAAATGTTTCGGAACGGTCTGCATCCTATAAGGCGGTTGCTCTGCGCACATCTAAGACAAGAGACAAGTACACAAAGCAGAAGAAATACGTCAGAAAATGTGCGTCAGAATGACATTAGCGAACTAGCATTGATGATGATCTTCTTCTTCTTAGTCGTTCCCTCATGGCTGAGGATCGTGAGTGGACCGCTTCGTAGAGACTACACTTTGCAGCCCTTTTGACTACGTCGCTCCAGCGCACTGGTACCTTCCCTCTACTGCGTTTGCCTTCTATATGCCCCAGAATTATCTGCTTCTCCAGACAATGCTTTGGTGACCGCATTATATGTCCAAAGAAGCAAAGGATACGCTCTTGACAGATATCCGCCGTTTGGTGATGATACATAACCATAAATGTTTCATACGGAAAAGAGCGTACTGACGTAAGCATTAAGTGTCAAATTCATACACAGAACTACAAACTGTTAAAAGTATATAGGCTGTTGGCACTTATGGAACGTCACGTTCCAAACCAGACTACTATATTAAATTGCAGCGGTTAACACTCTCGTATTTTTATCACAATAGGCGTGACATGTTTCGACTGCATCCGGCAGTCATCGTCGGACAGAGTGTTGTTGTCACCTTCGCGGCTCGGGCATCAGTGCCCAAGACCGGCGTAGGTAACGGGTCGCGCACGTCAAAGCAGGCTGATTCGAGTAATCCGGCGCCGTCGTTGGCAGTGTGAATTGTCGGATCGTATGACGGGATCAACGACAAGCACACCGAACTAACCGTGTCCGCTAAACGTCACCACACAAATTTACATTTCCTCTAGGAAGCACTGGTTTCCAAGCCGATGGCAGAGTCCAATCTCCGTCGCGGTTGAAGTTAGGGCGACGTCCGATTTCAATGGCCTCGCAGATCTTGGTGGCACCAACTTCACCTTATGAACCCGAATGAATTGCGTCGCGTCCGTACCAAAAGTATGTTCCGCCACCGCCGAATTCCTTACGTCCTGATTTTTCACGCTCCGAATATGCTCTGAAAATCTTGTAGGCACGTTGTGCCCCGTTTCCCTCACATACAACCTACCGCAGTCGCTTGCAAACTGTATTTCATACACCCCCGGGTTGCCAAGAGAGTCCTGGTCCTTAGGAGAACGCAGCAGCTGCCTCACCTTGGTATGTGGACGATAACTAGACTTAATGCTGTACCTACGGCGTAATAGGTGACCAATTTTGTCCGTCACTCCCTTGATAAAAGGCAGGTATGCAAGCGCTCTCTCTACAGTAGGTGAACGCTGCTGGTACTCGCTGCGCGTTGCCTCTGACTCCAACCATACCCATTTCTTTCCAACACCTGGTGCATACTTCACGTGACTCTTTCTATAGAAATTGACAGATCTCGTCCCGCCCCGTCCCGTCCCGTCCTAGTGTGAGACATCCTCAAGTGAGTGGATAATTTGCACCGTTTAATATTTACATCGTGTTAAAATTCCAGTCATGTCAGCCATTAATTGGCGAAAGTATGAAACAGTACGACGTGAAGGTCAAACGGTCTAATTTTCGAGCAAACAATTATCCCTTAAGGTATTGTAATTAGTCCATTTGTGTATTAAGTACTTAGATCGGAGGGACAAAATTAATTTTATATACCCACTTATCATTAGCCGTTAATGAGTTCAAAAACCGCATATAAAGACTCCCATAATAATAAGCTTTTTTTTCTACTCCAGCACTTCTATCTTTCAATTAGATGACTGACAGCGATATTCAAAAAGTATACATTATATCGTCTATGGTATTCCATAAGAACACTGCTCCTATGGATTTTCATACAATTTATCAGCACTGTTGTTTTTTTTTAATTTATATAAGTACCGCATAAAAAAAAACCAAACATTAATTTTGAGTAGTCCACAGGAAAGACCTGAATATCGGAAAGTATTTGAGACATATAACGGCCTCCTAGCCTAGTTGGTAGTGACCCTTCCTACGAAGCAGGAGGTCCCGGGTTCGAATCCTGGTCAGGGCATTTATTTGTGTGTGTATCACGAATATTTGTTCGTGGGTTATGGATGTTTTCTATGTATTTAAGTAATTATATGTATCTGTCTATAATATATATATCGTCGCCTAATACCCACAACACAAGCCTTATTGAGCTTACCGTGGGACTAGGTCGATTTGTGTAAGATTGTCCCATTATATTTATTTAATTATTTATTATTTATTTATTTATAAACAACAACTTTACCTCCGAATATAAATAGTAAATAACTCCCAATTCCTTACCACACGAAACCTACAATAGGACTTTTCTTGAAAGCCTAGTTGAAGTTTAGTTAGTCTTTATTACCTTGAAGTCAGCTCTAATTTTGTCAGCACTAGACATGCTTTAAACTTTCGTGAGTCATACTGATATTAAATTGCAACGGTTAACACTCACGTATTTTTATCACAATAGGCGTGACATATTTCGACTGCATCGGGCAGTCATCGTCGGACAGAGTGGCGTTGTTTGAGGTGCTTGTCGCTGAACCGGTCAGACGATCCGACAATTCAGACTCCCGCAACGACGGCGCCGGATTGCTCGAATCAGCCTGCTTCGACGCGCGCGATCCGTTACCTACGTCTCGGGCAGTGATGCCCGAGCCGCGAAGGTGACAACATTAAAATATGTCAGTATTAACCGTTGCAATTTAATACTAGACATGCTGTCAGAAGTATGTCTATTTGCCCGTTTATCATCATTCATGGCGTCCGCTGTGTCTGCTTATCTCCCATTCTGACCATCTGCCTGTCTCTAGACGCAACTGTCACCGTTGACTTAGAAATATCTAGTGAAGCGTTTATCACTAGTTAACATTCTTAGAAATATATTATCGCATCAAACACTTTAATGTACCTAGTACTTAATTAGACCATTTAACCAACCGGACAGGTGTTCTTTGCCAAAAGCATATGCGTAAGGAATTGAATCAGGCGTCACTTTGCGGAATTCCATATTAACAACTAAAATAATGTATGTATGTATGACCCGTTTTAAATATTATTTAATATGTTCGAGTCTCACGAGAGTTTTATAGTTAAAATATTTTGGAAATAACTAATAATAGCTGATTTTTTTAGCGTAACGGATAATTTGTGAGTCTATATGTATGTAGGCACCAAAATCCAACAAAATATCGTATCATGCAAATCGTCACAAATATGGTACACACATGTTTCAATCGTTTGTCTTGTAAGATTTTTCTGTATTTATATTTTTCTTAGTTGTTTAACCTGGGTCCGGACCATTTTTTACTTCTTACCATTTGTTTCTAGCGAAATAACACATCTATCACCCACGTCGTATATTTTGTAAGTTTTACCGTTTTACGTGAATAAGTTTTCTTCGGTTCCACTTTTAACACATAGAAGACAAATATGTCGTCATGTTCACAAACAAGAAAAATATTTACTACTGATTTCAAAAATCGACTTAGTTAAGTTTTATTTTTTTACTTTTTACCTACTTCCGGAAGAAAAGTTTGTAGGATTTTTGCATACATTATCTATAAATATCCCATTCGAATGTAATTTGAGAAAATCACCTATTATAATTTAATGTCTGTCAAAACCGTATATTTCCAGAGTTACTAGTCAATTAGTGCCAACCCGTTATTTATTATTAATATGCGCAATAATCATCTTCATTGTGTGGATTGATGTCTAACTAACATAGCTGACAACTATAAATTTGTGATGCCATCTCCTGCTCAAAACAGACTTATTTCTTATAGAAAAACACATACATAGCCAGACCGATGGGTTAAATGGTCTAAACACCACTTGCACAGGTTAGCTTACTAACCCTGAATTAAGCGTTTCGTTGGGTTCCGTACGTCAAGAGAAAACGGAACCCTTATAGGATCACTTTGTTGTCCGTCCGTCCGTCCGTCAAGACTCTTTATCTCGGTAACAGTTGAAGGGATGGAAAGTGACATAGCTACTTTTTGTCTCTTTCTAACGCGAGCGATGCCGCGGGAAAAAGTTAAGTATAATTTCATGACAGTACCTACAAAGTCCATATATTGAATGAAACATCTTTTACACCATACATGTAATGTAATTGTGTATAACCCATTCAAGCGTCTAATATGCGAATTGAAACCCATTCATAAATAGGATAATTCATTCATCTCGTGTCGAAGCCATCCAAATCAGCTGTTAGGACAGATGCTCACTTACTATTATAACATGAATTCATTTACAAATAACGTAACTTATAAATAACGTAACGAATAATTACAAATAAAAAAGCTTAATTGAAATAATAATAAACCTCTCTCTACGAGCTCTCGAGCTGGACTGCCGGGTCTGCGGGTACATTTATTACGTCATATATTTTATAGCGATATTCAGACCAATTTGAAGTGCTGTTTAAGAAAAAAAACACTAGAGGTGGGTATACACTATTTATAGTTTTTGGATAAAGTATGACCTAAGCTTCATAATTGCATGTTCATTTATGTAAAAAAAGTTACTGTTTAGCCAGTAAACTTGGCCAATGTTCGCGAATTTCTACAAAAAATTACCAAAAAAAAAAAGACTTAATTATTTTGTGTGAAACTGTTTATAAGTGTTTCATTTATTCCGTAGAAGACTGTATAATGACCAAGAAAAAAAAGTTTTAAAGTTTTATTATGATTTAATTGCAAAAACTTCGAAAACTAGATAGATGTTTGGAGCTCGCTCATCAAGAAATGGTAAAAGAGCTGTTAGAAAATGCTGGATTTTTTAAAAACTGGCAACAATTTTGAAAAACTTTTCCATTTATTCCATTCAAATTGGAATTATCTTTCAACTTTTGTATTGAAACACGTAAAAATGTTTTTATGACTATGAAAACCCATTGCAAAAATATCAGCTGAATCAGCCAAATTTATATACCGGGCTCTTAATTTAATTTACCGTCAAAACAGGCAAATACTATTAAATTAAAAAAAAAAGTATACAGTGTTCATTACTATAGTACTTAACAATTTCAATAGCACGTATAGCCAATTCAAGTACCAATAATGTACAAACTGTTATTATCCAGTTTTGGCGCACAAATGTCAAAATCAGCTGTTCCGCCAGATGCCAGCCCGTTATGACAGTTAGCCATTATAAACGAATTCATTCACAAATATGTTTTTTTAATTACCCGAAATGCTGGTTTGAGGTGCGTACGCGCTTCGAGTAAGGGGAGACTGGGGCAAGAGGCAATAGGGCAAATTAATTTACTAAGTATAAAAGTGTAAACCTAGAAAAATTACAAAATGGTAAACTCTTGAAAGAAAATTTTGTAAAATAATTACCACATTGCATCTAAACAATACTTAAATAAAGCACATTTTTAGATATTCTAAAGAAGTTGATGCTGTTATATATACGAAATCTACATAAATATACCTGTTCCTATTTGAAGTCTCTAATAACCTAAGAGAGATTTTAAATTGAAACTTATCGATGCAAAAGGTATTTTTGTAAAAAAGTCGAAAACCGATCAGATCTAGATATTGCGCATAGTAAAAAATCTTTGTTTAATCATCTTTGATTAAATACTAAAATTATTGATAACATGTACCCATGTTCGTGTTCGATTTCCGGTTCATTTATTTTTTCCTTTACTCTTTGCTAATTGTATTTTTTATAATCTTTGCATCATTGAACATAAGCCGTGATCGGGTAGCCCAGTGGTTAGGGCGTCTGCCGCGAAAGCAGGAGGTCACTGGTTCGATCCCAGCCCTGCTCACCGGGGACCTTGGTCACTTTTTCTGTAGTATATGACATCTCTTTCAATTTATAACTTATATATCATATAGTAGTGTGCCTACTTAAAAACACGAATCAAAACATTCATTATAAATAATAAATGATTTAATTCATGCTTTACAATTGTACATTGAACATAAGATTTTAATGGGCCGGCAACGCGCATGTGTGTGCGCTGCAGTTGCAGGCGTCCATATGCTACGGTGACCGCTTTCCATCAGGTGGGCCTTATGCTTGCTTACTACCGACGTTTGTTAGAAATATAGCCTAATTTTGATAAATGTTATGAACATTTGTGCGCCAACAGGTAAAAAGCACAGAGCTCTGTTATATTAGTTTTAAGACCTTCAATTATTTCACAATAACTATTTTACTTTACTTTAACTCGCTTAATTTTTAAAGGTTTATTTCAATAATTAAATAACCTTAATTCAAATCTACTCCTATTCTCCCCATCCCCCTCACCGACACACTGCACTTGTCACACGCACCTGGTCCAGATGATCCACTCACGCGCATCAGCTGTGAGCTGTCAGCTGCGAACCCCACCAAAGCGAGACCAACCTTATTTCACATCCAATAAGCTCGCTTTTAGATTGACAATGATTAAGCTGTGTGCGCTGTCAGCTGCGACCCCGGTCAAAGCGAAACCAACCTTACAGCCATTCAAATAAGATTGTACTTACTTTGGCAAACATTAAGCTGTCAGCTGCGGTGTTTGTCAAAGGAATAGCAGCTTTAACCAGTTCATTTTATGGTGGATTTTAAAATGCAGCGTTTGGATATTTCAAGTGAACGAGTAAGCTCTAATTATCGAACATCGGCTTCTGTTAACGTATGCGATGGTATGTAAGGACTGAGAGTTGACGTACGGGTACCGTTTAGTAATTAGTTTATAGGGGAAAGTGTTGTTCATCATCATCATATCAACCGATGTTATTGTTTGACTGGGTATGGCTATAAAAGATGGTCACGGTTTGACATAGGCTCTGAAATCTCCACATTTTACTTATGTACGCTGCTAGCCTCCAATATGTTCTCATCATCATCATCACCCTAAGTTAGTCCACTGCTGGACCTAAGTTAGTCCTCTAACACGCCACTGAGCTCGATCTTGGGCCTCCCGCATCCAGCCGCGACTTGCCACCCTAGAAAGATCGTCACTCCACCTTGTCGCAGGACGTCCTACACTTCGTTTGCCAAGCCGCGTGTGAATGTGTTCCCGCAGTATTTTAGTATCTTAATACTGGCTGATGCACGCATTTCATCCGCGTAGAATATAACTTTGAATCTGATAGTTTTGTTACAGTATTTAAATATTCATGGCAGGTATTATACTCGTTTTAGGATGACTCAAGGACGGGACGATCTGTCAATTTCTATAGAAAGAATCACGTGTTAGCTATGTCACGTGACGTTTTCTATAGAAACTGACTGATTACATTACAAATATCGTCCCGTCCCGCCCTGTTCTAGTGTGAGTCATCCCTTATTCGTTTTTAAATAAGTCGCAAGCCGACTTAAAACTCCATACTTTCCATAGGTACACAATTTCAACAACATACTCATATCATTACTAAAACGTAGGTACATAAAAAAATACCAACAGACGCACATATAACCGCCTCCGTCGAATTCTCGAAGTTGGTTTAAAAGTACCCTACTTTGACGAATATTCAACATTCTCATGTCAGATTTTTCTTAACCTATGAAGGGAATAAAGTTCAAAAAATTCTAAAATTACTTTTCTTGTCTTTTAATAAGAAATATGCAGGGTAAGCAAAGTTTCAATATACGATTTTCAGCTAACATGGTAATTTGCAATAACTTCAATATGGCGCTTGCAAAAGTGCCAAAATACCGGGTTCTCAATAAAACAATCATAGATTATAGTCAATGCAAAGTTTCAATTCATTGACTTAAAATTTCACGCGTTCTTCATTCAAACTTTCGACAACCATTTTTACCCCTTTAGGGGTTGAATTTTTCAAAATAGCTTCTTACATGTACATATTATAAATGATACCTGATGTGCAAATTTCAACTTTCTAATATCGGTAGTTTCGGCTCGATGGCTTTGATTGGTCAGTCAGTTAGTCAGGACATACGCATTTATACGAATATTTATATATTGGGGGTAAAACATTTATTTTCAAAATTAAAAAATAAAATAATAAATAATTAATAAATAATAATTAAATTAATTTATTTTTAAAATTAATTAAATAATCATTTATTTATTGTTTTTATTTATTGTTTTCAAAATATACAGTAAGTGTAACTCACCTAGCTACGTACCTCTACCTACCTTAAATCTAAAATAGGTGTTTGAGGCATTGTACCTAGGATACTGACGGCATTTCCTCATTGTTATTGTGCGAGGAAGCCACAAGCTCTTCGGTCACCAGTTACATCAACCAGAATTTCGCGATTGGGACCCCATGGACTAGAGTTTCGAACCCAAATGGTACAAATAGGTCTCTTGCTCTATATATATATATCTCTCTACGTTTAATCTATGTATACATATAGATCTTGGCCTGTTTTTGCATAAATTAGAACATAATTTGAAACGTAGAACATATTGGCTTGCGGCGTATTGTTAACTGTTTACCCGTTTCTTACAAGTTCTATTAAATAAATAACAGGTTTAGATATTCTAGAATCCGCAATAGATGTAGGATAAATGGGTAATTTATCCTTTTAAAGTTCTTGAGTCTAACAGCTGCCTAGTGTTGTGCGTAGTCAATTATCGATAGTTGGGAAATACAAAACGATGTTCGGAATCTTTCCGTGGACTTTTCAAAAGTTAAGGTTGATTTCTCTTATTGAACCCTTATCCACATTAACAAGCACTTCTTTTTTATTGAATTGTATGATAAAAATCATGACTACATGTACACAAGCTATTAACTATTAGCCACAGGAAAGATTGGCTCTACGGTTCAGCTGAACGCGCACTTTTTCATTCCTGTGTTCAATAGTTAACACCTTGTGGACATGTAGTAATGATTTTTATCATACAATGCAATAAAAAGGGAGTACAAGGTGTACTAATGTATATAAGGCTTAAATAAGAAAATCAAGCATCGGAAACACCAGTTTTAATACTCGCAAAGAGTTCAGCACGGATAAGATGGTTGGTTTTCTATCATATCGTGTTATGCTTTAGTATAATATTGCACTCCTCACCAAAACGTGACGCCTAGTGTTCGGTTAAAAAAGTTTGCATCGATTTTGATAGCACAGTCTGTAAACGTGTAAACGTCACAATTTCATAGAAGTTTAGCGTTTAATATAAATAAATATTAAATAATAAATATTATAGGACATTCTTACACAAATTGACTAAGTCCCGCAGTAAGCTCAAGAAGGCTTGTGATACGGGTACTCAGACAACGATATATATATAATATACAAATACATAAATACATAGAAAACATCCATGACTCAGGAACAAATATTTGTGTTCATCACACAAATAAATGCCCATACCGGAATTCGAACCCAGGACCATCGGCTTAGCAGGCAGGGTCACTACCAACTACGCCAATCGGTTGTCACAATATAACGTGCATACTCTAATATCAAAATCGATGCTAAATGGGCTTGGTCTCTGGACTCTAGAATAATATTTAAGTACGGCAAACTTAGGTAAAGGAGGACAGTAGGTAATGGGAAATAAAGATATTTTTCTGGATTTACTTATCTGAAAACACACTTTCTACACTTAATAGTCAGGATCGTGTTCTGAGTTAAAAATAAAAAGTTTTTCTTTCAATATCGGTGTATTTTTTGGGTATGAGGCAATTCGTTTAAATGAGGTAGGCCGGCTGTCAATTTTAATTAAATACAAAATAAATTAAAAACATTGGATAATCTCTCACCTAGTCCCACTGTTAACTCAATAATGCTTGTGTTGTGGGTAGGTACTAGACGATATATAGCAGATAGATACACATAAATACTTACATACATAGAAATTACCCATAACTCAAGAACAAATATTCGTGATAAACACACGAATAAATGCCTTGACCAGGATTTGAACCCGGGACCTCCTGATTCATAAGCAGGGTCACTATCAACTACGTTAGGCCGTTAAAATAGATATATATCATTATTTTCTTAAAACGGATAAACAGTTTTTTTTATTACTTGGATAAACATTATCGACTGAAAGTAGTTTTTTTATTACTTGGATAAACATTCTCGACTAAAAATTACATCCAATATATCGATACAGCGCCACCACTATCGTCATGGGTACCAGGTTCGATTGCCGGCAAATTAAATACCCATAAACAGGCTGTCGATGTTAAACGGACTCGGTAAACATCTGCCATCTACTTCACTCGCTTTCTTTTTTAAACAGCAATTATAAATCCATATTTCAAGTATTTAGGTCCAAAATAATACAGGGCGTAATGTTTAAGTGTAGCCATCGATAATTCCGTGAATATAACAGATATCAGAAAACTTCCAATTTATATCGAAAGTGCGTTACTCAATAAGTAAAATTACATACGTAACTTTTTTTTATAAAAGCAGAAATATCATAAATATTAAATTCAAATCCTCCCGTACAGCTACGCCCTTCATTGAAAGGTTAGTTTATACGGCCTAGGCATTGCACCTTTATCAAATGATTCATGAATTGTTTTCTGATATCCACTTTGACTCCAAATCAAACAATTATCATTTTCAAGTACTTACATGTACTGATCTATTAGTATCCGACCGCTTTAAATTAATACTAAAGTTACATATTTTCATTCCATTATTGTATAAAGCAACCCACACACGGAGTTTCACCCCGCAGTTTGCCGAGTAGGTCCGTGTGTGTTGTTGAAATGCATAGTAGAAAAAAAAGTTTGGCTTTAAGGACCATAAGCCAAACTTTTTTCCAGACGATAATTGTTTAAAAAAAAAGAAATAAAGTTATTTTCTTTTCCGCCAATATACGCTTCTAAAAACGTACTGGCTGAAAAAATGGCATATTCTAATATTGAGAAAAGAGATATGTTAAAACTTTATTATAAATGTGGTTGTAACAGCATAGCGCGCGCCAAGTACAGCCACAATTCAATCTTAAGATAATCATTAATAAATACGTTTGTGCGTGTTTCCCCTAATGAGAGTTTCAGCAATAAATAAAAGCCCATACTCCACTGGCAATTACTTGAAAATTTAACGAGTGCTTTTCACTAATATAAAAATCTTTCCTGGTTGCGGCCATGAGTGTGGCGATCTTGATTGTATTATAAATTAAGCGTATTAAAAATGGTGGTCAAGGTTTCGTTAATTTTTATTTTTCTGATTTCTAAAAATTACGTATGGTTTAAATGAAGAAGAGTCTCCTTTTTGAAACTTATGTAAAAAAACTCCAAGGTGTTGAAGTCTTCAGCCAGTCAATTTAAACTTGCGTTTTCAAAAGTAGATAAAATACATTATTAATGTACAATTATTTACAAAATTGTATATTTTTGGCGTCAAAATCTAAATCTGAATTGACCTCCAAGAACCAAATCCATAAATTCGAAATGAAACACTTTCAAACGGATTATTTGCGTATATTAACACCATAACCCTACCTCAGTCATCATTTAACCATGTAATAACGAACTAGGTAGTGCTGTTACAGCAGAACCGCGTAAAGAGTTCAAAACGTAGGGTTATAGTACAATCGTAAAGCATGAATTAAATCATTTATATAATAAATGCTATTCTTTCGTATTTTTGAAACGCTTAAGGTGCGTTTCGCCAATCCTACAGCCCAAACTTACGTCTAGTGCTGTCCTTCTAGATATTTTTTACAATCTGGATAATCTGGGGGCTTTGGTGATTTTTTTTATGTAGTATGTAACATCTCTTTCAATTTATAGTAGAGTTATAGTGTTAATATACGCGGTTAATCCATTTTAAATTGTATCATTTCAATTAATACTGATAACGGTAATAGAAGACAATATTACGACGAAATCGGTCCGCTAAAACAGATTTCACCCTCCCCGCTAATTTTCTGGCCACGCACCTAATATTCACTGGAGAACGATTTCAGCAGAATTGCCACTTGTGTCAGAAGAGGCGTTTTTTTCAGATGTCAGGCCCTTTTCCATAGCGCCGATTTCCCCAAACTTGAACTCCCCTTCCGTACACCTTGAACCTTATCACCCAACCATAAGGCCCTGATTAGACTGGCAAAGTTTTTTAAGATAGGAGTTTTTTGAAAATCCTATTATTTTTTCACTCCATTTTGCTTTTTCGTGAACGATATTAATTTTTGCACAATTGTACAGCGCTTTAATTGAGAGGGCTAAAGAGGTCAAAAGGTCGTTAATAAGTTTTGGATTTATTTTTCTTTTTAATGGTAAATATAAAAGATTGGGCTGAGTGGCTCGACCCTGGTTTTAAAGGGATTATTTGGAGGGGCAATTTTGTCGAGTTCAGAGGATTCATGGTTATGATTTAGCGGTGTCCGATATGTTTCGTCTGTCAATACATCTGATTTTACTAGCCTCCAATTGAGCATTGTTTTTTTAAATATTAAGAATATTTTTATTTTATTTAATATAACTTCATTACAATTTTCAAATCATATAAAACAATGTACAAAAATGTACCACTGATACGTACTGTAACTTTTGTTATCAATAAAATATTTGTATTTGTATTTGTGTCCATATTACCCATGCTGTAATGTTAGACAACAGTGATTCATATTAATGTTAGCAAGATTTACTGAGAAGTGGTTACTAATGCCATCTACATTAAAAGTTGAGTACTAAATTTGTAAACCGATGATCAATACAAAAATGGAGGCTCTGAGTATTATGTTGTTATTAATGTACATGTATTGCTTTGAATGTTAATAAATGAGATGGTTAGAAAAGTAGGTATTACTAATAGTATAAGATTTTTTAATGAAATTTATAAGATTTTTAATACAATTTATTCAAAAGTGTCATGGTTTCATTAAAATGTTTAGTTTATTTTGTAATTAATATAAATTCTACTATAAACTCATTGGATTGACATTTGATTTATTGCATCATCTTATCTAATTGGTGGATTGGTACGTTATGAAATTACAACTGATGAAAAAACGATACTACTAGCGCCATCTACATTTTAGTTATCAAAACTAGGAAGAAGACCGATACAGTAACTACAACTGAGGTGGAAATTAACTTTTAAGTTAAATTAATCGATGTAAAAAATGTAATGCATTTAATTATATTGTGAAATGCTATTTAAATTAATCTGTAAAGATTATCTAGAAGGACTGAACTAGACGTGTCGGATTGGCGGAAGCGTTTCAAATAATAATAAAGGATTGCATATACTTTGGAAATTTTGAACTCTGGCCGCCGTGATCGGATGGCTCAGTGGTTAGGGCATCTGCCGCGAAAGCAGGAGACCGCTGGTTCGATCCCAGCCCTAGGCACTGGGGGCTTGGTAATTTTTTCTGTAGTATATGACATCTCTTTCAATTATGAAATGCTATTTGTTTTCTCATAGAAGTTTTTGCTAGTCATTCCTATTTTAAATCCGAGGCGCAACCCCTATTTAGAAAAACAGGCGTGAGTGGCATGTATGTACCTATATATACATACATACATTACTGTAACTACGACAAAATCCTAAATGTACCCCATGCATTATAGAAAAGCATTCTTTTGACCAGAACTCAACAATAATTCCCATCAACCATCAGTCACGGCTGTCCGTTCGTCTGTCTGTCCGTCCATTCGATTATGAACGGTGATAGGGTTCTCTTGGTTCAATGGATTCATTTTTTACGCTTATTAGTTCTCGTTTATTGACCGAGCAAGCGAATGGTCTCCGTTTCTTGGGCAAAAATTATAAATTGAAACAGATATTGTCTTCTGTTACGGTGATTGTTATTCATTTAAATTATAAGTACACTTTAGGAAGGATAAATTAGTTCTAAAGTGTTAAATTTCAATTGAAACAGATGTCATATACCTACTACAGAAAAAGTGACCCAGTGAGTGACTGAAGTGAGTATATGGCATCTCTTTCAATCTATAATTATGTAAAAGCGGGTGGAACGCCTGTAAGCGCAGAAATTTTAAAACGTAATACATATAAGAGCCTGGGCAGAGAGTACCTGTTTGTACCATTCGGGGTCGAAACTCTTGATCCATGGGCTCGCAACGCAAGTTTTTCGTGTAAATCGCCAAACGTCTGGTTGATGTTACTGGTGATCGAAGAGCTGGTGGCTTCCTCGCACAACGTATCAGCATTGCGATACAACGAGGAAATGCCGCCAGCATCATAGGTACAATGCCTCAAGGACCTATTTTAGAATTTTTAGATTAAAGGTACGTAGAGGTAGGTAGTTAGGTAAGTTACACTTACTGTATATATTTAGAAATTAAAAAATTTTATCTTAAAAAAAAAATTATAGTATTTTTAATGTACGTTAACATCAGCCTACTTGACGTCTCTTGTCATAGTTCTAACAAACTTTAAAGTATAATAAAGATCAAAACACAAGTTACTTTTAAAAGTCGCTGAGCAAACGTAGTTCAGTTTGAGGAGTACTACTCGCGATTAAATTATTCTCCCCTGTTCAGGATTACTCATATTAAAACGGGACGGGGCGGGGCGGGACGGGAAAATCTGTCAATTTCTATAGAAAACGTCACGTGACATCCGAGGGCTCCGAGCTATCACGTGGTTCTTTCCATAGAAACTGACAGATTTTCTCGTCCCGCCCCGTCCCGTCCCGTCCCGTCCCGTACTAGTGTGGGTCATCCTTTATAGGCACGGTATACATAGTAAATATCTCATTATAAATAGTAATATATAAAAACAACGATAAGTCAAGTAGACAAGAGCTCTTGTACATTCTTGTCTCCCAAGTTACGCGTATCAAAAACGTAAATCCCTAATTACGTAAATTCCAGAAACATGAAGTACCCTTGATGCTCCCAGCGTCCTGTTACATTAAGATAGTCACATTATTACTGTTCTCAACCTGGCAACATCACAAAAGCACTCGCGCATAAAACATTGTACTGTACCATTTTTTCTTAAAAAAAAAATTATAGTATTTTTAATGTACGTTAACATCAGCCTACTTGACGTCTCTTGTCATAGTTCTAACAAACTTTAAAGTATAATAAAGATCAAAACACAAGTTACTTTTAAAAGTCGCTGAGCAAACGTAGTTCAGTTTGAGGAGTACTACTCGCGATTAAATTATTCTCCCCTGTTCAGGATTACTCATATTAAAACGGGACGGGGCGGGGCGGGACGGGAAAATCTGTCAATTTCTATAGAAAACGTCACGTGACATCCGAGGGCTCCGAGCTATCACGTGGTTCTTTCCATAGAAACTGACAGATTTTCTCGTCCCGCCCCGTCCCGTCCCGTCCCGTCCCGTACTAGTGTGGGTCATCCTTTATAGGCACGGTATACATAGTAAATATCTCATTATAAATAGTAATATATAAAAACAACGATAAGTCAAGTAGACAAGAGCTCTTGTACATTCTTGTCTCCCAAGTTACGCGTATCAAAAACGTAAATCCCTAATTACGTAAATTCCAGAAACATGAAGTACCCTTGATGCTCCCAGCGTCCTGTTACATTAAGATAGTCACATTATTACTGTTCTCAACCTGGCAACATCACAAAAGCACTCGCGCATAAAACATTGTACTGTACCATCTCAAGAACCCTTCAAATGAAATTAGACATTACATAAAAATCTTCAGACAAAACAGACTCAAGGACACACTTGTGAAAAAATGTCCACTTAGTGTAAGTATCTTTCCTATTCAACCATCATATGTAGAAACTTCCATTGCTGTTTTGATTCTAAAGAAAAATAGACTTCTTTAAAGGTGACGTCAATGAATTTACCACGAGAATTTGCGTCGGTCGATGAAAATTAAATGTTTGTATACATTGACGCATGACTTAGATACAAACATGTTTAAAGTTTATGGAAAACGCAATGGAATCAAAATAAAAGGGTTGTAATAGGCTTTAATATTAGCAGTATTACATTATTGTACCAAGTTGCAATATTTATAACGATAACTACAGAGATTTTACATTCATTGCGCGTTGACTCCAGACTTCTATGCCAACTGTCATATGAAAGCAGTAATGGAAAGCTAGTGTTGGAGTCGAACCGCCGTTTACTGAAAAAGGTGAATCATACACGTGTTGCCTCTCAAGATTAGGGTTGACGATATTTTTATTAAAATTCCTGTTTAAATTCCAATAATTAACATTTCTGTTGTCTCTGAATTTGCCACTGTTGGAAAACAAGTCTCCAGGTAATTAATTATTACTTTTGTTATTTTATAAAATGTTTTATATTCGCTTTTTCTGGAAATTTCTTTAAATTGTGATGCTTCCGCAACTCGTGTAAATGAATTACTCAGAAATGGCGTGCGAAATATCGTAGTCGCTTTTAGGCGTAGGAAAGGATCGTAAGGAAGCCAGACTAATCCTAAAAAGGTCTAGTTTCCCCTCTTAATTAAAACTGTTGGTGTTTTTGTTTCTTATAGCTATAGTCTAACAACCATAGGCTGCAGTAGATTTTTTTAAATACATGTGCTTCCTTTTTTTCTAAGTTAAAAATAGAGGAAGACATATAAATAAAAAAAAACTACTGTGGTCTGTGGTTGTCAAACTACATATCCAAATAGCCGAGTCAAAGCTAGGAATAATTTCATTTTGGCCTAGTTGTACCTGTTTAAACATCTGCGTGCGTACCGAAAATACTAATCGCTCACGCTTAGAAGCGTAGCGTAGTTATCTCTCTATCACTACCTTTGTGCTTACCATGAGTTGTAAGTAGCTGGAGTTAGAGACTGAGCGTTTCTAAAGTATGTCCATCTCGCTCCTGCCAGAATAGTGGTAGGAGCAGGACGGATATACTTTAGAAAACATACTTACAACTCATGGTAAGCACACGTATTCTGCCGTCCTATCTCTAAAACCTAACTAACCCACAAATGATAGTTTTGAGATATCGGCAAAATATGTTCAAATCCAAATCTCTAGAAAGTATGTGCATTTATTCCCGATCTCTTTTTTGAAAAAATTCAAACTATATTTATACTTACTTACTTTGAAAACCATTTTGTCAAATAATAATCTCGTATATTTAAAAAACTTGTTTTTTTGTTTTAGTGTTGCAAATAAATACTAAAATATCCAAGATAGTACTTCTAAAACACCGTTAAGTATACCATAGCCGTTCTTTAGAGTTTGATTGCACGTCAAAAATAGCTAAATAATGGCCAAGTCACTTAACGAGTTTATAGTACTTATTGTAATTGTGCGTTGTGTGATTACCAAAACATAACTAAATAACCGCAAAGTTACTTAACAATTTTATAGTATCCATGGAACAAAAAAATATGATAGTAGCCGTTTTTTAGCTATGGAATGACTTCAAATATTCAAGTAATGCGTATACATTACTAGTCTATAAGCCCGTTACATCCCGAACCAGCGATGTTAACGTGGTTTAAGTATTGTATTTATTTGCAAAAAGGATTCATCTTTTTAACAAATAACCGTTAACCTGCAATAATACTATCAAGGTATTTAGAATTTTTAAGATATCATGTGAGTAAAACACATATGAATCATATATTTATTTATTGGCATGCCAAATATAAGTTTATAAAAAACTTACAAATCAATATTCGATTTTAAGCTAACATGGTTGTTTGCATTATAACTAATATAAAAAACGGGATAATTATCATGTATGTTTGTTATATTGAGCACCCGATATTGCACAAATCGAAAAGAGACTGTTTCAGTAAGAAATGCACGGGTTGATATTGTAAGTGTGAGTGTCGTGAACGTGATCGAGTTTCAAGTTAGAAAGCGGACGGTAGTAGTGCCAGTGACAACACACAAAATAAGCGAACCCGTAAGAGGGCAGATCGGTATGGCGTGGGGGTAGATCACAACTAAAGACTCGCAGCTCGTCAGTTTAGTCCATGAACATGGCGCTTGCAACAGTGTCGAAATATCGGATGCTGAATGAAACAAAAATACATGGTAGGTAATTATCCCATTTTAGACATTATATTAGTTACTAACAAGTCAGTCCTTCGACTTCAACTTTTTATGACTATTTTACAATTTCGTCTTTGATCCCTAATTATTTTGAATAATTATGAACATAACTATAATAATAAGATATTTCTTACAATCTAAAATACTTTTAGTAAGTACCTACGAATGAACTAAATGCTTATATTTTTATTAAAACCTTATATAGCCTGACCAGAAGCATTGGGCATTTGGTTTTCAGCAGAGTCGTCACTATGCGAAGATAGAGTTTTGCCCTGATCAGAAGCATTGGGCGGTTGCTTTTCAGCAGAGTCAGCGCTATGCGAAGTTAGAATTTTGCCTTATCAGAAGCATTCAGCGGTTAGTTTTCAGCAGAGTCAGCGCTATTCGAGGATTGAATATTATCCTGACCAGAAGCATTGGGGGCTTGGATTTCATCAGAGTTGGCGCTATGCGAAGGTAGTAAGGCTTCTGAATCTAAAAAGTTTAAATGGACTGGTCCTGCCAATACCATATTTTATTGTTTCTATCCATTTTGTGTTTTTTACAGGCTATAAAATTTTGTTTGTCCGAATCATCCGAAGTTGAGATACATTCGACGTACGATTGAAAGCATAATCGCTTAGCGGGACTGTTTAGTCAATTTGTATCTATCAACTTGTATCCAAAGTTGATGAGATTCTGTCATAGGAATACGGCCCAAAATCGTAATATGTTCATCAGCTTCGAAAAAGAACTCAAAATACTTTGATGTGGGTAGATTCGGTAAAGATGTGTTTAATTTACTGCTTGTCCGATGCTGCATGGGCTTCTTGCTATGTAGCTTATCAAGAACCGACATACCTTCATGCAATTGAGAGTTTCTTCTTTTATGCTGTGTAAAGGCGATAGACTAATTTGAGCTTGTTCTTCATTTTTCTGCCAGATTTCTATCATAGTCTGTATTCTCGTAAAACACCTGGAAGAAATAACAATCATGATTTATTGTTTGTAAATGTAGTCCTTTCTAAGAATATATACGATATTATACCTATTTAAGAACAAATATTTTTGTACTGTACCTACCGATGACTTAACAATGTTATTAATAAATATTTACTTTACTTTACTTTACTTTATATATAAGTATACAGGATGTAATCATTAAATGTTTACTGACATAAAACAAATACATAAATACAAAATCTATTAACAAATTTTAAGAACTATCAAAAGTACATCACAAAAGTACAACATTTTAAAATAAAGCTAGAATGTTTCCATAGGTATTTAATTTAAATGCTTCTGTAACATTTTGACAACTACACCGATAACAACAACAAAACAACGATAAAAAAAATACTGATCAGATGTCATGAGTACTTAGTTAATACACAACAATTGATTTAAAAAAAATGAAAGTGAGAATTCCCATCAAAATAAGATATACACCGTTTTTACTGACTGTGTTTTAACTTTGTTTGTTAATGATTGAAAATAGATAACTAAATGTAGCAGGCAGAAAACATCAACAGAAAGACATACTCAACACTTACCTTTGGTTACCGGACATATTTTTAACGAAAAGTTTGCAGGCATCACACACTAAAACAGCACGCAACCTTATGCGCACGCGTCGCACGGCCGACTGACTCCATTATGTAATAAAATAAGAGGGGATATGTTTCGCACTTAGTGGGATTTTAGCGTAGTATTGCCAGTTGATCGTATTTAAGTGTTGTATAATTATATTTTTGTACAAACATATTCACCGTTAAGCGCGTTAACTAAGCTTTTGCGTTGTATTTGTTACAGGGATTATACTACAAGTCTTTTAAATACACGGTTAAATGTTTTTAGCCACGTTTAAGCGTAGGAACTGTGTTTTAGTGTAGCATATGAAAAAAAAGAGTATGAGAAATAAAACGTAATAATGGGGTTAAATGGCATAAATGGGAATTTATAAAGTTTTTGTCAAGTAACGATGTTTTAGGTATGTATCGTATAAAAGATTTATCAACATAAACAACAATTAAGCGTTTTTACATTGCTTATAGTTGAGTAATGTGGGTTAACGATTTTATAGTTTTGAGAAGTATCACAATATTGTGCACTTAACGTGTAAAGTCGACTCTGTATCTCGGTAACTACAAGTGATAAAAATATAATTCCAAGACCAGTCGATGGGGATTTGTTTTCTCTTTTAGAATCTTCGTCCAAATGAAAACTGCCAATATGCAGCTTAGAATGGTTTTAGAGATAGGACGGCAGTATTAGTGTGACAATGACAGTTGCGTTACATTTGCGACTGGCATCTTGGCTACGCATAAAGATATTTAAAAAACTCCCGGTGGAAAAAAATTAAATTAATGCTATGTTTTTTTGGCATTGGTGGTAGCCCTGCGTGTTTGCGTGTAGTGCAGTCTTAGGCCGCTGGGCCCCGGGGGCCGCGCTAACGACTACTTCTGAGCGTGCATGCTCAATATGTCCACGCTATTCTGTACTAACATGCACGTATTCTGGCTTGTATGTTTGGAGCTCGCTCATCAAAAAATGGTAAAATAGCTGTTAGAAAATAGTGAATTTTTCAAAAACTGACAACAGTTTTGAAAAACTTTTTCATTTATTTCATTTAAATTGAAAATAATCTTTAATTTTTTTTATTAAAACATGTAAAATTGTTTTCGTAGCTAAGAAAACTCATGACAAAAATTTCAGCTGAATCGGCCAAATTTATATACTTACCGGGCTCTTAACATCCTAAATAAGTAGGTATAGGAAACATCCTCACACGTATAGCTTTAACGAATTGCGACCCTTTGTATACTCAGGCATGGACCCGGGAAGCCCAATTAAACATATTGTTTTAAGTCAAGTAATAATTTGTTAAGTCAATTTTACACTCACAATGAGTCAAGGGATATGAAAATCCCTGGCGATTACCTACGGTCGACGATATGAGGGTTACATTAGTAGTGATGCAAAAAGAAATACTCGGGATCATCCCCTATTAAAAAAGCTTTAAAATAAAGGTACAAACATGATGAAAAAAATAAAAGAATTGAGGAACGAAATTTTTTTGCGAATCGGAATTCGTTGGAAAATTGTTTTATCAGTACGGCGTAAAAATTATACCAGAAATGTTTTTATCCAGCACTGAATTTATGTAATTCCTAGAATTGCATATTGTAATAAAAATCAGCTTGAAAAACGTGGATTTACAACGAAAAAGTTCCTAGAACGCGCTATTTTCGTATAGCACAATTTCTTTGGTCATAACATTTCGTGTGGGCTGTTACAAAACTGACAATTTTTTTAATGAAAAATCGAGGACCCATTTTCATTAAAATAGTGCACTTTTTATCTGAAAATGCCTCTTAACGCGATTCAGGTTAGGTCCTTAACTGTGCTCAGTTACTGTGTCACGTTAAGACGTCATGGTAAGACATCAGGTTACCGCCAGCAGTCACAGTGCCATTTCGTATTTCGCTGTCTTTCGTTTGCTTACGAATATAGAAGAAACTATAAAGAAAAAAATAAACTTTTGACACTTCGATGTTTACGATTGGCTCATACAAATGGCACGCATGTATATTCACCGAATGTACAGAATACCGCCCCTTGTCTATGTCAAGTAATGGCAGGGCAACAACAACTCGCGTATGCGGACTATTAATCAAGCGAAAATAATAATTGCACCTTTTATTATGACGTTGAATTGTATAGACAACGTTTTATTATTCATTGATGAAAATGTTACTTTTTCAAGTCATTTTTAAATTGCTTATTTATTTGATATATGGCGATTTGAGAATGTATGAAGACGTCAACGAGTGTGAATAAGTATCCTGCCTAGTGGCTAGTTCTTTACTGTAAAATTAAAAGGTACTGATCTGTTGTTGACATGTTGCTTATGCTACTATGCTTAGTTTAGAAATTAACCTAATCAACAATTGACAAAGTACCTGTTACTTACTCGCAACACCCACATTAAATTTATCGTAAATTAAGCCGAATTTTTGCTTTTCATAGCTCTGATGCAACAGGGGTTTAAAATTTGCTCGTAGTTTGCTTGTGATAATTCAAAAATTTACTAATTTCTTAAACGCCAACGGAAATTTGGTAAGTAATTTCATATTTTCAAAATCATCAGGAACATATAAAAAAGGATACTTACACGATTTTATTTTTTATACCACGGCGGTGGCAAACAAGCATACGGCCCGCCGAATGGAAAGTGGTCACCGTAGCCTACGGACGTCTGCAACTACATGCGCGATGCCGACCCATTCAAATCTTGGACACTCCATTTTTGAAGAACCCCATACTGTAATTTTTCGGGAAAACTTCGTCAGGGAGCTCATTCCACAACCGGAGCGTCGGCGGGAGGAAATTCCTCTGAAACCGCACAGTGCGCGACCATTCTGGTTGCAAGATGTGTGGATGAGCGCCCTGTCGATGGCGAGCGGTGCGATGGTGAAAAGTTGACGTTGGCTTGTCAAAGAATTCTTCCGAACACAACCCATTGTATAGGCGATAGAATAGAACACACATAAGGGGCACGGAGTGTTCCGAAACTTGTCAAGCTATTTTCGACTTTATTGACGTGAATAAGTTGAATAACCCTTAAATAAATAAATAAATATTATGGGACAATCTTACACAAATCGACCTAGTCCCACGGTAAGCTCTAAAGGCTTGTGTTGTGGGTACTTGGCGACGATATATATAATAGATAGATACATATAAATACTTAAATACATAGAAAACATCCATGACTCAGGAACAAATATTCGTGATAAACACACAAATAAATGCCCTGACCAGGATTCGAACCCGGGACCTCCTGCTTCGTAGGCAGGGTCACTACCAACTCGGCTAGGAGGCCGTTTATAATAAATGATTTGATTCGTGTTTTACAATTGTATTCTAAAAAATACAATCAATACGAAAAATTTCGCCCTCTTATTAAAACTCCTCTACAGTGTACAATTTCCAGCTTAAACACATCCCAAGTTATAAAACTCCCAAAGTGTGCATTTACCAAATTGGAGACTAAAAGCGTCACACGATACCAATTTGCACTCGCGAGTGGGATACTCTTTCATATGCCAGTCTCGCACGCCACGTCGTGTGAACATGTTTAAAGGATATCATAAAATTACTCAAGAAACTTCATAAGTACTGAAGGCCTAGTATTAAAATTGTACGACATTAACTCCTCGACCGCGTTAGCGTATCGGGAGTTCAAATTATGTTTGCCGTTTATTTAAATCATCCGGCAACTTTCATATTTTGACCCCTCGATACGCTAACGCGGTCGAGGAGTTAATGTCGTACAACTTTTATACTAGGCCTTCTGGTACATAATTCTAGTTTACACTTAGTTTTTTGAACTTCAGTCGCGTTTTATTTATTAGAATTTACGTAAGTATCATATACAATCAGTTAATGTAAAAAAAATTGATGCAAGCTTTTATCGTTGACTGTACTTTGATACCATAGCATTGTAAGTAAACTAACAATCTTGTATGAGTCCTTTAGTTACTCGAAATAAAATTTCATTCATTCATTCATTCATTGTATTGTCAATTTCATAAGTATGTGAAGTTTCAGCTTATTCGAATAACAAGGAGTTAGTCAAGTTCAGCTTGTGAGATTTACTCAAATCGCACGACGGAGCTCGGAGTAGTATACATATTGACATAGTAATTCATATGTTACAGTAACATATATTAGGTATATAGGTAAGTTGATGGGCCACTTTTTTAAACATTAATCCCATAATTTCCATACTTTTCCATTCTGTTACCGCCATATAAAGTCTATGAAAAATTAGTAACACAAATTTTTTTCGTATTCGGATCGAAATAGCTCGCGGTTCTGAGTAGGAATCACATAAAAGATTCAAAATAAATAAAATTGGGGGGGGGGACAACTTAAGAAATAATGGCCCAGATAACTACATAAATGATATAATGATAAAAAAATCGTAAGTTAAAGAAATAAGAGTAACGCAAAAAGTAGCGAAGTGCGTAATTTGGTGAATTTTGAAATGTATTATCTTAGAAACTAAGTATTGCGTCCAAAAAGACTCTAGTCTCATATTGTAACAAATATAGTCTACTTTAAAAACATCTAGATAAGGTACTATCAAAAACTAGTCCTTAAGAGTTAAAATCGCCATAATCTAAGAAAAATCCGTCATTTTATCTTTTTTTTTGACATAGTTGCGTTTGGCGCTTGAGGTCACATACTTCAAAAAATCAGAACTGCCGGCATTGACGCATACGAGCCCATACCTTTAAATGACAAGGTAACTGGACTATACATAGAAATCCTATCCTACTAATATTATAAACGCGAAAGTTTGTATGGATGTTTGTTACTCTTTCACGTAAAAACTACTGATTAGATTTTAATGAAACTTCACAATAATATAGCTTAAACATCAGAACAATTAATATGCTACAATTTATAAAGATGTTGCGCAGACGAAGTCGCGGGCACCAGCTGGTAATCCATATTTCCAACAAAAATACTGAGTAATGAAATGACTACCAAACAAAAAACCTAATCCACCCATTATTTTACAACATTGCTCATCAGTATTCATGCTAAACCTTATCGTTAACTTTATAATCTTACGCAAGTAAACAATAAGAAGTTTGGTAATGCCAAAGTGATTATAGGCACCCAAGAAAATTAGGCTTCATTCGATATTCAAAACATGTATTTCTAAAATAACTTCAATGATTTTGTAATACAAAAAATACTTTTTGAAGAAGCTTACAAAGCCTCGTTGTATTCATAAACCACGTAAAGCTAGTGAGCTTGGTAACAATTATAATTTAAGCCTTAAACGCCTCAGACATGGAAGGCATCAGCTAATTGCTGGAGTGAAGGGTAGCGCCCTCTTGATCTTATTGTTATTGCAGTCCTATGACACCTCAGAGATAAAGAGGGACTTCACACAACCAAACTACGGGAAGATCAATAGTTCCTAAACTACAAGTTCAAAACAAATGTTGATCAGCGATGTTGTATTTTAGCATCAGCATCTCCCTAAGCTGTATAAGCAAATGAAAGAAATAGTAGAAACATTCGTCGATCGAGCGTCAGCTCAATGAGGACTACCGCGAGTCGGTTTTCCGCTAGGAGCGCGAGTGGAACGTGGGTCCTGCAGGAACATATCAAACGTCACTTTCACAATTCTCTCATACTGACACAGGACCCACGCCACGCATGAGTAGCGCCGCCTGGTGAGCGTCAATACGTTAGCTCCCATTGGCAGAGCGATCTGACCAGTGTTCAGAGAGGTAAGTTCGAATCCCGCTCGACGCGTAGAATTTTTCCATTTTTCTTTTAATTATATAATTGTGAATTTCGTTTGAATGAAAATTCAGGGTTTTAGCTTTAACCAGCGCGACATTACAAGAGTTTGAAAATGGCCTGTCGCCTTACCATGACGTCTTAACGCGATTTAATTTAGGTTCAGTAAAATTTAATTTTAATTTAATTCAGAGTGGCTCGAAATGGCTTGTCTAAAGGCAAAATATGGATATCTAGTCTGAAAGATGAAAGTGGCACTAAGCAATGTAACCGAAACAAGATTATGGAGATATGCACCCAATTCTATAAATCCCTTTACTCAGATCCATATAAGATAAATTTTACTGGTGATTACTTCTGTGCCGATACTATCACTCCGATAACAGTCGACGAAGTGGCTAAAGTCTTGTCCACTATGAAGTTCGATAAAAGCCCCGGAGTGGATGGGATAAGCACAGAAGCACTCGTGTTTGGCAAACAAAATCTTTTACTCCCGCTATGCAAATTCTTCAATAATATACTAAGAACAGGCCAAATTCCCCAGAATCTGCTTCATTCCAACATCGTACTTCTTCACAAAAAAGGCGATAAAAGCGACATAGGAAACTATCGACCAATCAGCTTGGTGTCTCACGTCTATAAGACATTTATTAAAGTGATAGAGAGTCGCATTGCTGGGCAACTCGACCGACATCAACCTCCCAGTCAAGCTGGGTTTCGACCTGGATTCTCCACAGTAGATCACCTCCACGCAGTCAATCAGATTATCGAAAAGTGTTCCGAATTTCAAATTCCGTTATATTTAGCGTTTGTTGATTTTACTAAAGCCTTCGATAGTATTACCCATTCCTCAATAATATCCGCATTGCAAAGTGTAAATATAGATCAGACTTACATAAATTTAATCAAAATCGTATATAGCAACAGCACAGCTGACATCAAGCTACAGTCTCCTGGTCCTTCATTCCAGATACAGCGAGGTGTCAAGCAGGGAGACCCGCTATCTCCGAAACTTTTTACGAGTACGCTCGAAGAAGTCTTCAGGAGCCTGGCAGTGTCTTGGGAGGAGAGGGGAATAAATGTCGGTGGCAAGAGGTTGTCAAACCTCAGTTTTGCAGACGATATTGTTCTCTTTGCCTCCTCCGCCACAGAACTTCAGCAAATGCTTCAAGATCTGAGCAACGCAAGCCTTCAAGTTGGACTTCAAATGAATCGCGCTAAGACGCAGGCGATGACCAATAGCACGAAACGTAGGGTCGAGGTTGACGGGCAGAGTATACAATATGTCGATGAGTACATTTACTTGGGCCAGATAGTCTCTTTCAGTAACAGGCAAGACAAGGAAGTTGAGCGCCGTGTTCAAAATGCCTGGAAGAGTTTCTGGTCTATGAAGGAGCTAATGAAGGGAAGCCTTCCTTTGTCACTCAAGCGCAAACTCGTTGACATGTGTATTCTGCCTGTCCTGACCTACGGTGCCCAAACATGGGCGCTCACAGAAGGTCAGAAGTCCAAACTGAAGGTTTGCCAACGTGCAATGGAGCGCAGCATGTTAGGTGTCTCGAGGATGGATCGCATCCGAAACACTACGCTGCGCTCTAAAACACGCATAGCTGATGTAGGCGAGAAGACTGCCAGGCTAAAATGGGACTGGGCCGGCCACGTCTATCGCATGCATCCGGATAGGTGGGCTACTATAGCTACCAAGTGGATGCCGCAAGGTAGGCGTGGACGAGGCAGGCCCAGGCGGAGATGGCGAGATGACATAGACGCCTTCCTTGCTAACTGGCCCGATGAAGCAAAACAGAGGGAGTTATGGAGATCCAAGGGAGAGGCCTTTGCCCAGCAGTGGGACACTCTGAAAGGCTAATTAAAAAAAAAAAAAAAAAAAATTCAGTTGTATGGAAGCGACTCAATTTAGGTCGTCAACTGAATCGCGTTAAGACGTCATGGTAAGGCCTCTGAACTGTTGGCAACCCCAGCAGAATTATGAATCATTCATTCTTTTCTATTCATTCGCTCAACTTTCGCTCATTCATTCATTCTCTAAAACTATGGGCCATTACTTTATAATACAGCAATGGCCCATGTGAACTTGGAAATATGAAAAGTGCTACGAATAAGAAGCTGTTTCCTTCTTCGACCTCATCTGGACCAGCTCCATGGCTCCCCTGAACATATGAAACATATACTTCGACTACTTCAAGAGAAGGATGGTACAGCCGTGCCTATTTTTCTTCACTTGTTAGGGGCACTACCGTGCCCCCAGATAAAATTAAATACGGAAGCAAATATCAAAAACAGCCAATAATTGGGCCCTTAACGAGCCTTGTTTCGTAATTGATTCGTTTTGAACGAAGATGCAAACCTGATTAGATTTACATTAAGTACCTTAGAAATTGGGACAATGTAATGAGACGATGTTTTTTTGATGTTGAGGGCTTTTATATTGTAAGCGGGAAATCGGTAAATGTATTAAATATAGCGAAGGTAGGATAAAGAACTCTCCAAAACAAAATAAGTAATCCTCTTCTTTTTAGCGTTTTTCCTGGCTTATGCCACGTCTCAGAGACCCTGGGGTCCGCTTTAGCAACTAATCCCTAGATTTGGCGTAGGTGCTAGTTTTACGAAAGCGACTGCCATCTGACCTTCCAACCCAGAGGGTAAACTAGGCCTTATTAGGTTTGGTCCGGTTTCCTAACGACGTTTTTCTCCGCAGAAAAGCGATTGGTATAATATCTAATGATATCTCGTACATTCCGAAGAACTCATTGGTACGAGCCGGCAGGATTTGAACTCACAACCCATGGATTTAAAGTTGCACGCTTTGTCGCTTCACTTTAAGAAGTGTTTAAAACGTCCGCCATTTGTATTTTTTTTTTGTATTTTGTGCATTAAAATTGTAAAGCATGAATTAAATCATTTATTAATCATAGTAAATGTTTTGACTCATATTTTTAAATAGTGACAAAACCCAGTGCCCAGGGCAGGGATCGAACTAGCAACCTCCTGCTTTCGCGGCAGACGCCCTAACGCCTAGGCCACCCGACCTCGGTGGCTAGAATCCGAAACCCTTGGCCTTGTGGGGGCCTTGGTCACTTTTTCTGTAGTATATGACATCTCTTTCAATTTATAATTTGTGCAGTAAAGTTTAAATATATAAGTAAAACCCCTGAAGTTGCACGTATCCGTAGGTTACAATAACCACCTCCATAATGCATGTCGTATGCCTATTTGTCACCCCCATAATACTCAAAAACAAATAGGCCAAAAAACACACTTTTACCCAAATTACACATTCGCAAATTACACATTCATGTCAAAAAAGCCACCGTTTGTAAAAATATGTAACATAATCAAGTTTATTTACGCAATTTCATCAACCAGGGATTTCTAACGAGTTTTTTTTATTACACTGCATTGTCCACAAGTGTAATAAATACACACCAGTGTACACTCGATGCCATTATCCCGGATTATTCCTTATCTTCCCTGATTGGTCCCGGGATGCGTAATTAATATGATTAAGGATGCTAAGTGACTTGCTTTGGCATAAATATTTATACGATTATGAGCCTTATCCCATTTAGATAAGAGGAGAATATATGGATGTATGTTAATGATATGGGTTATATGCATTGTCGTATTAATGAAGAAAAATGGTAAGATACCTAGATAGAACATAATATATTGCTCCTGCATTTAACTTATTTTCAACAAGAAGTTAAATGCACGAGCGATATATTATGCTTAAATCAAATCATTTACTTAATTAAATATTGAAATTAAACACTTTAGAACGGATTAATCGCGTTTATTAACACCATGACCCTACGTTTCGAGCCCTTTACAGCACTCGTTTTCACAGGCCGTAGTCTAAGTACCGCTCTTAATCAAGTGTTACTCAAACTCTTCTTCAAGAATCTTCGGAAAGCTGTGTTGACATATTTCTGGCTAGTCCACCCGTGTACGTATTTTGACAGCTGTCACCTCCAATCTCCAAAATTGTCGACCGAGTAGATAATTGCTGTTCGTGTAATTTCCGCTACACGGCCAGCGCCACCATTAAAAGTTTTTAAAATTTTCATTCGAGTTGACGTGAATTGACGCTGGCACGCGGCAATTTTGAGGAGCGAGACTGTTCAGTTTAAGCCGTTTTAGCAACGTGTCATCATGAATATATGCGGAACCGGTTATTTTTGTATGGACGGAACAGGCAAAAATCATTTCCATTTCCATTTAAAAATCAATATTTTTATTTATGTACCTGGAGTATGTCTAAATAATATACAGTTTTGTAATAGAGGAAAATTTTGAATTAATTCTGACTAAAAATTAAAGGTCAAGTTGAGTGTCAACCCTAACACTGTATTTTTAAATTCGGTAACTCCCAAACGCCGCGATAGTGAAACGGGATTTTTACCAGTGATAGACCTAGTTAAGAGCAATCTGTCAGTGCAAGTCACAAGTCGCATTTTTGAGATTTTTAAGAGAAAAAAAATGAAATAAAAATCTGTATTTATATGAATAACTCGGTAACCAGAGGGTAAATTCCAAAACTAACAACTAGAAAATATGCGGCAAGCTAAAGGCTTCTTTATCAAACTACATTGATTTAAAAGCGAAATTTTCATAAGATACCTACTTTTGTAGAATGTATTAAGTAATTTTTCGATGTCAAGGTCATGAAATATAATTTATTTTTTATGAAAAAAAGTAAGTACCTACTTGAAATAGACTTCTGGGTGTTCTAGTCTTGCATTTAAAATGTATTCCTTGATTGATTTATGCAATAAACAGCATAGGAAATTTTGTTGAGGGAAATCGAACACTGTGCACTGTAAAGAATTCTTATTAACAACAAAACTTGTTGTTTTTAATTATCGACATTACTATACAATTTATTGTAGATTAGGGCGTCTGCTGCGAAAGCAGGAGGTCGCTGGTGCGATCCTAGCCCTGGTCACCTTGGTTACTTTTTCTGTAGTATATGACATCTCTTTCAATGTATAATTCCGACCCTACATTTAAAATCGTTGCCAGCATAACCCCGTTTCATCGCCACGACACCGCTCCAGTTGACAATTTAAGTTTTTTTCATGGCAACTTTTTTCATGTTATCATATCGAAGGCTCGGGCACGCAATTTTTTCATCCGTTACGGGTTGTCAGCGGATTGTCGCACGCACGGCTGAAAAATAACGTTTTCTGTGGTTTTCGCCTTTTTTCTGCTCTAAAAAAGTGGCCATATTTGCTCCATATTTACTCTGAAATTTGATGAATTGGAATAAAAAGGAAGGCGTGGCGTGTTAGTGGTATGTCAGTCCATTGTTTGGGCTCGGTTTGTGGACTGCTGGAAGCAGTCGCTGAGTTTTCATTCGCTTTTTGTTTTGCGCCGTAATTTGGGCTGATATAAAAATATTGATACCTTGATACTTTTTTAAGAAGCAATACAAAGTCATTTCTTAAACAATTGAATTTGAAGAGTCTTTCTTCCACCTTGAGGAAAATATTTTATATAGTGTAAAAACCTATCTTCTCAGTCAAAAGGGCGTGTAAGTCATTGAGCTGCGAATATACTTCTATAATTGTTATGAGCGTTGTATCTATTTAACCCTTTTTAAGTTCGCCTATTGTGACGGATGGTAAATTATCCGACTACTGCCCTGCTATGCCTGACATGATTTTGGCCGGTGTTTTTTTAGATTGGAATTCAACAGCTAACTCCGGATTTGTTAGCTTACACTGTTTGACGCAAGCGGCCCTAAATGGTATTCCACTTGATGAGATGAGAGGATGAGAAACGGTATCATACATAGCCAAAGTTTGTTGTTTTTATCTTTCACTTGCATCCAAAAATAACCAACTCAATTCCAAAACATGATCTGGCTGCCCTTCCCAAAGAGGAAATTAGACTAAGGGGTGTCTCACACCAATCAGATCGGGAACGATCTGTCAGTTTCTGTAGAAAGATTCACGTAATAGCTTTGGGCCCTCGGAGGACAGGTTTTTAATAGAAACTGGTAGATCGTCCTGCGTGCGTAGTCAAGATGCCAATCGCGAGTCGCGGAAAATACGGGAGGCTATCGAGATCAGTCGTCACCCAAATTTCAATCGCGATGGTGGGTGGTCAGTACCCCCTGCTTGGAAAACGGTTTTGTGTGCTGCGCCGGTGCTTAGTGTGGACGATACCTTAGAGTGTGACGTAGTAAGTGTCGTGTGCAATAGTGCAGTTGACAATAGAAGTGGAAGAGACGGTAGTATCTCGCCTATACCGGTGCCGCATGCGCCTGCGCCGACCGCGCCCCCCACGCCGGTCTGCCGGCGTGCTCAACGGGCTGTCGCGCGCAGTGTGCGCAGAGCAATCGCGGCTAGCGCTTCTCACTCATGATTATGGGGCGCGGACCGTCCCGAAACATGTCGAGCTATCTTCGACTTTATAGACGTGAGTAACCCGGTCTAAGTATATTAATATGTCTAATACTCACGGGAGTTTTCTATTTAAAAAAGATGCCAATCGCTCACGCTTAATAACGTATCGTAGCTACCTCTCTCTATCACTCTTCCTTATTAGTGTGACAATGACAGTTGCGTTTCGTTAGCGACTGAGCGTGAGCGATTGGCATCTTGGCTACGCACCCTGGATCGAATCGGATTGTTGTGAGTCATCTTTTAATCAATTTCTATCACTAATACTTATTTCCAAAAAGAATTGATTAACAAAAAGGTATTTAGTAGAAATAAATTACAAACCAGATTTAAACCCCATGACCTTCCATTTCAAAGCACGCTTTTAACTACAAACCATACTTTAAATCCCCCTAAACAATATGGAATACATTCGACATGTCACAAGTTGGAATTACGGTGCCCGTACGTGCCTCGCCTCCGTTATTAGTTCAACAATTTTCATATTAGCCTCATTAATAATGTTACCTTAGACAGACGCGGTTTGGGGGGCGAGCGAGTGGAGGGTTGCTTGGATTTTAATGTTCTTGCCTTTGCCCGTGCCTTTACTTATTAAACATAACTGTATTTTAGAGTTATTAAAGTAACACTGAAAGAGCTACAATGTAATTTCTTTTTCCCTTTTTTGCACTTCTATCTGTCAATTAGATGACTGACAGTGATATTAAAAAGTATACATTATAACGTTGTCTATGGTATTCCATAAGAACACGGCTCCTATGGATTTTCTTACAAAATATAAGAACCGTTGTTTTTTTAATTTCTATAGTGGGCACGACATCTTCCACATTCTGACACCTTTCTAGATTTCGCTTTTTTCGCTATTTCAGCTATCGTAGAAAAACTAGCGTATGGAACAGCTCATAATTGGTTCTTAAAACTCTCGGAGTCTCGGGTCTATTAATACAAAACTCGACTTCGTCTCGTTTTGTGACGGCGGCGTTTTTAAGAACCATTATTATATCACTGTTGCATAAACTACTATTTCTTCATACATTTCGGAAAAGTTTCATGTTTACGCTTTGTAAGGTACTATGGGGTCAGCCAACAGTTTTCGATATCTCGGGGTTGGTCCTATAACCCTGGATTTAAAGCCGCATAGTCAAAGCATTTACTGCTTCTACTGGTATTAAATAAAATAAAAAATTAAAGAGTAAACCAATTGATACGATAGTGACGAGCCGGTTCCATTCAAACGAGCGACTTTTTGCTCTTTTGCATGCATTTCATGGAGTTGGTATAATTATTTCAAACGTCAACCATGACGGAAGACTACACACTGATATGGTAGCCAATACTAGAAGCATATCCAATATACTTTTAGCTTAGAACATTCTTGTTCCAGCTATTATCCTAGATTACGAGAGGTCGTTTCATGTTTGCCGGTTCTTGAACTATCTCTCTCTCTTTATCTCTTTAATTTCTCATATCCTCTTTCACACAATCCATCCATCGCTTTTCCGGCTTACCAGTCGCTCTCAGTTTATCCACATTCGTCTCTAGCATTATTTTGCCATTATAAATTTGGTCTCACCTCATTGCATGCCCGTACCACGCTAAACTCCTACTATCTCCTGATCTCGTCTGCTCTGATGGTCGCCTTCCTCGTGCATTCATGAGCTATTGACTGCCGCTTTCATCTGGTCAGTCCACCTCATTGGCAAACTTCCTCCTAGCCTGATACCCACTTTCCCTGGATCACGTCGCTCAATAGCCACCTCCCCTCGTCGGCATACGTGACCAAAAAAAGATACGAGATTGTACCAAAGATGATAAACGCTTCTTGATGCCGAGTACTCAAAGTATATGCTAGCTTGGGAATTCGTAAAATGAAATCTCCAAAACGCTGTCTCCTGTACCTTGTCGTACCCTAAAACTTAAAGCGATCCTCCGCGCAAGTTTGGGCGCGTATGCTCTTTACCGCTGCATCCCACCTGTATTGTAATTACTTTAACTGCTCCTACGTGGATAATGCGTCAAGTTTGCCGTGATCCGTACTAGACTTGTAGGTATACCCAAAAGATATTAACTTACTCTGACCATCTTTCTATAGTAGAATTAATACCACAGCTTTACTACACTGTAGTACCTATATAACTTGTTGTAAAACTAATTGTTGTTGTAACTTGTTGTTTAAAACTTAAGGGGAAAATTTACAGCAGAATCGTGAGACCTGTTGTAATATATGGATCAGAATAGTAGGCGACGAAAGTGACGAATGAAAGAACACTGCACGCAGCAGAAATGAGAATGTTGAGATGAATGTGTGGAGTGACTAGAATGGATCAGATTCAAAATGAGAAAGATATATTAGAGGAAGTTTGAAAGAAGCACTAGTAACGGACAAGATGAGGAGTAGGTTGTCTCCGTCTGTTAACCATTCCAACAAATAAATAAATAAAATAAATAAATAAATATTACAAGACATTCTTACACAAATTGACTAAGTCCCGCAGTAAGCTCAAGAAAGCTTGCATTACGGGTACTTAGACAACCATGTATATAATATACAAATACATAAATACATAGAAAACAATCATGACCCAGGAACAAGTATCTCGAGGGTTGCCTGGTGAAACCCAATAAGTGACAAAAAGTGAGATTTTAAAGTAAAAACAGTTTGAGATGGATTCGGTATCGCTCAATCTAATGGTAATATCGGATAAGCAGATTTGACATGTATTACGGAAATATGTCGAGTTGATACCCGATAAGTACTTGATTTCAAGTTTTAATTTAGAACTAAATACTACAAGTGCATTTAAGGCTTCAGTTTTTATTATTACTTAGTGCAAGAACCACACAATACACATTTATAGGTATTTAGTGCAGAGATATTTATACTAAATTAAACTAAACACACATCGTAAAACCAGATACTATTACTTATCGGGTATTACCTCAGTACGATTCGAACCTAAAAAGGATTTAAGTAAGAATTAAAATACGTTAAAACCATTTATCGGGTTTTACTTTTACGATATTATTTGTTAAATGTACAAACTACTTCAAGGTAAAACCGAATAAACAAATGTATAGTACTTATCTAAAACATTTTTTTGATGAAATATTATGTTAAGTCTAGTTATCGAATTCTAGCACGGGCCTTTAATAAATTTCTTTAAAAAAAATCCGGGGAAGAACCCAATAAATATGTTTGACGACCGCAAGGTCATGCGCTGCCTCGACAAGTAGCGGCAGGATCGCAAGCGCCCCGCCGCTGCGTCGTTGCAAATTTAATTGGAAATAGCTGTTAAAACTTGTGACGTATTGTGTTAATGATGGCTGTGTATGTGTTAAAAGTTTTGTGATGGGTGACCGAGGCAGAAAATTAGTGCAGCAGCTATGCTAGAAACAGGTAAAATCTTATTTTCTAACCTAGAAATACATTTAGAATTGTCGTATAAAATAAGATTGGTACTTAATTATGTTATGACTTAATCGCCTGAACGATAGGTAGGTATACGTCGCGTTTATAGTACCTACTGTCCTTAAATACCTAACAATAAATCTAAGCTATTGTAAGATTGTAACCGTTAATATGTCGATAATTGTTGTTGTTTCGTTTAGAGCGAACTTATCGGGTTTTAGCACTATCTATTAATCAAACTACGCGACTTTGAGTGGTGCTTACGGTACAAAATAACAAAACAAACAAATGACATAATCGCCTGAACGATAGGTATACATCGCGTTTATAGTACTGTCCTTAAATACCCAATAATAAATGTAAGCTATTGTAAGATTGTAACCGTTAATATGTAGATAATTGTTGTTGTTTCGTTTAAGAGCGAACTTATCGGGTTTTAGCGCAATCTATTAATCAAACTACGCGACTTTGAGGCTTACGGTACGAAATAACAGTTTAGTTAAATTATTAAATAATATTAATTATTTTTTTGCATTCCAACTGGATGAGGCAACTCTAAAGTAATTTTTTGTCTTGTTTGAATGCATCTGTCTTTAATAAGTATTAATGGAATTGAAAAAAATACTTATTTATTTATTTAAGCTTTATTGCCCAATTACAAAAAAAGTACAAATGGTGGACTTAATGCCTTGGGGCATTCTCTACCAGTCAACCATTGGATAAAACAGAAACTTGTATTTGGTGCAGGATCGTAAACATCGAGGAGAGATAGGAAACACATAATAATCTCAATAATTTTCCATAACCCAGTATTTAATCCACCACTTTCACCTAATAGTCCAGCATATTTTAGATTCCATTAAATCTCAATAGTCTATACACCCTGGCGGGTGCTGCCTCTGCGTGCGTCCCATGACTCGGGCAGGTGCAACATCCGCTCGGTGTACCCCTTACATTTCATTAAATTGTCGAAAGGGCCTCTGCGTGTTGGCTTCGGCTCCGCGTACGCCTCCTAAAGGTCCGGAACATCATTGTTCCGTGATGGGAAAGACATATCAATAATAATACATTGCTTTAATAATTGTATAAACATACACATATAAATATAAATATACCTACATATAGGTACATACATAAATAAATAATGTACCCAAGTATAAGTATGCGGAACATCTATCAAATGAGCAATTTAGAGAGGTGTTTACGTACCTTGCACTTGAAGGAGAATTTGCTCTGTATTTGCGTGTATTTCAACCTTGTTTGTAAATACACGCTTCAGGTTCTTATGTAAACAATAGTTTTGGGATTTATTTGACGTATATTTGTTTATTTGAATTTTTTCGCGTTTGAGTCTATTGGGGTGCTTTCGTAAACTCCGATTGTATGTGATTTTTTACTGTACAAATGCACCCCATGGAACTAAAATCAAGAATATAATCAAAATACTCGTACAGTTATTATGGGTAAGATATGCCTAAACATTGATTATAACAGGTAAAAGAACTCATAAAATGACGAATCCTAGGTAGAAACGAATGCCTCCTTACGTGTGGGATAAATTCGTACAATTCCCACTTTTTAGGAAAATCGTTATATTGGCCAAATTGTTTTGGATCAAATCAGAAATGCACTGTTATTATAAACAGATAACTGGACCATGCAATGGCATTAATTTAATTTTTAAATAACTGTTAGTTTTTATTTTACAAGGCCCAGAGCAAAAATTGTACGAAGCCTACCCACTTTCCCCTATGGTGTTATAAGATCAATCATTATAATTATGTAGTTACATGTATGCCTTTATGTGTACTTACCCGAGTTTATAATCCCGTGACTGCCCGTACTTATATGATTTTAAGTTATTGCGTTTTTGGTACACATTCTTTAATTTATTCAATTTCAGACAATGACTCCTTCAATCTTGATGAATCGTAAATTAATATTGCCGCCCAAATGCACAATATTGTCATCGATGATAATAGTAAGGCAGACTTTTGTAAGTATTTTGAAGATTACGTACATACTGGGTGATTTTTGGGTCATGGAGCAAGAGTGAACAGGGTGCGTAGCCAAGATGCCAATCGCTCACGCTCAGTCGCTAACGAAACGCAACTGTCACTGTCACACTAATAAGGAAGAGTGGTAGAGACAGGTAGCTACGATACGTTATCAAGCGTGAGCGATTGGCATCTTGGCTAAACACACAGGGTAGGTATCGGGGAAGAACACACTACCCAACTTTCACTACGACAATCATGAAATCGTGAAAAAGAAATCTTTGATTGTTAAATATCGATCAACTAATACTTAGGAGTAACTAAATATCAATAAGCTCTTCATTAGGAGACCTTTTTTCCCGAATTCGTGGTTGTCCACAGAGAGTTGTGAAAGTTGCTCAGTGTGGCCCTCCCCAGTACTCTGTTAACTGTTGCTCCATGACCCAAAAATCATTCCGTATAAAACACCTATACGGATTACTAGGGTAGATTAACTTTTTTATAAGTTTTTTATAAGTAGGTAATAAAACCTATAAGTAACATTAACAGCTTTTTAATTTTTGCGAAAACCCAATAAGTCGACACCCCTTGGTAAAAAACGTTTTCTTACAGGAAAACTAAATTAGTTATATAGCTAAAACACAAATTAACTTAAAGTAGATAAAATTACTTTACACGGAGAACTTATAAAACTACGAATTTACTTACCAAATTAGTGTTTGATGACCATAAATCTTTAACTTCATTTTTCTCGAAACTAGGTTTCTCATACTTATTGGGTTTCACCAGGCAACCCTCGATCTGTGTTCATCACACAAATAAATGCCCTTACCGGGATTCGAACCCATCGGCTTAGCGGGCAGGGTGACTACCAACTATGCCAACCGGCCGTAAACTAAGTAAACTTAAAATTGTACTGTGGTTTTATTTAAATAGTATATGAAGTATAGTATAGTTTATTATAGGTACTATTATTTTTAAGCAGAATGGTCAAAATTCTTAGAAAGAAACAAAAAATAGATAAAAGGGGTGAAAGTGGTAGTTTAGTATACTTAACGGTATACATACTGAGCGGTTTAGGTATGTCATCACACCGCTATCGCTATTAAGAGGAGAATGTTTCGATCATAATGAAATTTTTTTAAGCAATCACGAACAGCGAATACAATTTTAAAATTAAAAAAAAAAGTTGGGTTTTGACAATTTATAATTTTTAATTTTAATTATGGAATGCCTTCAGACAATGTATTACTAGCTTTATAAGCCCCTCTGGGCATTGTAGACCAACCTTTGTTTTTGTTTTTAATTATTTTTATATCTTTTATGTAGGTAGTTTGCACAAGTAACTTGTTTGATTGACGGGGAGAATTCGCATTTTCTCAGTCATCATCTTAACCCTGTGAAAACGAGTGCTGTAATGGGCTCGAAACGTAGGGTCATGGTGTTAAGAAACGCGATTAATCCGTTCTAAAGTGTTTAGTTTCAATGAATAACAATCGCGGTACCCGCATATAATGTTTAAGGTGGATCTCCCCGTGCAAGTTTCATACAACTTTCGTTGCAGGTTTTCTCGTATTGTATCGATGCACCGGACTTTAAACCATGATATTTAGGTTGTGTGAGTCCTCCAATTTGCGCAAATAGAATAAAACATACTAGAAAACTAACAATAACGTAGAATAATCCGATATAGAAAGTACTAAAATTTCGCTTCAGCGCTGTTTGTGTGAGTAATCCTTATACTGTCCGTGTAAACTAATATGGCGGCCCAACTGACAGCCACTGGTTTTGAGTTTAATCATAACTATCAAAGATGTCACTGCAACCACCTGTAACACAGGTCACCGGACTGAGTAGTACCAAATTTCGTCCACAGGTGGACAGTACAACCTAAGAATGAGCTTGTAAGTAAGTAATATCAACGCAATGATATGCAACTGTCAATCATATTCTATCATACCTAAGTATACAAAAATATAGTAAAATGACTTATGGGCTCCGGTAAAAATGTATCCGCAGATTCGCACGCAAGTTCACGTCACCAGAGATCAGGGCCTATACCACGAAAATCGAACGATTGCGGATTTGTATCTCCATCTCTGTCACACTTGCATATTAGAGTGACAAGGAGGTTTTTCCGTCAATGCTAATTTTCGATGTTTGTGGTAGGCCCGCAGGCTATATATATAGTTGTCGTTTTCAACGTAGCGGCTGGGAATATTTATTTTGTGTTGTGATCGGTTTCAAAACGAATCATCAGACTAATTTCAAAAGTAGCTATACAATGAATATCAATGAATAAGTTTGTCAGGTACTCATCAATACTTAGCTCATAATTATTAATAATATTATGCCACGGCTCAGGAAGCCTGGGGTCCGCTTTGGCAACTGCCATCTGGCCTTCCAACCCAGAGGGTAAACTAGGCTTTTCTGGGGATTAAGTTGTCCAATTCCACAACAATAAGACATGCGAGTGGTAAATATCAAATGGTATTTCGTACATAAGTTCAAAACAACTCATTGGTACAAGCCAGTGTTTGTATTTGTGCTGTGGTTTTTACTGGCTGGAAACAGTTATGATGACTTTCGGGTAAGTAATAATGTCATGACAGCTGTCAATATCTTATATTTTCCTGCTTATTTGTTCTTTGACGATTTCTTTCAAGTCAAACTATAGTACTCGCAGGCATTTCACACTCCGCTACCTTCCTGCACTATATCATCAGTCGTCCAGTGGAACAAATTAATTTGACAATGGGAAGAACTAATAAAACGGAATATAAGAACCACCGTTGGTCTGGTGCTGTAAGAAAAAAACGGCGGCCTTTGAAGCTTCCTTGCTCAACCATTATGGCACCAAATCGTATGTATTTCAATTGTATTTCATTTGTCACTTTTTATACCATACTAATTCCTACAGGTCATCATCGTCATCATCTATACTGTCTGACTATAAGTGCATTGATGCAAAACAACGTTTAACGGTCTTTTAGTCGTTGACTGCCCGTAGCCATTGATTTCATCAATATTGTTTTAAATGCATAATTTGCTTACATGTTGATAGGTACGAGGTCCTCTGTGTCTGTTAGTTTTTTGTACAGTCTTACTGCACTCTTGTACCTACAGTGTACAGTCACCAGCATAAACATATAACGGTGAACAGCCGTGCAAAAATATCTGACGCTCTATTGGGCGCATAAGTATCTGACGACACTACCTCGTAAAAAATATGTGATGCTTTGTGGCCGGCAAAAACATCGTTACTCCGTATCCGCAAAAATATCGGATCAAGGCGCTTATAAATATGTGATTACTTATAAAAATTAAATTGATGATGTGATCACTCTCATCGGCAGAAATATCTATCCCCTGTAAAAGCAAAAACATCGGCTGACTGATGGGTAGCCTATATATCTGACACGATAGTTAAAAATATTTTATGAATCTGCAAAAGAAAACCATATCTGGCCGTAAATTGTATGTAGTGATTTGACAATTCACGAAAAGAGTGCAGACTTGTCATTGCATATGTCTGTCTCACGTTTTATTCTGTCATCAAATCGACGTTTAAAATTGCTGAAATATAACAATAATAAAGTTGCTCTGAGAGATGTGAGAGGCTACCGCAAACATCGGAAATTTGATTTTCTATCTGCATCTCTTTCGTTCGAATAGGTATAAGTATAAGTGCGATAGAAAGGGATATAACTACATTTTTTTATTTGTTCGACTTTCTTGGTAGTAGACCAGGCGTGCGTGTCCAACCAAGCTCTCCGTCAACACTCAGAACATCAAAGTCATACACCCTTCCTTCACTTTCTTACTAAATAAAGGAAGTGTCAAAAATAAATCTATATGTTTGTTATTTCTCCGATTCCGTAGGTTGTCAAAAGTTTTTTGATCTATTTTGATGCAATTCGTCCAAGCAGCCAAATCGTAGTAATTTAGTATTAGTCGAGCATTGACACGATTCTGTGTTTTGTGTCATCGTCCAGTTGAAATCTCGCCATGACAATGGCGTTCGATTATAAGTTATTATAATACTTTATTAAATATTATTTATTTACAATCCCTGCTTGATGCAAAAAAAAAATTCTACTCCACTTCTATTTCTCAATTAGACTGACAGCGATACTAAAAAAGTATACATTATAACGTTGTCTATGGTATTCCATAAGAACACTGCTCCTATGGATTTTCATACAATATATGAGCACTGTTGTTTTTTTTTTAATTTCATTAGAGGGCATACGACATCTTCCACATTCTTCCACCTTTCTAGATTTAGCTTTTTTCGCTATTTTAGCAGTCGTAGAAAAACTCTCCGGTCTATTATTACAAAACTCGGCTTCGTCTCGTTTTATAACGGCGACCCTCAAGTTTTAAGAGCCCTTATTATATCACTGTTGCATAAAGTACTATTGTGATTGAGTTAACTACTAAGCTAATCTCTATTATGGAATCTGGCGGCGCGCCTTGCCGTCAGTTGCCATCCTGCAAAACGTTTGCCAATGGCTCCGTGGGTGAACCACTGATTTAGTTCATTTGCCTCGCGGTGTTTTTTTTGTAAATAGTTTAAAATACACATCTAATATTTCATTTGTTGCCACTTTATATAAAACACTGTATTTTAGAACCATTAATTCCATTGCGGATTTGCGGTCATCATACTTTACTGATTTATAGTTTAACTTAGGGACAGTACAAAATTTTTACTACAAATTCCATCAAAGTTGTTTCAGTAGACTTTAATGAAATATTTCTAAATAAATAATGCAAATCTTGTCTCCACTTCCGTTTGCTTCGTACGTAAAAATAAAATAAAATAAATTGAATGATGTATTGGCGGTTATATCGTCAGTTGTAGGAAATCCGTCCGTCTGTCTGTCACATCATTATTCGGGTTCCGTACCAAAATCGTAAAAAATAAACCCTTTTAGTGCGGCTCCGTCCGTCTGTCTGTCTGTCACATCATTATTAGGGTTCCGTACCAAAATGGTAAAAAATAAACCCTTTTAGTGCGGCTCCGTCCGTCTGTCTGTCTGTCACATCATTATTAGGGTTCCGTACCAAAATGGTAAAAAAGCAACCCTTATGGTGCGACGCGTCCGTCTGTCTGTCTGTCTGTCACATCATTATTAGGGTTCCGTACCAAAATGGTAAAAAATAAACCCTTATGGTGCGGCTCCGTCCGTCTGTCTGTCTGTCACATCATTATTAGGGTTCCGTATCAAACCGGTAAAAAAGCAACTTTTATGGTGCGACACGTCCGTCTGTCTGTCTTTCACATCATTAAATATCTCGAGAACTACTTCAGCTAACGATTTGTAATTTGAAGAAGTTATATACAAAGTTAACCCATGCACATTGAAAGCGGATTTATGTCCGACAAAAGAAGGGGCAAAAATTTAAAGTTTACTTATTAGGTCATGTGGGGTATCATTTCAAGTGGTTTGATTTGCACATTCTAATACATTTTTTTTATATATTTTTTTGCAATGAGAAAATTATGAATTATATTATAACCGAAACTGAAGTTTTATCTCCGAAATTTATGAGGGAAAAATATGTTTTTTTTTGCACAACATTAATATTATTGTAATTATTGTAATATTATTGTACCAGGCAGGTCTTATTGTGTATTGTATTTATAATTGAGTTTGGGGTTTTACTATCAATGTTTTAAGCTGTGAAAACCTCTGGTAGCTCTTTAAACACTTAAATAGGCCCTGGCGTTGAAGGACTCTACAAATTGCTATAGTACTCACTAGCTAGTGGCAAGACTGCCATGTCCTAGACTTTTTGGTACAGAGATATTCTCAACCTGGACCAGACATATATGAACAGGACGCAACGTATCCGACATGTCATTGAAACAAAAGACTAATATTATAAATATTACATTATTAAACTAATATACATTATTTTATGCCTATAGGTACAAGGACAACTACGCATTGCTGAAAAGGTGAAATGTTATTTTGTCTGTTTCATTGAACCTGGAGCCAATTTGACTATCGTTGAAGTAGGACGTGACAACTTTATTCAAGAGATGACACCGAAGTTAGTTGCGTTTTACAAAGACTATATAGTCCCAGGTCCCAGAGCTCGTTTTGCGCAGAGTTTCAAAAAACCAACGATGCGTCGAAATGTCAAGCCTGCCAGGTATGTTTTGTATTTTACAAAATCAAACTTAGGCACAACCACAGAATAAAAGTACTAAAGTACAGAAGCTTCTCTTCCCTACATTTGAAGTTTAGATTGTGCATGCAAACAATGTCAAGATTACATTGATATTAGGGTTGTCACCATGCTGTCAGGCGTATGGATGTATCTCAATAACTTCAATAAGTCATCATAGTCACGTCAATAGTGTGCTTATCATTAGTTGCACGTGGCCGTATTCGACAGCGACTGCAGCGTTCGGGGGTATGTCTGTCTCGCTTCTACCAGAGAAATGGTAGGAGCGAGACGGACATACATTCGAACGCCGCAGTCGCTATCGAATTCAGCTGCGTGTACCTCATCGTGAGCACATAGGTCGACATGTTGGAGATTAGTTAGTGAGCCTTATTCATGAGAATCATGAGTTGCGTTGCGTTCTCGACGGCTAGTTCTTCGCACACGCTGTGCTCTTTGCTGTGTTCGTTTGAAAAACTCCCTAGTGACAGGTTTCTTTTCTTCCAGTTAAACTACAACAAGGGGCAGCCGGCGCAAATGAAAATAAAAAATAATAAAACTTGAATTATAATTAGCAGCAGTTTGTTTTATTTTGTAATATTTTTCAAATACACAATATAATATTATTTATGCCACACCTGGCCATAAAGTGCCCTTTTCCGCATGCCACGCGTACGGAAAAAGCCGATTTCTGCCCAAGTGTAGGCATAAAATGATGTACCTAACACGTGAGGTAATAAATAAAGCCCTTGATCGCATATTTACGTCCCTCGCTTGCAGCTCGGGTCGCAAACATCTGCGATCTCGGCCTTTCTTTGTTTTACCGCACTAGTTAGGTAATGTACTATTTTTCTATTCTCTTGAGCGTCGAAACTATGTGAATGTCAGTATGATAGGACTACGGTGGAGTTTTGAATCGCGAGTTATTTCAATACAATATTTAGTGCCTTTTTCGTACTATTTGGTACCTAATATCAAAAAATAGTACCATGCTAAAAATCGAGTATTATTGAAAATTAAGTGGTCAGTCATTCTGACGTCCAGGTCCCCAGTTCCCAGGCCCAGGCCCAGTTCCCATGGTTGTAGGCCTTGTATCGTTCAGTACCTATTTAGGACCTTCTAAAATGATACTTAGTATTTCATTCTGGCTTTCTGAAATAAAGTTACGGCTAAAATAAGCTCTGAATGAGAACAGTGTATGCCCCGCTACACGGCCATGACGTAATAACGATAACGAAACGGTGAACATTGAATATTCAATATTTCTCGATTTTTAGCGAGTTGCGTTTTTTGGGACCGCCAAGAATGAGTACGAAAAAGGTACTAAATATTGGAATTACTCGCGGTTCAAAAACTCACCGTGGTTCTATCATCCTGACGGTCACGAAATTATCACAGCTGAAGGTTAATTCTGTCATAACGCTCCTGCAGTTGTTAATCCTTATCGTGAAAAGTAAACTGTGGGGCTTGCATATGTGATAATTTTTCGTAAAAGTTACCGTTTTCTCGGCGCTATGTCATAAATATTTATATAAAAGTAAGCTTTATTAAAAAAAAACTTATCAATTATCGACAAAGTACCTTTAGGTACAAAGGTACCTAACACACTTACGTTTTTATTTCAACCAAAAATTAAAAATTTTAAAAGACCAATTTTTAATTTTAAAAATTGTAAAAGTACAATTTTTAATTTTTGGTTGAAATAAAAACGTAAGTCCCGTGTAAGTGCAAATTAACGCATTTATGCGTCTTCGTTACCTTTGCATTGAACGTAAAAATGCGTTAACAGTTATTTAGTGACTTTCGTCTTGTGCCTTCAACGTAACGCAAGTGCCTAATGCGAGTTCAGAATTTTTAGACCAATATCATATTCGTATGCAGTGACATATGCGTTAGAGGCACCCTTACCGAATCCCTTAGGTACTTACATGAGCATTTTCGCAAAAAATTCAGACGAATTGAGAACCTCCTCCTTTAGAAATATTGAAGTCGGTTGAAAAGAGATCTACTTTCGAAAAAACTTTTTTAAAGGTAGGTAGGTAAATTTACCTACCTTTTAAAAAGTTTTTAAAGTAGGATTAACATTAAATTTAATGTTTATCCTAATCTAAATAAGAAGCTCTTTCAATCTAGGAGATAAAAACTGCGAGAAAAAAGGTCTCAAAAGTTTTAAAAGTTTTTACGCAAATGTATGAAAAATGGTTACGGAAAGAAAAAATTGGGACTGTTTTTTTTAATATATATATATTTTTTAAATACTCCGACGGTGGCAAACAAGCATACGGCCCGCCTGATGGTAAGCGATAAAAGGAGGATTCGCTGTGTTGACATCTAAACGAGCCAAGGGCTTTGCTCCGTGGCTCCTCAGGTGTCAACAAAGCGAATCCTCTTGGAGCTCTGGCTTAACATGTAGGATCGAAAAAGCTCGTGATTCTAAGTAGGAAAAACAAAGTTTATCAGTTTTAGAAAAAAAAGTTTTGGATCTTTTCTCGCGAAAATGCCCACATGTCAGTTATTCTGCTCTCTATGAATATTGCACCAGTGTGAAAAACGCATAATGCCCTATGCATCCATTATGCCAACATAAGCAATCAATCGCAAAATGAACTAGAATGTTGAATACTTATCGCGGTTATTTCATTCTAACTAATGAACGCGGGTTTTTTGATCAAATTGAGCTGCCGATATTTCGGCGATGTTGCAACCAAGAACGCATTTTCATTAGTTAGAATGTCTAACGCATATTCATCATAGGATAAGCAAAGTTAGGTTAGTTAGGTTTCTTTAGACTCCCGAACAGCAAATTGCGCAAAAATAGAAACCCCAGTTAAGGCAAAATTACTACAAAACGATTGGTTATTTATTCTTCTTCTTTCACATTGTTTTACTGAACTAGCGTTCGGCCTGTGTCCTGAAACTTTAGCTTCTGGTGGTTACTAGTATTACAGCTGACGATAACACTTTTTTTGATTTGATGATGGAGGAATTTAAAAAACAATCCAAATATAAGTAATGACGATGTACGAGTACACCTCTATACAAAGTTTTCAAAGGCTGGGTAAAATGCGTACCTATATTTATCGTAGAACTATGCTGTAAAAACTTCTCGAAATTGGATTCTAGCCACTCGAGTATTTATGACTTTGTATGTGTAGTAAATCTCGAAAAACGCCATCCTCCTATTTAATTTATGACCCCAAGTCTTCTGCAATGACTTCATTGGTCAAACATCTATTTGCTAAATACTACATAAGCACTTTTATAACGCCACCTAGTTAAACGCTAGTTAGTTTTCGAGGAATGACATTCTCCGCGCCCTCTGTGTTTACGTCGGAAAGGTTATCTATAGTAGCGACATCTAGTTAATTTTTGAAGTGATGATAACACTACTGACACTGGTGACTGACAGAAGACGTGCTAGTGTGCGTAAATGGGTAAAATCTCCGTATTTCCAAGTTGTTGCAGGTTTTTGTAGAAATGAAATACTGTTGGCTGCCGAAAATCTCGTATTATACTTCAGATTTTCTAGTATTTGCGCAAATACAAAAACATCTTATGTATCTGCCTTAGTTTTGGAGGAAATTGTGAAAATAACTAAGTTTGCAGCACTAGCGCCATCTCTTGGTCGCTAGTCGCCATACCCTCCAGGCACTTCCACCTTAAAAAAAATATATTGTCACAAATTCTAATCACTTATTTAAACTTTCACGATTTTCACACATTATGTATTTACTATCTATACACGATTAAGCCCCGTTTTAGTAAATACAAATTCTAATGTCGTCTTTAGCCCCTGCTGAGCATTAAGATATTTACCTTGATTTATTTAAATCCAAGACACACTGGTAATGTTATTAATTATCAATCCTATCCTATTTAAAATACCCATTAACCATGTAATATGACAACCAAAGAATAGCATCATTAACTAAAATACCTTACAAATGGGAGAATTATCAAAAAAAACATGCGCATACGCAGCGTGTGTCTGTCACGCACTTTGACAGAGCCATAAACTATTTCAAACTCTCATTATGTCATTCTACACTATTAATTATTTAGTTTTTCTGAGCTAAACCCAATGCTTCGTCATACCGATACATCACTAGCACCAAATTCGATAAACTGCTTCTTTATCTATTTTTAACCTTATGCGTATAACTTTAGGGTGTGAATAGGTGTATTGCTAAATTGGTGAGTCGACCCAAATGTTTGACTTCAAATAGCATTAGTAGTGATGTAATATATCGTTTCGGATGTATTGTTTGTGCTAATTATAATTCGGGGTCTTCGTCATTGGGGAGGAATTCGGGCTAAATTAGGGAAATTCGAGCTTAGCATTAGGTACCTACTTTCACTGTTAGGCAGATGATGCCAATTGGTATAAAAGGTACAATTTTTACATGTTTAGCGTGTAGGCCTTACCTTACCCTACTCGGGTTAGGTGTAGTGTTCCGTAGTTAACCCTCCATCACAATAAAGGATGACTCACAGTAGAACGGGACGGGACGGGACGGGGCGGGACGGGGCGGGACGGGAAAATCTGTCAATTTCCATAGAAAGCGGAACGAGAAAATCTCGTCACGTGACATCCGAGGGCTCCGAGCTATCACGTGATTCTTTCTATAGAAATTGACAGAAGACTATAATTATACTCGACAAGAAAAACTGTTTCATTAAGCTTCAATAGCAACAAGGGTGAAAACCATATAGATGTTTGAAACTCGCTTATCAAAAATGGTAAAACAGCTGCTAGAAAGTGATGGATTTTTCAAAACTCAACAATATTGAAAAAGTTTTAATTTTTTCCAATAAATTGTGTTACAAAATGACGCGGTTTTGGAATTGAACGATACAATGTCAAATGCAACAGTCTGGATCGAGCATAAATATATATACTCGCCGGTAACAAACGGTACAACAAGAAAAATCAGTCCAATAGAATACCATGCAACGAACTCACCTGTAAGACAGCGGTCTTCTATCAGAGTGACTGGTTCTTCTTTCACGTCCTTTCTCCTAACACACAGCCGGCCGGCGGTTAAATGATTGTTCAGATAGTCTGGATATTGTTCCACTCGCGATTTGGCACGACCAGCCCAAGATCAATGGGTTTTGGACGCCGCAAGGATTATTCGAACGGGATCGATGTGAACGGTGCGCGGCGTCTCGCGGTTCTCTCGCAGCGCCGATAGAGGCGCTGCCTGCCATAGGCTAGGTTCGAAGCATGAGCTCCGAGTAATTTCGGGCGTTCCTATTGGCTAAAATTTCAATGTTACACCTTTGTACAGTGCGTTTGACATTGCATCGATTGGAGTATTTAACTCGCGCGGAATTTGGTTAATTACATAAAAACTAACGTTAAGAACGGAACATTCCGCCCACCAAAATACCAATGGGATTTTCCCGAAATGAAAAGAAAGATAAACGTTAAATAACTTTGCTTAAGCTATATTGAATTACGATACTAATCTTAAAATTAGGGAACGTTACTACTACTGTTAACTATTCGATTGGAAGAGGACATAGTTTGACCAGGGGCCTTTTAACTAAGTGGTCTCTAGCAGTTTTCACGGTAGCCACCCGAGCTACTCCATCAGGCCCGCTATGAATAGAAACGACTCGTCCTAACGGCCAGTGAAGAGGGGGTCGGTTGTCGTCTTTGATAAGGACGATTGAGTTCACGGTTAACGGTGTCGAGTCTTTGGTCCATTTTGCCCGCAAGGTTAATGCTTGTAGGTACTCGTTTTTCCAGCGTTTCCAGAACTGCTGTTGGAACGCTTGGATGAGTTGCCACCGGTTTAATCGATTAACTTTAGCATCCGTGTAATCGGAGTCTGGGACTGCTGTTAGGGGTTCCAATGTTAGGAAGTGACAGGGTGATAAAACGTTTAGATCATTAGGGTCTGAGCTTAATGGACACAAAGGTCGTGAGTTTAGAATTGCTTCTATTTGGGTAAAAAGAGTTGAGAGCTCTTCAAACGTTAGAGTCTGGTCGCCCACGATGCGATATAAGTGAGTTGTGTTAAGACCAGGATGAAGGTTTTTCCGATGAATAGAATCGATCACGGCAGTCGTGAGAGCACATTTCCTAGGCAACAGCGCGGGTTGCTTGTGCTCAAACTCTAAACCAGAGCGAGCGAGGCGTCCGCCCACCCTGAGGATACCCTGATCATCCAGAAATGGATTCAGTTTGCGAAGACTACGAGGGAGTTGCCTTCGCAACTTCAGTTGCGTTACAACATCGGAAAAATGTCGATTTTGGAAATGTTTAACAATCGTTAGGAGCGCCTGATGGCGTTCGGTGTCCGTTATGAACAGGCTGTCAGACCGTGAAGCGGTACCTCGCGCGTTGTTACAAAACCTATGAAGATAGGCTATAATGTGACAAATTTTGTCTAAAGACGAATACCTCTCGAACAACTGGTCGATGATTGACGTTGGCTTAGTTGGTTCGAGTTGACTAGTAATGAGTGTTATGCGACGCTGCTCCGACAGCACCGCGTTATCGTTAATGCGAGCTTTCGATAGGTCTGTTGGCCATTCAGACGGCGATTTGGGCAGCCATTCTGGGCCCGCCCACCATAGCTTATTGTTAAGCAATTCCTGCGGTAGTTGACCGCGCGAACATATGTCTGCGGGGTTCGTTACAGAGGGAACGTGTCTCCAACACGCGGTAGGCACGATGTCCTGAACGTGACTAACACGATTCGCGACGAACGTCACCCAGCGAGAAGATGGGGCGCGCAACCAAGCCAATGTAACGGTGGAGTCACACCAAAGGTGAGTTTCGTGGATAGGCAGTCGTAGCGAGTCCTTTACAAACTTTATGAGGTCAGCGAGCAGAACTGCGGCGCATAACTCCAAACGAGGCAAAGATTGTTTCTTTAAGGGAGCAACTCGTGCCTTTGCGCAGACGAGGAAAACGCGTGCAGAGCCGTTAGAATCCGTGACACGTAAAGATATGACGGCACCGTACGCCAACTCAGAGCTGTCACAAAACCCATGCAACTGATACGATCGAGCACCTTCGATGACGAATTTGCGTGGAACTTTCAGATCCCTGACTAGGGGAAGCTGCTGAGAAAAGTTGCTCCATTGAGAGACAACTTCCGGTGGAGGAGTTTCATCCCACGCAGAGCCAAGAATCCAAAGTTTTTGGATCAAGGCTTTGGCTTGGATTGTCAAAGGAGACAAAAAACCCAGAGGGTCGAAGATTCGGGCAACCTCGCTTAGAATAGTTCGTTTGGTACATGATTGATTTGACGGTTGAACGTTAAAAACGAACGAGTCTGAAGCAGGCTCCCACTTAAGGCCTAAAACCTTAACGGTTGTGTCTTCGGAGTCGGTAAAGGTGATTGCTTCCGAAAGACACACTTCTGAGGGTAAGTCACTCAGAAGTTCAGGTTGATTGCTCACCCATTTTCTCAGCTCAAAACAGCCGAGATTGAAAAGATCGATAACTTGCGACTTGATGTCACGAGCCTCATCCAGCGATGAACTTCCGGTCACGATGTCGTCGACATATATGTCGGAAGTTAGAACGGTTTTGGCTTTTGGGTACTTGTGACCCTCATCGTTAGCCAATTGCTGGATGGTTCTGCAAGCGAGGAACGGGGCCGAGGAAACCCCGTAGGTAACGGTATTCAGGACGTATTCTTGGAGAGGCTCATCTGGGTGAGCTCGCCAGATAATACGCTGATAATCACGGTGATGGGGAGCTACGTTAATTTGACGGTACATTTGGCGCACGTCGGCCATGAAGACCACTTCGTGCTCACGGTAATGGAGAAGAATCTCCACAATATTTGCCTGTAATTTTGGACCTGTTAACAGCGAGTCGTTGAGCGATTTAGAATTCGCGTCTCGGGCAGACGCGTCGAACACGACACGCAGCTTTGTTGTAGCGCTGTCGGGGCGCAAAACGCAATGATGCGGGACATAGAATTTGCCCTGACCCATGTGCTTAGCAGGTACCAAAGACATGTGACCACTCTCGATGTAGTCAGTCATGAAGTCAACATATTGTTGCTTTAAGTTTGGATCACGAGACAGGCGTTTTTCAATAGCATGAAAACGTCGGACCGCTATCTCCCGAGAGCCTTCAAACACAGGCTCCGAGTTGTCCTTGAAAGGGAGAGAGACAACGTACCTACCAGTCTCGTCACGGTAGTGTTCGTTGGTGAAACTATTTTCACACAACTGTTCTTCTGGGGTCAATCGGGAAGATTGTGGAACGGTATCGATTTCCCAGAAGCGTTGAACGATATTGTTCAAGCTATCATCGGCATTAGGAGGCAGCGCACTCAGTAAACAGGACGATGTAAGTCGAGTCTTTCCGAGGATCAGCCATCCAAATACAGAGTTTAGAGCTCGCGGTTTGTTGACACAACGTGTCAAACGTTGGTCAACGAGTGACTCTGAAAATACATCAGCAGCCAACAAGACGTCGATTGGACCAGGAATGTCAAAACCAGGATCTGCTAACGGTAATGTTTTGAGCTTATCCCATCCGCTCGTATTAAGCCTTGCTATTGGTTGGTCTCCGCAAATGTTTGGCGTGACAAACATGTTGAGACGGAAATGAACGTTACGGTTGGCACCAACGTCGCATGTGACTTGACCACTCACCGATGCGGGAGCGCCTCCTAAGACACATGGCACGTCAGATGCCGGCGTTGGCTCCAGCTTTAGCTGTTGAGCCGCGTAATACGTTAAAAAGTTGTTGTGACTTCCGGGGTCGAATAAAGCCCGGAATGTATGAAACTCGCCCGAAACGTCACGAATTTGAACTAGAGCGGTTGCCAGCAGCACGATCGCATTGGAGGGTGACTTGGACGAAAGTGACGCTTTGTTAGCCATCAAGGCTACAGAATTGGATTTTTCACCCGACGTTTCGGGATTGCTAGTAGCTTGTTCCCGGTGAAGCAAAGTGTGATGCTTACGTTTGCACTTCTGGCAAGAAAATATCGATGTGCATTGTCGCACAGAATGAGACGCGTTAAGACAGTTGTAACACCATTTTCTTTCGGAAGTAACGGCCATACGTTCATCGACGGACTTCGCTAGAAACGCTTCACATGACGATATGTGGTGTTCATTACCACAAAAGGAACATTTACGAATAACTTTCGTGCTTGAAAAAGCTTTAGGCTTTGCCTCAGGTTTGACATCACCCTTTGTAGGGGGGCTCGCAGTAGGAGCGAGGAGTGTGTGTGTGACATTATGACGCTTCGGTTTATGTGAGGCTCCCGGTGCCTCTTTGAATATGTTAGCGGTTTTAGAAGTAACTGCGGTGAAATGAGTATCGCGAATCAAAGCTTCACTCTTTGAATGTAAGTATGCCCTAATTTGTTTGTATTGTGGCATCTCGACGTTGGCGTGTTTTTCCTCAAACTCGCGTCGCAGCTTTGTATCTAATTTCGCTAAGATATTATAGCAAAGGACGAAGTCCCAATGCTCAGTAGGTAACTTCAACTGTTTTAAAATAGTCAAGTTTTCATCGATCGTATCTAACGCGTGTCGAAAATCTTGAGCGTTATTAGTTTTGAAACTGACATCCAATATGTCACGCCAACACGTGAAGGCTAATTCGCGTTTGTCTTCGTAACGAGATCTGAGAGCGTCGTATGCGCTTAAATAATGTTCACTAGCGACAGGGAACGTTCTAATTAACGATAAGGCATCACCACGTAAAACGGACACTAAATAATGAAATTTTTCAATTTCGGTCAACAGTGTAGAATCGTGAATAAGAGCATTGTAGGTCGCGATAAATTCGGGCCACTCCTTAATAGCACCCGAGAAGGTCGGTAGCGTAATCTTTGGGAGTCGCATGTGACTACTGTGATTCGCGTGCGAACCCGTTACTGAGTCCCGTCTCGAAATATCCGGTTGTTGAGACGGACACGGTTGAAACTTGCGCTGTAACGCTACGACCTGAAAGTACGCTTCATCGAACCGCTCCTGAATGTCGTTCTCACTGTCGTCAGCGTTATCCCCTAAAAGGTCGGAAATGATAAGATGCGACTCTTGAAAACTATCGGAAATATTTTTCATCTCCTCACAATATGAAAGAAATAACTCGACTTGTGAAGCATCGGTATTAGCCAAGGTCCCTATTTCCAAAGCCTTCGTTATACGGTTGTACGCTATGGTTCGTTTACGTCGTAAACCCGGCAAGTTGCTGACAGTATAAGCTATCTCGGTACATTTTTTACCTACACCAGATTTCGATTTTCGCCTCGTTAGATAAGACATTATTACCAGTTAGAATAATGTATACCAACGCGCAAATAAGAAACACTAAAAACGACCAAGTTCGTACTTGAAAATGCTATAGGTACGCTATCAACGATAGCACGACAATAACAACTTCGAAGATTGTTTGACGCGACAACTATAATTACCGAGTCAGTCAATCAACTTGTATAAAATAGAACCTTAACACTCCTGTACGTTACCTATGCGAATTCCGAATAATTAATTTTAGAATATTCGTCTTCAAAAAAATAAAAATATAATGCGTTATTAAGTTAAATCTTAAAATAAATAACTATTGTAATACGGCACGTTAAGCGATAAAATGTAAGACGACGATTTTATTTATTCGAAATACGAAAACCAGCGAATGAATCTGTGACTTGGCCTCGCCCGCCGTATCGTAAACAGCGATCCAAGGGTCAAGTTACTCAAGTTACTGGTCAGTCGGTACAATTAACAAAACCGCCCGGCGTCGAACGGACTATGTACTATAACCAGAATGTCTTGAACTCGAACTACATACAAACACTGTGGGCACAAGGTTCTCGTTACACTGGACGATAATTCTAATACGGTTACACGATTATGTTGAATGATATTCTCTAAATATTGCGATCGATTTATTTCAAAAATATCGTAATTTCGAATGTTAAGAAGTTTGATAACGTTGTTAACGGGTAGAAAACGGTAAAATAAGTATTTCAAATGGAGATTCGGCGAAATTGTTGTGTAATTTTTATTTCGGTAAGTGGCGGGTAGCGAGACAAAATGGAACAAAGACTGATTTTAGCTTCGTAATTACGCGATAAATTGTCGTTTCTATTCGTTTACGCGGTAATGTATGGATATTAAACGAGTATTAACGGCAATGGTAGAAATCACAAAGTAAAATTGGTAAATCGTAGGCGGAATATGTTCAAGGACAAAGGACGATTCCCTGGTTTCGGCACCAAAAAGATGTTACAAAATGACGCGGTTTTGGAATTAAACGATACAATGTCAAATGCAACAGTCTGGATCGAGCATAAATATATACACTCGCCGGTAACAAACGGTACAACAAGAAAAATCAGTCCAATAGAATACCATGCAACGAACTCACTTGTAAAACAGCGGTCTTCTATCAGAGTGACTGGTTCTTCTTTCACGTCCTTTCTCCTAACACACAGCCGGCCGGCGGTTAGATGATTGTTCAGATAGTCTGGATATTGTTCCACTCGCGATTTAGCACGACCAGCCCAAGATCGATGGGTTTTGGACGCCGCAAGGATTATTCGAACGGGATCGATGTGAACGGTGCGCGGCGTCTCGCGGTTCTCTCGCAGCGCCGATAGAGGCGCTGCCTGCCATAGGCTAGGTTCGAAGCATGAGCTCCGAGTAATTTCGGGCGTTCCTATTGGCTAAAATTTCAATGTTACACCTTTGTACAGTGCGTTTGACATTGCATCGATTGGAGTATTTAACTCGCGCGGAATTTGGTTAATTACATAAAAACTAACGTTAAGAACGGAACAAATTGAAATAATATTAAATGAGATGCCCGAGCCCTGAAGGACAACACCACTCTGTCTGTCCGACGATGACTGCCCGATACAGTCGAAACATGTCACGACTATTGTGATAAAAATACGTGAGTGCAATTTAATATTGAAAAAGTTTTAGTTTTTTCCAATAATTTGAAATAATCTTTCGATTTTCGTAACTAAAAACTCATGGCAAAAAGTTGAGGCAAATTTATATACCGGCCTCTTAAGTAAACGTCATAATTACTAAGAAATTTGACGTTTAAAATAACACTTTCAAGTTTGACAGTTAATTAAGAGCTAACGTGATTTGACTTTTTTTTTAATTTCCTATAAAGCTTATTGGCGTCGTCAGTAAATGTCTTAATGTCGAGATGTATTATTGAAAGTGTGCGCCAAAATTATTATTTCGCCAATAACATGTCAACAAAGACTTCCGACATCTCTATATCCGGACAGCCGAGACAATTAATCATAGTTTGCGCCGGCCGAAGTTTCGAGAGCACCTTAACGACCCATTAGTAGCGGATTGATGGCTACCGAAAAGAGTTGTCATAACATAACAAACTAACTATACTTTCAACCTATTACCACATATATCGTACTATACATAGGTGCTTATTTATTTAATCGTATGGCAGAGTTACACGTCGAATACAATTTACAAATCAATTTTCAGATGTCAATTTTCGTCCCTTGTCATAGTAAAAATATGGCAGCATTCGCAGTACATTGCGCCTTAAAACGCACATTTTTTTTAAAGTCACTCACCAAGCGTTGTTTAGTTTAAGGAGTTCTTAAGGTTAAAATTATTGCTCCTGTAATTAAAATTAAGACCAAAGTGTCATTTTATATGTAAGTAACAAATTAGACTGTTGGTTAAAATTACCGATTATTTTAGTCATAATCTGTGTTGTTGAAATACTTTTCAAACGCGTAACTATCAGATTTCGATTTTCGAATTAAACATCAGTTGAATACTAACCATTTCCCAGTCCCCAAGAGAAATTATCAACTTCTTATACTAAGAGCTAATTCTGAATATATGCACTCAAATGAGATGCATTCATGCATTCTACGAGTTATTATAGACGGCTGACGCAATCATATGAAGTTGGAACTTTGAAGATGCGTCTAGAGGTACGTGGAATAATTTGGTTACGCAGATCTTTTTACTAGATAGAGCGTATACTTAGTGGTTTACTTTGATTAATCGTGATCTACATCTCAGCCCTTAGCTTGATTGTAGCAAAAGTGATTGGTAAATATCAAAAAAAATGGCCAATATTTAACGGCCTCCTAGCCTAGTTGGTAAACCGTATGTCATTCGACTTTCAGGACTATGTAAACAAACGGCGTAACTTTGATTTATCACTGTTATTCCTTAAAGTTTTATACCACCTCATCAAAAGTCATTGAAAACATATACTATTACAATAGCCTTTGTCGTCAAAAACAAAAAAATATAGGAAAACTGACTTAATCTTGGAAATTTCATTGAAAATTCAATATGATTTAAAAGTTAGATTATTCCGACAAAATGCAATGACGTTTTTGTTTCTTTTATATTCTACGTTGTCTATGACGTTTAGCGTTGTGTCTAAAGTTAGTGACATTGTAATGCCGGTACTCACGGTATCTACCTGATATAGGCATTGTGTACACTACACGGTAAGTAAATGAGCAAAGGATCGTAGCGTTAGGTATAATATACTTAAAATTAAATAAATACCTAAATTCAGATGCGGATGCATGCAGTGGAAGAAATGCGTGGATCATGTAATAGGAGAAGAACATAAAATGAAAAATTTTGACGGCATCATCGATAGGGTATACCGATGATGTAACGCCGCCTTTTATAATTAATACTGGTGACTCTAGTAAAACTTCAAGCACCAATTTTTCAGAAGATTAAACCAATTAAAAATATGAAGATAAGATGTGTTTTACTTTCGGTATTTTAGTAATCGATTTATTTTGACTTAAAATAGCACTTCCCCATCACTAGTAAATTCATCATTCAAAGACAATTTCAATATGGCGGTTTGTTTACACAGTCCTGAAAGTGGAATGACGGTGACTTTAGTGACCCTGCCTATGAAGCAGGAGCCGGGTTCGATTCCTGCAGGGTTAGCATGGTTGCCATTTTATCGCTTATCACGCTATGCGTCACTTTCGCACATACATACTTGTTAGAAATTGACAGCAACGTCGGTAAACGATAAAAACCCGACCATCATAGACTAGCTGGTCAGGGCATTTATTTGTGTATTTATCACGAATATTTGTTCCTGAGTTATGGATGTTTTCTATGTATTAAAGTATTCATATGTAACTATCTATTATATATATTGTCGCCTAGTACCCACACAAGCCTTACTAAGCTTACCGTGGGACTAGGTCGATTTGTGTAAGGTGACTTTAGTGACCCTGCCTATGAAGATGCTATATATTTGACATTATTATTTCATTTTAAATTTATTTTGACATGTAAAATTGTATAATTTTATGAATAAATGAATATGAATATGAATATGAATATGAAGCAGGAGCCGGGTTCGATTCCTGGTCAGGGCATTTATTTGTGTATTTATCACGAATATTTGTTCTTGAGTTATGGATGTTTTTTTTATGTATTGAAGTATTCATATGTAACTATATATTATATATATCGTCGCCTAGTACCCACACAAGCCTTACTAAGCTTACCGTGGGACTAGGTCGATTTGTGTAAGATTGTCCCACAATATTTATAATTTTATTGTTTATTATTATTCCGTATACCGATGATGTAACGCCGCCTTTTATAATTAATACTGGTGACTCTAGTAAAACTTCAAGCACAGATTTTTCAGAAGATTAAACCAATTAAAAATATGAAGATGAGATGTGTTTTACTTTCGGTATTTTAGTAATCGCAACACAACACAAGCCTTATTGAGCTTACTGTGGGACTAGGTCGATTTGTGTAAGATTGTCCTATAATATTTATTTATTTAGGACTTTGACAATAAGGTTCAAGTGTTTACATATTATGCATACAATTTCAGAGGTAGCAGAAAACTGAAATAGTTAGACAATGGTAAGGATATGATATATTTTATGGTCCGCGGAGCATGCAGAAAGAAGTGGTTTACATATTTGCACAAGCATGCATTCGGTAAGGTGTTCTTAAGAATTATTGAGTGTATAATCAGTGCTCTCACCTGAATGATGTTTTATAATTAGTTAAATGCGGAGTCTATGGAAAGTAGTCTTTCTTTGAATAATCGCACTAGATGGGATATTCAGAGACTGCTGTTATATCAAATCTGTGTCAAATTTCTGTCAGTACATCTCATTCGCATCTGCATATATATGAGGGAGATGCAACGAGTAAGCTAGCTTACGCAGTTGCTAGAGATTGACAGTGTGACATGGCACAGCACAACGAAGGTCGTCTTTTTGAAATAAATAAATAAATGTGATTTTCCGAAATGTATAGCAAAAAAAAATTATGTACTTAAAAAGTGTTCCAGTTTTATAAATGTTAGTTTTTCAACGACAATCTGATCTAATGAATCTTATAATATAATTTTATAGAGTTTACGATGAACACAAAATAGTACAAAATCCCAGTCCACCCCATAGTTGGGGTTAGGAGGAAAAGGAACTGGGCGAAATGGGACAGTTGCTAGAATTTACACAATATTACAATTGGTTGACTAATAGAATAATAGTAGTTTTTGCGAATGTACATAATGAGGGACATTACAACACGAGTGTGGGATTATGAAACTGAGCACAGTTAAGAACCTAAACTGAAGCGCGTTAAGACCACATGGTAAGCCCCAGGGTCGTTTATAAACAACGGCATTCATTTATTTATTGCGTCTTCACTCGGAAACTAACTAAACTTAAAGTATTAACCTCATTAACACAAACTCGTCCATAAGTCACTCCACACCTTTAAGAGGGGGCAGAGTGTTTTCAACGTAAACGACAGTTACGGTTAAGACTGTGGCGTCCTCAATTATTTGCAAAGACATACAAGATGCATGTAATTATTATCTCAAAGAGTGTGTCTACCATATTCGTGTATTTACAATCTACAATAATGTACAGTTTAGTAAATATGTCTACGCAAAGACGCAGCAAAATTGAGAAAAACGCGTGTCAGCGTTTATGCCAAAGTGAATGAAAAATCATTTGCTTTATTTTTAAAAACTAACTCTATCCAATCTCAAATATACAAGCTACTGAATTCGTATAGTCTTGTTACATAATACTGGTTCATTAATTAATTATGATTTTTTTAAAACGTCCTAAAAATCCGCCATACAAAATTACTATGGAATCTGATCGTTGAAATATAACAAGTGAGCAACACTCGAAATAGTCAGTCGGCCCCGAATGTTCGAAGCGACACCACGTCTCTCTGCAGAGCGTCTACATCTTGAAATAAATCGATGTTCATTGTGTACGTATACTGCGTTATAGGTAGCAAAACGGTATAAGAATTTTTTTACCATTTTTTGTGTTTCCAAAGGAAATAGGCAATAGCAACCAGTTCAAAATGAATGACATACAGAGTTAGTTTCGTTTATACCTCATTGTATATAGTGTCACTTGGACCGTAGAAGATGTCCAAGGTCTGATGACGGAGTAGAAAGGTGGCCACCGGAACTCAGGAAGTAGTTGATGTAATACCCCCGTGTTTGGACTCATTTGTATTGTTTTGGCGGGCACTTGGACCGTGACTGGTGTCCAAGGTCTGATGATGAAGCAGAAAGATGACCACCGGAACTCAGGAAGTAGTTGATGTAATACCCCCGTGTTTGGGCTCGTTAGGTTTGTTCTGGTGAGCACTTGGACCGTGAGTGGTGTCCAAGGTCTGATGATGGAGCAAAAAGGTGTCAACCGGTACTCAGGAACCAGTGGGTGGAATACCTTCGTGTTCAGACTCGTAGATTTTGTTTTGACGAGCACTTGGGCTATACATGGTGTCCAAGGTCTGATGGTGGAGCAGTAGTGTCAACTGGTACTCAGGAACCAGTTGATAGAATACCTTCGTGTTTAGACTCGTTAGTTTTGATTCGACGAGCACTTGGGCCATGCATGGTTTCCAAGGTCTGATGATGGAGCAGATATTTACAAATATATTAAAAAATTATAAATTATATTTATTACATTAATATTTATAAATTTTGTAAGGTTGACTCCGATTTGGATAAAAATCGATATCTGAGGATCCGGCGGGGTGATTAACATGAATCATGAGTCAAATTTGTTAAATATTGTTTAAACCGACGCCATCTTGGATTTTGTAAGATAAACTCCGATTTGGATAAAAATCGATATCTGACGATCCGGCGGGGTCCTTACCATGAATCCAGAATCAAAATCGTAAAATACTGTAAAAAGCGACGCCATCTTGGATTTTGTGCGATAAACTCCGATTTGGATGAAAATTGACATCTGAGGATCCAGTGGGGACCATGACATGAATCTAGGATCAATATTGTAAAATATTGTAAAAACCGACGCCATCTTGGATTTTGTAAAATCAACTCCGATTTGGATAAAAATCGATATCTGACTATCCGGCGGGGTCCTTAACATGAATCCAGAATCAAAATCGTCAAATATTGTAAAAAGCGACGCCATCTTGGATTTTGTGAGATTAGCTCCGATTTGGATAAAAATCGATATCTGAGGATCCAGCGGGGTGATTAACATGAATCTTGAGTCAAAATTGTAAAATATTGTTAAAACCGACGCCATCTTGGATTTTGTAAGATCAACTCCGATTTGGATAAAAATCGATATCTGAGGATCCGGCGGGGTCCTTAACATGAATCCAGAATCAAAATCGTTAAATATTGTAAAAAGCGACGCCATCTTGGACTTTGTGAGATTAGCTCCGATTTGGATAAAAATCGATATCTGAGGATCCGGCGGGGTGATTAACATGAATCCAGAATCAAAATCGTAAAATATTGTAAAAAGCGACGCCATCTTGGATTTTGTGAGATCAACTCCGAGTTGGATAAAAATTGATATCTGACGATCCGGCGGGGTCCTTAACATGAATCCAGAATCAAAATCGTTAAATATTGTAAAAAGCGACGCCATCTTGGACTTTGTGAGATTAGCTCCGATTTGGATAAAAATCGATATCTGAGGATCCGGCGGGGTGATTAACATGAATCCAGAATCAAAATCGTAAAATATTGTAAAAAGCGACGCCATCTTGGATTTTGTGAGATCAACTCCGAGTTGGATAAAAATTGATATCTGACGATCCGGCGGGGTCCTTAACATGAATCCAGAATCAAAATCGTAAAATATTGTAAAAAGCGACGCCATCTTGAATTTTGTAAAATCAACTCCGATTTGGATAACAATCGATATCTGACTATCCGGCGGGGTCCTTAACATGAATCCAGATTAAAAATCGTAAAATATTGCAAAAAGCGACGCCATCTTGGATTTTGTAAGATCAACTCTGATTTGGATAAAAATCGATATATGACGATCCGGCGGGGTCCTAAACATGAATCCAGAATCAAAATCGTAAAATATTGTCAAAAGCGACGCCATCTTGGATTTTTTGAGATTAACTGCGATTTGGATAAAAATCGATATCTGAGGAGCCGGCAGGGTGACTAACATGAATCTTAAGTCAAAATTGGAAAATATGGTAAGAATAGACGCCATATTGGATTTTGTAAAATTAACTCTGATTTGGATAAAAATCGATATCTGACGATCTGGCGGGGTTCATAACATGAATCCATGGTCAAAATTGTTAATTAACGTCAACACTGACGCCATATTGGATTTTGTAAGATAAACTCTGATTTGGATAAAAATCGATATCTCATGATCCGGCGGGGTCCTTAACATGAATCCAGAATCAAAACTGTATAATATTGTAATAAGTGACGCCATCTTTGATTTTGTGAGATTAACTCCGATTTGAATAAAAATCGATATCTGACGATTCAGCGGGGTCCATAACATGAATCCATAGTCAAAATTGTTAAATAATGTCAACACCGACGCCAAATTGGATTTCGGAAAATTATCTCTGATTTGGATAAAAATCGATATCTGACGATTTTTATCCAAATCGGAGTTGATATCACAAAATCCAAGATGGCGTCGATTCTTACCATATTTTCCAATTTTGATTCTAGATTCATGTTAAGGACCCCGCCGGATCGTCAGATATCAATTTTTATCCAAATCGGAGTTGATCTTACAAAATCCAAGATGGCGTCGGTTTTAACAATATTTTACAATTTTGACTCAAGATTCGTGTTAATCACCCCGCCGGATCCTCAGATATCGATTTTTATCCAAATCGCAGTTAATCTCACAAAATCCAAGATGGCGTCGGTTTTAACAATATTTTACAATTTTGACTCAAGATTCATGTTAATCACCCCGCCGGATCCTCAGATATCGATTTTTATCCAAATCGGAGCTAATCTCACAAAGTCCAAGATGGCGTCGCTTTTTACAATATTTAACGATTTTGATTCTGGATTCATGTTAAGGACCCCGCCGGATCGTCAGATATCAATTTTTATCCAAATCGGAGTTGATCTTACAAAATCCAAGATGGCGTCGGTTTTAACAATATTTTACAATTTTGACTCAAGATTCATGTTAATCAACCCGCCGGATTCTCAGATATCGATTTTTATCCAAATCGCAGTTAATCTCACAAAATCCAAGATGGCGTCGCTTTTTACAATATTTAACGATTTTGATTCTGGATTCATGTTAAGGACCCCGCCGGATCGTCAGATATCGATTTTTATCCAAATCGGAGTTAATCTCACAAAGTCCAAGATGGCGTCGCTTTTTACAATATTTAACGATTTTGATTCTGGATTCATGTTAAGGACCCCGCCGGATCGTCAGATATAATTTTTTATCCAAATCGGAGTTGATCTTACAAAATCCAAGATGGCGTCGGTTTTTACATTATTTTACAATTTTGACTCTGGATTCATGTTAATCACTCCGTCGGATCCTCGGATATCGATTTTTATCCAAATCGGAGTTAAGCTCACAAAATCCAAGATGGCGTCGCTTTTTACAATATTTTACGATTTTGATTCTAGATTCATGTTAAGGACCCCGCCGGATCGTCAGATATCAATTTTTATCCAAATCGGAGTTGATCTTACAAAATCCAAGATGGCGTCGGTTTTAACAATATTTTACAATTTTGACTCAAGATTCGTGTTAATCACCTCGCCGGATCCTCAGATATCGATTTTTATCCAAATCGCAGATAATCTCACAAAATCCAAGATGGCGTCGCTTTTTACAATATTTAACGATTTTGATTCTGGATTCATGTTAAGGACCCCGCCGGATCGTCAGATATCGATTTTTATCCAAATCGGAGTTAATCTCACAAAGTCCAAGATGGCGTCGCTTTTTACAATATTTAACGATTTTGATTCTAGATTCATGTTAAGGACCCCGCCGGATCGTCAGATATCAATTTTTATCCAAATCGGAGTTGATCTTACAAAATCCAAGATGGCGTCGGTTTTAACAATATTTTACAATTTTGACTCAAGATTCGTGTTAATCACCTCGCCGGATCCTCAGATATCGATTTTTATCCAAATCGCAGTTAATCTCACAAAATCCAAGATGGCGTCGCTTTTTACAATATTTAACGATTTTGATTCTGGATTCATGTTAAGGACCCCGCCGGATCGTCAGATATCGATTTTTATCCAAATCGGAGTTAATCTCACAAAGTCCAAGATGGCGTCGCTTTTTACAATATTTAACGATTTTGATTCTAGATTCATGTTAAGGACCCCGCCGGATCGTCAGATATCAATTTTTATCCAAATCGGAGTTGATCTTACAAAATCCAAGATGGCGTCGGTTTTTACAATATTTTACCATTTTGACTCTGGATTCATGTTAATCACTTCGTCGGATCCTCGGATATCGATTTTTATCCAAATCGGAGTCAACCTTACAAAATTTATAAATATTGATATAATCAATATTATAAAAGTGACGTTTTCTGGGTAAAGAAAGATACCACATTGTCGCTTATTGATAAGAATGATAAGGCGCTTCTGTCATAAAGAATCACTTGGAAAACCTTATCAACAGGCGACAATGTGGTACTTTTACCAAGAAAACGACACAATTTTTTAACGATTTCATAATATGTGACGTTTTGCGGTGAAAGGTACCTTATTTTTTTTTTTTTTTTATTATTTATTATTTATTATTCGGAGAACCAACAGCTAACAATTCAAGATAATTATATAAACTAATTATATAACTTAAGTAACAGAGAGCCAATTATAGGTTCCCACCAGTAGTAACAGATTAACAAACAAATGGTGGTTAACATCACTACAATTATTTCACAACATGCTACCTAATAACATACAATCAATGGACGATCGGCGCTTACGCTGTTAACAAAGACGCTGATAATAATGCGCTGCAACGCGACGTAAGCGCCGACCGTCCATAAGGTACCTTTAGCCGTAAATAGCCACATATGAAATCATAAAAAATGTGCTTTTATTTAGAAAAAGGCACTTTGCCATTCTGCCGGTTGTCGATAAGGCGCGAATGTCATAAATATTAGTTTAGAAATTAACCTTATCAACAACCGACAGAATGGTACCTTTCTTTAGTACTAAATACAAACACAAATAATAAAATCATTTGGAAAAACCGAACAAATATTAGGTGAATTAATACAATATCTGTATCAAAGGATTATAAAAATGAGGAATTCTAAGATTTCTAAGTTATAACCTTTTAACGCCCGAATAATGACGCGCCGGTGTAGTAGTGTGCGTGCGCGGCCGCTAAATGCCTATTTCGTGTCCGCGGCAAACACTCTGCCCGCTCTTAATGACTCTCCTACAATTCCCTAATTATTAGAAGTGTACAGTCAACATTAACTTTTATTTATCGTCCGTATCGCCAGTCATAAAACTTTTGTCACATATGTTGGTATTGTATTGATATGCTAGTCGAAATAGTCTTCTCTTAGGGCATTTAAAGGCCTCCTCTAGTTGGTATTAGTGATTCTGCCTACGAAGCTGGATGTTCCGGGTTCGAATCCTGGTAAGGCCATTTATTTGTGTGTCTGTCACAAATATTTGTTCCTGAGTTATAGACGTATTCTATGTATATAATTATTTATGTATTTATCTACATTATTTAGTATGCATATTGTCACCTAGTAACCATCGTGGAAGCTTTGCTTAGTTTGGAACTAGGTCGTTCTGTGTCGGAGACTGAGTGTCCCAAAAAAGTGAAAAATTACGTTGATAATGTTTTGTGAGCAATTAATTAATTATTATTTATTAGTAAACAACGGCCTCCTAGCTTAGTTGGTAGTGACCCTGCCTACGAAGGAGGAGGTCCCGGGTTCGAATCCTGGTCAGGGCATTTATTTGTGTGTTTATCATGAATATTTGTTCCTGAGTTATGGATGTTTTCTATGTATTTAAGTATTTATATGTATCTGTCTATTATATATATCGTCGCTTAGTACCCATAACACAAGCCTTACTGAGCTTACTGTGGGACTAGGTCAATTTGTGTAAGATTGTCTCATAATATTTAATTTAATTTAATATTTAAACAAACCGCCATATTAATTAATTTATTTGATTTGTCCGAAATTCGAAACACTTGTCAGTTTTATTAATAATACCACTTAACTATATTTTAATCTCTTAATATAGCGACTTACGACCATAATGTGCGCAGGCGCCGCTCCGGCCCGTGAAATAGGTTACGACAGGGCTCCCCAATAGTTACTAGCCGGGGGCCTCCTTTGTAAGTCGTGCGGCAACACATCAACGAATCCACGATGGGCTCCAATATCTTTACAATACATGTACAGAATGTAATAAATATACTGGTGATCCGTTTAAGACTGATTACAAAAAAGTGAAAAGGAGCTGGCCAAGCGCCTCATGAGTCATGAACGCCACTGATGACCAGAAGGCTGGTTCCTATCTTGCCCTGCGAATCAGAATCGCTATTCAGCGGGGCCATGCCACCAGCCTATCCTATTTTTTACTTAGCAGTTTTATTATTTCTAGTTAGTTTGTTAAGGTTTTTTTTTATATTGTTATTTGTTTTTTCTGAAAAAAATTTATAGAGCTTTCTTTCCGGTTGGATTTGCGGCGCGGGCCGTAGTTTGGGAACCCCTGGGCTACACTAGCGGTGACGAAACTTGGAAGAAGGGCCCGTTGTCCCGGTGCACGTGTGGCTGGAGCTTGTCCATTGCGGGATTGGAAGATGTTATTATGTTCGAGCGAGATGAAGTACAGTTTAATTTTTTAAATAATTTACCCAATTGTTGTATAGTGACGCTATAAATCAGATAAGAAATCTCTTACTGCTTGTCATTTTGACATGCTTGTAGAGGGGCTTCCAATTGGTTGACTACACCCGGGCGACTGCAATTTAAATGGGAAATTCAAAAAAACACAATTTTTTATAAAAAAATATTTTGTTGTCAAAAACTAATGGTTCGCATCGAACGTGAACTCGCGAACTATATCTCAGCAACCCCTTGGCTGATTTGACTCTAATTCGAATTTAAAAAAAACCGGCCAAGTGCGAGTCGGGCTCGCGCACAAAGGGTTCCGTAGCAGCAAATATAATAAACTTATTATGTCAATTTATACACCTGGTGAATGGAGCCTAAACTCTCCCGATATTTTGCCTTGTACTTTTATGTATGAATATTAATTTTAACTTAACCAAAATTACAGTTAAATCAACCTATCTCAAAAACTATAAGAGATACTTTGATCAAACCAAAAATCGTTGAAAGAGTTAATTAGCATGCATCACCTCTATTTTTTTTAGAATTTTATACCCCGTAGTTATAAAAATAGAGGGGGGGGGACATACTTTTTACGACTTTGAGAGCTGATATCTCAAAAACCGTTCACTTTAAGAAAAATGTTTTTTAGAAAACTTTATATCATTTTAAAAGACCTTTCCATTGATACCCCACACGGGTATGTACATCGAAAAAAAAATTTTCATCCCTCAGTTACATGTATGGGGGGCCCCACCCCCAATTCTTTTTTTTACTATTTAGTGTCATAATTTTGTAGCGGTTCATACAACACATATTCCCATCAAATTTCATCACTGTAGTACTTATAGTTTCCGAGTAAATCGGCTGTGACAGACGGACAGACGGACAGACGGACAGACGGACAGACGGACATGACGAAACTATAAGGGTTCCGTTTTTGCCATTTTGGCTACGGAACCCTAAAAACCGTATTTATCCCATCTAACTATACCCGCTTCAATATAACTTCATACTCCACTTGCCGATTAAGGAGTACTATCTTATAGCTTTCGTTAACTTTCGTTAGCTATACTTACATTAAACTTAAACGGTTAAAACTCATCGGGCAGTCATCGTCGGACAGACAGAGTGGTCTTGTCACCGTGGCGCGAGCATCACTACTTACTACTATCTTCTTACGGTAGATGTTCCTATGCGCCCAGGAATATGCTAAAAAAATGAAAAAAAATGGTGGAGAAATACGGGGCCATTGAGTGTGTCTTGTCTCGGTAGCTTATTTGGTAAAACGGGATATATAATATACGAGATGTATCCTAGAGTATCGTTCGAGTCTCGCCCGAGGCAAAAGTGAACAGGGAAAGTGAAAAATATTTTTCAGCTTTTCCTTTATTTCAAAGAAACAATGTTTTAGTGCACGTTGAACATAAATAAAGTGGTGGCAATGAAGCAGCAATGAAGAGTAAGTGGATAATTGAACCACACTAGTTGCGCGCCAGATGCGCAACGAGCCTGCAGATACGCCACCGGCGCTTGCGCAACTAGCAACTAGGGCAACGGATCACACATAGAGATGTTACGAGCTCCCGATATTTCGGGGGCAACATAAAAATGATAATTTTTCCTATTCCTCTGTGTGTTTGCGTTTTCAAATTTCTAAATTCAACAACCTGCCCTTGGCACTGCAGTGGAACATCCGTAACTCCAACCTCGGTAAGATACAGGTTAACACCTTAGTCGAAATATACATGGTAAATATCTCGTTTTAAATAGTAATTATAATGTACCTAAATGACCATGTTAGCTTAAAATCGTATATTGATATTACTGGGCTCCTATTTCACGGTGACAAGTGTGACAATTGTCAGCATAATGCTGACAATTGTCACACTTGTCACCGTGTTACATTATTTGTATTACATGCGTCTATTGCCTACAGGCGCTTACTATTGTGTGGACTGTACGCTTGGGGGTATTTAAATAAATAAATAAATAAATAAATATTATGGGACAATCTTACACAAATCGACCTAGTCCCACGGTAAGCTCAATAAGGCTTGTGATGTGGGTACTAGACGATGATATATATAATAAACAGATACATATAAATACTTAGATACATAGAAAACATCCATAACTCAGGAACAAATATTTGTGATAAACACGCGAATAAATGCCCTGACCAGGATTCGAACCCGGGACCTCCTGCTTCGTAGGCAGGGTCACTACCAACTAGGCTAGGAGGCCGTTGAATTTATAAACAAAAATATCATTTCTTATAACTAAAAAAAATACTTTTGTGAATTGTCGCAAGAAATACGACATATGTCACGAAATTCCAACACAGGAAGAGTCTCATGTCAAAATCTAGCGAAAATTCTTTAAAACACTATTATTTTTCGTGACAATTGTCATAAAACTCAAAAACTTTTTACCCGTAAAAACCAAAATATTATTAGCACAAACATTGATCTTACCCATAATTGACTACGGTGATGTGTGTTATCCCGACTTGAACGAAGAGCTTTTGAGTAAGTTAGATCGTCTACTCAATAATTGTATTCGATTTATTTTCTGTCTACGTAAATACGACCATATCTCCTTTTTCCGCTCTAAACTTGGATGGTTTCCTATACGAATTCGTCGCAACATTCGCATGCTCTGTACTCTTTTTTCAATCATTAACGATCCTCAATCCCCCGAATATTTGAAAGCTTCCTTTAACTACTATGGTGTTTCCCGTGTCCGTCAACTTCGCTCTACTGGCAACCTCTCTCTGTCTATACCATCTCACCACACTGGTTTCATGTCCAATTCTTTCTCCGTTCAGGTAGCCCGCCTTTGGAATAGTCTCCCAGTTAAAATTAGACAATGCCCGAATAGGTTTAAATTTAAAAAATCCTTAAGTGAGTATTTTGCTGGCAGAATGGCAAGTTCTTAGTGTTTTTTTTTGCAAGTTTCATCTGATATCTTATGTTTGTGTATGTATATGTATTTTTTTTTTTTAATATATGTATTAATATTATATTATATTATATGTGTATGCATTATTTAAAGTCATTTTTATATAATACTTAGATTATCTGCAATTGTGTAATTATAGTACCTACTTTATTTTGTAATTTGTAAATAAATTAACAAACAACTTGATATTGCACCGCCTACATATTCTCTGCTTTGCCCGAAGGTTGACTGGTAGAGAATGCTTCATAGCATTAAGTCCGCCTTTTGTACAATTGTAATTTTCTTTTTGTGCAATAAAGGTTAAATAATAATAATAATAATAATGGCGTAGGGATGTGACGACCCCATCGCCCACTGGTTTCCACCGGTGCAATCAGTCAACGCAGGGCAGCTTGTGGCGAGCTGTTGGGGAGTAGCGACCCCACGTACCTGAGCGCTCCTGGGGGACTCCGTCGTCCGACCAAGTCCTCCGCCTCTGGCTTGCCTTAACCGGCCGTCCAGAGTGGGGTCGCGAGAGCTGTGTTCTCGAGGGTAGATGTGGAAACCTAAGTGGCGAGTTGGCTATATGTTTAAAGTCCAGTGACACCTCTCTACCCCCAGCCCTCATACCGGTGTTGCCCTCGAGCCATCTTAGATGTCGCTTTTTGTGGGGGCCCATCTTATGTGGGCGAGTCACCGTCTGCCGGAAATAAAATTGATTACCGTTTTGTTAGGCAGACGTCCGATTTTATTCTCCATAACCCAGTATTTAGTCCACCGCTTTCACCTAATAGTCCAGCATATTTTAGATTCCATTAAATCTCAATAGTCTATACACCCTGGCGGGTGCTGCCTCTGCGTGCGTCCCATGACTCGGGCAGGTGCAACATCCGCTCGGTGTACCCCTTACATTTCATTAAATTGTCGAAAGGGCCTCTGCGTGTTGGCTTCGGCTCCGCGCCCGCCTCCCAAAGGTCCGGAACACCATTGTTCCGTGATGGTAAAGACATACAAATAATAATAATAAAACACTTATTTAAACTTTCACGATTTTCACACATTATAAATTTACTTAAGCGGGGCTTAATCGTGTACAGATTTTGATTTGAATTTTCTCCGGGACCACGGGGCCAATGTCGCCCTTGAAACGTCGGAGGTTTGTTTTCAAAATCTGTACACGATTAAGTCCCGTTTAAGTAAATTTATAATTGTCATAAAGTTTTCACCAGAAAATGATCTATTAATTGACGATACACTACGATTTAATTTCAATTATCAAGTTTAGTTTTTTTTTCATATTTTCAAATCCAACAACCTGCCCTCGGCACTGCAGTGGAACCTCGGGAACTCCAACGTAAGACACGGGTTAGTACTTTATTATTTAAATTCTATTCCCTTCCCTTTAAAGCCCGAAATCTCTATATATGTCGAATTGTTGAACCTTGTTAAGACGAATTATCCAACGATCCCTTAAAGGGTATTCAGTACAACTTTGACCGCTGGCCTCTATAACTCGAAAAAACCGATGTAAGTAATCTTTTGTCACTTTTTCATTTGTCACGTTCACTCTTTCTTATCTCAAATGTATATAAACCTCTGTACCTCGAAGAAAATTATAAAGTGGTATTTTATGTATGAGTTTGTATAATTAGCTTAGGGCCGCTTCCACCACCCGGGGTTAGCTACACAACCCGGAGTTAAGCATTTTTTTGTATAGAATTTGATAGCTCAACTCCGGGTTAGCGGCTAACTCTGCGTGGTGCAAGTGGGCTTTAAGCGAGCTAATTATACAAACGCATAAAGTACGATATAATAATACGAATTTTTTATTGCTTTTACTCGTACCTCTATAACTCGAAACCTATTTGACACGAACGAACAGTCGAACGAAACCTCTCTCTTCTTCGTAGCGTTTCCTCGGCTTAAGCCACGGTCTGCTTTGGCAACTAATCCCAAGATTTGGCGTAGGTTCTTGTTTTAGTAAAGCGACTGCCATCTGACCTTTCAACTCAGAGGGGTTTGTAAGTCGAAACCTGTGTGAACCGAATCGATAATACGATCTTTTTAGCGTTTCCCCTGCGGTTCGTGCTACCAAGGTCCCACTATATATTGCACAACTGGCATACATCCAAGCTTTAAGTCAAAACAAAAAAAAACAGTCACTTCAGCTCCAGAATTGCTGGCCGTGACAAGTCACTTTTGTTTTTCGAGCTGGCGTTCGATTCTAATATTTTGGTTTCTACTGCAAACTATCCTAAACGTTTTTTTTTTCACTATATACATATTATTATTATATTTCACTTTGTATGTAAAATCATATACCTACCTAAACACTTTAGAACGGATTAATCGCGTTTATTAACACCATGGCCCTACGTTTCGAGCCCACACGAGCGTCACAAGGTTATAAGGTCATCATCTTAACCCTCTGAAAACGAGTGCTGTAAAGGGCTCGAAACGTAGGGTCATGGTGTTAATTATCGCGATTAATCCATTCTAAAGTGTTTAATTTCAATGAATAACAATCGCGGCAACAGAAGACAATATTATCATTGTACCTAAATTTAAAAAACACTTCGTTGTGCCTCTGTGAGGACCATTGTTTTAAAGTGGTCCAACTATTTGAACAAAACAAAGTAAGTGCCTTGATTTTTCATATTACGCCCTCTTGCTTTCAGGATTTATTACATTACATAGAGACGGAACCCTCCATTATGCGTGGTTTGACACGCACTTGCCAGGGTTTTGCTTATCACTTAGTAAAAACGGACACTTATACTATAAAACTATTAAAACACAGTCTCCCAAAAGAGACAGAGACAGAGAGTCTCCCAAGAGAGAGAGAGCACCATTGGAAACTTCGAAGGTATTATCATCTCTATAAACATCCCGCACTAACGCGTGACATTTAACAAATGGAGTGTCTTAGTAAAATTTTAATAGCTACGCCTAACAAGCATCAATGTATCCATTACTGACCAATTGTGTTCCTTATTGCAAGGACATACGGTCTATCGATGGTCAGACAGTGTACGTATCTACACGCCATAAAATATGTCGAACGCGCCATAAAGTACTACAGTCAATAAGGTTGCACCTCTAATTAGGTATTTTTAGGAATTAGTAGTTTTTCTACTGCAGCACTTCTATCTGTCAATTAGATGGCTGATAGCGATATTAAAAAAGTATACATTATAACGTTGTCTATGCCATAAGAATACTGCTCCTATGGATTTTCATCATCATAAATTTAAGAGTCAAACTCTTGTCAGTGGAGCAATTTCCATGTATCTCTTTCTTGAGCCTTTCGTTTGACCGCCTGATACGACACGACGTTTATCTTTTCCTTGTTTTCATACAATATAATAATATGAGCACTGTTGTTTTTTTTTTCTATAGTGGCCACGACATCTTCCACATTCTGCCACCTTTCCAGATTTTGCTTTTTACGCTATTTTAGCTGTCGTAGAAAAACTAGCGTATGCAACAGTTCGTATTAAAACCCTCGGGTCTATTATTATATCACTGTTGCATATACTACTATTATGCAACAGTGATGTAATAAGGGTTCTAACTAGAGTTTGAAGAACTAATTATGAGCTGTTGCATACGCTAGTTTTTCTACGACAGCTAAAATAGTGTAAAAAGCAAAATCTAGAAAGGTGGCAGAATGTGGAAGTATGCAAACTATAAAAATTCAAAGAAAGACAACAGTGCCAATATATTGAAGGAAAATCCATAGGAGCAGTGTTCTTATGGAATACCATAAACAACGTTATAATATAAGTAAGTATACTTTTTTCTACTCCAGCACTAATATCTCTCAATTAGATGACAGCGATATTTCAAAAAGTATACATTATAACTTATTTTCATACAATATATGAGCACTGTTGTTGTTTTTTTTAAATTTCTATAGTGGGCACAACATCTCTATTCTGCCACGTTTCTACATTTTGCTTTTTACGCTATTTTAGCTGTCGTAGAAAAACTAGGGTATGCAACATAAGGCCTAGTATAAAAATTGTACGACATTAACTCCTCGACCGCGTTAGCGTATCGGGAGTTCAAATTATGTTTGCCGTTTATTTAAATCATCCGGCAACTTTCATATTTTGACCCCTCGATACGCTAACCCGGTCGAGGAGTTAATGTCGTACAACTTTTATACTAGGCCTTAATCAAGGCTCATAATTGGTTCTTAAAACTTGAGGGTCGCCGTTACATTAGACCCGAGAGTTTTAAGCATACTGCTTATATAAAAAGAAGGCGAGCATTCCTGATATCAAAATAAATCACATTGACCTTTCATTAAAACCCTACTGTGTCATATAAAAACAAATGAATTAGGAGAGGGAGGCGTGCAAAAATCATGTCCAGCCATTTTGCCCAAAACCAATACGTGGTCAACGGTACAGTCGAGAACACAAATGCATAAAGGAACTACTTTTTTATCGCTGCGATAGGGCGATTAAAATATAGCAGAGACTTACAATTTTATAAATTGTTCGCGTCGAGCGGGATTTAAACGCGCGATTTTGACGCGGAGAATTTTTGAATTTTTGTTTCAATTATAAAATTGTAAATTTCGTTGGCAGACGTCTCTGCTTCATACAAAATTAATATAGCAGATACTTCTTCTCGAACGAGCATGTGCTTATTTTGTTAATATTAATTATCAGTTGACATATATTTATTAAAGCCTTTTTTGACTTGTGTACGTACGTCGGAATTTCCGCGGAATGCTTCAGTTAATGAATATTTTAATTATAAGGATCTTTACTCGCAATCTTTTTCGTTTTTAGGCAAGAAACCTAGTCTGTAGTGTTAGATTAATTATTTGAAATGTTTACAATTATTATAGGCAAATACTTCTCGCCATCTTAAAGAAATATTTAAAAAATATGTATATAATACGAATAGCTGTATATTTAACATTCCCCTCCCCCGCAACTTCGTGTGTCTGCCCATTTGTTCTCCTCTACAGAAGGCCTAGTATAAAAACTGTACGACATTAACTTCTCGACTGCGTTAGCGTATCGAGAGTTCAAATTATGTTTGCCGTTTATTTAAATCATCCGGCAACTTTCATATTTTGACCCCTCGATACGCTAACGCGGTCGAGAAGTTAATGTCGTAAAATTTTTATACTAGGCCTTCTGGTCGCATTTATCAACCAATTCCTGTGAAATTTTCTAAACTAGTATGTTGATTACATAAAAATAATTGTCGAATCAGTTTTTAGCTATATCATAGTTCTAAGCGCCATAGCCCAGCCCTATATTTTTACCCAGCTATTAGCCTGTACCCAGCTATTGGTCTTATAAATCTATCCCTAACACTTATCTCACCGCCAGTACCTAGTCGTTGGTCCCCCGCGAAATAAATCATGTCATTGGTTCGCTCATTCGTCACGTGTGGGGTGCATTTAAAGGCCCCTCGGGTGAGGATGGTGAACGGTCTAGACTGGCTGCAAAAAGAAGGTACGGGAAAACCAGCCAACTTTGCTCACTGTTTTCAAAGAATAAAAAGCTGAGAGCGGGTTTTGAAAAACGAAGATATCCTTTGGTAGAAACATCTCGATTATTTATATATAAAATCTGTATTCGAGCAGGGGCACTAAGATGCCAAGCAGATAGCCTGATAAGACGGCAGTTTGTCGGCACTTTCTGACAATTTCTGATAATTTTAAACACTTCTGTGAAATGTCTTTATATTTGGCAGCTGTCACCGTCATGCTGTTTGTGAGACTTGTCAGTTTATCAACTTATAACTAATTAGTTTATCAAATTATCTAATGTCACTCGTGGATTATCAAGAAAATCTTAGGCCTTCATTTTATGTTATTATGAGGTAAATATGGATACTGTTTAGACTGGCTTGAGGTAAAAATATTTGGAGAAACCAGTTGAAAATAATAGAGGGGATACAAAAAAGTTCTGCAAAAAATTGCATTTAGAAAATGGCCGTTCAATTATTTTTTTGCGCTCGAAATCAAATTAAAGCTGATAATACAAAATTGTTAATTCAAAGGACCCTACACCTACTTATTCTTTCTAGTTTAGCTCATAAGTTCACTGGTAGGGAATGCCTTAAGGAATTAAGGCCGCCATATGTACTTTTCTTGTGCAATAAAGATTACATAAAAATCAAAAAGAAATAAAACATTTTTCAGTCCTCCGGCCGGTAAGCGCCACTTTACGCAAAACTAAATTGTCGCCTGCCGGCTCCGTCGGACTGAAAAATAGTATACAAACCTCGGCCGGTAAATGGGAAAGCCTCGGATCGCATGTTAGTCGACCTCGGCTTCGCCTCGGCCGACAATTACATGGAATCCGAGGCATTTCCCACTTAAACGGCCTTGGTATGTAATGTACTATTGTTTCACAAACTATTTATTTTACGCCTAACACGAACATCGAAAATTGGCATTGAAGGAGAACATCTTTGTCACTCTAAAGTGCAAGTGTGACAGAGATGGAGATACAAATCCAAAAAATAATGACAGTTTCATACATTTTCCGCGCCAGCTGTCGTGAACAGATCTGTATTTTCGTCTGTTATTCTTCAGTTACATTTTTTGCCGTTACTATCTAGACGTCTTTACTTTGAACAACAGCTATGTACAGTCACCTGTAGTATAGGACTATATGAAGGCTGCAAAATAATCTGACACAGTCTTGTTTGTACCGCCATAAGAGCGCGTCACATATTTTTGCGGCCTTTATAGCGTCATATACTATTGCTGGTGACTACAATAGGGATGACGACTAGGTTGAAAAACTATCATTCTAATTAATCCGTCAGTTAGATTATCGAAAATGATTAGATACGTATTCTTTTCTTTTCTAATTTAACTAAAATTGACGAAGATATAGAGCATCAAAGTTCCGGGGTGGAGGCTGGTGACGTCACTACTAGGTAAGAATTGTACCTAATAGTGACGTTACGCGAAACTTGAACGCACTGTATTTTAGTCAATTTTGATTTGACGAACAAAAGAAAAAATACGTGTAAAATAGTTTTTAATGATGTAAAGGCGGACTCAATCGATTTTTTTAGTCGTCTAGGCTATATACCCGTAAATTTGTAAATAACAAAATATAGTTATCCTCCACAATAAAGCTTAACTATACATAAAGAGACTTATGCATAATTCGTACACGTATTGGGCGTCTTCCAAATATCCTCTCGTCGGGTTTCCGCCTGTCTGTCTGTCTTTCAGACGGCTATCGACTCGGAAATTCAATGAACATCATATTCAAGTTATATGCTAGTAAACGTGGTTAGCGTAACGAACGTGAAGCGTATTCTGTTACAGTGTTTGGGTCTATATTGGACATAGTATCTTCATGGAAATGGCTTACAAATCTGCCTACAGTTCTAAAATCATAAATTGAAGGTGATGGCATATACCTACTACAGAAAAAGTGACCAAGGCCCCCAGCTGGGGCTGGGGGCTTTCGCGGCAGGCGCCCTGACCACTGGGCTACCCGAACATGACCGATTCGATCAGGTCGTTGGTTCGATCCCAGCCCTGCTCACCGGGGGCCTTGGTCACTTTTTCTGTAGTATACTCGTATGACATCTCTTTCAATTTAAAATGTATACTCGTATATTAGCGTGACTACTTAAAAAAAAACATTTATTATATTTAATAAATGATTTGATTCGTGCTTTACAATTGATTTCTAAAATCATTATAAAAGTGAAACTTTGTAAATTTAGATGTTTGTTTTCATGATTGACGTGATCGGGTGGCTTAGTGGTCTGCTGCGTAAGCAGGAAGTTGCTGGTTCGATCCCTGGGGGCCTTGAACACTTTTTCTGTTAGACATCGCTTTCAATTTATTATGATTGTTCCTTCTTTATACAGTACCAGGCTGCCAGGTAACTGGATATTTATTAAATTAAGACATAAAATAACCTACCGAAAATAACATAATCAGAATGATGACATGTTTTACCGTTCGCGCGTACAAAAACTTCAGTTTCCGCATAAGCCGTATGGTGGATTAGGTTCTGTAGTTTAATAAATAAATAAATATATTAATTAATTAATATTTTCTTTGTTTATTTTTCCAGTTAGTTAGATTTTTAGGTCAACAACGCATGAGTGGCTCTTCCGATGTTGCTTATGTCCATGGGCGGCGATGACCGTTTCCCATCAGGCGGCTCGTCTGCTCGTTTGTTACCTTTCCCATAAAAAAAAAAAAAAAAAAAAAAGAATTTTATAATATGATTAAAAAAGTAAAATATAAAAACACAAACAATAACCCAGTTACTTTGTCATGCGTCAAATACGGCAGTTCTGACAGTTTTGCAGACATGTTCATGATGTTGGCTCAATCAATAATCCAAGACGAATCGACTGCGGTAGCTTCGGATTTTTCTTAGATTATGGGGAAGGTCCCCAGGGCATTTTTAAAGAAGACTAAATAAACAACAATATAAATTGCCAATCGCTATGGCTTAGTCGCGAACGAAACGCAACTGTCATTGTCGCACTAATAAAGAAGAGTGATAGGGAAAGATAACTACGATACGATTCCGAGCGTGAGCGATTGGCATCTTGGCTACGCACGGTAGATTACAAAATACATGACTACGTATAGATATCACATTCAAGACAACCCCGATGGCCTAAAACAGTACCTACTCCAAAACAATACATATCTACCAATCTTATACCCAACCAACTATCCCTGCACACTCCAAGCACTTCCCGATTTCCTGACAAAAAGATTTTACCGATCGCAAGTTACTTTCCACTTGGGCCGCCCGCGGCCGTCCGACAACTTTCAAAACTACCATTTTTACAAGTTTTCTTTAACTTGAGATGTTTGAGCTTTTTATTTGGTTCTAGTTTGCAAGTTTCAGGCATAAAAGAATTAAAAGTTGAAATATTAATACTGGATTGGTAATGAGATGTTAGAAGTAGGGCACTCGGAGTTAAGTTACCATTTTATGTATAACTTTTGAAAACAGGTATTTGAAGAATCAAAGTTTAAAATCTCGAACTGGACGTGGATACACATACCGTGTTCCAATGTTATCCAATAAAATTAATTGTAATGGTAGTTTTAAGTAACGTTTTTTTACAATAACGTGCTAAAATTCCTTCTTATTACAGACTTTTTTAGGAAAGGGCAAAATCAAGCGAATATACGAAACTCGACTATATTTAATGAAATGTGGCTGTAATACCTATACATCTCAAAAATATTGGTAAGACTTCTTAATATTACTGTAGTAGATTGTATTACAAGGGATCACAATGATATATTTCCGGCGAGGGCGTAGGTACATTGGATTCCGAAAGAAGCGATGGATTCTACAAAGTAGAATCTTGAAAGTAACAAGGGATTCAAGCGTTAACGCTCAAGACGAAAATAATTTTGATACCGTGTGACACACACTGCTTTTCACACCAACTAAGAGGAAATAAACAAAACCGAAAACAGCATCATACCAACACCCTAAAATAACGGTAAAAAACGTAACCTTTAAAATAAGGTTTTTTTTGTAGTAGATATAGTTTAATGACTGATAAAAACCAACAAGGCCCAAGAGGAACAACCGATTCGAGATTTATCAAATTATATGCAGTGAACCTTTTTGTTTGATAACTCAGTAATAGATTGAGTTACAAACTTGGCGGACGCCCCCGGCGCTGCTGCCAACCTCAAAAATCAACCTCCGTCCTTGTCACACACGTTTTAATAAAGGTATGAGTGAAAGAGACGGTATGATAGGGAGATTTCAATTAAGAAGGTTAGATGTCGGAGAAAATTAGCGGGAAGATGTTTTGATGCTTTTAGAACATTGCGGTTATTTCTTTTGACTTAATTAGGATGTTGAAAGGATTGGGAAAAAGTCAGGGGGCTTTTTATAATTCATTTAAAGGTGGTTGGAATGGAGCTGAAAGCTTACCTGTAATGAGGAAATCGAACTACAGTAGAATCCGGTTATAACGACGTCAAAGGGATAAGATTTTAATGGGTCGGCAACGCGCATGTGACCTCTTTGGAGTTGCAGGCGTCCAACTACGGTGAACGCTTTCCATCAGGCAGGCCGTATGCCTGTTTGTGACCGTTGTAGTATAAAAAAAATGATAGCTTATTCTGCAATGAATTAACGAAGAAGCGTGCTGCTAATGAAGAATTAATCCTGAAATGCGTCAAACCATTTTCAGCCATCACTCGGTAGTCCCGGGATGTCGGCCCCCGGACGCTAGTGTATCATTTTCAGCTGTAAATTTTACAACTTAGCGAGGCGAGCCACCGAACAACGTCACCCAAGTGGCAATACACTTTAAAATACCATATACAGGATGTTCTTGAGGCTTTAACTTCGTCATGTGGCGTGGTTTAATTAAGAAAACAGAATGGCATAGTATGTTTTATTAAATTCGTTTCTTTTGTTTTGTTTCAATTTCTCATTCAAAATAATTGCATGTTGCATCAACCGCTAATGTAAAACGGGCATTAGAATTAACTTTACCAAGTAAGTGACTATGACATATTAATGTCATGTCGAATACTCATACTCCGTTTACACACATGCCAATCCGATATGAGATAAAATTAAATAAGTAGTTATTTTCTAAATGGAGCTAATTAGAATACCAAAGTCTTTGAGAATTTAACTTAATTTAAGGTAAAAAATGCAACCTTGAATTTAAAACAATTGCTCAAAAACACGATGTATTATACTGATACTTTAATATACTTGACATTGGCAAAATTGTCCAACTCTCGGACAGAAGCTATTATTTAAAAGAAGAAGATAGCTTTAAAAACCCGAAATAGTGTGTTTCATATAGAGGAGTACGTTTGATCTGTTCACCAGTCCTTCTGACCCCAAACCCTGCATCACATATTGTCAGCTTGTCCAATATTTTACCAGCCGGACCCTTCGAGACCTTAATTAATTTGCTACAATGACAAACGGACGGACCATAAATCCTTCTGAATTAGACCCTGGATTGTTGTGTTAGGTTAGAAAGGTCTTGCTTTATTAACTGTGGACGAAAAAATCATTTGCATTTTTGATTTTGCTGAAATGGCATTTTATTTTATTAAGAGCCCGGTATATAAATTTGACCGAAACAGCTGAACTTTTTGCTATGAGTTGTCATAGTTACAAAACATTTTTTCATGTTTTAATAAGTACAAAAATTAAAAGATAATTTCAATTTATAAATGGAATACGTTTTTCAAAATTGTTGTCGGTTTCTGAAAAATCCACCATTTTCTAACAGCTGTTTTACCATTTTTTGATGAATGAGCTCCAAACATCTATCTAGTTTTCGACCGTATTGCTATTAAATTATAAAACATTTTTTCTTGTTTAGTATATAGTCTTCGGAATGAAACACTTTTAAACATTTTCACACAAAATTATTCCTTTTTTTTGGTATTTTTTTGTGGAAATTCATGAACATTGGACAAGTTTTCTGGCCCGCCTACTGCTTTGCCTCAATCCTTAATCGATTGGTTGTATTTTTTTTGTAAATTATGCGTTTCTTGTATCTTGAGGTGTGCAATAAAGAGTATTCTATATATTAATAGGTATCAGTCAAGCGCATAAATGTATACCTACAAAAGTTTTCGATTTCTGATTACTGTAATTTTATGAGGTATATTGGAATAATGTATTTACACTTGAGTGTAATATGGTAAAGTAAGTGTGTATCACAGACTAGACAGTGCATACTAAATTGGTACGAGGCGTATGTGCGGTGCCGGCGAATTGTCTTGTATGCTCTGTCTAGTTGTTGAAGTCTGTGGTGTGTACATATGTCACCGTAGAATTGTGAGTACAATTTTTATAAACTAACGCGCGAGATTGTAAACAAACGGATATGTTAGTTTAGTTTATAATATCCCTAGTCAAATTATATTCTGTCGGGTGTTCGCAATTTAACGGTGATATGATAATGTATGTTGTCTAGCTTTACGCATCTGCATCTTGACGATATCGGCCGTCTAGAGACCGCACCGCCCGCGGCCATGTCAGCAAACGCTCGCTCAAGCAGAATATGTATACAAGACACACAGCAGATAGATTGTCAGTAATTTAACTAAACTATTATTTCTAAACCGAAACGTCGGCTTGACTACCCAGTCTAGTACTAGTTTTCAGATGTAACTTGAGTCCTCTTTTTTTCAAGACGTTTTTCAAAAAAATGCGTGTTTAAATTTACATGCTTAAAGGATGACTCACACTAGAACGGGACGGGACGGGACGGGAAAATCTGTCAATTTCCATAGAAAGCGTCACGTGACATCCGAGAGCTCCGAGCTATCACGTGATTCTTTCTATAGAAATTGACAGATTTTCCCGTCCCGCCCCGTCCCGTCCCGTGCTAGTGACACTTCGCTGATTCATCAGTCAAGCCATGACACATGAAGCTGTGTCGAAACGTCGGTACATTAAGGTAAATTAACTACATTCGCGATACACCCGTCCTATGTTCATAATAATGCATACTTATAAATAAATAAATATACTGTGGGACAATCTTACACAAATCGACCTAGTTCCACGGTAAGCTCAATAAGGCTCGTGTTGTGGGTACTAGACGACGATATAAATAATATAGATAGATACTTATAAATACTCAAATGCATAGAAAACAACCATAACCCAGGAACAAATATTCGTGATAAACACACAAATAAATGCCCTGACCAGGATTCGAACCCGGGACCTCCTGCTTCGTAAGCAGCTTCTATGGCCGGCTAATATTAAGCTCGTTAGGTTACTGCATTTATATACACTGTGAGAGAACTGTATGCGGATCATACGCATGGTACGGTCAGCACAAACCCTTGAGGCCAGGTGAAGCTTGCAATGTGCAGGATGCAGAATGGATATTGCAAGATCAAGTGTCAACAGATGTACAGTCAGCTGCAGAGTTAAGTTACCCCTCCCCCCCCTCCCTGCAAACAAACTCAAGAGAAAGGTTTATACGGGCATTAGAAAAAAGTGCACCATTTTAATGAAAATGGGTCTTCGAATTTCCATGCAAAAAAAAATTGACAGTTTTGTAAAGGCCCATACAAAATGTACGAAAAAATGTGTTACGAAACTGACCAAAAAATACGGGACACTCTTTTTCTTATTTTAAATCAATAGCACTCGTGATTCAAGTTATACAAAACCCAAAACTTCATATTTTTTCAAAATAAAAGGAAAATTACCCTATTTTTGAAAATGCTCATATTGTATAATAATATCCCGTGCAAAGCCGGGGCGGGTCGCTAGTAATTAATATAAAAAATAAATACTCGGGGACAATCTCACACAGATCGATCTAGTTCCAAAGTAAGCAAAGCTTGTACTAATGGGGAATTGGTGGTTACTTTTTCGTATTTCATTTTGTATTATCGTTAACCTATGTACTCGTCATTACCTAATTACACCTTTTGTATTTGTATTATATTAAATTCATTCCCATACATTTGTAGTCTTAGCACATGTTATCACAAGGTTTATGATAAAAATAAAAGTAAATAATAAAATAAAATAAATATTTGTGTGAGAATGTCCTATAACATTCTCACACAAATTGAGTAAGTCCCACAGTAAGCTCAATAAGGCTTGTGTTACGCGTACTCAGACAACGATATATATAATATACAAATACATACATACATAGAAAACATTCATGACCCAGGAATAAATATCTATGTTCGTCACACAAATAAATGCCCTTACCGGGATTCTAACCTAGGACCACCGGCTTAGCAGGCAGGGTCACTACCAACTACGCCAACCGGTCGTCAATGATGACTGGGAAAATAATATTTTTTCTTGTCAACTGAAAGTTACACTGTGCAAACCACATACAAAACAACATACAAAAATATAATATGTAAATTCAAGATTAACTTATGTTGACTCTCACAAACAATGCTGGATAAAATCATACAAAAAAAAACCTTTTCCATTTATCACCGCCATTATACAATAAAGTACCTAAAAGTAAATATTTCAATGCAACCCTTCACATAAATATTAAAACAAAATGAGCATAAATCGAGATACTCCGATAAACAGAAAAAAGCCCAATCAATGGGGTAATCTGGGGATGAAATATCGCAAAACGGCGGTTATCTAAATAAAGTCATTTCCATTCAAATGCGCGCTGAAAACTGTGCGGAACCCGTTTATACTGGACCTTTGTTTCGGTACAAGTCACAGGAGGAAAGTGGGCTTGGATTTTTTAAAGTAAAAGATAACAAACAAGCGGGTAAGAGAGGTATAGGCATATCGGATGCATATCGTTTAGTGTGGTAGAGCTCAGCACAACGAATGTCGTCTCGCTCAAATCTGGAGCAGAGTCCATCTGGGGAAGTACCTCCACCTTACAGAAAACTGTAGTTTAATAACACAGTTGCAAACGTCTATAGGCTACAGTGACCGCTTACTATCAGGCGGGCCGTATGCTTGGTTGTCACCGTCGTAGTATAAAAAAGTGGATGAGCCGCCTGACGGAAGCGGTCATTGTCAATTTGTCACCCATTGACATAAGCAACATCAGAAGAACCATTAAAGTATTCATTATTATAAAACAGTTTCCGTTGAATTACCTTAATATACCGACGTTTCGACAGTTTCATGTGACTTGGTATATTTGTGTACAATAAAGTGCTTACAAACAAACAAACAAACAAACTTGGTCGCGGCTTGACCGGCGAATCAGCAAAGTGTCAACGGCGATTTTGCTAGAAATGTTCGCTTACCCACTTTAAACGCATGAGTAGATACGTTAAGCTAAATCAAATATTGGTCAAAATTTTGCCTAAATTTCCCTAGGACTCGCTAGATCCTTATTTCTAGTGCCAATATATAACTATAAAACTCTCGTGAAACTCGAACATGTTAAATAATATTTAAAACGGGTCACTCACGTTTTTTAGTCGATTTTCGCTCGACGTGTTTCGTTCTTTTCGAAGAACGTCATCAGGAGCGATCACCCGCGACAGAGGCAAGTCCTACGACTTGCCTATGTCGCTTAATAACGTAAGTGACCCGTTTTAAATATTGAATATGCCAAGATATAGTTGTAAACAAAGTTTCAAAGCCGCACTAATTTTGCCTTTGCAGTAAGTACATCTAAAAAGAGCGGATTTAACCCGCTCCCGCTCATAAACCAGGCCAGTTTTGTTCCTCAGTACTCGGACACGTATGCATTCGAATGTGTATTTGGAACTACCCGTTAAAACTCGCTTACGGTATCACTACCCGAATAATGTCCGAAAAATAAACGTGCTCCATTGCGACGTCCATTTTTAGGGTTATGTGGTCGCTCTTGGGCCTTACCACGGCGTCTTAAGAGGCTGATAACAGCTAAATCATCGCGCACTGTCTATTTGTATCGGAGTAAATGAGATCGCACACCGGCCGGCCTGGTTTTAGAAAGAAAAAATCGGTTGTCTGTAAAGTCCGTTTACTGACGATAGTTGAACGTTAGAAGAAAATGCGTTACCGAGGTAACGCCGCATGAGGCGTTCCATTTCAGTCAGTATTTTCTTATGACGTTGTCACGTTCAACTATCGTCAGTAAACCGACTTTACAGACAACCGATTTTTTTGTATGGAAAATCGAGGACCCATTTTCATTAAAATGGTGCACATTTTTCTGAAAATGCTTATCTACTTAAAACATTATAGTTAAATCTCACCTTTACCCTTTTAGTGACATCAGTTGATATGCTACCTACACTGAGCATATTTGCGTTTTGTTATACTTTAGTTAGACCCTTTTAGGTTTTTTTCGTTTAATCAATCTCTGGACGCATCAAAGGATTTTACGCTTCGGAATAGCTTTTTTTATGTTTCGTCATTGCAGTTTGGATTGAGTTTGAATGATGAAAATTGCTGGTTTTAAATTGGTTCAGTTTTTTTTTGTGTTATTTAAACTGGGACATTGCATTTGAAACTACGCGGAGAAAAAAATATAGTTACTCTTAACCGATTTGTATTTCTATAGAATCACGTGATAGCTCGGAGCCCTCGGATGTTACGTAACGTTTTCTATAGAAACTGACAGATCGTCCCGTCCCGTCCCGTCCCGTTCTAGTGTGAGCCATCCCTCATATGTGACTACTAGATTTATTTCTCATTAATAGAAGATTGTGCTCTAAATATTATTAACAGCAAAAATTCTAGTTTTGAAATATATAATATATATATATGTAACCCTGTATAATATAATATTATATTATACAGGGTTTTGCCTGTAATATGACCAATAAATGTAATCTTAGGGTACTCTCCAAACTGGACAATGTTTGCTCAGTGACTTTTAAAAACGTGTGCTTTGATGAGCTCAAAAGAAAATATAAGCCAGGGACCGGTCAACCTCTTCCCAGGCAAAAGCCATTGAATGGCTTAGCCGTTCATTAAATAGCCCGAATCCACATGCCTACCACTTGAATTGCTTTCCCATTCATTTGACTTAGCTGTAGGAAGGGGTTTCCCTTTCGCGGTCACTTGAATGTAGGAAAGGGCTTCCCTTTCTTTCAATAAGCTTTTGGAACGGCTCAATTGTTTATTGAATAGCCGACAAGCCTTGCTTAGCATAAGGAACGGGTTTCCCTTTGCTATCCTAACCTTGAAATATATAAGTACCTATTTCGACCTGATTTCGTTTCATTAGGCGGGGTTATTTTTGACTTGAGTCAGCCACTAAGGTCACTGACTTTTGGCGGTCCGTAGAAGTCGTATAGCCTTTAATAGTTTGGTCTTGGTGTACGTACGACAAAGTGTCCGATATCATAGTGATAACATGAGTCAGCTCCGGTGATTTTTGCGTCAACGATGGGGGGTGTGCGGGAAGCGGGCGGATGGGGATTCCCTCACAAACTCTGTACAGATTGTGAGGTCTATTTTCGGGGCTGTCAAGTTATAGTATTTTGATACGAGAATTAATAAAATAGGTAGGTACGCCATTTTAGAACGTGATTTCTCAGGAAATCAGTATTTGTGACTGCGACGAGTTCCTAAATGAATAGTATGGTCGAAATTTCAAAATATTGTAAAAACTGTTGGAATTTTAGATTTTGTAAGGTTTACTTCGATTTGGATAAAAATCGATATCTGACGATGCAGTAGGGTCCATAATATGAATCCATAGTCAAAATTGTTAAATAATTTCAACACCGACGCCATGTTGGATTTTGTAAGATTAACTCCGATTTGGATAAAAATCGATATCTGATGATCCGGCGGGGTCCTTATGAATAATTCAGAGTCAAAATTGTAAAATATTGTAAGAACCGACGCCATCTTGGATTTTGTGTGATAAACTCCGATTTTGATAAAAATCGATATCTGACGATCCGGTGGGGTCCATAACATGAATCAATAGTCATAATTGTTAAATAATGTCAACAGTGACGCCATATTGGATTTTGTAAGATTAACTTCGATTTGGATAAAAATCGATATCTGACGATCCAGTAGGGTCCATAATATGAATCCATAGTCAAAATTGTTAAATAATTTCAACACCGACGCCATGTTGGATTTTGTAAGATTAACTCCGATTTGGATAAAAATCGATATCTGATGATCCGGCGGGGTCCTTGAGAATAATTCAGAATCAAAATTGGAAAATATCGTAAGAACCGACGCCATCTTGGATTTTGTGTGATAAACTCCGATTTTGATAAAAATCGATATCTGACGATCCGGTGGGGTCCTTAACATTATTCGATAATCGAAATTCAAAAGTTACCTACTTAATTCTTCCTCTAGTTAAATCAAAATCGTACAGAAATTTACTTGACTTTATTTTGCAGTATCCGATGTAATTGGGACCGAGACTTGTTCGGATGATCAGAGGTTCGGATACCTACTCAAAATATGAGGTTTTTGGGACAATTTCAACCAAAAACTACACCATGTTACAAAAAAGTTATAGTTCCTTGTGCCCCGAACCTTGAACTCGAACAAGCGCTATTGAACTCACTGGAGCTCACCGGGATCATAAGATATCATTTTTAAGCCCACTGGTGTTAAACTTACAAAATCCAAGATGGTGCCGTTTCTGTAAGATTACATAATTTTCACTATAGGTTCTTGTATGGAGCCCGCTAGATCGTCTAATTTTAATTTTTATGCAAATCGGAGTTTTTCTACAACAAGGTCCAAGATGGCGTTGGTGTTGACATTATTTTACAATTTTGAATTTATATTCATTTCATGGAGCCCGGATCGTCAGATATCGATTTTTATGCTAATCGAATTTCAACTTACAAAATTCAAAATATTCCAAAATAGCATCAAATTTTATAATATTCTATAATTTTGCCTATAAATTCATGTTAAGCACCCCGCCGGATCCTCAGATATCGATTTTTATCCAAATCGGAGTTAATGTCACAAAATCCAAGTTGGCGTCGGTTTTTACAATATTTATTATTATTATTTGTGTCTCCTTTGCGGATCACGGGCCTGTACATCCCGGTCTTTTGGTAGGCTTGCGTGGGGATACAGATCCAACAGGTAGAGGCCTTTTGGAGAATTTTTCTGTGTAGTACACCTGCTAGAACCCATTCACGGGTGCATCAATAGATACCCGTGAACCGGTCCCAGCAGGCGTTGCAGCTATTGTAAGGAAAGTGGAAAGAATACCAGGCTATGGCGTTGAGGTTTGGGTGGATCAGAAATGGACTATTGCAAAGAGTTCCGGTCACCTGCCATAACAATGTTTAAAACAAGTTATCGAGGCAGGCGGTGACTTGCCGCCGACTAGATGGGCCCCTGAAACTGCCGTCGCAAGGACGGCCAGGAGCAACATCGGTGTTAACGGCTCAGGGGTGTCGAGAGGTGTGCGCCGCTTTCTACCCAGTGGCTGTTGCCAGCCACTGTGCCCACTCGCGTCTTATGCATATTTCACTTCCACCCCTGGAGCATATCGCTCTAACGACTCCTCTCTGGACGGCCAATGAAGGCAAGCCAGAGCTGAGAGTCCTACGGGTCCACTCCGACCGACGAAGACACGCCGGAGATGGAGACCCTGACCGACTCTCTGGAGCACTCGGGTCTTATTATTATTATTATTATTGATAAGCAGGCAGGCAGTTGTGACAACTGATATTGCCTGTATCCAGTAATCATCGACACAGTTATCGTTGTCCAGTTTAATTCATTCAGTATGCTTGTCTAATTTATTTTTGAATTGGTTGACATTTTGCGCTGAAACCACGTCCTCTGGGAGTTTATTCCAAGCTCCCACCACTCGATTGCTCAAAAAGTGCTTGTAGGGGTTACTGTGAGACCTCTGCTTTTCAAGCTTTAATTGATGTCCTACCTATTTACCCTAGATTCATTTTATGGTCCCCACCGGATACTCAGATTTTTATGTTAATCTAATTTCAACAAACAAAATCCAAGATGGCATCAAATTTTACAATAATCTATAATTTTGCCAATAGAAGTTATGGAGCCCGCCGCATCCTCAGATATCGTTTTTTTGCAAATCGGAATATTTCTTATAAAATCCAAGATGGCGTCGGTTTTTACAACATTTTACAATTTTGACTCTAGAAGTCTAGATTCATGTTAATCACCCCGCCGGATCGTCAGATATCGATTTTTATCCAAATCGGAGTTAAGCTCACAGAATCCAAGATGGCGTCGCTTTTTGTAATATTTTACAATTTTGATTCTGGATTCATGCTAAGGACGCTGCCGAATCGTCAGATATCGATTTTTATCAAAATCGGAGTTAATGTTACAAAATCCAAGATGGCGTCGGTTTTGCAATATTTTACAATTTTGACTCTAGATTCATATTAAAGATTCCGCCGGATCTTCAGATATCGAATTTTATCTAAATCGGAGTTAATCTCACAAAATCCAAGATGGCACTTATTTTTACAATAGGTATCAAATGTAAAATGTTTATTTTGTTACATTTGAAATTCCGAGAAATCACCACCTAAAAAATCTAATTTGTCGCAAGAAAAAAAAAATGTAAACATGTCAGTGTCACGAAATATTTGTGACAGCCCTGATCTTCGAACAAGCCAAGACGCCGAACGACTAGGTTCTATGAACCTTGTCCACTGTATAGAGTCCTTACATTGTGGTTTTAATCTGAAAAATCATGCCGGTAAAACTATTGATGCACTTGTTGTTAATAGTTTGCTGATCCGGACAGAAATGACAAATAATAATAAAAATTCAGACAATTCCTTTAGAAATATTGAAGTCGGTTGAAAATCAAAATATACACAAACGCAACACGGACACGCAACAAAACGACGCAACATACACGCGCCCTTTGCCACACGCAATTAAACCTTATTACTATTTGATAAGTTACTTTTGATTGCAATGCGACGGCGGCTAGCGGCATTATCAAAGAACGTCAACGCTTGCCGATATACCGCGCTAAACGCCAACAACGTAAATACTGTAATATTGCTCTTATTTCATTTGATACAAGGATCAAAATGGCTTAAGCGTTATAAGGGAAACCCCTTCAAGAGGTTAGCAGTTCGAACGACTTTTTAAGCGCTAAGCAAAGGGTATTAACTATCCGTTTGCTATACTGATATCCGTATTAAAAGTCGTTTAAAAAGCCTTATGAAGGGGTTTTAAGCGGGAACGGCTTTGGTTAGCAAAGTCGAACGAAATACCCTTTCAAAAACCCTCGAAGGGGATACGGGACCGGTCCCTGATTATAAGCTACTAATTGTTTGCAAGATGTTTGGCGTCTCGTTTGCCAAATTTAAATGTCAGATAGATTAGATTATTGACTACCTTTTTTGATCTCCAAAATATGCACGCGCTTACAAATCTTGGCATTCGCAAAGCGGATCCCAGTTTCCCTGGGTATTGGCAAAATCCGGTAAAACGGTAGGAAAAAGTTGACTTTACTAAAAAGTGTTATCTTGTCTTAATCTTTATTACATGACATAGCTATCGATTTAACTAATCCTACTGCAACGAGAATGACTCACACCGTAAACAAAGGTTGACCCACATCTGACTCATTTACAGCCAAACATATGCATACTTGTCACTACTGTAAAACCAACTTCACTTTTGCACGTTACAAAAAAAATGCAGTTCATATTTCAAAGGAGTTAAAGCGAAAATCGATTGGTAATCGCGTTAGACGACGGCTAAATAAAGATGGTAAAACATTTCCTTTGATCAGTCAATAAATAAAGTTAGACTGGGATTTATATCGATTCCTTCAAGCGATTTTATATCTTATCCCCTTGAATCATGGTATATTGTAAGTCGGATTAAAACATGTTAAGATATCACAGGTGACAAGATTTTTAAGACAACAAAGGAGATAATAATATGTTTGGAATCAAAATAAGATGTCAGACTGACCTCAATAAGGTATTTAAACTCTGATATATGGACGAGGTATTAACTAAATGATCCTGTTTGGCTTTGAACATAATATTAGTCATTTAATCTTTTTAACTCCAATTGGTGGATTTTCACGGAATTTTCTGAAAAGTCACGCTATTTCTGAACTCAGTGAGATCTATGATGTCTTTATACTGAAGTCATTTATTCTGTTCCCTTGTTTACGCGTTTGATGTTAAGAATAGATGTGATGATGTCATTAACTATACTTTGAAACCGATCAAGTTGTAGAATGCTTCAATTGTAATGCTTTCAGCTTGTACAGAATTACTTTTCAATCAATCAATAAATTTATCAGCTTATTGCAGTCCACTGCTGGACGTAGGCCTCCCCAAGGGTGCGCCACAAAGTACGGTCGTTCGTGACCCTCATCCAACCACTACCAGCTACCTTTCTCAAGTCATCGGTCAACCTGGCAGGAGGGCGTCCCACACTATGTTTGCCGAGACGAGCCCATTCGAGAACCCTTTTGCTCCAACGCTCATCGGTTCTGCAACAGACGTGGCCGGCCCACTGCCACTTCAGGCATGTCCATTACTTTGGTATTCTGCCGGATAGTCTCAAATAATTACTTTTACCATAAAATTGTGTAATTTAAACGTCATAATGTTTAACTGCGTGCTTTTGTCAACAGCCAGTACATGTTGCTAGGAATTATTCGACAAAATATCCTGATTCAGCGTTAAATATCTCTTATTTATGGAAAAATGTTTATAAGCAATTGAATCAACCTTGTTTAAGTAGTTGATCACTGAATGTTTAGAAACTCGGTTTTTACATGCGTTGTTTAGGTACACTGATTCACGATGGTGTACTTTCAGAATTCAACGATGACTAGGTACTAGCAAAATATATTTTCATATCTCGTGTTCTGAAAGGGAGTCTTTGCTAAACTATGACACGGGTGGAAAACGTTTGCGCCCTAGGGCGTTCTACTTTCCGAATGCATTATTTTTAAGTTTTACTAATTGCAATAAAAAAACGGTTTAAAATAAATGCATTGTTTGATTGTTCTTCTGAAATTTATTTCCCGAATCAAAGTGGGTCCCCAGCTGTCAACACAGCGAATCCTCTTGGAGCTCTGGCGACCTTACTCACCAACAGAAACACAACACTATGAGTAGGGTCTAGTGTTATTAAACTGCGGTTTTCTGTAAGGTGGAGGCACTTCTCCAGGTGGGCTCTGCTCCAGATTTGAGCGAGACGACATTTGTTGTACTGTGCCCTACCACACTAAACGATATGCATCCGCTGTGCCCATACCTCTCTAAACTATTCAATTATTAAATGTGCTGAGATACGCGGAATACTTCGTTATTTATTACACAGTCAAAAGATGAAACCTGTACACAGCTCACAAAACATCTCTATAGAAAAACAATTCCCAATAAATTATCTAACTCGCCTTATAAACCAAAATAACAGTAGCAGCGCACAAAACCGCGGGAACATGCACATCTCTATTGTAATAATATTCTGCCCCGGGCCGCGACCGAACGGAGATGATATTAATTACCACCAGTTTGGCTCAACGGACATACGGGGAGAAATTGCGGTGAAATCTCGTATCGCACTTGGAAATCTGAACGAGATAATAGTAGATTGTGTTACACGGAATCAAAATGATATATTCCCGGCGAGGGCGTACATTGAACTCCGAATGAAGGGATGGATTCTACTATAGAATCCCGAATGAAGCGAAAGAATTCTAAAGTAGAATCCTGAGCGTAATGGTAGATTGAAGCGTTAACGCCCAAGACGAAAATAATTTTGATACCGTGTGACACATACTGCTTTTCACACCAACTAAGAGGAAATAAACAAAGCCGAAAACAGCATCATAACAACACCACGATGCCACTGGTTAATGCCCGAAAACGTAAAAATGTCCTTGAACAGAAAAGTGCCACTTTGATCCCTCTTAGCTTGAACAGAAAAAAGCCCTTTTATGAATAGGTGGTGTAAAAACAATACTACACAGTGTTGCCTGCTAAATTAGTGGCGCCCTAAATATATACCTTTTAGCACAGAATAAGTAATAGTACTAAAGTACAGAAGCTTCTCTTTCCTAAATTTGACGTTAAGCTTGGCAAGCATGCAAACGTCAAGATGACATAACATTAGGATTGTCACCATGCTGTCAGGTGCGTATGGTGGTACAACAATTTTTATAAACATACTAGCTTTCCGCCCGCGACTTCGTCCGCATATAATAGGGTTCTTCCTACAGAGTTTCATACCTTGTTTTATCTTTTTAAAATGTGACTTGATATAACCTACACATATAATCTCATATATATAATACAAATACTTTCTATTGCACTCCGCAAAAAGTAATTAATACTACTGATAACGATTAAGTTTTTTATAAGGTAGATGGTGGCAACAGGCGGTATTATCGCTAAAAAGCAACATGTCTCTTACAGACAACCATCCGGTTAAATAGCATAAATGATTACCTACATACTTGAATAACAAAGTTGAGTTGAAGTCTATTATGGACACAAAAGAAAACTTTCCGCCATAGAAACTTTCAACACTCTTTTCACTTCTTCATGGGTGGAATTTCCAAAAAAAACATGAAACCAGTTTTCTTCTATTTTAATAAGGAATCGATGCATAAAGTTTCAAGTCTCTAGCTCAAAAAAATCTTTATTTCCCCGCTTTATCAATTTTCAACCCCGTTTTTATGCCCTTAGGTGAAGAATTTTCCAAAACTATGAAAACACTTTACTTTTGTTCTAATAAAGAGTCTTTTCACAAAATTTAAGTTTTTTTAGCCTCTAGCTCAAATTCAAAATTCAGTTCGAATTCAAAAATGTATTCTGCAAGTAGGCCTGAAGGGCACTTTTACACAAAAAAAAAACATTCTCAAACAAACATTCAACCCCCTTTCTACCCCTTTAGAAGTTAAATTTTCCAAAACTGTGAAAACACTTTTCTTTGATTTAAATAAAAAGTTTTTACAAAAACATTCAAGCCTCTAGCTGAAAAAGAATCTCCATTTCCATACAAAGATTTAAGCCCCTTTTCACCCCCTTAATTTCCAAAAACCATGAAAACACTTTTCTTAAATTGTAATAAAAAGTCTTTACATAAAGTTTGAAGACTTTAGCTAAAAAAAACCCATTCTCAAACAAACTTTCAACCCCCCTTTTAGTTTTTACCCCTTTAGGAGTAGAATTTACAAAAAACCATAAAATATTTTTCTTTAATTGTAATAAAGAGTCTTTACACAAAGTTTCAAGTCTCTGGCTCAAAATAAATTCCATTTTCATACAAACTTTCTACCCCTTTTTTAACGCCATAGGGGTAGGATTTGCCAAAACTATAAAAACGCTTTTCTTAAATTGTAATAAGGAGTCTTTACACAAAGTTTCAAGTCTCTAGCTCAAAACAAAATTCTATTCCTATACAAACTTTCAACCCCCTTTTTATCCCTTTTGAGGTGGAATTTCCAAAAACGATGAAAACTCTTTTCTTTAATTGTAATACAGAGTTCTTACACAAAGTTTTAAGTATCTAGCTCAAAAATAAATTCCTATCTCATACCCCATCTCATCTTTCTACCCCTTTTTTACCCCCATAGGGATTGAATTTCCCAAAACTATGAAAACACTTTTCTTTAATTATAGTAAGGAGTCTTAACACAAAGTTTCAAGTCTCTAGCTCAAAACTAAATTCCATTCCTATACAAACTTTCAACCCCCTTTTTACCCCTTTAGAGGTAGAATTTCCAAAAACCATGAAAACTTTTTTCTTCAATTGTTATACAGAGTTCTTACACAAAGTTTCAAGTCTCTAGCTCAAAAATAAATTCCATTTTCATACAGTCTTTCTTCCCCTTTTTTACCCTCATAGGGCTTGAATTTTCCAAAACTATGAAAACACTTTTCTTTAATTATAGTAAGGAGTCTTAACACAAAGTTTCAAGTCTCTAGCTCAAAACTAAATTCCATTCCTATACAAACTTTCAACCCCCTTTTTACCCCTTTAGAGGTAGAATTTCCAAAAACCATGAAAACTTTTTTCTTCAATTGTTATACAGAGTTCTTACACAAAGTTTCAAGTCTCTAGCTCAAAAATAAATTCCATTTTCATACAGTCTTTCTTCCCCTTTTTTACCCTCATAGGGCTTGAATTTTCCAAAACTATGAAAACACTTTTTTTTAATTATAATAAGAAGTCTTAACACAAAGTTTCAAGTCTCTAGCTCAAAACAAAATTCCATTCCTTTACAAATTTCAACCCCCTTTTTACCACTTTAGAGGTGGAATTTCCAAAAACCATGAAAACATTTTTCTTCAATTGTAATAAAGAGTTATAACCCAAAGTTTCAAGTCTCTAGCTAAAAAAATCCATTGTAATACAAACTTTCAACCCTCTTTTTACCCCTTTAGGGGTTGAATTTTCTAAAACTATGAAAACTCTTTTCTTTTAAAGTAATAAGGAGTTTTTACACAAAGTTTCAAGTCTCTAGCTCAAAACAAAATTCCATTCCTATATAAACTTTCAACCCTCTTTTTTCCCCTTTAGAGCTTGAATTTCCAAAAACCATGAAAACACTTTTCTTTAATTATAATAAGGAGTCTTTACACAAAGTTTCAAGACCCTAGCTCAAAAAAAAATTCCGTTTCCATACAAACTTTCAATCACCTTTTCACCCCCTTAGGGGTGGAATTTCCAAAAATCCGTTCTTATCTCTTGCCTACGCGTTTACAGGAAGCTTCGGTAAAAATTTCAAGTTTCTAGTCCTAGCCGTTTCGGCTGTGCGTTGATCGTAGATGAGGACAACCTCTTTTATATATATAGAAGATAAATAGGAAATTGTGGAAATCTTTGGGGGAGGCCTATGTCCAGCAGTGGACGTCTTTCGGCTGAAATGATGATGATGATGATATAAATAGGAACCAAATATGTTTTAAATTTTTTCGTTTTTTTTTTAAATATTTATTAGTATTATATAATTTAAACTTTCGTGAGTCATACTGATATTAAATTGCAACGGTTAACACTCACGTATTTTTATCACATTACGTGCGTGACATGTTTCGTCGTTTAGTGGACACGGTTAGTTCGGTGTGCTTGTCGTTGATCCCGTCAGACGATCCGACAATTCCGACCGCAACGACGGCGCCGGATTGCGCGAATCACCCCGCTCCCGCTTCGTCGCGCGCGACCCGTTACCTACGCCGGTCTCTGGCAGTGATGCCTGAGCCGCGAAGGTGATAACACGACTCTGTCTGTCCGACGATGTCTGCCCGACGCAGACAAAACATGTCACGCCTATTGTGATAAAAAACCTACACTGCCTCCAAAGTCGGTTCTGATGGTGCTTCGCCGGCCGCTACCGCAGCACGCTCGCTTCGCTCGTTCTCGCTTCGAGAAACAGGTCCATGATTTCTTGCAAAGATTTTTTCTGTCACTTCCAAGAGTTTGTTGCCAATAGGTCCCGCTCGTAACTATCCCCCGTATGTTCACCATCCGCCTCCAGTTTTCATAATGGCTGAATTGTTTTCTCAGTACACACTGCAGGTTTAGGGGCTCTTAGTTAATTTCATGGCGAATGCCTCTCGGGGGACGGATGAATTCATTTAGCCGAAATAAATTCGGACAAGACAAGGCTATTGAGGTTTTGGAAACTTTAATAAACATAGCCTTCTTACAATTTATAGCTAATTTAATACATTCAATAATGGAACTTAATATTAAGGCGTAAGGTTGACGATTGGAGTCATGGAAGAATTTTAATTTAGGTATTAATGAATATTATTATTTTGAGTGGTACTTTTATTGTGTTCATTACTGTGGGTTTTCAGAGCCTATTAAAGAATATGATAACAACAGAAAGCTCCATTGAATATAACCTGAAATATGTGTATTTATAAGTTGGTACTACCTATCTTATCTTACTTAGGAGTGAGGTAATTTAATTGGACACTTCGTTGTTTGTATGTATGACCAGCCGGTTGGCGTAGTTGGTATGGTAGTGACCCTGCCTGCTAAGCCGATGGTCCTGGTTTCGAGTCCTGGTAAGGGCATTTATTTGTGTGATGAACACAGATACTTGTTCCTGAGTCATGGATGTTTTCTATGTATTCATGTATTTGTATATTATATATATCGTTGTCTGAGTTGAGTACCCGTAACACAAGCCTTCTTGAGCTTACTGCGGGACTTAGTCAATTGTGTAATAATGTCCTATAATATCTATCTATAATGTATGTTTGTATGAATGTTAGTATGTATGTTTGTTCGCCGATAACTCGGGTATGGTTCATCGGATGTGATATTTAGCAAGCGGTTGGATGAGATAAATATATTTTTTTAATGTTAATATGAGCCAAATCAGTCAAGGAATTGCCGAAATATAGGGGTTAGGGGTTCACGTTCGGGGCGAAGCACAAGACATTGTTATTTTTTATTATGTACGCTATTACGGCCCGTGTTTGTGGATCATTTAGTACATTGTGTATTAAGGGCGGTAAACAAGAAATTACAAACGAGTGTGAAATTAATTTTTAGCCCGAATTCGTAAATCTTGTACCACCCGTGATACATACAATGTTTTTCGTCACATTTGCGAGGAAATAAATTCTTTCTAGGCAGATAAAGAAACAATAATTATTAGCGGTAGTGTAGCACAGTCCACAGAAGGCCTAGTATAAAAATTTTACGGCATTAACTTCTCGACCGCGTTAGCGTATCGAGGGGTCAAAATATTTATTTATTTATTTATTTAAACTTTATTGCACAAAATACAAAAACAAATGTACAAATGGCGGACTTAATGCCCAATGGCATTCTCTACCAGTCAACCATAGGGCCAAACAGAGACTTGAATAAAATGGTGCAAAGGGAGAAAATATGAAAGTTGCCGGACCATTTAAATAAACGGCAAACATAATTTGAACTCTCGATACGCTAACGCGATCGAGGAGTAAGTGTCGTACAACTTTTATACTAGGCCTACTGTACTCCGGAGTGAGCGGCGACTACGTGCGGCGAATGCGTGAAGGGCAGGTCTTCGGGGAGCTCCGGGCGGGAGGTAAAGTAGTATGAGAATCCTTAAGGACCATGGGCTTAATACAGCTCATGAAGCCTAAGTATGCTTGCATGTAACAACACCATTTACGAGCAGGTGTGATGGAAACACTAATTCGTATTTCATTTAGTCGGATGAACGTACAAGAGAAAAAAAGTCATTGACATTTATTTTTTAAATTCACCATGAAGTCTGTAACAATAATAACTGTTTGAACGTTCGGGCACTGACTAATGTTAAAAATGGCACCCAGGGCCCGTAATTTTCATGCCGATGACAGACAAATGACGTGAAGCTGCATACATCATGTTTTCAGTTTTACGTTTGAAAGAATAATGCTGTCAATTAATAGTGTCAAAACTATTAAGTTCGACGTTAGAATCGAACGTTGATACACTTTATCTGTCGTTAACTCATTTCGTATTAAAACGTCCTGTTTCAAACGTCATAACGAAACTGGAATGAAAATGACGGGCCCTGCATGACTGCATTACATTTTCGGCTCGACTTCACGCCAGCGGTCATGAAGTGTCACTGTCTGTTAAAAATTCACCACCATTTTTTTAGCTAAAGTAATTAATTCCAAAGCTAACTCTTGTAATATATCATTCGCCTTGGCAATGTGTGCAGGGAGTATTACCATTGTTTTTGGGGTTAGGCGAGTCCAACGGTAAGTAAAACCAGTGTAACGACATACAGTCACACGACTCAAGAAAATTAACAGTCAAATACATAAAAACCAGCCAATGCGAGGACTCACGCACGAGTAGGGTACCATCATCATCACTACATTAGTAAATTATGATACAAGTGCGAAAAAGAGGACTTTCGCAACGAGTGGCGATAAATTAAAACACTACCGTAATAGTTTTAAATCGACACGAGTTGCGAATTACCTCTTCGCACGCGTATCGTACGACGTTTTACAGTACGTTGGCACTTTGAATATTCGACTCAGGCACGTAAAGTGCTCATTAATGCCCTTGAGCGGTAAAGTAACACCATGTGTACTGTAAAGTATAAAACAAAGTCGCTTCCCGCTGTCTGTATACTCTGTATGTATATGCTTAAATCTTTTGATGCGGTATTTTTTAAGATAGAGTGATTCAAGAGGAAGGTTCATGTTTATATAGGTAACCACTGGTTACTAACCAGTGCGAAGCCGGGGCGGGTCGCTAGTTACTTTAAAAAACACGTTTGTTGTATGGGAACCCCCTTTAATAGTTACTTTATCCTTTTTTTAGTATTTGTTGTTATAGTGGGAATAGAAATACATAATCTGTGAAAATTTCAACCGTCTGTCTCCAAAGTTGTAAAATATGAGAACATAATTAAGTTCGCTTCTCGTGGCGTCTGTGTTCAGAATAATACCCTGTTTGGAAATCAAATCGTCATATCCGGTTGAGATTGCGAGCGGGCAACGATCCAATATGGCGGCCGGATGTTGTCGCTGCTATGTAATGAATGTTGAAAAAATTGAAAATTCTTTATGGCCCCGGACGGTTGGCTGGAGGGTTGTTTTGAACGGCTGTTTGCAATTAAGGGTGAGCAGGGGCTTCAACTTGTGGGTCGGATATACTGGAATGTCGGTATTTACGTGAACGGGGTGAGATGAGCCTCAATAAAAAAAAACACAATAAATCAATATTATAGGACATTCTTACACAAATTGACTAAGTCCCGCAGTTAGCTCAAGAAGGCTTGTGTTACGGGTATCAGACAACGATATATATAATATACAAATACATAAATACATAGAAAATATCCATGACTCAGGAACAAGTATATGTGTTCATCACACAAATTAATGCCCATTATAAATTTACTAAAACGGGGCTTAATCGTGTATAAACTTTGGAAACAAACCTCCGACGTTTCAAGGGCGACATTGCCCCCGTGGTCCCGTGGTGGTGGTGGTGGTGAGTGTAGTGTGTCGACAGAGTCACATCCCTAGTGCGCAAAATGTTCAAGTTGATAATCAAGACCAAGTGCGGGTAGTTCGTAAAACCCGCGCAGCTAGAAGATGTTGATGTCAACCTCAGCCAGTCTTTCTCCGGGACCACGGGGGCAATGTCGCCCTTGAAACGTCGGAGGTTTGTTTCCAAAGTTTATACACGATTAAGCCCCGTTTTAGTAAATTTATAATGTGTGAAAATCGTGAAAGTTTAAATAATTAATGCCCATACCGGGATTCGAACCCAGGACCATCGGCTTAGCAGGCAGAGTCACTACTATCTGTTAATTAGATGACTGACAGCGATATTAAAAAGTATACAGTATAACGTTGTCTATGATATTCTATTATCGGCAGCAGTATGTTCGGCATGGATGCTTTGTCTCGACCCCATATCATACTCGATCTGGTGTCAGTCAGGGCTCGATATTAGGACCTTTTCTGTTCGGAATAATGGTTAATGATCTTCAGTCAATTCCAAAATCTTCTCAATGTCTCCTTTATGCTGACGATATGAAGTTGGTATTTGGAGTAAAGCAAAAATCTGACTGCGAGGCATTACAAATGGATATTAACTTGGTTCTTCAGTGGAGTATAGATAATAAACTTTTTCAGTCCTCCGGCCGGTAAGCGCCACTTTACGCAAAACTAAATTGCCGCCTGCCGGCTCCGTCGGGCAGAAAAATAGTATACAAACCTCGGCCGTTAAATGGGAAAGCCTCGGATCACATGTTAGTCGACCTCGGCTTCGCCTTGGCCGACAATTACATGGGATTCGAGCCATTTCCCACTAAAACGGCCTTGGTATGTAATCTACTATTGTTTAACTCTGCTAAGTGCTGCGTCTGTACTTTTAGCCGTTCGCGTGACCCGCTATTGGCACAATACACGCTGGGATCTGAAACCATAAATCGCGTATTCACAGTTAAAGATCTCGGGGTGGTCTTCGATACGCGTCTAACATTCCGTGAGCACATTTTATCTCTTGCTGCCGACTGCTATCGAAGGCTAGGCTTTGTCGTTCGCAACATGCGTGACTTCAATGACCCTTTAGCAATTAAGTTGGTATACAACGCCTTGGTCAGAAGCAAACTAGAGGCGTCGTCGATTGTATGGCTCCCGTACGAACATAAGTACACATTATTATTGGAAAAGGTCCAAAAAACATTTTTGAGGACCCTCTATAAGAAAGTGTACGGGTACTACCCATTCCTGTACCCAACAAAATACTTGCTAGGGATGCTTGGTTACAACTCATTGGAGGTCAGGCGCAACTTCAGCTTGTTGATCACGGCATGTCGTGTCCTGCGTGGTGAATCTGACTGTCCGGAGCTGGTAGGTCGTGTGGTCTGACTGTTTGTTCCCGACGTTCCCAGGATGGACCTCAGACCCCGGACACGTGACCTCTTGATGGGGCCGGCGGCGCGCACTCAGTCGCGCAAGAACTCACCGATCCCTCTTGCTCTCACACAATTGAATGCGTTCTTGGCATCAGTACCAGAATGTGATCTGTTTGCATGGAGATGGGTGACTGTTAATGCTGAATGTTTGAGATTCTGTGAGGGGATGGATAATAGGCCGTCTACAGTTATGTAAATTAGATAATTATTATTTCGTTGTTGTTCTGTAATTATGTATTCCCTAGTTTCATGGCGCATTAGTTTTACTGTAATGTCATGTAAACGTGTTTTTATATTAAATAAATAAATAAATAAATAAATTATAACACTGCTTCTATGGATTTTCATATAATATATGAGCACTGTTGTTTTTTTTAATTCCTATAGTGGGCATGGCATCTTCCAGATTCTGCCACCTGTAGATTTTGCTTTTTACGCAATTTTAGCTGTCGTAGAAAAACTAGCGTATGCAACAGCTCATAATTGGTTCTTAAAACTCTCGGGTGTGTTATTACAAAACTCGACTTCGTCTCGTTTTGTAACGGAGACCCTCAAATTTAAAGAATCCTTATTATATCATTGTTGCATAAACTACTATTGTTCATCGTCTTTTAAAAATATCGTGTTTTGATTTTTATTTCACTTCTAAGTTTGTTAGGAGACGCAATGTACTGCGAATTTTTTGACAAGAGACGTCAATTAGGCTGATGTTAACAAAAATTGTAATCACTATTTACTTTGCACGAAACAGTGAAAACCTACAGAGTACATCATTTTTAAAAGTTGTTAGGTTTGAGGAGTATCACCTGCGATTTAATTTATTGCTCATGTTACAGGCAACACCCGGTATTACAAATCTCTATTACGGAAACCCCAGACAGTGTGACGTGAGTTAACAGATGAGCTAGCGTCGAGCTATGACAGGTTGTGACGTAACATGTTGGGTTTAATAGGTACCTGCGTCGAGAGTATGATATGTGTCTACTGTTAGTAAAAAAAAAGTGCTGTCAATTGTGGGTAAGGTTTTTAGGGCTCCGTACCTCAAAAGGAAAAAACGCCCTTATAAGATCACTTTATTGTCCGTCCGTCCGTCTGTCTGTCAAGCCTCTTTATCTCGGAAACGTGTAAAGGCAGTATGTTGAAATGAATACCACATAGGTACACAAGTCTGCGGTCCCTTTAAGCTGTGAAGAAACCAAACATCTACCTACGTCATCGCATTTCCCATACATTTGCAATGGGAATCAAAATGCCGCAAAGGGCATGTTATACACTTCAGAAAAAGTGACCAGAGCCCCCAGTGCCGCGAAAGCAGGAGGTCGCTGATTCAATCCCAGCCCTGGGCACTGGGGGCCTTGGTCACTTTTTCTGTAGTGTATGATATCTCTTTCGATTTAAAATTTATATATAGTAGTGTGACTACTGAAATAAACAGGAATCAAAACATTTATTATATTTAATAAATGATTTAATTCATGCTTTGCAATACAAATAATCTTTATTATTTATAATAAATTACAAAGTAACATAAAACAAAATTAAAACTAGGTGTATTTAAAAACATACTAATCTTAAGTTAATCTAAATCTAACTACAAAATACAACGATTAAAATTAACTTAAAAATATATATGTATTTTATATATATGTGTATTTATATATATAATTCAAATGCAAATTTATTAATTTTGCAAGAACAATAAGTATATATGTATATCGTTGTCTAGTACTTATATAAGCTTTGCGTAGTTTAGGGCTAAACTGATCTGTGTGAGATTGTCCCTAAATATTTATTTATTTTATTTAGGTAAACATGGCGCTTGCAACAATTGTGCCGAAATATCACGAAAACAAACAAACATGGTGGATATTTACCATGTTAGTTCTAAATAGTAATCTTAATGTCCTCTAGATTTTTGCTTCATGATATTACGTTGATTAATTGAATCAATTGATATAATGTTAGTAAGTTGTTTACACAAGACAAGTAAGTTGATTATATATTAAGCCATAAACAATATTCCAAGAACAACCCTCAAGCTATTTTCGTTCTTGTCTCATACAATACAATATTATCAAAATTCGCCAAATCAGCTTATTGAAAGTATCTTATTTCAACGCCAATCGAATAAGAAAACAGTTTCAAAAATATCTCAAATAACACCCACTTAATTCTTAAAATTGCTGTCACGAAATCCGACGACGTTTTCAATACGCGACAATCATAATTTGTATGTACCGTATATAAATATCTACACATAATTCGAACTTTTTCCAACGAAATAGGGAAAGAAGTGTGTACATAATTATGACGGTCCTTTTGTTACCCATTCCCTTCTCAGGGTTGTAGTCAGCCATTTATATATGCAGTTGCAATTGCTGTCTGAATTGAAGAGTCAAGGTTTCACAACCAGACGACGATTTAAACTTTAACTACCTAAGATTTTCGATTTTAGGGCTCTGTACCTCAATAGGGAAAAACTGAACTCTTGTAGGATCACTTTGTTGCCCGTCCGTCTGTCTGTCCGTCCGTCAATCCGTCCGTCTGTCTGTAAACGTCTGTCAATGTCTGTGACCCTTTATCTTGAGAACGCGTAGAGGTAGCAAGTTCAAATTAATACCACATATACATATCTACAGTCCCTTGAAGCTGTGAAGAAACCGAACCTCTGCGTCAACACAATCAAAAAATACGGCCGTTTATATCGCATTTCCTATACATTTGCAATGGGAGTCAAAATGTATAGGGTAAATCCCGTTGACCTAGAATCACGAAACTCAGCAAAAAGCAAGTGCTTGTCTCACAAATACAGGAGAAAGTCCGAAAACCGTATAATTGCCGCACACTGAGAGTTCCGTGCCATCAGTATTTTTAAGTAGGTACCTAAGGTCATAAATGGAGGTGATGGGATCCTTTGTGCTTTCTTCGGTGGGCGAGTCCGACTCACACTTGGCTGGTTTTTCTTGCTAATACGGATTTTTATCCTGTTATGTACTATATTTTCCGACGATTTGAAGAAGAAATAGGAGCATGGGCTCACGACAATCACATGCATATGACAATTACAATACATATTCTCTGCTTTACCCGAAGGTAAACTGGTAGAGAATGCAAAGCATTAAGTCCGATTTTTGTATATTTGTAACTTTCTTTTTGTGCAATAAATATTTAATAAATAAATGACAATCACTCACAAATTATAAACTGGCAAGAAACTTCTAGATAGAACCTACCGATTACTACTGACAAGGATTTTAGGCTAAAATAAATCTCAAAATTAAAATTATGATTTAAAAAACAAGTTTGTTTCTAGGGCCCATATTACTATACCGTATATGATCATATCTTAGACCTTTGATCAAAGGTAAATCAATCATTCAGCACCATCAACTAATAAAACTAATAATGGCCCCAATTTCACCACTGACATTTGTAACTGAATTACTAGCGTTTCAGGCATCCATATTTTTCGTATACCGCCATCGCGCGGGCTGTGTGCTTGTTTAACACCGTTTTGTTACCTTAAATAAAATCGTAGTTTTTGACGATAAAATGATCCTGTGTCGGAATTTCGTGACATGTCCTGTTCAGAGCTCTCACAAAAGTATACGTTTTATGGTAGTAATGATGCCGCCGGTAGCCTATAGACGCCTGTAATACCAGTAATGATGCTGACAATAGGCTAGACGACTGAAAGAATCAATTTGTCCGTCTTTTAGATTATAAAAAAATATTGTACACGTATTTTTTCTTTGTTCGTCAAATCAAAAATGACAAAAATACAGTGCGTTCAAGTTTCGCGTACTGTCACTCCTAGGTACAATTCTTACCTAGGAGTGATGTCACAAGCCCCCACCCCGGAACTTTGATGCTCTTTATCTTCGTAAATTTTGTAAAAGGAAAAAATACGTGTCTAATAATTTTAGATAATCTAACTGACGGACTAATTAGAATAATAGTTTTTCAACCTAGTCGTCATCCCTATTGTCAAACCTGTCACCGTGAAACTGGGCCACAACCGATTAAAAATCGTCATGTAAAAGTCCTTTACTCAGCTCGCATTTGGAATGCGTGCCCAGGAGTGCTACAGCGACGTGGAAAGTTGTAATTCGCTTCGAGTACATTTGTGCTTCTGGAGACTCTTTGTGATTACACACTGGCGTTCCAAACAGCAGTGTCAAATCTTAATAACTAGGATTATTTAAGTCAATATATCAATTTCATATAAGTCTAAAATAGGTCCTTGAGGCATTGTACCTAGGATGCTGGTGGCGTCGTTGTATCGCAATGCTGATACGTTGTGCGAGGAAGCCACAACTAATGTAAAGGTCCCATCATGGGACGAATGAATGACGGTTAGGATGCCGCCAGCATCCTAGGTACAATGCCTCAAGGACCTATTTTAGATTTCAGGTAGGTAGAGGTAGGTAGTTAGGTAAGTTACACTTATTGTATATATTTTAATTTTTATTATTATTATTACAAATGATATAAATATACAAATTAACATTCGCATTAAGGTATATTAATGTAAGGCATACTATTTTCGATTAACCTTTTTTGTCGTTATGGCGGAGCATGAGGCGGAGTTAGCATATACTGAGAGTAACATCAGTTTAATGTTAATAAGATTGTTAAAGCTTCTATGTTTAATTTTTTTTCAAATACGTCGTTTAAAAAAACGAGCGTTTTTCAACGCTAGTGTACTACGCTGTAATAAGCGCGGTAGTTCCGCTTATTGCTCGAGTTGCAGCGTACGCGCAATCACTAGCACGAGCTCAATGTGCTTAGTTTTAAAACGTTAGTTACGTTAGAACTAAACAACTATAGAAATCTAAAAAAAGAACAAATTATTTTTTGTAGTAATTTGCTAGAAATCCAGCAGATGTTGTTATGTTTTCTATTATGCTTAAAAATAAAAGTTATGGTTTTTTTTTAACAATGGTCCTTCCGGCAATACGTCTCGCCAAATACAGGGTGGATGTGGTGTTAGGCAAGGCAAAATATTATTTAATCCAGTCATTGAACTGACAGCTTGTATGGAAATTTTGATTATTTGGCAAATAATTCATAATAGCTGTTTTTTTAGCGTAACGGATATATCGTGAGTCTGGTATTAGGTAGGCGACAAAATACAACAAAATATCGTTACATGCTAATCGTTACAAATATGTACACACATGTTACAAACGATTAACTTGTAAGATTTATATGTATGTATGTTTTTTAGTCGATTAAAATGGATCAGGACCAGTTTCTCCCTATAAGAATTCTTCTAGCGAAATAACACAACTATCAGCCATACATTTTGTAGATGTAACCGTTTTTCGTGACTAAGTTTTCTTCGGTTTCGCTTTTAACAGATAGAAGACAAATATGTTGTCATGTTAACAAACAAGAAAAATAGAACCGTAAATTTAAAACACTCGACTAATTTAAGTTTAATTTTTTACTGTTTATAATATACCTACTTATACCGAAAACTGCATAATTTTCGCACACTGAGAGTTCCGTGCCACCAGTATTCTTAAGTAGGTACCTAGGTCATAAATGGAGGGGAGCATCCTCTGTGCGGAACCCTCGGTGGGCGAGTCCGACTCACACTTGGCTGTTTTTTTATACCAGTCTTTCAAACAATCGGCTGTGGTTTGTACACACTTTTTGCTCCCACGATGTCGTGACGATAAATCGTGTCGTGTCGTGGAACCACTACGTATCTTTTGTCTGTGAGTCTGTAACTCGCCCCGCTAGTTAGGATCACAGACATGTCACAAGACGGGCCTGCACAATTAGCGAACTTCTGAGATGATCATCGTACGCGAGTATACACATCGGGACAATTTGAAGAACATATATAATTATATTTATTAATATACTAAATATACTAGTATTCCTATCTAATTATATTTAGTTGTATATTATGTGTATGTAGTATGTACACACGCGTTCATAATTGCATGGGCAATTTATGAATGAATTCATTCATAAACTGCCCATGCAATCCTGAACGCGACAGTACCTATTGGTAGTAATATAATAGTGATATTAGGTAATTTGTCTTTTTATCCTTAGTTGTGTAATTTAATTATTTTCACTGCACCCACCTTAATTATTTCAGTTTAGCCCTATGGTTGACTGGTAGAGAATGCCCAAAGGCATTAAGTCCGCCTTTTGTGCACTTTTTTACGTGCAAGTTTAAAAGAAATAATAAATATATAAAAAATGCTCATCTTTTTACACAAGTAGCCTATGGGTCAGCTATACTCAACGATCATAAAACGCTCCGCGCGTAGTGTATAATAACGCCTTTAGAGTGTTGGTTGGGCTACCTAGGTTCTGCAGCGCTTCTGCCATATTTGCAGAAGCACGGACAGCTTTGCAGAAATCAGCTTACTGCATAGAACCAGGGTTAGCGCAAACGTCATTCTAAGGATGATGTCTGCTGTCATATGACCGGCCGGTTGGCGTAGTTGGTTTTGCTACATTACCGCACTAGTGCAATCATGAGCACTTTATGTGCCTATGTCAAAAATTTCAAGTGCTATATATGTACTGTAAAATGTCGTACAATACATGTGTGAATAGGTAATTTCGCACTTGTACCCTAATTTACTATTATTTATCATTACTTGTAGTACTTACTAGTTGGTTGGTTTTAAATAGCGCGATTAAATTGTCCTGCAGTGCACACACAAGTAATGGGTGCTCGCACAATCGAGTTCTCAAACTGGCCGCGTCCGCACCGCTCCGCGAACTTTGACAACCGTGTCTGTCTCACACATACCATTACTTATAACTACTTAAGTAGTTACGTACTTACACTTATACAGGGTGGGTCATGCACGAGCAAAATTTTTTAACACAAGTTCTGGAAAAACGAAGTATGTGGAAGGTACTTCATCTGACCTCTATTTTACCGTCATGATAAGACTTGTCACACTTATTGACAGACAATTGTCAGCATGTTGCAGGCGTTGCTTACTATTGGGTGGGCGTTGTGCTTGTTGGCCAAATGGCCACTAACATGTCATTTATAAATAAAAAGATTATTTTTGCCACTATAAACTTAAACTAAAACTATTAACTTAACTATAAACTTGATATTGCTTTGCCCGAAGGTTGACTGGTAGAGAATGCTTTATAGCATCATGTCCGCCTTTTGTACAATTGTAATTTTCTTTTTGTGCGATAAAGATTAAAGTAAATAAATAAACTCCTACTTTTTTGAAGAACGTTAGACAATTGTCACAGAAAGAGTCACATGTCAAAAACTATCGACAATGTTTCAAAACACAATTTTTTTTGTGCAAATTACCTAATTAGCATTTTATTTATAATATTTAAGTCGTGGCAAACAAGCACACAACACGCGCGATACTAAGCGGTGTCCGTAGCCTACGGACGCCTGATAAGCCTGTAATTCAGTAATTTTAGGAATTGCCACCCTCGTTGCCACAATTGAAATTGAATTGTCAGCGTAGTTGGTGGCGTGGCGATGGACTCTAAAATAGAATCCCGAGAATCCTAAGCGTAATGAGGGATTCAAGCGTTAACGGCCAAGACGAAAATAATTTTGATACCGTGTGACACACACTGCTTTTCACACCAACTACGAGCATCATACCAACACCACGATGCCACTAGTTAATACCCGAAAACGTAAAAATGTTGAACAGAAACGTGCCATTTTGATCCCTCCTAGCATGAACAGAAAAATCCCTTTTATGAATAGGCGGTGTCAAAAGGTTTATAGCTAGGCCACCGCCATTCGTTAGTCACCATCGCTATGCTACCATTGCTACGTAAATCAGTCACTAGAACTTGATTTTGACGACGAGCAGCCGTGGAGCATGAGTTGAGCTAATTACCAATTAAACTAATAGCTAAATAAAAAACCGGCCAAGTGCGAGTCAGACTCGCCCACCGAGGGTTCCGTACATCATAAAAATGAGATGCTTTGAGCACAGTTAAAGACCTAAACTGAATCGCGTTAAGACGTCATGGTAAGGCCCCTGATGGCGACAAACGACCAATAGATATTTAGTTTAATATGAAGTTATTGCGCAATTGTCAGTTGAAACTAATTTATGCATAAAACGAAATCGTTCATGTGATGTCATAAATATACAACGTGTAAAATACATAGCAATAACTCATTACTTTCCTACTCTAATTTGTCCGTTCACCGCCCAGCAGGCGCGGCCTGTCGTAATTTTGATTAAGCACGCTGACAGATTGACAGCGCGTCGTCGAATTAGAGATAATTGTAGAGCTGCGACGCGTGCCCGTAGATTATACAAGGTGGGGCTTGAATGTTGCGCAAATATTTAAACGGTTTACTGTTAGGTATTAGGTACCTCTTCTGCATCACTTTGAAAATGCTAATGATTTGAAAATTAAGAAAATGGTGACATTTAATTTATGGTTACCTATCCGGGTTCATCTAGTAACGGATCTTGATCATTTGAATATCGAAATGGCGTAGACTACACTCCGAAAACTACCGAATTTTTGAATATTGAATTTTATAATCCCGATTTAAAAATGACTGCCTATCAAACCTCAGATCACCATTATTCCGACTCATGAATGTACGAATATTTTAAATAGGGGAGTTTTGATAGATCGGGATTATATAATTCGGGTTTTGATATATAGGATTTATAAAGAATCGGAATTGTAAAAATCGGGATGGTAACATTGGAAAATAGTATTTCGGAATATTTGGGTGATCCCATCGGAATCCTGTTATATAATCATAGATATAGAACAAAGGATGACACACTAGCACGGGACGGGACGGGACGGGGCGGGACGGGAAAATTTGTCAATTTCTATAGAAAGCGTCACGTGAAATCCGAGGGCTCCGAGCTATCATCGTCTGTCCCGCCCTGTCCCGTCCCGTCCCGTCCCGTTATAGTGTGAGTCATCCGTAAAATAACAGGATTCCCAATCGGCCGAAATAAATGACGCCAATGTCATAACGTCGCATATTTTATTGCGCTAAACAGAGCGATTTGAAGTGCAGTTTAATTAAAAAAAAACACAAGAGATAGATATACACTATTTAATTTTTTTGGATAGAGTATTACCTAAGGTTTATAACTGCATATTCATGTATGTAAAAAAAGGTTCTGTTTAGCCAGAAAACATGGCTAATGTTGGAGTATTTCTACCAAAACTTACCAAAAAAAAAAAACTTAATATTTTTGTGTGAAAATGTTCAAATCTGATTAATTTATTTCGTAGAAGGCTATATACTGACCAAGAAAAAAATATTTTTTTAGATTCAATAGCAATAGGGTCGAAAACCAGTTAGATCTTTGAAGCTCGCCCATCAAAAAAGCTGTTAGAAAAGGGTGTATTTTTCAAAAACTGACAACAATTTTAAATAAGTTTTTCATTTATTCCATTTCAATTGTATTGATCTTTAAATTTTTGTATAAAAACAACTAAAAATATTTTAATACAATCATGTCATTTTGGGATTGGGTGCAAAAGCGGACCTAAGACTCCTTGGGCCATGGCATAAGCTGGAAATAACGCTAAGAAGAAGATTAATTCTTATTCTCTTAATAAAATAAGATTAATTATTAATTCTTCTCTGAAAAAAATTGTGTAACACAGGTACTCTTAAATCTATACAAAGCACCGCAGGGTCATTCCTTTATTTTCCCTAACCGCCGCACGTTCTGCACTCTACGCACAGCACATAAACCGTTCCTGCCACACCCTCCCAATTACCATTCCGCTCCGACCTGGAAGATACTCGAATTATTATTAAAACCGTCGCACACTGGAAGATCAGGAAAACGTACGCTTAAGCAATTTTTTTTCTCTAAGACATCCATAAGTTTGCAAATCTTACGATTTTGGAAAGTAAAAAAGCATCAGTTTTCACAAAGCCGTTTTTGAAAATTTTATTAGGTACGTGAACATAGATATAGGATAAAATAACTGGATACCCAATCAGCCGCAAAATTACGTCATAAAAGTGCTGTCCTGTTCTGTTCCTCTTTTTGGTAGACGTTTAAACCCGCCAGAGATCGTGTTTTTTTTTTACTTTTCCTTTCTTAACACATTGGAGTGCTGGTAACCCGCTACGAGTTCCCTGTATGTAGTCGCTTTCCGCTAAAAAGCGGAAAAACGACAGATTCGGCCACGAGCGTAGCGTGTAGCAATCGCTGGCACTCAATCTGTTAAAAAAAAATTAAATATGTCTGTTACCTTTTCACGCTAAAACGGATCGAGATAAAATTTTGTATGGGTAATTGACTCCTGGTAAAGGACATAGTTAAGATAACTTATGTTTTAATTCCACCAGTTTTAGTTCATACTAATATTATAACTAATAAATGGCGCAGCGTGGGTAGGCCCCCGACAAGGTGGACTGATGACCTGGTAAAGGTCGCAAGAGTCCGCTGGATGCGGGTGGCGCAGGACCGGTCATTGTGGAAATCTTTGGGGGAGGCCTATGTCCAGCATTGGACGTCTTTCGGCTGAAATGATGATGATGATGAATATTATAAATGGGATAGTGTGTGTATCTGTTTGTTTGCAAGCGACGAATTGACGTGATTTTTAAGTGGAGATAGTTGAAGGGACATAATATATGCTACTTTTTGTCTCTTCCTAACGCAAGCGAAGCGGTGGGCAAAAGCTAGTATTTTATATCTTCACCACATCTTGAGCTACTACACAAGCCTACACCTTATTTCTCGCGGGGGATATTTTTATGCATGGCGTTTAATAATAGAGAAGAGAATCGATCCCCCCACTACACCATATGCGGGGGGGTTGTCTGTTTTACCCCATAAATGGTAAGGTGGGCTTTGTGATACGCCCTATATATGCAACATGTTTTATTTTATTTGAGGTTTGGGTTTGTGATTTTTCAGTAGGGCAAAATTCGTGCAGATGGCAATATTTTATTTTTGAAAGCCAAGGGCTATGAAGGTTTATTTTCTTATTGAACACTTATCCACATTAAAAAGTACTCCTTTTCAATTTGATTGTATGATAGAAATCATGACTACATACACAAGCTTTTAACTAATGGTCACAGGAAAGATTGGCTCTTGAGTTCAGCTGCACACGCACTTTTTTTTCCTTGTGGACAATAGGTAACAGCTTGTGGACATGTAGTAATTATATGTATCATACATTGCAATAAAAAGGGAGTAGCCCTGAATGTAGATAAGGCTTAAAAAGAAAATCGAGCTTTACTTAACTTTTGAATAGACTTTTGAAAAACTCCGAACATAGTTTTGTGTTTGACCCACCTAAGACGTTTAATAAAACAAAAACGAAATAATTATAATAATCTGAAACCTAGTTAAGGGGTTATAAAAACCGCATTTAAATTGGCCCATCTCTTCGGGGGCTACGACCCCACAGACACACATAGGTACTTCTAAATTGAGCCCAAACGGCAAGAACAACTTGAAGATAAATAAGACGAAAAAAAAACATTTTTTTGTAGTTTTCGTAAAAAGTAGTTGATATTCCTGGCCTCGTTAGGTCAACCTTACCATGTCGTCTTAACGCGATTCAGTTCAGAGGCCTTACCATGACGTCTTAACGCGATTCAGTTGACGAACTAAACTGAATCGCTTCCATACAACTGAGCCTTTACTGAACCTAAACTGAATCGCGTTAAGACGTCATGGTAAGGCCCCAGGTTCGGGTCTTAATGGGGTCTGTTTAGGCTCAGTGTGCGTAGCCAAGATGCCAATCGCTCACGCTTAATAACGTATGGTAGCTACCTCTCTCTATCACTCTTCCGTTCAGTCCTTTCAGTGTGACAATGACAGTTGCGTTTCGTTAGAGCGTGAGCGATTGGCATCTTGGCTACGTACCCAGTTGTACGGAAGCGATTCAGTTTTGGTCCTAAACTGAATCCATGTGCCTACGCCGCTACACCTGGGTTCTACGCCGTAGCACCGCCTTAACTCATTCACGGCCAACCATTTCTTGTAGCGCTACGCCGTAGCCGATAACATGCATTTCCCGCTTTATAGCGAAAATGGTGCGTAGAGGCAAGACATCAACGCGTCGTCATGGGCTCAGAAGGCCTAGTATAAAAGTTGTACGACATTAACTCCTCGACCGCGTTAGCGTATCGAGGGGTCAAAATATGAAAGTTGCCGGATGATTTAAATAAACGGCAAACATAATTTGAACTCCCGATACGCTAACGCGGTCGAGGAGTTAATGTCGTACAATTTTTATACTAGGCCTTCTGAATGGGTTAAGGCAGACTCACTAAAATGGGTCGTGACGGGGCTGGGCCGATCTACGTATGAATTTCTATAGAAAACGTCACGTGACATCTGAGGGCTCCAGCGTGCGTAGCCAAGATGCCAATCGCTCAAGCTTAATAAAGTATCGTAGCTTCCTCTCTCTATCACTCTTCCGTATTGGTGTGACAATGACAGTTGCGTTTCGTAAGCGACTGAGCGTGAGCGATTGGCATCTTGGCTACGCACCCAGCTATCACTTTATCACATGATTCTTTCCATAGAAAATGAGAGATCGTCCCGTCTCATGCCGTTCTAGTTTGAGTCATCATTTACTTGAATAGTGGAGAATAAATTTATAGGTACTATCGAGGTATGTTTAGTAGCCGGTCCAGACTACGAAAATCTGCCAATGATGAACAAGGCAATTTCTTTTGTATGGGGGGTCCTTATAGATTGATTTAGAGGGGGGGGGGGGGCAAAGTGCTCCAGTGGCAGTACTTTTTCATGTAGTCTTGTTTGGAACGTTACATTTAATATGTCAATGATGTAACCATATTTTGTTGCCTACATAATACTTTATCCGTTACGCAAAAAAACAACTAGATAATTATAATAAATTAATTATTTATAATAAATGTTTTGATTCATGTTTTAAATGAGGTTAAGGCACACTACAGGGTGTAAATAGATTTTGGGTCAGTGAGGGCAGCTACCAGATCCCGTGTTGCTAGGCGAAAATGGTCTTAGGAGACCTTCCTTCGATTTCAAATTAATAAAGATTGGCGTTTACACATTTTGGAAAAAACATACAGGATGTGAGAAAATGGTCATTTTTGACAAACTTCGAACTGAAATCGAAGGAAGGTCTCCGAAGACCATTTTCGCCTATCAACACGTGATCTGGTAGCTGCTCTCACTGGCCCAAAATCTATTTCCACCCTGTATACAAATTATAAATTGAAAGAGATGTCATATGCTACAGAAAAAGTGACCAAGGTCCCCGGTGAGCCGGGCTGGGATGGGATCGAACCAGCGAAGATCGATCCAAAATAATCAAAATTTTTAGACTAGTGCCAGTTCAATAACTCGTCATGCTTTCTCAATCTGCTTACGATGGGTACTAGGCCATAATCCAGAATTATAAATTCGGCATTTTCCGTCAAAATTCGATTGGAAACCATAATTCACAAGTCACAACATCTGCACTTTGAAATGTGTTACATAAAGGAAATCATATTTCGCCATCATACATTTTTCATGTCAGCATATAAAATTCCATGCAATTAGCATATTAATGAATTCAATACAGAAATGTGGCCTTCGCCATTGTCGGTGCTGCGGCAGCCATAGTATGAATAAAAGTACAATACAGTAATACATTACGCGGATTACTTTAGAGGTTAACAGCGTTTACGCAGAGTAGAACAGCGGATATTTTAGAAAAAAATCGGCCAAGTGCGAGTTCCGTACCATTATTTTTGAAATCGGCAAAAAACACGTCTTTTGTTCAGGTGCCCCCTTATATATTTATTTTATTTTGCTTTTTACTAGTGTTGTTATTTACCTGTTATGTTACCTCTTCAAACAAATTCCACCAGGCGGTGAGGGCTGCGATGGAGCGGGACCGATGGAGACAGATCATCAAGTCAAAATCACAATCCTCAGTAATGAAGGACCAATTTAAGAAAGAGAGAGAGAGAGAGAGCGAGAGAGAGAGAGATTTGTTGTTATAGCGGCAATATAAATGCATAGTCTGTGAGAATTTCAACTGTCTGACTATCACGGTTCTTGATATAAAGCCTGCTGGTAGACGGACGTACGGACAGACGGACAGGAACCTTAGTAATAGGGCCCCGTTTTACCGTTTGGGTAGGGAATCCTAAAAATTGCTGCAACCTTCTATACTGTATTTCAGACATATTTTAAAGAATTGTAAAAAAAACACGTGACTAAGAAAAAGCGGCGTTGGGGTCGTATTTACTCGGCTACATTATGGTGTGAAATATTTATCTAAATATAATATTTATTGCACAAAAGAAGTTTAATATTGTAAAAAAATACGGTTAAATCTAGTCGTTAACTAGGTAAGTTACACTTACTTTACAGTTAAACCCAATCGTCATTTTATGTAGATTTTTTATTACACATGCCTAAACACTTCAACTTAATTAGGAACAAATTTATGAATGCGTTATTGCCGGGTTATCGCCAGTTTCACGGTTTAGCAATGTTGCTCGCGTTGCCTGCTGGACTTGAAACTGACAGTTACACTCTCGGCGTTTTTTGATTCAAGTGGCTTAACTGTATCATTACTGCGCTGTAAATATTACAGTGAATTCGTAGGCTTACGCTAATGTAGAAATGGAATGCCCGCGGCAAAGCCTTATTGAAACAGCCGAATGAAAATTATTGAACCATATGTTTGGCTTCAATATTAACCTGTAATTTATTGTGTTTATTGAAGTTGGTATTTCTGGAAAATTTTTGAATGTACAAAAAGCTCTATAGGTACCCAGTAAATATAAATGATGGATGTTCAGTCACCTGAAATGAACTCCGTCCTTCACGAATTTTCGCGAAATGTTTAAAACTGTACCATTTATTGATTGCGAACGAAAACAAATGATACGAGTACCTACAGTTAAAATACAAAATACGTACCTACCGTCATATGCGCCAACTTTATCTTTACCCACATAATTTTTTTCAAGACAATCACCGGAAAATGACAATTCTTAGCCATTTATTATGGTGGGCAATATTAGCATTTACAGGTCTCAAACATAACATTGCCCATCGTTATAAAATAGTAGTTTATGCAACAGTGATATAACAAATTATAAATTGGTTAGGGCGTCTGCCGCGAAAGCAGGAGGTCGCTGGTTCGATCCCAGCCCTGCTCACCGGGGGCCTTAGTCACTTTTTTCTGTAGTATATGACATCTCTTTCAATTTATAAGAGTTATTATTATTATGTCGAATGGCTTTATTCCTGAATAAATTTACAATTTAAATCTTATATAAATAGTTACATACGTTACAATTTTATATCTAAGTTAAGTAAGTAAGAGTTATTATTTTACAAAGGTACAGAGGTCCTAAGCGCCAGAACCAAAAGCACTTATGCCTATACCACAGGCGAGGTCGACAGCTCACAGAGCTAGTATATAAGCCTGGTATTAAAGCCAGTATAACCATTTTTGTATAGTACATAGTTAAAGGAAGATAAATAGGCGCCGCTGAGCTGAAACACGATAAAAGCGATATATCGCGAGCTGAAAACGCGATTTTTCATACGACGCGTCCGCCGTTGTACTCTTTATCCAGAATATCGGGATACGGTTTCATCCACGGCGAAAATGGTTTGATTAAAAATGCATGAGAGAAAAAATGATTGCATTTAATTGCCGAGGCCTTTTTTTATGTGCTTTTGAATAAAATATTAACCGTGGTTTTTTCAGGGTTCGAGCGAGCGAAGCTAGTGAGTTCTGCCAATATATTTGGACAATCCGTCGTTTCTATTTATGTATATTTGTTGGGTTTCCCTCGACATCCCTAATATCGTTTTCCTAAAATCACTTGTCCAAATGATCATAATCCTTAACAATCAATTGTCCTAACGATTACTTGCCGTAATCGAATTATCACCCAAAAACGACTTCACACAGAACCGAATCGCAGTTAGAAAACTCGGTTAAGTTAGGTTAGAACTGTATTCACACAGAGTTGAATCGCTGCTAGAAAACTAGGCTAAAACGGTGTTAGAGTAAACAATATTAGGACATATGAGTTTAGGACAAATTATCATTATGCCAAACAGTAGGGAATGTAAAAATAGGACAAAAAACTTTAGGGATTCCAATATAGATCCATATTTATATATTATATATCGATAGCTGAATCGTAGTGTAATTAAGCAGGTAAGCAGTAGCCCTTGACCTCACGGCTCAGGGACCCGCTGGGGGTCCGCTTTGGCAACAAATCCCAAGATTTGGCGTAGGCACTAGTTTTACGAAAGCGACTGTCATCTCAAAATTCAAAAATTTATTATTTAAGTACCATTTATTAATTAAAGCACTTTTACAAATAAATAAGCATTACAATAAAACATTTGCATGTAAAAACATACAATATCATAGTGAGAAGTAAAAGTATAAATACTGATAATAGAATAACCAAAACCTGGGTAAACAATATTAATATACAATTGTAAAGCATGAATTTAATCATTTATTATTTATAATAAATGATTTGATTAATGTTTTAAAGTAGGCACACTACTATACATAAACTGTAAATTGAAATCTGACCTTTCAACCCAGAGGGTAAACTAGGCCTTATCGGGATTAGTCCGGTTTCTCCACGATGTTTTCCTTCAAGTAAATATCAAATGATTTTTCGCACAAAAAAAACTCATTGGTATGAGCCGACAGGATTTGAACTCGAAACCTACGGATTAAAAGTCTCACGTCATACCGCTGGGCCACAAATGCTTCGATACAATTTGAAGGTTCCGTACCCAAAAGATAAAATCTGTTTGCCCGTCCGTCTGTCTGTCACCATGCTGATCATGAACCGTCATAGTTAGACAGTTGAAATGTTCACAGATGATGTATTCCTGCTGCCGCTATAACAACAAATACTAAAAACTAAATAATTAAGGAAGCTCCTATAAAAAACATTTTTTTGCCGTTTTTATAGATCATCATCATTTCAGCCGAAAGACGTCCACTATTGGACATAGGCCTCACCCAAAGATTTCCACAATGACCGGTCCTGCGCCACCCGCATCCAGCGGACTCCTGTGACCTTCACCAGGTCATCAGTCCACCTTGTGAGGGGCCTATCCACGCTGCGCCTTCCGCTACGCGGTCGCCACTCAAGAACCTTTCGGTCCCAATGGCCATCGGTTCTGATGTTTTTATAGAAATGGTACGAGTCCGTCGGACTTGTCCGGTTTTCAAGTCATTGCAGCAAGATTGTAATCTGCCCGGGTTCTGAAAAATGTGGAATAAAGCAGATAAAGACCCCACTACATCTTTTATCAAGCTGCAATATATCCCAAGAATCCACTGCACTTTTTACAAGCATTATTTAGTACTTCGGTAAAACTAGTGAAATATGGCTACCGACGGGACTTTTCAGCTTCCCAGTGGAAAATGCCAAAAAATGAGCAGGTTTATCTGGGTTCACGGCCTAAGTTATGGGCAACTGTAAGCCTGAGTGAATTCAGACTCAAAAAGTATGTCATTGATTCCGTCATTTCATCCGTTACCCGGCGTCGGCGCTAGTTGCTAACGTCAAACTTAATGACCGACCATGGTTAGGTCCGGACTGATGTAATCGGGTGTAACTTTTTGTGTCTATGAATGTTCTTTTTGTTTTTTAAGCTCCGACCGAGATTTATTTTTTTGTCTCAGCCGAGTCCAAGACTGAGACCGAGATTTTATCATATATACAAAAAACGCGCATATTCCACAAAAAAACATTTAATAGTCAAAATTAAACTGTTTTTTTAATATAGCGATCACTGCTTTTACAGCCAAAGCTTGAGAAAAAAGTTATAACTTGCATTACGTACGATAATACGGTACACTATGACTGCTTAAAATACTGATGAGTACCCACCAAAAGCGCAAAAAGTTTCGAGACGGAAGGTTCGGCCAGGGCCGAGAATCTCGGACTTTTTGGCCGAGAGCCGAGACAGAAATCTCGGCTCGAATTTTGGCTGAGACTGCCGTGACCGAGACCGAGATCTCGGTCGGACCTTATTGTTTTTTTGTCTTATTCTTTCCCTACTTTTTGTCTGTGTTTTATTTTGTATAGTTCCTGCCAATATTACTCACTGAATGGTCTCACCGGGAGATCAGCGCTGGCCTACACTAGCAATACGCTGAGAGATCTTTTTCGTGACATTTGTTCTGTTAGTGTTATCTGTGTTTTATGTGTTCTTGTTTGAATAAATAATTGAGTAAATTGAGTATGTATGAGTGAGCCAGCGATGATGGACCACCTGATACGACTCGACAGCTTCGTTTTGAATATTCTGGAAGGTAAGATCGAGGGCAAGACAAGCAGAGCAAAACCAAGATTTACATACCTCAGCCAATTAAGGCCGTTCCTGGTCCAAATGGCCTTCAACCTGTATCTCTCAATTTTCGAGTATATTTTATGGCTTATGGCCTTAAGAAGATTAGCTTATCACATTTTCTTAAATATTTACTGTTTTTGAGATCCGTCCAACTTTGGCAATTTCAGTCCAAAATGACAGTTTTTTGTACATAACTTTTGTACCAATAAGTTTAAATGTAAAACTCTTAGGTTATTACAGACTTCAAATAGGAACAGTTATATGTAAATTTCACATATATATTAACATAAACTTTTTTTATATACCCACATATCATTAGCCCTCAATAATGCGTTCAAATACCGCATATAAAGACCCCCATAATAATAACCTTTTTGGTTATAACAAATTTCTTATCTGTGAAAATGTTATTTTAACTAATTTATACTATCGATTTCTATATTTTTTGTCAAACTTCTAACAATTCTCACAAACAAGGAAATTTAATTTTACCTCTATTCTAACATCAGTCGAGATGACGTTTAGTTCGAAACGTAGTTTCAATTGCAAACACTGTCGCACGCAAGTCGCACGTTATTTGATATCGAACAATATGAAAATTCGAGTCAACTCTAGTTTGTCTCTGAATTTTAAAAATATATAGGTACCAAAAAAGTTTATAACCATAGAAGTCGTAATAGTAGTCGATATTGTGGTTTGAACGCACCATGGAGAGCTCATGATATGTGTGTATATAAAGCATTGTTGGTATATAATTAGGCATTAAAACACCCCTGTGATGTTATTATATTTATAGTAGTTATGCATCAGTGATTCAAGTTTTAAGAACCAATTATGTGCTGTTGCATACGCTAGTTTTTCTACGGCAGCTAAAATAGCGTATAAGGCATAATCTAGAAACGTGGCAGAATAGGGATGATGTTGCGCCCCCTATAGAATTAGAAAAAAACAACAGCTCATATATTGTATGAAAGTCCATAGGAGCAGTGTTCTTATGGAATACCATATATCACGTTATAATGTATACTTTTTAAATATCGCTGTCAGTCATCTAATTGACAGATAGAAGTGCTGGAGTAGAAAAAAAGTATTATTAACTCGTGTGATGGTTCGTGGACCACGGAGGCTGCGGTCTCGGTAGTCCAGTTGGCAGAGTTATGTGCGTGTGTATCCCATCCCAGGTCAGAATTTTTCCATTTTTCCTTTCTAAGAACTTTAGTACAGAATGTAAAATATCAATGTCAAATCAATTACATATTTTCAACTCTGAATGCGGCCCGGGGTTATTGAGCGTCCATTTCACTCCATTCCAGTTTCGCTGACGAAGTTTGAAATTAAAAAATAACATTGGCACGGTTGGGGTACAGAGATGAACATGATGGTTGACATTTAACGTCTGTCGTGTCATGCGTCTGGCTCTGACATGCTTGTTAGAAGGGGACAGCTACAGTGACAGGCAATAAAAGCGGGACCGTCATAGCCTATGAGTAAATATATAAATGGCGAGTTATTGTAGGTATTACTACAACTTTTCCTGCTATATTGAAGGGATATATTCTATATATCAGGCAGGCAGCTGCAGAGGTAATGCCCCCTTCTCCACCCCTACATAAACACTTAGGGGAAACGGCTTACTAGCCTAGTCGGTAGGTGACCCTGCCTACGAAGCAGGAGGTCCCGGGTTCGAATTCTGATCAAGGCATTTATTTGTGTGTTCATCATAAATATTTATTCCTGAGTTATGGATGTTTTCTATGTATTTAAGTATATATATCTATCTAATATATCGTTGTCTAGAACCCACAACACAAGCCTTATTGAGCTTACTGTGGGACTAGGTCGAGTTATGTAAGATTGTCCTATAATATTTATTTATTTATTATATGTATTTACATACAAACCTCGGATTGTCCAATCAGATTGGCAAAACTCATTAGTTTCGCTTACTCGTTTGCCAAAAGTCCTATGCTTCTTATAATATGTATAAACACGAATAGTCGAATAACTAGATCGAAACTAATTACTAATCAAATGCAATCGGAATCTAGAGCAATTGGATTAGTCACAAACGACCTACTAGAGGGGTCGTGGGTTCGATACCCGTTCGGGTCAATTTCACCCTTGGAATGCTACGCCCATGACATTTTGGCTTTATTTGATTAAGCTACTTGTACGCATCTTAAGTGTACGCGTATCATATTATATGATCTGTATTTGTTGAGATTGAATCACAGATACTTTTACTAGCTTTTGGCTGGAATGAGATTAATTAGCTTTGAGAGAAGATTTTGTAGTTTTATTGATTAAATGGTATGCTATGTAAATAAACCGTAGGTCTTTATTCTGTTCAACGAGATGACATCAATTTAATTGTATTTATTGGTGGGTACTTATATATTTTATTATTATTTCATAGTAGGAAATTTAGTATAATGGCTAAAATATTCAAACAGACACAAGTGAAAAGCAAAACATTAACAATTAACTAACCCAAACCCCGTACTTCAATATACTGAATAATAATAAAAAAATCCAAATAAATACAGTAACAGTGTGGCCTAGCTACCTAGCTTTACCTACCTTAAATCTAAAATAGGTGTAAATGAGGCATTGTACCTATGTACACTACGATGCTGGCGGCCTCATTGTATCCCAATTCTGATACGTTGTGCGAGGAAGCCATCAGCTTTACGGTCACTTTTCGCGATTTCTACACAAAACTTGCGCGCGCTGTAATCCCATGGACCTAGAGTTTCGACCCCAAATAATAATTGAATTAATATTTAAATAAAGTTTCCAAAAAACATTTTTGGGTTTATTATTATTATAACTATTGTAAATCTTGTCTGGAGATACTATTTTTATATATTTCTTTTAATTTTACTACTTTTGAGTGTTCCAAATTTTACAAAAACATTTTGCTAAAAGCAAAAAAGCCACCCAAACTCTTATGTTTAATTTAAATTGAAAACCTAATACTTAGTGTCACCTAATTCGCAAAGACATTTCGACTATTTTCGACCAATTCCACCGTTTACCTAACACCCATAGGAGTTTTAGACTTATTTTTTACTAACCACCAATTTAGTCTGACCCTCGGTAATGTTCCTACCCGTCCCCTTTCTGTCTTCCTGCTCAGGGATTCGCAGAGGGGGTGGGTATCAAGTTATTCTGGCAGGTATTTTATGGAACCATGTCACGTCGGTACGTTGCCTTGATCTCACGTGCTGGCTAAATTGGTGAACCGAACGGAAGTGTTGTCGGAAAGGAACCCTGGCGGAGCGTGCCGACGATAAAGCACCTGCAGAATTTTACACATTCCAAATACGAGTTTTGTTTTTATAGAGCTCTTATTGTTTTTGTCGTAGAAAATACACGTTGACTTGAAAGACTGACACGTATGAGTAAACAAGAAGGGAAATACGGAATTTAAAGATTTAACTTCTCAGCAGCCTCGTTGAGGATGGTCTGGTTAAATAAAATATTGAAGCCTGTAAAATCTGTGATAAAATATACCAATGGCTATACAGGATGTAAGAAAATGAGGCCTGAGGCAGTCACGAAAGTCCATTGACTTTAGGTTCAAAGAAATATTTAAACTCTTATAATAATTTTCTTTTGTACTTAAAAAAATATTATGGTTAAATTATTTACTAATACAATTCAATTGCATTCTTGTTTTTTTATCTATCCTAAGTTTCCTATATTTAGATAGCACAGATTGTGAAAATGTTAAGTAAACGTAATAATTTCATAAAAGTTGGACGATTAAAATAATACTTTGATGTTAGACATTTCTTTTGCTTATAAAAGATACATACATAATTATGTAGTGAACGTAGTTTGACTCTATAAAGTCGATAAATTACAAGATACATACATGAATATTGAAAAACCGTTACCACTCACGTATTTTTATCACACTGTGCTGACGCGTGTCAGTGCTGTTTGAGCCGCGGAGGTGACAACATAACTCTATCCGACGATGACTGCCTGATGCAGTCGAAATATTCACGCTTACTGTGATAAAAAAGTGAGTTTTAACCCTTTTTGGGTCCCGTACCCAAAGACTAAAACGTATATATATACTAATATCCCGCTGTCTGTCTTTTTGTCCGTCCGTTCGTTACCACTGTCACCAGGCTGTATCTCATAAACCGTGATTTAGGGTTTTTTTATTGAAGTAGTAGAGCATTACGATATTAGAAGTATATATATATTTATCTATCTATATATCTTGAAGCTTTCTTTCTTTCAGTACTTTAATCACGCAACTGTTTTAAGTAAAGATAAATATTTTCTACGTCACGATAAATCGATAACCAATTCCAATAATATCATTCCGCGAAACATAAAACGCTAATTTATAAACAAAACCGGCATATCACTCGTCACTCACAAAATAACAGCAATTTGGCGTACACATAGTAAATGATAGCGATATCTGAAGAAAATATCCGTTCGCTGAATGTGAGTTAACGAGCCCTATGAAAGAGGGTTCACGGAGACTATGGGCTTTAGAGGGTACGATACGGGGACGACATGGCGCAGACATGTCAGAGACTGGTGTAAGACGACCGGTTGGCGTGGTTGGTGACCCTGCCTGCTAAGCCGAAGGTCCGGGGTTAATCCCGATAAGGGCATTTATTTGTGTGATGAACACAGATACTTGTTTCTGAGTCATGGATGTTTTCTATGTATTTATTTGTATATTATATATCGTTGTCTGAGTACCCGCAACACAAGCCTTGAGCTTACTGCGGGGCTTAGTCAATTTGTGTAAGAATGTCCTATAATGTTTATTTATTTAATCAGAGCGAACGAGTAAGCTGTCCCTATCTACTTATACAATGGTTTTTATGTATGTATGTTTGTTCGTCGATAACTCGAGTACTGTTGATCGGATCTTCATGAAATTTGGCAAGTGGTTAGATGAAATAAATACAATATGTTTAAGTTAAAAAAAGCCAAATCAGTCAAGGGGTTACCGAGATAAAGCGGTCGCGAATTCAAGTTCGGGCGAGCCACTGGTTATTAAAGAATCCACTATAAGGGACTCACACTTGGGTGATTTGAAAGCGATTTCTTTACAAAAGTGTTTGCCTCGATACAATACTCTCTCTTTCTTAGCTTAGTCAAACTCTACACAAATTCAAATCACTACATAGTATAAAACAAAGGCGCTTCCCAGTGTCTGTATGTATGTATGTATTGTATGCTTAAATCTTTAAAACTACGCAACTTTGATGCGGTTTTTTAATAGATAGTGATTCAAGAGGAATGTTTATATGTATAATAATAACCCGTGCTAAGCCGGGGCGGGTCGCTAGTTAAAAATAAATATTCATTAGAAATGACTACTCTCCTAACTTTTAAAATATCGTGTCGTGTAAAGGTACCCACTCGGGTGTATTTCTGTGTACCAATTACAGGCCGCGTCCCAATAATGTAAGACTAACGAACGATAACAACCTCTACACTTGGATCCGCCCGCGGCTCTGTCTACCCACATGTTTCATGCTTACGGAGGATTTGAGGACGACGGAACAAACCTAATTATTATGCAATAGTAAACCACGAATCAAAACATATAATATTTGTAATAAATGTTTTGATTCATGATTTTAAGTAGTCACACTGCTTCATATAAAATTAAATTTGAAAGACGAGAAATATTTACTACAGAAAAACTGACCAAGCCCCCCACTGCCTAGGGCTATAAGGATGTACTAACCGGTTTTTAATTGAATAGAAAAACCGGTTAATAACCAGTTAATAAACCGAAATCCCACACAAATAAAAACCAGTTTACACACCCACGCTGGGATCTATAATTACTTTCCCGTAATTTTCTTTCTCCGTAATTCAAGAGGACTTTCATAATTCCACTTATGGACGCGTTTTACTTCAGAGTTCAAATGTTATAAGAATAAAATGTTATGGTGGGAGCGTTGATGGCCCAGAAGAAAGGGCGTGCGAGTTTCACCGAGAAGGTCACGGGTTAAACCCCGTGTAAAACCAATGTGTTTGTCAATGAGTTGTGTGTACTTACCTATGTACGAACTATCATTTGATATTTACCAATCTCCCCGCGGAGTCTCAAAAGCCGGAAAAACTCTAGAAGAAGAAGTAATAAAAGTAAGTAAAGAAAAAAATTAATTAAATTAATTAAATTAATATTAAAGAAGTTAAAGTTAAAAATGAACAGGGGCCTTACCATGACGTCTTAACGCGATTCAGTTGACGACCTAAACTGAGTCGCTTCCATACAACTGAGCCTAAACTCAACCTAAACTGAATCGCGTTAAGACGTCATGGTAAGGCCCCAGACATATTTTACATATTTGTTGTACCGACAGATATGACAGTACGGATACGACACAAATAGCTTTATATTTACTTCCCGAAGTCGTGCGGTTCCCGGGCGTAATCAAATCATAAAATGTAATACCGAGAGACCTTTTACTTGGCACGTGAATCCTGGGAGAATTCTAAGAATATAATTTGTTATTAATATGGTTTCGTTATGATATTGAACAGAAAAAAACATCTACCTAAAGTGACCACTCACTAATTCGGATATTCCTTTTTTTTTATACTACGACGGTGACAAACAAGCATACGGCCACCTGATGGTAAGCGGTCACCGTAGTCAATGGACGCCTATAACTCCAGGGGTGCTACATACGCGTTGCCGACCCTTTAAAAACTTTAACACTCCTTTTTTGAAGAACCCCATACTGTAATCCTTTGGGAACAGCGGCAGGGAGCTCATTCCACAGCCGGAGCGTTCGCGGGAGGAAGTTCCTCTAAAACCGCACGGTACGAGACCATTTAGGCTCCAGGGTATGCGGGTGAACACCCTGCCGACGGCGAGCGGTGCGGTGGTAAAATTGCTTGGACGCTTAGACGGAATTGGCTCAGTAGGGAAAATTTTGAAGATTTTGCAAGATTTCCTGTCTCCTTGCTGTACGAGTAGATGTTGCTATATATCCTTTCTAAGGCGCATACGAGGGATACCCTTAGTGGAGAATTCTTCAGCCACCGGGGGTGTCTCTGTAGCTTGGTAGAACGGTCGATGTGTATCCGAGAGTCTCGCCCGCTATTTACATTTTAAAAACGTGCTTTTATTCGCCGATATATTTAAAATTAAATCTTTTGCGAATATTCAGATGCGAAAATATTTTTTAGGAGTTTAATGGTTTAGTTATTGATCGGGTGCTACGTGTTATTGCCGTATAACGCGACTGGTAAAGTAAATGTGTGCGAGCGTGTATTTTTGTTATACTACGATGGTGACAAGCATACGGCCCGCCTGATGGTAAGCGGTCACCGTAGCCTATGGACGCTTGCAACTCTAGGGGTGTTACATGCGCGTTGCCTACTCATTAAAAAAGGAGGATTCGGTGTGTTGATAGCTAAAGGGCCAAGCTTGGCTCCCTGGGTCCCCAGCTGTCAACACAGTGAATCCTTTTGGAGCTCTAGCGACCTTACTCACCAACAGAAACACCATCCTATGAGTATCAAGTGTTATAAAACTGCGGTTAATAACACGAGTCATACCAGCCTGACTGACCTGCTTTTTCGACTGCTCACGAACATGGAAGCCAATTTAGCGCCAATGAATTTTGCTGACGGCCCAACACTGTTAGACATACAAGCAAATTCATATACATTCGGAACGTCTGAAAAAGCCATTTTGGCTACTCCTGAAAGCCTACTGTATTGGCTATCGGCGATACAGTGCAGTGACACAATTTACCTATGTCAAGCTGACGGCGAGGAGATTGGCCCAGCAGGGTCGAGGCATGCAGTAGAGATAGTTTAGTATACAATTTATGTCGAATTGTGTCGAGCCTCAGATAGGTAGTTAGTTTTTTAAGGATTAGAAAAATCGTGCATTGTCGTTGTACGATTTTTAGGATAACGATATAAATGCTGCCAAATCTCCCAATTTCATTTTTTGTCATAACATTCATAATGGAAATATGTATATTTATTTTTAATATTTTTTAAATATGGCTGAAATAATTGAAGAAACTTAGGCGAAGTCACCAGTTATTTCTCTGATCCTAAAAAACCCGAGGTATTTATAATCACAATTTTTAAAGAAAAAAAAATCCATTTATAAAAAGGTTTTTTTCTGTTTAAGCTAGGAGTGATCAAAGTGGCACTTTTCTTCCATGCTGGGAGGGATCAAAGTTGCACTTGCAAAGTTGAAAGCTGCACTGCATACAAACATAAATACAAATATTCATACATACATACAGACGTATGATTGCTCAATTGTACTGGGAGAATTTACTGGCTTCGCTCGCTCATTCGTAAATCTGGTGTTAAATCCCAGGGATCGGAAAACGGTATTTTTGCCGTAACGGTATCGCTCCCTCGGCCATGAACGGAAAGGATTTCGTTTCTGTTCTCGGTTACCGGTAAAATAACCGTTCAAATAAGATACCGGTTTTTGCCCATTTTGTTAGAAATTCGTTCCTGTGGAACGAAATTAACCGGTTAAATTGAAAATTTTGAAACGAGATAGAACGTGTATTGCTGTCTCTTTTATACGACTACTTGTGAGTACGCAACCTGCTGTACTCGACTTTGAAATTTAGAATATTTTATTCCGATCCTGCTGTTTGCTTGCAATTATTATCGTTCATTGATGTTTAGTCTAGTTAATATTTATAATCGTTATAACAAAATGCAATGTTTTATTTAGTTTCATTCAACTGTGCCGTTGTCTGTTTCAAAACTATACAGGGTGTTTTTTTATATCCTTTAAATTTGACAGGTTGCTTGTTACGTTAATAGAAGCTGCGTTGTGGGTCGCTTATAGTCGAATCAAAAATAAACATTTTTCGTTGTTCATACAAAGTAAATAAATTTTACATTGTAAAAGGTCCTAGAGTTACACAAAAGTTAGTGACAAGTATGACAAGTTTAACTTTATTCGTGACCGCTCATGCCAAAACATAGCTTAGTGGTAGATGGTTTGGTTAATAAGTGCGATTAGGCTGTTAGGTCCCAGGTTCAAATCCCAAGAACTTACTTTTATTCCTCTTTTTTTACACGTTGTAGATAAATGAATAGTAAGATATTTAAACCTTTTGAGGTTCAAATATTGAAAAATTATACGAACTGATTTTAGGTTTAGTAAAAAAATCATGAGTGTACTTTGGGAGGGGAAGGGGGGGGGTATGAATGAAATGACTAAGTTCATGGGTTTTTTTTTTAATTCTTCGTTTCTCGAGAACCTTTCCGCCCCAACGGCCATCGGTTCTACGTGCAATCGCCGTTTACATTGACGTTTAGCCTTCTCGAGTCCAGAGTCTTGAAAACATCCTCAAGTGCAGCGGTAAACAGCTTAGGAGAGATGACTTTTCCCTGCCTGACTCCCTGACATAGTGGCGCTCTCGTACAAACCCTTCAACAGTTCGATATAGCTACTGCTATACGCTATAGTAGACTACTGTCTACTTGGCACCGTTGGAGAGATTGTAGTACCGCCCAGGTTTCGATCGAATCGAAGGCTTTCTCGTAGTCCACAAACGCTAAACAGAGGGGCAGATTATAATCTTCGGTCTTCTGTATAACCTGACGAAGCATATGGATGTGGTCTACGGTACTAAAGCCTCTTCGGAAACCGGCTTGTTCGGGAGGCTGGAAGTCATCAAGCCTGCGTGCGAGACGATTCGTAATGACTTTTGAAAACAGCTTATAGACATGGCTCAGAAGTGAGATGGGTCGGCAGTTCTTCAGTAAGGCGTTGTCGCCTTTTTTTTAAGAACAGTACTACCACACCTGCGCTCCATGCCTTTGGCGTTCTCTCTTCCAGTAAGACGAATTTGAACAACTTCTGAAGGGCCGTAAGGATCGGTTTACCACCCGCCTTCAGAAGCTCGGCTGTAATTCCGTCTTCACCAGACGCCTTGTTATTTTTAAGCTGTTTAAGAGCCATTCTAATCTCGTACGGGCTGTGATGTCCGGGATGTCTTCGGTATAGTGTCGGGTCAGTCTAGCTCCAGGGTCTTCCGCCAGACCAACTTCGGGTCTGCTAGTAGACGTGTATAGCTGTCCATAAAAGCTCTCTATCTCACTCAGGAGCTCAGGGTTGTATGTGACGATTCTACAATCTTCATTTTTAACTTAGCGAGCTGGCTTTGCCCAAAAGACAGAACAACTTACAAAAACTTTGGAGCCCTTATTTCGTTAATACACTTAGTATTTAATTGGCGCATATCTCGAGTGAGGGATTTAGAGATCTACTTGTTGAGCCGCCGGTATAGAGTCGCATCAACTGAAGATTGTAGAACCATTTTACTCCTTTTATCGACGAGTCTTTTGAGTAGAGTCTGAGAGCCTTTTGGTCTTGTTTGTCCGTTGGGTCTTAAAAAACTTAGACCCAGCGCTATGGACAGCTTCCACAAACCCGTCGTTGAATTCGTCCACATCATCGCCTAGGCAATCGAAACGGTTTTGGAGTTCCAGCTGAAAGCTCTCGTGGTTTTGAGTTTGGAGTGCAGGACGGAGCGTAGACTTCATCAATCGAGAGCGTTCTAGCTTAGTAAATATATTCAATGTGCCTCTTACTAGGCGGTGATCGCTTCCAGTTTTGACCCTATTGATCACAGCAACATCATTGAATATATGTCTCTTCGTCGACATGATGAAGTCAATCTCGTTTTTAGTTGCACCGTCAGGACTCATCCAGGTCCATTTTCTGTGCTCGCGTTTCTTAAAGAAAGAGTTCATCATGTAGAGTCCCTCCTTCTCCAAGAAACCAACCAGTAAATGCCCCCGGTGGTTCCGACGTCCAACCCCAAACTGCCCCACTCTCAGCTCGTCACCATCTCTCTTGCCTAGTTTCGCATTGAAGTCCTCCATAACAACGGTACAGGTACTGGAGCTATACATAGCTTTTGAAATATCCTCATACATAGCCTCGTCATCGGAGTGTGCCCAAGTCGGCGCGTACACCTGTATGACCTTCAACGAGTACCTCTCAGATACTCTGAGTATAAGGTACGCCACCCTAGTCGACACACTCTCGATTTTCACCACGTTGTTTACGAGGGACTTGTGGACGATGAACCCGACACCTCCCTGGGACTGTTGGTCGCCCTCCCGGAAATAAAGCAAATTGCCGGACTTAAGGATTATCGTATCCTCGCCCTCTCTTCGGACTTCTGACAACCCCACGACGTCCCAACGCAACTTGCTCAATCTTTCGTCTAGTTCCGCTAACTTTTCGTCGGTCAGCAGTGGACGCGTGTTGTAAGTTGCCAGGGCCAGGAGTCGTCGGTGGTGGTAGCCGGATCTTTGCCGGAGATTCTTAGCACCACTGAACACCCCGTGACTTCAATTTAAGTATTTTTACTTTTTTGTGTAACATTTATAGAAATCAAACTTTAGGCATATTGATAATTAGAGATCATCTATGCAATACCATCAAATTTCATACAGCATATGAGGACGAATTATGGTGACAGATGAATAAGAATAAAGTTTTACTTTTACTCCATAGTAAATGTATGAAAACAGTTTTCTTTAATTTCTGGCTTTTTTGTACATTAATTGTACATAAACTATTGATACTGGATAGAAATGGAATCGATTGACATAAAAAAATACATGAAAAAAAAACTTTTTTCATTTTCATACAAATTGTATGGGGAAAGTTTTTCTCAATTTAACTATGTCTTTTTTAGCTGGATTTTTTTTGGTCCGATACAAGCTTTTGATCCTGGACAGGAATGGAATTGATTGACAAAAATGACCGTTTTCTCGCACCCTGTTTTTTTTTTCAAAATCTGTAAACGCCAATCTTCATTAATTTGAAATCAAAGGAAGGTCTCCTAAGACCTATTTAGCCTAGCAACACGGGATCTGCTAGCTGCCCTCACTGACCCAAAATTTATTTCCACCCTGTATATCACATCTATGTTTAACCGAGCTTAAGAATTTTTTAGAAATCGGAATCGGTAAACTGTAAATGTAGTTCGAAAATCGCGGGCTAAGACCCCTTAGATGATTTTTCCGAGTTTGTGTTATAAAACATGAAGTGTAGAATATTCCCTACATGATGGAAAATAAAATAGCACTATGCCCGCCGATCGACGAAACAGCGCCGCCGCACGCAGACACATGTCAGGATCGGCTGGGTTTAACCGTTATTATTTCGTTCGTGCGAACGTTAAAATTACGTTATCTGTACTTAACGGTAAGCACGAACATTTCGATTTCATTTTGTTCGTTCCATCAATTTACCGGTTAATTGTCGAACGAAATAAAGAAATGGAATTAGAACGATATTAACCGTTAAGCCAATACCGGTTCCGATCCCTGTAACACACAATAAAAATAAACATTACTCTACTGCTTCATCATATCATGTGTACATATGTTATTCCATCCACGTCCATCGAAGAAAAGGTCGTTAGGGAACTTTTTAGCCGTAGGGTCGTGGGTTCGAATCCTGACAGTGAGCTAAGTGAGAATACACTTTATCAATCTTGTTACTTTGTTGAAAATGTAGAGTCGATTAATTCACGCATTAGAGCATAAGTTTGACGTTTTAGCTATTAATACCAAAAGAGGCCCTTGAGGTATTGTAGGTACCTAGGATGCTGGCGGCATCATAGCTTGTAACCTTTTGTGTATATTTTGTTAGTTAGGTATATTTGAAAGAAATCGTTTAGGTGGCAAAATCTTCCTAGTGTCATATTACAGAAATGTTTGTAGTTACGTGTTATACATAATACTTAGGTATTATAATAATATGCAGTACAGTATATATAGGTTAATCAACTTTTCATTATCACTCGTTGCCATGGTTACTGCTTCCTGGGTCACTTTTAATATCACGGTTTTAAGGCATTAAATTTCACAAAATATGTTAATTCTTTGGTTTTTAGGATTTCTTACCAAAAATTGTAAAAAAGGAACCCTTATGGTGCGATTCATCTGTCTGTCACATCGGTAAATATCTCGAGAACTATTTCAACTTATTAAATAATATTTAAAACGGGTCACTCACGTAATTTAGTCGATTTCCGCTCGACATAAAGAACGTCATTAGGAGCGACCACCTGCGACAGAGGCAAGTCATAATAAAATCAAATTATGCTTAACTCGACTATGCTATAACATTTTATGCGTAAAAGCAATTATGACTATACTGATTATGCATACAAAAATTATGCGAATACAAAGGAAACCCCTAAAAAACACTTCAACCCCACTTTTGTAAAGCCACTAGCTAGTATCAACACCAACATTGCACCGCAAACAATATTTCTCGCCCAGGAAACGGTAACTTAGGAATTCCGGTCTTATGATTTGTGGCCCGTTTCATCCTAACCTCCCCCAATGCCGTAACTGGGACCTTTTCGTGTGGACGAATCTTTTAAAGAATTCTGGATTCCCGGATTCGCGTTTCTTGGCGTGATGGAGGAGGAATGCTGAGATTTTTATTTGGAAACTGCGGGTTTTATTATAATTTTGTGATTCGTAAAAACGAGCTTCTTTGGGTAACATTTTGGGTTGTGCGATTTGTGGCTGGAGCAGAAAATATGCGGTTATACTTTAGAATGACTCACACTAGGACGGTACGATCTATCAATTTCTATAGAAAGAATCACGTGATAGCTCGGAGCCCTCGGATGTCTCGTGACGTTTTCTATAGAAACTGACAGATCGTCCCGTCCCGTCCCGTCCCGTTCTAGTGTGAGCCATCCCTCATATGTGACTACTAGATTTATTTCTCATTAATAGAAGAAGATTCCTGAGGAATAGAAAAATGCTGCTAACCGCAACGCCGTGGGGCCTTTTTTGAAAACTCAACTATATTGCAGTTCCATTTAAAATGCATTGGCACAAATCTGTCCCCCGATCGCGAAGAATAAATATGTATATAAGATTATAGACATAAATCTCAAACGGACAGCAATCTCGGACTCCTCAACCAGTACCAGAAGAACTAAAGTGAGGATCTTCTTCTAATCACAAGGATACTGACGGGTTGTACAACCTGGTTTGTCCGTAAAGACCGACAGGATTTGAATCCGAGACCTGCGATTGAAAGTCTCACGTCATACCGCTGGGCTACCAATGCCCTTTATCCTTTGTGCCTATTTACATTTAAACATATATTAGTAACCTATTATAGGTTAGGAAAAAATTACAATAAAAGAAACGCCTCACTTTTTACTAGCTCCGGTCAGCACCTTCAAAATCAGTTACACCTTAGTAATTGTGACGGACGTACTTAACCGCATAAACGTCAGTCGGAATAACCCCCTCTGACAGCAATCGATAAGTTCTCCATCGACAGGATTCGGGGCTCATGCAGATTGGATTACTGTTGCTACCGGGGTTACAACTGGCGAGCAAATTAAGTGGGACACTTTTTAAAGCCTAATGTTGTGTTTTAATGCTGAGTAGGGTGTGTCCAAGGTGCAGGCCGTCTCAATATACACCTTTTACATACATGCGTCTTCAACATAAGTTTTTAAAAAAATAACAAAACATTTACTATCGTACAACACGAATCAAATCGTTCATTTGCAATAAATGTTTTGTTTTTTTATATTATTAGGATGAGTTGCGCTGAATAGGCATGCCACTCAGAATTAGAATCAGAATTATTTATTTGCCACAGGTATACACTTAAAACAACAAGCTCTCTTACCGCTTCTAAACTTGAGCCAAGCAGGAGTAGCCGCTAATCAGGTGTCTAATTGGGTACTAATTTCGAAAAAAAAATTGGCAATTTTTGAAATCCCCGATGAAAAATCCGACATATCAAAACTCCGATCTTCAAAATTACGACTCATGAAAGCACGAATATTTAAGAGGTCTTGTATGACAAAACTTAACTTTAGCTATAACAGCATATGCCAAAACACAGCTTAGTAGTAGAGAAAGTTTAATATCCTTTTGACACTGGTTCAGCTAAGTCGAAAATAAGTCGAAATAAGTCGAAATTCTCAATATTAGTTTATGCAACAGTGATATAATAAGGGTTCTTAAAACTGGAGGGTCACCGTTACAAAACGAGGCGAAGTCGAGTTTTGTAATAATATACCCGAGAGTTTTGAAAACAAATTATGAGCTATGCACGCTAGTTTTACAACGACAGCTAAAATAGCGAAAAAAACATAGTCTCGAAAAGTAAAGAACTATTTAAAAAGTCAACAGTTTTCATATATTATACTGTATGAAAATTCATAGAAGCATCGTTTGGCAGCGTTCTCATGGAATACCATAGACAACGTTATAATGTATACTTTTAAAAATCGCTGTCAGTCTCTAATTGACAGATAAAAGTGCTGGGAAAAAAAAATCTATTATAGTTAAGATACTAATTTCTTACAGAAATTAACTCGAATTTACCTGAAGGGTTGTAGGTACCTATTTTTCTGTCCGCCATTGCCCCACTCCGCATCCAAAGTAACAGACATGCTATTATTTAATAATAAATTATTGAGAATTCCAATTACCTATTTTTCTCGTGAACGTGTCTTGAAAAAAAAGGGAATTATTTACTCCCACTTTTCCCGCTTTATAAGGTTACTGTGAAAGTGGAAAGATATTGTAAATTTTCAATTTCGAGAAAATATTTTCTAAAATAGAATGGTTAGAAAGTTGGGAAGATTTTTTGAACGAATAAAGGTTGAATTATACTAGGACGGGACGGGACGGGGCGGGATGGGACGATCTGTCAATTTCTCTAGAATCACGTGATAGCTCGGAGCCGTCGGAGGTCAGCTGACGATAGACGATTTTCTATAGATGTCTAGTGTGAGTCATACCTAACGGCCTGTAACGGCCTCCTAGCCTAGTTGGTAGTGACCCTGCCTACGAAGCAAGAGGTCCCGGGTTTGAATCCTGGTCTGGGCATTTATTTGTGTGTTTATCACGAATATTTGTTCCTGGGTTATGGATGTTTTCTATGTATTTAAGTATTTATATGTATCTATCTAGTATATATATCGTCGTCTAGTACCCACAACACAAGCTTTATGAGCTTACTGTTGGACTAGGTCGATTTGTGTAAGAGAAGACAATATTTATTTATTTATACCTAAAGCAAAGTAACTTCAAAGTATACTGTAGACATTCCTAATGTCATTCGCTTTCTAATTTTCGCTGTATTAAGTATCGGAATAACATCCATTCCCGGCGATGCATTATTGAGTTGCATTCGTCCGATAATAGCCACTAATTTATTTACGAGTCTTAACAATAATCTAAGGATTATTGCGCTGAGAGGAAAATCTTTGTTTGTCTCGGGGGAGTAGTTTTGATGTATTACGTGTTAGATATTCTGTTAGAGATAGTATTCAGAAAGCATTTGAAAATGGTTTTCTATTTCAGTCATCATAGTCTATGGAAGTCTCTCCGTAGTCAACTAGGGACCCTTATAGTTTCGCCATGTCTGTCCGTCTGTCTGCCCACGGGTTAGCTCAGTAACCGTTAGCGCTAGAGTACTGAAATTTGGTACGAATATACATATCATTCACGCCAACAAAGTAATGAAATAAAAACTGGAAAAAAACTTTTTTTAGGGTACCTCCCCTACACTTAAAATGGGGGACGTTTTTTTTTTCGTTTGAACCCTAAAGTGTGTGTACGGCCCGCCTGATGGTAAGCGGTCACCGTAGCCTATGGACACTTGCAACTCCAGGGGAGTTACATGCGCGTTGCCGACCCTTTAAAAAAGGAGGATTCGCTGTGTTGACAGCTAAAGGGGCAAGCTTTGCTCCGTGGGTCCCCATTCCCCAGCTGTCAACACAGTGAATCCTCTTGGAGCTCTGGCAACCTTACTCACCGACAGAAACACAACACTATGAGTAGGGCCTAGTGTTATTAAACTGCGGTTTTCTGTAAGGTGGAGGTACTTCCCCAGATGGGCTCTGCTCCAGATTTGAGTTGTGCTGTGCCCTACCACATTAAACGATATGCATCCGCTGTGCCCATACCTCTCTTAATTTTAATTTTCTGATAACAATTTCTTGATTGACAATGAAAAATAAAAATGCCCATACACTGGTACAACCTGGTTATTTTAGAGGTCTGCATCCGAATGCCTCTCTTGTCAGTAAGTCGGTCTAAATATCTACCTGGACTCTAGTTTATCGATGTAGCTAAAGTGAAACTTATACGAATACATCATGATTTGAATCTATTTACTGCAAAGGAGTAGATAAGTACCACCCCAGAAGTAGTGAAACATTGTATTCTTGATAAAATTGATTTACTGCGACCCCGCAGACATATCTATATTAGACGTCGCTTGTATCACGATTCATTTGATGATGGTTTTTTTTATTAATTTAGTTCCATCACATATTGCACCTTCTACTGTTTCTTTTATGTTTCGTTTTATCCGCTGCCCTAAGTACTTGTCTGGCCTAGTACTACGAAAATCGAACGATAAAAAATGTATATAGGTATAATATTGTCTTTTGTTACCGCGATTGTCATCATCTTAACCCTGTGAAAACGAGTGCTGTAAAGGGCTCGAAACGTAGGATCATGGTGTTAATAAACGCGATTAATCCGTTCTAAAGTGTTTAATTTCAATGTATATAGGTATACCTCGCGTCGAGCCGCGAGCGGCATTCGAAATACTAAATAAATAAAATAAATATTGTGGGACAATCTTACACAAACCGTCCTAATCCCACACAAATCGTCCTAATCCCACAGTAAGTTCAATAAGGCTTGTGTAATGGGTACTAGATGTCGATATATATAATAGATAAATACTTAAATAAATACATAAGGTGAAGACTAAGTCGATGAACTCAAGATAGCATGCTGCTTTTTAAGTGGACTGCGTATTGTACTTATAGTCAACGCAGGCGAGGATTCGACAGAACGCGCGAACGGATGGAATTAGCCACATTGGCATTAACAGTAGTTAATGCAACAGTGATATAATAAGGGTTTAAACGATTTTAACTATAAAACTCTCGTGACCCGTTTTAAATATTATTTAATAGGGTTTAAACGAGACGAAGTCGAGTTTTGTAATCATAGACCCTCGGGTCTAATAATTGGTTATCCGCATTACGTCGACCCAATTAACTCAAGCCACACCCTGCGTGGTCTAACTTTAATACATATCTGTGCCCCTCTACCCTCGGTGGAGGAGCTCTATCGAAACAATTCGAGCCGGATGTGACGTCACAGCCATGCTAATGGCTAATGCGCGTCACCGGAAGTAGGAAACGGAAACGGCGCGGCCATCTCGCGAATTATCATTTAGCATTTTACTGTACATTGTTTGTGATGGATCGTTTGTTTACTTAGTTTCTTTTGAGGCTTGTTTCTTTGTGAGGAATTAGAAATATGCGGGGTGTAGCAATTAGGATTTATATACAATTGGAAAACACGAATCAAATCATTTATTAAATGTAATAAATGTTTTGATTCATGTTATAGACGGCCTCCTAGCCTAGTCGGTAGTGACTTTGCCTACGAAGCAGGAGGTCCCGGGCTCGAATCCTGGTCAGGGCATTTATTTGTGTGTTTATCACGAATATTTGTTCCTGAGTTATGGATGTTTTCTATGTATTTAAGTATTTATATGTATCTATCTATTATATATATCGTCGCCTAGTACCCACAACACAAGCCTTATTGAGCTTACCGTGGGACTAGGTCAATTTGTGTAAGATTGTCCCACAATATTTTAATTTATTTTATTTTTTTAGTGTGACTACACTACTATATATAAATTATAAATTGAAAGAGATGTCATATACTACAGAAAAGCCCTGCTCACCGGGGCCCTTGGTCACTTTTTCTGTTGTATATGACATCTCTTTCAATTCATAATTAGGATTTAGTTTACGTCGGAACAAAGCTCACGTCTGTTACTTGGGACTTGGACTTTTCAAAAGTTAATGGTTATTAAGAGGCCATCAATACGATTTGTACGGAAAAGCAACAAAAGCTGATTTTTGACGTTGTACTACGAAGAAACGGTGAACTGTATGTGGAAGTTGCTAACTATGTTTGATAGCTCATTTCCTAGTATTAAAAATTTCAGCTTCTAATGTAAGTAAAACTCAGTGTTTTAACTTTTACTATACAATTACTGGCAGTTGTTTTCAGAAAAGCGCGCGGAGACAAAAGTTTGACTTCAATCTCTTTTAACACGATACATGAAAACACATGTTTTTTCGGGTTGATATAATATTGTAACATGGTTTTATTTAAACTTTCGGTCCCATATTTCCAATTATTTACACAGATACCCAACTACTTCGATTTTGAATATGCACATTTTTCGATAAAAATACACTGCAAACACAGGGATTCTCGCAGTAATTTTGACAAAGTATTGGGATGATTTGTATACAACATTAAAGTTTATTCTTTTAAGCTCATGTTAAAGTCGAAAAATACATATTTTTTTGAATTTCCGTATTATTTTTTTAAATATTCAAATGGTGTATAAATTACGATGCGCGCGGGCTGAGTCCTCAGTACCGCGCGTGCGCTCGTAGAGGTAGGACCTGTGCTGTTCTCTGTGGACTGTACAATATGTTTGTTTTGTTGCGCTAGGAAGTGCTGGAAGCGTTTGGGAAAGTAAATAGACCGCGACCAACCACTGACGAAAGTATTTTACAGTTTTGATTATATTATAGACCTGTATGAAATAAAAAAATCTAATAATTTTATCGAATGTCATTGTACCGCAACCAACCCTTCTTGATACTTTAACCATCCTTCGTAACCCACGCCCACGAATTACCGGGCTGTCATATACTTTGATGATCTTTGATCCCCAATAAGTACCTCCTTCCAGCCCTTCCTACATTAGAGCCCGCGAATTATGGGGCGTGGGAACAAAGTGTTTCAATTTTTCAACTGACGAGTAAGTAGCAAGAGTTAAGAGGGACAGTATGGAGAAATGTTATTAGGGTGACGGTACCCATTATGAACACTTTAAGCTGACAGACATGAGTTATGGACACTTCATTCTTAATTCAAATATCATCATATGCTTGTCAATTGGTTGACACAAAATAAATGTATGAACCTTATTTCCTCATAATAAAAGTAATTGTTCGTTACTGGTTTCTTGACCATTACTGGTGCCACCACCCTAGTCAGGGATAACCATATTGCTATATGAGCAAAATCCGGAAATAAACCCGCCAAGTGCGTGTCGGACCACGCATAATTGAAGGTTGTGTAAAATATTATGCAAGAATAAAGGCATAAGTGCCTTCACATATCAAGGCACTTAACTGTGTTTTTGTAATTATAGTTTTTGGCAAAAAAGGCTTAACCAAATTTGTTCAAAATAAAATAATTTATCTAACTTCCTGAAGTTTTCACATTTTTAGTGTTCGGTACATCAAAGAGAAAAAACTTTGTTGTCCGTCCGCCCGTCTGTCTGTCCAGTCCAGACCGTTTATCTCGGGAACGAGTAAAGGTTGCAAGTTAAAATTAATACCACATACACAGGTCTGCAGTCTCTTGAAGCTGCAAAAAAACTAAACCTTTAAATCAACGCAATCAAAAGATACGGTCATTCCCATACATTTGCAGTGGGAATCAAAATGTATAGGGTACTTCCCGTTAACATAGAATCACGAAATTTGACAACAAGCAAGAACTTCTAGCAAAAATACAGGAAAAAATCCGAAAACCGTATAACTGCCGCACACTGAGAGTTCCATGCCACTTTTGTGCGGACAAGTCCGACTCGCACTTGGCCGGTTTTTTAGACCTCCCGATACTCGATTAACCAAATTTTTGTTCAAGAAGCCTTTAAGTTATTTCTAAGGACCTATCAGATGATGTGCCAGAAGTAGATATTTGACAAAAAAAACTGGAACTCAAAAAAATATAGTGCTTTTAAAAATAAAGTTGATTAAAGTGAGTCAGAAGCATTTTTTACTTATTACCATTTGTTTCTAGCGAAATAACACATCTATCACCCACGCCGTACATTTTGTAAGTATTACCGTTTTACGTCTATAAGTTTTCTTCGGTTTTGCTTTTAACACATAGAAGACAAATATGTCGTCATGTTCACAAACAAGAATAGTTATTTATTATACAAGGGGGCAAAGTTGTTGTTTAACTCTCGGGCTTATATTGAGACCCGAGCAAGCGAAAGATTCCAAAACTCGCTACGCTCGTGGCTCAATAACTGGAATCTTGAGCTTTACGAGGGTCTCAAGGCACGAGAGTTGAACAAACTTTGCCGCCGAGTGTAATACAACATTTTTCCCCTCACTATTGCGAGGAAAATACAGACTAAATACGATTATAAATCTTATCCACATGTAAGTTATCTTGAAGAAACCGTCAAAAATCAATTTCAAAATTTGTCATAGAGTAGGTACGCTCCTGCATGGTACCTAGATATTGCCAACAGCTTACCAAGTGCGGGATAAGACATGATCACATGTCCAATTTAAGGTGTGACCTCCGATTGCGCATATTTACTATGGGCATATAGGACTCACTTATACTGGACTAGTGGTAAGTGATAGGAATTAGATTACTTTGCCCCACATGTGGATAAAATGCGTTTTTCCACGCTTGTTTTAAAGGACAAAACAGCGCTTTCCGAGCTAGTGAGGGGAAAAAGTATTTACTACCGTAAATTTCAAAAATCGACTTAGTTAAGTTTTATTTTTTACTTTCAACCTACTTCCGGAAGAAAAGTTTTTAAGACTTTTGCATATAATATCTATAAATATCCCATTCGAACGTAATTTGAAAATATTAGGCTATTATAATTTAATGTCTGTGAAAACCGTATCTTTCCTGGGCTAGTTTTCAAGATTCGTCGATCGAGTTCTTACGCCCTTGACAGATAGCAACAAGCAATGCCAAGTTTGTTTCCTTTTATTCGAATAAACAGTACAATATTTGTATATTTCGGGTTTTTTTATGTACTTACTCTAACATCCGCATCCGCATCCCTATCCGTGAATGTGTGCCTTTTGATATCCGCATCCGCGGATGTCACAAATCCAGTATCCGTAACATCCCTGTCTAAAATATATCCAAATCACCATCACCCACCAAAATCAATCACCAATACCTATTAGTAAATAGGTATGCTTAGAAATGTACCACTAACAAATTCCTATTCCAAAATAACATCGGATACTATTTAGAGACATTTGACGTTCGAATAAAAATATTTTTAATCTTATGAAGTTATGATGATACAAATTAAATTTTTTAACACTACACCACGTACGCGAAGTAATAGTTGATGTTCGGACGCAAGTATCAATAATGTTTGGTCCGCGCGTCAAGCTAAAGGCCTTGCGAGTTGCGACGGTGCTACATACTATGAAATCTATGAATGAATGCTCGCTCCCGTTCGCACTAACCGCACCTGCTATGCTGTTCGAATAGGATGGCGATAATAAGTTTGTATTCCTGATTGTAGTGTGTGTCCGCACACAGATGCGTGTCGGCCGGCGCGCAACTGGCGGTAATAATATTGAAATGCGAGCGAGCGGATTTTGTTATAGGACTCTTAAGGTTGATTTTCTTATTGAACCCTTATTTACATTAAAAAATACTACCTTTCTATTGAATTGAATGATAGAAATCATGACTACATGTATAAGATGTTAACTATTGGCCACAGGAATTGGCTCTACAGTTCAGCTTTTTCTTTCCTGTGGTCAATAGTTAACAGCTTGTGGACATGTAGCAATGATTTTTATCATACAATGCAATAGAAAGGTAGTACTCCTTAATGTAGATAAGACTTAAATAAGAAAATCAAAGTTTGTAGCCCTTCCCTTAACTTCCCTAACTCCGAACATCGTTTTGTGTTTGACTTACATATCTTTCCATATTCTTGAAAAACACGATTCTAATCGAACGAGCAAATAGGGTAAGCAGTACAATCATTGGCCCTTTAAGGTGAACCTCGAGTTTCAACATTTTTCCTTCCCAAATAAGGCGCTAAATAGTAAAACTTTTGATGACAAGTTATCCCTAGAAATGTTGACAATTTCAATTAAGCACAACCATAAATAATATTGACAACCAATTGTGAACTATAATGCAAAAACCAAAAAATGGGACGAAAGTACAATCATTGGCCCCTAGGGTACATACATATATTGGCATACCAAGAGTACAATAATTGCAGCTTCGATCGTTGCAAAATATTTTTTTTTACATGTGTTCCAGATATTACGCTAGAAAACTATCAATTATGTACACTGTATACTGTTGTCGACAAAGAAAAATATAAATATTTTTTTCTACCTTCTACTCAAACGTATATCTTAATAAATAGATTTTAAGTTCAGGGGGCCAATGATTGGGGGGAGGGCAAGATTACTACGCTTAATTTGGCCCAAAGCGTTGGCCCAGCGGTAGGAGCGACTTTCAATCCAAAGGTCACGGGTTCAAACCCCGGCTTGTACCAATGAGGTTTTCGGAACTTACGAGTACGTATGAAAAATCATTTGATATTTACCAATCGCTTTGCTATGGAGGAAAACATCGTGATGAAAGCGGACTATTCCCCATAAGGCCTAATTTATCCTCTAGTTTGGAAGGTTTTTTTATACTACGACGGTGACAAACAAGCATACTTTCTGTAAGGTGGAGGTATTTCCCCAGATGGGCTCTGCTCCAGACTGGAGTTTGGAAGGTCAGATGCAATCGCTTTCGTAAAACTAGCGCCTACGCCAAATCTTGGGATTAGTTGCCAAATCGGACCTCAGGCTCCCTGTAAGAGCCGGGTAAACGCTGGAAAGAAGACAATGATATGATTTTTCTGCATATTATTTTGGCAGAGAGGAAGGTTGCTCTATGTATTGAAATTAATGATACTACATGATACGTACAGTCAACCAATTGGAACCCTAGACCACTGTAGGACTATGTCATAGTGACGCTACAAATCAGATTGTAAGAAATCTCTTACTGCTTGTCGTTTTGACATGGTTCTAGGGTGGCCCAGGGTTCCAATTGGTTGACTGTACCTGACTGATAATATTGCATAACATCTCTTTAAAATTTGGCACTAGAAAAATCCGTTCACCTTGAAAGCCTGGACATTCCTCGACTTCACAAGATGCCGCTCGGAATCGATTACAGCGAAGCCGTAGCTAAAGACTACTGTTAATACCAGTTAGCGACCGTGCGTCACAGTAACGCGACTGGATCAGTAGGGCGTCGTCCCAAAACAGCCTTGCAACCTAAATAAATGAATGAATGAATGAAAAACATTTATTTGTCACATCACAGGACAAAAGAAAAAGACAAAGACAAACAAGAATTAGAATGTGTGTACATCACAAAATGGATCCAACTCAGCATATTGCCAGCCAATAAACCGGCGCTGGTCTTCCGTAGGGCCCAAACAGTGATGAATGGTCGCGCTGGAGTGTGTGCTACATACGCCACTCTCACACTCTCCCATACCGCACGTATAGAAGCTGTAGGTTATGTATTTTATTACATTATACGTCTATACTCAAACTAAGTTGTCTCCTTTAACTACCCACATTAGCGCACTGTGCGGTTTTAAAGGAAGTCCTATCGACGCTCCGGCTGAGAATACGGTTTTTAAAGACTACAGTATGGGGCTCTTCAAAAAAGAAGAGTACAAGGTTTCCGAGCTATCACGTGAATCTTTCTATAGAAGTTGACAGATCGTCCGCCCCGCCCCGTCCCATCCCGTCTCGTCCCGCCCGTCCTGGTGTGAGTCATCCTGTATGCAAACATAGGGTTATTCAAGAAAACCTGCCGTCGACCTTAACATACTGCTTTTCGCACGGAACTGCGGCGACATCGGATCCGAACCCATGACAGTGCGGCGGCGCGTGTAAGCCGGGCTAGGTTACCAGACGGCGAGGCGGCCATACATACATACATACATCAAGGCTGGTCAAGTGCGAGTCGACAGGTTATGCGCCAGACAGCGGGGCGACCGTCCGTGTATGGTAGGCAAAAATGCATAGCAATATTATTGATGGATTCATGCATGAATCGGGTTAGTCATTTTGCAGGTGATTATAACGTTGTTTAAAAGATTAAAACTTCTTAAACTAGTAAACCTATATTTCAGCAACCCGTTGAGCCATTTAAATAAATAGCACACCTTCGAAGTTAACACTTCGCCGCTCGTTAAAAAAATTGTCAAACTTTATCCTTTTTTTATATAAACAACGACGGTGACAAACAAGCATACGAGCTGCCTGATGGTAAGCGGTCACCGTAGCCTATGGACGCCTGCAATTCCTGGAGTGTTAAAAGCGTGTTGCCGACCCTTTAAAAAACAGTAGGATTCGCTGTGTTCACAGCTAAAGGGCCAAGCTTGGCTCCGTGGGTCCCCAGCTGTCAACACAGTGAATCCTCTTGGAGCTCTGGCGACCTTACTCACCAACAGAAACACACCACTATGAGTAGGGTCTAGTGTTATTAAACTGCGGTTTCCTGTAAGGTGGAGGTACTTCCCCAGATGGGCTCTGCTCCAGATTTGAGCGAGACGACATTCGTTGTGCTGTGCCTTACCACACTAAACGATATGCATCCGCTGTGCCCATACCTCTCTCCTATAATAATATCCTATATCCTAATCTTCTTGATAACATTGCGTTAATTATATCATATAGGTAAGCTGGTATTTACATTCTGCTTTTCCTCCACACCCTCCCCAAGCCATATGCCTTTAGCAAGTGTCGATTAAAGCCAAGGCCTCGCTAATTAAGACGTATACGTAATTAAAACCTCAACGTGAATGGCTAATGAGTTATTTATTCCCTCTCCGAAAGCCTTCTCTTGTAGCGGTGTTCAGCTATTCCTGTAGCATAGCAAGTATCTGTCTCAGAAAATGTGATCAATTTTAAATTTCTACGAAATAAACTAGGGCCCTTACCTTGAAGTCTTAACGCGATTCAGTTTGGGACCTAAACTGAGTCGCTGCCATACAACTGGGGCCTTACCGTGACGTCTTAACGGATCAAAGTCCGTAGGGCCCTAACACTCTAATGTCTCTTCAAATACCTAACGAAGAGACTCAGAGACGCCACAGGAGACCTCGCTGGCAGCTTCCTCGCTCAACATATCAGTCTTAAAATTCAGCGAAGAAATGCTGCCAGCGTCCTCAGTACCATGTCGCAGGGGCCTGTTTTAGATTTATTATAGTTTTCATTTAGTTTTATTATAGATAGTTTTTATCGTATTTTTAGTTTAGTTATACTTTTAGATTCAAATTTGTATATGTAAGTTTATTGAAATTAAACACTTCAGAACGGATTAATCGCGTTTATTAACACCATGACCCTACGTTTCGTGCCCTTTACAGCACTCGTTTTCACAGGATTATTAAGATGATGACTGAGGTAAAGCGAATTCTCCCCGTGGATCGCATCTTTGTAAACAAATGTCGTAAGAGGCGCGTAATTAGGTTAGACTTACGACATTTGAGAAACCCACTGCCAATTTCAAGGCCGCTCTAAACTGTTGTCATTTGACAGTTATCATACTACTTCCATGCTTTAGTTATTCTTTCGTGGTCTATGCTATCAAAATCTAAGAAATTTAGCATAACCGGACTCTATCACGTCTCTGGTTTTTAAAAGCTTAAACAGCGACAGTAATCGCAGCCGGGAAAATTATACATTTAATTGTGAAAGAGCGTAAATGTTTTGAAAACTAAGTTTGTTAGGTCAGTTTGGGAATGAGTTGAAAATTCTCCTTAACGACAGACCTTCGTCTGGCCGCAAACAGGGAGCTTAAAATGAAACACTTAACCTTTGAATATACAGTAATAACGTTTTTTAACACTCTCATCCCCCTCATCTCATCCCCAGGGATTGCCTTAAAAAAATCTGTTTTTAATGAGGCTGCACGACATCATTAAAACAATTCATACTAATATTATAAATGAAAGTAACTGTCTGTTACCTCTTCACGCTAAAACCGCTGAACGGATAAGAAGGAATGGTATGGGGAGTTTGACTCCTGGGAAAGGACATTGTTCTAATTCTAAGCAGACTAAGATGAAAAATAACAGCAACCATTATATATTTTTCACACCAAATTCAGTCCATCTACTCAACTCCGGAAGCAACCAGTCGTTAAAGTCTGTTAAAAAGCAATCCACATCCAACCATAAGCATAGAAAAAAGTTAAATAATGAAAATCTAACGCACAGGGAGAATAAAAATGCCTACCTTTAAGGGTCGGAAACCATCTTCCATTTTCATTTAAAAAACCGCAAAAGAATAACCTACAGCTCTTAAGTGGCTGAGAACAAGGTTGAGAATAGATGCGTGTCTGGTTTTGCAGATGTATAGTTAAGTTAGTGATATAAATCTTGCGTAGCAGTTGAAAGTTGGTCATGCAGAAACCCCGTAACTCGTAAACGACGATAATTCGGAATCAAACCGCCGAAGTGGAGAGATAATGCCGAGGTTCGAAGTTGCCGAAACAGATTTAAATAGGTGTTTAAGAAAATGGATATTATAATGGTGAATGGTGATTCGCGTTTTATATCCGTCAGATAAGTATAACAGTTGTTGGCGTTAGGAGTTGCAGGCGTCCATAGGCTACGGCGACCGCTTTCCATCAGGCGGGCAGTACGCTTGTTTGTTATAATCGTGGTCGAGATATATATATATCGACGGCTGCCGTAGGTACTCACAAATATCTGAACTACCGTTTAAAGCCAGATTTTGACAAATGGTAAAAATATTGTCTTCTGTTACCGCGATTGTTATTCATTGAAATTAAACACTTTAGAACGGATTAATCGCGTTTATTAACACCATGATCCTACGTTTCGAGCCCTTTAATCCGTTCTAAAGTGTTTAATTTCAATAAATGGTAAAAAATTACAAATATATACCTACTCGTAATATATAAATAAGCCGGGATAATGCTAGGAAGACAAAGGAAATAAGGTAGCTTTAGGTATTTTTGGTAGGAATACCTATTAATCTAATTATTATGTCATATACTACAGAAAAAGTGGCGCGACCAATGCCCTTATGTTGTGGGTACTAGACGACAATACATATAATAGATATACAGGGTGGTTCATGAGTCGTGAGCAGGACTAACCTTAACTATCAATTAAGTATCAATTACCTCATAATTAGGAGATTATAGTTAATTTAATTAAACGTTAATTTCGTTAAGTTTAGTATGAAATAATAGCTTATCATTCACTGAAACCGTAAGGTTAATCCTGCTCACGACTCATGAATCAGCCTGTATAGGTACCTATACATAAACACATAGATAACATCCATAACTTAGGGACAAATATTCGTGATAAACACACAAATAAATGCCCTGACCGAGATTCGAAACCGGGACGTCAATCTTCGTAGGCAGGGTCACTACCAACCAGGGATGTTGCGAATATTCGCATCCGCATCCGCAACCGCGGATCTTCCGAATCATTTTCAAAATCCGCATCCGCATCCGCCTCCGCATCAAGTCGATGCGGAGCTGATGCGGATGCAGATGTGGAACAAGTCGATGCGGGAACGTCTCGTTAATGGCGCACGTGCTAGTTGAGGTAGGCAATTTCACCATTACCCAATAGGAATATTGTTACTTTTTCCTGATTCGTCGATAGTGCTCTTGCGTCCTTGAAGGATAGCGACAAGAAATGACGAGTTTGTTTATTTTGATTTTAGTGTTGACATGCTATTGTAGGACGAAGGGTGTCGTAAAATGAGCAGTTAATAAGTAAATAAACATTGTGAAGAGTGATTTGATTAGTTGTGTTGAGTGTTTCGTTCGGTGGTTAAAGACAATGGCGCCGCCGTCGCAAAGTGCAATTTGGACTTATTTTAAAGTTGACGATCGTGATCAAGAACAGGTATTTGTCACCTCCGACAGCTAGCGTTCCTAGTGAGCAATTGTTCAGTGCTGCGGGCCTTATTTATGACCCGCTGAGAAATCGTCTTAACCCGGAAAAGGCAGCAATGTTATTGTTTATTAATTATAACTTGCCTATATTTATGTTTAAATATTAAACTGTCCTTTTTTCAATAATTAATACAAAATTTTAATATTTGAGGTTTTTTTTAATGTACGTTCATAACATCCGCATCCGCATCCGCGGATGTGAGCCTTTAAATATCTGCATCCGCATCCGCATCCGCGGATGTCAAAAAATCAGCATCCGCAACATCCCTGCTACCAACTAGGCTAGGAGGCCTTCCAACTTCCTTGAGGGAAACTTCCAAACAAAATGTAGGTATGTATAGTTACTCGTGTGGTGACCGCAGACAAAAACGCGGTAAGAACAAATCTAAGTCGGATTACCGCGAAATTACGGGCAGGTGGCCGGGAATCGAACTTAGACCCAAGGGACTGTGATGAGGGGTACATAACTACATACAGATACCGAGGTAGTTTGTCTTGGATGTGAAGGCTGATGAGGTTTGCAATATACACGCTGGCCCCAATTTCAGCACGGCGACACCTGTGACATTGTTAACATCATTATTACTGATATTACAAGCGTCTATGGGCTACGGTCGCCGCTTACTACTGTGCGGACTGTGTGTTGCCATCAACATGTTATAAATAAAAACATCATTATTACCCTTAACATCTTATACTTTTGTGAAGAGCTCTTGACACTGGTCAAAAGAAACACGAAATGTCACGAAATTCCAGCGCCCGGAAAACGGAGAGATATTAAAAATTTCCCGCGTCGAGCGGCATTCGAACCCACGACCTCTCTGAACACCAGTCAGATCGCTCTGCCAATTAAACTATCAACGCCCGATCGACCCCGGCGAAAGAAATAGTGGAAACATTCGTCGGGTTTCAATTATAGGATTGTAAATTTCGTTCATAGACGTATTTGCTTAATACAAAAATCTCTTACTGCTTGTCATTTGGATATGGTTCAAGAGTGGCCTAAGCTTCCAACTGGTTGACAGTATCTAACTTCCAAAAAATCTGCAAGACCGGATTTGAACCTGCGACCCTACATTTGCAAGCCGCCTCACAGCTAGGGTAACAACGCTTAAAATCATTTTATTCTATTTCACAGTTAAATATTTGACAAACAAGTTGATTAAGACTTAATACCCCAAACTTTCTTAATTTAATGGCATAATAAACAAAACTGTTTGTATCCGGACTCGAACCCAATGTACTGGAACAACGGGCAATAACCAACTTTAATCCGACCCATTACAACATGTAAAAACTCGTGAACTTTGCAATTTATGTACAAGTTAGATGTCAACAAAAATTAATGAACTGAGAAGCAACTTTAACCTTTATGTGTATTACCTTAAGGTATGTTTGTTAACATGTGTGTAGGTAACAGGGCGACCAAACGTTGGAATTTCTCGGGACGTAAGTTTTACATGCTGTGAAAATGTTTCGAAGAGGAAAAATGTACAATTTGGCTTAATATTGTACAAATGTATGATAAATAATCAAACACTTTCGTCAGCTTTTTACTCAACTTTGATAATGGAGAGCGAAGCTCTTCTAAACCACTACAAACTATAAAACTAAAAATTAACTGCAACGGCCCCTGGGGCATAGTCCAAATAATGCTAACAGCATTTTCTCGATGAATTGCAATACTTATTCGTTGCTGCCAGCATTTTTATACCCGGTGACGTCCACCAGTCGTTCTGCCATATATACAGTCGTTTAGACAAAGCAAACGTCAGGAATTAGAATGTAACGTCAAAACGTCAGTAATCAGTATTGTTTTTTTTTTTAATTTATATTTTTTTTGGAAATAACAAAAAGGAGAACTGCTTGTTTATTATGTTAATTCAAACATACAAAATAAATAAAAGATAATAGTTACTTGGCCCAAATTTTTTATTTTATTAAAAAATATATTATCATAGTTTGTTAAATAATTGTTACTAATATACGTGTAGGTTTATTATCTGAAATAAATGATTCAATTTCAATTTAACCTAGTGTTCTGAATAGTAGATAAAATGTCCCGTAAAAGCGGAAGTCATGGTAACCCTATTAGGCAAGAAGTATGAGACACAAAATCGCAGTAAAGCTGGTAATAAACTAAAAACCTCGTTTAGTGCCGAACATAAAGTCATGCTTCGGTAAAAGAAAACATCGTAAACAGTTAACTCAAGTAGGTACTCAAGGCGCAAGTGATGGACTGGCAGAAAAATATAATAATAATAAATGTACAAGTTCAATGTACCATGTACCTCTAAATCTTGTACACCTCCTTTTTTGACGAACCCCATACCCATCATACATTTCCATCTTTCAGGAAAACCTCGGCATTCCACAGTCGAAACATCCGCGGGAGGAAATTCCTCTGAACTGAAATGCGCGACGATTTTGGTCGCACGCAGAGTGTGTGGATGAGAGCCCTGTCGATGGCGAGCGGTGCGATGGTGAAAAGTGGACGTTGGCATCATTGTCCATCGTTGTTGATCGTTGGCTTTGTGACATGATTGACCTGTAACTCTGTTATTAATAATAAATTTCATTTCATTTCATTTCATATCTAACAATTCTTCAGAACACAACCCATTGTATAGGCGATAGAACGGGAGAATCTGATTTCTATAGAAAGCGTCACGTGACATCCGAGGGCTCCGAGCTATCACGTGATTCTTTCTATAGAAATTGACAGATTTTCCCGTCCCGCCCCGTCCCGCCCCGTCCCGTCCCGTGCTAATGTGAGTAATCCTGAAGGCGGCAAAGTCTGTTCTTAGACTTAAGATTCAATACCGACTGTGATTTAACTAAGTTGTTATAAAATTCCACAAGCGTCATATTTCCAATTGTCATCGCCAATCACAACGACATTCACCTTACCATAATCCCATTCTGCATAACTTCTATATCTCAACATTCTGTATTTGCCAACATAACTAAATAACGAACAAGTTGACCAACAAATTGGCAAACTCGCAAACAAGATAAAGGAGTAGTTTCATCAAGATCGTGTCGATGAAAGGGACACATCTACTTGGTAATGGGCAAACTTACGTTTGCGTGCTAGAGATGGGTATTGTCTTGACAGAAATTTGATAAGTGAAGGACCGAAATCTGATAAGTTTAGAACCTAGGGCTGAACCTTACTACATATTTAGCATAATAAGCTATGCCACGTTTTTGTGAGACGTAGCCATCAGATATATCAGTGCGTCCGAGGTGTTCATCAATATCTGAACAAGCATTATAACACCTAGACAATAAAGCCGTGTTCAGATATTCATGACTACCTTGGCCGCTCGTGTGTATGGTGACTGTAACTAATGGAAACTCAAATTTTGTATGGAAATTTTGCGACATTTTTGTGCCGCCGGCAACGGGACAGGGCCCAGGCTGCCGGTGGGCAGGGCCGCAGAGAAAGGAACCGGCTATACGCGCCGTGTCCAGGATTACCGCCTTCTGCATCTGACCCTAGATCCATCCACCTAGCGAGAGTATCTCAAGATGTTGGTCGACTTCGCTATGAGACCGTTCGCTGAAACGACTACCGGGACAATTATCGTCGAGTCAACATTGCGAGATAATAATAAACCGGTAAATAGAAATATTAAAAGTGCGATTAAAATACTAACTGTCCAAATGAGTCGTAATAGAGTAGTCGTTAGTATTTTGTAGGTTAGGTTAGTATTTTTTCGGACGTTTGATTACTACTCTTAATATTATTATCAGGATAGAATAAAAGATGACTCACACCATCCGAACCCACCACCACCACCACCACCGCCACCCCACCCCACCACCACCACCACCACCGGATCGGATAGGATTAGATTGTGATCAGATGTGTGGTCAGATTTAGATCGTGATTATGAGTCAAATGGGCCCAAGCATTTCCATATCTGGATGAATTAGGCTTTTGGGTTTTTTTAAACGCTCGTCTAGGTCAAACACGAGAAAACAAGCATAGCTTTTTTAGTTGCGCATACACTTATGCATATTCGTAGAACATAAAAAGCATAATAAAACACCCCTGCCCCCATATTACCTTAGTGATTCGAGACAAACATTAACTCGCCGCTCACTACACGGGCGCAAACATCCCCCAATCAGGGTTGTCACTTATTGAATTTTGTTGTGCTCGCAAAAGTTTCAATAATTCCCTAGATTCGCAACTTTGTCAATTTCCGTAACTGGGTACATATCTCGATGGAAAATTGGGGAGCGACAAAGGCACGGTTGACGGTTGACGAATTAAGTTCGTGCAGGTAGCGTGGAACTTTCCGAATTGGACCAGGAGTTTTTTAAATGACGTGTTCACTTTTAGCAATCAGTTTTTTATGTATTTTGCAAGTTTCTGGTGGAAGGGCGATAAGGCGTACCTATTTCCTTACCGAGTTTTTGCGTTCGCTCTTTATCTGTATCAAGATACCGACATTAAATAATTTGACATTTAATCTCGCATAAGCGTTGGTGGTCCAAAGGTAAGAGCGAGCGGTTTTCATTCCGAAGCTGGTGGGTTCGTACCAGTGACTTTTTCAGAAATTACTAGCGACCCGACCCGGCTTTGCACGAGTTATTATTATACATATAAACCTTCATTTTGAGTCACTCTATCTACTAAAAAAACCGCATCAAAATCCGTTGCGTAGTTTTAAAGATTTACAGACAGCGGGAAGCTACTTTGTTTTATACTAGGTGATGTATGAAATATACATTTGATATTTACAAATTGCGTTTCGGCGGAAGAACACATCGTGTGAAAAACTATCGGAGTGTTCTATAGGTGACATGCGCGCCGCGCCGCTTCGCCTTCGCGCAACGATCGCCCACGTAGGATACTTCCATAGGTATCAATGGTTCGTTTTTCCCGCGTCGCGCCGCACTGTATCGCTATCGAGTTTTTTCACTCATATATGTATGTATCTATGTATGTATGTATGTATAAGCTTTATTGTACAATAACACAAGAAATACAAGAAACACAGTAACATAGACAATTTGATACAACAAAGGCGAACGTATCCCTATGAGGGATCTCTTCCAGCTAACCTTTGAGGAAATTAGATAAAAACAGGCAACGATGAAAGACAAACTAAGAGCAAAAATTGTACAGTAACAAAACTTCAAATAAAAAGTAAATTTTGAATACACATTGTAACTACACTATAAATAAATACGCAATAAAAAATATATATAATATTTACATTTATAAATATACACACACTATGCACTACGCAGTGTACATATAGTACACTGCGTTAGCATATTTATTCTATTTGCTTGCAAATTGCGGAAGCGTATCTAATTTCTGCACAATAGGCTATACGACAAAAAAAATACTCTGTCCATTAGATTATTCTTCAAATTAATAATGGCAGAAACACAGTGCATTAAAGTTTCACGGGACGTCACAATTAGGTGCAATTCTTACCTAATAATGACGTCATCACCCCGCACCCCGGAACTTTGACGCTCTTCATCTTCGTCAATTTTAGTTATCTGGAAAAAGGAAAAAATATGCGTCTAAAAAATTTGGATAATCTAACTGACGAACTAAGTAGGATAATACTCGTAGTTTTTCAACCTAGTCGTCATCCCTATTTACACACAATTGGTTGAAAGGAGATTGCCAATATTTGGTACCATAGGTGTCAATAGCGTCCGTTGTCGAAAACCGTTCTATTTTTGTTATATTTTTATACCCGATTCGAATTTTTACAATGAAATTTCTACGTCGAAATTTTTTTGGTGTTTTTGATAAAGCATTATTATTTTGATATTCACTCAATTCATTGACAATTATCCCCCTCCTCTATGTACGTCTTTCCTCTGGACTACCCAAAAGTTGAAGGCTATTTTATTAAGGGTCGTTTTATGTTCGTATTCAACACATACGCACAGGAATGGGTACTCATTTTCTACAGCATGATAATGATAACAATCATTCAGTAATGATTTCCATCATACCGATCATAAGAATAACTAAATAGTATCTTTTCATGTGTCTATAGGATGACTCACACTAGAACGGGACGGGACGGGACGGGGCGGGACGGGAAAATCTGTCAATTTCTATAGAAAGCGTCACGTGACATCCGAGGGCTCCGAGCTATCACATAATACTTTCTATAAAAATTGACAGATTTTCCCGTCCCGCCCCGTCCCGTCCTGTCCCGTGCTAGTGTGAGTCATCCTTCAGGGTTGACCGGTTGAATAAGAACATAAACCTTTCAACTACAAACTTTCCTAGTCAACAGGAAAGACCTAAACATCGGAATGTTTTGACCCATTCGTATTTTCAATTGCGCTAACCAGCTTCTAGCAGATTTTCGGTGTAACCTGCAAAATGAAACGAACCTTCACTCTGGTATTTGTAAGTCCAATTAGCAAACAGTTGTGCCCCAAATGTAATAAACCAGTAGCTGCGCGGGGCTTGAAAGAAGTCGTTAGCAAACCGCTACGTTGGCCCCACGCCCGCTTTACAACACACGATTGAGGACCCTGTCAGAGCGTTGGGGGCCACACGTGGCGTACGATTTTCAATCAAAAGGTCGCCGGGTCCTGCCCAAAAAAGAGTTTTTCGGAACTTCTGTACAAAAACCGTGTGTGTACCGTGATACGGTACCTACCTATTTAGTCATAGGTTATTATATAAGTTTCTGTTGTTTAATTGTCTGTGCACTTCCTGTGTGTTTCGGTAATAAATTTTATTTTATTTATTTATTTTATTTATTTATTTAAAAACATACCAATCGACCTTTCAACCAAGAGGGTAAAGTAGACCTTATCGGGGTTAGTCCGGTATTCTCTCGATGCTTTTCTTCACCGAAAATCGCTTGGTAAATATGAAATGATATGATAAAATGATATTTCGCAGGACTAAATAAATGGCGAACTCTGGTGTCATAGGCCAAGACTCATTTTGGGTCGCTGAGCCAGCGGAGTAAGTATTTGGTAGGTTCATAGCAATTCAGCGTGTTCAGCACCATGCCCAGCAATCCTGGATTCGATTTTTAAGAGACCGGTATATCGGTAATTTGGCCGATTTAGCTGAACTTAATATATTCCTATAACGATTTCGATGAAAATTAGTTATGGTGGGTTTTAAGGGTGCAAAATCGAACAAACCCGGTTTTATCTCTAAAAAAAATTTGAAATTCTCTTTGACTAATTTCCCGTTATTCGAATAAGCTGAAACTTGACATGCCTATGTAGGTTTGATCACAATACAATGTTATGGTACCAAAGTACAGTCAGCGATAAAAGCTTGCATCAATTTAATTTTTAACAAAAAACTTATTTTAAAACATTTGCGTCGAAAGGTATAAAAGTTCTTCCACACGGTCCGGAAAAATCGCTGCGTCAACTCGAACCGTCAGTCGCCGCCAACACTTATTGCTATTAAATTGAACGTTTCTTTCGCGACTTTACAGCGTTTCGAGAATAGTTTGTGACAAAGAGCTTTTCTATGGTTTTTAGAGCGTCTGGTTTTCACAATCGCGATAAAAATTACTTTCCTTCACCGCGCGATTGGTAAAAAGCATTGGAACCGGTTTAAACCGGCTACCTACCAATTGAAATTCACATGCCTTACACACTCTCTACGTCACACTCAATTTGGATAGCATATTATAAATTTTATAGTAGATCACATCTCGGCATGTAATCTACTATTTATATTATGCTGTAAAGTAAGAAATGTCTCAGATCTCGTGTAATTGTCGTCCGAACCGAAGCCGAGTTCGTCAAACATGTGATCTAAGGCTTTCTTATTTACTGGCCAAGGTCTGTACGCTATTTTTCTGCTCGACTCAATCGGCAAGCGGCGAATTTGTTTAGCGTAGCGGCCTGCAATTAGCTGCTTACCGACCAGAACGCAGAAAATAAATTACTACAACGATCAATCATCAAAATCATGTCCTCTCCAGAATGTCCTATTCATATCTAAGATTTGAGCAAAACCGGTAAAAGTGTTCCACTACTGGGCAAATTCTTCCTCTTTCATTCGTCTCTGCTTAGATCGATTTCCTGCCAGTCGTTAAGACTTGCGTCTAGTATGCTACCATTAGTTGTGCGTAACCACCAAGTATTGCGCGATTCGAAAGTATGTCCACGCTTCTACTATTCTACGTGTGCATACCATGAATTGCACGCAACTGTATTCGATAGCGACTGCTGCGATCGAAAGTAAGTCCGTCTCGCTCCTACCATTACTCTGGCAGGAACAAGACTACTTATAGATAACTCGAACACACCCGCTGTCCAGCAAAAACAACAACAGCTCGACAAGCTATAATTTACTAGTGTCATAAAAATTAAAGCTTTCTTACCACAATAGTGTTAGAGCGGAAATTGCGGAACGGAAGGTATAAATAAAGGGCATAAAGGCAGCGATTGAGCCGTGCAATCCGGCCGCGGTTAGGGGCCCGTGTGAACGAACCTTTACGCACGATACGCACTTCCTTTGCAATATTATTCCCAAGACGACAAAAAACAATTAGTCCATCTGTTAGATTATTAATACATATTCGACACGTATTTTTTCTATCTATTAATTTATTTATTTATTATAAGGAGATCCAACAGCTATAAAACTTCAGTAATAAATATAAATGAACACAGGAAGCCAATTACAGGAACTCACAGGTAATAACAGGATAGTTCAGATTAAACTACTGCTAAGCAACTAAGGAATACACACATGTGATCAAAAGTAAAAGTAATGAAAGGTTCGAGCACCTAGATTTCTGATACTAAAACTAAGTAGGTACAATACAAATTGTTATTTGAATGTTCGTAATCAGTTTTAAATACTAATTAGTAATAAACAATAAAACATTTTGAATAGGACAGAAAACGGTACACTCACATGAAATATCGCTCAACCAAACTTTGCCTCACGCTAGAAACCTTGCAATTAAATATGTCAATATCAATTTCTATTGTTCGTCAATTGAAAAACGACGGAAATACAGTGCACAAAAATTTCGCTTGACGTTACAATTAGGTACATTTCTTACCTCTAATTGATTGATAGATTGATATATTTATTGATAAAGTTAATTACACGTCAAAATCGGGTACATAAAATGTTGTAACATCAAAAAGTAACATCAATAGCCCCCACCCCGGAACTTTGCTCTGCATCGTCGTCAATTTTGGTTAACTTGAAACATATAAAACAACAGGTGTCTAATCATTTTGGATCTACTGGCGGCCTAAATAGAATAAAAGTTTTTCAACCTAGTTGTCATTCCTATTATTTTTCGTCAAAAATAATTATACTTAGTATATTTAATAATCAAACGAACTTACCTGTGAAGTTTGATTGGAATTATACGAGTATCCAAATCGAAGATTACATATATTTACTAGCAGCAGTACACGGTTATGTGCTGTCCTTGTCACACATTTAGAGTTATAATATTATTCAAAAAAACTGTTCTCGCTCTCGCCCGCCGGGTAATTAGGAACGGCAGCGCTCCCAGCGGCGTGGTTTATCATTATTTTAGAGCACATAGATATTTTTGTGTTAGGACCAGAGACGATTTTATTTTAATTTTTAGGGTCTGGGAGGGTGGGAGTATGTAATCTTCGATTTGGATACTCGTATAATTCCAATCAAACTTCACAGGTAAGTTCGTTTGATTATTAATTATACTTCGTATCCAAATCGAAGATTACATATATTTACTAGCAGATGTTTAGAGAATTGTAATACTACATATAAGTAGGAAAAATAAAATAAAATATCGAAGTCAAATCCGTACGCTCCTATGGGTTCCTGATAATTAGCTTCATACATGAGTGCCTAATAAAATAAAACGGTACTATTATGTAAATATTATATGAATATTTTTATTAGATTGGACTTATGCATGACATGCTGTGCGTGTCCAAGTGAGGAACGACATTAATAAAGAATGAAATTACTTTCAATAACCTTTTAGGTGAAACAAAACACTGGAGTGTGTATTATCGTCGATATAATTTTAACATTACTTGAATATACCTGCTTTAAATTATACTTCGTTCATTTAATTGAACTCTACTGACGAATCCCTGCATAGTGATTGTATACTATAGATATGCCTGTATTTCATATCGAAGTAAAAAAGGAAGACAAAAACAAGTTGTATAATTAGTAAAGCAAGCTATCAGTAGTTTCTTCATTGCAAGATTAGTACTAAAGAAATCTTGTTATAAAATATACATACAGATTTATACTGAGACCAAACAATAATTCAAGTGGTTGGTAATGGTTAATACGGTAAGTTTTTCCTTTTTGAGTAGAACGTTGTAATAAAAAAGTGGCAGGTGTCTTCGATTCTACTGTAGGATAACGAAATATTGACCAGTACGCTACAGCAGCAAGAGAATTACTATTTTTGTAAATAATTGTTATAATAAAGAACAGACACGTGGAGTGTTTTATATCTTGATAATCAGAATGCTACTATTAAAGAGAAGTCTCATCATGGTAAAAACAACCTGATGGAGTAAAATTTTATTACATTCTACACAATTCCTGTAGAATATGTAATAGGAGACGCCGTTAATGCGGAGCAAAGTTGTACGATCCTCAACACGATTTTATTAATGTGAAAAAACTCAACGCTGTTAATGCGAAGCAATGTTGTACAATCATCAACAAAATTGACGTAGAGTAACTCAACGCTGTTGAAGCGGAGCAAAGATCTACAATCCTCGACACAATTAATGTGGAGAAACTCAACGCTGTTAAAACGGAACAAAGTTCTACAATCCTCGACACAATGAATGTGGAGAGACTCAACGCTGTTAAAGCGGAGCAAGTTCTACAATCCTCGACACAATTAATGTGGAGTACCTCAACGCTGTTAAAGCGGAGCAAAGTTCTAGAATCCTCGACACAATTAATGTGGAGTACCTCAACGCTGTTAAAGCGGAGCAAACTTCTAGAATCCTCGACACAATTAATGTGGAGTACCTCAACGCTGTTAAAGCGGAGCAAAGTTCTAGAATCCTCGACACAATTAATGTGGAGTACCTCAACGCTGTTAAAGCGGAGCAAAGTTCTAGAATCCTCGACACAATTAATGTGGAGTACCTCAACGCTGTTAAAGCGGAGCAAAGTTCTAGAAGCCTCGACACAATTAATGTGGAGTACCTCAACGCTGTTAAAGCGGAGCAAAGTTCTAGAATCCTCGACACAATTAATGTGGAGCACCTCAACGCTGTTAAAGCGGAGCAAAGTTCTAGAATCCTCGACACAATTAATGTGGAGTACCTCAACGCTGTTAAAGCGGAGCAAAGTTCTAGAATCCTCTACACAATTAATGTGGAGTACCTCAACGCTGTTAAAGCGGAGCAAAGTTCTAGAATCCTCGACACAATTAATGTGGAGCACCTCAACGCTGTTAAAGCGGAGCAAAGTTCTAGAATCCTCGACACAATTAATGTGGAGTACCTCAACGCTGTTAAAGCGGAGCAAAGTTCTAGAATCCTCGACACAATTAATGTGGAGCACCTCAACGCTGTTAAAGCGGAGCAAAGTTCTAGAATCCTCGACACAATTAATGTGGAGTACCTCAACGCTGTTAAAGCGGAGCAAAGTTCTAGAATCCTCGACACAATTAATGTGGAGTACCTCAACGCTGTTAAAGCGGAGCAAAGTTCTAGAATCCTCGACACAATTAATGTGGAGTACCTCAACGCTGTTAAAGCGGAGCAAAGTTCTGGAATCCTCGACACAATTAATGTGGAGTACCTCAACGCTGCTAAAGCGGACGATCCTTGACATAATTAATGTGTTAAAGCTCAACGCTGTTAAAGCAAGCTTATTTGACACAATTTTTGTGGCATAATTGTTGAAACGGAGCAAAATTATACAAATTTACACGCGATTTATGTCACGTAACTCGGCGCTGTTAAAGCGGAGCAGCGTAGGGTATTTAATAAGATATATTAGATATAGACGAAAAAAAATATATTTTCGTTTCGTATATATATATGTATATATATATGATATGAAGTTTCTCTAGGAAACTATAAATCAAAATTTAAGTCGTTGTTTGTATTACTTCAGTATATATCGGTTCATGCTTTCAATAAACAGGAATATTAGTTTCGTGATAATTCAATTGGGTTAAAACCATTTACTCTCCAATGAGGTTTTTGTTAGCAAACTCACTCAGCTTCGTAAAATTATTCCGTTTTGGTTACCACCTTCCTAAACGGTGAGGTTTTAATAGTAGGTACGTACGACCATATTAATATCCGACTTAATTTTAATTAAGTCGTGTTGAGTCCTATTATCGTAAAGATATCATCTACAATTTTATATGTAGGTATCATAAAAATGTGATCCACAACATTCACTACCTACATGTACAAATTACAATACTTCTATTATAATATGTATATGTAAAAATCATATGATTTATATAATTTCATGCATTGCATTGCATTGTAATTCGTTTTTACTAACCGCAACAATTCGCAAGACTGCGCCGTCAGATATTGGTTCAAATTCCCGAACCAAACTATCCTTGTTTCGTGATGGGGATACGTAAAGTTGATAAAGAAAATCAGTAAGTATAGGTATTATTGTTATGCAAAAAACCACAAAAAACTTTAACTATTTTGTGTCTTTAACCAGTTTTCTCGTTATTCGCTCCGAGCATGCAGGAAAGCGATTGAACACCTTTTAGGTGTGCAATTTGTTAAAGAACCACCAATCATAATATACTAACCTGTAATGTCCGCATATTATGTAGGTATTGTATTTTGTAAATTTTTACATAAACCAAAATATCATATTTTTGACCTGGTTATATCGTTGTATATTGAACGGTTTACGGTATCTAAAATATGAGGGAAAAAAATAATAACCTCTTTCGAGTCTGAACAAAACAAAAAAGTTATTCTTTACCTTAAATAACTTACCTATACTCAAAGAATACACCTCTGAACATAAATTATCCTTCTTTAATCGTATAGACACTAGGTCGCAAATTAAACCCCTGCAGGGCCCTGCAGCGGCTACAGCAAGCATTCGCGCTATTTAGCGGAACAGGGTAATACGGCACTGCCGCTGCGGTTACACTTCCCTTTAGTTTAGAGCCTTAACTGACTCAAAATCGCAATATCATAGTATTTTGACTTCATTAAAACATGATCAAGATTATATATTCCGACTCATTAAAGTAGTATTTCCTTGATAGAACCTGAAATAGGCTTACTCGTAAATAGGAACGTAGTTTATACGAAACCTATCTTATTTTTATTTTACAATTTTTCTCTGCAACAACATTATGATGATAATTATTGATTGTAGTCATTGTTACTTATTTCAGCGAGCTCATGATTCTTTATAAGCGAGTATATTTTTATGACAGTTCATATAAATGAAGTAGGTAGACGACGTACAAGAAGCGCTATAAGTATGTGTACTTCTTAGCTGACAAATCGAGGCTGTCTTTCACGAATAATACAAGACAAACATGAAGAATTGAAGAGGTCATACCTCCCTTTTAGGGATAAAATGGGGAACCTCTAAAATACCTATATTGTCCCGAAGGCTCGACGATATTCGAAACGGCAACATCCGGATCATAAGCTAGCTTTTATTAACAAAACTATAGATAAATGAGGGAACCTCTATGGCTATTTTACTTTAAATTACTTTTAGATGCCATTTTGTTAACCGAATTTACTACAATTTGTGAAATTCATGTCGACTTTCATAATTTTTTAGCATTGCATACTTCAATACTTATTACTATAATTATCTCAGAACTCTGGAAAGGTAGATGAAATCATTGCGTAGATGCGATTACATTTGTTTTCGTTAAATACCAGGGTTAGAAGTAAGTGGCTAACCCTCGAGTATGGCGTGTGGCGCAATTTTTAGTATACGGTCTGGTACACAAACCTGATACGAATTATAACGCGTAAATACTATAACGCGTAAATACATAACGAACCTTAAAGTTCTCTTAATTAGGTTTAAATTTGTATGTTAATCTACGAACAACAACCCGTGCCTTTAACATGTACTTTACTTATATTACTTAGAAAAAAGAAGGTAGATGTAAAAGCATTATTTCGAACAAGGTAAATATTCCTTGATCTATTCTTTTAGTTATTATATGATTAATACACCACACTAACATTCGGTTTTAAATTGTAATCTACCACACATATATTGAAAGCAAAATCAAACATTTGGACAAAATCACTTTCCGAAAGAAGATTCGTTAAACGGCAACTAGGCCGCGGTTTTATTCTGTAATTTGAATTCATCGTTCTGAAGATGTGTAAAATCACTCACCCTAATCCTTCAATCTGAAATAGATATACACTAAAACACTATTTTTGCGAGAAAATACGTGTGACTCGGACAGACACAAAAACATGTAATGATAAACCACGCCGCTGGGAGCGCTGCCGTTCCTAATTACCCGGCGGGCGAGAGCGAGAACAGTTTTTTTGAATAATATTATAACTCTAAATGTGTGACAAGGACAGCACATAACCGTGTACTGCTGCTAGTAAATATATGTAATCTTCGATTTGGATACGAAGTATAATGTAAGTTTTGAGTTGACTATACCCACTTTTGCTATTATGGACAAGACAGTTGTTATGATTTACTTAACTTAATTAGAGTCAAATCACGTTATCTTTTCCAAGCAAATTAACTGTCAAACTTTGAAATACACATAAAAACCGGTCAAGTGCGACTCGCACTCGCCCACCGAGGGTTCCACACAAAGGATGCTGGGCCATTTATATCCTTTGGTACGTAAAATACTGGTGGTAATACCACATACACAAGTCTGCGGTCCCTTCAAGGAGTGAAAAAAACCAACCTCGTCAACACAATCAAAAGATACGACCGTTTATGTCGCATCTCCCATACATTTGCAATGGTAATCAAAATGTATTGGGTACTTCCCGTTGACGTAGAATCACGAAATTTGGCAAAAAGCAAGAGCTTGAAGCACAAGTAGAGGAAAAAATCCGAAAACCGCATAATTGCCGCATAGTGAGAATTTCGTGCCACCAGTACTTTTTGGCAAACGCAGCGTAGTGCGTCCACCCACAAGATGGACAGATGACCTTATGAAGGTCGCCGGTAGACGCTGGATGTAGGTCGCTTCCAACCGGTACATATGGAGGTCCAAAGGGGAGGCCTATGTTCAGCAGTGGACGTCTTATGGCTGATATGATGATGACCAAGCATCCTTTATGCGAAACCCTCAGTGGGCGAGTCCAACTCCCACTAGGCCGGTTATCCATACTAATATTATAAATGGGAAAGTGTGTGTGTCTGTTTGTTCGTCCGTTTTTTGTCTTTTTGTCCGACTTTTTGTCTCTTTTTAACGCGAGCGGGGGCAAAAGCTAGTTTAAATTAATTGTTACTCAACGATAATTTTATTTTTATTATGCGGAATCCTTTATGCGCACGCGCACCGCAAGTCACCCGATACGCTGGGAACGGAAGCTGGGCCCAACCGGCGCGTAAATATGCCTGTCGTACTCGCCAATCCTGCGCTGGTTAGCGGTACAATGTACAACATTGTTTATTTTGAACTATATTTTTTTATCTGCGAAGGAGACCAGAAATTTCTTAGAAAACATTTCTAGCTACAGCCAAACCAATCATATCAGTGGATCACCTCAAAGGTATAGACAGGTATCCTTTTGAACAAAACTTCAATAAGTAATTGAAATCCATTTCAATTCGACGTAGAAACTAACATACCTTTTTTTTATACTACGACGGTGACAAACAAGCATACGGCCCGCCTGATGGTAAGCGGTCACCGTAGCCTATGGACGCCTGCAACTCCAGTGGGGTTACATGCGCGTTGCCGGTATACACCCACTTGCCAGAATTTCATTTGCCATAATTTCATTTGCCATAATAGTCAACAGCCATAATATTGTTTCCCATTATTACATATGCAATACTTATTGTTTACTATATTAGTCACGTGCTAGAAACTTTGTTTCCCATTAAATCAATATCAATAATATCATTTATCATCATCATTGTAAGCCATAATGATCACTAGCCATAATATCATTTGCCATCCAAATTGCTTCCCAGAAAGTAGGTTAGGTTAGTTAGAACTGTGAACTTTCAATATAATAATATATAGGTACGACGGCGAGCAAAGCGAGGAGGAGTGTTGGGTTGAACCGTGACCATACAGCGCGCGAGCCGAACGAGCGAAGCGAGCGTGCCGCGGCAGCGGCCGGCGAAGCGCCAGAACCGACTTCCATTATAATATAAAATTCTGTTTAATAATATATAATACAAAATATTATAAGTCAGAAAACTTCCCTACCTATTAAACTCTAAGGCAGGTCAGTTTAGGTACGACAACGAGCGAAGCGAGGTGGAGTGTTAGGTTTAACCGTGACCTTACAGCGCGCGAGCCGAGCGAGCGAAGCGAGCGTGCCGCGGTAGCGGCCGGCGAAGCGCCAGAACCGACTTCCAATATATTATATTATTAAATAGAATTTTATAATATAAAATTCTATTTAATAATATATAATAAAAATTTATGATAAGTCAGAAAACTTCCCTACCTATTCAACTCTAAGGCAGGTCAGTTTAGGTACGACGACGAGCGAAGCGAGGAGGAGTGTCAGGTTGAACCGTGACCTTACAGCGCGCGAGCCGAGCGAGCGAAGCGAGCGTGCCGCGGTAGCGGCCGGCGAAGCGCCAGAACCGACTTCCAATATAATATAAAAGAGCAAGCAAGCATGCATGGATTCGGGGAAACACCATTATTTAGTATGGCGTTTAAATATTCTATTAAATAGTATTAGTACAATTAATAATATGGATAACAACACGTATGGCACTCGTACGTTCTGTAATCCAATAATCGGGTAAACAAAGAGTATGTCATGTAATTTTTATGGTAAACAAACAATTCGGGCAAATGAAATTCGGGCAAATAAAATTCGGGCATGTGAGTATTATTTTATATAACTTTCGGGCAAACAATAGACAACCCGCGTTGCCGACCCTTTAAAAAAAAGGAGGATTCGCTGTGTTGACAGCTGAAGGGGCAAGCTTTGCTCCGTGGGCTTACCAATAGAAACACATGAGCAGGGTCTAGTGTTATTAAACTGCGGTTTTCTGTAAGTAAGAGGTACTTCCCCAGATGGGCTCTGCTCCAGATTTGAGCGAGACCACATTCGTAGTGCTGTGCCCTACCACACTATAGATATGCATCCGCTGTGCCCATACCTCTCTTAAAACTAAATACTTACAAAAAAAACATGCGGTGGGCTGAAACTCCTTTTTTAAGGCAGATATAGGTACCTCTTTTGATTGAAGTAATTGGTGGAACGGCAAAATCAGCCATGATTTTTCTGATCTTAAAAAAACGACATATAGATAGTCATTCATTTCCTTATTCTTTTTAATCATGTAACTAAGTAAAATTTTTTACATCTTTAGCATTAAAATTAGCAATAAATCGATCTTTTTGGCTTTTTTATAACATACACAATCACAAAGCAAAGGGAGTGAGTGAGGTTATTTGGAATACGGCGAAGAGAAGAAAAACACTTATCAACCCAACTCTCCAAGGTCTCAAAACTATTTCCATTTAGACAAATTGAATGTGAATCAGAGCCGCGCGAAGCTAAATGATGGAGTGCTTCGACCGAATTCATAACCAAATTGTCCCACTGTCAGTGTCCAATTAGTTGGAGGCTCTATTCTACTTCTTGATAATATCTTACAAAATATATATTATGCTTGAGTTATATACAGGGTGTTAACGGGGTCATGATTCAAACCTATCGGTCCTAACTCGAAGAATTAATGCGATTTCAAGTATAGGGCAATTTTTTAAAAAATTACAGCCTTTTTTAAACTAATCAACAATTTATTTATCCCAGTTAATAACTCAGATTATGGTTACCCTATTAATTCATGATAAAACCTTTTTAATAAACAAATGATTAGATGAGTAAGTAGTAGGTAATTGTCAACCGTCACGTCATAAGAAAGTCAAATATCAAAATAAAGAAAACTTTTAAGGATTGGTTTAGCTAATTAACTGGTTTTTCTGTTGAACAAACAATGCCTGCGGCATATCCGTTTTCAAATGTGGAGCGGTCTGACATGGTGATGCTTTATTACCAAGTACGTCGTGCGACCACCGCTCAAGATTTGTTCCACCAACGTTATCCTGATTTGCCTATCCCAAGCCGAAGATTAATCAACACGATGGTTCAAAATCTGCGAGATTACGGACAGTTCTCTGTGCCGAATCACGCCCAAGCACGAGGCGGTGACAGGCCACGACGACGTCGATACGCGGACAATCTCGACCAACAAATTTTAAGGTTCTTTTACCAGGATCCGCGAAGAAGCACCCGGCAAGCCGCAAGACGTTTTAATGTAAGCCATGTTTTTGTGTGGAAACTTCTCAACGCAACCGGGTTGCACCCGTTTCATTTCACACCTGTACAGGATCTTTCACCGTTAGATTGTCCTTCAAGAATGATCATGTGTGATTGGATATTAGAAAACCAAGAAACCAACATCCTCTGGACAGATGAAAGCACTTTTACACGAATTGGCCTATTCAACATGCATAACGAACATTACTGGAGTGCTGAAAACCCTCATTTAACTAGAAGGAATGCATATCAAGTGAGATTCAGTCTAAATGTGTGGGCAGGAATAGTGAACGACATTGTTATCGGCCCCTACTTCATCGAAGGCAGATTAAATGGTGCTAAGTACCTTGATATGTTGAGACAAGTGGTGCCTGAATTACTGCGAGAAGTACCGGAAAATTACTTGCACAACTTACACTATCAACACGATGGTGCTCCCGCTCACTTTCAACACCAAGTACGCGATTACCTCGATGAACAGTTCCCGAGACGTTGGCTCGGCCGCGGCGGACCTGTGGCATGGCCTGCTCGCAGTCCCGACTTGACGCCTTTAGATTTTTTTCTCTGGGGTGAAATGAAAAGATTGGTCTATGAGCATGAGTCCAACACTGTCGATGAACTCCGTGAGCGAGTAGTTGCAGCGTTTGAAACTGTAAAGCAAAATCTCTTGGCAGGTTGAAAGACAACCTCAGACGACGAGCAGAATTATGTCGACAGCAAGAAGGCTCACACTTTGAACAACTCCTGAAGTATGTTTAGGTGTGATCCTAATTGTTTTAAAACTTGTGTAGTGTCTTAGGGATTTTATTACTTCAATAAATTCGTTTAATTTTCGTCAATTATTTTAATTTCTTTTACACTAAACATTGAATTAAAAGATTATCATTTATCAAGTAGGTGTAATAATAACCGTACGTACATCTGTACATTACAGGGTGCTCAATGAACATGTACTCTAACGCCTTGACAATAAGGTCGTGTTCAGATATTTTTGAGCAGCTTGTCCGTTGCGATGTATGTGACGGCGACTGTACCTTATGCGTTCTTCACTAGGTTTTTAGTCTTGTCAAGTGCGTAGGGTGACCATAATAATTAATAAATAGAGAATCATTTTTAGTTTTTTTTACCTACGAAAAAAGTGCTAATTTATGCACTCCAATCTACAGCGTTGTATTCCTAATTAAGTGCCAAGTCTATTTTCTCTTTCTTGCTACACGACCCCGATAACACCCTGTATATTGCGACTTTTTAGCAATTTAATTACATGCAGTTTTCTTATTAGTGAAATCAGCTAGGTAGGTACTATGTTAATGACAGGTATTTAACCAACCACCAAGAAGATTCACTGTGTTGACAGCTGGGGACCCACGGAGCAAAGCTTGCCCCTTTAGCTGTCAACATAGCAAATGCTCCTTTTTTTGGTACGCCAGGTTGGCGTAGTTGGTAGTTACCATAGCTGGGCATTAACTCGTTAATCCGTTAATCGTTAATTAACGAAGTTAACATTTTCATTAACTGATTAACTTTTAAGTTAACTTTAGAATATGTTAACGGAATCATTAACTTCCGTTAAGTTTTCCCAAGTCCGTTAATCGTTAATCCAGTTCCAAAATACCTACCAAAAAGATACCGCACATACTGCGCCACGCAGCAAAAAACCTATTTCCACAGGTTTTTTGTCGCAAATTTTCAAAAAAGAAGAATTTCTCAATTAATTTGATTTTTTTATTATTATTCTTTATTTTTATTTTATTTTTATGTTTGTTACGTCAGAACTCCGTCAATACTGAACCGATTTTAAACTATCGATGGTGGTTGCAGATTGGTCCCATTTTTTTCAAAATTCATTTCTGATGATGGGATCCATGAGAAATTGAGGGAACTCTTCAAATTTAATAAGCTTATCCATGATGATTTGGGTATTTTCTTAAGACACTCGAGCATTTTTCTTTACGAAAACCATCAATTTGGTTGATTGGAGCTGATGATGGAGCCCAGGGATGGCAAAGTGGAACTGTCTATTAATTCCCATCCTATTTGAGACATTCATATTTTGAATTCATGGAATTCATGAAGAAATTAAAGAACTAAAATTTTAACGACACATGCATTATGATTTGAGGGTTTCCTTATAAACTTAATTTTTTTTTGGGGGTTACCAACATTTTGGTGGAGTGTACCTGATGATGAAGACCAGGGATGGCAAAGTGGAATTGGTCGGTAAACACAGACATTCATCATTTTGATTTGAGTTATATTCTACTGATGGAGTTCTTGAGAAATTCAGCCAACCTTCAAATTTGAACGGCACGTCCAACATGATTTACGTGATTGGAGGGTTTTCATAATTAGTTGAGGTATTTTTTTAACCAAGCCATCAATTTGCTGCAGTCGACCTGATTTTGAACACCAGGGATGGCATATTGAAACTGCTCGATAATTTCTAGCTCTGTCCTCCAACTTGAGACATTGTTATTTTGTCTGTGACCTCGGAGGTCTACAAGACAGTTGCATTTGATTTTACTTCAGATCAAATGATGGAAGCCATGAGACATTAAGAAAACTCCTAAATTTTCAAAGGTACTCGGATGGTAAATTGGATATTTTTGAAGGAAACTAACTCAAAGTTGCCCTTTTTACCACGTATTAACGGATTAACGATTAACGTTAACTTCCGTTAAGTCTTCCGAAAAGTAGCGCTTTAACGATTAACGAAGTTAACTTTTTTTGTAATGGATTAGCGATTAACGAAGTTAACTATTTGATTAACGGTGCCCAGCTCTGGTAGTAACCCTGCCTGCTAAGCCGATGGTCCTGGGTTCGAATCCCGGTACGGGCATTATTTGTGTGATGAACACAAATATTTGTTCCTGAGTCATGGATGTTTTCTATGTATTTGTATATTATATATATCGTTGTCTGAGTACCCGTAACACCAACCTTTTTGAGCTTGCTGCGGGACTTAGTCAATTTGTGTAAGAATGTCCTATAATATTTATTTATTTATTTTTATTTATGTTTGACGTAAAAAAAACATTTTTTTTTGTAAGGGCAATCTTAATACACCAGCTCTAAATAGTTATATTTACCTTCGCGTAAAAAAATATTTCAAAATTACATTGTGCCTCAAGATCACTGTATTTCCCAAATTTTATTTGTAAGAACGCCGCATAACACTTATTTAAACTTTCACGATTTTCACACATTATAAATTTACTAAAACGGGGCTTAATCGTGTATAAACTTTGAAAACAAACCTCCGACGTTTCAAGGGCGACATTGCCCCCGTGGTCCCGGAGAAAGACTGGCTGAGGTTGACATCATTTTTTTTAATGCATATAAAAAAGAACAGCCAAAGAAATAGAATCCGTTATAAACCGAGATCTCATTTAAGCAACTCGAATAGAGCCCTAGACAGGGTGTCAGGGTTCCGCATTCCTTTTTAACATCTCAATGGATATCAAATGACGGAGTAGGGTCTGGTATTGTTTCGAAAATTCAATATTAATTGGACTTGAATTGCTGTTTATTTTCACGAAATTGTTTCAGGAAATTTTCAATTTGGAGTTCCGTGGCTGTGACGAAAAAGGTTACAACTACAAGCTAAAACGATATTTTGTTTTTCTGAGCACCCGAAATTTCGGCACTGTTGCAAGCGCCATCTTCACCGAGTAACTGTCGTGTAGCAATGTACCGACGAGAAGTTTCTAAAGTTGCAGAATATTCCAAGTGAGTATTTTCCGGTAACTTCTGGGAATGTTCTCGAGAACAAGAATTTATCGGAATACTTTGTTGTATAAGTAAAATCAGTTAATGTTAAATCCCTCCCCGATGCAAACAAAAGTAAATAATAATATACCAAAATTTAAAGTAAAATAGTTCAAAAATAAACAAAAAGTCACCCGCTTTTCTGCATCATAGGCAGCCGGAATCACCATTGCGATACAACGAGAAAATGCTGCCAGCATCCTAGGTACAATGCGTCAATTTTAGATTTAAGGTACCTAGTTTGTAACTTACTGTATACAGGGTGTTAACGGGGTCATGATTCAAACCTATCGGTCCTAACTCGAAGAATTAATGCGATTTCAAGTATAGGGCAATTTTTTAAAAAATTACAGCCTTTTTTAAACTAATCAACAATTTATTTATCCCAGTTAATAACTCAGATTATGGTTACCCTATTAATTCATGATAAAACCTTTTTAATAAACAAATGATTAGATGAGTAAGTAGTAGGTAATTGTCAACCGTCACGTCATAAGAAAGTCAAATATCAAAATAAAGAAAACTTTTAAGGATTGGTTTAGCTAATTAACTGGTTTTTCTGTTGAACAAACAATGCCTGCGGCATATCCGTTTTCAAATGTGGAGCGGTCTGACATGGTGATGCTTTATTACCAAGTACGTCGTGCGACCACCGCTCAAGATTTGTTCCACCAACGTTATCCTGATTTGCCTATCCCAAGCCGAAGATTAATCAACACGATGGTTCAAAATCTGCGAGATTACGGACAGTTCTCTGTGCCGAATCACGCCCAAGCACGAGGCGGTGACAGGCCACGACGACGTCGATACGCGGACAATCTCGACCAACAAATTTTAAGGTTCTTTTACCAGGATCCGCGAAGAAGCACCCGGCAAGCCGCAAGACGTTTTAATGTAAGCCATGTTTTTGTGTGGAAACTTCTCAACGCAACCGGGTTGCACCCGTTTCATTTCACACCTGTACAGGATCTTTCACCGTTAGATTGTCCTTCAAGAATGATCATGTGTGATTGGATATTAGAAAACCAAGAAACCAACATCCTCTGGACAGATGAAAGCACTTTTACACGAATTGGTCTATTCAACATGCATAACGAACATTACTGGAGTGCTGAAAACCCTCATTTAACTAGAAGGAATGCATATCAAGTGAGATTCAGTCTAAATGTGTGGGCAGGAATAGTGAACGACATTGTTATCGGCCCCTACTTCATCGAAGGCAGATTAAATGGTGCTAAGTACCTTGATATGTTGAGACAAGTGGTGCCTGAATTACTGCGAGAAGTACCGGAAAATTACTTGCACAACTTACACTATCAACACGATGGTGCTCCCGCTCACTTTCAACACCAAGTACGCGATTACCTCGATGAACAGTTCCCGAGACGTTGGCTCGGCCGCGGCGGACCTGTGGCATGGCCTGCTCGCAGTCCCGACTTGACGCCTTTAGATTTTTTTCTCTGGGGTGAAATGAAAAGATTGGTCTATGAGCATGAGTCCAACACTGTCGATGAACTCCGTGAGCGAGTAGTTGCAGCGTTTGAAACTGTAAAGCAAAATCTCTTGGCAGGTTGAAAGACAACCTCAGACGACGAGCAGAATTATGTCGACAGCAAGAAGGCTCACACTTTGAACAACTCCTGAAGTATGTTTAGGTGTGATCCTAATTGTTTTAAAACTTGTGTAGTGTCTTAGGGATTTTATTACTTCAATAAATTCGTTTAATTTTCGTCAATTATTTTAATTTCTTTTACACTAAACATTGAATTAAAAGATTATCATTTATCAAGTAGGTGTAATAATAACCGTACGTACATCTGTACATTACAGGGTGCTCAATGAACATGTACTCTAACGCCTTGACAATAAGGTCGTGTTCAGATATTTTTGAGCAGCTTGTCCGTTGCGATGTATGTGACGGCGACTGTACCTTATGCGTTCTTCACTAGGTTTTTAGTCTTGTCAAGTGCGTAGGGTGACCATAATAATTAATAAATAGAGAATCATTTTTAGTTTTTTTTACCTACGAAAAAAGTGCTAATTTATGCACTCCAATCTACAGCGTTGTATTCCTAATTAAGTGCCAAGTCTATTTTCTCTTTCTTGCTACACGACCCCGATAACACCCTGTATACTTAGGTACCTATTTTTTATTAAGTGTCGAATTAAAACTATACTGAAACATATTAATATTGTAATAAAATAATATCTTTGCGTGGGAAAAGAGATAAGATATTCAAGATGTCGCGCGTAGTGACTAAATTACGTAATTTATCATAATCCAAAATAATTAACATAAAAAAATCAGGGCCCTTACCATGACGTCTTAACGCGATTCAGTTTAGGTTCTTAACTGTGCTCAGTTGTATGGCAGCGACTCAGTTTAGGTCGTCAACTGAATCGCGTTAAGACGTCTTGGTAAGGCCCCTGGGTGCGTAGCCAAGATGCCAATCACTCACGCTCAGTCGCTAACGAAACGCAACTGTCAATGTCATTGTCACACTAATAAGGAAGAGTGATAGAGAGAGGTAGCTACGATACGTTATTAAGCGTGAGCGATTGGCATCTTGGCTACGCACGCTGAACTTTAAATTCCTCTGTTGACCTCCAAACTCAATTTCCTTTTTTATGAAGAGGCAATCGACATCGTATCAAATTTAGGCCTTAATGAAAAGTCAATATAATTTCCAAGTCGTTTCAAGTTCGAAGGTTCCTAAAAGGGTTGAATAGTTACAATGTGATGCCAGGATCAGTAATAAGATCTGAGCTTTTGTTACCGTAATGTATTTTTAACCGACTTCGAGAATTCCACGGAGGCGGTTATGTATTCGTTTGTTTTTAGGGTATAAACTATTTATTACAAAAGGGCGTAGGTGCCTTGATATTATGAAGGCCCTTACCCCAATTTGCTTGCACAATATTTTCATGGCGTGACGGCACAGAACCCTCAATCATGCGTGGTCCGACACGCACTCAGCCGGTTTTAAATTTTGAGAATCTCAAAAGTTTTTGAGTCACCGCCGACGAAATAAGTTAAAACTGTTTGCAAGAATATTACATTATTTAGGGCTCCATTCTTAAAATCGATGACCACAAAGTCACCCAAGCTACATATACCACCATTAATGCGACTAGGTCCTATCTCTATACACCGACCATACAACAGAAGAACCTTATCTCAGGTAATCAGTAAAACACCGTGATTGATGCATCGGTAGACTCCGCAAAAAATAGGGGAGGTGATGGATCGGTTGTGTAAGTGGTTATTGTTTGCGGGACATATTGCGTTGTCTACTTAAAAAGGTTGTGTTAAGTAAGATGAGAGATTATAAGCTACCCTTGGTTGACGTAACAGGTGACTTTGCAATAAACTAATATTTTCGACTGAATAATATAAATATACATATACAGGGTGTAACTTAAGTCCTGAACGATACTTCAAGAGCTGAGAAGGTCAAGGACTCTCAGTATAGAACAGTTGATCGAAAAAAAAAAGAAAGAAAGAGAAAGAGCGAGAGAGAGTGTGAAAGAGCGTACTCCCACCTTAAAGGCCGGCAACGCACTTGCGACACCTCTGGTGTTGCGGGTGTCCATGGACGACGTTAATCGCTTACCATCAGGCTATTCGTTTGCTCGTTTGCCACCTACAGCATAAAAAAATGCACCTACATAATTATGTCCATACAATTTTTTTTTCTTTCGAATTACGAAATCTTTCCACATGCATCGTACTCAGGTCATTGACCTTTTATTAGCTGTTGAAGTATCGTTCCTACAAAGATTTGAATACAGCCAAAGTGTCAAAAATATGTATTAAATTACCTTAATGTTCAGGCAATAAAGTCGCACATCTTTGTAGTCGACTTTACAATTCTTAACCCGGAACGTTGATGCTCTTTATCTTCGTCAATTTTAGTTAACTTCAAAAGGAAAAAAAACACATGTCTAATAATTTTGAATAATCTGACGGCCTAAATAGAATTATATTTATTCAACCTAGTCAAGTAGTCATCCTTATTGTATAAATCCCGATCTATAGAAGCCGTTTCTCCATAACGTTATAAAAAAAATGGCTCCCTACTTTTTTTTTCAGATAAAAGAGCCCGTGGAACGCGATGAACAAGAGAATTTCCTAAATATCATTAATTAATGAATTTATTAAGCCGCAATAAATTAAAGCAAGACAAAACATATCAACTTTAAACGACGGTTAAATCCCCTTTAAAAGAAAATTTATTCATCGTCGATTCGTTAATTTTACAACTTTGGCAATTAAACAAACTCGGGACAAAGAAGTCGTTAAAAAAAGAAAATAATTACTTTCTTAATGACCATCACGCCCGAAGGTACGGGAACTTTGTGAGGAAAAAGTTGCGAAGTGTAAGAAGGGAGTGGTTGAGAGTGGGGGTTTAGTTAACTTTTTAGTTAGAAATATTGAAATATTTATGCGGTAAGGGATGTTTTGTAAGGGCTTGGCTTAAGGATTAACACCTTAATATTTCTGGGTGAAAATGGTGTTTTCTGTTGTCGAGGGGAAGCATTTTACATTAATTTTCTGCCTTCAAAGCCAGGCCAGAGGAAACCTGATTACGCATTTTTAGCTACTTCACACTACTTAGATTCAGTGAAGTAACATAAATAAATGTAAAAATATTCAAAAGTCCATAGTATTAAATATATTTATATAAATTTTTGCCCGTGTTACACAAAATATCCAGCCCCATAAAAAGTTAGGTATATTAATGTGTGTGTATATTGTTAAAACATTTGGTTGTTTCATACACTCCGGCCGCCATTTTGTATGTTCCATACAAACATTTTATTCGCGATTTCGTCATTGGCTCCTTAATAATTGTTGTTCAGTATGACTTCCACATTACTATGTAAAATTTGAACGGTCCTTTTTATTTCAGCCATTTTTGAAACTCAGACCTATACAGAGGGGGTAAATCTCTGTTTGGGATGGATTCTTAAAACGCCATAATTGAAACTGATATTCACATAGTTTCTATGGAACAAATATAGATATAAGGCTAAACAATCTGCCATTTCCGAAAAGTTCCCTCGTCAAATTCCACGCTGTATCCTTCTAAGGCCCAACGCAAAATTTGGCTCATAGTTACTGCAACCCATGGTCCTACCTGTAGTACTATTGTTTTATATTTATTCAGGCCCAAGTAGGGTACTGTTTTTTATTTTTTCCCTTCTTGTATTGTATTGTATTGGTGCCGCCAATCGTTTTTGAACATATTTTACGTAGTCAGCATATAGTACAGTCGTCATCAGATATATAGGAGCGTCCGAGGCGTTCAAAATATCTGAACAAGCACTCTAACGTCTTGATTATAGAGGCGTGTTCAGATATTTGTGAGCGCCTCGGACGCTCCGATATATCTGATGGCGACTGTACCATTTTGGACTATTTGACTAAATATTGTCTTCTGTTACCGCGATTGTTATTCATTGAAATTAAACACTTTAGATCTATTTGACTTAATTTGAATTAGTGATCTCGTTTCACGATTAGTACACGTCAAATTAGATTAGCGTGAAGTTTGAAAACCAAATGGCAGGTTTAGTAAAGTCCTATTGGTAGGACCGTGGTACGCCATGTCTACGCAACCATCGCAAGAACCGGGTCTGAACAGCCAACTTAATTAATCCTGCAGGTAGGACTTTGGGCCTTATGAGGGTATAATATATAATCTAAATATAATATTGCGTTGGCTTCCAATACTTGATTATAAAATACTAAACAAATAAACAATTTCATACACCTAATATTTATATAAAAAAATATCGATATCTCTTAAACTATAACGATAAATTAGGATCTCTAGGTTCTCATACGTTCATAATCTAAAGATAAAACCTTTATTTTCGAAATATATACAGTAAGTTTAACTTACCTAGCTACCTACCTCTACCTACATTAAATCTAAAATAGGTCCTAGGGTTCTGGCAGCATTTCCTCGTTGTATCGCAAATAATTAGATACCTACTTTCTATCCAAGCTCTTGTATTTATTACGTATTTATCTAAAGTATATAATAATTCATAGTTTTTTATTAATTAAATGCGGTCCTGCAAAACAACTTTTGAATATTTCGATAAATAACTTTTGACAACAACACTTCCCAGCCGGGAAATAACTATACTAAATCATTCCCGTCATTCCTCAGCTTCACACTCAAGCGCGCAATAATCCCTATATTTTTATTTACGGCCTCAATTAATCAACTGCTAATGGTTCTCGGAGTAATGACGTGGACGCAGATTTCTAATTGATGCTCGGCAAACTATGAATTATCTCTGGATTAATGGTCCCAATAGACCATTGGTTACGGGTCAGTGACCTTCCGGACCTCTTGCTGCTTCATTTCTTTGAATTCTTACTAAGTATACAGGTTTGTTTTTTAGTCAATAGCCGAACTCTAAGTAGTGAAAATATAGGTCACTAGCAACCGCCCGCCTTCGCAAGGGCTATAATTATACATATAAACATTCCTCTTGAATCACCTATCTATTAAAAAACCGCATCAAAATCCGTTGCGGAGTTTTAAAGAGTTAAGGAGACATATATACATACAGACAGCTGGAAGCGACTTTGACTTTGAGTGTTATGTGGGGCTCATGTATCCAGCTAGTCTATGATGGTCGGGTTTTTATCGTTTACCGACGTTGCTGTCACGTTCTAACAAGTATGTATGTGCGAATGTGGCGCATAGCGTGATAAGCGATAAAATGGCAACCATGCTAACCCTACTGAAGTTGTTTGTTAGTTTCTGTGTGCCACTATAACTCTGGAATGCTTTAACCGATTTCGACAAATTACGTATCGTTAGAATCCTTATGTTACCGCGAGTAATATATGCCATATGACGAACAAACAAAACAATATGGCGGACGATGTACTCTAAACTCTTTAAAAAAACTACTTAATATCTTACAAAGCTATCGAGTACCTATAGGGTCTTAAAATGAAAAGTTTTGAAACGGTCCAAGAATATTTATGTAAGTAACTTGTTTTAGTTCAGTATAATGTAAGCATAAGTAAGAAAAAGGTCTGATGACACTGATTCCCGAGCCGCGAAGGTAACAACAACACTCTGTCTGTCCGACGATGACTGCCCGATGCAGTCGAAACATATGTCACGCCTATTGTGATAAAAAATAACAAGTCCACCATATAATATAATCCGCCATATTGGATTTAATGTGACGTAGTTTTATTTTTCGTGTTCTCCTTAGCAAGCCCTTTTATTTGATGCCTTTATTGTGGTATTGCAGAAAAAAAATACCTGTCCGCCATCTTGGATAATCCGCCATATAGGTTTTAGAATGACCATGCATTATCACCTAAACTAAGCGTGTATACAAAATTTCAGCTCAATCGGTTGAAGATAACTTGTTTTAAATTAAGTTGCAAGATTAAAGGATAACATACGAGTACATACATACATTGCCAGTTAAATAAATGCTTGTAAAATACATAAGTATGAACCGTTGCAATTTAATGTTAGAAATATTCCATTACATCAAGCAACTACGGGATGTAATGACGAGATTAGATTGTATGACAATCCCGGGTTTTATAATGAATCCCGGTGTTATCCATACAAAAAAATCCCTGTGTTGCATGTCCTACAAGCAACACGGACGAATTCACGGGAACACAGTGATAACAATAAACACACATTTCACCTAAACACGTCAGATTAAACTCGGTAACGCTAAACCCAACAGACAGACGGCAAGCAACCCATGTTTGTACACTCCATTTTGCTTTGTGAACGATTCAATTTGTCTAGCATTGTAGGGCTTAACACTTGAAGGACAATTAACCTCAAGGGATGACTCACGCGGCAGCCCGGACTGCGACGGGCCGGGCCCAATGTGTCATCCATACCATCCATACTAATATTATAAATGGGAAAGTGTGTGTGTCTGTTTGTTTGTCCTTTCCCGGCAAAACTGAGCGACGAATTGACGTGATTTTTTAAGTGGAAATAGTTGAAGGTGTGGAGAGTGACATAGGCTACTTTTTGTCTCCTTCTAACGCGAGCGAAGCCGCGGGCTAAAGCTAGTTTTCTATAGAAAGCGTCACGTGATAATTCGGAGCCCTAGAAGGTCATGTAACTTTTTCAAACACGGCCTAGTCCGTCCCGGAGTCTAGCGTGAATTATCCTTAATATTTATTTTCAAAGAAAAAATCCACATTTAAAATGATCCCGGATTTTACTTAAATACTGGGACTAAGTTGTCAAAGTGGACCCTGAACCGTGGCGAATAACCGAATCAACGCTAGGAAGAAGGAAGAGGTAAAATGAGGGCTTAATGTATGGGACTACCTACTGAGAGTGGAATGAGCTGGTGGGGAGGCAGACAATTTCTAGCAGACGAAACTCCTGGTCCAACCAGATACAGGGAGGTAGTTGAGAAATAAAAGTGGTAAAATTAAGTTGCTAATTAGCTCCTTTATTTAAAAAAAATCGGACATTTATGACCAGGTACCTACTTAAAAATACTGGTGGCACGGAACTCCCAGTGTGCGGCAATTATGCAGTGTTTGAATTTTATCCTGTATTGTGTTCTAGCTCTAGCACAATACAAGCTCTTGTACAGCTAGTTAAGGGGGTGTGTGATCGGCATAACTTTTTTGGTACATTTGATATAACAACATTTGGGATATATTTAATGGAAGTAATCACTCATTAAATCAATTTGTAAGTATATTATTTGCGTGCTACGCCCCCTAGTGTACTTAACATAATTTATCTGTGTCCACGTATGTAATTTATGTTTTTTTTACACCAACATTTCATTTTTTACAAATAAATTCGGCAGCTCGTTTTGCCTCCCGGCAACGCATTCATGATCAAATTCGAGATTAGTTCTACCCTTTTTTAAATTTACGGAACCATCTAAATATTGGCGTGCAATATGGAGCTCCTTTTGCTGACAGTAATCATTTTAGGCTAACTTTTTCTGTTACCCCAAAGAATTCTTAAAATTGCATCACCCGCAAAATGTAAGCCTACATTTTGCGGGTGATGTTGAGCTGAGAAAACGCGGGAGACGTTATAATAAAATATAGGTAGCCGGAGTATATCTGCGCTATCTTTTGTTATTGCAAAAATTGGCTACTAATATTTCACTAAAACAATATAAGTAGCATTTGACTAAACATCTTGTTCTCCGATGGCCTGGTACCTGGTAGAAGAAGGAAATGAATTCGATTCGCAGAATAATTTATGGCAGAGGTAACGTTTGGCCGAATCACCTTCCGCATACTGCTTTTCGGATACTATTGATTTGCAGAATTAATCTTTTCGCAGATTTTTTTTGGCAGAAAACCCTAACAACTTTCTGCATTCTGCCAAATAACTAAGTATTATGGCAAGTATATATTTCTGCGAAAGTATTTTCTGCTAAAAGTTTTGCTGCGATACGTGTTATGCGAAGTGTATTTCTGCCAATATATATTCTGCCAGAGGAGGGTAACCCGTGACTACAGTGTCTTGTCATATATTCACAAAAAAATGCGATTTTTCACCCAAAATGAAAAGAAAGCGAATCATTTAATTATCTTTTTAAACTCATTCATTAAAGTCAAATATTTCGCCAAGCCGCCGTGAATTAATAATTTCAATTTTTCCTTCCCGAGAATACCCGGGGGTCTTGGAGGGTTCGGTGTGGAGATAGGGGTTGAAATCAATTTCACCTGATTGTGTTAATTCTTTATTCATTTATCAACCGAATTCTTGAAATGGGGTTTGTAAATTCGCACCAAACCTATGTACATTTTTGAGATGTATTCCTTATTAATCAAAATGAAAGGAAAAGTGGCAAGATCTCTGAGATACCGGCTCACCGCTCTTCCAATTGACCTACCGAGACGACACGCGGGCAATAGCTATTCAGTGTTAAAGGTGTGTATGTATGTACGTAACGTATTACGTAGTTCCACAAAAAATAAATAAAAATGTATAATACTTTCGTACCTGCCTCTAAACGTACATATTTTTGGCACTTTGGCTGTATTCATATTTTTGTAGCTCAGTACCTACTTAGGTACTTTCTTCCATTGCATTATCTAGATGCTCTGAAAGAGCTCATTATTTTATCCAATTATCATCTAAAATAATGTCAACGGTAATGAATACCGATTCACCGAATCTCGGGACCTACGCCATCTTGGCGATATTTCCAGTTCAAACTAGAGATGGGAAAACTTTACTCCTTCATCTTCTAGAATTCCAGTTTAAGGATGACTCACGCGACACCGCCCTGGCCATCACTAGAGTAGTACCCGCTCGGTCTTTGAAGGGAGCGCTCCCATCTCGTTCAATCAGTCAGAGGAACTAGTTCGGTCTTTTAGGTCTTTAGTGCGAATTTTCACGTCTGGGAATGATTAACCGGTTTAGGTCTATACAGAGCGCGGAACTAATGATTGGGTAGCTCTTCACCGCGGGTATTTGCGTTTCGCTCGCACCAGTTAAATTTTGCTACGGTGCGATGCGAGCGAGAGGCAAAACGCAAACACCCGATGTGTGGTGTAGGCTATTAGTATGAACGTTTTCATGGTTTTCGCTCCGTCTGAACTGAACTAAAGACCGAGAACCGATTTAACTTTTAGGCGAGGAACTAGTTCCTTTCGGTCCGTGACGGGCATTCATTCTTTTTAGTTCTTAGTTCCTGACCGACACAAGCCTACCCGTCACTGATGTGTCGTATTCTATGAAAAATGTCACGTGACCTCCACGCTTCCGAGTCGATCACGTGACGCAGTCTATAGAAATTGACACATCAGTATCAGCCCGGCCCGGTGTCGCGAGTCATCCTTTATGCCTCGGCTCGGGGAGACTGGGGTCCGCTTTGGCATAATCCCAGGATTTAGCGTAGCCTTTCGAAAGTGACGACGGTTTCCTCCTGACACCTATTCTTTTCATTTCACCAAGGTTCAAAACCTCAAGGCAAACTGCCTTGATTGGAAGAAAGACTGTACGAGGGAGTTTAATTTAATTTGAGCCTGGCTTAGTGTCCCACTGCTGCGCAAAGGGCTCCCCTTTTTTTTATCACCCCTGTTGTGAGAATACCCCTTCCATTCTGAGAACGCATCCAGATCGCCCCTAAATCTCCTCTTCGGTTTTTTTTTTGGAAATGGAAATGGCCGTGTTTTCTATTCAGAATCACGAGCTCTTTCAATACTAGTAGGAGAAAAATTGTGTCCTAAAATTTCCATACATTTCTAAAAGGTTCTATTGCGCTACGGCCATACTAAAACAGTGATGAAATGGTGACGAAATGTGAAAAAATCTTGGGACGGTAGACGGTACTTTCAATCTTAGTAGAAGAGTTTTCTTTTACTAAGATTGAAAGTACTCGCGATTCGTAATAGGAAATAAATAAAGAATTTCAATATTGCAAAAAGTATTTATCTTCAACAAAAAATAAAAACGCCCAGACACCTATTAAAGGATGACTCACACTAGAACGGGACGGGACGGGGCGGGACGGGCAAATCTGGCAATTGTCATAGAATGCGTCAAGTGACATCCGAGGGCTCCGAGCTATCGTGTGATTCTTTCTATAGAAATTAACAAATTTTCCCGTCCCGCCCGTCCCGTGCTAGTATGAGTCATCCTGTAAAGAGCTTGTAATTGCTTCTTACTTTTCATGTAATTAAATACGACTCAAAATTTAAAACTATGCGGTAGGTATCTATTTATTTTGGAAACTTTCTTTATTAGGAGGATGAATAAATTCGAATTCTTACTGTGCCAACTCTACGTGCCGAAAAGTGTAAAAATAATAACGATCCCGTTATCAGTGCCGTAAACACAATTAGAATTAGATATAATTGGGCGTGGACGTTAATAACCGACGCCAGTAACGATGCCGTAGGGACTGGCCTCACTTGCAGCGATATTGCGATCAAGTAAATTACCTTATACTACACTCGAGAGCAAAAGGTCCATAAAGATTTACAATACAATACAATAACTCTTTATTGCATCTCAAAACAGCAAAAACAACACAAACTGGTACAGATTACGCTAAAGAGCGATCTCTTCCAGACAACCTTACTTTGCCTTTTTACTTGTATATAATCTTAAATACGAATACAGCTAGCGTATTCAGTAAAATGATCCTTATAAATAAGTTATGTGTCCTTAATTATTAATTATTGATTGACAGGAAAGATGAAAGCATGAAAAAAATTATATTAGGTTGCTACAACTATAGTTTCTAAGTTTCGCAACTCTTTTCTTTCATTAAATTGCAATTGACATGTTTCGTCTCATGACATGTCACGCCTTTTGTGATAAAAATACGTGAGTGTTAACCGTTGCAATTTAATATCAGTATGATTCACGAAAGTTTAAATTATATGTCTTTTCTTTTGTTTTTGTGGGAGAACCCCTAGCAGTGGGTCAAACCCACTTAATCTTTTCCATGCAAATGAAGTGTCACACTTAAAAGTATTATTTTAAACGTCAAACTTCTATGAAATTATAACGTTAATTAACACTTTCGCAGTCCCTTAAGCTAGAAAATATAACTACTACCTCGCTCACACTGGGCCGCGCCCCGCTCCAGTACGAGTTTATTATGTCTCCCCGAAGAGACATCGGCAGTTATCTTCAAACCCGACTTTATTTAAATTCTCTTCTCTTATATTATTACATAATGTGCTCACGTTTTGGCAGGAAAATATCGTTTTGATCCCTATATACAGTATGGGCCAAAAATGTCTGCATGTTTTCAGAATATCGCGGAGATGACCGTTTCGTTAACCTGCGATCGATTTTGTAGTATATTGTATAAGTTAATTAGTTTTAAGGTATTAAAATTAAACACTTTAGAACGGATTAAGGATGACTTACACTAGCACGGGGCTGGACGGGACGGGACGGGAAAATCTGTCAATTTCTATAAAAAGAATCACGTGATAGCAGCTCGGAGCCCTCGGATGTCACGTGACCCTTTCCATAGAAATTGACAGATTTTCCCGTCCCGTCCCGTTCTAGTGTGAGTCATCCTTTAATCGCGTTTATTAACACCATGACCCTACGTTTCGAGCCCTTTGCAGCACTCTTTTTCAATCATCATACACGCGATTAATCCGTTCTAAAGTGTTTAATTTTAATGAATAACAATCGCGGTAACAGAAGACAATATTAGTTTTAAGGTATATTTTTATGCCTATTCGCTGAACATTAATAACGCCTATTAATGGCCTCCTAGTCCTAGCCTAGTTGGTAGAGACCCTACGAAGCAGGAGGTCCCGAAGGGTGCGAATCCTGGTCAGGGCATTTATTTGTGTGTTTATCACGAATGTTTGTTCCTGAGTTATGGATGTTTGCTATGTATTTAAGTAGTTATAGGTATCTATCCATCATATACATCATCGTACAGTACCCACATACAAGCCTTATTGAGCTTACCATGGAACTAGGTCAATTTGTGTAAGATTATCCCAGGATATTTATTTATTTTTAACATAGCGTACTTACTCTTTTTTATTGTAACCATGGTCACCTATGTTCACTCATTTAAAAAAAATGAACTTTGAGAATCGGGCTTTACGAAGGCTGGAATGGCATGGCACGTACCAAGTTTCATACAAAATACTAGTTTTTTATAAAACTGTTTTACACAAAAACCGGCTGATGGGAGCTTTAGCTTAGCGCTCTATATAAATACTTAAAACAATGTTTAATAGCCCGTCATTTCTTATTGTAATAATGCCTTTATTTGAAAAATATCGAGTGTTGCTTTTTAGCCCACCTAAAAGTAACTTAATTCTAGTACAACATAAATATTCACCAGACTTCTTAGCTACGAAAAGGAGAAATGACATTATTTACTCCACTCCAAAACACAATACAAATTTTGCAAAACGGTTTGCCACAGTACTTGGACCAGTTATTTATAACAAACTTAGTAAAGAAATTAATCTGAGAACCCTTACCTCTTATTCCTGTAAATTAATATTAGAGGAATACCTGAGACTGTTTGACTATACAATGACTGAACACCTACTAACACAATAAATAATGGCTTACACACACGCACACACACACACACACACACACACACACACACACACACACACACACACACACACACACACACACACAACAAACATACCACATACACACACATACACATTAGAACATGTTCCTATCATTAGCTTTAAGAAATATGATAAACGTAAGATAAAAAAAAATATATATACATATATATATATATATATATATATATAAAAATTGTTAATATTATAACTAAACTTGTTAATATTACATACATAGGACATTACGTACTGAAAGAAATATAAACAAACCATTAGCTTACTTAACTCAAGATTCATCTGTTTACTTTGCACATACTACATGTTTACACTTTAACTGGAATAGTAACAAAGGAATGCACTTTTTTCTCAGCCGACCCACACGATCGGTGACATTTGTATATTAACTTTCAACCAATTATCGTAAATATCTATACGAATTTGTACCTTTATTATTATTATTGTTGTTTTGGGCTAGTGAAGATGCCGCATCGACCAGTTGTGATCTATTGTGGCAGCCCTTTATAATTCATTACTGATTCCCGTTGAGTCCAGAAAGTTCCAAATTCTTTGGGCTGTAATGTTGTGTATCTCACAGGGTTGCAGTTCGTGCCTACCGAGGTGGATACTTCTTTTGTGCATTAGTGGTCCGCAGGAGCAGAGGATGTGCATTGCAGTTTCCTCTGTTTCCTGGCAGAACCTGCATGCTGCGTCTTGTTTCTTACCCATTAGAAACATGTGCTTGTTCAACTTGCAGTGCCCAGTCAGAATTCTGACCACCGCACAGGCTTTGTACCTCTTGAGCCCTAAGAGCTCTTTAGTGTTTTTGTTGTTGAACCCTAATATTAGAGCTTTCGAGTGTGTGTTTCCTTTTACGGATTTCCACTCTGCGATTGCCCTCATCTTTTCAAGATTGTTTAGCAGAGAGTATGCCTCTCTTTTTGTAACTCCGCAAAACGGTTCCGGGCCAACGAGGGGCGTGTCCGCGCCCTTTCTGGCAAGTTCGTCCGCTGCTTCGTTTCCAGCAATGTTGGAGTGTCCTGGTACCCATCTAAGTGTAACTTTGTTGGTGTTAGCCAGGGCGTTTAGATTATTTTTGCAGTTCTGGACTAGTCTAGAGTTAACCTCTAGGGACTCTAGTGCTAGCAGAGCAGCTTGACTGTCCGAGTTAATGTAGATGTGTTGGTTTCTTAGGTTTCTGTCCAGATTGATTTCCGCGCATATGTTAATGGCAAGGACTTCTGCCTGGAAGATTGAGGCCAGTTTGCCCATGCTGACGCTGGCTCTGTGCTTAGGCCTCTCACCATAGATACCACATCCTACTTTTCCAACTGTCTTGGAACCATCCGTGTACCAAATGTGGCTTCCCTTTTCGACAAACATTTGGTCGTTGGCCCATTTGTGTCTTTGGGGTATATCCACATTGTACAGTCTGGTAAACTGACATTCCGTATGCATGTCATCTGAAGGCATGCTGAGGGTTTTGTTCTCGAAAACCCAAGCCCTGAGTTTGGTTAGCGCTTGGGAGCGCCATTTGGGCTTGTTTAGCGTGCTTATTCTGTAGATACACTGCTTGGCCTCCTTTTGCACTTGCAGGTGGAGTGGTGTGATGTTGAGCAGTGCGTCTAGGGCTGCCCCAGGTGTTGAGGAAAAGGCCCCTGTTGCTGTCAAGCAAGCCGTGCGTTGCAGGCTGTTCAGGGTATTTATAGTTGTCTTTTGGTTGGCTTTACTACACCAGACTGCGGAGGCGTAAGTAATAATGGGCCGCACTACTGCTGTGTAAAGCCACATAGCAATATTGGGTCTTAATCCCCACCTTGCTCCTGCCATTCGACAACATGACCATAAGGCCATTTTAGCTTTTTGTGTGATGTTTTTTAAGTGAGGATTCCATGTAAGCTTTTGGTCAAAAATGACCCCTAGATACTTGACCTCACTCGAAAGTGTTATTTCATGTCCATTAAGTTGTAGTTTTCCGAGTTTTTCCAGATTTCTCTTCTTTGTGAACGGCACTACAACCGTTTTGCTCGGATTTATAGACAAGTCATTTTCTTTACACCATTTAAGTATGGTGTTAAGAGCTCCTTGAGTTGTACCTTGTTCCTTATCAATAAGTAAGCAACTGTATACATATTAACAATTTCAACTGTATCATTACGTATTGTAATCTGATTGTGTGGATTAGTAAGTAAATATTAAATAGGAGGATGGTGAAACCTGTCTCCACCGTGATACAGTTTTATACTAGTACGGGGAGCAGAAATCGCTTACTCACGCACGCTAATTTAATTTTAATTTAATTTAATAGAATAAGTATCTACATTACGATGACAACAGAACCAGCCGTAACTCGTGGACCTTATATCATGTACATAGGGTCCACGAGTGTCGGTTGGTGTTTTTCCTATTGTGTGTAGGTAAGTTATACTTACACATTATTAACTCAAAAATGTAATCATTACGTATACCTAAGTAGCCACATTAACAAAATGTAAGCAACGTTACAACTTTAATTTACTCAATAAATATATATTTTTTTTATTTTATAATATAACATTCATAACCGTACTTAGGTCTTAAGTAATCGACAATAGTAGATTACGTACCGAGGCCTGTAAAGTAAGAAATGTCTCAGATCTCGTGAAATTGTCGGCCGAAGCGAAGCTGAGGTCGACAAACATGTGATCTGAGGCTTTCTTATTTACTGGCCAAGGTCGGTACACTATTTTTCTGCTCGACGCAGTCGGCAAGCATCGAATTTGTTTAGCGTAGCGGCCTGCAAGTGGCTACTTGCCGGCCGGAAGGCAGAAAATTATATTACCTTTATTGTATTTTTCTTTTACTTTGGGGACCTTTACATCTCCTAATACATTATCAGAAACAAAGGAAAGGTGGAAAAATAAATGATCTTGGGACGGACTCGAATCCGCGACTCTGAGATACCACCTCATCGCTCTTCCAACTGGCCCCGAATTTCTTCACCTATCGTATGTTACTTAAGTTAGTTGTTGCTCACCTATAAGTACTACAAGTTAGTGCAAGGTAAGTTATTTTAGGGCTAGGTGAGATATCTACGTATCAGCAATTCCGTGCCTGGGTTGTGTAAAAAGGCTAGCGAGTTACGGGACATTACATTACAGCGCATACGTCCGCGACAGGAGTTCTGGCTGGTAAATACACCAAGCTGCGAATTCAGAACTAGCGACCCGCCCCGGCTTCGCACGGGTTATTATTATACATATAAATCTTCCTCTTGAATCACTCTATCTATTAAAAAAACCGCATCAAAATCCGTTGTTTTAAAGATTTAAGCATACATACATACATACAGACAGCGAGAAGCGACTTTGTTTTATACTATGTAGTGAAGCCAGGAAATTAGAGGGGAATCTTTGGGCGAACGAAGTGAGTTCTTCAAGTCTACTGCAACAAATAGATGTTTGTATTAAAGATGGGCCGAATTATTCGCTAAATATTACGTTTGCTAATAACTATATAACTCTTTATTGTACACTCACAACATTTAAAAACAAAAGAAAAATATTAAATACTACACACAACAGAGGTAAACAACAGGAGCACAATTTTCATATCAAAAAATAAAAATCAAGTCACAATTTTAAAGTTCGAATAGACTTCCATAAGGCACTAATGTCCCCATAAGTCGTGTGCGTGCCTCGTTTTTACAGGTTCCAGGCACGACATGGTCGCAAATATACATACAGGGAGACTCTGATCATCGGTAGATCTTATGCGCTTGTAATAGAGATCACAATAGGTCAGTTAATTGTGTACGACACGTATCTGGCTCTGAGGTGCTGAATACTTTGCACTGATCGTATCAGGGAGTTTTTACTAGCTTTTGTTTAAGTTTAAAAGGCAACAGTGGTCAAATTGTTATCATTCAGATGCCTGGAACCAGTGTTATCGTTATTAGTAATTACTATTTAAAACGAGATATTTATTTTGTTATAGTTGCCGATTTCTAAGTCTGAACTTTTGACACTTGAGTATTGACGTACTTAGTGATGAGGCTAAGACAAATCGTTTGTCAAATTCAGCGATTATTGATTTTAGCGATGAATCGTTTGATTCGATTTTACTATTACGGATTTGTATTTGATAAGACCGAGTAACTTCGACAAACTGCGCATTTGTCATACGATTTTTTCCAAAGTCATCTTACTTTCGTTCAGAAATCAATACTGTTGAATTCTTAAAATGTAAGATAATAACCTTCATAGATAATTTGTCTTATTTTAAATAACATTTTTTTCCACATCGTACTTACTTTTATTTTCGTTTTAATCGTTTTGTTTTGATTTTTTACTGTATTGCCTATTGATAACAAGATCGATTTTTATCGATTAACAGACAGTTGTATGAATTGAAACAGCAGACATGGTCACAACACTAAATTTAAAAAAAAAACGTCGTAGACCGTAACTGTTGGCGTGCTAAATTGTTATCGTAAAATATTCAATAACTAATGTATGAAAAAATGTAACATTCATCACATTATGTTTATGAAAAGTGAAATATTGTGTTTATGTACATGACTAGCTGTAATATCTTTATGGGATTTTGTTTATAATTCGAAAGTGTCTTGCGCGTTTACGTTCTACGGGTATTTCGATGTGTCAAAAGTTCAGACTTAGAAATCGGCAACTATAGTTCCCGGTATTGTTACAAGCGCCATATTCACTGATTTAGTGCGAGTTTTTATCTGTAGGCCACACGCCGTATCGATCTACCCTCTTACGGGTTTGTTTATTTTGCGCGGTGTCACTGCCGCTACTAAAATCACCATCAATCCAACTTGAAAATAATGTAAACAAACCGCCATATTGACTGTTATAACCTCACTTTTAAGTTTTTAATGAAATCCCCAACATTAAATTATTTATCTCATGTTTTGTATGTTACCATAATACGACCGTTACAGTAGTAAATAGTTTCAGTGGTGTTTGATGAGATAGTGTGAAAATATAAGGAGAAACAGTGACAAAACATGTGATACCTCTTGTTTACATCGTTCGTAAGTTCCATTGACGGAGATTTTACCGTGCACTTTCTCACTTAGAACTCGATCACGTTCACGACACACGACACTTACAGTATCGACTGGTGCATTCGTTACGGAACCAGTTTTGGATTTTCGATTTTTCGTATGCGTGCATAAGTTCCGAAAACCTCATTAGGACGAGCCGGGGTTTGAACCCGGAACCTTCGAATTGAAAGTCGCACTCCTAACCACTGGGCTACCAACGCTATCCAACTGAGTTAACGTATGTATTTGTAGATGTGTATTTGTGTATGTTTGAATCATCTACAGCCTATTTATCGGACGGATATCACTAACCCCGGCCTTTTCCTTCTATAAGTTGGCCAAAGTGACTGAAAATTACCTTAAATCAGAAATCTAGTGCCAGTGAACTCCAAGCTCCCCGTAACTTAGGAAACCCGACAGATAGATGAAATCGCAAACGCAACGTAAACAACAAAAAAGTCGAAAACTTGACACATCTTTGCCTACACATCAAAGTGAGAATTCTTCCAAAAAACGTCTCGTATTTTATTTCACGCAAAAACAACATTCGTGAGACGCATGTTTTCTTAAGCACGGCAAAGGGGCTCGCATCCCCATGTATATGTATTTAGTCCACCGCAAACACATGTATTAGATGTGCCCTACCTGAGCTCGTGTTCACACAACTCGACGAGTATCGGTCTCAGGAAAACCTGTACAAACTCTTTTTATCTTTTTAAGGATTCGTAACCAAAATGTAGCACGATCCGTAGCGCGTGGCAGGTCACCGGTGCAATGGACCAACCAAGTCAAGACTGTACTCAATGGTCCACTCCTTGACTATATACGAAGAGCTACAGGACGGGAGAAGTGGCGAAGGATAGTATTTAGCCTGGTTCATAAATTTGACCAATTCAGCTGAACTTTTTCATCGTTACCAAAATTTTTTACTTATTTTAATACAAAAATTGAAAGATCTTTTAATTGAAATGGAATAAATGAAAAACTTTTCGAAATTGCTGTGAGTTTTTGAAAAATACACCATATTCTAACAGCTGTTTTACCATTTTTTGATGAGCGAGCTTCTAACATCTATCTAGTTTTGGACCCTATTGCTATTGAATCTAAATAAAACATTATTTTTATTGATATAAAATTGCAACGGTTAACACTCACGAAATGTCTCACGAAAGTTTAAATTATATTATTTTTATTGCTCAGTATAGTCTTCTACGGAATAAATGAAACAGTTTTGAACATTTTCCCACAAAATTATTGAGTATTTTTTTTATTTGTTAAGTTTTGGTAGAAATACCAGATATTAGCCAAGTTTTCTGGCTAAACAGTAACTTTTTTACATAAATGAATATGCAGTTATAAACTTTAGGTAATAATCTATTCAAAAATTATAAATAGTCGCTAACCTGACATACTATTTATTTAGACAAATTCTCACCTACGATTGGAATACAACTGCTATCAAACCTTTGATCTACCATTTTGATGTACTGATTGCGTTCTTCCTCAGAACACAAAACATCATAACTGCCCAACAAACACCCTCAAAAATCAACCCTACAACTACATCCATAAGATATCTTTTAGATTGGCAGTATCAGCTTAAGTTAAAGCTCTCAAGGGAGGAGTATCTTGTGTACTTTTTACGTCATACGTGATTTTGTAATGAGCATCGAGCGTGTGCAAATAAGTGTATCATTACACGTTGCTTTGCTGTTTGATGTGCTCTCTTGGGGGAGCTCGATATCGATTATTCTGGATATCACTGAGATACTCTCTACTCTCTACTCTAGGGAATCGGGATACGAAATAAGAGTCAAGACGCCTTCCAATTAAATTTTATCTTTATCGCAGCACAATATCGACTCAGTCATTTGAATAGTAAATGTGTCCTAAAAGGAATATCTTGTTAAGAGATTACGGTGGCAGCGTACAGTCAACCAATTGGAACCGTAGGCCATTCACTGTACATAGGACTAAGTATGTAATAGTGACGCAATAAATCAACGTTAATATTATCATAAATATTAAAGCTATAATACATATAATATTTACTCTTTATTAGTTTTTAATTTATAAAACAAAAACTTTTCTAAACTAAATTTGAAATTTAACCGCCTTAGAATGTTTTTTTTTTTCTTTTAATTTTATGATATCATGCTGTAAGTACCGTCTTTTAAGTAAGTAAAATAAAACCGTTTATGTAATAAAAATACTAAGGAACAACTCGCATACTAACTCTATGCCGTTAAAACGAGTGACCGTGAGTCCGACTCACACTTGGCTGGTTTTTTTTTTAACTGTCAATTGCGCCAGGGCGCACGACCAGCCCTAGTCTAGTACCACGAAAATCGAATGATTGCGAATTTGTATCTCCATCCTTGACACACTTGCATATTAGAGTGACAAAGAGGTTTTGCCGTCAATGCCAATTTTCGGTGTTCGTGGTAGGCGTGCTGTGTGGAGATCCTCGAAAGAGGCTTATTTTCATTATTCTTTCAATTGCATGAACTGTCGAATCGGGCTTTTGAAACCGTTTTATTCAAAGGAATGTCGCAAATTAAACAATATGGCGCAATTAATATTTGATATTTGAATAATATATTTCCAGTTAATGGAATGCAAATAGCTTGGTTTATTCGTTCAACTCGATTTCTTGTTTTATTTGTGATTATTTGTTTTCCTGTTGGCTTATTAAGAAGATGTATGCGCCGTTGGAATAAAAGTAAATATGGCGATGTATAAAAATGTCTACCTTTAAAAATAAATTTGTCCGAGTATAAGAAAGCCAATACTTCAAAATGTCTAAGTCTTATCAAGTCGAAATATAAAAATGACTACTATCAAAGTATAAAAATGTCTACAACTACATAGTATGTAAATGTATAGGCTGCACTTCACTGCAGTATGCGGGTTCGCGTATTTGCTGTGTTTGGACGATATGTGTGGAGGGCTTACTCGCCTATATTCGTGAATATTTGCTCGAACATCCCGAACACCCAAATGCCAAACTCGCCTGTTGGCACCCAAGTGTGGATGTGGTATTCGTGGTGTTCGGACTCCAACACGAATATTTGGCAAACACGGCGAACTCGCAACGCAAACCCCAAACTTGCAGTGAAGTGAGGGCATATGGAGTAAGGCCGGTCGACCGGATCAGAATCTTTTTCGCCCTTGTATCGTAATCTACTATTTTAGTCGTCTAGCCTAATCTCCACGCGTAATCTCACAAAAAATAAAACATTTTAGCCTATAGAATCTACGGCGAACAAACGTTCGCGCGTTGTAGCCGAGTTAGCCGAGGCAACAGCGACATCTCTCGGGAAATTGGGTTAACAAACGCCAACAGCTTGTACAACAGTTGAAGTTGTACAACAGTGTGAAACAGTTTGTACAGTACCTTTTCATTCGCCACAACATCGTTGACCCTATTCCCTGGGTCACACTTGTACGCTGCATTGCGTACCGCGTCAGTCCAATAAATCCCGGATTTGAATAATTAAACGGATCCTGCGCAAGGATGTGATTGTGTTCCGGAAAAAGTGCGTGGGGATTTTATTATAAACTTGGGATGTTTTTAGGGTTCTGTACTTCAAATGGATAAAAGGTACACTTAAGAGTCTCTGTCACTTTGTTCATAAGTCTTAACACGTGGAACTTAAGTTATCATATATCTTCTTCTTTCTAGCGCTTTCTCGGTGTATACCACGGCTCAGGAAGCTTGGTGTATGTTTTAGCAACAAGGATATAAACCGGCATTGGCCCAGCGTGGGACTATAGTCTTCTTCTTCTTTTATAATATGGCCTCTGTCCGAGAATTGGACAATTTTGCCAGTGTCCCGTATTAATATAATCAGTGTATCTTATATAAATAGTATATTGCCTCTTGGGCGACGTTGTTCGGTAATTGGCCTTGCTATTTATTCCGTTTATGTAATAAATATGTCGGGAGGCCAGGATCCCGGGACAACCGAGTAATGACTCAATAACGCGATTACACGCGTTTCAGGATTAATTCTTCATTAGCTGCTCACTTCTTCGTTAGTTTACTGCACAATAAGCTATAAATATTACACATTAAACAACATTTAGCACACAAAAACAAATAACTATTCAAGAAACGCAACCGCCATTTTGAATATCAAACGGAAGACCCGCCTCGCCTATAGTCTGATTCGTGTTCTGCTTGACATGAGGCATGTGCCGAGGATTGGGACGTATGTATACCGGGTGTTGCCTTTAACAGGACTCCTGCGTTCGTAGCCAAGATGCCAATCGCTCACGTTTAATAACGTATCGTAGCTACCTCTATCTATCACTCTTCCTTATTAGTGTGACAATGACAGTTGCGTTTCGTTAGCGACTGAGCGTGAGCGATTGGCATCTTGGCTACGCACCCTGAGCACTACCATAAATTTAATCGTAGGTAGTCTTCGCTAAACTGAATAACGTTAATTTGCTCAGAGACTTTTAAAAATAACGTGTGTTTTGATTTTTATTACAATTAAAATTCGTTATAAGACGCAATGTACTGCGAATTTAGTCATTTTCGTACTATGACAAGAGACATCATTTAGGCTGATGTTGAAAGTTACTATTTAGTCTGTATGAAAAAGTGAAAACCTACAGAGTACATTAAAAGTTGTTGAAAAATATTTGTTTAGTTTGAGGAGTACTACCTGCGATTTAATTTATTGCTCCTATTACAGGCAACATCCGGTATATAAATAAGTATAACATAGATATAGTAAATATTAAATAATCACATATACTCCTGAAAACCTGCATCATTTGAGGTGCCCGAGATTTCCTATGTTTACACTACACGTTGTATGCATCTCAAGCAAGCTAACAGTCCTTCAGGGATCTCTTCCAGTTAACAACAGCGCCAGTTCTAAACGGCCAGAGTTTCTCTCATTTTGGAAACTGTTTTCATTATTAACAACCGAGCGCGTCGCCTGGTGTACGCCAGCCTCGCCAGTGTTAGGTGATCTTTCCGTAATCATAACAGGCTGTACAGTCGGCATCAAATATAGGAAATTGGGGAAATTGCTTACAAAGATCTCAACACGCCTCTATTGTCAAGCCGTTGGAATACTTAGATATGAACAAATTGACCACAGCGATATGTTTGATGGCGACTGTAGAAACATACATTTCATGTCAATAGAAAATAAACACACGAAAGGTCATAAGTAGATAGAGAGATAAGTAGTCTATGGACGCTTGTAACTTCAGGGGAGTCGGCAACCACCTCGTCAATCCCTTACTTTCCGTCCCTCGCCAATAATGTACTATTAAAGCGTAGCGTAGCGTAGGTCTCGGGTTCGAATCCTGGTCAGGGCATCTCTTTGTGTGTTTATAACGAATATTTGTTCCTGAGTTATGGATGTTTTCTATGTATTAAAGTATTTATATGTATCTATCTATTATATATGTCATCGCCTAGTACCCACAACACAAGCCTTAATGAGCTTACAGTGGGACTAGGTCGATTTGTGTAAGATTGTCCCATAATATTTTCTTTATTTATTTATTACGCCTGTTGTCTGTATTACTAAGGTCAGGTAAGGCACCAGTTCACAGCTCAAGTTAAGGTAGCTAATAACTAACAGTGGAGATACTATAAGTTTGTGAACAGCACTGCTCTTATCGCTCAACTGTTCTAAAATATAGTCAAGTGCCTGAAATGGAGTTTTTGTTAGTATTCATGCAAAATGCACCCGTTTCATTGCTCTGGAGTGTACTTTAGGAAATTGCCTTTGTGAAGGAATGGACTAGTGTAGCTTATGATTTAGATGTGGCGATTTATTTTTGGATAGGTAAATAATAGTTGTAGTTTCTGGAGCAAGCAATGTAAGGCGGGCCATACACGGATATAGGTTCTAAAGTGTATTTCTATAGCAAAAAGTTAAATAAATGATGCATAATAGAGGTATGGGCACAGCGGATGCATATCGTTTAGTGTGGTAGGGCACAGCACAAAGAATGTCGTCTCGGTCAAATCTGGAGCAGAGCCCATCTGGGGAAGTACCTCCACCTTACAGAAAACCGCAGTTTAATAACACGAGACCCTACTCATAGTGTTTATAAATGTTGGTGAGTAAGGTCGCCAGACCTCCAAGAGGATTCATTGTGTCGACAGCTGGGGACCCACGGGGCAGAGCTTGCTCCTTAGCTGTCAACACAGCGAATCCTCCTTTTTTTAAAGGGTCGGCAAAGCGCGTGTAAATTTAAACCCCTGGAGTTGCAGGCGTCCATAGGCTATAGTGACCGCTTACTATCAGGCGGACAGTATGCTTGTTTGTCACTGTCGTAGTATTTAAAAAAACATACCTTGATGGATACATTGGTTCTCTCCATCTTTACCACGTAATAAGTCTATCAGTTACCAAACGGAGTCCAAGGAGCCCTAGCCTAGAGTGCGACAGAAAAAGGTAAACATAAAATAAAATGACAGTAAACGCTAGCCACTATGTCAACTACAGTGCGTAGCCAAAATGTCAATCATTAAGCTCAGTCGCAACGAAACGCAACTGTCATTGTCGCACTAATAAGAAAGAGTGTGATAATTCCGAAGAATAACTAAAGCATGCAAGTAGTACAACAACCGTCAAATGTTAAATAGAAAACTCCCGTGAGAATTAGACATATTAATATACTTCTTCTTCATATTAATATGTCCCATAATCATGAGTGAGAAGCGCTTGCGGCGATTGCTCTGCGCACACTCATGATTAGACGCAGACCGTTCCGAAACATGTCGAGCTATTTTCGACTATAGACGTGAGTAACTCGATATAAGTATATTAACACGTTCATTGCGGTATCAGGTCTAAAGGATCCGATGATGAACTATCCCGCGGGGCGGTAACTTAAAGTACTGTTCCTACCGCTGGTACGGGCCAGGTAACTTCTATATCCAAAGGAGTAGGAACGAGACAAATATATATTTAGAATTGTCTCTCTAGATATTTTACATCGGTATAATAAAAGCCTATCGGGTCATTTGTATCTCATACCGCCAGCGAAGGAAATTTTTTCACCTAGTGCGGTTATAAGATCTTTTCGACCTGATACCCGATGACCTGATAGCCGCACTAGACTTATGATTAGTTTATCTAGTGCAGCCCTGAAGTGCAGTCTGTGTAAACAACATTCGATAGACTATTTACTGTATGTGCGCGCGCGTGATTAAGTCCAAAAATTGTTTTATTTTTTGACTGTGATTGTGTTACATCATGAAGCGGTCCAGACGAATTCTTTTAATGTCCACTGGGGATGTTGAAAATAACGTCAAACATCGAAGAAATAATGAAGATACTGATAATAGACCACCGAGTAACGAAAGTATGCCTTTTTTATATCGACTGTGTAACATTGATTTGTTTTTTAAAATAACTCTTTATGTCTTATAAAAAATACCTATAAAGTTCATCGATATTTTGTTTTCACAACCCTAATCATTTATCGATAAGTTAATCATTGAGAACGAACATGGGGTCGAAAGGATCTGACAGATTATTTATCACATTTAATAGTCTTCCAATATCTTGATTTAGAAACGGATTAAGTATTATGTTAAGACTTTCGTCGAAAGTATGTTACGATAAAAAAACATATAAATCTAATATCTAATAGCCAGTTGATTGCACTAAAATACATGCATCTCGAACAGGTCTTTACGACCCTATGACGCTACAATGAATATTTAAGCAACAGGTCTAATGTACCTGATACAGCATCAACGTAAAGTGAACGAAATGGACTGCCGCAATGAACGTGTTAACTGTCAAATGTCATAAGGATTTATCAAATGTCGTAAGTCTAACCTTTTAACATGCCTCTTTTGAAACATGACATTTGAAAAATCTACTGTCAAAATATGCGACTCAATTAAGTTGTAATGCATTGACACCGAGTACCAAATTACAACGATGTATTTAATTTAGCTGCTTGGATGAATTGAGTTAAAGAGAACTCAGCAAAACTGTAACAACCTACAGAGTCGGAGAAATAACAAACATATATACATCTCTTTTGGACGCTTTCTTTACTTGGTAAGGAAGTGAAGGAGGGGCGACTTTGATGATGAGTTTTGATACTCTACGTAGTGTGAGCGGTTGGCATCTTGGCTAAGCACCTACTTCTCTTGTCATTATTTTAGTAAACAAACACCTGTCATTTTTAGTTCTGGTTTTTAGCGATGATTACGTGATCCACCGGCGAAAATATTTAGTTTGGCCCACTAGATGCCAATCTTGGTCGATGCCTTCGAGAAAGGGATTGCGATCCTCGCTCAAGGTCGTACCTGGTGCAACAGATTTCCATTGCTGTGCAGCGGGGGAATGCTGCAGGCATTATGGGAATCTTTAAACTGGGTACGACGCAGTGTGGGTTGTTTTAGAGAGGTGTTCGTTTTTAGTTTAATGTATTTTATCTTTATTGTTTAGCTTAATTTTAGTCCTTATTTTCTTGTTATATAAATTTTATGCCATAAAAAATAAAATAAAAATTATTTATTTCGTAATATACATTTATGTATACTACACTACACACTTATGTATATTAAATAAAATACCCAATCATCATCTTAACGTGTAACGAGTGCTGTAAAGGGGTCAAAACGATTATGGTGTTAATAAAAGCGATAAATCCGTTCTAAAGTGTTTAATTTCAAAACATTTTAGTAATGTATCACAATACTTGCTCTAAAAGCAAGAGCTTTGTCAACAGTTAAATTGTATTTAAGCCATGCAGAAGCGGAAAACCTGAACTGATTTACGGCGCTAAATGACTAAGTCTCAGCAAGTTCTAGACAGCAAAGTGTAATTTCGCTGTCACCTGCGTTTGTGCTGCGACAATTAGTCGCTGGTGCGGCTGGCGTGCGAGATTGTTGCGGGTTATGCTGAGGGCGTACTAGGATCATGGTTATTTAGTGTTATAACTAATATCTATAACGGGATAATTACCATGTATATTTGTTTTATTGAGCACCCGATATTTCGATACTGTTGCAAGCGCCATGTTCACTGTAGCCTATGGAAGCCTGCAACTCGAGGGGTGTCACATGCGCGATGGCGGCCCATTAAAAACTTGTACAGTCCTTTTTAGGGTTCCGTACCTCAAAAGGAAAACATGGAACCCTCATAGGATCACTTTGTTGTCTGTCCGTCCGCCCGTCCGTCCATCTGTCCGTCTGTCCGTCCGTCTGTCTGTCAAGACCCTTTATCTCAGGAACGCGTAGAGGCAGCAACTTGGAATTAACACCATATCTTTTCCACTTGGCCAGTTTTTGAAGAACCCCATACTGTACACCCCCTCCCCTCCAATCTTCGGATAATCCTCGGAAGTTAAAAGTGAAAAATGTTTTCAGTGAATCAAAATGGTCGATGGAGTAAATCCTCCTAGAGTGCAGACAGCCTAACTGGGTGCGATATTACCCACTTGTTTACCTGTCTGTACCGGAACTATGACACTTTTGCAGCTATGCCACGCCTTAGATATCCTTGGCATTTCCGGTTGGAGCTCAGAGACAAATGTTTTTTTATTTGTTTCGTTGAATTTCGCAATTTCGCGTTGATATTACTAACTATTTAATTAAAAAGAAACTGTTTATTTTCTTTACAGGAATGTTAATAGGTATTAAATTGCAACGGTTAACACTCACGTATTTTTATCACAATAGGCGTGACATGTTGTGATAAAAATACGTGAGTGTTAACCGTTGCAATTTAATATCAGTATGTCTCACGAAAGTTTAAATTATAATGTTAATAGGTACTAAAAATATCTTCAAAGTTTGTTACAATAAAGCCTTATACTGTGTATTCTTTTTTTAAGGTCGAGGCAGACCAAAGAGATGGCGGGACGACCTGAACACATGTAACGGGGAGTGTGCACACGACTGAGTCTAATTTCGAGAGAAAGCCTTTTCCCAGCAGTGGGACACTGAACAAGGCTTAAATAAAAAAAAATACAGGTATTGGGACTAAATATTAAACGGAATTTTGAATACCTGTATTTTTTTTTATTTAAGCCTTTTTCAGCTGAAACTTTTTTTGAAACTGTTGCTACTTTTATAAATGTACCTAGTTATAACTCCTTGTACCTACACAGTTTATGCAATAAATATTTCTGATTCTGATTCTGATTCAGTGTCCCACTGCTGGGCAAAGGCCTCCTCTCAAAATTCCCTCCTCGCCGAAACATGGCGAGCTAATTTCGACTTTATTGACGTAAGTGATCCGATATAAGTATTTTAATATGTTTGATACTCACGGGAGGTTTCTAATGAGAATCAGTTTATAGTAATATTATTTTTAGCAAGAAAATATCTAGATTTAAGGTGCACGGGTCATTATTGATACAAAAGTTGTTGCAGAGTTATGAGTCGAAACTAAATATTTAACGGAATTTTGGACTTGTTTCGGAACGTGTCCCTTATTCACGAGTCATGGGTCTGGCCGCGGCGGCTGCTCCACGCACGCAGACTGGTCCAACGCCTGTCGAGCTATTTTCGACTTTATTGACGTGAGTAACCCGATATAAGTATTATATACTCATTCATTATCCATTTACTTAATATTTGGTTATTTAATTCAACACGTGTCATCCTATAGTGACATAGACGCATCGATGAGCGTCTAATGAAGTGAATAATCGCTTATTAGTATAATTAGTGCTTCCGAGCTGGCTACACAGCTGATATAGCACTATCGGAGCTTAAGGGGGCTTCGTCTACACATTTCTGATATTTTTTTCTTTAGTAGCTTTAGTAGGTATTAATAAAAGATACCGACGAATTGAGAACTCCTTTTGTTTATTCCTTAAGGTGACTTTTTAACTATAAAGCTCTCGTGAGACTCAAACTCACAGCAGTCGCAGTGCATCATTTGCCTCGGTCGCGGGTGGTCGCTCCTGATTACGATCTTCGTATAGATCGAAACATGTCGAGCGAATTTTTACAAAAATTACGCGAGTCACCCGTTTAAAATATTTACCTCCTTATTCATAAAAACTTAACAAACCCATATTAGATAAAATATATTTTGTTCCTTTTTAACAAACGCAAATTTCAAACTGGCAGATAAAAACAAACAATAAATTAGCTAACGGAGGTTTGACGAGCGCTTATGAATAACGGCATTAATATATTAAGGTGACATTCGAAAACAAGCGACATTATCGTGCTCGCGTTTAGTCTGCTTCTTGCCGCTGAAAATGAGAATTTCTCAGAGAAATCGCGACAGCAATACTGCAGCAGTCGAATGATACCATCATTGTTAAAAACTCTCTTTAAAAGCCTCTTGTTAAAATAGTTTACTCAATAAAATGTACAAAAACATTCGGCTTGTTGTCCTTAATACCACAGCCACCATCTTAAGCCGACACTGAGGGAAGTTTATTCACCAATTTCTTACAATCCTGCAGACTCATAAACCGGCTTATGAAAACGGACCCTGCACGTGCCCGGTCAAATAAATTGAATTATGAAACGTGGCACCTCACACTGACTGTAATTTCTTGTGACAATCATTACTGTTTTATAGAACGAATAGTGAACAAATATGATCACTAGGTAAAATAATATCAATAATAGGGATGATGACTAGGTTGAAAAGCTATTATTCTAATTAGTCCGTCAGAAAGATAATCAAAAATTATTAGACACGCATTTTTTTCCTTTTTCAAGATATCTAAAATTGACGAATATGAAGAGCGTCAAAGTTCCTTGGTGGGGGCTGGTGACGTCACCTTAGAGTAAGAATTGTACTCAGATGTGACGTCACGCGAAACTTTAAAGCCCTGTATTTCCGTCATTTTTCCTTTGACGAACAAAAGAAAAAATACGTATCGTATATTTTTTAATAATCTAACAGACGGACTAAGTAGTTTTTTTTGTCATCTAGCCTATTATGAGTATTAATATTTCAATTCGTACATTTGATTCAAAACTTGTAAGTTTTATACGATTATACGATGCCTGAAGGCCTACCACGAACCACGAACGAAGTTTCACCTCTCTGTCGCACTTGAGTGAGAAATCACAAGTGCGAAAGGGAGGTATACTTTCGTTCGCGGTTCGTGGTAGGCGCTCTGAGCTGATACATATTATTTTCATGATGGAGTTGAGGCTCACTGGAAAGGATTGCAAGAGTTATGAAACATAATCCATAATAATATAAATGTGAAAGTAACTCTGTCTATATTAATATGCATATATCGGGTTACTCACGTCTATAAAGTCGACAATAGCTCGACATGTTTCGGAACGGTGTGCGCAGAGCAATCGCCGCAAGCGCTTCTCACTCATGATTATGGGACGCGGACCGTCCCGAAACATGTCGAGCTATTTTCGACTTTACAGACGTGAGTAACCCGATATAACTATATTGATATGTCTAATACTCACGGGAGTTTTCTATTTAAAGTAACTCTGTCTCTGTCTGACTGTATGTTACCTCTTCACGCCAAAACCGCAAAACGGATGAAGATGAAACTACCCAATTTCATCTTATGGATAGATAGAGAAATAGGGAGTGTCTCAGAAAGAAAGGAAAATTGGAAATATTCGTGGCCTCGGGTGGGAATCGAACCCGTTACTCTGAGATAACAGCTCATGGCTCTTCCAATTGAGCTACCGAGACCACGCTAGCACAGCTAGTCAGTAATAAAGGTGTGTACCAATAGCAGTTTATGCAAAAGTGACATAATAAGTGTTCTTAGAATTTTAAGAACCAAATAAGCTGTTGTATACTCTAGTTTTTCAAAAATAGCAAAAAAACGAAATCTTAAATGGTGGCAGAATTTTGAATATATCGTACGAGTATGCCCACTTTAGAAATAAAAAAAAAAAAACAACAGTGCTAAAGTTTGTATCAAACTGCAAAAGAGCATCGTTTAACTTTGTTCTTATGGAATACCATAGATAACGTTATAGTGTATACTTTTTTAATATCGCTGTCAGTCATCTAATTGACAGATAGAAGTGCTGGATTAGAATAAAATGATTTACAACAGTGAGTCGTTTATAAATACCTATTTAGTTGTTTCATCATAATAACGTAAAAAATACACGACTGCCAAGAAACATTTAAAAAAATCATCAGCACAAATATAACAGTGTTTTCGTCGGTTACGGTGCCCCCTTAAGTCCCGTGAAGCGAGAAATTCCTATGAACACAGACTGCCTTTGTCACCCTATCCTTTACCAGGAACATACATACACGGTTTAACTTATACAATAGATAAATCCATCGTTAATTATCTATTTTATCCGTTTTACGTACATAAATGTCAGGTACGTATAGATATCACAGAAGTAGGTTGGCGTCGTAGTTCCTAAGAACACAGTCATCTATTTATTTCATTATTTAGATGGTTGGCAGTCTCCAACTGTCAGGCCAGCGGTATTTCCGGACCGACACGGCCTTCAGAGCTTCAAGAAAAGAGAGTACTCCCACCTTAAAGGCCGGCAACTCACTTGCGACACCTCTGCATGCCTACCACGAACTTCGAAAATTGGCATTGACGGGAAAACCTCTTTGTCACTCCAATATGCAAGTGTGACAGAGATGGAGATACAAATCCGCAATCGTTCGATTTTCGTGGTACTAGTCCTGGTGTTGTGGGTGTCCGACGGCATTAATCGCATACCATCAGGCGATTCGTCTGCTCATTTGCCATCTGTTTCAAAAAAAGAAAAAAAAGGTATCTTGTCAACCATCAAAAGTTTCAAAGAATACATATAAAACTTAACACTACTACACTACTTATAAATTAATTTAGGCGACGTTGTGTCGTCTGATTAGGTTTTTTTTCTAATTATCCTCCTAACGAACCCAGTCATCGAATCTATAGGCTATGGTAGGGTTTTATTAATATTGTATTTCTATTCTCCGTTTGAAAACAGAGCGTTCTAACAAAAGCCAATCGGCCTGGACAGAGCTGTTTTATAACCTAACAAGAACTAGTAAATTAATTAAGAACGTGAAGTGGATGCTCTATACACACTCAATAGCTTGGATGCGGCATACTGAGTAAAACAGTCGTCAGTACGCTTGCGAATGCAGTACAACACCGTTTGGGTTCATCCGATAATCATGTTAGTTATACACATATGGTGTAGCAAGAGACCTGTCCGACATCACCGACTATTTGCATGCCCCCTTAATAATAATACTGTATTTCTCCTATTATTCGTCTGTGCCGTTTGTATAATTATATTTGTTCTGAATGTGATGCGTTGAGCGCTTTTGAGTCTTGAGATGAGGCCGATAGTGAAAGACCACGTTTCGGCGCCGTAAGTCATCACTGCGATCAAACGAATCAAAATCGACTTATTAACCGTTGAACCATCCAACTATAGTCCAAAATTCACTCTAGTTTTTGATGTACTTTGTTTTGATGTGACTATTATTTAAAAGACTTAGTTCGATGGCAAAACAATATTAAATTGAATTAATTTTGTATAAAGCAGAGACGTCTGCGAACGAAATTTACAATTTTATAATTGAAAGTAACATTGAAATATTCTCCGCGTCTACCGGGATCTGAACCCAAGACCTCTCTGAACACCAACCCCGGCGTATGATTCCACTATTTATTTCATTTGGTTATACGCCTTAGGGAGACGCGTAGCGACATTTACCGAAAGTGTTAAACACTAGTACGGCATCGGTGTTCCAAGACATTTTAGAAATGAAAAAAAATATATTAAATGGTAAAATAAACTCATGTAAAATATATAAACAACTTATAGGTATGGATATTTAATTACGTCGGACCATAGTTGTAGTACTGGACTAAAGTTAGCTGGGCATTTTCAGAAAATACTGCACCATTTTAATGAAAATAGGTCCTCGATTTTCCATACAAAAAAAAATGTCAGTTTCGTAACGGCCCATACAAAATGTATGAAAAATTGCGTTACGAAACTGACCAAAAAAACGAGACACTCTTTTTCTTTTTTTAAATCAATAGTACTCGTGATTCTTGTTATAAAAAACCCAACACCTCCTGTATTAAAAAAGTAAATGTAAAAAGAAAATGGTATCCTAATTTTGAAAATTCCCAGTTGTGTTAGGGTACGCAAAGGACGGGTGATCTCTCGCTTTGGGTGATCTCTCGCTTGGCAGTGTCGTGGCGGCCATGCTGCAAAGCGAGAGATCCTGGGATGCGGTTGCCTCCTTCTGTGAAACCGTCATTTCTCAGAAGGAGGCCTCGGAGAGGGAGCGCGAGGATAGCGAAGAGGCGCTTCCTCTTCGGCGGAGGCGTAGGGGTCGAAGACGCGCGCGGTATGCCACGATATACCGCGTTCTCCCCCAGTAGGGCCGAGGGTAGGGGACCATCAAGCTTGGCCCTACATGCCTGGGAGGGGGTTCCGAGCGTTGCGGTTCCCCCTCTCCTTTGATGCAGGAGCCCCGGCTCAAGACGAGCCGGTACAGTCGGGGGGCGTCGCGGATGATATGACATTCCCACGGCGTCCCCATGCAACGACAAGTGGTGGCAACGCCGCAGAGGTTTTAGTGGGTAGGCTCCTCCCCTCCCTCCGACTAGCGGAGGGGTTGCTGGAAGAGAGAGTCCCACATACCCCCCACTAATGGGCCATCCCCAGGTCCCGGGGGGATGCGTAATGCATTTCCTCTGCGACAAAAAAAAAAAAAAAGGTACGCAAAGGACCCGTCTTTAATATTATTTAATATGCTAAAATCTCACGAGACTTATATAGTTACAAACAAAAAGGTCATTTTGTACAACCCAACTCTCTCTTCTGCCTCTCTCACACTTACCTACGATATTCCATGTGCAACAGAGAAACAAAACAGTCAGCACACAGTAAAACTTTATCGCAGCCGTATTTTCCAAGCTCTCTGGCGATGTGCAATCAACTAACAAGTAGAGTAATTTGATTGGCTGCTTCGTCCGGAAGAACCAATTATTTATACAAATCATTCGCAACGGAATTGCTAATTCGCGGGAACCTAGGACGTTAGCTTTCCATATGTAGATTTATTGGGGAGAGAGGTTTAGTTAGAGTTTTAGATAATACATTTTTGTCAAGATCCTAAATCCTACACTACCTATGTAAGGTCCCCTGTAGCGTAGTGCTCAATGCTCTACGCTCCAACAGTTAGATATTTTTACACAATTTAAGAGGTATATAGGGGAGAGTCGGTTATATCGTACCATTTTTTACTCAAACGTGGATATCTTTTTTCTGAGGGTAGTAAGAAAAGTGCGATTTAACCGGCGGTACGATATAGCCGACTCTCCCCCAAGGGCCAATTCAGCTATGAGGAAATAAGAGTCCCAATTTTTTATTCCATTCCGTTACCATACAACAATTTGTACAGCAGTTAGAAAATGGAGAGTAGGTACATAAATACGTAAAACGTTTTTAAAATTTTAAACCTTTTTTTTGCGTAGTTTTTTTCTCCTCGATTGAAAGAGCTCATTATTATGAATAGGAAAAACATTATATTTAACTAATTTTTTATTTGGATCTCTTGCGGAAATGCCTACCAACGATATGATACACAATACACATCTAGAAGTCTGAAGAATATTATTATAGGCATTACGAGTAAGGTTATGTTTTATACGGCGTTTAGTCTAATGGAAAATAAACGCTACTAGTGGAAAAATAGCTAGAAATTGTGAAAAGCCAACGTAGTTTCAGAAAAGCAGCGCAAAACCAGCCGCCGTAACTTTATTTCGCAGATTTACTCACAATTAGGGCTTCTGGCAAGAATTTCTTGGCATGAAAATAGACATTTATTTGTCGTGAAAAACTCCTAGGGAAAACAAATCATCCCAATACACCGCAGGAGGCGTTCTAATTATCATTATGTAAAGGCAATAAATTTGAGCAATGCGAGTTTGTGATACTTTGCTATAAAAATAATTTCAGGCGCTTATTTTACAATTGACGTTTTTCAGATGTGGTGCTGGCCTCGTATAGCTAAGTTTATTTGTGGCAGGATGCCTTGGACTGCTTTGTAGAAAACGTCTTTACTGAAAGACCATGCGTTGTCTCGAAAGCAAGTAGCGCCTGTCACCTGTGTGTCTGCACCAAATTCTTCAGTACCTATTTTGGCAATATCGCCCGCCGCTCGCCGAGATGCCGACAATTTAGACAAACTGATGGTTAAGCTGGAGGAAAGAGACTACTTATCGCACCGAGGACTAGTATGGTTAAATTTGTACCGGCTATCATGCTATGCGTCACTTTTGCACTTAAGTTCATATGTACTTGTTAGAACGTGACAACCATTTAAGTACCTAAGCATAGTTCAATGGAACTCTAAAAACTGAGTTTGTCTGTGGAATTGCTTATTTGAAGAAATGTATATTATATGCTACAGTATATATATATAAGTGTTTTTTTAGTCTTTTGAATTTATTTAGATTATTTTCTGAACGAATAGCTCCAGGCAAACTATTCAACAGGTACGGTATGCATTTTTTAGGGTTCTATAAGCCGTAATAGTTGTTAATCCTAGGAACTAATAGTTTGCCTGTTGTCACAGACTTGGTTTTATAAGCGTGCCTAACAGGTGTCAGCAAAGGATTTGTCGATTTAAGCTGGATAACTTAGATGGTTATTTATTGCAATACCTACTGTATTTATGTTTTAAACTTACAGGTTAAGTATGTGAGTAAGTGCTGCTAAGATACTATTTTACTAGTTATGGTCATCGTATCTACTTAATCCCTTTCTGGGTTCGCTTATTGTGACGGACAGTTAACTGCGGAACCCTATACTGACCGTGATCCATGCCCGTGGCCGGTTTTATAAAGTTACTTTACCTAATAAGGTTCAATATATTTAGGACAAGTGCAATATTGCCCCAGTGTTTTTCAAAAGAAGATTTTCAAAAGTAGGTTTAATTTTAATCGAAAAAGCATCCACCTCTGTTGGGTTGTTATACCTAAATTGTGATGTGCTAAATATAGGACAGTGGGCCTTACGAGTTAAGTCGGTTTTAATCTATAGGTTGATATCTCGTTTATTATACGGCCTCTGCCCGAAACACAGAAACATAAGAAATAATCCTGATATTAAATGTGGCCGGCAATAACTGCCCCCACCACCCGCTGGGTTATCTATGGTAGGGGACAAATTACAACTTACAAATATGACTTGGCTGTTGTGGGCGCTAGTGCGATCTGGGTCGCCACCACGAAAACCGAACGATTGCGGATTTGTGTCACCATCTTTGTCACACTTGCATATAGTGAGTGAGAAAGAGGTTTTTCTGTTAATGCCAATTTTCAATTTTCGGGGTAGTGACCAGAAATATAGAGGCTTGTAAATTTTGTAGTTAAACATAATAAGTTTTCGGTTTAATTTTCTTTTTAATGGTAAATATAAAAGATTGGACTGAGTGGCTCGACTCTGGTTTGATGGGGATTATTTGGAGGGTATTTTTTTCGAGTTAATAGGAAATTATCATGGTAAAATTTAGTGGGATTAGATATTTTTGTCTGTCTATACATATATGATTTTAATAGCCTCCGATCAATAGACCTTTTAATCAGACTGGCAACATCTGTCAGTTTCTAACTTTCTATACAAGAAAATTCTGCCTATTTTTGCGGAGAGCCTAATGTACAGCTATTCGTACGTAGCGTACAAATAGCTATGTCAGATAAACGCCATACAATGAGTATGATACAATGCCATACCCATTCGGCAGAGGGGTAGGCCTGTCATGTGCTACTCCGTCTGGTATATCACATTCCCTGTGTAACTAGGAACCAGAACTTGAATCCTCGACGAACCTCGGCGACGGACCTCTAACCCATTTGGAAATTGACAGATGGTCCCGACCCGTCCTAGTGTGGTCATCCTTAATTGTTTTTTTTTATACTACGACGGTGACAAGCATACGGCACGCCTGATGGTAAGCGGTCACCGTAGCCTATCTTACATGAAACACTTTAACGCGTTTTACGGCATAACTTTTACAGGTATCAGAGAAATATTAACAATACTCCGAATTCGCTCTTAAATGTCCCATGCAGTTACCCTATATACCTACTCGTACTATACCAAAATAAGACGTAAAAAAGTAAAAGAACAGAGTTACAAGTCAAAAGAGTGTATTTATTAGGAAACTATAAAAACGGAGGCAATGTAGCATCCACGGTTTGTGGGCTGTTCGCGTCCGGACACAGAGTAGACACTCGCAGGGGCGGTAAACCGAAACGATGTGCAGAGTCGATGTTGAGAAGAGTGAAAGAGTTTTTTGCAAGTGAAGTCTAGCAACAGGCAAAATATCGAAAGAGATATTAAGTGCACTGGAAATTTTGTGCGCTAAGGTAGTAGTCAATTTTAACATTTATAAAATTTGCATAAAAGTTACCACTTCGTAAAAAGTGACAGTAAATTTCAAAAATCGACTTAGTTAAGTTTAATTTTTTTGCTTTTTACCTAACTTCCGGAAGAAAAGTGTAGGATTATTGTACATTCTCTATAAATATCCATTCGAACGTAATTTGAGAAAATCAGGCTATTATAATTGAATGTTTGTCAAAACCGTATATTTCCTGGATTATATCAGTGGGACTTCTTGATGTGTCTCTTCTGCAACATAATCTTTGGCGTCGACCAAACAGGGCAAATGAGTCGCGGCCCATTTGCGCCCAATTGCCCGCGACAGACAACTGTGCGTTATGTGGGCTCAAGCCGCAATTAACCTTGCGCTAGGACCACTGGGCTCTAGGGTAATTAGGATCACTGGGCAAAACTAGACTAAAATATATTAATATACTTAGACCGGGTTACTCACGTCTATAAAGTCTATAAAGTTGGTGCGCTCCCCGAAGGATAAGGAGCCATTGAGTACCCCAGGGGTTTACATGATCCCATGCTCCTGTGGGAAGAACTACATAGGGGAGACTGGCCGCAACATTTCCACAAGGATTTCTGAGCATATACGCAGTATGAAAAATCGGGATACTCGGGGTTCTGCCGTAACGGATCATTCGATGGATTCGGGTGCGCACTATATTAGATTCGATAAGGTAACCGTGCTGGCGAAGGAAAAGTTTTTCATTCCGCGGAAAATACGGGAGGCTATCGAGATCAGTCGTCACCCAAATTTCAATCGCGATGGTGGGTGGTCAGTACCCCCTGCTTGGAAAACGGTTTTGTGTGCTGCGCCGGTGCTTAGTGTGGACGATACCTTAGAGTGTGACGTAGTAAGTGTCGTGTGCAATAGTGCAGTTGACAATAGAAGTGAAAGAGACGGTAGTATCTCGCCTATACCGGTGCCGCATGCGCCTGCGCCGACCGCGCCCCCCACGCCGGTCTGCCGGCGTGCTCAACGGGCTGTCGCGCGCAGTGTGCGCAGGGCAATCGCGGCAAGCGCTTCTCACTCATGATTATGGGGCGCGGACCGTCCCGAAACATGTCGAGCTGTTTTCGACTTTATAGACGTGAGTAACCCGGTCTAAGTATATTAATATGTCTAATACTCACGGGAGTTTTCTATTCAAAATAGACTAAAATATGTTACCGAAGTAACACAGTTGTTATCGGTAAAGCATCCCCGAAATTAAAACGCGTATACCCTCTTAAATCCATAATATTGTCTTCTGTATCATCATAATTCTCTCAGTCATCATCTTAACCCTGTGAAAACGAGTGCTGTATAAGGCTTGAAGGAAACTGGTTAACTCAAACTAACTCAAAATTTAACTTTCACCGGGAAGGCCAATAAAAGTCGGTTTAAAAAAAAATATTAAGTAAATAAATTAACGTGCCACATATAAATAACTATCAACTTTTATCGAGGTTTGAACTTCGATTTCTCAAATCACCCCAATCTACTGTAAATGAACACCATAGCGAAGACTAGTATATAGATAACATATCAGATAACAGGAAAGCGATTTTCGTGCAGGAAATAGAGGTAACGTTAATCCCTAACCTCCTTTAGCCCCGTGAAAATCACGAAAGCCCTTTTTCTAAAGGTCCAATTCGAGGAAACGAATTAAGGTGTTTTGTATGGACCCTTTAAAGGGATTCTAAGCTGGACATAAAAACCACATTACACTGGCACTATACAATTATCCTGTGAAATCCGGGCCTTATTAAATTCCGTAATCCTCCCATACATAGGTAATAAGGCCCATGCAGGCGGGCTGTTCACGGGCGGCGCGGCGAGAGACTGTGTGCCTAAGGCCGTCCCTGGTGTATCTCTCAGTTTTCGAGTATGTTTTATGGCTACCTTAACCCCAACGGTCTTAAGAAATCTAGCTTATCATATTTACTAAAATATCAACTGTCTTCGAGATAAACGGCATCAAACTTTGGCAATTTTAGTCCAAAATATCAGTCCGAGCTATCATGTGATTCTTTCTATAAAAATTGACAGATCGTCATGTCCCACCCCGTCCCGTCCCGTCCTAATATGAGTTATATTTCTTAGAGGTTACCTAGATTTTTCCAGGATTTTTTGAATCCTCATCATCATCATCATCATCATTTCAGCCGAAAGACGTCCACTGCTGGACATAGGCCTCCCCCAAAGATTTGAATCCTAACCCGAATAAAATCAAATCAAATTACACGGAAACATATTTTTCATAGTAGTATCATTTGCAAAATGACTGAACTACTGAACAAAATGGCCCAATGTAAAAGTCAAAGTCAAATATCATTTATTCAAGTAAAGTATGCCTCACACTAGAACGGGACGGGACGGTGCGGGACGGGAAAATCTGTAAATTTCTGTAGAAAGAATCACGTGATAGCTCGGAGCCATCGGATGTCACGTGACGCTTTCTATAGAAATTGACAGATTTTCCCGTCCCATCCCATCCCGTCCCGTTCTAGTGTGCGTCATCCTTAACGAACATCCCTAACACTTTCGAATCGCCATTTACAAGCAAAATGAGATTGTTTTTAGTACATATTAGTTTAGAAATAAACCTTATCGTTTATTACACAATACAATATACAACTGTATAATGGATGATGAAAATTTACATTTATTACCGATTTTCTATAGAGACTTCCTATTTAAAAAAGTATTTTTAAAGTGTCTGTCAGTGAACAGCCCGCTTACGCGCTATTTTTCGGCCATCTTCATTATCCCCGTCACCCTCGTGACACAAACAATACTATACACTTAACTGCCTAATCCAAAGAGTCATTTTCGCCTTGCCGCCGTTTGAAAGGAGATAGTGTATCTCAATAGGTTTTTGTTGAGGGCTTACCTACTCGTTGCATGTTGTGAGGGATTTTATTGAAAATATATTATGGGACTTAGAGTTGCAAGACTCAAGTGGAAGCAGGGGGATGTCACTCCGCGTTGTACGTTGACACACAATCTTCCGCCTATAGGTGGCATAATCTTTCCATACATTGCAGATTTGCCCTATCCTCCTAAGGCCCTATTTTTAAGACAAGTGCATTACTGACCCAGTGTCCTAAAAATAGGACACATATTTTAAAACTTAAGATTTTCAAAATTAAGTTTTAATATTCTAAAAAGCATCACCTTATATATACTTAAGTTGTGTTGTGAGCTTTCAAGGCTAAAGCTATTTAATTCGATTGTCATAATGATCCAAAGAGGACGGGAGACATCCTATTTATAGCTTCACTTTTAAACGCGTTGCCTTGGAGACTTATTGAAATTTGTTTATTAACATGGCGTTACTTTACCCTATCAGGTTGTATATTCAAGAAATAAAGTCCGTGAATGAACATGTTCCCTGTTTTGTCAAAGCTTAAATAATAATTCCACCGGACTGCAAACCTAAGCTCCTTAATAATATCGACGCTGCTATTGACTCAAATCAAACTAAACGGGAACCGCAAATCAAAGCAGAATTAAACCTCGCAATTATTCGAGTTTCATTCACTCAAATAACGAGCAACCGGTCATTGAATGAATGAGGGCTTTTAGTGATGTCACACGTATTGACCTGCCTGGGAATATGAATGGATATTCCTTTGTGGGATGGACGGGGCGATCTGTCAATTTCTATAGAAAAAATCACATGTTAGCTCGGAGCTCTCGGATTTCTATAGAAACTGACAGATCGTCCCGTAACTTCTAGTGTGAGTCATCCCGTAATCGCTAATGTGTTTTCTATCGTTAACTTGTTTGTCACCACCATGGTACGAAATAAATAAAAAGGATAATCTGAATGTTAGTTTGATTAAAAATGTATACCTTCCGATTATGTTTTACACATTTTTATGAATACAATTGTATTTATCAAAATGTGTAGGTGGGCCGTTCTCCTATTTAAGCGACTATGAGCTGTCTCCGCGCTGAAAACTGTCTGATTTAGAATTTAATTATTACATTTTTGGTAGGAGGTAAATGCCAAAAATGTTGAATTACCTATCAGTACAGTATACTTACTTGTTATTTTACTGGTTAGTTACTGTAAACTTACCTTTAGTATTTAACTCAAAAAACCCGTGACAGAGTGGTTAATCGGAACGCGGAAGGCTGTCTTCGTTGAAACGGGCCACTCTGTCACGGTTTTTCTAGAAAACCACTGAAAACAAAAATACCGGCGACATTAAAAAAACTATCAAATAGTCTACTTCAAACACATATGTTTATTTTTTAGATAATTTTTACCGTTATCATTTTACACATGATCAAAAACCCGAAAAATCGAGAAAGTCGCGTTTCATTCTCGGTAAAAAAGGAGAATGGCCCAAAATCTAATCATGAAGATTCGAAAGGTATCACACATAATTCCTCATGAATTAATGATGAAGTAAGTATGGGCATATTCCTTAACATGGAGGTATAGAGGGTCGCAACGCAAGTGCTTATTTAATTATTGATTTTTTAGCACTATACATTACCTGACATTAACTTCATCATCATCATCATTCTCATCTTATCAGCCGAAAGTCGTCCACAGCTGGAAAAAAGTCCGTCCCCAAATATTTCCAACATACATTGCCTTCTACCAGCACTTTCCTGCGTCCCGTCTCCAACTCTCTGAGCTACATACAAAAACATTAACTTAGGAGCTATGACACTGAAATCATAAATCCTCCAAATTTATTCGGTTCGAGAATTTTAATTAGAAAACTCCCGTGAGTATCAGACATATTAAAATTCTTATATCGGGTTACGCACGTCAATAAACTCGAAAATAGCTCGACATGTTTCGGAACAGTCCGTGTCCCTTATTCATGAGTCATGCGTCTAGCCGCGGCGGCTGATCTACGCACACTGCGAACCCCAGTGCGGTCTGATCTCGACTGCTCGAGAATATTACCTAAAATATATTCCCGCCAAAGATCTGGACACGGCACATCACTATTCTATTATACCGTCGCCATGACAATTAATCTTAGTAATCTGTCGGGCACAAATAATTAATACTTTTGTACATTCGCTCATTAGAGCGATTTGCGAGTCTGCATTGAATCTGTGGAATGAGCTTTGAAGAGCGATATTACATCGTTAAAATATCATATAAAGGGCATACAGATCGCACGCATAATTCTGTGTCATCCTTCAATTATTTTCACGTTTCATAAATTAACAAAAAAAATTGTGGTTTTAATGGGGAAATTTGTTACTATGCATACATCCATAAACTACGTTTCGCAACCGGACATGCTGCTACACGCATTTAAAAAAAACGCTTTTGGTAGTAGGTAATACGGGTGTATGCCTTTTGTTCAAAAAAAGCCAATTATTACATTTTAATAACCAAATATTTGCAATTCAAGAATACTACCAATGTCCATTTTAACTTTTGTGTTGTCTGTGGTAATAATTTCCGAAAATTGCAACTGGCATGAAAACCGAAAGAATAATTTACAGCCAACAATTAAAAACAAACTCGTTCGAATGTTCCAAATTTGAAAATTTACATAATCGACCACTCTTCGCGTCGAACGGTCTCATTGTACGTTTCATGCAACACCACTTTACTTTTTACCCTTCAAAAACTCTCTGCCATTAAAATGTAATCTTTATAACACTTATGATAAGGGTAAGGGGTTATTTTATTGGTTTTTCAATAAAATTGGTGCGGAGTCACAAAGGCAGTGCAATTATAGTGCCGCTTTTTAGCTATTGTGTCGCCTGCAGGCACTTTGTGTTGGGTTTCTGGTCGATTTTGTTTGATTTTATATTATTTTTAATGGCAACATTATTTGCTCTGTTGCCAGTATTGAAATATACATTTTAATGAATATGCGAAGTTTGCCAAGACTTGTTTTCGTTAAATTTTGTGGGTAATTGAATAAGAAATTTGTTGTTTGTTTCTGTATCCATTTCATGTAAGCAAACAATGATAAGATATGGATAAGATATTATATTAGAGAAGTATACTCATTGTGAAACAAAAGAGAATATTTTATATTTATTTACATACCTATATATTTCATGAATTTGTTTGGCTGTAAAATGTAAACAAATCAATTTGTGTTTTTTCAATTTTATTAAGTGATACATTTCTGCCAAATGTGAAATAGTGAAATAGGTATGGGAATAAAAAAAAATCTATTTATTTTATTCTCTACGTTTCGCTGAAATCGTGAGATTTTTGGAATGAACACTTTTCAACAAGTAATTTATTCTTATTTAATGACGCTTACGAGTAGTTTTGACTATACTTTTATTTTGTCAAGATGTCCTATACGCGCGTTTCTGTATTTACGACTCTAGGCGTTCTAGGTACTTAACAGAGTACAACATATCTTCTTATCTTAATCTGCCGCGCCCTACACGAAACCCCTTCTTGGCCTCCCCTACTACAACAGGAGAATGTTTGATTTATTTTAAACTAGCGACCCGCCCCGGCTGCGAACGGGTTATTTTTATACATACATATAAACCTTCCTCTTGAATCACACTATCTATTAAAATAAACTGCACCAGAATCCGTTGCGTAGTTATAAAGATTTAAGCATACATAGGGATATAGGGACAGAGAAAGCGACTTTGTTATATTTGCTAGTGAAAATACACATATAGTATATTTTTCTTTAATCAAAATGACAAGGCTTAGATGCCTTTTTTAGCGAAACATTTTTCATAATTCTATTTTGGGGCCTTAACTCATGACGTCTTAACGCGATTCAGTTGACGACCTAAACTGAGAAGCTTCCAAATATTCCAAATAATGACCCTAAACTGAACCTAAACTGAATCGCGTTAACCTCCTGGATCCTGGAAGTATCGATTCTAGCAAAGCAGATAAAAAAAACCGATTAGATTTAGATTATTTTATTTCACGACATATGATTACAGTATAAATTACATTAATGTCAATCTATAAGAATCTAAGTACATTGTGAGCGTCAAAGCATAAAATCGAACATAATATATATTAACATAAAACATATTCACCTGGAATGGATCGTCAAAACATTAAGAACAATAAGTAGGTATTATGAAATAAAGAAAAATCTCAAATAGATGTAAAACCAATATTCCAATATTATCATTATCAAAATCATATTATTACGACTTCTGTCTAAGCCACGCTGATCGCTGATTGGCCATCTGTGATTCGATGTTTATTTTATTAAGTTGACAGTTCCGTTCGGACGATCTATGAGTGCAAACTTGTTACCTGCTTTGTTAAATAAATGCCCATACCGGGATTCGAACCCAGGACCATCGGCTTAGCAGGTACTCGGTCACTACCAACTATCCCAACCGTCAAAAATAATGTTTTCAAGTGAGGACCGGGGGATCCAGGAGGGTAAGACATGGTAAGACCTCAGATATTAACAGAAAACTTTGGTTGGCGATGAAAACTTGGTTGGCTTGACCGTGAATAGGCATCGTATTAAAATATTCACTACCCTACCCTACGCTAAAGTCACCCCTATCCCTATACGCCCATCCAACCCAGCAACCTATTTATGGGCGCCGAAGTGCAGAGGGCACAATCCGGAGATAAATAAAATGGACGCAGCTTATTAAAAAACATCGATGATGCATTGCTGGAGCTGTGATTCTATCGCTTGCCGAGTATTAGATTCAGTCCAACTAGTATAACTTTCACATGTATATCTGTAACTACTAAGTGTGTCGAATTTAAACTATCTTGAGGCATAACATTAAGAGAGGTATGGGCACAGCGGATGCATATCGATGCGGATGCGGATGCATAGTGTGGTAGGGCACAGCACAACGAATGTCGTCTCGCTCAAATCTGGAACAGAGCCCATCTGGGGAAGTACCTCCACCTTACAGAAAACTGCAGTTAAATAACACTAGACCCGACTCATAGTGTTGTGTTTCTGTTGGTGAGTAAGGTCGCCAGAGCTCCAAGAGGATTCACTGTGTTGACAGCTGGGAACCCACGGAGCAAAGCTTGCCCTTTTAGATGTCAACACAGCGAATCCTCCATTTTTTCAAAGGGTCGGCAACGCGCATGTAACACCCCTGGAGTTGCAGGTGTCCATACGCTACGGTGACCGCTTACCATAAGGTGGGCCGTATGCTTGTTTGTCACCTTCGTAGTATTAAAAAAAATTAAAAATAAACGGCCGTTGTGGGATGAGGCAGATAGCTAGGTTGAGTACCTAAATGCCTTATAGCGATGCTTACTTAATAAATAATAACGAATACTTAATAGTATTTTAAGTTGTATAAGTAGGTATAACTCAAAAAAAAAGTGTGTGGACTATACAATTGTAAAGCATGAATTAAATCATTTATTAAATATAATAAATGTTTTTGATTCCTGTTTTTAAGTAGTCACACTACGATATATAAATTAAATTATGAATTGAAAGAGAGAACATATATGTTCAAATTCAAAACCGGACTCTTAAGTAAAAAAAAACAAAATATAATAAAAATAATGTTGCAAAATGATGTTGATTTAGGCACGTTTAATCAGATACCTATAAAACTATCTATCTAAATAGTATCTGTTGGTGTTAGAAATAGGGAATAATATTTTTGGAAGGCACCTCCCCCTAGCAGGGATTCCCCCGAGGTTTGATTTATTGCTGCTTTATAATAAGTGTTGCCAACGATAATTAATATCTGTGAAGGGTTGCTAAGTTTTACGAATAAATATTTTTTGTTTTACTTTCAGCTGTCAGTGAGATCTCTCGTTAATGGTGTTAATCTCGTTAATTAGTTTAAACTAATTTAAGATTTAAGATTTAATACTGTACTACTAACCCTCTATGGACCCGGAGTCTGAAAATAAATGATTTGAATTTGAATTTGAAAAAAGTGAAATAATACATTTTTACTAATAATTATATTTCAGTATCCCTAATGGTCTTTATTTTACGAGCTTTTCTTTTATAAGTAGGTATTGTAGCAATTCCTTTTTTTTTAATGTTAAAGGCGGTCACGGCTCATGGATATAAGCAACATTAGAGAAGCTACTCATGCATTGATGACCTTTAACCCTTAAAGTCTTGGACACCTACTACTTGAAGAACCCCATATCATAACTCAACTCAGGATGAGACAACTGAGTACTAAATTACAGAAGCTTCTCTTTCCTACATTTGACATGTAGCTTGTCAAGCATGCAAATGTCAACATGACATAAACATTAGGGTTGTCTCCATTCTGTTGGGTGCATGTGGTGGTACAACAATTTGTATAAACATATAAAATAGGAACAAACTAAGGAACACGTTTTTATTGATTATTTATTAGTATTGGTATTCATTTGTCTCAGACTACTCTACCTATAAGTATCAATTAGTATGCGGTGTTTGAAGTATAAATATATCTGAACGCACCCGTGAGGTAATGCGCGTTGCGCGAACCCAGACAGTTTTTGCCACCCGTAGGCGGAAGGTTTTGTGACAACGGAAAACGCGGAGTGACACCCGGTTGGAAGGTCTGATGGCAGTCGCTTTCGTTAAACTAGCGCCTACGTCAAATCTTGGGATTGGGATTGGGAGCCATGGCATAAGCCGGAAAAACGCTAAGAAGAAGAAGGATTGGATTACTCTTCGGGATGCAGCCGGGTAAGATCTGTTTCTAATTCCCAGACCTTCCGCATCTTATCTGTCCGTCTGACTGGACGGAATTCATTAGATCTCATTACTGAAGACGAATCGCGCGCATCGACGATAAAACCGTCTCGATCCATCACTCTGTATACGAGTGCGATTCGGTGGCACGTACACTGCAACCTACGATACAATCATTACTAATGTTTCGCGCCAAAGGTTGGACGACCGGTTGGCGTAGTTGGTTGGTAGTGACCCTGCCTGCTAAGCCCGACCTTCACTTCCTTACGAAGTAAAGGAAGTGTCAAAAATAGATGTATATGTGTTTGTTATTTCTCCGATTCCGTAGGTTGTCAACAGTTTTGCTGATCTCTTTTGATGCAATTCGTCCAAGCAGCCAAATTAAATACGTCGTTGTTGATTTTTTAAGTGGAGATAGTTGAAAGGATGGAGAGTGACATAGCCTACTTTTTGTCTCTTTCTAACGCGAGCAAAGCCGCGGGAAAAAGCTAGTATCATATAAATATATATATATCAATATTATGGGAAAATCTCACATGAATCGGCCTAGACCCACGGTAAGCTGAATGAAGCTATATAGTATTGTAAGTATATACATATAGATACATAGATACATACAAATACTTAAATACATAAAAAACATCCACACAACAACATTACTCACAATTAGGTACATGCTCCATACCATAAAACTACTCGGTTCTATAAAACTGATAAAACTACTCGTTTCTGAAGAGACTTTGTGTAGCGGTGTGCAACTACTCGCAATTGGAAAATCATTATTTCCCGACCGGCGACTGCTGGAAGAAATTACACAAAGCAACAAGCTTGCCCGGCTCCCAGCTACAGACTGTACAAATCTAGATCTAAATGTGTACAATCCGGAATAAACTAGACATTCTAGATAGTTACTGCTGAATAACTTTCTATTAAGGCTGGATTTAACCAAACTATTTAACCAAGAATAATGTCATACTAATGGCTGCCTTGGATACCAAATGTCAAAATCCCATATTAATTTGACGTTACTATTTCTGAGAGTAAGCGCTATTGTGGGAATAAAAATTTGATAAAACGCAGCCTTAGTCCGTTTATGTTGGACTATCCAAAACTATTAGACACATTTTTTCCTTTTTTCAAGACAACTAAAATTTACGAGGATGAAGAGCGTCAAAGTTCCGGGGTCAGGGTTGATTACGTCACTATTAGGTAAGAATTGTACCTAATTGCGACGTCACGCGAAACTTTAATGTACTGTATTTCCGTCATTTTTCATTTGACGAACAAAAGAAAAAATACGTAGTGGATATTTTTATAAATCTAACAGACGGAGTAATTGGTTTTTTTTTGTCGTTTAGCCTATTTCATTAACTATTTCTCTTCAAAGATAAGCTTTTAATGTTTCCGCTACCCAAAGGTTTATTTGAACTTTATGAATAGGTGGTGTGAAAATGTACTTTTCCCAATATTTGTTCAAAAATGGAAGAGGTAAGTACATACCCGTTTTTTTTAAACACCCATTACAAACAAAGTCTACTAACATTAAGGTTAACAGACATTTCGGGAGCCACGGCTGGCGAACTTTGCACATAAGTGCAACCTCCAATTAACACAAACAGGCTCACACCTCTATTATGCACGGGCATAGCTACATCACACAGACATACATATGTACAGAGATCACTCAACGCACTATTAGCATGACAATTCATTATGGCGCAAATAAATTATTTTTTAAGAAAAAACCGACTTAAAATAGCCGTCCCCGTAAAAGTTAAATCTTGAGTTAGTTTGATAACTAGTCTCCTTAAAAATATCCAATTTACCGTACGAGTACCTTTGAAAATTGAGGAGCTTTCTTAATATCTCATTAGATCTCAAGTAAAATCAAATGGAACTACCTTGTAGACCTCCAAGGTCACGAACAAAATAACAATGTCTCAAATTGATTGACAGAGCTGTCAATCAATTATCGAGCAGTTTCAATATGCTATCCTGGTATTCAACATCAGGTCCACTGCAGCAAAATGACGACTTCAGTAAGAAAATTCCCTAACTAATCATGAAAATTCTCCGATACTGATGAACGTGCCGTTCAAAATTGACTAAGCATTTAAATATTTACACTTCTTCTTTATGTGCCTTCTCCATCCCGGAGGTTGGCGACCTTAGGTCTAAATGCCGTTCTTTCTGAAGCCATGCGAATTAGTTCCTCCATACTGTCAACGTACAGCCAGTCTCTTATGTTTCTTGCCCATGATATTCTTTTTCTGCTACGTCCTCGTTTGCCCTCTATCTTGCCTTCAATAATTAGTTTTAACTTAGTTTCCTTTTCTTGATAGTTATTACGACTTCCGTTTTTTTCTTCATTAATAACATCACTCGGTCCATTTAATTTACACGCGAGTATTCACACGCGAATTCTATTAAAATATATTTCTATGCGCCAACACTTCAATAGCGCTGCGCCCCTTTCAGGCCCTTCTCAACTTTGTCAGCTGAATTCATGAACTTTTTCGGTGTCTCGTAAAAAACTTTGACATGAAAATTTAAGTATATTAAGTAGTGCTGCGTTAAGCTATAGGGACGAGAGGGCCTGGGGCCTTACCATGAAGGCTTAACGCGATTCAGTTTAGGTTTTTAACTGTGCTCAGTTGTATGGCAGTGACTCAGCGGTATTGAGATTTTGATTTCCAAAATGAATGAATGAATGAATGCATGAATAAATGAATGAATGAATAGTTTATTTGTGTAAATAAGGGTATAAATTGGTGTTACATGTAGTTTTCCATCCTTGTTTTACCATAATACATGGCGTATAATATTATTACTTAAACTAGCCTAATAATTATCATGTATAAACATATTATTTAAAAGAGTACCTAAATTACCATTGCAAATGTATGGGAAATGTGACTTAAACGGCCGTACCTCTTGATTGCGTTGACGTAGAGCTTTGTTTTTTTCGCAGCTTTAAGAGACCGCAGATTTGTGTATGTGGTATTAATTTCAATTTGCTACCTCTACGTGTTCCCGAGATAAAGGGTCTTGACAGACTGACAACTTGACTGACTGAAAGTGCTCTTATAGGGGTTCCGTTTTGAGGAAACATAATAAAAACAAACACACATGCAGGCATTCTTCTTCTTCTTCTTCAGCGTCTATTCGCCCACTGTTGGGCATACGCCTCTCCAATTTGCCCGATCCGTTGTTTCTCTCATGCAGAGAGGGCCAGCAAGCTTCTTTATATCGTCCTCCCATCTCATTAGTTTCTGTTAAGTGACCAAGACCATTAAATACTTGTGATGCTGTATATCAACCCTGCGCGTGTATTATGGACGTCCACAACCGTTTAGAGCGGTCATTGGAACCCTTCTCAAGATAAACTAAAAACTAGAATTATTACGGGGGCTGCCCGCAAATCTGACCGGTGGCTGAATGGACTGCCGTGGTCCAAGGAGGGATGGAAAGCGTTTATTAAATTGCAACGGTTAACACTCACTTATTTTTATCACAACAGGCGTGACGTTTCGAACACATCGGGCAGTCAGCGTCGGACAGAGTGGTGTTATCACCTTCGCGGCTTGGGCCCGATGCAGTCGAAAAAGTCACGCCTACTCATATGGATGCTTTGATGTCCGAAATAAAAATATTTTTTTTTCTATTCTGATAAAAATCGCGAGTGTTAACCGTTGCAATTTAATATCAGAAGGCCTAGTATAAAAATTGTACGACATTAACTTCTCAACCGCGTTAGCGTATCGAGAGTTCAAATTATGTTTGCCGTTTATTTAAATCATCCGGCAACTTTCATATTTTGACCCCTCGATACGCTAACGCGGTCGAGAAGCTAATGTCGTAAAATTGTTATACTAGGCCTTCAGTATGGCTCACGAAAGTTTAAATTATATAAAAGCAAAGCGTTTCTGTTGACATTGTGATATTAAACTTAATTTATGATTTTAAGCTAACATGGTAATTTGCAATATAACTCCAATCTAAAAGGAGATATTTACCATGCATGTTTGTTTTATTGAGCACCCGATATTTAAGCACTGTTGCAAGCGCCATGTTCAGCAGGTATGTTCGAGCGCCCACGCCCTCTTTATGGATAACTCAAAGAGGCTTGTGGACGCTACCAGCGACCGTAGAGCTGGCAGCTTCCTCCCACGCATTAGTATTGCAATTCAGCGAGGAAACGCTGCCAGCGTCTACGGTACCATGCCGAGGGGGGAATATTTACTTTGACATTTACTTATTTTAGTTTCATGTGGTTTTGTTGTTATTGAAATAAAGAATATTACCTGATTTTAGTGATAATTAAACTAATTACTAGCTATAAATTGAAATAGACGTCATAGAGATATACTAATGAGAAAGCGAATCAAGGCCTTTGGTGCAGTCGATCGAACCAACGTTCACCTGTGTGCAGTTAAGGATGACTCACACTAGAACGGGACGGGACGGGACGGTGACGGGAAAATCTGTCAATTTCGATACAAAGCGTCACGTGACATCCGCGGGCACCGATCTATCACGTGATTCTTTCTATAGAAATTGACAGATGTTTGCCAACATCGTTCTAAAATAAATATATATATTAAACCCGCTCGCCGCTGCTGTCATGTTACAATACAACCTACCTCTGCAAAAGTGTCCCATTCGGCCCCGCATAACTCTGCTTATCTACCTGCGGCTAGCGGCAGGAGCAGGGCTGCCGTACCGTACGTAAGGATAATACGGGACAGGATAGCGGTGTTGACGTTGCTGAATGTACTTGCCCATCAAATTTGCCAAGGAAACTACCTACTGTCCATTTATAGGGATCCGTACCAAAATGTTAAAAAGGAACCCTTATGGTGCGACTCAGTCTCAGTCTGTCACATCGTTAAATATCTCGAGAACTACTTAAGGTACCGATGGGATCCGAGTTCTAGAAACTCCCCGTGTTCACTACTTAGAACTTGATCAGTGACAAAAAAATGTATTAAAATGTTTATTTCAGACAGTCCAATCGCAAAACGTCTGGTTGATGTTACTGGTGAGTGGTGACCGAAGAGCTGGTGACTTCCTCGCACAACGTATCAGCATTGCGATACAACGAGGAAATGCCGGCAGCAACCTAGGTACAATGCCTCAAGGGCCTATTTTAGATTTAAGGTAGGTAGAGGTTGGCAGTTAGGTAAGTTACACTTACCGTATATATAGGGCTGCCATCTCGTACATTGCCGACACCGGACAAAAAAGTTAAAAAACCCGGACGTTTCATTAAAATCGCGGTCTCTCCCCGGACACTAATAAAATCAATTTTTAATTTAAAAATTTAGCTTTTGCTAGGTATTGACCTGAAACCAAAAACGTCCGGGTTTACCCCGGACAGTTTTAAAAATCCGGGCCGGACGCTCCCCGGACGGCCTCCAAACTAGGACAAATCCGGGGAAACCCGGACGGATGGCAGCCCTACGTATATATTTCGAAAATAAATGTTATAGCACTAATTTTAATTTAAGTATAATACACCTTATTCCCAACAAAACCCAGCTATCCTTTAAAACAAAGCAACATACGGTCACCATTTTTATCTGTTTAGGGCTTGCGTACATTAACGGTGTTGGTTTATCCACAACCCTCGGCAATATTGGCTCAATGGACTTACCACGGCGATAAAGGAACCCATAAGGTCCGGTGAAATATGACACGCATACATTTAACATTGTCGCTTTTAAAGGGTTAAACGTTGGGAGGGACGCAGTTATTTTAGGCTATGATAAGTGCAAGTCTTAAGAGATTGCATATCTCAAATCGGCTTGATGGAGGGTTCATGTCTTCGGTATATACTGAAAGAGATAAAAACACCAGACGCCATTAAAATACACGTTTTAATCACGTACGACAGGTATTACAATCAACTTTGAATCAATCACACGGGAAGTAAGTATGCGCCGCGACGCGCCATCTTGATTATGACAGCTTCAGTGACGCGCTAGTGATGTCCCAGCCTTAGTGAGGGGACACGCGTAGAATATTGTTGGTCTTTTAATATCTTAGATCGAATAGCGGCTGTATGAAACGATGGAAGGGGCCAAAGGGGAAAATAAAAGATGGTAGACCAATAAGAATGGTTGATGACATTATACAAGTAGCAGGAACTGATTGGATGAACCTTGGCAAGGACAGGGAGTCATGGAAGGCGCTGGAGGAGACCTTTACCCAAACAGGGATCTATATCTCAACGAAGGAGCCAGATAACCAAACAATAGAAACTATATGTATAAACAATCTAAGTAATTTAAATATCATAACTAACAACATTTGAAATGAAAATTGGAAATATGGAATACACGGCTTTATTTAAAAAAAATTGTCTTTCCCATCACGGAACAATGGTGTTCCGAAGCTTTGGGAGGCATACGCGGAGCCGAAGCCAACACGCAGAAGCCCTTTCGACAATTTAATGAAATGTAAGGGGTACACCGAGCGGATGTTGTACTTGCCCGAGTCATGGGACGCACGCAGAGGCAGCACCCGCCGGTGTATAGACTATTGAGATTTAATGGAATGATGGATGAAAACTGTGGACTAAATACTAGGTTATGGAGCATAAGAGGACGTCTGCCTATCAAAATGGTAAGCAACTTTATTTCCGGCAGACGGTGACTCGCCCACATAAGATGGGCCCCCACAAAAAGTGACATCTAAGGTGGCTCAAGGGCAACACCGGTATGAGGGCTGGGGGTAGAGAGGTGTCACTGGACTTTAAACATATAGCCAACTCGCCACTTAGGTTTCCACATCCACCCTCGAGAACACAGCTCTCGCGACCCCACTCTGAATGTATACATAATTGGTTCTTAAAATTCTTGTTTTTTTTTTCGCTGAATAATAGACCTCGAGTATGGATTTATGAAACGAGGCGCGAGGAGAGTTGCATAATAACATCACACGAGTGTTTTAATGCCTAATTATTTACATACACTGCTGTTATCTCAACCGCCATTACGACTTTCGTAAATAAAAACTTTTCGGCCATTAAATTTTTGACATTTAGTTTTTAAATTCAGAGACGAACTAGAGTTGGCCCGAATTTTCATATCGTTCGATAACAAAGAAGTGCGACTTGCGTTCGACATTGTTTACAATTGACACTTCGTTTCTAACTAAACGTCATGTCGACTGATATTAGAATAGGTCACATCAAATTTTCTTGTTTGTCAGTGATGTTCGAAATTAGTATTTTTTTTTATCGAAGTCTATATTACTTAGCTATCTATAATAACATTTTCACAGATAAGGAATTTCTTGTAACAAGAAAGTTTATTATGGGGGTCTAAATAGGCGGTTTTTAGGGTTCCGTAGTCAACTAGGAATCGAATGTCCGCGGATAATCTCAGTGACTGTAATTTTGTACAAATATGTATATCGGTCACGCCGAGTAGTAAAAAAAAAGTCGTTATATTTTTTTTCCAATTTCCCGAGAGATGGCGCTGTACCGTGGTCTACTTCGCGCTGTTTAGATTTTTCCGGAGTTGATGGGGTCGAGACGGGTGTGATCGAAAGTATCATCGAATTGTTAATTGTTATAAGCATATTGAGCATGGTATCTATTAAAACACTTTTTAAGGTTGCCTATTGTGACGGACGGTAAACTACGGAACACTACACTGAGCATGGCCCGACATGCTATTGGCCGGTTTTGAGATAATTATGTGGATATAAGTATACTTAACGAAAGATTATACTCCGGCATAATGAGCTAGTGTACAAAAAGGGAATCTTAAAACTGTCCATTCAGCCCTGTAAGCCGCTTAAGGCTTTTATTAAAGCCGCGAATGAACCCGTGAATGGGTGAACGAGTGAATGAATGAATGGGGCTGGTGGGTAAACGCGGAGCTAAAACATGAAAATACGGAATTGGACGCGATCTGCTTTTCAGTACAGGTTTAGCACTTGTGTATGGATACACGGAACTATAGCGAGAGAGCTAACAAGTGTATGTGTCTCGCGAGGCAAAAGAAGCGAAAACGGCTCTGCCAACTTCAGTGCGTTAGCAACTGCGCGGTTCTAAAGTATGTCCATCTTGCTCCTGCCATAGACTGGTGCTCATGTCATGTGTACCGAACAATCCTAAAAATATTCTTATTTGTTTTTTCTTTCTTTTCAGTGTGAGCCAAGATGCCAGTCTCTAACGCTTATAGTTGCCGATTTCTAAGTCTGAACTTTTGACACATCGAAATACCCGTAGAACGTAAACGCGCAAGACACTTTGGAATTTTAAACAAAATCCCATAAAGATATTACAGCTAGTCATGTACATAAACACAATATTTTACTTTTCATAAACATAATGTGATGAATGTTACATTTTTTCATACATTAGTTATTGAATATTTTACGATAACAATTTAGCATGCCAACAGTTACGGTCTACGTCGTTTTTTTTTTAAATTTTGTGTTGTGACCATGTCTGCTGTTCCAATTCATAAAACTGTCTGTTAATCGATAAAAATCGATCTTGTTATCAATAGGCAATACAGTAAAAAATCAAAACAAAACGATAAAAACGAAAATAAAACTAAGTACGATGTGGGAAAAAATGTTATTTTAAATAAGACAAATTAACTATGAAGGTTTTTATCTTACATTCTAAGAATTCAACAGTATTGATTTCTGAACGAAACTAAGATGACTTTGGAAAAAAGTCGTATGACAAATGCGCAGTTTGTCGAAGTTTCTCGGTCTTATCCACGTCTTATCAAATACAAATCCGTAGTAGTAAAATCGAATCAAACAATTCATCGCTAAAATCAATAATCGCTGAATGTGGCAAACGATTTGTCTTAGCCTCATCACTAAGTACGTCAAAACTCAAGTGTCAAAAGTTCAGACTTAGAAATCGGCAACTATAATCGCGAACGAAGCGCAACTGTCATTGTCTCCTAATAAGAGTGATAGAAAGAGACACTTACGATACGTTTCTAAGCGTGAGCGATTGGCATCTTGGCTACGCACGCTGGACTTGAAGATAACTACTTTGGGAATCGTGTCCGGTTTTGTTGTTTATTGCTCCTGCACACAGATTTAGAAGACCGTGACTATTTAAAAAGTATTTTGTGGACAGACGACTAAAATTTACAAGAGAGGTAATTTTTAATGTGCTCGTCCTCCGCAGTAGTAGAGCACATTCCCCGAAAGTAAAAACTAAAAGTCAGCGAAAAATTAAAACACGCCTGAAAGACACAGGAGGTTTCAGAGGGGATACAACATCAATGGGCAGGAGTGATCGAGTCATTGGGCCCCATTTTCTGACAGAAAATTTGAATGGAGATAATTACATTAATTTTCAGTATCATTAAAAAAATTGGTAGGTAAGTAGGTTCAGATAAGAATATAAGACTAATAGATATATACAAATACAAAAAGTAAGTGCAACAGTCGCTGTTAAACTTAATGTTTGGCGAAGTTTACATTATGTGTAATTGTACAAAACTTTTTTTTGAGAAATAAATTAAATTAAAAGAAACAACTTTTATATAATTTATATTACAGCCTAAACAAGTCACATATATCTAGCTCCCAAACCGTGGCATTAAAGAAACAGTAAATAAATAACCGCAAAGCCAAACCTTTCCAAATCCTTCGGCACTCGAAAACAATAAAGATTAAAACACTACCGGAAAAATCCGGTAAATGCCGTAAATCCGGGTAAACCGCGCGGTTCCGGACGCTGTTTTCCATAAGCCGTGTTATCGGGGCGCGCGGTCCGGGTAATGTGCAGTGTTGCCATTGCTGCGAGTATGGACGAGTAGGGGGTTCAGGGCAAACGGTGAATTTTTTGCCTTGAAGCACAGAATAACCGCCTTATTCATAAAAAAGTTATCAGAAGCTTTAGTTTATGTTAAATTATGTTTTCTCCTATTCTGACAAACGTGATTGTCAAAGTCACAGATGAAAACAAACAATCAGTTTGTGAACAACTGTTGTTGAAGTGCGTTTATGAATAACGCCATAAGTAAATAATACTGAAGTACAGAAGCTTCTCTTTCCTACATTTGACGTTTAGCTTGTCAAACGTGCTTACCAAGATGACATTAACATTAGGGTTGTCATCATGTCGGGTGCGTATGGTGGTACAAAGTTGTGTAAGCATATAAATAGGTTATAAATTGACAGAGATGTTATATACTACAGAAAAAGTGACCAAGGCCCCCGGTGAGCAGGGCTGGGATTGAACCAGCGACCTCTTTCGCGGCAGACGCCCTTACCGCTGGGCTACCCGATCACGGCCATGATGTGATTCATGTTTTACAATTGAATATAAATAGGAACAAAATACTTATCGGAACATAATTTGAATTATAAGAACACAATATTGTCTTCTGTTCTGTTATAAGAACACGTTTTTATTTGTTTTAATTTGTCTATGTATAATTTAGTATGCGGTGTATGAAATATAAATATATCTTAACGCACTCATAAGGTAATACGCGCTGCGCGAACCCTGGTAGCTTATGCCACCCGTAGGCGGAAGATTTTTTGTCGACGTAAAACGTGGAGTGACACCCCTCTGCCTGAAGTACTAAAATTGGCTACCGTGGCCTAAGTCGCTGCGCCAGAGAGCCGTGTGCTCAGGGCCCATACTACTAACATCGAAAATTGGCATTGACGGAAAAACCTCTTTGTCACTCTAATATGCAAGTGCGACAGAGATCGACATATACATCCGCAATCGTTCGATTTTCGTGGACTAGCCGCTCACTGCTGCGCACTTTAAAATGGCAACTTGGTGTGGCATTGGCAAGATAGTGAATGAATGAACGAAATGAACGAATGAATGAATGGACACTAGCTAAGGAATCAATTGACATACCTATATTAATATAATGTGATATTTCCTTTGTAAAATTAATTATGTCTTTCCCAACACGGAACAATGGTGTCCCGGGCCTTTGGGAAGCGTACGCGGCGCCGAAGCCAACACGCAGAGCCCCTAATTATACGTATTAACCTTGCTTTTGTTTAAAATATTTTAATTTGTATAATTTTTGACATTTTGTTATTTGTTTCTGATGTGTTTTGTATAATTCTAAAGCATGAATTAAAACATCTATTAATAAACAAGCATACGGCCCGCTTGATGGAAAACGGTCACCGTAGCCTATGGACGCCTGCAACTCTAGGGGTCACATGCACGTTGCCGACTAATTAAAATCTTGTACACTCCTTATTTGAAGAACCTCATACTGTAATCTTTCGGGAAAACCTCGGCAGGGAGCTCAATTAAACTTCTAATTATTCTTGCGTGCTGGTAATTAAGAATAGGTACCTGATGTAAAATGATGTGCGGAAAACGCAATGTGACTGACGCAGCCTTTGTCTCATTTACAACCGGGCGTGTGATACATAAACCCAAGTAAGGAATGCTCGTTCTGCTTACAAAATTTTTGTCAGAAATTTGGTATTTATACACATACTCAACGCGAATGATTCGAAACTGGTTCATGCGAAACGGGTTTGACTGCTCTGGGAAAGTGGATCGTAAAGAAGTACCATCCGGTTTTTCATCTTTTCTAACATAATAGTATGAAAAACGCAATAAACGGACAGTCATCATGATCATCATCATTTCATCCACAAGATGTCCACTGCTAAAGATTTATCTAAGAGCTGGGTTGGCTAGAAACAATTTTTGATAAAGTGATTATTTTCGGAAATAATCGCTCCGGAAGTTAAAAAAATGAGTCCGCCTATAAAGTCATATATTGTATGAAAATCCATAGGAGCAGTGTTCTTATGGCATACCATAGACAACGTTATAATGTATACTTTTTAATATCGCTGTCAGTCATCTAATTGACAGATAGAAGTGCTGGAGTAGAAAAAAATCCTTTTTACGTTCGCCTAATGTATACTAGTGTAAACGGACGGTATCTACGGAACCCTACACTGAGCTTGGCCCGAGATGCTATTGGCCGGTTTTTTAAAGTTCTGTACCCAAAGGGTAAAACGGGACTCTATTACTAAGGGTCCGCCGTCCGTCCGTCACCAGGCTGTATCACAAGAACCGTGATAGTTAGACAGTTGAAATTTTCACAGATTATGTATTTTTCTCCAATATGCTCGGAAATGTTCACATTAATGTAGCAAAATTGCTACGAAAAGAACCTCCTTATGTACCGACTCAAATAAAAAAAAATCGAATTCATTATTTTACCGTATTAGCGGCCAGGAAGTTGTACTAAAATCCATTACTGTATTGTTTTTTACTTTTTAAATAAATATTTGGACTATCAATATTGCAAACAGCCAAATATACTTTAGCCGCGACCAAATGTTCTGCACAGACGGGACAATCTGATTGACATCAAATTGTCAATCTGATCATATCGTGCTTAAAAATGCCCCGTCTGGGCTGGCTTTGTAGTAGTGTAGTAGTTCTAGAGAGAAGGAGATCAAATGCTTGGTTGTCTCGTTCTATCGCGAGTTGCATACGGCTCACTGTGCAAGGTCGTGTAGATACGGCTTAATAAAACTAAAGACACTTCAACTTTTTTTATGAACACAACTGTGCATTAAAAGAAAGTTTAGGCGGGAACCTTATTTTTCCTTTCAAATCTTATGCAAGAATACATTTCATTTCCTTTCATGTTTGAAGAAAAGCACTATAGGTATATGCCTCGGACGGAAATAGAATTTCGTGGATTCGTATGTAATTGTCAGACTCAGTTTCGCTTCGTCCGACAAAAAATACTCATCCACGAAATTCGGTTTCCCGGCCTCTGCAATAATGTACTATTATTGCCGCTATAGCAACAAATAATAAAAAGCATATTTAAAGCTCCCATACAACAAACGTGATTTTTATAATAAACGATTTATTTAGACATTAATTTTTTATTTTTTACCATGTAAGTATGTTTATTCTACTGAGCCCCGATATTTGGGCACAGTAGTTGGGGTATTTCTATTTTTAAAAAAATGTTTTGTAAATTGATTTTTTTATGTTTTCTAATCAAAATTGCGCGCTCTTTCAATCCTCGTAGTGAAAAAGTGTTCTAAAATTTCAATAGCTACATTAAGTATTCAAACTTTCCATTGCGCTACCACCATACTAAAATCTGTGGAAAAATGGTGGCGAACTAGAAAACAAATCTTGGTACGCTTTTTTTCTCCTATTAGGTTCGAAAGAGCTCGCGATTCTGAACAGAAAACACATTAAAATTTCCAGTTTAGGAAAAAAAATTTTTCCTACAACAAAAAAAAAAACGCCTAGTTATAATCCACAACACAAGCCTTATTGAACTTACCGTGGGACTAGGTCGATTTGTGTAAGATTGTCCCACTATATTTATTTATTTATTTATAATGTTGTGTGCTTAACATGCAATTAATTAGTGTCTTCTATACTGACACTTGTCCATATTAATTCATGTACGGCCATTATCTTTTTGACACCAGAATGCATGTCCATCGTCTTTTACCAAATACCTGTTAGATTTTTATGTCATTATTATTGTACTTTTTGTATTGTGGGGTGTCGAGCCAAGTTCAAACGAAAAGGGCGACACTAAGCCCACTAGCACCACCCAAAGTTAGCCATTCCATACAAAATACACTTAACTCCGGGTTATGTGGCTAACCCCGGGTGCAACTGGCCCTTAAAGTGATTTTGGAGACGTGAGCACTTGAGCAGGACTTTTCCTACACAAACAAACGGACCGACTATTTCCGTTTTGAGCTGAGCCTCTACCAAATAGCCTTTGGTTTATTGTTATCAACCCGCAAGAGCTGCTGCCTACGTTGGTTCTGCCACGTTAAGCGTTTCTTGAATTGCAACTCTATGGTAATGGCAATAAAATTCAATATGAACTGAGATAAAACATATTTAGCACGGTGGTCCCTAGGATATACAGAAATATGGCACGTGCGTAAGAATTAATGTATTTTAAATCTCTTTTCTTAAGGAAATAGATTTGACAATGCCAAAACATGCTTCTGGATTTTTGTTTTTGGACATTATTCGAAATAAAGAATTATTATTAAAACAGTTAAGTGGGTCAATCACAAAACGATGTTCGGAATTTTTTCGGTTAAGGGCTATGAAATTAGATTTTCTTGACCCCTTATCCACATCAAAAAGTAGTCCTTTTCTATTGAATTGTATGGTACAAATCATGACTACATGTACACGAGCTGATAACTATTGGCCACAGGAACAATTGACTCTACAGTAGTAGTAGTAGTAGGGTGTAGTAGTTGTTGTATGTTGTGGCTGGACACGCAACGTTTTTCTTTCCTGGGGTCAATAGTTAACAGCTTGTGGACATGTAGTAATGTTTTTTAACATACAATGCCATATAAAGAGAGACCTCCTAATGTAGATAAGGCTTAAAAAAAATCAAGCTTGATATCCCTTTTTTCGAATAGTCCACCGGAAAGACTCTGATCATCGTTTTGTGTTTGATCCACGTGTAGTTGAGCGTTTTATTCTATGTTGTAATTTTTTTTTTTTTGAAATTTTTTAATTAGGTTCTATTCAGAATCCGCGGCGCGCTCTTTCAATCCTAGTAGGAGAAAAAAGTGTCACATGATTTGTTTTCCATTTCGCCACCATTAGTTCATAGATTTAGTATGGCGGTAGCGCAATGGAAAGTTTGGAAAATGTATGGAAAATTTAGGAGACTTTTTTTCTCCTACCGATTGAAAAAGCTAAGTGGTTCCGACTCCGAGTCGAATAGAATTAAAAATTTCCAATTTAGCAAAAAATGATTTTTCTATAAAAATAAATAAAAATGCGCAGATCCACTTTTTCATATTCGGCGCCGGCGCCTCATAGACAGATAATGCCATTGTACAATACAATAGCTTTGTTGTGGTTACGCTAATCCGTAAGGACTAAGGAGTCACCTCCAAACGTACTGACTATACTTTAGTTTTTTTGGCATCGACATAGAAATATATAGACTGATAACGCCGAACAAATATCGTTTAAAAATGTGTTCTTTTTAAAACCATAATTTTCTTCCAGTTAAAATCAGTACGGCACTATCAGCCGGCACCAATTTTTGGGTACAGTCAAGTGCGAAAATACGTATCGACAAAATCGTCTCATAAATAAGTTATTAATATTTTTGTTTTATTTTTATATTTTAATCTTAATTTTAATTTTTAATTTTATTTCTCTATTGTATGTGTATATGGACGACCTGTCTGAATTAAATAATTTGAATTTGAATTTGAATAAATATGGTAAGTACTACGCTCTTATTACAATGGAATAAAATGCTATGGGACATATTTTTGAGTAAGATGTGTCTACCCATATTTTTACACTTGATGTACAGTCAGTTTTTTTAAAATACCAGGACGATGGCAAACAACCATACGCCCCGCCTGACTGACAGCGGTCACCGTAGCCTATGGACGCCTGCAACTCCAGGGGGGTCATATAAGAACCCCATACTGTATTCTTTCCGGAAAACCTCGGGAAGGGCGTTTTGAGTGGTTAATTACCTTTTGTTATCATTCTTCCAAGGTTTTTGGTAACAACTAATTAATAATTATCAAGCAAACTAAATACGCACCTACGGCCACTTCAACGTCGTTAGTTCTGGAATGTCACCTTAATGTTACCACTTGTATGATCAGTATCGCATGTCATATTGCAGTCTGTACCGGTTACCTGATCCATACCGAGTATCCACCAGTCCGCGACCAATCGCTGCCAACGTCGCACGCGCAACAGATATCTTGATCGCGTTAATAAGTAAACAACACTTTCAATACGGTAAAACCGCAGTAACCGGTGAAATCTGGGTGAACAAGTTTATTCGCCAGAGATAATCATTAAGTGTATTCATAGTGATTATGCGTGATAATATAATTCCAAAACTCGGTTTTTAATTTATAGATTAAGGTGAGGGGGGCGATGTGCGGCAGCCATCTATGTGCGTCTATTACCAGCGTAAGGATGTATTCTATACAGTGGGTTAACTCCGCCGATCTCTGGGTAATCGATGGGGAGCGCGCGGGGAAGGAGGATGCCGCCGAATTTCCATGAAAATTCGGCGGTCTATTTTAGGGGGTGTAAAATGGAAATTCATTTTTGGCATAGTTTTTGACAACCCCGAGCCTCAGCACGATCACCGAGCCTCGCCGCTGGCCGTGTATGAAGTTACCTCACTGTATGGAATACATCCCTACGCTGTGCTATTACTAAGTAAGTATCATTCCATGATGATACCAAGTAGGCGCACTTAGACGGCCCGCGCACTTCGCCCCCCTCACCTTACGTACCGAGGCCTGTAAAGTAACAAATGTCTCTGATCTCATGTAATTGTCGTCCGAAGCGAAGCTGAGGTTGACAAACGTGCTATCTGAGGATTTCTTATTAACTGGCCTCCCGCGAATTTTTTAGCGTAGCGGCCTGCGCCTGCCATTGGATGCTTGCCGGCCGGAGGGCAGAAAAATATATTATTCTTTAATTATGGAAGTGGAAAGTCTTATATTGTGTTTACAGTCGTTATTAACCTAAGACCATTTAAGTAACCGGACACTGGGAGCTACCGTATTATCGCTCACCAGGCGGCGCCACTCATGCGCGGGTCCTGTGTCAGTATGTGAGAACTGTCAAAGTGACGTTTGAAATGTTACCGCAGGACCCACGTTCCACTAGCGCCCCTAGCGGAAATTCGACTCGCGGTAAAGCTCACCCCACCGCTCAGACACCCAAGAGAAAAGCATATGACCAACGATCATGTCTACTGTATGGACTGGCGCTTCTGTCATAGCTATTTCTACGTTACGTACGAATAGCATTTGACACAAACATCGGCAGAATTTTTTGTATAGAAAATGACAGAATGCCAGTCCGGTTGGTTAAATGGTCTAAGTTATTGACCGAAAAACTTAGTATGAGCCTGTCGAAACGGTCGTAAGAAAAACAACTGCTTGTTTATAAATTGTTAAATTTATCTCTTCTGCGAAATAATCGTCAGTAACTTATTTTTAGGGTTTCGTATCTCAAAAGGAAAAAACTGAACTCTTATAGGATTACTTTGTTGTCCGTCCGTCCGTCTGTCTGTCAAGACCCTTTTGTGCGTACCATTAGTTGTTTTCGATTGTGACTGCGCCATGAAAGTATGTCTGTACCACTCCTGGCAGGAGCGAGACGGACATACTGTCGAATACCGCAGTCGCAATCGAAACGGTAAGCACATTTATCTCGGGAACGCGTAGAGATAGCAAGTTGAAATGAATACTAATACACACACACACACATGTCTACGGCATTAAAGCTGTGAAAAAACAAACTTCTACGTCAACGCAATCAAAAAATTCAGCCGTTTTGACGCATTTCCCATACATTTGCATTTTGCAATGGGAATCAAAATGTATAGGGTACTTCCCGTTGACCTAGAATCACGAAATTTGGCAAAAAGCAAGAGCTTGTAGCACAAGTACAAGAAAAAAATCTGAAAACCGTGTAACTGTCGCACACTGAGAGTTCCGTGCCACCAGTATTTTTAAGTAGATACCAAATGGGGAGCATCCTTTGTGCAGAACCCTCGGTGAGCGAGTCCGACTCCCACTTGGCCGGTTTTTTATTTGTAAGTAAAATATTGATTGTGCGGTATAAGTTACTTAACTTGCGAGCTCTGGAATCGTTGTTTCACGTAATATGACGATAAACGATAACCGCACTTTTATTTGCTTACATACCCGTCATTCAAGTTTTGATACGTGCCATACATTCAAAACATTCTGACGCACAGAGGTAGCTAAGATAAGAATCAAGTTAATAACAGTGCGTCAGACAAACATAATCCGCTTAAGAGTCCGGTTTATGTTCAAATACACGACTTTTACACAATAACGCGCGAAAATATAACATTGACACTTTATCCTAATAAATAGGCATACTTACCCAATATTTTTACTTAATCATTTTGTGTAAAAATGTTAAAAAGTGTTTCATTTATTCCATAGAAGATTTAATAGCAATAAGGTCGAAGACAAGAAACCGGTACCGGTTTTTTTTTGACGTTCATTCATTTTTATCATTTATCATGTTTGAAGCTCGCTGCGCAAAAAATGCTAAAACAGCAGTTAGAAAATGGTGGATTTCTCGAAAACTGACTACAAAATTGAAAATATTTTTAATTTATTCCATTCACTTTGTAATAATCTTTTATGTTTTTTGTATCAAAACGTGTAAACATGTTTATGAAAATTCATATCAAAAAGTGGAGCTAAATCGGCTGAATTTATATACCGGGCTCTTAAAACACTGAAAGTTCAAAGATCATCGATTCAAACGCATAAACACTTGGATCACACAAGTATTCCCTATATTGAGGACGATTAAATTTAAAAAGTGTTATGATAAGTACAAAATGGGTGGTGCTGTGGTCGCTGTGGGCGGCGCGGCTGGCGCGGCAGCCGACGACGCCGCTGCGCGTGAGCAGCGGGCTGCTGCGTGGCAGCATCGCGCACGATGGTTCACATGCAGCTTATCTCGGCATACCCTACGCTACAGTCACAAAGGAGAACAGATTTCAGGTGTGTATGGTTTAACTAATGTACTCTATTCAAAATATATATACAGAAAGAGTTACTTTATCTGGCTCTGCCTACCTTAAATCTAAAATAGGTCCTTGAGGCATTGTATCTAGAATGCTGGCGGTATTTCCTCGTTGTATCGCAATGCTGATACGTTGTGCGAGGAAGCCACCAGCTCTTCGGTCACCAGTAACATCAACTAGACCTCAGACGAAACGTAATTTGTTATTATGTATTATAATAAACAACGGAATGTATCATCATCATCATTTCAGCCGAAAGACGTCCACTGCTGGACATATGAAATGAAATGAAATGAAATACATTTATTTGCATGAATGCAGGTTATAAACAGTTACAGGTAGATAGAAAAAGGTGTTCCATGTACATTCCGCCATATCGTGGCATGCAAATTTAGAAATGTGAAGGTGCGAAGTAGGTATTTATTACAAGAAAATATTATATTATTAAATGCAGTTTAAAATTCAACAATGGCTAAATAATACTGATAGGTGCGCATTAGTGATTAAAATAAGATGTATATAAATTTAATGTCAAACATAGAAGTACAACACATTTAATTTAACATGTAAAAGTTTATACTCTAGTTAGCCTAGCATATGTCAGTCAATTATTAATATAGATATAAAATTAGAATAATTATAACAAAAAAAAAAAAAAACTATTGTAATATTAAAATTAGAATTTAAACAATATCAATTCTTAATGTTAAATTCTACGTTTAAAATGTCAAATAAAAAATACAGTAAGTAACAAAATTCAATGACTAGTTGTGCAGAGATTCAAAATGTTCATTAATTTTATAATATTGTTTATTTAAACACCAATTTAACAATTTGGACTTAAATTCAGGGAAGTCAGACATTTTAATATCCTCTGGCAAATAATTGAAAACTTTGATTGCCATGTAAAGTATACTGCTACGGTAGTGCTTTGTTTTACAATGCGGGTATTGCAAATTTAGACCGTTACGTCCATAGGCCTCCCCCAAAGATTTCCACAATGATCGGTCCTGCGCCACCCGCATCCAGCGGACTCCTGCGACCTTCACCAGGTCATCAGTCCACCTTGCGGGGGACAGCCGACCGGAAGGCGCAGCCTACCCACGCTGCGCCTTCCGGTACGCGGTCGCCACTCGAGAACCTTTCCGCCCCAACGGCCATTGGTTCTACGTGCAATGTGCCCCGCCCACTGCCACTTAAGTTTAGCGATTCGGAGAGCTATATCGGTTACTTTGGTTCTGCTGCGGATGGTCTCATTTCTGATACGATCTCGCAGAGAGACTCCTAGCATAGCTCTCTCCATTGCCCTTTGGGTGACTTTGAGCCTTCTTATGAGGCCCATTGTAAGCGACCACGTTTCAGTACCGTATGTCATCACTGGCAACACACACTGATCGAAGACTTTCGTCTTCAGGCACTGCGGAATATTGGACGAAAAGATGTGTCGCAGCTTCCCGAACGCTGCCCAACCGAGTCGGATTCGACGATTAACCTCTTTCTCGAAATTGGACCTACCTAACTGGACAGTTTGTCCTAGGTATATATAATCGTCTACAACTTCGAGTGTAAAGTCTCCGATTGTCACTGGAGTTGGTGCTACATGGATATTCGACATGATTTTCGTCTTATCCATGTTCATCTTAAGACCAACTCGCCCGGAGGCTCTACTGAGGCTAACAAGCATCGTACTTAAATCCTCCAAGGTCTCAGCCAAGACTACTATATCGTCAGCAAATCGAAGGTGAGTGAGGTACTCGCTGTTTACATTGATGCCTAGCCTTCTCCAGTCCAGAGTCTTAAAAATATCCTCCAGTGCAGCGGTAAACAGCTTAGGAGAGATGACATCTCCCTGCCTGACTCCCCGCTGCAGCGGAATAGGCTTCGAGTTCTGGTCTTGGAGTCGGGCTGACATAGTGGCGCTCTCGTACAAACACTTCAACACTTCGATATAGCGGTAGTCTACTTGGCACCGTTGGAGAGATTGTAGTACCGCCCAGGTTTCGATCGAATCAAAGGCTTTCTCGTAGAATGTTTAATTAACGTTATATTATTTTAGAAATATACTTTTTGGAAATATATATTTAATACATTACCTATACCTATCGATAGTATACGTTATGAACGTTTATAAACTGTCATTACCTTTACTAAAAGTGCGTATTGATTGTGATACGCACCCGTTTTTACCCTACTACGGTAAGGCCCACTTGCACCACCCGGGGTTAACCGCTAATCCGGAGTTAACTTTCAACTTCCATACAAAAAAACGCTTAAGTAACTCTGGGTTATATTTCTAACCCTGGATGGTGCAAGCAAGTGACGCTAATTATACGAGTAGACACGTGGGTTTTATTCGCGTGTACCGCTTTAGAAACTAAAGGTACCTACTGTTACACATGCTCATTACTAACATGCTTTTGTTATTATACTACAACGTTGACAAACAAGCATACGGCCCGCCTGATGGCAAGCGGTCACCGTAGCCTATGGACGCCTGCAACTCCAGGGGTGTTAAATGCGCGTTGCCGATCCTTTTAAAAAAGAAGAAATCACTGTGTTCACAGCTAAAGGGGCAAGCTTTGCTCCATGGGTCCCCAGCTGTCAACACAGTGAATCCTCTTGAAGCTCTGGCGACCTTACTCACCAACACAAACGGAACACTATGAGTAGTGTCCACTGTCCAGTGTTATTAAACTGCGGTTTTTTGTAAGGTGGAGGTACTTCCCCAGATGGGCTCTGCTCCAGATTTGAGCGAGACGACATTCGTTGTGCTGTACGATACCACACTAAACGATATGCATCCGCTGTGCCCATACCTCTCTTGCATATTAGAAAGCGGGGAAGTGGGATGGGCTCCGCTCCCAACCCCTCTTGCTATTAAGCATGCTTATTAGCATGCTAATAAGCACGAAGCATGCTAGTAATGAAATGAGCATGTGTAACAGTACCTTTACCATATTACCAATTCGTTTCTTCGTCAAGAAAGTTAAAGTTTTTCAATCGTTTTGCTTATTCTAAATATAAACCATTCCTTGATATTCCACAACACGTTTCAAAGGTAATTTAAGAACCGGTAACATTATGCAGTGTTGCATAACGCTTTTCACCTGGGGCTTCGCCGGCTTGCGCGGAGCGAAGTATGCGAATGTTATTAACACTTTCTTTAGTCAGGAAACAAAGTTAACCTACATAAGACTAATAAATACCTACAACGTGTAAAATGTACAATGACTATACCAAAAATACAGAGTAGAGTCAGCGTAAAAAAACAATTAAGAGCTTATTACAATGTCGTTTACATAATTTTGTCGCTGACTGTACTTAAGGGAGTGAACGTAAGAATCCATAATAGACAATACGTAGATATGATTACTTGAAAATGTGCATGTGCCCATGTAAAATATGTATGTAGTCTGACGGGGGATGTGAAGGCCGATAGGTAGTTGTTGATTGTCAAAATATTTTATATAGGTAGTCATAATCGTGTAAATAGTAAATTAGTTTCACGGATAATAGGTACGTAATGGAATTATTGCTTATTTAACAAGATTAATTTAATCTTCCAGGCCCCTGGTCCCGAGCCAACATGGGACGGTATCTTCGAGGCGGAGAGAGAACACGTCCGCTGCCTCCAGCGCTTGGACATCAAGACCAACATCTTCAGCGGCCAGGAGGACTGCCTCACCTTAAATGTCTACACCCCGCTCTCCGCCACCCACCCGCTGCCTGTCATGGTATTCATCCACGGCGGGGCCTTCATAGAAGGGTCAGGCTCCCCAGCTCTCTTCGGGCCTAAAAATTTAGTATCCAAAGGCGTTATACTCGTCACCATCAACTATAGACTGAACATCCAAGGACTCCTCAATCTAGCCATCAAAGAAGCCCCAGGAAATGCCGCGATGAAAGACCAAGTCGCAGCGTTAAAATGGGTTCAGAGAAACATAAGGGTATTCGGTGGAGACCCTGGCAGCGTAACTCTGTTTGGAGAAAGTGCTGGAGGAGCATCAGTATCTTATCACTTGATGTCGCCAATGTCTAAAGGTCTGTTCCACAAGGCCATAATGCAGAGCGGGTCTTCTATAGCTCCGTGGGCATTCCAACCTTCACCGATAGAAATCTCCGCCATATTAGCCAAAATCATGGGTTTTGAGTCTGATGATCCTAAGGAACTTTACAATTTCTTCTCAGAAAAGACTGACTTGGAACTCGTTACCCCAAGAATTCCACGCGAACACGGTAACACTGTATTCGCAGAACTGTTGGCTTCACCGTGTATCGAAAAAAAAATTGACGGTGTGGAAGCATTTTTGACCGATGCACCTTACGAGCTGTTGTCAAGAGGAGAGTTCACTAAGATGCCTTTAATGATAGGCGCTAACAGCCAAGAAGGATATTTCTTAGCCAGCTTCGAGAACAGTACAACGCTATCAAACATGGATTTATCAGTAGCAATACCCGGCAACTTGAAGCTTCCTACAAAGGAAGAGCGGATGGAAGTGGCCTGTAGATTAAAACAAATGTATATGGCCAATGAGACAATATCTAAAGAAACTTTACAATCGCTGTCTAAGTTTTATGGAGACCCTTTCTTTTTGTATCCAGCTATAATGGAGACAGAACTGATATTGAGGAATTCAAACCAGCCAGTCTTCAGTTACATATTTGATTACGCGGGCTGGAAGAACGTGCCCAAGTCGTGGGCAGGGTTCTGGTCGGCGCCAGGGGCAACGCATGGAGATGAGCTCTTCTATTTGTTTGAGCAGTCCTTGATACCAAATATGTTTGAGTGGCGAATGATGGAGACCATGTCTACTCTGTGGACGAATTTCGCCAAGTTTGGGTATGTGCATTATACATTATACAGTGTAGTTAGAGATCTTTATTAATATAACATTTAAACATTTCGGGTTTTGGATAGTTACTAACAAGACATGCCATAGATTATTAAGAGAGGTATGGGCACAGCGGATGCATATCGTTTAGTGTGGCAGGGACAGCACAACGAATATCGTCTCGCTCAAATCTGGAGCAGAGCCCATCTGGGGAAGTACCTCCACCTTACAGAAAACCGCAGTTTAATAACACTAGACCCTACTCATAGTGTTGTGTTTCTGTTGGTCACGGAGCAAAGCTGCCCTTTAGCTGTCAATACAGCGAATCCTCCTTTTTTTAAAGGGTCGGCAACGCGCATGTAACACCCCTGGAGTTGCAGGCGTCCATAGGCTACGGTGACTTGTACTTGTATGTCACCGTCGTAGCTCCAACCGCGCGCGCTCAGTACGAACGCATTTTTGTTCTATAAGCGTTTACCATGTTTGCATTCCCCGTACAAAGATTGACCCCCCTTTTCAGGCCCTTAACTATAAAAAGTTGGTATTTTTTTATTACCTGACAGGAGATCCCCTTAACGTGTTAGTGAAGGTTGCCTGTAAATCCATTCAGCCGTTTCCACGTAATGCTCGAACAAATAAAAAGGCAGACAGACAAACAGACAAGCAGACAAAAATTTTAAAAATCATTGAAATGTGTCTGTTATCAATTCCAAGACCTCCTAACTTTTTTTTTAATATCTTCTATGTACAGATTGTCTACCTTACTCTACTTTGTTTTATACATATATAGATATAGATTACATTTTTATTCATAGTGAGAACGCATGACTATCAACTGCGGGCCTAAGATGGTTATCCACGAATGTCATAGGATAATGCTATACGAGTAAGTAAGTTGATAAAATGCGGATAGCGCGACGGTGACAACTGCCAAATGCAAAGACATTTGACAGAACTATTTAAAATTATCAGAAATTGACAGAACGTGCCGACAAAATATCGTGTTATCCAGCAATTATCAGGATATCAGCTTGGCATCTTAGCCCCGCTGGGGGCCTTACTATGATGTCTTAACGCGATTCAGTTTAGGTTCAGTTTAGGCTCATTTGTATGGAAGCGACTCAGTTTAGGTCGTCAACTGAATCGCGTTAAGACGTCACGGTAAGCCTCTGATCACTTATGGCGGTTTCTCCTTTGTTCCAGTGACCCAACGCCACGCACCACACAGCTGTTACCGATAAAATGGCCGCCAACAAACCTCTCGTCTCCTGAAGCTTTCGTCATTGACCGACAACTATCCACTCGCCCGCTCTGGACCGAATCCCTTAAGTACTGGCACGAGATCTACACTAAATATAGAAGCTAAATACAAGAAGCAACATTATTCTCATTAGTAGGTACAGGGTTCATCGGCAGTTTTAAAAGGTTTGCGAAAAAACACGTGTAGCAGCAGGGTGCTTAGCCAAGATGCCAATCGCTCACGCTCAGTCGCTAACGAAACGCAACTGTCATTGTCACACTAATAAGGATGAGTGATAGAGAGAGGTAGCTACGATACGTTATTAAGCGTGAGCGATTGGCATCTTGGCTACGCACGCTGGTGATCGGATGGTTGCGGTTGATCGATGCGTGTAAATATAAATCTTAAGTAAAAAAACCAGCAGAATTTACGAGTATTTATATAAAATATGACTATGAGTATGGTATGTGAAGTAAATAAAGTTTGAGAAGTCTTAATCACATGATTGATTAAAACCAATTTTAGTCTATGAAGTAAGTAGGTATTCACAAAGTAAGATTTGGTGACGGACTGTGTGCGTGTGGAACTCAGACAATTGAGTATATGCTAGTCTTAGATTAAGTATTACCTGTTTTGTTACCAATATATGCCATTGTAATACATATTTCATTGATATTAAACACGAATTTTATTTATAAGTAGATACAATTATAATTATAAAGCACGAATCAAATCATTTATTAAATGTAATAAATGTTTTGATTCATGTGTTTTTTTTTAAGTAGTCACACTACTAGTTTTCATTAGTATATGACATCTCTTTCAATTTATAATTTATAAGTAGATAATTTAAAGTCTGCTGAACTTGGGTAGCGAATAAATCAAGGATTTAAGAGTTCAGGTAGCGTCTATTTTCATCTGATCGTCATACACATTCTTAAGGCGCGTTTTAGATTACTCGTGAAATCTTTCCCTGACATGAACGAGTAGAAGTATATTCGAAGAATAAAAATATTATTGATTTGATTTGGTTATGACATGACACCTGGCAGCACCTGTCAAAAGTGACATCTCGAATATTCAAATCGGTATTTGCTTTACATCAGTAGACAACATAATATATGTAGTTTGAGCCAAACCGTTTGTGTGCTAATGGCCAGAACAATTAGCTACATAATTACAATGTAACTAAAATGTAATTAACTGTGTTATCAAGTTCCGTTAAGAGCAATCTCAATGTATGTTTTGTCAATAAAAAACGATCTGAACAAGCAAAGTGTAACGTATTGCTTAAAAGCTAATTCGTATTCAATACCTATTAAAATAAAATAAAATCAATTTAATGACACAACTTATTCTTATTATGTTTCGTGGCTGTCAGCCATTGATTTAATTATTGTCTCCTTGGGTAAAATATTAAGTTGTGGAAATACATTGTTGTAAAGTAAGATAGGTAGATATATCCATCACTGCCATCAGATATATAGGTGCGGCCAGTTTGCTCAAAAGTATTTAAACAAATACCCTTGACAAAAGAGGCGTGTTCAGATATTTGTAACCACCTGCACCACTTTTTATTATACTTTTTCACTACTTATACATTATAACCTATTCAAAGTCAAAGAGCAAGTATTTCGGTCACCTTCAGATATCAATTATCATATATCAGGTATTGTTTACGTTGTGTCACCGACCTTCTTAATCAATTAGATACTATAAAAGGTTAAAATATAAATTATAGGTTAAATAAAATATGTAGAATTCTTACTTACTTTTCAACCAGTTGAGGATTCTTCTACATGTCATGAAAAGAACACAAATTATTTTCAGCTCTACCTATTATTTCAAATTATGTTAACATACGCAACGCACAAACGACACCGATGAAGGTATACCCAGGACAAAAATATATTCTTCATATTTCGTGAGACCGTAGACGAACTAAAGTCACCGACATAGCCCTCCGGATTAGCAAGCTGAAGTGGCAATGAGCAGGCCGCAACATTGCACGCAGAGCAGATGGCCGATGGGGTCGAAAAGTGCTTGGGTGGAGACCACGGCTTGGCAAACGCAGCGTAGGACGTCCACCCACAAGATGGACAGATGACCTTATGAAGGTCGCCGGGAGACGCTGGATGCAGGTCGCTTCCAACCGGTACAAATGGAGGTCCAAAGAAGAGGCCTATTTTCAGCCGGCGAACGTCTTATGGCTGATATGATGATGATGATGATTTCGTGAGACTTCACTAAGAATAGTATATATTTACCCCCTAAAGGTTAAAGGAGTTTAAAAGATTAACGACTTGTACAGGGGTTCAGTCGCAGGTGAAAGCTAATTTAATAGTTAAAGATATGATATGAAACGGCCTCCTAGCCTAGTTGGTAGTGATAATGCTCAATACAGATTCTAGGCTGAAAGGAGAAATTTTTTGAAAAAGGAATTCGTAGGACGTAGTAACTAAATTTGCTCGACCTAAACACTGGCAATGTTTACTTTTGTCAAATTTATGAACGTTGAATCTGCTAGGGAAATTTACGAAATGAAAATCTTTGAACCTAATGTCCTTAAGAAATCGCATTGTTTATTCAGATTACAACTGCTAACGGCCTCCTAGCCTAGTTGGTAGTGACCCTGCCTACGAAGCAGGAGGTCACGGGTTCGAATCCTGGTCAGGGCATTTATTTGTGTGATTATCACGAATATTTGTTCCTGAGTTATGGATGTTTTCTATGTATTTAAGTATTTATATGTATTTATCTATTATATATATCGTCGCCTAGTACCCACAACACAAGCCTTATTAAGCTTACCGTGGGACTAGGTCGATCTGTGTAAGATTGTCCCATAATATTTATTTATTTATTTATTTATTATTATTTATGATAAAACTTATAGGTATGGTAAGTATTAAAACCGGCCAAGTGCGAGTCGGGCTCGCGCACAAAGGGTTCCGTAGCAGCAAATATAATAAACTTATTATGTCAATTTATACACCTGGTGAATGGAGCCTAAACTCTCCCGATATTTTGCCTTGTACTTTTATGTATGAATATTAATTTTAACTTAACCAAAATTACAGTTAAATCAACCTATCTCAAAAACTATAAGAGATACTTTGATCAAACCAAAAATCGTTGAAAGAGTTAATTAGCATGCATCACCTCTATTTTTTTTAGAATTTTATACCCCGTAGTTATAAAAATAGAGGGGGGGGGACATACTTTTTACGACTTTGAGAGCTGATATCTCAAAAACCGTTCACTTTAAGAAAAATGTTTTTTAGAAAACTTTATATCATTTTAAAAGACCTTTCCATTGATACCCCACACGGGTATGTACATCGAAAAAAAAATTTTCATCCCTCAGTTACATGTATGGGGGGCCCCACCCCCAATTCTTTTTTTTACTATTTAGTGTCATAATTTTGTAGCGGTTCATACAACACATATTCCCATCAAATTTCATCACTGTAGTACTTATAGTTTCCGAGTAAATCGGCTGTGACAGACGGACAGACGGACAGACGGACAGACGGACAGACGGACATGACGAAACTATAAGGGTTCCGTTTTTGCCATTTTGGCTACGGAACCCTAAAAATGAAATCAAATCAAATCATTCCTTTTTTCATGGTAATTATAAAATACAATTGCAGACATCGAGAAATAAGACAAATATACAACAAAAAATTACCAGGAATAGTCTCGCCTCAGCATAATGTTGACCCGACAGTCAACTCTGATCTTCCGGACAGACCATTTGTGGGCCACGATCGCAGCGTGTAAGCATGGCATAATAATAAACAAAAATAATACTGAATGCATCCGTGACGCAGTGAGCGAAACAGCGCCAAGGTACAAGGTCATGTCCCTAACCAGGTCTCAAGGCCATGTCAACTAACGTTGAACGCAATATTGTCTTCTGTTACCGCGATTGTTATTCATTGAAATTAAACACTTTAGAACGGATTAATCGCGTTTATTAACACACCATGGTCCTACGTTTCGAGCCCTTTACAGCACTCGTTTTCACAGGGTTAAGATGATGACGTAGGATCATGGTGTTAATAAACGCGATTAATCCGTTCTAAAGTGTTTAATTTTAACGTTGAACGCCTCGAAATATTAACATAGCAACACACCTTTTTCTGCATATTGCTGATGATTTACGCCTAGATCAAATTACACGGTATTTGTTATATTTAGGTCGGGAAAAAAGTGTTTTTTCCTATTCTGTATGAAAATTCTAAACGTCCATAGAAAAAGCTGCATCTGCGACATCAAACTTCCCTGAATAAAAAACCCCGAACGAACTTTATTCCACTTTTACAATGCTAATACTAATGCTACAATGGTCCATAAATAAATATCCCATTTTTTTTTTCATTCCTTTTTTAACTTTCCTATAGGTTGTATCAAAATTTAAAAATGTAATACAATCTCCGTCAGATTCACTCGTTTTGACGGGTACAAAACAAATTAAAAATGTCATGTAAGTATTTTTTTTCTTTTTGAATACTTTAACTAACCACATATAAAAAGTAAAATTAAACGAATGTTATAACTTTTTGTATTACAAAATACGAAAAGGCTTACTCCTCGACCTAATTAATATGCTGATTTATAATTGGATGGCTGTTAATTTATTTACTGCTATAATATTGTGTAGTTAGCTATTATTATTATTTTAAATTTTAATTTTGATGAGAAATTAAAAAAAAATAACCAATTAAAAATTCACGACGATTCGATCAAGGGTACTCGAGTTATCGTCGAACATACATACATATATACACATACATACAAACATTCATACACATACATACAAACATTCATACAAACTACGGATTGTCCAAGTAGACTGTAAGAACTTCCTTGCTCGCTCGTTCGACAGTAACTTCACTATAAATAATAAATTAGTACACAATGCTTTACCAGGATTAAAAAAAATCCTTTTTAAAATATAAAATTAAAAACCGGCCTAGCTCGAGTCGGATTCGTGCACTGAAGTTTCCGTAGAAACTGTTAGTAGCAACGGCACTTTCGCGAGAAGAGATCCAAAAACTTTTTTTTAACAGGTAAATCGAATATTTTTCTCACTCCACATCACAAGCTCTTTCGATCCTGCTAGAAGAAGAAAAAAGGAGTCCCCATTTTTGTTTTCCATTCCGTTACCATTTTTCAAACACTTTGTACAGCTGTTACAAAATGGAGAGTACGTAAAACGTTTGAAAATGTTGAGACCATTTTTTCTCGTAGTTTTTTTCTCCTAGATTGAAAGAGCTCGTTATTATGAGTAGGAAAAAAACCTTTTTTTATTTTTATTTGGATCTCTTCTCGAGAAAATGACCAACTGCATCTCGAAGTAGACATAAGACGTCATCCCCATGACTCGTTTTCACGGCATAGAGTCAGTAGGTATGTTTGTTTTTCTTTTACTTTAATTAAAAGATCTTATATATTTAAAAAAACAATCTAAGAATGGTAAATTTTCTAGTACAGAAAAGTTGTTTTGTTATTTAAAAAAAATGTATGTAGGGTCAATTTTATGTTTTTCCTATAATATTCAATTTTCGGCAACGCGCATGTAACACCCCTGGAGTTGCCGGCATCCATAGGCTACGGTGACCGCTTGCCATCAGGCGGGCCGTAAGCTTGTTTGTCAGTCGTAGTATATAAATATAAAAAAGTCACCCCAGGCGCCTTAGCAGTTAGCATATATCTTATCAAAAGACTTCGTACATCAAGCGCGACTTGACACATGGACTCGCGCAATTCGCGCCAAGTTATGCTAGAAGTTGTGGAGTAAGTAGTCATCTAGTCCACGATTATCTATAGAGTTACTTAATTCCATATTATCTCGTGAATCAGCAACAACAGGGCCTATACCACGAAAATCGAACGATTGCGGATTTGTGTCTACATCTCTGTCACACTTGCGTATTGGAGTGACAAAGAGGGTTTCCCGTCAATGCCAATTTTCGGTGTTCGTGGTAGGCGTGCTATAACATGGTATCTCCAAAGACGTCGTTAAAAATTTACTCTTATTACTTCTATAACACAGTCTATTTTGAATTGTAGCCGTGTGTTGATTACGAGTGTATTATTAAAACACAGACCTGACGACTCGTCGACTCATTTTAGTTTGTGTACTTCTTGAGGACACAACGCTCGTGAATATTGTTTGTTCACGTTTTACTAAATTAGTGATTTGATTTTAAACCGTATTGGTAGTGAATTACGATCGAATTTAGTTTGTTTTTTAGCCTTTTAGAATGAAAAACGTGCGATGATTAGTTGTCGGTGAATTTTAAACAGAGACAGAACAGGTTAAGTGGCAGGTGAGTTTATACTGATCGGAAGAAGGAAGAACCATCAAATTAAATTGAAAAATAAATGCCAATCGAAATTTTATCAAATGCATATCATATCATATCACATACATTACTTATATTTAAATAAAAACCCGTCTGCGGTATTTTGGCGCAGAATCCAAAATAAGAAGGTTAGCTATTGATTTTTAATAGCTTTAATGGGCGATGTGTTTTGGAAAATGGGAAATAGGTGATTGGAAATCATACATAAATTAAAAAGTATCATTAAAACTGTAGGTACCTAAAGTGACACGTTGCTGATAATATTGGTGTAACTGAAAACCAAAAAATATGTAACTATTATGCAGAAACGTCTGAGAACGATACCAAATTTCTTACAAAGGATGGAAAAGGGGAAAAAATTATGACTTCACTTTCCACTTTATTTCTGAGAAATTCAATACATGTTTGTCTAACAAAATATAAATTAATGTCACTTTTAACAAATTAATATCCGCAATTTGGCCGATACGATAGGTACTTTAAGCAATTAGTAATTAATTGCAATTGTAAAGCACCAATCATTTATTATTAGTAATAAATGATATTTTTTTTATGTTTTTTATGTTGTATGGAGCAGGGTTGGGGCGTCTGCCGCGAAAGCAGGAGGTCGATGGTTCTTTCAATTTATAATTAGTAATTGACTGTGAAAGTGTGGAAGTACCTACCTACATAGAGATTGAGCGGTCACTAGACTGAGGACTAACATCTCTTTAAATTTATAATTTGATTCATGTTTTTAAGTAGCCACACCTACTATCTATATGACCTGCTTAAATTCAAACTCGGGTAAATCTAGCTGTCAGATTTTTTGTAGTATATGACATCGCTTTCAATAATAATGATTAAACCGAATGTCCTTTAATCAGCAATGCGCATAAGCAAGTGGCTTCAAAGCGCTCGGCAGCTGTCGGCGCCGCTGCGCGTGCGCAGAGGGCTCGTGCGCGGCAGCGTGGCCAAGGACGGCTCGCATGCGCGCTACCTCGGCATTCCCTACGCCACCATCACACCAGAGAACAGGTTTCAGGTTCGGACATAGCAGAGGAACTTATGCATAATCCTTCATCACTTTTCTTACTTACATTACATTAACTCAACTGGCCTTGTCAATGCTAATTAACCAAAAGGACTATTATTTTTTACCAAGACCATAATAGGACCACCATAAAATGCAATTCCCCTCGCTACTTGTTTAAAGCTACTGTTACACATGCTCATTACTAGCATGCTTTGTGCTTATTAGCATGCTAATAAGCATGCTTATTAGCAAGAGGGGTTGGGAGCGGGGCCCCTCCCACTTCCCCGCTTGCTAATAAGCATGCTATTAATGAGCATGTGTATCAGTATCTTAACTTTAACATGCTTCATAAGATAGCACGAAAACGGAAGTCCAAACTTTCCAAACAAACATTTTTCGTGTTGCTAACTTTTGTTTCACTTTATTTCAGGCTCCAGGACCTGAACCGTCCTGGGACGGCGTATATGATGCCATTGATGGCAAAGTTATCTGTACACAATGTCCGGTCTTCTCCATTGGTTCTCTACCAGGACGTACCACGGGACAAGAAGACTGTCTCAAAATAAATGTATTCACTCCTCCTACACCTTCAGAAAAACTACCTGTCATGGTGTTTATACACGGAGGAGGCTTCATTGAGGGATCTGGCATGCCACTAGTTTATGGGCCAAATTACTTAGTCCCAAAAGGAGTCATTTTAGTAACTTTTAACTACAGATTAAACGTGTCAGGTTACCTGAACCTAGGGATAAAAGAGGCACCAGGGAATGCTGGGATGAAAGACCAAGTTGCAGCTTTAAAATGGGTTAAGAATAATATCAGCTCGTTTGGAGGAGACGAAGATAACGTGACAATTTTTGGAGAGAGTGCAGGTGGCGCATCTGTGTCTTATCACTTGCTGTCTCCGATGTCTAGAGGACTCTTCCATAAAGCGATTACACAAAGCGGATCATCCCTATGTCCTTGGGCCCTCCAAAGTGACCCAGAATACTCTGCACATCTAGTTGCAAAAACTTTAGGATGTGATACGAAAGATCCCTATGAGTTATTTAACTTTTTCAATAACAAACCTATGAAAGAACTGATTGAAACAAAACTCCCTAAAGATGAACGGACGTTGTTATTTTCCAATCTTATATACGCGCCTAGTGTAGAAAAGAGATTTGACGGCGTTGAACCATTTTTAACAGAAGAACCTTATCGATTATTGTCAAAAGGAGAACACGCTAAAGTCCCTTTGATTATTGGAACGACAGATGAAGAAGGATACTTCTTTGTAGGTGCAGAAAAACATTTTTCCTCAAAAATTACTGGCGAAATCGAGCATTCTTTACCAGGTAACCTAGTTTTTCCAAGCGAGCCGGAGAAACTACGAATTGGAAAAGAAGTCAGAGAAATGTATATGGGGGATGAAGTTGTATCAAATAAAAAGTCTTCTACGCTGAAGCTTTCTAAATTTTATGGGGATCCATTCCTGACATATCCATCATTGGCTGAGACGGAACTGTTACTGAAGTCAACGGATAGACCAGTATACAATTACTGCTTCAAGTACAGCGGTGTGCGGAATATGGGCAAGGTTTATGCGGGATTGAACTTCCTCTTTCGACCGGGAGCAACGCACGCAGATGAGCTGTTTTACTTGTTCCACCAGCCCGTCTTATCCTGGTTAGCGAAGTTTGACAAACAGATGATTGATAAGATGACGACTCTGTGGACTAATTTCGCAAAATATGGGTGAGTTTTGTAAATTATCTAATACTTTTAGGAAATAATGCTCAATACAGATTCTAGGCTGAAAGGAGAAATTTTTTGAAAAAGGAATTCGTAGGACGTAGTAACTAAATTTGCTCGACCGGCAATGTTTACTTTTGTCAAATTTATGAACGTTGAATCTGCTAGGGAAATTTACGAAATGAAAATCTTTGAACCTAATGTCCTTAAGAAATCGCATTGTTTATTCAGATTACAACTGCTAACGGCCTCCTAGCCTAGTTGGTAGTGACCCTGCCTACGAAGCAGGAGGTCCTGGGTTCGAATCCTGGTCAGGGCATTTATTTGTGTGTTTATCACGAATATTTGTTTCTGAGTTATGGATGTTTTCTATGTATTTAAGTATTTATATGTATCTATATATTATATATATCGTCGTCTAGTACCCACACCACAAGCCTTATTGAGCTTACCGTGGGACTAGGTCGATTTGTGTAAGATTGTCCCACAATATTTATTTATTATATTATTTATTATTATACTCTTTATTCATTTTTAATCTTAGGTTAGGTTGTTATAATATGATTATAAAAGTAAAATACAAAAACACATACAAAAACAATACAAAATACATATAAACATATTATAAAAAACCTAACCTAGAGTGCCGCCGGCAACGGGGCAGGGCCCAGGCTGCCGGTGGTTAGGGCCGCAGAAAAAGGAACATTATTATTATTATTAACTGCTAAAGTTACATGTAATGCTGACACAGCGTTAATCTGACAATGATGATGATCAAGATGTAGGAAGATGTCCTTAGCATCTTAAAAATTAAGAAGTACAGAACGTTACCGTGTCGATTAAAGATTGCTTGGAAAAGCCTTGATGAGAAACTGATAGACGTGTAGATCAGTTTCAGTAGTTGATAAGGTTTACATGCGGATTTGAAAAATCCTACGCCCTACGAGCCATATCAGCCTGAAGCAGCTTGAGTAGAATGTAATTGAGCCGTGAACAAAAAACCTCTTGACTGTTTTATTTTGTTCCAGAGACCCTACTCCATCGACTTCGAAGCTGGTGCCGCAACGCTGGCTTCCCACAGACCCTGCGGACCCTCGGAGCTTCGTGCTGGATCGGAAGCATGCCTCCATCCCCTTGTGGTTCAAGGACTCGTTGAAATATTGGAGAGATCTCTATTCCAAGTACAGGAAGAAATAAAATTGTGGCCAATGAACTGGAACTTTTTATTATTTTATTTATAATATTTAAGAGAGAGCGAAAGAAAGGCTCCGAAAGACAAGTGCAAGCTTAATACATTCTAAATATATATTTAAAATTTATTGCTCATAAAAAAGTATAAATGGTGGACTCTACTAGTGAACCACTGGGACAAAAAGAGAGATTGAGGGAAATATCTGTTCAAAAGATCAATATCAATAATCTGTAGTAAACTCTGATATTTTCAAACGTGTTCTGTCTGATTTGAGTGGGAAACTTTCCGACTGCAAACTCCCACTCCCACTGCAGGCTTATCTCAGGCATGAGAGGGACAGGGCTGGTCCAAAACGGGTTGTTTATTTTGTTCTGATTCAAAGAACCTAACTAAATAATCGCATCTTTATCGTTGCGATAAACTTAGATAAGACAAATCGATATTAATATGAAATTGACATTATTATCTAATGACCCTGGAATTAAAGGTCAAAATTAGTTACAGATACAGGTATTCGTTATAATAAACTAGACGGTGCTTCTTGTTATTTGTGTCCGCCACTTGATGTCAATTTACAGAGGGAGTTCGACGTGCCAAAACTCACTCAAATTGATGTGAATTTCCGCGCGCTTGTCATTTCCGAATCGTCCGACGTAGAGGATATGATGTGAATAGGGGATATTCTGTCAAAACAGTTCGAAAGAGGCTAACATTATAAATACATTTTGCGTCAGAACAAAGTGATGATTATGAGACAATGTATAAGACTAGTTGGAGCCTAGCCAGGTGATAATTGTTCATCGACAACGTCACTAAAAATATACATTATATATACATATACATAATAGCGATACCTAAAAAAAGGATTTCGAAATTATAATTTTATTTTACCTAAGCTATGGAATTTAAAGTGCTTTTTTTTTAATTAAATTTTAATTTAAGATACTTATCGCTATTATGCTTAGCACTTAGCAGGGCAGATAATGTGACTAATTATTCGTCATACTGATACTTTAATTTGAAACGTCTGGTTGATGTTACTGGTGACGGAAGAGCTGGTGGCTTCCTCGCACAACGTATCAGCATTGCGATACAACGAGGAAATGCCGCCAGCATCCTAGGTACAATGCCTCAAGGACCTACTTTAGATTTAAGGTAGGTAGAGGTAGTTTTTTTTTTTTTTTTTTTAGATAGTTAGGTAAGTTACACTTATTGTATATATTTTAAATATTACATTGGATTTTGTTTCGGTGAAGGAAAACATTGTGAGGAATCCGGACTAATCCCAATAAGGCCTAGTTTACTTTTGGAGTAGAAGGTCAAATGACAATCGCTTTAGTAAAACTGGCTGAAAACGCTAGGAAGAAGATTTGATATTTGGTATTTGCAGCAAACGATTATCATCTTGGTTTCAGCCCCACCTAAAAGCCCTCTTCGAAGCAGCTCGGCAAGGCAAGCAACATCATTACATATTTCTTCAGCGAGTATACAAAAACAATTGAATATTGGTGGTGTTTAAAATTACTATCCAAGTAGATTACAAAATAATACTTGTCATCTTCCTTGTGTTAATTTCCACATTTCTGGGGGTCATGAAATCTCCCTTGTTACTCCCTTCACAAAACGAAATAAAACTAAAAAGGTACTAAATAAATAAAAACTAGGAAACTATTTTCTCCTATATTTGTAGTACAAGTCCCTCCAGTATATCAGTGAGTCCTTGAACCACAGAGGAACTGTGGAGTGGTCTCGGTCCAGAACGAAGGCCCGAGGGTATTCCAACGTTGTGGGGAGCCAGCGCTGGGGCAGCAGTTCCGAGGTGGTTGGAGTCGGGTCTCTGGAACAGAAAATATTGTGGTTGATTGTTATACTCATTCTAGTGTCCAAATATCAGACTATTTTAATCAGGATTTCTTTAGAATCTACTGAGGAACATAATTTCATTACAATTTCCTGCACAATTTGTTCGACTTACCTACATACTTCACTGCTGCTCAGAAACTCAAAGAGGATCTAGGCCTCTGACCCAAGGGAACGCCACTTTGCCCTTTCCTGCGCCACATCACGCCAGTTGGATACTTGATTTAAATCTAACAAAAACATATCAATCTCCACACTGCATTTTTACATTAACACTTACCCATATTTTGCAAAATTAGTCCACAAAGTCGTAATTTTCTCTATCATCTCCTTGTCCTGCCAAGTCAACCATGACAAGAAGGGTTGATAGAACAAATAGAACAAGTCATCTGCATGTGCTGCACCCGGCTCAGACAAGAAGTGTAGCCCCCCAAAGGCTTTACCGCCGTTTCGCCATCCATTGTACTTAAAACAGTAATTGTAGATTGGCTTATCATTTGACTTAAGCTTTAACTCAGTCTCAGCCAAAGACGGGTATATCAGGAAAGGATCCCCATAATATCTGGAAAGCTTTACTGTAGCTGCAGGTAATTTAGACACAGATTCATCATCCATATACATTTTTCTAATTTCTTCAGCCAATCGTTTTTTCTCTCCGTCTGTGGAAAATTCAAGATTTCGGGGTAGTGCGTATTTAAAATCTAAAATAGCTTTTGATAAAACAGCACCGTCTGCGCCTATGAAGAAATAACCTTCTTCATTTGTCGTTCCTATAATTAAAGGAACTTTGGTATAATTCCCTTTTTCCAATAATTTGTATGGTTCTTCTGTTAGAAAGGGTTCAACTCCATCAAAATGATTTTCAATGCTAGGAGCGTAGATGAGTTGAGTTAGTAATGTTTGTCTTAAATCTTTCGGAAGTTTTTTGGCGACTATATCACGTTCAGGTAAGTTGTTCAAAATCCTGAAGAGTTCATTAGGGTCTCTCGTATCGTATCCCAAATTCTTTGCCACTCGGTGAGCGTTATGAATGGGGTTCGCTTGTAAAGCCCAGGGGCATAGAGAAGAGCCACTCTGGGCAATGCCCCTGTGGAAAAGTCCCCTGGACATTGGAGACAGCAAGTGGTAAGAGACACTCGCGCCACCAGCGCTCTCGCCGAAAATCGTCACATTATCCGGATCACCTCCAAAGACCCTTATATTTTTCTGTACCCACCTCAAGGCTGCAACTTGGTCTTTCATCCCAGCGTTACCGGGAGCTTCTTTTATTCCTAGATTGAGGAATCCTGGTGCGTTTAGTCTGTAATTAAACGTCACTAAGATTACTCCTTTGGGTACCAAGTAATTAGGTCCGTAGACTAAGGGAGTGCCTGAACCCTCTAAGAAGCCTCCGCCATGGATAAAAACCATGACTGGTAAATAGGAATTTCGAGGAAACGCAGGTGTGTAGACGTTTAATATCAGGCAGTCTTCCTGGCCGATGGGGTTGTCCAGGGGCTCTCCTATAACAGGATTCATAGGACATTGAAGGCACATTACTTCGTTGTTAACGGCTTCGTATATACCATCCCAAGTTGGTTCCGGACCTGGAGCCTGGAATTGAAGAAAAGTCGATGTTCAATACGAATAAAGGATCACATCCATCCGATCCGGAACGATCTGTCAGTTTCTATAGAAAACGTCAAGTGACCTCTGAGGGCTCCGTGTTATCATGTGATTCTTTCTACCGCATCGGATTGGTGTGAGCCATCTCTAACTGAGTTATGTGATGCATAGGAGTCAGAATATATCTTGACAACTACCAGGGATGAACAAACAGGGATAAATAAGTGTAATATGTTTCATGTTATTATGAGATAGATAAGAGAAAGAAATTATAAGGCACGAGATGGGACAAAAAATAAATAACAGCAAAATGACTCAATTCAATTGAGTCCCTTAATTTTAAACTCAGATAAATCCTACCAAAAAGCCCCGCCAAAACTTACCTTACACCAATTACTTTATACCAGAGTTTAATTCTTACAATTGGAATTTGAAGTTACGCGACACAATTTGACTTTATAGGATCGGCAAAGGTAAAGATAGCTTGAATATATTAGATACCTGAAACTTACTGTCCACCGGCAGAGTGGCGTAAGGAATGCCGACGTAAGCGACATGTGAGCCATCAGGCGCGATGCTACCACGCAGCAGCCCGCTGCTCACGCGCAGCGGCGCCGTCGGCTGCCGCGCCAGCCGCGCCGCCCACAGCGACCACAGCACCACCCACTTCGTGCTTATGCGCATCGTTGACTGCAACGTCCCTTCCACAAACAATATTTATAAATATCCTCCTCCTGTCGTCTTCCTTATCACTGATGGTTTTCTGTTCATCACTTTTGTTTTGACGATGTTGCGCCATCTGTCTATCCTCGGCCGCTTATAAGGCGTCGAGATTGGTGAAATTTATAATAAATATACTAAGTAGGTACAAATAGAAACAATAATTAAAAATTATATTTTGAAAGTGACAATGAATGATACTCTTGTTCTTTAACCTCAACCTTTTACAAACAATTATATTTATTTACAATTAAAACTTCAGATACGATACGAATACTTAATTGCTAAGTACCTACCCAAATAAATACGAATAGTAAAATACATGGACAAAATAAATTAAAATAAATAAAGTAATAATTTGAAAGTGACAAAGATTGATACTTACGAATATGAAGAAAATGTAGAAAAAAAGTATAGGGAATATCCTATATGCGGAGTGTTGTAAAGTGCTTGAAACGTAGTGTCACGGTATTAATAAACGCGATTAAAGGATAACTCACACTAGGACAGGAGGGGACGAGGCGGGACGGGGCGGGACGGGAAAATCTGTCAATTTCTATAGAAAGTGTCACGTGACAACCGAGGGGTCCGAGCTATCACGTGACTCTTTCTATAGAAATTGACAGATTTTCCCGTCCCGTCCCGTGCTAGTCATCCTTAATGCGTTCTAAAGTGTTTAATTTTAATAATCCAAATTGACTTACCTCGCAGATTTGTTTTCCGATATGAACAGAAACAAATCAAGTAACATCACATGGAACCTACAGTCACAATGACTGGATATCAACTGGTGGAGCTATCGCACACGCAAGGTCGACAATGCAGGTGATAATAACACATCTCACCTTGTGAACGATCAAAATATTTGAACTTTGAACATGATGAGCCCTATTCGAACGTGCTTATCTGTCATTTAGTTGTGAACTTTCGTTGTGATCAATATCACATCACATGGTGAGATAAAAAAATGTGCGTTTTAATGAGCATGGGACCTAAGGCCGACCTCAGTCGGATACCTGACTCTGGGTACGATAATCTTTGTAAATGTCACCTTTAAATTGTAAACCCCCGACAGATTTTAATTTGACTAGGGATATTATAAACTAACTTAACCCAACCTACCCGTTTGTTTCAAATCTCGCGCGTTAGTTTATGAACTTACGAACTGACAACTTTACGGTGACATATACAAATGTCATAGACGAAGGTATGTACGCGGTGTACCGACTTTCAGAATAACACCTAATGAATAATATTGTCTTCTGTTACCGCGATTGTTATTCATTGAAATTAAACACTTTAGAACGGATTAATCGCGTTTATTAACACCATGACCCTACTTCGAGCCCTTTACAGCTCTCGTTTTCACAGGGTTAAGATGATGACTGATAGAGTGTGAATTCTCCCTTCCTTCCTTAAATCTAAAATAGGAATTTCCTCGTCGTATCGCAATGCTGATTTGTGCGAGGAAGCCACCAGCTCTTCGGTCACCAGTTACATCAAACAGCCGTTTTGCGACTTCTACAAAATACTTGCGTGCGCTGGGACCCCATGGAGCTAGAGTTTCGCCCCCAAATGTACCTACTCTCTGCCCAGGCTCTATTATTACGTTTTAAAATTTCGGCGATTTCAGCCGCTCCGCCCGCTTTCACATTAGTTCATTGGAGGTGGAAAATAGAAATTAACCATTTTTTTTTCTCGTCCTTCGTCTAAAGGACACCTACGTGTTGGCTCCACGTACGCCTCCCAAAGGTCCGGAACACCATTGCTCCGTGATAGGAAAACATATGGTAAGTAATATTATAATTTATAATCGTATATTTTCCTCTAGGCTCATCAACATAGTAGGTAAATATTGAAATTCTCCAACGCTTATAGTCGCACAAACCACGCATCATCATTACCAAAACCGGTCCACTCGTGTTATGTATTGGTAACTAACTGTTTGGATATTGCACGTTCAAAACTCGTGCGCAGCGAACGTCTCTTGTCAGCGTTCCCACTTTCAATTAGTTCGTTTAGTTCTACTATACCTGACTAAAACAGTGTTCATATTACGCATCTTATACTTAAGTGCGAGTGAAATGTGACCTTAAAAAAATAAGTGTTATTGGTAGTGCAATATGGAGCTGGTAAATAAATATGTATGTAAACGTAAGACTAGTCATCTACTTAATCTAAATTCGGTTGGAAGCAAACCACGTCGTCTAATCCAAGGAAATGAACTGACAAATAGAACGTGTTATATTATACGACAAACTTCTATAGAAGTTTGAAATATATGTCAACTTACCTTAGTCTTATTCTGGATTAATTTTGTCCTCATTGGCAAAATATGATAGCAATTTTATTTGAGATGCGGAAATACTAAGGAATTTAGAACTGGTTATTTTATGGAGATTACCAGTTGTTCGGGTTTTTCCTACAAAACATCAGTATCATGTTTTATATTACTGAATGTAGGTAATTTACATGCGTTTTAGTTAATCAACCTTGTTCACATATGTTGCTCAGCTCAGCATGAATAACATTAAATACCTTAGGAAAAATGCCGCTTTTCCCTGCTAACAAATGTATTTAAATGGTACAGTTTTTATTGATAAATAGACCACTTGTAACTGATCGTTGTTTGTGTGCCGGTTACGACACTCCGTGACTACAAAACAATCGTGACACACTTCTGCTTGCCTATTAGCTTTCTTTCCAGCTATTGCAAGATACATACTGAGTGCATTTCCATAGTTTAGTCAGTTTACAAGCTAAATAAATAGGTCATGATATTAAACAATATTATGACCTATTTACCGCGTCTGTTACCGCGATTATTAATAATTGAAATGAAACATTTTAAAACGGATTTATTAATCGCGTTTATTAATTAACACCATGACTCTGTTTCGAGCCTTTTGCATCACTCGTTAGTCGTTACACAGGGTACAAGGTCGTTACATGAGGACAAGGTTCCCATCATTTAATATTACACGCAGTCATGGTAAATAAACGCGAGTGTTTCATTTAAATAAATAGGTTACCTATACGTATTCTCATAATAAACAACTTGTACTATGTTATGTGAGATCATATGTTTATAATTATCCTTACGGAGACTGCGCTTAAATGGGAGGTTGGCAGTCCTTAACCGTGCGTCTCTCTAGAAATGTCCTGCCCGGCACTTGCAAGTGTGCAAGTGGGCCTTCCCCTCTTTTTCCATTCGTTTCGTTGTTGTGCAACAACTGGTCAATCTATTTACAAGGAGTCCAAGTTATTTGGCCATCGCCAACGACGGGGTCTGCCAGATCTCCGGTCTTCTGACTTACAAACCTTGTGTTTTTAAATATCCAATAATATTTAATTTTTTGGATTTTTAATTAAAAGTAAGACCGAGGCTGTGTATTGCTGATTAGAGTGCCCGGTATAAAGGATCCCTATTTGTAGGAGGATGGGAACTACCTACTCAGACAGGTGTTCCCCTCTATCATCTGCCTCTCATGCCTCTGTCATGTTCGTTCTATGAATTAACGTTTATCTGACATAAGTAGTAGTATGTTATGTCATGCGTACGTAAAGAGAAAATGCCGAGAAAAACGTCAATTAAGTATGCATGACAATTACATTTCTTACTATTCACTCTTTCTACCATTTCACACCAACAGATGGCGCCACTCCGCTAACCATGCTGCGCGTGAGCACAAAATGGCTGGTGCTATGGTCGCTGTGGGCGGCGCGGCTGGCGCGGCAGCCGACGGCGCCGATGCGCGTGAGCGGCGGCCTGCTGCGTGGGAGCGTCGCGCACGACGGCTCCCATGTGGCGTATTTGAGCATACCGTATGCTACTGTCGAAGACAGGTTTCAGGTGAGACATCACGGCACATTAAGCGTCTAGAGCGCAAGCATTTCCCGAGCGTCGACGTTAAGCTATTAAGTCGCATCGTCTCAGACCCCAGATTTTACCAGGTCTTACCCGTCTTAGAATCCAGAAGAATCTAAAATGTGAAGCAGAAATCGGTCGACTAAATGTAAGTTCTGAGTATTGCGACGTTGCGACTGCAGTGGCAAATGTGTGATGGCTTCTGAGTAATTGATTGCTGGCAATATGCGGAATATTGCCTTCATGGAGAAGGCAAGAAATAATTTTAACTAATTTTAAGTTAAGCAGTTTATTAAGGTATGAAATGTATTAAAATAATACTATCAAGCAGAAACGTCTGGGTCAATTCACAGCAAGAGTAAAGTTAGTCACCATTTTATTGCATGTTCCCTTTATTCATGATGCAAATTAAAGTAATAATTTATTTCTAAATTAATGTTACTATCCCTACATATTGAATCATACATTTGCATCTGTAATTCAAATAACGTGACTCTCGTTACTTTTACGTGGATTTCTCGCAAATTTCTTAGAAAGCAAAGAAGAAGACATACATATACATCTCTCATCATCATCTTAGATGGGATTTTGATTACCTAATCATATCATCACAGCTCTATACATTTTAAACACTTCACAACTGTTTCTTTTTATTTTCCAGGCACCCGGACCAGAACCAACATGGGACGGCATCTTGGAAGCACACGACGAAAACGTCAAATGCACACAACGTTTCACCAACTCCATCATAATAGGCCGGGAAGACTGCCTCGTCCTGAACGTCTACACTCCTCCTCAGCGTCCACATCCCCAGTCTCCCCTTCCAGTCCTCGTGTTCATCCACGGAGGAGGTTTCAGAGACGGCTCGGGCTCCCCCTTCCTCTACGGGCCTGAGTATTTAGTCAAGCATGGAGTTATACTCGTCACACTCAACTATAGATTAGAAGTCCTAGGCTTCTTATGTCTGGGCACTAAAGAAGCTCCAGGAAATGCTGGTTTGAAGGACCAAGTTGCAGCTTTAAGATGGATTCAGAGGAATATTAGAGCATTTAATGGAGATCCTGATAATGTTACGATTTTTGGAGAAAGCGCAGGATCAGCTTCTGTTAACTACCACCTAATATCTCCCATGTCAAAAGGGATGTTCCATAAAGCTATAATGCAAAGCGGAACCGCGTTGTCTCCTTGGAGTTTTCAGTTTGAGCCTTTAAATATTGCCAAATCATTCGTTCAACAACTTGGTTACACCACAGATGATGCAAGCGAAATATACAAGATATTGCTGACGAAATCGGGAGAGCAATTAATGAAGACTCGTGTACCAAGGAAAGAAGGAGACATAGTCTTATCTGAAAACATTTTCGTGCCGTGTGTCGAGAAAAAGATACCAGGCATTGAGCAATTCTTGCCAGATAAACCCTTTAAGCTGATATCTGAAGGGAATTATCACAAAGTGCCAATTATAATAGGTTATAACAACGCAGAAGGTTATATGTTTACTGCTAAGGAAAACGATACTACAATAGCTAAATTAGATTTTTACAAAGCCTTGCCAAGGGATCTTCACATTCCACGAGAAGACAGAAGAGCTATAGCTGATGAGCTAAAACAATTATATATGGGTGATAAACCCATTTCAAAGAAGACTCTTGTGGAGTTTTCTCATTTTGAAGGTGATTCAGGGATAATGTATCCAGTAATAGCCACGATAGACTTGCTACTGAAGACGAATACGAAGCCAGTCTTTACATATAGGTTAGACTATGATGGTTGGCTGAATGTAGCCAAGTTCTTCTGTGGATTTGGCTTGGCTCCGGGGGCTACGCATGCAGACGATTTGTTTTATATGTTCAAGCCCCGGTTTGCTACAGCTTATCCGGTGGAACAAGATATAGTAGATACTGTTACTAGAATGTGGACTAATTTTGCAAAATTTGGGTAAGTTCCTCTGTGTTCATTGATATAACTTTGTCAACAGCCCTAGCCTATTTGTAGATATACCGCTGTTGGGCATAAGTCTGTCACAATAAGAATTGTAGAGTAGTATCCATACTGATCCAATGCAAATTCAAGACATTATATAGTTTCCGTGTACCAGCTCTAAAAAATTGACAAAATTATATTCTTTTATCAGATCTACCTTCTAATTACGCAGTGCTCAAATTTTCTACAGTTTAACACTTTACAATTTCGCGTTTTAATATGAATATACATTATTATGAAAATAGAACGGGTCTATCGCGAATGTAGTTAATTTACCTTAATATACCGACGTTTCTACACAGTTTCATGTGTCATGGTCTCGGCTTGACTGATGAATCAGCGAAGTGTCACCAGCGATCTTGCTAGAAATGTTCACATACCCCGTGGAACGTCACAATAAACGCGTGGGTAGGTAGAAAAAGTAAGGTTAGTTTTTCTACCTACCCTTGTACTAAATGTTGCACGACACACAACACAACACGCACAACATCGACGCATCGATCCCAAGACACATCTCGCGGTCTGAACTTCTGAATCACTGCTCCCCAAGTAGATGATAAATTAAAACCATCTTCACGATTGAGATTTTTGGGATGTTTTTTAATCTCAATCGCCTCTCTCACTGTCTATGTCACCAGTCATCACCTACAACTAAAATGTCCAGCAGAGCAGCTCTCAAGCTATTTATAATTAAAAAAAGTTACACATTAGAATTGCACTCACTTGTTTTAAGAGTAATTTATAGACAGGCAATACAATTGATTTCTATATTTCTTCCAGCGACCCCACCCCGGCGCCATCTTATCTGCCAGCATGGCCGCCGACCACTCAGACAGCCCCGCGTGTTCTAGTCATCGACAAGAAATTCCACAGCCTTCCACTGTGGGAACACAAGGCGCTGGCGTTCTGGAACCAAACTTACTCTAAATTCAGGAGAAAATAATTTTAAAACAGCTTTTGTAAAGAATAAATATAATATGTCTTTTGATAGTTGGTTATTCCATTTTTTTTTAATTTCCTCGTTAAAATATAATTAGTACCACGCCCTGCATAGCGCCTAAACTTGTTGTAGTTCGATTCCGTAAAACCAAACTAGATGGCGCTAGCAGTGTCACGAAATATCAGTATCTTTTGTAACTTTAATTTGTTTCAATTAGTTTACCGTAACGAAACTAGATGTGTTCAAGGTTTAGCTTAAAATTACTATTCACTAATTTTCCTATTTGTTAACTTGATATTTTTCCTCTTCCCTTACTTAAACAAAAACCTTTAATTTAATTTATAGTCTAAAGGCTTGAAGTGTAAAGACTGCCGAGTCTTCGAGATTCAATAACATTTTTGCGCGAGTTCGTCCGCATATATATTTTTTTAGTCTATGACATGACAGGAGATCCCCTTAACTTGCCAGTGATGGTTGCATCTAAATCCATTCAGCCGTTTCCACGTGATGATGCTCGAACAAATAAACAGGCAGCAAACAAACAGGCAAAAAATCTAAAAATCATTGAAATGTGTTCTGTTATTAATTGTAAGAGTTCCTAACATATTTTTTTTACAAATATCTTCAATCACAGATTTTTGACCCTACTTTGCTTTATTATACTTAGGCATATATAGATACCTACCTGTTGACTCAGGGCGCGGTCTACAGAGCGTCATCTTTTAAAAAAATCCTTTCCATTCTTTATAAAACGCAGGAAAACTGTGACAAATACAATTGTCAATATGACGGATATTAAGCGCATTTTAGGTTTTTATAAATAACTATACTAAACGCCTTTGACCCATATACACATACCTTAAAATTGGCATCGTTTAAGAATCCGCATTTTTGGAAATCGATTAAAAACCTGGTCCATGGGCGCACATAATCAGCGTCCGCGCACCGAGGCCGCATTGCAGTTGTGAAAGGCCGGACATTCCTCACTAGCGAGGCTAACCAATGTACACAAAACCTCAATACCCTAACAAATACGTGCAAACCGTAAGCAAATTTACACTGGTTAGGTCTAAAGATTCAATGCACTGGTAGCAGGAAAGATGCATGCGCAGTTTTAACGCTGCATCGATCGCGGCGCACGGGTTGTCGCGCGGATCTCTCGAAACACACCTAATAGTTACCTTCAGAAAACAAAGCAACATCGTAGGATCATTGTGTTATCCACAGATGGCGTTGTAAGAAAAGTTTGCTCAACGTTTCGCGTAGTTTTCAACTAGATGACGCTGTGATAGATTTTGTCAATTCTTCATAATGTTATTGACTATTTGTGATGTGTTGTGAGAGTGGATTTGAAGTAAGTGCGGAATTTGTAATGGCACCAATGGTGAATAGGACAAGTGTAAGTACATAACTGGTTATATACCAATAGGCTAGTATACTGGCTTGGCTTGGCGTTAAACCTTTTTCAAAATACGTACCCATATATAGAATAAACTGCATATTTTAAGAACGATGAATAATGGAAAAAGCCTACATTTTATAGAGTAAAAAAAACTGTTACAAAATAATTATGAAAATGAATTGCTCAAAAAATTTGCCTGTTTTCAAGTATCTAAAAATTGAAGCATGCTTCCTCTCAACACAGACAAGTTTACTCGTCAATACATAAAAACATAAATCATTTGTTTTCAAAATATACAGTAAGTGTAACTTACTTACCTCTACCTACCTTAAATCTAAAAAAGTCCTTTAAAGATGACTCACAGTAGTCCGTTCCGTTCCGATCCAATACGGGACGATCTCGGAGCCCTCGGACGTCACGTGACTTTTTGTATAGAAACTGACAGATCGTCCCGTATTGGATCGGAACGGAACGGACTACTGTGAGTCATCCTTTGGGCATTGTACCTAGGGTGCTGGCGGCATTTCCTCGTTGTAAATTCTAAATCAGGTATTTTTCAGCGAGGAGACAGGTCATTGTTGCTAAAAAAAGACAACAGCCCCGTGTGTATTTTTCTACTTTAACTAAAACCGAGAAACAGTTTAAGTAAAACCTAAATCATCACTTCACACTTCAAAATAGCGACTCTATATTTTGGAATGCGTAGCTCTATTATAGTAGTAGAAATTATTAATTGAACAAGATTTACTATAAATTTAAAGAGATGTCATATATGTACTACAGAAAAAGTGACCAGGGTGAGCAGGGCTGGAATCGCACCAGCGACCCCCTGCTTTCGCGGCAGACGAGCCACGAGACCGGCCTAGCCTAGTGTTGTCATAGGTAAAACTAAACTTGTATAATTGTTGGCAAATAAACTATTTTATTTATATTTTTTTATATAAATATATTTTATATATAGTAGCGTGACTACGTCCACCATGAATCAAAACCTTTATTATAAATAATAAATAATTTAATACATGCTTTACAATTGTACAAGATTTCCTAATTAAATAATATATATAAATTGAAAGAGATGTCATATACTACAGAAAAAGTGAACAAGGCCCCCGGTGAGCAGGGCTAGGATCGAACCAGCGACCTCCTGCTTTCGCGGCAGACGCCCTGGGGTACCCGATCACAATTTTATAAATAATATGCTTTACAATCGTATAAATAATATTTATTTTTAAATTAGGTCGAGGGAAAAATATAGTTGTTATTACGTGAAGTTATGTGGGGAAGAGGGGTTAGCCTCGAACCTAATATCACCAAGGGCGGGTCGAAAAAAACTCGAAAAAAACCTCACGCAATATGTGTTATCGCCCTTATTATAAGTACAAGGCAGGCTGTACACTTTTGCTACGCATATAGTGTAAAACAGTCAATATAACAGGTGTAGATGTCACCTTCCGTACTGGGTCAATGCCATTTTCTACCACAACACAACGATGGAACCGGTTTGGTCAGTTGGAACTCAAGTGCATAAGTCATTTTACACCATTCATGCGCAAAATTGCTTTTGTGAGCAAGTAAAGAGAACCTTTTTTTAATCATTTTTAATTTAAAAAATAACGTTTTACCTGCAGTTCATGTTTTTCGTACGGTGGTGGAAAAGCGAAAAGTACCGTATGCTCAAGGTTCCTCTTTTTAACCACTGGCCGCAGAAGCAGCTCCTACTGTGCCCATTTTATACTTGAAATGAACTGCCTTAGACTTGAAATATTGCAGATCATTTTCTAGCAACAATAAATACCTCCCATTTTTCGCAACACGTCGGTTAATTATTACAGTTGTATCATAAGTGTTGATCAGAACAACTTCCTCAGGTAAAATGGTAAGTGTTGGCAATGCGCCGGCGCAGCAACGGAAACGCATCCGCGCCTGAGTTAGTTGATTATTGGACTAGAAAATGTAGAGAGAGGGCCAATACCAATAGAGATTTGTCTCCAGTCAGATGTTATGCCTGGAGACCGAAGTCCAATGAGAGAAGGTTGGAACTTATATTTATGTAACGGACATCAGAAAATCCGATGTTCCTACAAAGAAATGAGAAGAAGATAAATACCTACAAAGAAAAAATCTGAAAGTTAGGATTTGGTCTTGAATTAAAAATCTGAGTTTCTTTGGGGTAGGCCTTATTATGCGACTTAGGACTATGGACCTTGTCGGTCGGTGATTTATCATGGTTTGTACGAGCAAATGGAAATAAACGTGTCTACGATACGATACAAAAAAATCAGTAAAAAGGAACGGAACTATTCTTCCGACGAAAAGGGAAGTGGGCAGTTAATGCGATGTTGCAAAACCTGCGCGTGAGTGGCGACTTGCAACATTAGACATTGGCTGCGGCCGCTGCCAAGGACGCTGTCATATACGATATACAGGGTCAAATCTTAGAGTAGCATTGAAATAAATAATTACTACGGCAATTTGGGTTATTTTACAGAGTCGTCCACTAGAATCTGTAACTACTTAAATTTGCTAGAATTTAGTTAGTTAGTTTTAACACAGTCCAGGAATGAATAACGTTTATTTTCGAAATATATACAGTAAGTGTAACTTACCTAACTACCTACCTCTACCTTTTTTTACGGAGTGAGGAATGCATTTACGCATCGTCCCTCCGGCCCCGGGAAGGCCATAGTGGAGGGGTATGTGGGACTCATCCGCTCTTTGCCCCTCTCCTAGTGAGAGGAGGAGAGCTGGCCCTACCCACTAAACCCCACTCCGGCGTTTCTCCCTTCTCCCTCTGTGCCGTTTACGAAGGCGCCATGGGATCGCGAACATGTCACCACGAAACATGTCACCATGACCTACCTCTACCTACCTTAAATCTAAAATAGGTCCTTTAGGCATCATAGCCATCAGTTCAGGTAACAAGTGATATTCAAGATTAAAAAATAAATATTGTTTTTCAGTACTGCTATTGCGTTCGATTTAAAGATGACTCACACTAGAACGAGACGGGACGGGACGGGACGGGAAAATCTGTCAGTGTGTGCTCCGAGTTCCTTTGGCTTGCACCAAAGTCCTTCATTATTTGTATGGCGAGAGCGTGACATTCACACATTAAGTGCTTCATAGGCACATCTTCTTCGCCACACGTCCTACACTCAGTGTTGTCTGTGAGTCCCATTTTGGCCAGTACACCTCTGACTGTATTTACTTAAAGAATATGATCAATAAAACTTTACACAGATAACATATTGACAAATTAAGCTAATTCTGTGCTAAAATCAATTTGTGTAAGATTGACACATACATAAATATTTACTTATTAAATCCATAACTAACCTCCACAGCCAAAGAGGGAAGTAAATACTGGTTTGCAGCAAATATTTGATAATGATTGCCACACCTGCGCACGAGTGGACGCATTGCAAAACTCGGCATTGGTCACCGCTGTCAAGGACGCTGTTATCAGACATCCGTTCATTATAATTATGCGAGTTTACTAAAGGATGACTCGCTCTAGAACGGGACGGGACGGGGCGGGACGGGGCGATCTATCAATATTTTTAGAAATAATCACATCTGAGCTCGGAGCCCTCGGAGGTCTCGTGGTGTACCCGTGTCTGTCATCTCAAATATGAGAGACTGAGAGTACAGAGTAACGTGTAAGTAGTGGATATCTGCTGAGTAGCCCTTTGTATAGTTATGATCCTTTGGTATGCCTCTTTATGAAGATAACGCCATGTGCTTGTCGTTGATCCCGTCAGACGATCCGACAATTCAGACTCCCGCAAGGACGGCGTTGGATTGCTCGAACCACCCTGTTTCGGGCAGTGATGCCTTAGCCGGGAAGGTGACAACACCAATCTGTCTGTCCGGCGATGATTGCCCGATGCAGTCGAAACATGTCACGCCTATTGTGATAAAAATACGTGAGTGTTAACCGTTGCAATTTAATATCAGTATGACTCACGAAAGTTTAAATTATATGAAGATATCGTGTAAATGTTGTATTTTTGCGCGTTATTGTGCAAAAGTCGTATCTCGCGCGTCATCATCATCATTTCAGCCGAAAGACGTCCACTGCTGGACATAGGCCTCCCCCAAAGATTTCCACAATGACCGGTCCTGCGCCACCCGCATCCAGCGGACTCCTGCGACCTTCACCAGGTCATCAGTCCACCTTGCGGGGGGCCTACCCACGCTGCGCCTTCCGGTACGCGGTCGCCACTCGAGAACCTTTCCGCCCCAACGGCCATCGGTTCTACGTGCAATGTGCCCCGCCCACTGCCACTTAAGTTTAGCGATTCGGAGAGCTATATCGGTTACTTTGGTTCTGCTGCGGATGGTCTCATTTCTGATACGATCTCGCAGAGAGACTCCTAGCATAGCTCTCTCCATTGCCCTTTGGGTGACTTTGAGCCTTCTTATGAGGCCCATTGTAAGCGACCACGTTTCAGTACCGTATGTCATCACTGGCAACACACACTGATCGAAGACTTTCGTCTTCAGGCACTGCGGAATATTGGACGAAAAGATGTGTCGCAGCTTCCCGAACGCTGCCCAACCGAGTCGGATCTCGCGCGTATTTGAACTTAATTATACCGGACTCTTAACCGGCCATATATGTAGGTAAATTATACATACGTTGGCGCATATCCGCCGAATCTGCCGACCGAATTTTGGACAAAATTCCGACATACCCGCTATGTACGTCTATGGCCAGGTATAAGCTTTTTCTTCGAAAGGCAGGCAAGGCGTGCCAAACGATAACGATAAACAAATAAGGCATAACGATAAACAAATTCAATTATACTCCACTTAACAAATTAAGTATTTATAAATGATGATGCTTACACCACGCATGAATACCAAGGAAAGGACCTCTCTTATGTTATAAATTGAAATAGATGTCATATATGGCATGTATGGGCTTTTTAGTCTGAAATAAATGATTTTTATTTATTTATTTATATACTAAAGAAAAATACCAACACCGACGAAGGCCAATCCGAGGAATTCTATCTTATAACCAAGGAATAATCTCTTAGGACGAGGATTCTCTCTAATGTTGTCTGTCTGCAACCTAGCGATAAGTGATAACGAGGCATTGACCTCAATTGTGACATCTTTGGTTCGTGTGTTTATCGATGTTAAGTCAATTAAGTAACAGACACACATCCTTGAATAACTGTGAACGAAGAATCAGATAGCTATTGCATTGAAACTCTTTTTTATGTACCTATAGTAAATGCACTGGTAATGGACGGCGAATAATTAATGGGTTGCTATATGCAAAAAATCTACATTAAGTCGTTAATGAATGAATGAATGAATAACTTTATTTCAGACTTTTATATCCTATATATATTTTGTTAGTACACAATGTAGAATTTGTTAGTAAACAGTTAATTGAAATCCATAACAGACAATATTATAAAACTAAAGTTTAAATTTAAATTATACAAACTAAATGGTAGACCAGTTTTATAAGTTAATGTCGGGGTGACGCAATGCATTTTCACCCAGAATTTTTTTATGGGATTGTCCCATCTTACAGCAATAACTTTCAGGACACTGTTAGGGCTGTTCCACAACCTGTGCATCAGAGAAGCGTTTATACTCTTTAACACTCTGGTAGCTAGTAGAGTCCTCGAATGTCACGTGACGTTTATTATAGAAACACAGATCGTCCCGTCCCGTCCCGTTCTAGAGTAAGTCATCTTTAAATCAAACCCTGGATTTAAAACTCCTAAGTCGGAGACAGCGTGTATGTGAGCTTAAATCTTCCTATTGTGTAGATTCTAGGGCACCCCAGCGGTGCATGGAGCCTCCACAAGATCCTTTCACGCCTTCCTATCTTGAGCAACCTTCTTGGCTTCGCTCCAAATCCGCCCTATGGCTTGCAAATCGCTCTCCACGCTCCATCGCCACGTCTGACGTCTGTACAGGATATCCACGAGCTCTTTCGGCACTCTTTTTCAGACTTTGAGAGCGGTTATTTGTGAAAATATTCAATTAATCAAATTTTGGCCCAACAATTCTCAATATTATTTCTAAGTACCTATCATATGATGTGCCACAAGTAGATATTTAGTAAAAAAACATTTACTTACGTGTATGGGACGCCCCCTAAACATATCTTTTTCACAACTTACGAGTATATTCAAATCTAAGTACAGCTAGAGTTGTATTTTGTGTGTATTGTCATTACAATACGCTTTATAGGTAGTGAGTAAAATCCGCTGTGAAATACGAACGGACGGACGGACAGACGAAACTATAATTTCGCCATTTTGGCTACGGAACCCTAATAATATATGCAAATTAAATTATCATCATGTGTTGACATTTGCTACGTCTGTCGTCCGAGAATTATTGTATCGACGACGTCATAAATTTGCGATAGCCACTTAAACTTCTATATTTTCCTTGTATAGACGCCATGTTAGCCATGTTTGAGCCATGGTTGACGACTTAGGTTACCTGTAGGCAAAGGACAAACTTCGGAAACCTTTTAAGCATTTTATAAGAACATCCCTGCGTGCGTAGCCAAGATGCCAATCGCTCACGCTTAATAACGTATCGTAGCTACCTCTCTATCACTCTTCCTTATTAGTGTGACAATGACAGTTGCGTTTCGTTAGCGTCTGAGCGTGAGTGATTGGCATCTTGGCTACGCACCCTGCTTTACGCTACCTGTCAATAAATCGATCACCATTACCCATTGCGCATTAGCAATTCAAAAAAGTTAACGCCATACTGACCTCCGCATAATTGTAGGCAAGTGCGTCAGCGCAGCCGAGCCGTCCACCTTCAGAGATAACGAGTCCGAGCGCGGCGGCAGACTCACGCGCATGTGCGGTTACCAGTGGAAAAAAGTGATAAAAGTGGGAATCAGTGGAAAAGTGAAGTGATTCATGGAATTTATTTGGATTAATTGTTACTAGGTAGTATATTTTCTTAGTATTCTTCTGTTACTACGATTAGTATTCATTTAAGCTTTATTGCACAAAAGAAAACCTTAACGTACAAAAGGCGGACTTAATGCCAATAGGCATCCTCTACCAGTCAACTTTAAGGCAAAACAGAAAATTTGTAACGCTTTAAACGCGTATACCTATTGTCTATATTTCCCTATGTTTCAAGCCCTTTACAGCACTCTATCACAGGGTTGAAATAAATAAATAAATAAATAAATAAATAAATATTATAGGACAATCTTACACAAATCGACCTAGTCCCACAGTAAGCTCAATAAGGCTTGTGTTGTGGGTACTAGACGACGATATATATAATAGATAGATACATATAAATACTTAAATACATAGAAAACATCCATAACTCAGGAACAAATATTTGTGATAAACACACAAATAAATGCCCTGACCAGGATTCGAACCCTGAAACCCTGAAACCCTGAAAGTAGGGGAATTTAATGAATTATTTTTAATTTGTAGAATAATCAGTATTTGATCGTACTTATTGGACCTTATCACACTTGTTACCTTCCTTGTAGCACTTCGTGTGTATTTAACACAAAACTAATATCAAACATCAACAACGTAACTAAAAACGCAAACCTGTCAACAGTCATTGATAAAATTGAAATCGAAATTAATACACACGGTGCTCATGAGCATTGCTAGAGATTTTAACAGCATATTCCTGAGGCCAAAGGAAACAAAAATGTCATACCTATTAAGAGCATTGGATTAGGGCTAGTCTCTGAGATAATTGCAATTTTTATTTAAACATAATTTTACCGCCACTCGGTAAATAACGCGTTTTGGAATATGACAATGCTACTATGTGGTCTAGTCTAGATATGACTTTTGAGTCTTTTGACAGACTTCAAACTGATGACACTGCGACGTCTTTGCAAAACTCGGCTCTACCAAAAAAAAAAATTGTATTTTAAGTGGGCCTTTATTAAATGATATTTACTTACCATGTATCAAAGCATATAAAAAAAGAAAAAAAAAGTTTTAGTCGAAATGAGCAAAAATCATATGACAGTTAAAATCTCTCGCAATGCTCACGGGCACCGTGTATGAATTCGTACATTATTTTCTTTAGTAATATTATAATCCAAAACGTATCCACACACCGCATCTCTTAAACATAATTTTTCATATTTTTAAGGTCTATAACATTATGTAGGTATATGCGTTTACCTGTAAGCTCAAAAATGCATACGTTGTTTCAATTGTAGTGTGTCTATTCTGCTCACTTTGTTACTCTTTAAGTTTTGTCATACCTTTATGGTATTTAATTACTTAAGTGAAGTAGAAAGAAGAGTGTTCAGCTTTTAGACGAATTATAGATGTATCTGGCAAATAAAGATACCAGAGTTACTTAACTTGTTTATTTTCTGTACCTAATACTTGCTGATAACTGATATCAGTGAGCTATATAGGCCACGGTTGCTCACGTAAATCACACAAGTTCGGAAGTCTCTCTTTTTTAACCAGTGCGCAAAGTTGCGTATTGCCCACACAAGAGACGAAAGTGATTAATTTCATATTTTGAGTTTATTTAGGTTTACTAGAGACCTATTCGAACGTGTTTAAGTGACATTTCGATGCGAACTTCCGAGGAAATAATCAATATGACATGCTAGCGACGTAGGGAATATTATTTTATTTTATTTCAAAAATTTAACACAGCATTACAGTTTAATACCAATGCACTGTGAAAATCATAAATTATACATAAAAAAATATATATATAAAGCACAAAAGAGAAACAACAACAAACAAAAAATCTGTCAAATGTCAGTTTAGCACTTTCGAATAGGTCTCCTCTTTCTTATCTGTATCTCCGTTTTACCAGTGGTCTTCCCTAAAATAAACTTTAGAGACTCCATTCATAAAGTAAAGAAAAATGCGATTAAATAAATAAATATAGTTAAGCGCGAGAGAGGCTTAAATGATAACTTTGGTCCCTTTTATTGAAATCTAAACTCTGAAAGTTAGAAAAAATCTCAATAGCCGTGTTAATAAGAAATATGTAACCGCTAACCGGTGATTAGGTAATGGTTATCAATCGCAAGGTCGCGGGTTCGACCCTGGCAGTGGCACTGTGTAAAGTAAATGTCACGTGTCATAACAATCAACTCATAAACGAAAACTACTTATACCTTATATAATCTAGCTTCCAACTAGTTATTAATAGTAGTTTGTATGACAAGGGCATAAAGTAATCCATTTTAGCCGAGGCCATCTGGTCCGAGAGCAATGAGAACCAATATAGTAGCCGAGGATAAAATGGGTATTTATGCCAGAGGTATACTCTGCTTTTTACTTCGATTGTGAGGAAAATATTAGGGTTTATTTCACGTTAAATCGTGAAACATCCATGCTTAGATTCTCCTCCGCCGCCGCTCACAGGCAGACAAGGGGTGTGGGGCCCCGGCGAGAGCGCCGGCCGCCTGCCTTGTTACTTTATGGTCTACCTAGAGCGTAAAAAGCGATTTTATGTCGTGTAGCCTAGTGAAACTAGGCCTTATTGGGATAAGTCCGATTTCCTAACGATGGTATCTTTTACCGAAAAGCGATTGGTTAACATCAAATGATATTTCGTACATAAGTTAAGACAAACTCATTGTTACGAGCTGGGGTTTGATCCGGCGATTTTTGGATTGAAAGTCGGACGCGCTTACCGCTGAGCCACCAACATGAGTAAAAATACGAATGTTATCCGTAATTTATTATTTGAGTTATCGTCAAATAAACCTGCGTACACACATATAAACAGCGGATTCTTCTAGTAGACTCGGAGACCTTCGCTCCGTTCGCTCGCTCGTTCAATGACAGGTAAACCACAGCCTCAATTGTTGTAGGTGCGATGTTGCCTGCTCAGTGGCAAAAGTCAGTGGCAACTGGCACCCCTACGCAAATGGCTACTTTTTCCGTCGCTCTGTATGATAGCTCGAGTATCGATGATCGGAGGAAAGACAGTTGTTTACCTAAATAAATAATAGTATATGCTAAGGACAAGGGGCATATACGTATATATATGTATATATATAGCCCATGAACGTTAATGGGCATTTTCAAAAATAGCCATTTTCTTTTTTGTTGAGAATATACGAAGTTTTGGTTTTCTATAACCAGAATCACGAGTACCTACTGATTAAAAAAAAATAAGTGTGACCCGTTTTTTTTGGTCAGTTTCGTAACGCATCGTTACAAAACTGTCATTTTTTTTAGATCGAGGACCCATTTCCATTAAAGCGGTGCTCTTTTTTCTGAAAATGCCCTAATCTGTACTTTCCAGGTGGCGGGTCGTGATATGAAGTGGCTGGCGCTGTTCTCGCTGGTCGCAGCGACGGTGCTGCAGCAGCCGGCGCCGCTGGTGCGCACGCGCAGCGGCCTGCTGCGCGGCCGCATCGCGCGCGACGGCCGCCTTGTCGAGTACCTCGGCATCCCGTATGGAGCGGTTACAGATCGCAACAGGTTTAAGGTAAAATAACCTTGTGTCAGCGGTGTAACGTGTCCTAAACCCGCTTACGAAGCTGGAGGTCCTGGGTTCGAATCCTGGTAAAGGTTTTTTGTGTGTTTATCATGAATGTTCCTGAGTTATGGACGTTTTCTATGTCTGTACATATATCGTCGCCGTCGCTTAGTTTGGGACTAGGTCGATTTGTAAGAGTTTTTACCCCAATATTTATTTATTAATTTATTATTTTAACTTATTTCCATTAAAAACAGGGTATTTACCATGCATATTCTCAATAGCATTTAAAATGTAAATGACCATGTTTTAGTCAAATTCATTGGTATACATATAAAATATAGGCTATATAATATATAGATAGATGGCGTGCCTTTTTGTGGTAGGTAGGTATACCCTGGATCTAGTGTACTCACCATGAGTTCTACGTAAACGTACTCGATAGCGACTGCGCAATTCGACAGTGTTTGCATCTCGCTCGTTTTTAACTGGCGAGGCGAGATGCCACCAATCGCTATCGAGTACATACGTAGAATCACAGAATAAATAATAGTACTTAAGTACAGAAGCTTCTCTTTCCTACATTTGACGTTTAGGTTGTCAAGCATGCAAATGTCAAGATGACATTAACATTAGGGTAGTCACCACGCTGCCAAGCGGTACAACAGTTATATACTTAAACATATAAATAAGAACAAGTAGTATTATTATTAGAACATGTTTTTATTGATTATTTATTAGTATTGTTATTCATTTTTCTAAGTATAAATTAGTATGCGGTGTTTGAAATATAAATATATCTGAACGCCCCATGAGGTAAAGCACGTTGTGCGAACCCTGACAGTATGTGCCACCCATAGGCGAAGATTTTGGGTCAATGTAAAACGCCGAGTGACACGCTGGTACTCTACGTATAAAGTATCGGTACCATGAGTTCCTGTAGAATGACAATCGTTAGTGACTGCGCCATTCGAAAGTATTTGCATCTTGCTCATTCCTAACTGGTGGGAGCGAGTTGTAAATACTTTCGAGCGCAGTCGCTGTCGAGTCGTGGCTTAATAAAACTCATGGTAAGCAAAGGTAATTATCTTCTTAGTTTCCATGTCGAAATCAAGGTATACGTCAACCTTCGGACTGGGCGGCAACAACCAGGCTTTCGCATTTTCAAGGCAAGGTCAAGGTCGCGACAACCGTAACTTTTGAGAAATACCAAAGAACAATTGGAAAAAATATGAAGTTCATTCTGGTAATTCTGAATATGAGAAAGCGACGGAAAATTTCAATCTTTTTATAAGGATTTTTTTATTTGATACTCTTCCACTATTTTATGGAAATGAATTCGCTATAATTACGCAGCCGCTTCTAATACTACCTGAACTGTGCTATGACTATAATTATAGGTCATTAAGTACGACCTATAAATCAAGAATAATTACCTGTGCAGAATTATAAGGAGTAATGGAGTAATCATTTTACCTGCCGTCACGTTGCCTTGTGTCAGAGCTGAGGCCTTAGCACGTCTTAACGCGATTCAGTTGACGACCTAAACTGAATTAGGTAATATGGGTTATAAGTTAAAATATATTTTGTCCCATTTTAACAAACGCAAATTTCGAACTGACAGATAAAGACAAACGACAAATTAGTTAACGAAGTAGTAGAATAACGGCATTTAGAAGATAGGTACTGTATATATTTATCATTTTATTACTTTACAAATTAACAAATGTGTAAAATTCGTCAAAACTCTTAATTAGTAAAGACCAAAGTCCAGGTTTACTCAAAATACGTTACCTACGAAGCTGTCTCTTGGAAATGTACTTACCAATCTTACCATAAATTCTGAGATTGATAAAAACTGAATGATCTTAATTAACGTTGAAGACCTCAACATTTCCAGCTAATTTACAGTGCTAATTAATTGTCTTCTTCTGGTTATACTATCATTACTGAAGGTTGTTTCCTTCAAAGTTCATTACAGGTACTATCCTGATTCGTTTAGGTTTATTATACTAACCTACTTCCAATAAACTCGGTGTTAGGCATTCTTCGTTACATCCCTTTCGTAACAGAAAACCCAGTGATGATAGAACCGCTCGCGTAGCTTTCTCCCCTCTACTTTGCCCACCACAACAAATTTGAAAAACTTACCGAGATCTAGATGATACAGGTCTTTTATTACATCACATAAATCCGCCATTTTCTCTTCCAGGCTCCGCTGCCCCCGCCGAAATGGGACGGCGTATTCGAAGCCATCAACACAAACACGCGCTGCCCGCAGACCCTGATGGGCAGTGTCGTCATCGGCAGCCCCGACTGCCTCAAACTGAACGTCTACACCCCCACCCGGACCCGCGGCAAACTCCTCCCCGTCATGGTCTACATCCACGGAGGCTGCTTCTTCGAAGGAACAGGTTCAGCCTTTCTCTACGGAGCTGATTATTTCGTGGAGCATGGAGTAGTCTTCGTCGGTATCAACTACAGATTGAACGTCGAAGGCTTCCTATGTTTAGGAACAGAGGATGCCCCTGGTAACGCTGGCTTAAAAGACCAGGTAGCGGCTTTAAGATGGATCAAAGATAATATAGAAGCTTTCGGAGGAAACCCGAACAGCGTGACGCTGTTTGGAGAGAGTGCTGGCGCGGTCTCCTCCTCGTTCCTAGTCCTTTCAGAAGCAGCGAGAGGGCTGTTCCATAGAGTAATACTACAGAGTGGGTCCACCCTCGCCCCTTGGGCTTTACAGCATGATCCTATAAAGACAGCAAGCGCTCTAGTCAACAAATTCGGCTACGATACCAAAGATCCATACGAAATATACGATATTTTAAGAAATAAAACCGTTAACGAACTCATACAAGCAAAGGCTGCCGATAATCTGAACTACATATCATCTGACACGCTTTTCGTGCCCTGCATCGAGAAAAAGCTGCCAGGAATCGAACCCATCATAACAGAATACCCAACGAACATTATCGAATCTGGAGAATACACCAAAGTGCCTATGATAATAGGTTTTAACGACAACGAAGGCATCTACTTCGTCGCTAAGGACTACGGTAACAGTCTCAAATCGATAGACCCTGAAGAAAATTTGCTACCCGACTTAGAGTTTCCAACGGAAAAGGAGAAGAACACTACCGTCGCAATAATAAAGAGTCATTACTTCCCCCCTGAGAAAGACGAGTTAATTCTGAACATGGTAGACCTGTACTCAGATTTACACTTCAAATTTCCATCAGTGATTGAGTCAGATTTGTACGCAAAGACGACAGATAAGCCTATATACTTCTACCTCTTCAAATATGGGGGATTTAGGAATATGGCGAAGATCATCGTGGGGTACGGCGCGACTGGAGGGGCGTCCCATGCTGACGAGTTGTTCTACATGTTCAAGCCTCATTCCATCCCGTTCCCGCACCAGCTGGAGCGACGTATGATCAAGAGGATGGTCACACTGTGGACCAACTTTGCTAAATACAGGTGAGTTGCATTTGTTTCAAATTCCTTTATTGAACACCAATAATGCTAAAAACTTACTCGTAAATTAACTAAATAAAAGGATAATATATTACACACTTTAGAACGGATTAATCGCGTTTATTAACACCATGACCCAACGTTTCGAGCTCTTTACAACACTCGTTTTCACAGGGTTAAGATGATGACTGAGTGAATGCGAATTCTCCCCGTCAATCAAGAAAAAAAAACTAAGATAAAATTACAAATAGGATGTTATAAAAGTAAGTAGGTACATAGTTAAAACACACTAAAGAAATATACAATAAAAATACAATTTTAATACTTATTTTACAGATAACCATAAGATTATGTAAGTGAGTGTCACATGACCCCGGTTAGGGTAAAGGCCTCCTCCGTCAGTTTCCATTGTTTTCCTGTTAAGTGTATGGTATTCTGCAAAACTATCAGGCACTCATTAATTATATGCACACAACGTGAAAACAACAATTTAATGATAAACAGACACGTCAATGTCGTATAATTTAAAGTATTTAAACCTATTAGCTACCTCCTAATTGTATTTTACAAATGTGAAAAACAACAACAAACTAATTAGCTAAGGTATTCAATTGTTAAGCATGAATTAAATCATTTATTAAATGTGATAAATGTTTTGATTCAAGTTTTTTAAGTAGTTACACTACTATAAATTATAAATTGAAAGAGATCCCAGGGCTAGGGATCCACGTGGTCGGATGGCCTAGTGACTAGGGCGTCTGCCGCGAAAGCAGGAGGTCGCTGGTTCGATCCCAACGAACACTAGGAGCCTTGGTCACTTTTTCTGTAGTATACAACATCTCTTTCAATTTATAAGTAGGTGTTCTAAGTTGAATATAGAGCTATGCCTAACTTAGGCCACTTCAGGACCATGTAAAAATGACAAGCAGTAAGACACTTCTTACCATCTCATTTATACAGGTTGTAACAAAAATGCTGGTGATCCGCGAGCCTTATTACAATGTAATACGGTTCACAGATCACCAGCATTTTTAGTACATTCAGTAGTTTCCACTTGTCCTGTTTTCCCCGCATATGTGCTAATTTGGACCTCAATCGGAAGCGTTTTTAAAAGCATTCCGCATTTTTCACTCTTCAATCAGTTCACCCTGTGGTGCCGCGGAAGAAAGTCGCGATTTCACTGTAATGTCTTGGTATTTATGATAGCAACGGAACCCCTATCGTAACATTTTCTATTCTACGAGTAAACCTCAGCGTTGTATCTGTCTTCGGTCTGCCCCACCGTAATACGTACCTAATGCTACAAAGCGTTTTTTTATACAACGACGGTGGCAGAGAAGCATACGGCCCGCCTGATGGAAAGCGATCACCGTAGCTTATGGAAGTCTGCAACTCCAAGGGTCTCAATATGCGCGTTGCTGACCCATAAAAACTTTGCCATCGACACAGGCTGAAGTTGTAAGGAGGCAAATTCTCTCCTTTTCAATTTCTCGCTCAATACCGCCTGTGAGTTTGGGATCCTAACAATTCGTATGTTCAGCTCCCGACATTCGTAATAGCTTATAAGTTATATGTAACAGTTTTCAGAGTATGCTTTACTATTGCGGCTATACCCCAAACAATTTCTTTTTTATATTTCAAATAATCGAATCAATCACACGTGTATAAAGTAGTTCAATGCCTCATCCTCCGCTAGATGGCGCTAGTGCTCATCAGTCCGCTCGGCACGTCTCTCATACAATTTCCATAAATTTATAGCGCGTGTAAAACAGAACAAAACAGCACATAAATTCGTGTCGCGGTTGCGGCAGGGAGCGAGTCAGAGAGATCAGGGCGGATTTTTATTTTGCTTTCTTTTTTTGCGTCAGATTTAAATGAAATTTGGTAGGTAGGAAGAGTTCCTTGGTGCGTAGTCAAGATGCCAATCGCTCACGCTCAGTAGCTAACGAAACGCAACTGTCATTGTCACACTAATTAGGAAGAGTGATTGAGCGAGGTAGCTACGATACGTTGGTAAGCATGAGCGATTGGCATCTTGGCTACGCACGCTTATCCTCTTCAAGATAGACCCAATTTCCCAGTATGTCCCATAATTTTTTTACAAAAGTTTTGCACAAAAATTTTGTCACACATTGAGATTTCGTATCTATTTAGCGTGTAATAAGGAACTCTACCTACCCATGAAATTTCATACAAATTCGACGCGAAAAAAAACGATAACGAAATAATAATATGGCCATCATATTTAACCCCTTTTGGAAGTGTGTGTGTGAAATGTTTGTAGGATCAAAGGTCATAAACAGATGAACTGATTTGAGTGCAATACATCATGCTGATATTGCTGAAACGTTCTGATTGAATTGGTGGGAATTGGTTCTTTATCGCTACTTTTCTCACTGCATTGTTTAAGTTGTTGGTTCTCCTCTTCTTCGTAGCGTTTTTCCCGGCTTATGCCTTGGCTCAGGGGATGACTAAGAGAATCATCTCATTCTCTCTGTGAAAACGAGTGCTGTAAAGGGCTCGGACTATTATGGTCATGGTGTTAATAAACGTGATTAATCCGTTCTAAAGTGTTTAATTTCAACAGCCAAAACAGTTTCTACTACTGGATTTATTGCTCAGACAAGACATAGAGGTCAAGAGTCAGGCAAGGCCAGTATAAAATGGAATAATAGCAAAAAACATGAAACAAGTAGATATTATAAACAAATATTAAGCCAAAACAGTTTCCACTACTGAATTTATATAATTATGGTTGCTCAGACAAGACTTAGAGGTCAAGAGTCAGGCAAGACCAGTATTAAAATGGAATAATAGCAAAAAACCATGAAACAAGTAGATATTATAAACATATGAAATTTGAAATGAAATGAAATGAAATGAAAAACAAGTAGAAAAAATACTAATTTCCTCAAAGGTTAACTGGAAGAGATCCCTCATAGGGATAAGTTCGCCTTTGTTGTATCAAATTGTCTATGTTACTGTGTTTCTTGTATTTCTTGTGTTATTGTACAATAAAGCTTATACATACATACATACAAGTAGATATTATAAACAAATATTAAGCCAAAACAGTTTCCACTACTGAATTTATATAATTATGGTTGCTCAGACAAGACTTAGAGGTCAAGAGTCAGGCAAGACCAGTATTAAAATGGAATAATAGCAAAAAACCATGAAACAAGTAGATATTATAAACATAAACATAAGCAATGGTTATCATGCACATTACAAACGGGGCCACAGAAATTGGTAGCAATCAAGCAATTTAAGTATACTAGGGTTGCACCAGAGATCATGCAATGTCAACATTTCCAAGTACACATTACACGCAGATGTATGGTAAATAAATTGCCTTTATACTTAAATCAAATTACATAAAAATATAAGAGTTTCGAAATGTAATAAAATATTTGTAGATATGGTTATTAGCGTCATTTGCACCATTGCACCACCGAGACCCTATTACTATAGCTCCGCCGTCCGTATGTCCGTCTGTCCGTCAATCACCACAGTGCATTTCAAGAACCGTGATAGTTAGAGATATTTTCACAGATTATGTATTTCTATTGCCGCTATAACAACAAATACTAAAAAGCAGAATAAAATAGATATTTCAGGGTGCACCCATACAACAAACGTGATTTTATACCCGATTTAAAAATAATGGTACAGAACCCTTCGTCACCGGTTTTAAAGTTTGGAAATTATCATCTAATTCCGGATTAATTGGCTGACCCTGGTTGGCGCAAGTGAACCTTTCTGAATTAAATGAGTAAAATATAAAATGCATAAGATGGCAGTTTGAAATTAAATGCCCGTCCAGACGTGACTATCAAATTGGGGCAGTAAGGACACAGCAAGACAGGCTGCCGTTTCGCTGTGTCTCGGCGAGAGTGTATAGGCGGAAGAAAATTGTCCCAATTTGATTGTCCCGTCTGGACAATCAAATTGGGATGGGATACAAGCTAAGATAATCAGAATCCAATTAAGAATTTAACTACTTTAGAGATATAACATTTAAAACTTTCGCGATTTGAACACATATTTAAACATAATTATTAAACGGGTCTAACGCGAATTAACTTGTTTACCTTATTTACCGACGTTTCGACACAGGTTTCACTGGTCATGGTCGCGTTAGACCCGTTTAATAATTATGTTTAAATACTTTAGAGATATTTAAATTTTTTGTTTTATTTATATCCTCTCTTAGATTTGTTACAATTTTCAAAAATAATTCAAAGACTGTACTATAAACTTGAAGGCCGGTTTTTGAAATTCAAACTTGATATTTTATATGCACTCTCTCGGGAGCTCTCCCCTCCCGGTCATGTTCCTAACGACATCATCGAATCGATACATGTTATGTTATCTGAATCGTAAAAACCGAATCCTGGCGAAATCGGAGCCAGGCCCGACCATCCAGCTCAGCTGAGGTAGATTTATTAGAATTATTGAATGAGTTCGAATTTATAGGGTATTCAGTTTGATTGATCTGTGGATCAAAATTTCACCTAGTTTGTTATTAATTAAACATACAAATTGGTACCACAATATTGCAATGGGAGCTGTATTGTCGCTCACCAGGCGGCGCCAGTCATGCGTGGGTCCTGTGTCAGTATGAGAGAATTGTCAAAGTGACGTTTGAAATGTTCCCGCAGGACCCACGTTCCACTAGCGCCCCTAGCGGAAAATCGACAGCTCATTGGGCAAGGGGTTAATTCATAAGTTACCTGTTACAAATCACAAAGATTCCGAGTATCTTTTGACGCGGCGCGGAAATAACAAATCGTTGATACCTATGGAACTGTCCTTCATAGGCGGTAGTTACGCGATCGCTAAGCGCGGCGCCGCCTGCCGCTCACCCGGGACACTCTGATGGGTAACAACTGTTTGTTTCTTGACATTTGAAGGCGGAGCCGCGTACCGCGTGGCGTCGCATTGAAATATCCCCGAACCGCGTCAACATCGCGTTCGTCGGCCATTTTTTGCAAAGTTGTCCCCCCTACTTTTTTTAACATGGATTGTTTTATGTGATTTCCACTCAGAATCGCAAGCTCGTTCGATTCTAATAGGAGAAAAGAACTGTCCCAAAACCATACATTTCCCAAACTTTCCATTACGCCGTACAGTCTCTGAAAAAATGGTAACGGAATGGAAAGAAAACCTTGGGATTTGGTCCTTTTAGGGTCGAAAGGGCTCGCGATTCTAAATAGAAATTAAATCAACAATTCCGTATAAAAAAGGGGGGCGGGGATGCACCTTGAAAAAAATGGCCCTCGTTTGCCCATGTATAACACCGCCTTTATACTCAACAAACACGAGTTAAAATTGTTAAAACACTATATTTCTTGTTTCCAGTGACCCAACGCCAACGACGTCGCCGCTGCTGCCATTCCGCTGGCAACCCGGTCGGGCCAGCAACCCCTCAGCGCTGGTCATAGACGACCAGCTCTCCACAGCCCGCCTGTGGGACTACGCCACCGTGGACCTGTGGAACCAGACCTACAGCAAGTATAGGAGGAAACTGTACGGGTTCCACTAGCCTTGCTGACTTGGTTAACTCTGCCAGCGACTCCTTGGCCTCGCGTCGACCAGCTCTCTCCACGGCCCGCCCCTGGGACAACACCGCCGTAGATCTGTAGAACCAGACTTACAGGAAATATAGGAGGAAACTCTACGGGTTCCCCTTATTTCTCTGTCTTGGTTAGCCGTGGCAGCCCATGGCCCTGGTTAAAAACTTCCAGCTCTCCACGGCTCCTCCGTGGCTCTGCGTAACCAAATATACACCAAGTAGCAGTTTCAAAAGGGGATTTAACGTCTACGTCTTTATGTTTCCTAGGTCCATGACCACGAGAAGAATGAGTTGTTAGTTAGTGAAGTTAAGAATGTTTGTTGTCACAAAAAAACTAAAAACCATAAATAAACGAAAAAGCAAAAAAATTGCCCTCGGCAAAGCGGCGGCTCTGTTCTATCTTACCTTTTGGGGTAATGTGGTTGACAGGGCTAACGTTTTAGAATCTATTTACCACGAAAAGTGCTTTAAGGATGACTCAAAGCAGTCCGTTCCGTTCCGACCCGATACGGGATGATCTGTCAGTTTCTATAGAAAGTATCACGTGATAGCTCGGAGCCCTCGGACGTCACGTGACTTTTTGTATAGAAACTGACAGATCGTCCCGTATCGGATCGGAACGGACTACTGTGACACTGTGAGTCAACCTTTATTCTGTTTTTTTTTTTTAATTTCTTTATCAATGGTAAGTCGAGTATAACCCGAAAACACTTTAATGTTGTAAAATTAAATAAAACAAGGTTTCTAATGAGATACCTAAATCAATGCTGTGCGCAAAATGAAGACTGTTTGTTGTTAAATTTACATCTATAGAAATTGTAGTTGTATAAATTTGCAATTTATAACTGTTACAATATACGTAGGTATACGATTAATCATGTTATTTAATTATAAATATATAATATCGTGATTTAAGTGTCGCCATCTAGTTTATAGAATTGGGATTATCGATGATTTTAGTTGCCATTTATATACCATTCACATTTCATTTTACAGGCAATAGTGTAGTGTATGTATATTATGTATGTATTTACTAGAATAATTAGGAATAAAGGGGAAATATTTCTATAAGTAGGTACATATATATTGTGAAAGTGGAGGTAAAGTTAATACTTCATGTAGAGTACTTTTGTCAAAGAAAACAAAACAATAGCAATTTTCTAAATAGATGTATTATTGTTTAAGTTTATATGCGAAAATTACAAAATTGTATGGTACATATTTTCTTTGACAGTAGACCTCTGCTTAGCTCTCTTCTCTATTTTAGGGTAAGGTTTTTGTAATGCGAGAGATATCTGGTGTGATCATGTTTCTAGTCTGCCTAATATAGATTAGACATAAAATCATATTTTGTAATTGAATGCCATTACAGGAATTGTGCAATAAATCATTAATTTAAATTATCAGAACACCTTTTTCTTGAAATATCAAAACCATGTTGTTGGTAATTTAACCTTTCACAGTTGCAGGAAATCTTAACAGGAAAAAATCCATTTTTTATCTCTTTTGCAAGTGAACATATGGTACAATCCACTTATTGGTACTACTAAAGAAAGACCGATAAAAGTTATTTGTAACCAAAAAGGTGAAAACTAAAATGGTATTGTAAAAAAAAGGCCAACTGCGAGTCGGACTCGCCCACCGAGGGTTCCGCATTAAGGTAGCTCCCCCCTTCCATTTATGACCTTAGGTACTTAAAAATACTGGTGGCACGGAACTCTGAGCGTGCGGTAATTATACGGATTTCGGTTTTTTTCTTGTACCTGTGCTACAATCTCTTGCTTTTTGCCAAATTTCCTGATTCTAGGTCAACTGAAACTACTGAAAGTACCCTCTATACATTTTGATTCCCATTCCGCCTTCGTTCCTTCATTCAGTATGGGAAATGCGACATAAACGGCCGTATCTTTTGATTGCGTGGACGTAGAGGTTTGGTTATTTCACAGCTTCAAGGGACTGTAGACCTGTATATGCGGTATTCATTCCAACTTGGTACCTTTACGCGTGCCCGAGATAAAGGGTCTTGAAGGCCGGACGGACGGACAACAAAGTGATCCTATAACGGTTCCGTTTTTCCTTTTGAGATACCCTAAAAATAGGAGTAACCCACCTCTCAAAAACTGCGGCAGAACTAAAGCGTGCATTTATATAATTGCGCACAAAGGGAAAGTTTTTCAAACGATAGCAGCGAGGATGCGAATGCGAACTTGCTGGCGAGCAACTTGCTGCCACCAACTTGCATGTAACGAGCTCCTGATTATGACAGCTGCATACTCGCTGCTAAAAAATACGGTACCTACATTTTATAGGTGTACTACTAATATAGCAAACAATATTTTTAGAAATACTTTCGATTGTAGAAGGATGACTCGGTATTCGATAGCGACTGTGGCATTCGTCGTATGTCCATCTCGCTATCGAATCGAGTCTCTATCTACTACGGTACGGTTACTTAGAACCCATGGTAAGCACAAGCAAAAGTGAGTTCGAAATGAATATTACACGATTGAAACCAATAGAATCGATAAACTGACACAATAGCACTTTGTAGGTTTTTACTGGTATTTTAAAACAATGCAGTGTTGTCTTTGATCAGGCGAGAATGAGCGTAGGTGGCCCAGCGGTATGACGTGAGACTTTCAATCAGAAGGTCTCGGATTCAAATCCTACCGGCTCGTACTAATCGTATCAAATGATATTTCGTACATAAGTTTTGAAAAACTCCAAAACTTATGTACGAAATATCATTTGATATTTTCGGTAAAGAAAAACATCGTGAGGAAACCGGACTAATCCTAATAAGGCCTAGTTTACCCTCTGGGTTGGAAGGTCAGATGGCAGTCGCTTTCGTAAAACTGGCGCCTACGTCAAATCTTAGGTTTAGTTGCCAAAGCAGACCCCAGGCTCATGAGCCGTGGAAAACGCTAGGAAGAAGGAGCAGTGTTGTCTTTCATACAGTTGAAGTTATCCCACTACCCAGAGGGTGAACTAGGCCTTATTAGGATTAGTCCATTTTCCTTACGACGCGCGATGTTTTCCTCCACCGAAAAGCGATTAGTAAATATCAAATGATATTTAAGTTCCGAAGATCTAGTGGCCGAGCCCAACATAATAGGAGAAACAAAAGCCGCAAGACTCCGATGGCTCGGGCACGTGGTCCGTATGGGAGAAGATCGTGCAGTTTGGAGAGCGTATTCGGGTCGTCCTACTGGTCGACGACCTGTTGGACTTCCTAGGTACCGCTGGAGCGACGAGGTCGGGAAAGACCTGAGCGAGCTTTGTGCCGTCGATTGGGCAGAAACGGCGATGGACAGAGAAGCCTGGCGGTCCTTAGTGTCAGAGGCCAAGATCCACTTCGGGTCGCTGCGCCACAGCAGTAAGTAAGTAAGTAAGTATTTAAGTTCCGAAAAACTCGCCTCCTCCAAGTTTGAACCGCGACCTTCTGATTGAAAGTAGCACGCTCTAATATACAACACTCTAATCTAATATTCATCGCTAAAATATACAAGCGCGAAATAAGACAACGAAATTCCTATTTCCTAGCTTCGCTGTACCACTGATAGTGTTGTCAGGATGTAAGACATCAGGAATTCGTTATCTCATAGTGACTGCCAATGAGGGCGATATATTAGAGCTGCTTAGTAAACATGGCGCTGGAGTCGCGCCGCTCCATTGCGGACAGATTGCCGTCGTGTGTGTCATCTGCCACACGGTGTATGATCCTGACAGTATTATAACTCGTTAGTAAGTATAATTCAGTGAGTATTGCCGATCCACGCTCGCCATTTTAACCATTGCCACGATTCAATAAACTGTCTTGAACATCTCCCATCGTCACGTGTAAATTGTTAGAAACCCAGTGTCGCTTGCTCACAGTATACTAAGGTAAACGGCCCAGTGGATGACACTATAGGGAGATAATGCACACATTTTTTACAATAACTTCTAAACTATCAAACATACCGACTGTAAACATGTAAAACACTTCTTTCTACATGCTATGCGGACCATGAAATGTATTTTATTCTCACCAGTGTCAAATTATTTAAGTTTTCTGCTATCTCTCAAATTGGACTAGTGAATGCCAGGCATATTCGCTTCGCCCGCCCTCTGGACTTCAAAATAGTAATTATTACACACAATACAAATTATTTTTCTAACACTTTTAATCATCAATTTCTAAAATCATGCGTAATTCTGGTTATGAATGTGACTTTCAAGACGCACGTTCTTAACAGATTCTATAAAAACACCCAATTACAGTATTCTCACCAGTTCACCAGTCACCGGGCGTTCATAGAAACCGATTCCTTCCGGCTTCCCTTGCGTAAGCCAAACACATTTTCCCCAAACGATTCAAAGAAAAACAGGCCAAATAAGCTCCGGCTTACCCAAAGAAGAATTTGACGCTCCACCACTGATTCCCACCTAAAGCCGTGTCAAGGATACAATATTTTTCCAGCCCTGGGTACTGGGGGCCTTGTACACTTTTTCTGTAGTAAATGACATCTCTTTCAATTTATAATCGCGTCAAGGGTGACGTACGCTCGACCGAGCCGGGCGATTTCCACAGATAGCGTCACACTCACATGCTATCTCGGAGATCACGTGACGCTTCGACCGAGACCCAGCGTAGCGTGACTCATCCTTTATTCGTACTGAACGTACTGTTAGCTATTTTACTTGTGCCCCATTCCTATTCGCTTTGAATAGCCTCTTTACAGGAATTCCCTGTAAAAACGTTCTCGCTATCGGGACTCGTTTTACATTTTCATAGGAGGGAGTAGTGTCAACATCGATTGTGCTGATGCATTTCAAATGCAAGACAATGTTCTGCAGGTGCTTTATCCCCAACTAGATAAAGCGATCTAAGCAAACATAAATACAAGAATACATGTAAAACATAAGATAATAGTTTCTTAATTTTTGCAGAATATAATATTTTCCTTTTGATCAAATAAGTCAAATTTGTAAATGCAATCCTAATAACAATGGCGGTTAGTCACAAATATTCCTATATTATAGTTAAGCTATTTTAGTCTGGAGGAAAAGTTATTAAAATTAAACACTTTAGAACGAATTAATCGCGTTTATTAACACCATGACCCAACGTTTCGAGCCTTTTACAGCACTAGTTTTCACAGGGTTAAGATGATGTCATTAATATCAATGAATAACAATGGCGGTAACAGAAGACAATTTTATGACAATTGTCAAGAGTCAATTGTCTCATTGGGTAAATACCCAATGAGACTCTTCCTATGTCGGACATTCGTGACATAATCTCGTGTTTCTATAACGTTCGTTTTTGGTGATAAAATTGGTGTTTTTATTTATAAGCGACACGTTGTTGGCAAGCAAGCATACAACCCACGAAATAGTAAGCGGTGCCCATAGGCGCCTGTAATACCAGTAACAATGATGCTGACATTTGTCACACTTTTCACCGCGGTAAAACCTATTTCAAAGCCTATAAACCTATTTCTTTTGTAAAGTGAGTGTGTGGCTGGGCCTAGGCAAAGTTGGCGCATATTTCGGTAACATTTCCAGAGCATCAGCAGTCGATTATATCAATGAAATCGTCGTCACAAAGCAGGCTGCTACACGGCGCCGGTCGCGATGCAAATTGCCGTAACTCGGAGTTTAAGATAGTTACGACTGCCTCCTGCCTGCCGGCTGCCTCGGAGAGACCATACACAGTGCAGGGAACAGAATAGATACCTACCTAATAAATAAATATAAATAAATATTCTGGGACAATCCTACATACACCGACCTAGTGCCACGGTAAGCTCAATAATGCCTGATCGAAAGCGGTCACCGTTGCTTATAGACACCTGTAATTTCAGAGAGGTCACATGCGCGTTGCCGAACTATTAATATCTTGTACACTCCTTGTTTGAAGAACCCCATACAGTAATCTTTCGGGAAAACCTTTGCAGGGAGCTCCTTCCACAGCCGGAGCGTCCGCGGGAGGAAATTCCTCTGCAACCGTACAGTGCGCCACCATTATGGTTACAAGGTGTGTGGATGAGCGCCCTGATTGGGCTATCAACAATTTCAAACACAAAACGATGTTCGGAATCTTATCGGTAAGCATTTCAAAAGTTAAAGGCTATGACGGTTTATTTTCGTATTAAACCCTTATCCACATTAAAAAGTACTCCTTTTCTATTGAATCTTATGATAAAAATCATGACTTCATGTACACAAGCTGTTAACTATTGGCCACAGGAGAGATTGGCTCTACAGGTCAGCTGAACACGCACTTTTTCTTTCCTGTGGTCAATAGTGAACAGCTTCTGGACATATAGTAATGATTTTTATCATATAATGCAATAGAAAGGGAGTACTCCTTAATGTAGATAAGGCTTAAATAAGAAAATCAAGCTAAACTTTTCAATAGTCCACCGCAAAGATTACGAGTACGAACATAGTTTTGTGTTTGACCCATATGTCTTTTCTCTTCGCACCGTACATCATGTTAGTTCGAAGTACACTATTACACTGCGTTAGCATTAGCTAGTAAGTGCACTCACCAAGTTCGATGAAAAACAGTGTTCCGCTTCTGTTCCTGTACCTACCAGTAGTGGTGTCGACCAAGACATTCGCGTTATTGCCGCACTTACCTGCCGACTATGGAACTGAGATAATGCTGCTAACTTCGTCGCCGGCTAATCTACACCAACTACTTTTTAACGTAAAATATTAGCTCAACTAGAACACATATTAGCTAATAATAATAACGGGTTTCTATTTAAGAAGTACTAAGTACAAAATAGGTGAGAGTATTGAATTGTAAAAACTAAATTCTTACTACAATTCTGAAATATACCTAGAAATGTGTTGGAAAGTAACACAATCAGAAATGTAGCGCAATCTAAAAAAAATAAGCATAAGGTACTTACTTAAGCAGATGGGTCAAACACAAAATGATGTTACAGTCTTTCCTGTGGACTACTGAAAAAAAATATTATTTTTTTTTGCTATAAAGTTTGATTTTTTTTCATTTAACCCTTGGATGACAGGGTACTCCTTTTCTATTGACCCGTATGATGAAAACATTATTGCAAAGCATTTTCCACAGAAAAGAAAACTCTGTACAGTTGAAAGAAACACACAAGATCTCTCATCTCCGGGCGTGGAATCGTTATATCTTGACTAAATTGTTTTGGATCAAATCGGAAACGCACTGTTATTATAGACAGATAACTGGAACATATTGTTTTCACTTTACAAGGTTCAGAACAAAAAGTGTATGAAGCCTACCCACTTTTGTAGCCCCCCACTACGTAGCGCACATAAAGTGGATCCAATGAGAGTGCAAACAAACGCAGGGAAACAATTCATTTATTTAGAGCAATTAAGACGCTAATAAAGAAAAATACCCGTCGCTAATTGTTATAAAGTGGGCGAACATTCAAATGCCGCGTCTGGCTTCTCGCCGCTCTGCGTTTGTGCAAGGATTCTATTCATAAAACTGTCCAATAAAGTATATATAATTATGTTTACTAACAAAAAGCTACTTTAGAAATTTAACGACAATTTACAAAAATCGCCTAAAACTAAACCATTCTCGGGACATATTAAAATTCGTATATCGGGTTACTCACGGCAATAAAGTCGAAAATAGCTCGACATGTTTCGGAACAGTCCCTGTCCCTTATTCATGAGTCATGCGTCTAGCCGCGGCGGCTGCTCTGCACACGCTCTACATTCTCGGGATCTTTCATAAACACTTAATTTACCGCAATTAGCTTTTTAGGGTTCCGTACCAAACTGGTAAAAAAGGAACCCTTATGGTGCGACTCAGTCTGTCTGTCTGTCTGTCACATCGTTAAATATCTCGAGAACTACTTAAGCTACCGATTTGAAATTTGGAATAGTTATAAACAAAGTTAATCCAGCAGACGCATTGAAAGAAGAGTTTTTATATAGGTACTTATATTTTCAATGATAAATGCCCGGTAAATGAGGGGGCAAAAATTTAAAGTTTAGTTACTGGGTCATTTGCCCATATCATTTGAAAGGGCTAGATTTGCATATTTTGAAAACAATTTTTTTATAATGAAAAAATTTTGATTTATAAACGGAAATGTTGAAAAATAGACCACTACCCCCTCCCCCACTTTTCTCAAAAAATATGATTTTTTTACAAAGTCTTGATATTATCCTAAATATAAAACTACCTAATATTTTTAGGTTTAAATTATAATTTGTTAGTTAGCATACACACGTTAGAACCAACTTGACCTTCCCCCGTCCCGATCCGGTTCCCACCCACTACCGAAGCTTGCATAACTGCAACTGCACTTTCCCATTGCACCAGTCGCATCTCGCAAGACGCACAGACCAACTTTATTTAATTTCCTACAAGAGGTTCGGCTTTGGGAGGAAGTGCACTGACAATAGTGAAGTGTCTAGCCACATTGTTTAAACAGTTTTGTTTTGTGTTATCTGTATAGACTTGTCTTGAGTTTTCCTTTGATGCTTTCCTTTTATATATGAAGTTTGTATCGTTTTATAGTATACATAGCGTTCGACACTTACTTGCGTGTATACAGTGAAAACTTACGGTTTTGAGCCACTTCTAAATGTGTTGAAAAGCATTATTTTCTGAGATGTTGTTTGCATTTAGTATGAAACTTAAATAGTCATTTTTCGTGATTAAACTCAATTTTCTAACAAAAAGTGTTCCATTTTGAATAATTTGAAAGCAATGAATATCAAATCTGAGATAAGTCTGTATTTTTTTAATTGTAATAGTTTTACCTCAATAAAAAGACGCCGGAATCGTTCAATGTAAGAAGATAAAAGGCTGTCTGGAAGAAAGTCGCTTTAACGATAACAGCGACTGTTGTTTATCTTATTTTCAAATGTAATATATACTAGTATGTGTAATTTTTGGTGTTTTGATGCGCAATAATTAGTGTATTGTATTGTAAAAGTGAAGATGGCAACAAGATGCATCGAGAATCATCAGACCTGAGTTGACAATGCGAACCGACAGTATATTACAAATAGTTCTAGCATTATGTTACGTAAAGACAGTCGTGTGTTTGTGTATATTCACATCCGAGATTCAAGTACAGCAGGGGAGGCTGCGGGGACTATGCAGCGTCTCTGGACAACGAAGATACTATGGGATACCTTACGCCGTCAGTGAGAGATTTCAGGTGAGATGTAGTAGATATAAATACTTAGCAGCAGCAAAAGGTTATCTTGAGTATTGTGCTTAAAGAATTATATACAACATATAAGCACTGTTGTTTTTTTTTTAACGAGATTTTTTAAGAAAACCTAGCGTATGCAACAGCTCATGATTGGTTCTTTAAACTCTTATTACACAACGGCGACCCTCAAGTTTTAAGAACCCTTATTATATCACTGTTGCATAAACTACTGTTAAAGCTCTTGTTTACAGTACATAGCTGCCAAAAAAAAAATTGAAAGCGAAATAAGCGAGCGGAGGTCTCCTAGTCTACTTCGACAATCCGTATGTTTGTTCGAGGATAACTCGAGTATGGTTGGTCGGATCGTGAAATTTGGCAGGTGGTTAGATGAGATCAATGGAATTTCCAAGTTCGAATATGGACCAAATCGGGTATACTGAGATAGAGGGATCGCGGGTGTAAACTCGCGATGATATCGTTGATCCGATAATGAGGTTATAATTAAGTGTAACATAATTAAACACCTTAATTAATGATAACACTAATTAATTCTATGTCTGGTTTAATTTATAGCCCATATTAGATTTTACTCTTGAACGCTACTTCGAACAATAACATAAAAACAAAAGGCTATACTTTTAGATAGGATAAGACTTCGTCTAAGCTAAGTTTTCTAGATTTTGTTAGCAAATACTGTGAAAGTGTTAAATAAATACCATAACATAATTTCGCCTTTAAACTTTCACAATTTATTTACTTGGAAGAGATGTGTGGTTTGGCTCTAGTATTCTTGATCATTGCAGTTTCTAGTACTCATCTTATATTTAACTGAGCTATGTAACATGAGTATCTTCGTAATACCTACGTGTAATGAGTTGACCGGCCGCTGACACTCGGGTCAGACCGCTTACCCTCCCCTATCCCTAGAGACACGGGTAGTTTGTAGGACATGATGAGTCATGTCATACGAGCATTACACGATAGCGTGAGTCGTCTTAGCGATAAGTATATTGAGCACACATCATACTTCTTTAACTTTATTTATGTAGTTAATTTAGTTGAATTTATTTTCTTGCTATTAAGATCTTATGTATACCGGGTGTTGCCTGTAATAGCAGCAATAAATTTAATCCTACGAGTAGGTAGTCCTCGCCAAACTGAGCAACTTTTGTTCAGCGACATTTAAAAATAACCTGTGAGATCATGAGATTACACTTTAAAGTTTGTTAGATGACGCAATGTGCTGCGAATTTTGACATTTTCGTACTATGATAAGAAACGTCAATTATGCTGATGTTACCGTACATTGAAATACTATTTAGTTTGTACGAAAAAATGAAAACTTACAGAGTATATGATTTTTAAAAGTTGTTGAACACAAGTTGTTAGGTTACAGGAGTACTACCTGCGATTTAATTTATTGCTCCTGTTACAGGCAACACCCGGTATACTTATCAAATAAAACTCGAAAGCAGCATCATACTAACACCACGATGCTACCAGGGGCCTTACCATGACGTCTGAGCGCCTACCACGAACCGCGAACGAAAGTATACCTCCCTTTCGCACTTGTGATTTCTCACTCAAGTGCGACAGAGAGGTGAAACTTCGTTCGTGGTTCGTGGTAGGCCTTCTGAACGGGACTCAGTTTAGGTCGTCAACTGAATCGCGATAAAACGTCATGGTACGACTCCAGATAGAATACCCAAAAACGTAAACTGTGTCGTTTTTGAACAGAAAAGTGCCACCTTGATCCTTCCCAGCAGGGAAGAAAAAACCCTTTACCAAATAGGTGGTGTGAAAGAAAAAGTTATTACGTTTAATGTGTGCATAATGTGTGTAGTATATTATCTGCTGGTAACTTGTATGATATGTATTCTGCATGTGCATCCTGTATGTGTGTAAAGGACGACCATACTAGGACAGAAAGAGACGGGACGAGGCTGGACGGGACAACCTGTCAATTTTTATAGAAAGAATCACGTGGTAGCTCGGAGCCGTCGGATGTCACGTGACGTTTTCTATAGACACTGACAGATCGTCCCGTCCCGTCCCGCCCCGTTCTAGTGTGAGTCATCCTTTAATCAATGGGAGCTACCGTATTGTCGCTCACCAGGCGACCCCACTCGTGCCTGAGTCCTGTGTCAGTATGAGAGAACTGTCAAAGTGACGTTTGAAATGTTCCCGCAGGACCCACGCTCCACTAGCGCCCCTAGCGGAAAATCGACTCGCGGTAATCCTCATTGTTTCTTGTCATTAGGTGCATCGAATCCCAGTAATACGTTAAAAGTATACCAGAGATGCGTTTATGTTCACTCACTGTAGCAACATATTCCCATGTTTTTGCGCGTTGACCTCATTGACGCACTAGAGATCGCATCGCAATTATTGTCAGATTCAATGAAAGCCGTCGAACCTAAATGCCATGAAAGGGCAATTGAACACTTATATATTTCAGAACCCTTTCACTGATTGCACTAATTGTTCTCTACAATTACCTGAAAATCGTGCCGGTAATTAAGCGAGTTATTGGCTGTAGAAAATCATCGACTTATTATGCACTTTGATGAAAAGTGCAGCGATTGCTAAATAGCTCTTTCTCTCAGTCCAGCCCGATATGCACATTAATTGCAGCAATTATTCGCATAAATTTATAATTTAAACCTGGAAAATACCAGAGGCCTTACCATGACGTCTTAACGCGATTCAGTTTAGGTTCTTAACTGTTCTCAGTTGTATGGCAGCGACTCAGTTTATATTTATAATTTTGTATCTCCTTTTGAGAATCACGGGCCTATACATCCCGGTATTTTCGTAGGCTTGCGTGGGGATATAGATGCAACACATAGACGCCCTTTGGAGAAATTTGCTGTATTTATTATTATTTATAATTCATTCAGGCAGCTATATTTGAAGACCACTGATCTAAGTATCTGTATCCAGATATCCTCTTCTAGGTTTGTCTCATCCTATTATGTTTATCCAGTTAGTTTAATTCCACTTTATTTAATTTCTACGTGGTTCTAGTCAGCACGGGCTTGCGCCTTGAGAGTTCCTTAGGTATACAAAGTTTTGTTTTAAATGTTTTTATTTTTTATAATGTTTGTCAACTAAAATATGGTCAAGATTGAGTAGAACCAAGTGCTGATATGTTTTTTTCTCATTATCTTCCAGCCTCCCAGAGCCCCTCCTCGCTGGCGCGGCACATTCCACGCGGTCCATCGCTTCGGCGCCTGCGCACAGACCGTATCCTTCCTCACCCTCGGCTCCGAGCGCTGCCTCCACCTCGACGTCTACACTCCCCCCAACCCCGCCAACCTCCCCGTTCTCGTCTTCATCCACGGCGGCGCCTACTACTACGGCACTAAAGCTCACTACGATCCTGAGTACCTCGTCGCCAAAAATGTCATAGTCGTTGTAATCAACTACAGAGTCGGCGTTTTAGGCTTCTTATGTTTGAACGGAGTAGCCAATCTGGGCTTGAAAGACCAGGTCGCAGCTCTTAAGTGGATAAGGAAGAATATCTCTGCATTCGGAGGAGACCCGGATAATGTAACTATAGCAGGACAGAGCGCAGGAGCCAGCGCGGCAGCCATGCATTTACTATCTAAATCTAGCGGTGGCTTATTCCACAAAGCTATCTTTATGAGCGGAACTCCTTTAAGCCCATGGGCGTTTAACTTAGAACCTTTAAAGCCAGCTTTTAAAGACGCTAGTGAGCTGAGACAAGTCAAAAATGAGCAAGACGTTTACGACGCATTTTTAAACGCACCATTAAACGATTTATTAAAAAGCACGCATGATCGATCAGTAGACACGAGATATTTCAAGTATTCTCCATGTATAGATGTAAATTTTTCTGACCCTTTCTTTTGGGATACTCCATATGAAGTTATAAAGTCCGGATCATTTAAAGCAATCCCGATGCTTCTGGGCTACGCTGACGTTGAAGGCATGTTATTTTATGGACTGAATAGCGATCAGGACTTCAAAGAATGGGACTCAGCATTCGACCAAAGACTGCCATCAATATTCTCCTGGTGTTCTAATTTAGAGAAGAGAAAAATAGTTAAGAAAATACGCTCCTATTATTTTGGGAGTAAAAGGATTAGCAGTAAAAACATAAAAGGAGTAGTGAATTATTATTCTGACTGGATCGCTTACGCGTCGGTGAATGCGTTTTCAGAATTGATGGTTCGAAAGTCAGTGCCAGTGTATAAGTACATGTTTTCGTACGAGGGCGGCCGGAATTTTGCCAAAGGCCTGTTTGGGTATAAGGCGGGGCTGGAAGGCGCTTCGCACTCGGATGATATATTCTACATCTTCAAGCCGGCTGGACTGACGCTACCGGTGTCAAGAGAAGATAGACTGTTCATCGAGCGACTGACGACTATGCTGGCAAACTTTATGAAGTTTGGGTAAGTCTCACGTTATATCCTTAAGCCTATATACATATAAGATGTGATAAATTGCGGAACCGATCCGCACCTTTTTATTTCGAGTAGGTACCTGGTTCCTTAATTTTGATTTTATTTTTGTAACGTTGGAAGAAAAGAAAACTAGGTATGTTTTTCGCGTTTACTGCTTTAGGGATAACTCACACTAGATCTATTCCTAGATATGTCAAAAGCATTTGACCTAGTTGATCACTCAAAATTACTAAATAAATTAAATAGTTACGGAATTAGAGGTCAAGCAAATAATTGGCTTAAATCTTACTTAACTAACAGGCAACAGTGTACGGAAGTATCCAAACTTATAGATATTAAAAATAATATGCATAAACTAGTTTACAGATCACCTCTTCGTACTGTCATATCTGGAGTGCCACAGGGAAGTAATTTGGGCCCACTATTATTTCTTATCTTTATTAATGATCTTCCAAATGCTACCAAGCCAAAAACCATACTTTTTGCTGATGATACAACCATTGTAGTTAGAAGCCAAAACGAAACAACTTACGAATCAGACATCAACCAAGCCTTAACAGACGTAAATAATTGGATACTTAACAATAATCTTCTTATCAACCTTAGTAAAACACAATATATGCAATTCCATTCTTATAGAACAACTCCTCCACAACTTAATATTAATATCAGCAACATTCCCTTACAGGAGAGTAATAATGTTAAATTTTTAGGTTTAAATATTGACTCCTTTTTAAATTGGAAAGAACATATTAGTTCAATGTGTAAAAGATTAGACCGTTTTGTATTCGCTCTAAGAAAATTACGCCAGACTGTATCTTTGGAAGCAGCACTAACAGCCTATCATGGTCATGTTTCGTCTGTTCTTAACTATGGTCTTATTCTGTGGGGTAACTCTGTGGATGTTGAAAGAGCATTTATACTGCAAAAGAGCTGTGTTCGTGCAATATGTAACGCTAGAAGAGGCAGCTGCTGTAGGCCAATATTCAAAAAGCTCAACATATTACCTTTATCATGCATGTACATTTTGAAAATTTGTTGTTTTGTTAAGAACTTTCCTAGTAATTTTGTAAAACGTTCCGATATTTATTGTTCAAGTAATCCAAGAATGCAATACAAATATATGTTGAATCAACCACGCTGTATGACTGACATTTATAGGAAGAATGTCTACAACATGTGTATTGTTATATACAACAAGTTACCAGTTCACATGAAAGAACTAGAGGGCAGAGAATTTACGAAGACACTAAGAAAATGGCTCCTAGATCACTGCTTTTATAAAGTTAATGATTTTATAAATCATAAAGAGTGATGAGCGTCTTTTATTTGTAAAATATTTACTATTTCTATTATAAGTAATATAATTTAACTAAAATTTGTGCTTGTTTGTTTGTAACAATTTAGTAGACATAAATTTAATTTTGAGTAATGTAGGTATAGTATGTACACACTGTACTTTACTGTCTTATCTTAATATTTGCATACTGTTTAAAACAGTCGAAAAAGGTGATACAATCTTGTAATATATCTACACTAACACATGTAATTTACCCTTTTTCTGCGAATAAATTTTTGTTTGTTTGTTTGTTTGTTTAGAACGGGACGGGACGAGGCTAGACGGGACGATCTGTCAATTTTTATAGACAGAATCACGTGATAGCTCGGAGTACTCGGATGTCACGTGACGTTTTCTATAGAAACTGACAGATTGTCCCGTCCCGTCCTAGTGTGAGTCATCCTGTAAAGTTTTGCAATCAACCCCTTTTATAAAAAAAACGAGTTAAGTTACATATTAAAACAGGCAGAAGTTTATTTGATTCATTTTGCGAATGATATCCTCTCTAGTATTAGTCTTAAAATCTTACTGTGTTTTTATAGACATGCAAATTACAATCTTAAGTGCTAAACTATAAACCTAAATATGTACCATCAGCAATACCCCGACTGACCATCGCCGACCTTAAACCAATGGAATAGGGACTTGGCAAACGGCAATGCGCGTGCGCAGTAATGGCAGTGTATTACACTTAGTGTAAACGCTGCGCTTGCGCAAGGATGTGGTCAGCTGCAGCATGTATCTAAATAATTTCGCGTACTCTCGCAACATGCATACCTGTGTAACCTCCAGCCTGTGAACCTTTGGGGTCATGTAAAATAACTGCGCGGAAACTTGACGGGAGCGACAAAACTTAGGTACACAAACACATCTCATAATTCTCATACCTAATTAGTTTGTTTGCAAATGTAACTAACTGCTCTCATTCTCGCTAAACAAAAACAATTTTGGTGGTGTAGTACTTTGAAAATTGTCTATAGAATTAGAATAACATGGAAACCAGGTAATGTGAATAAGTATTTTTTTACTTAAATTGAAGGTAACAATTTTTAAGAAAATTTCAACAATTTAGGTACTTACCTATAATAATATTGTTGAAATAATCTTGAAATTCCTATAACACTTCTACAAATTTATTGCTAGCTCAATAGATAGTAGTGTCCATCCCCAGATCACATGGTACTAACTAATAGTAAAACTTTTAATTCATACTTACTTTTTTCAGCGATCCCACTCCCCACCAAACACCACTCCTGCCCGTGACATGGCCGCGCGCGTCCCTCAACAACGCGTCAACATTGCGCCTGGGCAGGGAGTTCACCGTGGTCACCCCGCCGGAGTCGCACCAAGGTCGCCTGCTGAAGAAGTTGCTGTGCAAACATGGACAAAAGGGCTTCGTGCCATGTGAGAGTGAAGAGGTTTGTGGAAGAGAGTAGGGTCGTGTGTAAAACAGCATGGATGCCATTGGTTGGAACACCAACTAAGCCGTTGGTAATTTTATGGAAAAAGCATCCCACTGATATGACTATATCGCCGTGGTTCTAGAATCCACGGAGTCGCCATTAAGTCAACATTTTTTTTCGAAGTCAAAGTCAAAGTGTAGGAATACGATACGATAATAAGCACGTTATTAGGGCTGCAATTAATTTTATCAAAAATCTATCACACAAGTCACAGTTCACACTTTCGCAGGTGATGCGATATATGCATATACATTTATGATTTTTTAATTACGCAACCTGTTTGATACTTGTGTTACTTCTGACTACTGACATCTATTTTACAAACAAAAAATAACACTTGGGTGAAATGTCAATTTTTGAATTAACATCATTTCTGATAATAATTTAAAATAGACAGTTGTAGTGTTGTGTGCTTATTACCGATATAACAGCATGAATTATGACATTAAGACTTTGACTTTGACACTCATAAATCCCTAGACTAGATATGACCTACAAAAAGATTGTGTAAGAGACGAAACTAGATGGAGCAGTCACCTCTGCGCATAAGAAATTAACTCACCATGACAAATAATCACTTATCAGATGTCTACACCGAGGAGGAATGTTCGGTTGCTGTGGATACTAGGATACGAAGAGTTTGCTCCCTACGAGGTTAACAACGCTTTCGTCTGAGTTATTTCATGCTGCTGGTTCAAACGAACGTAGCTGTGATCACGCTATGTGTCGAGAATATGGCGAATTGTTTAATTAAAATATCTAGGGTAAAAGACATTATGACAAAAGTTCACTTAGACTATTTTAAGCTAACGTGGTGATTTTCATTATAACATTCATAACTACAATTTAAAATGGGATATTAACCATGTATGTTTGTTTTATTGAGCACCCGATATTTCATACACACATGGTGAACATACATGGTGGTATATATCCCGTCTAAAATTGTAGTTATAACTGTTAATTTACTAACCAACAGGCCTATGATGATAAATTTTTGATGTGTCATTTGCTGGTAAGGACAGTTTTGCCGGTAAAATGGTAAACTTGTCATTTTTATCAGAATAACCGCAGCGCTATTCGTGTAACACATACGCAATCTGTCAGTTTATCAGTTTATAGCATTATCAGATTATTTGATAGAGCATCATAGCCTACTTTAGGTATTGTTATGTTTTGGCGTGCAATAAAGGATATAATATAAGTAGTTTTATTTGTCAAGAAGTTATTTTACTTATTATCTTATAACGAAGGATTGCTGTCTCGAACAAACTTCACATTGAGCATAAAGTAGCCAAGTAAAGTTCCTGTTTCTTGGCAGAGCAAACCAAACGAGCTGTCCTTTGTCCCGCCCGGGTCCATAACGAGCGGGTCCGAAACAAATCCGCAAACACGCCGCCCGCGGGTCACAGCCGCGATTTATAAATATGCAGATCAAATATTAAAAGGAGAGCCGCAAGATGATCCCGGGGCGGCCAGAGACTAGCGAGCGCAGACGCGAATCTTGTCTTACGAAGGAAAGTTACAGCTCGGTTTTCGACGGTAACAGCGGTGATGCTGCTAACCAGCTTTACGTAGCGTATTACCGCCGATACCTAATTATTTTAGAATGATACTTTAAAGTATCGTTCTAAAATCCGATGATTCTTCTTGAAGTTCACGGTCTGCATGTATTTGGTACCTACATACAATCCGACAACGCCGGCGAAACTTTAATAATGTATGGAAATAGTTTTAAATAGAAAACTCCCGTGAGTATTAGACATATTAATATACTTAGACCGGGTTACTCACGTTTATAAAGTCGAAGATAGCTCGACATGTTTCGGGACGGTCCGCGCCCCATAATCATGAGGGAGAAGCGCTAGCCGCGATTGCTCTGCGCACACTCCCTCATGATTATGGGGCGCGGACCGTCCCGAAACATGTCGAGCTATCTTCGACTTTATAAACGTGAGTAACCCGGTCTAAGTATATTAATATGGAAATAGTCTCATAACTTTTCGTTCGCATATGAAATTAGCCGGCCATATACGTTATCCGCCGAATCTGCCAGTAAATTATTGCCGGCACTACACTTCAGGTTGCGTGTCAACACCGGAGTCTGAACACCACAAATACGACATCCACACTTGGGGTGTCAACAAAAACCTATACCCCGAGTAGCGAAAGATTTAATGTCAAAAGTGGTTATGTATGGTAAACTTATCCGGCATATGGTAAATTTATCCGGCAGATACCCGGCGGACATACCCGCTATGCACATCCGATTGACCGAACATATAGGTATGGCCAGCTACTGTGGTATAACATTTCATGCTGCATATGTAAGTACATTTTCGGGTTACGTCACGGTTCCAATGTTTGTCCTCAAATAGAGAATTTTGGCCATTCGTAAAATATCAGTGGTCTTCTTCTACTATATCTTTCATTCCTTTCGAGGGAACAGAGTGGTTGTATGTGGCGATTAGACTGCAGCCTAAACCAGTAATTAAATATAAAATAGGTATTTATATTTATATTTTACACTTTGGCTGTGGTTGACTGTAACTACCTCGTTGCATTTGCTTAATCACGTTTCGCTTCACTTCTCGAGGCTTGAGGACCTCGCAATGCTCAAAATTTCACTTAATTTAACTGAAAACTGTAATTTGCTCATTCAATATAAGCACGAGAAGTAAGCAACAAGTTTGCGCCTTTGTATAACTCTTTATAAGTGGAACCGACAACGTTGCGGACAAGAGACAACATTTGTTCGACTCTTCATTGAAGTACCCTATGGTATGTACAAATTACGGAAAGTTTCCAAATTGTTTCATTTAAAAGAGTTTCATGAGAATTTGACATGAAATAAATAAATAACCATTTTATGTTTCAGAAAGATTTACTCCCACCACAAAGAGTGAGAAGTTTTTGAAAATTTCCTGTGTGGTAGGCAGTTTTGGAAACTTTCCCGTTCATCACCCTCTGGGTTGCCCGTTCTTTGGGCGCCCCGAGCGCTGCAGCGCATCGTCTCAGAATAAATATTCAATGTTTTCATTCAATTTCTGCCGGACCGCTATCGAAACAAGATACCACGTGCGCGCCTTATTCTCCCGATGTACTGAACGTGGGCAAACTTGGCCAATTTTGCCAACTTTTCCGCAGTTGCATTTTTGACTGCACTTTCGATTGGTTTAGTTTGAGGTATGGCTTGGAAATGAGACTCTACTTAGACTAACACACTCCAAAAATTTCGAGTTAGGTAGGTAGTTATACATAATATATAAATGTTTAAATTATGTTCTTAATGACTTATTAAGTTATTATCAACGGCCAACGCAGAGCCAGAATAACGGAATATAGAACCAAACATTAATATTTTATTGTAGGTTATTCGTTATTCAAGAACTATTATTTTGGTTATTAAGAAGGGTTTGCAAAATTCAGCCACTAAGATAACAAAGTCGCATAAAATGGCAAATAAATGTTCAACAACGGATTACTCTCAATATTTCTCAATATTTTTTTTTTCACAAAGGAGAGTCCTCAATTCGTCAATAACGCTCATGAATGTAGTACTTTTTCGTTATAGGTAATACTGACTTAATTATAATTTCTCCCTTTTCTTAAGCAAGGCTTTCGTGTTGCAATATTAAAGCATATATTATATATTTTTGTAAGTATTTGAAATAATTTTTATTGATAAATCTCACTTCGGATATGACTCAAATTTCAGCAAAAAAATGTTTGCTCCTTGTAAACATTATAACATGCAATAAATTCATGTTTTGGCTTATTTGCTACCTCAATTATGATCAAACATACCTACATTAAACAGTTGGTAAAAATTTAATGTAGTTACTATGGTTATGATTTGAGTTAACTAACAATAAGTACCTACAAATTGCAACGGTTAATACTCACGTATTTTTATAAATAAAATAAATAAAAATTCGTTTATTGTCGAAAATAAGTAACACAACACACAAGAGAAAGACACACAAGAAAAGCATAACAAAAACTAAGACTACAAAAGTTCGACAAAAGGTCCAGGACTCAGCATTTGCTGCGAGCCTGTCTAGCTCCACAGTGCTGTTTTTCAGCCCGCACCTGTCTCTAGGCTTATTAAAAAAACACTAAAGGCTTGCTGTTGAGGAAACCACGCTTCCAGTGCGTACCTACTTACTTAAAATGTTTACATACATTTCATAACTCAGCTACAATCAAAGAATGCCTTATTTTCATTATTACATTATTTATTATTAGTATTTATCGTATTTTATTTTATCAGATTAGGCGTGACATGTTTCGTTTGCGTCGGGCAGACATCGTCGGACAGGATAAAAATACGTGAGTGTTAACCGTTGCAATTTAATATCAGTATGTTTATCGAAAGTTTAAATTATAAGTCTACAACTGTTTTAAAGGCGCCTCTTAAACTAAAATTATATGTACCTATAGGTAAGTACCTAAGTATACGTATTAAACGTACCCAAAGAGTTGATTCCATCAAAGACCATTAAACTGCCAAAATGATAATGAAATCGTAATCCATGTCGATTTATCGCCACCGATATAATGATAAGTGCGCACCAATCATCCCCCTTCCTTTATCGACGTTATCCATAACGGCGACAATTAACATAATTATTCAATGAATCGTTCTTTAAAATCATATAAATTCATATAAATCGGCCAAGTACGAGTGGGACACAGGTGGAAAGATTTCCACGTACGTTCTACAAAGTAATTTTATCATCGACCTAAAGGTACCGTTACACATGCTCATTACTAATTAGCATGCTTATTAGCAAGCTGACAGCGAGAACGACAACGGAGATGGCGGGAAAAGCACTATGACGCCAGTATGGAATCGAATGGAGTGCTGAGGTACGTGCATATAGGCGGTGGAACGCCTACAGTTACCTACAATACAACTCATGGTAAGCGCACATGTAAAGTCAAATACAAAGATATGAATACAGCCAAAATGCCAAAAATATGTATACAGGACTTTAGTCTGACTGAGCATTAAGGTCGTGTCTACATCTTTTTGGCACTTTGGTTGTGTTCATATCTTTGTAGTCTACTGTACTAAGTAATGTTTCTGTGTTTATAATTTAGATTTCGGAATGGCAATTCCAGTTCGCGAAGTGGGTGCGAGGCACTTTACGGGAAAGCGAGGTAGCCGGAAGTCTAAACTCTCGGGGGAAACTCTGGAATTGATGAGGATTCGGCGCGAAATGCCAGAGGGAGCTTCGTCAGACACCCGTCTCAATAAAACTATCCGCAAATCGGTGAGACGCGACCTCCGAAACTTCAATACACATCTCATACGAGAAGCTATTGAGCAAAATCGGGGGTCCAAAGTCTTTGGCAAAAGACAGGGTAAGGCGAATCTGATGAAGCTGAAAACCTCGGAAGGTAGAACCGTCACTTCAGTTCCAGAGATACTAGCCGAAGTGGAGAACTTCTACGGCCGTCTATTATATACGCCTCTCACGCCCAGAGGCCTCCATACGACGGGAAAGACCCATATAGAGCCATATTGGTGCGCCACTTCACCGATGACCTTCCACCTGTGGATGTAGACGAAATCGAGGGGGCTCTCAAACAGCTACGTAATGGGAAGGCTCCCGGCGAAGATGGTATTACCTCTGAGCTTCTTAAAGCTGGGGGAGCCCCAGTTCTTGAGAGGCTCAGAGACCTATTCAATTCCATCATAGCCAATGGGACTACTCCGGAGGCGTGGAGTGGAAGCGTGGTGGCCTTGTTCTTCAAAAAAGGAGACAAGTCGCTTTTGAAGAATTACAGGCCTATCGCGCTCCTAAGCCACGCCTACAAGTTGTTCTCGAGAGTCCTTGCGAATCGTCTCTCCACAAGATTTGACGCCTTCCAGCCACCGGAACAGGCCGGATTTCGAAAAGGCTACAGTACAGTAGACCACATCCACACAGTGCGGCAGGTTATACAGAAGTCTCACGAGTATAATCAGCCGCTGTGTCTAGCATTTGTGGACTACGAGAAAGCCTTCGACTCCATTGAAATCTGGGCTGTTCTGGAATCTTTGCAGCGATGCCAAGTCGATTGGCGGTATGTGCAGGTGTTGAGGAGCCTGTATAGCATGGCAACGATGTCTGTTCAAGTCCAAAACCGTAAGACAAACCCTATACAGCTGCTAAGAGGAGTGAGACAGGGAGATGTAATTTCTCCGAAACTGTTCACGAACGCACTGGAGGACGTCTTTAAGACCCTGGATTGGACTGGGATGGGCATCAACGTCAACGGCAAATACCTCACACACCTTCGCTTTGCTGACGACATAGTCATAATGACAGAATCGCTGCAGGATCTGCAGAGAATGCTGCACAGTCTTAACGCTGCCTCACTTTCGGTCGGTCTCCGGATGAACTTGGACAAGACCAAGGTCATGTTCAATGAACGGATAATTCCGGAGCCGATATCGATCAGCGGCGAGACGCTTGAAGTTGTCCAAGAATATGTCTACCTAGGGCAAACCTTGCAGCTGGGTAGAGACAACTTCAAGCGAGAAATCTCTAGGCGAGTGCAGCTGGGCTGGGCAGCGTTCGGGAAGCTGCGTCATATCTTCTCGTCGCCACTACCGCAGTGCCTACAAAGCAGGGTTTTCAACCAGTGCGTCCTACCTGTGATGACATACGGAGCCGAGACGTGGAACATGACGGTCGGGCTGGCTCACCAACTACATGTCGCTCAGCGTGCAATGGAAAGAGCAATGCTGGGTATCTCGTTAAGAGACAGAGTCCGGAACGAGACTATCCGGCGAAATACCAAAGTAATGGACATAGTCCATAGGTGTTGCAAGCTGAAGTGGCAGTGGGCCGGCCACGTCTGTCGCAGAACCGATGAGCGTTGGAGCAAAAGGGTTCTCGAATGGGCACACCTCGGCAAACGTAGTGTGGGACGCCCTCCTGCCAGGTGGACCGATGACTTGAGAAAGGTAGCTGGTAGTGGTTGGATGAGGGTCACGAATGACCATACTTTGTGGCGCACCCTTGGGGAGGCCTACGTCCAGCAGTGGACTGCAATAGGCTGATTGATTGAATGGCAATTCCAATTTGTTTGACACAGTGTTAAATAAGAGTGACTAATGCAGACGGACACTAAACCTTAATAAGGTTCCGATTATCGGATACGAAATTACGGAACCCTGAAAAGCATGGTTCACAGGTCATTTCCAAAGGGCTATTATCTATGCGTTTCTAAGCGAAAGGTTTGTCATAAAATTATTGTAACGACCTTATTAGGGAGGTCGCTCGGGGATATTCTGATTCTAATGGTTTTATTACTCATAATCCGTGAATTGATTATTATAGGGGGATATATTTATGATCAATTATAGAAAGGAATAATATCTACATTTCGTGAAGGGAGTCCGAAATGCCTGCCCATCGAAATTGGGGCTGGCAATACCTAATTCATGGTTTTTAAGAAAAACTACCTGTTTATTTTATTACTGTTACCAAGGCGAAACTCGAACTCGCGACTCTGGGATACCCGCCCATCGTTCTACCTACTGAGCTGCGAAGACACCCGGTGGTCCCAAATTTCTTTGCGATATCCCTCGTATGCGCATTAGGCATATTAGGATTGAATAAAGATTGGTCTTAAATGTATTGTTAAACGGATTGGAGACGTCTGTCAAAAAATAAAGATGTGGCGTTTTCAGGCTAAAGGTACCATATTGTCGGTTATCGGTAAGGTTCTACTGTCATAAATAATCACTAAGAAATCAATCTTATCAACAACTGACAGTATGGTACCTTTGGCCTGAAGACGCCACAGATATAGTTATTTTTTGACTTAGTCTTCTCCAATTAAAATCACAATTTCATTATTTTATTATACTCATATCCAGATATAGAAGTTTTGGTGGCACGAATACAATTTTGCTAGGGACTTCCACACGATATTATTTTATCGATAAATTGTATGTTCTTATGACAGTAGTTATGTTATCATATCGGTCCGAATGCCGAATTTTAAAATCTCGAATTTTATAATCCCGACCTAAAACTCCGATCATCAAAATTCCGACTCACGAAAGCACGAATATTTAAAATTCCGAATTACATAACACCGAATCAGTATTAGATTTGGGATTAAGAAAATCGGAAAATATTTCGGAATATTTGGGTGAGCCCAGCTCATTGCTATACTCGATACTCCAATGAAAATAGACAGTGTGCGCTGACTAAACTTGACTGTTGTCAGCCCCTTAAATTATTTATTTTATGAATTGTGATAGAGGGCGATACGACGGTAGGGCTCAGTTCGCTTCCCCCGCCACCTTTCCTAATTCACATTTTTATGCGGTTATCATACCAAACCGGATTCTGCAGCAGATGCAGTGATAGAAACAGCACCTCTTCTACAGCGTAGGGATGTATTCCATACAGTGAGGTAACTTCATAAACGGCCAGCGGCTCGGCTCGGTGCTCGTGCTGAGGCTTAGGGTTGTCAAAAGCTATGCGAAAGATATTACAGTCTGATTGACAAACTAATTTCCATTTTACACCCCTTAAAATAGACCGCTGAATTTTCATAGAAATTCGGCGGCATTTCCTCCCCGCCTCCTTCCCCGCGCGCCCCCCATCGATGACCCAGAAATCGGCAGAGTTACCCCACTGTATAGAATACATCCTTACGCTGTGCCTCTACAGTTATCTTATGAATCTTATGACTATTCATCGTAATATTTTTAGAAATTTCGGTGCAGCATAGTACAAATAAAGGAATTGTTACAAAAATCTCTAGGGATCAATCAATTCAGGTATATATTACTGTTATGTTATTAACTCTTAACTATTCCATCTAGACTAGGGCAGATATTTTTAACGCAACAATGCTGCACCGAAATTGCTACAAAAATTACGATCAATGCTTATAATATAATTTAAACTTTCGTGAGTCATACTGATATATTACATTGCAACGGTTAACACTCACGTATTTTTATCACAATAGGTGTGACATGTTTCGACTGCATCGGTGCTTCCTAGAGGGAACGTGAATTTGTGTGGTGACGATTCAGTGGACACGGTTAGTTCGGTGTGCTTGTCGTTGATCTTGATCCCGTCAGACGATCCGACAATTTAGACTCCCGCAACGACGGCGCCGGATTGCTCGAATCAGCCTGCTTCGTCACGCGCGACCCGTTACCTACGCCGGTCTCGGGCAGTGATGCCCGAGCCGCGAAGGTGACAACACCACTCTGTCTGTCCGACGATGACTGCCCGATGCAGTCGAAACTTGTCACGCCTATTGTGATAAAAATACGTGAGTGTTAACCGTTACAATTTAATATCAACGCTTATGAGTCATACATAAGTTATGGCACAACGCACTTCGTATGCCACAAGGAAGATATTTTTTGTTCTTGTTATCTAACATCAAATACTTATACACGGTGCTCGTGAGCATTGCGAGAGATTTTAACAGCGTATTCCTGAGGCTAAAAGAAACAAAAAATGTCATATTAAGTTCATTGGATTATAATTCAGTTAAATTGTAATTTAAAAGGCCCCTAGTGAGAAAGTTATGGGGTAGTTCTGATTTCTTTCATTCCATGTGTAGTTTGGGGTGTTGAATCCGAATCTGAGGTTTGCATACTAAATTTCGTGACGCAACATTAAAAAAAAATTTAAAAAAAAGGAAAAAATCGCCTTTTTTCCGGTTTTTTGCTTAAAACTCGAAAACTTTTAACTTTTATTATTACAATTATGACTGTGTGACAACGTTGCACCCCCGGAAGACAGCTCAGAGATATACGTAGACGAGACAGAAGACAGAGGTATGTCGAATCTCACAAGTTATTTTGTAATCATTCATCTCTCCTAGATATATGATCACAAGTCAGTGTCTCACCGCCTCTTTTATCTTTTAGAACCCCCGACGCTGACGATGGCGCACTCAGACCCTGAGCCAGGACCTGATGCCATCGAAAACCTCAGCAAGATGCGGAAGGTATGTTTAATCTCACAATCAATTTTGTAAGCCTCATCCGTTCTCTCTCCGCTCTCTCCTTGAGAAATGACTCCCCTTCTTTTTTTGCAGGTCAAGCAGAATATGTACCAGGACCCAACGTCACCGAAGAACTTCAGCCGGGACCTTTTAAACGTCAACGGCTCATATAATTTTTCCATACTGCGATCTAAGTAAAAAAAAAATAGTTTTGGAACGTTTAAAGTGAGTTTTGCAGAAACCGCTGAAAATTGCCAATTTTTAACGCGCACTTGAGACCGAACGGCTCATTCGAAAAAAAAACTAAATAGTGATATTTGTAGGAAATTTTATGTTCTTTAATTTCTGTAAATAGACTATTTACTAAAAGTTAATAGTTTTCGAGTTTTAAGCAAAAAACCGGAAAAAAGGCGATTTTTTCCTTTTTTTTTAATTTTTTTTTAATGTTGCGTCACGAAATTTAGTATGCAAACCTCAGATTCGGATTCAGCACCCCAAACTACATATGAAATGATAGAAATCAGAACTACCCCACAACTTTCCTAGCAAAAACACTATTTAACTGCATTATTAGGGCTAGTTTCTGAGATAATTGCAATTTTTATTTAAACATAATTTTACCGTATCTCGGTAAATTTCGCGTTTTGGAATGTGATAATGCTACTACGTGGTCTAGTTTAGATATGATTTTTGACAGGTTTCAAAGTGACACTGTTATGTCTTTGCAAAACTCGGCTTTACCAAAAAAAAAAATTTTTTTTTGTATTATAAGTGGGCCTTTTCTAAATGAAACTTACTTACCATGTATCAAAGCGTATAAAAAAAGAAAAAAGTTTTTTTTTGTTTTTTTTTTGGTCGATATGACCAAAAATCATATGACCTTTTTTGTTTCTTTTAGCCTCAGAAATACGCTGTTAAAATCTCTCGCAATGCTCACGAGCACCGTGTATAATTTAAACTTTCGTAATGACTCATGGGCGTAAATGTCAGTATGACTACTGACATTTACGCCCGAGCCGCGAAGGTGACAACACCACTCTGTCTGTCCGAAGATGTCTGCCCGATGCAGACGAAACATGTCACGCTTATTGTGATAAAAATACGTGTGTTAACCGTTGCTACTTTAATATCAAATACTTACTTACTTTGTGATCCGTTGAGTCTTTGACATGCCAGTTTATTATGACTATTATTTCAACTTCCATTCAATATACCCTAGTAGTTTGTGATTGTACTATATATCTAATGCCTAATTATTTACAATTACATACACTCCTTTATATACACACGATGCGTTCAAACCGCATACATGTCGACCGCCATTACGATTTTTATGAATGAAAACTTTTCTGACATTATATTTTTGACATTTATATTTTTAAAATTCAGAGACAAACTAGAGTGGGCCCCAATTTTCATATCGTTCGATATCAAATACCGTGCGACTTGCATTCGACATTGTTTGCAATCGACACTTCGTTTCGAACTAAACGTCATCTCGACTGGTATTAGAATAAGGTCAAATCAAATTTCCTTGCTTGTCAAATGTTCTAAATTTTTTCACAGATAAGAAATTTGCTCCTACTAAAAAAATATTATTATGGGAGTTTTTGAACGCATTATAGAGGGCTACTGATGTGTGGATATATACAATACTTTGAGGATGCAGGAAAATAAAGACCACAACGCCGTTTAAACACAATATATTATTAAAAAAGAAAACAATACAATATAAGAACAATATTGTGGATCATTTACAGACGTCCCGGCGGCTGCGCGCGGTGCATACGACACCGTACAATACCATACGATACGATACGATACGATACGATACGATACGATACGATACAAGCGTACATACAACACGCTGATATATACAGGAAGCTCCGTAATACAGTTACAAAAGTTTACACACAAAGCTAAAAAACGTTTTTAGTAAGATTTTATGATTTGGAAATGTTAAAAATTACAAAAGTAATGTACTTATATTATTGCATGAGCTGCAAGTACAGCTTCGCAAAATAGAGTAGAAAAAGTGGCAACACCGTAGTGTCGTCCCGCTCTTTTACATATATTGATTTGAAAGAGACGACACTACAATGTTGCCACTTTTTATTTCTAATTTGCCAAGCTCTAGCTGGTATTCAAAATAATTTTGACACACTCAACAATTTTTTACTTCTGCTGCCGACTGTATATAGAAAATAATCCCGGAAGATTTTACGAATATGACTGTTGCCAGGTTTACCGCAACTATTTACGAAAAAAAAGGTTTGTAGTATGATTCCGTTGTAAATAACATTTCCAAAACCACATACTCTTCTCTAAAAACGCCACATTATTGCTGTTTGGGGAGTCGTAGTCGCGCGTGCCGCCGCTGCCTCCAGTCATCCCCGCGACATATCGACGCAATCAGAATAGCCGACTCGAATAAAACCATACGGCCGCGACATATGCCGCGGAGACGTGAAGGCAGCACTATACTAAGCATATACACGCAGGATTCTGGCGTATCATATAACTATGTTAATCTTGGCGGGGCCCGCGTCCGACTTAAAGTGGTAAAGCGATTTCTTTGAATTCCAATTTAATTCATATTTTAACCAATTGGACGCCGCTTAAAGGTTTCATCCTTTTTATTGCAAAAACAGGCAAAAATTGTTTCAAATGAGCACTAAAGAGGTCTTTTCTTCGGCGTCGTTGGCGCCCAAAAGGTTTAATTATGTTTGTTAAGTTCTAGGCTTGGCTTAAAAAAATGTATAAACCACCGAACAAGCTTATATGCGAGTCCAGAATAACTATATTATTTTATAAGCTTAAGTTATGAACACATTGTATATTTTAAAAATAGCAAGGTCGTTACATTACGATCAGGAATTTCTATAAATATTGAAATAGGCCAGTCTCAAACCTTTATTTGATACAAAAAGCATTATTTTACAGCGAAATGATACAAATATCATACAAAACTATTGCCGCGCTGGTTTAATATATTCAACTACATACAAAAAGGTCGTTTTTGACATATTAGTCTATTCTAAGCATTATACATAGCCGAATCATTATAAAAATAATGTTCAGAAATAAGTGGAAAACATATTCTCGTGATTTTTTTCCGCTTTTTCGTTTCCGATTAACACAAAAATAATTATAGAAAGTTTTCTCGCTTTGCTCTTACGGTAGATGTCAGGCCCCGCCCCCGCGTCTCTAGTCTACGCTGTCCTTGTTAAATATATCTTTACACTATACTTCACGGTCCTGCCGACCGCACAACGCTACACTCAACTCAAAACATACATTTATTTTTTAAATTCATCCAGAGGAAAAAGTACTGAATAAAATTAATCAAAGGCCTTTGTAAAACGGTTGTGTATCTCTTTCAGTATTAGAATTTAAATTAATCAAAGGCCATTGTAAAAAAAGTTGTGTATTTCTTTCAGTATTAGGAATGACCAAGCAGACCAACTACTCAAAATTATCTGAACACGATTCTATGATTACAGATTAAGTGGATCAATCCGCGGCAAGAGTAACGTGCGTCACCATTTTGTTGCATGTTCCCTTTATTTATGCATTATGATGCAAACTCAAGAGATAATTTATCTCTAAATAAGTGTCACTTTCCATAGATATATATTGAAATCATTTGCATCTGCAATTCAATTAAAATGAATAATAAATAAATTTAAATAAATATTATAGGACATTCATTACACAAATTGACTAAGTCCCGCAGTAAGCTCAAGAAGGCTTGTGTTACGGGTACTCAGCCAACGATATATACATATAATATACCAATACACAAATACATAGAAAACATCCATGACTCAGGAATCAGGAATCTGTGTTCATCACACAAATAAATGCCCATACCGGGATTCGAACCCAGGGCCATCGGCTTAGCAGGCAGGGTCACTACCAACTACCCCAACCGATCAAACACGCAATGAAGTCGTAACTCGTTACTTTTACGTGGATTTACCCAAATAATTAAAAAGGTAATTTTGAGAATTTATTCTGCTTGGGGTTTTCGCTTGCTGGCTTTATTTTTATCTTTAGCTCATGGTTGTCGGAGTGCGATTTGTTTGCAAGTGCAGCGTCGCAGCCGGCAGTTGCGACTGGCAGTCTCCAGTCTAACCTACTCATAAAACTTATACAAAAATTGATTGACGAACCAACAATATGGACCAACGCAATTATTTATTATTACAAGGAGGTTGCCGGTGGATCTAGAATATAGTTTTATATGTAACTTGTTTGCTATACAAACTGATGGAGCGACGTACAGATTGAATATTTTTCATTTGATATCTGAATTTACTGTACATTTTTGCAATTAAGCTGCAAGTACGAGCGCATTTTACTGATAAAAATTGTATAATTTTCAGATAAAATATACCTACTACTACAGATATTAAGACACCAAATCAACTGAAAATATCACATTTTTCACCGTTCAAAAGTATATTTTCCTACGTGAAATTGTTGTACCTCCTACGTAAAATATCTTTAACAGACCACCAATTCTAGATCCCCCACAACCCGCGCAGTCATCATTTAAAAATAAACCACAATAATCACTCGTATCAAGTTCAGCGTCACATCACTCCACTCACTTGTTCACTCCACACGATCACTTAAGGCATTGAGTGTGCGTAATTCGTTATGGTAAATTGATCTTTATTTACAAAGTCACTCGGCTTGTTTCCGCCCGGCTGTCTCAGCGTCCACGCCGATTATTGCATATTGAAGTAAAAGATTTTGGGAATCTAGATTCAGCCACTAGACAGTTCAGTCCATTGTTAATAGTTTAAATAGGCCACTAGTTAAAGCAGGATAGAAAAACCGTCGGAAACCGGTTTCGTCTCCACGTATAAAACCGGTTAACCGCACCTTACCAACAACCCGCAACATGACTTTAGTCAGAGATTATTATCAGAAATAGACAAATGATTTTGGGCATTGTGAGTTTTTAGGCATTCAGATAATTGTTTCTTACCATCATGAGAAGCGCAGATATTATTTAGATTATATTACAAGCTGTAAGCGCATTCTTATTAAATAATGAGCAATAAAAAAGTCTATTAGCTGTGGTCCATGTTTTATTGTCATTTCAAAACTTTCTTTTCCACGATATCTCTTCCAAATGAACTGCCCAAGTTTAAAATGTTATTTTAAACGTCAAAATCTAGGAAACATAGATGAACTCTATATGTGACTGTTAGTAAAAGTTGTCGCTTGCCGATATGATGATAATTTAGAAAAGAACCTTATCGAAATGCGCTTGATGTTACTGGTGACCGAAGAGCTGGTGGCTTCCTCGCACAACGTACCAGCATTGCGATACGAGAAAATGCCGCCAGCATCCTAGGTACAATGCCTCGAGGGCCTATTTTAGATCTAAAGTAGCTAGTTTGTAACATACTGTATACATTTTGTTAGTACTGAAATAGTTATTTGAATGCCATGTATTTTTAACATACTGACTGATGCGATGACTAAGTGTAGTTTTAACTAGGTATTAAAATAGACCTATTTAAATGTAATGTGTTCTTTTACTTCATTATGCAATGGGAAGTACTGTCGGCATCATATCGAGACGGTCAAGTGTTTAACAATGTGAACACAGTAGCAGTCATTGAGCTTGCGTCCTCAGTTAAGTAACCACAGTCTTAGAAACTATCATACTGATTTAGTTGGGCTTCGGTTGATGCTATACGCTTTGTCCAGTGAAAGTTAAATATACATTTTTAGATAACATGGAAAAGTGTTGTTAATGATCCCAAACTAAGTGACGATTTGGTTCAATGATCCTTAACCGACTTTTATCGTGAGCGCTGCGCGCGGCAAGGCAATACTTTCGCGTCCTCGCGCACGGTATTTGACGCTTGATAATGGCATCCTAAGATGTCCGAAATGTGTGTGTGTTATCCGTAATTTAGTAGAATATCGCAATAGTAAATTTGATGACTTATTTGCAATATTTCGAGACCTTTTTTCATTGTTTTGCAATACTTTATGCCATTTCCATTATATTGTCTTCCGTTTCCGCGATTGTTATTCATTGAAAATAAACACTTGGAATGATCGCGTTTATTAACACCATGACCCTACGTTTCGAGCCGTTTACAGCACTAGTTTTCACAGGGTTAAGATGATGACATCCTAAGATTAAGAAACGCGATAAATCTGTTCTAAACTATTTTCATTGTTTTAACGTCTACTGACAGATAATTATCATGAGTTCGCTACCAAAAGTTGTCTGGAATAGATCGCTTAGCGCCATTTTTACCTCTACTATTATTCGTTGTTTTTTGTTCTGTTAAACTACTTCAGGTGTACAAAAGTTTGCATATAACTATATAACGTCAAGTGTAAAAATATGGTGGTGCACATCTTACTCAAAAATATGTCCCATAGCACCTTATACCGGTGTAATAAGAGCGTAGTACCATATTTATGAGTCGATTATGTCGGACCACATTTTTGCACTTGACCATGGTGTATAGCGTCAATCGAAAACCAAGGACTAAATCAGTATTGATAAGTTTTTCCGTTTGGACTGATGCTGGACGTTCATTATTGAATTGACGTGTATTATTAAACACTTTACCGTCCCGAGTGAGCTCTGGTGGCCGCGTCTACCGGCGATAGGGCGCGGGTGTGCCCTACGGACACTGGAGTAGAGGCAGTATCTGAATAAAAAAAAAACATTTATTAATGAAATAATAGTAGTTTATGTGATTGTATATAATGAAAGGCATTAAAACTCGAGGGTGTGTTTTCATAATCTTTTTTTAAATTTATTTATTTAACATACACACAACCATCTTTACAGGATATCCTAATTCGACAGTATGGAATTTTAACACAAAAAGAAACTAAACAACATAGATACATTATTACAAATTACAGTAACACAATACATATAACGTGACCTTTGTGAATTCGTTCAAAGAACAAAAAAAAGAACATCACACGAGTGTTTTAATGCCTAATTATTTAATTTTACAATTACACTGCTTTATATACACACATATCATGACTCTCCATGATGCATTCAAAGCGCATATATATCGACCGCCATTGCGACTTTCAGGAATTAAAACTTTTCTGACATTCAAGTTTTGACATTTATATTTTTTAAATTCAGAGACAAACTAGAGTTGGTGCCAATTTTCATATCGTTCGATATCAAAATAACGTGCGACTTGCGTGCGTCATTGTATGCAATTGACAATTCGTTTCAAACTAAACGTCATATCGACTGATATTAGAATAGAGGTCAAATTAAATTTTCTTGTGTCAGATGTGTTCGAAATTTGAACAAAAATAATATTATCGAAAACGATAATATAATTTGCTATTATTACATTTTCACAGATAAGAAATTTGTTGTAACAAAAAAGTTTATTATTATGGGGACCTTTATATACGATTTTCGAACGCATTATTGAGGGCTAATGACATGTGGGTATATAAAAGTATTTAAAAACCCACGATAGATCTCATAAAGATTGTCGTCAGTTACACAGTTCATGTGTTAATGGTTTTATTAAATCGAAAGTTCTATTTTAATTATATGCAGAGTCATTAATATCGGCGACTGAGGAATAGAAATTATTGATGATTAAGTTAGATGAATATTTGACAGTTTGTCACATAGAGTAAAAATAGATCCGACAGACCTGTTGCAATAGAGATTACAAGTCATTTAACATCGTTGGTACATTTTGATTGGGTGAAAAATATGTCATCTCTTCAGAGATATCTTGCCTCGTGCAGAGTCGCGCAAAGAAGGCATACTATGGAAATGTTTATCCCCACCTGAAGTATGGAATAATATTTTGGGGAAACTCAGTAAATGTTGAATCAACATTTATATTACAAAAAAAATGCTTACGAATTATATTTAAGTTTAGGTTTCTGGAATCCGTGAGAGAACTATTTAAGGACAATGATATTTTACCACTGACATGCATTTATATATTAGAAATTTGTTTATTATTGAAATTAAACACTTTAGAACGGATGATCCTACGTTTCGAGCCCTTTACAGCACTCGTTTTCACAGGGTTAAGATGATGATGGTTTATTAGTTAAGGAGCAAAATGAAATTTTTACCAAAAAGAGTGAGCTTAAGGATAATATCAGAACACAATATAAACACGATATTTGTACGGTTAAAGCCTCCAGCTTCATACTTGGGAAGAGCACATACGTTTCTGGAATTGATATTTATAATCATTTACCTGAACACATAAAGTCGCAAAACGGGATTAAGTTCAAAAACACGCTCAAGAGGTGGTTATTAGTTAAGAGTTTTTTATAGTTTAAATGAATATTTTATGCACATGGCTTAAGTTTTTTAATGAAATGTTTTTGTTATTGTTTATTTAGTTTTAAGTTTATAATTGTACGTCCGAAATGGGCAAACTGTTGGATCTAAATTTTATTTTATATTATTACATCTGAATGTACACAGTTTAAACAATAAATGACATCTTATCTTATCTTATCTGTCCCCTTACCTTCCCCTGCAGGCCGCTAGAGCCTGCGCGGGCGGCGGCGCGGCGGTCAGCGGCGCAGCAGCTGCGGCAGGTCGGCAGCAGCAGCTATATACCAGGTCCCGTGTCACCTACCTCCCCCTGCAGGCCGCTAGAGCCTGCGCGGGCGGCGGCGCGGCGGTCAGCGGCGCAGCAGCTGCGGCAGGTCGGCAGCAGCAGCTATATACCAGGTCCCGTGTCACCTACCTCCCCCTGCAGGCCGCTAGAGCCTGCGCGGGCGGCGGCGCGGCGGTCAGCGGCGCAGCAGCTGCGGCAGGTCGGCAGCAGCAGCTATATACCAGGTCCCGTGTCACCTACCTCCCCCTGCAGGCCGCTAGAGCCTGCGCGGGCGGCGGCGCGGCGGTCAGCGGCGCAGCAGCTGCGGCAGGTCGGCAGCAGCAGCTATATACCAGGTCCCGTGTCACCTACCTCCCCCTGCAGGCCGCTAGAGCCTGCGCGGGCGGCGGCGCGGCGGTCAGCGGCGCAGCAGCTGTGGCAGGTCGGCAGCAGCAGCTATATACCAGGTCCCGTGTCACCTACCTCCCCCTGCAGGCCGCTAGAGCCTGCGCGGGCGGCGGCGCGGCGGTCAGCGGCGCAGCAGCTGCGGCAGGTCGGCAGCAGCAGCTATATACCAGGTCCCGTGTCACCTACCTCCCCCTGCAGGCCGCTAGAGCCTGCGCGGGCGGCGGCGCGGCGGTCAGCGGCGCAGCAGCTGCGGCAGGTCGGCAGCAGCAGCTATATACCAGGTCCCGTGTCACCTACCTCCCCCTGCAGGCCGCTAGAGCCTGCGCGGGCGGCGGCGCGGCGGTCAGCGGCGCAGCAGCTGCGGCAGGTCGGCAGCAGCAGCTATATACCAGGTCCCGTGTCACCTACCTCCCCCTGCAGGCCGCTAGAGCCTGCGCGGGCGGCGGCGCGGCGGTCAGCGGCGCAGCAGCTGCGGCAGGTCGGCAGCAGCAGCTATATACCAGGTCCCGTGTCACCTACCTCCCCCTGCAGGCCGCTAGAGCCTGCGCGGGCGGCGGCGCGGCGGTCAGCGGCGCAGCAGCTGCGGCAGGTCGGCAGCAGCAGCTATATACCAGGTCCCGTGTCACCTACCTCCCCCTGCAGGCCGCTAGAGCCTGCGCGGGCGGCGGCGCGGCGGTCAGCGGCGCAGCAGCTGCGGCAGGTCGGCGAAGGCGCAGGCGCCGAGCCCGGCGCGCGACATGCGGCGCAGCAGCTCCCGCGAGTGCGACACGCACGCCTCCACCGGCGACGTCCACTGCATGCCCATTGATTCTGTAATCACACGATCACAATCAACCATTTTATCAAGGACACACCAAAGAGCTGTTACGTCAGTAGACGCGTCCCGACAGCGCCGTACCCCTCGCGAGGATTTCCTCGCGCGGCAATTTCCTCGCGAGGCGGCTCGCTGTGTAGAACCCGCCTAATACCACAGTGTAAAGACCCTATACAGTGGACAAGGTTCATATAACATAATCGTTCGGCGTCTTGGCTTGTCCGAAGATCAGGGCTGTCACAAATATTTCGTGACATGTTTAATTTTTTTTTCTTGCGACATCCGCGATTGGAAATTTGTTTTTTTTTTGTTGTAATTTCTCGGAAAATCAAATTGTAACAAAATAAAGATTGAACAATAGGTACCTATTGTAAAAAAAATCAGTGCCATCTTGGACTTTGAGAGATTAACTCCGATTTAGATAAAATTCGATATCTGAGGATCCGGCGGGGTCCTTAACATGAATCTAGAGTCAAAATTGTAAAATAATATAAAACCGACGCCATCTTGGATTTTGTAACATTAACTCCGATTTGGATAAAAATCGATATCTGAGGATCCGGCGGGGTCCTTAACATGAATCCGGAGTCAAAATTGTAAAATATTGTAAAACCCGACGCCATCTTGGATTTTGTAAAATCAACTCAGATTTGGATAAAAATCGATATCTGACGATCGGGCGGAGTCCATAACATGAATCAATAGTCAAAATTGTTAAATAATGTCAACACTGACGCCATCTTGGATTTTGTGAGATGAACTCCGATTTGAATAAAAATCGATATCTGACAATTCAGCGGGGTTCATAACATGAATCCATGGTCAAAATTGTTAAATAATGTCAACACCGACGCCAAATGGATTTTGTGAGATTAACTCCGATTTAGATAATATTCGATATCTGAGAATCCGGTGGGGTCCTCAACATGAATTAAGAGTCAAAATTGTAACATATTGTAAAACCGACGCCATCTTGGATTTTATAACATTAACTCAGATTTGGATAATTGTTTTATACAAATTTTTATTATTTAATTATGACATCTTGCTTTGTACCTATTTATATTTTCTGTTCTGTTTGACGATCATGATGGGAATTTGTATACTTTGACATTAACACTAAATTGTATATATAATTTTCTTCGTGAAATAAATGAACTGAACTGAACTGAACTGATAAAAATCGATATCTGAGAATCCGGCGGGGTCCTTAACATGAATCCAGAGTCGAAATTGTAAAATATTGTAAAAACCGACGCCATCTTGGATTTTGTAAAATCAACTCCGATTTGGATAAAAATCGATATCTGACGATCGGGCGGGGTCCATAACATGAATCCATAGTCAAAATTGTTAAATAATGTCAACACCGACGCCATATTGGATTTTGTGAGATTAACTCCGATTTAGATAAAATTCGATATCTGAGAATCCGGTGGGGTCCTCAACATTAATTAAGAGTCAAAATTGTAACATATTGTAAAACCGACGCCATCTTGGATTTTATAACTTTAACTCCGATTTGGATAAAAATCGATATCTGAGGATCCGGCGGGGTCCTTAACATGAATCCAGAGTCAAAATTGTAAAATATTGTAAAAATCGACGCTATCTTGGATTTTGTAAAATCAACTCCGATTTGGATGAAAATCGATAGGTATCTGAGGAGTTCTCATCTTATAAAATCCAAGATGGCGTCGGTTTTTACAATATTTTACAATTTTGACTATAGAAGGGTTGCCATAAATGTTAGGACTCAGACCGGGACATTTAATAAAAAACCGGCCAAGTTCGAGTCGGACTCGCGCACCGAGGGTTCCGTACAAACTTTTAGTTGCAACTGCAACTCGAAGTAGAAATTTGACGTCAGTCCCATGTATCGTTTTCTTGGCATAGAGTTAGTATGCGAGTTTGTTTTTGTCATTTTTTTATTACATACTTAAATCGTTTTTTGGACACCATGAATTCATTCAGAAAAAAATAACAATATAAGGCGGCTAAAATTCAAAAGTTCGTTCGAGATTTTTATTTTATTTAAAAAATGTGAATGGAGATAGGGATAATATTATATTTTTACTGTTACATTTATCATAATGTTAACGCTGTGTAAAAAAACATTTTGTTATCCTTCGTAAATTTCTTAGATATGGGGGATGGTATATATTTTTACGTTACCGTTTATAAATGAAATAAAAATTACTGTAAAAAAATGTTTTAGAATGTGCAAATCAAACCCTTTCAAATGATACCCGACATGACCCAATTTAAACCTTTAAGTTTTGTTACCTCTTTTATCGGGCAATTTACATTGAAAATACGTTAAAATAAATAATAAACCCTCTGCCAATGTGTCTGAGTTAACCTTGTTTATCACTATTCAAATTCAAATCTGTAGGGTTAGTAGTTCTCGAGATAGACTAAGTCACACCATAAGGGTTCCTTGGTTTGTTTGGAATTTTATACGATTGGTTTGTAAATTTTTATTTAAATTAACAGTGTCAACGCTCGGCTACCAAACACGCTGAATGAAAATTAAACAAGGAATGAAAAAGAACACAGAACACCTACAATCTTAGTCAAAATAACGAATCACAAAAAAAGAGCAAATTAATATTTTATGTGTCAAAATGATGCCAACGACAGGGGATCCTACAGTTAAAAAAATAAATCAATGTCTTATTCTGTTACTCAGCTGTTCAAAGCTCTGCTCGCACACGTCAAAAAACTGTTTTATCTATATTTGCACGATGAAAATTTTACAGAAATTCGGGGATAGTAGGTACCTTTTACTAAGAGTAATGAAAGATAGGTTGAAAAGTAATTCAAGACAGTCTACTCGTAACATATAAATGGTGATGCTAAGAATATAACTTATGTCCGCTCCGCTATTTCCCGCGACTTTGGAAGTTGTGTTTTTTAACAAATAGTGAAATAGTTCGAGGAACTAAAAGGAGATTTTGTTTTGACACTGTTAATGTAAATTCGTAAAAAGTGAACGGACATGGATCAGCGCTTAAATCGTTCTATCCACGTACGATTAGCCTAATAGTTAGTCGTGTTTTTTTTTATTTACTCCAGTCCCCTACTAAATAAAGTAAATAACTATCATGATTTTTAAACCGGGACAATTTCCTTATCGGCCGGGACACCGGGACATCATGCTCCAAACCGGGACATGTCCCGGCGTACCGGGACGTATGGCAACCCTTCTAGATTCATGCTATGGATGGACCCCACCGGATTGTCAGATATTAAATTTTATCCAAATCGGAGTAAACCTTACAAAATCCAAGATTGCGTCAGTTTTTACAATATTTTGAAATTTAGGAACTCGTCGCAGTCACAAATACTGACTTCCTGATAAATCACGTTTTAAAATGGCGTACCTACCCATTTTATTAATTCACCTATCAAAATACTATAACTTGACAGCCCCGAAAATAGACCTCACAATCTGTATGGAGTTTGTGAGGAAATCCTTCTCCGCCCGCTTCCCCGCACACCCCACATCGTTGACCCGAAAATCGCCGGAGCTGACTCACTGTATAGAGTCCTTACACTGTGCCAGAGTACTCTTACGCCAAGAGGCGCGTCCGCGCCGTACGCCTCGCGAGGATTTCGTCAACACAGATCAATGTGCCTCGCGCGGCAAATTCCTCGCGAAGCGGCTCGCTGCGTATGAACCCGCCTAATACTGAACGCGTGGAGTACTTTACCTAATATGGCAGAGTTGAGCGCCTCGCACACCGCCTCGCGCCTCACGGGCTGCAGCTGCCAGCCGACGGGGCTGTCCCAGGGATTGCTATACGCTAATAAACTGAATGCATCCTGAAATAGGGCAATTAAAGACATTTTAAGCACATTACATACAACAAAAGTTTCAAAATACTCGTAAACCGCAATCAATATTAAACTTATCTCTAAGAATTACTATCGAATAATAACAAACCCAATAAAATTAATTATAAATAATGTTCTCTGCATAAAACGAAATTCATTTTCGACAAAGCATAGGTAACTCTACTCCCAATCATTGACAAGTAGTACTCCAAATATGCAGTGTACATTCGACAATAAGTACAGTCACCTGCAATAGTATATGACGCTATGAAGACCGCAAAAATATGTGACACGCTCTTATGAACAAGACTGTGTCAGATTATTTTGCAGCATTCATATAGTCCTATACTATTGCAGGTGACTGTACCTACCCTCAGTTCGCCACTTTTTTTTTTCGTGAGCCACAAACTATTCCACTCCTCAGTTTAATTGTCAAAAACTTATTCTAATATTCGACAAAAAATCACAATATTCGACAATTATTCACAACTTAAATTTGCTCCTTGTTTAACGTTTTCACCACAAAAAGCCTATCATGGCGAATTCGATTAAGATGGACTAGTTTAAAAATCTTCCTTTGAAGAATTCTTCCTTTTTCATACTACTATAGTCCTAGTCTAGTGTTGTATGGGCCATACCTCCAGCATGTCTTTGTGGTAGGCGTCCTGGCCGAGCTTCTGGCTGGCGGCGTACAGCTCGCGTCCGAACGCGAGCATCCTCTCCACAGAGGCGCGGTTGCCGCACCCGTCCGCGTCTGCACCCGACATCACGTTAACATAACGTCTAAGAGGTCGACAATGATGCAACGGAGAAAGACACGGTTATATGAAGTCGAAAACAGCGTAACATATTCGTTTGGGACTTTTATTTGTATCTCATACATAACCCAATAGGTAGGTACCACTAACGCGCTCAATGAGATAGATATAGCTTTTTCTTAAAATAAATAACGACGTCTTTCTCAGTTTTTATAAGAAAAATATGGTCTCAAAAGCAATTCGAGACGAAATTGCAATAAGTTGGTGAATTAGTGGAGATTAAAAACTGTCTTTAGAAGATCAATCATTATGTAATTTGCTGTAAGTAGGTACAGGCTAACCGCAGTGGCATCACCAGTTTTCTTCTCAAACATGTCATTATTTTCGTAAACAAACATCTGTGAAACAGCAAACTTACTGCTTACAGAATGAGATATCTCTCTCTCTCTTCTCAGTCGGTCCCTCATGGCTGAGGATCGTGACCATCCGTAATTTTTTTTCTGTTACAGAAGTACAGAAGTTTCGAGAAGTACAAATATTTTCGTGAATAATTCTAGTCATAAACCGATGCTTGAGCGTCTAAAGACCAATAAAAGTGTTGATAGTTGGCAAAGTTATACTGATTTAAATGCAATTAAGCTTAGTATCTCCCTCGTCGTTGATATTTCGCCCCATATCCATATTTTACATGATATGACCAAACTTCACGACACATAACACATTTATAATCAGTTTCCAGAGATGTTACTATTTAACATCACACAAACAGTGCAGGTTGGGGTTTATTTGGAACATTAACAACCCAATATTAGGGGTCCTGGGTGAAAATGTCTGGCTTTGATAGCCTCTAGGATTTCAAGGACCCGTTTTATTCCTTCATACTTATTTTGACTTCTCTAATCTTACAAAACCCAGGCTGTGTCGCTACAAACGTCCATCACAAAAAACTGTTCAGTTTCTACTATCGTCTACGATATTAGTGCTAAAGGACGTATGTAAGGAACCCAATGGATCGAGTAGGAGAGTCGGCCCTGGCACACCCATGCATCACCCCGAAACCAATATATATGATGATACTGTAGGAGTCATACATACTATACGTAGATATATATGAAGCACAGCGGCATGCGAGTCGTACCTTGCTGCATGCTTGCCGTATCGTGGTTAATTTAGTCCACATTTACAGAGCACCGATAATTCAACCATCGTTATACAAATTTAGTAATTAAAACTGAAACTATTTTTTATATAAATGTAAGAAAAACAGAAACTTCTATATGTCCATAATGTTTTTCTTTTGCAGTTTTACAAATTTGTTTAGAATCAAAACATGTAGCCATTTTAAGTAGTCAGATCGCAAATCACATACATATGTATCAGAAAACTCCCGTGAGTATCAGACATTAAAATACCGATGTCGAGATCAGACCGCGCTTGGGCTCACAGTGTGCGTAGAGCAGCCGCCGCGGCTAGACGCATGACTCATGAATAAGGGACCCGGACTTTCCCGAAACATGTGGAGCCATTTTCGACTTTATTGACGTGAGTAACCCGATATAAGTATTTTAATACATATGTATCATCCAACACGATGGAATAATTATAACGACCTCGATACTTCATGATACATGAACACATCACAGGAAAATTATAGAATATTTTTTATTCCTTAAAATTTCTTGTTCTAAGCCATTTTAAGACCGTACACAACCATGCAAAAACAATTCTCAACTTACACCAGCTACGCTACATAAACAACTCAAGCAAATAAGTTGAAAACGGTTTCATAAACAAAACTTAACGTATTACTTACTGTCTCCAAGCTTATACTTACAATTTACGATGGGTAAATTAATGATGATATTTATAAATACGGATGGTTAGAGGAGGGAGCTCGGATCATTTGATATCCACCAATCAACATCGTGAGGAAGCCGGACTAATCCCAATAAGGCCTAGTTCACCCTCTGGGTTGGAAGGTAAGATTTCAGTCGCTTTTGTTAAACTAGCGCCTACGCCAAATCTTGGGATTAGTTTATTTTGGCTATGAAGAAGAAAGGAGGAAGATCGGATGTTAAGAGTGTAAAAATTTAAAACAAAAACCGAAAACAAAAGTGATTGATTAGAAAATTTGAAAATTTGAACTTATTAAATTTGCACTAACAACAAAAATAAGATAGTAAGTTAGTGAAGTAGAAAAACGATTAGGATATGAATAGTTAAAGAGTTTATATGATTAAGGAGGACTTTAGTCATTCCGGGAGGGAATAGGTCCAAATTAGGATGATATCTTTAATTCCTCGATTTCCAACTCAAATAGTGACACTACGTAAACCGAGGAATTCCTATGATGTCCATGTTTTAGAATTCATGGAGTCGCCATTATATCAACTTTTTTTTTTAAAGTCAAAGTCAAAGTTTAAAAATACGGTACGGTAATAAACATGTTACTAGGACTGCAATTAATTTTATAAAAAAATCTATTGCCACAGTTCACACTTCCAAATGTGATGCGATATACGATTTATTGAATTATAGAAATAGAAAATTATTTATTGTCACAAACACAAGAATACAAAAAAAAAGAAAGAAAAACAAACACATATTCTTCTTAAATTTTAAACACTAAACAACACAACTATGTGACAAAAGGACTGCACTCAGCGTTAGCTGTGGCAGCAACCTCAGCGCTGGTTTTCAGTGCACCCCCATTACAAGTTTTACATTTCAATTGGCGGGAATCCAATTTACAAAATCTATAAAAAATATGGATGTATTTAAAAAAAATATCTATTAAGCTGGTCAGAAAACATGTTAACAAAAAAAATGCACCCTCTTTGATACTTGTGTTGTAAAAGACTACTGACATCTATTTTAATGTAAATTTTTGATTAAACACAATATCGATATAATTTAAAATTAATAGTTTTACGTGCGTATTACCAACGTAACAGCATAGCGTAGCAGCACGAACTGTCGCCAGCGGTGTTCCCGGACCGATACGACCTTCAAACCTTCAAGAAAAGAGCGTACTCCCACCTTAAAGGCCGGCAACGCACTTGCGACACCTCTGGTGTTGCGGGTGTCCATGGACGACGTTAATCGCTTACCATCAGGTGATTCGTTTGCTCGTTTGCCCCCTATAGCATAAAAAAAAAAAAAAAAAATCATGACATCTAATATAATGTTTTATTTTTAGACTTTGACTTCGAACAAAAATTCAGACATAATGACGACTCCGTAGATTCTAGAACCACGGCCAGCATCCAAAAGTCCCAAGCTATCCATGACTCCATGAGTATTGTGAGATTGAAGCGAGCCCACCAACACACCGAACCTATGGCTGACGCGCAGCGAACGCACTCACGTGTACTTTGTGATCGTTTGTAAATCCTGTTGTTACGAGTATGGGATATGCGTCATAATCATATCTGTTAGCTGTTCGTCAAGGTGCAGTTTGATAGTAGGATAAACCAATAGTTTTATTGTCACTGTGAAACCATATCATATTTATGAATTACGAAAAGAAACTAAGTACATATATGTTTGATGATTACTACCAAATTCGACAATTCACGTCAGTAACAATTTTTCAGTAACAATTGCCTGCTCTCCTTGAGCCGACTGGCATTTTCAGGGATGATGGCAAGAGACCTGATGGGGTGTCCTTGGTTCCTTGGAGTTTGGGACGGATGCTAGTGTGGGATGCTACCTGTGTAGACACGCTGGCGCCGTCCCATCTCCAACGAACTAATGTAAAAGCGGGCGGAGCGGCTGAATGCGCCGAAATTTTAAAACGTAATAAATATAAGAGCCTGGGCAGAGAGTACCTTTTTGTACCATTCGGGGTCGAAACTCTTGGTCCATGGGGTCCCAGCGCACGCAAATTTTGCGTAGAAATCGCGAAACGTCTGGTTGATGTTACTGGTGACCGAAGAGCTGGTGGCTTCCTCGCACAACGTATCAGCATTGCGATACAACGAGGAAATGCCGCCAGCATCCTAGGTACAATGCCTCAAGGACCTACTTTAGATTTAAGGTAGGTAGAGGTAGGTAGTTAGGTAATTTACACTTACTGTATATATTTCGAGAATAAATGATTTTAAAAATTTTTTTCTATTATTTACAAAATTCGACAATCTATCACAAAATTCCACAATGAATTACAAGATTCGACAATGAATTGCAAGATTCGACAATGAATCACAAGATTCGACAATCAATTACAAGATTCGACAATGAATCACAAGATTCGACAATGAATCACAAGATTCGACAATGAATCACAAGATTCGACAATCAATCACAAGATTCGACAATGAATCACAAGATTCGACAATGAATCACAGCACTTGACGACCAGTAACAACATTCGACGATCACTCACAACACATCGAGCACTTGTAGGACGCTCGTGCGTCCGCCACGCGACACTGGATACCAACCCTTGTGGAAGTCCGGCATGAGCTGGTGTACGCTGGCGGTGACGCCGGGCATGCCCTTCACCGGCTCCGGAGCACCTACAACCCACACCGTCACCGGTCACCCGCCCTGCACTCCCGCGCGAAGGAAACCACCCGCAACTTACTCAACAACAACGGTTAGCAGTGGTTAGCATTGGAGTTTGCACTTTCGGCTAAGGTTCCAAGTAGTTCATAATGTGAAAACATCCGACAGTCTACTTTCAATCCGGATTGAGTGACGTTGGTGCCCCAAGTAAAGTCACGTGTATAAATATCCATACACTTCGGAACTTACTCCAGGGGAACAAGGGTCAAAATCGAATACAAATGTATAATAATGATTCTTATTCTTATTCTTATATATTTATGGTGCCACGCTGTAAGCACGTTAGTGTTTTGGTAACATGTTGAACCAAATCTTAACGTACACTTATGTTCAATCGACTGTTGTAGGTACTTTTCTTTCTATCTTTAATTAGATTTAGGTATAGTTTCTTCGTTTTTTGTTTCTTTTTGTCAAGGTATGACACATGTTAAGTAGCAACCAATTTTTATTCTTTGTCTTAATTTTACATTTAAAGTAAAACTTGGATTGTGTTAAAATTAGATGTTTTGGTGCAATCTCCAATTACTACTAACTCGAAAAACTATGCGAAGAATATATAATTAAGTATAGCCACGGGTTGTCTACTCGCGCGACAGTCAGCTTTCATCTTTCTTCGACCCGACATAACGTGACAAATCGACAGTCAATCGATAACGATTTCATGTCAAGTTGTCACATTTGTGTGTCAATCCTCGTGCTAAAGGTAAGCTTTGCGACTTAGAAGTTTTCGGTATAAAACGTTTTATTCCCAAAATATAAGTTTTTGGCTAGGTTAGTATACAGACTATACCTTTTCACCGCCACGTCAAAAAAGGAATAATGTGCCACCATCGCCAAGCAACATAGGTAAACTTATATTTGTTATGAAGTATTGGCGTGTGAGGCACGTAATGTACTGATTTGATATCAAGTCAATGGCGGCGAAAAAGTTAAAGACCGGAGTCGGGATCTCCATGATTATTTCTTTATTTCTTCTTGAAGTTTTGAAAATAAAGGCTCAAATATTTTAGGAAATCAATATTATATACCGAAAGCTAAACCGCAGTTGTGGCAAGCAAGCGATGATACCAGGAGTAAATAAACAGCATGCAACTAGGTGCGATGAGATCTAATGCCGATGGTGCCACGAAGCGACAACTCAACCATGCGAACTGAACCTTCACTGAGGCCCTGTAGCCCTGGTACATGAGTGCTGGGACATTGTCTCGCGGCCGAGAATGACAACTGTCATTGTCTAATCCGAACATTTAGAAAATGTCAGATGTTACTCAACCGCCAGGTAAGCCATTTTTTTTTTCAAAGTTGTCCTGCCTACTTTTTTAACATGGGTATTTTTTATGTGATTTATACTCAGAATCGAGAGCTCTTTCGATTGTAATAGGAGGATAAAATTAACCCAAAATTTGCATATACGTTCCGAACTTTCTATTCCGAAAAGAAAAAAAAATGTCTCAATGTTATATCCGTTAACATTTTTCATAGAATTTGTATGGCGAGTCTATGAAAAATGTTAACGGAATGAAAAAAAAACCTTGAGACATTTTTTCTATTAGGATCGAAAGAGCTCGTGATTGTAAATAGAAATCACATAAAAATTTTCAATAAAAAAAGTGGGGAGGACCACAAAGTGGGAAAAAATGGCCTAGACCCTATCGCAGCACACCTGTGCTGGTGTAAGTCATTTGCTGACGTAACGCAAAAGACCGCGTTTGCGTTAAGTGTCTTTATAGGTACGTGCAACATAGCATATAACTTGAGACAGTTAAATCAAACGCGATTGTCGCGTTACATTGCCGAATGACACACTAGGGGCTAGATGCAATCACGGAATTTTTTGTATGGACAATACCGGGATTCGTTTTAAATCCAGGGATTTTCATACAGTCCAATACCGATTGCATGCTCTGATAGGGACCAACTTGAATTCCATATATAACTTTGTTTGCAGTTATTTGCTAGCAGCGAATTGCTGTTTCATATATATTTCTGTTAGAAAGTACAATAAATAAATTATAAGATGATAAATCATATAAATCCATAGGAACATACATAGTTATTATATGTCGGCCTTCACCATATAAATTTTAAATTATATTCAAAGCAAACTAGCAAATAAAATAAATAATGTCGAATGTTATATTGTATGACTCTAACGAAATTATATGTATGAATGGCGTGGTGTGCAAATAATTCGTAATCGGAAAACAAATGCGGAATTACATACAAATAATAATTTACACATTATTAATAACATGTTTATAATAAAAATCATCGTAATTAATAATATTACAGCTATAAAATAATACTTCAACATTTCATATGTAAGTGTAGAGTTTATAGATATAATAAATTTTGAATCCCTCTAAATCCCCTTGTATGTTCATTTTGGGCCGTTTTTGACCTTCGATCCCAACAAAACATATTTATACTTTGTTTAAGGCAGTACTTCCGTACCTATAGTTCATTCAGTTATTACATAAATTGAGAATTTAAATAGTAACAGTATTTTTCTTCGTAAAAAATTAGCAACAACAATCTAGAATATTTTTTATACTCCATTTTGAATTAAATGTTGCTTACTCGTTATTGTCGTGTTTGTCTTGACATACGTAATTAATCATAATATGATTAATTACGTATGTCAAGGCATATTATGCCACGTTTTAAGACATGTTTATTCTGTCATATTTAAAATAAACATTAATTTTCCTAGTCTAATATGAGAAAGAAATTCATTAAAACGCACCTTTTTTTAAATAACCCATTTTTGGATGTAATCCAGACAAAAAAACATGAAAGTGATATCCAAACGATAGACTGAACTAAAGAAAAGGTGTGTTTTGAGATGAAATATCATTTCCCAAATACAAAAAGAATTAAAACATTAGATCATTTATTAAACTTTACTGTCCCGCGAATAAAACTGAATTATTTATATGAGGTATAATTCATTTATTTTCAAAATATATACAGTAAGTGTAACTACCTTAAATCTAAAATAGGTCCTTGAGGCAGTGTACCTAGGATGCTGGTGGCATTTCCTCGTATCGCAATGCTGATACGTTGTGCGAGGAAGCCACCAGCTCTTCGGTCACCAGTAACATCAACCAGACGTTTCGCGATTTCTACAAAAAACTTGCGTGCGCTGGGACCCCATGGACCAAGAGTTATCATGTATATTGTCTGAAATGTGTCTGTATTACCTTCATTATTGTTATATTAAAGGAAAAATAGTACGAAGGCAATTTTTCTATTTAAGTTAATTTACAGATCGTCACTGGCGCGCAAACTGTATGAAACTGTAATTAATTTCATAGACATTTCGCGCCGATCTGTACAATTACTATCCCATATATTGCCAGTGTTCTTCCAAGTTTCCTGACAGTTTTGAATCTATATTATCTGTCACTACATTCGAAAAAATAATTTGTCTGAATCTCTAATTACACTACTTATTGGAATAATAGTAGATTACATACCAAGGCCGTTTTAGTGGGAAATGCCTCGGATCCCATGTAATTGTCGGCCGAGGCGAAGCCGAGGACGACTAACATGTGATCCGAGGCTTTCCCATGTAACGGCCGAGGTTTGTATACTATTTTTCTGTCCGACGGAGCCGGCAGGCGGCAATTTAGTTTTGCGTAAAGTGGCGCTTACCGGCCGGAGGACTGAAAATAATATTTGAACCTTTTAATCACATTCGCGGGACAGTAGACGTTCGCGTGGCAGCTTAACGCTAACGCGCGTGTACGCTTGTGCAGGCGTGTACGTACCGTGGGCCTGCCCGTTGGGCGCGGGGTCGGGCTCGGGCGACATCTCCACGTCGGAGTCCTTCCGCGGGTCCGAGGGGACTCCTGCAAGCCAAAACAATATCTTATACTATACAATAGGGATGACGTTGAAAAACTATTATTCTAATTAGTCCGTCAGTTAGATTATCTAAAATTATTAGACACGTATTATTTCCTTCTTCAATTTAACTAATATTGACGAAGATAAACAGCATCAAAGTTCCGGGGTGGGGGCTTGTGACGTCACTCCTAGGTAAGAATTGTACCTAGGAGTGACATTAAGCGAAACTTTAACGCACTGTATTTTTGTCATTTTTGATTTGACGAACAAAAGAAAAAATACGTGTACAATATTTTTTGATAATCTAAAAGACGGACTAAATAGATTTTTTCAGTCGTCTAGCCTATTCTATATATTCGGGTGACAAGCAAAACTCACGGAGTACTACCACAAGTTCATAGCTATAATGAACCATTCATAAATATTACAGGACATTCTTACACAAATTTACTAAGTCCCACAGTAAGCTCAAAAAAGCTTGGGTTACGAGTACTTAGACAACGATATATATAATATACAAATACATAAATACCCACATAGAAAACATCCATGACTCAGGAACAAATATCTGTATTCATCACACAAATAAATGCCCTTATTGGGATTCGAACCCAGAACCATCGGCTTAGCAGGCAGGATCATTACCAACTACGCCAACCAGTCGTCAAAACTTAAACCACAGCGTAAGGATGTATTCTATACAGTGGGTTAACTCCGCCGATTCCTGGGTCATCGATGGGGGGCGCGCGGGGAAGGAGGCGCCGCTGAATTTCTATGAAACTTCAGCGGTCTATTTTAAGGGGTGTAATGGAAATTAGTTTGCCAATCGGACTGTAATATCTTTCGCATAGTGTTTGACAACCCTGAGCCTCGGCACGAGCACCTCACCTCGCCGCTGGCCGTGTCTGAAGTCACCTCACTGTATGGAATACATCCCTACGCTGTGGTATGTGTGAGGTGTTGAAATGTATAAATAAAAGCGTGTATAGTAACCGTTGGTGTGTCGCGGCGCCTGGCTGGTGTGCGAGATGACGGAGGTGGCCACGCCGTTGCTGGCGCCCTCCGCGCCCTCAGCGGCGCCCGGGGAGCCCTGCGACGCACATGCAAACTATTTATCTCATATTTCTATATCACTTGGTGGCCCAGCGGTGAACTTGGTGGAATTGGTAACCTCAGCAGTAAACCGTGCGACTTTCTGAAGGTCGCGGGTTCAAATCCAACCGACTCGTACCGCTGAACTTTTCGGAACTTATGCACGAAATATCATACAATACAATACAATAACTCTTTATTGCACCTCAAAACAACAAAAATAACACAAACTGGTATAGATTACACATGAAAAAGAGGCAAACAACAGGCGGTCTTATCGCTAAAGAGCGATCTCTTCCAGACAACCTTTGGGTAGAGGAGACACTACACTAAGAAAAGTATACATACAGAAAATCATTTGATAAATCATTATATATCATTTGATATTTATCAATCGTTTTTCGATGAAGGAAAACGTCGTGAGGAAACCAGACTAATCCCAATAAGACCTAGTTTACCCTCTGGGTTGGAAGGTCAAATGGCAGTCACTTTCGTAAAACTAGCGCCTACGTCAAATATTGTGATTGCCAAAGCGGACCCCAGGCTCCCTGAGCCGTCGCATTGGCCGAGGAAAACGCTAATAAGAAGATCAGTATCGTGTTCAAAAGATAGTTTTTTGTATAAAGGATTGGTTTATTCGGACGACTTGCACCATACAAAAGAAATTATTTTCACTGTATTTTTTCTAATCATGCCCCATACTAAACCCCTTTAAACGGATCATCGGCATCGGCCCAGAGAAAGACTGACTGGGATTTCTCCGGGACCACAGAAACAATGTCGCCCTTGAAACGTGTTTTGGTCGTACAGTCAATTTTAAAAATATGGGTGGACACATCTTACTTAAAAATATGTCCCGTAGCATTTTATTCCATTGTAATAAGAGCGTAATACCATATTTATGAGACGATTATGTCGATACGTATTTTTACACTTGACTGTATAGCTTACCGCCTCCCCCTGCTCCGTGCCGTTGACCATCTCCACGAACTGGCGGCACTGCAGCAGGAACAGCAGCTCCTTCTCCCGCTCCAGCAGCCCGGGGTACAGCCGCCGAGTCAGCTCCACTGCTTCCCCGATGCGCCCCGATATCACTAGTTTTGATACTTCTGTAGCAAACAAGTATAACGCTTAATTTTAGAAACACGGACATCATACCGTACACATTTTTATGACATATAGCGGGATTCGCATACGAAGCAAATAATTGAAAGAAAATCTTTGAATGCAGAATTACTAACTTTTAAAGATAAGATAAAAAAATCTAGGACAATCTTACACAAATCGACCTAGTCCCACGGTAAGCTCAATAAGGCTTGTGTTGTGGGTACTAGACGACGATATATACGTCTATGTATGTATAATAGATAGATACATATAAATACTTAAATACATAGAAAACATCCATAACTCAGGAACAAATCATTGTGATAAACACACAAATAAATGCCCTCACCAGGATTCGAATCCGGGACCTCCTACTTCGTAGGCAGGGTCACTACCGGCTACGCTAGGAGGCCGTTCAATAATTCTTATAGATTTTGGGTTTTTTCCTTCTAAAACCAGGCAAGCCAGTGATAGAGCGATCTCGTATACTCTGATACAAATAGAAAGTGTGCACTGACATAGCTGTTGACGGTGTACACAAGTCAGTGGTGACCAAGGCGGTCTAAATCCATAAGAACTAAGCTCGTAAACTTCCAAAGTCATTGTATTAACACAAAGCCATTGTATCATTACAATAGTATTGTCTACTTTTGTTTTCGTACGCGCCAACTAAGTACAAACATAATTTTTAAGAAAAAAAAACCGACTTCATTTGGTTCCCGGTAAAAGTGAAATTAAGAATTTGTTTGAGTTAGCCAGTTTACTTTTCAAATATCCAATACACCGCACGTGTACGATTGAAAATTGAGGAGCTTTCTTAATGTCCTAGGGCTTCCATCATTACATTTGAAGTATAATCAAACGGAACTCCCTTGTAGACCTTTAAACAAACAAAATAACAATGTGTTAAATTGGATGACAGACTGTAAATTAACGAGCATATTCATTATGCCATCCCTGATTATCAACATCAGGTCCACTCCAGCAAAATGATGGCCACAGTAAGAAAATGCCTAAGCTAATTATGAACACCCTCTAATCACAATTAACCTGCCGTTCAAATTTGAAGAGTTCTCTGAATTCTTCTAGAACTCCATCATCAGAATATAAATCAAATCAAAAAGATGAATGTCACAACTAGGATAATAAGTAGAGCTAGGTTTATTAACCAGTTCCACTTTGCGATCCCTGGTCTTCATCATCAGATCAAGTTCATCAAAATTTTGGCTCCGCCAAAACACTGTTTTAGTTACTTAAGGAAACCCTCAAATCAGAATGCATGTGCCGTTAAAATTTGAGGAGTTCTCTCAATCCCTCATGAAGCCCATCATCAAAATAGAACTATAATCAAATAGGACTATCTTGAAGGTATTTCTTTACAAAGAAAAGATGAATGTCTCAAATCTCAAAAAAATGATAGAGCTGGGAATTAACAAGCAGTTCCACTTTGCCATCCCTGGTCTTCATCATCAGGTCCACTCCACCAAATTGATGATGTTCGTAAAGAAATGCTCGAGTGTCTTAAGAAACTACCCAAATCATCATGCATGTGCCTTTCAAATTTGAGGAGTTCCCTCAGTTCCTCATGGATCCCATCATCAGAAATTGATTTTGAAAAAAACGGAACAAATCTGGAACCATCTATTTTCAGAAAAAAAAATATTTTTTAAAATCGGACTATAGTCCTGGGAATTACCAAGCAGTTCCACTTTGACATCCCTGGTCTTCATCATCAGGTCCACTCCACCAAATTGATGATGTTCGTAAAGAAATGCTCGAGTGTCTTAAGAAACTACCCAAATCATCATGCATGTGCCTTTCAAATTTGAGGAGTTCCCTCAGTTCCTCATGGATCCCATCATCAGAAATTGATTTTGAAAAAAACGGGACAATCCTGAAACCATCTATATACAGACAAAAAAATATTTTTTAAAATCGGATCATAGTCCTGAGAATTACGAAGCAGTTCCACTTTGCCATCCCTGGTCTTCATCATCAGGTCCACTCCACCAAATTGATGATTTTCGTAAAGAAATGCTCGAGTTTCTTAAGAAATCACCCAAATCAGCATGCATGTGCCTTTCAAATTTGAGGAGTTCCCTCAGTTCCTCATGGATCCCATCATCAGAAATGGATTTTGAAAAAAACGGGACCAACCAGGAACCGTCTACTTTTAGAAAACAAAAAAAAAATTCAAATCGGTTCAGTAATGACGGAGTTATGAGTGAACATCCATTAAAAAAAAAATAAAAAAAATAAAAAAAAAAATTCAGTCGAATTGAGAACCTCCTCCTTTTGAAATATTGAAGTCGGTTGAAAAATGGTTAGAAGTACATTACATGCACATTGTATCTTCAACTTTATCCTTTGTTGAATAACAGAAAAAATAGTTTTATCAATTGTAACAATGGAAGCAGCCGAGCCTTGCGGCACACCTGTTATCTCGGCTCGGTATTAAAAAAAATGTATATCAGATAAGTATATATGGGAAAATTTTAATTATATGAATATGAAAAATAGCTAAAGCACTATTAATACTTAGTTTTAAGGAAAAGTGTGCAATAATTGACGGACATAAGTGTATCTTTGTAAACCTACATGGGAAATAAACTAAATAAACTTGAAAAGACCATTTCTTCTCTTATTCAGCAAGGGGATAAAGTTGAAAATGCAATATGCATGCAACGTACTTCTAACCTATTTTTGTAATTACCTAGTTGGCGCTTACGAAAACAAAAGCAGACAATACTAATGTATTAATACAATGCATATTAAAATTCTCATAGCGGGTTACTCATGTCAATAAAGTCGAAAATAGCTCGACATGTAATCGAAAATAGTCCGTGTCCCTTATTGATGAGTCATGCGTCTAGCCGCGGCGACTGCTTTACGCACACTGCTAATAAGGGACAAGGACTGCTCCGAAACATGTCGAGCTATTTTCGACTTTATTGACGTGAGTAACGCTATGAGAATTTTAATATGTCTGATACTCACGGGAGTTTTCTTATTAATACAATGCCTTTGTAAGTTTATGAACACAGTTCAAGGGATTTCGACTGTACTTACTCTGTCTGTTCCTAATAGACTGAATGTCCTCTTGTATGGGCTGGCCGGTGGAGCGAGAGAAGGCGGTGGCTGTGCTGCAGTACCCGTGGTGCACCAGGTACGTCGATACCATCCTGCAATGTCACAATACACTAGTCAATATCGACATAATAAATTTACTAAAACGGGGCTTAACCGTGTATAAACTTTGAAAACAAACCTCCGACGTTTCAAGGGCGACATTGCCCCCGTGGTCCCGGAGAAAGACTGGCTGAGGTTGACATCAACATCTTCTAGCTGCGCGGGTTTTACGAACTACCCGCACTTGGTCTTGATTATCAACTTGAACATTTTGCGCACTAGGGATGTGACTCTGTCGACACACTACACTCACGATGTCCGATTTTTGAGCAGCTGATATTTGATTACGCTTACATTTATCAATGACTGGATTCCATGTGGACGAGATTCTAAAACCGTCATCCCGATGGAAATTGGGGTATTTCTTGATTTCAATGGCTTCCCGTACTTTCCTACTATGGAAACGACGATCCGTTGAAAGGAAATATCGACATAACTTTAAAAAAATAAAATCCGTTTATTTCAGATAGTAGTCCATACATTTTGTTAGCGCAACTTAAAATTAAAATTGTTAGTATAGTGTATCATAACCTTATAATGTGTGTATCATAGCCACATACACTCACACACTCAGTGTGTGTAATGTGTGTATGTGGCTATCACTGAGTGTACTCTGCTCCAGTGTATAAGGAGTTGAGTGTTTAAACAATGACGGATACATTTACGATCAAATTTAAGGGCCAGATACAAAATTATGGGTGGATTGGATCAGCAGTATAAGAACCAAATAATCATAAGAACAAGTGGAGGTCACATAATAGGGATGAGGACTAGGTTGAAAAACTATTATTATATTAAGTGGGTCAGTTAGATTATCCAAAATGAATAGACACGATTTTTTCCCTTTTTCATGATAACTAAAATTGACGAAGACGAGCATCAAAGTTCCGGGTTGGGGGCTGGTGACGTCACTATTAGGTTATGAGAGTTGTGAACTTTAATACACTGTATTTCCGTCATTTTTTATTTGACGAACAAAAGAAAAAATACGTCTCGAATATTTTTTTATAACCTAACAAACGGAATAATTTAACTAATTAGATTTTTTGTCGTTTAGCCCATTATATTTATTATATCATTATCCACTCAACAGGAGAACTGTTGCTCCTTTAATTTTCACACTACCTCATCAAACACCACTGACCCCACACACTACTGAAACGGTTGCATTGTCGTAAGGAGATGTCTTAGCCACTATTGCGATTCAAGTAGCTGTAGCTACTAGCTGTCATCCTTATTGAACTTTTTTTTTTTTTTTTTTTTTTTTTTTTATACTACGACGGTGACAAACAAGCATACGGCCCGCCTGATGGTAAGCGGTCACCGTAGCCTATGGACGCCTGCAACTCCAGGGGTGTTACATGCGCGTTGCCGACCCTTTAAAAACTTTAACACTCCTTTTTTGAAGAACCCCATATTGTAGTCCTTTGGGAAAACAGTGGCAGGGAGCTCATTCCACAGCCGGAGCGTCCGCGGGAGGAAGTTCCTCTTGAACCGCACGGTACGAGACCATTTAGGCTCCAGGGTATGCGGGTGAACACCCTGCCGACGGCGAGCGGTGCGGTGGTAGAATGCAGCCGTTGGCATCATATCGAACAATTCCTCAGAGCACAATCCATTGTACAAGCGATAGAATACACATAAGGAGGCGAAGTCTCTCCTTAGACTTAAGGGTTCGATATCGCTCGTGAGTTTGGGATCGTTGACAATTCGGACAGCACGTCTTTGGATCGAGTCAAAGGGGCCCAGCTGGTATCCAGGTGCTCCCGCCCAAAGATGGCAGCAATACTCCATATGGGGCCTGACTTGAGACTTGTATAATAACAGTCTTTGCCCCGGAGAGAAGTATTGCTTAGCTCTATTGAGCACACCGAGCTTTTTGGATGCCAGCTTGGCCTTCCCTTCCAGGTAGCTACGGAATTGGACGTCACTGGAAATGTCAACACCCAGGATCCCAATACTCTCTGACATGGTAAGGACTGTGTCTTGGAATTGTGGGACCACAGTAAATGGGGTTTTTTTAGCGGTGAACGCGCAAACTTGTGTCTTAGTGGGGTTAAATCGGACAAGATTTTCCTGGCCCCACAGTGAGATATCAGAGAGAGCACTCTCGATGTCTGACACAAGCTTTTCACGACTCTCTAACACAACGGGACGAGGGATGTTAGCACGGCCTGTGTAATAGGCATCCCCAGTACTGTCGTCTGCATAACAATGAATATCGCCAATGGACAACATGTCATTGATATGCAGCAAAAACAGCGTTGGGGATAGCACAGAGCCTTGTGGGACACCAGCATTTATGTCCATGCTATCGGAGCAACTTCCGTCGACAACGGCTCGTATGCATCTGCCGGACAAAAAGCTGGCAATCCATTCGCATAATCCCCCGGGCAGTCCGTAAGATGGTAACTTCGATAGAAGACCCCCATGCCAAACCCGATCGAACGCCTTCGCTATATCCAGGCTGACTGCCAATGCCTCACCTTGACTCTCAATAGCTGAAGCCCAGCGGTGGGTGAGATACACTAGAAGATCACCAGTGGAGCGACCATGGCGAAAGCCATACTGTCGGTCACTGATCAGATCGTGATCCTCTAGGTATCCCAGGAGCTTTGCGTTGATTATGCGCTCCATCACCTTGGAGAGAAGGGAGGTTATAGCGATTGGCCTGTAATTCGACGGGTCTGATCTGTCACCCTTTTTAGGCACAGGGTGCACAAGGGCGGTCTTCCACGAAGACGGCACCTGCCGTTTGTGATATGAGAGCGTGAAAAGGCGCGTGAGCACTGGACACAACTCGGGAGCACACCGCTTGAGCACCACTGCTGGTATGCCGTCTGGCCCGCTCGACTTGTGGACGTCTAATGATAGCAGCTCCCGCCGGACATCAGTTTGCCTGAATATAATACCGGGCATGGAGAAACCGCACCGCGGGACGGTAGGCGGTGCGGTACTGCCATCATCGTCCATGGTCGAGTTCGAGGCAAAGAGATTGCCCAAGAGATCAGCTTTCTCCTTTGCACTGTGGACCAGATCACCATCAGCATTTCGCAGTGGTGGTAAGGACGACCGACAAAAATTTCCCTCGGCAGCTTTGGCGAGCGACCAGAAGGCACGACTCCCTGAGGGATAGCCCACGAGCTTCTCACCAATTCTGCCGACGAAGTCGAATTTAGCTCTGGCAATGGCTCTTTTACTGGACCTCGAAGCAGCATTTAATTTGCGTTTCACATCAGAAGCGTTAGGATCCTTATCAGTAACGGCCTTGGTCCAAGCCCTGTAGGCAGCTTGCTTATGAATTGTCGCCTCTTTACAGGGCCGGTTAAACCAAGGTCGTTTCTTAGCTCCTGCAGCTATTACTGAGTTGGGAATGAAGCAGTCCATTCCCATTAAGATAGTCTCAGCGACCTCAGCTGCACAGGAGTCAGGATCATCTGATGTGAAACACAGCCGCTTCCACGGGTACGATGCATAAAACTCACGCAATCCATCCCAATCTGCTGACCTATAGTGCCATACGCGTCGCGAGCTAGTAGGCCGAGGTGGATCAGGCCGCGCGCAAGGTGGCAATGTCCGGACAAGACAGTGATCGGACGAGCCGAGAGGTGCGTTCACTGAGACAGAGTATCCGCCCGGACGAGAGGTCAGCAGAAGGTCCAGTAAAGAGCTCGTATGGTCCTCGATGTCTGGTATTCTCGTGGGAGAAGTAACCAGTTGCGAGAGACCATAGGCCAGAGAAAATTCGAGAGCAGACCTCCCCGCGTGGTCAGTGGACCGGGAACCAAGCCACTCCATGTGGTGGGCATTGAAGTCCCCCAAGATTACCAACTCCGCGGATGGGTACTGCTCAAGAACTTGGTCGGACGTCACTTGTAAGTGCTCAAAGAGCCGAGTTGTGTCCGTGTCCCCGCTATGGGACCTGTATAGGCACGCGTAGATACGAGTGTAGCCGCCGTAGTCCACACGCACCCACAGCACTGACAGATCCCTGTCTTCATAGGCATTGAGACGGCGACAGCAGACATCATGCCGAGCATACATGCATACCCCAGCTCGCCGCAAGAACTTATGTTCGAGCATATAGCCGGGGCATAACAGGTATGATGTATCAGCTGGGCAAGATATCTGGGTCTCTGTGAGGAACAGTAGGGTCGGCTGCGCAGTCTCCAGGTGGTGGTGTACTGCGTTTAAATTGGAGTGAAGTCCCCTGATGTTGCAGAAGTCGACTTGTGTGGAAGGGGACGCCGCTGATGAACTATTCCTTTTTTGTTTTTCGGCCATATTTAGGGAGTGTGTTAAGAAAAAAAGGAGGATTCGCTGTGTTGACAGCTAAAGGGGCAAGGGGACGGACCAAACCTGCCAGAGGGCGACGTAGGTGGTGCAGTTTACAGGTGCGGCGTACGGAAGGGCCCCCGGTCCACACCTGTTGCAGCAGCCGGGTCCACCCCGGTCTCCTTCTCCGGCACGACTACTACACCAGGGATTTTGCACAGGTTGGTGGCTCAGCCTCCCAGGGTGGAGATTAAGTGATCCCTGGGTTCGGGAACCCTACTGACGTGCGGGCGGCCAGCGGACAGCCGTTTCACCGGGTCTCCCTGATCGCCGCACCTGCATTCCGCGCCCACATCGACCTAAGACAGTGTTCTTTGTTCCGTGGGTCCCCAGCTGTCAACACAGTAAATCCTCTTGGAGCTCTGGCGACCTTACTCACCGACAGAAACACAACACTATGAGTAGGGTCTAGTGTTATTAAACTGCGGTTTTCTGTAAGGTGGAGGTACTTCCCCAGATGGGCTCTGCTCCAGATTTGAGCGAGACGACATTCGTTGTGCTGTGCCCTACCACACTAAACGATATGCATCCGCTGTGCCCATACCTCTCTTAAACTTGACAATAAAGGTCACAAACATGAAATGATTTAAAAAGTTAGGGTCTTTCTCATCACGGAACAATCGTGTTCCAGACTTTTGGGAGGCGTACGCGGAGCCGAAGCTAACACGCAGAGAATTTAATGAAAAATAAGGGGTACACCGAGCGGATGTTGCACCTGCCCGAGTGATAGGACGTACGCAGAGGCAGCACCCGCCAGGGTGTATAGACTTTTAAGATGTAATGGAATCTAAAATATACTGGACTATTAGGTGAAAGTGATGGACTAAATACTGGGATATGGAGAATAAAATCGGACGTCTGCCTAACAAAATGGTAATCAATTTGATTTCCGGCAGACTGAAAGCGACATCTAAGATGGCTCGAGGGCAACACCGGTATGAGGGCTGGGGGTAGAGAGGTGTCACTGAACATAGGTTAGGTAGGACTATAGTTAGGTTATTGTTATTACAACAATATGCCGTTTTTTTACATTGTTAGCAATGTAGCAAGCGCAAGCGCTTCTCACTCATGATTATGGGGCGCGGGCCGTCCCGAAACATGTCGAGCTATTTTCGACTTTAGAGACGTGAGTAACCCGGTCTAAGTATATTAATATGTCTAATACTCACGGGAGTTTTTTATTTAAAATTGTTAGAAAGTTCGACGGTGATTTGAGTGTACTCGCCTGTGCAACACCTGCTGCCACTGGCCCTGCGCGTCGGGCAGCGGGAACTCGTCGATGGTGAGCCTCGTGCGCGCGCGCAGCTCGCGCAGCATGTCCTCGATGTCGAACACGAACGGCTGCTGCCCGAAGTTGGCGTCCACCACCTCGCCCGGCGTCTGCAGCCCCACCGTCGGGTACAGGTTGGGCTGGAACCAGGCGCTCATCGTTACCAACCACCATGTTACCACCATGGGTGCTAAGCTCACCCACTTTTAAAGTCAAACCCGGCAACTTATTTTCTGGTTGACACCTTTGGTACTAAACTCAGCCAGATTTAAAATCAAATCTGAGACCCGGCAACTTATTTTCTGGTAACACATTTTAGATAATGTGACACTAGGGTAACCAGGTCATTAAAATCCAGGTCACCAGGTCCAGGTTATTATAGTGACACTAGGGAATATAGAGCGCCCTGTAGCCCGGGCATTAGAATACGGCTACGGTATCTCCTGCCTGTCGTAAGAGGCGACTAAAAGGAGTCCTCGGGGTCGTAGACGATGGCAGCTAGGGACTGCCATCGTCCTAAAACAAGGGGGAACCCTCAGCGGCGTGACGCAAGGGTGGCACTGGCGAGTTCTATCGAGATCCCAGAGCCACCCTAATTGCGTCGAAGAGGAAAAAGGGGGGTTTTTTAGTCGGTCCGACATAACTTCTGCACTGTCCCTGCGGTGCAGAAGTATCCATAACGGATTTTTCCTCCCCATAAAAAAAAAGGGAATATAAAGAGAAATCGCCTATCACAAAGAGTTCATCTGCAGGCCTAAGATGGTAATCCACGAATGTCATTAGATAATACTATAAGTTGATAACGGACAAGTTGCACGGATAGCGTGACGGAGACAGCTGCCAAATGTAAAGACGTTTTACAGAACTGTTTAAAATTATCAGAAATTGACAGAAAGTGCCAACCAACTGTCGTTTTATCAGGCTATCCGCTTGGCATCTTATCTTAACCCCCCTGGTCTACTAAAGATTCGGAACACAGTATCTGGGCTGGAAAGTCTTTCATAGAGAGAAAGGAAAAATCTACAAAAAATCATGACTTCGGGCAGGACTCGAACCCGCAACTCTGGGATACGCGCCCATCGCTCTGCCAACTGAGCTACCGAGAACACACCCTTGGTCCCGAACTTCTCTACGTATGCGCCTTAGGTGGCGCTTATCCTCATCTACCGCAAGAGTCTCAAGTTACATTGAGAATTCACCACTAACAATGCGCTCCCCCAGGATACTAAACAATTTTTTAACACTTTCGCAACCAGGCAAAATTTCGAACAATACCCCAGAAACCGACAGTACTCGCTAGTCGGGCAACGACGTGCAACTCAATGCCGCACGCCGCGAACCCGCTAGTCGGGCAAGCGGCGGACGCTCAGGGCTGTGCCAAGTAACTTTTTATTTTGTAATCGCATTAGGTAAAGTAAATAAAAATACAAAGTGAAGTAATAAAATATAATAATCAACTGTACCAACTTTTCGACCACATAAGTACATAATAATCAGAAGACTTTTTCTGTTAGTGGCAGTGGCAGCCCTGAGGTAGCGAAGATGCAATGCTTGCCCGCCTGTCGGGTATTTTGGCGTCGCGTGTAGGTTTATAGCTATTGCCCGACTACCGGGTATCTGAGTAAAGTTTACGAGTGCCCGAGTGTGGGGTACGCGGTGTCGAAAGTGTTAAACAGAAACCTCTTCAAACGTAAAAACAATTGGGGATATAGACATTGTGGGAGTCAAAAGATTGTACCAGACTCACCGGCAGTCCTCTGAAGGCGATGCCGAGATGGTGTCCGTTCTTGGTGTAGAAGCAGGTGTTGTCGACGAGGTTGACGCCGCAGCCGATGACGTCGCCGGTGGTGAAGGTGGGCCCGTACGGCTGCCCGGTGCCCGACGAGCAAAACGAGTGCCCGTCGTCCCCGTGGTAGCCGTATGAGTGCTTATCCCAGCCTACAAAAATAGGTTTCTGATTAGAGACCTGTTGGTTTCACCAAGACGCCTATTTCTTTATCACACCACCTATTCTAAAAGGCTTTATACACAGGTTTAAAGAACTTTATTTTTCATAAAGAATTACAGAATTCACTTACAATGAGAAAGGTTACAATTTAGAACTAACTAACCACCTATTCATAAAAGGGGTTTTGTTTTTGTTCAGGCTAGGGGGGATCAAAGTGGCACTCTTCTGTTCAAGGGCTACACATTTTACGTTTTCGGGCATTAACTAGTGGCATCGTGGTGTTGGTATGATGCTGTTTTCGGTTTTGTTTAGTTTCTCTTAGTTGGTGTGAAAAGCAATGTGTATCACACGGTATCAAAATTATTTTCGTTTACGCTTTTAACGCTTGAATCCCTCATTATGCTCAGGATTCTACTTTAGAATCCATTGCATTGGGAATTCAAGGTACGCGCTCGCCGGAAATATATATTAATTTTGATCCCTTGTAACACAATCTACTATTTTCTTTCCTGCTAGGAGGGATCAAAGTAGCACTTTTCTGAGCAAGGACCATACATTTTTACGTTTTCTGGCATTATTTGGTTCTCGGTTATTACAAGTTTTATTTATTTCCCTCTTAGTTGGCGTGAAAAGCAGTATACATGTGTCACACGGTATCAAAATTAGTTTTGTCCTGGGCGCTCACGCTTGAATCCCTCATTCTATTATAGAATCCATTGTTCCATTCGAGATTCAATGAACGCCCTCGTCGGAAATATATCATCTTGATCCATTACGACACAATCTACTATTTCTGCATTGTTTTATATCTAAAGTAAGTATAAGTAAAGATGTCATAGATGTTACTCTTTAAAGCGGGAACTACCACAGCTCAAAAAGGAAGTTTCCACGTCTTCTTCATGGAAATACACGGGTTTGGTAAGCAAAGCCCTACAAAGTGGTGATGGGATCGAGAACCTTAGAGACGAGTATACTGGAACTGCTTTATAGTTCCACCAACAGGCGGCGGGTATTGGGTGTGTATTACTCGTACCGTGACTCTCACCTGGCAGTCTGTTCATGTTGACGCCGTGCGCCGACAGACCGATGCCCATGTAGCCGTCGCGGCCCTTGGACACGATCCGCACCTCGAAGTAGTACAGCCCGCAGGCCGCGGGTATGGGGTGTGTCGCGCGGACGCTCGCCGCGTCCTTGTGTGTTTTGCCATGGCCTGCAACAACAAATAGCGAAATAAGACACAGAACTACATAAGCAATAAGCTGCAAGTTGAAGTAAAGATGCAAAGCGTTAGAAAATATAGGAACTAAACATGATTAGTTGGAAGCTATCTACCCATCAGTCTACGCAGATCGTAAGAGTAAGGTTATTTAGAGATAGGATATCTGAGTAGACTGTAGGCCATTGGTAAGACATGACGCTAACAGCTGGAAGAAAAACATGCTGTAGTTAATTTAGGTACATCACAAAATGAACTTGACATTGAAAGCGAAATAAACTGTGTGTATTTAAAAGAGCTAAAGACTCAGCTGGGCATTTTCAAAAATAGGGTACCATTTCCTTTTTTTTTGACATAGGATTTCTTGGTTTTTTTATAGCCAGAATCACGAGTACTATTGATTGTTTGATTGTTGAAGTGCCCGTTTTTTTGGTCAGTTTCGTAACGCATTTTTTTATACATTTTGTATGGGCCGTTACAAAACTGACAAAACTGGTGCACTTTTTTCTGAAAATGCCCAGCTACGACTAGGGCACTACGGATCGAGGACAGAAGGTCGTGTTCCGTCGCGAAGGGATCTCAGCTAACAATGGCCATTGTCACGCGTGATGTAACACATGGCCAGCGTGCAAGGTTGTTGCTTGTTGCAGCTGATTAGGGTTTAAAATATTAGGTACTACGTAGAAAACACGTGAGAAGATATCCTTTAACCCTTTAACCTCGCGAGAGAAAGAGAGAACCCTTTAAGAGCGTCCTCGTGTCGCCGCGTCTCCCGAAATTACACGAAGATTTGTCTTATTTATCAGACTTCGGCGAAATGAGCTGGAAAACATTTCTCTTATATATAGGACTATGGCCGTTAAAAGGTTCAAATTCAGAGGTCTCTAAACTACACCACCCGCGGAAAAAAGCAGGAGACAAATGCCTCGCCGTAGCGATGTGGCTCATCAGCCAAAACTTTAGAGACATCCTCCCTTCATCCAAACTCTTTTTATCGTAACATATATTATCTTTCCGATAGCTGAACTATTCCTGCATCCCGAGAGATGTTTCTTAAATGGTTATTGTTAATCAAAATGACTGCTTTTTCACAATAAAAGAATAACCTATAGCGCCTACAAGACAGTAGACGGAGCTAATTTCTTTGAGTCATTGAGGTAAAATGTGCTAGATTGGCGCACGCAAGTGATACAAAGTCGCAATCACCTGACGTGAACAGGTGGCTCAATTCAATGCAATAGTCAGTGTAGCTATGATCCCATACATGCGATAAATAACAAGCATAGCTTGATTGCATAGCTTGCAGAACTAGATAAAGAAATACCTAGTTCAGAATGTAATAAAACATAAGTAAAGAATCTGGTGCCGGCTCGCAACAGGCCGCAATGGCCGCTTAGTAAGCAGCGCTTACCGCCCGTCCTCGCTCATGTTACACGCTCCTTCAATTCGTATCCGATACCAATAAAGAGGTTGTCACACTGACGCCAATCCAGTCCAATGTGAAGACGGCCAGGCTACTGCGTTACCTATGTGCAAACCAGTACTTACCACGAGTTTACTGTTTATGTATTTGAGCGACTTAATCAGATTTTAAGTCGCTCAAATACATAAACAGTCATTCAAATACGGTCAGTCAGAAGTCAGGTCATGCAGGGGTCCATTATTTTTGCAGCTGATTGCACCTGAATCTCATTGTCCTAGCATTATCCTATTACTCGGCGATTCAATATCGGACGAGAATTAGAGCTGGCAACGCAGATGCAGTTGTAAACTGCACCTTATCACAGTATATTTAAGGTTGAATGTAGGGTAATACCGGTAGTGCTATAATGGTAGCTGACGTCACGAATCCTTAGACAGCTGACGGCGCATACCGTGGCACTACGAATGCCGGAACGAGCAAATAGTTGGACTGGCTTGCATGAAGAAGGTGCTTTTAGAACTGCAGAATGTTATTGATAAACGTAAAATTGACGTATTCACTCAGAGATAATAGTTGGACTGGCTTGTATGAAGAAGGTGCTTTTAGAACTGCAGAATGTTATTGATGAACGTAAAATTGACGTATTCACTCAGAGATAATAGTTGGACTGGCTTGTATGTAGAAGGTGCTTTTAGAACTGCAGAATGTTATTGATAAACGTAAAATTGACGTATTCACTCAGAGATAATAGTTGGACTGGCTTGTATGAAGAAGGTGCTTTTAGAACTGCAGAATGTTATTGATGAACGTAAAATTGACGTATTCACTCAGAGATAATAGTTGGACTGGCTTGTATGAAGAAGGTGCTTTTAGAACTGCAGAATGTTATTGATGAACGTAAAATTGACGTATTCACTCAGAGATAATAGTTGGACTGGCTTGTATGAAGAAGGTGCTTTTAGAACTGCAGAATGTTATTGATGAACGTAAAATTGACGTATTCACTCAGAGATAATAGTTGGACTGGCTTGTATGAAGAAGGTGCTTTTAGAACTGCAGAATGTTATTGATGAACGTAAAATTGACGTATTCACTCAGAGATAATAGTTGGACTGGCTTGTATGAAGAAGGTGCTTTTAGAACTGCAGAATGTTATTGATAAACGTAAAATTGACGTATTCACTCAGAGATAATAGTTGGACTGGCTTGTATGAAGAAGGTGCTTTTAGAACTGCAGAATGTTATTGATGAACGTAAAATTGACGTATTCACTCAGAGATATAAGAACTGGATACTAAATCAGCCGAAAAAAATACGGCGTAAAAGTGCTGCAGTTACAGCATTTCTTCATGTAGTCTTGTTTGGAACGTAACGTTTCGTTTAGTGACAACAGCGCATAAAGATTTAAAATTTAAACATTTATAGTTTCTATCATCCATCATCAATACAAAATTGTTCGCTAATGTGATTCTGACACGCTTTTATTGACGTTTTTGTTCTGCTTTGTGTGTGTGTGTGTTGTTTATTGTTTATTACTAATATATTTACACAGCATTACAGTTACAACTAATACACTGTGAAATTACAGATGAAACTAATGTTAACATAATACACTGGATTGCCTTTTATCCATCACCTCGCAAAATCTGAGACATTCCTGATACACAGCCGTCCATCGCCATGCAAGCAGGTCACATTCAGGTACTGATACCAGGAGCGCATTCAGCAGAGTCAGGGCTCTTAGGATCGGCGAGTTTCTATGCGCCACCGTCCGCGCTGCCGGCACCGCTAACAGGAGCCGCACACGTGGCCTAAGGGTTATATTTTTAATATCGGGCACAAACAGCCTCACAAGCCTTTCCACCAGTTCTGGGCAATCCGACTCCCCTCGCAAAACTCGACATGCAAAAACGAGCAAGCTAGAGTTGCGTCTGACTTCTAAGGAGTTGAAGCCAAGAAGTCCCAAGAGAAACTTTGTAGGGTACAAGAAAGGATAATATCCATACATATTTTTATAAAACATTCTTAGGAATGTTTTTTGAACCTTTTCCAAGAGGAGGATGTACGTTGTCTCATGGGGGTTCCAAACGAGTGCGGCCGCCTCCAGTTTGCTTCTCACAAGGGCATTGTACAGGATCTTTATAGCACCCTGATCATGAAAGCCTCTCACGTTACGGATAACAAAGCCAAGGGTACGAAAGCAACCAGTGGCAAGAGCTTTGATGTGGTCGTGGAAGGTTAGCCGCGTGTCAAATATAACGCCCAGATCCTTCACTGAATCCACTCTAACAATTGGCTCGGATCCAAGTAAATATTGAGCATGTATGGGACTAGAGGCTCGACTGAAGGTACATATCTGGCACTTGGAAATGTTGAAACTAAGTTTATTAGCCAGGCTCCACCGGAACACAGATTCTATATCTTCTTGCAATGTTTCACAGTCCGACCACTTCTGTATGCCGTATATCAACTTTAGGTCATCGGCATAAAGTAGACATCGAGCATTACGTTGTGTTAATTGTGCCATTTGTGACCCATACTATCAAAGATGGAATCATATCCGGACCAGAGACTATCACCATCATGGTCCAAAGTCCAATCGCACCTCTTCAATATCAAATAAAAAAAAATAACAAAACGAACAAATGAAATGTCATGACCGTTTGTTTTAAGTTCAGTTAATTATAAATGCAGTGGCGATCTCATTAAGACGCAAACGTGGACTTCCTACACCCACCCTTCAATACGCCTTTCATTGCCAAGATTTGAGAAAACAATGAAGAATACAGGGAAATGAAAATAATTTAGGTATAAACAAACAAGAGTTGAATGTCTCGTATATATCAATTTGCGAATCACCATCCGACTAAAGCAGAAAATCGATTTGATAGTACGAAGAGCAACGCATTCAAGATATTAGTCCTTATCAGTAGTTAATAAGGTCTACGATTCAATTAACTGTCTGTCTACAAATGTGTACGCTCGAAATTCTGCCACGTCATTAGATAGCGAACAAGGTCAAACTACACGACGCTATTAATTGTACATTCGCCTATAAATACGTTTTATTATTGACTTATCTATTCGCCAGATAAGGATGTATGACAGTATGAGAATGGAAGGACTATGACAATTTATAAAAAAACCCTGTATCTTCTTTCGTCGTGGTTATTTCGAACAAGACGAGAGGTGAAACATCCACAGATTGCAAAAGATGTTAAGAACCAGTTGAAAGTTTACAAGCCTACTTGTTATCTACAGTTGTATAGTTTCAGAATTTACATACATTGTTACTATTTGTTTCGAACGGAAAGCAAGGTTGCTCGATTAAAAGCGGCACGTTTCCGTCCACTTCGTGCTAATTTTAGAGAACTAGCGATTCGCAGCCGTGAATTCCCTGAGCAATTAGCTGCAGAGTCTGGACCCATCTACGTACAGTCATCCATTTGGAACCCTAGGTCATTCTAGAGCCATGTCAAAATGACAAGCATTTACTGCTTGTCGTTTTGACATGGTAGAGTAGCGTAGGGTTCGAATTGGTTGACTAAACAATCTTTCTAAGCCAGGGGGGCATTATCTCCGCAGATGACCGTACGTGTTGCTCACAACACGATAGAGATACGCCGCCGATCCAAAACGATAATAGCCGCGTTTACCAACAAACCGCTGGTGCGTAACAATGGCGGGGATAGTTTTATCCAACACGTCACATCAACACCCCCAACTGACGATCAGTAGACCTTGAGCCATTTCAATAGGGATTACAATTAGTTAGTTCACAGTGTTGGCGGTGGTATTTATTACGCATCGCGGCGAGTGGACTGGAGTGCGCAGTCGTTCCACTCACGCGCCGCGCAAGTCGCGTCAACGAACCATTATATTGTACCACCGCCAACACTGTGTGATGGCCATTTGTAACCGACGATTACCCTCTCCGTAAGTCATCTCTGGCTCACTTTATATTGGTTAAAAAAGCGTGTGAAGTGAGGGAATGTAGCATCGTCATTTTAATAACATTTGTAATCCCTAATGCTACGACATAAGGACTATAGTCAGTTAAAGTTGTTACCGTTGGTACGGTCTGCGCTTGCGCAGGAGCAAACAACAGGTTAGCGACCCACCACGTGTGCGTAGATAATTAAGACCTCTATGTTATTGTTGATAATACATTAACACCTATATAACTTGTCTATGCCACAGACTATAATGTAGACGTCAATTCGTTGCGGGTGTTCTTTTTCTGAGGAAGGTTTCTAAAGAAAGAAATATTTATGGAATGTTAACAGTAGCAACTTTTTAATTAGAAAACTCCCGTGAGTATATAGCGCTATGAGAATTTTAGTAGCAACTTTGTTTATCAAGATATGGTTCTGGATGGAAGCTACGCATAAATATAGGTATGTCACTCTTAGCATATGGATAAACCAGCTTAGCATATGAATATGAAACCATCCGGAATAATAGTAGATAGGGGATATACCTACTCTACAAAGCATACATTTTATACAAAGCAATAAGCAGGCTAGCAGCTATCATACGACTGGGTTCTGCTAAAGTTTAGCAGACCAGATGGCCTATGATAACTGCTAACTAACCACTTTAACTAGTTCGTCTTAGCAAATTGCTGAATTTACTATAGCATCTGCTTGTCTGCAATATGAATTGGAAGCAGGCGAAAATATCACTAAGCCTATCATAAAAGTAATAAACAAGGAACATAGGATAAACGACTAGTAATCAACGGCATTGATTTGATGGGGGTTTATGAAGCGAGTCACAAGTGTCGATGCATGTAGCAAGAATGAACAGAGTTTTATCCAAGATGTTCCCTAAACGTAGCCTTTGTCAACATTCCATTTTGACCGATTCGAAAACTGGTAACGATTAGAAATGTATGAGCTCTCTCGCTAACGCAAATAAAATAGAGAAAAGTAAATTAACTTTAGCACCTGTACGTAGTTCCGCTCCATTACATATCGAGTAGGAGACACGTGGACGCAAATCATTAAAGACTGACCTTCCGTGTTGCGTATTAACTGGCACTGATTAAAATAGCAAGAACAAGAAAAATCAAACAACAACGAAGACAAGTTGAATTTAGCGATTGAACTTAAAAGAGGCAATCAATGCGAGCAAATGCTCATTATAATTCACAAAAGCTATAAAAGATACAAATAAAGACTGCAATAAAATTGACGGCTGAGATCAACGGCCGGAGTCCTGACCCACGATAACTCGGAGAGGGTTGAGTCACCGCTCCTAATGACTTCCAGGGCTTGTGTATTAACATTGCTGAGGAACAACTCGTCTCTAGCAAAGTTTAAAGGCTCTGGGCACACAAAGCGGAGGCATATTTCTCAAACTATGTAAGATTAATTACTAGTAATGTCAGATAGATGTATTTTCTAAGATAAAACCGCTTTAATGGAACCGCGTTTCTGAATTTGCTAACAACGAAAGTATTGACATTCATCATAAAGTTATTCAATATGTTCAACCCCAGTTTCTATTATTTCGAGTTCACTTAACTCTAAAATTGCCCCCCAGGTTTTCCTTTAATTTTAATTGTGCAATTATAAATGTGAATACGGTGAGAGTTACCAAGTTCTCCAAGAAGGTTAATCTTATATTGGTTTTTCTTTAGGCGAGGCGACTACTTACTGCTACAATAACAACTGAAGCAAACAACAATAGAAGCAAAGCAAGCACAATTACAGGGCGAACGGTTTCTGGAAGTAACGCAGCGAGACATGAAACCACAAGTCACGAAAGCCACGCTCGATCACATTTCACCTTTACGGCTTCAATTTTCAAAGATATTAAGAGCGAAAGCTAAACACTAGTGGCTCTGGGAGCTATAGACCTCTCGTGATGGTACTGGTATTTGCACAAAAGTCCAAAGCGCCTTTAGGGTCTATAGCGCATAGGACCTTTGTGCCAATTCCCGCCATTTTAAAAATTTCCAAAAACTAACTCAACAATATTTTTTATGTAATTTACGAACTTACACAATTTTAAAAGAATTCGTTGATAAATGCGACCTGGCACCTTACCATGACGTCTTAACGCGATTCAGTTTAGGTTCTTGAATATGCTCAGTTGTATGGCAGCGACTCAGTTTAGGTCGTCAACTGAATCGCGTTAACACGTCATGGTAAGGCCCCTGTAGAGGAGAACAAATGGACAGACACACGAAAGCATTTTTTCCCAAACTGAAACGAAGACTGGCTAATAATAATCGTCTATGGAATTAATGAATTGCATCTAGGTCCTGTTTGGTCAGCTCAAGCTGACGAGTTAAGTGACCCCCCTACATAGAAAGTTTGTATGCAGGGGGCACTTAGCTCTGCAGCTGACTGTACATCTTTCAACGGACGACAAGACGTCACGTGATCTAAATCCTTATTATGATATATATGTTTTGTGCACTAACTATTTTAGGGCTGCTAGAACATAACTATTTTAGAAAAATCAAACGAAATGAACAAGATAGCCTCGTTACGTTACAACATGACAATGGGCTTGTATTCCTTCAATTCCAATATATCCGAAATCAGTTTTAGATCACCAAAACATAAAAGCAATATACTTTTGCTAATTTCCTTTTAGTATATAATATAACCCAGCCTTCTTCGAATACAAGTTGGGTAAATAACGATCCTTAGAAAAACTTCACACAGAAATCTGTAAGTATTAAGTATTTATAGAGAGAGACGATTCTACGAGGACACGTGTCGAGTGAAATCGATAAATATTAAGTTTACGAAGCAGAGTCATTTCCTGTACGTCATGCGTCACTTTTCTCGATAAAATGTGAACGTGACAGTGGAAAAGTAATACCATTTTAGACCTCTTGCTGTCAAATAATCGATTCCAGGACAGATACATCAGGAAAGAATTTTTAAATATTTTGTATTCGTAGACACACAAACAAAACCCCTGCCAGGTGAACGGATGCCTTGAAAGGTAGTGGTTGGATATCGTACTTTATGCCGTACAGTCAACCAATTGGAACCCTAGGCCACTCTAGAACCATGTCAAAAAGATAAGCAGTAAGAGATTTCTTACAATCTGATTTACAGCGTCACTATGACATAGTCCTACAGTCAAGTGGCCTAGGGTTCCAATTGGTTGACTGTACCTTCGGGGAGACCTACATCCAGCAGGACTGCATAAGGCTTATTGATGACAAACACACAAGACACAAAATAGTTTTCAGACAGAAAACAGTGAAAAGAAAAGGTTCCACGAAATGGGCTCATCTAAGCATGATATTGGCGATTTCGTTCTACCGATGAGCCAGTCCTGTGAGAAATCAGGTAACAAACACAGAAGTAACAAATAAAAGGAAAATAAACACGAAACCGAAGAAAACAACAAACAAAAGCGATTAATACATTGGGCTAATGAATACTATATTAATTAACGCCAGCCTGGATACCAAAATTATTAGAAAGGAATTTAAAAATTACTGTTAGTTTGTGAGAAACAGCGGATGCCAAACTGGTGCCGTTAACTTCAAACAAGTTTGATTCAAAATGGTGGAATATAATATGATAAAAATAAGTAAGAAGCCAAACGGCAAGAAAGTGTTTCTTTGTGAGGATTTTCATGAAGGCATTCTGCATAAGATGAAGTTAGTTACAGACAGAAATATATCTGCATAAACACAAATGGAGGGCACGGCGCCAACCATAAAATACCGAATTACGTTCTGTCCGACGTCAGCGAAATTCGACACAGGTAATAGCATCCTGTAGGCAAATAGGCTATGAAGGTTACCTATACACGATTACTATTGGCTTATTTAGAAAGAAGATAAAAAGAAGAAGTATACATGGTAAAGTGATGTGAGGCTGAAATGGTCTCCACTCAGCATTGCAGTTGGCACGACTAAGCGTTGTCAACTGCGCTGGTTTTCTGCGGTGCCTGCAAGGTGTATGAATATTTTTCTATCCCTGATCACCGATTAAAAATCATCATGTATAAGTATGTGCCACATTTTTTTTATACATAGTACCGCAATTGCATATTCGAGTAAAAAAGACGCAGATACGATTTTTTTTTCGATTACGAAAAAAAAAACATATATGTAAAAATTAAGATTTAATTTGCATTTGTACTAGTCGCGATACTTAACCCGGTCACAAACGGGTTTAACGAGTCGTAATGAAGGTTATAATTATAAGATATCTATTAATGTACTACTAAATTAATACCTATGCAGCGGCCATTTAATTTCGATTAAGAAATCATTAAGAAAACAACGAAGCTATTTCCAAATAATTGCCTAGAATAGAACATCACATTCGCTTTGGTGATTCCAATTTCAAAATCGCTTCTCTCCATCTCTAGCAAAGAAAACTCGTGTGACTACATACATAGAGAGTACCTACTTAAATCCGATATTGATTTTTAATTATATTTACCTGTTCTTGAAAGCGATCATATTTAGTTTAAAACAAATAAGGCAAAGCGAGACGAACATGACAAGAGTAATGCAGAACAAACAAGAAACATAAATGTTAATTCTATCAATTATCATGAATAACACATTACACATCAAACAAGGGAGTGTGGCGGAGTTAGGAAAGCCAACTAGTTAGGATATTAATCACAATAGTACGGTTGCTTCATATACACCTGTATTCAATTTTGAACCTTCTTCGTCTGTAATACGTTCCGAAGTGTAAAGATATTTATAGACGCGATTGTATATCTCTCGTAGATGCCGCATTACCTCGCGCACATGTAAGGCATTAGGCACCCTTTCTGTACTTCAAACGAAAGAAGAAACGACCAGCACGCCTACCACGAACCTCGAAAATTGGCATTGACGGGAAAACCTCTTTGTCACTCCAATATGCAAGTGTGACAGAGATGGAGATACAGATCCACAATCGTTCAATTATCGTGGTATAGGCCCTGTGTTGTATTCGTCCGTCGCACACGCCATACAAAAAAGAATGGCCAAGTGCTGACTATCTCGCAAGATGCTCCCCCGTCTATGACTTACAAAATACTGGTGGGACGGATCTCTCAGTGTGCGGCAATTTTGTGGATTATTTCATGTACTTGTGCTTACAAGGTCTTGCTTTTTGCCAAATTTCGTGTTTCTAGGTCAACCGTAAGTACCCTATACATTTTGATTCCCATTGCAAATGTATGAGAAATGCGACATAAACGGCCGTAATTTTTGATTGCGTTGACGTAGAAATTTGTTTTTTTTACAACCTTATGGGACCGTAGACCTGTATACGTGGTATTAATTTCAACTTGCTACTTTTACGCGTTCCCGAGATAAAGGGTCTTGACAGACGGACGGACGCACAACAAATTGATTCTATAGGTTCCTTTTGAGGTATGGAACCCTAAAAATAGTGTCTCATTAAATTTTTCTTAGTAATTTAATTGATATCTCCACCTTTATTAATTGTAAACGTGGACTCAACGCTCTCGTACTACATTCGTATGAGAGGAATGTGTGTGTTGAGCGCTAGTAACTCAACGTATGCTACATCTAGTGGGTGTGGTGTTATATCACAACTTTACTACTCTAGTGTCAGTTACGTGAAGATTTATATTATATGCAAATCCTGAGGCAACAACGAGGAAAACTTTTAACACAAACATAAAAAAAACGGGATCAAATATTCCGAAATATTATTTGACGATTTTCATAATCCCGATTTTTATATATCCTATAAATTCAAAATCACGAATTTTATAATCTCGACCTATTACAACTCCCATCTTCGAAATTCCGACTCACGAATAATTAAAATTCCGTTTAAAATTATCCCGAATCGAATGAATACTGATTCCGTATTATGTTATTCGCAATATTAAAAACTCGGTTTTTTCTATTCGGAATTTTAAATATTTGTGCTTTCACGAGTCTGAATTTTGTCGGAATGATCGGAGTTTAGATAGGTCGGGATTATCAAAATCGGGATCGGGATATTCGAGATTTAAAAATTCGGCGTATAGTATTTCGGAATTATGTAGTGTACCCAAAGCAAACAAGAGCAATCACAATCTTAGCCTAGACGAATACATTCATAAAGATAAACAAAAAAAAACAATAAATTCTAGAAATAAAATATAAATAATTAATTCAACATAAATAAGATAACAGCCGTACGCAAGGGAATTAAATATAAATAAGATACGTACGCAATACATAGAATGTCAACTCTATCATAGGATGCAGGTGAATCTAAAGGCTACATTATTTCCTAGACAATAAAGTCGCTTTTAGATTACTGTGCCATTTTAATGCTATCCCAATCGCGCGAGCTTGGTTTTTCATATTAAACTCGTTAGAAATTATACTATTTGACAGTGGGTCAATGATATTAGTCGGATACCGCTCCAGATGGGGCCCGTCACTGATTTGCCCAAAACAATCCATTACCGCGCGCTGGTAAATGGAAAAAAAATACACGGACTGATATTTCCGTAGATTGAAACAAGCATGCATTCTGAGGAATGTGCGGATGAGCGACGCGATCTGGTACTCTGCAGTTTTCGGTGAAGACATTCTTTAAGGCAAACATCAGTGTAGAATTGCAGAATGTAAACTTTGAATAGATGACGACGGCTCTGTTTTTACTCAACTTGGCGGGGGAGCTGCCGTGCCCCCAGTTTACAATGTTCCCTATCATCTTAACGATTCTCCGGTGGCTTCACTCGGAAACTCATTAGGTAATCCCAAGATTAGACAGAAAAGAAACTGGGAGGCCTAGTTGGGATTGGTCCGCGTCCGTTGCTAAACAAAAACAATGTTTGCCTTAGAGAACAAAACCATAGCAAGCAGTTAGTCACATAAGGGGAAACACTAGACATTAGCATAGTTTTTACGAATATCGATCTACTCGTAAACACGTCACAGTTACAATTCCAACTAGGGACTGACGTTCATTTAAAGCATCGATATCGATAAACTTTCTGCTTCAGTCCTAAGGATATTATAGTATTCACATACGATACATCCAGAGGCGTAAGTGGAGATATGGCAGGTGGGGTCTCCGTCCAGGACCCTGCGTCCCACCTTCCAACAAATAGAAAAAACCGGTCCATTATACAGAACATCTTGCGGCCCCATATACACCACTTACGCTTCTGGCTACTCGATGATTCCTAGACATTCGGAGAATTTGTGTGTATCAGGGAAGCTAACGCGGACGTGAAATTAAATCGCTTATCTCCCGTCTCTATCGTTCTTGTTGTGTTAACAGGAGATATACGACCAATTTTGAAAGTTCGCGGCAGCATCCCGTGAGTAGAAATGCAATTGGTCGTAAATAGAACTAATGAGAAAAGTAGAGTTCTGTTTCGTGCGACCAGATGCGTTTCTAACCAACTGATACTAGCCCTGTCTACATCGTGTTTAAGAGCTTGGGACATTTTACAAAATATTGATTCCGCTAAAATAGGTCCACATGGCTCGTAGAACTTTGAAACCAAAGTGAATTTCAAAATTAAACAAGTGCAAGTTGCCAGCGGGCGTGTGAATTTAACAGCGCGACAGGAACAGGACGCCATTTAAAATAGAACTTGTATTTATTTCAACTACTCGACAAAATTATCGATCGTATGCACATCCCAAGCTCGTAGACACTTTGTATTTTTACTTTTAACCACAACAAAGGTGTCGAATTAGAAATCATTTTTGCTCAAACTGGTTAATTAATCGAATATATACTTGTGGATAAAAGTAGTGTATAATGATTGTTTCTAAAAGCGTCGACTTATCTGTCCGACATGCATCCATCGCATCCGCGGCGCATGCGCAAGCGAAGAGCAAGTGGTGCTATGGAGCCGATGTACTATTTATTATAACTACAATACATTACATACTACATTATGCTATAAGTAGTGTACGTATTTAACTCTAAATTAGCACTTTGACTTATAATAGTTGTACTAATATTGTACTTAGTATTATTCGTATTTATATTGTACTGCTTAAAACTTGAAGAGTTCAGGTAATTTTTTTTTCTCTTCGTCTTCTTAACACGGTTTATTTTTGTATGGACTTCATGGATAAATAAGTCCTTTTCATCCAAAAAGGATCATTTGGAGGTCAAATAGCAGTAGTAGGTAAGCAAAACTCACTAATTACAATAAAATACTCAAATAAAAATCGGCCTTCTCGTAATAGATGTATGGTTCACTATGGCTATGAACTTGTGGTACCTAGTACTTAGTGACTTGTTTATCACCCGACGATATTATCTCATTATTCAACATTCTTGTATGAGCTTTTACGAGTACATCATTTTCTACTCCAGCACTAGTAGAAAAAGTTAAGGCTAGTCTTTCTACGACAGCTAAAATAGCGAAAAAAGCAAAATCTTGAAAGGTGGCAGAATGTGGAACAAGTCGTATGTGTGGAAAAACTACTATTGTGTTGTCACGGAAACAGTACGCATCCAATTATATTGGGTACTCTAACACCGTTCGAGTAATTTGCCCAGACACTAAGCACTCGAGTATTTATTAGTAAAAGATTTATTGTTAATTTGTTATATTCTTGCAATGGTTGGATGATAAACCATGTTTATCAAATAGGAAACTACGGTGATTGTTGTCAGGAGCGATTCCTAGGAACAATGCGACACGTGGCCAGTCTCACGCGGATGGCAACTAATATGTTCAGCCACCTGCAATATTATCTTCTGCTATAGTGGCCACAAAAACATATACCCGCTCTTATGCCTGTATAAATAAGATTGTGCCAGATATTTTTACAGCCTTCCTAACTGAAGACATTACAGTCAGTACCTTCGTCCTCAGTAAGGCTGGCACCCATCAGGGTCTCCTAAGATATATTAGTAGGAGTGGAGCTAGTTGGAATGCTTCCTGTCGGATTTATTTAGTGTTCTGATGATACCAGGACGCTATTCGCGTCAGAGATACTCTTACAATTATGTATCTTGTAGTTTAAGATAGGACATATTTTATGTCATATACTTATATTGAAAAACGAGTAGAAGAAATTATTGACGTCATTCAAATTCAAATTCAATTCAAATTCAAAAATTTATTCTGCAAGTAGGCCTCAAGGGCACTTTTACAAGTCAATAAGCATTACAGTAAAGCATTTGTATGTACAAACATTTACAATATATAGAAGTAAAATTATAATCTAAATGTTGATAATACAACAGCCAAAACCTGGGTAAAGAATATTAAAATAAATGTGTAATATGTGCAAGAGATGTATAGTCTCTATAGTTAAAAATAAATTAAGTGTGGGAGATGTAAAAGGTCCCCCCACGTCAAAATAAAATACGAATAAAATTTGGAGATGTAAAGGCTCCCCAAGTGTCAAAATAAACACTGGAGATGTAAACGGTCCCCATCGTCAAAAAATAATACTAATAGGATTTGGAAGTGTAAAGGCCTCCAAACGTCAAAATATAATATATTTATGATATAAATACCACAAGTCATCAGACTGTAGCATTTCAAAGCGAAGGTTATACCAGTATTGCCAAAAGTACCTACCTATCATATTTTGACTAGAGTATGACAATGATGAATGTCAAAAAACATACATCGGCGTTTCAGAAATGACCTTTCACTCTTGAAGGGTAATTCGATATGTCCAATTGTCCATAAAAGAAAATAGCTTAAGTAACTATTTATTTGTCATACATTTCATTCTGCATTTAGTTATCTATTTTTGGAGCAACGGTTTTATTAGATAATGAACCACCTCAATATACGAGACATTCTGTTAAGATGTGATTACAGTTGCCATCATTCCAAGATTCATCAAGAGGAGTTTTCATCTTTAGGAGTTGAAGCCTCCAGGCCCAAGAAAACATTTCTACAAACAACAGAAACAGAAACAAGGGAAGCATTAAAAACTGTCTACAGTTTTTGAACTCTCCACAGAGTCGGGAACTTCGGCAAAGGTCCTGGGATCGGAGACATTCACGCAAACACTGTAAAGTGTATAAAGATATAATGTAGTAAACGTTGGTACAGTCAGCCACACAGCTGTGAATACAGCCAAAGTGCCATAAATATGTATTAGGTACACGACCTTAATGCTCAGGTAATAAAGTCCTGTATATATATATTTTGGCACTTTGGTTGAAAAACGGCAAGAATAAACCTCGCCTAAAACAGGCCGTGTATAAATTTTTGGTCGCGTAAACGGAGTCGAGTAGCTATGCCAACAATCCAGTCTAAAACCCAACATCTAACGGTTCTCGCAGTTATTCAAAATAAGAAGATAGTGTGCTAGTACCAAACTCACTAAAATAGTTTACTTAGAATATAAGTCTTAGATAAGTCACTCCAGACTGAAGTGGTAAAATTTCTCTGGTTAGACAGCTGCTGCATCCCGCTGTTACAGAACTTGTAAACAGGATCGTAAATTCAGCTTTTATGGCTGGCATAGGCCAATCTAAGGGCGGAACGAGATTTCAGATATCTTGGCGTACCTATTATCTAGGTTGACCCCAAAATTACTTATGAAAACGGATACTTTTGTTTATGTTATCTACTTATAAATGTTATAATGGTTGCACTGTCATACTGGCTCGGGAACGGAATTTCACCCCAGAAGAGGCTCGAGTTTGTCGGAGACTGAATAATTAACATTTTGAAGATCTCATTACGAGGCTGGGGGAGGCCGGCTAATTGTAAAGTAGGACGATGTATACGTATTGTAATGTTTCGATTCTTGAGTCTGTGAGACAATTACTGGAATAAGGGCGTGTTTAAACTGAGTTACTGAAGGATCAGCTAAAATCGTCTAAAGTTTTATCAAAGACAGCAGAGAAGTTGTTCCCGGGATATTTCAGAATGCCAACTAAGGTTACATATTATTCGATGAGGATTTATTACGAGATGAGTTTAAATTGCATACAGGCTGCTCCTAAGTAACAAATAGTAATTTGTTAATTTCTTCGTAACCGCTGCACCAATTTTTATGAAACTTTAAAGTACTGTACTGTACTGGTTCGCATATGTACGACTGTCAGTTCGTTCGTCAGTACGCTTTGTCCAAGCCAAAGCCACCCAGTATACTAAGGACACCTGTATACGATCGATCGATATTACTTATGAATTCATTCATAAATTGCCCATGCAATTCTGAACGCTATAGTACAGTGTTAGGTTGGTACTTATGTCACTTCACTAGTTTAATCTAATAGGTTAATATATTCAACCTGTGGCAATCTCTCTCCTATCCAAGATGGCGTCATGTGAACATACACTGTAATTTGCTCCCATAAGTTTAAATTAAAATAAAGAAGTTTAAGTGGATTCCCGACTTTCTTTTCATCACAACATGGTGTCAGAAGTGAAGAATGAGTGACACGGAAGAGAAGACTCAAGACAAAGGAAAAAGTGCGCCTGGCAAATCGAAAAGTGTAGTGGCGATGGCGGCCGGTACAGAAGAAGCGGAATTGAAACCGCATGGGCTGGGCACGTATTTGCCAAAGCTATTAGTCTCATCGGACACCACCAACAATAATGCTGAAGAATGGAAGAGGTGGTGGCAACGTTTCGACATATATTTACTGGCATCGGGACTCGACAAGGCGGATGACAAGAGAAAAATCACAATAATGTTACACTCCATGGGTGCTAAAGGTCTGGAAATATTTAATTCATTTAACCTAGACTTGGATAAATGTAAATTAACAGAAGTCAAGAAGAAATTTGATAACCATTTTGAGCCACAAAAGAATTTGACCATGACACGATACATGTTTTTCACGAGACGTCAGAATAAATCCGAAAACATCGACGATTTTCTCACTGATTTAGAGAATAAAAGTAAAGATTGTGAATTTAAAGAGCTCAGAGAATCCCTGATTCGAGATATTTTTATTGCAAACATGTGTTCAGACTTGTCACATGTCAGGCAAAGACTGTTACAGGAGCCTAGTTTGTCATATTCCAGGATGCGTGAGCTGGCAAAAGCTGTCATTGCGGCTCAACAGGATTCTGACAGGATAGTGTCAGAAAGCACTGGAACAAAAATTAAAGATGTGTTGTACTTAGGGTTTCTGTTCGAGATTTCTCGAACTCGAGACAACTCGAGAATTTTGGTTTCATTCGAGACGAGAAAAAAATGTCCATGACTCGAGAATTCTCGAGTCATGCGCGGCGGGCACGGGCATTTTGTTTTAACAGTGTGTAAGTCTAATACGGGCGATAAATTTAACCAAACATAGAATTCATTATTGTTATCAATAATTAAAACATATTTTTAAGTAACACTTAGTTATGACTCCATAATTAATTTTTTTATAAAATTTTCAACAGCAATGTACTATAAAAAAATTGACGCTGACAGTTGTAAACGAATGTTTAACGCGAGTGTGTTTGCATTACATTGCGGGCCGAATGATTGTGTATGGATAAAATTTTAATTGCAATTCCATTTAAAAGTTACCTAATTACACTTCTTATGTCCTATACTAACCACCGTTAAGAGGTTCGCCCGTATTAGATTTACACACTGTATAAGTAATACTTCTTCATTACAGTAGGCCCAGTAGGGTAAGTTGGTTATGTGTTAAAGTCGTGACAAGGGCTTCTAATCACGATTTTTTTAATTCAAGACGACTAACTACAATTTTTAGCTACATTTTAGATGAGATAAAAATTACCGGAAGTCAAGAAGTATCAAGTCTTCTGATGGACCGAACATCAAAGTTAATTTCGGACGTAATAGCCTTAACGCTCAACTCGTGGTTCTACATCAAAACGACTTTTCCAGCTGTCTATTTATCAATTTTTCTTACAAAAATTACAATTAATAATATTATAGTTGAACTACCCCGAAATGTCAACTATTCAAGACTCGGATGAAGTGAGCGGTAACCATGATAATTCTATCAGGAATTGGAATCTGAAACTGCAAACAACGTGCAATATCTACAGAATATTATATATTTTTATAACAAATATGATATCTGTTAAGAGTTCAGAAATAGCCCACTGAAAAACATCTTACAAAAGTAGGTACCTAACAGAAGATTCTGTTGATGCTGAAAGAAGCTACACTGAAACTCATTCCGTATTTTGTCCTTTTATATTTTATTCATTCTGAGACAATCGACGTAACAATCTTCCAGTCCTGTACTTAAGTTGATCCTCGTGTTAAATCGTAATAATGTACAGGATCCCAAGCTGGTGATACGGGAAAGCTTCCTCACTATTGAAATTAGGAACCTTTTGATTTGAATAGCTACGCGTAATAACCTAGAGAAGTATCGCTTTACCTGGCGAGAATGAGAGGATTTTCAAACTTTATTCAATGGCTTATATTAATTCGATGAAGGCCGACAGCGATGTTTTTTGGCTGTGCTGGACATCGGCTATGTCATGTGTAAGGAATACATAGAATAGGTATTCCGTTTTGTTAGCCCATCGAATGGGAGATCACGTTCTGCCCAGTGACAACGAGTGCTTTAACGGAGAACTGTCTTAACTCGTTAGCGGTTGAGACTGGATAAAATGCCTAATTCAAACCTCATCGCCAATTCATAGTTATAAAAAAGTTATATATAAGGAAAACACATAAAAATATGTCGTTATAGGTTAGTTTATTTTAAGAGGTTTGCCTGTAAAAGGGTAACAATATTTTAACAATGAATACTTACGGTGGTATCCGAAAAACATTAAAATTACTATCCTCCAAAAAAAGACTCGAGACTCGAGAAGACTCGAGAAATTGGGCTCGAGATTTCTCGAAACTCGAGAATACAAATGGGCCGAGAAATCAGAAACCCTAGTTGTACTTGTACTTAAGGGGCAGAAGTCATAGTCGTGGTCATAGTCATCAGAGGTCAAATAGTCAATCAAGATACTCAAGAAGTCAGTCAACGTCAAGAGATCAGTCAGCGTCAAGAAATCAGTCAATGTCAAGAAATCAGTCAGCGGCAAGAGACCAATATAATCCAAGAGGGCAATCAACCAGTGGGTACCAGTCATCGGGTCAGTCACATCACAGTCAAGCTTCATCGGGATCATCGCAGGGAGGTCGGCAGTCCACATGTGTTCGCTGTGGGCAGGTGCATCGCTACAAATGTCCAGCAGTCAACGTTCAATGCAGGTCATGTAATTCTTTTGGTCACTATGCTAAATTTTGTTTTAAAAATAAAGAGCTAAGATATTTGGAATTAGATAGCCTCGATGATGAAAATGCTAACTGCTCTGAGAGGTTCTTTGTGGGGCAGTTACGGGAGATATCACAGTTAGGGGAAGGCTCAAATAGAGAGAAAAAATCTTGGTACTTAAAAGTCAAAGTCAATAATAGAGATCTAAATTGCCTTTTAGACACGGGCAGAAATTAATTTAATATCATTAGGGACATATAAAACCCTAGGACTCAACAACATAGAAAAAACTAGTACAGGTGTAACTACATATAAAGAGAAACTACCTATAATTGGACAGTGTCAACTGGAATGTCATTTTAATAACAGAGTAGAAAATATCATATTTCTTGTCACAACTGTCGATGGTAAAACCATTTTAGGTCTTGACACTTGCTCAGACTTAGGCATAGTCAAACGTGTCTATTGGCTGGAGCAGGCCGATAACTGTCCAATGCTTAAGCAATATAATGATGTATTTCAGGGTCTGGGGTGTCTGCCTCCTGTCTGCCATCTGAAACTGAAGCCGGATGCAGTACCATGCATCGATCCCCCAAGGAAGGTGCCATTTGCGCTGCTGCAGGACCTTCGGGATGAGCTGGGTCGCATGGAGAACATGAAAGTCATTGAAAAAGTCACAAAACCAACAGCGTGGGTCAACTCCGTAGTAGTCACAGTCAAGTCACCAGGTCAGCTTAGAGTATGTTTAGATCCTAGAAATTTAAATAAGAGTATCATGAGAGAACATTATCCATTAAAAAATATTGATGAAATTAGGTCACAATTGAAGGGTGCAACTTGTTTCTCACACCTAGATGCGTTCTCAGGTTTTTGGTCTTTGAAACTTGATGATGAGAGCTCTGAACTCTGTACGTTTCAGACTCCTTTTGGCAGGTTTAAATACCTTAGGCTACCATTTGGCATCAATGCATCAACAGAAATTTTCTATAGAGTCATTTGTGAACTGTTTGGTGACATTGAGGGTGTTCTTATTTTTGTAGATGACTTCCTAGTCTATGGGGAGACACCAGAGATTCATAATGAGAGACTGAAGAAGGTATTAGATAGAGTTCATCTCATTCATAACTATAGTATTTTAAATAGTGACTTGACTCGAGTGTCTCCTATGCGATCTTGCTCACCACGAAGGGAAGAGATAGGTATGGAGGTGGCAGAGGCAGGCCAGGAGACAGGTACTCCAGCACCAGTTATGACTGACAGAACGGTAACCAGATCAGGACGAGTTGTAAAACCTACCAAACGTTATATTACAGAATGTTAATTATAGTTAAGTGTTGGCATCAACAAATATGCAAATGTAAAACGTAGAGTTAAAATTTAATATAAGCTGCATGTAACAGTTATAATTGTTAAACTTGAGATTTTCACATAAGTCACATACTGCTTAAATTTATAGATCACTACTTGCTAAAGACTAAAAATAATAATTGTAGATTATATTTAGAACAAAGACTAGTTAAAGGAATAGACTGATAAACCTAAATTGGTAATTTACTTCAACTTGAAAGACTGGTAATTAATTTTGTTATTGTATGAAATACTAGCTTAAGAGGGATGTTAGGTTGGTACTTATGTCACTTCACTAGTTTAATCTAATAGGTTAATATATTCAACCTGTGGCAATCTCTCTCCTATCCAAGATGGCGTCATGTGAACATACACTGTAATTTGATCCCATAAGTTTAAATTAAAATAAAGAAGTTTAAGTGGATTCCCGACTTTCTTTTCATCACAACATACAGTACACTCTTTCACCTTATTGTATGGTATAAAGGTGAAGAAAAGTTCACATATTAATCAACTCGATTGTATATATGCGACTGTAATTAACCGACAATTAGGCTGAAAAGCCTAATTGTCGGTTGATTACAGAACAAAACAAAAATGGCGGTATTTATGAAGCTAAATATGGTATTTTTAAGTAATTTGTAATAACAAAAAAATAATACTTCTTTTGTTATTTGTCAAACTACTTACTTACGCTACATAAATACGCTCTGATGTTATACTATACTCGTATTAACGATAAGAACAGCACTAGCCAAACTGTGCCAACATGTTTGCATACTGACTTGTCAAACTAGTCCATCGAACCCTCTCATTATTCCCAATCTTCTTTGACCTGCCGATTTTCCACCCTCTTTTTAATCCAAGTTATGCGTATAGATAACAGTTTTACAAGAAAATGTGACAGTGACGACAAATTTGTCCTACAGCCCACACAATTGAAGGCAGCCTTGCAGTGAACGAGTAGTTTAAATAAATTAGATTATACACGTAGTACAGTCACCTGCAATAGTATAGGACTATATGAAGGCTGCAAAATAATCTGACACATTCTTGTTTGTACCGCCATAAGAGCGTGTCACATATTTTTGCGGCCTTCAAAGCGTCATATACTATTGCAGGTGACTGTACTAAGTAAGCCCTTCCGCGCCACAACGCTTTGCTTTACGGAAGAGAATTAGCGGCGACATGACGTTTCAAGTCAAAAAGTCACATGTCACTAGTGAACTCCTTTGTCTCTCTTGAAAAAGGAATACGAATGAAACTCGTACGAAGCTTAGCAGAATACAATGGAAATTACTAACAAGATTCAAACTGACATTTGTAGTGTTCGGTTCACGTAAATATCTATATGATTGAGAACCTTATCACTGGGGAATAAAGCACAGAATGTATACATGTTGAATATTCACGTTAACCGCACATCAGCTTATACAGCCGTTCCAACATATGCGGCGAAAACGGAAACAGTAAGTAAAATGATAAAAGTGTATGGGCGCAAACGGGGTTGGGATCTTGGGATCAGTTTAAAGGATCACTCGTACAAAATCGTTTAGGCGAATCAAAATCAGACCATCAATCTCAAAATGGCAGGATGTCCAAGAGATTGGACCACTCAATTGTCATTTTTGCGCCCCAGCTTTAGCGCCTGTACCTAATACAGTTAAAAGAATACACTCAAAAGAAAATGTGCAAGTTTAATAAAATTAATAATTCTTACATTCTGCTTTTTACACAATCCAGGCGTCACATTAATTAGGCGCCAATTACATTTTGCTCGGATGCAGTATTATCATTCTGCATTCCGATTTAAATTAAGGTCGAAAGACTGAGCTAATTTCGAACCAAACCCGGCGACTCAGCAGCATTCAAAGTAGTTACGTCTGTGAAAAATCGGACACGAAATGCAACATTACTGCCAGACCAGAGCAATGTCTGCAACTGCATTAACTATTGGAACGAAAATGCCAACAGTAACTGCAGTATACGCTTCAATCTGGACCTTGCATCGTTTTTCGATAAACCTTTGTGCACACCCGCTGTATGTAGGTCACTCTGAAAGCCAAGAACAATGCCGTCATATCATAATCTGACTGAACTGAACAAGCTGATAAAATAGCGCAAATGTACTAAATGTTGGTGACCCAGAAACGTACTGAACGGTATTTTACAACGCGTGTAAGAAAACAGGGGGGTTAGGGATAAACCCTTTGTAAAGAGCACTCTAGCTTAATAGCCTAGAAACAGCCCGGAGGACTGATTGGTGTCAGATCACGTTCAAGGAGACATCTAACGATACACGCTTAGTCCAGCATGTATAGGAACAGGATGGTCAGGCTTATCGACGTGACAGCGCGATAAAGGCAATGTCTCGCTCTTTTGATCGCGTGGTGTTAAAAAGTGACGCTAGCTCTATCAAGTGGATATCTCCGTCCATTATACGCCCTGAGCTCATAAATATCGCTTTCCAGCGACATTCGAACCGTTCGCTACAACTAATATGCCCTGGAATCTTTATTGCAAATCTTGAAATCGAAAAACGATCAAACAGAAAATCTAAAGATAGACGTTGCTGATAGGAGTAAATGACGCTGGCAACTTTATTGGAAAACGGACACAGAACAAATGAGCATTGATCCGAGTGCAATTGTTTTTCATTAGGAATAAATGGAAAAGTTAGAAAAATGTAGAACTGGCATCTAAATTACTTTCATTATGAATCTGTGAAAGGGACCAAAACATCCACACCATTTATAATTACTATTTAAAACGAGATATTTACCATGTACATTTGAAAAAAATAAAAACTCGCAGCAAATCAGTTACACCGTGAACATGGCACTTGTAACAGTGCCGAAATATCGGGAGCTCATTAAAACAAATGTACATGGTAAATATCTCGTTTTAAATAGTAATTATAGTGTAAATGACCATGTTAGCTTAAAATCTTATATTATCCACACCATTTGTTCCAAATCCTTAACAAAAAATATTATTAAAGTCGGAAGTTTTGTTCAAAGTTCTGAAAGAGGGTCGGAAGGGTCACCAGAAAAGCAGTTAAAAGTAATTTGTCACATTTATAACCTCTCTGAAATGTTATTTATGAAAAGTGTGAATGGATTAACTGTAGACATTCATACATACATCAAGGTCCAGCAATAAATCAATATTGCCGTTTACCCACGTAACAATCGTTCGTGCACAGACAGAATGGCAAAGTCTTCGTAAAGTCTTGCCACCGAATGGCGTGACAGCGGGTAGTAACGGCAAAAGTGAAACGCAGGGACTTTTGGGGAACATCGACGCCAATAAATGATTTCCTCGAAGGCTGGTGTGTTCATCACTTTAAAAGAAGAACTGTTCAGGAAATAATAACAACCATTTTTTAAGAAAAAAACTGAATTTTTAGATAAGAACGACTATAGGATTTGACCTTACTTCCATGAGTTGTACGACTTGTATAAAAAAATTTAAGTCACAAAAATTCCGACAAAGATAGGGTTTGATTTTTTTAGTTCTTCGTTCGAATTTTTAGCTGGCAAAACGTAAATGTATTTTAATGAATAAATAATTTATTAAAATATGGTAACGGTCCTATGCAATACAACAAGTTATTCTGCTAATAGGCAGGAAAACCTATATCCGTCGACGTCAAGTAAAGGAACCGGCAGAGCGTGGGCAGCCTCTTAAGTCTCAAAGGACTGGACATAAATATAATCCTCTACAGCTTATACCTTCAGCAAGTCAATTCAATTCCTGCACAGATTTCCCTAGGTCCTAAACAACTATATGCCTACAATGTTATAAAACTATACGATGTCCGTGAGCATTGCGACTATTGCGAGAGATTTTAACAGCGTATTCCTGAGGCTAAAAGAAACAAAAAATGTCATATGATTTTTGGTAATTTTGACCAAAAAAAAACAAAAGAAATCCTCTTTTTTTTTCTTTTTTATATGGTTAGTAAATTTCATGGTGTTAAAAAAACCAAAAAAATTGTTTTTTTTTAGAGTCGAGTGTATGTTTAAATAAAAATTGCAATTATCTCAGAAACTAGTCCTAATCCAATGCACTCAATATGACATTTTTTGTTTCTTTTAGCCTCAGGAATATGCTGTTAAAATCTCCCGCAATGCTCACGGCACGATTTTATACCCATAATGGATACAGGTAAAATGTTATCGCTACCGTGCCGACCGACCTTGACACACATCTATATTGAGATTTGAGATCCATGCAATCGACACCGGGAAAACCGACGCTGTGCCGTCTGATGAAAATGGCTTGGAATGGGATGGGACAGAAGCCATCGCAATCATTGAAATAGGTAGATTCGGGGAATGACTGAAAAGGGGTGACGACGGGAAACTTACGAATTGCTGCGTGTTGCCAGCTTCTGTATTCTAACCACTTGATACTGTACCAACACCGGAGACAAAGTTGTATCTTTGTTTCACTAAAGCTGGTTATAACACTGACGTTATAATGATCCTTAAACGCTACATATACAGTTAAACAACGCATGACTGCGAATATTTCGCAGATCTATCGCTTATGCAGACGTAACAAGATTTGCAATCGCTCGCCAGATTTGCGACCAGCGCGAACTTGACCTGCGGTTAGTTGGCTTCGACCCACATCGCTTGCTAATTTGTGGACACGATAAAAACCTAAACAAATATCGTATTCGATTGGATTTAAGAACTCCAGTCTATAGAAAGGGATTCCCTTTATTTGAGAAGAGTGTCGAATGACCACAGAAGACAAAATATACCTATATTTTCAGTTACCTAACTGAGGTCCAAAAACGTGCATCATCTCTCTCCTTTCTCAAGATTGCGATCACGTCTCGGTACTATATTTTAGTGAAAAGTTCTCGTGATAAATAAAAGCAGCAAACACATTGGCAATTTATTGGCCAGAATGCAAGCAAGGCAATTTCTCGAGCACTTGGGGAAGTTAAAAATACACGGACGGAGACACCGCGTCTGCCAGTGCAGGACTGCAAAAATTGCCAACTTGCCAACTGAGCGCCAATGGTGGAATACCTATATTTTTAACCAGTACAATTGCATATTGGTTGCGTATCAATGTATGCGGAATGTATGGGACATTTGTCTGGCTGATGTCTGGCAGAGATACCCACTATGGATATCTGACTGATTGTCCGAATGTATATATGGCCGGCAATAGTGTTTATGGGCATTTCAGAAAAAAGTGCACCATTTTAAAGGGGTCCTCGATTTTACATACAAAAAAAATCTTCAGTTTCGTAACGGCCTATACAAAACGTACGAAAAAACGTTACGGAACTGACGGAAAAAAAGGAACACTTTTTTCTTTTTTAAAATCAATAGTACTTGACTCGTGATTCTGGTTATAAAAATCCCGAAGCTTTCTATATTTTCAAAAAAGGAAATGGTAAGTATACTTTTTTTTACATGCCCTTATAGACCCAATCGTTATCATCCATAGGATGTTTGTAATGTGACGTAGGTACTGCATTTTGAAAATTTAAATACGCCTGGTGCGCTTTATTGAAGTGCGCAGCTTTGAATATAATCGAACTCACATACTATTGTTAAAGAACGTTCTGCCAATGACATTTAAAGATCGATTTTATCCAAAGTAATCAAACGACGAGTACCTCTTTCGATCGAACCATTAAAATCTAGGTATATTTCTGCGCGAGCAAGCCTTTTCAAAGCTAGAACTTGATAGGATTTATTCCTGTGTTCTGGGTGTCTTAGATTACTGTATGGACCAGTAATCTGAGATTAGCTCTTTGAAAAGGTGTTCACCAAGTCCACCACTGCCGAAATATATTGCACTACACTGTCAATAGCGGTAAATTTACAGAAAAAGTATTAATCACAGGTCATTTTAAAACATCATAACAGAGATGCATGACATAAAAGCACTTCACGGTTTTGTCAGTATTTCACAAAATACTGACGATTGACAATACGTACATATCGTATTGTTTATATGAAATGTATTTACCTGGCAAACCTGCCTACACGTAAACAAGCGTACTTTCACGGTATAATCAAAAAGGCAGATCACGCCAATTTCACCTCGTACCAAAATACGCTGAGTTTCGATACGAAGAGACTATATAATAGTTCAGCAATCTATAAATAAACCGTACCCTTTGATAAACGTATTATCAGCTTCGTCTAACAAAGACGGCAACACACTTAACTAACCTAGACCTTATATCGATGTCATAAGGCTCATGAACGGGCAGTTAAATGTGTTGACAATAGTAACGTGCAGCATGCCGCGCGGCCGGAATAATGAATAATGATCATGTACCTGCAACAAGAAAAATAACAAAATTAATACAATCCCAATAACGCGACATCAAATACTTATATACAAAAAAAAATACAGCGCATAATACATATAACAAATGGGTGAATCAACTATATCTTGTTATTCTGGCATGTCAGCCAGGAGACAAATGCAGCACAGTTTGTTAGAAGAAACTAGTATGTTTTGCTGACAAGCTTGATAGATTGCCCATCATAGAAAGAAACACGAAATATATACCTATACGCCAGACAATCTTTCCAATTTAACCAGCACCCTTCACAAAATTCTAAAATTCAACTACCGAAAAGGAGCAAGTAATCCCCGATGCGTTACCCGGGAATCATATTTAAGCCCCTAAGACATAAATTTGAGGGCAAATGTGCCGATGCCTCCCAGCGGGGAGGGGGCGCTCAAAGCCCCAACTACTGTGGCGCTGTAAGGCAAGATAACTGTACAATTCACCTGCTTAGCTACTATAATGTCACGGTGAAATATATCGGATGTTGAAGCGAGTTGCCTATTGTTGAGAGTATTGGCTTGTCTGGGATAATATTTGCCAAGTTGATCTGGGCCCGAGCTAGGCTTTTAGCAAATAAATATCGTATATGCCTAGACAACGGTTATTCTGATGAGGTGGGCGGCTTTTAGCTAAATAACAAGTTTGCCTTTGCACTTCACAATTGCTTCTGATTCTGAGTATTTAACATCGACAACACCGCAAACTGCCATATACCATATTTCAGTAAGGTAACGTATCATTATGTGTTTGCAGACTTTGTACGACCTGCCTCAACTGCATAGGCAACAATACTTTCACTAATGCACTTATAATTGACTCGACCAAGTATCCACACAGAACATTTGAAGTTCTGGAGAAGAGCGGACCCTGCGTGATGTAAACGGGGAAAGTTGTTTACGCGGCCGCCTTCTTAAACCGTTAACTCGCGCTATTCATATTTCCCCCCTGACGGAAGTGGGGGAAATCGAATAGACGATAAGCCACTTCGTTTTTATTTGGTAAGTTTTAGTGGAAGCGGAGTTTTATAAACATTGGGGAACAGAAGTAGAATAAGGAAAAACATCCAAGTAATCGGGATTCGTTTGTTTGAAACTTGGCTCCTAATTATGCCAACAGAACAATAGGCACCGAAATTGTTCATTAACTGCCAGTTCATAAGTAAAATTGTAGTACTTACAAATATGCTTAGACCTTTCTCTAGGCAAAAGCTTTTGGCCTTTTTCTGTACAGATTGATAGCCTTCATACAAATCCAATAAATATCAGAATGTATATCGATCACGATATCCTACTTAACCCAGAAACAAGCTAATTCTCCGAAACAGGTCCGCTGGGACGCCAACCACTGATTTCCATTATGAAACTAGGTCACTTATTACCGTTAAACAATTTCAGATTATGCCATAATTCAATTTCATGAATAAGGTGAAACAACAATAGTGTATTACTTAACATAACAACAAACATAAATAACACCTACCCTGACTTCCGTATTTTTTGTAATAATGCAAATACACCATCAAAACATTCGAACAGCATCAACTATTCAAGCTAAAATGAATCTTTTGACAACGCGTCAGAGTTTATAATTGAATGGGCGTCAAGCCGCGCGGGCGACCGGCAAGGCCAAATGGAAATAGGCTAGTCAAAGGAAACTAGACTTAAAGATGGCAGTGTTAGGAGTTGTTTCAGGTTGTTGTATGTGGAGGGGAGAGGGGCAACACGTGGCAGCCGACCCGCCGCGACGAGCTTGACCCAGTTGCTAGATGCACCATTTCGGCCCGCTAGCAAGCAAGGACAGCCCTTCAGCCCCTTTAGCATCGATTCTGCGGCCCTCTGTGGCTTTGTCTCTGGATGCGCATTCAATCTCTCTAGGCCTTTGGGGCTTGTGGACAAGGATCCTTTGTTGCTGAACGGTACTTACAAAAAGCCGCAGGTTCTATTGACATGTTTGGTGAAAATTTGATATCGAAAAGTATGTGTTGACGTTCCATGTTCCTCTTTGTCTACAAATACGAGTAGCCTAGTATATCAATTTGTTATTGGCTTAACATTCTAACATCAAAATGTTAATTTGGACGACTACAGACTGAAAAGACACTAGAAGAAGTCACGACAAACAATGAGAGAGCAGTTGGTAATATAGTCATATTCAAAGTAAGTCTATCGATTAGGACAATGAAATGTAATGTTCGTGAATCGCGTGATCAATCGACCGGGACTGTGGTTTAGAATATTAAAGCGAAAATACTCGTGGGAATCCTTCTAAGTCGTAAGCATCAGAAAATCAGGGCACCTATTAAATAATTCGAAGATGTTCAGGAATATTGTCGATTTTAATAGGAGACGTATCGGGCGGGTGGTTTTAATAGGCACCGTAACGGGGTTCAATATTAAATACGCAATATTATGACGTCTCGACTCTCGACCCTTTATGATTGTACTCTTTTGTTATTGTTTAGAGTTGCTCGCGGTAGTGTTCTTTTTTCGGCCTGTTCTATGAATTTCACGTTTTATTCTGCTCATAATGTCCTACTATTTGCAAACACGGTTGCTGGAATTCTCGCCTTTTTAATGCTGAAATTATAAATCAAATTCACATTTATCAACCTGAACAAAGCCTTACAGGATCCATCGTGTCTTGTTAACTTAATATTTTGTGGTTTCGCTGTAAACATTTTTTTTTCTTTATACATTTTTCCAGAGGCTTTGCCTTTCGAAAGGTTGAAAAGAAAATTATCAAAATCGGTGACAGATACTTGAATCAGTCGAATCCTTTAGAGCCACGATTCATGACACTCTTAAAGGACTTGATTCGTATCTCAAAAGTCTTGAGTCTCGTTCGAGTTCTTCTAATTTTTAGGATTCCGTACCAAAATGGTAGAAAAGGGTCTTATGGTGTGGCTCAGGTCTGTCACATCGTTAAATATCTCAAGAACTACTTAAGCTACCTATTTGAAATAGGTATATTTGGAATAGTTTTAACAAAGGTTAACCCAGACACATTGAGAGAGGATTTATCATATATTTTAATTTATTTTCAATGAAAATTTTCCGACAAGTGGGCCAAAATTAAGAATCATGTGTGGTATCATTTGAAAGTTGAAACTGCTTTATTTGCATATACCGTGAAAACGAGTGATCCTCGCCGATACCTACACGGGGCTGACGTCAAATTTCTACTTCGAGGCGCAGTTGCAACTAATTTATACAGAACCCTCGGTGCGCGAGTCCGACTCGCACTTGGCCGGTTCTTTATTTAAAAAATATTAGTAGACGTGTTACCATTTACCAACTGCAGTAACCGTAAGTTTCGTAAGCTCGGGACCATGACCCGCTAGCGCCCTTCCGTCCCACGCAGTACTTTTCATTATATTATAGGGCCAGTAGGCCGAGCTCAGTGACGGTATCACGCGAAAACTATCCGTCTCCTTTTAACTATAATAATTAGAAAGAGACGAGTTCACGTCACTATAGATACTGACCCCTAGCCCTACAGTAACCACTCTACGGAGGCACAGGCTGATTTGATCAAAGCGCAGTATAATCAATCAAACCTAATTATGTTAAATTACTCTTTTGCGAAATGAAGTTTGGTATTCATATAACAATATAGCCCTATGTACACCATTTGCATACAATGCTTTTAATATTATTTTACAAAAGCATATTATTGTTTTTTTAAAGACCAAACTATGTAATGTCATTTACGAATTCAACTTGTAAAATTAAATACATAATAACTACTTCATGTTAATGTTTTTTATCTGTACCCAGCATAACAAAAGAATGCATAAATAAATTAATTATTGTTGTGTACGAATTTTGTGAATCTTATTTTCTATGTAGTAAGATGTAAAACAGTTCACATTGAAATACGAGTAATTGTTGATTCAACCGAATTGCAAGTAACCCGAAGCTATAACCTAGCTAGCCGTATGTAAATGGTAAAATAAACAGCGATCTAGAATAATGATGCTTACCCATTATTGCCACATTATGCAGCAGTAATGCATTTCATTTATAGGTATGTAACTATGTACCAATATTATAAACACTGGAAGTAATTCCGTCTGTTTCTAGGGTTCCGTAAAAAAACGGGACCCTATTACTAAGACTACGCTGCCCGTCCGTCCGTCCGTCTGTCTGTTACCACTGTCACCAGGCTGTATTTCATGAACCGTTACACTTAGACAGTTTTCACAGATAATGTATTTCTGTTGCCGCTATAACTAAGTACTAAAAACACTATAAACTCGCGTTTTGTACCGATTATTATTTAAAATATAGAACGCCGGAAAACTCTAGAAAGAAGATTTCGCGGACAAAATGACAGAGTTCTCAATTCCCCTTGGGGTTGCTTTCCTACAATAGAAAAGCCTATGAAACCTCAGGGCTAGAGTTTTTTAAGTGTTTGATGAGGATTTTTTCGGAATCCCATGGGGGAAACACGAATCAAAATTATTATCTTTTCCTTATTAAGCACTCAAAAGTTTTAGCATCTTCTAACAGATACATGTGAAGCTCTTATGCTTGAAATATTAAATAACAAGCAACTATGAAAGATAAGTTTAAAAGCCATCATCAGTTAAGGGCCTATAATAAAACAAAAGCATGGATAAAATGTACAATCATATTTATTTTATTTTCTAAGTTAGTATATATTTTTCGTACAGGGTGTCTAGCGGCAGATTTATAATTTCAATATTGAATAAAAAACGTATTATTCAGTATATATCTTTATTAATTATATCCACAGTTAAATAAATGATGCGGATTTCATTTTTTTTAAATAATGTTATCCAAATGTCTTCCATTGAGTTGCCGACATTGGTCGAAGCGAAGCCTCGTGTTTCTCGCCACACTTTGAAGCAAATTCGGTTGAATGCTGCGGATTTCATGACGGATGTTTTCTTTTAGGGCCACGACAGTACGCGAATTGTTACTGTAAACTCTCTCTTTGAGATAGCCCCATAAGAAAAAATCCATTGGGGTCAAATCAGACGACCTCGGTGGCCATAGGATGTCCCCTAACCGACTGATCAGTTTTCCAGGAAAAGCTTGTCGCAGCAAATTCATTGAAATTCTAGCCGTATGTGGGGTCGCCCCACCCTGTTGGAACCACGTGTGCGACGAGAACGATGGATGAGCTCGCAAATTCGGTATGAAGAAATCCGTAATCATTCTTGCATAATTTTCGCTGTTGACATTCGTCGCTTGTCCCCGAGCATTTTCGAAGAAAAAAGGTCTGATAATCCCATTCGTTGACAAAGCACACCACACAGTTACTCTGGGGCAATGCAGCGGTTTCTGATGTTTGATTCGTGGATTCTGTTTTTTTGGAGACCAGTAACGACAGTTTTGTTTATTAACATTTAAGTGGAAATGAGCCTCGTCACTCCAAAAATCGAATTCACGGTGCGAAACCTTTGCAACATTATTTCACTAAACTGTTTGCGTAACACAAAGTCATTTTCCTTCAATTCTTGGACGATTTGGATTTTAAACGCATGGAACTTTAAATCTTTTTTCAAAATTTCATGGACAGCTGCTCTAACAAGTCCCAATGAGGCTGCCCTTTTGCGTATCGAAAGTCGGGGATTTTCACGTAAACTTCTTTTAACGAGGTCAATGTTTGCGGGGGTCCTTGAAGTCCGGATAGGCCCTGGGCGTGGTCTGTTCATAGCAGAAGCAGTTGCACGGAACTTTTCCACCCAAGAACGAATTAAATTCACGCTTGGTCCATCAGTCAATCGTCGAATATTGAAGTGTGCACAAAACCGTCGACGAGCGATAACGTAAGATTCACCGCCTTTAAAGAACGACTCGATAAGGAACGCACGATGCACTTCTGACCACTGAGGCATTGTGGTTAACAAAGCCGCACAATCGGTGGTTCGAATGACGTGACTGACATTTCACACTGTTTTTTACTTTTAAAAATAATCGAATTAAAAAACATAAATTTGCGGCCAGACACCCTGTATAAAGAAATGTTAATACACAAGTGTTAATTAATTCAATTCTTAAATTATTTATTGTAATTTCATAAACCAAATGCTAATTAAATTAACTAATCTTAGTAAAGATTTTGTTTATACTGTAATCTGGAAGAGCGAGGACTCCTGACACAGGTACTGTATACCTAATAGGAGGACTCGACCACTGCTGTATTTACCAACTAAGGTTTAAATGAAATAAATCATTACAAATCATTACAAAAATGTAACGTGGAGTATGCACAAGTCTGTGAAGCGCAACAATATATAATTGTTTAAAACAATGTAGCGAGCAGCGAGCATAGCTGCGAACAATGCGTATTATTCCGTCTTTAGCAAGTGGCGCAGAACGGACGGCTATCCTGTGGTGCAGCTGGGATTCCCGAAGCCTGGTTTATAAACAGTAATGCATTTCATACATATCAATATAATAAACGCAAAAGAATACAAAACATTACGCCAGATGGTCTAGGTTCAAAAACCGACACAGAATAAAAAAGGGTCTTGTCACTCACTTGTGGGTAATAATGACCTCAATGTTAAGCTAATACCAACGGTTACGATAATAATAACCTTAATCAAGTAGACATTGGTTTGTGAATAGCGACAGGGTACCTCCTCATAAATATTGCATTTGTTGCGAACGACACCAGCCAGCCTTTTAAGCTATTTTGTAGTTAGCAACTATAAACTTCATCTGATAATGAATCGAGTCTCTTTTGTTTGGAGTTCAAACTCAAGAGAACCCAGCACCAGTTTATTATCAACAGGGACAATCATTGATGTCCAGAGAGAGTACCAATACTAATGCTTCCATCAGCCTGTCTAATACATGAAACAAATGCAGACGCAAGCAAGGCCTCAATGCACGCCAATCAAATCCCTTGACAGCTCATCGCTTCACCGAATGCATTGCTGGACGCTTGCCACTGAAGCCGTATAATCTGCAAAAACGAGCAACCGGGCAAATCTTTCTGTACAGTGCACTGTGCAACTTTTAAATCCCCTCAAATCGGTTTCTCTTTTCTAGAAAGGCGTAAATCTCGACAGTAAAAATCATGATTTCGTCTACCTCTTTTATATTCGAGTGAAAATTTTGCCACTTTTCGAAATCCGAATATTCCGATGCTCGCAATACTTAAAACGGTATGCGTTTTGCCCACCCCCTCTTCTCTGTGTCGGGGATAAAAGCGGACTTATTGTTCGTTTCCATCGCGACGGGCTAATTGGCTCCATAATAGGAGAGACTCCAGTAATGCTCTTATAAACCGCTCAGCTCACACGTTAATGCTTTACTGTTCTCGAAACCTCGCACATGGACAGTATATTTATAAGATTTTCAAGAGACTTGGGCAGTAATATTGACTGCGTTTCAAGTACCTAAATGAAGGAAGAAAACTCCCGTAACATCGGCCGAGAAAATTTGGCTCATCCTCAGTGTAGAGTTCTGCAAAACTAGGCTTAAAACGAGTATTTTCGCAGTACTTTTACTAAGAGTGAGATGAGTTTATGCGAAACTGAAAAACGGCTATACAAAACATTTAGAGGTGCAGGTTTTTTTTGTACTTTCATATCGAATATTGTCGTAGATATTAACATAATCTAGCACCATGTATCTCTACAGTATGAGATGAATATAATATATGTACTAACTTAATCTTATTTTTTCAAAGCAGTAGGTATTCGTCTAATTGTTGTTCCAATAATAGTTTCTACTGTTCCAATATCAGTCTAGCCCTTACCAGCCACACTAATGAAGTAATGACTAACATCGAGGAAGTCTGTATCCAAGTCCATTGTCTTAAAACTGATTAGACACACATCTCAAGTGTGCTGGAACGGTAATAGGGCACCGTCTGGGTCCTAATTGTCCGCATTAGAGTCGCTCTGTCGATTGTATACCGATAATGACTGATATCGACTTATTACTGTTATTAGGTTATCGATGATAGACGATTGTTATAGGTATTTATGTGATTGCGAATTTATTATATTTTTGTGGATGTAGATGTGTCTTAAACTCAAGACAAAAATCTGAAGAATATGGCCAAAAAGTTTGGAGTTTAAATGACAAAAAATGGATTTTTATCGACTAACGAAACCAAGCCTTTCATTTCCAATATTTGATGCCACAAACTTGATAGCTACCTCGGCACAGCCTCCAGGCGGAAGCAATTTATTGGAAATTTTTGCGGTCAGGCGATTTTAACTACTTCGCAAGAGCTGCTTCATCAACTTTCATCAAAAATAAGCAACAAGTTAAATGGATCGATAAGACGCGGTCTCGACGCCACCGGGCAGCGGTAAGCTCCAATAATTCGATTACATATAAGTTAATAGTATAGTGTTTGACAAATACTAAATAAAAAGTGGCCAAGGCATCCACTGCCCAGTTCAGGAACAGGAATCGCTGTGTCTTCTGTAACTATTCGCGGCCGACGCCATTAGCATAATCTCTAGTCTAGACCACCCGGGTCACAGCAGCAGCGGTCGAAAATTTATAGTAGCGCCGTCCCTTTCGCTTCATTGTAATTACATGTAAAGGAGCAGTACAAACATAAAGTTGGCAGAAACGCTCCTTAACGTTTGAAGGATTGCATATACTTGAGAAGTTTTGACCGCTATTGCCGTGACCCTGGCTTGAAGAGATTCTGGCCTAGGTCTTCTCTTCAGGCCCCCGGCCGCTCGACGCTTGGCCACCCGCTGTCGTCAAGTCCTCGGCCTTAAATAAACGGAAGTCATCATGCGAGAATTTCAGTCTGGCGGAGAATTTTACAGGGAAAAAAAAGAGTACATAGGTACTATAAGATGAAAAATATAAGATGATGACAACATCAAAACTATTGGATGAAAAGATGTAGGCGGGTGTCAGTCGTTAGTAAGGAACGACAATCCAGACAAGATTGCAAGTTTATTAGAAAATTTGCTTGTTTGAAAACGTGACGTTTGGTTGATCCGAGCGGTGAGTCGACTGACGCATAAAGACACATTTTAAAGCACGATGTATTAAAGTATTAATGTATGATAGCGGGCTTTTCGACTTACATGAGTCGTGGAAAAAATACTGAGCTATCTCAAAATAGGCTAAACCGCGGAATCTACTAATAATCTATAAACAATCCGCCTCTCTCTGCCAGTGACCATCTTGTATTTCTTCATATGTGAGAGAAATTACCACGAATCGCTCCAAACAAAACTTAATTTCACCCCTAAAATTTAATTAACCTCGCTTTCAGAACCACTGATTAAAACGTATTGGAAAATGTGCGCTGCATGTCAATGTCGAGTAGAATTGACCTTTCCACAACCGGCAAATTGTGTTCAGGTGACATTCCACTCGCAACTGCAACAGCGTTGCTGCTGCACCGGGAATCGAGCGATGACACATGACAGATTGAGTGACGGAGTTAAAAGTTACAATCGCGAACGTAATGTGAGATAGTCAGTGAACGTTTTATTAACGACTGACGCGTGACGGGTTCCCTGATGCAGCAACACTGCTGCAGTCATGAGCGGAATGTTACTTTAAACAATTAAAAGGAAATTATAGCCGTGGACGCGTAGTCTAGATAACTCGTTAATTGTATGGAAACATCTGTAATTTTGTTCAGTCGCGTAATTTTAAACTAAGCAGTTGTATAACTTTTAATTTAGAAAGTTTCGGACAAGGTTTCAAATCCCTTTACAGCTAATGGTCCATCGTTGAATCAAGGGTAGGAGTAATGTAATATATTGTTATTTCAGAGTGTTTAAGATACCTACTGTTTCAACGTTTTAAAGATCTACTTGCTTTTTTCACAATTTATTCTGATTGCATCTTTTCAAAAAGTACGACCGAACAGTTACGTTCTAAATATGAGTCTATTCGACTCCATTTCATACGTATAATTCTATTCCGCACGGCACACTACGTGAAAAGCTGAAAGCTACAATCAATGTCACAACCGCAGTCTATTACATACCTACGCTTCGCATGACATTACTTTTAACCCCACAAAAGGACTAACAAACTAGTCCGTTTGTGTTGCCCACGCCAGCGTAAACATTGTAGACTTTGTAGGCCTAATACCGCCGTAGTTTTACATTTTCACCATCATTTACATATGGTATCAGACCTCACAAATATCTGAGCAGGCCTGTAGTCAAGACTTTAGAATTCTAACTAATGAACACGCGGGTTCTTGACCTCTTATCACGGTATTTTATTAAAATTGAGCTCTCGATATTTCGGCGACGTTGCAACCGCCATATTCACGAGAAAACTGAAGCTTGATCATATTGATAAAAGAAGATGGACAATTAAGGATAGTCATAACGATCTACCCTCTTTTTTATTCGATTATGTTCACCACTATTCGAATGACACCTCAACAAAACACACTCACAGCATCTTCGCGATCACTCACACAGATTAGAGGCGTTTTTAACTATCCCTAGCCATGAATTCCAAACCCGTCCTCCCTATTGAAATTTGTATATTTGAAAATTTCAACGGTTTCCTCATTTTCGGGATATAGCGGCGTACTGTCGAAAATTAGAATGTAAAATTACCGCGAGTTTAAAAGTGTATAACTTTAGTGCTTATGTTTAGATATTTGTAAGCACCTTGCCCGCTCCTTATATTTGATGGCAACGAATATTCGAAGTGCTACTTTGAATGACGAGATGTCTTCGGTGGTTGTTCAAACAAAGAACCATGAAAGGATGGCGCACAAACGACCAATTAGCAACAATGCTGTTAACGAAGCTGCTTGGTAAGGTAGAGGAAAACGGCTTTACCCAAGATGGGTGTATTACAGTCTCGACTTTACACACTCCTATTATAAGGTAAACGGCCCAGTGGATGACACTGACCCACTGGATGATTTTTTTCACTTTATTTGAAAAAATTAAGATATGGCTATTAATATAACAAAAAATAGACAGCTTGTGACATTGGCGAATTGTGTTCAAAAACTTCCGTCGATTCAATAAATAGTTAACTATTTGAGAGACAGTTTCCATAACTAGGTGTTTTCAGCGAATCTCAGAGCTTGTACCGTAGAGTAAGTCAAGATCATAACCACAATTATTTGTGTTTCTAGGAATTGATTATTATAACTGTTAGATAATTTATTAAAGTTCAAGTTCATAGTTTAAAATGTCTTTATTTGTGAGTAGGTACCTATATGTCAATCTGATTACAGTGGTGGAAAATAAAAAATTATGTGTAGCACTATACCCTGCATGCCTGATGGCGTACAGATATTGATTTATACTATCCTTACATACTAACATGCAACATATTACAATTATTATATTTACAATTGTATTTAAGATTTTCATGACATGTACATTTTTTTCGTCTTATTTTAGCAACTGTTTTAAACATGACTGCGCAATGTTTGGGTAAGTAAATACCAAGTAGAGACAATACTTATACTCCGGATATTACTCCAAACTTCGATAATATCCCGTTCGATAATTTGGAATTGTTTACCAATAAAGAATGAACAAACTGGCTAAATAAATAGCAAATGCCTCAAATGTTAGTACATGCAATAACCAATGAAGTCAAATCCCAACACTCCTAATGGATAGTTAACACTTCTGCGTGTAAATCGGAAAAATTAGTTCATTATTACGATCCCAACCTGTCAACACTCATTAAACACACAGGGAACTGCACGCATCTCATTTAGCTGCATTTGAATGGCAGGGAAGCGAGGGCTCGCCGAGGGGACGGACCCAGGGATCAACGCCCTGCGTTTAGGGACCGGGGACATACCCGATATACGCGTACGAGTATATCAAGAGGCTGTTCATACCTCATCTATTTAAAATATCTGAGGTTCATTCATAATTAAATTAAGCTCCTTGAACAAAAATGGCAAAGGGCTGTATCAGTGATGACTGACAGACTCTAAATTATAAATTGAAAGAGATGTCATATACTACAGAAAACGTGACCGAGGTAAGCAGGGCTGGGATCGAAACAGCGACCTCCTGCTTTAATTTTTTACAATTGTAGGCTCTAAATTGTTGCTAAAATCCCTAATTAATACCGCCAAATATCGAATGTAATGTTTTCATCAATATTACTTGCAAATACGCGTTAAAACATCAAATGGGCTTAACCATTTTCCGCACGAAACACGCTGTAATTACAGGTAGGTATTTTCCCCACGAAATGAAGCATGTCTCCTCGGAATATATTAAAGAACTCTATAGGCAACAGTAACGAAATCAAGCTGCCTCAGATCTTTATTTTCAACTTTAGATTATGGATGTAGTAACTAAATTAAAGTTGTTCCGTCATTTCTGTATATTCCGTGAGTTATTTTAAACACGTGTCAGATCAAAATACCACACGACGCTAAAATTAGATAATTTAACTTTATTATATTGCTCTTCGCCGTTTTCTATTCGCTTGCAGATGCATAGGTACGTAAGTTGAGTAAACTGCAGAATTGTATAGGTGTGTCTGTGTGGTGTAGAGTAGAAATAAGCAGATTGTAATTTCGAATAAAAATCGACGGATTCCCCAATACGTTTTTTTGATGTATTGTACCTCTTTTAAAGCGTGTTCCTGCAGTACTAAGATGCCCAGCGGATAGCATGATTCTTACTAGACTGGAACTTATCATATTTTTTTATAAAATGCTGACAAACTGTTATCTTGTCCAGCAAGCATCACGCCATCCGCTTGGCATGTTAGCCCTGCTGGCTGATGTTGTCCCACAAATTCCCTGTCCCGCTTATCTAAAGAAGAAGCTTATGCATCAAGCAATCGATTTTATGAACGCATCAGCCATTTTATCTGTCAACCCAAGTTTTTTCATTTGTTCGTTAATGAAAATTCGCTGGTATTGAATGAGCCTCCAATTCACGTTAGACAGTACTCGTATATGACTGCGTACAGCGTAATTGGAAGGCCATGGAATTGGGAATGACATGAGCACGGCATTCATCGTCTATATTGATGCTGTGCAAGTGTGCATGTCCACTAAATGAAGAGTAGTTACTAACGTATAGAAAATATTGTTAACTCCTTTTTTTATTTATAGTGGACATTTAAGATAAAGACACTTTACACTTGTTCTTGCAATTTATTAGGCTCGTCGAAGTTTACTTGTCCAACGCTTCAACAACAGCCTAAGCCGTCCTGCGCCTTCCACAACATCACGACCATGGTCAACCCTAATAGATCCTTAAGAACCGGTTGACTTAAACGGCGTTATAGCGTTTTGTTATTTAATGTTCCCATTTGTTTCTCTTTCCCCATAGAAACAGGGCAGGACTGTGAAAACAAAGGAAAATGAAGCAACGACGCAACGTAATAAGCAACAATGATATAAGTTCCACTTGCCAGTATCAGTCGAGCACAAACAGAGCACAATAACACGCGACAAACAACTCTAATATCAAGAAAATAAATGCGTTTTGTGCATGCTAAGAAGCCACTTCTGCCAGAGAATGTTTACACATTTAAAAAGAGCCAAGTTTCATATAATTTAACTGAAAGACACATTTCAGGGCCAATTTTCCGGCATGCGTAAGTAAGAAGTAGAGAAGCCTTCTTCACCGTTATGAACTTATGAAGCTAAAAGGAACCTTGGGCCAGTAATAATAAAGCTTGTAATTGGATGAAAGGGCGCTCCCGGAGGCTGTAGGCGGATTCCAAAAATGCACTCACGTACGGGGTAGGGGTGGCGTAGGATGTAATGAGACTTCGTCAAAAACAGTTCCCCTTTAGCTAAGGATAATAAATCCATATTATGTGGTTACAACAAATTTAATATGAATTTGTGCATTTCTATTTGTGTAATCAAATGTGTTTTAGGGATAAAAATAACAATAATGATAAAGACAAAAACAGGTCTTGTGCAACTTGAAGTACAAGTTGATTGATATCTGGCTTAAACTAGGTTTACTATACGTCGTGAATGTAATGAATAATGGCATGTTTATGGGCTTCACACTGATTTGAAAAACAAAACAGAACATTGGCAAGGAACGAGTTAAGTCGTATCGAAAACTTGTTGCGCATTAATTATCACCATCGGTATAATGTCCTGGACAACCTTAAGTCAAGACGTTTTAGGCTCGTTGCAGTTGCATCATTTACGAAGCTTAGGCCATCGAGCGATGACCTAGCGAATCCTGTTAACTTATTCACACGCAGCTGTAGGTTTACAAGAAACATGTCTACAACAAAGATATTAACCCAAAACATGGTGTATTGGTATTGGAGACTGGATCGGACAGGACACAGCTGATATTATCCGAGTAGATAATCCCTCCGAATAATATACAACTGTTCAAAATATATCCATATCAGATATAAACACGAGATTACACAAGTAAATCTACCTGCTGGTGTAATCTCTCAGGTAACTTGATCCTTTCTCTTACGGTTTCAGTTATGTTTTATAACGGGCTTAAATACAATAATATTTGGGCGAGCGAGCGAGACTCTGGTAAACATGATGGTTCTCTCAAACATAAGAGCCAAAACCTCCGTATCCGAGATCGTCAAAATAAATAGTTGTATAAATATACATAGGTACAAGTTGTATCGTGAAACACAGCTTGGATACACCAGAGGTGCACATAGTGATTGTTTCTTGCGAACTTGACATGAGAATATGGGAATGACACTTATATTCAATGCAAAAGATACCTTCTATCAGCATATATTACCTCCTTACAATTGCAATAAAGAACCGTTAAAAGTGTAATTACTGCTACAAAATTCTTGTAATTTATAGGTACGTAAACAATAAACTCAAGACACTGTTTACGACTTCACCCGGGATCATCGCTCCCCGGAGCACGCGTTCACCTTGACAAGTTATTGGAACATGTGTTAATTCCCACACAAGATTTATGCAAACCCGCGGGAGTTCTCAAAACATCAGCCGATCGAGTTTCTTGATAAGCCGAGCCAATAAACGCGAGTGCGAGTATTCGGGTCAATAAACCCGGTCCAGCGGGACAGCTAACACCATGTTACAGCTAGGCAGCGCCCGTACCGAGGCACTCATCCCAGGTGAGCCGTTTCATGTGGAACGAGGTACTTAAGTGGCTACCGTTATGAAGGGCTAGTTCTGCAACAACTTGAAATAATCCAATCGTCATTGAATATTGTCATGGCTCGGATATGACGACGGTGCTGCCCTCCCTACGTACTTGAACTAGAAATTGATTTATCTTACCCTAGCTTTACACTTATTACTGCTGTTGCATTGTGATGATATCTATCTATAAATATTGTCAATTCGAAGAATAGTATTTTATACAAACTCAATCTATTTATATCATGTATTCCTGTAAATGAATCATTATACCTACCTAACCGTGTATATTTCCACGCGAATAAATAAATATTTATATTTAAGAACAATCAAATCCTCACGTAGGTATTTGTTATTGACTATTCGTAGTGAATACGTTTATATATGCGACTTTACTTGACATTGTACCCTTTCGTTTATTGCCCTTTCTAGCTCGAGCAATAGGAGCCCACTTAATCATATAAACAATTCAATTACGTGTAACCTTTTTACGCAGTTACCCGATAGATCATTCCAAAGGCGTATCATAACGACTCGTAAGTAAACGACTAAAGACAATGTCAAAACGGCAAGTCACTCGGTTGCGATGTCGCTCGCATTAAAATTCTGCGTCGTAACTAATAGTAACTCCGGTCGAAGGCCTCCAACGGCCCGCTACGTTAATAATATTCACAATTGAGCCTTCATTACCGCTTCTCGAGGCGTAATTGGTTTATCCGATTAAGTTTTACAAGCTTTACAGAGCAGATACAACTTCCGTTTTGGCAACTTTTTGGATAAGGAGACACTGACTGAAGTATCTTAAATAGCGCTGTTTAACATTCAATGTATTTTCAAGCAGCATAACAATATGTACGCCTATTCGTAACCCTTATATGTATAGAAGTTCAGCAATGTGTTGCCATGTGTACGCGGCGCTTCACCGCGGCCGCGGCATCACTCAGGCCAGCAGAGAACCCGTCGATCAACTGTCGGTCGACAACCCCGCACAAGGATCAAGCACCGACCGAAATAAAACTCACGAGACTATTCCAAGTTATTTGCATTAGGGCTGCATTGTTGTCTGGTCTTTGCCCTGAGTCTAGACGAGGAATTAGGAAAGTGCAGGCCCGGGACGGTCAACAACCTACGGGTCGATACGTCCCGGCATCAGGACCCTTTGAAGTATACGTCTGGGTCTCAGGACGATGATTCCACCAAGAAACTGAACTTACATCAAAATATAAATGCTACGTTCGAATGTGAATGACTGGTAAAAGGCATTGTTAGCGAGGAAAACGGGTATTTCGGGGCAGATTTCATTCGACAAAAGAGTATACAGCGTGTCAAAATGCCAGCCGCTTACACTACGGGACGCTGCTATTGTGTGCTCCAGACGTAGGTACCGAATATACGAACGGATGTTTCTAAGATAATGAACTTTCGAAAGAGTATAATGTCAAAACATTGGCTTTTGTTATACTAAAATAAAATCGAGTCACGCTCTCCGTTCTCCAAGAGTAACATTTTTGCACCTCCGGGACAAACATCAGTGATGGCTCACGCGCATGAAGATCACATATTTAAAAGAAAACATAAATATGTGTGGGAGAAGCTATACATATCTTGAGGGTAAACAACTCTTGGGAATGAAAACTAATCTAGAAGTGGTGTATACTAGATCGATTAACCCAAATTAGTCTCGACGTTGCGGATTGCGGACAACTTCGACATTCAGTGGACCTTTAAACCCCGCAATGCGTCGTAGGCGCCCAGCTCCAAACTTTCCCTCGTAAAAGCTAAGGTTATACTGCAGTGGAGGGGCATACCCCTGCCCACCTAGGCACACTAATTTCGACTTGACCTAAACCTCATGTCACAACGCTCTGGGATCAACTTGAATTGAATGAACTTCACCGGATAAGTGTTTCTGTATCAGAAATAATTTTATTACAAAATGGCTCTGATAACATCTGATTATTCTTTAGAGGCAACATGGAAAGGTTTTGAACCTAAATGACCTATTTGAAGACTCAGAATGGCAGAATCTACGATATAGAACTTGATATAGGTTCGAACTTTAAAATATGTATGCTAGTCAAAAATACTTGTCGGTCCGAATAATTACTTGTTCAAAAGTGTCCATTTCATAAATCTGACGTGTTTCAGTAAAACGTTAAGGAGTGGCAGGGTCACAAAGTTGAAACAAACAAAACCTTACCTTGACTTACTGGAACGCGGTAGATTTATTTTTATTTTTTAGCAAACTTTGCGTGAGCTGTACCTACATCAATACCTGACAAGCTCGAGTATTCCCATTGTATTTTTTTACATTTAAGTCTGTAGTTGCTTCCCCCACCACTAAACAAAACATCATACATAACCTTTTATTCTTTCTATCAAGTAATCTTTCGATTCCAATAGGTCCCCACGACGCTCGAGTTACTACAAATTTAGCATCTTGACCTCCCCTACTAATAGAAAACCAAATACTTCAGAGTATCAACGCGATATTTTTGTTTATTGTACCTAATTAAGGACGATTTCTTATTGCACCTGTATCTGTATAATAGTATTTTTATTGAGAATCAATCGCGCGTGCTTTGAAAACTACGAATGGTATAAAAAAACACTCGATTGGCAATTAAACTAGGTGTAAAAACGGCAATGTTTTGGAGGCGAGCGCAGATTTGGAACGCGACCAACAGTCGGATTTGCAGCTGTTGCCTTAATTTCGTGTGGATTTCGATAAAATGGACTGTTGTTTTAGGGTGAATTGGACGTGGTTTTTTTGGATAATTGTTATACTTCATCTTTGTCAGTATAGGACCGGTGACAATTGTCACCGAATTCGTCGTAGAGGTAGAACGGGATAACGCAATGTAGAAGAATACATACAAAAAACCCCGACCAAGTCTGAGTCGGACTTTCGAGTTCGGAAGAGGTTGGTTTTTTTCACAGCTTCAAGTGAACGCAGACTTGTATGTGGTATTGATTTCAACTTATCTTTACGCGTTCCCGAGATAAAGGGTCTTGACAGACAGACGGAAGGACGGACAATAAAGTGATCCTATAAGGGTTCCGTTTTCCCTTTTGAGGTACGGAACCCTAAAGAAGCTTTTAGTTTTCAGTGATTTTATTCCTTACAGTGAGAAACTGTCTTCTTTTTCTACCTCTAACAATAATGTTAAAGCCTGGCAAAGACTGGGATAAGTGGGATAAGTTTTTACCAGGGTCTGATTTTCTACTACAGTCAGAAACTGTAGTTTGAAATAAGCCTATATTTTTTTAAAGTACGTATAATATTAATGGCTAAAACTCGACTTTATTATTGCGTATGCGAGCCATTTCGAACATTATTATTGTGAATAGGTAATCCGGCTCCAATGTTCCGTGAATGTGAGCTTCGATGAAGCTCCTACAATAGCACCTTTTTATTGGTCATGCAAGAACGAAAGCTTCAGACGAGCGAATGAATAGGTAAGAAAACTTATTATGTCAATTTATACACCTGGTGAATGGAGCCTAAACTTATAAGGTTCAGCCATCGTTTTCAGTGTAAGCACAATAACTTAACCAAAATTACAGTTAAATCAACCTATCTCAAAAACTATAAGAGATACTTTGATCAAACCAAAAATCGTTGAAAGAGTTAATTAGCATGCATCACCTCTATTTTTTTTAGAATTTTATACCCCGTAGTTATAAAAATAGAGGGGGGGGGACATACTTTTTACGACTTTGAGAGCTGATATCTCAAAAACCGTTCACTTTAAGAAAAATGTTTTTTAGAAAACTTTATATCATTTTAAAAGACCTTTCCATTGATACCCCACACGGGTATGTACATCGAAAAAAAAATTTTCATCCCTCAGTTACATGTATGGGGGGCCCCACCCCCAATTCTTTTTTTTACTATTTAGTGTCATAATTTTGTAGCGGTTCATACAACACATATTCCCATCAAATTTCATCACTGTAGTACTTATAGTTTCCGAGTAAATCGGCTGTGACAGACGGACAGACGGACAGACGGACAGACGGACAGACGGACATGACGAAACTATAAGGGTTCCGTTTTTGCCATTTTGGCTACGGAACCCTAAAAAACGTTTTCTATCTGAGATTCCAAGTGATTAATGAGGTCCAACCGAGATCTCGGTCACGGCTCTCTGCGAAGAAGAGCCGAACTTCTCCGCCCTGGCTGAATCTACCGTTTTGACATTTTTTGCCATTTTGGTGGGTTTTCTCACCAACATTCTAAGCCAATTATAATTAAATATTTTTAATAATTGCTACCGTTATCATGTGACACATCATCAAAAATCCAAAACATCGAAAAAATCGCGTTTCATATTCGGTAAAAAAGGAAAATGCCCCAGCTAACCTTTTAAACGCTGATGTACAAAATGGTCATGAGATGAAAATTTAGTTTATCGCGAAACGTCTGGTTGATGTTACTGATGACCGAAGAGCTGGTGGCCTCTTCGCACAACGTATCAGCATTGCGATTCAATGAGGAAATGCAATAGGTACAATGCCTCAAGGGCCTATTTTAGATTTAAGGTAGGTAGATATAGTTAGGTAAGTTACACTTACTGTATATATTTCGAAAATAAATGTTATTAAACCATTTAATATACATAAGTATGTAACTAGTGGTAACGAACGTGAACTCACATTGCCTATATCTCGGCAAACCCTCGACCGATTCGGCTCATATTCGAACTTCAAAATTACATTGATCTCATCTAACCACCTGCCAAATTTTACGATGATCCGATCAACGGTACTGGAGTTATCGTCGAACAAACATACATAAAAACGACGGTGTCCAAGTAAATTGTTGACCTGATAGTAGTCAATTGGATGGATTGGTGATACTTTAATATAATTAGTTAAAAAGCGAGTAGGAAGACAAGGAGAGAAGCAATGGTGATAGTCTTATGATATACAGGATGTTCTGGACCAATTGTTATAACTCCGTCATGTTGCTTGGTATAATTAAGGAAACAGAATGGCAGTCATTAAATACCTATTTTTTTCCCAATTTTCATACGAAATAATTACTTATGCATGCAAGTAGGTCGAAGTGTACCTCTATCATGTCCTTGTAATTAAATGTTATTTAGAAATTTATTTTTACTAGTTCAAAGCAGATCATACTACTGAAATTAAACACTTTAGAACAAAACAATTATAGAATGCCCTTCAGGCTATGTATTACTAGCTTTATAAGCCCCTCTGGGCATTGTAGACCAACCTTTGTTTTTATTTTTAAATTATTTTTTATATTTTTGTATGTAGGTAGTTTGCACAAGTAATTTATTTGATTGACGGGGAGAATTCGCATTCTCTCAGTCATCATCTTAACCCTGTGAAAACGAGTGCTGTAAAGGGCTCGAAACGTAGGATCATGGTGTTAATAAACGCGATTAATCCGTTCTAAAGTGTTTAATTTCAATGAATAACAATCGCGGTAACAGAAGACAATATTAATATGAATGTCATTAAAATTGTCCATAATGTTTGTGTCAAGTCATAATCTCACAGTTGACAATTTAATGTATTACTCGCTATCAGGCTGTTAGCCTAGGCAGTTTTTTTTATTTTATTATATTTGATATTCAGATCATACTACATTAAATGTTGTTTATGTCCGGTTGTACTTGTCCGGAAACATTGAATATACTTGTGAGAAAAGTAATAGTAATCCCCGACTCTTGCCTAAATATCGTATAAATCTAATTACCACTTGCCCAGGCCAAAAAATAACGCAAATATATTATTTCATCATTTAAATGAAACACTTTAAAATGGATTAATCGCATTTTGTCTTACTATTTTCTTAAGTAGGTGTCTGGGTGTCCTCAATAAGGTTTTCATGAGGCTAGTAGTTTAGCTCTTCTGGTAGGACTTCTTTGGTTTGGTTGGTTCTGTATTTACAATAAAGGTAGTGGTAACTCTAACCAGTAGAGTGCAAAACCTATTCAAATTAAATCTAATTTTAATGAAATTTTGCAGAAACAGGCAGTGTTAATAGACTCAAGGTTAATACACCAGAGCGAGTGACCTAATCTGATGTGATAACCCCGGCCCGCAGCCAGCGCTTGGTGCAGGTTAGGACAAAAGCTATATAGTTGATAAGAATAAACAGTTGACCAACTGACGAGTGACTTATAATATGTACTGTATCATCATATAATTTTTGGAATGTTTATTAATTGAATTGTTTTCTAAACATTGCAAAGTATACCTAGAAAACCATTTTAGCCTGATGAGAGATTTTTTATATTGTACGTCAAAGTTAAAAAATTACAAATTAATTTTGGGATACCACAAAGCCTCAGAACAAAAAATGCACCTTCCATTTTTTAACAGGACTGAATCCTTAAATATTCTTCAATAAAATATATTATGATGCAATATTCATGTTTATCAAATGTAAAGTATTGTGTTTCAGATACAAATTTTGAATGTCTGTAATAAGCATTTATAAAAAAAACTGCCAAAACTAACAGCCTGATAGCGAGTAATACATTAAATTGTCAACTGTGAGATTATGACTTGACACGAACATTATGGACAATTTTAATGACATTCATATTAATATTGTCTTCTGTTACCGCGATTGTTATTCATTGAAATTAAACACTGTAGAACAGATTAATCGCGTTTATTAGCACCATTCTCTCAGTTATCATCTTAACCCTGTGAAAACGAGTGCTGTAAAGGGCTCGAAACGTACGGTCATGGAGTTAATAAACGCGATTAATCAGTTCTAGTGTTTAATTCCAATGAATAACAATCGTTAATTTCAATAACATTCATATTGTAAATATAATTATAGTCTAGGAATATCTGCAGATAAATTATAACGTATCATGAATAAATCATAATATTCTTAACATTTATGTACACTGCATCATCCCAACTGTATATGGCATTGAATTAAAGATTCTCCTCGCATCTACCTTAATCAAACTTGTCTACTACGAAAGTGAAGAAATCTGCAACAAACCTAACATTTTACACAAATAATAATGGCTTTAAAACGAAGCTAAAGGCGCAGTTGACACGAATACAGCAGAGAAGTCACCATTTATTTCGGAGTGTTGATGCAAAGTACGCGATCAGCTGATTTCTTTGTTACACTGCGTTTGTATGCAATGCTCCTACTCTACGAGAGTTTTATGACACGTCAGATATTTTGTAACAAAACTACGTAGTTACACTTATCCTCATACACATCAAATTAAGTATTAAGCATTATAATGAAGTTTAATGAGTTACTTAATCCATAAACAAACGAAAGTTCCTACCTTTGTAGTGCACTCTGAGATTATTTTGCGACAGCCCGATGTAGCTGAACTTGTCCTTGGCACTCCATGACCGCGGCAAAGGGGTTTCTTCTTCGTTCACATTTGGATAAAGTAATTTTAAACGGTCTACAGCTGTATCACTTTGCACTTGATTTTGGGAATCCATCGTTCCCCGTCCACTACCTATCGCAGCCATTTCTGATTTCCCATTCCAGTCGGACGACGGACAGTAATGTCAGTGACGTCACATCCACTGTAGAACAATTATTGTCCCACAGGTGGCAGCACTGCCGCAGTGACATAGACAAAACCGAAAAAACCGTAATTCGCTCTTTTTAGAATTCACCTAAAAACGTAACCCGCGAAGCATTCGGTTTTTTGATTTCGAGAAATTGATTGGCGTTAGGCGCTGATTAAAAAAATTATGGAAAGGAAAATAAAACATTGAATATTTACTTATATCAATATGGTATCAGTCGCCTATCAGTACAGCAAAACACATAAATAGGTTTGCAATATTGTTCTTATCACGATATGACGAGATAATCACTACAACAAACCACTTAAAACTTTTTGGGAAACTTTTCCATTAAGTTTCTCTATGTAATTTTGCAAATTAACAAGACATGTATTCGGCTAGTGAAAAAAATAGTTCTCCAAAGTATTTAAAAGAGATTAACTACACCATTACGATGAAATTAAAACATGTGAAGAAAATATCTAGTGAAGTTTTACATACACAGCAGATGTACCATGACGAAGTGCTCGAGGTGGGCGCATATTTGCTAATTTTTTATGTGAAATTGCTTAAACGCAGGGATTAGATTTAATCATCAGTTGATTTCAGATTTATCGAGCAGCTTTTAATGATCTTATAAAATATAGCGTCACATATTCAAATACTATGATTGATATAAAACAAGCCTACGAGAATGCTATCCATATCAGAGATGAGCGCATATCACAATTCTTGATTCAAGATGTAAGTAAGTACGCGATAGAAGGACAGCACGATAGATAGATTATACTGGACGCTCTACACTGCGGGTATTTGCGTTTTGTCTCTTGCTCGCACCAACGCAAAATTTTACTGGTGCGAGTTAATACGCAAATACCCACAGTATAGAGCTACCTCTTCTTTTGTAGAACCACACACAGAATTCAAAATCATTCTTATTAATGCAAAACTTCCCCTTAACTTTAACGTGCTCGTTTTAAAGCATGCCTCAAACAACAAACCTGTTATGATAAATGTCAACGTGACGGTCTGTGACGTTCACTTTTTTTCGTATCATTTATTTTTGTTTACATTTTCAAACTAAACATATCGCGATAAACGATTGATAATATAAACTGAAATACTCAGCTATCTCGAGTCATTCCGTCTGACAATCTTCGGGAGTGTAAAAGTCATATTGTACTGTGCTAACATTTGTCGGGCGAAAAATGGCAGATGCGTCGTCAAAGATTAAAATTCTGGATGGTGGCTTTTCGTCGCAGCTGTCCTGCCACGTCGGCGACAACGTCGACGGTGATCCGCTGTGGACGGCGCGCTTCCTGCAGACCAACTCGCGCGAGGTGTTCAAGACGCACCTCGACTTCCTCAAGGCTGGCGCCGACATCATCATGACGAATACCTACCAGGCTTCCGTTGGAGGGTTTGTCAAATACCTTGGAATATCGCCCGAAGCGGGCTTAGATTTGATCAAAAGTGCAGTGGCACTCGCAAAGGAGGCCAGGCAGGTTTATCTTGAACAATATGCTAACAACAATACTTCAAATCAGAACCCTTTAATAGCTGGGTCAGTCGGGCCATATGGTGCGCATTTGCACGATGCTTCGGAGTACAACGGGGCCTACGCTGACTTTACGTCCGCTGAAACAATGAGAGACTGGCATAGACCTCGCATTCAGGCCCTCATTGACTCTGGAGTTGACCTACTTGCATTTGAAACTATGCCGTGTGAAAAAGAGGCTGTAATGCTTGTTGAGCTGTTAAAAGAGTACCCCGGTACTAAAGCATGGTTGTCCTTCAGTTGTAAGGATGAGAAACATATTTCTCATGGAGAGGATTATCAAACTGTTGCCAAGAAATGTTATGATTTGAATCCGCAGCAAATCATAGCTGTTGGAGTTAACTGCACTGCTCCGTCCAACATTGCGCACTTACTTGATGGTATCAACAATGACAGGACAGTACCTATACCTCTCATAGTGTACCCAAATTCAGGAGAAAAGTACCACAAAGGCATTGGCTGGACCGAGGGTGATAAGTTGCAAAGATTAGACCATTTTGTCCACAAATGGTTAGACTTAGGTGTTGAATATGTTGGTGGCTGCTGCAGGACGTATGCAGAAGATATTAAAAGCATACATAAACAAGTACAAAGCTGGTCTGATAAGAAACAATAGATATTTATTATATCTGCGGGCACACAGGCTCTCTAAACAAGTACTCCACTGAACATGCACCTTTGCATTTGACTAATAATATGTAATACACATTAATTTGCTATTATGACTAATTCTAAGAAGTATTATCTGTTGTAACTTTGATTGTTATTGCATTATAATAAAAATGTTATCAAAAATCAAACAGTCTTGTATATTTTTCTCATTTTATTAGATAGACTTATCATAAAAGTAAATAGTGTCCATTAAAATAATGACAGTTTAGAAAGGAAAATAATAAACTGCCACGCTAAGTCAGTATTTCAGTCAGTATGTTTAAGTGTTACGTAGGTTAGGTTAGTATTTTTTCGGACGTTTTATTACTATAGTTCGTTTTTTTTTAGGATTAGAGTAAATCGTGCCATTGTCGACGTGTGAGTTTTAGGAAAACTATTTAAAAACTAGCATATCCGCCTCTTATTTTCTTCATCGGATCATTAATAATGGAAATAAGTAATCTTAGATGAAGAAACGTAAGCAAATTCGACCGTTATTACTCTAATCCTAAAAAAACGAGGTACCTATATCCGTTTAGAAACAACATTAATTCCAGTTACTAAATTGTTCTGTTGATTTAGACACCTAGCAAGTATTTACTCCTGAGGTTCTATAATTATCTTGCATGATATCTTTCAGAGAACTCTATTCCATAGATAATAACGGTCAAACTTGGTAATCATAGCCACTAAAAGCAAATGACTGCTGATAGCTTTTGTAGGCAAGTCTAAATTTAACTTCATCATTGAAGCAATGCGTCGTCAACCAATACCTTGTTTATCGAATTTCGGCCTACATAACTTATTGCGAAACTTACTTTCACTTCATGTGTTTAAATGTTGGGGCATAGGGCCCCTCCACACAATGGGCCACCGTGGGCTATTATGCGGGACGTAGTTATGCTGCAGAAGATAGCAATATTGCGTATACCCTCTAAGGCACAACTGCGTTATAAATCATACACGGGGATAACTGGTTGTTTTGGAACAAACGCATGCGATTTTTAGTACATTGCGGCATTTGATCGATCGGTTAAATTTGTTGTACCTTCTTAGTCGGCAATGTATCTAAATTATAGAATTTATAGATAGAGCCCGCTACCATTATTGTTACATTTAATTTTTATGCAAACGTTATCTCTGTTGTAATATTTATGTAGTAATCATTACAGCGTGATTGATAACAATGATAACCTTTCTGTCTACGGCTGTCTGTAAGTACCCAATCTTATCGCAAATCATGTGTTTTTTTCCAAGCTTTTATAGATATATATGTTATGTATGTTTGTTAGGGTCAAATCTTTCAAGATGAATTGGAATAACTTCCCATTATTCGATTAAGCTGCAACTTTACTTGCCTATGTAGGTTGGATGACAATACAATGTTATGATACCAAAGTACAGTCAGCGATAAAAGCTTGTATCAAAAATTAAATTTTTGAGAAAACTCTTATTAACTTTGTCCTAACGATGTCAAAACCAGGCAAAACAAATTCCTCTTTGTTTTTATTTTTAAATATGGTTTTTTATTTTTATAAGTACCTTCGTAAGCTAAACTTGATCATCATCACTATCATCTTAACCCTGTGAAGACGAGTGCTGTAAACGCGATGAATCCGTTCTAAAGTGTTTAATTTCAGCTAAAATTAATTTTAAATAGCAGCCATAGGCCCCAATCCACTTAAATCCACTTTAGACTACCACACAATGAGCTAGGAAATATATTGATTATCTATTCTTAGCTAATTGCTCTTAGTACCATAGTACCTATTATTAGCTATTTAAATTGGCACGTGTTGGTGTTTCGATAGTAGATAAGTACAGTCGCCATCATATACATCGGAGCAGCAGCAGCCAAGGCGCTCACAAATATCTGAAGTGAACACGCCTCTATTGTCTAGACGTTAGACTGCCTGTTCAGATATTTTGAACACTTCGGACGCTCCGATATATCTGGCGACTGTACCTATTGTAATAAAACACCTTATCACGATAACTAAATTAAAAACATTGGTTTACTTCATAAAAAAATATCAAAGAAAAACAAACTCGCATACTAACTCCATGCCGTACAAATGACTGACCCAATCTGTCGATACATGTGGCGGACGTCAAATTTATTCTAGGTGTAGTTGCAACATAAAGTTTGTACGGAACCCTCGGTGCGCGAGTCCAACTCGCACTTGGCCGGTTTTTCCTCGCTAGGTGTAGGTTAGGGTGTGCAAACCGGTTTTTATTTGTATGGAATTTCGGTTATAACCGGTTATTAACCGGTTTTTTCATACAATTAAAAACCGGTTTGCACGCCCTAATGTAGTTTGACTCTGTTGGCTTGTCGCACACTGTACGCTGAGGTGAAAAATGTTGCTGCCTCTCTACTCAACTCTACTGCCTTCACAATAGAGGCGTGTGTGTTCAGATGTTTGTGAGCGCCTTGTTCATGCCGATATATCTGAAGGCGACTGTAATAACGATGAATTTCACCTAAGAGCGGAATTCAACGTTTAAATCCAGCGTTTTATCCAGGTACCCTTCTTTTACGATATAATTATTGTAAAATTATAAATGTTTATTGCCTGTACGCTCACATTGTATATTTTTTTGTAATAATGTATTATCTCATGTAAGTGAATTGTAAAATTCTTAATGAGATTAAATGATCTTAAACCTTAAACCTTAAATTTTCCAGAAAGTACAATTGCACACACTACACACACACTACTATACTCGTAGTCGTATATATAAATTATAAATTGAAAGAGACGCGAACGGCGAAAGCAGGAGGTCGCTGGTTCGATCCCAGCCCTGCTCACCGGGGACCTTGGTCACTTTTTCTTTAGTATATGACATCTCTTTCAATTGACATCTTCTTTCGTTCGATCGGCTACGAACTCTTAGCGACACTAGACGAAAACCGGTCTCTTAACTGGAGGAAAACTGTCCAATCCATGGATTTTAAGCGTTCAAGTCGTAAAGCGTGGAGGGTGCTAAATAAACTGACTGGAAAACAGTCGGTACCTCGTCCATCATCTGCGCTGCACCCAAATGATATAGCAAACAGGTTAGTTTCAGTGTCCAGGGCAAAAGGAGAGAAGGTTGAGACAAAGAAAGTGAAGAAAAAGTTACAGGAGTTGAAGGCTAATTACAAATCGGATCCCGAACTGTCGAAACTCTTTACAGCGGAGGAAGTCCAACTTGCTATAAAGGGCCTTCTGCCTGGAAAAGCTGCAGGAGTCGATGAAATTTATAACGAATTTCTCTTAAATCTTGGCCCACATGCTATTAAATGGCTATCCTGTCTCTTCTCTGAAATTCTGATGTCCAATAAACTACCTAGACTATTTACAGAATCCAAAGTGATCGCATTACTTAAGCCGGGAAAGAATGTCGATGACCCTTCTTGTTATCGCCCTATAGCTCTACTGAGTAATATCTATAAACTGCTTGAAAGAGTCTTGCTGAAGCGAATAGCACCGTTAATAGAAAAAGTGATTCCAGTAGAGCAAGCGGGTTTCAGATGCGGGCGCAGCTGCACAGATCAAGTCTTAGCATTAACCACACATATAGAAACGGGATACCAAAACGGACTTAAATCTGGAGCAGTGTTCATCGACCTAACAGCAGCATACGACACGGTTTGGAGAGAAGGGCTGATCTACAAACTTTTGCTAGCAGTTCCAAACTTAAAAATCGTCCAACTATTATCAAGCATGCTATCTCAACGGCGTTTCCGTGTGCACTTGGGTTCCAAGGTCAGCAGCGTGAAAACGCTGAATAATGGACTGCCACAGGGCTCTGTACTGGCACCAGCCCTGTTCAATCTGTACATTCACGATTTGCCTCCCACTCTAGCTCGTAAATTCATCTACGCCGACGACATCTGCCTCGTAAGTCAGCATAAGACCTTTACTAGCGTAGAGCGGTCACTAACGCAGGACATGGCTACCTTGGCAAAATATTTCAAAGCATGGCGCCTTACGCCTAGCGCCAGTAAGACTGAAACGTGTTGTTTCCACCTGCACAACCAGCTAGCTAACCGCGAGCTCAAAGTCTCCCTGAATGGGTCAACCCTCAGACACAACTTCACTCCTAAATATCTCGGTGTGACTCTTGATCGCTCTCTGACATTTAAAGAACATCTTACCAATACTGGACGTAAACTACAGACTCGCAACAATATCATTCACAAACTCACTGGAACATCCTGGGGAGCTAATGCCAACACGCTGCGCACATCGGCCTTATCACTGGTGTTCTCCACAGCGGAGTACTGCGCGCCAGCTTGGCTGGGCAGTGCCCACACCAACAGAGTCGACACGGAGCTAAATAAAACGATGCGCCTCATATCCGGTACGCTGCGGTGTACCCCATGCCAGTGGCTGCCAGTACTTTGTCGGATTCTTCCACCTGATCTGCGAAGAAAGGATGCCCTAATGAGAGAGTGTTATAAAATCAGGAAAAAACCAAGCCTCCCAATGCACAGCGAGTTTACGAACCCTGTAAAGAGTCGCTTGAAATCGAGGAACCCATCTTATAAGATTGCATCCACACTTTCACTAGAAGACTTCAATGCCAACCGGGAGTGGACGCTACAATGGGCTACTGCGATGGATGGAAGGTTTGGATCGAGGATTATCCCGGGTGGGAAAGTAGAAGGGTTTGATCTGCCGAGGCGTACCTGGTGCAACCTCAACAGACTGCGCACTGGCCATGGTCGTTGCGCCTTGTACAGATATCGTTGCGGTTGGGTGGACTCACCTGCCTGTCATTGCGGTGCCGAGGAGCAGAGCATCCAACACATTTTACAAGAGTGCCCATCAACTCGTTATAGCGGTGGCCCCCCGGAGGACTTGATCGAATTGAACGACGAAGCTCTCAAGTGGATTAATTCTTTGGAGTTTGATTTGTGATTTCTCTGTATCTGTTAGTGTATAATATTATGCCATACGATTAAATAAAAATAAATCTCTTTCAATTTATATATATAGTAGTGTGACTACTTAAAAAAAAACATTTATTACATTTAATAAATAATTTGATTCGTGCCGTCACCCTCGCTTCTAGTTGCAAATAATCTGTAAAGATTATCTAGAAGGCAGCACTAGACGTAAGTCTGAGCTGTAGGATTGGCGGAACGTATCTTAAAACGTTTCAAATAGGAAAGGATTGCATATACTTAGGAAATTTCGGACTCTGTTCGCCGTGATCGGGTAGCCCAGTGGTTAGGGCGTCTGCCACGAAAGCAGGATGAGGTCGCTGGTTCGATCCCAGCTCTGCTCACCGGGGACCTTGGTCACTTTTTCTTTAGTATATGACATCTCTTTCAATTTATAATTTTCCAGAAAGTGTTCGGAATATCGGCGCGCAAGGCAGTCCGGGATGAGAAAACAAAAGCGCTGCAGAAGGAGGCAGAAGATCTGCGAGCTGACAACCAGGACCTCACCCTCCAGGTCTCCAAGCTGAAGAAGGAAATTGGAAAAGTTCAGGCTTCCATTTAACACTGTGTAACATTTGTTGCTCGTGCAACTAAAAAAAACCATCCAGCAAAGGCACATATTACATTATCAAATAGCTTGATCATAGATCTATATGCCTCCCATTTTCTACAACGTGAAGAAAGAGGACGGCATGTAAATCTATGGTCAGAGATATGATCATAACTTAATACCTATGCGAAAGATACGTCTACAAAACGTTACAGTTGGCAACAGATTTTTGAAATTCTGCGATAAGTTGGTTGGGAACTAATATTCGGTGCAATAATTTTCGGCGATAATTTAAAGAACCATTCATAATAATACCGTCCATAAATCTACCTACCTACAGTCCTGCATATAGATCTCATACAAGGGATCCCTTAGATTATGTCTGCCTTATTGGGGGCTTACCAACGCTATTTCTCCCAGACATCCTACTCTTGTTGAAGATGCTCATTCAAATTCGAAGCGAATTTACCTTACCTTATTCGGTTTTAAACCTTTATGCAGTGCACTTCTCGAATCTTTCATAATTTTGTGACAGGTAAAAGACACACAGTTCTCCGAATACTTGAACCTAGCGCGCGAGCGCGACGCACGCTACACTCTCTACTTCGAGAACGTCTCGCTGCAGCTACGTCTGCGAGACCTGGAGAGTGCTCCCGCGGATACAGCACATGAGGACCCGGTTATGCTGCGTATCGCGTTGGACCGCTGCAGGTAGGAGGAAAGCCTGGTTGATAAAAGATACGCAGTTCTCCAAATACTTGAACTAGGCGCGCGACGCAGGCAAGACCCTCTACTTTGAGAACCTATCGCTGGTAGAAGAATGACCGAGTTCAGAAAAGACAAGTAGTTCTCCGATTGCCTCACCCTGGCGCAAAAGCGCAACTCACGCCGTCACGCCACACTCTCTGCTTCGAGAACCTATCGCTACAGAAGGACTACAGTATGGGGTTCTTCGAAAAAGGAATGTACAAGACTACAAGATTTTAATGGGTCGGCAACGCGCATGTTGTTGGAGTTGAAGGCGATAGTTGACGGTGACCACTTTTCATGGGGAGGCCGTATGCTTGTTTGCTTCTGAAGCGGCATAAAAAAGGTAATGATACGTTTTGTTACTTTGTTACAGAGAGCAACTATCCTCAACCCAAAGAGAGCTTCACAAGATGTCCGAGCGGTATGTGCAAACCGTCCCGCAGCGCGAGTTTGATAGCTTGGAGACCAAGTGGTCAGAGCTCGACAAGCGGGCTGGGAAGCTCCAAGCAGAGCTGGGGGCTGTGCAGGAGAAATACAAGAAGGTTTTAGGTATATTCACGCTCTTTTAGCATGCTACATGCTTATCAGTGCCTTTCCCTTTGGCCGCGTACATACCGCCGCCGATTCGTAACCAGTTGCGATGGCAGAGTTGGTCGTCTTCAACCGAAACCAGTGTGTTTTGGTTGAAGAAATTTTAAACTTTGTACGAAACGAGTTTTTTTTACATACGACTGTTTATGGACAGTTTAAGGATGAATCAAATCACTCCGATCCGATCCGATCCGATACGGGACGATCTGTCAGTTTCTATACAAAACGTCACGAGACCGCCGAGGGCTCCGAGCTATCACGTGATTCTTTCTATAGAAACTGACAGGTCGTTCCGGATCGGATCGGATCGAACTTGGGTGAGTCATCCCTCCCCATCCCCCTTGCCTTTTGGGCATCTACAGATACCTAACAATTCTAAACTACCTATTGTTTTGCATCTGCAACGGGCTTCCTACGAAGAATAAAAATTCTTGGAAATCAACTGGTTAGATACACAAAATTCTGATACCACATCTGGTTACGAACCTGATACCTTTATGAACAATACAATCTTGAATAATCACATACTGATTTAAACAAGTTGCCGTAAAAGTTTTAACCTAGTTTCTAGATTATTTTCTGTTCAGCCAGCAAAAAAAGCTTGGAAGAAGAGCTAGCTGAGTGCAAGGAGAGATGCAGCGAGCTGGAGCGTGCGGGTACGCCGCGACCGCGGTGGGAGATCTGCGCGGATTTCATCAGCGGAGGCCGGGAGAGGTCAGTGTTCTTTGGCTGACCTGGGGTGGCTAGTTGGCAGTGTTAGGTCTGTAGTCTGAATGGATTTAGGGACTTAATGACTGCTCCTACAACGAACGTTTAACTACGCGTGGGACGCGTTTTTGTGGTCGGGGGATATTGATTGCCATATGCCCCAAAAACCAGGTACCTGAGTAGGTACATACTATAAATATCTGCATCGGCTCCACACTTGCGCGAATTGAGAAGTCGGCTTTTAAGTTACCTACACAATGTTTTAGTACATAGTTGTAGACACGTTGTAAATTAATTACTTGCAATCCAATACTTAGATGCTTTAAGGATCACTCACACTAGAACGGGACGGGACGGGGCAGAACGGGACAATCTGTCAGTTTCTATAGAAAACGTCACGTGACATCCGAGGGCTCCGAAATGGCTCCGAACTATCACGTGATAGTCCACTTTGAATGGGAGACACTTAAATCCGGTGCTATAAAATATTTCCAGGTGGTGGCAGTTGGCAAGCGGTCTGTCCTCTAGAGATATCCTTAGAGTTCTTTTGAAAGAACTTGGGCCAGCTGCAGAGAGCGACCACTTGGAGTACTTCGACGGGCTGGTAACTAATTGTTTTTCAGAATTTTTAGAATTAATTGTGTAAAAAGATAGAATTACACACAGCCCACACAGGACAGCCTGTTAACAGGATCTTTTAGAGGCCATTGTTACGTTGGCAAAAACAGTAGTAGTAACTTTTTATGGGACACAGGGCACGGACCCCGCGATCCCGCCGTACCTGCGCTACACCGGCAAAGTCCGCAACCTCCGGCTGTCACGGCGGGAAGTCAGCGTGCTCATCACGGACGTGTGGCGCGGCAAGGGCCGGCTGCTGGTGCCCATGCAGGACTACCTCACCACGTACTTGGAGGACAGGTATTATATCCCTTGTGGACAGGGTATGGATCCTGCCTGCACCGGGATTACTGGGATGGTCTGCCGATGGGCTGGCTGCCGATGCCGGTGATTTTGAGGACAGGTATTTATAATTTGCAATACCAGTTTTGACAGTAAGAGTCCTTAAGGTGTAGAACACTTAAGGTAGATGTCGTTACGGTCATGTTTCTTAAAGGCAAATAAATAAAGAAAAAGAAGAAGTTCTCGAGTTCCAGGTAAGTAATAAGTTCTAATCTTACTTTACTCTATGAATTATTTATTTTACACCTACCTACAGACATTTCTGCTTACAAGATTGATATGTCCTCTTGTATAGATACCAGCAAGTCTCGATGCGCGCCGAATGGGCTTACAACCTGTGCGCCGGCGCCGAGCAGATGCTGGACGAGCCGCAAGTTAAGCTGTTCTGGGGTGTGCTGCACGGGCACCTGAGCGAGGACATCTACTGGTCGCTGCGCGCGCAGTGGGAGACGCTCAGAGACCAGCTGTACCGGGTCAGCAAGGATCGAGAGGTGGGGAGTAACCACATTTATACTACCCTAATCACAGGAACACAACACACTAAACAAACACCTATATAACATGGGTATAACAGATAGTCCCATGTGCAGAGCCTGCATGGGAAATGAGGAAACAGCAAAACATATTCTCCTAGACTGCAAACAGGTAGAAGAAAGAAGAAGGTACCTATTTGGGGACTCCAAACACACTAAAGGAGGCATTTAGCAAACAGATGCTTGGTTTCGTTAAGGAGCTGGGGTGGTTGGCTACCTCGTTAGCACGCAAAAAAGGCACAATGGATGTCGAGTTGCGGAAAAGGCCCAGCTAAACTAACTAACTACCCCTATTTAAACTGCTTTCCCTAATATGACTGATTATTAATAGCCAGGATAACAATATCGTTATTGCCAATGTTACCCTTGAGCCACCTTAGATGATGATGCTTTTGTGGCCCAAATTATGTGTAAAATAAAACAGGTTACCATTTTATTAGACAAGTGTCCCCGGTTTTATTCTTCATAACCCAGTATTTAGTCCAACTGCTGCCTCTGCGTGCGTTCCATGACTAGAGCAGATGTAACATCGGATGACCCGTTACATTTAATTAAATTGTCGAAAGGGCCTCTGCGTGTTGGCTTCGGCTTCGAGTACGCCTCCAAGGTCCATGATGGGAACAACATACAAGTTATTTCTAAATAACTATATATGCACAAATAATCCTGGCCGCACTAGAAGTTCTTAATAATCTTATATTTACTTATTAGCTACAAACGCGATGCACATACATTTAATTAAGTATGAACTTTTTTCAGACAATTTCCATAGAAGAATTCGAGAAGGTGGCCAAAGCACAATTTCCTTTGAAGAGCGAAGTGGATATTCGCAATCTGTGCGATGTCGTGCGAAAACAGCTGAAGCTCAAACTGAACATCACTGAGGTTAACCTGGACAAACTGTTCCAAGAGGCAAGTGACCTAGCCTTTATATCCGAAATACTTGTTTAACTATTATTGGTACAACCATTCGTCTATTACCACACAGTAACTGCCTAAGTACTAAGTAGGTCACAGTAAAGATGGTTGGCCAACGTTTGACCTATTAACTAGCTGATTAGATAATTTAGATACGTCCTTGAATCATTTTTAAGTTAAGAGGTATGTCCGGTTTATAAATTCGGCCGATTTAGCTCAACTTTTTGCCATGAGTTTTCATAGTTACAACTACAACAACATTTTTAAGTACATATTTTAATACAAAAATTGAGAGATCATTTCAATTTAAATGGAATCAGCGAAAAACCTTTTCAATATTGTTGTCAGTTTTTGAAAAATCCAATTTATTGACTAGCGAGATTCAAACGTCTATCTGGTTTTTGAACAGACAGACCGACAGACATATTTAGAGATCGACTAGTAGTTTTCCTTAATCCAGAATGAAGAAGGCTTCGACCGCGTGGAGTTCGCGCGAGAGCTGTACAGACAGCGGCAGCAAGCACAGGACAAGTATCTACGTGAGGTGCTGGCGGAATTAGGCGGTAAGGGGCAGGGCAGCAAGTTGATTACTGTCGACGCGCTGAAGCGGGCCTTCGCTATCGTGGATCCGGCCATAGGTAACTGGGTTAAACTATTTCAAAATCACTGTTTAATGGCGCTTAAATTAAGTTCACAAATAAGGGCTATGCTTGGTATTTCTCTACGAGATCGAGTCAGAAATGAGGAGACCCGTAGAAGAACCAAAGTCGCTGACATAGCCTGTAGGATTAGCAAGCTGAAGTGGCAATGGGCCGGCCACATAGCGCGAAGATCGGATGTCCGATGAGGCAAAAAAGTCCTTGTATGGAGACCACGTACTAGCAAGCGCAGTGTGGGACGGCCACCTACGAGATGGACCGACGACCTGGCCAACAAGACCCAGTGATGGTGAGCATCACTGGGTCTCGTTGGATGCAGGTGGCTGTAGACCGGTCGCGCTGGAGTTCGATTGGAGAGGCCTATGTTCAGCAGTGGACGCTTACAGGCTGAAATGATGATGATGATGATGAAGTTCACAAAACATGATTTTCTTTTTGGTAAGTAGTTAATGTAGTTATATCCCCTTTCCATGGTGGGCCATCAGCCAAGCATGTCAGTAGAACATACTACTGTCCTCTGGCTGGCGGACAGAATAACAAGAAATAGTTTATTTACACAAATCCACAAATTAGTCTATAGTTGTACTTAACAACGGCCGCAAGTACAGGGACAAATCTTCAGGTGACAACCAAAACTCACTAATTAGTATTAAATAATGAAACGAAAATCGACCTTATTGTAATGAGTATATGGTTCACTATGGCTATGAACTTGTGGTAGTACTTAGTGACTTTTGCTTGCCCGACGAAAAATCTATGCAAGACGCTGGCGGAGGAGGTTGGTGGCTTAGCTAGGGACAGAGCAGCAAGATAATTGTATAGCAGCTAGGCAAAAAAGTGGCAACATCATAGTGTCGTCCCTTTTAAAAGAGCGGGACGACACTACGTTGTTACCACTTTTTAATTTCTATTCTATTTCGCCAAGCTGTAGTTTTGAAATTGGCGACAAACCATGGTTTGACTTGTAGGCCTCTATCTCCTTAACCTTACCTTACGAAGTTAGACACTTTCGCGTCAGAATAGGTTTCAAACTATGGCAATCTGTTGACTGCGAAAGTAAAAAAGATCCTCCTTACAACTCTGTATCATATCGTGTAGAGTCTGGGACTTATCATTTATTAAGTATTCATATTTATTTTAGTTCTTATCGGAGTAAGCTACCTACTGAAGGTTAAATTTATCTCATCAAGTTTCCTTTATTATATGTACCTACTGCTCTTATCATACAGTTGCTGCATTTACATAATACTTACCTATGCTATATTTCAGATCATATTCGGATGGAGCGTAACATCCGTTGGGCGTTCTCTGACCAAGTCTCAGAGCTCAGCGGCATCAGCCCGTTGCCGCTTCGCACCCTGGCCGCCAGGCTGGCTGCTGGGGATATCGAACGAGTGGGCCCGCGCTCTCGGAGCACGCACCGGAGGACTACTTACAAATAATCATATGATTCCCAATTTATTATTCATATAATCAATTCAAAATCATAATCAAAGAATATGAAGTATCCGAAAGTTTATTTTTAATTTCCTGAGTTGACCAAGAAACTATACAAGATGTAAACAAAAATAGGGCGTACCTATAGTTGCAGTATCGTGGCTCATTCATACAAAACAAATGACAGGCTGTCCTACTTCTACGAAAATCGAACAATCGAAAGTTTATATCTTCTTCCCTGTCACACATGAGTATTCGAGCGATAAAGAGGCTATTCCGTCAATGCCAATTTTCGATGTTTTTTGGTAGGCTTCCCTTTATGGATAGCTCTTGCTTGGTGCGAGCGAGAGGCAAAATGAAAACGACCAATGGGTGGTGACGGCCAATAAAAATAAATACACTTCCCTGTTTAAGCAGTGTGTAAAAACGATCAAATTAATGTATGACTTAAAAGTGAGCACTTTCGGTAATTACCGATTCGGTGCAACACTCAATATCAAATGTCAAATTGACGTGATACTTCTAGTTAAGTTACACACGTGTTGTGTACCATTTGTTTACATGCAGGTTTTTGATTAAATTTATATGAAAATACGTTTAAAATCCCTAAATAATGGCAGACATAATAGATACTGAAGAAGAGGACCGAGATATAGTAGGGCCAGAAGAATTAGAACAATTATTTAGTAAAAAATACAACTTGTTAACAGAAACAGCAGTTTCGCTTAAGAAATCGTACATAAATAAGTTAGCTACAACTAAGTAAGTACTAATCTAATCTTTATAAAGCATTTTCTTGTTCATCTTATCCAGTAATATCCTTACTTTAATAGTTACTTTACACTGTATCAGTAGAACATTAACCTCACGTTTACTCATAATCATCACAAACTGGTTTTAGGTCATTAAAAATAGCCGTAAGTCTAGTAGATAATAGCATAGAAGTGTACCAGCTGACCAACACGTCGCTGAAAAAGCTGTGCAAGCTCAGCGGACACAAGAAGGAGCTGACTGATGTGGTGTTTTTGCGTAAAGAGGAGCACCTTCTGCATTCATGTGGACAGGATGGCCTGGTGAAGCTATGGGACACGAGGACCAGTGGGAGCTGTGTGCAGGAGTATAAAGGTAATGCGAGTTACAATGCAATAGAAACAAACCCTTAACCACTGATGTGCGAACGTGGTACGTCGTCAAAGTCGCTATGACGTTCCATGAAAGTTTAAATTTGGCTACCGCAAAAAAAGCCAGTGATTAAGGGTTAAAATACACGACTTTGTGAACCACCTGGTAAGCAATGTATTGCTTGTGTTGGGAGGCACCTCTTTTCCCTAGGTATTACCTACAGAAGAACCTCGATTTTTTAATTTTTTTTATTTTATTTATTAAATTACATTAAATAGGCTTACAGTATCAACCAAAACGCCTATAATGCTAAAGACTTAATACTAAAAAAGTACAATAACAATAACGCAGTTGTTAATCAATCTAGATCTAATGGAACATGACGCTAACTGAATTCATTGCATAATGAATTTATTTTTTTGTCCAAACTAACATGAATCAAAACATTTATTACATTTAACAAAAGATTTGCTTCGTGCTTTACAATTGTATCCAAACTAATTGGGACTGAGACTAGTTAGTTAGTTCTGCTGGGCTTTTCCCGCAATGCGACATTGATTGTACCTTTTTTGTGTGATAACGAGGTAGCCCTGCTCCAACTAGTTCCTCCATGAAACCTATCATTATTTTAAGGTTGCAAACTGCTTCCTTATTTAGTGTGAACACACACACATGTATGTTTTTTTTTTAACTACTTACAATGTTGAGACATTACATTGTAATTAACCTTACTCTTTGATAGCTATATTATGCTTCCATAGCATAGCCCTTAAAACATGTTAGTGAATAACATTCCAGTAAAAATGTATTGTAATATATTCCAGATGAGGAAGAACAAATTGTCCGACCGTACCTCTGCATGGACGTATCCTGCAACAGCAGGGTGTTGTGTGCAGGTAGTCAGACTGTGCAGAGTGATGCATACCTTGTCTTCTGGGACCAGCGGGTCACCAAGCCCCTGGGTGGCTACTGGAACTCACACACTGATGACATCACTCAGGTTGGTTTATAAATCGATTAGATCAATTACAGAATTGGCATTTGATTAAGTATATTCTTAGGCCTAAAATCAACTTATCCAAACCACAAGTGTTATTCTGCGTAAGACTGGTGTGTCTTACACCAAAGTCGGTAGAAGGATATAGATATCATGGATGTATATCACCATAGCAGTGGGTAACAAGTTGGAAAGAAGAAAAGAGTTATTAAAGTTTCATATGCGGTACAGGACTACACCTACAGTATGGGGTTCTTCAAAAAAGGAGTGTTGGAGTTCCAGGCGTCCATAGGTTGCAGTGGTCGCTTTCAATCAGGGCCTTTATACTACGACGGTGACAAACAAGCATACTGACCGCCTGATGGTAAGCGGTCACCGTAGCCTATGGACGCTTGCAACTCCAGGAGAGTTACATGCGCGTTGCTGACTCTTTGAAATCTTTAACTGCCTGCCTGATATGCTTATTATTATTAGCCTTTATTCGGACAGTATTAATTTACTTTTTTTTTTTTGTTAGTTTGTGAAGTTGTATTAAATTGTGTTGTTTGTATCTGTTTCATTTTTCTTATTCTCTTTTGGTTTGTCCGTTCGCCCAGTGGCAAAGGCCTGATATGCTTATTTGTCACCAAACAAGATTTTTTTTGGTAATCCTATGTTACATTTGCTACAAGTAACAGAAAAGAATCAGACCAGAAAATTATGACCTATATTTAAATTTTTATTTTGTGAGAAAAATTAATTAATTAACCTTGTGTTCTTCTTTTTGTAACCTTTTCGCCGCCAAAAATACAAAATGTTAAATTAAATTCATTTATTCACTTTAGACTACATAGGTCCACAATAATTATTTACTATAAATATGAAAAATTTAAATAATTATACCAAAATAGCCTAATATTCCTCTCCTCCTCCTCCTCTCCTCTCAATTACTCAAAGGTTAGCTGGAAGAGATCCCTTATAAGGGATAAGCTCGCCTTTGTACCTTTGTTCTTATCAAAATGTTTATTTTTACTATATTTGTGTACAATAAAGTGCTTACAAACAAACAAACAAACAATATTACTCCTGTAAATGTCCTAGGTGAAATTCCACAAGAAGAAGCCCAGTGTGCTGGCATCCGGCTCCGATGATGGACTTCTCAACATCTACAACATCATGGAACCTAATGAAGACGATGCCCTCACCTATTCACTGAATGTGGAGAACTCCATAGAGAAGATCACTTGGCTCAGTGACACACAGGTACATAATATTCTTATTTGAAGTTATACAAGCAACATGTTCAGCTATTCGTGATTACTTTATTTAGTTTGCGTTTTACCAAATTTTAACTCCGAGAATAACGCTTACTCTCAGATAGTAACGTCAAATTACTATGGGATTTTGACATTAGTATCCAAGAGTAAGCGTTACTCTTGGTTAAAAAGTTTGGTCAAATCCAGCCTTAATCCGATATATGTAATAGATTTAATTTATTCCTGTATATTTATATAATAGAAGTAATTAATGATAAAATTCATTAATTTTTAAAATATATACAGTAAGTGTAACTTACCTACCTACCTTACCTTAAATCTAAAATAGGTCCTTGAGGCATTGTACCTAGGATGCTGGCGGCGTTTCCTCGTATCGCAATGCTGATACGTTGTGCGAGGAAGCCACCAGTTACATCAACCAGACGTTTCGCGATTTCTACAAAAAACTTGCGTGTGATGCATGGACCTAGAGTTTCGATCCCAAATGGTACAAAATGGTACTCTCTGCCCAGGCTCTTAAATTTATTACGTTTTAAAATCATTAATACTACTTAAAATGATACCTAACCAATTAAGGAATATAATTTAAATAAAAAAAAGCCCTAACAACTAAAATTAGACAACCAAAATTTGGGGATTCAACTTCAATATTGGCTGAAATTCTGTGACTAGTTCCAGTAGGAGCTGAATATCTTGGAGACAACTTGAATTGGTTCACATGTTTAGGAGCTAGCATGCCTCAGACACACAAGTGAAACATATAACAACCCTTTTTCCATCAAGGATACATAAACATGATATTGTCTTCTGTTACCGCGATTGTTATTCATTGAAATTAAACACTTTAGAACGGATTAATCGCGTTTATTAACACCATGACCCTACGTTTTAAGCGCTTTACAGCACTCGTTTTCACAGGGTTAAGATGATGTGTGTGTGTGTGTGTCATCATCTTAACACTGTGAAAACGAGAGCTGTAAAGGGCTCGAAACGTAGGATCATGGTGTATTCTCTAATCAAAGTATTTTCATCATGTCATACTTTAAAAAATCCCTTCTTACTGAGTATCAGTTAGTAGTTTGTAACATTTTTTTTACAGGCATCCTGTGTGACCCAGAGCAGTGATCTGCAAGTGTGGGACACGGATCGTGGTGATCTTATCAAAAGCTACGACCGTGACAAGATTTCCAGAACCATTAAGGTAGACGACAAATATTATTGTAAATAACTTGAGCGAAACATCTCAGTTTCAGCGTCACGAAACTTGAATGTAACTTGCTAAACGTGACGTGATCGGTGACTTGCGTAAGAAATAACACGTGCAGAAAGAATGTAGAATAGAGGCTAAACTATATTCGCTCTATTTAGGCCCTCGAAATTATTCCCGAAAGTAATTGTGAGAGAAAGATTTTGTGACACTATGACATTGGTTTCTTCAAGATAACTTACATTTGGATAAGATTTGTAATCTTATGTAGTATTTATTTTCCTAGCGATAGTGTGGTGAAAAATGTTGTATTAAACTCGGCGACAAACTTTGTTCAACTGTCGTGCCTTGTGACCCTCGTAAAGCTCAAGATTCGAGCTTATGAATCATTCGCTACGCTCGTGGCTCAATTATACAACCATTTGCTTGCTCAAGTCTCGATAAAAACACTTTTGCCCCCTTTGTACCATAAATAACTATTTCACACTACCTATTCATGAAAGGGTTTTTTCTGTTCAAGCTAGGGGGAAACACAGTGGCACTTTTCATTTCACAATTTTACGTTTTCGGACATTAACTAGTGGCATCGTGTGATGCTGTTTTCGGTTTTGTTTATTTCCTCTTAGGTGGTGTGAAAAGCAGTATATGTGACAGGGTATCAAAGTTATTTTCGTTTTGGGCGTTAACGCTTTGATCCCTCATTACGCCTAGGATTCTACTTTAGTATCCTCACTACGCTCGGGATTAAATAAATAAATATTGTTGGACAATTTTACACAAATCGACCTAGTCCCACGGTAAGCTCAATAAGGCTTGTGATGTGGGTACTAGACGACGATATATATAATATATAGATACATATAAATACTTAAATACATAGAAAACATCCATAACTCAGGAACAAATATTCGTGATAAACACACAAATAAATGCCCTGACCAGGATTCGAACCCGGGACCTCCTGCTTCGTAGGCAGGGTCACTACCGACTAGGCTAGGAGGCCGGGATTATATTGTAGAATCCATCGCTTCATTTGGAATTCAATGTACGCCCTCGCCGGAAATATATACTTTTGATCCGTTGTAACTGTAACACAGTGTAGTATTGTTGTGAACAGCGCAGCAAAGGCGACGACTGCTACATGGTGGACACGTACCGCTCGGCCGACGGCGAGTGCGTCATGCTCGCCGGCTCGCACGCCGGCACCGGGTGAGCGTACACTTTATACTTAGGTATAACGGGTGAGATAAACCTGTGAAAACCACGGGCCAGACCGCAGGCCGCGCCACTTCTTTGGCGCGAGAGTCTTTAACGCGAGCTAAAAAACCGTCACGCGACGGATCGCTTCACAGACGGCGCGCCGCGCCGACCGTGATACACGGCGCATTTGTTGCCTGGCCCGTAGTTTTACGGGTTTATCTCCAGCTTTAGGGTAATAGGGGGCGGCACCAGTGTTGGACACACACCAGGCACTGACAGGTACACCAGTAATGCACACATCAATCTTAGTTCAAATTGTCATACGGTTTTAAATTGATTATTGCAAAATATACCATAATGTTGTTGCTCTTTATCTTCGTCAATATTAATTAGGTGACCCGCTCTGGGTCTTGGCTGGTCCAACAGGTCTCCATCGCTGTGCAGCGAGGTAACGCAGCGAGCGTGATGGGAACTTTTGAACCAGGCATGACACAGAATCGGTTTTAGTTGTAATTTATTCTGTCATTTTAATTTAATTCATTGTATTGTATTTTATATGTATTTGACTGATCTTTTGTATGTGACTTGTTCTTGAATAAAATTATTTCCATTTTAAATTATTTAAGGTGAATTGAAAAAGGAATAAAACAGTATAAAAAATACTTGTCTAAGTTTGAATAATCTTTATACGATTTTAAGCTACCATGGTCATTTGCATGATAACTAATATTTGAAACGGGATAATTAATTAAAATAGACCATAATGTTGTTGCCACCAGTTTAATTTAATTGGGCCTTTTCATTACTGGTGCCATCACCCCACTTAGATGACTTGTTGAAAATGTTGAAATACTACTTTCATTAATTCCAGAAGAACGCGATTGTATGGACTTTCAATCACATTTGTACAGATACCACCTCGAGGGGCGATTTCGTCGCTTTTTATAGGCGCTGGCAAAGTGGTTCCGGGCGCCAAATCTTTCAATAAACTTCTGACCTCAATCCTGCTGATACTTACATAAATAAGGATTTAAATCATGGCCTCTTGTTTGGAGGTCGCCCGCTCCATCCCCCAACGTTCGGCTCTCAATGTCTGTAATCTAAGAGAAATGTAAACTATTTTATGCCACACCTGGCCATAAAGTGCCTTTTTCCGCACGCTACGCATACGGAAAAAGCCGATTTCTGCCCAAGTGTAGGCTTAAAATGATGTACCTAACACGCGAGGTAATAAATAAAGCCCTTGATCGCATATTTACGTCCCTCGCTTGCAGCTCGGGTCGCAAACATCTACGATCTCGGTCTTTCTCTGTTTTACCGCACTAGTTAGGTAATGTACTAATTTTGATGAAGAGACGTCTGAGAACAATTCCAAATTTCATAGAAAGAGAGTCTGGAACACACGCACATCCCTCTGCCAAAACTACACCCGTAGCCATTTTTCGATTTTTCTGTGTGGGTAACTCAGACATCATGTTTTCCACATTGCCTTTTCCTCTAAATGAATTGAAATATAAACTGTTTCAGGAGCGTGCTTCGGTCGGTGACGGCGACCAGTAAGAAACTGCAGCCGACCACCAACTTCGTGGGGAACAAGCAAATCGTGCGGTGTTGCTCGTACAACACGGAGGTAAGATGCCACGTTTACTTTGAATTAAAAAAAAAAAACTTTTTCGAAAATTCTAACTCAGAACTTTGTATGCTTCAAAGATGCGTGTTAAAATCGCCTTCACAAACGTATAAAAAAAGGGATTTTGTCACTGTTTCTCCATATATTTTCACACTACCTCATCAAATACCACTGAAGACGTTGTATATAGTCGTATTATTGTAACATACAAAACGTAAGATAAATAACTTAATCTTGGAGATTCACTCGTCACGAGTATTGCCACTCACTTACGGCTCGTGGCAAGATACTTTGGGAATCGTGAAGTGATGACATGCTTTCTGCACTAGCATCAAAAGGTACTATTTTAGTCTGTCAGTCAGATTATTTAAAAATATTGTACACATTTTGTTTGACAAATAAAAAATGTCGAAAATACGCGTTCAAGTTTTGCGTGACGTCACAATGAGGTACAATTCTTGCATAGTAATGACGTCACAAGTCACCCCGGACCTTTGATGCTCTTTATCTACGTCAATATTAATTAGGTGACCGCTCTGGGTCTTGGCTGGTCCAACAGGTCTCCATCGCTGTGCAGCGTGGTAACGCAGCCAGCGTGATGGGAACCTTTGGACCAGGCATGGCACAGAATCGGTTTTAGTTTAGTATTTAGTTGTAATTCACAGAATATATGGTGCTATATTACCGCACTAGTGCGATAAAGAGCACTTTATCTGCCTGTGTCAAAAATTCAAACAGCCATATGTACTGATACATGTGCGAATAGGTAATTCGCAACTCGTGTCGATTTAAAACACTCCATTCGATCGTGTTTTAATTTATCGCCACTCATTTCAAATTTCCTACTTTTCACACTCGTATCGTAATGTACTATTATTCTATAATTTTAATTTAATTCATTGTATTTTATATGTACTTGACTGATCTTTTGTATGTGACTATTTCTTGAATTTCATAAAATTATTTCCGGTATAAGGTGAATTGAAAAAGGGGAAAATACTACTGTGTCTGAATTTGAATAATCTAACTGACTTACTAAATAGAATGATAGTTTTTCAACCAGAGGCGCATAATAGCTTGTAATATTAGCGGAAGTCTCTGATCAATCCCTTTTATTAGAAAAAGAGTTCCGCTAATATTACAAGTTACAAATGATTATGCAATGAGGATGACCGCGACTCGATTTTCCGCTAGGGGCGCTAGTGGAACGTGGGTCCTGCGTGAACATTTCGAACGTCACTTTGACAGTTCTCTCATACTGACACAGAACCCGCGCATGAGTGGCGCCGCCTGGTGAGCGGTAATACGGGAGCGGTACCATTCGTAACTCGTGTCGTTTTAAAATACTCCCTTCGATCGTGTCTTAATTCGTCGTCACTCATTGCATTTCCCTACTTTTCGCACTTGTATTGTAATGAAGAATAATTCTGTAAATTTAATTTATTTCATTGTATTTTATATGTACTTGACTGATTTTTTGTATGTAACTATTTATTGTTTCCGGAAGGGGAAAATACGTGTATAAGTTTGAATAATCTAAATGACTTACTTAGAATTATAGTTTTAACCTTTTTTTTTATGGGGAGGAAAAATCCGTTATGGATACTTCTGCACCGCAGGGACAGTGCAGAAGTTATGTCGGAGTCTCACAAACTAAAAAACCCCCCTTTTTCCTCTTCGACACAATTAGGGTGGCTCTGGGATCTCGATAGAACTCGCCAGTGCCACCCTTGCGTCACGCCTGCGGTTCCCCCTTGTTTTAGGACGATGGCAGTCCCTAGCTGCCATCGTTTACGACCCCGAGGACTCCTTTTAGTCGCCTCTTACGACAGGCAGGAGATTAGTTTTATAGTTTTTCAACCTAGTGATCCCTATTGTCAACAGAGAGACATCCTGGTGACGACGGGCGAGTCGGGCCTCGTCAGCGTGTGGGCGGCGGACGGGGGAGACACACGCGACCAGAACGGCGCCGGACACAAGCTGGCCGGCGCCGTGGGCAAGATGAGAGTGCGGCACAAACCTTATTGACGAATATACTGTGCATTATGTTTCTTTGTTTTATTTCAAGGGTAAATGGAAACTAGACAATAAATAAATAATAATAATAAAATATTGTTTTCTGTTACTGTAAGCGACGGGCTCAATAATTTCATATTTCACGATTGCTTTGGCTATTTCTTTTAAATAATTGTGTAATTTTGTGTATTAAACTGTAAATAGTATTCTTCGTGTGTATATTTTCAATCTTCAAGGCCCGATCTACTACAGTTACTGCGATTCTTATTCATTGAAAATAAACATTTTAGAACGGATCAGTCGCGTTTATTAACACCATGACACTACGTTTCGAGCCCTTTACAGCAGCAGGGTTAAGATGATGACTCATCATTACCGCGAATAATCCGTTCTAAAGTGTTTAATTTCAATGAAATAATAAATAAATACTGTGGGACAATCTTACATAAATCGACCTAGTCCCACGGTAAGCTCAATAATGCTTGTATTGTGGGTACTGGACGACGATATATGTATATAATAGATAGATATGGATTTTCATACAATTTATGAGCAGTTGTTGTTTTTTAAATTCCTGTAGTGGGCACAAATTCTGTTTCTATATTTTCCTTTTTACGCTATTTTAGCTGTCGTAGAAAAACTAGCGTATGCAACAGATCATAATTGGTTCTTAAAACTCTCGGGTGTATTCGACTCGGCTTCGCCTCGTTTTTTAACGGCGACCCTCAAGTTTTAAGAACTCTTATTATATCACTGTTGCATAAACTACTATTTTTGTGTATGGTATTTCTGCCCCCGAATAGAGGATTTTTGTATGATGTGAGAGCGTCTGTGTGCTGTTGTACGCCCCCCTCCCCGCGCAAAAACTAAGTTTTTTGTTCAAAGGCTAATATGTTGATAATAAAATAAAAACCACTTGTTTAATAACTTAGCTCTTTATTATACTAAGCAGCCAAATATGAATAAACAATACGTTATTCGGTTACGACTAACGATACACACACAGTCAATACAGTAATCCACGCACACATCTACACGAATCCGTCTCACAAAGGTTTTGCCAAGTCAACGTCAATAAAGATCATTTTAGAATTACTTCATATTTTGTCTGACCAATCATTTTCGCCAGCTAAAAGGTAGAAGGTTTTAGGTTAAGGGAAGGTATAGGATAACAATATTAATAATCCATAGACATTTGGAATCACGTCAATATTTCTAACGAAAAAGTTTAGCCAGACTGTTGTAGCAACATAGGCACAGGTTACATGGACAATCTGGATCGTTCCAGATCGTCCGTCTAACTGCTCCCATAAAAAGGAAAATATCATAAATTGGCAACACTAATGGTAAAATTTGCGTGTGTTGCTTATTTATTATACCTTCGTGAAAAGGACCCGAAAAATAAACTCTAAACATTAATAATAATCTCTTAATTCCACCCGATACAGAATCCATGTCAAAACGACATAAACAATATCATTTTCTTATACATAATACAATTTAAAATATAACATCAATGAGATATTACGATTTTAAGCTCTACCTAAATGGCAATAAGATCCATAATTCTGTCGATTTCCATGCATTTTCAGATAAACATAGCCTAACGGCACACATCAAATTAGCCTAAAAATAAAATTCCAATTAATAAAATTTGTACTCAAATATAGTCTAATCTCGAACACTTTGTTTAAAAATAATAAAAAATATGTAAAGTCATTCCAACCATGATCAGCTACGTTCAAGATTTCTCCGAAAACTTTCCCAACTGCCTACATATATGAAAGAAATGCTGTAACATGAATCACTTCAGCTTTCGCACAATGCAATAAAACATACTTTCTGTCTTTGCTATGGCACCGGTTACACGTACGATCTAGATCGTGTTCTGGATCGTCCGGTTCACGATCCATTATACCCCGCCTTGCAATCACTTGCAATATGATGCTGGTATTTTAGTAGTCGTGTTGGCTCAAATATTTGAACCAAGGAGAACGAATATTTGGGCCAACACGCCAACTAAAGTGCAAGCAACAGATGACGAAGAACGCAAAAAGACCTCAATATGTGATTATATTTTCTCGAGACTCCGATTTGCAAGATATTATTGTGGACAAGCGGTAAATATTTTGACAATTTCTGTCCCTAATTCATGTCAATAGTCTATGGAACATATTTCACCACTCAAAACAATATACATTTGGTATTATCAAGCATTTTTTCTAATTAACCCGAATGGTCAAGTCAGACTTATTAAAAGACTTGATGAATATTTACAGGTTTTACAGACAAAAGGATTAGAAGGTAAGAGCCACTTGCACACAACCGGGATTAGTTAGGTAATCCGGAGTTATGCGTTTAGTTCATATGGCATTTTAAATCCAATTTTTTTTACTAAAATACGTCAATTAATTATCTTACTCAGAATCACGAGGTCTCTCGATCCTACTTGAAAAAAAAAGCGTTCCTTACGATTTAAATTTTTCGAATCCGTTACCATTTTTAAAACACTTTGTACAGCGGTTACAAAATGGAGAATGGGTCTGAAAATTTTGGGACTCCCCTTTTCTCCTACTTTTTTATACAAGATCGAAAGAGCTCGTCATGTTGAGTAGGAAACACATTATATTTATATATATTAGGAAAAATTACATTACAACCCTGGTTGACGCAAGTGGCGGTAATAATTGAAGGCATAGGGAATGTGGATGTGGAGGCTACAGGTGGGGGTGGTGGTGTAGCTGTTCTTCGACCAGCAGGAAGTCCTGCACGAGCAGCAGGATGCGGCGCGTGCGCAGCAGGAACCGCTGGTCGGGCGCTTGGCTCACCGATCACTTCGACGTCAGGAACATTATTAGTCTGGAATTATATTTATTTATTTATTTAAACTTTATTGCACAAAATACAAAAACAAATGTACTAATGGCGGACTTAATGCCCAATGGCATTCTCTACCAGTCAACCATAGGGCCAAACAGAGACTTGAATAAAATGGTGCAAAGGGAGAATCAAGGTAATAATATCGAAATAATTGCAAAGTAAACTGAAGAACATTATATATATTCAATTTTAAAGCACGAATCAAATCATTCATTAAATGTAATAAATATTTTGATTCACGTTTTTGTGTTTTTTTATTTCGACTTCGGCCCCATAATAAAAGTTGGTCAGTATGATCTACACATTCACTTCACTATGTAGATTTTGGCTGGAGTGATAAAATAATCAGTTTGTATACCCCGGCCAACTAGCTCTATCTAAAAAATGCATTTATATTTACTTATACAAATTTTGACCGGCAGAGCTGGCTGGTCAGGGTATATCGCTTAACACATTGAGTGGCAGTGAGTGCTACGCGTTACGTTCGTAGCAGATTCCGTGGTTTTTTCGCTTTGTAGCGGAAAGCGACCACCCACAGAGAACTCCCCTAGCGGGTTCCCGGCGCTCAGTGTGTATTGATTTGTATCGACCGGTCACAGCGTAGGTATGTATTCCATACAGTGAGGTAACTTCATACACGGCCAGCGGCTCGGTGCTCGCGCTGAGGCTCAGGGTTGTCAAACATTACGCGAAAAGCAAAAGATATTACAGTCTGATTGGCAAACTAATTTCCATTACACCCCTTAAAATAGACCGCTGAATTTTCATAGAAATTCGTTGGCGTCTCCTTTTCCGCGCGCCCCCCATCGATGACTCAGAAACCGGCGGAGTTAACCCACTGTATAGAATATTTTTACGCTGTGGATCGGTAGAAGCAGTGGCACAGCGTAAGGATGTACTCCATACAGTGGGTTAACTCCGCCGATTTTTGGGTCATCAATGGGGGGCGCGGGGATGGAGGCGGGGAGGAGACGCCGTCGAATTTCTATGAAAATTCGGCGGCATTTTAAGGGGTGTAATGGAAATTAGTTTGCCAATCAGACTGTAATATGTTTCGCATAGTGTTTGACAACCTTAAGCCTAAGCACGAGCACCGAGGGCACCGAGCTCGCCGCTGGCCGTGTATGAAGTTACCTCACTGTATGGAATACGCTGTGACCGGTCGATTCAAATCAATACACACTGAGCGCCGGGAATTCGCTAGGGGAGTTCTCTGTGGGTGGTCGCTTTCCGCCACAAAGCGGTAAAACCCCGGAAGTGTGTGCGGCACCTGAAGTGTATGGCCTTGTTGGCGAGCAGGCGGTTGGTGTCGGCGCGGTCGGCGAGCGGCAGCGGCAGCGGCGGCGCCTCGGCCCCGGCGCCGTCCTCCGCGAACACGTGCGCCGCCACGCGCGCGCGCACGCGCGCCTCGCCGTACGGCCCGCGCAGCCCCACCCACTGCACCTGCAGCGGCACCAGCGACTTGCTCTTCATGATCAGCTGCAAGCGACATTCATTCATTTATTCATTAAATAATACAATTTATTAAAAATTAAGATTATAGTACATTACTGCAGAGGCCGTGAAGTAAGAGATTGCAGGACGAGTTTGTGGTACCGGATTAAACAAGTCCCGCAATCTCTCTTCCGGCCGAGGCTTGTATAGTGCTTTTCTCAAACATTGTAAGGAAAAATTAAATTTAAAACAACTACTAGGTAAATAGGTTAATAAGGAAAAAAATGTTTAATTTACCTCCTTATTATTTTTTAAATATGCAATTTGAATTAACTATTCGAGCACCATGTCTAACCGCACATAAATATACATAGAACTTGTTTTTTTTTATTGTCGCAAGTATCTAATGGTCGTTGGCAGTATGTGATTTTTCCTTTGTCAGTTTAGGGTTAGTACGCAAATTAAAAAAATTAGAGCAGCGGACAATAATGTTTCATACTAACGCCATACTTCACGGCCGCCGGCCAAGAAGTAAATGGGGGGAGCCGTAAACAAGGAACTTCATGTCTTCATTTCGTGACATAAATGCATACATTTACGATCATGTTTAAGAATAGTACATTACATACCAAGGCCGAGGTTTGTATACTATTTTTCAGCCCGACGGAGCCGGCAGGCGACAATTTAGTTTTACGTAAAGTGGCGCTTACCGGCCGGAGGACTGAAAAATATTATAAATATATGTGTAGGTACATTATTCATTTATGACTAAGTTCTTGCTTAGTATTATACTATTTGGTCAGCCACACCGCCCGACAAATTCATCAATGCTGTAACACACAAGGTCGGTTAGCAGCGTTTTAAGTTTCCTTGCAAATATTCGGTCATTTGGTACATCCAATATTTCCGAAGGAACACCATCACGTCTCATTTTAATTCCCTTCTAAAGCACATACGAAGGATATGGTGCTGAAATTCGGGGTCACGGATGTGGGCTCGGCAGCTTAGTTGGCGGAGCAATGGGTATGAATATTTCATCTTTCCTTTTTTCGAATAAATTAAAATTAAATTGAAAAAGAAATATTAAAACATGCACAGGTGCTTCTGCAAGGGTTCAATACCGCCTGTAAGTTTGTGGATCCGTCAACAATTAGTACAGCGCGCCTCTGGACAGAACAGAGTCAAAAGTTCCAAGGTGACAGCAGTACTCCATATGGGAGCTAACATGTATTCGAAAATTCGGACACAATGTTATGAAGACAAAATTGAACAAAAAACAAATACGTTTGTGGTCACTGTAATGTGTGGGTGTTTCAAAATGTATCGCCACATTTTTGCCCAATTGTCATTTCCCAAAAGAAATATCCCAAAAAACATTTTTGCCAAATATTGATTTCCTAACTATATAATCATTTCGCAAACGTATCTTTGTCATATTACTACCGAACCTACTAATGAGGATTACCGCAAGTCGATTCTCCACTAGGGGCGCTAGTAGGAAGTGGGTCCTGCGGGAACATTTCAAACGTCACTTTGACTATACCCCCATACTGACACATAAATCACGCATGAGTGGCGCCGCCTGGTGAGCGACAATACGTTAACTCCTATCGGCAAATGAGAATTCGTTCAAATGAAAGGCAAATAATGTGGTAAACGTTGAAATCCCAAGCGGATCATAACCTAAAAGTTGATTGGAAAGTGATATTCAGCAAAATGAAATTCGACGAGGGTAGTATCTGGTGTCAAATTGACCATCCCACCTGGTAGGTAATCTCCCGCTGTGTGCTCTGCGTGGGATCTCGCTGGTTGCGGTTCACGAACGCCTTCACCACCCACTGGTGGCCGAACGCGTTGAAGCGGGACGTCTCGTAGTACAGTTTGTGGACGAACTCTTCTGTGCGATAAGGTTTTAGCTGCAGATCTGCAAATACAAAGTAACTCTCATCAATGTAATGATCATTTGACCATGCACACACGCGAAAGTACCAGCGTGGTAGGTAGAGGCCACACCGAACGCGATCATAGGGTTCTTAAAATTTAAGGATCGTTGTTACAAAACGAGGCGTTGACTTTTGTAATCAAAGACTCGAGAATGTTAAGAACAAATTATGAGCTGTTGCATACACTAGTTTTTCTACGACAACAAACAGCGAAAAACGCGAAATCTCGAATGGTGGCAGAATAAAAAACAACAGTGATATTATATCAGTCGCTTGTACATACGCGTTTAAAAGTGCATGGGCAAATGTATGAATGAATTCATTCATAAACTGCCTTATGGGCTCATAAACAAACCATAAATAGAAAACAAAACACTTTAGAACGGATTAATCGCGTTTATTAACACCATGATCCTACGTTTCGAGCCCCTTTACAGCACTCGTTTTCACAGGGTTAAGATGATGACCATCATTTCAATGAATAACAATCGCGGTAACAGAAGACTATATTAGAAAACAAACCATAAATGGGTGGGGGTAGAACGTACCATTGATGGTGATCTTCTCATACGACAGCAAGTCCAACACCTGTGTATAGACGGCGGTGACTTCCCTGGCGGCCTTCTCCCGCTCGGCTAGCACGTCTACCACCTCGGCCGCGCTCTTGCCGGGGTGCGCGCACGACTCCTCGTGGTTGCGCGCCTCGTGCGCCGGCCCGCGCCAGCCGCAGCCGATGGACGCGTAGCGGCACCCAGTCAGTCTGGGGACACTAGCTCATTAGGCTAGGCGACTAAAAAAAATCTATTTAGGCTACGTTTTACCAAACTTTTATTCCGAGAATAACGCTTACTCTCAGATATTAAGGTTGTCTGGAAGAGATCGCTTTTTAGCGATAAGACCGCCTGTTGTTTACCTCTGCTTTTGTGTATGATGTATATCTTTTTTTTCTGTTGTAATATTTTATGAGGTGTGCAATAAAGAGTTATTGTATTATATTGTATTGTATTAACGTCAAATTACTATGGGATTTTGATTTGACATTAGTATCCAAGAGTAAGCGTTACTCTTGGTTAAAACGTTTGGTCGAATCCAGCCTTAATCAGTCTTTTACTTTATAAAAAAATATTATAGACGTATTTTTTCTTTTGTTCGTCAAAACAAAAATGAAGAAAATACAGTGCGTTCGAGTTTCGCGTAACGTCACTATTAGGTACAATTCTTACCTAGTAGTAACGTCACCAGCCCCCACCCCGGAACTTTGATGCTCTTTATCTTCGTCAATTTTAGTTGAATTGAAAAAGGAAAAAATACGTGTCTAATCATTTTCGATAATCTAACTGACGGACTAATTAGAATGATAGTTTTTCAACCTAGTCGTCATTCCTTTTGTACCCAAAAAGCTACTTCATCCTCTAACCGCCCAGATGCCTACAAAACGTCTCCACTTCACTGAAATTTTTACTCTGTTTAATTATAATAGATTGCATTTCTTTTGTTTCGTTTGATTTTAAAGTAAGTGAAATTGAATTCTATTCCCTTTACAATAGATTCAAAATTCACTGGCAATTTATGATGAAAACTGGCCGGCAGGAGATTAAGAAGAATCAGACGAATCTGTACAATTGGTTAAAGACTGAAAGCAGTGATTGTTATCTTATCAATAGAAGAAGATATATCCCAAGCTTTAGGAAATAACGCATCCACAAATTAGGTATTCATCTCTTACTATGTTGCAGACAAAATCATGCAATGCCTATTATTATTAGACCTTATCACGTTGTAATACGATTTACGAAAGTTCAGTAAAGTATGGCAGCAATATTACCCAATAACACTCATCTTGACTAATACAGACAGTAGATAAGCGATTACTTTTAACAAAATCTTGACATTACATAGAAAACCTGCCATTAAATAAAGTTTATCGAGCCCGTCTTCGAGTGAACCTGTTATACTTGATATAGCAAAACATCCGTGAGCTGCCGGTCATCGGACCCAAATAGACAGCCGCATCCTTAGCACTCTTAGCAGCTCGAATTAGATTTCAATCGAGAGACAACTTACGCCTAGAGTCCATCTATGCTAAGTTTCCTAGATTTTATATATTTATTAATTCAACTATTAATTGTGATTTCATTATTTTATTGTGTCAATCATTATTATTATTGGATAAGCTAACAAGTAGTATGTAGTACAAAATGAATTAACAAATTAACAAATTATGGAATAATTGTTCTGAAATAAAGAAATTTTATTTTTATTTTTTTTATTTTATTTAATAGCACATATGGGCATTTTCAGAAAAAAGTGCACCATTTAAACGAAAATGTGTCCTCGATTTTCCATACAAAAAAAAATCAGTTTTGTAACGGTATTTTACACACTTTACACAATGTTTTATAATGATAAATATTTGATTTATTAACAAAAATGTAAAAAGAAAATACCATTCCCCTCCCCTTTATCTCCGAAGTTTGCGAAGGAATAAATATTGATTTTTGCTACTTCTAGGTGCAGTTGCAACATAAAGTTTATACGGAACCCTCGGTGCGCGAGGTCAAGTCGCACTTGGCCGGTAAACTATGGTACCGTACACCAAGCATGGCCCGACATGCTCTTGGCCGGTTTCTTTTAACAGTAAGAACAATGCTCAACTATCTTAAAACTACCTAGTTTTACGGACGCCTAGTTAATAACTAGATTGATCTTGGATTTCATTCATCAATATTTTTATAGCTATTTCTCAATATTACCGCAATTCAGTATTAAAAAACACACCATTAAACCCAAAGTAATTAACCTGATGAATGGTAATTAATTAGAACACATATTAGCTTAATGAAGTTACCCAAGCGTCCAATATTCCAAACAAGTATTTACAGTCGAGTTAATTAATATATGAGCATTACTATGGCTTCAAATATATCGGTTGGGTAATATAATTAGGTAGGACATAGACAATAAAGTGTAAATGTTTACATATTATGCATGTAGCTGCACTGATAATTATGAACTAGACTCAAAAGCAAGCCAAGTAGTTTGTGTACAAAACTACTTGGCTTGCTTTTGAGCGATTCGATACTGTTTGGTTTCGGGCATTGAGTGATGCCCGAGCCGCGAAGGTGACAACACCACTCTGTCTGTCCGACGATGATTGCCCGATGCAGTCGAAACATGTCACGCCTATTATGATAAAAATATGTGAGTGTTAACCGTTGCAATTTAAAATCAGTATGACTCACGAAAGTTTAAATTATATAATAAAGGCATTTAAATAAAAATAAGTCGTGGACCTTTACGTAAAAAAGGACTGAACCTCTGGCCTAGGAAAAGGAATTTCCACCTCCGCTTGTGCGTCGCACATACGGCTATGTTCACGATCTACGCGGACAAAAGACAAAACCTAAAAAATAAGTATAAACATCATTGGGATGACGACTACCTGCGGTAGACCCTTTGGCAGGTAGGTAAAACCTTCTACAGGTGGGTGAGTCCACTTTCTGTTTTATGTATTGAAATGAAACGAAATGTCTATTGGTTTTAGGTTCACTAAACAGCAGGATTGAAGATCGTGACAAAGGAACAAGTTTGCTCTCTTGAAAAGTGATAATTTACCTATCTTGAATGAAAACTGTGTGCCTTGAAAGATGTGTAGGTTTATACAATGAGACGTATACAAAGCACAGATGAGCATTTTCAAAAAAAGTGTACCTAACATTTCCTTTTTTTTTAATATAGGAATTTTTGGGTTATTTATAACCAGAATCACGAGTACTACTGATCTAAAAAAACAAAAAAGTGTCCCCTTTTGTTTGGACAGTTTGGTAGCGCATTTTTTCATACATTTTGTATGGGCCGTTACAAAACTGATATTTTTTTTCTTTAAAATGGTAGTTTTTCTGAAAATGCCCAGATAGCCATGCGTAAGAGCACCGAGACGCAGTCACCAAGCATAAATATGTACACATACAAGCGTCCCCTAGCGTTAGTGGCGTACAGGGAGCATTATAAGTATGGTTATATACTGATATGGGCGGATACATAGGCGGTAACTTGAGGCACTTAATACTTATTTTGATAACACATTTACATAGTAAAACTTAATTGGTTTTGACTAAATTTTATAGTAGGTATTAACTACAATGGAACATAAGTAGTGATTGAGAATGAAACATTAAATTATGTATAGCTTGAAAATTCCGGCTATAAGTAACTATGTAAATTATATAATATTATAGATAACATTTCACTGGGTGATGTATGTGTGAATAAGCACATATAATAATAATTTTATGGGCTTTGAATGAAATAAATTTTTCATTCATTCATTCATAATTAATAAAAAATAGCTCCTAAAATACCTGACGGCGACTGTATGTTTTCATAGAGAAAAATGCGTTGTCAAAAATTTGCTTCAGTTTCCAATCCAGCAATTGATCGTATACCTAGTTTACAACCTCGAGTTACCCAATGTATCCACCACACATCTAAACAAACACAATGGGAGCTACCGTATTGTCGCTCACCACGCGGCGCCACTCATGCGTGGGTCCTGTGTCAGTATGAGAGAGTTGTCAAAGTGATGTTTGAAATGTTCCCGCAGGACCCACGTTCCACTAGCGCCCCTAGCGGAAAATCGACTCGCGGTAGTCCTCATTAAATCAGCTTGGTGCCGCGTCCCGGTACCTCTTGCGTCTCGGCGGCGGCGGGGGCGGGCGCGGCGCGGACGTGCGCGGGCGCAGCGCCGCCACCAGCGCGTACAGCCCCTGCGCGAGCCGCCCCAGCCCGCCCCACGCCCGGCGCTGCCCGTGCCCCGGCCCGCCCACTACTACTTGCGAGAATTTGTACTGTCTGGGAAACACAGGATAAATCAGATCCTTTAGGACAGTCTTTTCCACGGGTTTGACGCACCGCACTTCGATGTGTGAGTGAGACAACGCTATGCACGTGTATATCGCTATCCGCCTTGCACACCGGCGTGCGTTGCGAGTCGCAACCAGTGTGTCACCCGCCTTAGTAAAAAAACACGCAATAGGCATTATACCTAGCAGTGAGTCCGCGACTTGAAAAAAATGTTCAGTCAAGTGTAATAATATGGTGGTGCACATCTTACTCAAAAATATGTCCCATAGCACCTTATGCCGGTGTAATAAGAGCGTAGTAAGTACCATATTTATGAGTCGATTATGTCGAACCATATTTTTGCACTTGACTGTTCATGCTAAGGGTGTTTGCGAAAGTATGTCAAGAAAACAGTTGAAAAACACTTTTTTAAACCTGACTGGTCTCCTACTTAGACTTTAGAGCTAGTTAACAAAGTAGGTCATAGCGAAATCATCCCAAATTATAAAGTCATACTTTATACATGTATATATACTTTATACATTTATATTAAATAAGTCATACTTTATACATACTTTAGACATCACAGTAACTGCAACGATAGCTGTGTAGAAATCTCGCTTGTGGGTTTATCTCATTACATGCGGTCAATGTTCTCTCATATATACCTACTGGTAACATATAACATTCATAACCTACACGAAATAATTGCGATAGTTTAACGTTGTGTGCGTAATTGCACTTTGTGGAAATATTGCCCTAGGTCGAGGTCACACTCTCAAGGAAGATACTAAATAAATAAATAAATATTGTAGGACAATCGTACACAGATCGACCTAGTCACACGGTAAGCTCAACAAGGCTTGTGTTGAGGGTACTAGGCGACAATATATAATACAAAGCATCCATAACTCAGCAACAAATATTCGTGATAAACACACAATTAAATGCCCTGACCAGGATTCGAACCCGGAAGCTCCTGCTTCGTAGGCAGTACCAACTAGGCAAGGAGGCCGTTAATGCTATCACTTAACTACTAGTCACTAACCTGTCCTCACAGAACTCATTATTGATTCTACATCCTTGCCGTGCAATAGCATCTCGGTCACTGCCCTTTGGACAGTATGGCTAAGTTACCTACCTATAGCATAAAAAAAAGTCCTGTCCCATAACCTCCTGCCGCCCAGAGGCCTCTAAAAAGATTAAAAAGGTATCCTCCACTCCAATTAAGTTTAAACTCTGTTCATTGGAATAGAATGTCTTTTGTTTTGTTCGATTTTAAAACAATGGGAGCTACCGTATTGTCGCTCACCAGGCGGCGCCACTCATGCATGGATCCTGCGTCAGTATGAGAGAATTGTCAGTGACGTTTGAAATGTTTCCGCAGGACCCACGTTCCACTAGCGCCCCTAGATGAAAACCGACTCGAAATCCTCATTGGAATTAAAGTAAATCAATAATAAAATAAATTACGGCACAATTTACACAAATCGACCTAGTCCCACGGTAAGCTCAATAAGGTTTGTGATGTGGCTACTAGACGACGATATATATTATATATATGCATATAAAAACTTAAATACATAGAAAACATCCATCAGGAACAAATATACGTGATAAACACACAAATAAATACCCTGACCAGGATTCGAACCCGGGACCTCCTGCTTCGTAGGCAGGGTCACTACCGACTAGGCTAGGAGGCCGTTAATTCTATTTCATAAGCAGCATTCAAAATTAATGGGCAATTTTTGTTGTATGGTGGACGGCTAGAGGTTTTTTTTTAGGTCTGTCACTAACCTGTCCTCGCAGATCTGCTCCTGATGATGCTGCAGCGAATGCCTCGGGAACACCTTTGCGCAGTACTTGCACTCCGAAGGCAGCTCTGACACCGTCTTCTCGACAGCCAGGTTCCGGGAGGCCGAAGTCTTGGAGATCTCCACGCGGCAGTTGGGGCATGAGGCGTTCTCGTCGCGCAGGCGCGCGTCGGCGAGCAGGTGCGTGAAGCAGGGCGCGCACATCAGGTGCCCGTTGCTGCACTGTGGGCGGGGAGATGTTCAGCGGGGGCTTTGGTTGGATGTCAGCTAGCAACAATTGTATGTTCTCACTTGTAGGTGGATTAATCAATTATTTCTTGTTACTAGTTGCCATGGTTAGTCTCTTTAATCCCTTGAAATTAAACACTTTAGAACGGATTAATCGCGTTTATTAACACCATGATCCTACGTTTCGAGCCCTTTGCTGTGAAAACGAGTGCTGTAAAGGGCTCGAAACGTAGGATCATGGTGTTAATAAACGCGATTAATCCGTTCTAAAGTGTTTAATTTCAATGAATAACAATCGCGGTAACAGAAGACAATATTCTCTTTAATCCCTTTTAAAAATCACATTAAAATTTACAATACTTGAATTATTATTGTCTTGGACTTTACAATAGCTAGATTACTGTATGCGAAATATACAGTCAAGTTTTTAAGAATTTTGCTGTTGTTCCATGCACTGCAATACTATATGCAACACATAATAGGCCTAAATACGCTGTCAATGGAACTTATTAACAATGTAAACAAACCGCCATATTGATAGTAAAAACCTAACTTTTTAATGAAATCTCCAAGATTAACTTATTTATCTTATGTTTTAATATGAGGAGGAGCACTGCTTATCCTGAAGTACAGGCTTGCCTATTCAGGGAGTAGAATCCTAGTTTTAAGGATATTGTACTAAAGGATGTTTTACTAAATAAATATTTGTATTTGTAATATTACGACCGTTTCAGTAGTGAATGGTTTCAGTGGTGTTTGATGTGGTTCTTTGAAAATCCAAGGTGAAATAGTGACAAAACATGTAACGCCTTTGTTTACATTGTTAGGAAGTTCCATTGATGGCGATCTTAGGTAAGAGGCTCAGAATTTACACCCATTTTATGTATATTAACTATAAGTACTTTGAGTCATTTTAAACTGCACCAGATGTTGAGCAGACTAAAAACAAGTGAGAATATACAACTAGTGTTAGCTAATTAATGGCCATAAATGTTAGCCATCAATTTGTTGTTATTTTAGTTTTTAATTCTTTCAAATTTAGCTCATGTTGATCCTTGATTGCCTTAGCAGTAAATTGAGAGAGATTTGCATCTCAATGTTTATACTTCCTACTTTCATAGTGAAATACAGTTAACAATTATTGGATTTTATTTTTATATTTCTATGAAGTGACTTTAAATTATATATAAATGTATAATATTGCAATTCTGCATTCAGAAATTAATAGGATAGGACTTTAGATAAGTTTTTCTAGTGTTGTACAGTCGCCATCAGATATATAGGAGCATCCGAGGCGTCTAGACAATAGAGGCGTGTTCAGATATTTGTGAGCACCTCGGACGCTCCGATATATCTGATGGCGACTGTACATTGTAATGTGTTCTTGCAGACTACCTTGGACCCTCATTGAATGGCCCTGAAACAAAACTAATGCATAGGAATACTTCTGGAACAGAAAATAAATATGTTAAAGTGTCCATAACCCAAATACAAACAAAAGAAGAAATTCTAGTTTTCAGTGTCACAGTCATAGTCAAAAATATTGATTGTACTCATGAATTTGAAGAATATTGTAAAAGATTTCATTTAACTGAACTATTTTAGATCTAAGGTAGGTAGCTTGTAAATTACTGTATATATTTTGTTAGTTATATCTGAAATTCTGAAATACTATTTTTAGCATGGATAATTTATAAACAGAATATAATTTAAGGAAAAATACATGATATTACCATCTAATCTCATATGCACTTGTGAGTAAAACAGTAAAAAATGAATGGATTGAGTACTTTAAATATAATGATGAATATTTTTTTTATTGAAAAACTTGAAATGTAAGTAAACAAAGAAAATTAATTGAACTAACTACATTAATTTCAACATAATTGACTATAGTATTTTTGTTGATGTTTGTCTGAGGGATGAGGGGAGGGTTTCTAAATGAAAAAGGGCCAAATCTCTTAAACATTTTTTTATTCAAATGAAATGCTACAAGAGTCCATACAGCTAGGTCCATTACAACTATACCAGTGTACATAGTCTAGCAACCTTAACAATAAATACACAAAATATTGCCCAATTACACAACAATGCATTAATATTTAATTACAGTTTTGTAACGCGCCCTTCAAGGGCGGAACAAAGGGCAATGGCGCAGCAGCGCCCGCGCGCCTACGGCGTACATTCACAAAGGTTCGTGACGCCATAAAAAAAACTACGGCCACAAAATGGAGACTCGCGCCGCGCGCCGTGTAGGCGTCGCCACGGCACGCTTGGCGAGCCCGGCCTTACGTAACAAAGACAGGATGCAATAGAAAATATTTTGGTAAAACAGCTGATGGCTTTGTCGTGGCGATCAGCTGTTTTAGGAATACCTGGTAGACAGCGGCGGGCGGCAGGTCGAGGCAGACCGCGCAGCACAGGATGCCGCCCAGTCTGTGCTCGAGCTTCTCGCTCGTCTCTTTATCTAACTTTCTGCGCTTCTCGGGCAGCGGGCCCTCCTCGTCTTTCTCATCAGGAGGGGCGGCTGCCACCTCAGATTCGCTGCTCGCGGAGGGCACGGGCTCGCTCTCGGGTGCCTCGGCCATTGCCCGACGTAAACAAACACAGATTTAATCAAAACAAGCGAGAACTGCGCCAAACGATGAACACAAACAAAGGTTTCGTTGCACTGTATAGATAAAGTAAAGAACATATATAAAATTGACGTGTTTTGTTTGTATATATAGCGCCCCCCTCCACCCTGTGTGTTTTTTGCGCAACGCGACGAAACGTTCTGTTTCACGTTACTTTACAGATAGAGCAGATTTTAAGAAGCCGTTTACTATACAAATAGGTCTAATTTAACAGGCTGACCAACATAAGGTAAATTTTATTCTATATTACAATGGGAGAATATACATGTAAATAATATTTTTTATTTATTGAAAATGTTCAATGTTGATTTATATTATACTAAAAAAAATCTGTAGGTCACTAGGAAGCTGCATCGTTTGACCAACGTAACCCTGCTTAAGGCCCATATTGCGCTATCATATATCTATGATCATAGGTATATATGCCTTTCTTTCACGTGAAGAAAAAGAAAGGCAAATGATCTATGATCCTAGATTTATTCAAAGTAATATGGGTTTTGCTGCGCCCGGCGCCATTTTTTGCATTTGTGTAGACGGTGCATTTGAGGTGCCCACACTTTTGCTGCAAGTTTAGGCGGACTTCACCGCAGTATGCGGGTTCGCGTATTTGCTGTGTTAGGCCGAATAGACGATGTGTGGAGGGCTTTCGCCTATATTCGTGAATATTTGCTCGAACATCCCAAACACCCAAAAGCCAAACTCGCCTGTTGGAACACTTGGAAGCCGTATTCGTGGTGTTTGGACTCCAGCACGAATATTTGGCAAACACGGCGAACCCGCAACGTGAACCCCAAACTTGCAGTGAAGTGCGACCAATATATTCGGCCAAACACGCGAGAACAGCAAATACGCGAACCCGCAACAAATAAGGTTAGGTTAAGGTTGGAATTTTTTCAACTTATTTTTAGTCAACCTAACACAAGTTAAGCATTAATGATAGGATTAAGATATCTATGAAGTAGAAATAGAAACAATAGGATTCAAATGTAAATTCTAAATCTTATTTATTAATACTTAGAGATAATTTTATAGAGATAGAGATTATTTTAAATTACAGAGCAAAGATTTCCACAGTTATGCACACATTAACAATTAAAGTACAATTTCCTCAGAAAACTATTAGCTCACTAGCACTGTTGAGTTCGAGAGGCAAATAAATTAATCATCCGATCAAATTTTAGGTTTCTTAGGCAAAGATCCAAAAGCAGATATAACGGTGCCCTTGGTACCGGTGACATTGCTTGTGAGAGGTTGCTGCAACAGACCGGGCTGTTTAATGGTTGGTTTGGACCCTACATTAGGAGCGGCCTGGTCCCATTTCGACTTGCGCTTCTTTTCATCATCACTCTCTGATTTCTTCGCCACTCCAGATATGAAATCGATCTTGGATAGTTTTTCTTTCTTTTCCTTTTCCCTCCTGTCCATTTCTACCTTTTGAACTCTAGCTAGCTCGTCATAATATGATTCTTTACCCCACTTTAAAGGGTCATATATTTCAGGTGGATAGTTTGTGTCCAGCTCATTGATATCACAGAACTGAATGAGTTTCTCATAGATACTTGGATTTCTAAAGTTTTTCTTATCCTGGATTATCCGGTTCATGTCAAGGCCTTCTGTGAGCATGCGGTTGTAGAATTTGGCAATGGAGTCTTGGAGTTCTTTAGGGCATTTACCAGGTGGTTCAGGGGGGATGCTGGCGCCGTCCTGGGAGTCATCGGGGTCGGAGCGCGGCACCGCCTCGTCGGTGTCCGTCTCCATCGAGAGACGCCGCATGTCGTCCTGGCTCCCGGGAGCGGGGGACAGTGCCTCTTCGTCTGACACCATTGTTTCGTCCACGTAGGACACTAACCGCTTCTTGGGACTCATGGGTGCCGACCCCGTTCCATCGTCTTCCACAGCACGCCGCGGGCTCGGTGGCGCAGAGTGAGTTCTGGCCTCATCCTTCTCGGGGGTCTGCTCCTCGATATCTTCCTCGCCTTCCGAATCGGTGTACGTCGCTGTGAGTGAAGCTAAAGCTTGGGACGTCATGATGTGTGGATATTTGAAACTAGATCACAATGAGTACTAGAAAATTACTAAATATTGAGTTTATAAATACGATCCCATAACAAAATAGTCAACGTGAAAGCTTCATGAAAGTCATCTTGACAATGACTGAGTGTTGCCAGGTCCAATTTAAAAATTCCAGTAGACACAAGGTGTAAAAAACAAGAGAAAAACAGGATATTTTTTAATTCCATATTAAATTAATATAACGTATGTATTCAGGTAATTAATATTATTAATTACCTGAATCCTCTAATTATTAGTTTTTTGTTTAAAAATCATATTTTTAATGAACTACAAAGGATCAAGCGTGAATCGGTGCTTTAAAAAAGTTGTTTTTTTGTTCGGTTTTCGTGATACTAGCCCAGGGCTACTACTACGAAAATCGAACGATTGCGGATTTATATGTCCATCTCTGTCACACTTTTTTTTTTTTTTTTTTTTTTTTTTTTTTTTTTTTTTTTATGGCATCGCGCTCCTGGCGCATTCAGCCAGACAAGTAGTAAAAGCAGGGAAACGGAATTAAAGGTATAAAATACGGATTGGACAGAATTTGGAAAAAAGGATCAGATCAGGAAAGGATTAGGTCATAATATTATAACTTGATATCGTTACGTGAAAGGAATGAACATAATATTTTATAAATAGGTATGGATATAGATAAATCATAAATATGAAGGAGTGATGAAATGGATGTGGGAAACGGAATATTGAGAATTGACAGCTGACTAAATAATGCGGACCGGTCATAAAGGTTACAATTATTTGAAAGGAATATATGATTGAGGTCCGCGGGATCAGCTCCGCAAATACATGCTGAACTGGCCACACGTCCTAGACGTGCCAGATGTTCTGGCGTACATGTGTGACCTAACCTCATTCGAATCAACATGCTGGTGAAAGGTTTTGATAATGATACTTTGGCAAACCAAGGTTTGGCAGGAATGCACGGTTGTATACGTCGATAGTGTGGAGCCACAGTCTCTGCACCAGATGACCACAGTTCCATCCAAGCCCTACGCAGATGGAACTTTGGTAATACTAAAAGATCTTCAGCAACATTTTTGTATGGGGACATGTCCCCACAACTAATGGCATCTCGAGCTATCTTATCCACCTTTTCATTACCCTTAATCCCTCTATGTCCTGGGATCCAGGCAATGGAAACAGAATACCCTTTTACATGGCATTTCAATAATAGGCTACGTATTTAATAAATTAGTGGATTGTTACATTTTGATTTAAATGGATATCTTGAAATTGCTTGAAGTGAGCTTAAGGAGTCATAGAGCATGGAATATCGGAGCCTTTTTGCAATACCGGTATTTTTTCGATATTGAAATTTCTAGTACCGGTTTTTCGATAATTTCGATATTTTCGATATTTTTTCGATAATGGAGGAGAAAAAGTAAATAACTTAAAAAAAACCAGCATATTCATACAAAATTTACATTGATTATGATGGGTTACTTATATAACTTGTATTATAATACACCATTATTAATTATTTCAACTTAATTTTCAAATTAACTTATAAATCATAATTAAATGCTAAAAAAGTTAAGTATATAAAACAAAAAGTCAACGCAGTATTTACATGTAATACTGCTATATTTATTTGAGAATTAATAAAAACATTACCGACACCAACCTTCAGTTCAAGCTGGTTTCCGCCCTGCATTTTCCACTACCGACACATCTTCACATACTCGACCAGATCATTGAAAAAATTACCGTGTACATTCAATATAAGCTTTAAAGTTGGACTAAGGTGATGACCAACAGCACGAAACGTAGGGTCGATGTAGACGAGTAGACTATTCACCTCCTCCTCGAGTCGGTGCGGTGGTGGTCCTCATTACTGAGGGTCGTGATTCCCCCGTTGCTGGGTTATCATGCGTCTGACAGTATTTCGCCACTTTATTCTGTTCTTAGCTGCATGGAGAGCGTTGTGAAGGTTGGTGTCCAGAGTTGAGCGGATTTGGTCAGACCATCTCAGTGATGATCGGCCCCTGGGGCGCTTCCCGTCGATCTTTCCAGTAACCATGAGCTGTTCCAGGTTATGCCTATCTTTTCTGGCAATATGACCTAAAAATTTCAATGTTCTTCGCAGACATATGGTGGAGAGACGGGTTTTTATTTGCAGTTCGCGAAGAATCGACTCGTTGGTGCGGAATGCTGTCCACGGAATCTGCAACATTTTTCTCCAGCACCACATCTCGAAGGCATCAATTCGATTCCTATCTGCTTTCTTCAGCGTCCATGTTTCCGCTCCGTAACCGAATATGGAGAAGACGAGGTTGTTCACCAGGTTGACCTTAGACCTGCGTCTGATATTACGGTCCTTCCATATTTTATGGAGCTGCGAAATCGCCGCTTTAGCCATCCCTATCCGTCTCCTTATTTCTTTTTCACACGAGCCAGAATCGCTAATGTTTGGGAGCGGGAGCTAACAAATGAAATCTTTCACTGTTTCGAGACCGAGAACACCGAGGAATTGAAGCTTGCTAGCACGGTCTACCACCATCAGCTTGGTTTTAGCGTGGTTTATTTTGAGTCCCAACTCCAAACTAATCGTCTCCATCCTACGCAGGAGTGTATGCAATTCGGCTTCGGTGGTAGCTAGGAGCGTTGTGTCGTCTGCATAACGAAGGTTGGTCAACTTGGTGCCGCCTATCGAGACTATACACAGTATACACTATATTAACGAGCATATCTTATTGCGCCAGCTAGTCTCTTTTAGCAACAGGCAAGACTAAGAAGTCGAACGATGGGTCGATAACGCTTGAAAAAGCTACTGGTCCATGAAATGAAGGGTAACCTTCCATTGTCACTAAACCGAAAACTCGTCGACAAGTGTATTCTGCATGTCCTAACCTACGGTGCAAAAACATAGTCGCTCACAGAGATTCAGAAGTCCAAATTAAAGACTTGCTAGCGGGCTATGGAGCGCAGCATTTTAGGTATCAAGAGAACCGATCGCATTCTCCATTCAAAAACCCGGATTGCTGACGTTGGCGAAAAAGTTGCTAGGCTCAAATGGGAGTGGGCAAGCCACGTCTACCGCATCAATCCGGACAGGTGGGCTACTTGGGCAAGTATTGCCACCACGTGGATCCCGCAAAATAAACGTGGACGGGCAGGCCTAGACGGAGATGGCGGGACGACATGGATACATTTTTTAAGAACTGGCCAGGGAAGCACAAAATCGGGAGTGGTGGAGATCAAGGGGACAGGTATTTCGGTCTTTGCCCAGACGTAGGAGACATAAAGTGACGCTAAGAAAAAAAAGCAAATCATTAACACTTAAGAGTCCACATGATTGAGCAAAAGAGAGGGATAGATCTAATTGCAGGATCAAGTGAAAATTTTAAAGGCGAGAGTATGCGGGCGCGGCAAAATAAACCGCGTAATCAGATAATTGCTGTTTACAACTAAACAACATTTTTTGTAGATAATTTTTTTTACCAGATTTAGGATTTTCTATTTAACTAAGAATCATGTTTATAAATTCAAGGGTTACGACGTTCTTATCGAGGCTTTGGTTAAAAATCATGTTTTCATGTTTACCAGTTTGAAGGAAATATGTTGAAATTGTATGTACCTATGTGAATATCAGATACCTAGTTGTATATATTGAGATGTAGATGCCTTAATAATAACAATTTTACCACTGTGGCCTTTTAAAAACGTAATTTTTTTAAGCATAATGTTAATATCGAAAATATCGAAAATACCGGTATTTGAGAAATTCAATACCGGTAAAAAAATATCGGAAAATAGTCCGATATTATCGAAATTTCGATATTATCGAAAACCGGTATCCATGCTCTAAGTCAGAAAATATAATGGATTTTTTAAGATGCATTATAATAATGAATTCAATTGCTTTCAGGATTCCAAGGCACTCACCACTGTACACGGAGGATTCGGGAGGCAACTTAATCTTTTGATATATATTAGACTGAGTATGAAGTACACCAATGCCAACACAGCCACTAACTGACAGCTTGGAAGCGTCTGTGTACAAGTGATGAGTACCCTGGCCATGTGTTCCAATAAAACCTAAAAATTGTTGACAATGCTCCACATCATATTTAAAAATACCTATATCAAGGAGAACTGGAGGATCCCGAATTAGAGATTCATATTCATACTGATATATGGGATGTGTTGAAAAGCTAAAGGTAGGGGCTGGGAAAGACTTGAGTTCTTGAAAGCTGTTTATTAAACAAGGAGGGTGTTTATGTGTCCAATAATTGGAGTTAGATATCTGGAATAAAAGGTTTGGTAAAATAGACCACAGTGGATGATTTGAAAATTGAGAGCATCGGAAAATGTACCTATCACAAAGATATTGACGTCGTAAATGAAGTGGCGGTTCAACACACTCAACTTGCATAGCTTTTATTGGACTGGAATTCATAGCTCCACAAATTACTCTTAGAGCTTTGGACTGAATACCATCTAGCTTTTTAAAACCTGCAACACTTCCCGGCTCAAGCAGAAATGTTCCATAATCCAAGATACTCCTTATCAGGGCATTATACATAAGTTTCAAGCAATATGGGTGAGCTCCCCACCAAACTCCTGATACACACCTGAGAATATTCATATTTCTCTCACACTTAGAAACTATATAATTACAGTGTGGCAGGCCAGATAATTTTTTATCAAGAACAACTCCTAGGAATTTAGTTTCGTCTTTAATGGGAAGGGTGCAGTTATCAAATTTGACATGGAATGGAGGAGGAAGCAATTTTCTAGTGAATAAAACTACTACACTTTTTGTAACGGAAAGTTCTAACCCATTAGTATCAAGCCACATCTTCAATAAACCTAAAGAGTTTGTGATGGTCCTGCTGGCCTGCTCTATAGAAAGATTTGGTGTATATAACAATAAATCATCAGCATACTGCAAGGTCCTTACCAAACCATTTAGGGATGGTTCTAAGTCAAAAGTATAAATATTGTACAACAAAGGGCTTAGTACTGATCCTTGAGGAAGTCCTCTCCACACAGTGCGAGAAATTTTATTGTTATCATCCACAAGAAGGTTAATTGATCTCTGAGACAACATATTTACTATGAAGTTAGTTAACATTGTTGGTATACCCAAAATATGCAGTTTTGTTTGAAGTATGGAGACTAAAACATTATCATAGGCAGCACTGATGTCTAGAAAAGCAGCTACTACTGATTCTTTTTGAGAAAAGGCTAATTGGATATCAGAAATTAGTATTGCTAGACTATCATATGTAGACTTACCTTTGCGAAAGCCAAATTGACTATTGGACAGTAATTTATTCTTTTCAACATAATATTCCAAACGATTTTTAATTAAATGTTCAGCAACTTTAGCAAATACAGAAGAAAGGGCTATTGGTCGATAAGAAGAGATATCTGTTGTTGGCTTACTGGGCTTTAAAATTGGAATAACTACTTGGGATCTCCATGAATCCGGAACTATGCCAGTTTGAATAACTGCATTAATTATGTGCAGATAGTAAGATAAAATGCTATCACTTGCATTAGCCAAGAAAGAATAGGGAACACCATCTTCCCCAGGTGCAGTATCTTTCATATTTTTTAAAACACCTTTTAATTCATCAAATTTAAATGGGCTATTAAAAGTATTGCAATTAGAGGGGTAGAATACAAAGGGAAGAGGTTGAAAAACATACTGTTCAGGGACTGAGGCGGGTGGTAGTTTATTCATATATTGCTGAGCGAGATTAAGGGGCAGCGGGGGACTAGAAGGCTTATTGTATGCATTTTTAAACCTCTTTATATTGTTCCACACTATGGAGGGCTTAACATTAGGGTTAAGGGATGCACAGAACCGTTTCCACCCTTCAAATTTTTTCTTCCGTAATAATTTTTTTGTATCACGTGCAATCTGCATGTATAATTCAAAATTCTCATTAGTCATGAAGTGACGGTATTTTCTTTCTGCCTCTAAACGTTTCTTAATGGCTTTAGAACAATCTCCATCCCACCAAGGAGGAGAGGGAATTTTACCGATTGCACTATTTTTCAGAGGGAATGTCGTATCAGCAACTTCAATCATTACCCGTGCTAAAGCAACTGAGCAACTGACTACATCATTTACATCATTTACATTGGGCAACTCAGACATTTTCTCTTCAACTCGGCTTATAAAGAGTTTCCAGTCCGGGTTACATAAGTTATATTTCAGCATTGGGCTACGTTTTGAAGATGGAGGGACAGATGAAGGAAATGAGACTACAATGGGATAATGATCACTACCAAATGAAGATTCTAAAGTATGCCAGGTGAAGGAAGATGCAAGTTCAGCAGAACAAATGGATAAATCAACAGCACTGACCGATTCTGAGGGAGCTGTTTGGCGTGTAGGAGAACCAGTATTTAGTACACAGAGATTGAATTCATCTAATATCCGTAAGACGCGTTCTCCGTTATAATTGGATATTGAACTCCCCCAAAACTGATGATTAGAGTTTAAGTCTCCTAAAATTAAAAAAGGTCTAGGAAGAGAGGAAATTATATTTTCTAATTGATCAAAAATGAATGATGATTGAGATGGAATATATACAGAAACAATGCATATGTTATTTACAATGGCAGCAATGATGGAAAGATCATCACTGTGAGATGGAAGATGAAGAGGGGTAAATGATGAAGCATTCCTGACGAGCAAAGCTACTCCACCACCAGCCCGCCCGTCAGGACGGTCCTCTCTGAGGCATGAGTAACCTGAAGCACTAAGAAAAGCCCCAGGTTTAAGCCATGTCTCCGAGAGGGCAACAATGAAAGGATTATATTTATTTAACAAATGAATTAAATCTTGTTTTTTATTAATTATACTTCGACAATTCCATTGAAGAATTTGGTCCATTATTAATAGTAAAAGCTAGATTTTCGAGTAAAGGGGCAACGTGGGACGATATAATAACATTAGGCTTGGAAAGGTGATTAATTAAGGACTGAATAGAGTCAGCTATATCTTCTTCTTTATCAGGCTCCTGCTGTCTAAGTGCACACCCATTAGAGGGGGAGGGGATAGAGAATTCCCTAATAACTGCCTGATGAGCAGCCACGTCATAACCTTTGACAGTCTTTTTAATAGCAGAGCGAGGTTTCATAAATATAGGCTTCCTATTACTATTATTTTGACTACTATTTTGACTATTATTTTGACTAATAACTGGTCTATTGCCTGGATGACTGCTTGCATTTGGAACTGAATGCTGAACTCTACGGGGTGAATCTGTTTGAGGAGTGTTTGTGGGTTGAAACTTAAGAACATCTGCAAATGAGATTGAGGCGGCCGGATGTAATTTAACAGCTTCACTATAGGATATGCAGTTATTAGCCATAGTGATTTTAATTTCCCTCTGTCTTTTGTGCTCTGGGCATGACTTATTTGTGGCGAAATGAAAGCCATTGCACAAACAGCAAATGGCCTCATCCTCCTCCACAGAACAAGCATGACCGAGATGCATCTGCCCACACTTGAAACATTTTGGTTTTGATCTGCAATTGGTCTTGGTATGACCAAACTTAGTACAAGAAAAACACTGTATAGTAGGGAAAATATACAATTCAACAGGAATTGCATTGTAGCAAGAAAAAATTCTTTTCGGTAAAATTTGGCCGTCAAAGGTTAAGACAACTGTCTCAGAAGGTTGCCAGGAAACAGAGCCATTAACAACCACTCTGTGGTTTAGACGTCGCACTTTGAGAACCTTTCCACACCCAATGGGTACAGAAATATTTAGGACAATTTCCTCATCCGTCCATTGTTTTGGAATGCCTCGAACCAGACCCATACGAGTCACTGAAAAAGTTGGTATATATGCTGTATAATTCTCTTGCTCCAGACAAGAATCAGTGACAAACAAATTTGCATCTATGTGGGATGAAAAAGCCATTGCTATTCTGGTCCTACCTATGCGCTTCACACTTCCATTTATAATATTCTTGAAGCCCTTTTTAACTAGAAATTTACCAAAGGAGACCGGGTGCAGAGACGAGTTAGGCTCTGTCTGTTTAAGTTGAACGTGCACCGTAAAAGGCGCAACGTCTGAGGATGAAAATAAATTTCTGCCTACCTTTGTGTTGCTACTGTCGGATTCAGACTTACTTGTCGAGTTTGATTTGTTTAAAGTGTCGGAATTTAATTGATTTGAATGAGATTGGGTCTCTAGTGGTTTTTCTGGTTGTACAGTTTCGCAATCGCATGTATACTCCCCACCGCTATTCTTTCTCCTTTTTTTATTGCAATTTTTGCATCTTTTAAACATTTTTGGTCTTTTAAGATCACTCCTGCTGCATACAGAAGTGTCCGTGTCCATGTTGCTTGATTCAACCTCAATGTTCATCGCAACCTGGAGGCTACCGCCTCCAGGATCGGGGGGATCCTCCCCCATCAGATTATAAACAAAATAACTTACCTAATATGTTATATTTACACTATTTATATAGAAAAAACAATAATTACAAAAAATGCTAACTAAATTATATACAAACTACCACTATCCTGATCTTAATCCTATTAAAATTAAATTAAAAGAAAGAGAAACACCAAAACACAACCGCCACGTTTCACGTTTCCCGCGCTTTTTTTGACTGTCACACTTGCATATTAGAGTGACAAAGATGTTTTTCCGTCAATGCCAATTTTCGATGTTCGTGGTAGGCCTACAGAGCGCCTACCACGAACCGCGAACGAAAGTATACCTCCCTTTCGCACTTGTGATTTCTCACTCAAGTGCGACAGAGAGGTGAAACTTCGTTCGTGGTTCGTGGTAGGCCTTCAGACTTTGACAGACCAACCATAAAAATAGGCTGACAGTGACACTTGCGTTTCGTTCAGAAACTGTGTCTTATATATATATATATATAGGTGACTGTTACACACTATGATTGCATATAGCATTTAAGACCTACTTACACTCGGTTCAAGAACCTTAACAAGTTATTTTGTATATTATACTATGGTTAACACGAGTGAACGTCTAAAATCCAGAATCCAGGAGATTTTCTGGGAAAAACAGTAGACCAGGAGATACACCTCGAATCCAGGAGATCTCCTGTAAAATCAGGAGACCTGGCAACACTATGACAAGTTCTTCTTTTAATACGTTTAGGAATTGAAAAAACACGTTGATCACTGTTTGCGTTCAGTAACATGGTAACGGCTGTTGTCGCAGTGCGGATTTCGGTTTTTCAGTACAACTAGTACAAGTAGAACGGAACGTTTTACTGCTGACTGTCAATTTGACGAATGATGGAGGTGTTGGAGATTGTAGAAATTAGAAATTATTGATGAACAATAATGCGCTTTCAGTGAGACGTGTAAACAGTGATAGGTTAGCGATCGTCTAAATTAATGTGTCGGTAGTAGTTACACAACAGCAGTGAGATGGCGACGCAGCCGAGCGACCCGACGGAGTTTCCGCCCGAGATCATTCTGAAGCCCCTGGCTTTGGTGGGACTCTCGGGGCTAGACACAGTGAACAACGCCGTGCACAAGGCTGTTTGGGATGCCTTCAGCAATAACCGCCGCGCCGAGCGCGCCGCCGTTCGTTTCAAGCTGTTACAAAATACATTCGAGTTCCCCGTAGTCAAGCCGAAGCGAAACTCGTACGAGTGGTACATCCCCAAGGGCATGCTGAAAAAGAACTGGATTCACAAGCGCGTCGCGCTCGTACCCGCCGTCGTCGTGATTTTCTATGACATGGAGTGGAATGACCCCCAATGGAACGAGAAGATTATTGAGTGCGCGTCGCGAGTGCAGAGTATCCGCGCGGCTGTCGAGGGCCACGCCACGCGCGTCGCCGTCGTCGTGGTGCAGGACGGGCTCACGCCGCCGCCCTCCGAGTACATGCTGGGCGCCGAGCGGGCACAGGCTTTGTGTGCCGCCTGTGAAATTCAATCTAAGGCTCTTTTTGTGCTACCACATAATGACCACCTCATGGGCTACATTGTGCGCCTCGAAAATGCATTCTATGACATTGCACAGAACTACTATCATCATGAAACTAAAAACATAAAGCAGCACCGAGACCACCTCAATAAAACCACACATCAGTATCTATTTGTGAGACACCAATTTAAGTTAGGCTTCCTTAATGAACTCAAGCAAGACCTCAGCACTGCACACAAGCACTATCTACATGCCTACAACAACCTCCTTGAGACTCGCGCAGTGGACACCAACATGCATGAAATAAGAACAGTAGCTGGCTACATCAATTACAAGCTGTGTAAACTACTGTTTGCATTAAATATGGCAAGAGATGCCATAGCACAGCTCAAAACACACATTGAGAGGTATAAAAATAGAATTGGTCCTACAGAGCTGCTGTTTGAACACTATGCATGGATTGCGAGACAGTACAGTGCCTTTGGAGAGCTATTTGATGAAGCAATACGCGCAGGGCTTCCAGCAATACAGTCGCAGCACCCAGGCTTCTATTACCAGTATGCGGCTCAGTTCACAGTGAAGAGGAGACAAGCGATGCGGTCAGTTTGTGTAGATGCAACCCAGTATCCACCGCCACCTGATCCTTTAGAAGGTATAGTAGAGTATTATGGGCAGCGGTCATGGAGGCCCGGTCGTCTCAGTGCTGACCCTCACGATCCACAAAGAGAGCAAGCTGCTGTGCAGGCACTACAATACAATGAGAGGATCTTCAATCACTCTACTGTAGTGATCAGTTTTCTAGGTAGTGCTATCTCCCAGTTCAAGACTTTCCATTCACCACGCATGCGAAAACAGCTGGTGGTAGAAATGGCAAATGAGTACTACTACTGTGCGGACTATGGCAAGGCACTGACACTGCTCAGTCACATGCTGTGGGACTACCGGCGCGAGCGCTGGTGGTTCCTCGCCTCGCACGTGCTAAATCGCGCGTTGCAGTGCGCATATCTGTCTGCTGTAGTGCAGGACTACATTCAACTTTCTCTTGAAGCTTTGTCCAAACACATTGAAGTGCCAAACAATGATAAGGATAGGATATTCAAGAATATCATGGCAGTGCTTAATCTGGACGTTCCCTCGCCTGAGCCGGACCTGCCAGCAGCCGCCGCGGCGCGCGCCGCCGAGCTGTGGCGCGCGGCAGTCGAGCGCGAGCCGTTCGCTGTCACCGTCGACATGGCGAACATATCCAGCGTCCTCGAAGTCAAACCCAAATTCACGCAGCAAAAATATAAGATGGACGAAACTATCGATGTCGAAATTTACGTTCGACTCTCCTACGCTACGACGCTCGAGATCAAGAAGGCGTTAGTTACAGTTTCCAGTCGTACGGAAACCATCGAGATCCCAATCACAGACGGCGCCAACGAGATCACGCTAGAAGGCGGCAAAGTAAAGAGGTTCTTGTGCCAATTCAAATGTAACTTCAAGGATAACGGCTCAGAAATCACGATCAAAAGCATCTCCTTTACTTTAGACAATGATAAGAAGCGGAAAATCGTCATGAACTTTAAAATGGAAGAGAACAAGAACATGGAGTCAGCTATCCACCCTGAATTATTACACTTCATACCCAGTCCTAAAGCTGATTACGAGTTTGATAGTATTGTGCCTTCGACGATCGCCCACATCGTTGCGCGCGAGTGCCGTCTGTCCATTAGTGTCAGCAACCAGAGCCCCGCACTGCAGGGCGAGTGGTTCCCCTCTGCCTTCACCATAACGAACGACGAAAACACGTCAGTTTATGACGTCAAAATCACTGTCTCTTTGCTTAGCACTGCTGATAACCAAAACCCAGAGGCAGTCACTGAGCTAAGCCTAATAGAGGGAGAACCTCAGACCCAGCCTCTCCAGATATCACCTGATACCATTGATAAGTCCTCTGCACACACCAGCACATTCTTCTTGAAGACGAACAGAACTTCCACAACCACTGTCCAAATAAAAGTCTCTTACTTTATTGATCTTCCAGAAGTCTCTAAGCTAGAATGCATCAAGGACTTCACAACAAAAATAACTGTAGTAAAGCCTTTTGAAGTCTCAACCAACTTTGTTGCTATGAATTTCAAACCTATCTCTAAGTGCTTCATAGATGACCCTCTTATTGTCATGCCTAATGTTAAAATCTTAAGTCCTTGGGAACTGTTGATAGTAGATACAGAGCTAGAAGTAGTTGATTGTTTCAAATACGCTGACGAGAGCAAACCCCCGTCTTGCATAAGTAATTTAGAAGTAGCGGAAAAAAATACGGCTGTGGACGCTATTTGTATTCAAGCAAAATTCAAGCCAAAAGATCATCCTACCAGGGTTGGGCTGTACAATATTAAATGGCGACGGAAAAGCAACACGAGTGGGCAATGTGTGATGAGCACTACTGCCTTATCTAGCCTGCCTATAGAAGAGTGTCCCATTGCAGTGGAAGTCAAATACCCAGAGGTGGTAGAGCTTCAAACATCAGTGCCACTCAAGTGCATATTGTACGGAAAGTCAAGCAACCCTGTCAGGCTGATGCTGACTGTTGAAGGCTCAGATGCATACATGTTCTCTGGCTACAGAAAACTATCAGTCACAGTGCCCCCTGGTGATCGAGTCGAAGTGTGCTACAACATTCATCCGTTGGTAGCCGGTCATACATCCCCACCAAGACTAAAAGCAGCACTTGTGGGGGACCACCCTGGACAAGACGCACTTAGGGAGATGTTTGACAAAACTTTTCCTGATAATATATTTGTTATGCCTAAGTACAAGAAATAAAATCTATGAGATGTTACTTTTGTTTTTATTGGAATGTAAATAAATGAACAAATATTTAGTTTTATTGTAGTTACCTTATAATTATTAAAATAATAAATGCAGTTATTTGTTATGTATGTTATTTATTTAAAAATACCTATCACAAGGTTTGCATACAATACAATTTTCTTTATTTATATTCAGTAACAAAGTTCTTAATCTCTACGAAGAGCAAACTTCTCCTCTTGAATACCGTTAGCTGTGATAATCAGTATGTAAATACTGTCTCCAGTGTAGATGTCTCTCTCCGCTGCACTGATGAACACATCCTTGATAAGAGCCAGGGCTTTCTCTTTAGGCAGAGGCACTTCAGTTACATTTTGCATGTTCTTCAGACCAATCTGGTTGTCAAGCAGGGGCTGCAACTGAGCGCCCGCGGAACCGCCGGCGCGGTAGTTGGAGCGCTCGCAGTGTCCGATGGGGTCGTAGCTGTACACACAGCCCTTGCCTTCTCCGTCCAAACCAGCTAAAACATTAGAGATGTAGTATGGGAAGAAGCGTTTGTAGTACAGCATAGTGGAGAGCATCTGCGCCACGGCGGGCGTCGTCATGGGCTTGTTGTGCTCCTGCTCGTACATCTGCATACGCGCCGCCAGCAGCCGTGTGAGGGTAAGCGTGTCGCACCAGCAGCCAGTAGCACCTAGCACCGTACGCGAAGACAGCTGGAACAGCTTCTTCTGCTCGCGCGTGTAGATAGAGAAGCCAGTACTCAGCCGAGTGTCCGCTCCGATCACCGCATAGTCATCGCCGGCAATCGCGACTACGCTGCCACCGTTGTCAGCGTACGGCTCGAAGCGATGCTGCACGGCTCCGGGAACGGCGTATTCGGGGAAGTTGCCTTGTACGTTCAACATTATTATTCTTAGTTAAATTCTGATCTGGATATTAAAAAATAAGTACAAAACTTTGTTTAATTCGATGACATGCACAAATTCACCCACAAGCACCTATTCCAAATTTGACAGTTCATGCTGTATGTGTTGCCATGTAGTATCTATATATAGTTTGTGGTTGCCATGTGAATAAATTCACTCACAGTTAATTATTTTCTTTTTACTAGTTTGCAGTGATTTTAAATATGTCTCAAACACAAATTTTGACGTTAGATAGAATTAAATTGCATTGTCTATGCTTTGTGGATGACGTGTATGTAGTTATTGAAAAAGCCGACATTATTTTCAACAAATTAGTTAAAAATCCTAACAAAATGACTTCCCTAATGTCTGTAATTCCCAAATTGTACCAAGAGTACACCAGCAAGACATCTAAGAAGTTGAAAATCATCGACGCTTACCTGCTGTACATTTTCCTGACCGCCGTGATTCAGTTTGTATACTGCTGCCTGGTCGGCACATTCCCGTTTAATTCCTTCTTGAGCGGCTTCATCTCTACCGTCAGCTGCTTCGTACTTGGCGGTAAGTTCACACGAAGTCTCATGACATCACTGTTATTACCTAGATTAAGATTATTCAATCTAGATACTCGAGAGCTAAACACCTTGTTTTTTTGTTTTAGTCTGCCTGAGACTGCAGGTGAACCCTGAGAACAAACAGGAATTCCAAGGACTGAGCGCCGAGCGAGGTTTCGCCGACTTCATATTCGCTCACCTTGTTTTGCACATTGTAGTCATCAACTTCATAGGTTAAGACCATTTATACATAATTTATATTTACTAAGAAATACATGATATAATTTCTAAAATGTATTCATTTTCTCCAACATAACTTAAACAGTGAGCTATACAATTGAGCCATTAACAGTTGAACAGATTACCATTCTTTTGAGATACCTACTCTATTCATTTCACAAGGAATAACTTGTGACAATGCCTCGTAAATGATAGATACCACACAGTTTTGGCTCTATTGATTCCTAGAAAATCTATGTAAAAAATGACATTGAAATCGCGAAACGTCTGGTTGATGTTACTAGTGACCGAAGATCAGCTAAGTATCAGAATTCAATACGAGGAAATGCTGCCAAATTTTCTGTATCAGCAGAAAGTTGAAAAGTTGACTGGAACATAGTGAAACAGATAGCGCCCGCCAGGAAGGATCCCTCCCAGCGGTGACAGATTGATCGTTGTTTTCTCGTAAGTACGTGTAGTACAATTTTTTTTAAATACCGTACGAATACGTACAAATTACGTACAAATTTTTAATGTGGCTTTGAATTCCTAAAGACATCATGTCACCGCCAGGAAGTATGACACGATACAATGCCTCAAGGACCTATTTTAGATTTAAGGTAGGTAGCTAGGTAAGTTACACTTACTGTATATATTTTGAAAATAAATAATCAAAACCATGAAATGACAAATTTGGTGAATAATAACTCATTGAAGGTCACTCAGTGAAGCATCTATCACCATAAATAAAAAAAAATTTGCTAGTTATAAACTTCTAATATTTATAAAATATTCTAAATGAACTGTTTTAGAATTAGTAACAATTAAAGTGCAAAATCACACAGGATAAAATAGGTAAATAATAAGACAATTTGAATTGTTTTTATTTTAATTCTTTGACTAGTCTTGAATCAATTTTACAATAATAACTAAATCAAACAATATTCCTTAAAGATAGTTTTAAATCAAAGGGCTTGCTGGTAAATTAATGCCAATTATTTTAAGTACTAAATAATCTAAAATTATAAATCATTCCAATATACAAACTAAAAAATTTGGAAACTAAATCTTTACATATAAATATGAACTAAAATGTACAAGGTAATCTTTTGAAATTTAGTTTGTAGAATATAAGCATGTAGCATATGGGATAGTGAAATTGATGTCCAATTGGACAGTACAATTTTTGAAGCATCATAAAAATGTGATCAAGTTAATTAGGTACATATTTAGATGTTAGACTGGGTCTTACACCGATACATTACTGATGTCAACAAACAGTCAAAATAAAAACTGAATATGGAATCCTTATCAAACCTGTTGTTTCTATTTAAATGAGATTTCGGAAACCACAATCCAGTTATTTAATTACTAATATAAATATTTAAATTTCCTATAAAACCCAGAATCAGATGGCCTATAATTAAAAAAAAAACTTTTTTTACTTAAACTATTTAACATCAAGTCCAAAGTGTTGTTAAAATGGTGTTCGGTTATAAAATCTGAGCCCTTTTGATAAAGGCCCATAATTTTTAACCACAAGATGAAATTATTTAATTTGACATGTCATGATAAAGTAATAATAGGCAGTCAATGTAACTTCTTAGTCGTCAACATCTACAGCCACAGAAAATGAATATGGGTGGCGAAACGATCAACATTTCGATAATGGACGCGAGATTTATACATAGTAAATATAAAAATACATTCTCGAGGACTTAGAAAAATAAACTTTTTGCTGCGGTAAGCAACAGGGCCTCCGGCCAAAACAACGCGCCAGTCGTCACGTCACGCCACGACCGCGCAGCGAGAATAACGGTTCCAACTCGTACCATAACTAATTTAATGGCCCAATTACATTGATCCATGAACATTTATATTAAATCTATATTTCTGTAAAGCTGATGTAATAACAACTCAAAGCCTTGGCAATCTCTTGGAAACGAAAATGTTAAATCAACTGTACATTCGAACCAGAACATTGTAATTGTGCCATTACATAACATGAATCACTATTACTCTGTTAAAACTAACTAAAATATCACAAAAGGTGAAAAAAGGTCACATACTCGATAATTGTGGCGTTTTCAAGCAGAATGTTAAACTTATTTTTAATTCAGTTAAAAATCCAGCAATGTAGTGCATTTTGCCTGGAAGAGTCGCATAACTGTTTTTACAGTATATGGTGCCACTTTATATGCGTACGTCAAAAACAAAAGTGCCATATGTACTGTAAAACGTTGTATACACGTGCGAATAGGTATTTGGTAACTCGTGCCGATTTAAAACACTCCCTTCGGTCGTGTTTTATTCTATCGCCACTCGTTGCGAATTTTCTCCTATTCGCTGTTGTATCGTAATGTACTAATTACATATCATGTATACACTAAAATTACAGTTTGACCTTTTTTTACTTGGTTTTATACTATAAAGACAGTTGAATTGAAATATGGGTTAGTCAAACTGTAATTTCAGTATTATGAATATAAATAGAACTTAGTTCCTCCATAGTAAGCTGTCTTAGAGGTCTAACATTTGCATAAATCGTATTATTTAAATGAAGCCAAGATATACATTCTCAGTCGTATTTGGCGACTGTCATTTTACGATTTAAGAGCAAAAAAAACGATTATTACTTATCTGTTTTTTTCTCTTCCAATACCACCTTTAAGACTTCATTTTGTTACAATAAGGTCTACTAATGGTAAATTTCCTTAACGCCCACCATAAAAAAAAATACTAAGGAAATTTAAATTTTATTATTTCGTTAATAGAGTCTATTTTGTTTTGCTCTACAATTAAGGAGACAAAAGAAATGCTACTTTGTTTGATTCAAGAAAGGTGCAAATTCAATTGAAACCGAGTGAGCATTGCAGTATTGCACATTGGGCGTTAGAAGGATAAATAGGCGGTACAAAATTTAAATTTGGCAAAGTAATTCAATAATTTTCAATTGGTTACAAAAAAGTTTTAACAACTACCTTATAACCAGAAACTTTACAAATGTGATATACTCGTTGACAATATTATTTATTTCGTTAAATAAATAGCGCTTAGCGTTAAAATAATTCGTAACGAAAATTATTATATACACACATATCATGCGCCGTGCATCTTTAAAATGTGTTAATAAAGCAGTGTATGTAACTGTAAATAATCAGGCACTAAAAGCCTCGTGTGATGATATACTCGGTAAACGCCTCGTTTCATAAACTCACACGCGATTTGTAATGCCTTTCATTATATACAGTCACATAAAAATACTATCAAAAACACAATTTAAAGATTGTATGCCACACCTAGCCATAAAGTGCCTTTTGCCGCACGCTACGCGTACGGAAAAAGCCGATTTCTGCCCAAGTGTAGGCATAAAATGATGTACCTAACACGTGTGGTAATAAATAAAGCCCTTGATCGCATATTTACGTCCCTCGCTTGCAGCTCGGGTCGCAAACATCTGCGATCTCGGCCTTTCTTTGTTTTACCGCACTAGTTAGGTAATGTACTATTACGCCATAAGAAGTAGTTAACAATCTAGAATATGTTTTTCTATAGAGCTGCCGGGGAGCTCAGAAATATCTAAACAACCTTTTATTGTGAAGACGTTAAGCCGGCCCTTCACTGCGGGTATTTGAGTTTTGCCTCTCGCTCGCACCAGTTAAATTTTGCTTCAGTGCGAGCGAGAGGCAAAACGCAAACACCCGATGTGTGGTGCTGGCATTAGAGTCAGCCCAAGCCAAACTATGTTTACATTGATTTTGATATTTATAGACTGCGCAATTGTCAGTTCAAACTTCTATGAAATGACGATTACTTAACATTTCAGTCTGTGCTGTCAAAATCGAAGCAAAGTTAGCTTAGGCCGGGTTTACACTGGTAAGTTTTACTTACGTAGGTAGGGACGCAGATATAGAATAGGACATGAATATCACTGTCTTATTCATGCATATAGCTGCGTCCCTACTTACGTAAGTAAAACTCTCTCGTTCTCGCGTGGCATATTCAGATATTTTTGAGTCCCTCAGCCGTTACTTGAAGCAACTGAACGTGCAAGTATTAGTTATCTAATTGCTTGATCACGTATAATTCAATTTAGGTTAACATAAATACTTCCAATCCTTCATAAAACAATGATTTCGAAAAACTAGTTTGACGCCAAAGTAGCTGATTTACTCATTCGTTCATCTCTTTACGTAGTGTGGCAACACCCAGTGTACGAAAGAGACGGCAGAATTTCCACAGCTACTTTGGTACTATGGTACAATATTCGCGCCATACTTTACGCGTCATACCGTCGATACGGCGTGTGCATGCGTGTGCGCACGACTCAGCTCTCGGGGGCGGAGTCGGGGTGCGCGGGAGTGGGACGGGAGAGGTAGCGGCGTCTCGCTCGCGCCAGTAGAAGTTCTTTGCGTCGTTGCAGGTTGGATTCGCGATCTGATGAGTTTTGAGGAAATTCCATTGTGATTTCTCTGAAAGTAATATAAGGAAATAATTAGTTGAAGGATGTATGTATCAAATATCATTTACTTCTGGTGAAGGAAAACATTAGGAAACACCAATAAAATTAATTGGTGCCAGTATTTGAAGTGTTATCGTCGTAATGCAAGTTATGACTTTTTTTCACAAACCTTAGCTCTAAATATACTGTTCCAGTGTTGGCTATATAAAACAATAATTTAATTTTGATAATCATATGTTTTTTACGAAAAATACGTGTTTTTTTCATATATATTACAAAATCTCGATCCGAAAAACAAAAGTCCCGGTCGGAGCTTAAGTACTCACTGTTCAATCTCGTCATCGCCCAGCACCGGCGGGTCGGGTATCGGCGCGGCGGCGGGCTGGGGCGGGGGCGGGGGCGGGGGCGTGGCCGGCGGGGTGGGGGAGGGGGCCGGGGAGGGGGGCGGCAGGCGGCCCTCCAGGATGTTGTCGACGGTGATGTCGGCCGAGCGCGTCAGCGCCAGGTCCGCCAGCAGCGGCGCCAGCCCGTAGTGCGGGAACATCGCTTGCACCTGTAGATACACACACACGATTAGCCAGGACCTTCTAATTACATGAAAAAGCCATTTACTTACACCCATAGGCAGACTAGACTATAAGCGCTACTAGGACCTAGATTTATATATAAAAAGACCCTACCCACGGAATAAATGGAGATGATATTTCGGGTAAATTGTTAGAAAACCAAAATTACCGCCAGTTTTTTTTAACTTATGGGTGTACGATAATGGCATCACAAGGTATTTTTATATTTTTTTAACCGCTAAATAAAAGTCTTCTAGAAAATACGTCTGCGACAAACTCTATGTAGCATATGCATGTTCTTGCTAATGCAGTGTAACGTGTGCCTTGCCCAATCACGCGGTCTATATATTCTATAGTATTCTTCTGGTCTGTGGCCCTACCAATACCACTATGGTATTGAAATGAGAGTTTTTTTAAATGACGGTAATTTCTTGTACTTTTTTGCAAATATAAACAATGTAAACAAATAAACCCAAGTCATTTGACCAATAAAGTTCCAATATTTCATATGGAATGAACGTCATTGGTCCAGTCACCATCAGATATATCATAGCGGGCGAGGGCCTCACATCACATACTTCTGAGCAGGGTTAAACTTCAATAAATTATTTACAATAGATTCGCCAATAACATCTGGGCACTCAATTTTTTCATAAATATGTGAGCAGCGATTATTTCAGTAAGTTCTGATCACACAATGAGGCAAAAATATCTGAAAACACAAATCGTCACAGGTGTCTAAGCAAGAGAAGGGGTCACAAATATCTGAACATTGGAGGGAAATATACCTACAAAAAAAAACAAATTAGTTATTCGTGGTAAAGTATTTACAAAATTACAAGTAGAAAAAAACATAAATGACGGCACAATATTGAACCACGAAATGGACTCGCCTGAGCTAGTCCATTATTAGCAGCTAGGAGTTACCTGTCTCGCCAGCGCGTCGAGCTGCGCGGGCGGCAGCGGCTCGCGGCGCACGCGCGTCACCTCCACGCTGAAGCTCGGCAGCCATGACACGTACCGCGACCCTGCAACACATGTTTACATTTATTACATGTACTCTACGATGTTTCACATCAAAAGCACAATAATATGTGTTAGTTCGGGTGCGGTGGCGGGGCAAGGAAATGATAAGACGTGTGCTATGCATAGGTGCATGTATTCGACTGACGCGCATGAGGTCGCAGCCGCATTCTTATTACTAACAATATGTAACATTAAAAACTTTCGCGTTTTGAAAACATTTGTGGGTAGTTTAAAATTGTATGTTTACCTACCCCAAATTTCTACATAGACTTTTCGTCGGGTAGTTACACAAATCTCTGTTCAGTGAAACCTGTGTCGAACGTCGGTAAATAAGGTAAAAAAGTGAATTCACGATAGACCCGTTTGAAAATTATGTTTAAACACAATAACATGAACACAAAGGACGTCAAGCTTCGCTCTGGACGACAGCAAGAAGCCAGACGGCGACTGCGGTGACTTTTATTTCCTGAAATATGAGACAAACCATGTGTGTGGCAACTGATGAACACTTTTGGTGCCGTCCAACGTTCCAAGAACCTCAAACAGCTCCGGGGCTGATGCTGATGCAGGCATGCACCTCAAACGGTGCATATATGTAGGTATTGTTTATATAGAAGTTTAGTTTCGCAACGCTAGCTTTCTGCCAACCGATATTTTAAGCCGACCCTTAATCACCATCACCACACATCGCCCGGCTGTAGCGCCCACTGTACCTTCGTCCACGGCCAGCTCCGACCCGCAGCCGGCCTCGGCGCTCCCGGCGCACACGTCGCTGCCGGCACTGGCGGCGCTCACGAGCAGCATCGCAGCTGTAGCGGCCACTGTACCTTCGTCCACGGCCAGCTCCGACCCGCAGCCGGCCTCGGCGCTCCCGGCGCACACGTCGCTGCCGGCACTGGCGGCGCTCACGAGCAGCATCGCGGTCACCGACACCACGGTCAGCAGCGCACACATCGCAGCTGTAGCGGCCACTGTACCTTCGTCCACGGCCAGCTCCGACCCGCAGCCGGCCTCGGCGCTCCCGGCGCACACGTCGCTGCCGGCACTGGCGGCGCTCACGAGCAGCATCGCGGTCACCGACACCACGGTCAGCAGCGCACACATCGCAGCTGTAGCGGCCACTGTACCTTCGTCCACGGCCAGCTCCGACCCGCAGCCGGCCTCGGCGCTCCCGGCGCACACGTCGCTGCCGGCACTGGCGGCGCTCACGAGCAGCATCGCGGTCACCGACACCACGGTCAGCAGCGCACACATCGCAGCTGTAGCGGCCACTGTACCTTCGTCCACGGCCAGCTCCGACCCGCAGCCGGCCTCGGCGCTCCCGGCGCACACGTCGCTGCCGGCACTGGCGGCGCTCACGAGCAGCATCGCGGTCACCGACACCACGGTCAGCAGCGCACACATCGCAGCTGTAGCGGCCACTGTACCTTCGTCCACGGCCAGCTCCGACCCGCAGCCGGCCTCGGCGCTCCCGGCGCACACGTCGCTGCCGGCACTGGCGGCGCTCACGAGCAGCATCGCGGTCACCGACACCACGGTCAGCAGCGCACACATCGCAGCTGTAGCGGCCACTGTACCTTCGTCCACGGCCAGCTCCGACCCGCAGCCGGCCTCGGCGCTCCCGGCGCACACGTCGCTGCCGGCACTGGCGGCGCTCACGAGCAGCATCGCGGTCACCGACACCACGGTCAGCAGCGCACACATCGCAGCTGTAGCGGCCACTGTACCTTCGTCCACGGCCAGCTCCGACCCGCAGCCGGCCTCGGCGCTCCCGGCGCACACGTCGCTGCCGGCACTGGCGGCGCTCACGAGCAGCATCGCGGTCACCGACACCACGGTCAGCAGCGCACACATCGCAGCTGTAGCGGCCACTGTACCTTCGTCCACGGCCAGCTCCGACCCGCAGCCGGCCTCGGCGCTCCCGGCGCACACGTCGCTGCCGGCACTGGCGGCGCTCACGAGCAGCATCGCGGTCACCGACACCACGGTCAGCAGCGCACACATCGCAGCTGTAGCGGCCACTGTACCTTCGTCCACGGCCAGCTCCGACCCGCAGCCGGCCTCGGCGCTCCCGGCGCACACGTCGCTGCCGGCACTGGCGGCGCTCACGAGCAGCATCGCGGTCACCGACACCACGGTCAGCAGCGCGCACACATCGCCTAACTTTACCATCCACTGGTCGTCCTCTGAGTCCCCCGTTTTGTACTACTTAAGGACTAGGCTAGTGCCCCTGTGTCCCTCACTCGGCCGTTTTGTTAACTAATTGTTTTCACTAATCACCCTAATAATCTAATCACCCCTTTAGTCTTGTACTTAACCTAAACCCGGATTTTGTAAGGCACAAGTTGCTTAGTCGTTCTGTTATTAAATTTGATAAGGTAAGGTAATTTGGAGTTCTTGATCATATTCGCGGACGGAACATTTGGCGGTTGCCCATGTTTTATTCAGATTGGCCGTGCCATTCGTTTGTTGAGACGGCGAACGATAATTTTGTGTTTATTTGTACATATTCAATATTGACAAGATTGAGATGTTGACATTTTGTGTCATAACATAACACTGACAGATTAAAAGTAAAAGTAGGTAAGGGTGGCCTAGAATTTTATTAAAGAGTTCTGTATCGAGGTATTTTCCGCGGCTGTGGTACAGTCACGTCTATAAATATACACTTTGGAACTTATTCGAAGGGAAGAAGGGTCAAAATTGAATACAGATGCATATATATTTATCATTGATAAAACATAATCCAGTAACCTTGTTGCCTGAAGGTACAGTGCTACAGAAAAAGATAGAAATTAAAAACAGGCCAAGTGCGTGTCGGTCCACGCATAGTTGAGGATTCCCAACCATCATCATTACGATGAAAAAATGCTAATGCTGATTGTTTGCAGACTTTTTTATCATGGTGCCCAATGAATAATTAAATAATTCAGAAATCAAATAAAATCACAAATTCAAATTAAACTCGAACGAACGTACTTCTGGCTCGTCATTGAAATGCCCCTAATTAATTATGCAAATGACGTCATTATCAAGTATCAGGCGGCTAAACGTATGAAAAAATTAATGAATTGAGATTTTTATCGTGAAGCATTGCGTTTAGGTGTACTTATATAGTTTTTATACAATTATTTTTATACCTTTCCAGCAAATGGTATCATTCATTGCCTTATAGTCCGAAAAAAACTTAAAAATTCAAACCTTTAATGGTTAAAATGCTAATAATATTCATTATAATATGAAACATGTGTCAACATCCGTATTTAGTCTTCTTTAAAAACGTCCTAAAAAGTAGGGACTATCAAAAACTAGTCCTTAATATATCTCTTTTCTAAATGAATATTTATGACCTTCGCGCCTTATTGGTTAGCGACAAGGGATTCTCCTCGTCTTCGCATTGTTTATTTGCATAATTCTATTCGGCATAATCAACATAGTCATGATTGGTTTTACGTATAAACTGGTATGACATAGTCGAGTTTAGCATAATTTTATTGGGCCGAATTGAATTTGTCTCAATACTCGGACACAATCCGAATCTAACCTAACCCACTTTTTAATATATAACTATTGTGCATTTTGTCAAATTATGTTTCTGCTACATTAAGATTCGGCGAAAATCGATTATGCCAAGGCTGTTATGACAAAAGCGTTTCGGAGAAAACAAATTATGCCAAATAGAGGCACCTGCGTCAAAGTGCCATCACAAATCGTAGATCCCGACCCGCTTTCGGGGCTCTGTTGCTTCGGTGCGAAAAATCACCAATACTTTTCGTAGCGAAGGACTTTGGAGTATTGCGAGTACACGGCGCGTCTTGCTGTTTGCTTCATTCCACTTCTCTGGCTCTGTCCGTGAAATATATCCAGCGGTAGGTATCATGTTGGGCAATCCGACTACGTGGGAAACAAATAGCTTAGCCTAGCCCTTGACGGACCCCGACGCCGCGGTAGACCAAAAAAGCGATGGCTAGATGTCGTGAAGGCCGACATGAGCGTAAACGGACTTACAAGAGACGCCCAGGATCGTGCAAAGTAGAGGGGAGGATGCAGGAAAGCGGACCCTGGCAAGGGCCGGGATAACGCTGGGTAGAAGAGGTATCCTGTTGGGACTCACCGTGAAACTGGAAGAGATGGTTGACGGGCGCCATGGGCGGCATGGGCGGGGGGTGCGCGGGGGCGGGCGGGCGGGCGGCCAGCGCGCGCCGGCACGTCGGGCACGACGCGTCCTGCTGCATCCACTGGCAGAGGCACGAGCTGACAACAACCAGCTGGTTATGTACGGTAAGCAAGCGGCTGGATCGGGGGGTCTCAAGCCGGTACAGATTTAGGGGGTATTCATATTCTTTATTTGTATTGGTACCCGATTCTTTATCGGTTTTCGACAAGTGTTGAGTCACAGCGTAAGGATGTATTCTATACAGTGGGTTAACTCCGCCGATTTCTGGGTCATCGATGGGGGGCGCGCGGGGAAAAGGCGGTGAGGAAATGCCGCCGAATTTTCATACAAATTCGGCGGTCTATTTCAAGGGGTGTAAAATGGAAATTAGTTTGCCAATCAGAGTGTAATATCTTTCGCATAGTTTTTGACAACGCTGAGCCTCAGCACGAGCACCGAGCCGAGCCGCTGGCCGTGTATGAAGTTACCTCACTGTATGGAATACATACCTACGCTGTGCTTTAACCAAAGGATTCAGACCGAAGGTCTTTGGCGTTAGGTATCCCCTTAAGCAACTCAATCTAGTTTTATTGAAGTTGAGGCAAACGTCCACATTGCGTGCGGCTGCTGCGAACATACAAGCTTTGCCAGACGCTCTCTCTCGCGTAATTTAGACCCGATGACTTGATCTCAGCCAGCGACGCATAGGAGATTTTCAGAAAAAAGTGCACCATTTTAATGAAAATAACGGCTCATACCAAATGTATGAAAAATGCGTTACAAAACTGACCAAAAAAACGGGACACTCTTTTTCTTTTTTTAACTCAATAGTACTCGTGATTCTGGTTATAAAAACCCAAAACTTCCTATATTTTCAAAAAAATAGGAAATGGTACCCTATTTTTGAAAATGCCCACAGTTGTACTGGTAACTGAATAGTAGATTACATACCAAGGCCGTTTAAGTGGGAAATGCCTCGGATTCCATGTAATTGTCGGCCGAGGCAAAGCCGAGGTCGACTAACATGTGATCCGAGGCTTTCCCATTTACCGGCCGAGGTTTGTATACTATTTTTCAGCCCGAAGGAGCCGGCAATTTAGTTTTGCGTAAAGTGGCGCTTACCGGCCGGAGGACTGAAAAGTACTTACTTGTGGAAAAGATGGTCGCACGGCAGCTTACGCGCCTCTTTCATGGGCTCCCAGCAAATGGCGCAGTTGTCTTGGTTCTTCTCAACCTCCTCTTTGCTCGCCATCGGGTAACTGTAGCAAACAAATTAATATATATTAAAATTCTTATAGCGGCTTACTCACGTCAATAAAGTCGAAAATAGCTCGACATGTTTCGGAACAGTCCGTGCCCCTTATTCATGAGTCATGCGTCTAGCCGCGGCGGCTGCTCTACGCACACTGCGAGCCCCAGCGCGGTCTGATCTCGACTGAGGCAACGGCGCGGTGGGTGAATTTTAATATGTCTGATACTCACGGGAGTTTTCTAATTAAATTAATATATGTTAGGAAAGTTGCTAACATGAGTAGCCAAACTGTACTCATTTTTTTCTATCTTACTACCTAATTCAATTATTATTTGTTAGATTTAAGATTTTATGAACCAGGACGACAACAACGAGCGAACTAGCCAATGAGCTTGCACTTCGTTTGTGACTTAGATTTTCAACAAATACTTGTCTAGAGTGTTTAGTATGTTAAACAGTAAACTTCATGCCTAAACAGTAAACATGGTGCTCGAATGAAAAGCTTTTATTACGTAATTAATGCACAATACGCAAATAACTTTCTCTCAACTCCCAAGTTAGAAGATTTGGGTTATATAACGCGAAACGATCGTAAGTACATGTACTTAATTTGTATTCATACCCGCGTGATTTGATTATTTACCTCTAAAATTCAAGGGCATTTCCTCACTCGGTGAGTAAAATTTAGTTTTGCTCACTGATTTCGCGCATCAAAGTATGTATTTTCGATCTCCTGAAGTGGAAATGCTATTATCAACTCATCTATACATATTATTTTCATTATTGTCATTTTAAACGTCAAACTCAAACAACACAGACAGTCTGTGGTATCAGAATTAATGCAAGCTTTAGTCAGACTCGAAGACATACTTTACAATTACGCAAGTGAACAATAACGTGATTAATTATTCCATTAGTTATATTATAAATACGATACCTTGCTAATTATATTTAATTAACTGTAGACGTAAGAACAACAAAGCCTATGTTTGATGTAATTAGTTAATGACCACAAACATTTCAGTTTGATATATTTACGCAACAGAACTCGTTGATGTCTAATGTTTCCATCAACAACTGGTATGTTAATTGTACTATATTAGTTGGTCTATTTACAGTTTGCTGCTAATTATGCTAAATAAATAAACAATTACCTTAATGACGCGTTAATGGACGGACATAACGGAAAAATCCTACGAAGTTTAATATGTAGTAGTTTATGATTAGTTCGACAAACTATCGTATTATCCAGAATTATCAGGATATTAGCTTGGCATCTTAGCCCCGCTGGGTTGGAAGGTCAGATGGCAGTCGCATTCGTAAAACTAGCGCCTACGCCAAATCTTGCGATTAGTTGTTAAAGCGGACCCCAGGTTCCAAGAGCCGTGGCACAAACCGGGAAAAAGATAGGGAGAAGAGATAATTATATTTTTGACAGGTATATTAACTTGGTATAACTATCTAGCAGTTATTCAATAATTATTTTGTCATTTTTCCTTAATTATAAGATTATTATGTAGGTGCTTTATAATTAATTGACATTATTGAAAAATTATTTTTCTTCTATATCCACTTGACGTTCTTTTTTGTGAATTCGTGATACTTAAGGGACTTACTCGTAAAGTAACATGAAATTTCCAATCAGAAATAAATGAATCTAATCTAATCTGAATCTATTGACTAAGCATGACTCTCGTGAATACATTACAATACAATTACTCTTTATGGCACCTCAAAACAACAAAAATAACACAAACTGGTATAGATTACATTACATTTCAGTTTAAAATGTTTTGACGAAAGTCACACCAAGTGGCACAATCGTAAAGGAACATAAAAAGGATTCCGGTTCGTTCCAGCTAAATGTCATAATAACGTGTTTCTAGAATATCAGAATGTCAAAACAGATTATTCTCATAATGTCTAAAGCTCGAAATCACTTAAGCCTATTTCTTAAATTACCGTATTCTTAATATGACTTTGATTTAGGCTCTATCGCGTTTTGAAAAAGAAGTTTTTTGATATCTGTTATATTTACGGAATTATCGCCTGGCTACACTTAACGATTACACCCTGTATAACAGGATAAACTTCTTTAGAATATCGAAAAATGTGCTTTTTAGATCATGTTTGAAAAAATCATTAAAAATGAACTATACATTTATTTCAAATTCCGGCTCTATCCAGTCCAGATAAAAGATTGATGAACCGATGACAGATTGTTTTGTAACTGTACTTATAGTATTTGTGGCGGAATATCGAGTATCTCTTTAAAAACCGTAGATTTCCGCGTGGAGCCCCTTAAGGTGCATTTCGCCAATCCAACAGCCCAAACTTACGTCTAATGCTAACGTCTAATGACTGGCCAGTCAAATATAATTTCTAATACTCCTACGGCTTTTCATAATGACGTCTATTTTCCATTATCCTAATCAGAGCGATTAAACATTTTAAAGATAGTACAACACATATCAGCAATTCAGTCATAAACAATGACTTGGAAAGTTCACATCATCATGATGATAATATTTTATTATCACATCACATCATACGATATCTAATGTAATAAAAGATTACTTATCGGGCATACTTGCGGTAGATGCGGTCAAAAGTAACTTGATGAATATATACCGAATCGATTATGGATCGATTTGTAAAAGCAGACTGGCAGGTAAAATGTTTGTGTTATTTATGAATGTAATTTCGACCATTAAGTCTCCCAGTTTAATTTCCCGACTCCCAAGTGAAATTGTCATCTCACATGCATCGCATAATCGTATCGCATAATCATCCGCCCACATAAACCACTGTGTAATGCAACAGGTGTCACCAGCATACCATTTCAAAACAAGAACTATTCTGAATCGAGTTTCCCAATTGTTTCATAGAAGAGTGACGTCATGGTACAAAGCAGTATTTTGATTTCTATTTAGTTCGATAGAACTACATACTAGCTTTTTATTCTAACCATTTGTAAACCCTATTGCAACGGCACAAGGTCCACCGATGATCAGTTAAGGGTCACCCCGGGGCATGAATTTTTTCACTGATCCTTTCTTTTTCTTTTTTTTTCCAGCACCAGGGAAGCCATGCTCAGCACGTTGCTCCGCCGCACCTGGTGGGACATACTACTCCTATCTCTAGGGAAGGTACCTGGTGGTCATGTGAGCCTGCAGCCGGGTGTATCGCCGGTGTCTCCGCAGCCGCGCCTGCAGCTGCTGCAGCAGGTGCCGCAGCTGCAGCAGCAGCACCAGGGAAGCCATGCTCAGCACGTTGCTCCGCCGCACCTGGTGTGACATACTACTCCTATCTCTAGGGAAGGTACCTGGTGGTCATGTGAGCCTGCAGCCGGGTGTATCGCCGGTGTCTCCGCAGCCGCGCCTGCAGCTGCTGCAGCAGGTGCCGCAGCTGCAGCAGCAGCACCAGGGAAGCCATGCTCAGCACGTTGCTCCGCCGCACCTGGTGTGACATACTACTCCTATCTCTAGGGAAGGTACCTGGTGGTCATGTGAGCCTGCAGCCGGGTGTATCGCCGGTGTCTCCGCAGCCACGCCTGCAGCTGCTGCAGCAGGTGCCGCAGCTGCAGCAGCAGCACCAGGGAAGCCATGCTCAGCACGTTGCTCCGCCGCACCTGGTGTGACATACTACTCCTATCTCTAGGGAAGGTACCTGGTGGTCATGTGAGCCTGCAGCCGGGTGTATCGCCGGTGTCTCCGCAGCCACGCCTGCAGCTGCTGCAGCAGGTGCCGCAGCTGCAGCAGCAGCACCAGGGAAGCCATGCTCAGCACGTTGCTCCGCCGCACCTGGTGTGACATACTACTCCTATCTCTAGGGAAGGTACCTGGTGGTCATGTGAGCCTGCAGCCGGGTGTATCGCCGGTGTCTCCGCAGCCGCGCCTGCAGCTGCTGCAGCAGGTGCCGCAGCTGCAGCAGCAGCACCAGGGAAGCCATGCTCAGCACGTTGCTCCGCCGCACCTGGTGTGACATACTACTCCTATCTCTAGGGAAGGTACCTGGTGGTCATGTGAGCCTGCAGCCGGGTGTATCGCCGGTGTCTCCGCAGCCACGCCTGCAGCTGCTGCAGCAGGTGCCGCAGCTGCAGCAGCAGCACCAGGGAAGCCATGCTCAGCACGTTGCTCCGCCGCACCTGGTGTGACATACTACTCCTATCTCTAGGGAAGGTACCTGGTGGTCATGTGAGCCTGCAGCCGGGTGTATCGCCGGTGTCTCCGCAGCCGCGCCTGCAGCTGCTGCAGCAGGTGCCGCAGCTGCAGCAGCAGCACCAGGGAAGCCATGCTCAGCACGTTGCTCCGCCGCACCTGGTGTGACATACTACTCCTATCTCTAGGGAAGGTACCTGGTGGTCATGTGAGCCTGCAGCCGGGTGTATCGCCGGTGTCTCCGCAGCCGCGCCTGCAGCTGCTGCAGCAGGTGCCGCAGCTGCAGCAGCAGCACCAGGGAAGCCATGCTCAGCACGTTGCTCCGCCGCACCTGGTGTGACATACTACTCCTATCTCTAGGGAAGGTACCTGGTGGTCATGTGAGCCTGCAGCCGGGTGTATCGCCGGTGTCTCCGCAGCCACGCCTGCAGCTGCTGCAGCAGGTGCCGCAGCTGCAGCAGCAGCACCAGGGAAGCCATGCTCAGCACGTTGCTCCGCCGCACCTGGTGTGACATACTACTCCTATCTCTAGGGAAGGTACCTGGTGGTCATGTGAGCCTGCAGCCGGGTGTATCGCCGGTGTCTCCGCAGCCGCGCCTGCAGCTGCTGCAGCAGGTGCCGCAGCTGCAGCAGCAGCACCAGGGAAGCCATGCTCAGCACGTTGCTCCGCCGCACCTGGTGGGACATACTACTCCTATCCCTAGGGAAGGTACCTGGTGGTCATGTGAGCCTGCAGCCGGGTGTATCGCCGGTGTCTCCGCAGCCGCGCCTGCAGCTGCTGCAGCAGGTGCCGCAGCTGCAGGAGCAGCACCAGGGAAGCCATGCTCAGCAGCACATTGCTCCACAGCACCTGGTGTAACCAACATTAAACGTTATATCTCAAATATTTCAGGTATAAATCTTTCTCCTCAAAGTTTCTATACAAACCGCAGTTATAAGTCTACCGTTTAAGTGATACCGCATATCTAAAACTAATATAAACTTAACACAAATGTCGCAAAACGTAAACAAACGAGGTAAAGTTCCATTCCAATAGTACGGGTATTTAGCAACTAGCAACATACAAGACACCTTATAGAGAATTTAATAGAGAATATATTGTTTATTGATATTTTTGTTGTAACTTTTGTTGGGACACAAAAGTGGTAAAAAAGAAGGGAAAAAACAGATGACGACATGTTTCCACTTTTTTTATCCCTAAGCTACATTCATATCAAGTTTCATGATTTCTGCCAGATAGTGACATACTTTTGAGATTTGTTAGAGCTGGGAGCCGTAATACAAGGGCAATCCGTCGGAAATCCCTAGTGGGTATGTTCTCCGCGTATCCACACTATCCACCAGACTTTACCATACATTGATTGGCAGGTACAGTCAACCAATTGGAACCCGGCCACTGTAGGACTATGTCATAGTGACGCTATAAATCAGATTGTAAGAAATCTCTTACTGCTTGTCATTTTGACATGGTTCTAGAGGGTTTCAATTGGTTGACTGTACGGCGGATAGGCCCGAACGTATGTGGTCGGCCAAACACCTGTGATAGGCAGAGAGCCCATCCCCAGTCCAGGAGACGGATGCAGTATACGTACCATGTGCAGCACGTGGGACGCCTCAACGACGAGCGCGCACGAGTCGAAGGCGAGGTGCGTGTAGTAGGCGGCCGAGCCCGACGCGTCGCAGTCCGCGAGCCGCAGCACGTAGCGCGACATCACGTGGAGGGCACTCACTAGCACCAGGATGCACTGCGGAACAAGTCATATGTACACCAGGGTGCGAAGTTGTTGTTTAACTCTCGTGAGACCTGGGCAACTGAAAGAATCCCAAAGTTGAGCCACGAGCGTAGTCTTTATCTTCAGCTTTACGAGGATCTCAAGGCAGTTAAAAAAAAAAGGAGGAATCGCTGTGGTGACAGCTAAAGGGGGAAGCTTTGCTCCGTGGGTCCTCAGCTGTTAACACAGTGAATCCTCTTGGAGCTCTAGTGACCTTACTCACCAACAGAAACAACACTATGAGTAGGGTCTAGTGTTATTAAACTGCGGTTTTCTGTAAGGTGGAGGTGCTTCCCCAGATGGGCTCTGCTCCAGATTTGAGCGAGACGACATTCGTTGTGCTGTGCCCTACGACACTAAACGATATGCATCCGCTGTGCCCATTCCATCGAGACAATTTGGAATCAACTATAGATATTATGACAACAGATTTACCTCAGCTGCCATAAACGCGAACGTGTCCTTGGCAATGGGTAGCGCCCACACCGCGGCTGCCCCTAGCAGTCCAAAGGCTGCCACCGCGACCGCAGTCAGCAATGCTGCAAGACGCACGTGCGCCCACCGTGCTGAGTTTGGCGACGAGGATAACTGAAACAGGACGGAAAAGTATTGAAGGCTGCAATAAATGTAGCACTAGTGGAGAAATTGAGGATGGTCGAAAATTCTGCATGATGCCTGGTTTGTGGCACTTGCTAGTAAAAGGGAAAGAAGGCACCGAAGAGACGCGTCGCATCTGTCGCGAACTTCCCTTGTCAGTTCTGTGGCAAAATATATCACTCTCGCATCGGTCTATTCAGCCATCAAAAGCGATGTTTCTCGGACGCTGCACCATAAATCTTCTGAAATAGACGCCAAAGCCAATATTTATAGAGAAGAAGTATTACAAAACTAAGGTTTTCCGATATGGCTTGCTTTAGGCAGCAAGATCGATCGTTACCTTAAATCCGGTTGGATGGTTGCAAGATTAGCTGGCCATATATGTATATACACGGTGCCCGTGAGCATTGCGAGAGATTTTAACAGCGTATTCCTGAGGCTAAAAGAAACAAAAAACCAACCAATTTATGGGGAATTTGTCTGGCCGATGCCCGGGGGATATACCAACTATCTCACGGTTTGCCCGAACGTATATGGCTGGCAATTGAAAGTAACCCTTAATTTGAATAATATACGTAGTCTCCTAACCCAGACAAAATAGTTTGTTGAATGTTGAAATTGTTCAAACGCGTTAATAAAACGAATTTAAACACGGCTTTACTAGACGGTTCGTGATTAGAGATAATTCCAATGGAATGACTGAAGAGAGTAATGTTGGCCATATGATATACCTACGTTCTGGCATATGCTGAGGCTGTTTCGTGGCTCAAGTTTTTTAATTATTCTGTGAATTTGTGCACCGTAAAGCCATGAATAAATATATTTATTTGAATATTGTCTTCTGTTACCGCGATTGTTATTAATTGAAATGAAACACTTTAGAACAGACCTCTCAGTCATCATCTTAACCCTGTGAAAACGAGTGATGTAAAGGGCTCGAAACGTAGGGTCACGGTGGACATATTATCACTATGGAGATCTGACGAATGGTCGTATATGGCCGGCATAAAGAGACTGATAAACTTATCCCCCCCACACACGTATATCCCGACTCGTTAAATGGAGTTGAACGAGTAGTGTCGCTTACGAAATTCGATTCTTCTAATTCCAACCCTAAGATTTTGCGTCCAATAATGATAACATTGTATGACTTGGCTAACCAACTGGCACTACTGGCAGTATACTTACTCTCGTGCTTTGCTGGTTTGCTTGAACTAGCTACCATACAAGGCAAAAGCATATCGTATGCGACAGTCTTGTGGAACGCACCAAATAAGTCTACTCTAGAATCGTGGTCACACGGAGACAATCCAAAATAATTGAAAACCGCGAACTGATTGCTTAATGTGAGCTCTTTACTATTCTGTTATTAATCTATTCCATTAGTATTTAAGAATGTAAACTACGTCATTCGGTCATCCTGTTAATGATACAATTCCTTGACATACACAATGTCACACGTTATTCCGAATGACCGGTCACGTGTTTTTTGTCTTTTAAGATCTCTCGTTCTTCGGAATAGATTTTTGTGTGAAAGGAGTCCTATAGGAATTTGGTTCTAATCTAACGATGAGATTCATGAAGAACACAGGTACACAGGTAACTCCTCAATTGAAGTACTATAAACAGACAGATTCGACACTAAATTTAAAAACGTTTAAAACTATTATTAAGAACGTATTGCGCATACGAAAAAGGAAAACGTCTCATTTTCCTGCGGAACAAGTTCATTAAGGATGCTCGAGCGACCGTACTTCTACTGCTGTAATAACTGTCATTAGGCACAGTTTACTGACCGATTGTAGAACTTATTACAAGGCGATAAAGACTACGTTTGAGTTAAATATATCTAGTCTCGGTGCGAACCGAGATAATGATCGCACGTGACTTGACAATCATAAACATTCATCTTCCAGAAGCTTAGACCATTCAACCAGTAGGACTGAATAAGTACAAAAAAGTCTGCCAATACGAAATGTACAGTCACCTGCAATAGTATATGACGCTGTGAAGGCCGCAAAAATATGTGACACAGTCTTGTTTGTACCGCCATAAGAGCGTGTCACATATTTTTGCGGCCTTCACGGCGTCTTATACTATTGCAGGTGACTGTACAAAGTTATGTCAGATAAACTTCAGTCCCATACAATGAACAATGATCATTAGTCATATGCTAGAGGCAACAAAATCAATTGCCGGTCCTAATAACGAACTGAATGGTATTCAGGTTTGTTTAGATGTCTGCAAATCAATCGACGGTACGGCTAAGGCTTTTGTTTTCTTGATTCTTACCTATTCCTTTTAAACAACCGGGACAACAGGATTTTGGTCACGATGAGCGCAATTCGGGGCAGTTCGGGGATAATAAATGGAGTTTGATTACTGTAACCTTTTATGGACCCAATAGTTACATAGCGCTATGAGATTAGCACATCTGTCTATCAAGTATGTCCCTGGTGTTCGACGGATAAATCCTTTAATTTATGGTGGGTAGCAGTTAGCACGGATGAGTGCGCCAGAACTCTATATATTTCTTTTTTTGGGGTAGTAGTACCAACTACCTACAACTAGCATAAAAAGAGTGTCTACTCTATCTATATTATGATTCTTCGAGAGAGATCTGTCTACGCTTATTTTTGTCAATATCAAGGTTGTGTTTATATGTGACATGAAACATATTTGCATACAATATAATGTTTTGACTGAAGTCGAGTAATATTTTCGACTCGGACTTTGTATAACTTGTCAAGTGTGGGGTTGCGTAGTGACTCTTGGACAAAACTGTATTTGGAGAGTGTTTTCGCAGCACCGGCGACCTTTAATCAAGGTTTTTTATAGCCTATTTAGGTGCCCCACTGCTAGGCAAAGGCCTCCCCTTATCTCCTCCATTCGGTACTATCTTAGCTGTGTCCCACCAATCTGTGCAGAACGCATCCAGATCGTCTCGCCATCTTCTTTTCGGTGTTCTTTTTATCTTCTTTTTTTAAACTAAGGTATTAAGGTAATACAAAAAATAACGATCACAATCACTATGAAACCCGATAAATGTTAGATCAGTGTGAATTAATCCACATTATGCATAAAAATCGAAAATTTGTATTTTCCTCTCTATCACACTTCCTTATTGGAGCGATAAATACGTTTTTCCGTCAATGCCGACCCGGATGGCGGAGTTGGTAGGGACCCCTGCCTGCTATGCCGATGGTTCTGGGTTCGAATCCCGGTAAGGGCATTTATTTGTATGCCAATTTTCGATGTTCGTTGTAGGCGTGCTGGCAAACTGCATAAATGGCAGTCCTTTATCACACATTCGCTGTCGCTCACGCCACTGCCATTACGCATCACACTAGGAACTTTAAAATTAGATTTAATATTCAGAAACGACCTTAACGAGGCTACGCACGATTCGCAAGGTGAAGTGCGGAACATTACTCCCGTTGAAGGTCACTCATTAGCGAATTCCAATGTTTTATACTTTGTAATTTTTATTTTCGTTATTATTGGGCTCTTCCACTGCTCTGAACTCGGAACCCTCAACATGGACCAAGATATATGTAGCACGAATCAAATTATTTATTAAATGTAACAAAGTGTGTGTGTTTTTTTTGTTTTTAAGTAGGCACACTAACCACTAGCCCTAACCACTGGGCTACCCGATCAGTGGTTAGGGCGTCTGCCGCGAAAGCAAGAGGTCGCTGGTTCGATCCCAGCCCTTCTCACCGGGGCCGTGGTCACTTTTTCAGTAGTATATCAGTATATGACATCTCTTTCAATATGTATGTATATACATTATCTACCTTGGGCCTTGTGAATAATGCATCTCCCTAACCATGGACTTCATTGATCCACGCCCTGAGACTCACTGGAAAAAGACGGCAATTCTACTATGACATCGTGGTATGGTATATTTAATTTTTATTCAGTTTCAAGTATGGATTCACCATTTTGGAAAATAAAAACAGAATCGATCAAATATACTACATATACCCTAATCGAACCTCTTCAAAATGTTTACGAACATCTGTCTAAAAAAAACGACCTGTATTAAACTGCTAAATATGTGACGTCACGCCGCGGGGGAGGGAGTAGCAAAATGTGACCACGCCTGACAATTAAAGGGGGGAAGGTGTCGGAATCCGTTACAATATCGTGAATTTCGTGTGACGTAAGGGGTGCGCCCTAATTGTAACCCCAAAGTGCCTCAACTAGTTCCAAATACTAAGGACACGTGACGCAAAATTTTATTTTGAGATGTATAGCAAATGACAAGGCTTACTATTATTATATCCGGTATCAATATCATGAACTATAAATATTAGTTTATTACGCAATGTTTTTATCTTCGACGCCTAGACGGAACCTGTTTGCACAACTGTATGCAAGTTTGCTTCATAACGTGAACTAGCTAGTTGTCCGGTCACCGCAAAAATATCTGAGACAATGTTACTTGTATTGTACAGCCATAAGAGCGTATCACATATTTTTGCGGTCTTCAGGCAGTGGATGACCCTTTAAGGAGGAAATTCAGACATTTAGTCAGTGTCATCCACTGGGCTGTTTACCTGACTATTTTAGGTGACTGTTCGTTTTCTTTTAAAGTGGTCGAGGTAAGCATTTATAGTTTACGATAGCGAGAGGAATCTAAACCCTTTTGTGAGAGACCTGTACTCATCAGTTTTACCTCAACAACAATAACAGTAACAGTAAGTATACTCACGTATTCGAACCGGTCCTTGCACAGCTGCCCCAGCAGATGCAGGAACCCCACAGCCGTGAACCAGGAGCTCCACATGAGCACCTCGTCCACAAACTGCACGTTCAGCACGCCGAACACGAAGATGAACTTGTAGAACACGTAGTTCCAGAACTTGTCGCGGACGCGCGCCGCCTCGGCCACGCGCAGCCGGCCGAAGACCAGCCGTTGCACCCCCCAACCCAGCAAGGCTAGCAGGCAGTACGACATGTTGATTACGGTCTGAAACAAACGACAGTCCAGTTAGAGCGTGGAACAAAGTAGTGATGCCCGAGCTGCGAAGGTGACAACACCACTCTGTCTGTCCTACGATTGCCCGATGCAGTCGAAACATGTCACGCCTATTGTGATAAAAATACGTGAGTGTTAAATGTTGCAATTTAATATCAGTATAACTCACGAAAGTTTAAATTATACGTGAAACAAAGCTAGGGAATCTTGTTAGACCGTGACCGTTAGACTGTGAATTATAAAGGGTCGGGATAAAGTTTTATCACGTTTAGGTAGGTACTTCCTAAGACTACATAGGCCTTACCATAACGTCTTACTCGTAACATTGTATGGAAGCGACTCAGTTTAGGTCGCCAACTGAATCGCGTTAAGACGTCATGGTATGGCCACTATGGCCTCAGAACAGGCAGCCAGGTCAGCAACCTGCAGCTCAAACTTCAGGGAACTGGGCTGAATGAATGCGACAAGTGCTCGATAGCCCGCCAGTGTCCGGGCGTCCATACACTACATCTAAAAGGCCTCGGGACTGAGGCTCCTCTACTATTTTTCAGACCTCCGAATTTTATGATATCTGTCGTAATATTTGTATTTTGTACGCTTTGATCTCCCTTGTGACTACGAGCGGATAGTTGTGAACTTGTGACTGGCTAATAGATAGTGAAAGTAATGACTAACCAGTTTAGTCAACGTCTCGACAGAGTGCTTAGGCTTTTTCTTTCCTGTCTATCAATATTTTGAATACCCACGTCGGAGGCAAAGAAGTATCAAGTAAACGTAGCGTAGGAGCACCAGTAATTAAAGGGGTGTTACACGTGCTATAAACATACGACTAAAAAAGCGTAAAACTACTGGGATATGAAGTCTCAGGGGTATTAACCAATTCGCCACCGAAGCCAATCCTAGGCCCCGGTATAAGATTTCATACAATGATTTATAGTGTCAAAAACTACTATAGTTCAACTACTGACCTGCAATACGAAGACGAAGCATGCAAAAATATCACATACAAGCAAACTCTTTGTTTTAGAGCAATAAGAGCATGTCATACTTTTGCGCGCTATGTTAAGATAGCTAATACTACAGTGGATTGTAGTATGTGCAAAAAAACATAAAGGGACAATAAACCAGCATGAGCTTTGCTAGTGAAAATGGCCATTGTTAGACCCATTACAATCGTTCTGATATTAACATAAAAAATGCGCTGAGGCATTGTTTGTTCTTTATGTAAGACCTTACGACATTGACTCGTCAATTATGCATTGATATAAATAAGTGTTTATTCAGATCAATTATTACGTGAAATTGCATTATTAATAGAGGGAACATGCAATAAAATGGCGACTGGCGACTCACGTTACTGCCTAGGGCTGCCAATGCCATCTCGTACATTGTCGAAACTGAGCAAAGAAGTTAAACCCGGACGTTTGATTACAATCGCTGTCTCTCCCGGTCACTAGAGAAATAAATTTTGAATTGAAAAATATACAATTTTGCTAGGGATTGTGACATACGAGTAAATGTCCTAAATTGAACCTAAACTGAATCGCGTTAAGACGTCACGCTAATTAACTATGTATTGACTACACATTTAACTTGTAAACGGGGTCATGTGGCTATTAACCTAGTCGGTATAGTTCTGTTACCTAGTAAGTCTAGTCATCCAAACCTAGCAGGTGACAGGGTCAATGAACTAACTTGTAAACAAGTGTTACACGATAATTAGGTTAAGTATTGCCACCTAGTCCACCTACCCTTTCTTAGGTTACGTCTGCTGGCAATTTCGTAAGAATTGTTGCAGGATTTACTTAAGTTATTCTATTCTTGGCTCCATTTGTTTAGTTTTTGGTTAGTGTAGATATGTAGCTATGTTTATTCATTAGTATGTGTTAGTATGTGTTAAGTTACGAGAATTGTTAGTATTACTTATTTTGATGTGTAAGTACCTACCTATGTTTTTATTTTATTTTTTCTCTAATGTATATTTCACACTGTCGAATTAGGCTAGCCTGTAAAGATGGTTGTGTGTTTGTTTCAATTATCTTAATATAAAAAAAATCTCAATACAAATAATACTAACAGACAACAAATGTACTGTCACAAAACAAATGGTGACATTAACAACAACTCATCGTCATAAAATATTATATCGAAACCTCTTTTATCATGTTTATGTCACCGTTAAATTGCGAACTGCCGGTCCCGACCGTTGATAATTTAACTAGAACATTATAAACTAACCTAACCCATCCGTTTGTTCACAATCTCGCGCAAATATTCGTGATAAACACACGAATAAATGCCTGAACCAGGATTCGAACCCGTGACCTCCTTCGCAGGCAGGGTCACTGCCACTACCAACTTTGACGACGTTGGCGTAGTTGGCAGTAACCCTGCCTGCTAAGCCGATGGTCCTGGGTTCGAATCCTGGTAAGGGCATTTATTTGTGTGATGAACACTGATATTTGTTCCTGAGTCATGGATGTTTTCTATGTGTTTATGTATTTGTATATTATATATACGTTGTCTGAGTTGCTCAGTTGCTTAATAAGGCTTATGTTACGTACGGGTACATAAGCCTTATTGAGCTTACTGCGGGACTTAGTCATTTTGTGTAAGAATGTCCTGTAATATTTATTTATTTATTTAACTAGGCTCGGACGCCAGTACAGTATTGAGTACACTGTGATTGTGCGAGTAGACCTACTTATTTCAAGATCTTATCTCAGATTGGTTATCGTGGACTAGGTCAACTGTAAAGTGGTCATTCACCTTCATTAATGGCAGTAGCGGAGATTATATTATTATTATCGCACGTATCGCGAGAAATCAACGACTTGCTAAGGTCAGAGGTATCGAACACGTTTCAGGACTTTTCAAAGCAATTATAACTCTAGAGTGGACATTGAATCACGTGTTAGAGTGCGGCTAATTTGAAAATACATTCGAAAATGGCTGGCATTTTTGGTGGGTTATGTAGGTACCTAATAATAAAACACTCCCTTCGGCCGTGTTTTATTCTATCGCCACGCATTGCGAATTGTCTCCTATTCGCACTTGTATCGTAAATGTACTATTGTGCAGCTGTTACAAAATGGAGAGTAAACTAGTACGTAAAGCGTTTGAAAATTTTGAGACCTTATTTATCGTAGTTTTTTTTCTCCTAGACTGAAAGAGCTCGCTATTCTGAGTAGGAAAAATATTAAAACCATCTTAAAACAACTGTTTTTGGATCTCTTCTGAATATGCCCTAATTATGAAACTAATAGTTTTCCACACAATACATTTTGGATATGGAACGTCATGTGTAAACGTCATTATGACTATTACCCATAATGAAAACGAATATATTTGGGATTTTGTCACTTTGGAACTTATTTGTTTTGACATTGCGACATCTTAGAAATATGGTAAGTAATTATGATATTTGGCTTTAGCAAACCGGAATCGTGGGGCCAAAAAATAGAGGAAAAGATAGTGAGAGTAATGGCGTCCGGGCCGGGCCAACCGGTTTGCATCTTAAATAGCCGAGTGTTGTAAACAACTCCATTATGTCATTTCAACGGCTCGTATAGAAGAAGACAAGCAATGACTAAGAAATCTAAGAATATTATGACGAATTTTACGTAAGACCAGTCCGGATACAGTTGTGGTAGGTTGGATGTGATCCTAATCAAAGATTCTCATCATATACGAATAATTGTGACACCCCTGGAGTTGCAGGCGTCCATAACTACGGTGACCGCTTTCCAACAGGCTTATGGTTGTTTGCCACCGACGTGGTATACAAAAAAGTGAAAAATATTTAATGCTTTTTCGCACAGCCCATTCATAAAAGGGTTTTTTCTGTCAAGCTAGGAGGGATCAAAGTGGCACTTTTCTGTTCAAGGAATTTTTACGTTTTCGGGCATTAACTGGTGTTGGTATGATGCTGTTTTCGGTTTTGTTTATTTCCTCTTAGTTGGTGTGAAAAGCAGTATGTGTCACACGGTATCAAAATTATTTTCGTCTTGGGCCTTAACGCTCATTACGCTCAGTATTCTACTTTAGAGTCCCTCACTACGTTTGGGATTCTATTGTAGAATCCATCGCTTCATTCCGAATTCAATGTACGCCCTCGCCGGAAAAATATCATTTTGTGCCCTTGTAACAAAATCTACTATTCCCTCTCTATTTGTGTTCCATCAATCAGAGTTGAGAAAGATGTTTTGTAAAGGTATAAAAAAAAGAAGTGCTACAAAACTACAGACACATTTATATTTATTGAGGCAAAATAAAGAGGCATACCGAATTTACTGCGTACCAAGGTTTCCCCTTTAATGGAATGTAGCTGCCTAACTGGGCTAGGCTAAAACTGGATTCCAGTTTGCTAGATGACGGCATTAGCGACTGGACCGCCCTAAAGGCAACGGGGACCACCGGGGGCACCGGGTTCACTGAGGGCCTCGCTGGCTTGTCGCCCTAGGAGTAGGGTGTACCGTATCTGGGGAACTGACGACGCGTCCCGCAAAGAGGCCGCGCGGGACGCGGATTGTCCCGTTTTCAGACTAGACTGGATAATAAGCACAAAAAAAGTTTTATGAGTGTGAATCAGACCGCGTGCGTTGTTTTTTAATTTACCGCGATACTAATATGCAATAAATGCTAAGAAATATAACTATGTAATTTTTGTATGCCCTTTTATATGTACGTTGACAGTCGTTACATATTTAGGCATGCTAAACCGTCCCGCATTTTACAGCCAAATCCCGCATATTGATCCCGAATGTACCGCAAACTTGTGCACTACGGTTGGCAACCCTACCCAGGGGCCTTATTATTATTACGAACCACTTCTTTCATTTGTCTAGTTACCTCTCTATCACTCTTGCAGATTCGAGCGAAAAGGAGGCAAAAAGATGAACCAACGAAAGGAGTCGTTCGTTCTAGGACTCCCCACGGGATGTGGCAGGCTCGCGTGACGCCCTTAAACGAAGGTCACGGCCTCAAACGCTGAGAGCCTACCACGAACATCGAAAATTGGCATTGACGGAATAACCTCCTTATCGATATGCAAGTGTGACAGAGAGGGAGAGACCAAATTTTCGTTCGTTCGATTTTCGTGACCAGGCCAGGCGTTGGCAGTGGTGCCGAGCCAAGGGACTTGAGCGCTATCCGTCTGCATTTCGACGCTGGTAGGCGCCAAAATCATTAGCTGGCCATATTCGTTCAGGCATATCGGTAGATAGATATATAGATCATTTATTTGTAATATTTGTACATCTGCCGGATCTGCCAATAAAATTTGTCTGACAGATGCCCGGCTGACATACCCACTATAGAAATCTGAGGGACGGCAATTGAAGAACATCTCTTTTTTTTTCTTGATGATCTAAATGATGAATACGAGTATATTCAACATACTAACAAGCTGATAGCAGCGATGCCGAGAAAACAACGAATTCAGATAAGGAAGCGGAGAAATCTCAAGCCATTATGAATATTTATAAATTGGCGCAGCGCGGTAGCGACTAGGGATTGAAAACCGGGTACCCGGGTAACCGAAAAAACCGGGTACCCGGACTCATTAAGGAAGCGGAGAAATCTCAAGCCATTATGAATATTTATAAATTGGCGCAGCGCGGTATAGCGAGCGACCTGCGCTACGATAATATTGGCTTTCTGATAAGAAATCAATTTAATACAGTGTGGGATCAAAGTACACCTTTAATATCTTATAAACATTAATGTTTAAGATGTAAATATAAAAACGTGTCGAAAATACTAGAATCAGGGCCGTAGCCGGAGTTGAATTTGGTAATGACATGTAGGACGCAACATGCAAAGTAAGCAGAGTTGATGGTATTTCTTAAGGTAGAGCAACTTGTATTAAGGTAGGGCATTGCCCCATAATGTCCCCCCTACGGCCCTGACTAGAATTGCTTCAGAAAATCGGTAGTTGGAGTTCTTACGCATTGCTCATCTGGTTCGTTGTACCTACGTATAAACTGTTAAAGTCATAATTTGTAATCAATGTAATTAAACTAAAAATACATTGTGTAGACGAGAGCGCGCTCTGCCATGTCCGACGTGCTATGAGCTAATCATCTAAGCGTGCTTACCATGTGTTGTATGTTTGGGGATATGTCACATATGTCCGTCTTGCTCCTGCCATAGTAATGGAAAAACAAAACACAACCCAGCCATGTGCTATCTTAGCTTAGTTTTGGAGACATTTTACCTCCTACCGCTACTCTGGCCGGAGCGAGACGGACATACTTTCGAGTACCGCAGTCGCTATCGAATACAGATGGTGGTTGCGTGCAAATCATGATAAACACTAAGGATACATGCTAAGATCCGATATTTGGCGTATACGCCATTGGAGGCGTCTTCGTATTATCATAAAAAGAATATTCAAAACCAAATCATTGTAGGTATGGACTGATAACTGATAAGTCTATTTATTACCAGGTACCCGTACAAATAGCAAACAAAAGTTTAAAGAAAGTTGACCCCAAGGTGATAAATTAGAGATGAAGAGAGCTCGTCAATATATAGAAAATTAGAAAGTTCCACTGCATTTCAGTTGAACTCCTTTTTATATCATATAGGATGTCCTCTTACTATTTTTGGGCATCCCAATTCCGACTAAGATCTAAAAACTACGCAGCATCGAAAAAATTGCGTGTCCTAACAGCATCTATTCTTATCGCAATATTGTGTATGCCAACTTATAGCTGGCGACAAATACGACAAATATTATTTTAAATTGTAACCTATCACAATAATGTCTTTTTTTAAAACAATTACAGGAAATTGTAATAGTAATAAAATATATTGTAAATTCTTATAAAACGACGTGACGACATTGGTGTTCTCGATCTTTTTATATGGCGCCGAAACCTGGACCCTTAAGAAAGCTGACCGCAAACGCATTGACGCCTTTGAGATGTGGTGCTGGCGGAAAATGCTGCGCATCCTTTGGACAGCCCGCCGAACCAACGAGTCAATACTTAGGGAACTGGGCGTTAAGATGATACTCTCGAACATCTGTCTTCGGAGGATACAATAAAAAGCTGCTGCTGCTGGTTGCTGAAGTAAGCCGGAAAGTAATGGGCTCCCTCCATTATCTTAATAAGCTCAAACACTTTTTGCCTATTAGTACGAAGGTGCTACTGGTCAACACCTTAGTTTTGCCCATAATCGATTATGGTGATGTGTGTTATCCGGACTTGAACGAGGAACTTCTGGATAAGCTGGATCGCCTTCTTAACAACTGTATCCGTTTCATCTTCTGTCTTCGGAAATATGATCATGTGTCTTCCTTCCGTTCTCAGCTTGGCTGGCTTCCTATTCATCAGCGACGTAATATTCGCATGCTTTGTACGCTCTTTTCTATTCTCAATGACCCGCATTCTCCCACGTATGTGTTGAGGTATCTCAAGTCTTTATTTCATTATTACGGCGTGTCTCGTGATCGTCAACTTCGTTCTTCTGGAAATTTGTCCCTTTCCATCCCTGTCCACCACACTGGTTTTATGTCAAACTCCTTCTCTGTTACAGTGGCGCGCCTGTGGAACACCCTTCCCCTTAATGTCAAGGAATCACCTAGCAAATGTGCCTTTAAAAGGTCTGTCCGTGCTCTTATTGCTAGCAGATTGAAAGTTTAGAGCTTATTTTCGATGAATCTCGTATTTATCTATATGTATGTATGTATGTATTTATGTATCTCTATATACCTAAATGTATTTATGTTTATATAATGTATTTACTGTATATGTAATTAATATTTATAGATTGACTTGTTCTTACTATTTCGGTTTTGACTATTAGTAGTACCGCCCACAAATTTTCTGTTTTGCCTAAGGTTGACTGGTAGAGAATACCTTCTGGCATTAAGTCCGCCTTTTGTACGTTAAGGTTTCTTTTGTGCAATAAAGGTTAAATAAATACAATACAATACTCTTTATTGCACACCTCACACAGATGAAATACAGTTACAAGAGAAAAAAAAAACAGAATAGTAACAGTAAGGGGTAACAACAGGCGGTCTTATCGCTAAAGAGCGATCTCTTCCAGACAACCAGATAGATATATTCATTTGGAGGATATTGGAGTTCTTCGGCCACATTGCCAGGAAAAGCGGAAACAACCTGGAGCGACTTGTTGTGACCGGCAAAGTGGAAGGGAAAAGACCAAGAGGACGCAACCCAACACGTTGGAGCGATCAGATCCGCTCCACTCTGGACAGCAAATTCTGCGAAGCCATATGGCTTGCATATGGCCATATGCCGCCGAAAATACACTGGACTGGCAAAATAAAATCAAAGAGAAAGTGACGACAAGGGGTCACGACCCTCAGCATTGAGGATACCGACATATGGAGAGATATTTTATAAAAAAATACTATGAAAAATGAAATGAAAAATGATTTATTTGGGAATCTAAATTACAGCTTGTTGTATGTTTGTACATGTATTTGTTATCTTAATTTTTATAGAAAGTTAAGCCTAGGATTAGTGTCCTGTGCCCTAAACTAGGTAAACCTGTCTTATAGGGACCAGGGAATAAACCACCGCTACTTCCAAAGACGCCGCATAGATTGATGGCATAACAAGCATTAGGAAGATTGGTATAAAAAGATAACTTGCATAACAAGCATTAGGAAGATACATAACAAGCATTAGGAAGATAGATATAATCACTACATAGTATTTATAAAACAAAGTCGCTTTCTCTGTCCCTATATCCCTATGTATGCTTAAATCTTTAAAACTACGCAACGGATTTTGATGCGGTAGGTAGGGTAGGGTAGGTTTAGGTTTTTTTAATAGATAGAGTGATTCAAGAGGAAGGTTTATATGTATAATAATAACCCGCGCGAAGCCGGGGCGGGTCACTAGTTATTTATAAATATTGCAAGTAAAGAAATATGTAATATGAATATGTAAAACCTAGCACAAAACCGCAAGAGCCCAATTATTGGAATCAACAACGAGACAGGACTGGTGTAGGGTCGGCTTCATAAATATATATGCATCTGTATTCAATGCAAGTGTATAGATATTTATAGACGTGACTGTACATCGAACAGTGATGGGCGTCTTTGAAATTATTCATGTTATTACGGTAAAGAGTCAGTTTATGTTGTACTCGCTAAGCATATATTGGTTTGGTTTTAGAATTAAAATTAAACAAGAAAGAATGTCTATTTGTTTATCACACCTTGCCAACACAACATCTGAAAGCATAACGTCGTATGTTCCTTCAAACTTGGAATACATTCTGGCTACATCTTACTACGAGCAAAATACATAATCTGCATCCTTAGTAACTGAACATCGTATGTGTCTATGAATTTGTTGGAAAATACTACATTGTCAGATTAAAGTGTGCGCTGCGTTGGCAAGTGCCCAGGGTGCGGTAATTATTTAACACAGTCCCAAAACTATTCATCTGTTTCTTTCACACCATCCTCACAGTCTCAAGTTAGAGCGAGACAATACAATTCTGATAAGACTTGCGTGGCCTGATGAGATATGACGTGGCGTGACGTCACTCAAAGATATAAACAAACTTTAGCCGCGAGCTAAAATCCGATTGTTATTGATAATATTGATATTGGTGGTTTGTTATTCGTGTCATGCGATGATGTTATCAGCTGTTCAAATGTTTTATGACGCTTTATGCGAGTTTGTCTCGATAAGACTGGAATGTTTTTTATTGCCGATCTAGATATCTAGTACTGGTCCTTGGCACGAAGTTTGAAGTATGATACCATATAGCAGAAAGCATGAAACTTCATGAATGTAGCTCATAGGGACACAAAAGTGGGAAAAAAGGGAAATAATCATGTGACGCCATGTTTCCACTTCCGGTTCTTTTTTTATTCCTATAAGCTACATTCGTGCCAAGTTTCATGGTTTCTGCTGCCAGATAGTGCCATACTTTTGAAATTTGTTAGAGCTGAGAGCCGTACTAATCGGTAAAAAATAAATTAAAATTTCTTCCCTTTCGAGACTACACCATCTGAATGAGTTTACACCACAATACAGTGCAGCAATGGATTATAGCGAATACCGTTGGGGAAATGCAACCAGCGACGGCGAGGGCGGGCGTACATTAAATTCCGAATGTAGTGATGGATTCCACATTCACTTTCTGAATTCTGAGCGTAATGCGGGAAAAATATTTTTGATACCGTGTGACACATACTGCTTTTCACACCACCTAAGTCAAAATAAACAAAACCGAAAACAGTATCATACCAACACCACGATGCCACTAGTTAATACCCGAAAACGTAAAAATGTGTAGTCCTTAAATAGAAAAGTGCGACTTTGATCCCTCCACTCTTGAACCGAAAAAACCCTTTTAATATGAATAGGTGGTGTGAAAAGAGTTTTTTCCGTCAATGTCAATTTTCGATGTTCGTGGTAGGCCTGCTGGACATACACTCTTATATACCCTAATGCGTGTTCAGATATTTGCGACCACCTTGCCTGCTGGGATCAGAAGGCCTACCACGAACCACGAACGAAGTTTCACCTCTCTGTCGCACTTGAGTGAGAAATTACAAGTGCGAAAGGGAGGTATACTTTCGTTCGCGGTTCGTAGTAGGCGCTCTGATTGCGACTCAACAATAGGTACCACCAACACTGGGCCTATACCACGAAAATCGAACGATTGCGGATTTATATCTCCATCTCTGTCACACTTGCATATTGGAGTGACAAAGAGGTTTTCCCGTCAATGCCAATTTTCGGTGTTCGTGGTAGGCGTGCAGAGCTGACCATTTGTAGTCCCTATAGCATCGGCATACGGTCTACCGATGATCAGGCGAAGGTCTTGCTGTATGTAGGTACCAATTGGAACCATAGGATTGTAGGACTACGTCATAGTGACGCTACAAATCAGATTGTAAGAAATCTCTTACTGCTTGTCATTTTGACATGGTTCTAGAGTGGCCTAGGGTTCTAATTGGTTGACAGTACGTCGCGTGTTCGCGTTTTGGCGACTCGGCCCAGCGGCCAGCGGTCGCAAGTTTTATACACATTTATTACGCAATTTATATGTAAAGCAGGGTTACGCTGTGACTCAAGGTGTATAAAAGTCAATTATGTTATTTAACATAGCAAAGGCATTCATGGCAATGTGATTCTGATTGACTACTAAATATACACTGAAAGTGTTAAAATTAGTATTTTGTGATTATGTAAAATAAAAATGACAATGACACAATATTCATAAAAAAAATTAGGTATTAACAAAAGTTACATTATATTATATCTGAAAAATACTTAGGATGGATGGGGCCTCATATAAAATCTTATCTGTTATCAGCAGCACCAACATCCACAAAAAGCTTATAATAAGTTTGTAATCAAATAGTAGGTACCTACATTTATCAACATTCTACTTAGCATAAGAAAAACTGTATTTTTTTTAAATACACTTGTTATTGTCCCCTATTCCTAATGAATCGGACTCAAAACAATAAATTGAGTTGAGACTCTTTGAGAGTTGTACAGTCAAGTGTAACAATATGGTTCGACATAATCGACTCATAAATATGGTACTACGCTCTTATTACACCGGCATAAGGTGCTATGGAACATATTTTTGAGTAAGATGTGCACCACCATATTTTCACACTTGACTGTACTAGTTACTAGTCAGCTACCAATGAGTTCAAATATGCTTACAAAGTTTGATAAGGACACACATTTTACCCTCCTGCCACCAACCATAAAACAAACACTGCCAGTGAATTAGAATCTTTGATGCCTGCGAAATAGAGTTCAATTTAAATTGTTTTAAAATCGAAGGAAACAAAAGAAACTTGGAATTGTATTCCAAGTTTATTACAGAAGGAATCAGGAACTAATTCAACCAATTTATATCTAAGGTGAATAAGTAAACAGGTAATTTAACAGAATTTAATATGTATTACATAATATTGGTGTAATATAATAGTGATAAAGATAATTATGGAATGCTATAAATATTTAATGCACATTATTTCTATCATATGATAAATAAAATTATCTGATTAGAGTAGGTATAACTGATCTTCAACTTTCGAAAACTTGTGACAAATTAGTGGATGATGATGATTAGAGGTGGCCACAGGGACTAGGTCAGTTGGTTTTGTTAGAATTTAACAACTTAATGAGAGTAGCAAATTAATATAAAAATTGAAAAAAAAAGATAAAGATAAATTAGTGAAGCATTTACAATTGTGCAACAACTGATTATTATTTAACAATTTATGGATGCAATCAATATTTCATTATGCAACAGAATACAGATAATTAGTGGACCAAAACAAGAAACACATATTAGGTGTTAATTAAACTGTTCTGTTCTGTAAATATGATTATAAAATGTAATTATCTAAATGCATGAATACTCAACAAATAAATAATGTAATTGGGTTATCAACTATTTATTGTCCCTAGTTGCCATGGTTACAGCCTTCTTGGTTCAGGTCAAGCAGGTCAGTAGAACATACTACACTCATTTTTTCAAAAAAACTGTGCTGCAGTTGTCCCGTGGCTGTTGGGACAAAATAACAAGAAATAGTTGATTTACCCTAATAGGTACAATAAATGATGAATTAATGTTTGTTTACATGACATAAATGTGTTGCAATCTATTGTTTTTTTTAATCAGCTTCCCTATAAACCATTCTATAGGTTAATCTTTTGAGAATAAAGATCTGTTTTCCTTGAGAGACTTAGCTAAACAGGAGTCTCCTACTAGATCTGAGTTAAAGCAACCTGGTCAACTTTCCCTTAATCTTCCGAATGAATAAATAGACTTTTGACTTACCCACATACAGAGCGGCTCCTGCATCATGAAGGCCAACACGTCAGCCACCTGGTCAGAGATGATGCGCGAGGAGTTAAGCAGTTCATGGGGCGCTGGCGCGGGCTGCAGGCGCTCCGTGGGCTGCAGCCCTGCCTCGCCCGCGGGCTCCGGCCGCGCTACCGTCGCATTCATCCGCCAGCCCGCATCTCCCGTCACGCTCAAAGCGTAGTACACCGCTATGGATAGAAGGGAAACACTAGCCGCTGTGTAAACCTTGAGATTCGGCAAGGGCAGGCGATCTATCAGTGTCACAGGCATCTTAACTAACCACTTCAGTATATCAATACGACACTACGTTCCACTACACATCACAACACTGTATTCATGAGTTTTGATTGTTATTAATCGTTTGCGCGCAGTTTTATCGAACTATTGCGAGCTAATAACACATAAGCCAATCGTGATAAACAGGAATGACAAGTGTGAGCGAGAGATGGTAAGCTATTCTCACGTTCTCATTGAAAACATCGTAGTACGCTACTATTTGATGGTTAAATTTTATATGAGTTTTAAATGTTGTAATTTTTAGGTACAATAAAAAGGTTCTTGATATTTTGATGCTTAATTTTACATATTTGTACCAAAGGACATTTTTAAGAAAAACTCATTACACTTCTGAATTGGTTTTCCTTAGAACGGAACGACTGACCATTTTGGGTGTAGGAATAGACACATCATACGGTTTCGTTTAGAAATTAGAAGAATTTCAACCGGAAACCTTTCGGGTGTTTTCCGCGAATTTGGCAGACACAACATTTGGGACATTTGCGTTTTGCTTTTCGCTTGCATCGAAGCAAAAATTAAATGGTGCGAGCGAGAGGCAAAACGCAAATACCCTAAATGTAGTGTTAGCCAAATTTGTGTAATTTTTAATAGTTAGTTGCAATAATAAATTAAGTTTCTGAACCAAACAGTACTGTCACGTTGACGTTTACTTAGGGCCGCGGTTGTAGTCATCTCATCAATGTAGATCTTTCTTTTCCCTAAGAAACTGTTTATTTTATGTCTTGAAACAATAAATTCTATTTGAAAATGTCGGAGAGAGACTATGCGCCACTAAGCATAGCCTGCGTTCGCGGGCTATGTGACAAACTATACGATAAACGGAAGTTTGCTGGAGTAGAGATAGAAAAGTTTGTTTTTGTCCTATTTCAGCTTGGAGCTATATATTTTTGTATATATTTTAGGTGTATTATGTTCAGTTTGAAGCATAAGTTGTGTTTGGTGTGTGCAGGATGGTGAAGGACTTCAGCGACGCGAACAACACGAGCCAGATCAAGCGGCTGGTGCGGGTGCTGGGGCAGGACCTGATGGCGTCCACCAACCCCAACGTCAAGAATGGGGCTCTCATGGGCCTCTCGTCTGTCGCCGTCGGTCTTGGGAAGGTACACAATCATATTTTCATGTCACAAATGCAGCCTATTTGCCTCGTATTTATGTAGTTATTTACCTATGAGCATCAATACATAGAGGTTATCAAAAGTCTTTACAGGAATTGTACAGGAAGAGTAAAGCTAGAAACCAAGGGCTCGAGCTTCCCAATAAGGAGAGGAGTTCGACAAGGGGACCCCTTGTCTCCGAAGCTGTTTATAGCAATCCTGGAAACTGTTTTTAGACAGCAAAAATGGAAGAGCAAAGGAATATATATTAATGGCAGCTACCTTAACCATCTTCGCTTTGCGGATGACTTAGTGTTATTCGCAGAGACAAGCTCACAACTACAATACATGATCAGCTCTCTACATGAAGCTAGTATAAAAATATAGCTCGAAATGAACCTGACAAAAACCATGGTAATGACAAATGGCACAGAAAGACCAATAACAGTAGGTAACCAACCGTTAGCTTACACAAAACAGTACATATACTTGGGAAAGCAAATAAGCTTCGACAAGAAAAACAACGAGGTAGAAATAGGAAGAAGAGCACAACTGACTTGGAACAAGTACTGGAAATTAAAAGAAGTGTTTAAGAGTAACATGCCTGTTAGCTTAAAAACTAAAGTAATGAATACATGCCTACTTCCATGCTTGACGTATGGATGCCAGACGTGGTGGTTCACCCGAAAGGCGATGGATAAAATACGGACATGCCAACGGGGAATGGAACGCAGTATGCTGAACATTAAAAAAATACAAAAAATAAACCATTCAAAAATAAGACAGCACACAAACAGTTTAGATGCCCTCAGCCATGCCAAAAAACTGAAATGGCGATGGGCGGGCCATGTAGCACGTACCCAAGATAAACGCTGGACAGCAAGAGTAACGTCATGGAAGGGCCCGCCGGGAAAGAGAGGGATAGGAAGACCCACTATGAGATGGCAAGAGGACATCACCAGAATCGCCGGACCAAACTGGATTCAAGTGGCCAAAGATAGGGAATCATGGAAGGATCTGGAGGAGGCCTTCACCTGCGAAAGCGGGGTTCTTCAGTAAAACAACCCAAAAAAAACTCTGTAAATCACATAGAAGAAATATAAGGCTTTTTTATTTTTATTTTTATTTATTATTTTATTTACCTATGGGCTAGTCCACAAATCATGTGAAGTTTTTCTCGCCAACTTTTTGAGCCCCCCTCCCCTTGATGATCTATGGGGAGGTTCGAGGTTAATCCCTCTTCAAGCAACACAACCTTACGAGTATTTTTTTCCCTCAACCTAATATTAAAATGAATATTATTTAATGAATACTTTCTACTACTATATATAGAGATTTTTTGTTATATTTGCTTGTTTTTGTTGTTGTTTTATCGGCAACCGACGAAGTAGTATCTAAAACGGTCACATTTGTTTATCGGTTTCAATGCTAACTTGGCAATATCTACAGGGCTCCATACCATACCTTCCCGAGCTGATCCAGCCGATCGTAGCCTGCTTCAGCGAGAGTGAGTCCCGCGTGCGCTATCAGGCCGCCGAGGCGCTCTTCAACGTCGTCAAAGTGGCGCGGGGGGCTGCGCTGCCGCACTTCCCGCTCCTGTTCGACGCGCTGGCGAAGCTGGTTGCAGACTCTGAGCCGCAAGTTAAACAGGGGGCTGAGCTGCTCGACCGACTTGTCAAGGTATGGAGTATGCAGGGGTCTCCAACATGGTTAAAGTGGCCCAGGGGGCTGCGCTGACGCACTTCCCAATGCTGCCGAGCCAACCTGGCTACCGATCCTGAGCCTCAAATTAAGTTCAATACGCTAGCCCGGCTGCCTTCCGACCCTGAGCCGCAAGTCAAACAGGGAGCTGAGCTGCTTGACCGTCTTGTAAAGGTACAGTCAGCGTCAAAATTTCCAACCGAAGTTAAGACAATCGACGCAAATCCCCACTTCCATTTCGTTTCCTCTAGAAGCAATGATATTTGCCGACGACGGAGTGTTGGTCAAAGTTATTAAGCAGCGGCGGCGCCACTAGAAATCATAAATAGAATTATAATATTTTAAAGCATATAGCAATATAAAAGAGAATTCTTAACCGCCGACGGCGTTGCTATCAAAATCGGTCGGCGATGACGCCCATCTTTAAGTAAAGAATTAAACTCACTTTTACAAATATACTTAAACTCATTAAAAATTGAAATAGATGTCATATACTAAAGAAAAAGACCGAAGAAAAGAAGAAGAATAACTAATCAAAATATATATTAAATTAAAATAATTTGATTTGTGTCAACAAGCAGTTAAACTCATTACATTAAAAATACATGTATACAAGACTTATCGAACTAAAATAAAATTATCAGCAGTCATTAAGACTAAATAAAGCAGCTTAAGTGTATCTGCAGGAGATAGTGACAGAGAGCCCGGACTTCTCCGTGTCGGCGTTCGTGCCGATGCTGCGCGAGCGCATGTACTCGCGGCACGCGGCCGCGCGGCAGTTCTGCGTGTCCTGGCTCAGCGTGCTGGACTCCGTGCCCGCGCTGCCGCTGCGCCAGCACCTGCCGCAGCTGCTGGACCCGCTGCTCGTCATGCTGGGAGACGTGCACCCGGAGATCCGCCGCATGTGAGTACCCGACAATGGGGATTACCGCGAGTTGGTTTTCCGCTAGGGGCGCTAGTAGAACGTGGGTCCTGCGGGAACATTTCAAACGTCACCTTGACAATTCTCTCATACTGACACAGGACCCACGCATGAGTGGCGCCGTCTGGTGAGTGACAATACGGTAGCTCCCATTGTGTCTTGCAAACCAATTTAACAATGGATTTTTTTTCGAAAGTTTATAGAAGGTCGACACTTTGCGTCAACATTTTTCAAATTGGCTGCCTTTTGCTGCTGGTCATATATTTTTCAAAATCAACTTATACGCATACACTATTTTAACGTCTACAGTCAAGTGCAAAAATATGGTTCGACATAATCAACTCATAAATATGGTGCTACGCTCTTATTACACCAGCATAAGGTGCTATGGGACATATTTTTGAGTAAGATGTGCACCATGATATTTTTACACTTGACTGTACAACAATATCAAACGGACAGCAACACCAAACTTGTTTACTGTCTGTAGCTATTTTTATATTGATACTGATTTTATAACGAAATGTTTCCTAACATATTATACAGTGGTTTGAGTGAGTTTAATATATATGACAAAGATGTAAACAGACTTGCTCCGGCTTGATGGCAGCACGGGGCTAACGGCACGGTCTTTTTCCGAAGGTATGTTCACATCGAGGTTCATTTGGATGAAATTCGCACGGGGCGATTAAATGACAACGCGTCGTAATAGCTGATAATCGGTTTTAATTAGTTACAATGATTTAACTTCAAAATAACACGTGATCGCTCTGATTTAAACGGATACAAAGAAATAACAAGGAAACGTGGTGATCCCAGAGATGACGTCACGCACACAACGGCTCTGCTCAACCGTCTCAACCGTAATGACCGCTCGTCCGACCTACTCCCGCCCTTCCTAACCAGTAGCTGTCAAGTTGGAAGGCCCGTAACGCCATCTCTGATTTCACCCAGGTATTACCTGACGTTTCTTTACTCGCAATCGAAACTAATCAATTACTTAACGTAATAGTGTGCTAGCACGCCTCTAGGTGGTGCCACTAGTTATACCATGCCCTCCGATAGATGGCATCTCTCCGACACGGCCATCCTGCTCGTCACACGTCCTCGGGTGACTTGCCTACACAGAAGGACACTACAAAGCAAATCTGAACGCTCGGCCCATTCTGACCTTAATGAAAGGACAAGAATGAACCAAGTGCACACACATACCACAGAAACCACATTTTATTTTAATCATCATACAACACAGTTATAACACACTATCGATAGTTTACAAACATCTATAGGCGCGCTTTCACCGTCTACAGCCTATATAGACTCGTAGGAACACCTTCTACAGTTTCACTGTAGGCACTCGATTATCCATCATTACCAATATAGTAATGGAACACCACATGATTTATAGCAACCATCATTACTTTGGGACTAGTCAGGGCATACTTCAACATGACTTACATTGATATGAACAGGCTAATCAACAAGTCATAGCACATTATGTGCTCATCCTTACTTCCCAAACGTAATGGAATACTCATATCATCACACAACTTACATACACAATTTTAGCAGAACATTGTATTATCATTACTCGGGATCAGACTCATTGAATTCTTCTACCTCAGATGGTATTGGGGATAACAATCAGTTACAGAAAATACAATGTTATTCAAATAATCACACGATACATTTAACACACCATTGTGAGCTCACAATCATCTATAGGCACACTCTAAACGTCTACAACCTAATTTTGGCTTGTAGGAACTCCTTCTACAGTGTAACTGTAGGAACTCCTTCTACAGTGTAACTGTAGGAACACTCCAACCGTCTACAACCTAAATTTGGCTTGTAGGAACTCCTTCTACAGTGTAACTGTAGGAACTCCTTCTACAGTATAACTGTAGGAACACTTCAACCGTCTACAACCTTAATCAGGCTTGTAGGAATGCACATCATTACTTCCCAGATAATGGAATACCACTCGCTTTTCAGCAACCTTCATTACTTATGGATTAAAAAAAAAGCCTTTTTAAAACAGTTTCTTAGAATCCGCAGATCATCTGCTCTTTACCTCCAAAAGTAATGGAATACTCAGATTACACCACCATCATGTAATACAGTTAACAGCATGGCACACTCGATTAAAATACTCTATTATTACTCGGGTAGATTAAATTACGACAAAGCACACGTATCACTTTAGATTATAACACAATCATTACAGATTACAACCTAAGGCATTGTATTCAGTTATTCGCACCTACTAGTAATCTAAAAGCACTAAGATTGCAACGATCTAGACGGATTTATTTTATAACCAAACTAAGGAAACGTGGTGTTGTCTGTGCGAGGTTAGTCCGTTCTCTAAGACGGTCGAATAAAGAATAATCAGTACCGATCCGCGCTCCGCTTGCGCGCTGCTTTTTACCTCCCACCACGGGAATTCACAATCGGAAGTCAGTTCAACTGATAGGTCTACCAACTTAACAACAGTGCTGCCAACCTCACACCGACCACACCCAAGTTAACTACTTGAAGTTTCCGTTTCCGTTAATGAAATTAATAAACGCTGTCAAAGTAGTTCGCCACACGGCCACCGCAACGCTAGCGTTTCGTAGTCAATCGAAGTCTCGTACTAATGACTCCTGTCTCCAACACCGCCTCGTGTGTTTTACTCTGCAACAATAAAAACAAAGCAAAGTACACCGCTCGGTCATACCTGACTTCATCTCAAAGAAACTTCGTTATTCAAAGTTTTAATTTCATTAAAGTTCAAAACTTTATTTTCCTGATTCATAGTATTTAGTTCTAGAATCCAAAAACAACCAAGTACCAATATTTAACTATCGTTCACTATATAAGATATTAAAAACATCAAATCGTACAAACACAAGGAATCTCATTCATGGCCTATAACGGTTATCACATAATCACTCTTACGCGCATCCCCACGGGATCCCCCGCCAGAGCTTCCCTCGCACCACGTACCCACGGATTACGTTACCGCAACGACTGCAGCTAGCAGATACAGACTTTTAACGAGCTACAGCTACGGTGAAGCCTCTGGTACGGTCTGACCAGCCGAACTGAGAACCTCTATGTCAATATTACACTCGTTTACTTTTACTTCAAATGGTACGTGATCCTCCGGCATTTTCCTTAACTAATCGACAGAGGTACTTGCCATCTCAGCCACATGGATGTTCCTCCTCGCAGAGTATACTGCACATAAAAAGCAGTCAAATTGCATCTCTCACATGCTCCGGCTACTCTGAGACCATTTACAAGATAATTACGTTCACGATAAAAAATCTCAAATCTGTGAAATTACCAATTTTGTCCTACACTTCTATGTAAACAAATTAACTTCTACCAAGGCCCTTACTTCTCGTTTAAAACTGCTACCCACTTAAACTACCTATTTGAATAGTATGCAGTCAATTTCAACAATCTACCTTCAAATTATTGAAAGTGAGACAATAGCTTCAACTTCTTGCAAGTGAATCAAAACAATTGAACTGCCATCTCAAACTAAACTTCTTTTAACTTTTAAACATGTTTTGGTTGTCAATGATGATCACGTAAAACCATCGGTGTTTTTTAACAGTCGTTTCAAACCCAAATGAAACTATCAACACGACTCACAGAAAAATACAACAGAAACGAACTAGACCGTTCTCTCTGTCAAACTCAAAGAAACAGATTCTCTAAGTACGTGATCACACCAGTGCTCCACAACACCCCAATAAAACGTGAACTGCTCACCAGATAAACAACTGTGATTGTGGACGCACAGTGTGGGTTGTTGCCGTATGTGCACCAACGATTCAGCATTGCTCTCAGTCGCCTCAGCTTACGTTGCGCTAATGGGACACGAAGGTGAAATCCAGCAGCAGGCTGGGAGCTCGAAGTCGTTCGAAGTTCATCATAGCCGACTGAAATCATCGAATTGTATTGCATCAGTTTCACCACTAAAATATTTTGAGAGTGTCCCCGCTCGTTTATTCACTGTATCAAATACGTTCAGCTGCGGAGTAACTACCTTCCAATTAAATAATCAATATCTTTATCTTTGATTAAATTTGATACTTTCAACAAAAAAAAAACAAACAACAGCTTGTTTCATCAGCAAACTAATCTTGAAATAGAACAACTTTAGTGACATAAGAAACCAAACTCTGCAATATTTTGTACTATTGTTAACCATCTCTTATTTTTTTCAATAAAACAATTCATGGAACGAAACCTGTCCTTTTATTTCCTTTGTTCTCCTGCTAGCATCTTCAATCCTAGCAGGTCTGCTCGACAGCCATGGCCAGCACCTTCCAACGCAATAGCACAACAACGGCCGCATTTACCGCATACTGTCAGTTGTGGTGCTGTATCCCACCAACAAAAATAAAGCACGTGGTACGTTTCACCTCGCGACACTCGTGTGGGTTGTGAAGTCTTTATCCAACTTCTGATGACAAAGATGTAAACAGACTTGCTCCGGCTTGATGGCAGCACGGGGCTAACGGCACGGTCTTTTTCCGAAGGTATGTTCACATCGAGGTTCATTTGGATGAAATTCGCACGGGGCGATTAAATGACAACGCGTCGTAATAGCTGATAATCGGTTTTAATTAGTTACAATGATTTAACTTCAAAATAACACGTGATCGCTCTGATTTAAACGGATACAAAGAAATAACAAGGAAACGTGGTGATCCCAGAGATGACGTCACGCACACAACGGCTCTGCTCAACCGTCTCAACCGTAATGACCGCTCGTCCGACCTACTCCCGCCCTTCCTAACCAGTAGCTGTCAAGTTGGAAGGCCCGTAACGCCATCTCTGATTTCACCCAGGTATTACCTGACGTTTCTTTACTCGCAATCGAAACTAATCAATTACTTAACGTAATAGTGTGCTAGCACGCCTCTAGGTGGTGCCACTAGTTATACCATGCCCTCCGATAGATGGCATCTCTCCGACATATATAAGTAGGAAAGAATTGGAATTGTAGGAAATTGTGAACGGCGGTAATGTTTTACAGGAAAACATTTAATAGCAGCTTAAAGGAAAATAGCAATGAAACTAAAAGGAAATGTAATATAATTTAGTAGCTCGTTTAACTCGCTGGTTAGTGGTTTATATTGATGGAACATATAACAAGTTTTCGTGTCCTGCGCGCGGCCAGGATGGTGCGTCGCGTTAAAAAAAGGTCTGAGTACCCTCCAATGGGGATTACCGCGAGTCGATTTTCCGCTAGGGGCGCTAGTAGAACGTGGGTCCTGACGTCCTGAGGGAACATTTCAAACGTCACTTTGACAATTCTCTCATACTGACACAGGACCCACGCATGAGTGGCGCCGTCTGGTGAGCGACAATACGGTAGCTCCCATTGTGTCTTGCAAACCAATTTAACAATGGATTTTATTTCGAAAGTTTATAGAAGGTCGACACTTTGCGTCAACATTTTTCAAATTGGCTGCCTTTTGCTGCTGGTCATATATTTTTCAAAATCAACTTATACGCACACACTATTTTAACGTCTACAGTCAAGTGCAAAAATATGGTTCGACATAATCGACTCATAAATATGGTACTACGCTCTTATCGGCATAAGGTGCTATGGGACATATTTTTGAGTAAGATGTGCACCACCATATTTTTACACTTGACTGTACAACAATATTAAACTGACAGCAACACCAAACTTGTTTACTGTCTTACCTATTTTTATATTGATTCTGATTTTATTACGAAATATTTCCTAACATATTATATTATACAGTGGTTTTAGTGAGTTTAATGTATATAAGTAGGAAAGAATTGGAATTGTAGGTCAAATTGTGAACGGCGGTAATGTTTTACAGGAAAACATTTATCAGCTTATAGGAAAAATGCAATGAAACTAAAAGGAGATGTAATATAATTTAGCTTAGTAGCTCGTTTAACTCGCTGGTTAGTGGTTTATATTGATGGAATATATAACAAGTTTTCGTCTCCTGCGCGCGGCCAGGATGGTGCGTCGCGTTAAAAAAAGGTCTCAACAATAACCTATAGTAAATTTAGTATTTTTAGCTAAATTATCTAAGTGGCACATTATTGATCAGGTATTTCTAATCAGGAATTATGACTTTAAACCGAGATGAACATTGTACTTTTAGTTTTAAATAAAAGAACAGTTAAATCAATGTGTAAACTTATATGTAGAATCTCAAACTTTTAGTAAACATTTCGGGTTAAATTATTATCATTTATGAAACCAGACAAAAATTCTACTTTCAATTGTTAGTAGTTAAATATAAGCGTAATAAGAATAAAAAAAACTACATAGCAATTGTATTCAAATTTAAAGTAACTGGTATATAAAGAGACACAAAAACAAGCTCAAACTGATTAAACAATATAGAGTCCTGTTTGTCTGTTTCCTAGATTTCGATAGTACAGACTGTGTCATAATTTCATAGATTTTATAGATCGACGTGTAAAATAGGAGTTTAACGTTTGACAGTTACTATGCTTGGAACAGACAACGTGGTCTGACTGTACCTCTGATGGCCTATTGTCATGGCAATAAGGTTTACAATTGGTCAGTGTTGACGAGGATTAACTTGCCTTGTCATGGTCAGGTGCGACATCCAGCTGGGTGAGTTCCTGAGGAGCATAAAGAAGGAGCCGGCGCGCGTGCAGTTCGCCGCCATGGTGAACATCCTCATCACGCACGCGCAGTCGCCCGACGAGCTCGTGCAGGTCAGACCATATTCTTCACTACATAGTTTTAAAAAAAGTCGCTTTCTCTGTCCCTATATCCCTATGTATGCTTAAATCTTTAAAACTACGCAACGGATTTTGATGCGGTTTTTTTAATAGATAGAGTGATTCAGGAGGAAGGTTTATATGTATAATAATAAACCGTGCGAAGCCGGGGCGGGTCGCTAGTATTATAAAATATTCATGTGCCGTCAGGATGTGGTTGGAAACATTTTTTTATTTAAACTTAAAGTTAAATAAAAGCGTAAACCGGTGTCGGCGGGACCGTTTAAAAAAAATATGATGACGGCGTCTTCGCCAAAATAATATAAATTTAATCTCTTTAAGATATTTTACAAATATTTTACGTCGATGTTCCGTTTTAAGTGATTTTTGGCATTCTAATTTCAATTTTTTTTTAACGCCATTTTTTTACCAGCGACTCTTCGTTTTAAAAAGACTTGTAGAGAGTTCTCTATAGCATCAACTCCACCTCTTAAAGGCCCCAATTTTCATATCGTTCGATATCAAACTACGTGCGATTTGCGTGCGACATTGTTTGCAACTGACACTTCGTTTAGAACTAAACATCATCTCGACTCATATTAGAATAGCGGCCAAATCAAATTTCCTTGTTTGTCAGAGTTGTTAGAAATTTGAAACAAAATAATATAATCGAATTCGATAATATTATTTAGCTATAATAACATTTTCACAGATAAGAAATTTGTTGTAACAAAAAAGTTTATTACAATTATATGCGGTTTTTCAACGCATTATTGAGGGCTAATATGTGGGCATATAAATGTAATTGTATATGTTACCTTACGTGTCAGGAGTGCCGGCCGCGGCCCTCTTTGCCTCCCTAGTGGTCTCATGACCATGACCATCGGTAGCCATGTCTATATGACACTGTTGCTTCTCTTGCAGTTGACAGCCATCACGTGGATCAAGGAGTTCGTGGAGCTGGCTGGCGCGGCCATGCTGCCGTACGCGTCAGGAGTGCTGGCCGCCGCGCTGCCGTGCCTCGCTTACTCCGATGAGCCGAGACGGAGTATCCTTTTATTGATCATTTATACGAATACTTATCAGACTAATATACGATTTTAAGCTAACATGGTCATTTACACGCGTAAGCGGGTAGATCGATACGGGGTGTGGGTAGACCACAAATAAAAGACCACAAATCAGTTACACCGTGAACACAGCACTTGTAACAGTGCCGAAATATCGGGAGCTCATAAAAACAAATATACATGGTAAATATCAGACTACTTCACCGTATCTGGTACTTACTTTACATATACGGATATGATGGAAGGGTTTCTCGATGTGATAGTGCATGCAGTGTTTTACTTTTAAATGTAAGTTATTTAGTATAAAATTCTTAACAACAAACTTTAGGCATCAGAGAAACCGCAACTATAGTGAACATGCAGCTCACCAAGCTAGTAGAGTCCGAGTCCTCATCTCCCGGCCCGGACGGGGAGGACGGGGACAAGGGACGCATCAACCTGGACGCCGTGGTGGAGATCCTGATACAGATGGTGCACCACAGCTCGGTGCACACGAAGGTGGCTGCCCTCGAGTGGTTCCTGCATCTATACAACAAGCTGCCTAATCAAGTAAGCTGTCAGAATTCAAGTATCTTTATAAATTGAAAGAGATGTCATATACTACAGTGAAAAAGTACCAGCGACCTCCTGCTTTCGCGGCAGACGCCCCGAAAGCAGGAGGTCGCTGGTTCAAACCCAGCCCTGCTCACCGGGGACCTTGGTCGCTTTTTCTGTAGTATATGACATCTCTTTCAATTTATAATTTATATAACTACTTAAAAAAAACATGAATCAAAACATTTATTACATTTAATAAATGATTTGATTCGTGCTTTGCAATTGTAAAGTATCTTTGTTTACCTGAAATGCTTAATATACATAGATATAGAATTAAATAACTGAATATTCTCTTCTTCTTACCCTCAGCTTAAAAAATGACATCATAAAAGTGCTGCAGTTGCAGCACTTTTTCATATAGTTTTGTTTGGAACGTGACATTTCGTTAAGTGCCAACAGCCTATAAAGTTTTAACAGTGTTGATAGTTTTGTGTTTGAATTTGACACTTAATGCTAACGTCAATAAGCTCTATTTCGTACGAAATATTTATCGTTTGTATCATCAATCATCATCAATGCAAAGTTGTTCACTAATTTCATTTTGACCCACATTTTTTGCCGTTTTTGTTCTGCTTTGCGTGTCTAATTTTTTTGATAAGTCAATTTTAATCTACGATTTTAAGCTAACATGGTCATTTGGCCATTTTCAAAAAAGTGTCCCATTTCTTTTTTGTTTGATACCATTAGTAAGTTTTGTTTTTTTATAACCAGTATCGCAAGTACTATTCATTAAAAAAAGAGTGTCCCGTTTTTTGGAAAAATTCCCATTTACATTATAACTAGTCTAAAACCGGATATTACTCGTACACTCGAAATATCGGGCGCTCATTAAACTATAGTACATTACCTAACTAGTGCGGTAAAACAAAGGAAGGCCGAGATCGCAGATGTTTGCGACCCGAGCTGCAAGCGAGGGACGTAAATATGCGATCAACGGCTTTATTTATTACCTCACGTGTTAGGTACATCATTTTAAATTTTGGTAAATATTGCGTTTTAGATTATTCATTGGAATCTATTTATTCCAGTAGGTTGACCGCCTTTGTAAACATTTTAGCCGGTAAATTCTTACAGTTTCATAGCACCCAGTGGCCGTTAGAGTGTGTAATAGTTACACCCCGTTATCTACTCGTAACGCTCACTTTGGGGGCAAGTGATGGGGCAGTTTCGATAATCTGAATTAATAAAATGATAAAGTTGAGTATAAAAAATTGAACTGCTCGTTATTATTAACAAAACCGTGTCCTAAATAATTCAAATTTACCCCCGACGGCCCCGATGTTAAACTGCTCGTACTAAATTACGTAGTAAGTCGTCTCTGAACTGTTCAATAATTGTCGTCCTCCTATCCGATCAAATAGATACAGAACATTTAATGACATCAAATAGAATTCATTCATTGCATCTGCAATGAATGAATTATCTTAAGATTATTCATAAAAGAATTTTATTTTGACTAATTAATAAATATGAATCGACTAAGCAACATCATAATTTAAGCTTGCCCCCAAAGTGAGCGTTAGATAACGGGGTGTAGTAGCGAATGGTTGTTGGTTGGGGCAGATGGCGGCGCAGTCGGGGCAGGTGTTCGTGAGCGCGGTGGGCAGCCTCACGGACGCGGCCGACGAGGTGGTGCGCCGCAGCCTCGCCGTCACCGCCGAGATCTGCACCTGCGCGCCGGGTACGTGCCGACCTACACAAGCGAGCGAGCGCAGTAACACTAGGACAAACTATATCCATCCCTTTTTTCAGGGTGGTAATACTAGCGTAAGAAAGACAGTATGATGCTCCTACTGTTACTGCGCCCGCTGGGTTGTCAGACTATACTACACTTGCCATATTCACAACAGAATGAGGATTACCGCGAGTCGATTTTCCGCTAGGGGCGCTAGTGGAACGTGGGTCCTGCGGGAACATTTCGAACGTCACTTTGACAATTCTCTCGTAATGACACAGGACCCACGCATGAGTAGCGCCGCCTGGTGAGCGACAATACGGTAGCTCCCATTATCATAATAAAAGTTGCAGGCGCCCATAGGCTACGGTGACCGCTTTCCATCAGGCGGGCTGTATTCTTGTTTGCCACCGTCGTGGTAATCGTGGTATTAAAAAAATGTAACAGAGATTTAGCGCTGGTGACTGCTGTTATTGCGTGAGTGGCAATCACATCGAGTGGTAAAATGTCATTTTTAAATTAGTTAATTACTGAACATCCTGACATTTGCCAAGTCCGCCCGCATTCAGGACAAAGGGTCAATAATCCTGAGATGTCCGAAACCTGGGTTGCAGGGAATGCGACCCAGGTATCTCATTCCTTAGAACGTCTCGCATTGACGCGCACAAATTCACTTATTAAGCTTTTTTTTTAATACTACTAATAACTAACAAGCATACAGCCCGCCTTATGGTAAGCGGTCACCGTAGCCTATGGCCGCCTGCAATTCCAGGGGTGTTACATGCGCGTTGCCGACCCTTTAAAAAAAAGGAGGATTCGCTGTGTTGACAGCTAGAGGGGCAAGCTTTGCTCGGTGGGTCCCCAGCTGTCAACACAGTGAATCCTCTTGGAGCTCTGGCGACCTTACTCACCAACAGAAACACAACACTACGAGTAGGGTCTAGTGTTATTAAACTGCGGCATGCATGACTTGGAGTACCTAATTTAGTAGTAATTGAAGTGAATCTAGTTAATCTTTCTTGTTACAGGTGATTTGGAATCCAGTCCATATTATTACAAATTCCTACAAGCTTTGCTGAGGCTGCTAGCGGCTGATGAAAATTTACTAGAAGACCGAGGAGCTTTTATAATTAGGTGTGTACCAGTTATAAAGATCATGATACTTTAATTTATTTGTACTAAAACCTAAAACTAGTAGTTTATTGAGTGTTTATTAAATAACATGTGTGCTAGTCTGCTATTGTTAAGCTATCCCTGTTTTATATTCACAAATAGCTACATTAACATATCACTTTACTTAATTCGTGCGCAGATGGTGTTAAATCTGTCACTCCTTTTGCTACGGTAAATCACAATATCCGCAATGTCAGTGTAAGAGGGGGAATTTTTATTTTTTGTTGTAGAAAAATCATTTTTTGCTAAATTGGAAATTTTTATGTCTATTCTGCTCAGAATCGCGAGCTCTTTAAATCCTAGTAGGAGAAAAAAAGTGTCCTAAAATTTCCATACATTTTTCAAACTTTCCATTGCGCTACCGCAATACTAAATCTGTGAATTGATGGTGGCGAAATGGAAAACAAATCTTGGGACACTTTTTTTTCTCCTGCTAGGAGTGAAAGAGCTCGCGATTCTGAATAGAAAACAAAAGAAAAATACTGCCGCAAAAGCAGGAGGTCGCTGGTTCGATCCCAGCCCTGCTCACCGTGGACCTTGGTCACTTTTTCTGTATATGACATCTCTTTCAATTTATAATTATTATTTTTTAATTTTTATCTACAACAAAAAAAAACGCCTAAGAGTCGCTTACTTAAGACAACTCAACAGTAACTGCTTCACAGGCAACTATGCGTTCTCCTAAACGCAGAGGACATCTACAAGGCCTTATCAAAGATCCTGGTGGACGAACCTAACCTGAAGTTCGCGGCTACTGTGGTGGACGTGCTCTCCATCATCCTGCTGACGGCCGCGGAGCTGCAGCACCTGAGGCTGCAATTGCGCAACTTTACTGCGCCGGTAACAAAATAAACCGTGGCAAATATTTCACTAAATTACTACACGAGGAAAAGTTTTACTCAGAACGCCGACGCCGACAAAGAATCGGCGGGGCTGTCAAGAAAATTTTGAAGTGAACTTTAAATCGGAGAAAGTTCTCTGTTAAGCTGTTATTAAATTCCGTAATTTTTTTTAAATTGTAATATATCTTACAAAAAATCATCATAATTAATTCATTTATAATTAATGAAATAACAGCGTAACAGAGAACTTTCTCCGATTTAAAGTTCAGTTCAAAAGTTTATTGACAGCGCCGCCGATTTTTTGTCGGCGTCGGCGTTCTGAGTTAAACTTTTCGTCGTGTAGTAATAAGACATTAGTGTCGCTTAGCTTGAAACTCGGGTAAACCCATTCGACCCTCTCAGCAAATATCTACTTTATACGTATTACCTTTTCTTAATACCAAAATTGCAATAATCTGATTCTGAGTTTGAAGTTAAGCGACTCATGGGATACTCTTTTTTATATCATATGTTTAACATGAGGATTTCTGTTTTCTTAAGTGACTCGTGCATTGTTGATGCGCGTCTTATGTTACGTAGTCATGTTATTGTTTTACGATGTGCCGCTTTAGCATTGTAAGGTGCATTATGTATAATTTAAACTTTCATGAGTCATACTGATATTAAATTGCACCGGTTAACACTCACGTATTTTTATCACCATAGGCGTGACACGTTTCGACTGCATCGGGCAGTCACCGTCGGACATACAGAGTGGTGTTGTCACTTTCGCTGTTGTCTGTCCGACGATGACTGCCTGATGCAGTCGCAACATGTCACGCTACTGTGATAAAAATACGTGAGTATTAACCGATGCATTATGTAATGTAAAATAAATAAATTAAATATTGTAAAACCAGGCGACGCAGCAGCTGTTCGCGGGTCTGTACCGCTGCTGGAGCCACTCGCCGGTGTCGCTGCTGGCGCTGTGCCTGCTCACACACAACTACGCGCACTGCAACGCGCTTATATCCACCTTGTATCCTTTTCATAAGAGACTAACTTTATTTGGAAGTTCAAGAGTCAAATTTTGCATCATTTTTAGGGTTCCATAGCCGAAATGGTAAAAACGGAACCCTTATAGTTTCGTCCAGTCCGTCTGTCCGTCCGTCCGTATGTCACCGCTTGTTTACTCAGTAACTATAAAGCATATTCGTTTTGCTTATTCATTGTTATATTAAATCCTTAACTAGAATTCAGCGGGGAGCTTGAAATCACTGTGGACTTCCTAACAGAATTGGACAAGCTAGTGCAACTTATTGAATCGCCCATATTCGCGTGTAAGTAAAAAGAATTATAAGTATTGTGAAAAACACTGTTAAAAACGCATTCTATATGGAAACTTCGTGCTAAGATAAACCGTATCCATTGATTGTTGTGTAGCTATAAGCTTAAGAAAAACAATACCCGGTGTCTTTCAGCCTAAATTGGCGTGTTTTCTTACGCCGATGCCAACTATTGCCAACAAATAGTACAGTCAGCAACTTCTTAAGACCTTATTACATATTTTTGACACAAGCTGCAACTAACTATTATTTTTTAGATATGCGCCTTGAATTACTGAGCGGCTCGCAGAGCGCCGAACTCAGGGGTGCGCTGTACGGTCTCCTGATGTTGCTGCCGCAGAGTGAGGCCTTCCACACGCTGCGCCGGCGGCTGCAGTGTGCGCCGCCCCCGGACAAGCCCGCTCTGTACGTATACCTTACTCAATAATGATGTAATAACATCTTACAAGTCAATTTTAGCTACATTCGTGGCCAGATAATTGGGGACTAGGTTTTTTCCATACAAATGCCTACAAATAGGTCTTTTAAATAGAGAAGTTCTGAGTATTAGACATATTAGTATACTTATATCGGGTTACTCATGTTAATAAAGTCGAAAATAGGTGTGCGCAGATCAATCGCCGCGAGAGCTTCTCACTCATGATTATGGGACGCGATTCGTTCCGAAACATGTCGAGCTATTTTCGACTTTATTGACGTGTAACCCAATATAAGTATATTCATACAAATATTTTTCAATTTATGCTCCGTGTTAATCAAATGGTTGTACCTTGTAAATGTACTGAGGTGTGCAATAATGAGTAGTACAAATTTGCAGCTTGAAAAATACGACTAACCCCAAATGTTTACGCATCAACTCTGCTTGCCTACTAAATTTGACAGATTACTTATAAATCAACTTATACTAATCTAACCTTATGTAATACCCACAGAACGATACCGCCGGCGGGCGCCGCGGCCCCCGGGCTCGACTTCAGCGCGCTGCTGCAGCAGTTCCGGCGCGTGCAGGCCGCGCACCGCGCCTGCCGCCTCGTGGAGCGCCCGCGGCGCGACCCCGCCTACTCATAGCGGCACTTACTATATTAATAGCCTTAGGCTGGATTTGACCAAACTCTTTAACCAAGGGTAACGCTTACTCTTGGATACTAATGTCAAAATCCCATAGTAATTTGACGTTACTATCTGAGAGTAAGCGTTATTCTCGGAATAAAAATTTGGTAAAACGCAGCCTTAATGGGATAATATCGCGCGGAAAAAATATTAGAGTTTAAACAAAGATTTGCTAATTTATATTGAGTATGACTACAGTAGCTTTAGCATAGTGCGATCGAGGAAGACACCATCATTTTCTGACTGTTTGGATTAGATAATGACAGTTGACAGTTTCTCGACGGCGAGACTCTAGTGCTAGGGTTACAGAACAACTGCTATGTTGTTTGTAAATAAGTAGATGGGATTACAACGTACATTCATGAGTTACACAGACTTAAAAACGTCAGGCACGCGATTTGGCAAATAAGCGACACAAACGTTTGCGACTAAAACACGGTCAAATCGTTATTTTTTACATGTAGCAGATCTGTTATATATAAACTTAAAAAAATGCGATAAAAATACCACGACAAGACTGTCAAGAAATGTGCTTTTTGACGGTCACGCCGACTCTTTTTCCGGCGTGTCGGTCAAATCTTTTTTTTTGTAGGCGTCACTAAAAGAGCTAAAATTGCTTTCGATATAGGTAGCTTATAAAATGCTAGATTGTCTGAACCAATTCTTATGATAAGTTAAGCACTACTTTTTGTAGTTTGATCTTACACAATATAATTTAAGTTAGTTTTATCTATCTATCGCTCTATCTATTAAAATGTATCAAGTCCAAAAGACTATTTAATTTTTTCAATTTAAATAATTGCATTTACAGGGTTCAATGATGACAGTCATACTAATCGCCAGGGCCCGTAATTTTCATGGCGGTTTCGTCATAATGACGTATACACAAGATGTTTTAATACGAAATGACGAAATGAGTTAATGACAGATAAAGTCTATCAACGTTCGTTTTTTTTTTTTTTGAACCTGGCAGGGGCTCCATGCACTGAGCTTTGGAGCGTACGGACTGTGAAGTGGGATGGTAGCCTGGGAGTGGGATGGTAGCCATGGTAACGTTCGATTCTAACGTCGAACGTAATAGCTTGGACACTATTCAAGGACAGCATTTTAAAATAAAATAAAATAAAATAATTTATTCTTCAAGTAGGCAAATTACTATGCACTTTTGAACGTCGAGTTAAAAATAAATGGCACCGGCAAGAAACTCGGCGGGACATTATTCTTTCAAACCTAAAACATGTATGAAGCTTGACGTCATTTGTCTGTCATCGGCATGAAAATTACGGGCCTTGCTAATCGCGGATCGCGGAAGAGGTTATCAGCTTATGTACTGCAGTTTAGGGCGTGTTCCATAAATAGCAGTTCAGCCTGACACCGAAAACTGTCCAACTTTTTTGAGGGCATGTTAGATTCGTTAGGTACCTCTTGGCTCGACCTACCTCTGGTGTCGGACTGAAATGCTATTTTTGGGACACCCTGTATGTGTATACATGTTGCTGTTCATGCAGGGCCGAACCGAGATTCACATTTTGTGATGCTAGAAGAATTTTCGAGTGATTATTTTTTTATGAATTTCTAGTATTATTGAACCAATGACTGGCATTATACAAACAGGATGTAACAAGAGTACCGAACTATATTTCAACAGCTGATGAAGTTACTGACCCTGAGTATGATGCAAGTGGAAAAATGTTAAAATTCGAAAGAATACTTTTGCACATTGTATGGAACAGCTGATCGAAAATGCACCTATCACCATACAAAGTGATTTTTTGTTTTTATGAAACTTTTCCACTGGCTTTACACTCAGGGTCATTGACCTTTTCAGCTGTTTGGGGCTTGTTACACCCTGTATACTAAGAACAAAGCGTTATTACTTATTATATCCCTAAGTGGATCAATGATCTATTTATTTCATGGTTTTGTTATGAATTTCTGTTCGTACTTTTAGTATGTTTTAACAACATGGGTTATATCCTCTCTATTTTGCTTATATTTTTTTTTCTGGAACTGCTTAATATTGACAAATAGTAATTCAAAATAGACCTTAAGGAGTACTATGTGAGGTTCATTTGGTCCAAGTTGACACAAGGTTTATGAATTCTCAACACATTCACTGCCAAACATGACGCACTACTCCAGAAACCGGTTCAATCGGTTACCCGCCCAGCATCTGACCAAAGTTCACGAGGACCCACCAGGCGGGTTCCTGGCTGGAGGTTAAACCCCATGTCTGAGTATGTTTTGTATTTTTAAGCGAAGCATATTGAAGCCACTGATGGCTGAATCGTACCTAAGCTTAGGTAACTTTATAAATTATTTAATTACTGTTATCGAAAACAGAAATATATTATGTGTACATTCCACACTGTGTTTTATTACCAAAACTTTTTTAATAAATGTACTGATTCCATAATAATTCATTTATTTATTGTCTATAGTATAATTATTTACAGTAAATTTTTAACAATAAACATTTCTTCAAATTTTACAACATTAAAATATAGGAATGCATTTTCCAAAATAATTAATCATATTTTCCAGTGCACCATTATATAACAAATCTATATTGCATCATGAATAATTAGGGTGACAAATAGTATCCATAGAGCAACATGTTACTTTTTTTTGCCTTATGACCGCGCACGTCAGCAATGGCCGTTATGGAAATGTCTTCGCAAGGACGCCAGCGACGACTACAGGCGACAGATTCGCCAATGCGATAGAGACTTACGCGTGACTCCGTAAAGTTTAAAATTAAATATGGGGGACGGCATATTCCTTCGACATCTGGCGTTATAAAGGTTAAAGTAATATGTGCTTGCACTCTATTTCATTCTCTTAAGGACTAAATTGATTTCTACTTACACTACTTGTTGGTTCCAAAAAACAGTGCAATTAAATTAGTTAAGAGGTGATTTTGGCATTGTGGCCTTATACTATTTATTGGTTTGGTTAAATACTACAATGTATATTACTTTTTTCACATATTCAATTATTCACATTCAAAACTAATAACGCAGTGAATATAAATAAAAATATAATTGAGATCTATACTCAGTTCAAATGAAACAGAATAAAATTAAAATATTTGGAAGAGCTTGTTCAAGAAATCTGCAGTTTTTAAAATAATACTTTAGATTCTTTTTAATTAAGTTTGAAAATGTTGCGTGCAGAAATGTTAAAATTATCAAGAGGATTCAAATAAATCCTGTAGGCTTGGGATTGGGACATGGCCTAACCATGTCATGACATAATACTTTCCCATGCCATAAGGCCGAATAGTATATTCAACATCTTATGTACAGTGTACCACATTATGTACCATGTATTCCTGTGAATAAACATTCATTCGTAAGTTTTAATCAATACAACAATTTTTGTCAATACACCATAAAGTATATTGGTTAGTGGTAAGCCTTTCAAGTTTAAACTTATGTAACAACACAAGCAGACTTCCCTCTACCCTTCTCCTTCACCTCCTCATCTTGTAGCGAGGTCACATCTCTCGAACTCACCGACCCATGGATAACCGTCCCAACACCTGAAGTCACCGACGGAGTCTCACTGTCACTCAAACTGTCCGTAGGAGTTTCACTATCATCTGTTTCATTCGCAACACATTTATCATTACCATTCCACTTTATTTGGTTATTATATTCATTAAGTTTATTGTCAGTTAGATATCGCTTTACACTATCAGTTTCACTAGGGTTTTTATCGCCATAATTACTATTGCACTTAACACTGTCACTTTTATGAGCATTGTCACTCGGGCCCTCATAGTTTGCACTGAATATGACGCTTTTCGCTTCACCGTTCTCCGTTAGGGTACATTCGGGATCACTGCGTGTAGTATCGCGAGTAGAATGGTCGTTGAGACGACGGTCCCGATTGGTTGAGCGCTAAGGCTGCAGGTCGGCGGTGAGCGCGGCGAGTCGCGCGACGAGCGCCGCGTTGTTGGCGGCGGCGGCGGCCAGGTCGTCGTGCGCGTGCAACAACGCGCGCACGCCCGCGCCCGCCGCGCCCACGCCCACGCCCACGCCCACGCCCACGCCCACGCCGCGGGTGCGCGCCGTCGACCCAATTTTGTCTACCGGGGGATCCGCTACTTTTGTATTTAGCTGAAAAATCAAAATGATAACTTGTAAAATCAACTAGCTGATTTTACCAATAAACTATGAAGAGCCGTAGCCTAACAACCTAACTGTCCTATCGTCCTAACAACCCTAAAGCCCTACAATACCTAGCACTAACCATAAATTCAAATATACATATGTCGGAGACAGAAGTCATTAGTACGAGACTTCGATTGACTACGAAACGCAAGCGCCGTGGTGGCTGTTTGGCGAACTACTTTGACAGCGTTTATTAATTTCATTTACGGAAACTGAAACGTCAAGTGGTTAACTTGGGTGTGGTCGGTGTGAGGTTGGCAGCACTGTTGTTAAGTTGGTAGGCCTGTCAGTTAAGCTGACTTCCGATTATGAATTCCTGTGGTGGGAGGTACCTCCCATAAAATGGAGCGCGCAAGCGGAGCGCGGCTCAGTGTTCATTATCCTTCAGTAAACAATATCAGCCCCACTGAGTTTCTTGCTGGTTCTTCTCAGTGAGGTCTTTTCCGAACCGGTGGTAGTTTATTGCCTATTTAGTTTATCAGTCTAGTTCTACAAACAACGAGTTAGAATAAAGTCACTGTCCTCTAGTTGTTGTTTCATTTGTTTGTGGTGTGTCCGTGCGATACCTAGTGTGTACATCAGAGGTTAAGTATTGACATCCTGGAGTGTAAGTATTGTCATCCTGAACTGTAAGTATGGTGCGTGTAAGTATCTCAGCACCATCCTGACCATGCTGATACCGTTACCGCTTTGGCTCCTGCCATTCCATCCAGCGTCATATCTGAAGAGGACGCGTTACATATATATAATAAGTGCGGGATGTCTGCACCAAGCGAACTAACCTCTGAGGACTATTAAGCGACCGTCTCTTCATCTAAAATCGCCAACAATCTATGTAACTTGCTAACAATTTAACAGCCCGCCATATTGATCATAATAACCATTTCAATTTTTTAAATAAATCTTTGAATCATTTATCTTATATTTCGTATGTTACGATAATACGACCGCTTCAGTAGTGTATAGTTTCAGTGGTGCTTGATGAGGTAGTATAAAAATACAAGGCGAAACAGTGATAAGACAATGCCTTTCGTTTACATTGTTAACAAGTTCAACTAACAACGATTTTAGCTGTAACCACCAAATAAGAAATAATACTAAAGTACAAACGCTTCTCTTTCCTACATTTGACGTGTAACTTGTCAAGCATGTAACGTAACAAATGAAATAATGAAAATAATGAACAAAAATAATAAAATAATATATAAATAATGAACAAATGCACGTCGCGTGAACCCTGACAATTTATACCGCCCATAAGCGGAAGATTTTGTGTAAACATAAAACGCATGCTACTCCCTGCTGTAACTTAAATCACAGATTTAAAAGAGATACCATTATAATTTTGGCGTTTTCTCCAACAATTACATACATGATCTTGCAACTGCACTCGCGCCCTCAGCTCTGCGTCCTGCAGCCTGGCAGCCAACGCCAACACTTTCAGCTCCGCGCCGCTGGCGTCTTTGTCTAGAATACACGTCTGAAGCCAGACTGTTTGCGCCACCTGAAAATTATACATAAATCTTCTATAAAATGTTCGATTTCCTAACTAAACTGGAAAATAAACATTTTAAAACGTGTCAAGTATTTACGTTTCCAATCTTTATTCCACCCTGTGACAACGTATGTGATGGATCACTTTGATAGATGAATGTTGTACGATATACTGACCTGGTACCAGTCGTGTAGAGCGTCGGCTCGCGCGCGCGCCATGGGAGCGGCGCGCTGCAGCAGCGCCCGCACCCGCCGTCCTGTGGATTATAGGGATATAACATATAAATAAATGTCCTAGCCGCGAAGGTGATAACACCACTCTGTCCGACGATGTCTGCCCGACGCAGACGAAACATGTCTGAAAATACGTGATTGTTAACCGTTGCAATTTAATATCAGTATGTCTCACGAAAGTTTAAATTATATAATATAAATAAATATTACAGGACATTCTTACACAAATTAACCAAGTCCCGCAGTAAACTTAAGGCTTGTGTTACGGGTACTCAGACAACGATATAACTACATAGTATAAAAGTCGCTTTCTCTGTCCCTATATCCCTATGTATGCTTAATCTTTAAAACTACGCAACGGATTTTTAAATAGATACTAGATAGAGTGATTCAAGAGGAAGGTTTATATGTATAATAATAACCCCGAAGCCGGGGCGAGTCGCTAGTATATAATATAATATACAAATATATAGAAAACATCAATGACTCAGAAACAAAATCTGTGTACATCACACAAATAAATGCCCTTGCCGGAATTCGAACCCAATACCATCGGCATAGCAGGCAGACACATGTCTTTTTGTTGTTATTGAAAGATTAGTAAGTTAGAAAAGTGTACTTAAATGAAGTGGGTGCGTATCCAAGATGCCATTAGCTAACGAAACGCAACTGTCATTGTCGCACTAGTTAATAAGGAAGAGTGATAAAGATATAACTAATATACGCTTCGGAGTGTGAGCGATTGGCATCTTGGCTACGCACGCTGGCCTGTAATTGCGGGCCATATACGTTAGGCCAATCCGACAGAGAAATTTGCCATAAAGTTGGCAGATCCAGCGAGTATGCTCGAATGGTGGACAAATAATAAGACACGTCCTGGATAGTACATATAGACTTAGAAATAGTTCTACGGCTACGACGTACCGGATTCGGACCGGACGTAGTGCGGATCCGCCCTTAGAATGCAATTTACCAAGTTTCATATTCCTCACATCACATGGCGACCCTGCCAGTGCGGTGTTGTGCCGCACCGGCCGCGCGCTAATACAGCCAGTATTATAAGAACAAACTCAAGATTAAAAATAATGATTTAAATGAAATAAAAAAGGAAGGGAATAAGGGAACATCCCACCTGCTTCAGCGACAGTGATCCTCTCCAGCACGTGGAACTGCTCGTCGTTGTAGGTGAGCGCGCGCGTGGCGCGGTCGCGGACCAGGTGCTGCCAGGATTCCCGCAGCCTGCAAACAAAACACGTTTCTGTTGAACGAGTCGAGAATATCGAGATTCAACATAATAGTAATAAGTATTTTTAACCTCCGAAGGAAAAAGAAGAAGACGTTTAAAGAAGGATCTTCAGGAAAGAAGGTTGAAACTTCGGGAATTTAATCCATTTTTATTTCAAGACTACATGCTTATTAAATAAACTTAAGTTATCGCCACAACTGAAAACAGTTTATTGTCTATTTAAATAAATATATTTTAGGACATCTAACACAAATCGACCTAGTCCCACGGGAAACTCAATAAGGCTTGTGGTGTGGGTACAGTGAACAACACACCTGTGTACCTATACAGTCAAAGTGCCAAAAATATGTATAGACGATCTTAATTCTCTGGCAATAAAGTTCAGTATACATATTTTTGGCACTTTGGCTGTATACACAGGTGTGTTGTTGACTGTACTAGGCGACGATGTATATAATAGATAGAGATACATATAAAAACTTAAATACATAGAAAACATACATATAACTAATGCCCTGATCAGGATTCGAACCCGGGACCTCCTGCTTCATAGGCAGGGTCACTACATACTAGGCTAGGAGGCCGTTGAAATCTGTGTTAAGTTTTATAAATTATGATAGCTCAGACTGTAAAAGTGTTGAGTAAACGTCATAATTTAATAGAAGCTTGACGTTTAAAATAGAAGAATGACTGTAGACATATCGGTACCTCTCGATGAGCGTCCTCGCCCGCAGATGCAGCCGCTGCTCGTGCACGCAGGGCGCCTGGCGCTGCGCCGCCGCCCACTCGGCGCGGAGCCCGGGCGCGCCGGCGCCGCCGTGGCGCGCCGCCAGGGCTGCGGCGGCGGCCCGCAGCGCGCCCGCCTCGCGCGCCAGCAGCCCCGCCATGGCCGACCACTCCGGCTCCGACTCCGACCCGCCGTTGTGCTTGTTCACCTGGTGGTGGTGACACAACTTTGTTTAACTATTTGAAATACGTATTAAGTCATTTATTTATTTATTTAAGGAGAACCAACAGCTATAAACTAAACATAAACACCAAAATATACACAGAAGGCCAATTACAGAATCTCACAGTCACAGGTAACCACAAAATATTCAAAATTAAAACTAATGCTAACACAATCGCAGACACACATACAAGAAAAAAAGAATTATAGAAAGAGTGAACATAATAATAAAACAGGTTGGACCATTGGCGCAATGCAACGGTTAACACGCGCCGCTTGGTCACGTGGCCCACGCTGCACGTACCTGTGTGAGCAGGTCGAGCGCGCGCGCCGCGTCGTGCAGCCGCTGCGCATGCGCCGCCAGCGCGTCCGTGCGCTGCGCCGCCGCCGCCAGGCGCGCGCCCAGCAGCGCGCCCCAGCGCGCCACGACGGCGCCGCACAGCTGCGACGCGGCGGCCAGCGCTTCCACGCGCCGCTTGATCACGTGGCCTACGCTGCACGCCGTCTAAACAAAATAAATACTACATTTCACTTCTCTTGCTCGAAAAATTCGCCTTTAAGTCGTGGCTAGGCGAAGCAAAATCGCTTTTCATGCTCTAGGGCATAAAGTAACATCGCTGCTTCGCGCCCCGCGCCCCCGGCCGCCTGCGAGCGGCGCGCGGCGGGGAGAACCCAAGCGCCCGAGTGTGGATGTTACATTTTCAACGATTTAAAGTGAAATAAAACCTAATATTTTCCTTACCTTACAATTGAAGTGAAAAGCAGAGTGTATACCCCAGGAATAAATACCCATTTTATCCTCCACTATATTGGCGTAGTGTGGGACGCGAGGCCGCTGTTAGCGCGCGCCCCTACGATGTTACTTTATGCCTTTAGAACCGGTGGTACCTTTTTTTGACGTTCATAAGTGCATTGTAATGTGCCTAAATTGAAAAATAAAGATATTTATCATTTAGCGTCATTCAACAGCAGTGGTTCATTGGCAGTCGTACCGGGATAACGCCGTCCGAGGGCCTTTACGTCCGTTTAACTCGGCAGAAGTCTTTCATAGCAAATACAACGTACCTTAGCTTGACTAGCGTCATTCTCCACTGACACAATATTCGGGAACACGGGGAACTTCGGAGCATCAGGTTCTGGCGCCAAACTGACACTAGTAGAACTCTTATTGAACAGGAACAGCGGCTCAGTGGCCGTCGTGCTGGGATAACTCCGTCCGGGGGTCTTTTCGTCCACCTCGCTGAGGAGGAGACGGTCGGTGTAGAGTAGGACTTGGGATTCCGCTACTACGCCGCATTGCTCTAGGAGGGCGGTTTGGAGCTGCTCGAAATGGTCTTCCGGCTTCATGAATACCTGGTGGACAAGACGACGTTTGAATGATTGTTTAGTTTTAAATGTATAGAAACTATTTTAGGTATCCCGCCTTTTCTGGTTTTGCCGAATAGCAGTTGCCAACCAACTTTTCACCGATTCACTTGGCATACCAACATTTACCAAATTATTATTTGCTAACTTTCATTTGGCCGAATTTTCATTTGCCAACTTTCATTTGGCCGAATTTTCATTTGCCAAATAACAACAAACAAAAGGGGACAAATGCAGCACAGTTTATTAGAAGAAACGTATGTAGTATGTTCTACTGACATGCTTGGTAGACGGCCCATCATGGAAAGGGAATATCCGTTGCTATAAACGCGTCAGTTGAAAATTGAAACACTTCACTACCAAGCCCGGTAATTCGCGGGTTCTAATGTAGGGAGGGTGAGGGAAGTAGGTACTTATTGTGTACCTAAGTACATGACAACTACAAAAAAAACCATGTTTTCTGAATATTAATGCCATAAAACCGTGAATTTAAAACTGACCCAGCGGACCGTAGATACCCATGGCAACTATATAGTGATAGTGACAAGAAATATGTAGTTGATTAACTCATATATTTCGGAACATAGTGGAAGGTTAAAAATTTAGCTGACCGTACCCTAAATCTACGTAAAATGGAGTCCTAACAATATTTGCAAATGACCGTTAAAATATTACGTTTAAAACTACGTTTTCAATGCAAAAACAGCGCACCGTAAACAACGGCATCATAATCCATAGACTTTCAATCGGCCTTCACCCGCTACGCTACCGCCGCGCTCAAATTTCCGCCAAGGTGAGCTATTGTTTCGCGGCGCTTGCGCAACCACAGCGCACGGATACGGACAGTATTGTAACTAAAATCGCCGTCAATCCAACTTCCTAACAATGTAAACAAACCGCCATATTGATTGTAATATATAACCTAAAACTTTTTTACTTTTAACTTTACTTTTAACTTTTATGTTTTAAATGAAATCTCCAAGATTCAGTTATTTATGTTACGTTGTGTATGTTACGATAATACGACCGTTTCAGTAGTGAATAGTTTCAGTTGTGTTTGATAAGGTAGTGTGAAAATATAAGGAGAAACAGTGACAAAACATGTGATGCCTTTTGTTTACATCGTTCGTAAGTTCTATGACGGCGATTTTACCTCTAAAACGATCTGTTATTTAATTATTTAATCAGCCAGATTGGCAATGTCTGTCATTTTGTATTTTAAAAAAATCTGGCGATTTTTGCGGAGAGCACGTCAAATGTATGGCTTTTCGCACGTAACGTACAAATAGCTTCACACAATGAGTGATTTGTTTTCATATGCATTCGGCAGAGGGGTAGCCCTGTCAATTGCTGCTCTGGTTTAATACTCAAAGACGACGGATGCAAGACAAAACTTATTTCCTTACGGTAATGCCTAACTTTGACATAATTACAAAGCTTTTGACATAATTTGCATCCGTCGTCCGCTCATTAGTTAAGTGCACAAGCAGCGGTGTTTAGTTTTCTTATTGCAATTCAAAGAGTTTATCCAGAATTCCAGAATACAGTATTTGTTACAAGGCGCAAACGTGAACAGTTCGGTAAGATTTTTTATCAGGTGTAGCGAAATCTGATTCTTCCGACAGTCTCAGTAAGTGTCTCTGCGGTTTTTTTTACGGTAGCCATTTTAGCGTCTTACGCTACTTTAGCTATATTCAGGGCCAGTAGAATGTAGATATTACTGAGGACTGCGTGGACGCGTTTGAAGAGAAAGCGTATAAAAATTATGTAAAATTGTCATATAAGTTTGTCTATCACGTTACACTACTGGTCACATTATTAGACTGTGTAGTGCGTAGTGCGGTGTTTGCGGGCACATGAAAGGGCTCCATGATCATTATGCAACAGTAAACCGTAATGTAATGGTAATGACGCTGATTACGCAGGAAATTGATGCTCGTGTTCACAATGTTACTCGTAAATGAAAACATACATGCTCATTCACGTTTTCTAAAACTAGAGAGTTGAATGAATGTGGGTCATTTGATTTTGTAAATGTACAGTCAGCTGCAGATATAAGTGGTTCCCCTGCATACAAGCTTATTATCACGGTACATATTATATGTCACCATTAAAGTGTGAACTCCCAACAGTTTATAACCTGTGGGTCCGGTACACGAAACGGGCCTACAACGCCCTGAGAGTACAATATAACAATGCCTAGTAGGTGTTCTGCGTCGGGGATGTTTGTGGAAGCTCGCACGGATGGCTTTCAGACTGTATTGAGGAAAAATATAGTCTCAATTCTAGGTCGTGTGAGATGTAGTGCCAACAGCATTCGAAGAGAAATTGCAAATAGATTTGACTCTCCGATCTTAAAACATTGGACTGAACAAAACAATTAAACAAAAGTGTAGTGCAATTTGTTATATAGGTACATATAGAGGAAGTTAGCTTAAAATAGTGTATATATAATTAATAATACTACTAATAATAGGATAAGATAGTTGCGTTTTTACTAATACTCTATGGATGCATATGTTTGTCCGAAATAAAGAATTTTCATTCATTTCATTCATAAATAAACTAACCTATCCATTTGTTTACTGTTATATACCGACCTTTATTTACCTGTCTTGTCTATGACAGCGAGGAAAGACTGAAGTATAAAAGTCAATGTCATATTTGTCATTCAAATAAATAACGTAAACAATACACATTTATTTAATTATAAAACTATGAATACATAAAACTGGCGACGATGGCGGAGGAACTTGAACGCCTTACACGACTGCGAGCATCGGTACGTGGTCAACTTACTAAATTAGACCAACAATTACAACACCTACATATTACATCAGACTTCGAGGTTAATCAAAGGCTTACAAGCCTTGACAACTATGAAAAAAAATTTGACAACATACAAAATGAAATTGAATCTCAAACAGAGAATTTAGAAACAGAAATAGAACAGCGTCATTCAACGGAAGAAAATATTTTACAATTGAAACTAAAGCTACACGCCTTACGCCCTTCTCCCGTTGCGGACGCACCCTCAACCTCTACTTTTATGACGGCTCCACAACACGCTAGAAGCCTTGAAGGTACACGTGATAATACACCCGTGATTGCGCACCTACCAAAAATAAACTTTCAACCCTTTCACGAACGTGAAAATTTTGCAAATTTTGTACGAAGGTTAGAGACATACATGAAATTAAACAATTGCGAAAATTCAAGAACCAGAACGCTTATGCTTCTCAGCTCTATACCTCCAGACCTGCATCAGAAAGCTTACGACTTGTGTGCCCCCGATGACCCATGTGAATTGGACTTCAACATTGTTGTCAAAAGTCTAAAGGAATATGTGGATCCAAAACCAAGCGTCTGGGCTTGCCAACACAAATTTGTTACTCGCATTCAAGAACCACATGAAACAATAATTATGTATACATCTGAATTAAAACGATTATGTCAAGACTGCGAGTTCTCATGCGGGCACTGCAAGAAATCAATCAGCGACCAATTTATGACTCTTCAATTTATAAGAGGCTTACGTGACAACGACATTCGTACGAAACTATTACAAGAATCAAAAGTTACCAATTTTACAGAAGTCGTTAAGACTGCAACCACATTTGAACTTGCAAAGTTGGACAACAGCTACATATCCCCATCTCCGTGCTCAAATCAAAACCTTCACGCAATTCAAACTGAGCACAATACCGTTAAACATAAATTTGATAAAAAGCCACTTTCAATTAAAGACCTACAAGGCAAATGTTTCCGTTGCGGGCGTGAAGACCATCAAGCAAACAAATGTCGAAGCATTAATGACACCTGCAACAAATGTAAAAGAAAAGGACACCTTGGACGAGTATGCCTACGATCAACCAACGTTAATCATCAAATAGAACCCGAACTAGCTGAAGAGTACGATACCAATAACACTTTCAATACAGTCGATGACAATACGCCCTGGGATATGAACGCGATACAATATCCTAGTTCAGATAAATTTATGATAAAAGTATCTCTCAACAACAAATGCACGGAAATGGAAGTTGACACAGGAGCGGCGCTATCAACCATGTCTTATAACGAATTCCAACGACTAAACACTGGATGCAAGATTTACAAAACTAATGTTATCATGAGAACATACACAAAAGAGACATTTGCACCGATGGGAGTCGCTTATGTCACGTGCAAATTTCAAAACCAAGTTTTTGATGGAAAACTCTATATTATCAAGAGAAATGTTGACGCTATTTTTGGAAGAAAATGGATACGGGCAATTAACTTAGATCTGGCCAATATAAATCAAGTCAATACCAAATCACATCCAGAACTAGACAAACTTATATCTGAGTTTTCTAGCGTATTCGACGGTACTCTGGGATGTATACCTAATTACAAAGGCCGTTTTGTTTTATCCGAGACCGCCTCACCAATATTTGTCAAACCAAGACGCATTCCATACGCTCTTAAGGCCAAGGTAGACGAAGAAATAGAGCGATTGTGTAAACAAGGGGTGATCACAAAGATTGACAATTCAGAATGGGGAACACCTGTTGTACCAATTGTCAAACCTAATGGAAGCATACGCTTATGTGCAGATTATAAGGTAACTCTTAATAAAGTGATTAGGGACGAACAATACCCTATTCCAATAATTGAAGATATTCTGGTAGAGATGAATGGTGGAGAGTTATTTTGCACATTAGATCTCAGCCAAGCTTACTTACATATGATGATGGACGAAGAAAGCGCGATGATGCAAGCGCTGAGTACACACAAAGGAACGTTTAAGGTCAACAGACTCATGTTCGGAGTTAAGGTGGCCCCAAACTTGTGGCAAAAATATATGGATCAACTTCTACAAGGGATCTCCGGTGTCAAATGTTTTTTCGATGACATCATTATTCAAGGGACTTCGGAGACTCAACTTCTGACTAGACTACGTCAGGTACTTCAAAAACTAAAAGAAAACAATCTGAAACTGAATAAAAATAAATGCCACTTCATGGAAGAAAGTATTGAATATTTGGGCCACATTATAGACAGGAATGGATTACACAAAAACAAAATTAAAGTGAAAGCTATTACAGACACGAAATCACCCAGTAATGTTAACGAATTGAGAACATTTCTTGGCATGGCGAATTATTATAATAAATTTATACCTAACCTAGCTTCAATATCGACTCCTTTGAACAACTTACTGAAGAAAAACATACACTTCACCTGGACACGTAAATGTGAGGAAAGCTTCAACAAGATTAAGGAAGAGATACTTAGTGATAGAGTTCTAACCCACTTTAATCCAGAGAAACCCCTGGTTTTAGCCACGGATGCATCACCAACGGGACTAGGCGCAGTTCTGTCGCACCGCTTACCGGATGGTTCTGATAGGCCTATTGCCTTTGCATCCCGATCATTGACAAGCAGTGAAAAAAAATATAGTCAGATAGATAAGGAAGCCACATCGTTGTTTTGGGGTCTAAAAAAATTTTTCCACTATTGTTACGGAAGGAAATTTATACTTGTGACAGATCACAAACCTCTTACAACTATTTTCCACCCACACAAGACCTTACCAGCAATGAGTACCATGAGGCTGTTCCATTATGCACATTTCCTCTCCGGTTTCAATTACACAATCGAATACAGATCTTCAAATGACAACAGCAATGCAGACTATTTGTCAAGATTCCCAGTAGATACGATAGCTCCGAATATCATTGACGTACATACCGCATTCCAATTAAATCAAATGAACACCATTGCTATTGACCGTATAAGAATTGCTAAAGAAACATTAAAGGATGAAGAATATTACAACATCCTTCAAGCGTTGAAATCAGGCGCAACAGTACGACGATTTGGTTATAACGACAACGAACTAACCATTCAGGATGGATGTCTTTTAAAAGGAACACGAGTCATGATACCAGAAACGCTGAGAAAGGAAGTTTTAAATGAGCTTCACTCAGGACACCTCGGAATGGTGAAAATGAAACTATTGTCTCGAGGCTACGTTTATTGGAAAAATCTGGACAATGACATAGAGGAAGTAGTAAGGAGTTGTCGTGAATGTCGATTACATCAGAACGAACCTCCACATGTTACACCGCACCACTGGGAGCCAGCGACAGGCCCTTGGCAACGACTTCATGTCGACTTCGCGGGACCAATAAAAGGACATTCATTATTCATAATCATAGATTCTTTCACCAAATGGGTCGAAATCTTCCCAACGACTACAACTACCAGTACATGGTGCATAAGAAAACTAAAGGAACTTTTTGTAACATTTGGTTTACCCCTGGTGCTTGTTTCTGACAATGGGCGGCAATTCGTTTCCAGAGAGTTTGAAGAGTTCCTGACAAAGAGCAGGGTTGTGCACAAGACATCAGCGCCGTACCATCCGGCCACTAACGGGCAGGCGGAGCGATACGTGCAGACAGTGAAGAAGGCACTTGATAGCATGAACGGAGAACCTGGTAGCCTACAAGCAAAAATTCTGGCTATTAAAGAACGCCTATTGAGGACGCCGAGTGTCAGCACAGGGAAGAGTCCACATGAGCTCATGTTTGACAGAGAGATAAGGAATGCATTACACGTGCAGTTCAAAACTCAATCCGAGGACGTAAGGAGAGAGTCTCAAGGGTCCACTGGAAGCACTCCAGCCCGGTCATTTGTTGTCGGTCAAAGAGTCCAGGCAAGAGATTACGTAAACGGACGCAACAAATGGGAATTCGGAACTGTAACGAAAATCCTAGGCCGGCTACATTACGAGATAAAAACGGATGCCGGTGAAACTTGGAAGAGACACATAGATCAGATTTTGAGTTCCTCAATTCCTAACCCAGAGTTAAGAAACCTATCATAGAGATTTGCGGCGGAGGTGTTATATACCGACCTTTATTTACCTGTCTTGTCTATGACAGCGAGGAAAGACTGAAGTATAAAAGTCAATGTCATATTTGTCATTCAAATAAATAACGTAAACAATACACATTTATTTAATTATAAAACTATGAATACATAAAATTTACAATCTTAAGTTAGTTTATAAACTAAGGTACTCACAATTTAAGGTGACATATAAAACTTGTAGTAGTTTGTAAAAAGAAAAGTGAATTTAAATATTTTTGTTATTTATAAGTGCATTAGAGTATTAGAAAGAGAGTATTAGAATACTCTCAGCTATGGTTGGATTAATAATTTATTTAAAAAAAATATTCAATTCTTATAAAATCGAAATAACTTCTTTCCCTGGTGTAGGGGTAAAATGCTAACAGATATATTTTTTCGAGAATTACGAAAAACAATGTATAATAATTTATGCAAAATAAAGGCGTATGTTTCATTATTGATCAAAATTTTAGCAAATCATTGTTCTAGTGAAGAAACAATGATTTTCTTTGTGTTCAAACTTTATATAACAAAGGGTATTGTTGTCCATTGCAGAGACAGCAAAACTCAATACTTTGTTGTAAGGACATATTGTGGGACTACTGTTAAGAATATAAAAGTATAAAAATACCAAGAATAAGCATAAGAATACCTCAAAGTATAGTATATGGTTACAATACAATACAATACAATAACTCTTTATAAAATATTACAACAGAAAAAAAAACCCCCTACCCTACCCCACTTTTCAGAATTACTAGACATGACTTGGATGACATTGTTGATTTTGGATGCTGATATGAAACTGCCAGTTTTGTCCTCTCATTTACAAAAAATATCCATAAAATGGAATGGAATGGAACAGGTTTGGAATTTCAGAGATACATCAAAGTTATCCTATTACCTAAGTTTCCCATGTTTTTCCTTTAACAATTTAGTATATATGCAACACACACATTTTTTTAAAGCTTATTCAGACCAGCATTATTTTTTAAATAGATAAAACTAACATACCTTGACACTGCATGCTTTGTTGACATGGAACACATGAATAGCAGTCGTAGATGTGGCTGCCTGGACCTCGGAGAAGAACCTCTCAAATGTCCATATTCTATGCGGGTCAACTTCCAGTAATCCGGCTAGTAAAGGTGTCACCAGTTTACGGAGACCAACGCAGAGTTGGCAGTGCGATGGGAGCTCTCTTGCCCAGTCTATGGGACCATTTTCTGTTGTTTGTGTGCCCTGCAATACAAAAAACGTATTTATGACTAGAATACACATAAATAGCAATGACAGACTTTCGAAATTAAGATTTTTTTATAAACAAATGCAATTTGATTATGTAAAATTAATTTAACATTATTCATAATAACTTACAGCAATAACTCCTGATGCCTTCTTAGTAGTGATATAAAACATAGTTTCTTTATTTCTCCTCCCCCCATATGGTCTAAAAGGCAGCTGACCTGTAGCCACATGGTACAGAGTGACGCCTATAGACCACAGATCCACCGTGGCGCCAAAACTCTTTCCTACAGGCTTCCGAAGCACAGCTCTCTCATACATATCTGGATGCAAGTATTCTTCAGTACCATATAAAGAAACAAACTGTTCCTCTTCTTGTAGTTCTCTAGCTGCTCCAAAGTCTGTAAGCTTGTAAGTCGTACTACCATCCTCATTGATAAACTTCATTATGTTTCCAGGTTTCAAATCTCTATGCACAAGATTGTTGTCTCTTAAATGCTTCATACCAGCTGTCAAGTGTTCTAAGACCAGGAGAAACTCTTGTTCTTGTAAGCCATAGGTGTTTTCTGGGTCGTCAAGAATGTTGAAGAGGCTGCCGCCCGTACACAGCTCCATAACAATAACCTTGGTATAAAAAAACTTAGTTATACAAGAGTATTAAATAAATTTATAGAGAACCTATAAGATTAAGGAGTCAAGTACCTTGCCACGACCTTCCTGCTCCTCTTCAATAGCAAGTAACTTCACGATATTCTCATGTTTCACCTTCTTGAGCACTTCAAACTCGCGCATCTGAACATCATGAGGTCTCATGTGACTCAGCTGGTTGAAGGTTTTCACTGCGACAGGCTCGCCGTTGTTCTTGTTAACGCCCTGGAACACGGCGCCTGTCGCACCCTTGCCCAGCACGCTCGTTGTGCACCAAACATAGTTCTCAGAGCCCCGGAGGAAGGACATTTTTGAAAGTTACACTGCCCTGCTGATTATTAAAATTCAGGCTTCTCCAAAGACGAAGTCAATATTTTAAACCATGGGATTTAGTCAGCGGTTATTATATATAAATTTAAATGTAGAAACTGAATTAACATTATCCAATTACACCAATTATTAATTACGTTCACTCCGCTTTCGACTTTCGTCAACAAATTTTGATATGACAGATAAACTGAGTGACAGATTCGTTGCCTTCGTTGGACTACCGTAGAAACTATGTAAGAACAAAAAGTAGAGTTTTAAGCCGTAACTCAAACAACTTGAATGTAAATCCGTTTGGGATACTGAAAAACCCGGTTGTATAATACGAATACAGGCGTATAAATACGTAGCTGAAATGATTTAAAAAAAACGTGTCAGTCACGTTGACAGCAGTTGACAGTGACACTTGGCAGATGCTTTGCTTAGTTTGGATTCTGCGTTGTTTTCTCCAAAAATCTTAACATTTTCACGAATTTTCGTGTTACGGTCGTATGAAACAGTAAAATAATATCGCAATGTATTGATACTGATAAGATTTTTTACTAATTCAAAATGTAAGTAAAATACATAGTCAACTTAGTGTTGATTGCAAAACTATGTTCCAATCTGCAATTTTCTGCTTTAATTCCCTCAGGTCTTCAAGACACGAAGTGAGTAGACGCCGCGAGCGTTCGCGAAGTCGCTCGGTGGAGCGCCACCGCTCACGTAAGGACAGAGCGCGGTCGCGGTCGCGCTCGCCCGCGCGGTCTAAACACAGGTCACCTAGCAGAGAAAAGAGTAAACCCAAGAAAAGTAAGAAGAAAAAGAAGAAGAAGAAGAGGAGTAGCAGCTCATCGAGCAGCAGCGACACTGACGAGGAGCTCAGGCTGCTGCAGAGGCTGGAGGCAGAGCGCCTGCGGCTCAAGGAGGAGAGAAAAAAGCAGAAAGAATTGAATAAGGCCAATGAAACTCCTGAGGAAAAACGGTACAGCATGCTTAGTACAAATATGTAGTGTAATTATTATAATTTAACTTTTAATAAACATTAGGTATGAATGCATTATACTTTGTGAGGTCTAAGTCACCTTTTGACAATTGTCTATTGAACTTTGTAGAGATGACGCTACAAAGTAATATTTGTCAAATCTGGTGATTATCAACAGTTACCCAATTGTTCATTACCAGAATCAACCAGAATCACAACACTGCTTTAAAAAAAAAGAGATAATAAGTAACTGTTTGTGTAATGAATTATTTTCATTAAATATGAACAAAAGATCTAAAAAAAATTAAAGACATGAAATATTGTTATTATGTGCTTGTACATGAAAAGACTAAACATTTTAACAGGATTTTATTTATTATTTCAATGGGTCATGTGCCATTATGTTCTATGGGTCCTCACAAAGTTTAGTGTGTTAGTGTCTGTAAAATGACTATTAATGATGTTTCCACACTGCAAGGTTAGTTATGCTTAATAAGTTTACTAAGATATGTAGACAAATGCACAATGAATTCAAAAAAGCCATATTATGCTTGATATTGCACTTTGTGGTGCAATACTCAAAGAAAAAAAATTACATAAATAATCAATAACCACTAACCAAATTAATTTCAAATAAGAACTTAGGACATTATGAGAGCCAGGTTAGCCATCCTGCCATCCTTGCTACGCAAAGTAGGCGCTAGTCGTCGAGTTGCGGAAACCAGCCCGTGATACAATACAATACAATAGTGTCCTAGTATGACAAAGTCTATGTTCCCAGAGAACTAAAACAAGAAATAGTTGATTCCTTATCCATCCTGTGATTTTGTCTCCAGAGCCCGCCGTCTAAAAGAAAAGCAAGAGAAGGAGCGTAAACGGCGCGAGCGCATGGGCTGGGACAACGAGTACCAGTGCTACACCAACCAGGACAACCCGTTCGGGGACTCGGCGCTCACACACTCCTTCGTGTGGACCAAGAAGCTCGCTAAGGAGGGGGTGAAGGCGGTCAGCCGGGACGAGCTGGACGCCATGAACCGGCAGAAGCAGCTGGAGAATAAGATAGAACTCGAAAAGGTAACTTTGAATTCAGACATAAAATTATAAAAAAAAATACGCGTCGACTTGAGAACCTCCTCCGTTTTTTTCGTCGGTTGAAAAATAACAAAACTATATCAGACTTTCTGAAAATATCCTGATTGCTGATCATTTGTGTGTATTTGTATTTGTTTGTATTTGTGGTACTGTCTTTTTCTTACGCTAGTATTAAAACCCCGAAAAAAGTGATGGATATAGTTTGTACTACTGTTACTGCAATCGTTTGCTTGTCAACTACAGTGGTTTTCACATATTGTCAGCTAAACCTCTCATCTACAGATGAAGTTAAGATATTTCCAAAGAAAATAATACACTGAAGTCTCAAGTTGTTTTGACTTAGGGAGTTAACAAATTTGAAGTAGCCCTAAAAAAGAAAGCGTAACACATCTAAAACATCAAGCTAATTATTAGTGACCGAATTCCACTTTTCTCATTGTGTGAAATTTTAGAAAAGTGATGTAGCGGCCGGCGACGTCAAGCGAGCGCCGCTATATTGCCAGTCGTGCCGAGCTCACCAGTTTGCTTACAATGAGTTGCACTTGACCGTAGGCGTTAGCGACTGCGCGTTTCTAAAGTATGTCCGTCTCGCTCCTGCCATAGTAGTGGTAGCTGACGTCAGTCGAACGCGAATGGACAGTATGACATTGTGAGTTTCGGCTGGTTTTTGGCCGAAACCGAACCTTTGGCCGAAACATGATTTTTAGCCCGAAACCGAAACTTCGTTAGGACACTTACAATTTTTTTTTAACAAAAATAAAACATTTGTTTTCGAGATATGTATATGCATACAGTAAGTGTAACTTACATAACTACCTACCTCTACCTACCTTAAATCTAAAATAGGTCCTTGAGGCATTGTACCTAGGATGCTGGCAGCATTTTCTTTTTGTAACGCAACGCAACGTTGTGCGAGGAAGCCACCAGCTCGGTCAGCAGTAACATCGGCCAGACGTTTCGCGATTTACGAAAAGCTAACTAATGATTGATTCGTATCGTATAGGTGAAGCAGCGGCGGTTAGAGCGCGAGGCAGAGCGCGCGGCTCGCGAGGCGGAGGCGGCGGCGGCGGCGCGGGCGCGCGAGGCGGCGCAGTTCGACTCGTGGGCGCGCCAGGAGGACGCCTTCCATCTGCAGCAGGCCAGGCTGCGCTCGGAGATACGCATCCGCGACGGACGAGGTGACTCCTACTGTCGTATAGGTGAAGCAGCGGCGGTTAGAGCGCGAGGCAGAGCGCGCGGCTCGCGAGGCGGAGGCGGCGGCGGCGGCGCGGGCGCGCGAGGCGGCGCAGTTCGACTCGTGGGCGCGCCAGGAGGACGCCTTCCATCTGCAGCAGGCCAGGCTGCGCTCGGAGATACGCATCCGCGACGGACGAGGTGACTCCTACTGTCGTATAGGTGAAGCAGCGGCGGTTAGAGCGCGAGGCAGAGCGCGCGGCTCGCGAGGCGGAGGCGGCGGCGGCGGCGCGGGCGCGCGAGGCGGCGCAGTTCGACTCGTGGGCGCGCCAGGAGGACGCCTTCCATCTGCAGCAGGCCAGGCTGCGCTCGGAGATACGCATCCGCGACGGACGAGGTGACTCCTACTGTCGTATAGGTGAAGCAGCGGCGGTTAGAGCGCGAGGCAGAGCGCGCGGCTCGCGAGGCGGAGGCGGCGGCGGCGGCGCGGGCGCGCGAGGCGGCGCAGTTCGACTCGTGGGCGCGCCAGGAGGACGCCTTCCATCTGCAGCAGGCCAGGCTGCGCTCGGAGATACGCATCCGCGACGGACGAGGTGACTCCTACTGTCGTATAGGTGAAGCAGCGGCGGTTAGAGCGCGAGGCAGAGCGCGCGGCTCGCGAGGCGGAGGCGGCGGCGGCGGCGCGGGCGCGCGAGGCGGCGCAGTTCGACTCGTGGGCGCGCCAGGAGGACGCCTTCCATCTGCAGCAGGCCAGGCTGCGCTCGGAGATACGCATCCGCGACGGACGAGGTGACTCCTACTGTCGTATAGGTGAAGCAGCGGCGGTTAGAGCGCGAGGCAGAGCGCGCGGCTCGCGAGGCGGAGGCGGCGGCGGCGGCGCGGGCGCGCGAGGCGGCGCAGTTCGACTCGTGGGCGCGCCAGGAGGACGCCTTCCATCTGCAGCAGGCCAGGCTGCGCTCGGAGATACGCATCCGCGACGGACGAGGTGACTCCTACTGTCGTATAGGTGAAGCAGCGGCGGTTAGAGCGCGAGGCAGAGCGCGCGGCTCGCGAGGCGGAGGCGGCGGCGGCGGCGCGGGCGCGCGAGGCGGCGCAGTTCGACTCGTGGGCGCGCCAGGAGGACGCCTTCCATCTGCAGCAGGCCAGGCTGCGCTCGGAGATACGCATCCGCGACGGACGAGGTGACTCCTACTGTCGTATAGGTGAAGCAGCGGCGGTTAGAGCGCGAGGCAGAGCGCGCGGCTCGCGAGGCGGAGGCGGCGGCGGCGGCGCGGGCGCGCGAGGCGGCGCAGTTCGACTCGTGGGCGCGCCAGGAGGACGCCTTCCATCTGCAGCAGGCCAGGCTGCGCTCGGAGATACGCATCCGCGACGGACGAGGTGACTCCTACTGTCGTATAGGTGAAGCAGCGGCGGTTAGAGCGCGAAGCAGAGCGCGCGGCTCGCGAGGCGGAGGCGGATTGTCCCACAATATTTATTTATTTTATTTACATTCTGATATTGATTTCCCCAATTCATAAATGACAACCTCAATTATAATTTTTACTTACACGGGGGTCTATAGTTACCTTAATATATCCAAATACCTCGAATGAAATGGTGTGGCTTTAATCCCATGGTTAACAATGTACTATGTCAGTCCTCCGGCCGGTAAGCGCCACTTTACGCAAAACTAAATTGCCGCCTGCCGGCTCCGTCGGGCTGAAAAATAGTATACAAACCTCGGCCGTTAAATGGGAAAACCTCGGATCACATGTTAGTCGACCTCGGCTTCAGAGACATCTCCCACTTACACGGCCTTGGTATGTAATCTACTATTGTTCCCAGCGAAGCCAATCGACCTGCTCGCCTGGTACGTGAGCTCGGAGCAGTGCGTGGACGCGCTCGAGATGCACGAGCCCTACACGTACCTCAACGGGCTGCAGGCGCCGGACTTGGAGGACCTGCTGGCCGACATCGCCGTCTACAGGGCGCTGGAGCAGGAACAGAACCAGAACTACTGGAAGGATGTTGAAACCATCGTGCAGGTGCAATTCAATTATATGATAGTATAAAACAAAGTCGGTTTCTCTTACAAATCCCTATGTATGCTTAAATCTTTAAAAGTACGCAACGGATTTTGATGCGGTGTTTTTTAATAGATAGTGTATTCAAGAGGAAGGTTTATATGTATAATAATAACCCTTGCGAAGCCGGGGCGGGTCGCTAGTTCAATTATATGACAAGAACTGCTTATAAGTTATTAATCCGTTCTAAAGGGTTTAATTTCAATGAATAACAATCGTGGTAACAGAAGACAATATTATGCTTATAAGTGTTAATAATTGTTTGTGGATTTCAAACTTATTGGTTAAAACAAACAACACCACAGTATCTATAGAAACCACAATAAATCTAGCTCACATCTAGCTGACTCTCTAAATTAAAATGGTAACGAGAAGGATTATACAAAATAAAATAGTTTATATAAACCCCAATATTGTAATTAACGATTAGTTTATATAAACCCCAATATTGTAATTAACGAGTTGTTGGCATTCGTACAGCATAAAAGTGAAGTGATGGACAATGAAAGTATCATACGGATCTGTTCTACGGCTTTTACACCTGAGGATATTGTGAACGCAAAGTCGTTGTTTTTTGAATCTGTCACTGTGAACAAAAGAAAGATATCGCGCCGAAACCAGGGGAAGTCACAGAGAGATCTCGAGGACATCATTACGTTGTTCAAAGATACAGACCCTGAGCTTATTCCAACTTTCGTAGCAAAGGATTTACATAAATTACCCCCAGTAACGTTCGACCATATTGATGTTACCAGATTGCTCAAAGACTTACTTATTATGAAATCGGAATTAAAAGAAATTAAGGAGTCATATGTTACGACGTCCCAGTTACAAGAGGTAAAAAACTCTTTGTATGAAGGAAAGTACGCTTCATTAATCAGTGGCCAAAATGTAAACTACAAACGAGGTGCATTTATGATAAATAATATGGATAGCGGGCCGATCGGGCTGATTCATTGTGGTGATTCCGGATCGGATGTGGAGGCCAGCGCGCCGCCGGCACAACAGCAGACTTGCGAAGTGGCGACTGAGAAACACGTTTCGCCTCGCTTGCACTCACTGCAATGCAATAACACGGCTATCTCACCTGCACCCGATGACAGAATCGGAAGCGCAGGCGAAGTCATACCCGAAACATGTGTGAGGAATTTAAGTCGTAAAGTCGATATCGAAACGGAACGCGAGGGACGAATCTTAATAACCCCGCTCTTAGATAAGAAAACAACAAGTCCTGCAACAATTAATTCAAGTAATTTTGCTACCGTTCTTAAAAAAGGAATGTGGAAAGAAAATGAACCGGACACAGACTGGATATTAGTGCAAAGAAAGAAGTTGCGAAATCAATTTATTGGAAATATTGGCAAGGCGAGCCCTAGTGAGAAATTTAAGGCAGCTATCACTCAAGTACCGTTATTTATTTCGAATGTACATCGAGATACGGCTAGCGCGGACATAGCGGACTACATCAGAAACAGAACAAATGAAGTCGTAAAACTTGAGAAGGTGGTAATGCAGCGAGACAAAGGTTATGATGCCTACAAGTGTTTTGTAAACAAAACCAAATTAGATGTGTTTTTGAACGATAACGTGTGGCCGGACGGGATAAGATTCCGTAAATATGTTTACTTCAAAAGCAGTAACCCGAATAACCGGGAGACGGCTCGAGATAGTATTAAAGTAAGAAAAAGTCCTAACTCAATTCATGTCTAGTACACTACATGGTAATAATATATGTAGACTGTTGTCCTTCAATTGTAAATCCATAAAGAGATCGGTGGACTTTGTTAAGGAATGCTGTGAGACGTGTGATATTATTGCGTTGCAGGAGACATGGCTTTTACCCCACGACCTGCCATACCTAGGCAGCATACATAAAGGATTTGGTCATGCTGGCACCTCGGCGGTGGACACCTCAGCGGGCATCCTGCGCGGTCGCCCCCACGGCGGTGTCGCCCTCTTGTGGCGGAAGGATATGTGTCAATCGGTGTCAATAGTTGAGTGTGATAGCCCACGCCTAGTTGGTATAAAAGTGACCATTAGTGACCGGCAATTGCTAATTATGAGTGTATATATGCCTGTAGACATAGGAGAGAACCTACCGGAGTTCACTCAGTGTCTTGGAGAAATTTGTGCCGTTATTGAAACAGCCGACGTGGAGTCAGTAATCATATTGGGCGATTTTAATGCACATCCTAGTGAGAACTTTGGTAAGGAACTTTTACATTTTTGTTCAGACAACAGGTTAACTTGTGCTGATATTGTGAAATTAGGTTTACTCTCTGACAGTTACACTTATCTTAGTGAGGCCCACGGATCTAGACGATGGTTAGATCACTGTTTAGTGTCAGAGTTAGTGTTAAAATCTGTAGTTAATATTAAAATTGATAATGATATATTTTGGTCTGATCATTTTCCGATGCAACTTGACATTAATATGAACGTTGTGACATGTAAGTTAAGTTTGACTAATAAAACGCCAAATTATATAATATGGGGTGAAAGGAGTCCTGAACAGGTGAGTGAATATCATGACGTCTGCTCCAGCAGGTTGCATGATATTGACCTTCCTGAGGAGTTAAGAGCGTGTTGTGATAAACATTGTGACAATTTGGAACATCGTGTGATAATAAATTACATGTATAATAAAATTGTAAGTATTTTAGTTGAAGCATCGATAATGAGTAGTAAAAAGTCTGTTAAACGGAGAGGGGGGTATGTCACAGGATGGAACAAACATGTAAGTGAGGTACATAGGGAGGCAAGACTAAAATTTTTGGAATGGGTAGCGTGTGGTAAACCCAGGTCTGGAACGATGTACTCTGATATGTGTGATAGCCGTCGCAGGTTTAAATGTAAGTTAAAATGGTGTCAGAATCACCAGGATCAAATTAAAATGAATATTTTGGCCTCTCATCGATCAAAAAGTGATTTTAAATCGTTCTGGAAGCACACTAATTCCCTCAATGTAAAACCTGGCCTGCCACTGAGTGTCAACGGATGTAATCAGCCAACGGAAATAGCAAAGTTGTTTAAAGATAAATTCAAAGTTGTGTCACCGCTGGGTACCACCATGCAGTCGTGTAATGCTGAGTTTGGTACTGAGTTCACCGTGTTCACGTGTAAGGAAGTGTCTGATGTAATCCGTCACATGACGCGAGGAAAGTCGCCTGGACATGATGGGCTCAGTATCGAGCACTTGCAGGGCGCGGGGGTTCACGTGCCCAGAGTGTTAACTATGTTGTTTTCGTTGTGTATTGGTCATGCCTATTTGCCGGATGAAATGTTGAAAACAGTTGTCGTGCCAATAGTTAAAAATAAAACCGGCGATCTGTCAGATTCAGGTAACTATAGGCCCATCTCATTGGCCACAATAATAGCTAAAGTGCTCGACGGTGTGCTTGACTTGCGACTTGGTAGATATTTAAATCTACATGATGCGCAGTTTGGTTTTAGAGCGGGATTATCTACCGAGACCGCCATTTTAAGCTTGAAGCATACCGTCAAGTACTACACAGACAGGAGCACGCCTGTATATGCGTGCTTCCTCGATCTTTCTAAGGCCTTTGACATGGTGTCTTATGGTATCCTGTGGGACAAATTGAGTGCTTGTAAGGTACCGCGTGAAATCATAGATGTTTTTAGATATTGGTACGGCAATCAAACCAACACAGTTAGGTGGGGGGTAGCACAGTCGGAGGCATATAGGTTGGAATGCGGTGTGAGGCAGGGGGGTTTAACTTCACCAAAGCTTTTCAACTTATATGTCAACGGGCTGATAGAGGAGCTCAGCAGAATGCCGGTGGGGTGTTATGTCGACGGCGTCAGCGTTAACAACATCAGCTACGCCGACGATATGGTGCTGCTGGCCCCCTCTGTCAGTGCACTCAGAAAGATGCTGCGTGTCTGTGAGCGGTACGCAGAAACTCACGGGCTTGTATACAACTCCAAAAAGAGCGAACTTTTAGTTTTCAGGTCAAACAAAATGAATCCTGAGCATGTGCCGTCGGTCACATTAAAAGGTACTGACCTACAAAGGGTTTCGAAGTTCAAATACCTAGGGCACTATGTGACGGAGGACCTCAAAGACGACCTCGATTTGGAGAGGGAACGGAGAGCGTTGGCAGTCAGAAGCAACATGTTGGCACGTAGGTTTGCCCGTTGTTCAAAACAAGTTAAAATCACCCTTTTTAAGGCGTTCTGTCAAGTATTTTACACGGGTAGCCTATGGGTCAACTACACGCTGAAAGCCTATAACGCTCTTCGTGTCCAGTATAATGATGCCTTCAGAGTCCTGTTGAGGTTGCCACGGTTCTGTAGCGCATCAGCAATGTTTGCTGAGGCGCATACTGACGACTTTTATGCGATCAGGCGAAAGCGGGTCGCGTCTATACTAAACCGCATCCGACGCAGCGACAACGGGATACTGAAGGTCATCGCCGACAGACCAGACAGTTCCATCCTGTGTGCGTGGGTTAAAACTATTAATTAATGTGCTTAATATTTTGATTTTTCTATTATTTCAATTTTTATTTTTGTGTTTTTATTCTTGAATTTTTATTATTAAAAAAAAAAATGTGACATGAAATCATTATTTATATGACAATTGTAATTTAACATCTATTATTCCTGTATTTAAAATTATGCATATTTATTAATTCAACTATAAATTGTGATTTCATTATTTTATTGTGTCAATCATTATTATTATTATTATTGGATAAGCTAACAAGTAGTATGTAGTACAAAATGAACTAACAAATTATGGAATAATTGTTCTGAAATAAAGATATTTTATTTTATTTTATTTTATTTATTTTTTATAAAACAGTTGGTTTCTAAAAAAAAAATCGACATACGAAGTTTGGTGGCCCATGAGGGGAAGTATTTAAGAATTAACCAAATACAAATCGAATTTCTGATTTGAGATAAGCATAATTATTTAAGTGAATGAGCTGGTTTTGTTAGTGGGTTGTTTAACATAAGATAACTGTTGTGTAGGACGAGAGTTTGGTGGCCCATGAGGGGAAGTATTTAAGAATTTACCAAATACAAATCGAATTTCTGAATTGATAAAAGCATAATTATTCAAGTGAATGAGTTGGTTTTGTTAGTGGGTTGTTTAAAATAAGATAACTGTTGTGTCAGGACGAGAGTTTAGTGGCCCATGAGGGGAAGTATTTAAGAATGTACCAAATACAAATCGAATTTCTGAATTGATAAAAGCATAATTATTCAAGTGAATGAGCTGGTTTTGTTAGTGGGTTGTTTAACATAAGATAACTGTTGTGTAGGACGAGAGTTTGGTGGCCCATGAGGGGAAGTATTTAAGAATTTACCAAATACAAATCGAATTTCTGAATTGATAAAAGCATAATTATTCAAGTGAATGAGTTGGTTTTGTTAGTGGGTTGTTTAAAATAAGATAACTGTTGTGTCAGGACGAGAGTTTGGTGGCCCATGAGGGGAAGTATTTAAGAATGTACCAAATACAAATCGAATTTCTGAATTGATAAAAGCATAATTATTCAAGTGAATGAGCTGGTTTTGTTAGTGGGTTGTTTAACATAAGATAACTGTTGTGTAGGACGAGAGTTTGGTGGCCCATGAGGGGAAGTATTTAAGAATTAACCAAATACAAATCGAATTTCTGATTTGAGAAAAGCATCATTATTCAAGTGAATGAGCTGGTTATGTAAGTGGGTTGTTTAACATAACTAACGATAACTGTTATGTCAGGACGAGCTGGCGAAGCTGCGGCGCGCGGCGCCCGAGCCGCGGGAGGCGGCGCCGCGCGACACCGTGCACCAGAGCGTGGCCGATGACGTCACGCAGGTAACCTGTTACATAAGATAACTGTTGTGTCAGCACGAGCTGGCGCCCGAGCCGCGGGAGGCGGCGCCGCGCGACACCGTGCACCAGAGCGTGGCCGATGACGTCACGCAGGTAACCTGTTACATAAGATAACTGTTGTGTCAGCACGAGCTGGCGCCCGAGCCGCGCGACACCGTGCACCAGAGCGTGGCCGATGACGTCACGCAGGTAACCTGTTACATAAGATAACTGTTGTGTCAGCACGAGCTGGCGCCCGAGCCGCGGGAGGCGGCGCCGCGCGACACCGTGCACCAGAGCGTGGCCGATGACGTCACGCAGGTAACCTGTTACATAAGATAACTGTTGTGTCAGCACGAGCTGGCGCCCGAGCCGCGCGACACCGTGCACCAGAGCGTGGCCGATGACGTCACGCAGGTAACCTGTTACATAAGATAACTGTTGTGTCAGCACGAGCTGGCGCCCGAGCCGCGCGACACCGTGCACCAGAGCGTGGCCGATGACGTCACGCAGGTAACCTGTTACATAAGATAACTGTTGTGTCAGCACGAGCTGGCGCCCGAGCCGCGCGACACCGTGCACCAGAGCGTGGCCGATGACGTCACGCAGGTAACCTGTTACATAAGATAACTGTTGTGTCAGCACGAGCTGGCGCCCGAGCCGCGGGAGGCGGCGCCGCGCGACACCGTGCACCAGAGCGTGGCCGATGACGTCACGCAGGTAACCTGTTACATAAGATAACTGTTGTGTCAGCACGAGCTGGCGCCCGAGCCGCGGGAGGCGGCGCCGCGCGACACCGTGCACCAGAGCGTGGCCGATGACGTCACGCAGGTAACCTGTTACATAAGATAACTGTTGTGTCAGCACGAGCTGGCGCCCGAGCCGCGGGAGGCGGCGCCGCGCGACACCGTGCACCAGAGCGTGGCCGATGACGTCACGCAGGTAACCTGTTACATAAGATAACTGTTGTGTCAGCACGAGCTGGCGCCCGAGCCGCGGGAGGCGGCGCCGCGCGACACCGTGCACCAGAGCGTGGCCGATGACGTCACGCAGGTAACCTGTTACATAAGATAACTGTTGTGTCAGCACGAGCTGGCGCCCGAGCCGCGCGACACCGTGCACCAGAGCGTGGCCGATGACGTCACGCAGGTAACCTGTTACATAAGATAACTGTTGTGTCAGCACGAGCTGGCGCCCGAGCCGCGGGAGGCGGCGCCGCGCGACACCGTGCACCAGAGCGTGGCCGATGACGTCACGCAGGTAACCTGTTACATAAGATAACTGTTGTGTCAGCACGAGCTGGCGCCCGAGCCGCGGGAGGCGGCGCCGCGCGACACCGTGCACCAGAGCGTGGCCGATGACGTCACGCAGGTAACCTGTTACATAAGATAACTGTTGTGTCAGCACGAGCTGGCGCCCGAGCCGCGGGAGGCGGCGCCGCGCGACACCGTGCACCAGAGCGTGGCCGATGACGTCACGCAGGTAACCTGTTACATAAGATAACTGTTGTGTCAGCACGAGCTGGCGCCCGAGCCGCGCGACACCGTGCACCAGAGCGTGGCCGATGACGTCACGCAGGTAACCTGTTACATAAGATAACTGTTGTGTCAGCACGAGCTGGCGCCCGAGCCGCGCGACACCGTGCACCAGAGCGTGGCCGATGACGTCACGCAGGTAACCTGTTACATAAGATAACTGTTGTGTCAGCACGAGCTGGCGCCCGAGCCGCGGGAGGCGGCGCCGCGCGACACCGTGCACCAGAGCGTGGCCGATGACGTCACGCAGGTAACCTGTTACATAAGATAACTGTTGTGTCAGCACGAGCTGGCGCCCGAGCCGCGCGACACCGTGCACCAGAGCGTGGCCGATGACGTCACGCAGGTAACCTGTTACATAAGATAACTGTTGTGTCAGCACGAGCTGGCGCCCGAGCCGCGGGAGGCGGCGCCGCGCGACACCGTGCACCAGAGCGTGGCCGATGACGTCACGCAGGTAACCTGTTACATAAGATAACTGTTGTGTCAGCACGAGCTGGCGCCCGAGCCGCGGGAGGCGGCGCCGCGCGACACCGTGCACCAGAGCGTGGCCGATGACGTCACGCAGGTAACCTGTTACATAAGATAACTGTTGTGTCAGCACGAGCTGGCGCCCGAGCCGCGCGACACCGTGCACCAGAGCGTGGCCGATGACGTCACGCAGGTAACCTGTTACATAAGATAACTGTTGTGTCAGCACGAGCTGGCGCCCGAGCCGCGCGACACCGTGCACCAGAGCGTGGCCGATGACGTCACGCAGGTAACCTGTTACATAAGATAACTGTTGTGTCAGCACGAGCTGGCGCCCGAGCCGCGGGAGGCGGCGCCGCGCGACACCGTGCACCAGAGCGTGGCCGATGACGTCACGCAGGTAACCTGTTACATAAGATAACTGTTGTGTCAGCACGAGCTGGCGCCCGAGCCGCGGGAGGCGGCGCCGCGCGACACCGTGCACCAGAGCGTGGCCGATGACGTCACGCAGGTAACCTGTTACATAAGATAACTGTTGTGTCAGCACGAGCTGGCGCCCGAGCCGCGGGAGGCGGCGCCGCGCGACACCGTGCACCAGAGCGTGGCCGATGACGTCACGCAGGTAACCTGTTACATAAGATAACTGTTGTGTCAGCACGAGCTGGCGCCCGAGCCGCGCGACACCGTGCACCAGAGCGTGGCCGATGACGTCACGCAGGTAACCTGTTACATAAGATAACTGTTGTGTCAGCACGAGCTGGCGCCCGAGCCGCGGGAGGCGGCGCCGCGCGACACCGTGCACCAGAGCGTGGCCGATGACGTCACGCAGGTAACCTGTTACATAAGATAACTGTTGTGTCAGCACGAGCTGGCGCCCGAGCCGCGCGACACCGTGCACCAGAGCGTGGCCGATGACGTCACGCAGGTAACCTGTTACATAAGATAACTGTTGTGTCAGCACGAGCTGGCGCCCGAGCCGCGCGACACCGTGCACCAGAGCGTGGCCGATGACGTCACGCAGGTAACCTGTTACATAAGATAACTGTTGTGTCAGCACGAGCTGGCGCCCGAGCCGCGGGAGGCGGCGCCGCGCGACACCGTGCACCAGAGCGTGGCCGATGACGTCACGCAGGTAACCTGTTACATAAGATAACTGTTGTGTCAGCACGAGCTGGCGCCCGAGCCGCGGGAGGCGGCGCCGCGCGACACCGTGCACCAGAGCGTGGCCGATGACGTCACGCAGGTAACCTGTTACATAAGATAACTGTTGTGTCAGCACGAGCTGGCGCCCGAGCCGCGCGACACCGTGCACCAGAGCGTGGCCGATGACGTCACGCAGGTAACCTGTTACATAAGATAACTGTTGTGTCAGCACGAGCTGGCGCCCGAGCCGCGCGACACCGTGCACCAGAGCGTGGCCGATGACGTCACGCAGGTAACCTGTTACATAAGATAACTGTTGTGTCAGCACGAGCTGGCGCCCGAGCCGCGGGAGGCGGCGCCGCGCGACACCGTGCACCAGAGCGTGGCCGATGACGTCACGCAGGTAACCTGTTACATAAGATAACTGTTGTGTCAGCACGAGCTGGCGCCCGAGCCGCGGGAGGCGGCGCCGCGCGACACCGTGCACCAGAGCGTGGCCGATGACGTCACGCAGGTAACCTGTTACATAAGATAACTGTTGTGTCAGCACGAGCTGGCGCCCGAGCCGCGCGACACCGTGCACCAGAGCGTGGCCGATGACGTCACGCAGGTAACCTGTTACATAAGATAACTGTTGTGTCAGCACGAGCTGGCGCCCGAGCCGCGGGAGGCGGCGCCGCGCGACACCGTGCACCAGAGCGTGGCCGATGACGTCACGCAGGTAACCTGTTACATAAGATAACTGTTGTGTCAGCACGAGCTGGCGCCCGAGCCGCGCGACACCGTGCACCAGAGCGTGGCCGATGACGTCACGCAGGTAACCTGTTACATAAGATAACTGTTGTGTCAGCACGAGCTGGCGCCCGAGCCGCGCGACACCGTGCACCAGAGCGTGGCCGATGACGTCACGCAGGTAACCTGTTACATAAGATAACTGTTGTGTCAGCACGAGCTGGCGCCCGAGCCGCGCGACACCGTGCACCAGAGCGTGGCCGATGACGTCACGCAGGTAACCTGTTACATAAGATAACTGTTGTGTCAGCACGAGCTGGCGCCCGAGCCGCGCGACACCGTGCACCAGAGCGTGGCCGATGACGTCACGCAGGTAACCTGTTACATAAGATAACTGTTGTGTCAGCACGAGCTGGCGCCCGAGCCGCGGGAGGCGGCGCCGCGCGACACCGTGCACCAGAGCGTGGCCGATGACGTCACGCAGGTAACCTGTTACATAAGATAACTGTTGTGTCAGCACGAGCTGGCGCCCGAGCCGCGGGAGGCGGCGCCGCGCGACACCGTGCACCAGAGCGTGGCCGATGACGTCACGCAGGTAACCTGTTACATAAGATAACTGTTGTGTCAGCACGAGCTGGCGCCCGAGCCGCGCGACACCGTGCACCAGAGCGTGGCCGATGACGTCACGCAGGTAACCTGTTACATAAGATAACTGTTGTGTCAGCACGAGCTGGCGCCCGAGCCGCGGGAGGCGGCGCCGCGCGACACCGTGCACCAGAGCGTGGCCGATGACGTCACGCAGGTAACCTGTTACATAAGATAACTGTTGTGTCAGCACGAGCTGGCGCCCGAGCCGCGGGAGGCGGCGCCGCGCGACACCGTGCACCAGAGCGTGGCCGATGACGTCACGCAGGTAACCTGTTACATAAGATAACTGTTGTGTCAGCACGAGCTGGCGCCCGAGCCGCGCGACACCGTGCACCAGAGCGTGGCCGATGACGTCACGCAGGTAACCTGTTACATAAGATAACTGTTGTGTCAGCACGAGCTGGCGCCCGAGCCGCGCGACACCGTGCACCAGAGCGTGGCCGATGACGTCACGCAGGTAACCTGTTACATAAGATAACTGTTGTGTCAGCACGAGCTGGCGCCCGAGCCGCGCGACACCGTGCACCAGAGCGTGGCCGATGACGTCACGCAGGTAACCTGTTACATAAGATAACTGTTGTGTCAGCACGAGCTGGCGCCCGAGCCGCGCGACACCGTGCACCAGAGCGTGGCCGATGACGTCACGCAGGTAACCTGTTACATAAGATAACTGTTGTGTCAGCACGAGCTGGCGCCCGAGCCGCGCGACACCGTGCACCAGAGCGTGGCCGATGACGTCACGCAGGTAACCTGTTACATAAGATAACTGTTGTGTCAGCACGAGCTGGCGCCCGAGCCGCGCGACACCGTGCACCAGAGCGTGGCCGATGACGTCACGCAGGTAACCTGTTACATAAGATAACTGTTGTGTCAGCACGAGCTGGCGCCCGAGCCGCGGGAGGCGGCGCCGCGCGACACCGTGCACCAGAGCGTGGCCGATGACGTCACGCAGGTAACCTGTTACATAAGATAACTGTTGTGTCAGCACGAGCTGGCGCCCGAGCCGCGGGAGGCGGCGCCGCGCGACACCGTGCACCAGAGCGTGGCCGATGACGTCACGCAGGTAACCTGTTACATAAGATAACTGTTGTGTCAGCACGAGCTGGCGCCCGAGCCGCGCGACACCGTGCACCAGAGCGTGGCCGATGACGTCACGCAGGTAACCTGTTACATAAGATAACTGTTGTGTCAGCACGAGCTGGCGCCCGAGCCGCGGGAGGCGGCGCCGCGCGACACCGTGCACCAGAGCGTGGCCGATGACGTCACGCAGGTAACCTGTTACATAAGATAACTGTTGTGTCAGCACGAGCTGGCGCCCGAGCCGCGGGAGGCGGCGCCGCGCGACACCGTGCACCAGAGCGTGGCCGATGACGTCACGCAGGTAACCTGTTACATAAGATAACTGTTGTGTCAGCACGAGCTGGCGCCCGAGCCGCGCGACACCGTGCACCAGAGCGTGGCCGATGACGTCACGCAGGTAACCTGTTACATAAGATAACTGTTGTGTCAGCACGAGCTGGCGCCCGAGCCGCGCGACACCGTGCACCAGAGCGTGGCCGATGACGTCACGCAGGTAACCTGTTACATAAGATAACTGTTGTGTCAGCACGAGCTGGCGCCCGAGCCGCGGGAGGCGGCGCCGCGCGACACCGTGCACCAGAGCGTGGCCGATGACGTCACGCAGGTAACCTGTTACATAAGATAACTGTTGTGTCAGCACGAGCTGGCGCCCGAGCCGCGCGACACCGTGCACCAGAGCGTGGCCGATGACGTCACGCAGGTAACCTGTTACATAAGATAACTGTTGTGTCAGCACGAGCTGGCGCCCGAGCCGCGCGACACCGTGCACCAGAGCGTGGCCGATGACGTCACGCAGGTAACCTGTTACATAAGATAACTGTTGTGTCAGCACGAGCTGGCGCCCGAGCCGCGGGAGGCGGCGCCGCGCGACACCGTGCACCAGAGCGTGGCCGATGACGTCACGCAGGTAACCTGTTACATAAGATAACTGTTGTGTCAGCACGAGCTGGCGCCCGAGCCGCGCGACACCGTGCACCAGAGCGTGGCCGATGACGTCACGCAGGTAACCTGTTACATAAGATAACTGTTGTGTCAGCACGAGCTGGCGCCCGAGCCGCGGGAGGCGGCGCCGCGCGACACCGTGCACCAGAGCGTGGCCGATGACGTCACGCAGGTAACCTGTTACATAAGATAACTGTTGTGTCAGCACGAGCTGGCGCCCGAGCCGCGGGAGGCGGCGCCGCGCGACACCGTGCACCAGAGCGTGGCCGATGACGTCACGCAGGTAACCTGTTACATAAGATAACTGTTGTGTCAGCACGAGCTGGCGCCCGAGCCGCGCGACACCGTGCACCAGAGCGTGGCCGATGACGTCACGCAGGTAACCTGTTACATAAGATAACTGTTGTGTCAGCACGAGCTGGCGCCCGAGCCGCGCGACACCGTGCACCAGAGCGTGGCCGATGACGTCACGCAGGTAACCTGTTACATAAGATAACTGTTGTGTCAGCACGAGCTGGCGCCCGAGCCGCGGGAGGCGGCGCCGCGCGACACCGTGCACCAGAGCGTGGCCGATGACGTCACGCAGGTAACCTGTTACATAAGATAACTGTTGTGTCAGCACGAGCTGGCGCCCGAGCCGCGCGACACCGTGCACCAGAGCGTGGCCGATGACGTCACGCAGGTAACCTGTTACATAAGATAACTGTTGTGTCAGCACGAGCTGGCGCCCGAGCCGCGCGACACCGTGCACCAGAGCGTGGCCGATGACGTCACGCAGGTAACCTGTTACATAAGATAACTGTTGTGTCAGCACGAGCTGGCGCCCGAGCCGCGGGAGGCGGCGCCGCGCGACACCGTGCACCAGAGCGTGGCCGATGACGTCACGCAGGTAACCTGTTACATAAGATAACTGTTGTGTCAGCACGAGCTGGCGCCCGAGCCGCGCGACACCGTGCACCAGAGCGTGGCCGATGACGTCACGCAGGTAACCTGTTACATAAGATAACTGTTGTGTCAGCACGAGCTGGCGAACCTGCGGCTTTTTTCAACAGATCACGTTTGTCCACCGATTCACATGACTTTGTAAGCCTGTTATGTTTGACATTGTGGAAGTTGACTCAAAGGACAGAGACATTACAGATATAAAAAAGATGAGAGACTTGCAGGAGACTAATTAAATGTTTAAAATTAAATATTTGTAGATTTACCTTATAAATCAATGCTATTTTTTGTGTTTAGATCTTCAAAGGCAAGACGGGTGCGCAGCTCGAAGCGCTGCAAGCGCAGATCGAGCAAAAGATCGGCGCGCGAGCAGACAACATCGACGTCGGGTACTGGGAGAGCTTGCTAAGCCAGCTTAAAGGTAAGCTGCTGGTTTTGGTTCCTTGCTTGATATTAGTTCAAAATTACGTGTGTTTCAGTTCAACACTAACACTAAGATAGTTTCTTAATATTGTCTTCTGTTTGCGCGATTGTTTTTGATTGATATTAAACACTTTTGAACGGATTAATCGCGTTTATTAACACCAAGACCCTGAGTTTTGAGCCCTTTACAACACTCGTTTTCACAGGGTTAAGATGATGCTATCGTCTTAACCCTGGGTCATGGTTAAGGTTAATAAACGTAATGAATCTGTTCTAAAGTTTTTAATTTCTTTAAATTTATATTAACGGAAAAGTTAAAATAACAAGAAAGGTTAAGAAACAGTAAGCCAATGAAGATTACCGCGAGTCTCCGCTAGGGGCGCTAGTGGAACGTGGGTCCTGGGAACATTTCAAACGTCACTTTGACAGACCCACGCATGAGTGGCGCCGCCTCGTAGCTCCCATTACAAGTTTGCATGCATAGAAACTTCAACTACAAATGGAAGCTTAAGTAACTTTTGTTTGAAGATCGGTTATAATTTGCAGCGCACATGGCCCGCGCCCGCTTGCGGGACCGGCACCAGAACAACCTGCGGCGGAAGCTGCAGTTGCTGAAGCAGGAGCAGGGCGTCGCCGCCAAGCCGGAGCCGGAGCCCGAGCCGCGGCCCGCAGCGGAGCCGCAGCCGACTGGGTAAGGAACTGTTGTGGAGGGACCAGCATCAAAACATGCTGCAGCCGCGACAGTACCAGCAGGGTAGCGCCGCTTAATTACATGCATTGACGTCTGAAGAACAGTTTATGAACATTTTATTATTTAAAATTCATAATTGAAAGAAAAATGGAAATGGAATCGAGTGGGATTCGAACCCAAGACCTCTAAACACCGGTTAGATCGCTCTGCCAATTGAGCTATCGACGTCCGATTGACTCCGGCAAATGTTTCCACTATTTCTTTCATTTAGTGATACGCCTTAGGGAGATGCAAGATTTCTAAAATGTCTTAAAACATCGATGCTATACAAGTGTTAAACACTTGGTAAATGCCGCTATGTGTCTAGATGCGAAGAATATTTCTATTTTTGTTTCAATTATAAAATTATAAATTTCGTTCGCAGACTTCTCTGCTTGATACAAAATTAATTGCATTATTTATCATGTAAGAGTCCATTGTATACAGCGGTTTTGGCCCCTTTTTCAAGTTAGTTACAATTTTAATTTGCTTGCAGATCCAGAAGCCCCAAGCCGGAGACTCAGGCTGAAGAGTCGGGCTCCGGCTCGGGCGGTGAGTCCGAGGCCGAGTCGGAGTCGGAAGCGGCCTGCGTGGCGCTCTACCGGTCCGGGCGGTACTCCCCCGCCCCGCTGTCCCCCCGCGCCCTGGAGCCGGGGACTCTGACCACGGATGCGGAGATAGATGAGCAGAGGCTGCAGTACCTGCGCACGCGCGCGCACGCGGCCAACGCTGCGCGCGCGCACGAGCAGCTGGCGCCCGGGGCGCCGCCGCCGCCGCCGCCGGCCGAGGGCGCCGCGGCCGTGTTCGAGCGGGAGGCGCGGCGCGGCATGGGCACCGACGAGGCGCAGTTCAGCGTCGAGGCTGCGTTGGACAGGTATGTACTTGAACTATATTTATTCATTTAACCAACAGCTATAAACTTTACTTGAACAACAAAATATACAATGGAAACCAATTACAGGATCTCACAGTCAAACACAAACAAGACATAAACACAAACAGAGTCAAATAAAGTGTATATATCGGAATGTTTTCGCAATAAAACTAAATAAGAACATTAGAATAACATTTTTATTAATCAGACAAGCAGTTGTACTGGATAATGTCTGTATCCAGGCAAAACATTTTTTTTTAAATATATTTAGAAACAATCTCACACACCTAAGTCCCAAACTAAGCAAAGCTTGTACTATAGGTACTAGACGACAATATAAATACTTACGAGTATATACATAAATACATACATAGGGAATGTAACAAAATTCCCAAACGATATTCGAAATTCGAAAAAAAATGTTTTACTTTGTATGGAGATATGTACTCTTAGGTGCATTTTCGATCAGCTGTCCCATACATTTTTATTTCAATTTCGAATATCGTTCGGAAATTTTGTTACATCCTTCCGCCGAATAAGAACAAAAGTAGCTGCTTAAAAAACCACTTGACCATGTCTTCTATATACCTACTTCAAATACTTATGTATACTCGTAATATATAATTGGAAGAAAACCTTTGCAATCTTTCGACGTAGCTTTCCTTTCATTCAAAGCCGAGCACGTTCTAGATATAAGCACCACCGGATTCAATTCATACCCAAAAATCCCACTTGACTAAAACACACACCTTGCAACCAAAATGGCCGCGCACTGTGCGATTTCACAGAAATTTCCTCCCGCGGACGCTCCGGCTGTGGAATGAGCTCCCTGCCGAGGTTTTCCCGAAAGATTACAGTATGGGGTTGTTCAAAAAAGGAGTGTAAGATTTTAATCGGTCGGCAACGCGCATGTGACCCCTCGAGTTGCAGGCGTCCATAGGCTACGGTCGGCTTCATAAATATATATGCATCTGTATTCAATTTTGACCCTTCTTCCCCTGTATTAAGTTCCTAAGTGTAACGATATTTAGGGCATTTTCAAAAATAGGGTAACATTTTCTGTTTTTTTTTTAAATATAGGAAGTTTTGGGTTTTTTATAACCAGAATCACGAGTAGGTAAAAAAAAAGTGCCCCTTTTTTTTTGGTCACCTATGTAACGAATTTTTTCATACATTTCGTATGGGCCGTTACAAAACGGACAATCTTTTTTGTATGGAATATCGAGGAGCCATTTTCATTAAAATGGTGCACTTTTGTCTGAAAATGCCCATGTCCGTCGTGGTATAAAATAAAACATTGTTGTGTACAGGAGCGAAGCGCTGCCGGTCCCCGCGCTGTGGCCGGACAAGTACCGGCCGCGCAAGCCGCGCTACTTCAACCGCGTGCACACCGGCTTCGAGTGGAACAAGTACAACCAGACGCACTACGACATGGACAACCCGCCGCCCAAGATCGTGCAGGGCTACAAGTTCAACATCTTCTACCCGGACCTCATCGACCCCAAGGCCACGCCGGACTTCTCCCTGGTACGTATACAGTGGTACTACTTTAACACATTGAATGCCCGTGAGTGCTACGCGCTACGCTCGTAGCGGATTCCGTGGTTTTCCGCTTTGTAGCGGAAAGCGACCACCCACAGAGAACTCCCCTAGCGGGTTCCCGGCGTAATAAGAGCGTATTACCATATTTATGAGTCGATTATGTCGAACCATATTTTTGCACTTGACTGTACATATGCCCCCAAACAGGGCTTAAAGTTTAACATCTACTACTCTGACCTGTATTCATTCGGTTTCGCCAATCTGGCCGTTTTCCAATTTTGAAGAAAATGGGTCCTCAATTTTCCATAAAAAACAGATCAGGCTCGTAACACTCTTTTTCGTTCTTTAAAATTCAAAGAAAGAAAAAGAGTGTTACGATCAATAAATAGTACTCGTGATTCTGGTTATAAAAAAACCCAAAAATTCCTTAACTTTCAAAAAAAGGAAGTGGTACACGTTTTTCTGTAAATGTCCACATTGGTTTCTAGGTAATTGTAAAACATATTCCAAATGATTCCGTTGCCTTTTTACAATGGGAGCTACCGTATTGTCGCTCACCAGTCGGCGCCACTCATGCGCGGGTCCTGTGTCAATATGAGAGAATTGTCAAAGTGACGTTTGAAATGTTCCCGCAGGACCCACGTTCCACTAGCGCCCCTAGCGGAAAACCGACTCGCGGTCATCCTCATTGCGTATTACTACTTTTTGATGGATACATTTGGGGCGGAAAGGTTCTCGAGTGGCGACCGCGTACCGGAAGGCACAGCGTGAGTAGGCCTCCCACAAGGTGGACTGATGACCTGATGAAGGTTGCAGGAGTCCGCTGGATGCGGGTGGCGCAAGACCGGTCATTGTGAAAATCTTTGGGGGAGGCCTATGTCCAGCAGTGGACGTCTTTCGGCTGAAATCATGATGATGATGATGAATACATTGTATTTGCAGAAACCCTGTGCCGACAACCCGGAGTTCGCGGTGCTCCGGTTCCGCGCCGGCCCGCCGTACGAAGACATCGCCTTCAAGATCGTCAACCGCGAGTGGGAGTACTCGTACAAGCGCGGCTTCCGCTGCCACTTCCACAACAACATCTTCCAGCTGTGGTTCCATTTCAAGCGGTACCGGTACCGCCGGTAACATGTGCCCATTTGTATCTCTATCACTGTCACACTTGCATATTGGAGTGACAAAGAGGTATTCCCGTCAATGCCAGTCTTCGATGTTGATGGTAGGCCTGCTGATCCGTACGGAGACAACCCTTCATCCATATTCTATCCAACATAATGCACGCAGGAGTGTACTTTGCAAGCAAAATGTTTATTATTGGCACTCTGTTTGTCCGACAATGACCGCCTGATGCAGTCGAAACATGTCACGTCTATACTTCAGTTAGTTTATACTCACAATAGTTTAAAATATTATATTATTGTGATTGTTGTCTTCATCATAATCATAAATAAAACAAAATTAATAACACATAAACCAAGTGAAATAATAAGAGTGTTGTGAATATCTGACAGTGTGTTAGATAATAAGAAATAAAATAATAAACAGTTTTTGTAAGTATTTTGGTTTTTTATTTTCATTTTAAGTGTCCAAAGGTTAATGTAGTAAAAAAAATTACTGATGATTAAAACTTGCAACCTCTCTGTTCACCAACTATTTTATAATTTAATATTAAGTCCTTTATTTACAGGGCGTGAATTATGAAATACAAAGAATGTTAGTTCGCACACAGAGTGAGCTGCCTCAGGTGGAATTCGCCCCGCAAAGGCGCGAGGTGGCTCGCTCTGCGTGGACTCGCCTATTTTCTATTTACGTCTACAAGGTCTAGGGGAACAGCCAGCCCAGTGTTGGGTTTCAGATGGAGAAGGCCCAAATACCAAACAGTGAAGTGCATTAATCTTTCTACTTCATCTAAATCCCTTGTAAAGTGAAAAGTTGTACACATATTAATGAATTGGATAGGAATGTGACTAGGACTCAATTAATCAAAGCAACTTCATGGTTGAGTAATGACTAATGAAACAGAGATCTTACATTCTACTTTGAAAATATCTGGCAGACTGATCTGTAGACCACATTTGTGCATTTAGCTTTTACTGTAAAGTAAAAAAAAAGTAAAAGTTGTTTATTTGCCAAAAATTATACAAGTTTAGTTTTACCTATGACCACCACACTAGGCTAGGCCTGTCTCGTGGGGCCAGTTACATCGTATACCAATTTATAAATTATCTGTTACCTACGCTGAAGTTTAGGATTTATTAATTATAAGAAGAAATTTTAAAAACAAAAGAAAAATATAAAACAAAGATATGTGAAATTTTGAGTGATTTAAACACAATTCAGATTCATTCTAAAGTTATGGACAAGATGTATAATTATTGTAGTCAGCAGTTTACAGCGTGTTTATTAGTGTGTAACGGTGGGTATATTGTGTATGTGTGTGTAGATATAAAATTACTTAGAATTGAAGCCTAGTTCACTATATTTATTAGATATGTATACAGGGTGTTCTTGGGCATCCGCTTCAACTTCGACATGTGGCTTGGTATAATTAAGGAAACAGAATGGCATAGTTAGTTTTATTAAATTCGTTTTTTTTTTCTCATACAAAATAATTACATGCTGCATCAACCGTTAATGTAAAACGGGCATTAGAATTGACTTTACCAACTAAGTGACAACTATTGACATATCAATGTCATGTCGAATACTCATACTCCGTTTACACACATGCAAATCCCATATGAGATAAAATTAAATTAGAAGCTATTCTCTAGATGGAGCTAGTTAGAATACCGGTGTCTTTGAGAAATTAACTTAATTTATGCTAAAGAATGCACCCTTGAATTTCAAAGCAATTGCTCAAAAACACGTTGTATGTACCTACATGTCAACATTATGATTACAGCAAGCAGATAGGATAGGAAAGTTACCAATGCGAGATTTTAATCAATTGCTCTGTTTCATTATAACTAAGAGGTTTAATCCAACTGATAACTTTTCTTTTAAATTCACTAACAGTACATTTTTTAATGTCACATTCTTTATTTACTTTATTATATAAATGTGGAGAAAGGAAATCCTGAAATCTTTTAGCAAAGGCAGTTTTCGTCTTAGGGACAGGTAACTTAAAAACACGTTTGCTAAGATAGGTACCGTATTCAGTGGACTTGGTTACTTTAAAGTGCATCGACACTGTCAACCTAATAATAGCAAGCTTACGCACACTGAGAACGTCCATCTCCCTGTATAGATCTATAGTAGGGTATGACCTACGTTTTTTAAGGATTACCTTAAGTATAAACCTTTGTGCTCTTTCCACGTTAATCATATTCGAGCTCGTGGAGCCACCCCAGACGGAGATGCAATAAGTTAAGATTGGCTGACAGAGGGCAGTATAAACCATTATAAGTAGGGTTCTATCAGCTACGTCTCTTAATTTCTTCATCGCGTAAATAAGCTTTCTGACACGAGCGGACACTGATACAATATGGTTACAGAAATTGAGTTTTTCATCTAGTATAACGCCTAAGTATTTAATAGATGATGACCGTTCGATTGAACAACAGTTGCAAGAAGATGTACCTTGACTACAGTTAACTTCATGGATCTTTATTACAGGAAAGAAATTTGGTTTTGAGACTGCAGTTTTATGAAAACAAAGAAATTTAGTTTTTGCGGAGTTCAGCGTTAGCAGATTACTATTTAGCCAGTTGTGAACTGACTGTATACCTATTTGAGCAAACTCAAGACATTGCTGCCAAGATTTGCCATGAAACAATATAGCAGTATCATCTGCGTAGCAGATGATTTCAGCGTTTTGTATGGGAATATGTATCAAATCATTAATATACGCTACGAATAAGGTTGGGCCAAGGATACTCCCCTGCGGGACGCCGAAATTTACTGGTTTCGCCTCACTTGTCATCCCGCCAAGCAGTGTACATTGTCGTCTATTAGTTAAATAGCTTGTAAACCAGGATTGAGCTATTCCCCTAATTCCTAAGTGTTCGAGTTTTTGTAATAATATAGGAACCGACACTGTGTCAAATGCCTTAGACAGGTCGAGAAATACTCCAGTGCAGGACTTTCCCTCATCGAGATATGTACCAACCAAATTAGTAAAAAGAGCAATCGCTTCCTCAGTGGATTTCCCTTGTCGGAAACCAAACTGTCTATCTGACAGCAAGCCTTCTAAATTTAGATATTTAATAAGTCTTTTATTAACTAGTCTCTCTAGCACTTTTGAGCAGCTCGACAAAAGCGATATTGGCCTATAATTACTTGCGTTGTCTTTGGCGCCAGATTTATAAATGGGTACCACAGCAGCCGTCTTCCAGGTCTCTGGAAAGGATCCTTGCTCGAGACTAAGATTACATATAGCAGTAAGTGGCTCGGCAACGTAGCGTTTTATGCGTTTCAATAACTGGTTACTTGTCCCGTCGATGCCAGCTGCGCTGCTTGATTTCAGGCTCATGATTATGCTTTCCACTTCTTGGACATTAGTTGGTGACATGAAGAACGAGTTTGATGGTGATGATGATACATTTACTTTGGATGCAAGAGAAGCCTCACTTTCTCCAGATTTAGCTAAAAGATTATTTGCAAGCGACTGACCTACCGTCGAAAAATAGTCATTTATGTGATTCAGTGATTCAAGCACAGTCGGTTTTAATGTGGTCAAACCGGAGCTGTCACTGTCGCTAGGGATACGTATTATTTGCTTTATAGTCTTCCACAGTTTTTTTGGATTGTTTCGATTTTCAGTAACTTGACTTTGCTCGTACTCATTTTTAAGTTTACGAATAAGGGTTATATAAAAATTTCTATAACGGGTAAAAATATGCCTGGCATTGAGGTCATTCGGACTCTTACGGCTTATATAATGGAGCCGGTCCTTATGCATAGAGCACCGAATCAGCCCAGGAGTAATCCAGGGCTTTAGATTAAACTTAGAACGACTAACGGATTTTTTGATTGAATTTTTGTGAATAACAGTCGTCAGAACTTTAGTGAAGGCATCCGCAGCGTCAGTGGCAGAAGAGTTATTAGTAACAATTTACCAGTCTACCTGGTCTAAATCTTTAAAAATTGTTTCATAATCTATTCTATTAATAAACCTTTCTTTAGGAGCAGGTTTAGTTTTGGTTGCCAAGCAAAATACTACCATATCATGATCAGTTATATCAGTTGCACAAACGATTACTTTATGTGATTGTTTTGATCTTACTAGGAAATGATCCAAGCATGCATCATTTCTGGTCGGCTTATCCACTGCAGATTTTAACCCTAGGCTAGCCATAAGACATAAATAATCAGACGACTGAGGAGTTATTTTCATTGTATCTATATTTATATCACATGTGATAATGAGATCCATTTTACTATTTGTTTTAATAATGAACGATTCAAGTGAAGTTAAGAATGGATCAATATTAGTCACTGAGGGAGAGCGATATATTCCAACTAGGGCAAAACAATTAGGCACTTGAATATATAGACAATCGGCATCCTTGATTTTCGGCTCACTAACTTGGGCATTCCAAATGTCCCTTACGTATACCACCACTCCACTAGCCTGGTTTCTTAAATTTTTGGTATGGAAGGAGATGTAACCATCAATTTGTTCGATCACTAAGCCATCCTTCAGCCAACATTCCGTCAGAACTATAAAGTCAAAGAATGTATTGAAGCGTTTCAAAGTAACCAAAAATTTTGTGATGTTGCATTGTAGACTTCGAATATTAAATGTCAAAATTTTTATGTTGTATTTTCGAGTAAAAAAGTTTTGGCATAGCTCTGGAGTCCCTACTGAGTGGCATTTTACCGTGAAAGTTTCATCAATATCATCTCCTAGGTCTAGGTCGGTGGTGGAGGTTCCATAAAAGGAGCACCAGGGCCTAGCCTCAAAGTAGGGAGGAGTCCAGAAGCAAATTGTAATATTAATAATTGTGTATTAGTAAATATGTTTATTTGTGTGTGTAATGTATAAGTGTGTATCAGAAATGTATGTAACTGTTTGACATGCTGAGAACAACAATATATAATACTAGCACGATCTTTGTTATAAATACAGCAAGCATACAAACACAAAAGTCCTATATATATTTTTAGCTTACATTGAGAAACGCTTATGAGAAAAAATATAAATATGAACAAAAAGCTTACAAGAACCTTGCAATCAGAACTACAGCTCCAGAGAATCCGCAATAGTAGGCCGACTGTTGCGTGTTCTCATCAGTAGCCTCAGGCTGTTGTGTGTTCTCATCAGTAGCCCCAGGCTGTTGTGTGTTCTCATCAGTAGCCCCAGGCTGTTGTGTATATCCAAAAACGCGGTCCATGCAGTCGTGGTTGGTAATCCGTACAGGGTCCGCGCCGTCCCGCTCCCGTGCGTAGATAAATCCACCTTTAGTCCAACAATATTTGAAGTTTGCTTGGGCCGCCCGCTCCCGAGCAATTCGAAATAACATACGGTTTTCACGGGTTAACCTTTCATTTATGTATAATTTCTGCGGGGTACCTTGTGTAACAATATTCGAGGTATCTAAATTACGACGGATTTTGGATTTAGCTATGAAGTCATCTCGAACCATTCTCCGGGCAAATCTTACAATGATAGGACGCGGGAATTGACGTGACTCGTTGCCAGACTGTTTCCTCTTTGGGCCCGCTCTTGAAATGTAGTCAATGTCGAAGTCTGATACGCTGGCTCCGATCTTCGACGCAACAGTCATCACTGTATGATGCAAGTTTTCAGTATTAGTTTCCGGGCATCCTAAGATTTCTATGTCATTTCTCAGAACTAGTTGGGCTTGAATGTTGTACCTGTTTTCAAGGTCCTGTAGCGAGGCTTTTATGGCGACGTTTTGGGATTGCTGGTGTTCCAAGGCCAGCAGCCGACGTTCAGTATCTGATAGCTTGCCTGTGACCTCATCCATGCGGGCCTGACACTTTGCCAGGGAGCCTAATGCAGCCATTAGTTCGGTTTTCAAGTCAGACATGTCACAGCGTAGAAGTTTTATCTCTGAGGTAAGCTCGGCTAGATCGCCCTTAGAAGTTGTCTGCAGCTTAGCAGGCTCAGCGGCCCGATTTTGCGACTCGGCGCCCGACCCTAGTTTAGACTGTTGCGGTTGTACTATTTTATTCTTATTCCGCATGGTGATATTATTAACAGGTGTGGAGCATCGCAAGGCAGCTTTGCAGTCAGGGCAAGTCCAAGTGTTTTTCTCCGTCGCTGAAGGTTTAACAGAAATACAAAGGTTGCAGAAGGCTTTTTGACATGATCCCGACTTACATATCAATGCATCTTTGATGTCCGCTATGTCTGTATCGCATCCAGAGAACTTTTATCTGGTGACATTGTTGTTATAATTCTGTCCGGTACCACGAAATCACAACTTAACGTCGACCTGACGAGAATAGTATCGCGAGCGATGACGTTTTCCTGTCCTTGGCGGTGTCGTGGTACGGGGATGCGGTAGGAGCCGGCCGATTTATCACACACAACAAATCTACCGCGCACTGCAATTATTTGTGAACGATGCGTAAAGTTACTTTTCACACTGATTTTACATCAAAAAACACTAGAGTTTATAGTCTCGTTATATTTATTTTGTTTATTTACTGTATCAAGCACATTTTAATTCGGTGTAGCACCTAAATTGTTCAATTGTAGATTATTTAGAACTTAATTAACGGAGAACCAATGTTGTTGACAGCAGCGTAGTATGACGAATCTGTAAGGATAAAGTTAGTCAGTCTTATAACATGCGGTTGAAAAACATACTATATATCCGGTATCCTTAAATATTGGAATAATTACTCAAGGCTCCCTTTGCCAGCCATCCCAAATTTGTATGAAAGTAAATGCACTGTCATCAATGTACTATAGCGTTCAGAATTGCATGGGCAATTTAAGAATGAATTCATTCATAAACTGCCCATGCAATTCTGAACGTGTGTGTACATTGATGACAGTGAATTTGTTAATATTGTCTTCTGTTACCGCGATTGTTATTCATTGAAATTAAACACTTTAGAATGGATTAATCGCGTTTATTAACACCATGATCCTACGTTTCGAGCCCTTTACAGCACTCGTTTTCACAGGGTTAAGATGATGACTGAGATAACGTAGGATCATGGTGTTAATAAACGCGATTAATCCGTTCTAAAGTGTTTAATTTCAGTGATTTTTTTTTTTATGCTATAGGGGGCAAACGAGCAAACGAATCGCCTGATGGTAAGCGATTAACGTCGTCCATGGACACCTGCAACACTATATTTTTTTAAAGCTTATTAATTCTATTTTTATAAAGGGGCGCTAGCTTAGAGACAAACCAACATTAATTAGAGTATCAGAGAAGCCCTAAATAAATAAAAAGATGGCAACTAATATGACCATGTGGAGAAGACACTTTGGACATAGTAATTTAGGTCATCCAAAGGCAAGATGGAGGGACGAAATAGAGATGATTGATACAAAAAATTGGCCAAACCTAGCAGGAAAGAGTGGCAATCTCTAGAAGAGGGGTCCAGTTGGCATTCGCATGTAACAATTAATAAATTACAACTACTTATGTCAAACTCTAAAATGTTCATGTTAATATGGGACAGAAATAGTGTTGCATTTTCCAAAAATATGTGAATGTATTGTTTTACTTTCTCAGAAATATATAAAAGAATTTTACTTTTACTTCACAACAAATAAACCATTTGCATTGTCATAAACTTTTCATCACTAACTCAGCCCTAGATTTCGTTGCTGATCTTCCAGATACAATGAAATAGATATTTGTAATATCCAAGTGTTTATTTCTAATCAAATTTGAAAACTAAGGAACGGGAATTCAACAACAGGTTAATAAGACAGCTTTTTATTTACAGATTATAATATTCTAATTGATATAATTTATTCTATATATTATTCATTGATTTATTCTTTCTTTGGGGCTTCAGAGGGGTTAGTAACCTCCTCAGCAGCAGGGTTGCCTCGGAAGTTAGGGAACTGCTCCCAGGGAGCCTCCAACTCAAATCTGCGGAACTCCTGTGCCAACTCCAGGGGCTCCACCACCACCCTCTTCTGTTCATCATCATAACGCACCTCCACATAGCCACTGAGAGGGAAATCCTTTCTGAAGGGGTGGCCTTCAAAGCCATAATCTGTGAGTATTCTCCTAAGGTCAGGGTGGTTGGCGAAGAAGACGCCATACATGTCCCAGATCTCGCGCTCGTACCAGTTGGCGGCTTTGAAGACCTCGCAGGCGGAGTCGACGGGCGTCAGCTCGTCGGCATACGTCTTCACGCGGATGCGCGAGTTGTAACGAAGAGACAGCAAGTTGTACACGATTTCAAACCGCTGCGGGTGCGCCGGAATGTCCACGCCCGCGATGTCTACCAGCGACGCGAATTGCGCGCTGTGATGATCCTTCAGAAACGTCAGCACAGGGATCACACCCTCTGGCGGAATCAGAACCTCCAATTCGTTACCCGCCGTGATCTGCACCTTCTGCACATACTTGGGCATGCACTCTGCCACGTATTTGCCGAAGTCAATCAGCTGCGACTTCTGCAGGGGGTCCAGCTTCGCGTAAGTCGGCCGAGTCTCGACTTGAGGAGCAGCAGTTTCACTCTTCCATGCCACGCTCTGCACAGCCGGCGCTTTGGCGTTGTTTAAAACAACGCGCCCTAGGCCCAGCCCCGCACCCATAGTGCGTTTTAAAAAGAAAGACATCGCGTTTTACTTTAAATACAAAATAACCTTACGTAATTCGTGTTCGATCGAAATATCCCAAAACACAGCAAAACAAAACCCACTGCGACTGACAGAATGACATGACAATGTCACTCACTAAAAAAATTTGACAATTTGACATTTGACAGCGATAACGAGAATTGAGAACGTTTTTATGAGTGTGCGGAATAGTTTCGGCAAAAAAATGCGAAGTCGAAGCATGCCAATAAAAAACATTTCGAAACGAAAGTAAAGTTAGTTTTTCGCTCATGCCTCATGCATGTTATTTTTGTATTGCTGTTTTGAGTCAATATTTGGATAAGCTAGGCAATTCCACGATCTTTTATTATTATTTCGAATGTCTAATTTACTACCTCAAATGTTAACACCTTAAGAGTTGAAGCAATAAATCAGGTAAATCACTTTAAACTTCATTACTTTGGTCAGGTCAACTTTGTTTTGTTTTCAACCGTTGTAAACTGCTGATCCAGCAAAATTTTTATCTGTAGCGTCGGTTTTTCATATTTCTATTTTGTATAACCTTATATTTTTAAATTGGTACCTATATCCTTATTATCCTTAAGTAAATAGTAGGTACGGCAAAGAATTTTCAACACCAAGGTGTTTATTGTTTTCATAAATTTCAAGCATATGCGAACGGCCTGTGTTAATATTTTTGTCCGGCAGTCGGTGCATTGTGTATTTGTCACAGTTAGCCATGGCGGACCTGGAGGATCTGAAGAAGGTGCTGCGTTCGCTGGTGGTGTCGTCGGCGGCGACGATGGACGCGGCGTCGCTGCTGCGCGACTACCGCCGCATGCTGGGCGAGCCACTGCCCTCGGCCAAGCACGGGTACCGCGACCCCGTACAGTTTCTACGAGAACGCTGCTCTGACTGTTTCCTGGTATTACTCTTTTGGAATCAGAATCTTTTGTAATTTTGTTTTTATTAACAAAAAACTAAATAAGCCATCAGACCCTAAGAAACACACCCCCATTAATCTGTCTTTGCTTTTTAATTGAACAACCCAATAGCTTCTATATGTCTTCAGGGATTGCACACCAGTATCTTCTCCATACAAAAATAACAGTTTTTTCTTTGGATTATTAAAATATTTGCGATAAACACCTAAATGCAGGGTTCAAATCACCCTCAACATTCCTCAGCAGGGCACCTGTAGCAGTATAAACAAGACCCTGCCTACCAGATAGTTTAGCAAAGCTTATCAACTTTTTAAAATCAGAATTCAGTGAATTGAAGCAAGAGCTTGGTACAGTCACCTGCAATAGCCTCTTCTGCTTTGAATGACACAAAAACATGTGACACACTCTTAAGGCTTATAAGATTGTGAGTAATATGTAGCGGAACCTCCTTCATAGCGGAAGATACTATTGCAAGATTAGCATATGAGTGTACCATTAGCACCATTACCAACACTGTTAACTGATAAAAAAAAGAAAAACACGTTCACTTTAATTGCTTTCTGGGTAGAGTTGTGCCCGCTGTCTTTGAAGGGAGCGCTTGCTCCCATCTCGTTCAATCGGTCAAAGGAACTAGTTCGGTCTTTTAGGTCTTTAGTTTGTTTAGTTCAGTGCGAATTTTGACATCTGGGAATGAGTTTCCGAGTTTAGGTCTATACAGAGCGCGGAACTAATGATTTGTATGAACGTTTGAATGGTTTTTTCTCTGTCTGAACTGAACTGAACTAAAGACCGAGGACCAATTAAACTTTTTGGCGAGGAACTAGTTCCTTTCGGTCCATGATGGGATTTCATTCCTTTTAGTTCTTAGTTCCTGACCGACACAAGCCTATTTCTGGGCAGCATTATCAGTAATGTTGACCCTAACATAGTTCAAAAGATAAAAATGCTTCCATATTGTTTTAGTTTGCAGGGCCTCAGACAAACCCCATCCTGACACTAATTGTGCCAGACTCTATAAAACACATAGACCAGCTGGTCCAGAGTCAGAAGACTTCTAAACTGCCGTAAGTATATGCTTCACTATAGGCCAGTTTTGGGCCATCTAGAAAAAAGGCCCACTTATCTCCAATATGCAGGGAGGTGAGATGGTGTTGTTACAGAAAAGATTCAGTTGGCAATATTCACTTAACTGCTGCACATGAAATAAGACATTAGAATGATATCCACATTGTTAATAAAATAAATTAATAAAATAAGCCTTTATTCAGATAAACTTATCGACTAATAACATTCTTTCCAATAATATTTAAATTTAATATTTCTAATCTGATTGCCCTTTGGCAATGGCCTCCCCTAGAGTTTTCCAAAGTTCTTTCTACTCCATGTTGCTCCTGAAACTGCTTTTATTTCATCCTCCCATCTTCTTATTTGTCTTCCTCACCCTCTTTTCCCATCTTGAAAGATGTCATCTTTCAATCCACTCAAACCATCCACATTGTAACTCAATCTTTTTTAATGACTTGCTTTTTCTCATATTTAATGTCCAATTTTTTGAAAGAAGTTATTGCTACATACTGTTTTATAGTTACTGGCCTAAAGCGAGTGCAGCCTTAATCTGAAATACGAGCACTGCGAACTTTTTTTTCATTGTGACAACACTTTACCACCCAATCACTCGACAGACGGGGAAAACGGAGAAGCGTGCCAGAGTCCATGATTAAAAAGCCACAGCCTAATCTCATATCAAGCACATTCCAAGGCAACAACAGAATACCAAACGGCAGACCCACATACACACCCAACAGACCAAGTGACCACACAGAACGGCCGGAGCCGCGGGCATATGTGGAACCTAAGAAACCAGAGCCAGTAATCTCAGAAAGGAAGGAGTCACAACATGTAGAACCTAGGAAACCAGAGCCAGTAATCTCAGAAAGGAAGGAGTCACAAAGTGTAGAACCTAGGAAACCAGAGCCAGTAATCTCAGAAAGGAAGGAGTCACAATATGTAGAACCTAGGAAACCAGAACCACTATATACTTGGAAAGCGGAGCCGGCTCCTCAGATTGTTGCAAAGCCTGTAAATGTGGCTCCAGTGGAAGTCAAAAAGCCGGAGGAATCTGAAGCTCCTACAGTTAAGGTAGGTATTTATTGCTAGTATTAGTAGTATTGTATTCAGTAAATAATTAGAATGTTAATATTGTCTTCTGTTACCGCGATTGTTATTCATTGAAATTAAACACTTTAGAACGGATTAATCGCCTTTGTTTTTATTTTTAAATTATTTTTATATATTTGTATGTAGGTAGTTTGCACAAGTAACTTTTTTGATTGACGGGGAGAATTCGCATTCTCTCAGTCATCATCTTAACCCTGTGAAAACGAGTGCTGTAAAGGGCTCGAAACGTAGGATCATGGTGTTAATAAACGCGATTAATCCGTTCTAAAGTGTTTAATTTCAATTAGAATGTTTAAAAAAGTATGTTGATTTTTTTTTGTATTATAGTTGGTAAGTTTATACTGCTTTTGCATCACTTTCTTACTTCACTAAAATTTAATCCACATACAGATATATGTATGTCCTATTTCCTTTTGATATGAGATGCTTCCTGCGACATTCGCTTAGAAGAAACTACCCCTATAGGAGGGTTGTCTTTTGCAAAATTCCATGGACCAATGTAAATAAAACATGAATGGTATATATAGGTGGAGACCCAGAGCAACGGCCACAGCGAACACAACGATGACGCGGACCCGCAACAACGGCTGCAGCGGTTCCTGAAGAAGCGGATGCCGGCGTACCAGGCACCCACAGGCAGCAAGGAGTCACTCCGGGACGACGACTCCGGCCGGATGACCTCCTCCAGTGAGTACTGAGGGTACAGCGAGGATACCAGCGGAGGCAGCAGCTCCTGACGCTGGTGCCGGTGTACCAGGCGCTCGGCAGCAAGGAGTCGCTCCGGGACGACGACTCCGGCCGGATGACCTCCTCCAGTGAGTACTGAGGATACAACGAGGATACCAGCGGAGGCAGCAGTTCCTGACGCTGGTGCCGGTGTACCAGGCGCTCGGCAGCAAGGAGTCGCTCCGGGACGACGACTCGGGCCAGATGACCTCCTCCAGTGAGTACTGAGGGTACAGCGAGGATACCAGCGGAGGCAGCAGCTCCTGACGCTGGTGCCGGTGTACCAGGCGCTCGGCAGCAAGGAGTCGCTCCGGGACGACGACTCCGGCCGGATGACCTCCTCCAGTGAGTACTGAGGGTACAACGAGGATACCAGCGGAGGCAGCAGCTCCTGACGCTGGTGCCGGTGTACCAGGCGCTCGGCAGCAAGGAGTCGCTCCGGGACGACGACTCGGGCCAGATGACCTCCTCCAGTGAGTACTGAGGGTACAGCGAGGATACCAGCGGAGGCAGCAGCTCCTGACGCTGGTGCCGGTGTACCAGGCGCTCGGCAGCAAGGAGTCGCTCCGGGACGACGACTCCGGCCGGATGACCTCCTCCAGTGAGTACTGAGGATACAACGAGGATACCAGCGGAGGCAGCAGTTCCTGACGCTGGTGCCGGTGTACCAGGCGCTCGGCAGCAAGGAGTCGCTCCGGGACGACGACTCGGGCCAGATGACCTCCTCCAGTGAGTACTGAGGGTACAGCGAGGATACCAGCGGAGGCAGCAGCTCCTGACGCTGGTGCCGGTGTACCAGGCGCTCGGCAGCAAGGAGTCGCTCCGGGACGACGACTCCGGCCGGATGACCTCCTCCAGTGAGTACTGAGGGTACAACGAGGATACCAGCGGAGGCAGTTATCGCTCCTCATAAGATATATCACGAAATTGTGTAATGATATGATCCGCAGTAGTTTTCTGCTCATTTGATAGATGAGTATAGCTACACAATTGCTTGTCCTCCCCAGCGTCTAAATTAGCAAGGGCAGTCTCGGGATCTGATGTCATTATGACACACGAGAGGTGCTTAGGAAATAATCCAAATTTCAACCAAAAGTCCATTCCGAGAATTAGTGAGTTTTGTACACTAGGAACAGTATAAATTTTCAATAAGTGAGTTTGTTCCAGAAAATTCACAGAAATATAAATGACCCCTATACATTGCAATCTCTGACGACCGGCAGCTATGAAATGCGTAGGACTTTGCTGTAGGGCAAACCCTTTATCCAAAAAATACTTATGTGCATTGTTTCCAAGAATAGTATAAGGACAACCGGTATCCAGCAACCCTACCAGAGGTTTATCCTGTAATTGAACCATTACATGAGGACGTGAGTGATTAGATTGTTGATCGTGAATTGCAGACACATGGTAGCACGAAAAGAAACATGAAATAAAATTAAGCCAACTAGTCCACTCAGAACCATCTTGATCAGTTACATTAGTTCTAAGGTCCGTGCCTTTCCCGTCTCCGCAATCCACCGTTTTTAGTTTTTTGGAACCGTTGACTGGCAAACAGGGCAGTCCGGAAAACGTACGTCTTTTTTTCCACACTTAAAGCATATAGGGAAGTGAGGTTGACGACAATACTTCAATGAATGAGTATCAACGCGGCATCTAGGACAGTACAGTTTCTTCGTAGTTGAGTTAGACTGAACTTGTATAGAATTTATATTAGCAACGTTCGACTGCTCCTGGTACTTCTTTGCATATTGATTGCTATTATTCTGATAAGACTTGAAAAATCTAGGTTTATTATCATGCCTATAGTTAGAGTTATTGGTCCCGTGTGAAGTACTAAACCGATTGTTAGAAGAACCAGATGCTTGACAGTCGTATGCAAACTCGCGGGCCAGCGTCTCAGAGTTTATTTTAGGAGGCTCGTGGAATTGAGCCATACGAGACTGTATGTTTTCGTAGCTACGGCATAATTCTTTTAGCCTATCAATATTAGTGATGTTAGGAGATGCAGCAAGAGTGCTGGCATATATAGGACGAATATTATGCAAAAGGATTTCCAGTCTTTCCTCCTCTGACGGTTGTTTAGTAAGCCTAGAGAACAGACCATGCATTATAGAAAAGTAAATTGTTATATTTTCATGTTCACCTTGCGTACGATTCTTGATTTCCGACATTAAAAGATAATCATAATTAGCCTGGCTAAAGTCCTGTTTAAGGAGCCTGACCAAGTCTTCCCATGACTCAACCCTATTCCTAACGCACCGATACCAATGAAGAGCAGAGTCCGTAAAAATTTCATAGCCGAACGATAACAGTTTTTCCTTCGACATACCTCTAGCAATCGCCAACTCCTCCGCTTTCTGTATAAAGGAGCGCACACATGTCTTTCCAGAAAACTTAAGCTTCCCTACAACCTCTGTAGTGGAGTCATTTAAAAGTTGAAGTCACATTAAATGGACATCCAAATTTCTCTGTATGGGTTAATTCTTTATCGTATTGTATACCTAGCTGTGAAGTTATGATTCGATATCAGCTTTCGTTTTTTAGATATATGACTTTTTTTTAAATATTGTATATTTAGTAAAGAATAATTCGCACCGTGGAGATATCTTACACAGTGGGTTATGAGGGTAATATTAATACAAGATTTAAATTTCTCCCGATAAAATATAAAATTGTAGTATTAATGACCCAAATTAAGTTTTATTTTTATTTTTATGCCTTAGAAATTCGCACAGTGGGAGAAAACAAATACAATATAATCTAACAGTAGTTTTAAGATGATCTTCGCATTTTCTCCAAAGAGACTTCTTTATTTAAAGCGCAACAATGAATTTTCGTTAACAAACACGAAATAATGCTATGCGCAGAAAATGGACATCTCTGTTCTTTTTGTAAGAAAAAGCGAAAATTATTGAAGAATAACATTGCATAAATTTCTCCACATATTACATACTATTTACACTATAGAAAATCGAAAATAACTTTTTCAGCAAACCAACGAAACGTAGGTGCTGCCATCTAGTAAGTTCCCCATATAACCGTAAATAAGCTTAATATAATGTAATAACGTAGGCTTAATAGGGAAGTATCTGATGATTATTTTATGTAAAAAAGGCTAAAATAATGTAAAACTAAGATTACTGCGTTATTAAAATATTTTTAGTTGTGTATTTTAGTTGTTTAAAACGAAACTTAAGTTGCTTGAAACGGAACTTTTATTGGAAAACTAATCAATGTCATCATCGTTTGTGACAGCTTGTCAATTTGATATAAACAAAATTCATCTTGACTTCTTGACAGCTATGTATTCGAAAAACAAGATTTCGAAGTAAAGAACTGTTCAATTTGTTCTTTGTAAAGTAGTTTATTTATTATAACTTATTTATATTTACCGTGCTAAGTTTACGAAACGTACATTTCCCTAAAAATTACTTTATAACAGTTTGGCTATGAAATCAGCAGTCTCATATTATACTGTTTCTGAAGTTGAAGTTCCTACTATCGGCAACTGAGACCGGCAACTTGACCCACTGGGCAGAGCCCAATAATTTTAAAATACTGATGTGAACAAGATGAATCCTCATCTAGGTACTACAGTTATGCCATCTTTAGAACGAGGCTGTTATCAAAGTCGTATCTCGGCGCAGGAAGTGGTAGACGGTGAGACAGGCGACCTAGCGATTTGCTGTGCGTGACAAATTAAACATGACGGCGAGTTGTCAAAAGCAAACTCACTTGGGAGCATCAATTGAAAAAAGCTGGTTATCGAGTAACTGCAATCATTGGTGCAATCTTGTCTATGCCATGACTTTATGTCTAGTGAAGGTAAAATTGAATTATTTTAAGACTAATTGAAATTAAGGTTGTGATTGTTCAGTGATAGCAATAACATGTTTCATGGGACCTATACTGACTGATAAATCTTTGCAATAAAATTTATTTCTAGGTGGGTGTAAACATGTGGCTGCTGTATTGTTCTGGTTGCATCAAATATCAGAAATGCTGTCATGTCAATAACCTCGGTACATGCCACTGGAAACTGTCAAAACATTCGTTGGTAAAGTCACTTGTGAAAGCTAAGGACTTTGGTCACATTCCAACCAATGATAGTTTTTCGCAAGTAAGTAATTTCCTACTTTATAAGCATATAAATTGTAACAACTTAACAGAGTAACTTAGTCCCAAACTAAGCAAGGCTTGTACTGCAGGTACATTTATAGTTACTAATATGTATAAGAACCTACATAGATGGCTTTAGTCATCACAAACAGATATGTCCTTTCTTATGATGATTCAATATATATATGTTCTATTTACAATACCTATAAGGCCTGACTGAACTATAACTTACGGATATTGCATGGCATGAGTGTTGGTTTGAAGTGCTTAAACATACCTGTTTATTTTTAGATGAACATATTGGGTGAATTAATAGAAGCAGTTCAGGATTGTTCGGTACTCCTAGGAAAATAATAGCAATACCAGCATGCACAATATCTGTTCATAAATGATCGGGGAACTCAACTCTCCACAGTCACTTTTTAAATATTGACTATGGAAATGACAGGAAAAAATAAACATGGTTTTTAATTACACGAAATAACACCAGCCAAGTGCAAGTCAGACTCGCACCTGAAGGGTTCCGTACCATTATCTATAAAACCTCCAAAAAAATGTTTGTTCATACTACTGATTTACCTTCCTTAAACAAATATTTTATGTGAGCAAAAACAACCCCCTATTATGAAATAGTATTAGGTATGTTACTCATTTGTTACTGATTTAGAGGTCGCTCAGATTGTTATCTTCTGCAATTAACAAATACAAACTAATTTATTTTCATACATGTCTGTACTGAAAAATTACTGCACTTTGAGCGACCTTTAAATGATGTTTAATTACTCTAAAAGTGGGCATAATTAGTTTATATGTGCCTATTTTGGACAAAAAAACCTTGTGGAGAAGGAATATTCTCAACTTTTTTTTTTGGACCACCCTAATCATCATCACATCCTAAAAAAGTACTTTAGTACTTCTGATACTGGTAATAAAAGTGAAAATATGCCCAGAACAAAGTCATACAAATACAGTCAGTCAAACAATCTAGTGCTTTCCTATTTATTTTTTTCTTATGACTGCTACTATCTATGTGCTGTTCCACCACTGTTAACTGACTATTTGTAATTCTTTTTGCAATGGCATAAGGTCTACCAATGCAATGGTTGCTTGAAGTTGTGGTTCTTTTATCTAACATATTTAAGGGGCTACCCGGCATATTTCACTGTTTTTAAAGTGAATAGGCTTTGTTCAGCTCCAAGCACAACGCTTGAAAAAAATATATAATGTAGCTAGGTATTTGGTCTACATTTTGTTCCACTAAATTGTCGAAAAACATAATACATCAAGAGAAAAAAAAATAACCGTAAACCCTTTTTTCTACCTTAAATCTGTATCTACTCCCTTATTATGCGTCGTAAGTACAAGAAACTAAGACAAGCATTTTATATTTATGTTTACTTTAAACGCATCCACTGATTTTTGAATAGGTTTTGTACTTTTCGAGAAAAAAGCTATTACACGCATTTTTCCGAAAACGCCGGCTCGAGATGCCTGCGCGGGCGACGGGGGCCAGTCGTATAAGATGGCACTAGTAGTTTATAGGGTTGCGTCCTAGTACAAGCAGCTCTTCCTAGGTGACGACTTATGCTTATAACCGGTGAGGAAAGGAAGCGGTAGGGGAAGAAAGCTCAAATCGCCGAGGTCATTGGGATAGGGGACGGCCTTAATTAGTATTTAGGGAACTTATTAAACCTTTTTTTATTTTTTGTTACAGATCCAACTACACCCAATAATAATGTGCTGTTTGATAAGGCCATTGTGTCTCTGTCTCTACTGAATGATGCGACAAGATTCTCTGTACTTAAATGCCATATTTCCAAATCTACAATATTACATTACCTAACTAGTGCGGTAAAACAAAGAAAGGCCGAGATCGCAGATGTTTGCGACCCGAGCTGCAAGCGAGGGACGTAAATATGCGATCGAGGGCTTTATTTATTACCTCACGTGTTAGGTACATCATTATATGCCTACACTTGGGCAGAAATCGGCTTTTTCAGTACGCGTAGCGTGCGGAAAAAGGCATTTTATGACCAGGTGTGGCATAAAATATTTATTATAATTTGGCCTGTCATAAAACAAGTCCTTATTAAGGGGTAAGCCACATATGTCGAGATTTAAGAGGGGGCAGAGTAAAATCAACGAAAACAGCAGTTGCCGTTAAGCGTCTCAGGGTCATAATTCTTCACAAAGATATACAAAATGTCTGTTAACAGGTTCTCAAAGAGCATGTTTACACCGCATTTTTCATAATAATCGAAAATAATGTATGCTTTACTAAACACATCAACGCAAAAGTTCAGTAAACTTGTGAAAACATGTGTTAGCGTTAAACCTCTCCTGAAAAAAAAAATAGTACTGTATTTTTAGAAACATACTAAATACAATCTCAAGTATGTTAGCTAAACTGGAATTTTTATTTTATGCCAAAATACTCTTTGGTTATTTTATTATGATTTTTTGAAAATGCCCTCATAATTTGTCTAAACTAGTACTTGAACCGCGTAAATGTGATGGTGTCAGGGAAAAGGGACCTTATTGTCGGTGGCGCTTACGGCGATATGAGCGATATCCGTATACGAATTTCGTTCATAACGCCGTAAGCGCCACCGACAAAAAAAAAGGTCCCTTTTCCCAGAGAACGTCACAAATAATATCCAAGGTCTGATGATGGAGCAGAAAGGTGTCAACCGGTACCCAGGAACCAGTTGATGGAATACCTTCGTGTTAAGACTCGTTGGTTTTGTTTTGACGAGCACTTGGGCTATACATGGTGTCCAAGGTCTGGTGATGGAGCAGAAAAGTGTCAACTGGTACTCAGGAACCAGTTGATAGAATACCTTCGTGTTTAGACTCGTTGGTATTGTTTTGACGAGCACTTGGGCTATACATGGTGTCCAAGGTCTGATGACGATGGAGCAGAAAAATGTCAACTGGTACTCAGGAACCAGTTGATAGAATACCTTCGTGTTTGGACTCGTTGGTTTTATTTTGACGAGCACTTGGGCTATACATGGTGTCCAAGGTCTGATGATGGAACAGAAAAGTGTCAACCGGTTCTCAGGAACCAGTTGATAGAATACCGTCGTGTTTAGACTCGTTGGTTTTGTATTGACGAGCACTTGGGCTATACATGGTGTCCAAGGTCTGATGATGGAGCAGAAAAGTGTCAACCAGTACTCAGTAACCAGTTGATAGAATACCTTCGTGTTAAGACTCGTTGGTTTTGTTTTGACGAGCACTTGGGCTATACATGGTATGGTGTCCAAGGTCTGATGATGGACCAGAAAAGTGTCAACTGGTACTCAGGAACCAGTTGATAGAATACCTTCGTGTTTAGACTCGTTGGTTTTGTTTTGACGAGCACTTGGGCTATACATGGTGTCCAAGGTCTGATGATGGAGCACAAAAGTGTCAACCGGTTCTCAGGAACCAGTTGATAGAATACCTTCGTGTTAAGACTCGTTGGTTTTGTTTTGACGAGCTCTTGGGCTATGCATGGTGTCCAAGGTCTGATCATGGAGCAGAAAAATGGCAACTGGTACTCAAGAACCAGTTAACGCAATTCCTACGTGCTTGGGCTCATTCGTTATATTTGTACGAGCAGTACGGAATAGCTTAAGGAAGACTATAATATGTAAAAAAACTAAAGCTTTTATTTTTGAATACTAAGTGTTTTGTAACAAAGTATTATTTAAAAAAAAAAAACTTTTATCGCTGAGTGTACTTTTCTTTGAGTGTGCCAATTCCTTTCTATTAGAATGTGAAAGTGCTCGTCAAAACAAAACTAACAAGTCCAAACACGAAGGTGATCCATCAACTCGTTCTTGAGTTCCGATGACCTTCTTTCTGGTCCATCATCAGACCTTGACAACATAAGAATGTCAAAGTGCACGTCAAAACATAATCAACAAGTCTAAACACGAAGGTGTTCCATCAACTCGTTCTTGAGTTTCGATGACTTTCTTTATGCTCCATCATCAGACCTTGACAACATTAAAATGTCAAAGTGCACGTCAAAACAAAACCAACAAGTCCAAACACGAAGGTGTCCCATCAACTCGTTACTGAGTTCCGATGACCTCCTTTTTGCTCCATCATCAGACCTTGACAACATTAGAATCTCAAAGTGCACATTAAAAACAAAACCAACAAGTCCAAACACGAAGGTGTTCCATCAACTCGTTCTTGAGTTCTGATGACCTTCTTTATGCTCCATCACCAGACCTTGACAACATTAAAATGTCAAAGTGCACGTCAAAAGAAAACCAACAAGTCCAAACACGAAGGTGTTCCGTTCCATCAACTCGTTCTTGAGTTCCGATGACCTACTTTCTGCTCCATCATCAGACCTTGACAACATACGAATGTCAAAGTGCACGTCAAAACAAAACCAACAAGTCCAAACACAAAGGTGTTCCATCAACTCGTTCTTGAGTTCCGATGACCTTCTTTATGCTCCATCATCAGACCTTGACAACATTAAAATGTCAAAGTGCACCTCAAAACAAAACCAACAAGTCCAAACACGAAGGTGTTCCATCAACTCGTTACTGAATTCCGATGACCTCCTTTTTGCTCCATCATCAGACCTTGACGCAAACTCCAAACCAGAAACAACATCATCCAGAAGCTGAGTGGAACGTCTTGGGGAGCTGGTGCGGAGGTATTGCGCACTTCAGCGTTATCATTGGTGTACTCTACAGCCGAGTATTGTGCTCCGGTTTGGCTGGGAAGCGCCCATACGCCTAAAGTAGACGTTGAGCTGAATAGGGCCATGCGATTGATCTCCGGTACACTCCAGTCGACCCCGTGCCATTGGTTACCGGTGCTCTGTCGAATTCTCCCGCCTGACTTGAGAAGGAAAGGAGCTCTGTTAAGAGAAGTAAATAAGATCCGAAATGACCCAAATCTTCCCATGCATTCGGAATTTTTAAGTCCAGCCACACGCCGTCTTAAATCCAGAAATGCACCATACGACATCGCTAAAAACCTGCCCGAAGGCGACTTTAATGGTAAGCAGGAATGGGTGCGGTCTTGGAGTTCCTTGATGATGGACAGATTGGGTTCGGGGATAGTTCCTGGTGACAAAATCAGCGGCGCCGAACTCCCAAGACGAGACTGGTGCACTCTCAACAGACTCCGTACTGGCCATGGGCGCAGTGCTCAATACAGGCATCGCTGCGGTTGGACTGCCTCTCCTGCTTGCGACTGCGGTGCCGAAGTGCAAACCATACAGCACATCATCGAGGACTGTCCTCTTACTCGCTACGCTGGTAACTCTTCCGAAGATCTGATCAACCTCAACGACGATGCCATCAAATGGCTAATGGGTCTGAAAATTGATTTGTGAATTGTATTCGACGTGTAACTCTGCCATACGATTAAATAAATAAATCAGACCTTGACAACATTAGAATGTCAAAGTGCACATTAAAAACACAACCAACAAGTCCAAACACGAAGGTGTTCCATCAACTCGTTCTTGAGTTCCGATGACCTCCTTTCTGCTCCATCATCAGACCTTGACCTTGACAACATTAGAATATCAAAGTGACTGTGCTCGTCAAAACAAAACCTGTGAAGCTATCCGTCCATGTTGAGAGAGATAGCAAATGTGACGTTTTCAGGGTAAAGATACCATATTGTTGCTTATTGATAAGGTGCTTCTGTCATAAGGAATCACTAGGAAATGAACCTTATCAGCTGGCGACAATGTGGTACCTTTACCAAGAAAACGACACAATTTTTTAACGATTTCATAATATGTGACGTTTTGCGGTGAAAGGTACCTTATGGACGATCGGCGCTTACGCTGATAATAAAGACGCTGATACTAATGCGCTGCTACGTGACGTAAGCGCCGACCGTCCATATGGTACCTTTAGCCGTAAATAGCCACATATGAAATCATAAAAAATGTGCTTGTATTTAGAAAAAGGCACTTTGCCATTCTGCCGGTTGTCGATAAGGCGCGAATGTCATAAATATTAGTTTAGAAATGAACCTTATCAACAACCGACAGAATTGTACCTTTCTTTAGTACTAAATACAAACACAAATATTAAAATCGTTTGGAAAAACCAAACAAATATTTAGGTGAATTCATACAATATCAGTATCAAAGGGTTATAACAATGGGGAATTCTAAGTTACAACCTTTTAACGCCCGAATGATGACGTGCCGGTGTAGTAGTGTGCGTGCGCACGCACACAGATAGCGAGCAGCGCGGGGCCGCTAAATGCCTATTTCGTGTCCGCGGCAAAAACTCTGCCCCCTCTTAAGCGTTTCTTGTATGGAATTTGACAGTTTAACTCGGGGTTAGCGGCTAGGGCTCTGGGTGGTGTAAGTAGGCGTAAAAGGAATAACTTTATCCCATCCACATGTTAAAAGAACCAGGTCTAGTTTTTGTTTTTGTTTTAATTGTAAGAATTGTAAGTTCTGTTTTTATTTTTCATGGAAAGTTGATTGCCTAGAGATACATAACCTAATCAAAAGCTCCCAGATCCCTATTTAGTTAATGGTACTTAACACACAAAAGGAGGTTTAGCCAAGTTAGGTACTTATAAGTATACATAGGTATAAATACACATTAAGTCTTGGGAAAATAACACCACATATTATGTAGCATAAATATATTGTTTTTATTCAAAGTGATCCTTTTTAAATGTAGGGTAAGTATACCTACCACTTAATAACATTTTTCATCACGACACGAGGAAAGTACAAGCAGTAAAATAGTAGGTATTTACAAATTATATCAAATTAATGCTACTTTATACATTTAACTTTCTAAGGGCCACTTGCACCACCCGAGGTTAGCCACATAACCCGGATTTAAACGTTTTTTGTATTGAATTTGACAGCTCAACGCTGGGTTAGCGGCTAACCCTGGGTGGTGCAAGCGGGCCTAAGAGCAAGTTCAATATACTTTCTTACTTAAACCGAGTCTTCCACTCCTCTGGTCTAATTGTGATAAGTTGTACAAACAACTGTATGAATTTGTTTTTGCTCATTGTAAATCAGTAGTAAGAAGAACGAACATTTTTTGGCAGTTTCTATAGATAATGGTATGGAACACTCTGGGTGCGAGTCCAACTCGCACTTGGTCGGTGTTATTTTGTGTTATTAAAAACCATGTTTATTTTTTCCTCTTTTATTTTCATACTTAATGTTTCAAAAAGTGACTGGAGAGAGTTGAGTTCCCCAATCATTCTTGAACAGATGTTTTGCATGCCGATATTGCTATTATTGTCCTAGGAGTACCGAAGAATTCTGGACTGCTTCTATTAATTCACCCAATATGTTCACCTAAAAATAAACAGATATGATTTAAGCACTTACAACCAATACTTATGTCATGCAATACCAGTAAGTTATAGTTCAGGCCCTATATGTATTGTAAATTAGAACATATACTTTGAATCATCATAAGAACATATCTGTTTGTGATGACTAAAGCCATCTATGTAGGTTCTTATATAAATTATAAGTATGAAAGTACCTGCAGTACAAGCGTTGCTTTATTTGGGACTAAGTACTTTGTTATTTATTTATCGTATGGATTTTACACACTGGTATTTTACATCAATAATAACATAATATACATCTAACATCTGTTAAACTGTCAAGAACAAATTATATGCTTATAAACAGACATAGGAATCGGTTAGGCAAATTTTCTTAACAGGTAAGGACTTCCTATATCGATAAACTAAGTTATCAACGCTACTTCTATATACTAGTGATCACTCGAAATTTTTGCTTGTAAAAGTTGTTTTTATCAAAAGCTTAAAAATCAAATTAAATAATAGCTCAAGTTTTTTCTTCTTTTATTAAAACAGTTTTAGAAATTTTACTCCTAACAATATATTTATTTATGAATGTCCCATCTACTATTAAGATAAGATAAGATAAGATGTCATTTATTGTTTAAACTGTGTACATTCAGATGTCATAATATAAAATAAAGTTTAGATCCAACAGTTTGCCCATTTCGGACGTACAATTATAAACTTAAAACTAAATAAACAATAACAAAAACATTTCATTAAAAAACTTAAGCCATGTGCATAAAATATTCATTTAAACTATAAAAACTCTTAACTAATAACCACCTCTTGAGCGTGTTTTTGAACTCAATCCCGTTTTGCGACTTTATGTGTTCAGGTAAATGATTATAAATATCAATTCCAGAAACGTATGTGCTCTTCCCAAGTATGAAGCTGGAGGCTTTAACCGTACAAATATCGTGTTTATATTGTGTTCTGATATTATCCTTAAGCTCACTCTTTTTGGTAAAAATGTCATTTTGCTCCTTAACTAATAAACAAATTTCTAATATATAAATGCATGTCAGTGGTAATATATCATTGTCCTTAAATAGTTCTCTTACGGATTCCAGAAACCTAAACTTAAATATAATTCGTAAGCATTTAATGGTCATTGTTAAAGTTAACAACCAGAATTTGTTGCATATTTACAGGCATTAAAACCATCTTCGTCTTGGCTGATAAATCCTATTTTAAAGTGCAATAGCATAGAATTAGGATTAGGAAAGAAAAGAAATTCAATGTCGTTGTGCAATAGGTATTACACGCTCCCTTTATATAACCTTGCGATTATTTAAAATATGTTATGTTGATCAATAGTTACAAAAAACACACAATGTTGAGGGAGATCACTGGTATATAAAGGAACATTGATAATTGAGTTTATTGATAAAGGAAGTCCTTTTCTGTCATAAAATTTGCCCCACCGATTCCTATGTCTGCTTATAAAGTAGAAAATTACTTACTTGCCAAAAAGTATCATTGGTTGGAATGTGACCAAAGTCATTGCCACACTCTTAGCTTTCACAAATGACTATATACCATCACATGTAGAAAGATTTGACATTTTCCAATAGTATGTTACCAAGGTTATTGACATCTTTTCTGATCTTCTATGTAACTAGAACAATAGGGCATCCACATGTTTACATCCACCTAGAAATAGCAAATATTTTATTGCAAAGATGTATCGGTCGGTATAGGTGCCATGAAACATGTAATTGTTATCACTGAACAATTTTTACCTTCACTAAACATGCAGTTTTGGCATAGACAAGATTGCACGAACGCCTGGTTCTAAAGGCATAACTGTAGTAGATGAGGATTCATCTTGTTCACATCAGTATTTTAAAATTATTGGGCTCTGTTCAGTGGGTCAAGGTGCGGGTGTCACTTGCCGATAGTACTTCAACTCCAGAAACAGTATAATATGAGACCGCTGATTTCATAGCCAAACTGTTATAAAGTTATGTTTAGAGAAATGTACGTTTCGTAAATTTACCACGGTAATGATAAATAAGTAATAATGAATATTAACTACTTTACAAAGAATAAATTGAACAGTTTTTTTCAGTTTCAAGGTTAATTTTGTTTCTATCAAATTGACAAGCTGTCACAAGCCGTTACTGAACGGTGATTGGTTTTTAAAGAACGTTTCGTTTTTAGTAACTTTATTGAATATATTTTGCTAAAATACACAACTAAAAATATTTTAATAACGCAATAATCCTAGTTTTATAGTATTTTAGCCTCTTGCATCTAAAATAATTATAAGAATCTGAAATGCAACTTCCTTATGTCAAATTTTTAAATTATAATTTTACTGATTCCATTACAACTTTACCCCAATACCAATAGTGATTATAATTGTGTAATATAAGGTAAATTTAGGCTGGCTATCTGGCTATGTAGTTATTAGTGAATTAACTATCAACCGCATCGCACTCTCTAATCGAAAAGACGTTGATGTGAAAGAGATGGAGATATAGAAGTCGATTACCGTACTTTGTATCGTGAATGGACACCTACACGCCTACCACGAACATCGAAAATTAGCATTGACGGGAAAACCTCTTTGTCTCACCAATATGCAAGTGTGACAGAGATGGAGATACAAATCCGCAATCGTTCGATTTTCGTGGTATAGGCCCTACCTGTGAAATCTCGCGCGGGTAATACAAATAGCTCAGGATTCAAAATATGATTTTATTCATACAATATTATAGATAGCTGAGAGATTTTTTTGTTTTGTACTTACATGTTTACGAGATTTTATAAAACACAAAAAAAACCATCTGTCCATATACTCTACGCCGCTAGTAATTTTTTTAAGCTTAAATTGTTAACAAAAAAAATATGGATTACTTTATGGCGGAGATTTTTGTGTATTGACATTGAAAATAAATATATCTTAATTGTCATATATTTAATATATATAAGTTGCTGGTAATATTCTTCGTAAACCAAAAACTAAGGTTTTAAAATTTTGTGGAAAGGAGGGTAAAGAGGTAAACCTGGAGAAAACTAAAAATATATAATAAGTGATTATGTGATATTACCATGGTATAAAATCTTCACAGTGCGATTTATTGTTTTCGTATTTTTTTTCGATGGAATTATTAATTCGAATTTATTACTATAATAAAGATATTTTTGAGGAGATTTCTACACATTTATTATATTCGTAGCAGAGGTAATCACGTGTCATGATTTCTCCACAGTGCGAATTAATGTAGAATTTTCATATAAGTCAAACTGTGCTTCCCGGACTACTGAGATTAACTTTTTTTCACAATTAACCACAAATAGATCTGACAGTGGTTCAGAGGTTGATGGTGCAGATGGCGCCTCACTTTGTAGGGTCTTCAATTCAGCAAACTGATGTTTGAAAATTTTTGAAAGCTCAGAATATAATGCTATGTCAGCCTCAGCCCTATTTACCCTAATAAGCCGATAGTAGACGTGATGAAGCATCGTTTCCGTCCGGGAGTAAACATTTCTGTCATATTTAGATTTTAACGTATTTATATTTTCTTTAGTTTTAACTAGCGTATCCTTGATCTGTGCTACATCTACTGCAGGCCACTTATTTAAACTTTCACGATTTTCACACATTATGTATTTACTAAAACGGGGCTTAATCGTGTATAGATTTTGAAAACTACTGCAGGCTCCAAATGAGACTAGAATGTCTTCAGAAGGCAGCAACGAAGCCAACTTTACAATTTGTTTCCTAAGGTCCTGGACCGATTCTCCCGTGTTACCCCCTCTTACACCAACCTCGTACTCCAACTCAGCCTTTTGTAGTGAAAGATATTTAATTTGATAAGACATGTTTGTGCCGGCGGTGTGTGTTGCAAATTAACAAATGTGTAATAAATATACACCAAAACTATTAACTAGACACTCAAGAGGTAAACAACAACTCAAGACGTAGTTCAACAATGGTCACCAAACTTGTGGGTAGTAAGCGAAAAAAAATATTTTGATAGTAACTCAATTAAAACTAGAAATGCAGATATAAAACAACTTTGATGACCACAGCTAATGACTTACAGGTAAAGGACCAACACCAAAGACTACTCATTAATACTAAAACTAGTACAAGTGAATACGGCTCAGAAAATACCTAATATTGGGCGCCAATGTCTCTCTCAGCCTTTTAGGGACTGGAGAATGTAATAAAAACAACCAGAAAAGTTAACAAACTATATTAAAAAAACTAAATTTAAATTAGACAAAGCTAAATGTTGAGGGTAGAATTAGATTTTAGCTAAATAGACCTCAAGGGTGGGAACTAGATTTAATTTAGTGACTTTGAGCCGAATATTCACTTGCACTGGTATAAAAGAGTGCCACTTCCCTGCGCGGCGCTGCGGTGAGATGCGCGTGGATCTTAATGTGACGTCACGGGCGTTGCAGGACGTCCAGCATTAGCAGGTTGATGGTTGGACTCCGGAGCCAATAGTGGTGATGGGTAAGGTAGGTCCCCTGGAATATTCATTTTTAGCCATTTAGTGAATTGTCCGATTTCACGTTACTGCCTGCGACATTTTTCCGAAGGATGAAATTAACGCCAGGTGAAGACTGGAAGGCGGATGGCGAGCTCCAAAGCATTAATTAGTAATCAGTGATGTGGTCGCAGCATACCAAATCAGCTTATTTCGGAAGGAAAGTACATAGGCAGTAACAATAATTTTAAATTAGCGTTTGGCGATTATAGGCAATTTACAAAGGTCGTGTACACTTAATAGTAACTAGTAGCATATAATTAGCTCCAATTTAATATGAAATATTAACGGAAAGCTGCTAGACATGGCCTCACTTTTACAAAAGCGGGTAGAAATTAATTGTGCAACAAAGAACAAAGAAAATTGATTCTACGCTCTCACAACAACATTAATTTAAATTGTGCTCATATGCGCATATCAACGTAAGAAAGAATAAATTAAAATTAACAAAATACAGATATACATTATTGTTAAGCATAAGCTATCATTTTTGCAACACTCACCTGCTCGGGGAAAACACTCACACACTCAATTTATTTGCTTAAATATAATCCATGTTAAATGGTTATGCTAGATTGCAATTTAAATTTACATTTCAAAATGCAATGCACGAAGCTTCTAGAATCCCGCGCGCGAACAGTTAGTGTCGCGGCGTCAGGGCAAATGAACGAGACAAAGGCCAAGAGCGCTCTTCGCGTCCCCCGCGCCCCTGCATGACGACATCACTCCCGCGCTCGGTAATAGTGCCTGCGCCAAGAGGGCAGCAATAATTTACCTGTGTGAACTTATTACTATTCTGTAAGGATCTATGGTATTTTAGTACAACCTAGTACAGAATTGCTTACTCCAGGAGCGTTTTAACGCTAGCGTTACAAGCTCCTGACGCTGGTGCCGGTGTACCAGACGCCTTACCCGAAACAAACGCACACGCAGTCACAATGCCTTAGCCGAGCCTATACACTCACTCAGCTTAATAAACTTGAGCGTATTCAAAATATTTGCATCCGGTTCATATTTGGGTTACGCAAATATGACCATGTTTCCCTTTTCCGCACGCAGCTCAAGTGGCTCCCTATTCGTCTTCGCCGTGACTATCACGTTCTGTCCCTTCTTTATACTACTCTTTTCTTTCCTGCTACTCCCTGTTATCTTAAAGAACGTTTCAATTATCTCCGCTCTGTTAGATCATCTAGCAATTTGCTTCTGTCCTTCCCGTCATCCTCTTCAAAATTTTATAGCTGTTCTTTTACATTCCAGGCTGTTCGGCTTTGGAACTCCCTGCCCCTACACATCAGGCGCGCGCAATCTCTTGCTGTTTTTAAAAAACTGCTTAAAGAGCATTACCTGTCTCTCCCGTAATATATACTATATAGACTTACCTATCATTTATTGTCTTTCTATCTGCTTCTTTTTCACTGTATGGCTTGTATGTTACTGTTATAAGAATATTATATATATATATATATTTATGTAAGTTTATGTATGTCTATTTATACTATTCTTATATGTGTATGTTTATTGTTTTGCTTGATTTGTGTGATTGTTAAGTGCATTTCATTCCTTTTTTTTTTGCAACGCCTACTCTTCAAGGATACGTTTTTAATGTTTCCGCTACCCAAAGGTTGTCTGGAAGAAATCGCTTTTTAGCGATAAGACCGCCTGTTGTTTGCCTCTGTGTTAATCAAATGTTTGTACCTTGTAAATGTTTTGTTCTTTCTCATGTACCGAGGTGTGCAATAAAGAGTATTCTATTCTATTCTATTCTATTCTATACAGAATTACAGACCGAGTTGCTTCGCGCGGCAAATTCCTCGACTGCTCGCTCTGTGGAGGTACTCCTAACTATCTATTTTAACTACTACTATGTTACATACATTTTACCTCTGGAGCGAGTTCAAAAGGCTTTTTTACGTTTTCTCTACAAAAAAATGTACGGATACTAACTACCCCTTTCTGTACCCAACCAAATTTTAGTGGGTGCTTTGGGTTTTAACTCCCTCGAAGTGAGACGTAATTTTGTTACTACTTCTTGCGGCATACTTCGCGGGGAGTCTGACTGTGTAGAGCTTGCCACGCAATGGGTAAGACTATACGTCCCTCCTCTGACTAGGATTGATTTTCGACCTCGTGATCGTCCCCTGCTGGCAGTGCCTCACTCTCGAACTGAGTTTCGTAAACAGTCCCCTCTAGTACGTTCCTTGCAACTTCTGAATGGGCTCTTAGCATCAGCACCGGAGTGTGATTTGTTTGCTGGCAGGAATAATTTAGTGCGTGCTGATGAATGTTTGGCGTTTTGTGAAAAGATGGATGTGCGTCCTTCTATTGTTCAATAGTGCTTGCCTATTATTTGCTTTTTCTAAATTATTACCTATTATGTTTAAATTATAAGTTACAATATGTGTACCTGCTATGTAGTTTCGCAGTGCCTTAGTGTATTGACTGTTATGCTGTGTAACTAAATTTAACAATAAAATAAAATAAAAATAAATGTTTGTACAGGCCTCAGCGAGCGGTCCGGGATTGCGCTGGCGAACCTGCAGTCCGAGATACTCCGGCTGGTGGAGCGGCGGCCCGAAGGCATCTGGTGCAGCGACCTGCTCCGTCTTTATGAGTAAGTGCCCCATCTTTGGAGCTCCACCTTTAAAATTATAGTAAAATGAAACATTTTGCAAATAGGTCAATATAATGAAAGAAGATATTTTTTTAATGATATTTAATGATATTTTTCGTAGTGCCCATCGGATCTATATCGGAATCCCTAAAGCTTTTAATTGTCAAAGTGACTTTTGAAATGTTCCCGCAGGACCCACGTTCCACTAGCGCCCCTAGCGGAAAATCGACTCGCGGTAACCCTCATTGGTTGAGTGTACAATGTGAATGGTTTTGTTTTAGAGAGGAATACGGGCACGAGCTGAACTTTGCTCGTTTCCGGTACCCGTCCGTGTCGGCGTGCGCATGCGCGGTGGAGGGAGTGGCGTCGCAGCGCGCGCCCGACGGGAACTGGCTGCTCACCCTGCAAGGGAGAGAGGTGCGTGTCTTGTCGTTTGTCTCACTCTAACAACGTTGTTCATCACGAGTGTAATACACATGGTGGCCCGCTTTCAATATCCTTTAAATAAGCTGATGGCACGGTACAGAGTCGCGCCTGCGCCCTCAAGCGGCTAATATTGTACAGTCAAGTGTAAAAATATAGTGGTGCACATCTTACTTAAAATATTTTCCATAGCACCTTATGCCGGTGTAATAAGAGCGTAGTACCATATTTATGAATCGATTATGTCCAACCATATTTTTGCACTTGACTGTACGAAAATTTCTTGTTGACTCGCCTAGTTCTCTGCGCGCAGACGATACTTCGCTGCTTACAATTACGAATGAAAGACAGAATTTCCACTTGTTTTTTTTCTGTACTACGACGGAGACTAACAAGCATACGGCCCGCCTAATGGTGAGCCGTCACCGTAGCCTATGGACGCCTGCATTCCAGGGGTGTTACATGCGAGTTGCCGACCCTTTAAAAAAAGGAGGAATCGCTGTGTTGAAAGCTTTGCTCCGTGGGTCCCCAGCTGTCAACACAGTGAATCCTCTTGGAGCTCTGGCGACCTTGCTTACTAACAGAAACCACGATTTAAAAAACTCCGATTGTCTGTTAGGGGCCGAGTATACGTAGCGAGCCCATGCTGCGCCTGCGCCGCGCGCGGCCGGCGCCGCTGAGCGCCAGCAAGCTCGCCAGCATGCTGGACGCTGACGACGCGCTGCCCGGCATCGACTACGTAAGTCTCAACAGTACCACAGCGTCAGGATGTATTCTATACAGTGGGTTAACTCCGCCGATTTCTGGGTCATCGATGGGGGGCGCGCGGGGAAGGAGGCGCCGCCGAATTTCTATGAAACTTCGGCGGTCTATTTTAAGGGATGTAAAATGGAAATTAGTTTGCCAATCGGACTGTAATATCTTTCACATAGTTTTTGACAACCCTGAGCCTCAGCACGAGCACCGAGCCGAGCCGCTGGCCGTGTATGAAGTTACCTCACTGTATGGAATACATCCCTACGCTGTGACAGTACCCTATCTCGCTGCCATAAAGACCATTTTTCAATGCTATGTTCACCATCGTGTGTCTGACTTCTCTCTGCAGTGTTCTAATTGTATGTACCAATGGGGGCTACCGTATTGTCGCTCACCAGGCGGCGCCACTCATGCGTGGGTCCTCTGACAGTATGAGAGAATTGTCAAGTTGACAATTATAAAGCACGAATCAAATCATTTATTAAATGTAATAAACGTTTTGATTCATGTTTTTGTATTTTTTTTTAAGTAGTCACACTATTATATATAAATTATAAATTGAAAGAGATGTCATATACTAAAGAAAAAGTGACCAAGGTGTCGTTAGTAATGTTCCCGCAGGACCCACGTTCCACTAGCGCCCCTAGCGGAAAATCGACTCGCGGTAATCCTCATTTGTTGACTGACTGTACGTGTGTCCAATGTGTGTGTAATAGGCTAGACGACTAAAAAAATCTATTTAGTCCGTCTTTTAGATTATAAAAAAAACATTGTACACGTATTTTTTCTTTTATTCGTCAAATCAAAAATGACAAAAATACAGTGCGTTCAAGTTTCGCGTAATGTCACTCCTAGGTACAATTCTTACCTAGGAGTGACGTCACAAGCCCCCACCCCGGAACTTTGATGCTGTTTATCTTCATCAATTTTAGTTAAATTGAAAAAGGAAAAAATACGTGTCTAATAATTTTAGATAATCTAACTGGCGGACTAATTAGAATAATAGTTTTTCAACGTAGTCGTCATCCCTATTGTGTGCAGGACCCGGACGTGTTCCCGGCCGACTGCCTGAGCTTCCTGGAGAGCATCCCGGCCGGCAGCCTGGCCGGCGTGGCGCCCGGGGCCATGCTGCCGCTGCAGGTGGCCGAGGTCTACTCGCCCAGCCACCTGTGGCTGCAGCTGCTGGGCCCCGACTACGACCGCATGGAGGACATCATGAACGAGATGACGTGAGTACTGCAAGCCCAGTATCCAGCTCGATTAGCAGATGTCGGTGTGTGAAATCAAAGTTTATAAATAACAAACATTTATCGATAAATTAATTCGACAGCTTAACACCTAACACCCGCATCACAGATAAAGCAAGAAGCTTATCGATATCTGCCAAAAGTACTTTAATAATAGTGAGAGATATCGTGTCTCAAAACTTTTATATCTTTTTGTTCTTAAACAATTAAACCAAAAGTTTTACAATTTTTAAGAAACGCATGTTCACTCTATAATCAAAATAGTATCGCAAGATACGGATACTTCTTACTGGATCTGTAATACGAAATCTAGGGTGTAAAGCTGTTAAGTTAACTTATCGATAATAGGACTGTCGATGTTTTTATTTTGTCAAGCACTGACAACATTTCGTTCGTGCTAGAAAAATATCTAGGTATAATTATAACTATTACTACGTACGTACAGACTTGAGGAGCTGAACTAAATCGCAATCCGAACGATCGGCCGCCGCCCCCTTTCTTTATACGCGCGCCGAACGGCAGCCCGCTGGCATGTGCCCGGCAGGAAATTGGCCGAAATACCTAATCTGCGGAGTGACACCCCCCTGCCGCTGTTAGAAAAGTCGGTAAGGTTAGGTTAGAACTGTGATCTCACATGGAGTTGATTTATTTTATTTATTAGGCATACTAGACAGATAACATTCAGTACATTGATATATTAATAAAGTGGTAAGTTTTATACAAAAATGTTGTCCAAAATAAGTATGCACAGCAAGAGTAATTATTGACAATGCACGAAAAACTATCCTAAAACTATAATAAAGCCATTACAAACTAAAATTACTAACAAAGAATAACTATTACTAAAAACATCAAAAACATTAAATTTAAAAAAAACCAAGCAGTTAAACATGTGGTGAATAAACATAATACATTTTTAAATTTAGGTATGTAGGTAACTAAATTATGTGTGATGGTCAAGAACTTCAACCACCTGCCTCCTGAATACCGCAGTCCGTGAGTCAAAATTGTCAATTTGTCTATTGCTAGATACCAGGCAGTTGATGCTAGAAAAGTAGGTTAAAACTATGTGAGGGTAAACAATATTAGGACGGAGCCTAGGATAAATGATGATTGTGTTAAACGTCAAAGAGTATTAGGGAATGCAAAAAATAGGACAAAAAACTTTAGGAGTACGATATAGATCCAATGGGAGCTACCGTATTGTCGCTCACCAGGCGGCGCTACTCATGCGTGGGTCCTGTATCAGTATGAGCACAGCGTAGGGATGTATTCTTATATGGTTATGGTTTAAGAATTTATTTCTCCAAAAGAATTATAACAATTCACTTAACTAGAGAAATACAAAACTATCATAATTTAAATATACATGTGCTATAAGTGTATGAACACAAATCAAACAAAGTAATAATATTGTTTAAGAATAAAGTAAAGTGGGTACAGTATAATCCTCATAATTACCATCACGCGAGCGCGGGGGAATGGAATTTCGTTCCAGCCAGCTGATCGTGATCGTGACCTAATCGTGCTTGCACGGAGCGCAGACTGTGGTTAACCCGAACGACCAGGGGTCCGCCGCGCTCGCCCGACGGTTGGCGATAATGGCGATAACAGGCATGCAGTTATGCATAGGGGTTTAGTTACGTATCGACTTCTAATCGCTATCGCGTACGCTGCCGATAGCCATTAAAACATAATTTATTAAGGTAAAGTATTTTTGTATTTTTCTTTTTAGTTAGGTATATATAATTTACTATATGTACCTATGTATGCATTTATATTACTTATATGATGTATTGCTTTTTAGTTAAGAAGCATTAGTTAATGAGTTCATATTATTCTTATGTAAGTATTTCATTTTGTACCTGCTTGATATTATTTATATATATATATATATATATATATATGTTAATTATTTCATTATTTTGACTGCAGCCTCGTAGCAAGGCGAGATTTATTAGTAATATTAGATTTTTGTGATAAATAGTTAGTTTTACACAGTGGGTTAACTTCATACAACCTTCAAGGCCAGCGGCCCGGCTCGGTAATCGCGCTCGAGGCTCAGGGTTGTCAAAAACTATCCGGAAGATATTTAGTATTTTTTTTTTACTAATTTAGGGGCGTCACAAAAGGAAACGTGAGAACTGATTTAAACATATGTACCTATATTTACTGATTATGTTAGAAAATGCCGCCATCTTGAATTTCTTTAGTTTTGATCTGATCGTGATGAAAAGCAATATCTGTAGACCAGAGAAGTTCTTCACAATGAATCCGAAGTCCAAATTGCCAGAAACGACCGCCATCTTGAATTTCCTCAGTATTCAGCCGATCGTGGTAAAAATCGATATTTCGACATCCGACAGGTTCTTTATGATGAACCTGAGGTCAAAATTGCGAGATACGGCCATCCTCTTGAATTTCTTCAGTTTTGATCCGATCTTGAAAAAAATCGATATCTAGGGATCCGTAAGGTTCTTTATAACGAATCTAAGGTTCAAATTGCTAGAAACTTGCCGCCATCTTGAATTTCTTCAGTTATCATCCTATCGTGATAAAAATTGATATCTAAGGGTCCGAGAGGTTCATTATAACAAATATGAGGTGAAAATTTAGAGAAATGGCCGCCATCTTGAATTTCTTCATTTTTGATCCTATCCTACCAAAAATCGATATCTGAGGATCCAAGAGGTTCTTTATAACGGAGCAATTTTCACCTCATATTTGTTATAATGAACCTCTCGGACCCTCAGATATCCATTTTTATCACGATAGGATGGTAACTGAAGAAATTGAAGATGGCGGCCGTTTTACGCAATTTTGACCTCAGATTCGTTATAAAGAACCTTTTTGATCCTCAGATATCGATTATTGTCAGGATCAAATCAAAAATAAAGAAGTTCAAGATGGCGGCCGTTTTACGCAATTTTGACCTTAAATTCGTTATAAAGAACCTCTTGGATCCTCAGATATCGATTATTGTCAGGATCAAATCAAAAATAAAGAAATTCAAGATGGCGGCCGTTTTTCGCAATTTTCACCTAAGATTCCTTACAAAGAACGCCTCGATCCTCAGATATCGATTTTTATCCCAATCGCACAAAAACTGAAGAAATTCAAGCCGGCGGCCTTTTAGGGGTTTTGACCCTAGATTCGTTATGAGTAACATCTCAAATCCTCAAATATCGTTATTTTTATAATCGTAATTGGATCAAAAAAATATTAATGGAGCACCGATTTTCAATCAAAAAAATTACCTTTTCATCACACCTGCTCGTAAATGGTGATATTATATGCAAGCATACTTACACTTAAAGAGCTGTATTATTCCCATGGTTTTAAAGGATTCTCATACTACTTTACCGCCCGCGTGGAGCTCGCGGAGGACCTGCCCCGCACGCGCTCGCAGCACGTAGTCACTCCGGAGTACTGTGGACTGTGCAACTACACTACCGCTTATCATTATTGTTTCTGCCGCCTGTATAGAGTTTATTTATTTCCTCGCAAATGTGATGAAAAACATTGTGTGTACCACGGGCAGTACGGGGATTACTAACTCGGGTCATTTAAAGCCCTCCGCCTACGGCGTCGGGCTTCAATAGACCCTCGTAAATAATGCCCTTCTTACCGCCCTAGATGCACAATGTACTATTGTTTACATGAGTTCACCTTTTACGGCCGTCATGGCAAAGTAACTTCCATTTACCACCCCTTAAAAATAGACCGCCGAATTTTCATAGAAATTCGGTGGCATTTCCTCCCCGCCCGCTTCCCCGCGCGCCCCTCATCGATGACCCAAAAATCGGCTGAGTTACCACACTGTAACTGCATAACTGGCAAGACATGGTGATACACTATTACAATTGTAAGACCTATTATGTACAACCTGTGTTTACAAATAAATATATGATTGATTGATTGATTGATTGTATGGAATACATCCCTACGCTGTGAGTATGAGAGAACTGTCAAACTGACGTTTGAAATGTTCCCGCAGGACCCACGTTCCACTAGTGCCCCTAGCGGAAAATCGAGTCGCGGTAATCCTCATTATTTGTGTTTGGACAGGAAATACTACTCTCGCGGGGAAGGCGCGGAGCGCGTGCTGTCGCTCGGCGCGCGGCGCCCGGGCCAGTATTGCAGTAGTGTGTACGAGGGCGACTGGCACCGCTCGCTCATCGTGCAGCTGGTGGACAGTGACACGGTCAAGGTACTGTTATATAATACTACTCTCGCGGGGAAGGCACGGAGCGCGGCGCCCGGGCCAGTACTGCAGCAGCGTGTACGAGGGCGACTGGCACCGCTCGCTCATCGTGCAGCTGGTGGACAGTGACACGGTCAAGGTACTGTTATATAATACTACTCTCGCGGGGAAGGCACGGAGCGCGGCGCCCGGGCCAGTACTGCAGCAGCGTGTACGAGGGCGACTGGCACCGCTCGCTCATCGTGCAGCTGGTGGACAGTGACACGGTCAAGGTACTGTTATATAATACTACTCTCGCGGGGAAGGCACGGAGCGCGGCGCCCGGGCCAGTACTGCAGTAGTGTGTACGAGGGCGACTGGCACCGCTCGCTCATCGTGCAGCTGGTGGACAGTGACACGGTCAAGGTACTGTTATATAATACTACTCTCGCGGGGAAGGCACGGAGCGCGGCGCCCGGGCCAGTACTGCAGCAGCGTGTACGAGGGCGACTGGCACCGCTCGCTCATCGTGCAGCTGGTGGACAGTGACACTGTCAAGGTACTGTTATATAATACTACTCTCGCGGGGAAGGCACGGAGCGCGGCGCCCGGGCCAGTACTGCAGCAGCGTGTACGAGGGCGACTGGCACCGCTCGCTCATCGTGCAGCTGGTGGACAGCGACACGGTCAAGGTACTGTTATATAATACTACTCTCGCGGGGAAGGCACGGAGCGCGGCGCCCGGGCCAGTACTGCAGCAGCGTGTACGAGGGCGACTGGCACCGCTCGCTCATCGTGCAGCTGGTGGACAGTGACACTGTCAAGGTACTGTTATATAATACTACTCTCGCGGGGAAGGCACGGAGCGCGGCGCCCGGGCCAGTACTGCAGCAGCGTGTACGAGGGCGACTGGCACCGCTCGCTCATCGTGCAGCTGGTGGACAGTGACACTGTCAAGGTACTGTTATATAATACTACTCTCGCGGGGAAGGCACGGAGCGCGGCGCCCGGGCCAGTACTGCAGCAGCGTGTACGAGGGCGACTGGCACCGCTCGCTCATCGTGCAGCTGGTGGACAGCGACACGGTCAAGGTACTGTTATATAATACTACTCTCGCGGGGAAGGCACGGAGCGCGGCGCCCGGGCCAGTACTGCAGCAGCGTGTACGAGGGCGACTGGCACCGCTCGCTCATCGTGCAGCTGGTGGACAGTGACACGGTCAAGGTACTGTTATATAATACTACTCTCGCGGGGAAGGCACGGAGCGCGGCGCCCGGGCCAGTACTGCAGCAGCGTGTACGAGGGCGACTGGCACCGCTCGCTCATCGTGCAGCTGGTGGACAGTGACACGGTCAAGGTACTGTTATATAATACTACTCTCGCGGGGAAGGCGCGGAGCGCGGCGCCCGGGCCAGTACTGCAGCAGCGTGTACGAGGGCGACTGGCACCGCTCGCTCATCGTGCAGCTGGTGGACAGTGACACTGTCAAGGTACTGTTATATAATACTACTCTCGCGGGGAAGGCACGGAGCGCGGCGCCCGGGCCAGTACTGCAGCAGCGTGTACGAGGGCGACTGGCACCGCTCGCTCATCGTGCAGCTGGTGGACAGTGACACTGTCAAGGTACTTGTAATGATTGTCAATAAAAAATGTCTTGTCTAAATTAGTTATTTATTATTAATACCTTTACAATTTAGGTTTTACGTCTCTCAACTATGTTCACTGTTAAGCTAGTGGCAATGCCTCAGCTCATTTTACCAAATCCCAAAACCCGCGTCTGTACCAAACCGACGCCACCAACTGTCATCGTCCTATTCCCTAAGTGACGGCTCATTCAGTCTGTACTGACGTTCCGTTTCAAGCATCAAACACCATTCATTACATCATCCCCTTTTTATATAAAAAAATGTATATATATGTATATATACATTTTGTCCAATTTCAAACTGCGACTTTTCTTTACAACTTTTATTATAATTATTTATATTTCTATTTCTGGTCTTATCAAATTCCACCTTCGTATTATAATTTATTTTTGATGTTAAATATTTATATGTACAAGGTAACTTCGTTTTTAAATTTCTACTCATCATTAATTGAGAAGGTTTAAATGTGTACCAGAAACAGGAGATGATCTATACTTCAGTAAGGCTATTCTATAATCCGTCCTGTCCTCATTACATTTTATTAGCATTTTTTTAGCTATTTGCACACCACGTTCTACCATACCATTGGATTTTGGATATCTTGGACTTGAGTAAATGAATTTAAAACCCCACTCACTTGCAAACTTTTTACATTCATATGAATCAAATGGAACATGATCCGCCACCACTTCCAATCGTATACCAAAACAACTAAAAACATCAGTTAATGCATTTATGATGCTTTGCGAAGCTTTACTTGAAATGTGTTTAATATCTAGCCATTTTGACATATAATCATAAATAACTAAGTAACTTTTCTTTTTTAAATCCATAATATCAATTCCAATTTTAACAAATGGCAAAGAAGGTACCTCATGGGACAGTAACGGTTCTTTTGTATTATTGTTTTGATATGTTTGACAAATAAAGCATTGTTTAACAAATGATTCTATATGAGCATCCATTTGTGGCCAATAATATAATCCCCTTACAGTTTGTTTCATCTTAGTGATGCCTAAATGCCCTTCATGCAGTTTTTTTAATATTGTTTATCTTAATGACTTTGGAATAATCAATCGATCATAAAAAGTAATTTCTGATCTATAGTAATCTGATGTCTAAATTTCAAGAAATATTTAACATCATCTGGAACCATATTAAGGTTCTCTGGCCAACCCTGTAACCCTGTAGTGTTTGGCAACATCAGTAATAATGTTGCCAAACACTCATCTTTTGAAGTTTCTAGTATTAATTCCTGTTTCTGTTCATCAGTACATTGTAAATAATTTCCTAGTCCAATACAATGTATAACTTCATACATATATGATTGATCTTCATCAACTTCATCCAAATAACTACGTGATAACAAGTCTGCAATATGCATCAAACGACCTTTTAGATACTTTAAATCAATATTATATTTTAATAGTTTTAGCTTTAATCTTTGTAATCTGGTCGAAGGGATCTCATGAATACCCTTTTTTAACAAAGCCTCTAAAGGTTTGTGATCATTGAGCACAACACATTTTTTTCCATAAATATAATAATGAAATTTTTTCGTTGCCCAAACTACACTTAAAAGTTCTTTTTCTATCTGTGAGAAATTTTTTTCTGCACTAGTAAGACTTCTTGATGCATAACAAACAGGTTTACCATTTTGCATCAAACAACATCCTAAACCATCCTTACTAGCATCACATTGTATTGTTACCGGCAAGGAGACATTAAAGTTTTGTAAAACAGGTGCCGAACTTATACATTTGTTAATATTACAAAAAGCATTTTCATGTCCAAAGTAGGGTTTGCATTATTCGTCCAATTTTAGTATTCGAATAATACGAATACTTCGATTTTCAATATTCGAATATTCGAATTTTTCGAATAAAACGAATATTTTTGAAAAATAAGTCAAAATAATGATTTTAAGTAGTTTAATTGTTAAATATGTAGGTATGCTTTATTCCTTTAACATTGTTACAGGAACAAGAGCGATTGGTTGACTATTCCTAATGTTGGTATTTAAGCTTTTCCCAAAAAAAATCCCGAACACCTAATGCTTCCAGATCTGGACCTTCATGGAAATGGACCTTCAAATCAGAATCACGAGCTGATTCGATCCTGATAATAAAAAAATGACCCTAAATTTCCATATAAAATTTAAGTTTTCATTACGCCATGCTCAAAGTAAGTGCATACAAAAATGTGGCGAAATAGAAAGGATTTTTTGTGGTATTTTTTTTAACTATCAAGATTCAATCAGATCGTGTTTCTGATTCGAATGGGCACAAGCGAGTCAAGATCTGGAAGAATCAGGTTTACGGATTTTTTTGTAAAACACTACTATACAGACTACCCGCAAAACTTCAGATCCTTTTCAACCTTAACCTTATCCACATGTTTGAGTTAAGCAAATGAATAAACTATAATTTTTATTTGAATCATTTTTGTATTGATACTTGTTAAGACTGCAAAATATAAAATGGTATGGTAACAAGTAACAATGCCTAGGCGGCTAATTAAATTTTAATTTTATGGATGTCGAGTTGCGGAAAAGGGCCCAGATAAACTAACTAACTAACTAAATTTTAACTGACGCGGCTTAGCTCAAGTTGACGTAGAATAATTGGGTCACTATAAATCGCTGATATAATATCTCTAAAAGTAATAAAGATATGGTCTGAAGAGAGTGTAAACTCAATCAAAACCGGTGCATACCGACTGTACTGTGTAAAACCAAATCGTATTTACCGATTAAGTCAAGTCAATATAATATACATGTCATTGAAATAAGGCACTGGGTGTATAATTACAGCATGCACGAAAAATTTAAACTAAGAGCAGGATCTATTTCTTATGCAGTGTGCTTACTGCTTACCATGGGTTGTATTCAATTGCGACTGCGGTATTCGACAATCCATCTCGCTTTTGCCAGAGTAGTGAGTGGTGCCGCAGTCGCAATCGAAAACAACTCATGGTACGCACACAGGTAATGTTTGGCTTATTGACCTTTAAGGGTTTCTGTTTATTTCAGTATAGGTAGTTTCACGAGAGTTGAATTGAATGATTTCACATACAGCTACATAAAGTACTGATTACATTACAAAAAAAGTTAATGAATGAAATGAACGTTAGTGTCAATGAAAATACTACTAGATATATTTTCATTTGTATAAAAACTTTTTAGTCTATTTTACAATTCACTGTATTCACTGTTGCCATCGGTACGAAAAAAGAACAGTGCTTAATTTCAAAATCTCTATCTCATTACAGGACAATGTTGTTGTGTGCTAACTTAACCCTAGTGGGACGACCTATATAACAAATTACGTAGCAAGTAGCCGAATTCTCAATCCTTTTACCAATTATAGTACGATATTTGGGTAGTTTTTGAAGATTTAATTTTAGGCTTTTTTTTACTTCGAATTAAAATCTGTTTCCACGGAGTTATTAAAGTGAAATACAATTAAAACAGGCATTTTATTACAAGTTTTCGTAAAAAATTATAATTTCTGAATAAAATCTGCACTATTCGAAATATTCGTTTTATTCGAATAATGAGTGTTGTAGTATTCGAATAATATTTATGGCGAATAATTCGAATATTCGAATATTCGCATATTCGAATTGCAAACCCTAGTCCAAAGCCAACTTACATTTTTTTTCATTAAAACTTGTAAAGGTGCTACCATATCTGCTAAATTACCAATAAAGTTTCTCAAATAATTAACCATTCCTAAAAAAGATTGCAATTCAGTTTTATTAGAAGGACTTTTAATATTCACTAATGCTTTCACTCTTTCCGGATCAATGCTCATACCTTCCTTAGAAAAGATATGCCCAAAATATTTACCAAAAGAGTGGAAAGATAAAATAACACCAACGAACGTAGCAAGCGTTCTTAAAACTGAGATGCTTAAACATTTTAATATTTTCAATTAAGTAAAGTGATTATTTTGGAGCAGCCTGTTTTCATGCGCATACTTGCCGTTGGATATTTTTTTGCTCGGCCGGTCGGCCGGCGCGCAAACAGATAACAAATGCACTCAGCGAGCTATAAATGTACCTATAGTGAAGTATTATCATTGTTGTTTTTTATTTTTTTATCATTTATTTATTTTTCTCTTTGAAATCATTACTTATTGTAAATCGTATGTGTAAGATGTGTTACAATTGAGATAGGTACCGCCTTATTCATGGAAACTTAACAGACTTGAAGTCGTTAACTTACGCTTTTACCATTTTTAACAAACGCTAAGCTGACAGATAAGAACAAACAATGAATACGTATAAGTTAACAGAGGTTTGATGAGCGTTTATGAAGAACGGCATTTTTATGTTGCACTGAATTTCGTCTTTGATTAATTAAGAACTGCGGAACGAGGTATCGAGACAAACCGATCTGGTTTACCGGTACTGTCATATAAAATTTTATGTAACTATTATTTATATCAATTAAAAAAAAAATAACTTCCTTCAATTTGTATTGAAAATTTCTTTTATTAAATATTACATTGCTTACTCTTGCTCTTTCAAAAACACGTTCTAATATCTTATCATGTTCCTCTTCACTATCAGCACAAATCAACAGATCATTAAGAGATCATTTTAAGAGAGGTATGGGCATAGCGGATGCATATCGTTTAGTGTGGTAGGGCACAGCACAACGAATGTCGTCTCGCTCAAATCTGGAGCAGAGCCCATCTGGGGAAGTACCTCCACCTTACAGAAAACCGCAGTTTAATAACACTAGACCCTACTCATAGTGTTGTGTTTCTGTCGGTGAGTAAGGTCGCCAGAGCTCCAAGAGGATTTACTGTGTTGACAGCTGGGGACCCACGGAACAAAGAACACTGTCTTAGGTCGATGTGGGCGCGGAGTGCAGGTGCGGCGATCAGGGAGACCCGGTGAAACGGCTGTCCGCTGGCCGCCCGCAGGTCAGTAGGGTTCCCGAACCCAGGGATCACTTAATCTCCACCCTGGGAGGCTGAGCCACCAACCTGTGCAAAATCCCTGGTGTAGTAGTCGTGCCGGAGAAGGAGACCGGGGTGGACCCGGCTGCTGCATCAGGTGTGGACCGGGGGCCCTTCCGTACGCCGCACCTGTAAACTGCACCACCTACGTCGCCCTCTGGCAGGTTTGGTCCGTCCCCTTGCCCCCTTAGCTGTCAACACAGCGAATCCTCCTTTTTTTCTTAACACACTCCCTAAATATGGCCGAAAAACAAAAAAGGAATAGTTCATCAGCGGCGTCCCCTTCCACACAAGTCGACTTCTGCAACATCAGGGGACTTCACTCCAATTTAAACGCAGTACACCACCACCTGGAGACTGCGCAGCCGACCCTATTGTTCCTCACGGAGACCCAGATATCTTGCCCAGCTGATACATCATACCTGTTATGCCCCGGCTATATGCTCGAACATAAGTTCTTGCGGCGAGCTGGGGTATGCATGTATGCTCGGCATGATGTCTGCTGTCGCCGTCTCAATGCCTATGAAGACAGGGATCTGTCAGTGTTGTGGGTGCGTGTGGACTACGGCGGCCACACTCGTATCTACGCGTGCCTATACAGGTCCCATAGCGGGGACACGGACGCAACTTGGCTCTTTGAGCACTTACAAGTGACGTCCGACAAAGTTCTTGAGCAGTACCCATCCGCGGAGTTGGTAATCTTGGGGGACTTCAATGCCCACCACGTGGAGTGGCTTGGTTCCCGGTCCACTGACCACGCGGGGAGGTCTGCTCTCGAATTTTCTCTGGTCTATGGTCTCTCGCAACTGGTTACTTCTCCCACGAGAATACCAGACATCGAGGACCATACGAGCTCTTTACTGGACCTTCTGCTGACCTCTCGTCCGGACGGATACTCTGTCTCAGTGAACGCACCTCTCGGCTCGTCCGATCACTGTCTTGTCCGGACATTGCCACCTTGCGCGCGGCCTGATCCACCTCGGCCTACTAGCTCGCGACGCGTATGGCACTATAGGTCAGCAGATTGGGATGGATTGCGTGAGTTCTATGCATCGTACCCGTGGAAGCGGCTGTGTTTCACATCAGATGATCCTGACTCCTGTGCAGCTGAGGTCGGATAGATAGAGGTCGGGAGGATCTTAATGGGAATGGATTGCTTCATTCCCAACTCAGTAATAGCTGCAGGAGCTAAGAAACGACCTTGGTTTAACCGGCCCTGTAAAGAGGCGACAATTCATAAGCAAGCTGCCTACAGGGCTTGGACCAAGGCCGTTACTGATAAGGATCCTAACGCTTCTGATGTGAAACGCAAATTAAATGCCGCTTCGAGGTCCAGTAAAAGAGCCATTGCCAGAGCTAAATTCGACTTCGTCGGCAGAATTGGTGAGAAGCTCGTGGGCTATCCCTCAGGGAGTCGTGCCTTCTGGTCGCTCGCCAAAGCTGCCGAGGGAAATTTTTGTCGGTCGTCCTTACCACCACTGCGAAATGCTGATGGTGATCTGGTCCACAGTGCAAAGGAGAAAGCTGATCTCTTGGGCAATCTCTTTGCCTCGAACTCGACCATGGACGATGATGGCAGCACCGCACCGCCTACCGTCCCGCGGTGCGGTTTCTCCATGCCCGGTATTATATTCAGGCAAACTGATGTCCGGCGGGAGCTGCTGTCATTAGACGTCCACAAGTCGAGCGGGCCAGACGGCATACCAGCAGTGGTGCTCAAGCGGTGTGCTCCCGAGTTGTGTCCAGTGCTCACGCGCCTTTTCACGCTCTCATATCACAAACGGCAGGTGCCGTCTTCGTGGAAGACCGCCCTTGTGCACCCTGTGCCTAAAAAGGGTGACAGATCAGACCCGTCGAATTACAGGCCAATCGCTATAACCTCCCTTCTCTCCAAGGTGATGGAGCGCATAATCAACGCAAAGCTCCTGGGATACCTAGAGGATCACGATCTGATCAGTGACCGACAGTATGGCTTTCGCCATGGTCGCTCCACTGGTGATCTTCTAGTGTATCTCACCCACCGCTGGGCTTCAGCTATTGAGAGTCAAGGTGAGGCATTGGCAGTCAGCCTGGATATAGCGAAGGCGTTCGATCGGGTTTGGCATGGGGGTCTTCTATCGAAGTTACCATCTTACGGACTGCCCGGGGGATTATGCGAATGGATTGCCAGCTTTTTGTCCGGCAGATGCATACGAGCCGTTGTCGACGGAAGTTGCTCCGATAGCATGGACATAAATGCTGGTGTCCCACAAGGCTCTGTGCTATCCCCAACGCTGTTTTTGCTGCATATCAATGACATGTTGTCCATTGGCGATATTCATTGTTATGCAGACGACAGTACTGGGGATGCCTATTACACAGGCCGTGCTAACATCCCTCGTCCCGTTGTGTTAGAGAGTCGTGAAAAGCTTGTGTCAGACATCGAGAGTGCTCTCTCTGATATCTCACTGTGGGGCCAGGAAAATCTTGTCCGATTTAACCCCACTAAGACACAAGTTTGCGCGTTCACCGCTAAAAAAACCCCATTTACTGTGGTCCCACAATTCCAAGACACAGTCCTTACCATGTCAGAGAGTATTGGGATCCTGGGTGTTGACATTTCCAGTGACGTCCAATTCCGTAGCTACCTGGAAGGGAAGGCCAAGCTGGCATCCAAAAAGCTCGGTGTGCTCAATAGAGCTAAGCAGTACTTCTCTCCGGGGCAAAGACTGTTATTATACAAGTCTCAAGTCAGGCCCCATATGGAGTATTGCTGCCATCTTTGGGCGGGAGCACCTGGATACCAGCTGGGCCCCTTTGACTCGATCCAAAGACGTGCTGTCCGAATTGTCAACGATCCCAAACTCACGAGCGATATCGAACCCTTAAGTCTAAGGAGAGACTTCGCCTCCTTATGTGTGTTCTATCGCTTGTACAATGGATTGTGCTCTGAGGAATTGTTTGATATGATGCCAACGGCTGCATTCTACCACCGCACCGCTCGCCGTCGGCAGGGTGTTCACCCGCATACCCTGGAGCCTAAATGGTCTCGTACCGTGCGGTTTAAGAGGAACTTCCTCCCGCGGACGCTCCGGCTGTGGAATGAGCTCCCTGCCACTGTTTTCCCAAAGGACTACAATATGGGGTTCTTCAAAAAAGGAGTGTTAAAGTTTTTAAAGGGTCGGCAACGCGCATGTAACACCCCTGGAGTTGCAGGCGTCCATAGGCTACGGTGACCGCTTACCATCAGGCGGGCCGTATGCTTGTTTGTCACCGTCGTAGTATATAAAAAAAAAAAAAACATCACAGTAAATGACAACACCAGGGATGTCACCAAATGTCCGCTCACTATACTTTTGAAATATTTCCGGTGCCACAGACAAACCGAACGGGAGCCTTAAAAACTTATAGCAACCGAAAGGACTGCTAAACGAACACAGATCTGTTGATTCCTCTGTTAATTTAATGTTATAAAAACCATCAGATAAATCCAATACAGAAAATACTGATTTATTACTTAGTTTTGTAAGCATCTCTTCTATTTTAGGTAAGAGATGATATTCCCTTATTAAAACCTTATTTAACTCCTGTGGGTCTAGACAGATTCTTAAGTTGCCATCACTTTTCTCAATTACAACAAGGTTACTTACAAATGACTTAGGATGTTCGACTTTCTCAATAATTCGCTGTTCCTGTAGATTCTGCAATTTATTAGCCAGACGCTCCCTAATAGCACGAGGAACTCTCCGAGGGGGTTTTACCACTGCCTTTGCATCTGGTTGAGTGTGTAGTACCAGCGGTTCTCTAAACTGTCCAATTCCCTGAAAAAGTGACAAATTTTTAGTAACTATGGTCTCTTTATTATTAATATTAATACTGTTAATGTTAGTTTTTTTTAATAATTCTTACTCAATTAGGGAATGTAGCCCCAAAATTGGCTTAACATCCTTTTTAATAATTATAAACTCAGTCTCAACCATGTCAGTCTTATTAACACCAATTTTCAATATTATTTTTCCTAATGGTTTTAGTTTGCTACCCCCAAACACTTCTAAAATAATATTTGTCTCAGACCACTTAGGATTTTCATCATCGACAATCATCTTCAAGTAATTTAATGATATAACATTTACTTGGGCCCCTGTGTCACACTTAAAACTTATTTTTTTATGTTCAACGTACAACTCTGTTAACCGTTCATTATTATTAATATTACTACCAATTGAGTGACACAGCCTAATCAGTCACATGTTATGAACTGAGTTACTATCCTTATTGTCATCAACTTCCATTAACGCTACACTCTTGTTTTTACACCCTCTAGCAAAGTGATTGAGTTTCTTACACTTAAAACATGTTTGACCAAAAGCTGGACATTCAGCTGGTCCATGTTCATTATTACATTTGAGACACCTATAAAATTTACTGTTATAAGTTGTCATTTTCTTTTATTGTTATTAAAATACTTAGCTCCAGTATTTGATTGCCTCGACACAAGATCCACCGACACAGCTGCTTGCTTCTGGATGACTCCTACATGTTCTTTGGACAACTCAGCAACTCTGCACTTGTCCACAGCCTGTTGTAATGTGAGGTCCTTTTTTTTAACAATTTCTGTTGAAGTGTCCGGTCCCTGATTCTCATGACGATTCTGTCTCTAAGCATTCTGTCTTCCATTTCCTTAAAGTTGCAATTTTTGTCTTATTGCGATGTAGAAATTGTCAAATGTTTCCCCATCTTCTTGCTTCCTGTTATTAAAGTTGAATGTATTGATGAGTTCATTCTGCTTTGGTTCAAAGTATTCATCAAATAGATTCAGCAAGTCTTCACATTTTGGACAGTCATCCGACTCCTTAATTAAACTGTGATACAGGTCCAACCCCTCTTGCCCGATACAATTAAGCAAAATCGCCGACTTCCTAGTTTCAGTCACACCCGTTAATCCAGCGGCCGCGATAAATATTTTGAATTGTTGTTTGAAATTCTTCCATTTCAATAACACATCGCCTGCTGAAGAATCCAGTATTAATGCGGCAGGCATTCTAAAATCAATCTGATTTCCCGTCATGGTGTCTTCTTTCTTGTCCTCTGTATTTAACAACGTTTCCGTCGTTTCCAACATCAAATCTTCTCACTAACACGTTCGATGACCGACTGCGTCATGTAATGATTGTCAATAAAAGATGTCTTGTCTAAATTAGTTATTTATTATTAATACCTTTACAATTTAGGTTTTACGTCTCTCAACTATGTTCACTGTTAAGCTAGATAGATAGATAGATAGATAGATTTTTATTTCATGAAAGATAATTACATTATGAGTTTACATTTCAATAAATTTATACGAATTTCCATCATGATCGTCACAAACACGAATTAATTAAAGTATAATAATAATAATTAACAATAATAATGAAATTGTGTCTCCCAATAAGGATCGTCATGAGAGTAATATCTAATAATAAAAAACAACAGTAAGTATGTCAATACTTACAAATCAAAAATATCGAATAGTAATAACAATGAATCGAAATGTCAAATACATGTAGGCGGAATAATAGGGTTGTATAGTTTAGAGTTATATCTCCCAGTAAGAATTGTCAATAGCAATGTGAACAAAAAACAAAAAATAATAATCAAATAAGTACATACATTTCCCAATAAAGGATGATCATAATAATAGTAGAAAACAATGTCAATTTAAACTAAAATCAATACAATACATTAAAATCAATAATCATAATTTTAGTGCCATGTACTCATTTGTCTAGTGGCAATGCCTCAGCTCATTTTACCAAACCCCAAAACCCGCGTCTGTACCAAACCGACGCCACCAACTGTCATCGTCCTATTCCCTAAGTGACGGCTCATTCAGTCTGTACTGACGTTCCGTTTCAAGCATCAAACACCATTCATTACAGTACTGTTATATAATACTACTCACGCGGGGAAGGCACGGAGCGCGGCGCCCGGGCCAGTACTGCAGTAGCGTGTACGAGCCTCGTACACGCTACTGCAGTACTGGCCCGGGCGCCGCGCGTACTACGAGGGCGACTGGCACCGCTCGCTCATCGTGCAGCTGGTGGACAGCGACACTGTCAAGGTACTGTTATATAATACTACTCTCGCGGGGAAGGCACGGAGCGCGGCGCCCGGGCCAGTACTGCAGTAGCGTGTACGAGCCTCGTACACGCTACTGCAGTACTGGCCCGGGCGCCGCGCGTACTACGAGGGCGACTGGCACCGCTCGCTCATCGTGCAGCTGGTGGACAGCGACACTGTCAAGGTACTGTTATATAATACTATTTACTCTCTCAAGCACACTGTCCAGTATTATGCAAAAGAACGAACCCCTGTATATGCTTGTTTCTTGGATCTCTCTAAGGCCTTCGACCTAGTGTCTTATGATATTTTGTGGTCAAAATTATCCGAAGAGACAAGCATGCCTAGGGAGCTTATATCAATATTTAAATATTGGTATAGGCATCAGACAAATGTAGTGAGGTGGTCTGGCAGTGTGTCGGATGTATACAGGTTGGAATGTGGAGTGAGACAGGGCGGGTTGACGTCTCCGAAGCTTTTCAACCTGTATATGAACCGGCTGATCGAGGAGCTCAGTAACATGCCATTTGGTTGTTCCGTTGGTGGAAAAGTCATTAACAACATCAGCTGTGCGGACGACATGGTGTTGCTGAGCCCGTCGATCAGTGCACTGAGAAAGTTGTTGGCCATATGTGAGCGTTATGCTGCTGCCCAGGGTCTCAAGTACAACGCGACAAAAAGTGAGCTGTTGGTGTTTAGAGCGGGCAACAAAACTTGTGAAGTTGTCCCGCCAGTCTTACTTGACGGCTCACCGTTGAAAAGAGTGCCACAGTTTAAGTACCTGGGACACTGGGTAGTGGACACTCTATGTGACGACCTTGATGTGGAGAGGGAGCGCCGAGCATTGGCGGTCCGATGTAATATGCTGGCTCGTAGATTCGCGCGTTGTAGTGAGGGTGTCAAGATTACTTTATTTAAGGCGTTTTGTCAATCCTTCTACTCGTGCGCACTATGGGTTAGGTATACGCAGCGGGCCGTCAATGTCTTAAGGGTGCAGTATAATAATGCATTCAGGGTGCTGATGGGCCTGCCTCGCTATTGCAGCGCGTCCCCGCGTGCCCGGGTTTCACGCTATAATGCGCAGCAGGATCGCGTCGCTCATGCGTAAGGTGCGGGGCAGTACCAACAGCATCCTGAGTACGCTTGCTGAGCGGGTGGACTGCCCGATAATGCGGCATTGGGATGAGGCTCACGCTCCGGTGCGTGCCCCAGCCCGTCGTTATTAAATAGGTACATAAGTCTAGCTTTGTTACTAACCCTAGTTGTAAGTTTAATTTTGTTATTTTTTTCGTTTTTGTTACTAACAAATTATGGATCCCAGTGTCCGAAATAAATTATATTTGAATTTGAATTTGAATACTACTCTCGCGGGGAAGGCACGGAGCGCGGCGCCCGGGCTAGTACTGCAGCAGCGTGTACGAGGGCGACTGGCACCGCTCGCTCATCGTGCAGCTGGTGGACAGTGACACTGTCAAGGTACTGTTATATAATACTACTCTCGCGGGGAAGGCACGGAGCGCGGCGCCCGGGCCAGTACTGCAGCAGCGTGTACGAGGGCGACTGGCACCGCTCGCTCATCGTGCAGCTGGTGGACAGTGACACTGTCAAGGTACTGTTATATAATACTACTCTCGCGGGGAAGGCACGGAGCGCGGCGCCCGGGCCAGTACTGCAGCAGCGTGTACGAGGGCGACTGGCACCGCTCGCTCATCGTGCAGCTGGTGGACAGTGACACTGTCAAGGTACTGTTATATAATACTACTCTCGCGGGGAAGGCACGGAGCGCGGCGCCCGGGCCAGTACTGCAGCAGCGTGTACGAGGGCGACTGGCACCGCTCGCTCATCGTGCAGCTGGTGGACAGTGACACTGTCAAGGTACTGTTATATAATACTACTCTCGCGGGGAAGGCACGGAGCGCGGCGCCCGGGCCAGTACTGCAGCAGCGTGTACGAGGGCGACTGGCACCGCTCGCTCATCGTGCAGCTGGTGGACAGTGACACTGTCAAGGTACTGTTATATAATACTACTCTCGCGGGGAAGGCACGGAGCGCGGCGCCCGGGCCAGTACTGCAGCAGCGTGTACGAGGGCGACTGGCACCGCTCGCTCATCGTGCAGCTGGTGGACAGTGACACTGTCAAGGTACTGTTATATAATACTACTCTCGCGGGGAAGGCACGGAGCGCGGCGCCCGGGCCAGTACTGCAGCAGCGTGTACGAGGGCGACTGGCACCGCTCGCTCATCGTGCAGCTGGTGGACAGTGACACTGTCAAGGTACTGTTATATAATACTACTCTCGCGGGGAAGGCACGGAGCGCGGCGCCCGGGCCAGTACTGCAGCAGCGTGTACGAGGGCGACTGGCACCGCTCGCTCATCGTGCAGCTGGTGGACAGTGACACTGTCAAGGTACTGTTATATAATACTACTCTCGCGGGGAAGGCACGGAGCGCGGCGCCCGGGCCAGTACTGCAGCAGCGTGTACGAGGGCGACTGGCACCGCTCGCTCATCGTGCAGCTGGTGGACAGTGACACTGTCAAGGTACTGTTATATAATACTACTCTCGCGGGGAAGGCACGGAGCGCGGCGCCCGGGCCAGTACTGCAGCAGCGTGTACGAGGGCGACTGGCACCGCTCGCTCATCGTGCAGCTGGTGGACAGTGACACTGTCAAGGTACTGTTATATAATACTACTCTCGCGGGGAAGGCACGGAGCGCGGCGCCCGGGCCAGTACTGCAGCAGCGTGTACGAGGGCGACTGGCACCGCTCGCTCATCGTGCAGCTGGTGGACAGTGACACTGTCAAGGTACTGTTATATAATACTACTCTCGCGGGGAAGGCACGGAGCGCGGCGCCCGGGCCAGTACTGCAGCAGCGTGTACGAGGGCGACTGGCACCGCTCGCTCATCGTGCAGCTGGTGGACAGTGACACTGTCAAGGTACTGTTATATAATACTACTCTCGCGGGGAAGGCACGGAGCGCGGCGCCCGGGCCAGTACTGCAGCAGCGTGTACGAGGGCGACTGGCACCGCTCGCTCATCGTGCAGCTGGTGGACAGTGACACTGTCAAGGTACTGTTATATAATACTACTCTCGCGGGGAAGGCACGGAGCGCGGCGCCCGGGCCAGTACTGCAGCAGCGTGTACGAGGGCGACTGGCACCGCTCGCTCATCGTGCAGCTGGTGGACAGTGACACTGTCAAGGTACTGTTATATAATACTACTCTCGCGGGGAAGGCACGGAGCGCGGCGCCCGGGCCAGTACTGCAGCAGCGTGTACGAGGGCGACTGGCACCGCTCGCTCATCGTGCAGCTGGTGGACAGTGACACTGCCAAGGTACTTTTATAATTAAGAGTCCGGTTATATGTTCAAATACGCGCGAGATACGACTTTTACACAATAACGCGCAAAAATATAACATTGACACTTTATCCTAATAAATAGGCATGCCCAAGTATCCCAACCATACAAGGGGCTACTCAGCCGCCCAATATCTCGATATCCACTACTTACACGTTCCTCAATACTCTCAGTCGCTCATTTTTGTAAATATTCTCAGATGCCGGAGCGACATGATCTCTCTTTGCGAGCCCCTACAAGCAAAGCAACTGAATCTAACGTTATAACGTTGCTGATTTTATACCCTTAAACAGAGCGATTTCAAGTGGAGTTTAAGACAAAAAGCAGTAGAAATATATATATACACTATTAATTATTTTTAGAAAGAGTATTAAATGAAGTTTATAACTGCAAATTCCGTTTCATTTATTCCGTAGAAGACTATATACTGAACAAAAAAAAATGTTTTATTATGATTCAATAGCAATATGGTCGAAAACTAGATAGATGTTTGGAGCTCGCTCATCAAAAAATGGTAAAACAGCTGTTAGAAAATGCTGGATATTTCAAAAAGTGACAACAATTTTGAAAAACTTTTTCATTTATTCCATACAAATTGAAATTATCTTTTAATTTTTGTATTAAAACATGTACAAATGTTTTAGTAACTATGAAAACTCATGGCAAAACGTTGAGCTGAATCGGACAAATTTATATACCGGGCTCTTAAAACAAAAATGGAAAAATTCTCCGCGTCGAGCGGGATTTGAACCCACTACCTCTCTGAACATCGGTCAGACCGCTCTGCCAATTGAGCTATCGACGCTCGATCGACCCCGGCGAATGTTGCCACTATTTCTTTCATTTGGTTATACGCCTTAGGGAGACGCGTTGTGAAATTTACCGAAATTGCATCGATGTTCTAAGACATTTTAAGAATGTGAAGGTAGGTACGCTACACTGTACTGGTGTGGACATGTTGCACTGATGGCGCACCATTGAACTAACTACGCGAACTAAGGCTTTAGGAGTTTGCTCTCGCGCTCAGATCAAATCTCATATTAACTTGTTAGGAACTTCATTCTTGATTTGGACCGCTTCATTGGCCCCACGTTGGGCGCCAATGAAGCGGTAGGAAAATAATGAGAACAAGTTTTAAATGGAATAACGGTTTATTTATTTTACCACAAAAACTACAAATAACTACAAAACAAACAAATTTAGCCGATCCGTTCTGCCGAAGTTAACCCTTTGACCGTTGTCCGTTGTCACCTATACTAGACAACGATAGTACGATACACTAACGCCGTCGTCTTGTATACAAGACAAAATTTCAACCGCTTACTAAATGGTAAAATAATAGAATTTAAACATTATTTTGTACTCATGTCTACTTGTTGACCCTTTGTTTTTTCATACATTTACTTTTTAAGCAGCTATATGAATCCATTGTTTCATAATGAAGGATTTAAAAAATATGCTTATAATTTCGACATTTTTCGGTGTCACTGTCGCCGTAGGCATGTATAAAAGACAGCTAGGGATGGGAAAGTTCAATCGATGTGCAAGTTTTTAAAATGAATATGTTTTCACGAATCTAGTTTTATTTAAGCGTTCAAACATTTAATCGCCAATTATTGTCATTGTTGGTAACTACTATTAGTAAGTAGGTATATGTCGAAAAAAAAGACATAATAATGGATAAAGTTTAGGCAGCTTCTTCATTAAATTGACCATTGCGGTTTATTTGCCGAATAAATTATTGACCGCAGTGACAGCGGAGGTATAACCGATATATACAGTATGCATCACAACGAAGAGCAAACCTTAAAACTGGTTGACGGGGAACTCGAGTACAATGTAATGACGTGCATTTCACGTGCCTAAATACATGTGTTATGGCATAAAACTACTAAATGAATTACTCGAAGACCATATTTTTGCAGCCGGTTAATGGTTTTGTAACATCCTATAGGGTTTGTTTACGTTTTTGATTTTTGACAGTGCATGCGTTTTGCGTACTGTTGATATGTAGCTAGGGGAAACTAATCAACATTAACGTTGTTATGTAAATGCACATGCGCTTTAAGTTCTGTTTATAAGTAACCTAGGTAATTATATTAATAATGGCTGTAGTCATAGGCAACGCGCAAGCGCTTTGTTAACTGTTTGTTTGTAACTAGGTAAAAATCCAAACTTCAACAAGGTTTGACGCCTGTCTCTCAGTTGGTAATTTAAGAAATGTCATTTATAAGATTGTAAACAAATAATACAGGCGAGGTGCAAAACAATAATAATAAATTTATATTTTTATACCTCACGTAAAACCTGTCGTATTTTTGATGCATTAGGTACCATGCTCATATTTTATTATTATTATCATTATTTTTTTCTATGATCTAAACATTAACGGGTTTCTTTTTTTGCCTTTCGTTCTGATACATACTGTATATTATATATTATTAAATCCACCTGTTAGTTTTCTCCGAAAACCCTCCAGTAAGTAAGTATGTAAATTTATCGAGACACGATGGGCGTCCCTAATCTTATGGTTTATAAAGTTTACGTACCGACAAGCGCTTATGCCGTTGACTCAGACGCTACTATCACTTAACTCGCGCGTAAACAGTATTTGTCATTGTGAACTAAAGACGAGCCATGCGCGCCGTTGACATGTATAGAAGACTACTCGTACAGACTAGTGCGGTGATATTACTTCATGATTCGATAATGTTTAGTTGTTGTTTTTCATGATAAAGTCCTTTATTTTCAACATTTTCTTGTATAGTAAATCTGTTCAGTTTAGAAATTTTGAGAGAAATCTAAGTTTGGAAATAAAAAAAGCCAAATTGAGAAGAATTCCACCTTTAATTATGAATATCGATATCACTATTTGCAATCCCTAAACTTTTTATTAGTTGTTTACTTAAAATTTGCTCTGGCGTGTGAGTGAGCGTCTCGGCGGACAGGGTCCGGTGGCCAAAAGTTTAAATTTGCTTCATAAAATTTATAATTTTGGGTCGCGAGTCTTTAGAGGCCTCGCTGGTTGTTTCTTCGGTAAGTGACCGTTAAATTGGCGAGCTAGCGGCCAAGGCCAGGAACGGAGAGGCTCGACGATCAGGCGTCGAGACGTCTGCCGGCGGCTACTTATTGAGATTAGTCCGATTTCCTCACGAAGTTTTCCTTCACCGAAAAGCGACAGGGAACTATCAAATTATAATTCGTACATAGGTTCCTAAAAAGTCATCGGTGCGAGCTGGCAGGATTCGAAACCGATATGTTCGGATTCAAAGTCTCATGTCATACCGGTTGGCCCCCAACTCCGGAATTTGTTGTTTAATACTATGTTTGTTTCTTGCGGAAGTGTTCGTATGTATCGCAGCCCTTTGTCGCGTGTAACGTGGACGCACTCCTCATAGTGTGGTACTGCTCGCAGGTGCGGCACGTGGACTACGGTACCGTGGACACGGTGCCGGCGGCGTCGCTGCGGCCGCTGCGGCGCGAGTGGGCCGCGCTGCCGGCGCAGGCCGTGCGCGCGCGCCTGGCCGGGCTCCGGCCCGCCGCCGCCAGCCGCCGCTGGCCCAGGGCTGCGGCCGCCTACTGCCTGCACCTGGTGCGCGACCGCCGGCTCATGGGCAACGTCGTGCAGGTGGACCACGAGGTATATACTGCTGGCCGCGCTGCCCCACGGCTTGTTTTGATCATATCGCGGGTTTATATCGTGTTTCCCATATAATTGTACTGTGCAATACTTCCTTAATTAACAGACATTAATTTATATTGTAACAAATTTAAATATCAAACTAACTGATAATCATTAGACCGTGTTTGATATGCATTTACAAATAACGCCTTTAAAATAATGAAATTTGAAAAAATAATAACACTATCTTGGACCACGAGAATAAGGAAAAACCCGAAACTGTAAATTTACAGTACGCATAGGATTTCGACTACCAAAAGTGTGTAGTGATACGGAATGCGTAAGTCCTACTCGCACTTGGGTTATTTTTAATATTGGCGGTCTACTTCCCCAGGAGAGCATTATGGAAGTGTGCCTGATCGACACGTCCACCTCGGAGGACATCAGCGTGTCGGATCTGATGATCCGCGCCGGGCACGCGGACGCGTGGCCGCACGTCGCGCTGGGGGTGAGTGGCTCCGACTCGGGCTCCGGCCCCGGCCCCGGCGCGCCGGACCTGCGCTCGCTGGTGTCCAGCGTGCTGCAGGTGCCCCGAGACCGCGACGAGGACAGCGACAGCGACGTGTCGGCGTCGGCCTCCGAGGTGGTCGGCCGGCCGCCGCGCCGCTTACAACAGTGGGAGTGCCAAGAACCTAGCGTCGCCAACGAAGCTCCTAGCGTACCAGAACCCGCTAGCGTACTTAACGGCTCCTCTAGATTAGCTAAACTAAAATCGCTAGCGACTCAAAGCGTAGTCAACCCGAGTGTTGGCTCTAGACTGTCTAAGCTGAAAAGGCTCGCTAAATCGAAGGAGTCCCCTGAGGGTTCGGTGGTGACGGCTAGCGTGGTCTCGGGACACCAGTCTCCCCCGGGCACGGTGGTGTCCGCATCGGTGGTGACGGCTTCGAGCGCGGTGCTACGCAGGAAGTTAGCGCTGGCCGAGCGGCTGCGCGATGACTAATCACTATGTTAAGTTCTCCTCAAGTATATAACGTGCAATATTTACATCAAGATATATAGCACATTAGGAGTCAATAATCTTCTCAAATTAATGACTCATGCTTAGTACATTCGAATTTAATCAATTAAAGAAACATGATTCTGCGACGTCTGATTTTCGATTATGACTACGGTTAAAAATGGAGTAGAGTCAACTATGCTAAGCGTCCTAAATTTTGAAAGCACAGATTATGAAAATGTCAAGTAAAACTCACAAAGGCTAGGTAGGAGCTAGGTAAGTTCCACTTACAGTAAATATTTTGAAAATAAATGATTTTGCCCATATCATAAAAGTTTAGCGCTTAAAGTAACACTTAAAAGTGTGACAGTTTCGACTCTATTTGAATAGAATTCTAGATGGTTAGTTCGGCACTCTGACAACAACCCAACAAACCAAGTAAAAAGGGTAGTTTGCTATGCTGTGTACGTTACTAGTTGATTTGCAAATTTACTATAAAAATATAGAATAAATGAGATCTAATAGGTTACTTGTTGAAACATATTTTCCATAATTACATTACATGAGTGAGTACTATAGCAGTAATTCTTAAAATTAAGTGACTCATATACGAAAAAGGACGTAAACGAAATATATACGTAATTTTTGGAAGTGTAAGTTTAATACGTATAGGATTGGTTATAACGACATTTTCTAGAATGCATCACAAGAAGATATAAAATTAAAACGTAATCATAAAAATATATGTATATATTTGTACTGATTGTGATTGCTTACTGTAAATAGATATTGCTTGTCGTAAACTATAGACTAGACTCAGTGGCAAAATGCCATTGCTTTTTTAGAAGAAACTTTTTGTTATAATATAATTGAGAAACGCTTGGTTGAGAATGGGGACCTAAGCTCTCCCAACCATGTCGAGCGTAGTGACTAGTGATTAAGAGATACGTAAGTATTAGTCGTAATTTTGTTGACCGAGTGAGCGAATCGTCTCCGTTTTGCTTTAGCTTGGGTAAAAATGCTTTCGTGTGTCTGTCCATTCCCTCATTGAACCGATTGTGTTTTATTTCTCTATATAAAGTGGAGTGTGGTGGGGTGATAAAGTGCCAATGACCAAAACTTGGGGAATTGGTAGTAATTCCCTCAATTTCCCTCATTGGCGCTTTATCACCTGAATTGTCACATTTTTCCATGTAAGTAATAAAGCTAGAAGTAATTAGTATAAAACTGTAATATACATCAAAACTTGGGGAATTAGTAGGACTGCAACTATCTAATTATGGGAATGATTTATTAGAAAACACAATCGACTCTTGGCATAATGACAAATCAATATCATAGTTTAATCTGGCGCCAGTGGTTGCAGCAATTCGCATATGCCAAAATAACGTCAGTTTTCTTATTTTTTTTTCATTAGAGATAATTTATACGTGTTTTACTGTTTGATTTGATCAAATAATAAATAACTGAGTCGACGAAATTATCACTACGATAAGACTGACAATTACTTCGACTTAGTTTTGACTAATTAGTTAGTTTTGCTGGGCTTTTTCCGGAATTCGTCATACGTTGTGCCTTTTTTGACTAATTTCCTATTTAGTGAAGGCTCGTGATTTTGGTTCAAGTCCAATTGCTTATATTTTTTAATAATTTCGATTTTTATATTAAGTAGTTTAACAACGAACTAATTTGAGAGGAGTAGAAAGTAATTTTTTGTAGTAAACAGTTTTCATTTATTTATGTATGTACCTTAATAAGTTACCAAGTGGCTAAGGTTCGGCCTTAGCCACTTTGTTTGTATTTATATGTTTATCAAATTAAACACTAGCACGGATTAATCGCGTTTATTAACACCATGACCCTACGTTTAAAGGGCTCGAAACGTAGGGTCATGGTGTTAATAAATGCGATTAATCCGTTCTAAAGTGTTTAGTTTCAATGAACAGTCTAGTGCAAAAATATGGTTCGACATAATCGACTCATAAATATGGTACTACGCTCTTATTACACCGGCATAAGGTGCTATGGGACATATTTTTGAGTAAGATGAGTACCACCATATTTTTACACTTGACTGAACAACAATCGCGGTAACAGAAGACAATATTATGTTTAACAAAATCAGTCAGCGAACATAATAAGTTAAAAGTTATATATTTTTATATTCTACTCTTTTTAAGTCTATCCTTTTGTCTTATTTCCTTCCGAGCAATTTCTACCTTTTATTTATATTTGTACAAGTCTACTTTAATTTTGCAATCGTGACATGCTTTGTTTGAATGTTAACGTCGGTCGCGAGAGTCGGGCGGGCGGGCGTATGGTTGTGGATCTCATTTGGAAGTTCTAGTGCTTTATGTACCTATTTGTGGCGTGGTGACTGTGCTTATGCTATAAACTCAAGTTGTCATTTAGTAATCTAACTACCAAAATGTAGATTAACATTATAAGAATAAACTAACAGTGCATCATTTTCATTAACACATCGTTGTGCCCTCACGCTTCCAAATTGGATTTGTTGTAGCCCCCGCGACCTGCTTACTATCACGCATAACTTCCAAAATGTACTTTTGGCGTCAAGTTTTCAATTAAAACTGATATTCGAGTAAAATATCGCGAACGAAAAGGAATTTGTCTGATTTCAAACTCAATATTGGAATAAAATTGTTACGGCGTGATAGTAACGCCCGACTCTCGAGCCTCCTTTAAGGCGCGCCGTCCGGGAGCCCGGGAGCCCGGGCCGGGCCGGCAGCGCGCCTTACGCCGGTGTCGGGTGTTGCAGGCGCGCGACGGCTACCTGCTGCCGACCTTCCATGCGCTGGAGGCGGGCGACACGCCCAACTACACCGAGATCTTCGCGCTGTTGCGAGACGGCATCGAGCTCGACTTTGTGGACTCGTACCGCAACCACGTCGCCAGCCTGCTGCCCACCGACAGCGACGACAGCGGAGAAGCCCCGGCCCGCAGCCCCCCGGCCCGCAGCCCCCCGCCCGCGCCGCCGCTCGCCGCCAACCGCGTGCCGATGATGTCGCTGCTCCGGCTGCCGGCCACTCCCGAGCCCCCGCCGGAAACTGAGCTCTCGCTGCTGCGGGTCGACACCCCGGAGCCCTCGCCCGAGCCGAACTCTACGCCCGCCGCGTCGCCGAACGAACAATCGGCCGAGCTAGATTCATCCGTCCCGGATATTCAAGAGCCTTGTTTGACCTCCTTGCCCTCGTCCCCTGCGCCGGCGCCCGCCCCCTCTCCCCCCGCCCCCGCGCCGCCGTGCTGCCCCGCGCCCGCCCGCGCGCCGCACCCCGCGTCCTTCTACGCGCTGCCGTACTGCCCGTGCTCGGCGGGCTACAAGCCGCAGCCGCCGGCCCGGCCCGTGCCGGTGTCGCTGCCGGTGGTGCGGCACTACGCGCCCGGCTACTTCCGCCCGCGCGTGTCCCCGCAGCAGTACTACTCGCAGTTCCGGCCGCCCGTCAGCCTCGACTACTACGTCCCCAATCTTGCCGGCCAGCCGATCTTCCATCAGAATCCCCAAAATTTTCCCGCCGTGCAACATCCCCAAAACTGTATGCCGAATTCGACTTATAATCCTCAACAGTTTGTGCCGAATTCGACTCACAACCCTCAACAGTTTGTGCCGAATTCGACTCATAATCCTCAACAGTTTGTTCCGAATTCGATGCAAAATCATCAACAGTTTGTACCTCACCCGGCTCCACAAAACTTCACACCGGTCCCGCCAACAAACTTTGTGTCGAATTCTGTACAAGCTCCTCCAAACTTTGGGCCGAGTCCGATGCATAATTCGCCGAATTTCGAACCGAGCCCTATTCCCGGTTCCCCACATTTCGGTACGAGTCCTATGCCCGGCCCGCAAAATTTCAGGCCGAGCCCCGTTCCTAACACGCAAAGCGTCGCACCTAATACAACTCCACAACCCGCGAGCCCGGCGCCAAACGGCCCCCAACTGTTGAACGGGTCAGGCTCGCTCCTCGCGTCGCGCCTGTCGCCGGGCGGCGACGACGGGCCGTCGGTGCGGCTGAGCGCGGAGGAGTGCGAGATATTCGAGCTGCTGTCGCGCGTGGAGCCGGGCGCCGCGCACCGCTACATGATGGCGGCGCTGCGCCGCGCGAGGGCGGCCGGACCCGGCCCCGACGCCGAGGTGGCCAGATCCGGCCTCAACCCCGAGGCGGCCGAGTTCCGCGCCGAGCCGACGAACGTGCGCCCGCCGCCCGGCTTTGAGAACATGATTAAATAGCGTGTGCCATACCGCGACTATTCCTGAGCGCCTACCACGAACCGCGAACGAAAGTATACCTCCCTTTCGCACTTGTGATTTCTCACTCAAGTGCGACAGAGAGGTGAAACTTCGTTCGTGGTTCGTGGTAGGCCTTCAGTACCCACCGCGACCGCCATACCTCGACCGTTGCGAAGATACCTCTCTTACCCCTAGTGCTAATGATCGAATCACTGTGAGACACGGCAGCGACAGTTATCTAAACATTTAACTGACCGTTTTGTAAAGATGAAAGTTTACTCTTTATTATTAAAGCTTCTATTTCGTATATTATTACATCTACAAAAGTTCAGTTAAATGTTTTAACGCTGTTAATGTTAGTCCTAGCGTAAAACACTTCGCCTTCGCTCCGCCCGACTTCGTTTCTCGGTTTATCCGGTAAATGTGTTAAAAATTCACATTATGTACTTTTCTAAATAATGGCAATTACATCGGTTTGTATAGTAGGCGACACTAGGGTCGAAAGTGGCCATGATCTTCGCGATGCACCCAAACTATTGACTGATTATTGTTAATGATATTATATCCACGAAGTGTAAAAGTTGTGTAAACATTTAATGTGATTGTATGTTTTTGGGTACTAATTGTCATAAAATGACTCCCATTTGAAATGATTGTTCGATTGAATCGCTTTCAATTACCTTTTTGTTCTTCCATTTTGACTTAAGTATTCAGTTATTTTTACGTACTTGTCCGCAAGTATTTTTTTATGTTGATATTGATTGTAACTATAGTGTTAAGAATAAATCTACTTTTTCGTTGATGTTTTCCGTGTTTGACTACTGTTAAAAATAATCTATCTTGTTAAGTACAATTTGACATAGAATGTATGAATAAATAAAGTTTCCGATCAGGGCTGTTTGCCGGAAACGCAGTTTTTATAATATAGTTTGAGAAGGCTGTCAGCCAGCAAAGATGTTGATTGATTTGTATCAGACCCGTTGTTGATTGGATCTGTGATAGGCGGCTTCCTGAACCAAGCTAGATCAGCTGAAGTGGTGTATAATTGTAATAAGTATGTTTCTCAATAAATGTCTCAAAATTACTTTGTTTTCTCATTTCATTTGAATCCCGCTTTTTATCCTACATTGTATCGTACCATATGTGCTGATTGGCTGAATATACAAGTAAAAAAGGTAATGTAGGTTCAAAATGGTATAGCCGCGCAGATCATATCCTGACAAAGCAAATATGAAATGCAAAGATCTGAAGAAAAATTCACATTTCGTACACAGTGACCCATTCCATCCACTTTTGTAGCTTTTGTATTTAAAATTGCATCTATTTTACCATAAACACCCATGTTTAGACAGATGGAATAAATAACAATTTACATGATATATTATGATTTATTGTGATTATATCGTATCAGTCTTGCTGTATAACAGTCATTACGCCATTCCATTATATTATACATTATTATGACACATAATACAAACATCAAAGTTGAATCAAAATGATTCATTAACAAATATTCTTATTATATCAATAACAGTAACAACAGCACTGCCGGTGGTCGTCTGTACATTTTTACAAATTCATATCTAAGTTAACATACCTGTGTTAAATATCAATTTCCCTGATATTGTCCGGTTAATATGTTAGGTAATGTTATAATCAGTATTATCTTACAGAATATCAAGTCGCTAACTATACGTTTCGAGATTTACAGATTAGATTGAAGTTGCTTCCATAAAAGCCGAAAGCGTCACGTAAGCGAGATTATCGAGGAATGCACCTTAACCCTTAAATGCCTGAATTAACAGCATCGATCCTAAAAAATCCTAAGTGACAACCAAATTCATTTCAAATTAAGATCTTACGACGATATGACAGTCTACATTCCAAGAGAACCCGATTGTCACTTGTCTCGTTTCTGTGTCATAAATGCATCATCATGCATCTAAGGGTCAAGTATAGTCTCTTTTCAGCAGAGCCCTTACGGATTAGCGTACAACGAAGCAATTGTATTCAACAATGGCATTATCTGTCGATTAGGCGCCGGCGCCGAATATGCAAAAAAAGTGGAACTACAAACTGTTCTGCCATTATCAACTTATTCCTTAAGAAAAAATAAAATACATTATTTCTTACGCACCTGCCATATTTGTCTCAGGTAAATCCTAGGGACCACCATTCTAAATATGAGGTTTTTATAAATTAGTTTATATTGATTCTTATTGCCATATCCATAGAGTCGTAATTCAAGAAACGCTTAACGTGACCGAATCTTTTTTTATGCATTATGCAATTTGGTAGAGGCTCAGTGTAAATGGGAAATACTATAACGATGGGCGACGGTCATAATTTCAGTCCTTATCTCGCAAGCCGGCAAACATCTGCGATATATCCCTGCTGCCGGCCGAGTGGAACCTCTTCAGCTTGTGTTTGCTGGTGACCCTGGGCACCCTGGGGCGGGGCGTGGGGAAGGAGTCCGGGCGGCCGTGCCCGCCCAGGCCGTCGTAGGGCGGCGGCGAGGAGCCGGAGAAGGCCGTGTTGAGCGCGGCCGGCGGGGGGGGGAGGGCCGGCGCGTGGAAGATGCTGGTGGGCGCGCTGCGCAGGATCGCAAACTCCGACGGCTGGAAAGTTAATATCGTAAATATCAAATTCATTCGGAATTCAATGTACGCCCTCGCCGGAATATCATGTTGATCCCTTGTAACACAATCTACTATGTAGTAACAATAGTACATTATGCATCTAGTGCGGTAAGAAGGGCATTACTCACGAGGGTCTATTGAAGCCCGACACCGTAGACGGAGGGCTTTAAATGACCCGAGTTAGTAATCCCCTTACTGCCCGTGGTACACACAATGTTTTTCATCACATTTGCGAGGAAATAAATAAACTCTATACAGGCGGCAGAAACAATAATGATAAGCGGTAGTGTAGTTGCACATCCCACAGTACTCCGGAGTGACTACGTGCTGTGAGCGCGTGCGGGGCGGGTCCTCCGCGAGCTCCAGGCGGGCGGTAAAGTAGTATGAGAATCCTTTAAAACCATGGGAATAATACAGCTCTTTAAGTGTAAGTATGCTTGCATATAATATCACCATTTACGAGCAGGTGTGATGAAATAGTAGTTTTTCTACTCCAGCACTTCTATCTGTCAATTAGATGACTGACAGCGATATTTAAAAAGTATTCATTATAACGTTGTCTATGGTATTCCATAAGAACACTGCTCCTATGGATTTTCATACAATATATTAGCACTGTTGTTGTTTTTTTTTAATTTCTATAGTGGGCACAACATATTTCCTATTCTGCCAAGTTTCTATATTTTGGTTTTTACGCTATTTTAGCTGTCGTAGAAAAACTAGGGTATGCAACAGCTCATAATTGGTTCTTAAAACTCTCGGGTCTATTATTACAAAACTCGGCTTCGCCTCGTTTTGTAACGGCGACCCTCAAGTTATAAGAACCCTTATTATATCACTGTTGCATAAACTACTATTATGCAACAGTGATATAATAAGGGTTCTAAAACTTGAGGGTCGCCGTTAGTAGTAATAATAGACCCGAGAGATTTAAGAACCAATTATGAACTGTTGCATACCCTAGCTTTTCTACGACAGCGAAAATAGCGTAAAAAGCAAAATCTTGCTCATATATTGTATGAAAATCCATAGGAGCAGTGTTCTTATCGAATACCACAGACAACGTTATAATGTATACTTTTTAAATATCGCTGTCAGTCATCTAATTGACAGATATAAGTGCTGGAGTAGAAAACGTGTAAAAGACTGGCACGTAGTAATAAAATGCGTCAGCAAGTTTCAAGTAGTTTCAAGTTTTCTAGGTTACCTTGAGATGAGGCGGGCCGGGCCTCCGCTGCTGGACGGCGGCCAGCGCGAGCCCGCTGTGCTTGAGGCTCAGGTACGGCGAGTCCGACTGCACGATGCGGCTGACTGCCGTGCCCTGCAATTATCTTTATTTTTAACACTTTCGACACCGCGTACCCGCCACACGGGCACTCGTAAACTTTACTCAGATGCCAGCGTACCCGCTAGTCGGGCAAGAGCTATAAACCTACACGCGACGCCACATTACCCGACAGGCGGGCAAGCATAACCTACACGCGACGCCAAAGTACCCGCCAGGCGGGCAAGCATTGCATCTTCGCTACGTCCGCCGCTTGCCCGCCTAGCGGGTTCGCGGCGAGCGGCATTGAGTTGCACGTCGTTGCCCGCCTAGCGAGTACTGTCGGTTGCTGGGGTATTGTTCGAAATTTTGCCTGGTTGCGAAAGTGTTAACTGCTACTTTTTTACCAAAATATACCAAGTCAACGTGGAGCGTGATGTTTCCTTATATCTGGTCCACTGTCCAAGTGTATAGTGGTTCGGCAAAGGTAGAATTCTCATTCGATTCTTTATGAACATATGTTGATTATTTGAACTGTAATTGCTGTTGATGCCCCAAATAAACAAAATAAAAAATAAATAAAGGGTTTTAATTAGAAAACTCCCGTGAGTATCAGACATATTAAAATTCTCATAGCGGGTTACTCACGTCAATAAAGTCGAAAATAGCTCGACGTGTTTCGGAACAGTCCGTGTCCGAGTATCCCTTATTCATGAGTCATGCGTCTAGCCGCGGCGGCTGCTCTATTCACACTGCGAGCCCCAGCGCGGTCAGCTCTCGACTCCAGAATAAGGGACACGGACTGTTCCGAAACATGTCGAGCTATTTTCGACTTTATTGACGTGAGTAACCCGCTATGAGAATTTTAAATAAAGGGTTGTTTGTTCCGGATGATGATTTTTTGATATTCGCGGTTGTGGATATTAAAAGGCTTATATCCGCGGATGCGGATGTAAGATTAGGTACATTAAAAACCCAAAATATTAAAAATTTGTACCATTTATTCGAAAGAAAAAATCTCGTTATATATTTTCGCTATCTGTCTAGGACGTAAACGCTCGACGAATCTCGAGAACGTAACAATATTCAATATATTGAAATTACCTACTTAACCAACGTCGCCGTTACGTTCCTGTACCGACTTGTCCCACATCTGTATCCGCGTGCTGATTTTGAAAATGATGCGAAAGATCCGCAGCTGCGGAAGCGTTAAGATCCGCAACATCCCTGCACACCACACCAAGCAAAGTATACTTACAAAGCTAACATCCTTCTCAGCAACGATAGCCTCATTAAGACTACTGCTGAGGTTCGGCGTGGAGGTAGCGGAGGCGGGCGCGGGAGCGGAGGCGGGCGAGTGAGCGGAGGCGGGCGCGGGAGCGGAGGCGGGCGAGTGAGCGGAGGCGGGCGCGGTGTCGGCGCGCGCCTGCTTGGCGTCGCGCGGTTCCGCTTCGCCGCTCGCTTTCCGCTTGTGTTTTAACGCTTCGTATTTGCGCTCCATGTTTGTTAAGTTCTCCTGCACTTGTCTGTAAGTTCAAGGTATCATGTGATGTTTATATTTGCTAGGAATTGTTCCGATTAGTGGGGACATTAGATGATAAATGGGCCATTTTTTTCAAAGTTGTCTACCCCCACTTTTTCTTAACATGGGTATTTTTTATGAGCACTATCGATTCAAATAGGAGAAAAAAAAATGACCCAAATTTTCATACATTTTACAAACTTTCCGTTCCGTTATCGCCATACAAAGTCTGAAAACATGGTAATAGAATGGAAAAACCTTAGGATGGGACACTCTTTATCTCCTATTAGGATTGGAAGAGCTCGCGATTCTGAGTAAATCTTGCATAAAAATTTTCAAATAAAAAAGGTGGGGTACAACTTAGTACAACTCCTGCCAAAATGCAGATGGGGAAGTCATCCCAATGCAAGAGAGAGTGATGATGATATTTTTATTACTTAAAAACCCTGAAAATTTCGAAAAATAACAAAAGTTACATTAAATCATTAAAAAACACATTCGATTTTGTCCTCTTTTTCATAAACTGTAGAATATGGAACTGGCAGCAAATTATGAATGCTTTGGCATTGGTACGAACCCAAATTTAGCCTGCAGGTCTTCGTATCTGGCGCGCATGGCGGCCAGCCGCTGCTCCGCGCTGTGCTGCAGCTCTCGGCACGACCGCTTCTTGGCTTCCGAATCACATAGCGCCCTAAAACGACTTGTTCTTACTATTTCGGTTTTGACTATTACTAGCACCGCCCACAAATTTTCTGTTTTGCCTTAAGGTTGACTGGTAGAGAATGCCTTCTGGCATTAAGTCCGCCTTTTGTACGTTAAGGTTTCTTTTGTGCAATAAAGGTTAAATAAATAAATAAATAAATAAAATACATCCCATTAGGCTTGTGTCAGTAAGGAACTAAGAACTAAAGAGAATGAAATCCCATCACGGACTGAAAGGAACTAGTTCCTCGAATAAAAGTTAAATCGGTCCTCGGTCTTTAGTTCAGTTCAGAGTAAAAACCATTAAAACGTTCATACGAATAGCCTACACCACACATCGGGTGTTTGTGTTTTGCCTCTCGCTCGCACCGTAGCAGAATGTAACTGGTGCGAGCGAGAAGCAAAACGCAAATACGGCCGGTGTAGAGGTACCCAATGATTAGTTTCGCGCTCTATATAGACTTAAATTGGTTAATCATTCCCAGACGTCAAAATTCGCACAGAACTAAACGAACTAATGACCTAGAAGACCGAACTAGTTCCTCTGACCCAGTACCGGCCTTAGGTACGTGCGACGCGTGCGGTCGCACGGGGCGCCGAGGTTCAGGGGGCGCCGCGCGCAGCCCGTTTTAGAAGTAACCAAGGGCTGCTGTTAGCCTAAGCCACATTTTTTGCTTAGTTTTGGTGCCTTTTTGGTTGCCGATTCATAATCATTTTGAAGTCAGTAGAGTAATGACACATTAGCGGCAGACGCCCTAACTACTAGGCTACCGGTCGACATTTCCTAAGTATATGCAATGCTTTCTATTTAAGAGTCCGATATAAAATTGCAATTACTAAGATAGTAAAGTATTAGTATAACAAAAAAATAATTTACATAACTATATATTATTATTTAGTATCAAAAAACACAATCTTACAGAGCTTTTTTTGCGTGGTGTTCATACAATATTGATACTTGATTTTTTATTATTTATTTTTATACCACCAATTTTTTTTTCATAGACGTGAACTAGGCATAAAATGGAATATATTTTTGCATCTTTATTTTTATGAAATATATTTCATATATACCCAAATACTCCTGCTAAAGTTTGGAATTTTTTCTTAAATTTACTCTAGCCAAATGAACATTTATTCGAAAAAAGTATATGAATATGGAAAAAAGAGTTCCATTTATTCCTTAGGTGACTCATTTTCCAACACATATGACTGTATAATCACATCCGGATAAATATCATTTTGATTATCAGAAAGTCTCAAGCAGATGTAGGTACATTACTAAAAATATAAAAACAAATACAAAAAAGTAATTCATATATTCCATATAAATTAGAATGCTCGTTATTGGCTCCAATATAGTATCAAAAAGTTGAGCAAAACCGTAAAAAACGTATACCGGACTCTTAATCGCTGAAGGCGCGTTTCGCCGATCCTACAGCCCAAACTTACGCCTAGTGTTGCCCTCTGGGATATCTATTTCAGTTTATAATTTATATTTTACCCACATTGTCAGATGGGTACAGAATATTTGCAATGTATGGTAAAGACTTGCGGGAAACTGTACCACTACGCATGCAATAATAAAACCCTCACCGAAGATGAAAAGACTGTATGGGTCTGTCCCGAATGTGCCTGTGCTGCCAGGAAAGTAGGCCCAAATTGTGACACGCCAGTAGGTACTCCCATAAATATAAAAAATATGAAGAATGTAGCTGTCAGGAAGCCTCTCACTGACACCCCTGCTCCGCCATCTTCCCCTCAACGTTTATCGGAGGCTGATACCCATTTGTCCATGCCTGTACATTTAGAAATCCTGCTACTTCGGGAACAAATAACCTGTCTGACCGAGCAATTGGCCAGCGCCGTTGCTACAATCGGCAAATATCAGTCGACTATTTCTACATGCATGAGTAGGATTGAAGAAATTAGTTTAAGGCTTGAACCGACACACCGGCACAGCCAGTCTTGTGGTCCTGGACAAGCACGTGGGTCAAAGCGTAACCGCAGCAAGAAAAACGCCAAGGCCTTGGACCCAGACGTAACCAAGAATGCGTTGCCCAGTACTTCAGCTAATGCGATACAAGCCGATGTCCCGTCCGCAGTAATTTCTTCTCCAAATAATAGCGCCAATCTGATAAAGTGTTTCCACGAGAACGTCACTCAGGCTGACAGCTTGCCTGCTAATGACGAGGAAGACTCTACAAGTGAGACATGGCACGTGCAGCAGCCAAAAAATAAGAAAAAAAGAGTAACGAAAGAACGGCACACTGCAGGCCCAAACGATACCGACCGGGGGCAAGCCTTGAAGCCCACACGAAATTCCTCAGTGCGCGGTACCGCAGGACCTGACGTAACATCGTTGAAGGCAGTGGAGCAAAAGAAACATCTGCATTTGTGGAATATGTTATCTGGAGCTGACGATATCCGTGCTTACCTGGAATCTTTGTGTCCGGAGGGCACCTGTACTGTCGAAGAGCTGAAGCCTAAAGGTGAATATAAATCTTTTAAAATCGGTGTCCCTGTCCAATATTTCGATAAATGTCTATCTGCCGACGTGTGGCCTTGTAACGCCAGAGTGAAGGAGTGGTTTTTTCGAAGATACTCAGAACGCGCGAAACGGTAACCAAGTCGTCAATGCAAGGCAACCCAAACCTCAACACTCATTGCACATAATTTACCAAAATGTTAGAGGCCTGAACACAAAGCTTAATCATTTTCGACAGAACTTCGTAACAACAAATAGTGATGTGATCGCGGTTACGGAATCCTTTCTGACGAAGTCGGTTGATGACTCTGAAATTATCTCCGGAGGCTGGTGCTTACTGAGACGCGATAGAGAAACTGGGGCTCGCGGTGGGGGCGTGCTTCTCGCCTGCCGGCCAGGTATCAAAGTAACACGACGCAAAGAGTTAGAAACACTGGACGGCGAGGACGTTTGGGCTTCTTTGCGAATCGGTGGAACTTGCTTTCATATATGTGTTGTTTACATTCATCCTAGAGCGACTGATAATGTATATATGCAGTTTTTTCAAAAAGTAGAATCTGTAATCGAGTCACTAGATGATAAAGTTGTTATTCTGGGTGATCTCAATCTTAACCCTCTATATACATCTCAGAATATCTTACAATATTATTGTTATTTTTTAAGTTCTTGTGGACTGAACGAGAAGAATGAAATTGAAAATATGCATGGGAGTAAGCTTGATGTAGTGCTTGTAACAGAACGCGTTCGGATTTCTAGTATTATGGAAACTGAAGGAGGCGGACTTGTACCACATCGTGATGCATATCACCCCCCGCTAGATATAGCCCTTCACCTTGTCTTCACTCAAGGGGATCCTATAGCCGGTTACATAGATCCGAGCAATATTGATAACGAGCTAGATTGGAATTTTGCTAAAGGCGATTACGCTTTATTGTATCGCTTGGTATCCAAAACATCCTGGCAAGAGGTGTTAAACGCTCAAAATATTGACCAGGCCGTCGATGCATTTTATAGCACTGTGTATGGCATTTTTGACAAAGCAGTACCCAGGAAAACACGGTCAAAAAAACGTGCTAGGCGATATCCGGTCTGGTTTAGCAGCGAAATAATAACAGGCATCAATCGCAAGGCTAAGCTACATCGTGAATGGAAACGAACAGGTTGTGAGTCCACTTATAGCGAATTCTCAAAGCTACGAGCGGATATAAAACTTCGACTATCGGTTGCCTACGATGCCTATGTCAATGGCCTCCAGGCCAAAATTTGTCATGACCCTCGTGCTTTTTGGAAACACGTAGGGTCTTTAAAGTCAAAGGGTGGCTTTGAAGCTTGTGTTAATTATAACGGAGAAGAATATGTTGGTAGAGAAGCAGCTGAAGCTTTTGCAGATTACTTCGCGAGTGTGTTTCTACCTAATGCCCCTTTGCTTGATCATAACGCAGCCAATAACAAGGATGAATCAAAGTCGGCAAACTTTGTGCACATTAATTGCATTACCCCTCAGGATGTGGAAACTGCCATTAGGCGTTTGAAGCCACAGAGTTCTGTGGGCCCAGACAATATTCCTGCATATGTGGTTAAGGGATGCATAGATTTTCTTATCCTGCCTATTTATCACATAGTGAATTTGTCACTATCTACGGGAATATATCCTAGGAAGTGGAAACTTACGCGCGTCACTCCTATTCCTAAAACCAAAGATACCTCCCAGGTGGAAAACTACCGGCCCATAGCTATTATGTCTTGTTGTGCAAAGTTGTTTGAATCTATCCTGCAGAAGTTGATTTTGCCCCAAATTAGACCTTTTTTGTGCGACTCACAGCATGGCTTAAGATCAAAGCGGTCCGTCGAGACCAATCTTCTAACTCTTACAAGCTTTATTTCTGAGTACCTAGATAAAGGAAAACAGGTCGACGTTCTTTACTTTGATTTTAAAAAGGCGTTTGACCTGGTCGATAATGATATCTTGCTCAGTAAATTGGCGCACATTGGTTTCTCTCCTCGACTTCTTAAGTTATTTGCTAGCTATATGCAAAATAGGCAGCAATTTGTAAAGCATGGGTGTTTTGTATCTTCCGTCTATCCAACACGATCAGGCGTTAGTCAGGGCTCTATTCTTGGCCCGTTTTTATTTGGAGTCATGATTAATGATCTAGAATTAATGTTAAAGCATGCAAGATGCCTTCTTTATGCCGATGATCTAAAGCTGGTCTGCGGTATAGAATCAGTGGCAGATTGCGAGGCAATGCAGGCGGACATAGAGGCCGTGCTCAACTGGAGCACCATAAACAAACTCTTTTTTAATGTTTCTAAATGTTGCGTTTTGTCTTATACTAGGTCACTGAAACCGTTTCATGCCCAGTATATGCTGGGATCTGAAGTTATAACCCGCGTAGCTACAGTAAAGGACCTCGGTGTCATCTTTGATACTAAACTGACGTTTCGCGATCATATCGAGGCGCTAGCTGCAGATTGTTTTAAAAGGCTGGGATTCATTGTCAGAAATGCCCGTGACTTTACCAACCCAAAAGCAATTAAATTACTGTATACGGCCCTCGTTCGGAGTAAGCTGGAAACCGCTAGTTTAGTATGGAACCCAGCCGAGAGTACGTATGCGTTGCTTTTAGAAAAAGTACAAAAGGCATTCTTAAGATTTCTTTACAAAAACATGTACAAGTATTATCCATTTTTATATCCTACTAAATTCTTGTTAGGATGCCTCGATTTTAATTCTTTGCAAGTAAGGCGTAACCATAAGCTTCTGGTTATGGCTTGTAGTACTTTGCGGGGAGACTCTGACTGCCCTGACCTAGTGGCACAGATAGTGAGGCTCTCTATACCTTTTCTATCCAAGCAGGAGCTACGGCCTAGAAATCCCAACCTTCTTGCCACTCCCACAACGCGTACTGTAGCGCGCCAAAAGTTTCCCCTCGTTCGAGCTCTAAAATTTCTGAACGCGCTTCTGTTATGGGCGCCTGAAAGTGATTTGTTTGCGAGTCGATGGGCAAGTGTGTGTAGCGTCTGTCTGAAGTATTGCGAGATGATGGACGGCAGTGCTGTTTTATAAAACTGTATTTGTAAAGTGTTGTCTTTTGATACTCTAGTATCTAAGTCTGAATTGTACAGTTATTTGGTCTATTCTGTTATACTGTATAAATTATGTTTGAATAAATAAAATAAAATAAAAAAATTGTACCATACAAAAAATATTTGCATTATTTGTACTCAATCTCAGATATTATGTGTTAGGTGAATAAGTATTTAAAATACATCTTAATTAAGACAAATGTTAACATTACATTTATAACCACATAAAATAATTATTGCTAACCAAAAAAATGAGCTTAAAGAATCGAAAAGTCGAAACCGGCGTCTATTTACATATAAGTAATCCAATCTTCTATTTCGGGAATCATTACAAAACTAGTTGATTTCCGATAAAACATTTTTCGGTTTGGAGTTAAATGGCATCTATTATCGTCAGAATGAGTGCCTGCGACAATTCTTAGGATTAGCTTGCCAAAGTGCACTTTTATGATGGACCGGAATAACGATCGCTAAATATTATTTAAAAAAGTAGTGCTATGCTTATAGTTCAAAAAGTTTAGTCCAGAGGGCGCCAACATAACAGTTCGCACAGGGCGCCTGGTGACCTAAGGCCGGATCTGCTCTGACTGATTGAATGATTTGTCACATAAAAAATGGAAAAATAGTGCATTCAAGTTTCATGTGACGCACTTTTAGGTACAATTCATACCTAGTAGTGACGTCACAAGCCCCCACCCCGGAATTTTGACGTTCTTTATCTTCGTAAATTTTAGTTAACATGAAAATAGTAAAAATATATGTATGTGTATTAATTTTGCATAATCTAACGGACTAAATAGAATAGTTTGTCATTTATGGCCGCAAGGGAATCCACAAACGGCGGATCTAATGGGAGCTACCGCATTATCGCTCACTAGGCGGCGCCACTCATGCGTGGGTCCTGTGTCAGTATGAGAGAAATGTCAAAGTGTAGTTGCTATGGTACGTCTATAGTTCTAATGCAACTAACAATAAAGCGGATGGACTTACCGGTTAGGTACAGTGAGGTAGCGGGATGAAATAACAAGCACTAAGTTAATCCTTAAGCACTATAATGTTCATAAGCACACACAGGGTATACATAGGCACACAGGTGAAAAGAAAGCGTAAGAAAGTGCGATAGTAAGCGAGATAGGCGTCAGCGCGAGCGACATGCATTCGGCGTCGAGTCAAGATATGCACTGGCGGGCCGCGGGCGCATCGCGCATCGGTGGAGTCACGTAGCGCAGGCGAGGACCGGTTGGCGCGCGATGTACCTCGGCCGCCGACACGGCGGGGAATAAGGTGCGCGGTGCGCGCCGACGCGGCCAGGAAAAAGGTGCCCGTCGATACTTGTGTGGATTATGTATTTAATATTTATACATATTGCTATTTATTTATTTACTGTGTGTGCATGTATGTAGATATATGTGTATGTATTTACCTATTATAAATATAGTATTATATTTGTATGTAAGTAGTTATATTTATAAGGTGTATCTATTTATTTGTTTGTTATATAAGTATATATGTATTGTTTATGTATGTAAGTAAATATCATATATTTATTAGTATATGGGTGGCATCGCCACATCAGTCCCCCCCAGAGACCGTCTTACGGGCGATAATAATCTGGGAATGTAACCCGTCGGCCTGATCTGGTATGCCTTATTTCTTTTCCTTTTTCAGGTTCATTTTCTATCTCTTTTCCATTAGGCCTTGTCTTCTCTTTAACTGTGTCTTTTCTAATATTTTTCTCCTTTTCAGGGTTGGCGTTTTTTACATGTAGTGTTCCAGCGTCGGGCATCGACTCGGCTAGCAGGTAAGCCGGCTTCAAGCGGTCTACTGTTACTGTGGTGGTCTTTCCCTTTACTAGTATCTTGAAGATCTTCTCTCCTCTTTCCAGCACTGCATGTGGTCCTGTATATGCTGCCTTTAGCGCTCCACGCACGGCGTCTTCCCTCAAGAAAACGTGGGTGGAAGATGCTAAGTCTTTAAATATAAACGTCTTCTTCGGACCATGCCTTGAGGTAGGCACAGGTTGAAGTTTGCATGTTATATTCTTCAGACGTGCTGTAAAATCGGTGAGATCGGTTGTAGTGTCAGTGCTGGGCTGGAAAAACTCTCCTGGTAGCCTGATAGGTTCGCCATACACCAGCTCTGCTGAAGAAGATTGCAGCTCTTCCTTAAAGGCGCTCCTTACTCCCATCAAAACCAAAGGCAAGGCTTCAGTCCAACTGTCTGCAGCGTGGCACGTGATTGCTGCCTTGAGTTGCCTGTGGAATATCTCAATAATTCCGTTACAGGCAGGGTGATACGCAGTGGTGCGCCGATGTTTGAAACCGGTGATCTTCGCTAAATAGTTGAACAGGGCGGATTCGAACTGTGCTCCTCGGTCCGTCACAATGTCTATTGGGCAACCGAATCTGGAGATCCACGTAGAGAGTAGTGACTTTGCCACTGTTTCAGCGGTAATATCCATCATTGGTATCGCTTCCGGCCACCGTGTAAAGCGGTCTATGGCTGTCAGGCAGTAACGGAAACCTTGAGATGGAGGAAGCGGTCCTACTATGTCTATGTGCACATGGGTAAACCTTGTCTTAGGCAACTGGTACGTACCCAAAGGTGCTTGAACATGTCTGGTCACCTTGGACTTCTGACAAGCTATGCAGGCTCGAGCCCACTCGCGACAATCTTTGTTTATGCTTGGCCACACGAACCGTTCACATACAAGTTTAGTAGATGCCTTGATCCCTGGATGACTAAGTGAGTGGAGGCTGTTGAACACCTGTCGCCTGTATTCTGGTGTCACATAAGGCCTTAAAGTAGAAGTTCCGTCATCGCAGTACAGCGCTGTAGTCGTACCAGGTATAGTCAGCTTTCTAAGGCTGATGCTGCACTCGGTACTTCCTTCCAAGATCCGTTTGAGTTCCGGATCAGTATCTTGCGCTTTGGCAAGGTCAGACAAGTCCACTGGCTTCTCCAGTTCCTCTATTCTGGACAAGGTGTCTGCCACGACATTGTTCTTCCCGGAAATGTGTCTGATGTCAGTCGTAAATTGGGAAATGTAGTCGAGGTGTCGGAACTGTCTCGGTGAACAATTTGCTTTGTTGTTAGTGAAGGCAAAGCACAATGGCTTATGGTCCGTGAAGACAGTAAATACTCTCGCTTCCAGCATGTGCTTAAAATACTTTATAGAGTTGTATATCGCCAGCAGCTCCCGATCATAGGGCGAGTACTTCTGCTGCGACGAGCTAAGCTTCTTGGAGTAGAACGCGAGTGGCTGCCATGAGTCGTTCTTCTTCTGCTGAAGTACTGCACCCAGGGCAGTGTCCGAGGCATCTGTGACAAGTGCGAGATGAGCATTGCTGTCCGGGTGCGCTAACATTGCCGCATCGCAGAGGCTAGACTTGCAGTCGAGGAAAGCTGTCATTTTATCTTCTTTCAGGTCGACTGGTTGTGACCCTCTGGCTGAACCGGTAAGCAACTCGTGCAATGGAGCTTGAAGTTGAGCAGCTCGTGGGATAAACCGACGATAGAAGTTTATCATTCCTAAGAATCTCCTAAGTTCTTTAACGGTTCTAGGTGTAGGGAATGATTGAATGGCTTCTACCTTATCTTCTAGGGGCTTCGTGCCGTCGGCTGAGATATGATACCCCAAGAACTTGACTTCAGGAACCCCAAAAACGCATTTCGATGGGTTGATGATCATTCCATATTCCTTCAACTTGGTGAAAAGCTGTCGTAAGTGGTCTTGATGTGTTTTTTCATCAGGTGAAAATATGAGGAAGTCGTCCAGGTAGGCGTAAACGAAGTCCATTCCTCTTGTGACCTCGTCAACAAAGCGTTGGAACGTTTGTCCCGCGTTCCTGAGCCCGAAGCTCATAAAGGGGAACTCATACAACCCGAATGGCGTGGATATAGCTGTCTTCGCTATGTCTTCCGCATTCACAGGTATTTGGTTATACGCCTTGACTAAGTCGATCGTGGAGAAAATCCTGCATCCAGCGAGCTGATGAGAGAAGTCATGGATGTGCCGAATAGGGTAGCGATCAGGAACTGTCCGTGCGTTTAATTGCCTGTAGTCCCCGCATGGTCTCCAGCCATTATCTTTCTTGGGTGCTAGATGAAGTGGCGAAGACCAAGGGCTCAGCGAAGGTCTGGCTGTTCCACACTTCAGCATAGACTCGAACTCCTGCTTAGCTATCTTAAGTTTGTCCGGTGCTAACCTTCTGGGTGTGCAGTGGACAGGAGGGCCGTCAGTAGTCTTTATGAAGTGAACAGTGTTGTGCTTGATTTCACGATGAACTCCTGGTGGACGTGTGATCTCGGGGAAGTCTTGCACGATGCTATCATACTGCGACTCACCAAATGACGTCTTAATCGATGATATGTTGTCCGCTGACGAGGCTGAAATGGCCGTTACAGAGAGGGTCGTCTTGTTATCGATTAAGCGTTTGTTGCGGCTGTCGACGAGTAAATCGTAAAAAGCAAGAAAGTCGACGCCTATGATCGGTTTGGTTACGTCGGCTACGGTGAACTGCCAGTCAAAATCACGACGAAGCCCGAGGTCCAGGTGTAGGTGTGCGTGACCATAGGTGCTGATAATAGTCCCATTCGCGGCGAAAAGTTGATACTTCGTTTTAGGTCGATGTTCACGCAGAGCTGAGCGCGGAAAAACGCAGAGATCGCTTCCTGTGTCCACGAGAAACTGCATTTTAGAACGTCGGTCTGTAACGAACAGGCGACCGGGTCTGGAGCAATCGTCGGCCGCCATTACAGATTGCTCGAGGCGTTTCCCGAACCAAAATCGCAGGGCTTTACGCATTTAGTTGCTTCTGACTGGAACTTGGAGTGATACCAGCACACCGGCCATCTGCGGTAGCTAGACTGTGATCTGCCTTGACTTGTCCCACGACTACGACTACGGCCATACCTTTGCGATCCGCTCTGTTTACCCCTGGGTCGAGACCTTGAATCTAGCTGTGCCCGCATGCTATTCACCTGCCTGGTTAATTCAGCTATCTGGTTAGCCATGTAATCGAAGGCAGCTCCGTGAGGCGCCGCCGAAGGTCCAGCAGATGACGCACTCGCTACCTGCGGCGTGGGAGGGGCGATGTCCCATACGCGATCTGCGGTGCTTGCCAAGGCGTCGAGTGTCTGAGGCGTTGGCTGCGATGCTATTGCTGCCTGGATGTTCATGGGTAGACGACTGATCCAGATTGTCCTTAAAAGCTCCTCATGTACCTGTGGACCTGCAAGATGCTGGAGGTGTCGCAAGAACTGGGACGGCTTACGGTCTCCTAACTCCTCGTGAACCAATAGTCGCTTGAGCTCCTTTTCCCGGGACGCTGACAGTCTCGAAATGAGTTCAGTTTTAAGCTTCTCGTACTTATCTACTGCAGGCGGATTAACGATTACGTCCTTTACTTCGGCGGCGTATTCGTGGTCCAACTGGGACAGAACGTAATAAAATTTTGTGACGTCAGATGTTATTTTCGACAACATAAAATGCCCTTCCACTTGTGCAAACCAAACGGCCGGTTCTTGACGCCAAAATGGTGGTAGTCGAACGCCAACTCGAAATGTGTCAGAACCAGCGGACGGCACAGTGGAAAATTCCATAAGCGGCTGCGGCGCGGCCGGAGGCTGCGTGACTTGCACGTCTCCGCGTACAGCGTCCTGTGGCATTCGTGTAGGTGCTTTCGCATTCTCCCCACTAGTACCATCTTCACCATCACCCATTATCGTTCAGATAGGCTGCGCTCAATGCCCAAATAAGGGAGTCACCAGTGTAGTTGCTATGGTACGTCTATAGTTCTAATGCAACTAACAATAAAGCGGATGGACTTACCGGTTAGGTACAGTGAGGTAGCGGGATGAAATAACAAGCACTAAGTTAATCCTTAAGCACTATAATGTTCATAAGCACACACAGGGTATACATAGGCACACAGGTGAAAAGAAAGCGTAAGAAAGTGCGATAGTAAGCGAGATAGGCGTCAGCGCGAGCGACATGCATTCGGCGTCGAGTCAAGATATGCACTGGCGGGCCGCGGGCGCATCGCGCATCGGTGGAGTCACGTAGCGCCGGCGAGGACCGGTTGGCGCGCGATGTACCTCGGCCGCCGACACGGCGGGGAATAAGGTGCGCGGTGCGCGCCGACGCGGCCAGGAAAAAGGTGCCCGTCGATACTTGTGTGGATTATGTATTTAATATTTATACATATTGCTATTTATTTATTTACTGTGTGTGCATGTATGTAGATATATGTGTATGTATTTACCTATTATAAATATAGTATTATATTTGTATGTAAGTAGTTATATTTATAAGGTGTATCTATTTATTTGTTTGTTATATAAGTATATATGTATTGTTTATGTATGTAAGTAAATATCATATATTTATTAGTATATGGGTGGCATCGCCACAAAAGTGACGTTTGAAATGTTCCCGCAGGACCCACGTTCCACTAGCGTCCCTAGCGGAAAATCGACTCGCGGTAATCCTCATTGTAAGTAATGCCAAGAGTATGAGTGTAATAGCACAGCGTAAGGATGTATTCTATACAGTGGGTTAATCATCCGCCGATTTCTGGGTCATCGATGGGGGGCGCGCGGGGAAGGAGGCGCCGCTGAATTTCTATGAAACTTCAGCGGTCTATTTTAAGGGGTGTAATGGAAATTAGTTTGCCAATCAGACTGTAATATGTTTCGCATAGTGTTTGACAACCCTGAGCCTCAGCGAGCACCTCGCCTCGCCGCTGGCCGTGTCTGGTTACCTCACTGTATGGCATACGTCCCTACGCCGTGGTATCTAGTAGTACCGTTTGAGTGCGGCGGCGAAGGTAGCAAGCGTGCGCAGGTCGGAGTACCCGCGCAGCGTGGCCTCCACCTCGCCCGCCGTCGCGTTCAGCACCTTCTGCAGCCTACACAAACACGTTCAATATCATTATACTGTCGGCTTCATAAATATATAAGGTGCTAACAATTTAGTCACGGATATTTTTACCGCTGATAGTACTCGGTCCTCGGAGTACATTTAGGTATGAAACACAGATGAAACAACATAAGTTTTTTTTTTTATGCTATAGGGGGCAAACGAGCAAACGAATCGCCTGATAATAAGCGATTAACGTCGTCCATGGACACCCGCAACACCAAAAGTGTCGCAAGTGCGTTGCCGGCCTTTAAGGTGGGAGTACGCTCTTATGTTATGTTATGTTATTTTGTTATGTTCTTTTGGAGAAAACAAGGAAACAAATTTGCAACGTAACAACCTGTTAGTCTGATTATTAAATGAGTACTCATTGAACATATTTTAGTACCTCTTTTACCTAACACCTAACTGACCACTTAACGTCAAATCAAAAACTCGATTGTCAACGTCATGCTAAACATCTTGTCAGTTAAATTTGCACATGGTGATTATTTTTAGACGGAATTATAATTATTATTTTTGTTCGGTAAATGAAAACAAAAAAAATATATACAAAGGTTCCTTTTTTTTTCTTATTTTTTTTTCATTAATTATACTTTAAAGTTAATTGTTTTAATACAATGTATTATCTCTTAAAATATCCGTGACTAATTTGTTAGCACCTTATATAAGCATCTGTATTCAATTTTGACCCTTCTTCCCCTGTAATAAGTTTCAAAGATAGATAGATAGATTGATAGACGTGTGTACTGTCACAATATCAGTTTGACTGTCATTTGGGAAACCTCGGGAAGCCCATGCCACATTGGCGTTGCTGCACCAACAAAAGCATGTCTTTTATTACGTAATAAAAACATACACAATAATTAGTTACCAACACTCTCACACATTAATAATGGCTCTATTAATTATTTATTTAACACTTTGATCGCCAGACGGCGAAGCAATATTCTGCCGGGACGCCAGGCAATCGCGATTATTTAAGCAAAATTAAACTTTACACAGTCCCCCGTAAGTCCTTATTGCATTGGCGAATCTGTCAGCCGTAGCCGTCATTGGTATGACAACACATTCCGGTGACGTCAACAGCAGACTATGGTGGTCAAACAACAACATCCAAGAGCTAGTTAAATGACAGTAGAACTTGAATTGAGAAACTTGAGCTTGATATGATTGATTATGCTGAAAAATCAAACAATCATTGGCAATTAAATAATCCAATCTGGGCGCTTTCTTAGTGCATTCACTTTCTAAATTTTATTCAAGCCATCATAAGAAACATAATAAAAAAAAAGATTTTAAAGAAATAGAAACAATAATGATGGGTCACCTGTTATGGCATGTAAGTTTTTGTTAATAAGATAAGGCAAAACTGGAGCGAGAAGAGTCTGGGAACTTCCCACTTCAGCCAAATAAGGGTTGAAGCCTCGTCATATTAGGAGATCAAAGGGGTGATACAGGGAAGTTGACAATAATACAGCTCTTAAGGAGTGATGATGGCAATAATTGTATTAATTAGCTTAAACATGTGAACACCTCACTTACTCTAAAATGTTGAAAAAAGTTTACAATGAACATTCTTTACTTACCCATTAAGCGTCTGCATATTCTTCTTGAGCACTTCATTCTCCTCTTTAAACCGTTGCGTCTCCTTGTTTTGTATCTTGACGTATTCCAGCTGCTCGCGCAGCGCCGACACGGCCGAGTCGCGGCTCACCAGGCGCTTCTCTGCCGCCTTCAGGAGCTCCCTGTATATAAAGTTAGTTAATTATTCTGGGTGTATTCCTCAACACGGCTTCCATTGTGCCGTTATTGCGTGAAACCGAGGTAGCCCTAACGACCCTAGCTCCTCCACGAAACCTAGCATGGTTTTTGGGTTGCAAATTGCCTCCTTTAATGTGCTTGGAGTCCCTAAATACCCGCTCCTGTAACCTTCTGCCTGATTCTATACTCTACCTTCTCCTTAGCATATGAAGTAAATGAGGATAAATGTGTGAGTATATATATATTTTGTGTATTCTTTTATAAAATTAAAATAGTTTGTCACATTTCACCAACCAATCTTTAGGAGCATATTTTGAACTATTTTGCCATTGTTTAATAACATTAAAAGCAGCAGCATCAACAATAGAGAATTCATTGTTATATATCCAATTCTTGTATTGAGAGAATAGTTTCTTGGTTAATGCTTCCTTGCCCTTTTCTGGTGTTCTCTCCAACAAGTGACAGATATCTAGGAGGTTGTCCGCATTATGGTCTTCAGGATCATACGACAAAACAGATGGATATGCCAGTGAAACATATCTTAAAATGTTTACATTTCCAATAACAGGCAAGTCCAAAGATGACCACTTCAATTCAGGATCAGCTGAAACATTTTTGAATATCAAATGTGATGTGCATATGGCACTGCGTTACTTAATTTAAAAAAAAAAACAAATTCTAAATACACTGTGTTTTAAATTGCAAGTCAACACTCACTATTTTTAACACAATAGGCATCTTTATAGTACTCTGTCTGTATGATTGTCCGATGCAGTCGAAACATGTCAAGCCTAATGTGATAAAAATACATGAGTAACACTCACATATTTTAATCACAACTTAATTTCAGTATGACTCACAAAAGTTTAAATTATAACACACAGTGTATTTTTTCGTTCAATTCGGCACGCTATTTTGTACGTAAATAGGAGCTCCCTGACATATAGCTTTTTGTTAAATTCGAAAAAAAATATATATAAATGGATATGGCACTATTGACACTGTAAAAGGTCCATTAGAGTTACACAAAAATAAGTGTCAAGTATGACAAAGCTGAAACTTTAGACATGACAACACATTCCAAAACACAGCTTAGCAGAATATGGTTTTACAGTTCAGCTGATCAAATAATTTTCAATTAACCCTTAAAGTTAATGGAAATTAAAAAAAAACAGGATGTATAAGTAAAGGTCTTATAGGTCCATTATTGAATTGTGCAATTGTTTCCATGAGGAATGTTTGGCATTCTTAAGAGAAGAATGGATATCTCAAGCATTGTGTCACAGAATTATTGCTATCTCTTCCTGAAATGTTTCTCTGGGGAAGCTGTGTTTGATCAACATCAGCGGTTGAGGTACTCCCAAGAGAATATTCTGAATAAAGAGATGTGTAATAGAGCTCATGTTGATTAAGAACTATGGGTATTAATGCTACAGCTTCAATTAACTACTAATAAATAAAAATTCCATTTATCTTCATAACCAAATACAAAAGAAAGTAATCTCACAGTTGACTTACTCTTTTTTGCTAGCCTCCTTCGTAGCAGCATCAAGTTTGTCCCTCAGGTCCCTATGCTCTGTCTTCTGTGTCCGCAGCTGCAGCATGGCATCATCGAGCCTCGACTGCAGCGTGGCTGCATCTTCCCCAGAGTTCTCATTGGACACCGTTGGGTACATGCGGAACATGCACCGGTCCGTCACCTTGTTGCGACATTGAGGACAGGATTTTGACCTAATCATAAATATTATATTAACTAAGTAAAATAGTTTTTGTTATATGTTGATTTCTAGAATTTTCTAAAATACAGGGCGGACCCCATAAGAGGAGCATAAAATGTAATTGTATTGTATTTCTTTTCTTTTTAAAAGTTGCTGAACAAACGTGGTTCAGTTTGGGAAGTATTTATGGGGCCCACGTGGTTTATTACAATAATAGATGCAAGCAAAATTAAGTCTGACCACTCAAGTGACAGTGAGATTTACTAATATCATGGGTTATCAACTTATCATGTCTTAGACACCAAGTCACCAAGACAAGACATTGGTGAGTATGAATTTTCAGCTCCTAGGAATATAAAGGCTGGTCAGAATATAAGATCCCGATAAGATAGATGATAATTGCGTGAAGAACGCACTTATAAATTTTAATGATGAAGTGATAAAGAAAAGGAGCTTTTAAACACAAACCTTTCGATCCATTGCGCGAGGCACTGGTGGTGGAAGAGATGGCCGCACTTGGTGACGTACAGGCTCTCGGCCGGGTTCACCAGGTCGCTGCATATCGTGCACAGGATGTGCATCTGCGCACAATCAACGCTTTGTTTACATTCGTAGGTTATGTTTTATATATTCAACAAAATTAACAAATAAGACATGTTGCAAACTCATTTATTAGAAATAAGAGTTCGTGCTACATCAAAACAAGGATAAATTATTATTTAAGCATGTAAAACCCACTTTTTCTTTTGTTTAAAACTTACCGTCAGTTTTTTAAGTTCAACCTATCAACTTAAACAGTCAACAGAGTTAAAAAGCGCAATGTATCATTTTTTTTTGTACTATGTACCGCGTCATATTAAAGCCATGTAATAAGCTCATAAATGGTTTTATTAAACACAAAAACAAAGTTAACTTTCAAGTTTCGTGAGAAGTGAATCAAAAGCGCTTTGACAATTTTGACATTTCATGATTTAAATGGCCGTTTTGCTCGCAGGCCTACCACGAAAATCTAAAATTGGCATTGAGCGATAAACCTCTTTATCACACCAACATGCAAGTGTGACAGAGAAAGAAAAAAAAAATCGAACGTTCGATTTTCGTGCTACTAGTCCAATTCTCGATTGTCTTTGATTTATAATAGTTCTTGTGGTAAGGCATAAATAAAATGGTCTCGAATAGCTTTCCATTTTTTAAATTTATATTTTACTGATATAATGAACTTTCCCGCTAATAAAACTTGATTACTGCTGAAAAGTAGCAATAAATGTTGCAGTAGATAAGTTGATTGCATGAAATTGTAACAAAATGAAAATCTTTAAATTATTCCCATTGCTTCAAGTCTGTGTTCCACACACGTTCCACACCTAGGGCACCACTCCTCTCTTCACATAGACCATAGACAAAAAATGATAACAAACATGGCGTCCCCATGAAGCGTCATTGGATTGAATTTATTTAGTTTTTTGTCGATAAAACGATAGCCGCGCCTCTGGATTATGTGGTTACAGGCAGGACGGAATCTCGATGTCACCGTGCGGGCGAGGTAAGGCCTTACAGTTGTAGGCAGAAGCGGTCGCGAGGAGTGGTGGTGTGGCCGGGTTGGTTATGTTGTGTTGTGGGTGCAGGCGGAGCGTGGCTGCGGGCTGCGGGCTCCGGTAGAGCGCGATGCACGCGGCGGCGGCGCGCTACGTGTCGGTGAGCGAGCTGTACTCGACGGACGAGGTGGAGCTGTTGCTGGACGAGATTCGCGACCTGGAGCCCACCAGCTGCCGAGGCGAGGACATACAGGTGCTTCTGCGTACTCACCCTCTTAAACCTTCACCCTTTTCTTAAACATTGATAACAGTTAAACTGCATAACTTACGAAAAAGTTGGATACTTGTCACACTTGCTTCTACTTTTACTTTCTGTCAGTCCTAACTGGGCATTGGTTTGCCAGTTTGGTTTGTTTGAATTGGAATGGAATAGATGGTAATGGGTACATTAATCTTGCATTAGTAACACTGCCCTAGATCTGTTTTATACTGCTAACCTCCAAAGGTGAGTGATTACTGTGAATAATTTAAATATTTTCTGTCAATAAAGACTGGCTCTCCATGTTTTTTAACTTTAGGTTGAACATGCCTTTAACCATAAAATGAATACTTCTGGAAAACGTATGATCCATTTAAACTATTATGTGCCAGTTCTTCACATAGCCTCTGATTTATTGTGGTGTGTACTAATGACTATCCTTGTAGATTTATTTAGATTTATCAGCATTTGGTTATGGATGAATATTTACATTTGGTCTACAAGTTTTTGGGATGAATCTAGTTATTTTCATATAAATTAGATATAATCTCTCAGATATTAAGATCCCCAGGATCACCTAGGACCAGGATATTGGATTCCCCTATTGATCTAATTTGATCCACCATATGTTAGGTAGTTGAAGTATATTTATTATAATCAAAAGTAAATATATGTCTTACTTGAAAGATGTGAACTCTGAAAGTGTTAACCAGTTCAAAAACAATTTTGACAAACTATCTAAAAATAAGTAAAAAGTGCATAGTGAACTATGATTTAGACGTATCAGCATCAGCTGCCTGTCTAATATAAATGGTTGGAGATACTGCTTTATGGAAAACTTCTGGATTTAACTGTCAATTACATAGACTTGGATTGAACAACCCTTCCTCTTAGTTGAGGACTCTTGACTGTGGTCATGAATGTGAGTTATTCATAGTTTGACCACAGGTGGTATTGTATAATCTAAAGGCATTGAATTTCCTTGTTTGTCCAATACCTCATTTTTTTAAGATTAGAGAAAGAAAAATAACAGTAGATTTTGCCTATATTTCAGTAATTTCTAGAAAATATTAAAATACAATCTTTAATAAGTTAATGTTATGGTGAAGAAAATAAGAGGCAAATATGCTAGATTTTAAATTGATTTCTTAAAAGTCACAAATGCAAGATTTTTCTAATCTAACTCTAAAGATACCTACTCGTGAAGGCGCCGATGACGCTCGCTGTGCGGACTCTGAACCTGGTAGCCGACAATATTGATTTGTTTTGGTGTTCTCTGGCTGAATTCACAAAGTCCACATTGTTCATGATATGTTATATGCGCCATAAATTTGAATAAATTGTTATTCATGTTAATAGTTAATAGTTTTACACTATTGTCTTAGGTTTAGTACCTGTAAAGATAGTTGTAAGTGTGGAAATAAATAAAATAAATAAATAAATATATGATGAAACACAATACACTTTATGGATGATAGTAATGTGTGGCAGCAAAGCATAGATCAATTTGCAAAGAAAAGGTAGAAACCAAACCATCAGCTTTCCTTATTGGGAAAGGTGCACTATATTTCTTTTAACGTTATGCTAAAATAGACAGGTGCACACCAAAAAAGCAAACTCACTCGCTGCCGCGATGCTTTGAGCGAGCGTAAATTTCCTCGTGAGGTGACTGTCTATGTAGTATGTCACGAAATAACAAAAAAGTCCTTTAAAACTTGTAGACCAAAAGATAGCCTTGTCAAAAACTAACACTTAACCATCCCGTTTTGTGTCCCTTTGCTTTTGGGCATTGTCTGTCAGCGGCGTTTATCTCTGCCATCTTGTAGAGGGCGGCGGTAGACTTGGGGTCGGGTACTAGCGCTAGCGCGGGTTTGGTGCAGGACTTCGAGATCGCGGGCAGCGGGCTGGCGGCGGACGGGTCGGGCGCGCGCTCGCCGGCCGGCACGGAGCGCTCGTGGGACTCGCACGCGCACTACCGCCGCGCGCCGCCGCCGCCGCCGCGCCCGCTCGCGCCCGTCTACTGCCGCTGCCGCCACCTGCTCACCCGGCAGGGCGCGGCCATGCTGCTCATTATGGTCAGTGTCTGCACTAACATCTCCTAGCGCCACCCAGGGTTACCTGCTAACCCATAGTTAAATCTGTATAACGTATGGGATTTACCGATTAACTCCAGGTTCGTTTAGTTAGCCCTGGATGGTGCAAATTATGCATCGCTTCTTCTATAGTGACTAAAAGATATGCAAATTTTAAGATTTAACTGTACTAACAATACTTATGGCATATACTAACAAAATATTAGCGTAAGGTAGGTAGCGTTTGACGATTGTGTTTGTCAGAAAGGAATAAAACATAAATTAACTAATATATGAGTTAAGTTTCTATGAATAAAGGTGTAAAAATGTTCAGTTACCTGTGACTGTTGCATCTTTTTAGTTGTTGGTGAAATTGGTTAAGATTGGTTTTACTCAAGGAAATTGGATGGAATTGGTGTCTGCGAATTTTTAAATGAAACGTTAATACAAGAAAATATTTTTGCTTAAAACATATAATTTGTTGCATGTCTGAGTCTGGTCATGCGTGCGGTGAATATTGTTACACAAGCGGGCCCGCACAGAACTACCCGCCTGTCGTGAGAATGACGCGCGAAGCAGAGTGCTCCAAGCTTGACAGCGTCATTAGATGATGCTGTACGACTATAGATTATGCGTTATTCTCGTCAAATCAAATCAAATTATTTATTTTTCAAGTAGGCATGTTACAGTGCACTTTTGAACGTCGAATTAAAAATAAATAAAGCAACACACCGGCTCTAACATGCATTAATTTGAAAAAAAAATACAGTTCAGTTCAATTTTAAATAGAATCTTTAACAAATTATAAATGATTACTTAGAGCAATTTATTGATGCTGCACACACAGATATCAAAATTAAAAATAATAATTTCACAATAGGATCGTCATCTTAAAAGTAAAAGTTGTATAAAAAAAAATACTTGTCTAGAAGTTTCTAGAATGAAATCTAAATGTCATAAAAAATATATAATTAGTTAAGACTAAAATTAAAATTACAGTTAATAACTAACTTTTTTAAACAAAAATAATAATAATCCTTAATCCCATGGTGCTGTATCATTCATGTAGTCTTGTGTACTGTAATAAGCTTTAGATATTAGTTTACGCTTTACAAAAGTCTTAAATTTATTAATAGAGAGTGCAATTATTTCTACTGGGAGTTTATTATAATACCTTACACAATTGCCCATGAATGAGTTTTTTATTTTATGGAGCCGAGTGGTGGGTACTGCGAGCTTATCCTTATTTCTAGTATTAATACTATGTATATCACAATTTTTCCTAAAACATGCATTGTTTTTATGTACATACATAATGTTTTCATAAATATATTGACAGTGCAGTGTCATAATATTAATCTCTTTAAACTTATCTCTAAGCGAGTCTCTACGGTTCATCTTATAAATCGATCGAATAGCCCACTTCTGCAGAACAAAAATTGTATTAATCTCTGAAGCACTGCCCCACAGTAGAATACCATAGGACATAATACTATGAAAGTAACTAAAATAAACTAATCGAGCTGTCTCCACGTCTGTTAACTGACGGATCTTGCTCACGGCAAAAACTGCAGAGCTCAGTCTATTCGAGAGATTAGCAATATGGGGACCCCATTGGAGTTTAGAATCTAATGTTATACCAAGAAAAGTCGTACTGTCAACTAGTTCCAATTCCTCATCTTTCACAAAGACACTCGCCAGCTCGTGCTTAACGTGATTCGTGACAAACTTAATACCTTTAGTCTTTTTCTCATTCAATAATAAATTATTAACATTAAACCAATTTACTACTTTAGAAATAGCATTGTTTACATTATTACAAGCTTGTTGCTGTCGGTTGACTTTGAAGATAAGTGACGTATCGTCTGCAAACAATACTATATCATGGTGGGTCTTTACGAGGTATGGCAAGTCGTTTATGTAGATAAGGAAGAGAAAAGGGCCCAATATTGATCCTTGCGGTACACCCACAGAGACCAGTGACCCGGGTGATCGCTGTCCATTAATGTCGACCCTTTGTATTCTTCCTTGCAAGTACGACTTAAGTAAATTCAGTGCCGAATCTCTGACTCCATAATAGTGGAGCTTCCTGATCAGTGTTTCATGACAGACGCAGTCAAACGCCTTGGACAAATCACAGAAAATACCTAAAGCATCTCGTGACTTCTCCCAGGCATCAAAAATATGTTTGACTAGCTCAACACTGGCTTCGGTTGTTGAGCGACCCCGGGTGAATCCAAACTGCTTATGGTGCATTAAATTGTTAGAATTGAAATGTCTTACTAATTGTGACAAAACTAATTTCTCAAAAATTTTGCTGAAAGTTGGTAGCACAGATATTGGTCTAAAGTTGGTGGGGTCAGCAGTGCTACCTGATTTGAATAAAGGAGTTATTTTACTATACTTCATAAGATCAGGAAACTCACCGCAGTCGACACTGTTGTTAAATATAACTACCAATTCAGGCGCTATAATTTCTATAAGGGATTTAACAGCATGGACAGAGACTCCCCAAAGGTCACAAGTTTTTTTGATATTTATTGATTTAAACGCCTTTACTACATCTGAGGTACTAACATGTTCAAAATGAAGGCCTCTATTACATTCTGGAGCGTTATCTTTTAACAATGTGATGGCAGACGAAGGTGACGAATTTAAATGCATTGTTGTAGATACTGGTATCTCAGTGAAAAATTTTTCAAATTCTGTTGCTACTTCTAAATTGGATTCAATTATTCTATCATCAATTTTTAGTTTAATATTATTAATTGCGTGCTTCGATCTACCAGTCTCCACATTAATGACTTTCCAGGTAGCTTTAATAACATCCGGGCTATTTTTTATTTTCTGGCTTAAATAATCGCGTTTAGCTATATGACAATCTATTTTAAATCGTTTAGAATACTGCTTGACATGTTCTTTAAATTCATCACTCGTATTAAACCGACGTTCCTCATACAGTACAGAGCATACAGTGCTTCTCTACGTTTATGTAAGTCCACAGTAGCCCACTCACTAAAAACTGGTGCACCACCAACCACGACCGTTTTTGCAGTAAATATCGCATTATAATGTCTCATAAACGTGTGAAAGAACGAATTGTACATGTTATTTGGACTCATGTCAGAAGGCAGAAATGGAAGCGCCTGAACTAGACTGATTTTCATTCTTTCCACACGATCCATGGTTACCGGTACAAAAGTTATTTGTTTTCTCAGAGTATTTTTCTTTAATGTCTCAAATACAATTAATTGGCCCAGGTGATCTGACTCTAATTTACTGATTACACTTTTGTTACTAGGAAAAATATCCGTGAAAATGTTATCTATACATGTGGCACTAGAAGCCGTCACTCTAGTTGGCTCCATAAATATGTGACTAAGATTACTAGATTTGAAAAGATTCAACAATCTGCAACTTATTGTTGAATCTTCCAAAATATTTACATTGAAGTCACCGCATACAAGTAATTTTTTACTAGAAGTAGCAACTATTTTTAATAGCACAGATTTCATTACACTTTCAAAGAGTTCAAAATCACTTGAAGGCGGTCTGTATACACAGACAACAATAAATTGCTCTAATTCTACTGCACTTAGTTCTATGGTCCGTTCAACAGACAAGGATACAATGTCCTTACGTTCCTTAAATTTTAATTGACTATTTAAAATAATTAATGACCCACCATGTATGGAACTTAGTCTGGTGAACGAACTACCCACCTGGTGATTATTAAACTGTGGCATCAATTCATTATTTGTTAACCAATGTTCAGTTACACACAAAATATCAATATTTAAATCGTTTAAAAAAAGTTGTATCTGCAAGTCTTTTCCTCTAATACACTGAATGTTTTGATGAACCAGGTGGATGTAATGTTTATTATCATAGCATTTTTCATTAGATTTATTAAAAGTTAAGTTGCCAGAGACAGGGCACTCCATTGTCTTAACACCTAGTTTAAATTATTGGTTTTAATTGGAACCAACTCCATGTTATAATTGGCCTGCTCAATAGGAGCAGATTTATGTGCCAAATTTTTGGCAGAAATGTCTAATAAATAGGATAGCGATAGGGCTATTTGTCTCTTATAATACATAGAAAGGTAAAACTTACCTTCAGTCACAAATAAACTAGGTAAATAATACTCACTAACATATTTGTTGATGTCAATTATGCTAAACTTATTACTATATGTCAGTCTGCTTGACAGTCCACGAAACAAGCAACTATTACTTAGTTCTCTTTGCCTAGGGCTGCCATCTCGTACATTGCTGAAACCGGGCAAAAAATTAAAAATCCCTGACATTTGTTTGAAATTGCGTTCTCTCCCGGGACACTAAAGAAAATAATTTTTAATTTCAAAATATATTATTTTGTTAGGGATTGACCTATACCCACAAACTTCCGGATTTATCCCGGATTTTTTTTTCGTAAATCAATAAATATAATATTTATTATCAAAATATATACCTCTACCTACCTTAAATCTAAAATAGGTCCTTGAGGCATTGTACCTAGGATGTGCGAGGAAGCCACCAGATCTTCGGTCACCAGTAACATCAACCAGACGTTTTGCGATTTGTACGAAAAACTTAACTTATCCCGGATAGATCTAAAAATGCCTGACGCTCCCCGGATGGACTAGGATAAATCCGAAGAAACCTGGATGGATGGCAGCCCTCTGTTTCGCGCGGCAATATTCTCGCGAGGTGTCTCGCTCTACGTTATTCGCTGCCGCATGCTAACTGGTTGTGTCCTCATAGCTGTGGTCGCTGGGCTGCGCGTGCACGGTGTGGGCGGGCGCGGGGCTGCAGGTGTGGGCGCTGCCGGCGGCGGGCCGCGTGCGGCTGCTGCAGCTGGGCGCGGTGACGGCCGCGCTGCTGCACGCGAGCCTGCTGCTGCTGCGCGTCACCAGCCTCGACGCGCTGCTGCCGCTGCGCTGGGACAAGCTGGTCAGTACAACACCTACATATTCCTCGAAGAGGCAAAACTAGGCTCTCTGCACTATTATTTTTTCTCAAACATTGATCGTAGATTATGCATTTTTGTCACGAAATGAAGACATGAAGTTTCTTATTTAAACTTTCACGATTTTCACACATTATAAATTTACTAAAACGGGGCTTAATCGTGTATAAACTTTGAAAACTTTCTCCGGGTCTTTCTCCGGGACCACGGGGGCAATGTCGCCCTTGAAACGTCGGAGGTTTGTTTTCAAAGTTTATACACGATTAAGCCCCGTTTTAGTAAATTTATAATGAAGTTTCTTGTTTACGGCTTCCCCCATTTACTTCTTGGCCGGCGGCCGTGAAGTAATGTATGGCGTAAGTATGAACGAAACATTATTGTCCGCTGCTCTAACTTTTTTAATTTGCGTACTAACACTAAACTGACAAAGGAAAAATTACATACAGCCAACGACCACTATATACATGCGACATTTAAAAAAAAAATTCTATGTTTCTATGTATATTTATGTGCGGTTAAACATGGAGCTCGAATAGCTCATTCAAATGGCATCTTTAAAAAATAATAAGGTGGCAAATTAAACAATTTTTTTCCTTATTAACTATTTACCTAGTAGTTATTATAATTTTAATATTTCCTCATAATGTTTGAGAAAAGCACTATACAAGCCTCGGCCGGAAGAGAGATTGCAGGACTGTTTAATCCTCTGGATTAACTACCACAAGCTTGTCCTGCAATCTCTTACTTCACGGCTTCTGCAGTAATGTACTATTAAAAGATGGTCGTCATATGTTATGTTTAGGGAGGGACGCTCGGCCGGAATAGAGCGGGCTGTCGAGCACTTGATGTGCTCATTCACCCCATTTCCCTGTTGCTGGAGCTGCAGGTTGTTATCCCGGCGGCATTCCCCCCTTACTTCCTCCTAGCCTACCTGTCGCCTTACAGAACCTCAGGACATCCCGGAGTTCGACGTCCCTTAGCTCCTCCTCCAGCGTGTCCCTACCAAACACATTATACCGCGCTGCCGCATACATAATGCCTTCCGCCAAAACGTGCTTGCTGGTTTCTTCTAGCCCACAATGTGGACAGGCTGCCTCGTTGCTTATACCCATCACCTTAAGATGCCGGTTTAGGGTGTTGTGTCCAGTGATGATTCCGGTTATCATCCTTAGGTTGGTCCTCCCCAGTTTTGTCGAATGGTCGTCATAAGCAGCTGTCTTCTTCCTCTTCCTATCTTTTCCCGGCTTATGCCACTCAAGGATCCCTGAGTCCGCTTCTTGGCGTAGGCGCTTGTATTACGAAAGCGACTACCATCTAACCCAACCCGGCCTGTTGAATGTTTACCCAGTGTTGATGTTGTTGCATGTACGTTCCAGGGCTTGGCGGTGCACCTGTGGAGCGGCAGCACCATGCTGGTGGGCGGCGCGGGCTGCCTGCACGCGCTGCTGCTGCACCCGGAGTACCGGCTCGCGCCCACGCGGCTCCTCGCACTCATGTACACTGCCTCGGTGAGTGGCTACACTATAGTATATCACACTTGGAGCGGCAGTACTCTGAGCGGAACCATAATTAAATACATCATGCTACTGACTGGCTATACCCATACCCGGCTTAGAACCCCTGGTGGTGCTAGTTATGCCAAATTTTACTGAAAGATCTGTTAATTGGTGGTTACACTGACTGACAGGCTTTCTTGCGAAGTTCCGTCAGCGTGCGACGGCTTACTTGTGTAAATTTTGTAGCTTGTGCGAGAAAAGCCTGAGCTTATTTACTCGGCTGCGAATTACAAATGGGGATTTCCCAACGACTAAATAAATTATTTTTATAAAAACGAGTATGCTGTCAGTGTCATGTGAACCGCCGGCGGACCACAAGATTTTTATTACAGTTCGTCGCACACACATATTGCTTTATTACACTCGGGCGCGCTTGGCTTGCTCGTTCAAAAATACAGTTAAAATCCAAATGAATTGTTTTGGACCGCCGGCAACACATAACTCATACCTGTGTAATAGGCTAGACGACTGAAAAAACCTATTTAGTCCGTCTTTTAGATTATAAAAAAATATTGTACACGTATTTTTTCTTTTGTTCGTCAAATCAAAAATGACAAAAATACAGTGCGTTCAAGTTTCGCGTAATGTCACTCTTAGGTACAATTCTTACCTAGGAGTGACGTCACAAGCCCCCACCACGGAACTTTGATGCTCTTTATCTTCGTCAATTTTAGTTAAATTGAAAAAGGAAAAAATACGTGTCTAATAGTTTTAGATAATCTAACTGATGGACTAATTAGAATAATAGTTTTTCAACGTAGTCGTCATCCCTATTGTTTAGTTTTTGTTTGTACGTGATGGCATCGTGTTGCAGACGCTGGGACTGAGCGCGGCGTGCGTGTGCCTGACGCTGGTGACGCTGCAGGTGCGCGCGTGCGCGGCGGCGGCGCGGCGGGCGGCGGGCGCGTCCTCGCGCACGCGCGCCTCCTCGGGCTCGCTGCGCGCCGCCTACCGCGCCGTGCCGTCCGCGCCGTCCGCCGGCCCCGCCGCGCCCCCCGCCGCGCCCCCCGCCGCGCCCGTGCCCTCCACCAGCCGGCAGAACCCCTTATAGTGAAGGCCCCTCTAGTCCGGTAGCGTAGGGAGAAGACTAGTCGATTGCACAAATGTCCTAGTCCTATGGCCCGCCCGCGGTCCTATGGCCGCGCGGGGCGAGTCTGTGTTCGCTTGTCCTCGGGTATATTTATTGTTCGTGGCGACTTATACTAAGGGAAGATATACTAAGATTGTTATAGGAAATAATTTTATACTGTCCGATCTCATGTGACTGCCGTTTCGTTTGCCGTATGTATCGACATATCACCTTTGGTTCCGCGCCCGCACGCGGTGCGCCCCGGTTGTACGATCTCATAAACAAACTATGTGCGAGTGATTTTTACTTTTCAATTTTAATTATAATATATGGTTTTTATACAATTTATTGTTTTCTTTTCGCCCATTGACAGTTAATCTAGTTTTGCAACGGTCATTACTACCCACCCTAAGTATTACTTACTTTAAAAACAATGCGCAGACTAACATTACGAATCAGCGTCATATGAGCCGCCGGCGACCCATAGTCTTCCACAACGACAATAAAAGTTTCTGTTCTACGTCGCAACCTTGATGTGACCAACATAAGCTGTCATTGAAATGCACTCCAGGCTGGGCAGTCTTCTGCCTTCCTTACGAATCCTTGGATTGAGTCATTTGTGACTTCTAAAATCGCGTCTGACCATCTGGTAGGTATCCTCATATCCTGCCCCAACTCATTTAATTTGATCATTTGATGACATACGAAATGGCGGCGATTTTTGAAATTCGAATATGGTCGGCTCATAAATATATATGCACCTGTATTCAATTTTGAACTTTAATCCCCTGTAATAAGTTCCGAAGTGTATACATATTAATAGACGTGACGCAGCGCTGCGCATCTTTCAACGAATTAGTGCGAATTGGACTGCCGGGCTGGGCTACTTGCACACCGTGTGTCCACTACATCCAGCCATCGGACTGCCGTGAATGCCTACCTTAAGGGCCTACGCTAGCTGGCCCGCTCGCACCCGCTCCGTGAGTCCGCATATTTAGCGCTGTTCATACGATTTCTTATTAGACGGGCGTCCGTTCCGGGTAATCCGCGTCAGCTAGCGTAGGCCCTTAATTGTCTTGTATGGGGTTTTATACAAGGTCACCCTGTATAAAACTGTCAGCGTTATTTGGAGTTAGGTTTATCTTTCCCATGATGCCTGTTTCTATCCCTATACAAACTGCTCCTTACATTCTTGTTTCTAACTGATTCAACAATCGGTTCTATTAGGGCTGTTATCTTTACACGTTTGATCAAATAAATCAAACCTCTAGTGATTTAAATAGATAATCAGTAATCATATACCTAGTTAAATAGTTTTTCTATGTATCTGCCTCTACCTAATCACGTTATCACGGCACATTGTTTAGACACCAAGAGATAACATCGTGATAAGCGTAACAATTATACACGTTAAATTCGACACGTTGCTTAGTAAGTTAATAGAAACTGCTTGATATATAAAAATAAAAAATATGTTTCCGTCTTTCATACAAAATATTATTATTTAATTATAGGCGAGCAGCTATTAAGCTGATGTGCCTATATCACACAGTGTCAAAAAAAAATTTAACGATTAAAGAGTTACTTCACTTCACGTCACTGTTTAAATATATCAGTGCAAATCATTGTTCAAAAGCCACTTGTCCAGTCTATTTTTAAACGCGTTGACCGAAGGAGCAGTTACAATACTATCGGGTAAACGGTTCCAAGCCGCCACAACACGGTTGGACAAGGAGTGGTATGCAGCTTTAGTAGCAGTGGGAGTACGAATCATTTTTAGGCTGTGACCTCGGGTGTCGCGGCTGACTGTTCTCATACAGATTATGCTGTGTATGTCGGGGAGGTTGTTAATATGTTAATATTACATTGTAAAAGGTCCTTTAGGCACTCAAGTTTGACAAAGCTCAAATTTAGTAGATGGTTTACTAACCCTTTACACTGGTTCAGCTAATAAATAAATAAATAAATAAATATTACAGGACATTCTTACACAAATTGACTAAGTCCCGCAGTAAGCTCAATAAGGCTTGTGTTACGGGTACTCAGGCAACGATATATATAATATACAAATACATAAATACATTGAAAACATCCATGACTCAGGAACAAATATCTGTGTTCATCACACAAATAAATGCCCTTACCGGGATTCGAACCCAGGACCATCGGCATAGCAGGCAGGGTCACTACCAACTAAGCCAACCGGTCGTCAAATAAATGTATATATTGAATACATAAAAAAAAAACTAATAGTTAAAATACTAGTTTCTTAGAGAAATTACCTCGATTTAACCTGAAAAATCTCTCCTTAGAGTAACGGAATGGAAATCAATAAAAACAGGGTGTATAATCTAAGAACCTATAATGTCAATCCATTAAAACGTTGGAACGTGGATTCCGTCCGGTTATCGTACATCAAGACTCCACTGAGGCCCACTGCACCACCGAGAGTTAGCCGCTAACTCGGAATCGAGCTGTCAAATTCCATACAACAAAACGTTTAACTCCGGGTTATGTGGCTAATCCCGGGTGGTGCATGCGGCCCTTAACACGAATACCAATCTAAAAAAAACAGTATCTACTTACATTTGATATGATAGCGCCGTAACTCGGATACATAACTACATACTTACTCAGGTATGACATGTACTCACACAATTTTAATTAGAAAACTCCCGTGAGTATCAGACATATTAAAATACTTATATCGGGTTACTCACATCAACCACGTAGAGCAGCCGCCGCGGCTAGACGCATGAATAAGGGACACGGACTGTTCCGAAACATGTCAAGCTATTTTCGACTTTACTGGCGTGAGTAACCCGATATAAGTATTTTAATATGTACCGGAGAGGGGCCATGACCCCCGCTCCTGTTCGTTCCTGGCGCAGAGGTTGTCTATTGCAGTGTGATGGGCACTTTTGCGTCGGGAACGTTACTGGGTGGGCTTTTTGATTAGGTAGGAAAGTGTTGTGTGTGTTTAGATTTAGGTTTTATTAAGTTTTAGTTTTATCTTTGTCAAATAGATCTTAATACATAAGAACTATGGGACTTTATGTAGGTATTTTGGAGTGGTGTTGCATACACCCATATTTTTAAACTTGGCTGTACCTCCACCTCCTTCTTACCTAATTATTTTTGCTTAGATATGTTTCCCTAAAGTGTTTAACAATCGTCGCCCTCGTCGCTGATCAAATTGCATTAAACCTTTTTGATACTTTTATTTTAAAAATCCGTGCCATCATTTCCGGAAGTTAATGACATCATGTAAAACGTGAAGTAATAAGTATGCACATATCCTGTAGAGCCGTCGTCCTGTCCTGGCTTGGTTAATGCGTGCCGACACGCAACTATTTACCTACTGATTGCCCTTTTACACGACATATATACGCGCTCCCACGTTTACGTAACCATTTCATTCTTTAAATATGCATTGTTAACAGTTTAACAGATCAAGTAATTAAAGCTTTTATCCATATCATAATTATGGAATCTTGAGCTTTACGATTTTGCCCCCTTAAACAACAACTTTGCCCCCTTGTATAATAAATAACTATTGTATATTGTATCATAATCGGGTGTTTTTCGTGTCGATGTTGCCTTATATATATAATAAAGGATGACTCACACTATAACGGGACGGGAAGGGACGGGGAAAATCTGTCAGTTTCTATAGAAAGCGTCACGTGACGTCCGAGGGCTCCGAGCTATCACGTGATTCTTTCTATAGAAATCGACGGATTTTTCCCGTCCCGCCCCGTCAAGTGCTAGTGTGAGTCAACTTTAATCACGTTAGTTGGGCTCAACGCACAACCAAAACTGTTGAAGGACTTTAAAATTTGAATTGGAATTCTTCAAATATAGTAAAGCTCCTGTTATACCTGGTAGGTACATTGTGTGTTAAGAGGATGGTACTTAAATAAGAAATTAACGAACGAGGGTTAATCCCGTGCTATAGTCATAATTAACACGACATATTGAAGTCTCTATTTTGATGCCTCAAGTGCCTACTTAGTCGGCGCTGTACTGTACCTATTATGACGATGAATTACTCGATCAACTGGTTCAACCAAGGTCTACTGAAGATATCTCATCAAAATCATGCTAGCCCTTATGTTTACTTATCAAAACAAATCACAGCGATATCCTCTATTATTATCATACAATACTTACCAATAATATTACAGCGCTATCTAAAGCCTCACATGCGTCAGCGTCACTCACGTATCTACACGCGTTCTTTGTCGGAAATCCGTTTAGTCTCACAGAAAGTCGAGTACCTATTATAATTTGATCCAAGCCTAAACGGAGGTGAATCAACACAAGGTGAAGGACTTAGTAAAGTACCATCGCCGACACTTTGGGAGAACTTCCGCTACTAGGACAGCATAACGTCTAAGATACCTGGGATCCGTCAAAGATCCATACCCCTACCTGGTTTGTTAACAATGGTGTAGGTACTTAAAAGACAGCCCTGTAAATTATGTGTAATAATCGGGTGTTTTTTCGTGTCGATGTTGCCTTGTGTTTCATATTGTCTCAGACTTTGAAGGTGGCGACGGTTAAAGCTTAAATTTCTGTGATTTGTTAGTGCTGAAGTGTGCTTCAAGATGGCGTATTCGGAAACGGAGGTGCTCCGGGAGTATTACTCGGACAGTGATTACTTGAACTCTCCTGAAGGTATCATGAAGCTGATTGCTATCGTAAGTATTCGCCAATCTTTTTTTTTTGACGCAGGGGTAAATTCCTTTACGAATCTCATCCCGGGGCTACGGAAGGCCGTTGGGAATGGGTTGGTACGAGTATGTGGGAGTGGGACTCGCTCCTCCCACAACTCCTTCTGCTAGTCAGAGGGAGGGGAAGAGAATACCCACTAACTTCCCTGCGGCGTTACCCTCTCTGCCATTGTAGGGGAGCACCATTGGGATCACGAAAAGTATTCGCCAATCTAGCCTAAGCGAATATGAGCGAAAGTTAATTATGGGTTACAGAACCTTAATTAACACAATTATTGCTGGCCAAGCCTCTTATAGTACCTAATTACTCGAAATAAATTGGGCCACAACGCTGGAAAATGACATGTTTACGGCGAGTTTAGGTAACTACCTACATTGCGAGAAGTAGTTTATCCCGAATGAAAGCCGAAGCGTTCTAAAATATAATCTTGGGAGGGATTCAAATGTCAAAGTGAAAACAATTTAGCTAGTTACCATGTGACACATCTTCCCTCATGGTGTGACTGTGTGTATGTACATTACATATATCCTATCCTACCTAATCTACTCGGTCAACATACATGTATCGACCACCATGATGACATACTTAATAAATAAAGCTTCCTGATGTTGTATGCGTAACCTCTCTCTAAGACTCAATACGTGCTTTGATAATCTGATGTTGATTATCGATCATGCCACCGATTTGATAACGATAAGAGTCCACCGAGCAGCGGGCTCCTTGATGTTAGTTTTACTGACTTTGATCAAACATTGACAAAATAATGAATACCTACCTACGTAAAGAATATCATCGTTACCATATTTATTCACAACAAAACATTTTGTATGAAGGAAGTAAGTAGATAGATGGTAGCTAAAAAAACCTCATCAAATTAGATGAAAGATAAACTAAATTATATTTCGTCGCTTCATTCTTCGATATAAATATTTATGACAATGTAGTACTTTTATTCTACTGGCAACCTCGCACACAATTTTAAAGACACTGTTTTGACTAGTTTTTGACAAAACCTGTCAGTGGCGCCCCACTCCTGTTTACTCCGGAGCGCACCCCAGTTGGTATCGTCATTCTTTTATTGTGCGCGGCAACGAACGCACAAGCTCTTGAAACTTAAAATTAAAATTTGTTAAAATTTAAATTTGTTAAAATTTAAATTTGTTAAATATGTCGCGAAGAGGTTCCAATGAACAGGAACCACCAAGGAAAAGGCGACGTGTAATTATTTATTCTGATTCGGAGGAGTCCGAACAGTCAGGTACGTAAATTTTCTTACTATTTAAAGTGTTCCCATTTATTAGAAATATTTTAAGCATGGGATTTATGTGATTACTTTATGCTTGGGGGTTGACCGCGAGTCAACACGAGAGCTCTTATTTACCAGGGGGTTATCCGTGAGATAACACGATGGTATTTTGTAACCGGGGGGTTGTCCGTGAGACAACACGATGGTGTTATCTAACCTGGGGGTTGTCCGAGGGACAACACGATGGTGTTTTGTTAACCGAAATGTTAACAGAGACCCAACTTGTACAAAGTAACACATATAATATTCAAGTTATATAAAATAATTAGTTTCGCCGCTTTTGGTCGTGTTCACAAAGTGATATTTTTTCTTAATTTTCTATATATACCCTCAAAATTAAAATACTTAAATATTGTTGTAGATATTGTTGAACAACAACAAATTAACGAAGATCCGGATGATTTACCCGGAATAGAAGGTCAGCCAATAGAATCTATGCCTCAACAGACCGGAGCCTCACTCGAGGAACCTCTCGCTGAACTAGATGCGGAGTTTTTAGCGGCATTAGGCGATCCGGCGGATGACGTACCCACGTACGGGGAAAAAATCCAGCAAGACCTGGCCGAGCGCTGGTTGCCCCTGCTAAGTAAAGGTTTGCCTAAAGATAAAAAGGAAACCCTTATTAAGGAGCACACCATTCCAGAGAACTGCAAGTTCTTACGAGCGCCCACTTTGAATGCTGAAATTTCAGCAGCGATTCCAGACATGGCTAGGGCTCGAGACAAGAAGCTTGAAATGAATCAGAACCAACTTGGACTGGGAATCTCAGCAGTGGGTAAAGGATTATCTTCCCTTCTCACCAATGATGACAAGCACAAAAAGATCCAAGCTATAAAATTTATAGCCGATGGCTGTAGAATTTTAGCTGACCTTCATTATAATGACACGCAGGCGAGAGTAAAACTTATAACTCCCGGCTTAGACAAAGCCTTCTTGCACGTGATACAGGATGTGAAGAGGGACGAGACTCTTTTCGGTGAAAAACTTACCGAAAAAATAAAAGCATCCAAAACCATAGAGAGACAAGGTCTCCAGATCAAGAAGGCTCCACCGCCTCAAAAGGTCACCACTACTGGATCTACTCAATTCCAGCCGTCGACTTCTCGCACGCGTGCTCAGGGAAACTGGTCCAGCGCCTCTCGCTATCAGCCTTCGAGAAGGGGGGGGCGCGGGAGGGGATACAAGTACGCGACAACTTCCCGCAGGACTGCGTCGTCTACCATGACAAACAGCAACAAATCGCCACCGGCGACCGGCGGCAGACCACGTGCTGCAACCCATCAGTGAATGAGGTACATGTACACGCCGGCAGATTGCAGGCATTTTATAAATGTTGGACATTAATCACGAAAAATATTATTGTGTTAAAATGGATTCGAGAAGGACTTCCGATTCCTTTATGTAATAATGTAGAACAATATAATATACCTACAAATTCTTTTTCACCAAATGAATTTCAAGATATGAAATTAGCTATAAAAAATTTACTTGATTTGGGCGCGATAGATAAATGTGAACCATTACATGACCAATTTATCTCAAAAATATTCCTTGCTCCGAAATCAAACGGTGGAAAGAGATTTATTCTAAATCTTAAACCGTTTAATAAATTTGTTACAAAAACCCATTTTAAAATGGAAGATTACCGAACAGCCATAAAGTTAATCCCTAAAAATGGGTTCATGGCCACAATTGATCTAAAAGAGTCTTACTTGCTTGTACCTATTAAGCCTTCAGACCGAAAATACCTAAGGTTTATTTTTAATGTTGATAATTCAAATAAAGGTACTTTGTATGAATTTAATTCCATGCCATATGGATTATCTGTCGCGCCTCGAACTTTCACTAAAATTATGAAGGAAGTAGTATCATACCTACGCCAACAAGGTTTTATTAATGTCGTTTATTTGGACGACATTTTGTGTATAGGTCATAATTATGATGAATGTGTTCGCAATGTCACTGAAACCATACGCCTACTTGAATGTTTAGGTTTCATTATTAATTTCGAGAAGAGTTCGACTCAACCACAACAATGTTGCCGATATTTAGGTTTTATTTTTAACTCCACGGAAATGACACTATCAATTCCAAGGGAAAAACGCAACATTATTGCAAACTTAACAAAAAAAATTAAATCTTTGAGGGTTTGTAAAATTCGAGAGTTAGCTCAATTTCTTGGCACTTTGACCGCCGCATGCCCCGCCATACAGTACGGCTGGATGTACACCAAGCGTTTGGAACGATTAAAGTTCTTAGCATTACAAGAAAATTTATCTTATAACGCTAAGATGACTTTGCCACCCGACATTTTATCGGACTTGCATTGGTGGAGTAATAGTATCGAAACTACATATAAGCCAATTGGAGAATCGAGTTTCAACCTTGAAATTTTTACTGACGCTAGCCGCACTGGATGGGGCGCATTCTGCGAAAATAAACGTGCGCGTGGGGGTTGGAAAGAAGAAGAAACAATGTTTCATATTAACCACTTAGAGTTGATTGCAGCCTTTTTAGGCTTAAAATGCTTTGCCCGAGACAAACGTGATTGTGCTATATTGTTGCGTATAGATAATACCACGGCTGTAAGCTACATTAATAGAATGGGTGGAATACAATTCCCCCATCTAAACGATGTCACTAGAAATATATGGCAGTGGTGCGAGAATCGAAACATCTGGCTTTTTGCTTCATATATTAGCACAAAGGAGAACAAAGAAGCGGATGAAGAGTCCAGAAAACTAAATCCCGATATCGAATGGGAAATAACAAAAAGAGGTTTTCGTAAAATCACTCGGCAGTTAGGAAAACCTGATATCGACCTTTTCGCTTCCCGCACCAATGCGAAATGTGAAAATTATGTGTCATGGAAACAAGATCCCGACGCTTTAACGGTTGATGCCTTTACGCTTTGTTGGTCCGCCTGGTATTTTTACGCGTTCCCACCCTTTCCTCTAATTTTGAGAAGTTTACGTAAAATAATAACCGATAAAGCGGAGGGAATATTCGTATTCCCTTACTGGCCGTCACAGCCTTGGTTTCCATTGATAGCCCGTTTGATTAACTCTGAAATAATTTTCCTCGATTCCGATGATGATATTCAGTATCGTTCTTATAGGGGCCAACAAACGTTTACCCTGGCTGCGGCAACGCTCTCCGGCTCGCGTTCACCAGACGTGGGTCTCCGCCAGCAGCCTTAAATCTTATGGTAGCATCCCTAGCAAAGAGCACTCTGTCACAATATAACGTGACATATAAATTGTGGTGGAAATTCTGTTCAGATAGTACCCTTAACCCCCTCGAAAGTTCAGTTTCCGAGGTCTTATCATTTCTATCGGAGAGATTTAATATGGGAGATTCATACGGTTCATTAAATTCTCATAGGTCTGCACTCTCCTTGCTTTTAGGAAGTAGTATTTGCGTTAATGACCAAACTAAGAGACTACTCAGAGGTGTATTTAAGTCTCGACCCACCGCGCCTAAATATTGTGAAACCTGGGACCCTCAGATTGTACTTAATTACATATCTGAATGGTACCCTAACACTAATCTTACATTAGAAAAGATTACAAAGAAAACAGCGGTTTTATTAGCACTATGTACAGCTCACAGAGTGCAGACTTTCTCCCTAATTAAACTTAATAATATAAAAATCAGTCCCAGTGGAGTTAAGATTGTTATCACAGATATCATTAAGACATCTGCGGCTGGTAAAGAACAGCCTATCCTAGTCTTACCTTACTTTAATGAAAACCGCAATATCTGCCCGGCTTTAGTCATCCAAGATTACATCGAAAAGACTAGAGAAATTAGAAATAGCTATCAAAATCTTTTACTAACTTTCAAACGCCCACACAAACCTGCTACTTCGCAATCCATTAGCAGATGGATCAAGCAAGTATTGAGTGAGGCAGGAGTGGACGTGTCAGTGTTCGGCGCTCACAGTACACGCCACGCTGCCACGTCCGCTGCACATGCCTCCGGCGTCTCAATCGATGTCATCAGGAAGACAGCCGGGTGGACTAGCGTGTCACAGACCTTTGCAAAGTTTTACCACCGTCAAATAACGGACGATGGGACCTTTGCAAGATCAGTCTGTTTTCCTAACGTTGATTAATAATTGATTTACTAATAAGGTATATTTGTTCATACAATGTATTCAAGTGTTAAGGAAAATAATAATAAACACATCATATTTACTATATATGTCGTTTATTTGCTAAATTCATACGGACATTTTACAAAAATTACAAAACTTTCAACTCTAAACATCTACATTGTCATAAATATTTATATCGAAGAATGAAGCGACGAAATATAATAGATGATCAAACGAGCTTCGCAAGCGAAGTTCGATCGATATTATATGAGTTCGCTTCATTCGAAGATATAAGTTCCCACCCACCCTAACCCAATGAGAAAGTTTTGTACATATCTCTAAAAAGAATGACGATACCAACTGGGGTGCGCTCCGGAGTAAACAGGAGTGGGGCGCCACTGACAGGTTTTGTCAAAAACTAGTCAAAACAGTGTCTTTAAAATTGTGTGCGAGGTTGCCAGTAGAATAAAAGTACTACATTGTCATAAATATTTATATCTTCGAATGAAGCGAACTCATATAATATCGATCGAACTTCGCTTGCGAAGCTCGTTTGATCATCTATAAGACTGAAAGAATTTGACATTAGATGATGATCAATTACCTGCTGCATCATTCAGTCGCGGTCGGTCACCAAACAGAAATATCTTTCTGTTAGCGGCCATCAGTTCAACGAGCAATGTCGTCTCTCACTCTATGTCGACAACCTTGGTTCTCTATATCAACATCACGTCAACATTTGAGAGTGAATGCTCGTGTCTTCCGGTACGCGTCATTCAAGAACCTTTCTGCCTCTTATTCAATCTTAGGGTCATCTTATAAGTAGGTACCATGCCTTGTGCTCACGTAAAATCTGCCTCCGTATTTCAGCTGGGCTGCCTTTGTTCGGGCGTGCTGTTCCTAGCAGGCGGGGGCTGCGCGGGCGCCGCAGGGCTGCCGGCGGGCGGCGCCGCCGTGGCGTTCTCCAGCGCCGGGCTGCTGGCCGTGCAGCTCACCGCCACGCTGTTGGGCGCACCGCTGTTCGCGCCGCACGCGTGGCTCTACGCCGTGAGTATGGATCAAACTACCTGTAGTTACGTATGTCGCTTTGTCTTTACCTTATAACAGAAGATGGATTTACCTAACGGCAGACATGTAACTTGCTCCAAGCTTCTTGCAAGCAAGCTTGAGGCGAGACGAAATGTGAGGTAACATAACATAGATGGATGGAGAGGCGGGGGTGACTGAAAAATTATATGAAGTCATACTATTTTTTTTAAGCTCCGGCTTCTCGATATTAGGAAAATAACGCCAGGATTTTTTGCGACGAGCTTAGGGCGGACTTCCCAGCCTCTAGGTGCCTAATCATAGCTACTGGCTGTATAGATACTTCCAAGCACGATTCTTGGGCTAGCCTACTTTTCAGAATGTTAAGGACCCTAATTACGGCGTAAGTAGCCTTATTAAGATATATTGTCTGACCACCCAACGAGCGCAGTAACAGTAGGATAGAGAGCATCATACTGTCTTTTTCTTATACGTTAGTATTAACACCCTGAAAAAAGGGATGGATATAGTTATTTTGTCCTACTGTTACTGCGCTCGCTCGCTTGTCAGACTATAGGTACTTTATTTCAGGATGTGGTGGGCAGCTCCGTGCTGGGCGCGCTGCTGGTGGTGAACGGCGCGCTGAGCATGACGCTGTGCGAACTGCGCGGCTCCCTCGCCTATTCGCATGCTGTAAGTAGGCGAAGGCAATCCTTCTTTAGGAATCAGAGCTAAAGTTGAGCTGTGGGTGTGGACTCGGACCAGTGGACGAAAATGTTAATCTAAGTGCCTATTACCTCAATTTTAACGGGTTTGTGCCCTATACCGGCACCATGAGTAGCTGCTGGTATTTGCATCTAGCTCATTCTTGATCGGACGGAGCGAGTTGCAAATACTTTCGAATTGCTCAGTTGCTATCGAATCGTAAGCACGCTAAACCAAGGCGTCAGCCGCCAAAGTAGTTGACGTCGGAATCTATCACTTGTTTCAGCAACTCACATTATACAATAACAGACTAAATACGGGAGCGGTATGAAATCCACATTTAAAAACTTCTACCTAAATACTTATGTTCTGTTTATCATAAATATGTGTAGTAGGAAGATAATGGGAGCTACCGTATTGTCGCTCACCAGGCGGCGCCACTCATGCGTGGATCCTGTGTCAGTATGAGAGAATTGTCAAAGTGACGTTTGAAATGTTCCCGCAGGACTCACGATCCACTAGCGCCCCTAGCGGAAAATCGACTCGCGGTAATCCTCATTACGTCATGTTTCAGCCCCTAGCTGTGGTGAACGCGGCGCTGGTGGTGGGCGGCGCCGTGGCCACGTACGCGGCGGTGACCCGGCGCTGGGACGCCGCGCGCGGCCCGGCGTGGGAGCCGCGCCGCGAGCCGCCGCAGGACGTCGATGTTTGATGGATCACCGACTCTGTGCGCAGGCTGAGTGGGCGCACATACGCCGGACACACGTGTCATAGCTGCGGTGAACGCGGCGCTGGTGGTGGGCGACAAACTGTTGCCACACGCAGCTGCAGCCGCGCGAGGCCCGGCGTGGGACTTCGATGTTTGATAGGTCACTCAATATATACAATAAATGGGCCGCACGAGCGGTGCGGGCAACGGTGCGGGCAAGCCAATGCAAACGTATGACAGTCTCAGCGAACGCTGTTCAGATTGTGTGGCAGCTCCAGAGAACGTGCTGTAAGATGCACGCCACTCAGGTACCAGAAAGCAGTGTGCCACTTTGGACGGCAAATAGACGTGTGTCCTGATTGTGCCTAACTGGAGAAACAATGTTTGAACTTTATAAAAGTGATTTAGCCTTAAGTACAATGTTTGCAGTGGGCAGTGGAGGAAGTGCAAATTATAAAATAAATAAATACTTTGCATTATAAATTGGATTGGTTTTGTAATTGGAGTACAGAGTTTATATCATATGTTATTGTAGGGATATTCCCAGCATTAAAGTCCAACCGACACATGTTTTTTGCCGAAACTGGAGTTTCGGTAATAATAATAAATAAATAAATATTCGTGGGACAATCTTACACAAATCGACCTAGTCTCACGGTAAGCTCAATAAGGCTTGTGTTGTGGGTACTAGGCGACGATATATATAATAGATAGATACTTTTGATAGGTAATTTTGGCGGAAACCGAAACTTTTATACATGTGTCAAAACTGTAAAAAAATCGTTCTTTGCCCCTTGTTCATACATCTGCAGATGTATGAACAATTAAACACCTATAATTTACGTAAGGGGTATGAACAACGCAAAAGCCTTTTCCGAGTTTATATTTTAACATAAAATACATATATTTTATGCCTTCCGGCCGGCAAGCAGGCAATTGCAGGCCGCTACGCTAAACAAATTCGCCGCATGCCGACTGCGTCGACCACATAAATAGTGTACTAAGTAAATAAGAAAGCTTCGGATCACATGTCCAAACAAAAGACAAATCGAGACAAATCTGAGAAATTTCTTATTTTAACAGGCCTTGATACGTAATCTACTAAAACCGAACGCCGCGCCGCCAAGCCGCCATTGCTGGCTGTGCCGAGAAGTTCCGAAGCTAGCCGAGCGCGATCCGAACTTCGGAAAGTATATACAACTTCGTAAGTTTCGGTGCAGCCGAATGTTTCGGCAGTTTTTGCTATGAAATCGAAACTTCGGCCGAACATGATTTTTAAGCCTAAATTGAAGCCGACACTAGCTAGCATGATTGTATATTATGTGGTTTGTTTTGCAACACTGCACACTCCTAGGGTATTACACAATACAGTGGGACGGCCCCAAAGGCTGTGACCAGAATAATTATGTACTTACATCAAAACCAAACTACTGTTACTATGTTTTAAACTTTTTTTATGTAAAATTTGTACATTTAACAAGCAATAAAAAATATAACAATACCAACACCTAATACTTCTAATTGCTAAACATTTGAACTGGGAATATCTTATTCATAAGCACTATATTTCTGGAAATGTACATTATGGCCTGTATTATGGGCATTGCACAAGATTGTCCCTAATGAAATGCCATTCTTTGAATACTTTTGAAGATGCTAAGAAACCTTTGTGCATGATAATATTTCATGACCCTAACTAACAAATTAGTAGTATAATCTCAAGCTTTACGATTTTAATTGAAGTATCTGCCAACGCAAAAGCATTCAATAAGCGGCATTCTCGGGGAATACTTCATTAATCATTATGTATAGTCTTTTTAAACCTGTTTTACTTGGAATTGCTTTTTAGACAAAATTGCACACTTTCATTCAATTGTTTATGGCCACCAATGTATCAGTCTTGTATGAACTTTTTTACCAATTATTGCATGTTATAAAATAATTATTATTCAGAAAAGTATTTTAGCTGCTATGTAAATTAAGCCAATCATCCTATGGCACTACATGCACTACATGCTTGTTCTCTACTGGTGCCACTAACTGCTAGTGCTTGCAGCAAAATATTTCTGTACAGACTCTATCATACTCTCGGCCCGGGGCTTCTCAGCCACACCGGCAATCTCCACACCCAGATTCTCAATCTTATGTGCTGTGGAGTTTCCAATAGCAAAGTATGGCAGGACAGTCAGCCGATTGCTGAATGTCTGCAGCTGCCGGTGAATATACTCGCAGCCTGATGGGCTGAAGAACACCATACAGCACGGATCATGTGCAGACCCATTCAGCTCCATCAAATCTGCCTTTAAATTGTCATTCTCCTTAGTCTCGTAAACAGTTAATGAATCCACAGAAATACCTTTCGACTGAAGGATGCTGGGAAGGGTTTCAGATCGTAGGTTTCCACAGGGGAAGAGGAATTTGCTTGAGCTAGGATTCTCTTTGGCAATGATTTTAGCGAGATTCTCTGCATTGCCAGCGGTAGTGCCCAGTGCCTCCAACCCGAGCAACAGCTTGATCTTGTGTGCGGAGGCTTCGCCGACGGTGTAGACGCGGCGCGCGCTCCAGTGCACGAAGCGCGCCGGGTCCCAGCAGCGCGCTACAGCCTCGGCAGCGCGAGCGCTCGTCAGCACCAGCCCCGCGTACTCGCCGCGCAGCGCCGTGGCCAGCGCCTCCAGGTTCACGGCTGTGAACTGAAGCGGCTCCACGAAGATCGTCTCGAAGTTACATTCCCGGAACACGCGCTCGTACTCCTCCGACGCACCTTTAAACAGCACCACCTTCTTCATTGCGTCGACTCAGCTGGAGCTCCTTTGTGTCGCGCGGCCCATGACAGCTGTGACCCTGAAGAACGAGGAAATACGTGAGAATGTTTGCGACGCAACTGAATTAATGAGGCGGTCGCGAAACTCCTTGTAAACAAAGCTTAAAACGCGGATGGTTTAAGATCTATTTTGTTAAATAAGTCCAGCTAGAGGATTAACAATTGTGCTTACGATTGTTTGAGTTGCCCTTTGGTGAATACTGTTTATTAAAAAGAAAATTTAAAGTTTTGTATACCCTTTCCTTTGTATTTTGACGTTTCCGTGTTTTATCAATCCTCACTGACACTGATAAACGGTTGACAGCTTTTTTAAGGTTGTTCGAGTTGCTTTTATAACCGCTACTTATTGTGTGCAGACTGTGCAGTCTCCTTGAACACGCGATCCAAGCCGCGTTTCGTTACACGTTCTCTCGTCATTTTGCTGTCATGTTTCTTTTCAAACCGGAGAGGAAAAATATCTTGTCACTGTATTTTTTAACGCCGACCGGACCAAAATAATAATAAATTATATTTTTACTGTATACAAAAAGATAATTAACTGATGTTTACTTCACGGTTCAGTTACCGCTGAATTTGCCGGGCAGTGTCTGAGCGGCGGACTCGATGGCGCTGCACTGCCTGCCCTGCAGCAGCAGCGCGTTGTGGGTGCTGACGGCGGCGTTCGTTTTGCTGTCGGTACCAACTTCCTACATTCTACCGAATAATTCGTTACGAGATGCTATTGCCACTAACGAGAAGTCTGCCACGTTGAACCTAAATGTCGCATCACCGGACAATCCCTTCACGATTGACTTTTACCAATCGTATTACCATTCAGCAGATCTTCTCCCACATGTTATTATGCTCGCCATCGGAGTCACTGTTTACCTTTTCGAGTGGATACACCGAAAACTAATGGAGAGGAGGATACTGAAGGTAATAAGCAGTTGCCTGACGACTTGTAAGATGTAGATATGGCCCTAACAACCCTGATGGCAAATATGTCAAACTTTCCGCGTAGGTATTTGTGAACTCGCGAACTTTGCTAACGGGTGTAAATTATTTGGCAAGAAGTTTGACGAAGCAATTTGTAAGTTGGACCTTTAGGTGCGCCGCAAATTGGGGGAAGATATCTCGAAGTTCGCTCGCGGCAGCCCCGAGTTAAGTCGTTCACATATTTTGCATAAGCATCTTTCATTAAAAGATATGAACAAATTGAGACTCGACTCAATTCTTTTCTTAGAACCATGCTCTGTAGCTACGATCAAAACTATAATAGGTAATCTACTCCTACATAAGTAGTCTGTTGTTTGTTGTTCAGCTCCGCACATTCCTGGGCACCGGGCTGGAGCAGTTGCGCGAGGCGGACGCGCGGCGGGCGCAGCTGGAGGGCACACTGAAGCTGGCGCGCGGCGCCTCCGCCGAGTACAACTTGCTGCTTTTCCTGCTGCTACGTGCGCGCCACGATGAGCAGGACAAACTGCAACTATGAGCCGAGCTTTTAGGGCCGGCCAGACTTCGCGCGGCCATTGGTGAAAGCGAGTTACCGTGCTTCAATTCTACGCTTTTACCTATTGCCGCAGCTCGCCGCTGCCTACGCGGCGCGAAGTCGTGATTGAGAAATAGCGAGCGAAGTCGTCAAAATGGTCTGTACATTTTTTGTAAAAGGTCTGTGCAGTAGATACGTGTTACGTTACGGTTCATTTTGATCTCTACGCGCGCTACGGCTGTCTGTAATCATCAGCAATAATATTCGCTAGAGTACCTGACGCGATAAACGTGTTTGATGGTTTTGGGAAACGCTTAGGTATACGAAAGATATTTTGGAATGTCTTTTCAAGTGATATTATCCTAGATGGTTACAGACACAACATTTACCTACCCACGACTTGTTGATGGTTACAGACAATCGATAAGTCGTGGGTAGGTATATGTTTTTGGTGAATTAAGGAAATGCTTGTGTTTCGCGGGTTTTATAGCGCAATTCTGTTTTTGTTAATGGAAATTATCGTATTAAAGTTTTTATTTTATAACTGGAGTACTTAAGTAGTCATATTCCTAGCATTGCATAACTCAAAGAAATAGAAAAATCATCACTCCGCTTGGCGTAATTGTGTTTTGTAATGGAGTGCTACCTTTCGCTCCACACGATGGGCCATTATGGGCCGGGCGGGACGTAGCTATACAGCAGAACGGGATGGCAGTATTGCGTAACCCCTCTTACTCATAACTGCGTCTCGTGTCATTGCCCATCATGGCCCATTCAGTGCCGGCGCGGGCTACCTACGCGCTACGAGCATAGCCGAAAACGGGGAAATGCGTATGTAGTAAAAAGCACCTACGACGAGCAGAGAATCTGGTATCGGGTCACTGGCGCCGAATGTGTTAAAGAACGAATGGTTCGCACTTGTGCGTCGTTTACTTCCAGGCGTTGCCTGTTTTAACATGCATCTAGCCCTTGATATCCATTCGGCGCCGCGAGCCTGGAATACAAAGCGGCTCATCGCGGCGTGGTAGTCCGGTAAATATGACGTATTACATGACAACTTTCGATAAGTGTAAAGTAGGAAATGAGTTCACGTTAACTACAAGTAGCCAACCTATTTTTATGCATATGTGCATATCAGTATAGCAAATGAATATAGCAAAAATGACCTATGTAGGATCACAAAGTTTGACAAAAAGCAAGAGCTTGTAGCAGAAGTACCAACAGAAAAAAACCGCAAAACGTATAATTGCTGCGCACTGAGAGTTTCGTGTCTGTAGGTATGGATGTTTTCCATACATTCATTTGTTTGTAATGTAGGTACTACTTCCCGTTGAACTAGAATCAAAAAATTTGGTAAAAAGCAAGAGTTTGTAGCACGTACAGGAAAAAATCCGAAAACCGTTTAACTGTCGCGCACTGAGAGTTTATAAATGGTTTTCAGCTGTCGAAGGTCTGGTATCCAGTGATCCGAAGGTTTACCTTCACCTGTGGGGTACTTCGGGCGCGCTAGGCCCCTTCGTCTAGTCACAACACTGTGGCGTAAACCGAGCGCACTTGGCCCTTTCGAGTAGCCACCTGCGGCATAGACCGGACGCACTAGACCCTTTCGACCAGCTTTCAATACACATGCGCTCATAGCACAGATATGCCAGGCCTTGATTTTGTATTTATATTTTCCGTATTGAAAGGTCCTCCGATTGCAACCGAAACAAAATATAGTAATAAACCTAAAAAAACTTTTTTGCCTTATGTCATTGGAGCAGTATAGACAAGTTTTAAATTGAAAAATATGTCATGTACTACAGAAAAAGTGACCAAGGCTCCGGTGTGTAGGGCTGGGATTTAACCAGCGACCTCCTGCTTTCGCTGCAGACGCCCTAACCACTGGGGGCACTGGGTTACCCGATCACGGCAGCCAGAGTCCGAAATTTTCTAAGTATATGCAATCCTTTCTTAACACATTGAGTGCCAGCGACTGCTACGCGCTACGCTCGTAGCTCGCTTTGTAGCGGAAAGCGACCACCCACACCCACAGAGAACTCCCTTAGCGGGTTCCCGGCGCTCAGTGTGTTAAAACCAAACTTAAAAACCAAAAACATGAATCAAAACATTTTTTACATTTAATAAATGATTTGATTCGTGCTTTACAATTGTATAAGTAGACAAGTTTTGTAAATTTATGACCGTGATTTTAAACGTGTAATTTAATCGGAAAATCGGAATTCATTACATTAAGGAAATATCTGAAAATACTTTTAATTATTTACTATCTGAATATAAAAGAGCACTTTTAACTTTATACTTAAACTTTTTAAAATATTACTTCAAGTTTTTTTTTCATTTATATTATGTGATTGGACGCATAGTAAAAGGTCCTCTATATTCATCTAGCTGAATGCCTATAACCAAATAATGTAAGCTAACATATACATACTTATAAGCTATAGTATAGGTAATCAGCTTCAAATCCAAATAGATCAGTATAATTAACAATTTAATATCGACAGAACTACGAATATGCGATAATGCGAGCTGTTAATACAGACAGCATTAGCTCATTACATTATCATAAACCCTTAACACGGTTCCTGTTCGCTGTAGCGTGCTTATTAATCAATGAAACTCGCTTAATTACTCAATACACATATATAACATTAGTTAATATTGATTGTGCCTGGTTATTGATTGTGCCTTGTTAGTGTTGGGAGAAGGTAAGACGCCGATTTATTGAGAGTATGAAGGAAAAATATGTATAATTAATCATTTAGGAATATTATAGTCTGACAAACCAAAAGACGCAGTAGATTTAGAAAAACTCTATATCCTCCCTTTCTTTCGAAGGAGCAATTAAACCGTAGGAAAAATAGGTACAGTATAACTCTCTGTCTAGGCACGAATGAGACAAGTCCATGGTCAATCTATAGGTACTATACTGTAATCCATACTAATCACTACATAGTATAAAACAAAGTCGCTTTCTCTGTCCCTATATCCCTATGTATGCTTAAATCTTTAAAACTCCGCAACGGATTTTGATGCGGTTTTTTTAAATAGATAGATTGATTCATGAGGAAGGTTTATACGAGTATGTATAATAATAACCCGTGCGAAGCCGGGGCGGGTCGTTAGTATTATTAATGAGAAAGTGTGCGTGTCTGTTTGTTTGTCTTTCACGGCAAAACGGAGCGACGAATTGACGTGATTTTTTAAGTGGAGACAATTGAAGGGATGGAGGCTACTTTTTGTCTCTTGCTAACGCGAACGAAGCCGCAGGCAAAAGCTAGTATATACTTACGTATACCAGTATACCACCCTTACTTGTTACTACTATAAATGGATTCACACTGGTGTAGACGGGACCTGACCGGGCCGCGCTGATCTACGGTTTCTATGGAAAACGACACGTAACCTCCGAGGGCTCCGGGCTATCACGTGATTATTTTTATAGACATTGACGGATCGTCCCGTCCCGCCCCGTCCCGTCCCGTTCTAGTATGAGTCATCCTTAATGGTATCTGCAAAACTGCGGTAGGTTCATTTCGCGGTTTTATAATACTACAGATATATTATTAAAAATAGAAACAAATTGTACGAGTAGATTCTTAGCTTTCAACACAGCGAATCCTCCTTTTTTAAAGGGTCGACAACGCGCATGTAACACGCCTGGAGTTGCAGGCGTCCATAGTATACGGTGACCGCTTACCATCAGGCGGGCCGAAAGCTTGTTTGTCACCGTCGTAGTATTAAAAAAAACAGCTTCATTAAAGTCGACTGAGATAGAGTCAAACCACGTTATCGTTTCTCAGCAAATGAACTGACAAAGTTTGAATTGTCATTTTAAACGTCAAACTTCTGTGAAATTAATATGATACTAAACAGTTTCACAATCTGTGATATCAAAATCTAGGAAACTTAACTCTAACTCTGTGAAGTAAAACATGTCACTCTTTTTACTCAATAATACTTAAGTAACTTGCCTCCCGCGGACGCTCCGGCTGTGGAATGCGCTGGCCGTGGTTTTCTCGAAGGACTAGTACGGGGTTCTTAAAAAAAGGAGTGTAGGTACAAGTGTTTCGATGATGCGTCGGCAACGCGCATGTGATACAGCTGGAGTTATGTCACGTTTGCGACGGTGACCGCTTTCCATCAGGCGTGCCGTATGCTTGTTTGCCACTGACGTTTTATAAAACCGGCCAAGAGCATGTCGGGCCATGCTCAGTGTAGGGTTCCGTAGTTTACCGTCCGTCACAATAGGAAACCTTAAAAAGTGTTTTAATAAATACACCCGACCCGACCCTATCAACTCCGGAAAAATCTTAACAGCGCGAAGTAAATTGGGTTACTTACTAATTTATACAAACTAGACGGATTATGTGTGTAGGGTTTTCGGGGGTAACTTTTGATCGCGTGAATCGATTTGAATCATTATTTTTTTATTAGAAGGAAGGTAAGTAAAAAATGCATATACGGTTAAATTATAAACATTAATTTAGAAATTGAAATTAAACACTTTAGAATGGATTAATCACGACAGAATATTAATTAAAATAATCACGAAATTATTATGTACAATTTTTCAAAAACCGTTCAACCAATCAAGTTCAAAATAATTTTCCAATAAAGTTCTTATTAAGTTCTACTATTATAATTTTTTTCATATTTTTTGAACTGATAGTTCAAAAGTTAGAGGGGGGGGACACGTTTTTTTAAACTTCTGGAACGATTATTTCCGAAAATATTAACTTTATGAAAAACTGGACACTCTGGTGAATCTGGTGTGAATCGGAACCCTAAAAAAACCTTCAAAGGCGTAAGTAAATTACGCACTTCTTTGTAGGCGCAATTACAGTCTCCTCAACAATTTTCTGCCGCGAAAGCAGGAGATCGTTGGGCACTTTTTCTGTAGTATATGTAATATGACATCTCTTTCAATTTATGATTTTGTTGTGTTTTCTCCTTTTTTCGTTTTTATTTTTCTAGAAAATGGTGCCGCCACAGCATTACAGTTGGCAGTGGCCTGGCAGATTAAAAATTGCAACATGGCAAATGAGGAGTCGGGGTGTACGTTTCTTTAGTTGCCGACTAGGACGTGGTTTAAATACTTGTAACAATACCTATACCAGTATTGCTCATTAGGTATACGCCTAGCGGGAAACCGCTTATTTTACTCTGTTTACATACAGCTGTTGTATGCATAATTATATACAAGTATCTGTAATTCGCTCTTCGCACTATTGTGGTCCCAACTGCCTCGGTACGCCTGACAGCTACAAACGGCGCTGACACGTTACACCCCAAATATATCCCCGTCACGATTATTAATGCAAATAATTAATGAAAATTTAGCCGAGAGGAAGTAATTTCGCAAATTAACGAGAGAAGCGAACCGAGTGAGGGCGCGGGTCGCTAATTAATAAAACATATCCATCTCGACGACAAATAAATATACACTCTTATGCCTGTAGCATACAACAGAACGTTTTCTTTTACACTCCATCCTTTGCCGCGTGCCTATTGATATGGTTGGTCCATTACCGAACAGAAGCGGCAGTGGGTCGCACGCAGGTTTCAGTGTCGTCCAGCAGGTGCAGGTTTGGTGATATTGTCCCGGGGTGAGTGGTCGTTACAGAGACGCGGGTTACATCCGCTGTGTGACATTTGTCCTCCGCCGGAGTTATCGCCGCTTCATGTGCCATTTGGAATTAGAATGATGTCGGGCAAAGATCAAAGGTTGGGAAATGGAAATTGTAAAAAGGTATGACATTATTTAAGGTTGATTACACCCGATCCGAGGCAAATTGTCATGAATATAAATTTTAAATTGCTACACAGTAAGGCTTAAAATATGGATGTTGCTTTTTGGAATACAATATTGTTTGACGAGTAATGGACGCATTAATATGGAATGAAAGTAGTTAGTTAGTTAGTTAGTTAGTTTCTCTGGGCTTTTTTCCGCAACTCGACATCCATTGTGCCTTTTTTGCGTGTTAACGAGGTAGCCCTATTCCAACCACCCCAGCTCCTCAACGAAACCAAGCATCGGTTTTAGGTTGCTAAATGCCTCCTTGAGTGTTATTGGAGTCCCCAAATACTTACTCCTGTATTCTTCTACCTGTTTGCATTCTAGGAGAATATTTTTATTTATTTTATTTTTATTTGAAAACATGTTTATGTATATTGTATATATATATTGAAAATATGTTTTGCTGTTTCCTCATTTTCCATGCAGGCTCTGCATATGGGGCTATCTGTTATACCCATATTATATAGGTGTTTGTTTAGTGTATTGTGTCCTGTGATTAGCCCTACTATTTTCCGGAGTTGGTGTCTGGGTGTCCTGAGTAGGGTTTTTGTGAACTTTTGGTTTAACTCTGGTAAAACTTCTTTGGTTTGTCTACATGTCCCCAGGTTGTCCCAGTATTTGTTGTGAAGGTGTCTGTGATATTGATTTAGTTGATTTTGTATGTGCGATAAAGGTAGTGGTATGATAGGTTCCGGTCCGTATGTCGGTGTCTCTGACCCTCTCCTTGCCAGTTCATCCGCTGCATCGTTTCCTCTTGAGCCACTGTGTCCTTTTATCCATTGTACGGTTACCTTGTTTCCTTCCTCACTCACCTCCGTTAGGCTGTTGTGACATTCGAGTGTGAGTTGCGACGTATGTTTATCACTAAGTAGCGCTTGTAGTACCGATTTACTGTCTGACAGTATTAGTATATTTTCATTTTTCGTTTGCCGTCGCTTTACTGCTTTGCAAGCTTCTATTATTCCAACACATTCCGTTTGGAATACTGTGTTGTATTTTCCTAGGGGTTTTGAGATGTGTATGTTTAGGTCTTCTGAGAAGACACCACATCCGGTTCCTGTATTTGTTTTTGAGCCATCCGTGAATATTCTGAGGTTTGTTTGATTTAATCCTTCCTTTTGGTCCTCCATTAACGATATGGCATAGTCTTTCCAGAATATCATTGTTTTTGGTATTTTGTCAACCGGTGCTTCCAGCATTGGCATATTGGAGATCATGTTGTCATAGATTTTCTTGTGTGTCGAGCTGAGGTTTGACCACAAGTTCAGGTTTTTCAGTCTAAGCGCCGTGGCTGCCGCTTCCTTCTGTATGTAAATGTGTAATGGTAGGAGTCCTAGCATTATTTCTAGTGCTGCAGTCGGAGTGGTTCTCATGCAGCCTGTAGTTGCCACACATGCTAGTCTTTGTGTTTTGTTTAGTTTGTCTATTGCAGTAGTTTGTTGTGTGCGAGGCCACCACACGACCGCGCCATAACTGATCATTGGCATTATTACCATTTTGTATAGCCACAGTATGATATGAGGAGTTAGTCCCCACTTCTTGCCTACCATCCTTCGGCATTGCCAGAAAGTATCTGTTGCTTTGTTCAGTTTGTTAGAGAGATGTTTTCCCCAGTTTAGTTTGTCGTCTAGGGTTATTCCTAGGTATTTCACTTCCTTTGAGAGCGTTAGTTTTGTGCCGAAGAGCGTTGGCATTTCGTATCTCCCCAACTTCCGTTTATGAGTAAAGAGAATTGTGTCGGTCTTTTTTGGGTTTACCGATAGGTCATTCTCCTTGCACCATTTCTCTACTATACTTAGTGCAGATTGTGTGAGATCACATAGTGTGCTTATTACTAGGCCGCTGATTAGTATCACCAAGTCATCTGCGTATCCTATAGTCCTAAAGTTTTTGTTATTTAGTTTTGTTATCAAATCGTTTACTACCAGGTTCCAGAGTAGTGGTGATAGTACTCCTCCCTGGGGGCACCCTCTCATGACTAGTGCCAGTTGGTCTTTATTTTCAGAAAGTATTATTACTCTCTGTTTAAGCATGTTCATTATCCATTCTGTTATGAGTTCATTTGTTCCATGTCTTTGTAATGCTAGTTGAATGCTACTAAAGTTGGTTTTGTCAAAGGCCCCTTCTATGTCAATAAAGGTGCCAAGGCAGGAGTTTTTCCTCTCTAGTGCGTTCTCTATGTTGCTTACCACAGCGTGGAGAGCCGAGTCTGTTGATTTGCCTTGACTGTAGGCATGTTGGTTTGGATGGATAGTTATGTTCTTTAAAGCCGTATCCTTCAGTTCCCTGTCACATAGTCTTTCTAGAGTTTTAAGCAGGAAGGATGTGAGACTAATTGGTCTGAAAGACTTTGGGTCTGAGTAGTCAGTCTTGCCTGGTTTTGGTAGAAAGATTACCTTTACTTCTCTCCATTTGTGTGGTATGTATCTAAATGCTATGCAGCTGCATAGTAGGTTTGCTAGATGTTTCATAAGTATGTGTCCTCCCCATTTTAGTAGTGCTGGGTAGATTCCGTCTGCTGTGTTTTCGTAGCTGTGCGGGGCGGGACGGGAAAATCTGTCAATTTCTATAGACAGAATCACGTGATAGCTCGGAGCCCTCGCATCTCACGTGACGCTTTCTATAGAAATTTACAGATTTCCCCGTCCCGTCCCGTTCTAGTGTGAGTCATCTTTAATGAGTTCAGAGTCACGACTAGCCTTTTAAAAATTAGCTCTTATCGGGATGGTGTGATTTGTTGCTTGTTGCACTATGAATTATGAAGACGGGTGAGTTTAATGCCATAGGCGAGTTAAAAATAACATGAGTGACATAATGTAGCAATTCTTATTTAACGACAATGCACTCCGTATCTATTGTGGGTAACTGAGTTACGCCGAGTTCAGCGTCTCGAGGTGGCTTTTAAAAGTTAGCGCTCTTATCGGACGGGATGCCATGACTTGTAGCTTGTGGCTTGTTGCAGTTTTATTCTGAACTATGAAACAAGACGTGTTTAATGTAAATGGAGCGAACTACTTAGATTAAAAATACTTATTTCAGCTTTCATGATTTTCACACATACATTTACTGCAACTGAGCATAATCACGTTAAACACTGAACTAACCTTCGATGTTTCAAGGGCGACATTGTGGTCGCGGAGTCTTTCTCCGGGACCACGGGGGCGTTGCAGTACCTATACTTATTTGGTTAAAAATAATTATTAATCCGACACAAAGTGTCTAAATCTTATTAAGATGTTGTGAAGCAACAGATCACAACATCCCAATAAGACTTAGCTTTCTTGACAAGTTTGATTTTATTTTGGACATCATACAAGTAGGTACCTAAATGGGTTAAAAATTATATTAATCCGACATAAATTAGCTAACTCTTCAGCAAGAATGCACTCCGAATCGATGAGTATTGTGGGTAACCGAGTTACACCGGGTTCAGCGTTTCGAGGTGGCTTTTAAAAGTTATAGCTCTTATAGGACGGGATGTCATGTGTTTGTTTGTTGCACTCTTAAGTAAGAAGTTAGAATTACTTAAGTTGAATCCGTCGTAACGTAGATAACTCTTCTTTAACAAAAATGCACTCTGTATCTATTGTGGGTAAACTGAGTTCACTGAGTTACGCCGAGTTCAGCGTCTCGAGGAGGCTTTTAAAAGTTAGCGCTCATCTCAGACTGAGTGCTCGTTGTTCCTTGTTGTATTTTGGAGTATAAAGACTACTCTAATTTTATTTTTCATGAAAGGAAAATTTTCAAGAAGCTAGATGGATCAAACACAAAACGATGTAGTCTTTCCTGTGTACTACACTACTCCCAAACGTTAAGGTACATCAGTGTACACTTAACTCAACGGTGTAGTCCATTATCAAACAAAAAAAATGCAGTTCTCGGGAAAAAACAAGTGACGACGCGGCGGAATTCAACTCGTTTCAACTTACTAAGGGGTGTCAGTTATAAGTTATTGATATTTTTAATACTAAAGATATTTTTATGAATATTTTATTTTTAGACAGCAGCTGGCGCTGCAGTCGGGTTTTTAATAGAACACGTTCTGTTATTTTAGTACTTACCTTAAACCGCGTTAAATATACCTACTGAATATATGAAAAACCAAGTCAATTTTTTTTTCTGATAAATACTACGTTTAGATGTGCAATTATTTTATAAAATTTTGCATGTATCCCATTTCGTGCTGGGCTACTGGCCGTGGCCGATTGCTGCGGCCGCGGCATACTAGATAGTTAAACTAGCCGCCATGCAAAAAAAAAACTATTAAACTCTAATATAAATACCTATTGTCAGTGTGTTGGTAACACATTGTATAGGTGCCTAATTAATTATAAATTAGGTGCTGATATAATGAATAATTCAATATGTAGAGAAGTCAGAGTGTCAAAGAGCATCACAAAGTAAACACCATCTCTCGCTATTTTTACATTTAAAAGCACTACTTAGTACTTCTCTTTTCTATCGCATACACATTACTAAAGTCAGTGGCGTGTAACTGGAGACCACCATGCGTAAAATCCGAGGTTTAAGTTGGACGACTCATGGTAACGGTCATAAGCTTTCTTTAGCGAGCGACAAGGAGTCAGAACCAGCACCAGCTACAACGGCGATCAACGATTTCATCCCACGCATTCCCCGGACTAGAGGTTCATTACACTGTTCAAACTTTAGTTTTAATGTTATTCTTTTCGTCTACATAACACCAACTTCCTTGCTTCCCCAGCGATTGAAACTTTATTTCGCCCCCATTCGTTTTGTCTTAACTACAGTCCACTAGCCCGTTATCGAACACTATGCATGTAAGTATTTATATGTATCTAACTATTATACATATATATCGTTTAGTATCCACAACAAAAGCCTTATTGAGCTTACCGTAGGACTAGGTCCATTTGTGTAAGATTGTCCCACAATTTTTATTTATTTTTTAAGATATGCGTAAATATCGGGTGTAATATTGAGCAGCTAAAGTTGCCTTTGCGTACAATTAACAGACGGAACAAAACTCACCATTTAAAATTAGTCCTTTTGAATTAGTCTTGAGACGCCTTGAGGGTACCTACTTCGAGGCGGGCGACGACGCCGCGGTCTTCTTGTGCCAATTTTAGAAACTGGGGTAATGAATTGAGTACTTAATTGCATATAGCTTGTCATTAGCGGAACCGGAATCATGCGTACACAGAACAAGGGTCTCGCATCACAAAGAACTGCATTTCCATAGAAATTGGCTTCCTAACAATGTAAACAAACCGCCATGTTGATCGTAATAACCTAACTTTTAAGTTTTTAATGAAATCTCTAAGATTAACATATTTATCTTATGTTTTGTATGTTACGATAATATGACCGTTTCAGTTTTCACTCTACTCCCTCCTCTACCTTTGTAATCGCATGTATTTATATGGAATTAGAACATACTAATAATACTAAGTTTTAGTTTATATTTAGTTTTATTTAATATTAAGTCGTAATTTATTTTTATTAGGTTTCATGTTGTAACTTTTTCTGCCTTTTAAAATAAAGTCTTATAAATTTTGAAAAAAAAAAAAAAAAAAATTAGAACATTACTTAATGTATTTTCCAAAGTTTTGAATTTTCTATGACTTGGTAGGCTATAAACTTCTTAAGTTAAGAACAGAAAGTTGAATAGAATAGACTTCAAGCTTTTTCCTTATTTTTCCGCGTCGATATCGGCATATCATTTTACTATTTTGAGACATGCAACATGCCGCAAATTCAACAATATGCAATTTCCACAATTATGAGAATTGAACATTTTTTGATTCAACATGCTGCAAATACAACTTTTTGCAAACTGTACATTTTAGGAATCCAACTTTATGCACTTAATTACCTTCAGAAAGAAGATATCCACGTTTGAGTAAAAATTGGTACGATATAACCGACTCTCCCCTAATATAGGATGTATATTCTGTGTATAATTTATTATTTATTGCTTAATACTTCCAAATACCATAACAGGAAGATTATCAAGCCCGTAAGCTAGTTCTATAATCAAGTCGTTGTGTCACCGTAAAATAAAGACATAACGTGCTCGCGACGCGACCCTACGCATTCCACCGATGGCGTAAACAATATTCAACTTTATTTCTACGAGATAAGGTCTATATGGGTGCACGATTGTACAGTCAACAACAATAAAAATAATGTTTTTCGTCTTATCACAGAGGAGTACGGTACATGTGTTAACATACACGTGTCGCCGCCCGTACCGTCCATTCCCACCCGTATTATCTTTATTGCGTCCTATTTTGCGCGGACCGAGATAATGTCGCAGGTTTTGTGTATATTACGCCGACTTTGCTCTGGTTTAATGGCGTCTGACCAATTTGTTGTTCCGATTTGTTGAGGCCTTTTTTCAAATTGTTGAAATTGTGCGTCTCATTTTTAACAAACATCTAGCTGGATTATGGGTATTTATTTTTTGTTGTAGAAAAATAGTTTTTTTGCTAAATTTTTATGTGTTTTTTATTCAGAATTGAGAGTTCTTTCAATCGTAGTAGGAGAAAAAAAACTGTCCCAAGATTTGTTATTCCATTTCGCTACCATTTCACAGATTTAGTATGGCGGGTAGCGCAATGGAAAGTTGAAAAATACATGGAAATTTCATGACACTTTTATTACTACTAGAATTGAAAGAGCTCGGGATTTTGAGTAGAATCGAGATAAAAATTTTTTCTATAACAAAAAATAAAACTCGAAAACGGTCTCTCAACCCCCACGACGCAAAATCCATCGAAACCGTTGGGGACCTACACAAAATATAATATAACACAAAGTCACGTCTATAAATATTTATACACTTTGGAACTTATTACAGGGGAAGAAGGGTCAAAATTGAATACAGATGCATATAGATTTATGAAGCCGACCGTACTTGATTTGATAAAAGCAAAGGAGTAAAAAATGCTAAAATAAGTATTCTACCAGAAAATAAGTACTTATTTTAAAATAATTTTATTACCTATTCCAGATTCCTGAAGACGGCAACTTCTAGAAAGTTCTCTAACTTCTTAAATAAGTTCGACTATCCTGAGTTCAGAAAGTGTTTGAAGTGCAATATATATGGGAAATGCAGTTCAATTGTCCGGTGATCGTAATGTTCCAACTAAATTGCGGCTCAGTGTAGTATAGTAGGTACACTAGGTACCTAGTTCTAAAGTCTAATAAATCGTTTGTTACAAAGGCAATAGTCGTCCTCTTAGTTGGCCATTGGTGAACGTTACGTACTTTTCAATAAAGCTTACTGTATCATCCAATAAGGCTTACAAAGAATGATAAATAAGTTTAATTCTAAGTTGATAAAAAGTATGTACGAGTAAGTGGAGGAGAGCGGGACTGAAAGTTTCAAAGGCACTGGCTTGTTCAAGATGGCTGCCGTCTGTGTACTGTGGCGTTCCGTTTTAGGTATTATGTTATACCATTGTGTTATCTTGTTCCCTCATCGAGATATTTTAATAGGAAAACTTATGCGAGAACGTTGCTAGAAGTAACGGGTGAAACGTCTAGCAACGCTCTCGCCTAGCAACTATCAAGTGCAAATTTCAGGCTTTAAATCTCATTTCAATGCAAGTCATTTATTTTCAAAATATATACAGTAAGTGTCACTTACCTAGCTACCTACCTAGCCTCTACCTCCCTAAAATCTAAAATAGGTCCTTGAGGCATTGTACCTTTCGTCGTTGTATCGCAATGGTGATACGTTGTGCGAGGAAGCCACCAGCTCGTCGGCCACCAGTTACATCAACCAGACGTTTCGCGCTTTCTACACCTGCGTGCGCTGGGACCCCATGGACCTAAGGTTTCGACCCCAAACGGTATAAAATAGTACTCTCTGCCCAGGCTCTTATATTGAATACGTTTTAAAAATTCGCCCGCTTGTACACTAGTTCCACATAGACCCTCACAATAAACCGGATCGATTGATATTTATATACTGTGCATAAAAAATGTCCTCTAGCCTTTTGACATAGTTTGGACGATAATATATCTCAGCCGCGTCAGCACTGCTCGTAAACCCTCTGACGCACATCTAGTGTTTGCAACAACTCGAGCGTTTGCAACAACTCGAGCGTTGGCAGACCTTCGAGTCTCTAACCAGCTTATATCTATAATGTCACATAACTTATCGATGGTGGCAAACAAGCTTACGGTTCGCCTGATGGAAAGCGGTCACCGTAGCCTATGGACACCAGCAACTCCAAGGGGGGGGGGTCACATGCGCGTTGTTGACCCATTAAAATGTAGTACACTTTTTGAACAACCCTATACTGTAATCTTTCGGGAAAACCTCGGCAGGGAGCTCATTCCACAGCCGGAGCGTCCGCGGGAGGAAATTCGTCTGAAACGGCACAGTACTCGACCATTTTGGTGGCGAGCGGTGCGATGGTGACAAGTGGACGTTGGCATCATGTCAAATAATTCTTCAAATCTTACCCGCGTCACCCGTCGTTAACCCTGTTAACATCTAGTGTTGACAACAATTCGAGTTATGCGGACCTTATCTTCGACACTTTTAGACTTCAGTTAACTTTAAGCTCGAGTTGTTTTAAAGCTGTCAGAGACTTAAGTCTTCTGCATAGACTGAGTTCTGTATATATAGAGTTTTACTCAAAAGCCAGACTAGACATTGACATCACACATTTTATAAATTTACTAAAACGGGGCTTTAATCCTGTAGAAACTTTGAAAACAAAGAGGCTTGGAGGTTTGTTTACAAAGTTTCTACACGATTAAAGGATGACTCACACTAGAACGGGACGGGACGGGAAAATCTGTCAATTTATATAGAAAACGTCACGTGACATCCGAGGGCTTAGAACTATCACGTGATTCTTTCTATAGAAACTGACAGATTTTCCCGTCCCGCCCCGTCCCGTCCCGTGGTACTATGACTCATCCTTAAGTCCCATTTTACTAAATTCATAGTGTGTGAAAATCACACATTTTCATATACAATTAATGTATGATTTATGACAATGCTTTTCAATGAGTTTTTCGGAGCTTATGTACGAAATATCATATATATAATATCATTTGTTATTTAGAGGTGACCATCGCTGCAAGGCCTAGTTTCCCATCTGCGTAGGAAGGTCATAAAACAGTATATTTTGTAAACTAACTGTAACATTGATATACCCAGTAAGGATTAAGTTGCCAATACCCCAGTCTGAAGCGTAATAAAAACAGGAAAACGCAAAGAAGATAAAGTATTTAAACAAACTCAAGCCGCGAGTTGTAATTGTAGACAACACTACGCTTCGCATAAAAAGCGTTGTAAAGTTGGCCGGCACCGGCCGGCACCGGCGGCCGGCTACATCCCTCTCGCAATCCGTAACGCTGTGAAGCCAATTTGTTAGGCTTCGCTTGCTGCCATTGTGTTATTCATTTACGCTTTCGAGTGCTCCAAAAAAGAATTTCTCATTTGAAAGCGTCGGGATGAAAAGTGTCGCTCGGGTCGGGTACACAGTGACGTGAGTAAATAGGACCAGGATGTGGGTACGAGAGTTAATTGTATTTCATACGACGTTTGCCTGCCACAAAGGAATGCAAATATGTGATATTAAATTGTTTCGAGAGTTTTTGCTCTTATGTCTCCTACAAAACCCACACATTTTCAAATACCTTTTAACAGTATTAGTACATTTCTACTGGTTCCAAAAACTCAATATTTCACCTACACGCATCCATTTTAACATCAAAAATTGCATTACTTTATAAATAAACTTTGCGCGAAAACTCGCCAATGTTATGGTATGGTTTTTGGTCATGGAACGAAGGAGGTTGCGCCGATATCAGCGGATTAAGCTTAAAATTACGGACACAATTTTTTATTCCTTTCTTAAACCAGCATGTGTTTCGTTAATTGAGTTAACTATGAATCAAGGTCAACCTGCAATCAGTTGTTACTGCAGAAATGTTTATATTTAGCGATATTGCACTAGTTTTCACTGGAAAATCCCATTATCGCTCCAAAAAGCATGCGTTCTCATTTGGCCAGTATATATGAAACACTTTACACATATTAAATAAGACTAGGAACTTTCAACTTATAACTCATTTAACAGTAGGTTTTACAGGTATCAAAGAAATATCAAAAATACTCCGAATTCGCTCTTAAATGTTCCATGATCGGCACAGTTACTTATAGCTTCAGTAGGTATCTGATGAAGCATATTATTATAAATAGAGCGACGCCAATTTGCCGCCACGCCATTGACTCGCTACAAAATACACAGAATATTTCCCAATAGCGTGTTGTAACTAGGAAAAAGCTAATAAAAAAGGAAGCCGAGAGGCGAAAGGCGCTATAAATAACAAATGTATTACTGGCGGTAATGAACACTCAATTTCCGACAAAGAGGCTATGTAAGCTATCAACCACTTGATACTCGCAGCGGCAACAGAGTTGACTAGACTGCCATTTTGTAAAAGGTGGGTACACTTTTTAAAGGTGGCCTCTTTATATATTACAGTTTTACAGTTTTTAGAACTTTGGAAGAATAATAAGCATGGAAATTTGATAACCGGTCTAAACGTGTACACGAAAATATGGTGCCCTAATGTTGCCAAATTGGAGTCAAAACGAAAAGTTCACTTCTTATTTTACTGCAGTTTATGTAGTGATGTAGTGACGTAGCTCATAGTGATGTGTTTAGTACATACGGTCTAAATAAGTAAAGTGAGAATCTTACGATTTTAACAGTGCAAGCAGAAAAAAAGGCTAAGAATTCCCTTGAACAGATTTAGTGTATGACATATATATATATATATATATATGTCATACACTAAATCTGTTCAAGGGAATTCTTAGCCTTTTTTTCTATATATATATATATATATATATATATATATATATAAATATATATATATATACGCAATGCGACCCTTCTAGTTTCGTTCCAGAAGGCCTACCACGAACCACGAACGAAGTTTCACCTCTCTGTCGCACTTGAGTGAGAAATCACAAGTGCGAAAGGGAGGTATACTTTCGTTCGCGGTTCGTGGTAGGCGCTCAGCTTAATAGTCGAACCGTATGTAGCTCGCCCTAAAACATAATTATATATTATCAGCCCCTTTTAAAAATTCCTTTCAACCTTTATGTCCGAGTATATTTAATACCTAAAATATGAAAATATTTTCATACAAAAGAGGGAAAAACGATTATCCTAATGAATGCGGGTGTCGCTGGGGAGTGCGACGCTCCAAGTTGTTGGTTTTAATTAGCAACCTCCGTCTTGTTTAGCTAATTACGTACTGATGAAGAGACGCCGACAGGTATTTCATATTCATTAACTAATACAAATACGGGGATAATGGAAATGGATATATTTTGGGCACAATTTAGGGTTATTGTTGGATCTTTGGGACATCCGCGTTGGGACAGAAAATTGTAACTTAATCTTGTTTATGATACTTAACTATAATAAACAGCTGTTGCTTCCGTGGACATACAAATAAATAATGCTAAACAAATGTCGTTTAATGAATACATTATGGCGAGGGACGGAAAGTAAGGGATTGACTGACGAGCTGGTTGCCGGGGCGAGGGTTGCCGAGCTCTGGTAAGCCCTGTTCCCGCTGAGGGCAGAATAGTGCTTTTCTCAAACATGCGCGGCCACCGGCGACCGGCGGCGTGTGGGGCGAGGTGCCCAGGACCGGTCGGCCATTTTTATTTTGGAGTAAAATGATCCATACAAATTCCATTATTGTCCTCGGCGTCCCAGCAAGCGCTCCAGCAGACCGCGGACACAGCGGCGCTTAGAGAATTGGATACTTTACGTCTTCAATTTGCGAACAAAATGAGACCATTTCTGAGCATGTTGAGAAAGAATGTGTTCCACTTTGTACGTCCTTAAAACAACAATTTATCTAGTTAACCAGTCTAACACACTTCACTAATTTACACAAGTATTACAATATACTACCAAAAATTGTAGTAAAATGTCAAGTTTACGTGTTTTGAATAGTTAAAATCAGTTCGGCACCATCTCGGCACAATCATTTTGAGCACACGTTTTGAGTGGTACCTAAACTAATTACTAATTACTAATTACTAATTACTTTTCCATATTTATTATACTTCCAAGGTTTTCTGATGACACCAATTGTGAATTAAAGTAAAGGTATTTAAATAATTTTCAATTTCCAGTTTGCTTGAAATTATTTCCTCGAAACGCTTTTTAACCTACTTCAAAAAGCCAAAGGAGGAGGTTATCTTTTCGTCGGAATTTTTTTTTTAAATTATTTATCTAATTTGATTGCTTTATTGAAAAAATACCTCTGTCATACTCTTGAGATTCTTGATATCAAACAATATGAAATGTGTCATGCCGACTGGATCCATGATGAGTTCAACATTTTTCTACTGCAATATATTTGCTTCTCATCGGTTGCTGGCTGAAAAAATGAGCCGATGATCTAAAAATATGAGTGTAAATGATTGACGATGTTATATGTGGAGGAAGGAAGGTCTGCCTTGAGTTATGGCTGCCGTTAGGGATAAATGGCTGTGTTCATACTTCGAATGGAAATAGACAAAGATGCCTGTATTATTATTGAAAGTACTGATGCAAAGATTAAAGGAAACAAAACAAAACCATGAATTTCTATATCAATATAGCATACTAACGGTCACAATAATGTCGTTAGACTTTGAATCTTACCGTCCATTTCAAAACAACATTGAGTTCGAAACCCTATATACAAAGGGATGAGTTTGTATTTTTCAATTTTATTGTTTTTTGTATTGTTACGTTTGAGGGGTGGGTACTTTATAAAAAATGCACTAATTAACCACTAATTAAAACTGAGGCTTTATTGCTACTACAAGACACTAAACACAGTACTTAAACACAATTAACACACACTAATTTAACGTACTCGTCACTTTTACTTCACTCCGATTCGCTCTTGATCCGCACTGTATCGCATTCAGAATTGAACTCCTCCGTGGCTGCAGGCTGCCGCTATATATACCCGTTGGCGGTACTCCTGATGGTTCCAGAATGTTCCAGCCAAATCTCGCCTCGACAGGTCGGCTTCGATTTTAGTAAGTTCGCGAGTAGGTACCTAAGTACTTCTCGCGATGCTTCTAGACGCGGCTGGGTACTAGGCAGGTGTGTCCGCGAGTATTCGAGAACATTCTCGACTCTTGCCGTCTCTTTCTATATTTCTCTTTCACACCCTTCTCGAATGTTCCGTATAGCTATCTCTTTCTAAGGGTGGTCTCTTTCACACACTTCTCGAATGTTCCGTATAGCTACTAGGTAGGTGTGTTCGCGAGTACTCCAGAACATTCTCGATTCTTGCCGTCTCTTTCTATCCTTCTCTTTCACACACTTCTGGAATGTTCCGTATAGCTAGCTCTTTCTAAGAGTGCTATCTCTTTCACTCCTTCGAGAAATTTCGCCATATACTGAATTGTACTTCAGGGGCCCATAAGGGGTCTTGAAAACGCCTGAAAACGGGTTTTCAGGTTATTGTGCCATCTGGTAGAGGGTGGCCTGAAACGAACTGAAAACATGTTTCAGGCGCCTGAAAACAACGGTAACTGGGGTAAATTTTGAATCTTCTAGTATGTGAAAGAGGCACCTCTAAAACGGCCTGAAATCACATTTCAGCCTGCTGAAAACGCTTCTAAGGCATGAAAAATCACATTTGAAGTTTTGTTCACATGACCGGCGTAACAGTATTCTTTTTTATGAAATAGATGGCAAACGAGCAGACGAATTGCCTGATAGTAAGCGATTAAAGCCATCCATGGACCCTCACAACCTGAGTCACAACAGTCACAACACCAGAGGGGTCGTAATTGCGTTGCAGGCTTTTAAAGTGGGAGTACGCTCTTTTCACCGAAAGCAAGAATTCCAAACTATAGCTTTAATATGGACTTACCTGAAGTAACCGACTAAACTTGATCCTGATTAGGTCGGCATCTTATTTTTAAAATTTGAATATGGCTCGCGCGGGCGCTCGCGGGTATTACATTAAAGCAATAAATATCCTACTTAACATTTATTCTCGAACGACAGGAGTCACAGGCGCCGACCATGTTTTGGTTCGACTTCCGGCGTTCTGCTCTATATCGCTCGTTTCTGTAAATGTCGTGGTATAGTTTACCCGTTGCCGCTGCGGGCGGATGCGACTTGTCTGTTTTTGCCTTAGCTTCGCGAATTATCGTCAGAAAAGCCATATAAATATTAATATCCACGCTTTTATTCCCAAGGGGTAGGCTGAGCACATAAAACGGCTCGAGTATCAGTCCCACTTCTAGAAATGAAGTGGTTTAAACATAATATAACTAATATAACTGTGATACGGTACTGACAGGATGGTAGCCTATCGCACACAGGGCCCTTACTATGACGTCTTAACACGATTCAGTTGACGATCTAAACTGAGTCGCTGCCACACAACTGAGCCCTTACCATGATTACCATGACTTCCTAACACGATTCAGTTGACGATCTAAACTGAGTCGCTGCCACACAGTTGAGCCCTTACCATGATTACCATGACTTCTTAACACGATTCAGTTGACGATCTAAACTGAGTCGCTGCCACACAACTGAGCCCTTACCATGATTACCATGACTTCTTAACACGATTCAGTTGACGATCTAAACTGAGTCGCTGCCACACAACTGAGCCCTTACCATGATTACCATGACTTCTTAACACGATTCAGTTGACGATCTAAACTGAGTCGCTGCCACACAACTGAGCCCTTACCATGATTACCATGACTTCTTAACACGATTCAGTTGACGATCTAAACTGAGTCGCTGCCACACAACTGAGCCCTTACCATGATTACCATGACTTCTTAACACGATTCAGTTGACGATCTAAACTGAGTCGCTGCCACACAACTGAGCCCTTACCATGATTACCATGACGTCTTAACGCGATTCAGTTGACGATCCAAACTGAGTCGCTGCCATACAACTGAGCACAGATAAGAACCTAAACTGCAGAATCGCGTTAAAACGTCATGTTAATCATGGTAAGGGCCCAGTTGTGTGGCAGCGACTCAGTTTAGGTCCCAAACTGAATTGCTTTAAGACGTCATGGTAAGGCCACAGTTGTATTGTATGGCAGCGACTCAGTTTAGTTAGATCCTAAAATTAATTGCGTTTAGGATCTAAGCTGAGTCGGAACGAAACTGAGCGTTAAGTCGTCATGGTAAGGGCTCAGCACACTTGAACCTACAGTATCTACGACACCCACTGGAGGAAACGGTGTATACCATACTAATTAGAAAACTTAATTTAATATCATGGCGTGTGTACCTGGAAATTAGGATTGGACTATTGTTAACAATCACTGTGATTTTTTTTATCCTCACCTTTTTACAAGTCTTTTTTACCTCACAAAATATCGGACAAAGTTTCTAGAATTTAACAGATACTTTTCATTGGTAACTTCACTGAGTCCATTTAATATCAAGAGTTTTGGATGATTGCTAAATCCGATATTAATGTATAATTTCTAAAATTTCTATCCATTGATTTTTTTAATGATTTAATTCTCATTAAAACATTAAGGGACACTCTCGTAGACCTTAGTCAATTAAGTTATGCCGGTCACAGAAGAGCAAATATTGCGTAATAAGTGAAGTAAACATGTAAATATTACCTCGACGCTCCCAGAGCGCGCGTTACAAATACTCGCTGTTATTCTAACCAAATTTGTGTCTCATCTGATTATGTAAAAATGTCTCGCCTTTTTTTTGGCGCTTCCTTAAGCAATTTCTATAATGATATAAAGTACCTACATTAGGATTTATATGTAAAATGGAGTTCGCGCTTCATTACGATTCAATAAGCATTAACTTATCTACATATTTCGGATTTATTCGAAGGAATTATTATAATTCTGAAGGGGAAACTGTCTGTGTACCCTTTTGTGATGTAATGTAATGAAGGGGGTGCAGTAGGGTCCGGACCCTCCCGGAAACGGCGCCGGACGCCGGACCCGGCACGGGCCGGCGCGCCCGACACGCCGAATGGCCGCGGACACTTAAACCGCTGAGGTAGCGGGAGGGTTGGACGGTTCTTACACACTCGAAGGGCTTTCCTCGAGATGTGCTTAACCCAATTGTATCTAAGTTGGGTATGATTTTGTTAGGCCTTTATTTTACTTTGTAAACGTTTTTGTTGATACAAAATTGAGTGGTTTTCTAGGACTGTTAACTGACTGGACTGTACTGAATAAATAAACGCAATGCAAAATTGGGTATCTTTACAAGTATTATTGAGATCCTTTCAGTAAAATCTGTGAGATGGTTTTACAAACTGTTAATCTACCGTACTGATACATATAATTGTTTTTATTACATACATTATTTTTTTATCTGTATACCGCATAAGTTCGGCTATTTTGTGTTGCAATATTTGTGGAAGTCCAAGGAAGGTTTGAAAGGACGGAGGAACGGGACGGTTTGACAGGTCAGCTATTACTTGTACAGTCAACCAATTGGAATCCTAGGCCACTCTAGAGCCATGTCAAAATGACAAGCACTAAGAGATTACTTACAATCTGTTTTATAGCGTCACTATGACATAGTCCTACAGTGGCCTAGGGTTCCAATTGGTTGGCTGTACATGATACTTTTAGCGGTGTCATAATCATAACCTTTTTCGACGCCATGTTCAATACAAACGCTTTAACTCAGACGCCACATCACCGAAGTGTCAAAACTAAAGTTGTACTTTATGAGTGCTCAGGGGTTCCATGACTTCTTAACGCGATTCAGTTTAGGTTCAGTTTAGGCTCAGTTGTATGGAAGCGACTCAGTTGAGGTCGTGTATGTGTTTAGAAATATAAGATTAAAACTACCCGGGTAATTGCTAGCATCACAGAAATGTTATAGATGAATGTGAAACATAGTTACAGAGTGGCAAAGTAATCTTCTCGCTGTAAAGTGTTCTAAAGAGTCGCCTAAGGGCGGTCTCGGATGCTGTGTTTCAGCGTACAGTTATCCTATTAAAACTTTTATTACACCCGAGAACACAACGTCCCTTCGCCGACGAGAATACCGATAAGATATTACATTAAAAACGTTGCTCTTAAAAAGTTAAAATCGAAATTTGGGTAGGTTCGCGCAAGACCTCGGGGAAATGAGTTGAAGAAACACTTCAACTTTGACGTTACTTTTTAAATTAACAATTTAGATTGAAGCTGACGTCGCTTCATATAGGTACTTATTATGGACGCTCTACACTGCGGGTATTTGCATTTTGCGTCTCGCTCGCACCAGTTATTTTTTTTAGTGCGAGTGAGAGGCAAAACGCAAACCCCCGATGTGCGGTGCCTGCTTAACATAAATGATTTTAAATGAGTAAGCTCGCTATTTGTCGGCATCTTTGTCCCATTGCATTTTTAAGTAGGTATGTTCATATGTTCCCCGAATTCTCGAAGGCAGAACAGAGACAGAAAACTGCACGTTTCTTTACTCCTTGCAGCGAAACAAACTGCCACTTTGATACCTCTTAAAAAGTTTTTCGAATTACCAAGTTATGTGAAAACATAATTATGTTTATTGTCTTTATGAAAGACAACATAATTCATCTATCATTATAATAAAATAGGTAGCTGATAATAGTTTTAAATTCAATAATTTACCTACCGTTTGTCCTTACCATGTTAATAGGAAATTAATTAATTCTGATTGTGATTCTCATGCAAAATTAAATCTCTGGGGCTTTGGTTAACGACTATGAACTACGAAAAGTTGCAAGCAAATACCACGGAAAATATAACTCTAAACGTTAACTATTTCATTTGTTTCACGAATTCCTTCCTAGAATAGGTATATATGGGTTGAAATGCAAGCTACGAGCTGGAATTACAAATATGTATTGGAGGTGAGCCAGTTTGCAGCCACGACCATAGATAATTACACAATTTTGAACTTTATTTTATTGGTATTACGGTTAAAATAGGTATACATGTTTTTGACTGCCTGATATTACACGGTGCGCGGTCCCGCGGGCGCATACGGAATGGATTCCGAATCGAAATTTTATAATAAATAGCTCGGAACCAATGGGAACTAATAAATACCTGGACTGCATAAGTAACGCCAGGCTGCAGTGGCGGGTTGTCAAGTATTCGTGCGTTTTGTCCACGTATTTCTGAGCTTTTGCCAAAGAAAGAGACTAACGACTGGTTGTACTGACGGAGGTCTTTTCCTTTATAGGAATGATTTTTGCGCAGTAATCTTATTTAGTCCATGCGGGTGGCGCAGGACCGGTCATTGTGACAATCTTTGGGGGAGGCCTATGTCCAGCAGTGGACGTATTTCGGCTGAAATGATGATGATGATGAATGTAAGTTTATATACGCTCGTTAACTACACCACGATACTAATGAAATTACTAACATTTTCTTTATAAACTTCTACAATAACTCAGCCTAACAGCCTAAAACGGCCTCCCAGTACTTAATTGTTACGTAAATATTTGAAAGCTTTTATTTCGTCGACATTTTTGTTGCTCGGAAGAAAGCTGGGATAAAGCGGTCATAAATGTTTAATTATTGCCCCGAGTATAGAAAAAAACTCCGACCTGGCGGGTAGTCCAGTATCTGAACTCAATCTTGCATGAATATATTAATTTATTTAAAAAAACAGTTGTCTAAAATCCGCAACATAGGCTTCGTCGTCAGGAGGATACAGATTAGGCTCAGCTACAGGCTTTGTCAATCATAACCACTAATTAAAACTAGGTAAAAGGTTCACCGCGGATCGTAGCCGGCTCAGACGTCCCCATGACACTGGCCGCGTTGCCCCGCTGAATTGCCAAAGAGATCTGTTGAACCAGGTACGACCCGGACCGAGGATCGCAACCCCTGTCTCTGAGCCGACGACCCAACACTTTTATGAATTCCTTGGCCTCCCACCATTGCATGAATTGTGAGTACCGTTAGTTTATAAACTAACGCGCGAGATTATAAACAAACGGATAGGTTAGGTTATCATATCCCTAGTCAAATTATAATCTGTCGGGTTCACAATTAAACGGTGACACATATAAGCAAACTCCGGATTGACGGGGACAAAAGTGTACCAGCGCTAGTGATTATTTAAAAATCGACTAAGTGTATCGATAAGACGCAATATTTAAACATATAAATGTGTGAATGAATTGAATGTTTGAATTCGCTCCAATTACTACAGTTAACCTAGAAAGGCCATTAATAGACTAAAATGGATGAATGGAATGTATTAAAGCCTGAAAATGTGAAAAAAACTCTAATCATTTATAATGTTTTTTTAATGTTAAACGTGTTTTTAACGTTCTTCAATTCAGAGACAAGCATTCTCCCGTTATGACAGCTCTATGTCCTCATGTCCTCCACTCGTACAAGAACTCGCTTTAAAATTTAGAATAATTGAAAGTTATCACGCAAAATTCGCTTATCTTTACCGGACTAGGTGCGACCGCAGGCGGGTGCGGGCGCGGGTGCGGGCGCGGGTGCGGGCGCGGTCGCGGTCTAACCCTTTTTAGGCGAGTTTTCAGCGGTCTCGGCGGTCCCAGGGAACACGGCTCTTTAAATATTCCGGAAAGTTTGACCGCACCTGCAGGGGCTGCATTCGGGTTGTCTTTATCTAATTTAAATATATTAAAATTTGCCAAATTCTGCAATAAATAATTTTCATTTCAATGTTCGGGGTAGGCCCGCTGTATAGACCTAAACCGGTTACTCATTCCCAGACGTCAAAATTCGCACTGAACTAAATGAACTGGAGACCTAAAAGACCGAATTCGTTCCTTTGAGCGATTGAACGAGATGGGAGCGCTCCCTTCAAAGACCGAGCGGACAACTCTAGTCAATGGGTACCAGTATATACGCGGTCAAAAACCGCTAAAACCCCTGCCCCAGCGGCTGTCGGTTCTCCGAGCAATGACCCGACACGTCCCAATAACTATTAACTCCAACAGATATAGACGACATGGGAACACAGAGTTCAGTATTATTACCTTGGCATTCCAAGTGGGATTGAACTTTTGAAGTTCAACATGTTAGTTGTGCAGCCTCGTGTTCCGCTATTCGTGCGTGATATTCCTACACAAGTTTTAATTGCTTTAGAGCGGCGAAACCACCTTACTCCCAAACGGGAGATACGTTACGTATATTACGTTTCACGCGCACTATCAACATGATATACGTTCTGTAAAGGATAATAACAACTAGCTTCTATCTGGAGGTACAATTCATCTAAAACTAACCTACTGTTCCCACGTGTATAGTCAAAAGTGCGAGTTATTATAGCTTATCATACATGATCGTTGGTGGCCCAAAGGTATGACGTGAGACTTTCAATCCGAAGGTCTCGGGTTCAAATCCTGTCGGCTCGTACCAATAAGTTTTTCGGAACTTATGTAAGTATCATTTGATATTTACCAATGGCTTTTCGGTGAAGGAAAATATCGTGAGGAAACCGAACTAACCCTAATGAGGCCTAATTTACCCTCTGGGTTGGAAGGTCAGGTAGCAGTCGCTTTCGTAAAACTAGCGCCTACGTCAAATCTTGGGATTAGTTGCCAAAGCGGACCCCAGGCTCTCTGAGTCGTGGTATTAAGCCGGGAAAACGCTAGGATTAAGAAAGATACAAGGAAAAATGCCAGGCACGTCCCGGAGGTAGTATATATTATATAGGAGGTCGTATATTTGACGACCGGTTGGCGTAGTTGGTAGTGACCCTGCCTGCTATGCCGATGGTCGTGGGTTCGAATCCCGGTAAGGGCATTTATTTGTGTGATGAACACCGACATTTGTTCCTGAGTCATGGATGTCTTCTATGTATTTGTATATTATATGTATATATCGTTGTCTGAGTACCCGTAACACAAGCCTTCTTGAGCTTACTGCGGGACTTAGTCAATTTGTGTAAGAATGTCCTGTAATATTTATTTATTTATTTATTATTTATTTATATGTTGGTTGGTGGTGGTTTATATGTTGGTAATTATGCGTCAATTGTTTGGAAAAAGCAATCGTTCACTGTTCAGAGCTCCTGTGTTAAAGTTGTCATTGCCATGATAATCGCTAAACTGCGGTAGCAGACGGAACCCAAAGAAGTGTGCGAACGAAAGGGTGTTTTGCCCAAAAGGGACAGTGGAATATCGGTAACAAGAGGTAACTAAATTTGTTTTAAGGGACAATTTTCCTGCCCGTCCCGTCCCTTCCTCTCCCGTTCTAGTGTGAGTCATCCTTTGTGTGAGCACCTCGTATAGTCTTGTTAAAGTTTATTTAGTATTCGGTATATTTCATAGTTGTATATGGGGTCCGAACAGAACATCGCCCGTGGTCTGTCTGGTTTCATATGCATGTCATGTTTAAAATATTTCGGCCGCTGGCATTTTGATAGCGCCTTAGTCTTCAACTAAAAAACTATTGTCTCCTTTATCTTCGTATGCAGTCAAAAATACCTGTAATAAATAACCACATCGTCTTTCATTTCATGATGTTAACCTGTGGTTATATGGTTAATTTTCACGTAATAACAAGCTCTTGCTTTTTGCCAAATTTCGTGATTCTAGGTCCATGGAAAGTACTCTATACATTTTGTTTCCCATTGCAAATGTATGGGAAATGCGACATAAACAGCCGTATCTTTTGATTGAGTTGACGTAGAGGTTTGGTTTTTTCACTACTTCAAGGGACCGCAGACTTGTGTATGTGGTATTAATTTTAACTTGCTACCTTTCCGCCCGGTATAATCAAATCTGGTAATAATCAAGATAATTTTAACTCGGTAATTAGGATTTTCAAAAGCGTAGGGGTACTCTTATGGACGCCCGGGGTAAAGACCAAATAGCAGCAAATTGTATCAAACATTTTTGGCTCTTTCAGTGCCCGGGATAAGTGCCCCTTGCATCTAGCTACGCCTCTGAAAAGTTAGTCGACTAAGTACGCCTAAGTAGTAGGCAAACATAATGAAAAGTGACAAGGAAAATAATCAAATGTGACAAAAACAATTAAAGTTCCACAAACCCATCCTAATGAGTTCTGGCAGCAATATTTTGTCATGTCTATCTTTATACATAATCTGAGTAAAGTTTTCTCAAACTTCGTCGGAGATTTTTAATGAAAGCCTCTTTTTCCCTAGACTAGGGTAACCAGTAACAAGGAAAGTCCTAACAAAATCCCGCTTCTTGAAAATAACAGCACTGGAGGCCAATGACATTTTATAACTGTTATAAATAATCAAAGTGTTGGCAGTGGATGTTCATGTCGGCTCATACTAATGAGTTTTTCGAAACTTACGAGTATGTGTGAACTATCATATTTTGATATTTACCAATCGCTTTTTGGTGAAGGAAAGCATCGCGACGAATCCGGATTAATCCCGATAAGGACTAGTTTATTCCCTGGCTTGGAAGATCAGATGGCAGTCGCTTTCGTAAAACTAGCGCCTACGCCAAATCTAAGGATTAGTTGCTAAAGCGAGGCCCCCTGAGCCATGGCATAAGTGGGAAAACGCTAGGAAGAAAGTTGGCAATGTATACATACTTAATCCTTAAATGGATTAATTCACAGTATTGATCCTAAAACATCCTAAGTGACAACCAAATTTATTTCAAATTAAGAACTTACGACGATATGACAAAGTCTACATTCTAAGATAACTTGATTGTCACTTGTGTCGTTTCTGTGTCATAAATGCTTATTTAACAGCTTATTTTACTGAAATTAAACACTTTAGAACGGATTAATCGCGTTTATTAACACCATGACTCTACGTTTCGGGCCCTTTACAGCACTCGTTTTCACAGGGTTAAGATGATCATCTTACGTTCTAATGTATTTAATTTCAATGAATAAGAGTCGCGGTAACAGAAGACAATATTAAGCTTATTTTACTTTTACCTGTCCCGCGGTGTCTGTTTGTTAAAAAACCTTGAAAAGAAAAAAATATTCTGCAAATAATCGTTACGGAAAATAACAACATAGAAGAGGGTTACAAAAATAAACAAGAAAGGAAACAACATAAAAATAAATTACACAAATAAAAGCAAATACTTACAGGAAAATAATATGATACAAGAAAGAAAAGAATAGAAAAATATTTATTTATAAAATCGTTACAGGTCATTTTATGTAAGTAACTTTACCGACGTTCCGGTTACAATTGATTTTGGTAGCAACGTGTGATTTGTTGCACTTGAAATGATTATATGTTAGCTTAAAATTGTAATAGGCTATATGCACTTGAAATAGATAAGGCTTATATTTTTTTCTCAGAAACTATGTTGGTTTAGCATTATATCCCTATCAAAATTTCTTAATTTTATTTTATTTTAGCTGTGAAAATAATTATTGAAAAGTGCAAAAAAATGTGTGAAATTACAAACGGTTAAAACGCTGTGACGTCGAGTGTGACGTCATTGGATAGTGGTGTCTGTACACCAAGCCAAGAACGCGAATGAACAGAGAGCCGCTGTATGTAATCTCGCGTCTCGGTTTCTCAAATGTTTGGTGTACAGCCGGCACAGAAGCACTAGTATCCAGATCATTAAAAAAAAAGCATGCGAATCGTGAATCGTCTGTGTCAAATTGTACGAGTATACATGTTCTCGTATGGAATTTCCTTCATAAGATATCTAGTGTTTCTCGTTCTGCTACTCATATTTTTGCATTTTGGCACAATCCAATACATATCCCATCCCGGTTTTATGACTTGTATGTCGTTTTCCATTGTAAATGTAAACACAATCGGCTGAACAATACAAGACTAATTAAATAATAAACATTTTTTAGGTTATGTTGGGCCGATCAAACACGTTCATAAATCATAATCTTAATTCACATCAATTGATCTGAGAAATTTATTATATGTGAAAAAATCAGGATACGTGGAGAAATATCTTAATTGTACGTAATTTTATGCATTATTAATTCACAATATAATTGTAATTATGCATCGTAATCTGCATGCCTACCTTGAAACATCGAAAATTGGCATTGACGGGAAACCTCTTTGTCACTCTAATATGCAAGTGTGACAGAGACGGAGGTATAAATTCGCAATCGTTCGGACTTTCGTGGTATAGGCCCTGATTCAGACTGTGTGCCGGCCTTAGATGAGAAATGACGTCACGGCTCAGCTTGTCGGAATGGCGGGCGTTTCAAACGCCCGTTTTTATTTGGAGTTTTTGAAAGAAGATTTATCTACTAAATTTTAGTTATTATGCGCTGAAATTTATTTTACAGTATTTTTATGATAAAAGCTATCATCCAACAGTATTAAAAAAAATAGTGAATATTCCCTATTATTACTAGTCTGATTATAAAAAATAATTATGAAAATAAATGTGATAGTAATATTAGGTGGTTCTAATGATGGAGACCAAAGATGGCATAGTAACTTTTATAGTAAATATTTAAACATTTCATTGAGTTTGGGCTTGTTAGAATATTGAGAAGTTAATTACTGTTTCAAGATAACTACTATCGGCGTCGTTTGCAAACAATGGTCTTTTCATACTACAAAGGTGGCTAGTTTTATGAAAGCGAATGACCTCCCAACCCAGCGGGTAAAACAGGCTTAATTGGGATTAGTCCACTTTCATAAATAATTTTCGGAAATTACCCAAAATTTAAATAAGTGTCGAGTGATGTCCGCAATAATCCTGACGTGCAGTGACCCTATTAGGACGGTAATTAAAATAAATTTGTGAGTAACCGGTTATCTGGCTTTAATATTAATAATGTTTGTGTCAGGCGCCGACGCCGACACGTGATTTAAATAAGAGTTTTATGTTATTAAAGTAAGTGCTGTAGCATTACCTTATGTTTCTTGTAAGCTTCGGATTCTTTGAGCGTCTTTCTAGCTCTATTCCTTGCACTTATCTTTCAGTTCATTGTATGTATATGCTAATTTATAGTTATTTAAGCTGCATTTTGAAGATCTGAAAGAATCCTGTTATTAACTTCAATACGTAAAACCTTTCACACAATGGTTTGACCTAAAATCTCCTAGCGGCTTACCGGCTTATATGTATAACGTTTTTCCTTTTCAAGGATAACAGCTTATTTTTGTGAAATTTATCATAATTACTCATATTTTCCCGTTTGTTTACACTTTTTGATGTATCTATTTATAAGTATCCATGGTTACATACTTTTTCGTAAATTGTCAATTTCTAAATTTCTTACCATGCAGTTTAGGTTTTCTACATTTAAATAAGTTTGTTTGATATTTAATACTGGTACTTTGTAAATATTTAAATTTAAATTTAACAATTGTAAATTCTCGAGCTGGGGTATAAAACCCCGGTAGCCGTCTACAAAAGTTAGTCTTTCGTCAGCTCTAGTCTAGAGCAATTTCGAAAATTGAGGCCTGTGCGGGGTCTAGGCAGGCCCCGCACTCTCAAGCGACCTCCCTTCTTGGCCCTCTTCTTAAAATATTCTCCTGAGAACTAAATCTTCGAGGAAGCTATCCTACTGCTGCTTGTCGGCTTTACTGACATCTACGAGTATCTTCAATTGACGGCACTCGGCGCAGGCGAATCAACGCCGCCCGAGGTTCTCTACGCCTGACGAACATCGGGCCTGAAGACATCACTTCTGGTGCCCCATTTCGGTGCAGGCGTACATACGCCGCCCGAAACTACCTTCACCTGCTAGTACTATTCCTGGTTACCTGTCTTGGGACTCACGCCATCCGGAACTACTTCGCCCGCTGCTGACTGACTCTTCTTCTACATCCTGACCGAATCTTCTCCAGCTTAACGCCGTACTTACCGCCATAGTGACCTTCTGTTTACCGGCTGAAAATAAAGAACCCTAACCCTAACTTTCTTTCTTTTTCTTCCTTTCTTCACTCTAAGTTACGTATCCTCCTTAACGTCAGTTACAGGAGAATACGTAACGTGACAGTGCCCTAAAAACTAGCGTTGTGGTACATTTAAATGTGTCATGGCTCATGCTGAGTGGTATCCCTTTTGGTTTATATAGCTGTAACTCTTGTTTTTTTTTCTTATTGTTTTTAAGCCAAATAAATAATTTATTTCTTTTTTCTTTTCTTTATCTATCGTCTCATTAAAACATCCAGCACTGGACGAAAAATTGACCCATGTCCGAAATAATTATGACGCGTGGTCACCCGAGACAGGGCGGTAATTAAAGGAATATTGTGAGTAACGTTCGCTTGCACAGAATTATTAACGAGGCTCTTCATCAGCCGACAATTCTGCGACATGAAACGGTGATGGGACTTTATTAATGGGAGTTAGGCGCCAACACATGTTTTTAATAAGAGTTGTATGATATATAAAATAATAATAAATATTATAATAACTCGACTCAACGATCACTGTCGCTATAGTCATTTCAGTGAACGATCTCATAGCGAAGAGTCTCGACCAACATCTTGAGAGACTCTCGCTAGGCGGCTGGATCAAGGGTCTGATGCAGAAGGCGGTAATCTTGAACACGGCGCGCATAGTTCAACGGTTCCTCTCTTTGCGGCCCTAACCACCGGCAGCCTGAGCTCTGCCCCGTTGCCGACGGCACCTTAGGTTAAGTTTTTTAATAATGTGTTTAATGTGTATTTTGTATTGTTTTTGTGTTTTAGTTTTATAATCATATTATTAAAAAAACCCTAACCTAAGAATAAGAATAAATAACAACGCAGGGCAGCTTGTGGCGAGCTGTTGGGGAGTAGCGACCCCACGTACCTGAGCGCTCCTGGGGGACTCCGTCGTCCGACCAAGTCCTCCGCTTCTGGCTTGCCTTAACCGGCCGTCCAGAGTGGGGTCGCGAGAGCTGTGTTCTCGAGGGTAGATGTGGAAACCTAAGTGGCGAGTTTGCTATATGTTTAAAGTCCAGTGACACCTCTCTACCCCCAGCCCTCATACCGGTGTTGCCCTCGAGCCATCTTAGATGTCGCTTTTTGTGGGGGCTCATCTTATGTGGGCGAGTCACCGTCTGCCGGAAATAAAATTGATTACCGTTTTGTTAGACAGACGTCCGATTTTATTCTCCATAACCCAGTATTTAGTCCACCACTTTCACCTTATAGTCCAGTATATTTTAGATTCCATTAAATCTCAATAGTCTATACACCCTGGCGGGTGCTGCCTCTGCGTGCGTCCCATGACTCGGGCAGGTGCAACATCCGCTCGGTGTACCCCTTAAATTTCATTAAATTGTCGAAAGGGGCTCTGCGTGTTGGCTTCGGCTCCGCGTACGCCTCCCAAAGGTCCGGAACACCATTGTTCCGTGATGGGAAAGACATAATAATAAATAAAGAAAGTGTGAATATAATTAATAAATAGTGTGGGACAATCTTACACAAATCGACCTAGCCCCTCGGTAAGATCAATAAGGCTTGTGCTGTGACTAGACGATGACATATAAATACTTAAATTCATAGAGAGCGTCCATAACTCAGGATTAAATTGAATGCAAATCCTAATATTTATGCCTAATCTTAAATTTTAATTTTATATAATGTGTTATTTTAATCTTTAATTGTAATTTATATGATTTATTTGACATTCTTATTTCATTTTTAATTTATTTTTGACATGTAAATTGTGTAATTTTATGAATAAATGAATACTAAATTGTATTTGTAATTTTCTTCGTGAAATAAATGAACTGAACTGAACTAAACAAACAAATTAATGCCCTGACCAGGTTCGAACCCGGGACTTCCTGCTTTGTACGGAGGGTCACTACCAACTAGGCTGTTAAAATAATATGATAAAATATTTTGATAGGCATATACATATTCTCTCATTAAAACATCCAGCACTGAACAAAACATTGAGCCATGTCCGCAATAATCCTGACGAGCGGTAACCCTATTTAGGATGGCAATTAAAAGTAAATTCTAAGTATTGCTCGTTCAAGACTCTCCTAATGAAAAGCCTGTCGGCTGATGCTGACATTACTGCGACATCAAACGGTGATCGGGCTTTAATAACGCGAAGCCCGAGATCATGGTTACACACGTTTTTAATAAGTCTTTTATAATGTTGTGGTTCATAATATGTTTTTCACATGATTACTGACAACTGTGGCCTGGAGTAAAGACGTTGGGGAGGTTACAGGTTTAAATAAGTACCAATAAGTTATTGGGAACCTTTGTGTGGGAATATGCGCAGTGTCGATGGGTTTACCATTACGTAGAAGGGCTTTTTTCTTGGGCAGTTTTTTCATTTTGCCAAATAAATATTATGTCAAATGACTTTTATGGTAAGTATAAATTTCTGGAAAAGTACCTATAAAGGATGACACACTAGAACTTACAGGGCGGGACGGGAAAATCTGTCAATTTCCATAGAAAGCGTCACGTGACATCCGAGGGCTCCGAGCTATCACGTGATTCTTTCTATAGAACTTGACAGATCGTCCCGTCCCATCCAGTCCCGTACCGTGCGATCTGCGATTTGTGTTATAGGTGTGCAAAATGGTTTTCTGACAAATCATATTATACGTGTTTAACCACTCTTTGGGTCATCACCCGGTTGTCCGGGCCACGTGCTATTTGAAATCAGCTACCATTTAAAATAGCAAGGCTTCTCACCGTAAAATGGCACGCTCAAGGAGCGAACTTATTTATAAGACCGTATACTTGCTAAAATAAACCTTGACACGGGCCAAATTCTCCCACTGGACAGAAGCCATGTATTATAACAAACTGAACTGAATTTATCGATGTGTGTAACCTTTATGCGTAAATAATACACCCACTATTCAATTACTTTAAATTAACAATTAATAACTTGATCCCAGTAAATACTCTCATGTATTTAAATATTAATTGCCGGCAAAGTGGTAAATAAGTCGGTTAATTTACCGTGTATTTGTGTAAGCCTACAACGATTCGCCTTTGACGTTAAGCCTTTAATCCGCTTTCCAAAGGCTTTGTTGGTACAAATACTACAGATAGACATTTGCACGCAAAAACGGCTCCGGACTTCGGACACCAAGGGGTATTACGTTTTCCCGTGGATTGAATACCGTTTCCTATTTTAGAGAAACAGTTTTCACGATAAACCAGTTTCGTTTTGCTATAAATCATTAAATTGTAATCCTCGTGGCGAATGTGTTTACGAAAATTTTTTGTTGTTTAAATGAAATAATATCAATTTTTTTTCCGGGATCAGCTAAACATTTCGAAATATTACTATACGATCTTTATAATCCCGATTTTTTATAAAATCATATATTGCAGAATTTTTGGGGATTAATAAATTCGAGATCATAAAATTCAGCATATAGTTTTTCGTAACTACGAGTATACCTATATAGTGTCCCCTTTTTTCCGAATCGTTATCCCCAGTTGAAATGTGTGTTGTGTATGCACAGAATTCTTAGTGCCTAAAATAATATTCAGCCCGAAAAAAAACTTGGGAAGTTAAGTCGTTCATAATGATGCCAATGACGAAACAAACTAAGCAGGGCTTTCTTTCGATTGGCCAAAATTAGACCTGTTAATAAAATTACCGATCATATTACAGCTTTGGTGACCCCGCAGTGAGAGCGTGTAACTTTCATTCCGAAGGTCACGTCTTCAAATGCATTTTTCCAATTTTGTACCAATGCATTTTTCAAAGAAAATATTGTTAGGCCTAGTTTACCCTCTGGGTTGGATGGTCAGATGGCAGTCACTTTCGTAAAACTAGCCTACGCCAAAACTTGAGATTCGTGGCCAAAGAGGATCCCAGGCTCCCGAGCCGAGACAGAAGTCGGGAAACGCTAGGAAGAAGACGAATAATATAAATAAAAAATAAATAATAAAGTACATTACGTTAAATTCGGTTTTAATTCACTTATAAAACCTTACAAGTGATATAAAACCATATAATAGGAATTTAACTATGTAGTATTTTCTTTTTGTTTTTTTTTTCGTGTTGCGACGACGATAGCTTTTAAATGTTTATGTACTTTTTTAAACTATGTTCTCATGTCAGTGATGTTTTGTCTTTATGAGAATAAATTTCTTTGAACCTAACCTAAATTGTGAATGAAGATCCGTTTTTCTAGAAAACCGGTTCGTCCTAACAGAAACCGTTTTTCGTTTTCTAAACTGGGCAGATGAAACAAGCGTTAAGCTGCCGGCTTAAGTGTCTGGACAAAAAGGCGGCGACACGACGCTCTCGGCGGGCCTGTGTTTATCCATCTGAGTTAAGATACTCGTTCCACCCTGGCCTACAATCTGTGACAACAATTTAATGGACCAATTTTAATTCTAGTGGGATTGCTTATGAATACCAAGAAATCTCAAATAGTTTGTCTATACAAAACGAATTGTGTCAAACACAAAACGATGTTCGGAATCGGAATTTTTCCGGTGGACTTTTCAAAAGGGCTATAAAGCTTGATTTTCTTATTGAACCTTTATCCACATTAAAATGTACTCCTTTTCTATTGAATTGACAACATTTCATATTTTTAAATGATGCCAATTCAAAAACCATTTCGGTAAACATGTATGAAGAACTCGAAAAAAATATTTTTGGATTTTTTTGTTAGTTAATTTTGAAGAAAATCGTGAATTAGTGTAAATCGGGTGATGACGTCACTTTTATAGCATAATCGAGAAAGTCCTTAGTCTTGTGATAGAGAGTGAAATATTAAAAAGTTTGACGTTTGACGTTTATCATGTCAGACGTTGGTTTGATATTTCAGTTGTCACATAATTTGAAATACTCAACGCTATCATTTCTTTTAAATTCATTAATTTGCTCGTATTCGAATATCATAAACGACTTGGCACTTTCTCACTGGACTCCGATATACCTAACATATAACCTACTTTATTACGAACTTGGCATTGCTGGATCAATGAATCCCTCAGAGGGCTTTTCGCTGATAGCACCAACCTGCCGTGTGTAGAAGCATTGATGATGATGGAGTACACAATGACAAGTGATAATTATAATGCAGCTGAAATCAGAGGGGCAAAAACATAGTTGTCTTCTTGTTCTTCCTATGTCGAAAATGCTATAGGATATGTGGAAGTTAAACGAGAAGCAGGAAAATGCATAGTGCAATGCCGAATCAGTCCGGAACAAAACACTTACACAAAGTTGAATAAAGTAATTGCGCATATAAATAAGGAACATGAGACAGTTACTGAATGTTGAATGTCAAAGAAGTAGAGAAGCACCTGGAAATAAATATCAATAAATTTGAGTTTTACATTATCTCCCCTATAATGGAAGCATCACCTGATGGTATTTTTGACGAGTATGTCATCAAGGTCATATGCCCTTCAAAAGAAAAGGCTGTCAAAAACTATGTCACTGAAGATGGGCAGGTATGTGACAAATTTAAAGCCCAAATAAACCTGCAAATGCATGAAACAAACAAACAGAATGGGTTATTTTGTGTTGCAAGCCCCAAATTCGAGGAAAATAAAGAGGTTAATGTCTACTGGGTTCATAAAAAAACCTGAGAAAACCTATATTGAACACATCATTACAGCTGCTGAAAGTTTTTGGGTTACAAATGTTTTTCCAAAACTACTAGATAGCGTTGTAACCGACGGGTGCAGCCACAGGTTAAGGGGAGCGAAATAAGAACAACTAGGGATACTTTTTGAGGCAAGTGTTAGAGCGCATGGACATGCGTGTGCCGCTCGGAAGCGTTTTGGGAACTGACTCGTGATTGGTCGATGGCCGAGGCTCGTTGCACACATATGCATGCACTCGCGCACACTTTAATATTTACACATACATAGAAAACAAATCTGGTAAGTACCTTCATACTGTTTTTTCTTAATTTAAACCAAAATATATTTATTTTATTAATTGCTAAGTTTTATGTTTCAGGTTATTTCAGATCCAGTTTATAGCGTCGTCTACATTCTCGGCCCCATTGTCCGTCAAGGACAATCATCATCATCGGCAGTGGGGAGCAACGCTAAACGTGCTACTGGTCTGGTAAGCATTCCGGATTGCGTTTTTACATCGACGATTCGGATGCGCCCATCGGCGCCAGCATACACTTCATGGATTCCGTTGTCTCATAGGACATGTTTACTTGTAACAGCTGATCTTTGTTTACGATCTGTTTTGCAGAGTCATACTTCGGCCAGGTGTCTCGCGACGAGTACAAGAATTCAGGGCCACGGAGCCAGGCGCAGTCGTTACTCAATTCGTAAGTATTTAGTTTTGTGGCTATGTCAGCTATATTCAAGTCAGTAGGTATATAATTCCATTCACAGGATTGCGATAATTTATCGATTTCGCCAAGTCTATTAGCGACATAAACTTTATAGTTGCGCGTATCGTTTTTTATTTGATGCAAAACGATTAAAGAATCTGTCCAGAAGTACCTCGTACATGCGGTCAACCGGTGTTCGCGCGCTATTGTGTCGGCGAGGCGGCAGGCGATAACGGCCGATTCCATCTCAAGTTTAGGTATAGTTATGTATTTCTTCACAGGAGTCGAGCGGCATTTACTCGCGATGAATGAAACTTGTACTTCATTTTTATTATTTATTTTACGGCAATAAGCGACGGCAGCGTATGCGGTAGGGGCAGCGTCGCAAAAAATGTGAAGTTCTAATTCTATACCCGTTTCGTTCTGGCACGAGGCATTGCAGTGAGCGTTATCACAATTATCGCGCTCGCTCGTAACTGGTTCGCAGTGAAAATAAAATCTTGGAATGCGCAAATCCTTCAAGGTTTGTAGTTCCGTTACCCATTTGCGAAATACTGTATATTCATTTGTAGGGATATCGTCGTCCCATTTCGTATCTGTTCTCCAGATATTTCGTAGCATTATTTTTGCTTTGACAGTAAATGGTGCGAGAAAGCCAAAAATGTCAAATATTGACATATAGATGCGCAGGAGTTCCCGTTTAGTAGGTTTTCTTTGCAGGTTTATTATCTCCGGTGGAATGCGCTTAAGTGATAAGTCGAAACCGAACGTGTCGCTGGCCGGGTACCATAGCAACCCGAGCGTTCTCTCAGGTAAGTTGTCGCATTCAGTTTTGAACCTTATTGCTTTATCACTTAAGGTTTCTTTTGGCGTGCATTCTAAAACTTCAGGTTTGTTAGATATCCAGTTTCTTATTTCGAAGCCACCTTGTTTGTGGATTTCGGAAACCTCTTTTATCATCTTGATAGCCAACTGTTCGTTGTCCACACTCTCGATGTAGTCGTCCATATAATGTGACTTCAGGATGGCTTCGACGGCTTCAGGCATTTCGTTATGAAATCGCATTTCATTTTTATTTTTAATATGTTGTGCAATGAATGGAGAACAGTTTGTTCCAAATAACAATGACGTCATAACGTAGGTTTTTAGTTCGCTGTTTATATTTTCGCGCCATAAGAATCGTAGTGCGTGCTGGTCTTCTTTCGTTATCTTGATGCGAAGGAAGAATTCTTTTATATCGCCCATAATAGCAACTGGTTTTTCTCGAAAACGTAGCATGATGCCCAGTAAAGACTGAAGTAGGTCGGGTCCCTGGAGTAGGTAGTCGTTTAGGGAGCGGCCTGCAGTTGCGGCTGAAGCGTCATGCACAAGTCTCAGTTTTTTCTTGTTTTTGTTATCCACTCCGAAGTGGGGTAAATAAAATATGCGTTTATGTGGCGCCAACAATTCATCATCTGATAACAATCTGGCGTAATTGTTTTCAAGTAAATTATGTATACGCTCCGTATACCTAGAGGCGTATCCTTCATCTAACATCATTTTTCTTTCCACAGCGAGGAATCTCTTATAAGCATTAGGATAAGAGTCAGGCAGTTTAGAGTCATTTTTCCAGGGTAGACTTATCTCATAACTCCCGTTAATTAACTTTGCAGAGTTATCAATTATATTGACGGCACGAATGTCGTCCTTATTTACGCGTGGCTTAGAGTTCACCCCTATTGATTCAAGCGCAAATGATCGGCGAACGAGTTCATGTAGTTGTTTATCTGCGTTGTCGCTAAGTACATCGCTTGACCATTGTTGCGATGTGTGCGTGTCTGCGTCTGTGACTGCGCATGTGTGCGTCTCCCGCCGCGCGGTAAGTACGTCCGCGGGGGTGGCGAAGAAGGGCGGAGTGCATGCGTTGCAGATTTCGCTGGCTGGTTTAGCGCGTTCATACAGCGTGGTTGTCAAGGCATGCTCGGCGGTCAAAGGTCGGCCGAATGCAGCTGCAGGTACGGTTCCATTTAAACACCAACCGAGTTTTGTTAATGTGGCACAGGGTTCAAAGTCGCCGCGGTAAACAGTTTTTAGCGGCATTATTAAATGGTAAAAATCCTGTCCGATTAATAACTTCGGTTCCATATTACAGCAGGGCAAAACACTTTTTAGGTCGCGTAAATAATCATAAGAGTCTAAGTTCACGTTAGATAGGTCCAGTGTTGGTAAGTCTAGTTCACTTATTTTTCGTGCACGTAAGTCGTACGTTTCACCACTTGAGTTCGAGATTTTAAAGTTCACAGTTTCACTTATACACTCTAGTTCTGTATTAAATGCACCTTTCATGCGTATTATCTCTGGTTGACCTTGAAGATTGACACAGTTAGCAAGATCAGCTGATATCACACTCACTCTGGCCCCATCGTCCAAAAGGGCGTATGTAGCGATAGTACCGCTAGGTCCATGTAGGTTCACTCGTACAGACTTTAGGTATACACTGGCACTAGGTACCACAGTATTTGTTAGGATCTCGGTTGTAAAATTATTATTAGTAGATTCATCTGGCACACTTAATGTTGGCGTATTGTTTTGGTTTTCGTTGGTGCTAGTATTGCTTGGCGCTGCGATGGCCGTGTTAGGTTTGGTCGGCCAGTGGAGTAGGCGGTGGTGGGGTAGCCCGCAGCCGTCGATATCGCACGATGCGGCCGGACAGGTTTCTTTCCCGTGGCCTAGCAACAGGCACTTATGGCATATTCTATTTATTTTAGCAAAGCGCCATTTGTCCTTGCGTAGCGCGAGTTTGAATTTAATGCAATTAGTCAGCGGATGATAAGACACTTTACAAAACTTGCACTTTGTATCACTGTCGTTATTTAATACGGGGTGAACTTGAAGTTTTCGGTCTTCCATTTTCTTAGGGAACTTATGTTCATTTTGAGAATGAATATGAGTTACACCAGCGGTTGCGATCTTTGTAGCTTCTTTGTGCAGGAACTCAGAAAATAACTGCAATTTAGCTTTGTATGTATCGCTATGTTCGTATATATAATCTGCCCACTTGTTGATAAGCGCACTGGGACACTTAGATATAACGATGTTTAGTAACTCAGGACTTCGAAGATGGTCGGTCTGATTTATAGACTCAGCGGCTGCCACGTAATTCTTTACTTTGACAGCAAAATTCACCAGCTCGGTATGATACGCTTGCGGTAAAGGTTGCAATTTCTTGAATTGTGTTAAGATTTTGTTTATGATTAAGTCGGGCCTGCCGAAACGTAGCTCTAGTGCTTCTAGGATAGTACGTGGTGATGTATCAGTCGTAAACAACGATGAGACAGTTTCTTTACCTTCACCGCGTAAGCATTTCTCTAATCTCGCGATATTTTCGGTATCACTATAGTTGCATAACTTCGTGGATTGTTCATATGATTTTTTAAATTGTATCCACTCGAGCGATTCACCAGAAAATAACGGTAAGTCCTTAGACGTGGCTAATCGGGATAATAGGCGAGTATTAGCACTTTGAGTTGTAGTAGCTAGTTTTTCCATCGCTTGTGCTAGGTTTTGAAGGGCGCTCGGTCCGGGGTTCGGGTCCTGCCAAGGGGTCACTAGAACGCGTTCTTCTTGCTCGTCCTGACGACTTTTATCGAGCCACTGTTCCACTTTTTGAGATGTTTCAGACAAAATAGATCGTCGTTCTCCACTGTAACGGGACTTCTGAGAATATTCCTCATCCAGCTGGGCGAGTGCAGCGTTTAGATTTTTATCTATTAACTCCTTATCGATCCTAGCTTTAGCTTCAGCAGCATCTAACTCTAATTGTCTTCTTTTTGCTTGTAGGGAAGACATCGAAGATTTATCCGAAGTATTAGATCGGTGATGACCATGTTCCGTTTCAGTTTTGATGCTACCCACTTTTGCGGTGGGGTCTTGTAAACTGAGCGCCTTCGCGTTGAACTGGCTAGCGCGATCCATAAATTCTTCTTTGGAGGTCATTGGGCACGATTTAAGCGATTTCACTTCACTCTGAGCATCCGTGGTATGCTTCACTTTTTCTCTTTCGAGAGCGCCGCGCGTTTTAACCGAAGTGCACGGGGGAGTGTGAAACATTCCTTTGCGTCCTTTCATCTGTGCTCCTCTAGGTCCGGTTCGATAGGACCATGTGTAACCGACGGGTGCAGCCACAGGTTAAGGGGAGCGAAATAAGAACAACTAGGATACTTTTTGAGGCAAGTGTTAGAGCGCATGGACATGCGTGTGTCGCTCGGAAGCGTTTTGGGAACTGACTCGTGATTGGTCGATGGCCGAGGCTCGTTGCACACATATGCATGCACTCGCGCACACTTTAATATTTACACATACATAGAAAACAAATCTGGTAAGTACCTTCATACTGTTTTTTCTTAATTTAAACCAAAATATATTTATTTTATTAATTGCTAAGTTTTATGTTTCAGGTTATTTCAGATCCAGTTTATAGCGTCGTCTACAAGCGTAAAGTAAATATTAATAGCAACTAGGTTATTCGTTACTTAGGTTAACTGGAAGGGATCCCTTGTAGGGATAAGTTCGCGTTTTTATTTTTCTATTTATAAATAGGTACCTTTTTGTAAACTCATATCCTTTTTTGTGCAACAAAGTGTTAATTACTTACTAGTAAGTAATTGAAATGATAATCTAAAATGTATTGAATAAATTATTGCTTTTACTCATGTAACAACCATACTGTTTTTATTTCATTGATGATTGATATTCTTATAACATCCCCTCTGTCCTCGGGTGCCCTATATTAAAACTTAGGAACTGTACTTATTGTATGTTTTAAGTTAATACATACAATAAGTACTGTTTCTAAGTTTTGATTTAGTAAATTTTTTTGGATGTTAATATGATTAACATTTTCACAGAAAATAAGAATCTCAAATGTAGAAGGTTCCTACAGGCTACTAAAGTAAAAAAAATAATTACATAGTAAATGTCTAAAACCATAGTATACCTAACATTACTATAATGTAATGAGAAAAAGAAACACAGAAATATTACAATTTTTTATTATAGGAGATTGTATATTATCAATCCGCAGGCCACAAGTACAGCATCACCTAAAGTATTGACAAACTTGTTCTCTGTTGAATGTCTTTTCAGAAATTTGTAAATCCTGACTCTCCTGATAACACATTCAATATGGACTCTGAGGGTTTGAAATAAGTCAGCCATTTTAGTGAATGTATCATTGTTTCTTATTTTATAAACTGTTATGATGTTTAATTTAATGACTGCATTATTTGATAGAAAGGCAATAATCCAATAATATTTACATGGGAGTTCCAAATAAGTCATTGGCATTTTCTTTATAATTGACATCATAAAATCTCTGCCGACGAATCCTTTATTTTCCAAGCCAGGTGCAGATGTTTCAGATGTTGAATCAAACTCTGTGACTTCTTAAGTACTTCCAAGGTGTGAAGGAATGGTGCCTGATGATGGACTTTTTTGTACAGTATTCTGAAGTACTAACTTTTTTGGTTTTAACAGAGAACAATGGGTTGTATGATGTGACATTTTTACATTAATTTGAGTCTTGTGGTGTGCCCTTCAGGAGAGCACTGCACACTTTGACAACCATGTAGGTCAGTTTTTGCTTCATTAAAAGTATCAATTTGCTGTTGGTTTATATTTGAATTTGATGTTGCACATAATGGTGTTATAAACATTGGAAGATAGGTCTTGAGTATTGCATTTAGGTACCTTTGTTGTCTCTTTCATAGTCTTCCAACAGATATAATTTTCCAAGTTCTCCTCCAACTGAAATGATGTTATGATACAAAACATGATGTTATCTTCTTAGGTAAGGTACTGTTGTGATCTATTTTTTATGAAAGCAAACAAAGAATACTTACATTTAAATGTTCATCAAATATTTTAAATTACTGGATGGTGTGCCTTTTAGTCCTGCTGCATGACACCATTCTGCTCGATTCTTAACGGGAACGAAGAAAAAATGGTTTTCAGACCATGTTTTAGAGTTGTTTTTACAGTCTGACCTGACATAAAGCAATATTTTAGTAATGGCAAAGTTGACAGCCTTTACTAGTTGATGCCATCGTTTTAAACGTATTAAATGACCGTTATATCTATTATGTTAATAGTTCTTAACAATTACAAACCGCTAACAAAACTAGCAAAATACAAATCTATTTAATCTATCTCAATAACCTAACCGCCACTTTTGACAACTATCAGTGTCAATGTCACAGATAACTTTTTTTTAATTAACTTGTCTGCCCCAGATTCCGTTATAAAAGTGACGTCATCATCCACTTACGCTCTTTTAGAATGAGCGCCATTTAAAAATTGTTTTTTTATATTAAAAATTGAGTTATCATGAAAAAGAAAAAACACGTGTCGCTTAAAATGCCTTCTATTTTCTGATTAGCTCATAAAATGGAAAACTTCAAAATATGAAATGTTGTCAATTGTATGATAAAAGTCATGGCTTCATGTACACAAGCTGTTACCTATTGGCCACAGGCAAAGATTGGCTCTACAGTTCAGCTGAACACGCACTTATTCTTTCCTGTGGTCAAAAGTTAACAGCTTCTGGACATGTAGTAATGGTTTTTTTCATACAATGCAATAGAAAGGGAGTACCCCTTAATTTAGATAAGGACTCCGAACATAATTGTGTGTTTGACCCGATTGCATTAAAACAATACAATACATACATACAATTTTTATTTGTATGTATTTTATTTGGGTTAGGTATATATATATGTATGTATTTGGATGTATTTATATTTATTAATTAAGTTGTTTATGCAAATAATGCATAGTTCTGTTTAGTGTATGTGTAGTGTTCTTATCTGTAATACTTCTCGTGCACTACCCGTTTTGTTTTTGTTTTTTGCAACTTATCTCCTGCTACCCTAAGGTTGTCTGGAAGAGATCGCTTATAGCGATAAGACCACCTTTATATAATTTGTGAATTTGTTCTGTCTTTTGTCTCTTATGTGGTGCAATAAAGAATATTTTACTTTACTTTGCTTTACAATAGTTAGCAATAAGAGCCAAACCTAACATTTGTATTCGACGCTCAATATTTTCCTTATAAAAGGATACAATGGTCTGACGTCATTTAAATATGGCAGTCTTCTTAATATAAAATAAAATATGATATTTTTATTGTGAGAAGCTGCGTACGTTTATCTAAATGACTATTCCTACCTTCGCGAGTATATCAGCCAGTTTCCAGGTCATGCTTATGGCATAGGCATGCAATCAGCTGGATTGCATACAGCCGATGCAACGGAATGTATAAAGATGAGTACCTAATAGAAATGCCGAGCATTCCACAAGGTCGACCAAAGTCCAAGGTCTCATAAACAGCAAAGGAAACATATGAATATTATTACTCGTCTTTAACATTCCAAGCCGAACATATGGCAATAAGGTAACAGATGTAAACTAGTATAAATAGCAGTGTCTCTACTAATAAAGCTGATTACTTAACCGACATTGGTGTGTATACTTTCTACCCTGAACGTCCCTCACTATATGGCGACCCTACCAGCTGGGCTGCTGGAGCAGCCCTTGTGTTCTTGACTTCTGAGAAGCCTCAACAAAGACCACCTGCATCCACCATCCTGCATCTGCATACCATCAAGCGACCTACATATTAACGTACTTGCGGCGCAGAAATATAAAAATGGGAGGACCGTACTCAGCTTCAGCCCAGTCCACTCGGAACACGATGACCGTAACTATAATAATTCGCGAGAGCCCGACACCAAGAACAGTACGGTGGACCAGACAACCAACCACAACCAACCAACCAACATCAATCCCGCCGAATCACGATGACCAACCGCACCACGGCCAAAGCAGAACTTCACCTGGCCAACCCTTCGCGAAAGCGAAACCACGCAAGAAAGACGTTTGCTACAGCCGAACGAGCAGGATCAAGGGGCGCAACAGGAACCAGACCAAAGACGAAGAAATAACCACTACATCCAATCAAGTAAGCGAACTATAAAATAATGTTAGCACCAACTTATTTTTTCTTCTCTTTTTAAATTATGTAAAAGTTTACGGCAACTTGATGACGAAACATTTAGGCATATAAGATTAATAAAATAAAATAAAAGAGTTAATTCTCACGAATTAAGGATAACTAAGATTTCTTTTTAATGCAAACTCTTCCAAGTGTTATAAAATACTTTTATTCAATAATATAAAATAAAAAAATAATTATGAGGACGTGAAAAAAAAAATATATAAAGGAACAATAGGTATGATTATGACGCGTTACTTACATAACTATCTCTAAGGAACAAATATTATCGACAAGATTAAAGGCGTGGGTGCATTCCACTTAAATTTATTCCAGACAACAATTTAACTAATAATAAAACTTCGTATTTCTTTAGTTTGAATAAAATAAAATAAAAGATTGGTATTTTTTTTGCAACTTCATTTTCTAATTAATTATTTAACACTAGGTTGTGCCCGCGACTTCGTCGGCGCAATATCTTTATAAATTGTAGCCTATGTGTTATTCTGATACTTAAGCTATATTATTGTAAAATTTCATTAAAATCCGTTCAGTAGTTTTTACGTGAAAGAGTAACAAACATCCATACAAACTTTCGCATTTATAATATTAGTAGGATTTAAACCTTAAAATATTCATAATTATCATTTCAATAGATTCCCTTTAAATAAACATTTTTTTACAGACCGATAATATATTTCAATAACTTACAAAAAAAGCAAAATTAATGTGTTTGTCTCGTCAAAATAAAACAATTTACGACATTAAAACGGTTCAAATTTAAAATAAAACCCCCATATCAAGAAAAGGATTATAACCGTTTACAATCAATTCCATTTAAACTATCTGGCATCCAATTTATCATTACAAAATAACTATTTATATTATTATAGTATTCACGCATTATTAAAAACAAACTTAACAAAAAGACGCAGACCCGGAAAAAATAAAATAAAAGAATAACGCTACAAAAACGCTAAAAAAAAAAACTATGTACTATATAAAAAATATAATTTAAAAAATTCAGAACATTCATATCTCACAGAGTGTTAATAAATCAACGAATATCAGTTTTTAAGTTTATTTTTGAATTTAATTTTATTGTGTGACAAATAATACCAATCTCTACCTTTTTGTATTATTATAATTTAAACAAACAGTACATAATGGAATGCACCTGCACCCGTGTCTGCTAAACGCTGATAAACTTGCAACGCGTCCTATCTCATTTCAAATTTCATAATCAGCTTAAAGCTTAGTGCAATAAAAATAATAAAAAAAAACAATAAGAGCAACAACAACAGCAACAGAGCAACAGTTCATTCTTAAGTATAAGTAAAAGACTTAACTAAAATGTTATGTATTAATATAAGAAAGTAACGGGTAATAATATAAGGAAGGGAAAGTCATAGACATCACACTAAGAGAGCTAAATCAAATAAGTGTCGCAACCAACGATTAGCCTGATCACCTAAAAGTTGTTGTGATTCTTTGTTTTACGTTTTTAAAGTGATGAATTCTTTATCTTTCCTTCTCGCAATAATTGGTACCTCGAGAAGCGCCACTTAGCGAGTATAAAATGTAAGCAGAGTACACCAGGATACAAACCAGGCACGGAACCCTTGAAACCAAAACAGTTCGATTCGAGCGAGCCTCAATCGTAAAGGTCCTTGGGCACTCGGAAAATCATTGTACACCGATGTGTGAAAAGAACTGCCTGTTAAATAAAAGCGCGCTATAACAAGTAATAATCTTGTATCCTGAATAAATTATATTAATAAAATATAAATGTATGTAAGGTCGGCCGGCCATATGCGCGAAAATGCGCTGTGTACTCTTGAAAAGAAAAGTGACAAGTATCACGAAGAAGCTTACATAAGTCACAATGCAGCCATGGTACTATGGCTCATTAGTGATTGGCTTCCACGGATCGCGACCGTGAAGTCTAGTATAAAAGCCAATAGTAAAGTATAACTATGGCATATGTTTACCCAAGAAAAGAATATATGCACCTATTTGTGCATAAAAACAAAAAAAAGTATTCTATCCGCGTAAAATTAGGATTACTAGGAACAAAACTAAATACCAAGTAAAATTAATAAGATTTAATTATAGCACCATATTAAACTGAATACACGAGGGGTGCAAAGTTAACTAATAAGCAAAAATAAAAAACAAAAACAAAACTATTCAGACATATTATAAAAAATAATAAACGTGCATATCGTTACAACACGGAATTGCAAAAAAAAAAAGAATTCAAAACCTATTTATTTTTCCAAATATTCATATACGATTCAAAACAAATAGTTGAAAAAAAAATAACTAAATAAACCAAAAGTATCAGTATCGCAAACTAGTATTTTTTTAAATTGACTTTCTACTTATACTTGTTTATTTTGTCACCAACGCAGAATAATTACTAATCACCGTAGAGAACTTATTATTTCTATAACGAAACGCTATCGCGACGCCAAAGTATTACAATGTTAATTTTCAGACAGGAAAACTTCGTACATAACCATAAAATAAAACCCTATCAATTTTAAACTAAATGTCAACGTAATAAGATAAAGATTCTAAAAACTTACCTATCAACAATCCAATTCATTGCGTCAAAACCCAACACATAACACATTTAAATATTGTCTTCTTAAAACAAAATAACAACACCAACTCATCCAATAAGTTAACATAATGTCAGTTCAATCAATCCAAGTCCAAATAATGACAAAAAAAAAACACAAAACAATACATTCTCAAAATTGAACGAAAAAGCTCGGATAAAACACACTCATCGCACAAGAAGCAAGCGCGGAATAAATAAATCAAGTATTAGTCAGTATAAACACGTATGAAATAAGATATCAATACCTAACAAATCTTGGTCACCATATGACACCATCATAATAATAGAAGGTTCACAATCTTTCTTATAAATTAAGTGTAAGCAATAAGATAAAAACAAAATATAAACAATGCATGCCATGCAAAAGCGTAAGATATATGATATTTATATGAATCGCACTAGGTAACAGACATTTTAACCTACTTTAGATATAGTCGAGATCATTTAATTACTATACCATACTATAAATACTATATATATTATGTTGAATTTTACATGATGTGGAAAAAAAAATACGATAAAAAAGGAACTTAAATATTTATAAAGTAAAAATATAATATAAAAATAAATTAATAATGATTAAATACGCCTATCGCATCTTCGGCGGCCTAAGAGTCAGCCTTGAGCAATACAGCGGATTAAACCAGGCAGGCAGAAGAATCCTTGGTGATCGGATCATGGTTTGGTCGAGAACCAACCGTCCCGTGTCCCTTGGACACATGTTAAGTTATGAAGCATAGAAGTGTTAAAAGAACTGCCTGAATGAATAAAAAATATGTATATGTAATAATATATGTAAGTGCTCAAAATAAATAAAAATCAAAATAAATTACCTTGTGTCCTGAACAAAAAAAAAAGAATATTAAATTAATCAAGTCGGCAGAACCTGCACGTAATAGAGATTTATGTTTTAGATACATCATTTTAATAACCAATTTAATACACATACAATATAAATATGTATGTATGTAATTATAAAACTAATGACGACAAAGAAATAATAAATAATATATACCTAAATAATAAATACAGATAAAAATAAAATTTAAGAGATAAATATTTACTTTATTCAAAAATGCCTAAATAAACACGATTTGTAAATGACAACCATAAACAATAAATATTAAATACTATATTAGGAATTAAAAATATAATTATATTTTAGTTATCCAGTTCATATTGTAAGATAATGGTTAAAATAATGCTTCGTCATCAAGCGCATCAAAAAAAAAAATTCCACTTACCTTAGAAATAGATTAGATTTAGTAACTGTCATACATAAGTATTTGCAGTTAATGTTATATTTTCTTAAAAGTTTACAGAAATCAGATTTGTTTTATATGTGCGTAACTTTATGTTTATTTGAACTGTCTAATTAATCCATATTATTCCCAGAAAAAAGTTTAGTTTAAAATAAAAAATTATATATTAGAAAGAAAAAACTAACATCAAAATATTAGAATATTTTTTTTAAATTTACGTGTATAAAATAATTAGCTTATAAAAGATTACTAAAAACTGAAAGTAAAGCAAAAGTTACAATTTGTTAAAAAGAAAATGAAAAAAAAAAGTATAATTTATCTAAAATTTATTGTAAAAAAAAAAAAAGTTATTGCATAATATATCACAACAGATATTTCATTTGCGTTTTTATATTTTTGATATTTGTTTAATTTGTTTAGTTTAAAGATATAATTTTAAGTTTACGTTATTTTATATTACATAAAGGGAAACTGAAATCGAAAGATTAAAATTTTTGTAACCAATACCATGTTCAATGTCATATTATTAATTTAACCATTTGTTTGCTAAGTATGTTTAAACCAAAAAAAAAAAAAACTATAACCTACTTCCGAAAATAATCCATCAAAATACACAGCGTAAAATATAAATCAGTAATTAGAAACCGCTAATCAGATGTGCTAACACACGCACACCATATAAGGATACCCATCTTTCTTGTGTAAACAACAATGCATCCCATACGTAACGTAAACATAACTCTAAGTCCAAGTATTAAAATATGTCGCAATAGGCAACATATGATCCAGTAGAAATAAAATGTACACCTTATGGAATTTATAAACATATGTATAAGCATGATTTAAGATAAGTACTACTAACCAATATTGTTTAGACGTATGATAAGTACTCATGTAATTAATTTGCTAATTATAAATAAATATCTAATATAACTATTAAACTATAACTACCTACATACCAACTTATGTTTATTGAATACTTAATGATTGTTTAGAATAATTTAAAAACACATGTTTAATATATACCTTATGTTTGTTTAGACTCATTTGAATACACATGTTTAATCTATATATAAGTACTTTAGTTAAAATCTAGTTAATAATTATAATCTGTAAATCTGTAACTTACGCCAAAAATTATTCTCTCACCAATTTTTGTCAAAAAAAAACGGGGGAGTTATGGCATAGGCATGCAATCAGCTGGATTGCATACAGCCGATGCAACGGAATGTATAAAGATGAGTACCTAATAGAAATGCCGAGCATTCCACAAGGTCGACCAAAGTCCAAGGTCTCATAAACAGCAAAGGAAACATATGAATATTATTACTCGTCTTTAACATTCCAAGCCGAACATATGGCAATAAGGTAACAGATGTAAACTAGTATAAATAGCAGTGTCTCTACTAATAAAGCTGATTACTTAACCGACATTGGTGTGTATACTTTCTACCCTGAACGTCCCTCACTATAATGCTCATTAAGCGCGGTCATGGAAGCAATTAAGCAATACTTAGAAGGTTCAATCCGATATCAGATAACTATGCTATGTCAGTAGATAAATGTTCTCACTTTATGTAAGTGTGTCACATCGACTTCGATTTCGTCAAACGCCTCAACGTACAATATATGTACAGCACAAAATACTTTTTCCCCTCAACAGCTCGGAAAGCGCTGTTTTGTCCTTTAAAACTAGCGTGAAAAAACGCATTTTATCCACATGTGGGGAAAGTAATTTGACCTTGCTTTAATACCTAGCACTTACCATCCGTCCAGAATAAGAGAATTTTGGAATCTTTCGCTTGCTCAGGTCTCAATATAAGCTTGCGAGTTAAACAGCAACTTTGTCCCCTTGTAATAACTATTTTCTGTTCAAGCTAGGAGGGATCAAAGTGGCACTTTTCTGTTCAAGGACTACACATTTTTACTTTTTCAGGCATTAACTAGTGGCATCGTGGTGTTGATATGATGCTGTTTTCGGCTTTGTTTATTTCCTCTTAGTTGGTGTGAAAAGCAGTATGTGTCACACGGTACCAACATTATTTTCGTCTTGGGCGTTAACGCTTGAATTCCTCATTACGCGCAGGATTCTACTTTAGAATCCACCGCTTCATTCGGAAATCAATGTACGCCGTCGCCGGAAATATATCATTTTGATCCCTTGTAACATAAACGACTATTTACTGCACACCTCAAACGAACTTAAGAAGTTCGTTTGGGGATAAGCAGGCTATCCTCAATTCATCGACTGAATTTATTATTATTTTCTTTAACGCCCGAACGTGTCATGCTATTTCAGTAAGTGTGAGTACTACAAGTACCGAGTCGATTGAAGTAGCATGACAAATCTAGTGTTTCCGAGATAATACGAAGGAAAGTAATTATTACTAATTGTGTCGCTTAACTTCAAACTCGGGTAAATCCATTCGACCCTCTCTGCAAATATCTACCTTATTACCTTTTCTTAATACCAAAATCGCATAATCTGACAAATGGTTTTACCCGAGTTTGATGTTAAGCGACTCAATTATGCGCTACATCTGTACTGTGCATAATCAACACAGGCGACAATTAGACGGAATAGTCTCTATGGCCATATTGATCTTAAAGAAAAGGTTAACAGGCGGTCTTATCGCTGAAAAGCGATCTCTTCCAGACAACCTAATGAGATAACGTAAGACTGGGTGTAACAAAAATGTTTTAAGGGCGTTATCTACATATCAGTAGCGTTTTATGATTAGGAAAACCCAGAAGAAATAGGGGAAATGAATAGTTTTTTTTTCACTCCAAAAAAATCACGCCTATCTTTTTTTTGGTCAGAACACGATACTGATTCAGTGATTACCAGGGATCGGAAAATCGGATGTTTTCAGACCTACTTCTTCTTCTTCTTCAAAATATTATTTAATTATTTATGTTAAATTCCGGGATTGTATAAAACATCAGAAAATAGTGACAATTGTCAAGAATGTGAAGCGTTGCAAAGCAGTCGCAATCATTACTTTTATAAGCAAACTTTCCTATCTCCTTTCATCGCACCAATAAATATTCAGTAAACCGAGTCGTTACTCTATTTTACGGCCTCTCAGCCTCGACCGAAAGCCCGGGATCCGTTTTCCATTTTCTCGAATCTGCGGGTCAGTACCGTATTCTCGGATATGCATTCGATGCATCAAAGTGACATTGAGATCGTGCACATTACTTTACTAAGTAGGTTTTGAAATAACTACGAATGTTATTTTTATTGAATTGGCATTATTTATTTTATTTAAACTTTCACAATTTTCACACATTATAAATTGACTAAAACGGGGCTTAATCGTGTACAAAATTTGAAAACAAACCTCCGACGTTTCAAAGGCGACATTGTCCCCGTGGTCCCGGAGAAAGACTGGCTGAGGTTGACATCAACATCTTCTAGCTGCGCGGGTTTGTTTTCAAATTTTGTACACGATTAAGCCCCGTTTTAGTCAATTTATAATTATTTATTTTGTTTATTGAAACAAACACACAACCATCTTTAATGAATTGTGTATACATAGTGTGAATTATACATACATAATACAATATAGGTGTAAATACTAACAATTCCCGTAACTTAACACATACCTATACAATGTGGCCATTGTGAATACGTTCAAAAAACAATAAAACAATCGATCTGAATCGCTACTTAGTTAAGGGTCCTTATTGCGCTCGAGAAAGGTGCCTGGCGAAGGAGTTGCGTTCGAGCGCGCGGCTCAGTCAACCCAACAGGCACAGACTACAGGTGTGATAATTATCAACATCATTGTTACTGGGTGCGTAGCCAAGATGCCAATCTCTCACGCTCAGTCGCTAACGAAACGCAACTGTCATTGTCACACTAATAAGGAAGAGTGATAGAGAGTGGAAGCTACGATACGTTAATACGCGTGAGCGATTGGCATCTTGGCTACGCACGCTGATATAACAGATGTCTACGGGCTACGGCCGCCGCATACTATTGTGCGGGATGTATGCTTGTTTGCCGCCAACATGTCATTTATAAATAAAAACATCATTATTACCATTAAAGACGAATACTTTTGTGAAGAGCTCTAAGCACTTGTGACAAAAAACACGACATACTCGTATGTCACGAAATTCCGACACAGGATGATTCTCATGTCAAAAACTACCAAAAATTATTTAAAACCCTATTCGATCTCGTTACAATTTTCAAAAAGTCTTCACCAAGAAATTATCTATGAATGGAGATACATTACGATTTTATTTAATAATCGAATTGGTGGCAAACAACCCACATCCTGCACAATGGCGAGTGGTTTCCGTAACCTATGGATGGAAACGCCAGTAATTCATTTTAGGAATTTTTACACTTGTCAGCGTGGTTGGGGTCTGCATGAAAATATGAATAGTCAAAAGTTTAAGTTCTGTCATCCCAGTACGTAAATGCACAAAATACTACAAAGCTTCATAAACCGAGTACATATAAACCTCACAAAACAATCGTAAAACTCCTCCCGGCGCCATTCGCCGTCCATCTTGCGATTGGCCGCAAGGCTCGCATGCCAGCTGCAAGCTGCATGCCACTGACTTGCATGCTCGGCGATGCAGTGCGCAATCTCCCGAATTCCTCGCCACTCGTTTCACTTACTTTATAGTGTGTCACTTACTTCACGTATTTGGAAACTGAGACAGTTAATACCAATTTGATATAGGTTCGCTTGTAACGAACTTACAAAAACGTCATTGAGACGCCAGCACTTGAAGAAGTTCATTCCCACCTGCTTACCTAATCTTCAACCGTACACCCTAAATTACTCCGGCTCATTTAGAAGAGAAAAGCTAAATTAGCTGCCATTTTCCTGCAAACATTTCAACGCGTACTGTAACACATTCCTGTAAACAGTCTTCATACATCAGGCTCCATAAGAGCGGGTGTTTTATTACTTGACAAACAAGGCAATTTATTCAGAAAATCACGTCACGTATAAAAATTGTATTAAAAACAAATTGTAATAGCGCTCTTGCTCATTCTAGAACACAGTTACATATGCGCGAGGAAGACGTAACCATGAAATTAAATATAATGATATTTTCTGAAAAAGGCGCGAAGCTTGCAGAATGCAATAACATTTTGCAATTATTCTCGTAGCGCGTAGCGGTGCTACGGCGTTACGGCTACGAGTGCTACGCCTTTGCGCTCAAAGGGCTACGCGTTCTTTGTTTTACTTGAACGCCGCTCGCTTACTTTATTTTAAAAGGAGTTTTTACTCTGGAAATATTAAAAAATATATCCTAGCGTTTTTCCTGCTACGCCTCAGGGAGCCTGGGGTCTGCCGTGACAACTAATCCCAAGATTTGACGTAGGCGCTAGTTTTACGAAAGCGACTGCCACCTGACCTCCCAACCCAGAGGGTCAACTAGGCCTTATTGGGTAATCCCAATAAGACTAATGTCTGGTTTCCTCACGATGCTTTCCTTCACCGAAAAGCGATTGGTAAATATCAAATGATGTTTCGTACATAACACAAAAAGCCGTAAGATGGCGTGAGCGCACCTTAAGCGTTTTAAAAACAAGAAAGGATTGCATATACTTAGGAAATTTCGGACTCTGGTTGCCGTGATCGGGTGGCCCAGTGGTTGGGGCGTCTGCCGCGAAAGCAGGAGGTCGTTGGTTCGATCCCAGCCCTGCTCACCGGGGACCTTGGTCATTTTTTCTATAGTATATGACATCTCTTTCAATTTATAATTTCGTACATAAGTTTTGTAAAGCTCTTTGGTACGAACCGGCAGGATTTGAACCAGATACCTTCGGACTGAAATTCTCATGTCATGCCGCTAGGCCACCAATGCTCCAAGATAAAAAAAAACAACAAAAATAAAAAATAACGTAGGGTTTTAAGTGAGAAGGCATTCGTATTGATCGATTACTATTGACATAACTGAAATCATTTATTTTTAAAATATATACAGTAAGTATAACTTACCTACCTACCTCTACCTACCTTCAATCTAAAATATATCCTAGAGGCATTGTACTTAGGATGCTGGCGGCATTTCCTCGTTGTATCGCAATGCTGATACGTTGTGCGAGGAAGCCACCAGCTCTTCGGTCACCAGTTACATCAACCAGACGTTTTGCGAATTCTACAAAAAACTTGCGTGCGCTGGGACCCATGGACCAAGAGTTTCGACCCCAAATGGTACAAAATGGTATTCTTTACCCAGGCTCTTATATTTATTAAGTTTTAAAATGATATAACTAATACATATTGGGTTAACCTGAGGTTAACCCACCATTTTATATTGAATTTGACAGTTGACAGCCCACTAACCTAAAGTTAAGCGGGTGGTGCAAGTGGCCCTTAGTGGATAAACTGCGGATAGCGTGACGGTGACAGCTACCAAATGCAAAGACATTTGACAGAACTGTTTAAAATTATCAGAAATTGTCAGAACGTGCCGACAAACTATCGTCTTACCCAGCAATTATCAGGATATCAGCTTGGCATCTTAGCCCCGCTGAACACGATACTGATTATGCCCATAAACGGATCACTAGCATTTTTTGCATCTTGACCTTGATCTTGATCTTTTGATCTTGTTACGTGTAAAAAATGCTGTTCATTCACCGCTAAGGATTTTTCGTAGCGCTACGCCGTAGCCGATAACATGCATTTACCGCTTTATAGCGAAAAAGTGGCCTAGGGTTCCAATTGGTTGACTGTACAAGTACTAGGCACATTTGCGCGGTCTATACTGTCTATACGCCTCGTGTTCACTCCGCATTTTATCACGACAGATGTCCCGCGCTCATAATCTCATAAATAATGTATAAGCGATATATTTCTGCGTGAGACGCCAAGAATAGAAATATGGAGCGCCATTATATGGAGCGGGTGCACCGAGTCCGTTTCATTTAGACTTGGCTTGGAGGAAACCATAGGGAAGCATAAAGATTACTTTGAAATACACTTTTTTAAACTATCGCGGTTTTTAGGCATTTTTACACTTTTCAGTTTTCTCGTAAACAACGGTTTTCTCGGTTGCAACATCACCGAAATATCGGGAGCTGAATCTCAACAAAAGACCGTGGTATCTTACCACGTGTTCACTAGAATAATATGTTTGAATAAATTGCACGAGAGTCAACATCTTTCAAAGTTCTTGCCATTCAAAGGCTTAAACGATTAAGTATTCATAGAACCGCGATAAACTCGAGCAAAAGGCTCCAGTTCCAAGCGGTCTATAGTTGCAAGTTAGTTTAATGTGTAACCGCTCCAAGTTGACGAGGCATTAAGGTGTATAAATGCTTCATGTATACCTAAGTTAGCTTAATGTTGCGACTTGTGATTTTAGAAGCCCGATAGACTTGGTTTTTACCAGAGTGATGTGATCTCTATCCAAACTTCTGGTGGAAAAAGTCCGTAACAACCGTTAATCGCTTTCTTTGATCCCTAAAGTAACTAGTTATAGACAAGGTTCATTTCATTAGATAGTAATAACTTTATTAGCGTCTTTAGTGATCTAGGTAAGAAACAACACACAAACATATAAAAAGTCTGCTACTGCATAAAAAACCTACTAAAATAAAGACGATTTGGGCCAAATCGCTGTTAATAGGCAGGATGCCCGAGTTGACGGGTCATTAATAAATAAATAAAAATAAAAAAGCCTTTTATTTAGAGTCCTTTTGAAAAAAAATTACATGCATGTCAGTTGCGTCTATAATTAATATTTAAGCATAAAAAAAAATGCTTTTTAATGACGGGTCATTAAAACTGTATTAATTATGAAAACCTGCTCGTGCCTACTGAAGACGCAGCCCTTTGGGCAAAGACATTGGATATAGCCCTTTAATTCTTTAACCATTGTAAATAATACGACTTGATTCTTGTAATTTGCCATACGATTAAATAAATAAATTACGAACATATCTGTATGTATTATCTGAGTATACGACAAAGACTGAAGGCAGGGTAATCGACTAGAACGAAAAAAAAAAACATATCCCTTATGGTAATCCCAAAACTACCTATGCTGATCCCTTGTAATTGTAACACACTCTACTATAGAGTTGCCAAAACACATATCGACTCTTCCTAGCAAAGGAGGGTATCCTATGCGAATAAGTGCCCGTCTTGTACCTCTATATCAACGCTTCAACATGTAGGGTAGCGGAGATAGGAGAACTGCACGAAGCGTACCCACTTTCTCCTACCTACTAGACTAGATAAAGCCAGCTTAGTCGTAGTCATAGTAATAGTTTATTGCATCCATGGTATACTTTGGTCTTACATACAATTCAGTAGCACATGGGCCCTGACAGGGCACAGCAATTTATAATCTTAATAACTAGGATTATTTAAGTCAATATATCTATTTATTAATTACATAATTATGATTCAAATTAACATTCGCATTAAGGTAAATTAATGTAAGGCATATTGATGTCAAATTCAGTTACTTCAATTCAATACTGATTTTGGAATGTCCTGTCTATATTTTTTATTTTATTTTTACTTTTAGTTATTACATTGGAGGTAGTTAAATTTCGTCATCAAAAAAATCTTGTACACTGTAGTAGCATTTATTAATTAAAAAGTTCTTCAACTGCGAGCTGCGTATTGAACTTATAAAGTTTGTCTGAGCTGAGCTGAGTCCTCTGCTTGCTTTTGGAATGTGGTCCTGGTTGACAGTTGTTCTCTAATTTGTTATCAAAGCAGTGACGGCGGTCCCGCGGCGCGGGTACCTGCGACAGCTACACGTCCCCGAACTTTCCAACTTGCCCCGACGAACAGGTGCCAGGTATTATAACGTTAACTTGACATTGTGTCGGTGACCTAGCTAGTTTAAGAAACATTACTGTTTGATTTTAATACCTATTACAATATATAGGCGCAACATGTTTAAGTATTATTAATAATAAATATTTAATACTTATGATTATGACAGAGGCACAACAATATTTTTGGTTTAAGGATGACTCACCTAGAACGGGACGGGAAGGGACGGGACGGGGCGGGATGGGACGGAGCGGGACGGGAACATCTGTCAATTTCTATAGAAAGCGTCACGTGACATCCGAGGGCTCCGAGCTATCACACACGTGACTATTTCTATGGAAATTGACAAATTTTACCGTCTCGTCCCGTCCCGTCCCGTGCTAGCGTGAGTCATCCTTTATGCCTGAATTGATGTTTAAGAGTTTGACTGTGCCACACAGGTTAATAAGATTTTAGATGGAGCTTCTAAAAAAAACCTCGTGATGATCGCTCCCAACTAGCCTATTATGTACCTACTTGCGAACAAAAAAAATACGATCAAAATGTTTTACGAAGTAATAAACATACTAGTATGGGGTCCTTCAACAAAGCTGTGTACAAGTTTTTAATGGGTCGGCAACGCGCATGTGACACCACTGTAGTAACTGGCATCCATAGGCTACAGTGATCGCTTTCCATCAGGCGGGCGAATGCATGTTTGCCATCGACGTGGCATAAAAAAAAGCTATTATAGTAATCCAACATCAGCTGCAATTTTTACTAAGCTTGGAAAGCCTGACACCGTGTACTGTAGAATTTTGGACGCCATAATTATGCTCCGCAGTGCGGGGCCTAGTGGGTGGATATGTAAGTATAAAGTGCACTCACGGCGAGGACCGTATGAATAATTCATACCAGTGCTCCACCGCGCACAACAACCGTATGTGACAGGAACTCGAGTTTGGCCTTGTACTTTATTCCATGCGAATACGGTGAAGTTTTAATGAGTTTCCAAATGGAGCATGTCGTTATGAAGTGTACCTGGTTGGGCAAATTGGCTAAGGAGCGCCGTGGACTGTGACAGAACAACATTTTTGTAAATCCGTACATATTTTTTAAATTGTCGCTACAACCAGCGTTAAACAGTTATGCCGTTATTCATAAACGTTCATCAAACCTCCGTTACTTTTTTTGCCTAGTATGGCTTTCACATCTTATACTTTCAGCAAGATGTATTTTGCCAATGTCAGAGTTTTAGACTTCCGTCACGATCAGAGAATGTACGGCGAAAAGTTTGATGGTAAGAGTGAAGGACGGACTGGGAAACTAAAACAAAATAGGATATTATATTATACTTTTTATATATTCAAAATATATAAAAAGTCCTCTCTCTATGTGTCTGGATTAACTTTGTTTATAAAAATTCCAAATCTTAAATTAGTTCTCGAGATATTTAACAATGTGACGGACAGACAGACAGATAGACAGGCTGAGTCACACCATAAGGGTTCCTTTTTACGATTTTGGTACGGAACCCTAAAAACGCTTAGCTCCGGGTTAGTTGGGTAACCCAAAATGGTGCAAATTGTAGTAAGAAACTAGTGTCTTAACTATTACAGATTTTAAGATATTCAATAAATACATTTATTACCTGTAGCAGGGTAATAAGTTTATAAAATTATCTACTACTAAGCATAGCTGGGTAATCCGTAACCGCTAACCTAGTTAATCGTTAATTAACGAAGTTAACTTTTTGATTTACTTTTAAGTTTGGCCTCAGTTATATGGAAGCGACTTAGTTTAAGTCCTCAACTGAATCGCGTTAAGACGTCATGGTAAGGTAAGGCCCTAGCTCTATTTAAGGTAGCATTATTGTTGCCTTGTCATGTAAATTACAGAAGTATGCAAACATCAGCTAATTAGACACCGTGGAACGGTTTAATTATAACTCGCAATTGAATGTAATTATAATTCACGAAGAGATTTTAAGGATGACTCATAGTAGTCCGTTCCGTTCCGATCCGATACGGGACGATCTGTCAGTTTGTATACAAAAAGTCACGTGACGTCCGAGGGCTCCGAGCTATCACGTGATACTTTCTATAGAAACTGACAGATCGTCCCGTATCGGATCGGAACGGAACGGACTACTGTGAGTCATCCTTTAATAAGGTTATAAATGTAATAACCAAGCTTAGTTATAAACTGCTGCATTGCAATAATACACAAAGCAACTGATTTCCATTAAATATTTCCCTGAAAACCTGTGGCATTTCAACATAAAACCGAGGAAACATAATGTTCCACGAATTCAATCAATCCTCGAAATACCTCATTACGGTATTAATTAGAAACGCCATTCCCAGCGCTCGAATTAAATATAAATTTCAGCGCACTAATTATGTACTAGCTGTAATTAGGTCTCTGTCTGTCTCTGTATATTTTGGAAGATACCTACTTAGTGGTGATCAACAAAAACAATCTATCTACACTTTTTAGTCACTATGCGCGACATGTTTCGGACATCTTAGGATGCCATTCAAGCGTCGAGGACCGTGCGCGACGACGCGTGAATACGTGAATGTTATCCGTAATTTTATTATAATATTAATATGTCTGACCATAGTTTAAATTACATTATCTACATACAATTTAAACTTACGTGTCATGCTGACATTAATATTGAAAAACAGGCCAAGAGCATGTCGCGCCATGCTCAGTGTAGGGTTCCGTAGTTTACCGTCCGTCACAATAGGTGAACTTAAAAAGAGTAATAGATACGGTCGGCTTCATAAATCTATATGCATCTGTATTCAATTTTGACCTTTCTTCCCCTGTAATAAATTCCAAAGTGTATACATATTTATAAACGTGACTGTACCGTGCTCATAACAATAAAAACAAAATGGCTTAACTGACCAAGTTCAAAATAAAAATGAAGCTGTGTGAAAAAAATCATGGAACTATTTCCATGAATTTTTCACACATTATTTTTAACTTCCTGAGCGATTATTTCCGAAAATATACACTTTTACAAAAAAACACTTCCGATTGTTCCAACGTTCCTTGAGTTATGGATGTTTTCTATATACATGTATGTATTTATCTATATAAGTATGAATATCGTTGCCTAGTACCCAAAGTACACGCTTTGCTTAGGTTGGGGCTAGGTTGATCTGTGTGAGATTGGCCTCATTGGCCCCAAATACTTATTTATTTATCTTGTCGTTGTGTATATTATATATACTAGCTGTTACCCGCGACTTCGTCTGCGTAGTATTACCCATAATGTTTGGTAGTGTATTTTTATTAGCATAAGTCAATACTTATGGTTTAAAGTTAATTTGGTCTTTAATAAGACCAAATTGACTTGAACTGTAAATTGCTAATTAAATTTAAATTTAAAGAAGTAATCAAGGCCGAGTGTTTTTGATCACAGTTTAACACAGTGTCTTAAGCTCACTGAATTTAACCCACGGAATGTCATTCGATACCTGATTACAACTAACTTCCCAGTGAAGAAAAACATTGCGAGGATACCAAAATAATTAAGTTGCGCATAGAAACTTTCATTAGATAGTAGGTAAGTATATATGTCTTTTCCAAGGACGATCCTATGATAGGATCAGCATAGGCCTTTATTCGCATGTACCTACTCAACAAAAGATAAAAACAAAACCGCTGTAAAAAAGGGCAATGCACAGGATTGAATTGACTATTCCACTTGCTTTCTTTCCGCTTTGCACCTCTATATATATAGGTGATTTCCGTAACAAAAACTATCCTGTCCTTTCCTAGGAGTCAAAACATCCCTATGCCAAATTTCACCTTAATTCTTTCAGCGTTTTTAATTTAGTGTGAAATGGTAACAGATAAGAGTTCATCTTTACAATTTAGCATCGCATGGAAATTTGTCCAAAATTTAATTGAAGAAACCGTACTCTGGTTTTGTGACTGCATCACTACGTAAGATCAGTGTGCTAGACAACAAAAAAAAATAGATGCCATTATTAAGTAAAATGTATTTAATGATATTATGATCTAAAAATGTTTTTGCGCAAAGTTAAAATAATTTTAATCAAATCACTTTATGGAGGATATAGGCGATACCCAGTTCGATTAGTGGCATATAGATAGAACTATAATAAGTGCCATCCTAATCTATCAAGTTGTGCATATTCAGTAATTTTTAGCCTTTTAAGTAAATCTAAGTTTAGCCATATTATACAGTTGCCGTCTTTGTAGTGGTTGGATTCCGCGTCACAAAAGCCTCAATGATATTGTCCAGAGGTCTCTTCAGTCAGCGGCTGTTCATTCCGTTGTGGAGCCACTGAGTTTAGGCGCACTGATAGCAAGATGGACTGACGCTGGTGCTATGGGAGACGGGACGGTGTCTGGTGTGGGATGCTACATGCGTCAGCACATTTTCGACCACCCATATTACTCGCACTTCCCACGTGGCTAGAGCCCTCTGCCGAAACTTTAGCGGCGATACATGTTCATGCATTTGGTGGTGGAGACTGCGGGCTACTTTGGGGGGACGCCAAATTGTTCTGCATGACATAAGCCGTCGATTCAGACAAAAGGGAGAAGAGCCCGATCCAAGGTTGTCCGTAGCCATCCACCATGGAAATGCCGCTAGTGTTCTGGGCTCTTTTGCACCAAGAATGGCGAAATACGGGTTATTATAATAAGACTTGTGTTTGTGTTCTTTTTTCATATGTAATTCAGTTTTTAAGTAACTGGTTGTGATTAATTTTTCAGTATATTCAATTTATATCATTAGGTTACCCATTTAATTTCATAGATTTTGTTTGACAAAACCTACTAAACTGTTAACAGCGCCATCAACCAAATCTAGAAGACTTTGCAGCTTAGTATGTTTCCTTAGAACGAAACAGTTAGATACCTACAGCTGTTTTTTTTTTTTTTTTTCATTTATTTGGGTAAACAAACAGTCACTACAAGAAAGCTTATTAGATAAGTATTGTTATAAAATGTTTACAGTATGTGTGACCAACACCGTTCACCACTTATTCAAGTACAATAATTTGAATCATTCGAAGCTTTACAGGGGTATAGTGGCCCCTAGCTAGAGTGTAAAGGAAAAACTACAAGAATTTATTTTTATTACATACGTACGCGTAAAACTAATTTTAACAAAACTAGTAGTAAAAGCATTGACACTTAAAATCATACAGTAAAATATATGTGATAACTGAAACCTACCGAAGATACATACACATTTTGATTTACTAGACATCTCTAAGTATGCCTATTATATTTTGTTTGTATACACCAACACTGCAGCCAAAAATGTCTACTTGATTAAAGCGCGTGTTATACGTGTGGACGAGCCGGCGCAGAGGAGCGCGCTCACCGGCGTTGGTGCGGCAGCGGCCAGTCACAAACAGCCGGTGCGGTCGCGCCTCGCGTTGTCTACTACAGTTCGGTACTTTGTAACTGAGCTTATTATTAAGAAATATGCAATCAAATTTGTTGTTGCATAAGCCGTACAGTACCATAGCCTCCAGCAGCATTCGCCTGGAACTTAAAGTTAAAAGATTGTATTTATTTAGTAATTGCGAGTAGGATAATCTGTTTCGATAACATCGAAAATGCATTGATTTTAGAAATTTTTTTTGAACAGATTCTAGGGCATCCGAGTATTTATTGTAGTAAGGATTCCAGACCGCAACGGCATGCTCTAATTGTGGCCGAATTAAAGACTTAAATAATTGCAAATAGGTTTTCGGACGCCGAAATTCCTTACAAGATCGCATAACGAAACCGTACATTTTAAATGATTTATTTATTATGGAGTTTATATGTAAATCAAGGTGCAACTTTGAGTCAAGTGTGATTCCTAGGTCTCTTATGGATGGGACTGGTACTAATTTTGCGTTACAGAGTTTATATGACGTGTTTATTACTAATCGTTTTTTGGTAAATGTAATGAGTTTGCACTTATCTAAGTTTAGCGCTAGTTTATTTGTAGAACAGTACTTAGTAAAGCAGTCTAAATCCTGTTGAAATTTAATGCTATCATCTTCATTACTAATTGTGTGATAAATTTTTAAGTCGTCTGCATATAGTAGGATATTACAAAATTTAAAACAGTTAGTTATATCATTTATGAATAGTGTAAATAATAATGGGCCCAAAATGGAACCCTGTGGGACTCCAGAAGTAATAGTTATAGCATACGACTCAAAACCATTTATTTTTACTTTTTGTGTACGATTTGTAATATAGGACTTAAACCAGCGCCATAGGTTTCCTCTTATACCATTGTATGCAATTTTTTCCAATAATAGTCTGTGATCCACCCTATCAAAAGCCTTCTGGAAATCGGTATACACGCTGTCTACCTGTGTGTTACTGTCGAGGTTTTCAAATAAATATGAGGTGTAAACCAGAAGATTAGTAGTTGTTGATCTTTGTTGAACAAAACCGTGCTGATGTGGAATAATTTGATGGTGTAATTTTGGGTAAATCAGCGTGTGTACTATCCTCTCATAGACCTTTGACAGTGTGGGTAGTATTGATATGGGCCTGTAATTTTCTATTTTATTTTTAGAACCACCTTTGTGCACTGGGACTATATTTGCTGTTTTCCATATGGAAGGAAATGTCCCCTCATTTAAACATTTATTAAATAAAATAGCGAGGGGTATTTTTATTGACTTTACAGTATTTTTTAGAAATATAGGAGGAATATTGTCCGGGCCTTGACCTTTGGACAAATCGAGATTTTTTAATACATAGGAAATATGACTAACGGTAATTTGTAAGCTATGTATGTTGATATTAGATGTAGGGTTGTTTTCTACGATACTGAGATCTTCCGTTACTGTGGAAGGCTGATAGACAGACTGAAAAAAACTTGAAAACATGTTGCAAATACGTGTTTGGTCGTCGGAGATTATGTTTTGATATGTCATAGTATTAGGAATATCAGAAGAATGATTTCGATTAGAAATATAGGTCCAAAAGTATTTTATGTTGTCATGTATACTGTGTTCAACTCGTTCTAAATATTTAGCGTAACATTTACTAGATTCAGTTTTAAATCTATTTCTAAGCATTGAAAATATTTCGTAGTCAACTAAGTTGTGATATTTTTTCCATTTAACCCATGCCCGATTTTTGTTTCTGAATACCGTAACATCGGGGTACTTTAACCCTAGGGGGCAACTTTGGCCCAAAACGGAAAAAATATTAAACTTCCCGCCACGCCGCACATCATGAGCCATCAATGTAGTTTGCGGTACTCATCGATAGAAGACCGTATGGGGCGGTCGGTAAAACAGTTTCACTTAAACAAAGCTGAATGGTCAATCCATTATTTTCGTCACAAGTTGCTACCAGTAAACTACGCGAAATTATTATGTGCAAACTTTTTCACGAAACCAAGAAAGCAGGTGAGTTTATGTGTTTGGTTGTTATCAATCGTAACAGATATGTAGCTGGGATCCTTATGTGATATAAATCAAAGAGTATAAGTCATTTTTGTGAGAAGTATATGAAAATTAAAATCACAGTATTCTTTGGCCATAGTTTTCGGGTATCTTTGACCCATGGGTCAAAGTAACCCAACGATATTTTATTCTGTTTCCAATTCTTTTTATCAGCTAAATATACTTGTTTATCATTTAGACGTGCAGATTATATACCTACAATATATAAAAGAAAGCCAGGAAGTCGTTGTTACATTGATTACACAGACGAATAGTTACAGGAATGTCTAAGCGATGTGAGGTCTAAGACGTTGACTGAACGGGAGGCTTCAACAAAATACAGCTATGATCCCATTCCAGCACAGCATGAACCACTGGCTCAGGTTTCACAGAGAGATTCTCTGGATTGTAATGCAATGAATGAAGACAAAGATGAAGAAATCCAGCCTCAGGCAAAGAAAATAAAGACTAATGATGAAGACAAAAAGGTAGACATCTTTGCTGAAGCATGTGCAAGTAAAGGAGCAGAGCCATAATGTTGGAGAAGAAGCTGTTATCGAGGAGAAACGTCAGGATGTAAATGATTACTATTGTGTCGGTGACCATGTATTGGTTAAATGGGAATCACGCGTTTATCCAAGAAATTTTTTATAACAGTCTGAAGAAGCAGCACTAGTAAATTGCATGAAGAAAAAAACATTCTGGAAACGGCCTGCAATACGCATAAATCTGATATCTCGTCCTAATGATTCTTAATTTTGAAGACTGATTAGTTACAGTTGACAAGGTGCCTACATAGTACTCGTAAAATAATTTGATAAGGAACCTATATTTTTTTTACATAATTGTAGTTACATGTAAATTACTTCTAATAATTATTATGGATAGGATTAGAAGGATTTTCTGTTCGTTTTCGCAAAGTTTTAATAAAAACAGCCATGTTTAATACACTTATGACTTTGTGTTGAATTTTCTGAAGTTTTTTAATGTAATAAAAACAAATTAATCCAGATAGTATGTCTTTCTTTGACATGTGTAATAAATCTAAACAGGTTTCTTTATCCTTTCACTGCAAACCGTTACATTTTACTAAATAAAAAATCGAGGGCCAAAGAAACGCGCTTCAAAAGGCAACTTTGGCCCAAACTTTGCAAAAAAAAAAAAATACTTAGTGGTTGTTTTACTAAGTTTTTCATGTGTGCATGAGTTGATTATATCCACAACTATACACCTATGCCTATAAAAGAGTCATATTGTCATTTAAATTAAAGTACTCAAACGAAACGTAAAAAGTATCATAGGTTTGGGACAAAGTACCCCGATGTTACGGTATATGTATCAATGCTGGCGAGAACCAACACGGAAAGCTATTAGAGTGTATTTTTTTATATGGGACGTATTTTTTTTTAATCTTATAGATGTATTCGTAAAACAATGAAACGGCACGTTCAGCTGGTAAATCATTTAAAAGGTCTAGCCAAGGAATTATTTCGATATCCTCATTAATTTTAGTATAATCCGCTTTATTAAAACAGTACTTATGTGTCGATTTTGAAAACGAGGTTTTATAAGTGCTATTAGGAAGAGACATAACAACATAGAATGGTGGATGATGAGCATCAGGGGGAACGAGTGGTATAGGAGCAGGTGCGCAAGTGCAGTCAACGTTATCCGTGAGGAACAGATCTAGTATTTTACCACGCGCATTAGAGTAAACATTATGTTGGGTAAGATTGAATAAAGAAATAAAGTCACCAAGAGTTTTATGGAGGGGGGATTCGCGTTCTACCGGACACAGCGTTGAATAGTTACCACAATCTAGCCAAGTTAAGTAGTTCTACGTGTAATATATAGATGGCAGTGTAATAAACATAATATGAACGGGAAAATATACCTTTTATGCCTCTGTAACCATTTCTTCCGATAAACGTATGTGGCACAATTTTATTTAAAATAATAATATTTGAAGTACTAACAACATGTTGAATGACATATTGCAGGCATTGTGTAAACGTTTGGTTTAGATGTAAATTGATCAAGATGTCGATCGTATTTTTTTTAACGAAACAGGATAAAAATTATCTTATTTGTTACTCCGGTGCGTAAAGGTGGTAATCCACCTGAAATTTCATTCAATTCTGTTCGGTAGTTTTGGCGGAGTTAGTAAACAAATTCACAGACAGACGGATAAAAATTCTAAAAACCTTTAAAACGTATTCTATTATAACGTAACTGATAAGGCCTTACGTAATGTGATAAGTAATGGGTCCAGCATATTAGAAGCTTTAGAAAATGGGTACCTACCTACAGCACCCAGACAGGAAAGGGTTCATAAAAATCACTTAATTCCTATCTCATGGTTCATTTGATGGTATTTGTGTTCAGCTAGCGCCACCTATGGTCGGTTACAAAAACGAAATTTACTCAGATGTTATAAAATTGACAATCGTATAGTACCATCCCTCTCGGTCTCCTATATAAAATATTTGGGCGAGCAGGATGGCACTATACTATACGACGGTATTTCGAACATTGCAGCAGCTTTCAAATTTTGTACAATAAAGGCCGTACCGCTAGCGCCATCTATTATGAGCAATGCAAACTATACATATGTAAAAAAAAAATGTTACGAAACTGGATGAAAAGTATCCTAAATGTTACTCCGGTACATAAACTATTACCATACCAAATTTCATAAAATTCTGTCCAGTACTTTTTGCGGAGTCAGCGAACAAATTCACAGACAGACAGACAGACAAAAATTCTAAAAACCATTGAAAGATATTTTATCAACGTTTCTGATACGCCCCTACGTATTTTTTTTTAAATATATTTATTGTACAGATTTTTTATTTCTACTCTCTTATTAGATGTATTGATAAGGCACCATTATTTGTCATTCAAATAACATCTACTAAATGATTGTCAATAAGACGGTTAAATTAACATTTTAAAAATAATGTGATTTAAACGTCCGCAGGTGCTGCAGGTGTTGCTCCTGACGACGACCCTCGTAACGGACCGAAATATGTCGAACGGTATTCAATTTAACTTACACCAACAAGTGACCCGTTTTAATTTATTACCTATGTAATTAAGTAACTCTGGCAACTGGCTGATACTGTGTTAAGGTACCTAAACGTTTTATATATGTCACTAAGAAGTATTAGCTATGAGACCGTAAGCCGGCTATAGACCGTGTTTTTTTTATTTCCGTTAACTTTAAGGGTAGATTCTTAAGGTTAATTTATTAATTTTAATTTCTCCGAGAAACTTGTGTCGTAACTCTTCTAGTTTCCGAGATATTTAATAAATGAATTTATTAGCTGAACCAGTGTAAAAGGTTCTTTATTACCTGGTAATGTTATTAAACTTTTTAAATTTCGTCGGTAAAGAGTTTTCCATTGACAACTATTCACTACAAGAAGGTTACTGGTTAAATTAAATTAAAATTAAAAATCATTTATTTCAGACTTTTTAGGGTCCATACAAGTGTACAAAAAATAAAAATAAACAAAAAACAAACACGGGTTAACTTATAAATATCTTAACCTAGTAACGACGGGCCGAGGCACGCACTGGAGCGTGAGCCTCGTCCCAATGCCGCAGAATCGGACAGTCCAAGCGCTCAGCAATCGCACTCAGGATGCTGTTGGTGCCACCCCTTAAACGGCGCATAAGGGAGGCCGATCTGCTGCGCAAGATGGCGTGAAAACCCGGCACGCCCGCCGCCGCGAACATGCCGGACGCACTGCAGTAGCGAGATAGACCCATCAGCACCCTGAACGCGTTGTTGTATTGGACCCTCAAGACATTGATGGCACGCTGCGTATAACTGGTCCATAGTGCACACGAGTAGAAGGACTGGCAGTATGCTCTAAATAGTGTCACTTTTACGTTGCTACTAACATCGTGCAAAACGCCGAGCCAGCATGTTACAGCGCACCGCCAAAGCGCGTCGTTCTCGCTCAATATCAAGGTCATCGCTTAGAGACCCCGTGACCCAGTGACCCAGATACTTAAATTTTTGGACTCTTTTTAGTGGTAAGCCCTCAAGCACTACCGGAGGAACAGTCTTGTATGTTTTATTGCCCGCTTTAAAAACCAGCAGCTCACTCTTTGACGCATTGTACTTAAGTCCGTGGGTCACGGCGTATCTCTCACATATACTTAACAACTTCCTCAATGCACAAATCGATGGGCTCAGCAACACCATATCATCAGCATAACTGATGTTGTTGATTTGTTTACCACCGATGGAACAACCAACTGGGGTGTTGCTGAGCTCATCGATCAGCTGATTCATGTACAGATTGAAGAGTTTTGGGGACGTCAACCCACCTTGTCTCACACCACACCCCAATTTAAGTTAAGGTTAAGGTTAGAGGTGATTAAGTTTGACGTTACCTACTTTTCCTTTATAGTTTGTCACATAAATGTCGTAATAGTAAATACTGGTCTTTGAAAATTCTGTTTCATACTTAAATATATTCCAGGAACCGAGCTGTTAAAATATCGGTGGCTAATTTAGGTACTAGTTCCTTATATATAATGCCGAATTTCACAATTTGATATTCACAATTACCATGGTAATATATATCATTTCAAGAACTCCCATTTCAGCGCTGTATTCTCAATTTCATTTATAATTGAAACGCCAGCACTAATGAGTCCAGCTGGATTGATATTTGGTTCGATTAAGCTGCGGAATCCGATGGCCACGATTCGTAGCTCTAATTGGAGACAGTTCAAACTCGAGGGTATTGATCACTATCACGAGATGGAGCAAATCTGGATGTGTCGAGGCCTCTGTGTATGGTGCACCAAAATCTGGGTGTTTAAGTATCTCAATATTAGCGCTCCATTCTCAATTACACTCTAATTTCAGCGTTCTATTACCAATTCCATTAATAATTGAATAGCCAACACTAATTAGTCCGCTAGTTTTTAGATTGCTATTTGGTTCGACTTACTTGCGGAATTGGTATTTAATCAAACGCAGTTGAAACCTGAGGGCATGGACAAAAATAAAATTTATTTATGGTTAAAATTTATTTTTATGGATGTCGATAAACTAAGTCGATTTTTAATGAATCACTAGCACTGGTACATTTTTGCCCCCGCGCCCCGTGACACCGGTGTATGGCCATGACACAGGAAACTGTATCGAAACGTCGGTATAACTACATTCGCGATAGACCCGTTGTATGTTCATAATAATTTTAAACAGTTATCCAGATTTGACAGCAATCACCGTCGCGCTATCCGTGCAAGCTGTCCTCTGTTTATCAACTTATATAATTATTAGATGACATTCGTGAATAACCATCTTAGGCCTTATTGTTTGACGCTAAAAAAGTTTCTTTAGTAAGAAGTAGCTTGCTAATGAGTGATAAGTGCAAGTCATCGTATGTACTACGTTTATAAAGTGCTGGATCTAGTGGTAGGTAATCGACACCCAAAGTGGCTTCGGCACAGCATTGTTAGAGTTGGCCGCCGTTTGTTAGCACAAATAGATTCTTTGCTACCAATTATTATCTTTTGTCGCAAAACCTTTATCACTTTAGTTTTCTGCTAACTGTTACGGTTGTTTTTAAGTATTTTTATTTTCAATTAATTCTATGTAAAATTGAATAGTTAAATTGCTAAATTATCAAGGGCTGGTTAAATCGTTAATTTACTCACAAACTAGTTTGTTGATCTTAGACAGGGTGAAGGAGATAGCAACCTAACTCCAGATAAATAGATGGGGTTAGAAAGGATAGGAACTGAGTGAGATGATGAATTGACGCAATATTAGTTTTAGTGTTTTATTTATATTTTTTTCCTCGTTGGTGAACAATTAAGAGTATTTTGTTCTGCACGGGACCGTCCGTCTATAACCACTTAGCAGAATGCATTAGAAACGCAGCTACCACCGCGAGCTTTAAATATAAACTTCATAATTTGATGTCATAAAACAATGTACAACATGTACCACTGTACCTTTTGTTAACAATAAAATATTAGTATTTGTATTAAAAATATCAACTGACCCCTCTACCATCTCTCTTCTCCCCATTTGACTTAACTACCCTCAAATTCCCTACTCGCCCCTTTTTACGGAATATCTTGTGTATGACTGTAGAAGCGTGTCATGTAAATGGCAGTCGCGTTGTATTATGGTAATTGAGTAGTTGTCGCGGTACATCGTAAATTGTCAATTCCGCGACAGGCGACATATGTTGCATCGCACCTGTTGACAAATACTCTATGTTAACATGATTACGTATATATACCGGGTGTTTCCTGTAATAGCAGCAATAAATCTAATCATAGATAGTACTCGCCAAGCTGAACAACGTCTGCGCAGCGGCTTTTAAAAATATCGTGTGGTTTAATTTTTATTACAGTTTAAAGTTAGTTAGAAGACGCAATGTACAGCGAATTTTGTCATTTTTGAACTATGACAAGAGACGTCAATTAGTTTAGTTTGTATGAAAAAATTAAAACCTACAGAGCTCAGTATTTTTAAAAGTTGTTAAACAGAAGTTGTTAGGTACTCGCACTACATGCGATTAAATTGATTGCTCCTACTACAGGAAACACGGTATATACACACTATAGTGTAATTATCTGTAACATTTACTTATGCTTTAAATGTTACAGAATATTGAATGAATGTATGAATATTCTTTACATCGCTAGCGTGTATAGTTTAGTTTAGTTTAGTTCATTTATTTCACGAAGAAAATTATATATACAATTTAGTATATATACCTACAAATATACATAGCAAACTTATTTATCTTACATTTTCTAATAGCAAACAATGATTTTTAATGTCTTTTCCTTGAACGTAATAAGAAAATTAAACTATTATTTTATTTATAAAAGTATATTGCTACTTGGGTCAAACATAAAATTATGTTGGGAGTCTTTCCGGTGGACTATTGAAAAGTGAAGTGCTATAAAGCTTGATTTTAAGCCACATTAAGGGGTACTCCCTTTCTATTGAATTCTATAATAAAAATCATTACCACATGTCCACAAGCTGTTAAATCTTAACCACAGGAAAGATAAAGTGTTCAGCTAAACTGGAGAGCCAATCTCTCCTATGGCCAATAGTTAACAGCTTGTGTATATAACAGCATGTTTATAAACATGATTATTCGTTAAATAGGATAGTAATAACTAGTTCTTAAATCTGGTAAAAGCTTTTTTCTACAAAAGTTGTAGTTTAGTTGAAAATGGCAATTATCTGATTACCTACGTGGTTTATTTTGACGCGCCCGCCTACTATCGACCTTACATTTTTCGCGTACTCTTCAATTAGATCTATCCCGATCTCTTTGCTCGAGCATGTGATTCTTCGAGCAATCCGAACATAACCTTTACACGAATTTCTCTTATTCTAAATCCTCTCACAATTATTATAATTGATGCTCGGCTGAAGTTTATTGTTTAATTCGCGGAACAATTGCTCCAAATTGTTAACACGAAGGATCTCGATTGAATACTGAGCATTAAATTAATTCATTTTGAATAAATATTAAAATTTGTAATAAATGTTAATGACTTGTAAATCTAGACCGAAACATGGACCAGAATGTTAAAAGTACAAGTTGCAATGTATTGCAACTAAGAAATAAAAGATAAGAGGGTTATATTTTTTGAATGAATGATATATATGTCACCGTAGAATTGTGAGTACCTACCGTTAGTTTATAAGCTAACGCCCGAGATTGTGAAGAAACGGATAGGTTAGGTTAGTTTATAATATCCCTAGTCAAATTATAAACTGTCGGGAGTTCACAATTTAACGGTGACATATACAAGGTAACAAAAATGCTGGCGATCCGTTTAAGAGCGTAGAAAGTATCGTATTCTGATTAGAAAATACAGAAACAAAATGTTGGAACGAAAAAAATATAGCGTTTAAGGTGTGACCTTCCGATTGAGCCACTAATGCTTCCAGATATAATTCCATAACACCGCCGTGAATCAGCTTGTTTTGACGAAAACTCTAAGGGAATATAAAAACTAACTTCGGAGTGAAGCGGTAAAATAACTTCTACCTTCCGTTTGTGTCCAAGTAAATAATAAAATATGGCGCCATCCACAAACAAGTGCAACAAAGCTCTGTCGTCTATTCAATAAACGTCGCCTTAACACAATGTAGTCGTCGGTTCCTTTCAGAACTCAAGTCGGTGTCTGCGGTCTCAGCGCTCCAGTCGGCCAGCACAGTTTAATCACGACTCAGTTTAATCAATAGAGTGTCTCTCCGACTATTGAATTGATATTGAATATACTAACGAAGAAGGTTCCAAATGATAAACGAGTTAGGTAGACAAGTATTTGTTATTGTAGCCAATCAATTGCCGGAGATTTCTAGTGATGATGCCTACTCCGGATTGACGGTTGCAAAATGTACCAGTGCTAGTGATTAATTAAAAATCTACTCAGTTTATCGACATCGATAAATGCAATTTTTTTAACCATAATTATCATAAGTTCTTTAATTCAACTTTAAAAACATTAAATGATTTGGTATCCGGTAAAAAAATAGAACAGAATTGTAGGTACAGAAGAAATGTACCAGTATCGACACTATTGATATCGATATCGATATCGAAAAATAATTTAACAGGTTAAATAGGATATTGCCACCTAAGCGACGTAGATTAAAGTCTGTTGTTTGTAAAGTATGAAAAAAATTGTTGGTCGTATATAATAGGAGATAAAAAGTGCACAAAAAAGCACTTACCTTCAAAAACCCAATTAAAGAAAGAATAATAATAAATAATTTGTGTAAAAGGTCGTATATAATTTTGATTATATAAAATATTAAAGATGTTTATTTCTCAAAAAAATTACATAAGTGTGTCTCGTTTTCTTTTTAATTCAAATATACCTACCTATGTAAAATTGTAAATTGCCGCGAAAGCAGGTCGTCGGTTCGATCCCAGCCCTGCTCATCGGGGACCTTGGTCACTTTTTCTGTAGTATATGACATATCTTTCAATTTATTATAATCAAATATATGTGCCAAATATATGTAAGATATCAATGCTAAGGGTTGGAGATATACTTTTGCTGTCGCCCGTCGATATCGCGTCGCCACATTGCCCATTTAATATTGAAATCAATCGGTGACGTGAATAATGCATGTGCAACCGCTTGCAGCGCTAATTGCCAGCGGTGAATTATTTACAGCGAACGATCCTGTTGTTTACCAATATGGGAATAATATTGTGATCAGTTTAAAGGGAGGAAATGTGCAAACAATTTGGTATGTGGCCTTTTTGGTTGTAGCTGAATAAATGACTAAACTTATGCAGAGTTTTGGTCTTATAACGAGACAGTCTATTTAAACTACTAATCAAACTTCGTATATTTATCAGCAATTTCGTTAAAACATAGTTGTATTAAAAGCATTTGGTTTTCCCGAAAGACTGCAGTATGGGCTCTCAAAAAAGAGTATACGCTTACGCTTTCGTAAAACTAGCGCCGACGCGAAATCTTAGGATCAATTGCCAGTGGACCCCAGGCTACCTGAGCCGTCGCATAAACGACAAACGCCGGGAAGTATAGAAGAAGAAATCTCCTATAAAAGATCAATGATGTTTAATGATGTTGTTGCTTAGCCTAATTCAATCAATAATACTTTGACTTGACTTGCCTTGACAGGCATAAAAATATCACTATTATTTAGTTTACAATTATAATATTCCAGACCAGTTGAATCCGTTCATTGGAATCGTGTTTTCAGCACAAAGGAGAAGAGTGGGTACCTAAGGGCCTGTCGCTTTAAACCGAATATATATACTCGTATATATATATACCTATCTCTATTGCACTTGCTTAAACGAAAGGGACGCAGATAGATAATGTCGATTTGACGATCTTCGCAGTTGGAGCTTGTCGAACTGTCATTTAACTTGATGAACTATAGTTAAATCACTAGCCGTACTATGTCACCTTGTATAGCAAGCGTAACCGCCTTTGGAAACCCGTTTGAATTTGGACTTTATTGCACGGGTATACGGTAGATAGTTACTTGAGTTTACTTGAGTTTCTCAAGGTCAAAAGATTTATCAAAATCGAAACTCCCGAATTTTATAATCTCAACCTATCAAAACCCCAACCATCAAAACTCCGACTCATGACAGCACGAATATTCTAAATTCCGATTGGCGATTAGTAATCCGGAATGAATACTTTTAATTTAAAACTCGTTTTTTTTTCTATTCAGAATTCTAAATATTCGCGCTTGGTTCGGAATTTTGATGATCGGAGTTTTGATAGGTCGGGGTTTTCAAAATCGGGATTATAAAATTCGAGATCTTAAAATTCGGTGTATATTTTTTCGTAATTATGTGGTGTACCCGACTACGCCGACAATGCATACAAAAAAGCATGGTCATCATATTATTAATATATTTTAATCAAAATCCTTCGTGGTGAATAATTAAATGATTAATATAATGTGAAACGTTGGCCGCAGCGACGGAAAATTAACCAAAATCACTGTTCCGAATTTCCTAATGGTTTAATTAATTACCTCATACATTTTCAACTTCAAAGGTGTCAAATTTCCGTCCTTTTTCATCTTTTTTCCTTTGTTCTGTTCTTTGTCTACATAGTACATACTATACGTATGGGACAAAATTCAAAGGAAACCAATTAAAAATAATAGCCATATAATCCTTAACTAAGGAACAATTATTTTTTTGTTAAATATTTTAATTCTTTTTTTCCGTAGAATATTATAAACTTACATAGCCTTTTCGAGCAATTTTTGGCTGTTGCCATGACCCAGGTGGCCTAAAAGTTGAGGCCTCAAATACAAGATACGCAGACTTGATTCAAGCCTTGGGCATTGGAGATTTTAGTCGCTATCTTTCAAATAATATAATTTCAATATCATAAAATACCTGTTAAGCAAGCACATCAAACAGAATCTATATAGAATTTTGTGAACTTGATAACGTGACCGCGTTATCAAGTTCAGTACTACTCAAGTAGTTAATTAATTCAATTATAAGCGAAATAAATTAAATATTTATTTACCTGACTCGTTTTCTTGTTAGAAAGTAAATCGTCTAAAGTTACCAAGTAGATAAACTCCAGCGAGGACTTTTAGTTATATTAGGTTAGGCGAAATCTGCCATTGACAAAGCTTTCTTGGAAGGTTCTTTAAGTGTTTAATTAATATTGTGCTAGCAAGAAATTAAACTAAGTAAGTAAATACTTATTCGGTATTTTATTATGTAAGACATTCGTAGAGGTGACTCGACTTGCGAGGTCTCACATTGCGAGTCTAAATTAAAATAATGTGGCTTAGTTTTATGAGGCAATTTATTTTTCTAGACCAATGGGTCTAGAAAAATAAATTGCCTCATATTTTATTTTCTTTATTACTTTTCAATCTTAAGTTAGGTTATTATAATATGATTATGAAAGTAAAATACATACAAAAACAATACAAAATACATATAAACATATTTAAAAAAACCTAACCTAGAGCGCCGCCGGCTACGGGGCAGGGCCCAGGGCCGGTGGTTAGGGCCGCAGAGAAAGGAACCGCCGGACTATACGCGTCGTGTCCAGGATTACCGCCTTCTGCATCTGACCCTTAATCCAGCCACCTAGCGAGAGTCTCTTAAGATGTTGGTCGATTATTATTGTTATGTCTTTCCCATCACGGAACAATGGTGTTCCGGACCTTTGGAGGCGTACGCGGAGCCGAAGCCAACACGCAGAGCCCTTTCGACAATTTAATGAAATGCAAGGGGTACACCGAGCGGATGTTGCACCTGCCCGAGTCATGGGACGCACGCAGAGGCAGCACCCGCGAGGGTGTATAGACTATTGAGATTTAATGGAATCTAAAATATACTGGACTATTACGTGAAAGTGGTGGACTAAATACTGGGTTATGGAGAATAAAATCGGACGTCTGCCTAACAAAATGGTAATCAATTTTATTTCCGGCAGACGGTGACTCGCCCACATAAGATGGGCCCCCACAAAAAGCGACATATAAGATGGCTCGAGGGCAACACCGGTATGAGGGCTGGGGGTAGAGAGGTGTCACTGGACTTTATACATATAGCCAACTCGCCACTTAGGTTTCCACATCTACCCTCGAGAACACAGCTCTCGCGACCCCACTCTGGACGGCCGGTTAAGGCAAGCCAGAGGCGGAGACTTGGTCGGACGACGGAGTCCCCCAGGAGCGCTCAGGTACGTGGGGTCGCTACTCCCCACCAGCTCGCCACAAGCTGCCCTGCGTTGACTGATTGCACCGGTCAAAACCAGTGGGCGATGGGGTCGTCACATCCCTACGCCATTAGATCCCTACGCCATTATTGTTATTATTATTTACTAATTAATGAAAATTCTGTTTAGGTTTCTAAAGTCTGCACGAGTAGGACTCATTTTGAATGTTAAAAAACGCAAATGATCCAGGACATTTCAAACAATTTATTCAATAATAGAGGTTTGATTTACCTTTATGAATAACAAACAGCATTAGAATCTTCTCTATGTATGGTAAAATGCGTCCGGCAGATGCCCGTCAGATATACCCGCTATGAAGATCCGACAGATAGCCCGAACGTATACAGGGTGTCCTTAGCCATTGGACAAAGCCAAAACGTACATACGCGTTACAGAGTTTAGAGGCAGTAAAATACGAAGTAACATAACAATCGGTGTGGTTACAAAGAAATAAAAAAAAATACTATTTGTTACTTTTGAGCAGCTTGTATGCTACTAAAATTTGTGAGGTAATAAATCCTCATAGAATAGTATGAAACTTTCTCCGTGTTTTTTGATTATCGTTTTTTTTATGTCACTTAATAACACATTGATTGTTGATATGGGATTTATCAACAATCAAAGTGTTATTTAGTGTCAATGAAGAAAATTGACAGTGTCACTAACATGCCACTGCCAAAAACACTGTCAATGATAACATATTGTATGTTTGTTTTAGTTGTCGATTATTGGAAATAACTTCGATTTGAAAGTTATAATTTTTATTTTTGTCCTATGGCTGAGGTCACCCTAGTATGACCGGCTTTAGGTAGAAATGAAGGCCTACAGGGTCTAGGCAACACCTGTAAGGATATGAACCTGCGTACTTTGCATTTTCTCGTGTGATTCCAATCTTGCGCGTCAACGGCCCTTGACGGTGCCATAACGGCAAGCCGCGGCTCGCCGCCGGCTGCGGTTCCAGCGTTTAAGACCTCGATAACTTGAATCTTTAGGGGAATATTCAGAAATTCTTGTTTTCAAGGATTTCGTCCCTTTGAAGTACTTTCCATTGTACCTGCATATTTACATGTTGACATTTTTGTGACTTTCGGAAAACCTTTTTTAAATCTTTCCTTGAATCCCTTAGTTACACCAGGTGTAAGGCACATTAGCGGATAATCAAGATATGTATCATTGCGTTCAAAATTGCATGGGCAGTTTATGGATGAATTCATTCATAATGCCCATGCACTTTTGAACGCGTGTGCACCTACTCACATCATTTGGCTTTTACTTTTATAATACAAATATAATTTATTAAAACATTACAAATACATAAAATCCAAAAACAATAAAAATTTAAACTATCTTATATTTATAAATAAAAAGCTGGCTCCAGCTCGGTGCCTTGTGGCATAGTGCCAAGGAGGCTGGCGGCATTGCCGCGCTGGACGGCAATACCAAGACGTTGCGCTAGGTACGCGCCAGCCCTCCTATCGCCAGTCGCTTCTACAAGACGCTTCGCTAAGCCCTTATAAATGAAGTGGGCGCCAGGTCCCCACGGTCCAAGCGTTTCCACTCCAAAAGGCTCAAACATGCAGCCAGAATCAATGGCTGCATATTTGCGCCGCTTGAGGTGTTCAGCCGAGTTGGCGGCAGCACCAGCTCTGTTTGAAGTCCCTAGAAGATGGGACGGCGCAAGGGTATCCACGCATGTGGCATCCCAGACTAAAGGCCGTCCAAGCTTCCAGGGGACGAGAGTCATGCCATCCGGCCTTTTGCCGTCCTGGCGCGCTAAACCAGATGGTTCCAAAACCGCCGGCGCCCCGGCCGTCACGAGAGCCCGACGAAGTATATCATTCAGGCTTGCGTGACGTGATATACGGCCGACACTTTTGGAACATGATAGACCGTGGAGACCAAATCTTGTTACATAAGCCCCACACTGGCATCGATGAGGAGCCACACATGCAACACCCAAGCGCAAACACAAGGCAATTCTAAAATAATTGGCAGAGAGGAGTGTGCCGAGGTTTTTAGAGGGAAGAGCCTGCAGCCACGCACCGGATTCCCATCTTGTCGCAGCAAGGAGACGAGCGCGCTCTGTGGTGCTGGAAGACGTTTCGTACAGATTATCCCGTACCAGCAAACAGAGCGGCTCGTCCCATTGGTGTTGCGAATGGCGAGTAGTGGGCAAGTCCGTATTAGGGCAGGCTGCTTTCCACCTGTCAATAGCCTCCGGTAGGAAAGGGACGTCCAAGTTGAGTATGGGGTCAGATTTTAGAATTTTTCTAAACAAATTTTGAATATTGTGCGCTGAAGAAAGAAAAGCTGGAAGAGCAATATCAGAAGTTTGGCGTATCCCAATACCACCGTGCCTTATGGGCAGGGAGGCTTGGGACCACTGTGTGTTGTCAAAAGCAATATTTAAAATGGAAGATACTGTAAATTTTATTTCTTGATCTAGGTTTGCCAAAAGGTCGGGGTATTTCCAAAAATGACTACAGCGCAGAATATATGTAAATTTGGGCACGAATAAACAAAATTTCATAATTGTGTAAGCCATATGAGGGTTAATTTGAAGCAAGCGGTCCGAAAAGCTTTTAAAATTTTGAATCTGTTTATCAATATAGTTTGGAAAGGCTTCGTCAAAGATAGGAGAGCCTAAGAGGTATAGTGAACTTTCATCCAATACTTTGATACCAGGAGCTAAAGTGTTAAATTTTGATAAAACTAAATCTTTATTCAAGCATCTGTCGGAAAAGAAAATTTCACACTTTGAAAAATTTAAACACAGACCAATTTCAGAAAACTTTTGTATAATAATTCGCAAATCTTCAAATACCTCGTCGACGGTTCCACCTAGGGTACCATCGTCGAGGTACCAGGCATTAAATTTAGAGTTTAAACTTACTAAAATAGGGTGGATGGCAAGAGGTGGGATCGCCTTGCTGACAGCCCACGGATGAATGTAAAAGGTTGTTTTTAAAAAGTAATTTAGAGGTTGTGCTATAGCATTGCCAAACAAAATTATACAACTCCGGAATTTTTTCTTTGACTTGGGCAAGTAAAGCACCGCGGTCGACAGAGTTGAAAGCGTTTCGTACGTCAACTTTCAAGAGTACCTCGCCTTCTTTTCTGGTAACAAAGGAACGTAATGCGTGTACTGCTGCTTCGCATCCGCACTTGGAACCAAAGCCTAATTGAACCGGTTGAAAATAATCTTTTAGTTTATCTGAAACCGCTTTGCAGCATGATTTGGCTACTAAACGACGATACGTGGTGCCAACTGCGATTGGCCTAATTCCTCCGTCTTTTTTTATTAGAGCACATAAATTGGCTCCGTACAAGATGTTGGTAACTTCCGGGCTTACTTTACCTTGCAAGATGAAATTGACTAAAAAAGTTAATTCTTTTAACAGTGCATCCCCTGCTTCACCACTGGAGTGGCCAAGCAGGTCTTTGAGGTGCTGTGGAGTTAGGCCATCTAAACCCCCAGCCGAACCGTTTGGAAAAGAGCAAATACACCTAAAAACCTCATCGGATGTTACCTGAAGGCAGGAATCTGTTCGGCCAGGAGGATCTGGTAGCAAAACAGTGTCTTGCGGAAAAGGGTGCTTACTTAGTAAAGCATTTAAAGTATCCGCTGTGTCAGGAGCTAAATTGTCACTGGAGAAAAGAAGACGAGCAGCTCCTTTAATATTACCTTCCCCTATTTTATTTTCTACATTTTTCACAAGCGAATAATTGTGCTTAAAGGCGGATCTTGACAATTCGGACACATCATGGGGATTACTACAGTTTTGCTTGATACGAGAAGTTAGAGAAATACCTCTTTGTGCGTCTTCTTTAGCGTATAGAACTCTATAGGGAAAGGTAAGTAGGTTTTCCCAACTTTCTTTAGAATTTTGATTCAACGTGGCTCTCAAATCATCTGCAAGTTTCTGGGCAACTGAAATACGAGCGCCTCGTGGGATTCGTTTAATGACAGGAACTGATTGCTTAAGTTTGCTTAAAGTATCTGAAATTGGCGGATAATTATTAATGGATGAGGTTATAGGATTGGAGACTAAACTAGGAAGAACGGGCAGTGTATGCCTAGAGGTTGCATTACTGTGGGCACGACTGAAGTGAATATTGAGGCCACGTTGTCCTTTGAAAAAGCGAACTTGAGGACAGAGTGGGCATTGCACTTCAGTAGTTTCCTGAGATGACGTGATAGGGGCGGCATTATTTGCACTTGGTTGAAGCGACATAGAAAACTTATTACAAATAAAATAAATACTTATGAAAATAATACAAACTAAAACTACTACAAAAACGAGCATAAACGATCACTTCAAGATGATTTCTGCTGGGCAGGAAATGAAGTCACTTTAACGTGCACTTATAGGTATACGAGTAATATGCCTCCTGGATTTTGTAGACGAGAAATTATAAACACATTAGTCACATTACACACATTGAACACGTTTCAGTTATATAAGAGAAGTAACAAATTTCCAATGTAAACAAATCTTGTTATGAATTCTTGTCTTCTTAGTTTGACGTGACGTCTGTCATGCCGTCTACCAAAGCGTAGGGCCCATTTACTCGGGCTGCGGTCTCCGCAGAGACAACCCGCAAGCGGTATGTTGTCTATTAAACAGCGTAAATTGATAACGATGAAAAATACTGATGAAAAATGGCTTAGGAGACTTATTAAAAATTAAGTACAAGAGAAGCTTTCTTAAAGCGTGTTTATCCGTTGCTAGGCAGAATCTTAATAATAATATAATTATGTTATTATTTGCCTGATTAATGAAATTAAAATACGAAAAACGCGAGGAAGACACGAAGAGGTAAATTCAGCCATAAAATATGACTTACCTACTTAGGACAGAAAACTATGGTGATAGATCATATGCTCCAGATGCGACATTACTCAAATATGAGGGAATAACCAGAAAGAGAGAGTTACCATGCCATTTTAGAAAAGTTTTCTTTGTTTGGCGGTTACGAAATAGTTATCATTTACGTGGGGCACATTACATCCACGTGTGTGACGTGGCGTGTGTGACGTTTATACCTCACGGAGCGAGCGTGAGTAATGTCAACATAATTCTGCACGGTAATCTGGCGGTTCAGGGCTCCAGACGAGACTCGAGACTCGAGACTAAACATATCTGGTAGCCAGAGATTATAAGGCTAGATGTGACTAAGTTTAAACTAGAGGGTTCGGATGGTTGCCATTTTATCGACTATCACGCCATGCGTCACTTTCACACTTACATACTTGTTAGAACGTGACAGGCACGGTGATAGTCGGTAAAAACGTAAAAACGTAAAAACCCGACCATAATAGACTAACTGGTGTGGCATGTACGTTCGAGTACAACTTGTTTGCTTCAGCAACGAATGTTAAAAAGGCAAAACATAAGTAGTTACGTGTCGTTTGAAAAAGTATTCAAAATCCGTAGAAATATTATAAATGCCATATAAGCGTGAGCGAGAGCGTTGGTGGCCATGCTCCCAGCGAAGAGTCATCATCATCATCATTTCAGCCGAAAGACGTCTACTGCTGGACATAGGTTTCCCCCGAAGATTTCCACAATGACCGGTCCTGCGCCACCCGCATCGTTCCAGTACCGTATGTCATCACTGGCAACACACACTGATCGAAGACTTTCGTCTTCAGGCACTGCGGAATATTGGACGAAAAGATGTGTCGCAGCTTCCCGAACGCTGCCCAACCGAGTAGGATTCCACGATTAACCTCTTTCTCAAAATTGGACCTACGTAATTGGACAGTTTGTCCTAGGTATAAATAATCGTCTACAACTTCGAGTGTAATAAGTGAAGGGTACCATATGGTATCTGCAATAAAATAGGGTTGTATACACACACACGAGATGTCGAAGTAAATATAACAGCTCTTTATCCCCGCCTCCTGTTTGCTCGCGTAAACCACGCGTTAACTTGTTAAGAGGCAGCGCGTGTCCCTGCATCCACACTTGCTATTTGCACACGCATATCTTAAGGCACTTCATTTGAATAATGTTTACAATTACGAAAATCTAAGGATTTTGAACTCACTGCAAGTCGTTGCCTAGAAAAAATAGCGTAAAAATACTTTTCATATATATACGTAAAAACCTGTTCAAACGATACTTTCCGGGCTCGTCTCAGATGAGCAAGTCGCTTGAAGAGTTGAAAGAAAGGAGGCCCGCGGCGCGCATTAGCCGCCTACATGAATAATTCAACCCTCTTAGCTGACAGCCCTCCTGCCTTACTGCCCCGGTAAGGCCTCATGCCAGCCGAATACGTAAAGCATACGTACGTACAGCCATATTTCTATTTTAAAATTAGCTCGGTTACATATCTATTACATCGCTGTGCGCTTCGATGCAATGATCATGTGAAGTATGATCTCCTTATTTGACAGTTGGGTTTTATGGTGATGCGAATCAAATCATTTGATTCATGATTTTTGTTTCTCTGTTTCGGACTCTGGCTGCCGTGATCGGGTAGCCCAGTGATTAGGGCGTCTGCCGCGAAAACAGGATGTCGCTGGTTCGATCGCAACCCTGCTCACCGGGGGCCTTGGTCACTTTTTCTGTAGTACTTATATGACATCTCTTTCAATTTATAATTGAATAAGTCTAGTTACACGTATATAGGGAAATTAAATAAAACATGCATTGAAACCAAGATTCAAGATTCAAGACAAACCGATGCATTATTATTATTAACATCTCCTAAGGAGGTCTCGTAGAGAGGCGAAACACGTGTCGAGTTTTGTAATATTGGTGTTTTGTTATATTTTTTGCGGCGAGGAAGAAATAATTGCATTAAAAAATACGCTAGTATATATTATGACGGGTTGGCACTAATTAACTAGCACGGGTAACAGAATAGCAATTGGTAACATTTACCTACTGTCGTACATGATTGACACTTGGTGAACTGGTAGTGAACTCCCTCTTTCGACAACGACATCCCTAATATCGTTTGTCATAAAATCACTTGCCCTAACTGTTTTGTCCTATTTATCATAATCCCTGACGATCAATTGTCCTAATTATTATTTGCCATAATTGAAGTACTGCCTAAATACGACAGAGCCGAATCGCTGTTAGAAAAGTCGTTTGAAACGATTCTAGGGAAAACAATATTAGGTTAGGACAAATGATCATTATCACAAACAGCATTAGGAAATGCAAAAATTGGATTAAAAACTTTACGGATTCGGATAAAGATCCAGTAAATGGCTTAGGTATATTAAGATTTTTTATGCAATAATACAGTTATGTAAACAAAATTAAATGCTACAGCTCACCGTGGCGCTAGGTTTCAATGAGGAACGGTCACGTGACATTCCCACTCGGATGTTGGCATGAAATGTTGAAACATTAATGACTAATTAGTAATTAGTGGTCAAAGCGAGGCAGCCGCGCCGCGCCGCCGCTCGCCACGTTCATTACTGCATATTCCCACGGTATTTGCGGTATTTCCGACTCCATTTTGTATTAAGCGAATGTTACGTAATTATATAATGTAAACAGTGTATGTGTACTGAGTTTATTATTTGCTAAATTTTAAGGGTGAACTCAAATACACTGGTCCCACTATTATTTTAAGCACGAACGACACAGGAAGATTCTCATGTCAAAAACTAAGGAAATTTCATTAAAACACTATTTATTTCTCATGTCAATTATCATAAAATCACTAAAACGATCTATTTATTGATGAATTGATGATACACACGATTTTATTTTAATTATCTAAATGGTGGTTAACAAGCATACGATCTGCGCGATGGTTAGCCTGATGGACGCTTGAAACGCCAGTAGGTAATTCAGTAATTTTTGGGAGTATCGCGCTGGTCAACGTGGTGAATTAGGGGCCTGGGCCTATTTCAACCGCGGCTACTGGAACAAGGCTAGTTACTACGGTGAGAGCCGAGGTCTCTAAATTACGTACAAACGTACAAATGTACAATAGTACATTACCATACAAGGGTGAAAAAGAGGAAATTCGCAACGAGTGGCGATAATTTAAAACACGAGCGTAGGGAGTGTTTTAAATCAACACAAGTTGCGAATCACCTCTTCGCACTTTGAATATTCGATGCAGGCACGTAAAGTGCTCATTACCTAGGGCGGTAGCCATGTGTACTGTAACCGAAAATATTAGTGTGGTATATTTGGCCAGTATTGCCAATAAATGGCTGGGTACGAGGGCCTCCTCTCATGCACGAAATGGGTTGTAATATCGACGCGTAGGTTACCCGGGGTTTAAACCCATGACCTCTATACTGAAAGACGAACGGGTCACCAAACTGTATGTCACAACTGTCACAAGAAACTTATATCAATCTAAAACGATTACATATAATGTTTCTTAGAAAGAAAGGAAAAATAAACTCTTTGGCCCGGGCGAGACTTGAACTCGTGATTCCTGGGATACATATATGCTCTTTTTTATATACTACGGTGACAAACAAGCATACGGCCCGCCCGATGGTAAGCGGTCACCGTAGCCTATGGACGCCTACAACTCCAGGGGTGGTACATGCGCGTTGCCGACACTTTAAAAAAAGGAGGATTCGCTGTGTTGACAGCTAAAGGGGGAAGCTTTGCTCCGTGGGTCCCCAGCTGTCAACACAGTGGATCCTCTCACAGGGAATCGCTCATTAGGGTATATTGTTGGCTGCATACTAAAAATCCCGAAAGTCTCGAAAATCCCGGTATCCGTCACACAAAACCAGTCCCGGGAGCAAACCCTAATGCCCATCGCTTTGTCAACTGAGCTACCCAGACACACCCGGTGCCCCGAATTTTTCCCGCGTATGCGCCTTATGGGGCGGGTGACTCGGTAGCTCAGTCGGCAGAACGGGCATGTATCCCAGAGTTGCGAGTTCGAGTCTCGCCAGAGGCCATGTTTATCCACTTTTCCGTTCTTTCCAAGAAATTTGATATAGTTCGCAGAAAGATAAATAATTTTCATATTATGTTTATCGAAGTCCTACAATATTTACAAATTTGCATCATGCAATCAGATGCAAAAGTGTAAATTTCGTCGTCGACTAAAACTTTACCACACCAGCGGCAGCCGAAAATGCCGCCAAAAGCAAGCGTGTGAAGTACGCGAACCTGGTTCCAGCGTACGATTTTGTCCCGGTCGGTGTCGAAACGGCCGGTCCTTGGTTCGCGGAGGCGAAGTCCTTAGTCCGAGCTTCGGGGTGGCGTTTAAGGGACAGAGGCTGTGACCCCTTTCCGGTTCTTATTTAGTCCAACAAATTTCGCTTGCCGTGCAGCGCGGCAATGCTGCAAGTATTCGGCACTTTTGGACCAGAGAACCGTTTTGGGGCACAGCTTAGTAATTAGTAAGATTTTTATATTATTTTATATTTTATTTGTTTTTTTTTGTATTTTACCTATCACTATTTCTTGTTTATGAAATAAACTTTCCTTTCTGCTACGGGATAGTTTCGTAAACAAAGACAACGTGTGTGAATAACGCCTTTATTCAGCTTGCATAGTTGAGCTCATTAAGCGTGTAGAATATAATGTATAGTATAGTGTTCCGTAGTCGTGTCCCGGATCCGGAGTTGTTTGCTAATTTGTTGCCAAAGCGGGTGGCATTCGCCGCCGAGGCGGAACGGAATACTATACTTGAATGTAGATGTCAGGGATACAGCGACACTATTTAGAGTATCTAGCAAACGTCATAAAGGTACTGGCCCCTATTTAACCACTGTGACAAATCTTGTCAATGTCATTTATTGACGATACATTACGATAATATTAAAATTATAGAAATGGTAGCAATCAAGCACACAGTCCGCGTGATAGTGAGCAATTTTATTAACCTGTGGACAGACGAACTGGCAAGGGAAGGGGCGGAGAAGGAGCATACAGGTCCAAAACCAGCTCTACCGATATCAGCGGAAGTAACTAAAGGAGTTATAAACAAACTACTGTCAAGAGAACCGGAAAATAAGTGGAAAGAAGAAAATGGCTGCAGGCAATCCAAAATGATGATTGTAGGTATAAACCATAGGAGAGCCAGGAATCTTCTCAAGCTAGGTAAGAAAAATGTAAGAATATTGACCGGTATCATAACCGGACACAATGCACTTAATAGACATCTTAAGATACTAGGTCTAAGTAGGAACCCATCCTGTCCGCATTACGGTAAGGAGGAAACCAGTAAGCATGTACTAGCAGAGTGTGCTATGTATGCAGCGGCACGATATAAAGTATTTGGGAAAGACACACTGGAGGGGAGGAAACCGAACTAAAGGATTTCCAATTAAATGATGTCCTTCTGTTCTGCAAGAAGACTGGAAGATTCGAGGAAGAATGTAGGATGGGAAGGCAGCCGGGTCAGTAACCTGCAGCTCAAACTTCAGGGAACTGGGCATGCGACAAGTGCTCGACAGCCGCCTGTGTCCGGCCGGGCGTCCCTACACTACTTCTACATCTACAACCTATGGACGCCTGAAAAGCCAGTAATGCAGTCATGTTAGGGATTTCGACACTTGTCAGCATGGTGATTTTGATTGGCGACAAGCTGCTCAAAGGAGGGAAGAGTGGGGCAGCTTTGTGTCGGAGGATAAAATGCACTTCGGGTCGCTGAGCCTGTAAGTAAGTAAGTTAATATGCTCAAAATTTATACCAGAATACGGTAGTAAGGATATTTATTATAGATGATAGGCGGAAAAATAACAGGTATTTGCATAGGAAAATAGCTCTGCGCTCGGTCCTCGGTGCGGGTCCGGGAAGACCCACTTACTGCGTCAACATCATTAAATCAGCTCGCGAGATTTCCCTCCTAGCTCGAGGGGTTTCTACAATGATTAAAATCATATTAAATTGGATAAGCTATTTGTCAGTGGGTTAAGTAGGAATTTTATTTACATACCTGTAAAATATAAATATTTTACAAAATAGTGTTTTTATGGTTCCGTATCATCGGAAGGGAAAAACGGAACCCTTATAGGATCACTTTGTTGTCCGTCCGTCTGTCTGTCAAGACCCTTTATCTTGGGAACGCGTAAAGCTAGCAAATTGAAATCAATACCACATATACAGGTCTGCAGTTCCTTGAAGCTGTAAAAAAAAACAAACCTCTACGTTAACGAAATCAAAAGATACGGCCGTTTTTGTCACATGTTTCTGTCCCATACATTTGCAATGGGAATCAAAACTTCCCGTTGACCTAGAATCATGAAATTTAGCAAAAAGCAAAATCCTGTAGCACAAGTACAGGAAAAAAACCGAAAACCGTATTAATTTCACTGTTGAGAGTTCCGTGCAACCAGTATTTTTAAGCACCTCGGTCATAAATGGAGGGTGAGGGGAGGATACTTTGATCCCGTGCGGAACCATCGGTGGGCGAGTCCGACTCGCCTTTTATTTGCTGTGTCTATCAAATAACACGTATTTGAATATGCTGCTATATGACTGTTATGGATCCCGCTGATTCTAACTCTGTCCGCCCTTTGAGTATGTTATTCGAAAAGCTGCCAAAAGATGAGTCGATACACACATCTTTTGGCAGCTTTTAGAATCACACGAACAGCAGTGGCAAGAGCATTGGCAGTAGCCCAGTAAGACGTTTCAATGCTCTTTATTTTGCTTGCACTACGGCAAAGCGGAAACAGATAGTAGATTGTATTACAAGGGAGCAAAATACTATATTGTATGGAGGGTGAGAGATTGAATCCTGAGCGATGCGAAAGATTTCAGAATAGAATCCCGAGCGTAGCGAGGGATTCTAACGTGGAATCTTGAGCAAAGCGAGGGATTCAAAGTATGTCACCCGAGGTATCAATAATTTTGCTACCGCGTAATACACTCTACTTTTCACTTCTCCTATTAAATAAACATAAATTAAAACGAGATAGGCATGTTAACATTAAATTTTAATTAGATAAGTAAAAAACAAATCAAAAATAAAATAGGTGCTAAAAGTTTACTATGAAAGTTGTGCAGTTTTGCTTAGATTTTTTTTATGGGCGGTGAAATTAATCTTGATTTTCTATTAAGTATCTTCTTCGGTCTGGTTGTTTATTTTCCGTTTGATTTTTCTAGTCTAGGTAGTTAGTGTTTAATAATTTCAATCCTCGATATGCAGTGACTCCGAAAATTATCACTTCCTGCAAAAGACGTTTCTTATTAAAGGCCTGTGCCGATACCTGTGTGCTTACCATGAGTAGTAAGTAAGCGGAGGCGTTAGAGACTGAGCGTTTCTAAAGTATGTCCGTCTTGCTCCTCCCACTACTCTGGCAGGAGCGAGACGGACATACTTTAGAAACGCTCAGTCTCTAACGCCTCCGACTACTTACAACACATGGTAAGCACCTACACAGAAAAGCAGAAAGAAAAACATTGATTTATATTGGAGTTTAAGTACTAAGTAGGTATGTATACTTACTTTTATGGCGAAAAATATGCTAATATATGAAATAAACGATTTCACTCATTTAGCTGTTTTTCATGTACAAAAGTTTTCATAGGCTGTTAGTTATTTTAATCCTTATTTTTGCCGGGAGCAGGTTACTGATGACATGCAGTGATGACTTGTTGCTGCACTGGAGCTAATATTTCATCACTGCTAATTGATGAATTAATTTTCTGTTAACCTTATTCGTGAAATTAAGACCGAATAAATGAAAAAAGATCAAAGTTGTTTGTACTTCGTCTTGTACGTTTTAGTGGAATAATATTTTTTTTATTTAAAAAAAACACATGTTTGCCGCCGTTTTCACTTTGTCTATGGTACATTAATTTTTCTTAAAACCGTCATTAGACGATGCGTTTCGTCGGGCCCGATCATGTATATCGGGCTGGATACTAGTAGTACAGAAAGGGAATTTTGGGAACCGAAAGAAGGTTTCGAAGGGACAATAGTACGCGACAGATCGGACCCGACTAATTCGAGCCGTCTAATAACCGCTTTAACGCGCTCCAAAAACATTATGTTTTTATTTTCGGTCATCGGTAATGTTTATTCCGTGCATTGCTACCAACTTACAAAATTGATAACAGGGAGCAAAATTCAATTTTGTTCCCTGTAAGTAGGGCAGAAATGAAAGATTAAACCAAACTTCTTGAAAGGGAACGAAATGCAGTTTTGATACCTACAAACGGGCTACAAAACACTTGTTTTCCGATAGGAGAAGTGAAAATAAATATACATGTTGCCTAAAAACGTGGAAGTAACTGCTTCATAATATAAATCTAAACAATTGGGTTAGCTGTCGACTTGGCTGTGGCCGACGCGAGCATATAAATCTGCTCAAGTCCGCAAACGAGCGCAAAAACTTGTTATTTCGCGCGCCGGACCCTCCGGGAGCGCGATTCGTTACCAGAGGCCCGGAAATGAATAATGTACGGAGTGATAAAGTGCCCTGGAAATGTTCATTTGATTATTGACTTCACTGTGCCGACGTTTCGCCGCTTTGTTTTCAAGCTTTTTAAAAGTGTTTTAGAGCGGTGTTGATTTGGTCGGCCGTCGGCGAATTTCCACCTGTAGATTAAGAAGGAGAATCGGAATAAGGAGGGAGCGGATTGATAAGGCTATTTAAAGTTGTAGCTAAATTTTATTGGCTCTATCCGATCTCTTTCTTCGACTTGAAGCATGTCTATAAAAGAAAGTTATTTTTAGAAAATATACGTAGATGTACTTCACAGCCTAAAATTATGCAGTGAAGCAACTTCAAAGGGTGATAAGGTCGTTTATAAAAAGTTCTAGATTTCATTCAATGTATAATAGCTAAAATTTTTAATTTTATAATTGACAACGAAAATAATGTTACTTTGCTATTCCGCCAAGCGTGTTAGTGCCAACCCGTTATACAGTCAAGTGTAAAAATATGGTGGTGCACATATTACTCAAAAATATGTCCCATAGCACCTTATGCCGGTGTAATAAGAGCGTAGTACCATATTTATGAGTCGATTATGTCGAACCATATTTTTGCACTTGACCGTACATACTTGCGTATTTTTTGCATGCAATGAATGTTCCCACCCTCCCGCTCCAAAAAATAAATACGCAAATAAATATAACACACCACCACCAATAATATAAACCTCGACACGTGTTTTGCCTCTCTACGAGGCATCCTCAGGAGATGCAGGAGATGTTGTCGTACTGACGTCCAACATTATTTTCGTTGATTCAATAAATTACTTATACAACTTTTTGTTGAAACAAATCAAATTATTTAATTTACGCTTGTACTTAGAAAATGGCCAGGGGCGTCTTGCCTGTTACTAAGATTGCATATACTCGAGAACTTGCCGGCATTCGGTGAGACCAGTTGGCCTAGTGGTTATTGCGTTAGCCGCGTAAGCTGAAGACTGTAACGGGATGGTTTACCCGTTCATATTGTTATGTTTTTCATATAGGGGGTAGACGTAACTTATGTCAGTCTGTATCTGAGCATTAAACGTAGCACATATGTGTCCTGAAATATTGAAGTTTTCTTTGGAAACCTACGGTCAGGACATAACAATTGGCGACGAGATCGATTTCTACGTGTGCAGAGAACCGTTTTCCAATAAGTTGGTTGGGAAAAATGGCCACACCGAGTGCAAATGTGATGTTCGGCGGCAGTCTCAGTTTTGACCACCGGGTGCACGAGTGGAGTATTTTCAAGAGCAGGTTGTATCAGTTCTGTACCGTTAATGATATTAATGAAACAACCGACAAGTCAGAAGTGAAACGCCGAGCCGTGTTGTTGTCAGCCTTATCGGAAGATACCTACCGCGTTCTTCGTGATTTAGTGGCACCAAAGGAGGTGGATGGCACGGAATACAAGGTGTTGTTGGAGCATCTTAATAATCATTTCACGCCTAAGAAGAGTACATTTGCGGAACGGTACACTTTCTACAAAGCGGAACAGCGTCCAGGTGAAGAATTGCCAGATTGGGCTGCGCGAGTGCGAAGTCTGGCTCAATATTGTGGATTTAAAAGTGAGCTCGACACTGCGTTGCGCGACAGGTTCGTCTTAGGCTTGGAAAACATCAAAGAAAAGGAAAAATTATTTGCTGAGAGTATCGACACTTTAACTTTTAATAAGGCGTTAGAATTAGCGCAGAGCGTCAGATGCGCCAGATTAGCATTAAAAAAAACACAGCCGGCGGTGGCAGAAACTCCAGTGTTTACCGTTAGTGCGTCGCGCGAGCATGTCAATTCCCGTGCTAGTTTAGAAAAGTGTGGAATTTGCGGCTATAAGAACCATACGAAAGAGCAATGTCGTTTTAGTAATTATACGTGTAAAAAGTGTAACCAGAAGGGACATTTGAAGCGAATGTGCAAGTCAAAAGTGCGTCGAAATAATTTTATAGGAGAAGCGGATGACGACATTATTGGAGGTGAGAGTGTTAACAATATTAAAACTGTTAATGGTGAACCGATGATGCAGTGGGTCGCGATAGCGGGCGAGCCTATTAGATGTGAGTTTGACAGTGGGAGTGGGGTGTCTATATTGCCCCAAACCATCTTCGATAGGTATTTCTCACAATTTGAGTTAAAATCGCCAAAAATCGCATTGGAATGTTATAATGGCAGTAAACTGGCACTTAAGGGTGCCGTCGACTTGACCGTCACTTACGAAGGGGAAACTAAGCAAATAAATTTTTGTGTTAGCGCATCAAACGATAAGCGACACACTTTACTGGGGCGCGATTTTTTTAGGTTATTTAATCTAGAAATATGTAAGCCAAGCGTTAATGCCATAGTAGAAGATGACCTAGGTTCTAAAATTATGACTAAGTATTCTAAGTTATTCTCGGACGAACTGGGTTGTTTTAACAAATATAAGGTGACCCTAAAGGTTAAACCGAATTTCCCGCTAAAGTTTTTTAAGCCCCGCCCTGTACCATTGCCGTTGAAGGGCAAAATAGAAGCCGAAATTCAGCGTTTAGTGGATTTAGGGATTCTCGAGAAGGTAGATCACGCCGATGTCGCCACGCCGATAGTACCTGTATTGCGCGCCGACGGGAATATTAGGATTTGTGGGGACTATTCAGTCACGTTAAATAAAGCGTTATATGTTGATAACTATCCAGTCCCACGTATTGAAGAGTTGTTTGCTAGGCTATATGGAGGGGAAGAATTTTCAAAACTCGATCTTTCCAGGGCATATAATCAACTAGAACTGGATGAGTATGTTATGTTAATATGTATATATTACTTTGGTATTTAGAATTAGATCCAATGTACATAACACTAAAGTTTTTTTTCCTCTTGTTTCATAATAACTTCCCGCACCTATAAATTTTGATCTCTGTTTGGCCCAAAGGTTAACTGGTAGAGAATGCCTTCTGGCATTAAGTTCGCCTTTTGTACATTATTTACTGTGCAATAAAGTTTTAAATAAATAAATAAATAAATGAGTCCCGGGACTTAACTTGTGTTAATACGCATAAGGGGTTATACCGCTATAATCGTCTCGTTTTTGGGCTTACAAATTCACCATATATATTTCAACAGACGCTGGAAAGCCTGTTGGGCGATATCGACGGAGTTTGTATATTTATTGATGATATACTGGTGACAGGGGAAAACCGAGATATTCATATAAAGAGGTTAGAACAGGTTTTGAGTAGGTTGGAGGACGCGGGGCTACGATTAAAACGGGATAAATGTGATTTATTTAAAAAATCGGTTGAATATCTCGGTTTCATTATTGATAAACAAGGGTTGCATAAGTCAGCAAAGAAAGTGGAAGCTATTGTACAGTGTGCTCCTCCAAAGAATGCTACCGAACTTAAGTCATTCTTGGGCCTTGTGAATTATTACAGATGTTTTGTGCCTAATACGTCTAGCGTTTTGAAGCCTTTGTATTCGCTTTTAAAAAATGATGTCAAATGGCAGTGGACGGATGAGCAAGAGAAAGCGTTTAAAAAGATTAAAGAGGAAATGGTTTCCGATCGGGTACTGGCGCACTATAACCCGGAGTCAGTAACCATCGTGACAGCTGACGCGGGACCCGCGGGTCTCGGGGCGGTGTTATCGCAGACGCAGGCGTCTGGCGAAGAGCGCGTGGTAGCCTATGCTTCCCGTTCTCTTTCAAAAGCAGAATGCAACTACGCTCAAATACAAAAAGAAGCAGTGAGTTTGGTGTTTGCGGTAAAAAAGTTTCATCACTATTTATATGGCCGCGTTCAGCCTTTCGTACTCCGAACGGATCATAAACCCCTAATTACAATTTTCGGTGACAAAAAAGGCATACCCGAAATGGCCGCCAATCGTTTACAGCGATACGCGCTGTTTTTATCGAGTTATAATTTTAAAATTGAATACATAAAAAGTGAACAAAACATCGCGGATTTTCTTTCGCGCTCGATAGGTAGTTATTCCTCGGCGGTCGAACAATGTGATACTCAACTCGTAGATACTTGCTTATACATTAGTCATTTTACAGATAGTATGCTCAAACCGGTTACCTTGTCCGATGTCAGGGAAGCGACTGCAATAGATGATAATCTGAGTAAGGTTAGGCAATATGTCATAAGGGGGTGGCCAGCTAAGCTAACGAGTGAAGCATTAAAACCGTATTTTAATTGTAGACTGGAGCTCCACGTCGAAAATGGGTGTGTTTTAAGGGGACACAAATTGATAATTCCACAGGCGTTTAGGGAGCAAATGTTAAATGAATTACATAGTTCTCATTTCGGGGTCGTCAAAACCAAGACAGAAGCCCGAGCGCGAATGTGGTGGCCAGACATTGACAAACACATAGAACAAAAAATAGGTTCCTGTAGTATCTGTAGTACCATGCGGAAGGCGCCGCCGCGTTCCCCGCTCGCGGTGTGGCCCTATCCTAAACGTCCTTGGAGTCGTGTACATATGGATATGTTTTCAATTGAAGGGAAACAATTTTTAGCTATTATCGATGCACATTCGAAATGGGTCGAATGTTTTCCAATGCAATCAACGGACACAAAAACTGTCATTGATAGGTTGATGGAGGTAAACAGTAGATTTGGCCTAATGGAAGTTTTAGTTACGGATAACGCGGCAAATTTTTGTTCAAAGGAACTTGAAACCTATTGCACCCTTAATGGCATAAAACATATTACGAGTCCCCCTTACCACCCGCAATCGAACGGCCAAGCGGAGAACAGTGTCGGTTTCCTAAAAAGGGGCATAAAGACTATAATGTTAAATAGTAACACGGAGCCTGTAAACAGGCAGATAGGGAAGCTATTATTTAATATAAGAAATTCCATTCATTGCACAACCGGTTTTTCGCCCGCACAGCTGATGTACGGCCGCTCGCTCCGCTGTCGTCTCGATCTGTTGCAATCGGGTTTCACTGATAACGGTTCGCTCGATAACACTGACATGTCACACTCATTATCGCCAATAATGTTTATATCCTCCAAAGCTAACCAAAATGTTTGTTCTAAACAGATCTCACAAACTAAGAACTACGGAGGGCGGCGGAAGGTGTGTTTTGAGGAAGGAGATCAGGTGTTGGTTAAACATATTTATAACAATGGCTCTAAGCACGTATGGAAAAAAGGTTGCGTTAAAATGCCAATAGGCAACCGGTTGTACTTAGTTCATATTATAGATTTAGATATAATGGTAAAAAAACATGTAGATCAATTATTGTTGTACAAAGGAAATGAAACTTTGTGTAATAGCCGAACGGAAGATGTAAATATTTCGGATCTGGAAATATCGATCAACGAGTCTTTATCTCCAGGTCAGGAATCGGTAGGACGGCCAGTGATCGAAAGCCGGGACTCAGAGTCAAGTTTACCCCAAATTGGAAGTGAGTCACGACAATCACTGGAGTCTAGCCGGAGTGCACCCGTCGCCCCCGCCGTCTCGCCTGCTGCCACAGCTGCGCCTGTGGCACATGATGATATTTTTGTAGATTGTGACGCGGAGGGTGCCGAGTCGAACCTGGATCTTCCGACGAATACGGATCGTAATATCCGGACCACTCGGAACCCGAACCCAGTGTATAAATAGATTTAATATGTACTATGTAATATGTACTTATCTACTTATGCTAGTGCATAAGTAGGTACTTACCTTTGTTTACGTTGTTATTTTTTTTACTATTGGTGGAGGAATTGTTATGTTTTTCATATAGGGGGTAGACGTAACTTATGTCAGTCTGTATCTGAGCATTAAACGTAGCACATATGTGTCCTGAAATATTGAAGTTTTCTTTGGAAACCTACGGTCAGGACATAACACATATATAATTAAGATGTATATCGTACATATATATTATTAGATCAATTTTGATCTTATCAGAAGGTTTGTCTGAAGGATGCGTAGTGCATGGCCAACTTTAGAAATCCATGTCGTTATGTCGGAAGATCTGTCAGAAGGTTGTATAGTGTATAGCCAGCTTTAGAAGTTTATATTGTCAATGCTTACACAATACAATACAAATACTCTTTATTGTTCACCAACAAGGAAATAAAAACAATATACATTAAACACTAACTATGTTATAAATCATAACATGCTTTCATAGTGCAGTTATAAGTGAAAATTTCAAGTGCCAATCCCCGACTTCTTAAGGAATGCCGAGGTATCTAGAACTGGAATATGGAATTTACTGAGGCCCTAGAAGCCGACTATCAGTGGTTCTGTAGACTGGTTTTGGTAGATCGTCATAAACTTGGGAAAATCGGAAATAATGACATATGTCATTGGGAATTGGTGCATGAAGTTATTCTTGTGTAGGAAAAGTGCATCCTTATGTTTTCCTAGAACCAACGAGGCGAGACCCTTATTCTTGGAGTTCGGAAAAGGATCTTCGGGACCATTCCAACTCCCTATAGAATATTGGGCCTTCGTGGTTTTCGGAAATCTTAGAATTGTGTAGGAGTGACTTAGTTTAGATAACTGGAATCCCTGCATAACTAGTGAATATTCTTTGCCAGATATTTTCCCGCGGCTTGCTTATTTAACTGGATTGAGGGGAAGTTCAGGTTTATCTCTCTAAGTCAAATTACCGTGTTAGCGATGTGCTATACTATTGATGGATCAAGAATCTTTCGGAATCTTGTTCCATTGATGGGTGGAAAAGGCTCAGTATAATGGGCAAGAATAGGGAAGATTTAGATCATTGAGTGATTTAAATTGACTCATTCTCGCTATCCTTCCCTCCCAGGAGTCTTAGGTACTCACGACACAGGGTCAGACTCTGCCCACTTAGTGTAGCTATGTTTAGGGCCACACCACATGATTAAGTTAAATGTGAGAGCCTTCTCTCTAGTTTGCATGTAGAATAGCCGTTAGTTTCTCATGTACATGAAGGAGGTTTAAGTTCATTCTATTCAATTCCTTAAGCCTATTCATGTAAAGAATTTATTATTTCGATAACAAGATAGCTAACTTAAGTCCATATAATTTTACACCTTAAGTCTAACTATTCTATGTTATCTAGGTAGGTAGGGTTATTAGGTCAGTTACGATCTAGGTTTAAAACATTCAACTCCCTAGATTCGTACTGAAGTTTAGAAGATAGGTTAAACTTTATTTAATTCTCGAGGATAAGTCCATTCCATTCAATTCCTTAACCTCAGAGACATAGGTAGGATAAGGGTTATTAAGTCAGTTACGATCTAGGTTTAAAACATTCAACTCCCTAGATTCGTATTGAAGTTTAGAAGATAGGTTAAACTTTATTTAATTCTCGAGGATAAGTCCATTCCATTCAATTCCTTAACCTCAGAGACATAGGTAGGATAAACAGAGCCAGGTTTTGGTTTTATTTCCAAGACTTCGCTCGAGTTCGATAGAGTTTGGCGTTTCACTCTTCGAACACCGCGAGTCCGAAACGTTGGTAGATTCTTTAGGAATTACTTGTTCACTTTGCTTAAGAAACATTCCCGAGGTTTCTTAAGGGTTTTTGGATTGATATAACCAACTTTTACTTTAATCTCAAAATATGAGATTTCTTTTAGTTTTTCACAACCATAGAGGAGTGAAGTTTTTATCGGTTAATATACAGAACCGAAATCTTTTCTGATATCAAAAAGATCAGTTTATTAATTCTTTTAGAATTACTAATAAGAATTCTAAATATTTTTTTAAGATATTGGTTATATTAATACTAATCATACCTAGCAGAAAACTCCGTTCAATATCAATAGTAGCTTCACTTTGATTGAACCAAATGTCACCTAGGTGAAAACCACCTCACCACTTCGTATAGTGCTAAAAAAGATTGGAGGGGCCTTGACCAGTCTGGGACGAGAGGCACTGCCTTCTGATGGTTCAGAGAGAGATAGCAATCTTTCAGGCGGAAGGAGGAGCCTGGGCTTTACCAATCAAAAATATTGATTATTTCTTTAGATTTGAGCAAAGTGATCAGTATAGGGCTTAAGGTAAATTAGGTTATTAGGGCTTAAAGGTAAATTAGGTTATCTGTTCGGTTTAGGTCGGTGAACTAATTCTTTCATTTGCGTAACGTTCTAGGTTACTACTAAATAACACTTCTACCACTAGATATTCACGAGCCTAATTGATCCTTTAGAGTATATAGGATAAATCATTATTTTATTAATTGAGTTTTATTAAAACTGTACCGTTACAAGACCCGACTTCGATCCTCGGATTAGCCTCCGTCGGTGTTGGTCTTTTTCTATAGTCTATGACATCTGTTTCAATTTATAAATTATTAATAATAGATTTTTCCTCTGTGTCATCAATAGTCATCATTCATGTAGACATTGACGTTGATTTCCTGCCATAATGTGGCGCAGCAATGTGTTACCAATTAGAATATACCCGATGGCATGAACAAGAACCGCGGCGAGTATCAATATTAGTTTGAGTTACAAGGGATCAAAATGATATAAATATATCCGGCGAGGGCGTACATTGAATTCCAAATGAAGCGATGTGAGGGATTCTAAAGTAGAATCCTGAGCGTAATGAGGGATTCAAGCGTTAACGCCCAAGACGAAAATTATTTTGATACCGTGTGACACGTACTGCTTTTCACACCAACTAGGAGGGAATAAATAAATTCAATATTCTAAAGTTGAATCCTGAGCGTAATGAGGGATTCAAGCGTTAACGCCCAAGATGAAAATGATGTTGATACCGTGTGACACATACTGCTTTTCACACCAACTAAGAGGAAATAAACAAAACCGAAAACATCATCATACCAACACCACGATGCCACTAGTTAATGCCCGAAAACGTTAAAATGTGTAGTCCTTGAACAGAAAAGTGCCACTTTGATCCCTCCCAGCTTGAACAGAAAAAACCCTATTATGAATAGGTGGTGTGAAAAATGAATACCAAATGTAATTCAATAGCGACTGCATCTCTATCAAGTATACAAACATGTTTGCATATAAAACATGAAAACAAATATAGTAAACGTTGGCAGTTCTCGCCGAGCAGTCAAGGCAGTCCCGAGGATTCTGACGCTTTATGTCAGGAAAGCACAATGTCAGATTAGCAGGATGCCAGATTCGCAAAAAGACAGATTCTCAGAATGTCAGATTCGCAGAATGCCAGATTCGCAAAATGTTAGTTTCTCATAATGTCAGATGTGCATAATACGAGATTCGCAGGCTGCCAGATTCGCTGAACGCCAGATGGTTACTGTGGGTACCAGGCGACGAAATACTTACATAAATAGAATAGGTTTTAATTCTCCCATTGCATTGTGATGTTAGTTTTCGTATTATAACTAAGAGTAGTTGACTTGGTTTAAGATCCATTCTTTAACTGAAATAATTAAAATTTATAAGGAAAGATTACCCAATTTGTTTTATCGAATAATCGAAAATTTGTCTCTCCCTCTCTATAGCATTTGAATTTTCGCGAGAAAGACGTACAGACGTACATTTCGAATCTTAAGGTGGCTGTCTATTCTCGTTCGAGAGCCCGAGAACGAGAGTCTAAATGCTGTTCTCGTGGTGAATCGCCATTATTTGTCTCCCCGCCCTTTCGTCTCCACCGTTCTCCTTTTCGGGCTCTCGAACGAGAATAGACACTAGTCTATGGATTTTTAGAGATTGTGTAAGTTGTTTCCGGATATTTGCAAGCCCTAATCACTCCGGTGCTTTTTAAAAGTTTTTACAAATACATAATATGAAACGTTTTCAATGCCATTTTACGTAAGTCCATGGTTAGTTTACTTGTTACAGTTAAGTAGTAGCTACATATTTTGTTTATTCTTTGCATTTTATAATTCTGGTGTTTAGTGAATATTACATAACATTCTCTGGAGGTGTTTTATTATTTAAACAAATCAAAATTAATTATCATGGAGCACTTCTCGTTATTTATTAAAGAACAGTAACTTTTTCCTATTGAAGACGTAAAAGCTATACAAAATCTCAATTATTATTATGAATGTTGTTGCTCAAAATACAACTTCATTGCGCAAATAACAAAAAAAAAATTAACAAAAGCGGGTATAGTGCCTACTGTACTGACATTCCCTACCAGTCAACCATAAGGCCAAACAGAGACATGAAAAAATGGTGCAATGGGAGAATTAAGTATATATACCTATTCTATTTATGTAAGTATTTCGTCGCCTGGTACCCACAGTAACCATCTGGCGTTCAGCGAATCTGACAGCCTGCGAATCTGGTATTATGCACATCTGACATTATGAGAAACTAACATTTTGCGAATCTGGCATCCTGCTAATCTGACATTCTGCTTTCCTGACATAAAGCGTCAGAATCGTCCCGAGTTCTGTTTGCTCGGCCCTGCTCTGTTGAAGAGGCCCTACGTCACGGGTTATGTTCCACGCGACACGTGTGTGAAAGGTCGCGACCCGCGTGAACCTCGCGACGAGAGATCTATGTTGCGAAGCTCATATAAGTTATTAAACTGTAACTGTAAAGACCATAAGTTGACGTGTGTGTCTGTAAGTAAGCCATAAGCCATAAACCAGTGATTGACATAAGTATGTCAAGAATATCTCACACAGGAAGAGTCTCATGTCAAAAACTATTTACCGAAAATTCTTTAAAACACTATTATTTCTCGTGACAATTGTCATAGCCTTAAATTGTTATTAAAAAATATTGACGATACATTACGATTTGATTTAAATTGTCGAAATGGTGGCAAACAACCTACACAGCCCGCGCGATGGTGAGCGGTTTCCCAAGCCTGTGGACGCCTGAAACGCCAGATATTCAGTAATTTTAGAAAATGGTAAAATGGGGGCCTGAAATTCATAACTTAGCTAAAACACTAGCACTTTGCGTCGCGTTATCGTTCTGAGTCCCAGCGCCCGGGGCCACAAATTCAGAGAACATTGTCTTGGCTGAACTTTATCCGTGACATTTCGTATTCAGGAGAGCGTAGGCATTACGGAGAAATAGAGGTGCATATATACTTGCCCATTAGTTACACGGTCCCAAGAGCGCCGCGTACACTGTTACATGCTTTAATAGTGGCTATTGAAGCAAAGTTTGAGACATATAAACTACTAGCTTTTGCCCGCTGCTTCGTTCGCGTTAGGATGAGACAACGAGTAGCCTGTCCATCCCTTTCACTATGTCCACTAAAAAAATCACGTCAATTCATCGCTCCGTTTTGCCGGACAAACGAACAGGCACACACACTTTCCCATTTATAATATTAGTATGGATGTAAATTGTACAGCAGCGTCAGGGCGGGCGGCCGCAACAAATACTTCTCAGTAAACTCAGCCCTTTAAAACCCGATCCCGCTTTTAATGTCCGATTTAACAGAACGCCTACTTCGCCTACGTTTTCTTGTAGCTCTGTTTCAATTATTTAATAAGTGCAGAACCAGGTTTATTATTTATTAAGGGCCGACATTCCTTCTTAATGAGGAAAAGCTGCTCGAGAATCTTTACTTTTCATTAAAACGAAGATTATTTAGACGAGTCACAATTAGGGAGTGTGGCACTTTTATTTATTTATTAAGTAGCAGTTAAAACTCGCTTCCCTAGCCTAGTCGTTAGTGTATATGGAGATAACGGTTCCAGGATCGAATCCCGGTAAGATTACCCAACTATAGTATCTTAAGCATTTTGTGTAATAATAAACTTTAACATAAGTAAACATAAAGTAACAAGTATAGCTTGTTTTATAATACGAGTATAAAGCTCCTTTTGTTCCACGCTTGTGACTTCAAAGTACTTGCTAGCGTCACGCGCGACGCGCTGCGAGCGAGCGCGGGGGCGCGCGAGGGGCGCGGGGGCGGCGGCCGCAACAAATATTTCTCCTAAATCCCACAATAAAGGTAAACTCGGCCCTTTACAACCCGATCCCGCGTTAATGCCCGATTTAACAGGACGCCGACTTTGCCAATGTTTTGTTCTGGAAGCTGTTCCCATTATTTAATAAGTGCAGAAAGGGGTTATCATTTATTAAGAGCCGACATTCTTCCTTAATGAGGGAAAGCTGCTCGGGCATCGTTGTATTTCATTAAAATGAAGACTTTATTCAGACCAGACGGTCCGCGATCGCGGAGTATGCCACTTTTACTTGGCGTATTTGTGTTGCTTCTAATAACTACATAATAGTTAAATGACCCTAGTCTAGTTAGTAGTGACCCTGCCTGCAGTTGGACTTTTCGGGATCAATTTCCGGTAATAAAGTTTTTTTTTTTTAATTTTAAATCTTAGACACTTTAGAGCCGATTAATCGCGTTTTAATTTACAATGAATAACAATCGCGGTAACAGAAGACAATATTATTTAAATCTTAGGTTTAAATATCTTCATTTTTTTTCCTCATACGAATAAGGTAGCTGCACCAAATAAGGCCCGGTTATCAAGTGCGCTAACATTCGAAATTTCGTACTTGCCAATGGGTTACATTTTTGGGTCCATATCTACTAGCCATTACCCTTAAAGAATTAAGTAATATTTAGACAGCAATATATCACATAAACGAAATTAAAAGATTGACGGGCCTTATTTGCGTCAGACACCTTACATAATATTCACTTACATGACAAAATAAAATGCTTCTGTCAAATTACAAGCTCAAATGGGCATACTTCCTTTGTTGTGACTAGTCGGTACACAAGTATAAATGGAAGTGTGTAAGATTTGTTATTGTAGTTGTATAATTTTGTATGTGTTAGTGTCGAAGTGTCGTCATTACAGATTGGTAACCTATAGTAACGTGTCAGAAGTGCGTCTGTTTCCCCTGACTCTTAACTGAAATAATTAAAATTTATAAGGAAAGATTACCCAATTTGTTTTATCGAATAATCGAAAATTTGTCTCTCCCTCTCTATAGCATTTGAATTTTCGCGAGAAAGACGTACAGACGTACATTTCGAATCTTAAGGTGGCTGTCTATTCTCGTTCGAGAGCCCGAGAACGAGAGTCTAAATGCTGTTCTCGTGGTGAATCGCCATTATTTGTCTCCCCGCCCTTTCGTCTCCACCGTTCTCCTTTTCGGGCTCTCGAACGAGAATAGACACTAGTCTATGGATTTTTAGAGATTGTGTAAGTTGTTTCCGGATATTTGCAAGCCCTAATCACTCCGGTGCTTTTTAAAAGTTTTTACAAATACATAATATGAAACGTTTTCAATGCCATTTTACGTAAGTCCATGGTTAGTTTACTTGTTACAGTTAAGTAGTAGCTACATATTTTGTTTATTCTTTGCATTTTATAATTCTGGTGTTTAGTGAATATTACATAACATTCTCTGGAGGTGTTTTATTATTTAAACAAATCAAAATTAATTATCATGGAGCACTTCTCGTTATTTATTAAAGAACAGTAACTTTTTCCTATTGAAGACGTAAAAGCTATACAAAATCTCAATTATTATTATGAATGTTGTTGCTCAAAATACAACTTCATTGCGCAAATAACAAAAAAAAAATTAACAAAAGCGGGTATAGTGCCTACTGTACTGACATTCCCTACCAGTCAACCATAAGGCCAAACAGAGACATGAAAAAATGGTGCAATGGGAGAATTAAGTATATATACCTATTCTATTTATGTAAGTATTTCGTCGCCTGGTACCCACAGTAACCATCTGGCGTTCAGCGAATCTGACAGCCTGCGAATCTGGTATTATGCACATCTGACATTATGAGAAACTAACATTTTGCGAATCTGGCATCCTGCTAATCTGACATTCTGCTTTCCTGACATAAAGCGTCAGAATCGTCCCGAGTTCTGTTTGCTCGGCCCTGCTCTGTTGAAGAGGCCCTACGTCACGGGTTATGTTCCACGCGACACGTGTGTGAAAGGTCGCGACCCGCGTGAACCTCGCGACGAGAGATCTATGTTGCGAAGCTCATATAAGTTATTAAACTGTAACTGTAAAGACCATAAGTTGACGTGTGTGTCTGTAAGTAAGCCATAAGCCATAAACCAGTGATTGACATAAGTATGTCAAGAATATCTCACACAGGAAGAGTCTCATGTCAAAAACTATTTACCGAAAATTCTTTAAAACACTATTATTTCTCGTGACAATTGTCATAGCCTTAAATTGTTATTAAAAAATATTGACGATACATTACGATTTGATTTAAATTGTCGAAATGGTGGCAAACAACCTACACAGCCCGCGCGATGGTGAGCGGTTTCCCAAGCCTGTGGACGCCTGAAACGCCAGATATTCAGTAATTTTAGAAAATGGTAAAATGGGGGCCTGAAATTCATAACTTAGCTAAAACACTAGCACTTTGCGTCGCGTTATCGTTCTGAGTCCCAGCGCCCGGGGCCACAAATTCAGAGAACATTGTCTTGGCTGAACTTTATCCGTGACATTTCGTATTCAGGAGAGCGTAGGCATTACGGAGAAATAGAGGTGCATATATACTTGCCCATTAGTTACACGGTCCCAAGAGCGCCGCGTACACTGTTACATGCTTTAATAGTGGCTATTGAAGCAAAGTTTGAGACATATAAACTACTAGCTTTTGCCCGCTGCTTCGTTCGCGTTAGGATGAGACAACGAGTAGCCTGTCCATCCCTTTCACTATGTCCACTAAAAAAATCACGTCAATTCATCGCTCCGTTTTGCCGGACAAACGAACAGGCACACACACTTTCCCATTTATAATATTAGTATGGATGTAAATTGTACAGCAGCGTCAGGGCGGGCGGCCGCAACAAATACTTCTCAGTAAACTCAGCCCTTTAAAACCCGATCCCGCTTTTAATGTCCGATTTAACAGAACGCCTACTTCGCCTACGTTTTCTTGTAGCTCTGTTTCAATTATTTAATAAGTGCAGAACCAGGTTTATTATTTATTAAGGGCCGACATTCCTTCTTAATGAGGAAAAGCTGCTCGAGAATCTTTACTTTTCATTAAAACGAAGATTATTTAGACGAGTCACAATTAGGGAGTGTGGCACTTTTATTTATTTATTAAGTAGCAGTTAAAACTCGCTTCCCTAGCCTAGTCGTTAGTGTATATGGAGATAACGGTTCCAGGATCGAATCCCGGTAAGATTACCCAACTATAGTATCTTAAGCATTTTGTGTAATAATAAACTTTAACATAAGTAAACATAAAGTAACAAGTATAGCTTGTTTTATAATACGAGTATAAAGCTCCTTTTGTTCCACGCTTGTGACTTCAAAGTACTTGCTAGCGTCACGCGCGACGCGCTGCGAGCGAGCGCGGGGGCGCGCGAGGGGCGCGGGGGCGGCGGCCGCAACAAATATTTCTCCTAAATCCCACAATAAAGGTAAACTCGGCCCTTTACAACCCGATCCCGCGTTAATGCCCGATTTAACAGGACGCCGACTTTGCCAATGTTTTGTTCTGGAAGCTGTTCCCATTATTTAATAAGTGCAGAAAGGGGTTATCATTTATTAAGAGCCGACATTCTTCCTTAATGAGGGAAAGCTGCTCGGGCATCGTTGTATTTCATTAAAATGAAGACTTTATTCAGACCAGACGGTCCGCGATCGCGGAGTATGCCACTTTTACTTGGCGTATTTGTGTTGCTTCTAATAACTACATAATAGTTAAATGACCCTAGTCTAGTTAGTAGTGACCCTGCCTGCAGTTGGACTTTTCGGGATCAATTTCCGGTAATAAAGTTTTTTTTTTTTTAATTTTAAATCTTAGACACTTTAGAGCCGATTAATCGCGTTTTAATTTACAATGAATAACAATCGCGGTAACAGAAGACAATATTATTTAAATCTTAGGTTTAAATATCTTCATTTTTTTTCCTCATACGAATAAGGTAGCTGCACCAAATAAGGCCCGGTTATCAAGTGCGCTAACATTCGAAATTTCGTACTTGCCAATGGGTTACATTTTTGGGTCCATATCTACTAGCCATTACCCTTAAAGAATTAAGTAATATTTAGACAGCAATATATCACATAAACGAAATTAAAAGATTGACGGGCCTTATTTGCGTCAGACACCTTACATAATATTCACTTACATGACAAAATAAAATGCTTCTGTCAAATTACAAGCTCAAATGGGCATACTTCCTTTGTTGTGACTAGTCGGTACACAAGTATAAATGGAAGTGTGTAAGATTTGTTATTGTAGTTGTATAATTTTGTATGTGTTAGTGTCGAAGTGTCGTCATTACAGATTGGTAACCTATAGTAACGTGTCAGAAGTGCGTCTGTTTCCCCCCGCAAAAAGTGACAGAATAATTTGCACGGTTGGATGTTGCTTTACGTCTCCCATCAAACACGTTAGAAGATGGTTGGAAGCGCCTGTTTTCCCGGCTTATGCCACGTTATGCCACGGGGGTCCGCTTTGGTGTAGCAGTAAGAGATTTCTTACAATCCGATTTGAAGCGTCACTGTGACATAGTCCTATAGTGTGGCTTCCAATTCCAAGACCATTTGGCTGACTCTATATAGTAATGAATGCAAATGAATTGCAAATACTCATTCTTTAAAAGGCAGGTGACGCAAACGACTAGTATAAATACCGCTTAATTTTCTCGGATCCAAACGCATTATCTCGCTTGCCGCTCGCTCAGCTCCGGCGCTGAAATATCGGTCAATTATTTATATTAATTAGCTGCGCTCTGGCGGTAATGGCGCCGCCGCTTTTAATAAAATAATGTCGTCGTTTGCCGCACCGAGCTGTTGGGCGCCCAAGTACTGGAAAATGGTTATCTCTGATAATGGACGTATTAGCAGTAAAGGGGTGGAAGGCAGGTGTGTCTTTGGAATAAGAGGCATTCAGCTTTACAGATTGTTTTCTATTTGATATTGCTTGCAGCGAACTACGTTTACACTAATATCCAAGTTCATGATAATCAAATCAAATCGAATCAAATCAATTTATTCAAGTAGGATCAACTAGATCGCCTTTGCATCGTCAATATTTCTACATTATATATTAAGCATGCATAATAACAATAAGACAGTATTTCAAAAAAATTTAACAAAAAAAAATGTCAAGATAACCTAATCAAAATACATTGCCATTTGAAATAAAAATATTACTAAACCTAGGAAGAAACATAATATATATATATATATATACCTATAATAATAACATGCGCATCAAGTCCGATTACCAATTGGTAGTTACGTCACTTTATAATTAACATAATTAAGTTCCATGCAACACGTAATCAGCATCTTGCTACGTCAGAAACATTTTTTTTAAATACAATAATTACACAATTTAACAAACCATTTCAGTAATAAAATTCCAATAGCTAAAAGGTAAAATTAATAAACAAAACAAGAAGCTTTAAGTACATTAAACAATAAACATATGAATATCCAAATTTAATGGTCATGATTAATTATGTAGCTTTATGATGTTTTAACTCAATTTAATTTAGGCCAAGCAGTTTTATCGTTAAGGTAGTCTTCAACACTGTAGTATCCCTTTTTCATTAAGGAAGCTTTTAAATACTTTTTTAATGCAGGCATTGGCAAATTAAATACTTCTTCGGGCAATTTATTATAAAATAAAATACACTGACCCAAAAAGGACTTATATATTTTACGCACACGAAACTTCTGTATCGCAATTTTATGCCTGTGTCTAGAACCAGTCATTTTTATAAACGAATCTATGTGCTTAAAAACATAAATAATACACTCATAGACATATTGAGATGATGTTGTCAGGATGTTTATTTCTTTAAATCGATCTCTTAGTGATTCTCGGTACTTCATCTTATAAATAAACCGGACAGCTCTTTTTTGTAGAACAAATATTGTTTGTATATCCGCTGCCTTACCCCACAGTAAAATACCATATGTCATCAAACTATGAAATTGACTGAAATATACCAAACGTGCAGTCTCTACGTCAGTCAACTGCCTTATTTTTTTAACTGCAAACGATAAATAGTTATGATCAATTTGTAAAGCTTGTAGCTAGACTTGGTACGGGCTGAACTTACGGGCTTAGCTCTAATTGCTAGGTGCTACGTGTAACTTATATTCTAACAAGTCAGCGAGCGCAGCAACATTAGGATGGCTTGCATCACACTGTCTTTTTCTTACGCTAGTATTACCCTCCCGAAAAAAGGGATAGATATAAGTAGATTTTCTTGTAATACTGTTACTCAGATTCAGACTATAGTAGCTATTCCTGACACCTTACCAAACTAGAAGAATAATACAATGAAACCTGTCTTTACCTTTATAGTCTGTCAGCATTATGAGCTATTTCCAAAACAAATCCGAAAACCTGATTCTTCCAGGTTTGAACTGGCTTGAGCTCATCAGAATCAGAATCACGAGCTAAAAAAAGTTTCCATTAGGTCACGCAAATAGAACGTATACAAAAACTTGGCGTATAGGTATAGGTATAGGTATACGCGGGCTAGTTTCCGCAACTCGACGTCAAATGATGCGCCTATTTTGCGTGGTGGGTTGCCGGCACTACTCCTGCCAACCCAGCTCTTCCAGGAAGCCTAGCAGACCCTTAATGTTGCCGACGACTTCCGGGAGAGACCTCGGTGTACCGAGGTATTGTGCCCGGTAGTTTGCCACCCCAGTGCATTCGATGATGACGTGGGCGGCTGTTTCTTCTGCCTCCAAGCAGGCCCTGCAGAGTGCGCTGTCTGTAACACGCAAAGTATGCAAGTGTTTGTTGAATAAGGCATGACCTGTTATGGCGCCGGTCAGGAGACGGAGCTGGGGCCTTTTCAGCTGTCTCAGCCTCCGCGACAGCCCGGGGGTGATTGTCGGGAGGGCTAACCTTGTTTGCCTGCAGGTTCCTATGTTAGACCAGTAAAGTTGGTGTTTTACCCTGGTGTCTTGTCGGAGAGTGCTCCGCAGCCAGGCGAGTGGCAGGGGTATGATCGGTTCTGGTCCTATCACGACCGTCTCCGAACCTTCCTTCGCCAATATGTCTGCTGCATCGTTCCCTCGCGAGTTGCTGTGCCCCTTGATCCATTGTAGAGTTACGTGATTGTTCTTACATACCTCCGACAGGATTGTGTGGCACTCGTGGACTAGTCCCGAGGTTAAAGTGTAGCCTTGTAGGGCCTGTAGTACTGATCGACTGTCAGAGAGTATGCGGATTGGGAAATCCGTTACCTTCCTTGCGACGATTGCGTGTGCTGCCAGTATAATGCCCAAACACTCCGCCTGGAAGACAGTGTTATGTGCACCCAGTGGTGTAGAGATGTGTATATTTAGGTCCTCAGAGAATACTCCTGAGCCAGTGCCCGACCTTGTCTTTGATCCGTCCGTGAAGATTCTCAGCTCCCTTGGGTTGAGGCCTTCCCGGGGGTCTTCATGTAATTGTATCTTGTATTTCTTATCGAATATGTATTGCCTGGGTATCTTATCAGTTGCTGCTTCTATGAGCGGCTCCTTACCTATAGCCTCGTAGAGGATTTCGGTGTGGGGTACCCGAGGCAGTCTCCAGAGATTCATCTTCTTAAGACGTACCGCCGCGGCTAGTGCCTCCTGTTGTATAAGGAGGTGTAGCGGCGGGAGGCACAGTAGGGCTTCCAGGGCAGCGGTGGGTGTTGTCCGCATGCATCCCGTGGCCGCCATACAGGCCAATCTCTGCAGTCTTTGTAGTTTGGCCTCCACCGTGGACAGCCTGGTTCGTGGCCACCAGACTATCGCACCATAGCTTATTATAGGCCTTATTACCGCCTGGTATAGCCATAGAGTGATTTTTGGGGAAAGTCCCCAGGTCTTACCTACCATTCTACGACACTGCCAGAATGCGATTGTAGCTTTTTCAATTTTGTTGTTAACATGATTGCTCCAATTCAACTTACTGTCAAGTAGTACTCCCAGGTATTTTACTTCAGTTGCTAGTTGGAGTTCTGTATTGAACAGTTTGGGCAGCCGAAAGTTGCCCAGTTGTCGTTTGTTGGTGAACAGTACTAGTTCAGTCTTCCTGGGATTAACTGTAAGCTCGTTTGCGGTGCACCAGCGTTCCACGATGGCTAGTGCAGAGCGGGTGACATCGCATATCGTACCTGTGTGATTGCCGCTCGTAAGTATCACTATATCGTCAGCATAGCCGATCGTGTAATGGTGATTGTTGTTAAGCTTGGTGATCAGGTCATTCACCACTAAGTTCCATAGCAGTGGCGATAGGACTCCCCCCTGCGGGCAACCTTTCGCCACCAGCGCCTGTTGTTTTTCGTCGGTCCCGAGTCTGATAACTCTCTGGCTCAACATGTTATTTATCCATTTAACCATAACTGCACTTACCCCATGCTTTGTCAGTGCTGCAGTTATGCTGGTGAACCTGGTCTTGTCGAAGGCTCCCTCGATGTCTATGAAGGTGCCCAGGCACATAGACCTGCTTTTGATCGCTACTTCAATCTTACTTACAACTGCGTGAAGTGCTGATTCCGTTGATTTGCCGGGGCTGTAGGCATGTTGGTTCGGGTGTAGGGGTACCTCGGTTAACACCTTCTCTCTCAGGTACCTATCGCACATCCTTTCTAGTGTTTTTAACAAGAAGGAGGTCAGGCTGATGGGTCTGAAAGATTTGGGGTCCGAGTAGTCACTTTTACCTGGTTTTGGTATGAAGATAACCTTGACTTCTCTCCAGCGTCTAGGCACATATCTGTGGGCCAGACAGGCGCGCAAGACGTTGTTGAGCCTGAGGGCGAGATCCTCCTGCCCCCACTTCAGTAGTGCTGGGAAGATCCCGTCCAGGCCCGGCGATTTGTACGAGTCAAAGCTGTTTATTGCCCAGTGCGTGCGCTGCGGGGTGATAACCTCGCATGTCTGTTGCCACTCATCCTCCGTAGGAGCGGTATCTACCTCTCTCCAACTTACCGCGTTCAGTATCTCGCAGTCCGGGAAGTGCGTTTGTACCAGAATACTTTCTGCCTCTTCCCTTGAGGTGGAGAGGGTGTCATCGGGTTTACGTATGGATCCTAGGGATATGGTTGAGTTGTTAGAGAGAATCTTCCTTACCCTATTGGCCTGTATTGTGGTCTCAATGTTGGTGCAAAAGCTGCGCCACGAGTTCGTTCTTCTGTACCTGAGACGTTTCTTGTACTTAGACTTGGTGTTTTTATAGTTGTCCCAGTCTAGGTCGCTGCCAGTATTCATCGCTCTGTTAAATTGTCTCCTCATCTTAGTCCTGAGTCTCTCCAGCTCAGGGCCCCACCAGCTGGTGTTCCTGCCGCTTTCGGCTGTGGGAGTAGATAGGGGACATGCATGGTGGTAGCATTCTATGATAGTGTCTGTGAGAATACCTACCTGTTTTTCTATCTCCGCGGTGCCTTTTATTCGGCATGGACTCTCCATCGCTCCTAAGGCCGAGCTCAGATGTCGGTTGTATTGAGCTCGGTCTGTTTTGCGTGGGTTACGTCTCGGCACCGCCGTAAGTGTAATTACCAGGAGGTCGAAACGGATCCATCTGTGGTCTGAGCACGAAAGTTCGTTTGAGACGTGCCAGTTTGAGATGTGTTCCGATGCTTCTGGCGTTGCTAGCGTTAAGTCAATGATCGTTTTGCTGCGCTTGTTGACAAATGTCGGTTCTGAACCTGTGTTTAGTATATTAAGGTTAGTTGTAAATAGGTACTCGACTAATTTCTTACCTCTGTCGTTACCCGTTCTCATGCCCCATAGGGCGTGGTGTGCGTTGGAATCGGTGGCCACGATCAGTTCCAGCCCCGCCTCTTCGCAGTATTTGACCAGCCTTGTCATGTCGTGCGGTGGTGGGTCGTCCGCCTCTGCCATGTAGACTGATGCCACGACCACCTCCTGCAGGCCGGAGTATTGTGCACCACGAATTTTCATGGCGCTCATGTCTCTGCAACAGAAGCTTGTTAATGGTTCTGCATGTATGTTATTTGTTATGTATATGCAGGCTCGGGGGTTTCCGGCCCTGTGTATGCTGTCAGCTTACCTCCTAAGTTGCGGAGTCCGCAGACAGAGCCTTTCCTGACCCACGGCTCCTGGATCAGTACTACGGCTGTACTATTGACCTCCAGCCATTTCCGGACCTGAGCCGTTGCGGTCTCGCTGTGGTGGAGGTTGGCTTGTAGGAAGCTACATTTCGAGGAAGGGGACGCCGCCATCGAGATCTCCATCCCCGACCGACATCTTGTCCTCCTCGTCCTCCGTGTCAATGGCCAGCTTGCGTAGCTCCTGCGCGCATTCCCCTTCACCCTCCGGAGGGTCACGCAGCAGTTCTTCCTCATCCCTCGCGTGGGGGGAAGGAGGTTGCGCTGGAGCTATGGTCTCAGGCGCCTTGACTACGTCAGAGGGCGCCTCTGTCGACCCAGCAGTGTCCATTGACACGGATTGTGTAGCTGCTTCGTCATGAGAGCTGGTGGTGACTGTGGGCGGTTGCTCCACATATTTCCCTCGTGGCCCCTGGAACTTCACGTACACCGACCCCAGCATAAATGCGAGTCGGCGCTCGTGGTCCACGAGGTTCTGCACCACCGTCTCCGGTATGCTGACGACAGCGAACGTTTCCGTCCCCTGTATGTCTGTCCGGTGGACGAGCCAGTGGTTGATTTCTGCCCACGGGTTCTGGTACCGAAGAGCCTTCCCCACTGCGCGGAAGTCTTCCCAGACTCCCGGAAACAGAATGCCACATCGTACTCGTCTGACTATCTCGCTCTGGCGCTTCACTACCACCTTCTCCCCCTTGGAGAGGGTGATTGTGGCTGCGTTGCGCCTGAGCCAGATTAGGGTGGCCTGGTCCTCGCACCACAGCCGCAGATACCCGTCCGCGAGTGTGGGCTTACCCCGAAATCTGGGGCCTAGGGGCAGGCTGTCAGTAGGCTGCATGGCCTCTACCATGAGGAGGTCCTGCAGTTTCTGCTGTACCTCGCATGATTGTTGTTGGCTGAGGTGTCCTGAGGCGTCCACCGTAATGGCAACCAACAGGTCAGCCTTAGCTGCCTCCGCATAATCGGTGCGAGTGGCTTCGCCAATCCTCTGCCTCTTGGGTTCACCTCTGGGCGAGATGGACTCATCCAGACGGGACCTTTTGGCAGATGGTGTGGCTAATTGGCTACAGCCACTCGCAGTTTTGGCAGCCGAAGGGGTGCCGTCGGCTGCCTGTATTTCCACGTCATCAGGCACCGCAGCATGTGGCTGCGGCGCTGAAAGCGGTTGGTTTTGTGCCGCGAGCTTCTGTCGGAGCTTCCTGCGCTGCTTTTTGTTGGGTCTATGTTCCTTGGTGGGCGCGAGGAGTGTGGGAGGGGGGTCTGCTCGTTTGTCAAGCTTACCCTTCCGCCCCTTTCTGTTCCCGCCCTGGACAGTCCACCCGGCTTCAAGCAGCGCAGTCGCGTTGTCAACTGCCAGGTTCGAGGTCGAGGGCTGCTCTGGAGCAAGGGGTTTCCCCCCCGTCAGGACGGCCGTCGTAGACTGAACCGGTGTAGGCAACAGAGGCTCTCTACGGCCTTGGACCTGTACTGAGCCTGCTGGTGGTGTCGACGCACTCGGTTTCTGTACCACCGGTTTCCCAGGGGTCCTGCCACCTCGTGCGGACTTCTGTTTCTTGTTCCGTGACGGTACTGACTGGGCAGCGCCGCCACGGTGTAAATTGAGTGGTGGTACTGACCAAGCAGCGCCACCTCGGTGTGTGGGTTGCGGCGGTACTGCGGGAGCGCCGCCACGAGTTTTGTTAGTGTTTAGTGTGGGGTGTGGCGGTACTACCGAGGCAGCGCCGCCACGTTGTGTGGTATGGGGTGGCGCCGACGGAGCGGCGCCACCGTGGTGTGTGGGGTGTGATGGCACTGCCGAGGCAGCGCCATCACCTTGTGGTGTAGTGTGTGATGTAGAGGTGCCCGGTACAATCTTCGCTGCGCCGTGTCCCTCGAGTGTTGGGGTGTTAGATCTTGGTTTATCCATGATTAGTAGGGTTTTATATTTCACCTCTCGGGCTTCCCACCCTCCACGGAGCCCGCACCTTTGGGGATGTCACTTAGGACACCAGGACTACCCAAGAGGTATAGGTGCATCGGGTTGAGACTCATGCGCGACATCGGAAGCTGCAGACGTATGGCTGGGTAGAACGATCTAATTCTACCCAGTGGTTCCATACGCCCTTGCCTCGTCAGCATGGCCGAGCCCCAGGCATCCTCCCAGAGAACGCCCCCCTCCACACCTTGCCTGCGGACCGTACCACCTCGACCGTACGGGACGCGTGTCCACTTCCCTGCAGTGGCTAGTTGCAGGGCAACCGTTTTGACGGCGTTCAACTGCGCAGGACATACGCAGGTAGGTGCGTGTAGTCCACTGAGGTCACCTACACCCTCAGCGGAACCGGGAGGCCCAAACTTACATAGGTAGCAAAGTGGTCGAAACCATATTACTACCTATGTTATTCAGGCTACTCCAGTAGATTTGTCACACCTCGTTCGGGTTCTGAGGTCCTTACGGGTTGTGACGTCGCCGACACACTTGGCTACTGGTGGTCTGGGGTGGTTGGAATGTGCGACGCCCATTGACCACCAGCATTTCCAGGGGGTACGACCCATCCACAGTGGAACGGGTTCGCCCCTGGCCTGCGGCGGCAGGGCCAGAGACGACGGGGACGTGTGTGATCGACTTGGGAGCATAGGGTCCGCAGCTCATCATCGCACACCTGAACTTGCCTGCCTACACCCCCCCAACCCCCCAAAACTTGGCGTAATGATAAGAAATGTTAGTGATTTTTTTTACTAGTGGCTCTGAGCTGTAGACCTCAAGATATGTTAGTCGTATTGGCATAAAGGTCCTAAGCACCTTTCAAGGTTAATGGCGCTTAGGACCTTTGTACCAATACCCGCCATTTTGAAAATTTCCAAAAACTATATCGACAAACAATTTTTATGTGGTTAACGAACTTGCTTACAAAATTTCACAAGAATTGGTTGATAGTAAAAACATTTATTCTCGAAATATATACAGTTAGTGTAACTTACCTAACTACCTTTTTTTTTTGTCGCAGAGGAAATGCATTACGCATCCCCCCGGGACCTGGGGATGGCCCATTAGTGGGGGGTATGTGGGACTCTCTCCTCCAGCAACCCCTCCGCTAGTCGGAGGGAGGGGAGGAGCCTACCCACTAAAACCTCTGCGGCGTTGCCACCACTTGTCGTTGCATGGGACGCCGTGGGAATGTCATATCATCCGCGACGCCCCCCGACTGTACCGGCTCGTCTTGAGCCGGGGCTCCTGCATCAAAGGAGAGGGGGAACCGCAACGCTCGGAACCCCCTCCCAGGCCAAGCTTGAGGGTCCCCTACCCTCGGCCCTACTGGGGGAGAACGCGGTATATCGTGGCATACCGCGCGCGTCTTCGACCCCTACGCCTCCGCCGAAGAGGAAGCGCCTCTTCGCTATCCTCGCGCTCCCTCTCCGAGGCCTCCTTCTGAGAAATGACGGTTTCACAGAAGGAGGCAACCGCATCCCAGGATCTCTCGCTTTGCAGCATGGCCGCCACGACACTGCCAAGCGAGAGATCACCCAACCCCAAACTTATCTAACTACCTACCTCTACCTACCTTAAATCTACAGTAGCTGGTGGCTTCCTCGCACAACGTATCAGCATTGCTATACAACGAGGAAATGCCGCCAGCATCCTAGGTACAATGCCTCAAGGACCTACTTTAGATGTATTGGTTGATTAATGCGACCTGTAGACGAGAACAAATGGATAGACACACGCACACGAAAGCATTTTTGCCCAAGCTTTCTCGCTTTTTCGCTTGCTTTGCTCGCTTTGCTCATTCGGTCAATTATCAGTATCGAATCAACTCGTTATTCTGATACTAATGAGCCGAAGCAAGTCCTGATATATAAAAATCAAGTATTCGGTTTGGAAAACGCTTTTTTATGAACCGTAATAAATATACGCCTTGCATTTTCACTCTATTCTTTTAGCAATAAAATGATCAATAATGTTACTAATTGGGCGAAATCTATTTGATTGTTTCCCGTAATATAATAACCATCAACAAATAACAATAAAATGTAATCAAAGCTCGTACTACCCTTCCTCCCGGAAAACATCAGGAAAACTCCGGAAAAGCGACAAGCGCTTGGGGAATCCAAAATATTAATTTGCAATTTTCTTCAATCCCGTTTCTGTTGGAATATAGAACACGATACTTTCGTGTTTTGTTTAAATTGGACGTTATGAAACGCCCGAGGACGAGTTTCAGAGTTTTGGCTTAGTTATCTTTTGTTTTGGGTTATTATTAATTTTATTTACAAATAAAAACGAAGTAATTTGATTCGGACGTATATTAAAAGGCTCTAAAACATAACCTTTTCGGTGTTATGTAGGTACTATCGCGTTTAGAGTTGTATGGACAGTTTATGAATGAATTCATTCATAAATTGCCCATGTACTTTTGAACGCGTATGTACATGGTTACGGTACCATAAAACGGGGTGAATTGGGATTGTAAGGACGATTGCGTCATGAACTGGGAGAGTAGGAAGGGGACAGGGGCGAGTTGGTGTTTGTGGTCCAAGATGGTTATACTGCTACGTAATTAAAATATGATCTTGGTTAATAATGCTATTGTAATGTTTATAATCCGAAAGTGTCACCTCACCCCATTGCTACTTACACCCTACTGTCCCCAAAGTGCCCCAACCACGGGATGAGGTGGGGTTTCAAAAAACGTCCAGGTTTTTGAACTTTTTGCCCGGTTTAGGCAATATACGAGATGGCAGCCTAAAGATGAATGAAACATTTTAATAACAAGTTTACATGAACATAGCAACATTTTATTTAATTTAAAAACGTTTAATAGTACGGTAATGCAAATGGGTTACTTTTATTAAAATTTTCATAAAAAAACGTCCCGTTCTCAGTGCTCTTCAGTATAACTCCTACTATCCTAAAAAAAGGAACTACGAAGTAAACAAAATTCATCATTTTATTACTACAGCCTCAAAGACATTTTACTCATGGCGCTAAACTTCCTCTGCCGCTTATTATGTAGATGCGACCTCAACAAGTTACGCATCGCTTATAACTTACAACTGAATTATTTTCCTTCGCAATATAAATACATTTTCATGGTACACTGTAAGGAAAAACGTTTTTTAAGATAAAGACCTTGGAAAAGCAAAGTTTCTCGTGCTGCATTCTCGAGACCGGAGCAACAGTTTCCTGAGACCGTACCATGACGTCTTAATGCGATTCAGTTGACGACCTGAACTGAGTCGCTGCCATACAACTGGGGCCTTACCATGACGTCTTAACGCGATTCAGTTGACGACCTAAACTGAGTCGCTGCCATACAACTGGGGCCTTACCATGACGTCTTAACGCGACTCAGTTTAGGACCTAAACTGAGTCGCTGCCATACAACTGGGGCTATACCATGACGTCTTAACGCGATTTAGTTGACGACCTTAACTGAGTCACTGCTATAAAACTGGGGCATAACCATGACGTCCTTACGCCATTCAGTTGATTATTATAAACATAAAACGGGTCCATCGCGAATGTACTTAATTTACTTTATTATACCGACGTTTCAACACGGCTTTAATATACCGACGTTTGTCTCAGCTTGAGCCAAGCCGAGCCAAGCCGATGTTCTATGTTTGTAATAAGCAGTCAATGGACCAAGTTTCAAGGCTCTCACTTGAAAAATCATACAGCCTCCATACAACATTTCAAGCCATATTTAACGCCTTTAGGGGATGAATTTTCAAGACCCTGAAATTATTTTTTATGTATTTTAATAAGAAAACTATACACAAAGTTTCAAAGCTCTATGTTAACATTTTACGCCATTCCCATAAAAAACGTTCAACTCCCTTTTTAACCCTTTAGGGGTTGAATTTTTCAAAATCGCTTCTTATTACTTGTACACATTATAAATGAAACCTGACGTGCAAATTTCTAAATTTATTACCTTCAGTAGTTTCGGCTCTGCGAATCATTCAGGACACACGAGTTTATATATATAGATAGATAGAAGATAGATATAGATGATCGAAGAGATCGTACGTATGTTTCTGATTCGTATTCTGATTGCAATATTACCGGAAATACGCCAATGAATTTCCCATTGGACACGTTACTGGGAACCCAGAGTGCCGTGAATCAGTCCCACAGGAGACGGTATGACGGGAGACCTCATCTAAATTAATTGTCATCTCGTTACGTTACGTCCGAAATGTATCCTCCCCGCACGTGTATCCTAACAACGTGTGTCCGTATTTGAACGTACTTTTATTATCTATACTGGGTTTCCATCGACATCCCTAACGGCCTAACGGCCTCCTAGCCTAGTTGGTAGTGACGCTGCCTTCGAAGCAGGAGGTCCCGGGTTCGAATACTGGTCAGGGCATTTATTTGTGTTTATCATGAATATTTCGTTTCTGAGTTATGGATGTTTTCTATGTATTTAAGTATTTATATGTATCTATCTATTATATATATCGTCGTCTAGTACCCACAACACAAGCCCTTCTTGGGCTTACCGTGAGACTAAGTCGATTTGTGTAAGATTGTCCCGCTAATATTTATTTATCCCTGATATCGTTTGTCCTAATATCATTTGCCCTAACTGTTTTGTCCTAATGATCATTATCCCTAACGATCATTACCTAACGATTATTTGCTATAATCGAATTATTTCCCAAAAACGAGGTCACTCATAACTGAATCACTGTTAGAAAAGTCGCTTAGGTTAGGTTAGAACCGTGACCTCACAAAACATTGAATCGCTGCTAGAAAAGTAGGTTAAAAACTTAAAACGATGTTAAGGAAAACACTATTAGGCCATATGAGTTTAGGACAAATGATCGTTATGTCAAACAGTATTAAGGTTGACTCACACTAGCACGGGACAGGACGGGACGGGACGGGGCGGGACGGGAAAATCTGTCAATTTCTATAGAAAGAATCACGTGAGAGAGATCAAGAGCTCGGAGCCCTCGGACGTCACGTGACGCTTTCTATAGAAATTCACAGATTTTCCCGTCCCGCCCCGTCCCGTCCCGTTCTTGTGTGAGTCATCCTTTAAGGGAAAGCAAAAATAGGATAATAAACTATAGGGATTCCGATATAAATCCATACAAGCCATTGAAATGCTGACCTCGATGTGCTAATTTGTTTTGCAAACACACTTTCTCCTTTTGCGACGCAATCGCACGTACTTTTAACTATCCTAACCGCTAGAATAAACACAAAATTAAAATTCTAGCCGGATGGACTGAGCAAACCGAGTATAAATACTCTTATTATTTATTCAGGAACCGGCCACCCCCTCCCTCTGGGTGGCGGGGAGGGGGTCTCAGTTTGCACGCCGTGGAAAATAAATCAAGTTTTCGTGGCGGTTGCAGAGTGACTCGTAAGTACTCTCGAGTCGCGGCCGCGCTTGCCGAATGTTGCAAATATTAGCGCGAGATGTGATATTAACATTAATGATTTTAAAATTCACAATATGGGCGGCGATAGTAGTACAATCAGGCGATAAGTACACTCATTTGCCGCCTATTTCATAAATACATAAATATTAAAAATACTGGGAAGTAACGGTTTGGTAGGTCGCCCTCGTCAGGAGTAGGTACCTACTACAAGAGGAACTGATTAGCAGGGCCCGTACATTTCATGTCGATGACAGGCAAAACACGTCAAACTTCATACATCATGTTTTATGTTTTACGTCTAAAAGAATAATGCTGTCATTGAATAGTGTCAAAACTATTACGTCTGACCTTAGAATAGACTATCTGTCATTAACTCATTTCGTATTAAACCATCCTGTGATTATATTCGTCATTGTGATGAAACCGGCAAGAGTACGGGCCCTGCTCATTAATTAAGTTCCGAGAAACTCATTGGTACTAGCCGTTGTATAACCCGCGACTTCTGGATTGAAAGGCGAACGTCTTTGTACTCAGTCACCAGCTAGTCTATGATGGTCGGGTTTTTATCGTTTACCGACGTTGCTGTCACGTTCTAACAAGTATGTATGTGCGAAAGTGACGCATAGCGTGATAAGCGATAAAATGGCAACCATGCTAACCCTACAGTGCAATAAAAAAAGACAGTATTTATCATAAAAACGTCTTTCATAAACATTCAGCAAATAAACAGATCTCACTGTAAGGATAAATTAATCGACGGGACGGCTCTGGCGCCTCCAAGTTAAATGAGTATAGTTCGATACCGGTGCTTACGGACGGGATGTATCTGCTCCACCCATAGATCACCTAAAATAAATACTGCATTGCGAGATGTGGACCAATGAGCGACCATATCATAACAGAATGGGGTCCCCATATTGTTAATCTCTCGAATAGACTGAGTTATGCTGTAAGCAAGATCCTTCAGTTGGACAGACGTGAAGACAGATCGATTAGTTTATTTTAGTTACTTTCATGGTATTATGTCCTGTGGTATTCTACTGTGGGGCAATGCTTTAGACATTAATACAATTTTTGTTCTGCAGAAGTGGGCTATTTGATCGATTTAAAAGACGAACCGTAAAGACTCGCTTAGAGATATGTTTAAATATATTAATATTATGACAAAACAAGGTTAAAAAATGCTTCCCTTGTGAAATGATTATTCTTAATTCGGATTCGGCTGTGTGTACAGCATCAATAACTTGCTTTAAATAGTAGTTTATGATGTTGATAATTCTAAAGTGTTTGTTCTAGCAACAAACACTTTAGAATCATTAATAGTTATTGAGTTGAATTTAAAATTAAAACGGACTGTATAATTTTAAAATTAATGCATCTTAGATAATATCTAGATTAGTTATTTGAAAAGATGTGTCCCGCCGAGTTAACAGTTACTCGTAAATGTCTCTCAGACTATTTCCTTTTTAAAAGAATATCTCGAAAATTACTCTAGTAGTCCCAATGTGCGTGTATCATCTCATAAAAAGAGCCATATATGCACCATCTAGCGGACACCTAAGTGATATTTACGTCAGTGCATCGCGGAGTTTAAAGAGTTGCAGCTGCGCTTTGTTGCAGCAACTTTGCACACGATACTGGAACTTGCACATTTCCGAGATAGCTCGCTTTGTTACAGAGCTGCAAGCTGCAGTGGCTAACTGTTAAACAGAGTACGGATGAATGCTTTACAGCCAGTGTTAACAAAACTTGCAAATTATGTTGAAACTAAAATCGTCGTCAATACAACTTCCTAACAACGTAAACAAACCGCTATATTGAACGTACTAACCTAACTTTTATGTTATAAATTGAAAGAGATGTTTAATACTAAAGAAAAAGTGACCAAGGTGAGCAGAGTTGGCTGGTACAAAACATTTATTATAAATAATAAATTATTCGAACCCGGGACCTCCGGCTTCGTAGGCAGGGTCGCTATCAACTAGGCTAGGAGGCCGTTAACTAAAACAAATGAACTATAAACATTAGCTTGATGTAACTCGGCAACTAATATTCACTTTTCTTTGAATGAAATGTAGTCAATTTTGCGCTCTTGCATCTAAATATATTTTCCAAGTGAGATTATTAAGTAAACAGCAATCCCAAGGCATATTTACACAGGTTTAATGGCAGCCCAGTTCTTAAAGCGCACTAATGCTCCGTTAAAGCTCACCCGAATCTGGCAAAATAAACATTTTCCACGGTAACGGATGGCTCACGCTTGGCCGGGCCGGGACAATGTGTAAATTTTTATAGTAACCGTACCGTGATAGCTCGGAGATCATGCGTCACGTCATAGAGTCGATTGGCAAACTCAAAGAGAATATAATGGCTATGAACTGTCGACGGCTCCCTGCGACTCCGGCAGCAGCATTCACGCAGACCGCCAAGGCATTGACAGCCCGGCGTGGTGGACTGCAAGCGGTGAGCGGACCATGATGTTGCCGTACGGCACGCATCCGGCGACGACATTCACGATACTTTATTACGTGCCGGAGGTGCCGGCGGACTGCCGTGAATGAAGGGCTTAAATAAATGGTTCCGAGCTGTCTACACCCTATTTCTACATCCAATTTTTTTCGTTAACTTTACGGAGAGATTCTTTAGGTTAACTTGAGTTAATTTTCTAGGGAACTAGTGTCTTAACTATATAATAGTTTTGAGATATTCAATAAATAAATTTATTAGCTACTAAGCTGTTTTTTGGCATGTGCTGTCATGACTAAAGTTAGGTTTTATCATATTTGACATTTACTTTAGTGTAACTCTAAAGGACCTTTTATAAGTAATATTATTTATTCTGTATGAAATAAATTTTAAAAAATCTATTCGACTAATAAAAAAACACGGTGAATTTGACATATCGTCTCGGCCCGGCCACGGCCCGGGCTAGCGTGTCTCATCCTTAATGCTTTTAAGAAACTGAACCGAATCTGGGAAAATAAACATTTTCCACAGTAAATTGGCCCCATTAGTCGTGCAAATTGGCAGATTATTCGCTATTTCGCTTCGCGACGTAAAAACATTGTGTTCTCACAATGGTTATTGGGAACACTGAATATTTATTAACGGTGTCAGCCGATGATAGCCAGAAACGAAAATACTTATAAAAGGTATTTTTTTTAAATAATAAACTGACTGGCCATACCTGATGGAGTGAAGACGGAGTCTTAAGCATGACTCACACTAGAACGTGACGGGACGATCTGTCAGTGTCCGAAACAGACAGATTTTCCCGTCCCGCCCCGAAGTTTTAAAAAATCATGAAAGAAGGAGATACTCCTTTTTGCTAGTCATGGTCATGGTACTTACTAAAATCCCTTCTAGATTCGCTGATTGTGACGGACGGTTAACTACGGAACCCTAGACTGAGCGTGGCCCGACATGCTTGACCGGTATTTTTAAGATCATACTTAATTGTCCTACCTTTCCTGTAAGCAAATCGCTAAAAATCGAGTGAAGGATAACGCACATTCGGACCTGTTAATTTCTATAAAAAGAATCACGTAGCTCGGAGTCGGAGCCCTCGGATGTCACGTGACGTTTTCTATAGAAACTGACAGATCGTCTCATCCCGTTCTAGTGCGAGTCATCCCTTACAGTGTAACCCACCATCACTGAGGCCTACAGCTGTTGAACCTTGTCGATAATCATTTCCAAGGCCCGCTGCAGCAGCGCGGCGCAAGTAATTAGACCCCCCCCACCACGCCCGCTCGTTAGGCTCGCCGCAATTACTGCACAGCTCAATTATGTTTTTATTCCCACGCTCAATTATATTTTTATTTCTCCGCTAATTTTTAGGGTTCTATAGCTCTAGAGAAAAACCCTTATAAGATTGTTACATTTTGTTTTCCTCCTGCCTTTGTCTTAGTACACGTAAAGGTATCACGTTGAAATTAATATCAAACTGGGGCCTTACCATGACGTCTTACCGGGATTCAATTGACGACCTAAACTGAGTCGCTTCCATACAACTGAGCTTAAACTGAACCTAAACTAAACCGCGTTCAGACGTCATGGTAAGGCCCTTGAAGTCTGCAGCACCCTGTAACCGAAAAAACGGAATCAGAATATATAGCCGTTTATATCGCACTTCTCATACATTCCGAGGGAATCAGAAACAAAAATCTGCCTAAATTGAAATATCTTTACATTTGAATTTAGGAACATTAAAATGCACTTATGAACGTCAAAAAAAGCTACCACCGGTTTTAACCTAACACAGAAGATTATTACTTTACCTTCTCTTTGAAGTGGAAAAATCCATAACCTCGGGGGGACTTCAACCCGCGACTTTGGGATACCAGCCCACCGCTTTGCCAACTGAGCTACCGAGATCACACCCGTGGCTCCGAATTTCTTCACCATACCCCTCGTAATTCGCCTAAGAGGGCGCTTAGCAATATCTTACGTTCGCAGACGTTTTGTTTAGGATTAATGGTTTAGTACGGGGTAGCACATTGTTAGTGGTGAATTCTCAAACACTCTGTTGGAACCGTCAGTGCGTGAGTCCGTCTCGCACTTGCCCGGTTATTATTCCCACGGTAGCTAAACGTGCCCGAGCACTCTGTTATTATTCCTTGCGGAACTTAAAGCGGTACACCAGACATTTATCCTGGTGGTACGGAAACGTCTGTGCGCGAGTCCGTCTCGCACTTGGTCAGTTATTATTCCCACGGTAGCTAAACGTGCCCGAGCACTCTGTTATTGTTCCTCGCGGAACTTAAAGCGGTACATCTGACATTTATTCTAGTAGTATGGAACCCTCAGTGCGCAAGTCCGTCTCGCACTTGCCCGGTTATTATTTCTGCGGTAGCTAAACGTGCTCCAGCACTCTGTTATTGTTCCTTGCGGAATTTAAAGCGGTACTCGAAAAATTATTCTCGTTTAATGTAAACGGAAAATGCAATAAACTATTAACAACCTCGTTTTGCTTGTATATTTCTGTTTATTGCTTGCATTTTTACTTTGTGTCAGTTGAAAATGAAATGAATGTTTGTGAAACAGACAGACGTTTCAAATGGAACAAACTATTTTTCTGACGTCAAAACTCTATCATCCAAAAATGAATCTTACACCAAAAGGAACACCAAAATATTCAATGTACCAATTTTAGTCGTGGCTAAAATTGCCGTCACTGGAACTTCCTAAAAAAGTAAACAAAAGGCGTAACATTTTCGTCAATGCCAATTTTTGATGTTCGTGGTAGGCGTGCAAAAATAGTAAATAATCGTCAAATTTTGACGACCAAAAAAATGAATTTTATCGAAGAATTTTAAGAAGCGAGTTATTTCTTCCAGTCTACTTAGCCAATCCGCCGTAAGACAGTAAGCTTAATAAGGCTTGTGTTGTGGGTACTAGACGATGATATAAATAATAGATGGATACATACATATTAGATAGATACATATAAATATACATACTACACAGAACATCCATAACTCAGGAACAGATGTTTGTGATAAAACCACATTTAAATGCCCTGAGGATTCGAACCCGGGACCTCCTGCTTCGTAGGCAGGGTCACTACCGACTAGGATAGGAGGCCGTTAGTATGTATATTTGTATGTATGTTAGTGCGGCCATAACTCTAGTATCGTTGGTCAGATCGTTATGAAAGGCTTGTGAAATAGGATTCTAAATTCGAATATGAGCCAAATTGGTTAAGGAGTTGCCGAGATATAGAGGTCGCGAATTCATTACGGGGCGAATCACTAGTTAATATGAAGGATGGCTCACATCAGTCCGATCTGACCCGATCCGATACTGGCCGAACTGTCAGTTTCTATACGAAACGTCACGTGACCTCCGAGGGCTTCTAACTATCACGTGATTCTATTGAAACTGACAGATCGTCCCGGATCGGATCGGATCGGACTAGTGTGAGTCATCCTTTATACTGTTTAGTTACGGGTTTTTGATACACCAGCCCTTAAATAGCTTTTACCAGACGACACTATTTTTAAGTTTTTGGATTCTTTTTAATTCCAGCAAGCCATAAAATATAAGCTAAAATGTAAATGTTGAACTCCACATATCCTTGAATCTAAATGACCGTACGCTCAGCACCGCAGGTTCAGAGGAATTTTCATTTTCCTTTAGCAAACGCTGCATTTAAGGAAGGATGACGGTATTCTGGAAAGACTACAATATTTTATAGCAGCGTTCAGCCAAATTCAAAGAGATGTCATATACTACAGAAAAAGTGACCAAGATCCCCGGTGAGCAGGGCTGGGATCGAACCAGCGACCTCCTGCTTTCGCGGCAGACGCCCTAACCACTGGGCTACCCGATCACGACCCTGCTCACCGGGGACCTTGGTCACTTTTTCTGTTGTATGTAACATTTCTTTCAATTTATAACCTATAAGTATAATTAAGTATTAATTCGGGATTTTAGCCAGTCGGGAAGCGCTGGTTGCTGCCTGGCAGCAACCCCCAATTAATGGTATGCAGTGCTCGCGCGCACTGTTCCATATTTAAATCAATTGGCGGGACGCGACGCGAATGTTGGAGCATTCCAGTCGCGAGGACTCGAGTTGGATATTCGGGCAAACCAGGGCCTATACCACGAAAATCGAAATTTTGCGGATTGGTATATCCATCTCTGTCACACTTACATATTGGAGTGACAAAGAGGTTTTCCCGTCAATGCCAATTTTCGATGTTCGTGGTAGGCGTGCAGGCCCCAATTTTACCACGGCGACAGGTGTGACAATTGTCAGTATCATTATACTGGTATTATGGTCTATGGGCTACAGGCGCCGCTTACTATTGCATGTACTGTGGGCATGCCTGTTTGCCACCAACATTTATAAATAAAAACGTCGATTTTACCACTAAAACTAATACTTTTGTAAATATCTCTTGACGATTGTCAGAACGAAATTTCGACACAGAAAGAGTCTCATGTCAAAAACTTCACAAAGACGCAATGAACAGACGCCGATGGAAATAGATTATAAAATCTACGTGCAGAGTTGCCACATCCGCCGCTGACTATAATCCTCAGTCATGAGCGACCACAGAGAGAGAATATTTTAAACTTCTCCAGGCTCGACTCCCGGCCCCTGCTCAGTCAACAACACGGGAAGTACCCACTGACGCGCCGGTGCACGGTGCATAATGCGCGGGTAATGCACTCCATTCCATCGCCGTAATTGTCACAGTTATTTCCGCGGGAGTGGACACGGTGCAGTGTCAGCAAAATGGCGACTAATGAAATATTTGGATATCAGAGATATTTTATAAGCTGCAAAACCCTATCCTATTTCACCACGCTGAGAAATGTGGCAATTCCAAAAAAAATACTGAATTACTGGGGCTTTAGACGCCCACAGGCTAAGAAAACCGCGCAAAATTGCGTGGGCTGTATGCTTGTTTACCACCATTTCGATAATTTAAATAATATCGTGCCGTAAAGGATGTCCTGATAAGCTATCAACGCACAGTCGAGACTACTAGGACTAATAACTTGGAATTCTCACCAAAGTTTTCTTCTGTGATAAGAAGGGATTTTTGGAAATTCTACCCCTTACGGGGAAAAAAGGGGTTGAAAGACACAAGTTTTATTTTTGAGATAAACTTAAAACTTTAAAATAAAAACAAAATGTAATTAACGTTTTGGAATAATCAACCCCTAATGGGGTGAAAAGGGTGGATAAAGTTTGTTTCGCCGAAGATTTTCAAAGAATTTTTATTGCAATTTTTAGAAAAATCAATCCCTAATGAGTGAATAGGGCGTTGAAAATATGTGTGGCGAAAGGTTCCTTATCAAAATAAAATAAAACAGCAATAGGTATAAGCGATTCGTAAATTTGAAAATGATGTTGAAAGTTCGTAAGGCCGAATGTTTATTGTTTTAGTTAGAGACTTTAATTTATGTGTAAATTGTTTTTATCAGAGTATGCACAAGAAAAGTGCTCTTACCATTTTGGAATAATCAACCCCTAAAGGGGTGATAAGGGTGTCGAAAGTCTGTATGACGGAAGTTTTTCTGTTTTAGGCAGAAGGTTTACTTTTTGAGGATAGCATTTAATATTATTTATGCTGTAAATTGTATTTGTACACGTTATAGGCGAAGAAAATTAGATCAATAAAAACCATTTACCCAGCAAGCTGGATATCGATTTAGTAGTTTCATTCGATCCTAAAGATATACGAACCATTTTCGAGCTAGAACTGCAAAATGACCGAAAAATTTACAGTTACTTGGCTCTAACATCAAGCTCCAGTCCTGGAATTGTGCAAACTCGGTTTAGGCGTCTTTAGGACGTAATGAAGATATTAAAACGATATACAGCTTGCTGCGAATTAGTTCCTGAAAATTATCTAATTTTCTTCTATATCAAGCTTATTATATCAAGTCACTTTAAAAAAATAAAATAGGGCATGAAACTCTGTATGTGAAACCGTATTCACAGCAATAATATCCACCTATTCCTAAGGCAGGTTCCAACAGTCAACAAAACAAACCTATGATATTATTTTTTAAATAAACACATTATAACCGAAGAATCATTTTTATTTAAAACTTAACTTGTAGTTAACAAAAACTCGAACTCGAACCGGTTTCGGGTTTCACAGAAAAAAACCGAAACTCGGTTATCAGCTTTAAATTTAAAAATTGTTAACCTAACCTAACCAAATCTTGTAGGTGGAGTTAGGGAAGTTGGCGAGTTATACTAAGTTGAAACGGCAATTTAACATTCAAAGTTGTGCTGCGTGTAGCGTCCGAAATATCAGTCATTTAAATTTATTCAAGCCCCGGGAACAAGTCTGCAAGCGTTGTCAGCAAAGACACTCGTGCTTGTACCACCGGACTCGGTTTAATCAACTGAGTAATTCAGGATCCCTGTTTGTGCTAAAATGGAAACAATTTAATTATTCCGTGCGATCGCTTGTGGACACCCTTTTTTGCTTTAACCGAAAATGTAATGCTTGCGAGAAAAAAGTATTTTTAGGCTAGTTCTTTTTCTAATTATTAAATATTTCAATGGTTATGAAGAATATGACAAGGTGCCACACCGCAGAAATCTTAGTATGGACATGAATTAAGACCCGTGATCTTTTTCGAGAAAGTCATTCTAATAACTACTTATTTGAACATTGAGTAACCACAAAAATTTATCTTATTGGTTGATTGTGAACACCATCTTCTCTTTCAAAGTCGTTTAAATTTGCAGCCTGTTAGGGGAGACTGGGGCTTAACGGAGTAAGTAATAACAAGCCTATAACTACTAAACTATACATGACATATACGGGGCAAAAATTAACAACTCGATTTTTATCAAAAACGTCTTCCCGGCGTGATATTATGAAGTTCACGCTTACTTTTTTACGAGAATGAAAAATGAATAAATTTCTCTATGTTAAAACACAAAAGGAACAACACAAAATAATCAACATTTGAATATATCTTCAAAAGTCTGAAATTTGTTAATACAAAAGCTTTTGTCTCCCAGCAAGTCGACTCGTACCTAAACTAAAGTTACTTACCAAAATTGTCTCAGTCGTCCTTTCCCACGCCCACGCAAATGGGAGATAAAGAGATACCAATTTAGATTTTGTTACAAAGGTTTCTCTCTTGTTTTTATTTTCTATAAATAAACTGATTTGTGGGGGCGCAAGTGACCTCGTAGTATCAACAACATGAATTCGCAGGCCTTCCTCGTCCGCCAAATCGACTCCAGTCAACTTACTAGTTCGCCCGCGTATTCCATCTGCGTAACCATTTAATGGAAACTTGTAAAAATATGTGACTGTTGATAGTAAAAGGTACCACAGGATGAGTCACGCGACACCGGGCCGGCCCGTGACCAATGTGCCATATCATGGTTATGTAGACTCAGCTCTCCGCTTTGGCATTGTTTTATGGGGAAATAGTACAGATAGGGACCAAGTATTTCTTGTGCAAAAACAGTGCATTAAAGCAATTTTCGCAATGGACCAAATGGACTCATTTCGCCCATTCTTCAAAGATACTTCATGGGATCCTTACATTCCCGTGTATGGATTATTTGTGCACAAATATAAAACCCAGTTTTGGATGTATAGTCAACCAATTGGAACCCTAGGCCACTGTAGGACTATGTCACAGTGACGCTATAAATCAGATTGTAAGAAATCTCTTACTGCTTGTCATTTTGACATGGTTCTAGAGTGGCCTAGGGTTCCAATTGGTTGACTGTACATCAGTTACGAACACGTCAAGTCAGGGTTAAGTTAACTGCGGGCTTATGTAGTTTGTACCTATATTCTTATATAGGTACAAACTTCATAAGCCCGCAGTTAACTTAGCACTTCCCCCCAATAATAAGTAATAGCCCCCAGCCCCAGTCCTGGGTACTGGGGGCCTTGGTCACTTTTTCTGTATTATATGACATCTCTTTTAATTTATAATGTATAATAAGTTATCACATACTTTTAAGAACCATAATGTAATCAAATTTCAGCACCTTATAAAAAAATGGGTAAGTGACAAATGTTATTATGCAGTTAACGATTATTATTTGAATGATCCCTTTTATTCATTTGTAATTTTATAATTTTAAACTTTGACATATGTATTCTGGTATGTCTTTCCCATCACGGAACAATGGTGTTCCGGACCTTTGGGAGGCGTATCATTATTAGTAATATTCATTTAACTTAGTTATAAAATAATCAATAGTATATACTATGATAGTGTGTACATTTCAATGTATGTACGCCTGAGAAGGTAGAATTTGGGAGTAATTGAGTAGCATCGATAACGGCTAATATAACCCGTTCTCCACATACATGAATAAATCATTCAAAAGCCAAAATTGCCACATGTCAAGGCCCGGTATAGCTGTCACGCTAAGGTTGCCGATAAGGCGCAAAACCCATACAGATTCGGTTAGAAATGGTCCTTATCAACAAGCGACCAAGTGGTACCTTTTACTCAACACTAACACATATGTCGTCCCTCGCTGGATTCACGTCACGTAAGTGGAAATATTAAGGTTGTTTGTACCATCGCTATTACTCTGTGCTTCCTTTTAAGAGAGGCATGGGCACAGCGGATGCATATCGTTTAGTGTGGTAGGGCACAGCGGATGCATATCGTTTAGTGTGGTAGGGCACAGCACAACGTATGTTGTCTCGCTCAAATCTGGAGCAGCCCCATTTTTAAAGGGTCGGCAACGCGCATGTAACACCCTTGGAGTTGCAGGCGTCCATAGGCTACGGTGACCGCTTACCATCAGGCGGGACGTATGTTTGTTTGTCACCGTCGTAATATTAAAAAAACCGCTGCATCCCACCCTCTGCCGATCGTACCGGTTTTTCCGGTCCATCGGGCCACAGAGGTAGGGACGAGTGAAGTGGACCTGCACCCGCGCAACCGCTGGTCCACTCTAAATAAGTTCACGCGCAGATGACCTTAGCATTTCAACATGGATTCGAGAAAAAAAGCCCTGCGGCGATGGGGGTTTGGCGGTGGGGTTGAAGTAAGAGCAAGTTCGGCCTAGCCAGCCACATATCTACGTGAGTGTTAACCGTTGCAATTTAATATCAGTATGACACACGAAAGTTTAAATTACACGTTAAAGAGGTGAAAAACTAGCTCGGAGACTATTAACTGACTATCTGTAGATCTTATTCCTTCGCAATAGGCGTTACAAATGGACACTTAACAGTGTGCTTACCATGAGTACGTGGCCGTATTCTATAGCGACTGCGGCATTCGGAGGTATGTCCGTCTCGCTCCTGTCAGAGAAATGGCAGGAGCGAGAAGGACATACTTTCGAGCTACGCAGTCGCTATAGAATACAGTTGCGTGCAAGTCATGTTTTTTTTTAAATATAGTCCTCCACATCGATTTCGATGACGGCGACCTCAGGAATTTATGGATTTCTCCTATTGTGGGCTCGTAGATATTTTTATCACAATAGGCATGACATGTTTCGACTGCATCGGGCAGTCATCGTCGGACAGATAGAGTGGTGTTGTCACTTTCGCGGCTCGGGCATCACAACTTTGTGCGCAGTGCGACAGAGACGCAAGATACACTTTTCGCAGTAGGCCCTCTGGGCGCAGACCCTATGCGTGTAGCGTAGTAGCTTAACTCAGTAACGTTGTTACTGGCCCCATCGACTCGGTAGCTCGGTATATACACCAACTCCGTTATAGACGGAGAGTTAGCCACGGAAATAGGTGTGCAATTTATAGAGTTACCAAACACCTCTAATTACTGTGCTATACTATCATTATTAATCAATCCGGTACCCGGTATCCGGTGTGATATGATCCGAAAGTCGCACGCGCTTCCCGCTCGCCTACTACCAGCCCTCTCCTTGGCGATACCCGAAGCTCTAATATCCGAGGGTTCTTCTGAAGCTCACAGACTGTATTATATTAAGATTAATGGGATCACCATCAGATATGTTGCAGCGTTCGAGGTATTCAAAAATATCTGATAAGCACTCGAACTCAACAAAAGATGCGTGCTCAGATTTTTGTTAGCATCTTGGCCGCTTCGATATATGTGACGGTACGGCAATATTGAAGTGACTGTTATGAATCACAATGCTTGTTTATTTTCCTTAAAATTGTTGCCGTCATTGCTTAATTGGAATTAATCAATGTTTTTAAAAGTACTGTTTAAAATTATCACTACTGCAGTTACTTCTACAAAGTAGGTGTATCATTCCATCAAAACAAAACAAATATAATCACAATTACGTAATGCTAGCTACCAGTGTACGGCACTGGGAGGTCAGATGAACATTATAACTAAAGTAACATGTTCAGTACCGCTTACTTTAGGATTTTTTTGGCATTCGTAATTCCGTAATAACTAGTCTACGGGATTATCCCGTATACAAAAATGAATCTATATCGGGATCCCTAAAGTTTTTTATCCTATTTTCCCAAATATTGTTTGACATAATGATCATTTGTCCTAAACTCATTATGCCTAATATTGTTTTCCCCAAAATCGTTTTAACCTACTTTTCTAGAAGCGATTCGACTTTTTTTTGAGGTCACAATTCTAACAATTCTAACCTGACCTAACAGACTTTTCTGACAACGATTCGGTTATAAGTAAATTCGTTTTTGGGCAATTATATTTATTATTTATGTGTACCTAAGTGGGTTATTGCGATAAAGGGGTACCGCGATATGAAATTAATAAGTATATAACTGTAATGAGTCACACACACTGTTTGTTTGTTTTCCTTAAAATTGTTGTCGTCAATACTTAATTGGAAATCAATGTTTTTAAATGTACATAATGTTTAAAATTATCACTGGCACGGTTATTTCCATAAACGATATTATAACTTAAACTTTTTTCGTAAACTATATTTGAATTTGATTTTACTTCTGAGAAAGAACAAAAATATATAATTAGCTGAACAAATTAGGGTGCAGCATCTCAAAGAAATTAAGGGGTTATTATGACCTTTACTGGATTATAAATTTACTAATTTACTCTGAAAACTAACCTCCGACGTTTTAAGGGCGACATTGTCCCCGTGGTCCCGGGAAAAGACTGGCTGAGACCGAAGTATCAGTTTCAAAATGGTAAACATATTTTTAGAACTGACCGAACCATATTTAGTAACCTTTGAGTGATAATAATATTGTCTTCTGTTACCGCGATTGTTATTCATTGAAATTAAACACTTTAGAACGGATAAATCGCGTTTATTAACACCATGATCCTACGTCATCAGTGATAAGGTATTAAGGATGACTCACACGATCCGATCCGTAACAATCTGTCAGTTTCTATAGACACAATCACGATATACCTCGGAGCCCTCGGAGGTCACGCGACGTTTTCTATAGAAACTGATAGATCGTCCCGGATCGGATCGGATCGAATCGGTTGTGTGTAAAACCTGAGACATGCTGTATATAGTTTGACGTCATTTGTTTGTCATCGGCATGAATTGTGCGCTCCCTGCTTATCACCAAATTGGAGTTATCCGTCTAGGTATATAAATTCAAAAGAATAACCAAGACATTCATAGCGCGTTCTCGTTGACCAGGCGACCATCTTCGTCTAAAAATGTGTCGTTTTATTTGTACAAGTTGTTTAGGATTCTTTTTTTTAGTTTCTATAGTAACAGCTGCAACACTTGTGAGCAATGGTAAGTGATTTAATGAACTATATTATTTATTGGCCGAGTGAGCAAAGTGAGCGGAGCGAAAGGTCTCCATTTCAGTTTGGGCAGAAATGCTTTCGTGTGATTGTCTATTTGTTCTCCTCTACAGGTCGCATTTACTAACCAATTCTTGTGAAATTTTGTGAACCAGTTTATTTATTTGCGAATTAAATTACTAACTTTACCTAAATAGTACTTCGCCCGAAACATGAACACGCGATCCCTATGACTCGGTAACCCCTTGACAGATTTGGATCATATTCGAACTTATTATATTTATCTCATCTAACTGCCAATTTCACGACGATCTGACCAACCGAACTCGAGTTATCGTCGATACTCGAGTATGGTTGGTCGATACAGACCACGGACACGGACTGACTAAGTAAGTAGATTGGGAGCGACTGTTTGCGAAGAACAAAAGTTCTGTTACGTACTAAGCTGGTAAGGTAACTACATAATATTGTACAACACAATAAGAAAGATCTGAACACCCAAGTTTTCTTTCCTGTGAGCAAATGTGCAGTGATGTGTGTAAGCGTTATTATCGGAAAAAAACGCTTCTCATAATAAATTTAATTTAATTTAATTTATTGATTATAATTTAATTTATTGATTATAATTTAATTTAATTTATTGATTATAATTTAATTTAATTTAATTTATTGATTATAATTTAATTTAATTTATTGATTATAATTTAATTTATTGATTATACTAACATTTTTTGAAATAATTTTATCTTCGTTTATTAATTAATTTGTTTGTTTTATAATTTCATTTGTGTTTTTGTTTTGTGTTCTATTATGGGTTAATTTACCTGAAATAAATGTTTTTTTTTTATAACGCAGAATTCGACGCCCAGGCCCCAATTTCCCCGCTGACAAGTGTGAAAATTCTTAAAATGACGAATTACTGGCGTTTGAGGCGTACATAGGCTACAAATACCGCTTAACATCGCGCGGGCTGTGTGCTTGTTTACCACCATTTCGATTGACTTTTTGGTGAGGACTTTAAGACGATTATCACGGGATCTAATAGTGGTTTAAAGAATTATCGGTAGTTTTTGACATAAGAATGATCCTGCGTTGGGATTTCGTGACATACCTATGTCGTGTTTCTTGTGACAAATGGGAGCAGTTCACAAAAGTATTCGTTTTTAATGGTAAAAGTGGTGTTTATTTACACTTGACACCAGCCCACATACAAGCATACAGCCCGCACAATAGTAAGCGACGTCTTTAGCCTATACACGCCTGTAATACCAGTAATAATGATGGTGACAATTGTCATATCTGTGGCCGTTGTGAAATTGGAGCCAAGAGACGTTGTGTCTTCGACTCATAAATAGTTTTGTTTTCAGGCAAGCAATGTACCGAGAGACCCAACGAAATATGGTCAGAGTGCCCCCAGAATGAATGTCGAGCTGAAGTATGCGAAACTGTGGGCAAAATAACATGGTGTTGCCCAGTCGGACGCCCCCCTTGCGCAGGCGCCTGTGTTTGCGATCTAGGTTTTGTAAGGGATAAGAATGGAACTTGTATAGATGAGAGGACATGTCGTAAGTATTAGCACTTTTAATATAGCATTGCGATACAACGAGGAATGCCACCAGCATCCTAGGTATAATGCCTCAAGGACCTATTTTAGATTTAAGGTAGGTAGAGGTAGGTAGTTAGGTAAGTTACACTTACTGTATATATTTTGAAAATAAATGTTTTAATCTTTCAATATATTTGGGTTATTGGGTAGCGATCGTGGCTTAGCAGTAAGGCCTGTTTAATACTAACGCGGATTCAAATCCTGCCGGCTCGTACCAATGAATTTTTCGAAACTCATGAATAAAACATCATGTTGATATTTACCAATCGCTTTTCAATGAAGGAAAACATCACGAGGAAACCGGACTAATTCGAATAGCCACTCACACCAGTTCAATCCGATCCGGGACGATCTGTCAGTTTCCATAGAAAACATCATGTGTTATCTCGGAGCCCTCAGAAGTCAGGAGACGTTTTCTACATATATAAACTGACAGATCGGATTGCTGTGGGTCATCCTTTAGGCTTAGTAGACCTTCTGAGTTGGACGGTGAGATGGCAGTCACTTTCAGTGCCTACGCCAAATCTTGGGATCAGTTATGAAAGTGGACCCCAGGGTCCACTTTCATAACTGTAGAAAGAATAAAATGTTTAGATCAATGAAATGAAGTGAATTAGTTTATAAGAACTGTTTTCGTTATTTAATATTTTTAATGAATAATCATTATTATAACGAAGAGTCAATATGTCAGTGAAGAGTAAATATGTAATATCAATATCTTTAATATTTTTTCAGTAATAGTAGGTATTAAGTTTTATTACGTCTCGGTAAAGTTAACGGACAATAATACTCTTCGGTAAGCAGTCATGAATTGGAACAAAACTAAATTTAATATTAAGTGGAAAAGTAAATAATTTGCAAAAACGAACTTTGCGCACACAAAACAGCCAAAAAAGGGCACTTTTTTAACAACTGTATTGAATAAAATTGTAGGCCCCGGGTTCGAATCCTCGTCAGATAAGCTTTCTTTCAGCAAAAACAAATAACAATTTAAAAAAAATGATATTTATATGTATATTTTTCTCTCTATCTATTTACTGTCGTCTAAAAGTAGCTACATGCCATGTGCCTTATTGAGCTTACCATGGAACTAGTTCATTTGTGTAAGTTTGCCCCACAATACTATCGAAAACAGAGAAAGCCAAGAAAATGTTATTCTCTCAAGGGATTAGATTTTGATAGGTATACCTAATCTTCTCAGGCAGATTTTAAAGTTAGCATTTACTTGGTAGCACAAAAATGGACTGCAACAGACACTGGGAAGACATACTGTAAATAAATAAATATTCTGGGACAATCTTACATAAATCGACCTACTCCCACGGTAAGCTCAATAAGGCGTGGGTGGTGGGTGGGGTGGGGTAAGGTGTGGGTACTAGATACATACATATAAATACTTAAATACATAGAAAACATCCATAACTCTGGAACAATTCGTGATAAACACACAAATAAATGCCCTGACCAGGATTCGAACCCGGTACCTCCTGCTTCATAAGCAGTCAACTAGACTAGGGTGCCGTTTAAACTAAAATAAAAATACTTATAATATTTAAAAGTAAACAGACGCCGATGCTCGGGAAAGACTGAGGGTATTTTAACTTCTACATAAATAAATGTGTTTTTTTTCAGCTCAGTATTGTAAGCCCCACGAAGTATGGTCAGATTGCCCTGAAGCTGATTGCAGACCTACATCATGCGAACTGGTGGGACGGCCAATTGAGTGTCCCGTCGCAAAAGCACCTTGCTCAGGCGGCTGTGTTTGCGAGCGGAACTTCATGAGGAATGAAAACGGAGATTGTATAGATATGATGACATGTCGTAAGTACTCGTTTTATACAATTTACATAAAAAAGGTTTGGTTAGGTTAGAACTGTGAAACCCTTACATATCTACTGCTATCAGAAAAGTATGTTAGATTAGGTTAGAACTGTGATTCCTTCAAAACAGAATAAAATTACTTCATTATATTGTCAGCGGTCACATGCGTTATAATTTCACACAATGCTGTATACCGTTTGCTAGAAATATTTTATGAGTAGTATATCAATGGATAATTATATCATATAATAAATATTATTTTATTATAAATAACTCTTATGCAAAATAAAAAATATACAAAGTAATAGTAGATATTTTGTTGTTAATTATGAGAGACTAGCTTTTGCACACGGCTCCGTTCGCGTTAGAAAGAGACAAAAAGTTGCCGATGTCACTCTCCATCCCTTCAACTATCTCCACTTAAAAAGTTACGTCAATTCGTCGCCCCGTTTTGCTGTGAAGGACGGACAAACAAACAGACACACACACTTTCCCATTTATAATATTAGTATGGATTATGTCCATTAAATATATATACTGAATGTTGTTATATATGGCGCAAGGCCCTCAGATTGTTTGTTTGTCCTTAATTCTCCATTAAGATTAAATTGTTTCTATATAAAGATAAATGGGCGTTTTTATTTTTTGTTGTACAAAAACCATTTTTGGAAAATTTAATATTTTTTAATTGTTTTCTATTCAGAATCGCGAGTTCTTTCAATCCTACTAGGAGACAAAAAGTATCCTAAATTTTCCATACAAATTTCAAACTTTCCATTGACGCTACCGCCATACTAAATCAATGAAATTATGGTGGCGAATTGGAAAACAAATCTGGGGACACTTTTTTTCTCCTATTAGGATTGAAAGAGCTCGCGGTTCTGAATATAAAACAGTTTAAAAAAATTAAATTTTCCAAAAATGGTTTTTGTACAACAAAAAATAAAAACGCCCAAATACATTATATAGTGCGCGTCTTTTTCTTTGTGTGCGTTGCGTCTTAACACTCTTAACCTTTTGCACATGCAATGATGTGACAATCACGCTTATCTTAGCTGAAAGTCACAATAGCCAGCCATATATGTTCCCATATATCGTCGGTGGCTCAGCGATAAGAGCGTCCCACGCTTTTATAACCGGACCTTCAATCCGAAAGTCAGAGGTTCAAATCCTAGCGGCTCGTACCAATGAGTTTTTCGTTTTTCGGTCTTTTCGGTGAGGGAAAACATCGTGAGGAAACCGGATCCCAATAAGGCCTAGTTTACCCTCTGACTGCGGCGCTCGTAGCTATGTCCGTCTCGCTCCTACCATTACTCTGGCAGGAGCGAGACGGACATATCCCCGTACCCCGGCCACGTACAACACAACTCATGGCATACAGCTCCATGGCTGCTGCTGGTTACATCGTTGTCCTGGCTGAAACTCTTTAGTTTTGACGCCACTGCGAAGGGATTCTAACATACTCGTAAACTTTTTTTTAGCGAACCTGTGTTCTAAACCCAACGAGAAATGGTCAGATTGCCCCGCTGCTGCATGTGAACCATATTCGTGCAAAGACGTGGGCATGCCGTTTGGGTGTATATACCTAGCAAGAGATTGCCCAAGCGCCTGTGTTTGCGACCGAGGCTTCGTGAGGAATGATAATGGAGATTGTATTGATGCCAAAACCTGCCGTGAGTACCTTTGATATGAAATAAAGCCCCCAATCTACCTGGACACTCCGTCCGTTTGAGGGTCTACTTCGACATCCCTAATATCGTTTGTCCTAAAATCACTTGTCCTAATGATCATAATCCCTAACGATCAATTGTTCTAATAATTATTTGCCATAATCGAATTGTTGCCTAAAGACGACTTCACTCATAACCGAATCGCTGTTAGAAAAGTCGGATAGGTTAGGTTGTAGGTAACCGTAACCTCACAAAGAGTCGAATCGCTGCTAGAAAAGTAGGTTAAAACGATGTTAGGACATATGAGTTTAGGACAAATGATCATTATGTGTAGGATAACAACTAGTTTAAATATTTTGTAGATAGAGATAGACTTATTTTATACTGCGCATTGCGGCTTAATGTTTTGCAAAAATTAACAAATACGCCAACGTCCCAACGATGTTAGCTAAACGCTAAAAATACTTATAAAAGCGTCATACCGCCCAGTCCCAAGTGCTTGAGTGGCGAGCATCCGGCTGTGACTGGCGATCATGGTAAACAAAAGCAAATTGCTATGACCGTCCTCTCTATCGTTGCTGCCCAGTCCACTTGAAAAATCCGTCGTTTGTATATAATGTTCGCTCGACTATAAATCGAGGATCGTTTTGATCGGACCGTGCTGAAATTTGGCAAGTCATTAGATGAAATAAATAGATTTTTTAAATTTAAATATGAGCGAAATCGGTTGAAGGGTTGCAGAGATATATGGGTTGCAAGTTCACTTTTGCGGCGAACCACTAGAATATTTTAATTGAGTTTTCATTTTGGTTTGTGATGATGTATTATTTCTTATTCCAGCGAGTTGCGGCGGGGATCCAAATGCGCAAGCAGGCTGTGGGTTACCTCCTCATTGCGTCCAGACTTGCGCGAAGCTAAGATCTAATAATAGTAAAATGGATACGTACGAGAATACTCGTTTTGCTAATGATTGTTCGTACTGCAGAAGAAATAGTTGTGACTGCAAAGAGGGTTACGTTTTAAACACAGATGTGTCTCCTCCAAGATGCGTATTGCCTGAGGATTGTCCTTAACGGCCTGCATAGGCTACGTAGCCGGTAAATATTGTACAAAGTTTGAATATTTCAAGATAGAATAGTAGATTATATCACAGGGGATAATATTATATAGTACGACGAGGGTGTAAATTGACTCCCGACTTCACACCTATTAGGAAAATAAACACTAATAATATCAAAAACGGCATTATAATAACACCGCGAAAGAAAAAGTATGACGCATTTTTTTACAAGTAACTTAAGCATTTTCTTCCGAAATTCATTAATTTGGTAAAATGGACCTGATGATGAAGACCAGGGATGGCACACGGAACTTTATATAGTGTACATCAATCCTAAATATCCGTCGTCTGATTTGTTTTTTTTTTGTTCAAAACAAGACACCTCCAAATTTTTCCTATAGATATTTAGTTGTGATCTGGTAATAAAATTCATTGCTGGTTTTTATAGTTCTTTTAAGTAAGTAACGTACGTACATCTACGTAACTGAAGCATTTTTTTTCACATACCTTCAGATTTGTGAGGCAAGTTTTTTAAGTTACGATTTTCTTATATATTTCGCTGTTATCTCATATACTTTTTTTTAAATTTCACTTATCAAAAATATGTGCACACTAATTTTATCGGCAAAGCATACCTATTGATGAACAGTCACCTAAAACAGTGTATTCCGCTAAAAAGACCGCAAATATATGTGCGACGCTCTTATGGATGGAGAGATAAGACTGTGACAGATATTTTTGCGGCCTTTAACCCTGTGCATATCTGAATAGGTACAGGAACGTATTGGAACGATATAGCAGATGATGTCTTATTGTAATTATGTCACAGGAGTCTCGGGTTCGAATCCTAGTAAGGGCATTAATTTTTGCGTTTAGCACTAATATTTTTACCGGACTTATGGATATTTTGTATGTTAAATATAAACGTACTACTGACGTGTTTGTATTTATTTAAACCGGATTACCGGGTAACCTGTATTTTGACCAGATTTGGCGTCGGTAAAACCCGGTATATCTACACTGAAACCGGTTTTTAACCAAAACTTGAATGTACTGAAAATGATTTGATAAAACTCACTTTCAAGACAAATTTAACTACAGGGCTATTATTTGTACATTTAATGATTTTGTACATTGATTGAATGATAGAAATAAATTAAAAAATTGAATTCGATTTGAACTATGCTATTGTATTGTATTGATTAATTTAAATGAAATTTGAATTTATAAATCGTACCTAAATGTGAATTATTATTGAAAACTGTTAATTAATCTTATTTTATTTTCTTTTGACGTGCATGTGCATTTACGAAATAAATGAATATGAATATAAATATTACTAGTACGATGGTGCTCCTGAACACTTCCTGATAAACGTCAGGAGACATCTGCACAATAATTACGAGCTGCATTAGATCGGACGTGGAGGCCCAGTCCAGTAGCCAGCCAGATCACCCGATTAAATTAGTCCGTTTGGTTACGCACTTTTTTAATGGATAAAATAAATAAAAAACTGTTACAAACCGGATATACTAACAGTGCCAACAAGGATAAAAGTTGTTACTATTTCTTATTTAAAAACAAGCATTGAAAAATTGCGTAACCTAACCTAACCTAACCAAACGAATTAATTTAAGTTTCGCTTTAACAATTTTTTTATTGGGTACAACGAAAAATGGAAATGCCCACATACCCGAAATTGTAGTTTACCTTACCGGTACAGTATAGTGTTTGTTTTTTAATGATTGATAGGGATAGTTTGCCAGTGTCAAGGTTTATTTTAGGAAGTGTACGGTCTTATAACAAAATTCGTTTTAAAATAATTTCATTCCGTTCCATTTCATTTCATTTTAAAACCAGTCCGGGTGCAACCCCTACTAGATATATAGGTAAGTAAGTATCTACTTTACAACTATCTTCCAGTTTGCTTCGAAACAATGGCGCATTCCAAACACTTGAACAAAATGTGTAAAGTTTCAACAATGCACGTAGTACGTACAATTCCACCGAACGCTCGGAGATTCACTTCTCATTTACTTTGAACACAGACTACCTCGGCGTAATGAAGCGTTTGCAAACAGCGCGAGGTCACCACCATTTAGTTCCATACTAGGGAATAGGGATGTTGCGGATGCTGATTTTTTGACATCCGCGGATGCGGATGCGGATGCGGATGTTAAATGGCTCACATCCGCGGATGCGGATGCGGATGCGGATGTTATGTAGGTACATTAAAAAAAGCCTCAAATATTAAAATTTTGTATTCATTATTGAAAAAAAAGGACAGTTTAATATTTAAACATAAATATAGGCAAATTATACTTAATAAACAATAACTTTGCTGCCTTTTCCGGGTTAAGACGATTTCTCAGCTATTATATTAAAATAAATAATAAAAAACATCGAAATAAAGACACTTGCTTACCTGAGTCGTTGTTTTTCTCATGCAATTTTTTATCAACTTCACCGCTGAACAAATTAAATTCATCCGGGTGCATAGATTTGAGGTGGTTTTTCAACGAAGTTGTTGTACGCCCTTTGCGAGAATATGTTTTAATGACATATTTTACATTGAGCTTTTTCTTGATCACGATCGTCAACTTTAAAATAAGTCCAAATTGCACTTTGCGACGGCGGCGCCATTGTCTTTAACCACCGAACGAAACACTCAACACAACTAATCAAATCACTCTTCACAATGTTTATTTACTTATTAACTTCTCATTATACGACACCTTTCGTCCTACAATAGCATGTCAACACTAAAATCAAAATAAACAAACTCGTCATTTCTTGTCGCTATCCTTCAAGGACACAAGAGCACTATCGACGAATCACGAAAAAGTAACAATATTCCTATTGGGTTTGGGTTCCTAATGGTGAAATTGCCTACTTTAACTAGCACGTGCGCCATTACCGAGACGTTCCTGCATCGACTTGTTCCACATCTGCATCCGCATCAGCTCCGCATCGACTTGATGCGGAGGCGGATGCGGATGCGGATTTTGAAAATGATGCGGAAGATCCGCGGTTGCGGATGCGGATGCGAATATTCGCAACATCCCTGCTAGGGAATTTGCGGATGCCGATATTAAAAGGCTCACATCCGCGGAAACTCATGCGGATGTAAGATTAGGTGCATTAACAAAACCCCCAAATATTCAAATTTTGTTTCATTATAGACTCACACTAGAATGGGACGTTACGATCTTTTAGTTTCTATAGAAGACGTCACGTGACAATGACATCCGAGGTCTCTGAGTTATCACGTGAATATTTCTATAGATTTTGACAGATCGTCCCGTCCCGTCCCGCCCAGTCATCCTTTATTCGAAGAAAAAGGATACAAGCTCGTTATTTCTTTTTGTTATCTATCAAGGACGTAAGAGCTGGATTGACGAATCTTGAGAATGTAACAATATTCCTATTGGGTAATGGCAAAATGTCAATGGGACTTGCGCAGTCGCCGAGACGTTCCTGTCCTGTCGCCCGCATTACGCCCGCATAACCTCCGCATCGATCTAATGCGAAGGCGGATGTGAATGCGGACTTTGAAAATAATACGGAAGATCCGCGGTTGCAGATGCGTATGCAAACATCTGCAACATAGTATTTCCTCTCTGTCAAATTTATACTATTTTACTGCCCGCCCGGAGCTCCCGGAAGAACTGCGGTCCGCCGCTCACCGCGGAGTACTGTGGGCTGTGCTGTGCTGTGCACTACTACTTACATTATCACTAATCATTGTTGTTTATTGATCTGCCCAGTAACTTTTTTTACTTCCTCGCAAATGTGATGAAAAACATTGTATGTATCACGGGCGGTACAAAAATTACGTATTCGTGTTAATTTCCTATTTACCGCCCTTAATGCACAATGTTATATTAATAACACGAGTACAGGTCATAAATGTGTACGCAACTGAAATACTAAGTTCTCCACCTATCGTTGTCTTATACGAGTATGATGCCTCTACACTCTCGGCCGAAAGTCTCAGCCGAATGTCTCGTGAAACCATTTAGATTCTCGTTTTGAATGACGAACTAATGAATGAATGCTTAGTTTCATAGTTGATAATTTGTATTGAGATGACACCTTTCCGAAACTATGTAAGACACCTTTTAACTCACCCAAACTACCTAGAAAAGCTGAAATTGTCTCTGAAAGAAAAAAATAAATAAATAAAGAAAAAAAAAAACGTTTATTTAAGACGCTTCAGTGTATATATAAAATATAGCTCTTTTAGACAATATGGTTAGAATAATAGCGTCACCGAAAAGGTTTCTACTCAGATTGATGTCGAGGTACCTTTTGTGAGTGTGTACAGTCAAGGGCATAAATATATGTACAACTTTTTCATTACTTTATATGGAATCATATGGCTGAAAAGACAAAAAGTGAATATATATTTATGCCCTTGACTGTACCTACATGGTTGCATTTGCCCGTGGCCGAAACACTCGCCCGAGAGCCCGAGAGTGTATAAGCAGCATTATGCTCCGTCTAGTAGCATAACTGGTCTGTGTCAGGCAATAAGGGCGCCCGCAGACTGTGCTTGATTAAGCAGCCGCGCTCCGTGCGCGGGCAGGCTTCCGAGCCTTAAGTGCAGCGGCGCCTGCTATTTTAATTTCCTGTTGCTGCACTTTAGCTTGCAATTTAAACGGAGCTAATCTGTACTTACATTAATGTGCTAATTACTTTTGAGAAGAATTCTGCATTCCACGAAGAAAAGGGGTTTAAATGTAGTAAAAAACTTAACAATTTATTTGTGTCATTCAGATCGTAACTGTTTTTGTTAGATGAAAAGGAGAATCATGGGATTAGTTGCCAGAGCAGACCCCAAGCTCCCGGAGCCAAGGCGTAAGCCGGGAAAAACGCTATGAAAAAAAGCCTTTTTCATCGTTCTCCGTGCCTCTTAACAGTTCATTTGGGGTCGGCCCTCTGATATGTTGGCGCCATGTAGACATATGTGTATCTATAAATAGTTAGTACTAGTGAAAAAAAATTCGACTAAACTATGAGGTACATAAAAACAATAAATATTATTTTTCTACGTGTATCGATCTGCTGCTTTCTCAAACACATTTTCAAACTTATTCATACAATTATTGACGAATACAACCAATCGTGCTCATTCTTTGCGCAAATCTAACACATGTGCGTTTTTGATAGGATTTGGAATATACATTCGTATTTTTCGCTACGCATGCGCTTATTTTTCTTTTGTTGTTGTTTTTCTTTCGCATCATTTTTGTACGAAATTTCCTTATTCTACGTTAGTTAAATAAGAAATCCCAATGCGCGACAAAAAAATTATACTTTCCCACGGTGTTACGAAAATCCCATACGAATTCGTAACTCAGTGGAAAATATTGTAGGACATACTGGGAAATTTGGTCTATCTTGAAGAGAATAAGGAACTCTTCCTACCTACCAAATTCAATATAAATCACGATAATCTATAAAATCAACTTCGCGCAAAAAAATGTGATCGACTAAATGAAACAATGATAAAATAATAACACAAACATGTTAAGAAAATTAGTCATAAACCTTTGCTTTGCAAAAACTTTTTTATGAAAAGAGACGCGTGCACATCCATATAAATAAATTGGTTCAGGCGTTCTCCGGCCACTGTAACCGCAGAATACTAAATAATAGTAGTTAATGCAACAGTGATATAATAAGGGTTCTTAAGAACCAATTATGAGCTGTTGCATACACTAGTTTTTATACGACAGCAAAAATATCCGAAATTTTGAATGGTGGCAGAATGTGGAAGATGTCGTATGAATACAAATTAGAAAAAAAAACTGTTGATATCTTGTTTGTAAATCCATAGGAGCATTGTGTAGCGATGTTCTTATAGAATACCACAGACAACGTTATATTATACTTTTTTAATATCGCTGTCAGTCATCTATTTGAGAGATGACACATTGTTTATACCCAAATGATCATATTGAACGTTATATTCAGTACAACCCCTAGGGTGATTTAGGGAGTAGACAGTAGACACTTTAATATGATCTTAAGATTAGCTTATACGCGTATATAACCTAGGTATCCGACAAACATGTAGGACAATTCAATTATCTCAGCCGATTGTGTTGTTGATCGAACCGATAGATAATGCCTGATTGTATGTGTAGTATACTCGTACATACAATACATTGTATACAGGCTGATTCAGGAGACGTGAGCAGGATCAACCCTATAGATACAGTCAGTTAGAAGCTATTGTTCCGTACTAGTAATTGTGAAATCATGTACTTTTTAACAAAAAATTGTATTTTGTTATGCATGGCCACGGGTGTAGCTCAGTTGGCAGAGCGGTGGGCTGGTATCCCAGAGTCGCGGGTTCGATTCCCGCCCGAGGTCACGAATTTTTCCGCTATTCCTTTCTTTCTGAGAAATTTGGTATCGTACGAAGAAGTTGCTACTTCAAAATAATAATAGTTTCGTGTCTACATCACTAGGTATGTTATGTTATGTTATGGAGGGACACTCGGCCGCAATTGAGTGGGATGTACTTACTGCGCTCAATCACCCCATCTACCCTCTAAACGCAAATTGGACTCTTGGTGTGACACAACTAACCGTTTTATGTCACATTTTTCCTAATTTACGAGTATATTAAGAAAGTGTGCAATAACATTGTCAATATCGTTAAGTATACGATTCCTCCATTTCCCTCCTTTTATCTCCCAAAACGTGGATGCCACTCAAGAAACAAAACATTACCCATCAAATATATCAAAACAAAAGCATAGCATTGGTACATTAAACTTTCAGAGGTTTAAGTACCTTTTATATTATATCCTATCTCCTTAACGGCTCCGCCCTATGAGGATAAACCTGAGATAAACAATGGAAAAAATAACAGGAGCAGTAATTTCCTTAGGGGAAAGATTTCTCTCGGGTAGCGTATTAGCGGACAAGGGGCGGCGCGGCTTACCGACCACTCTAAAAGAAAACCAGCATTATCTGGATGTGGATTCACCATCATATTCATATTAATTTCTGGGTCGTCTCTTTTTATCTGAGGGTCTAGTATTAAGCAGTTCTCATCACAAAAATCTTAAAATTTCTTCCCTCATACGAACAGTAGTTGGCAAATCTCAAATGATGTACAAAAATCCTAGATACTCATTGTGGCCAGCTAACCCTAAATAAGGAATTTACAAAAATAAATATATCACATTTTTTTAAGGTTTTCCTGCATCAAAGGCAAAAACGGAATCATTATAGGATCACTTTGTTGCCCGTCCGTGTGTCTGTCAAGACCTTTTATCTCGGGAACGCGTATGATCGGGTAGCAAGTTGAAATAAATACCACATATACAAGTCTGCGATCCCTTGAAGGTGTGGAAAACCAAACCTCTACGTCAACGCAATCAAAAGATACGGCCGTTTATATCGCATTTCCCATACATTTGGAATGGGAATCAAAATGTATAGGGTACTTCCCGTTGACCTAGAAACACGAAACTTGTCAAAAAGCAAGAGCTTGTAGTAGTAGTAGTAGTAGAACACTTTATTGTACAAATGCAAGATAAACAAAAACTGGATAAAAAAGAAATACAAAGTTTGTACAAAGGCGAACTTATCCCTTTAAGGGATCTCTTCCAGTTAACCTTTGAGTAATTGAGGGAGAATTTGAGATGGCAGACACACGTACTGCGCGTAATACGCTTGTAGCACGAGTACAAGAATAAATCGCACACTGAGAGTGTCACCAGTATTTTAACCTTTGACTGTACCGTCTTAGAGACGTAGACTATACTTTAAAGTCATTTTTAAAAGTATAATTCACATGCCTGATTTTTTTGGTTTCATTATCGCATATAGGTATACATATTTAGGGTAATTCAATAGAAGATAAAAAAAATACCCCAGCTTTATTTTAAGATTAATCAGTACCTACTTATTGACACGATCACAAAGTTTAGGACCTTAATTTTAGGTACATTAATCAGTCAATTTTAGGTACAAAAAAACATAATGTTATCTTCTATAAATCTTAAGCTACACAACATATTTAAATAATAAAAACACTTCTAAATATATATAGTCCTATATAGACCTATACATAGTCCCACTATTTCTAATGATGGTCGCTGTCACAGCTGGTCAACAGCCGCACAGTGGTTTCAAACAGAGAAAACTAGGCATTGCTTATTTACTACTAAAATCGCATTCGATTAGACTAAAAATTATGTATAATTCTACAAATGTGTACAAAACTTCAAGATATTGAAGAAAGGCCTTGTGAATGTGAGCAACTAGCCAACCCGAAGCTATACTCCCACTATTTTCCTTCTTAATGAGTCGATAGAGCCGCCATTACCAAGGATAAGCCTCGTTTTATTTGCGCAGCCATGTGTGCACGGAGGGTTTACGAACAAATAGGTAGATGATATGTTTCTCGACAACATTCATATCGGTGTCAGTAGTCAGTCACTATGTAGCTACGATATTAATACAATTATGTAGATTTATTAAATTGCGTCTTGCATTACATACACATTTTCTTTTTAGGGTTCCGTAGTCAACTAGGTACTGTCTGTCAGTGAAAGTCTGTCTGTCCCTCCAGCCGTCCGTCCGTCCGTCTACGGCTCAGCTCAGTGACCGTTAGTAGTAGAAAGCTGTAATTTGTTATGAATATACACATTTATCAATTATGCCGACAAAGTGGTGAAATATAGTGTTTTTTTTTACTTTTTTGTTCGGGTCAACTATAAAGTGTGTGTATCGTTGAATAGGTATTTGAAAACGATTATGGGTTTATTCAAACATTATTTGATAAAGTGAATATTTTCAGAAATAATCGCTACAGGAAGTTAAAAAAAAATGTGTGCCTCTAAATTTTGCAGCGCAAGTCCAAAAATTATGAAAAACATGAAATTACAGATTTATAAAGACTTTCAAGGAAAATATTTTGAACATGGTCAATTAAGCCATTTTTTTAAATATAAAGTCCTATTTTCTTAGTAAAAGATACTGCTTATTCCGTAAATAAATGATTGCTTCCAACGCAGAAAAAAACATCTGGCACTGATATATTTTTTTTAAATGATGTAAAAGTATTTTATGTCAGGATAACAGAATAGTTTAGCCTAAGTGCCTTAGCTGTAGCAGGAACATACTCACAAAGAGACAGGCTTTCTCTCGCGAGTTGACATTTCCAACGCTAGAAAACAAGAAAGTTTCATATAACTAGGCTCCAAAACTCCAGATCCGCCATGACTGTATGTAGATTGCAGATTGTAACTTGAATGTTCTGAAACAAAGGCCTCGTTCATTGTGTTAGGTCCCCTCACCTCCGCCCGGGCCACGGGTGAATATGCATCACCTACCCACCGCCACCCAATCAATGTGTTAATCTTGCCTTTGTTGATCTTGGCCTGGCGGGACACGACCGTGTGTGGAATATCGTTGATATAGTTATGGTGCGAACGCAATCTTTTTGTATCAATTGCAGTAGCTAAACGCTTTTTCGGGCTCGGCTCGTACTCGAAAGCTTCTTGTACGCTCCAATAGCAGCGCACCACATACGCTTTAGAGTCCGGTATATTTACAAATACGCGCGAGATACGACTTTTGCACAATAACGCGCGAAAATACAAAATTTTCACTTTATTATAAAGGCATACCAAATTATCTCAACTATACAAGGGTGCTACTCAGCCACCCAATATCACGATATCTACTACTTACACGTTCCTCTTTACTCTCGGTCACTGATGGGTATACACTATTTGTAGTTTTTGGATAGAGTATGACCTAAACTTTATAGTTGCATATTCATTTATATAAAAAACGTTACTGTTTACCCAGAAAACTTGGCTAATATTCGTATATTAAAAAAAAAAACAAAAAAAAATGTCAATAATTTTGTGTGAAGACTATATAGTGAACAAGATTTTTTTTTGAATTATATGATTTACTAGCAATAAGGTCTTAAAAAATGGTAAAACAGCTGTTAGAAAATGGTGAATTTTTCAAAAACTGACAATTTTGAAAAAAAAATTAGTTATTCCTTTCAAATTGAAATTATCTTTCAATTTTTGTACTAAAACATGTAAAAATGTTTTCGTAACTATGATAACTCATTGCAAAAAGTTCAGCTGAATCGGCCAAATTTATATACCGGGCTCTTAATCGCGGCCAATTAGAAGTAAGTTAGCATACGTTGTACTTATATTTCAAATTAATGCGAAATCACTCTTTTTTTCAACTTCCATACCAACCACTTCTGCATTTTAGCGTTAGCATCACTATTCTTTGTAACCCAGCATCCTATGAATTATACCAAAACTACGAAACATCGGAGTTTTATTTAAAACTAGTCTTCGAGACTCCAAAGCGGCTACAAGTTATGTAGATGTATCAGTAGAATATAAAATTGATTAAATATGGGGAACGTTGGAAAAGATGAATGTATTTTACGTTACAAAAAATTGCAGACAATTACATTGAACGAGGTAGACTGCTATCGCCTGTGATTGCTCCACGTTTGTCCCACCCACCACTCCTCGACAACAACACCCTCAGGCTGACATTATCTCGCCCCGTCGCTGCGCCTGTGGAGCTCCCGTGGACAGCCTTGGGCACAACGGCCTGTCATGTGTAGAGCGCCCGTACCGCCACGCCTGTTTAAGGTGCAGTGTGTTTATGAAATATATGAAATAAATCGTCGTTCTTTTGTCAGCGTCAACCGGCAGTTGTTCATACATATTTTTAAACTTTGGCTGTATTCATATCTTCGTAGCTGACTGTACCTATTTTAATAAAATATAATCTTTACGCTCTCTTTTTTGGGGTTCCGTAGTCAACTAGGAACCCTTATAGTTTTGCCAAGTCTGTCTGTCTATCCGTCCGTCCGTCCGCGGATAATCTAAGTGACTGTAAGTACTAGAAAGCTGTAATTTTATACGAATATGTATATCGGTCACGCCAACAAAGAAGTGGTAAAATAAAAAGTGGTTATAATTTTTTTAGGGTACCTCCCGTTTTATCGTGAGTATTTAATTCATCATTCCGCACGTATCTTCCTGCTAGTAAAAAAATAATGATTCAAATCGATTCACGCGATCAAAAGTTAACCTCGAAAACCCAACATACATAACCCGTCTAGTTGGTATAAATTAGTAAGCCAATTTCCCGAGAGATGGCGCTGTACCGTGGTCTACTTCACGCTGTTAAGATTTTTCCCGAGTTGATGAGGTCGGGACGGGTGTGATCAAAAGTATCATAGAATTGTTAATTATTATAAGCATATTGAGCATAGATACCATGCATTAAAACACTTTTTAAGTACTGAGCATGGCCCAACATGCTCTTGGCCGGTTTTTAATGTAACCATCCCAGGGACATTAAAAGGCACTTTGGAAACCACGAAAACATTAAACCGAAATTACTTTATTTTAAGTTTATAAAACAAGACTGTCTGCAAGACAAGATTCCTCAGCGACAAAATGTAAATTTATTTGCAATTAACTTAAACATGAAACGTGTCTGGGGTCCGACATTCCCAGCATATTCGTGCGAAAGCTAGTGTAGGTACAGTCGCCGTCAGATATATCGGAGCTTCCGAGTTGCTCACAAATATCTCAACACCCCTAGTTGTCCAAGCGTTGAGTGCTTGATATTTATGCACTCAAAGTGTCTATGATTCTGACATTCATTATGAATCATATCAACTCTCTTCATGTCTTTTTCTGATTATCTTTTTTGTACAAAACATTTATCGTTTGTATCATCATTCATCATCAATGCAAAAGTGTTTGCTAATGTCATTCTGAGATTCTGACATTTGAGTGCATATTCAGATATTTATGAGCAATTTAGCAGTTGATATGATTCATAGACGTTGATATGATTATGTCTGAGATTCTAACATTACCATTAACATTACCATTAACTCGGCTGGCTACCGATCCGACGACGCAGAGATGTGCATGTCCTGTCATTACTTTTCAACATACTCTTTACCCCTACTTCTCCACCTTACTTAATTGAGCGATTTAACTATCTAGCGGAGGGTAGTGATCACCGCTTACGCTCAAGTACTAATTTAAAATTGGCTATTCCTGGTAACAAGACGCTTACTTACGCAAAATCTTTCACAGTACGCGCTGTTAAGCTGTGGAATGAGTTACCCTTGTCCATCAGACAATCTCAGTCTGTGGCATCATTTAAAGATAATCTGAAAAGACTGTGGCTCTCCAACCAAGTTTCAAATAATTGAGAACTGGCATAGTAATATTTGTTCATTTGTGCTATATATATATATATATATATATATATATATTTATGTATGTATTTAGTAGATATATATTATGTATAAATGTAGATATATACTATTATTATTGTTATATTTAAATATATACGTAATTTATTATAACTTGTTGTATTTTACGTACTTAAGTACTTCCTTGTTGTTTTGTACATTATTGTATTTGTTGTTTGTCTATCTAGAACTCGAAGATTCTCCTCTCAGTTACTCAAAGGTTAGCTGGAAGAGATCCCTTATAGGGATAAGCTCGCCTTTGTACCTTTGTTTTTATCAAAATGTTTATTTTTACTATATTTGTGTACAATAAAGTGCTTACAAACAAACAAACAAAATATTGTAGTTTTTATGTAAAAAAGGAATATACCTACTATCGTTGAGACATGTGTTGCAGTGGCAACATTGGAGTAGTTTTTTTGGTTTAAAACGCGATAGAAACACGTAGAAACCTAATCCTCTAGGCATTACTAACGTGTAATGCTCAGGAATTCCGCGCACTCGCACTCCTAGAATCTGATTAGTGAGAGTGAGCTTTGATCTGGCGATCGTCGGCTGGAAACAAAGGAATGCAATGCAGACGCTTTTAATCCTACTACGAGGATTGATTTAAGGTTATATTCGAAAGCTGATGTACATGGTGTTACTTCTTCTTAGTCGTATACTCTTTGGCAGAGTAGTCGTGGTCATAGAGGTCGTTGAATAGCCCTTTTTACTGTCTCCCGCCATTTCTCCCTTGCCGAGGCATTTCGCGCGCACAGGTTTAGGGGTGCCTCCATGAGGGCTTTTACTTGGTCCGTCCATCTTAATGGGGAGCGTCCCCTAGATCTTGAGCCATTTACTCTACCCTGGACAACGAGTCTCTCCATAGCGTCGTCCTCCTTGCGCATGACGTGGCCAAAGTAACTCAGTATTGGTGTTAGTTGTAAAGTACATGGTGTTACATTAGGTCTATAATATCAGCATGCTTCGTTATAACGAGAAGTATCAATGATTTCGTTAAAGACCGATAAATTGTAAATTGTGACTTTTACTAATATTGCCGTTAACACTTCGCTGATTCATCAGTCAAACCCTTACCATGACATATAATAAATAATAATAATAAATTTTCTTTATTCAGACAACAAGATCCACAATTTGTTCGTAACTATGATATAATATTCGTTACTAGCTAGGGACCATGTATTCTTAATTAAATGTTGCATTATTGAGCACTCGTTCAATCTCAATAGCTTTCAAAAGGCTGTTCGGGAATACTAAATATCTGAAACTGTGTTGAAAACTTTGGTGTATTAAGGTAAATTAACAAAATTAATGGATTCTGGTTGACACTCAGCATGGTGAGGACGCCTCAGGTATAGTTTTTTGATTGTTAAAAGTGGTTTAGTGGGTAATATTGGTGGCTTATGATACAGTGAACTGACAAACAAGCGTGCAGTGCAGCTAATGAAGAATCAATCCTGAAACCGGTCTTATCACTCTTTGGATCATTACCCGGTTGTAATTTTAAATAAATAGCAAGGCTTCTCACCGTAATAAGTCACGCTATTACTATTCGCGAATTTAGTTATTAGAACGTACACTTGCTAAAACAAACCTTGACACTGCTGGCGAAGTTGTCCCACTGGACCGAATTTAGTTTGAAAAAACTGTAACTAAATTCTCGATGGACCCGTTGTATGCTTATAATAATGTAGAGGTGAAAGTTTAAAGTTTTATAAATTATAAATGCCTTAATATTTTGGCATGTTGAGGTAGATTCTTAATCGAAATATTTTTGATATAACTGCTTGTAAATGTAGACGTGACATTACGAGTGTCTAACTACCATGGGTACGGTAATTGCTTACCAGTCTTACCACCAATCGTATTGCTCTGATTGCTTTTTAGGGTTCCGTACCTCAAAAGGAAAAAACGGAACCCTTATAGGATCACTTTGTTGTCCGTCCGTCCGTCTGTCCGTCAAGACCCTTTATCTGGGGAGTGCGTGGAGGTATCGAGTTGAAATTTAAACTATATACTAAGGTCTACGGTCCCTTGAAACCGTATTCTGCGTTTTCCGAAATTCATCCCCTAAGGGATAAAACAGGGGGTTGCAAGTCCGTAAAGACCCTCCCATCCGTCAAGACCCTTTATCTCGGGAGTGCGTAAAGGTATCGAGTTGAAATTAAAACTGTATACTAATATCTATGGTCCCTTGAAACAGTTTTCTGCGTTTTCCAAAATTCATCCCCTAAGGGATAAAAAAGGGGGTTGCAAGTCAATAAAGACCCTCCCATCCGTCAAGACCCTTTATCTCGGGAGTGCGTAAAGGTATCGAGTTGAAATTAAAACTGTATACTAATATCTGTGGTCCCTTGAAAAAGTTTTCTGCGTTTTCCAAAATTCATCCCCTAAGGGATAAAAAAGGGGGTTAAAAGTTTGTATGAGATGTGAATATTTTTTTAAGTTACAGACTTAAAACTTCGTTTATAGACTCTTTGGTACTATACAACAAAAGTATATTTAGCGTTTTTTGAAATTCATCTCCTAAGGGATAAAAAAGGAATTGAAAGTTAGTATGAGATGTGAATATTCAAGATCCTTTATCTCGAGAGTGCGAAAAGATATAGAGTTGAAATTTAAACTATATACTGAGGTCTACGGTCCCTTGAAACCGTATTTCGCGTTTTCCGAAATTCATCCCCTAAGGGATAAGAAAAGGGGTTGAAAGTATGAGGTGTGAATCATTCTTCAGGTTGCAGACTTAAAACTTCATTTATAGGCTCTTTGATACCACACAAGAAAAGTATATTTAGCGTTTTTCGAAATTCATCCCCGTAAGGAATAAAAAAGGAATTGAAAGTTAGTATGAGATGTTAATATTCAAGACCCTTTATCTCGGGAGTGCGTGAAGGTATCGAGTTGAAATTAAAACTATATACTAAGGTCTACAGTCTCTTGAAACTGTATTCTGCGTTTTCCGAAATTCATCCTCTAAAGGATAAAAAAGGTTCAAGGTTTGTATGAAATGTGAATCATTATTCAGGTTGCAGATTTAAAACTTCGTTTATAGACTCTTTGATACTACACAAGAAAAGTATGTTTAGCGTTTTTTGAAATTTATCCCCTAAGAGATAAAAAAGGAATGAAAGTTAGTATGAAATGTGAATATTTTTTTAAGTTACAGACTTAAAACTTCGTTTATAGACTCTTTGGTACTATACAACAAAAGTATATTTAGCGTTTTTTGAAATTCATCCCCTAAGGGATAAAAAAGGGGTTGAAAGTTTGTATGAGGTGTGAATAATTTTTCAGGTTGCAGACTTGGAAACTTCGTTTAGACTTTCTGATAATACATAAGAAAACCGTATTCCACGTTTTCCGAAATTCATCCGCTAAGGGATAAAAAAGGGGGTACGGGGAGATTTTAAATCATTTTTATGATGGAACCCTCGGTGGGCGAGTCTGACTCGCACTTAGCCGGTTTTTTTTTTAATATAAAAATATTAGGGTACTTAATTTATAATTTTTTAGATGCATGTAACTAGGTTTGGTTTTGTCACGAAGGACCAATTTTCTATATTGATACCTTGTGTTGCAAATGACTCGGAGGACCTGGAGCTCACGTGATTTTCAGGAAGCTGGCTAAGTGCCTCGTGAACGCCTCGGTGACCATTACCAGAGGACTGGCTCCTATCATCCTCAGCGAATCGGCATCGCTATTCAGCGGGGCAATGCCACCAGCCTTCGGGGAACCCTACCGTCTGGCGCTGAGCAAGTTGCCATTTTTTTTATTTGTTAATAGTTGTACCTACATAGATTTTAAGGTAAGTGATTTTATTTTTATGTTAAAATTGTATTTGCTTTAACAAACTAACCAGAGCTAAAAAAAGATGGACATGAAACAAAATAAAGTAAGTTAAAGGGAAGTAAAACGAAGTTATACTGGTATACAAAGAATAAACAGGAAATTAAGAGGAAAAGTAAATCTATTGGAAATAATGTCGAAGTAAAAGCGGTCAAATAAATATAACTGGAACAGAAGTGGGCCACGTTCACAGAGAAACTGCTGATAGATGGTCCAAAGTTGTTACAAATTGGTATCTTTTCCCTCCTATAATTATTTGTGTATTGGATGTTATTGTACTATTGGTCATTGTAGTTAATAATGTAGGTTTATTCTTGTCCCAAACTTGTGTCGATCTGGTTCCTTGGACCGATACCGACCTTTTAATATTGTTTTCAGGAATAATTTGAAAAAGTTACTAATTTAAAGTTGTACTCTTTCTAAAATGTATATTTTTTGTATTTAAATCGGTTAGGGTAGAATGTTTTTGAGCAAGTAAGTACTGAGTACCTACCTACTACTGAACTGCATTACTGGTAATCATAATCATTTATTTGTTGCAACCATGGTATTGGTGTTCCCTTGTTTCGCAGACAGAACTTTAACAGAATTTCGTTTCGCAGAAAATGTTTCATATAATATCTAGTCCTTGTACTTTTCCTTTTTTTATTTTATTTTAACGACTACTTACTTGAATGAAAGACAGGCAAAGCCTACCCCTCTGCCGAATGGATATGACATAGTTTCATACTCATTGTATGGACATACATTGGTTTATTTGACATAGTTATTTGTACGTTATGTACAAATGGCTGTACATTTGAAATTTGACGCGCCCCTCTACCGCAAAAAATGGCAGACTTTTTTGTATAGGGAATGATAGGCGTTACCAGCCCGACTGATTTAAAAGTCAAAGTTTTGACATGGTCCTAGAGTGACCTGGGATTCCAATTGGTTGACTGTACGTTTCTGTTCCCAAAATTGGTATAACTTATAAAATTTCCCTACCTACGAGTATTCTACGGCAGGTCAGTGTAGGTACGACGACGAGCGAAGCTAGGAGGAGTGTTAGGTTAAACTGCGATCTTAAACATACCGCGGCAACGGCCGGCGAAGCATCAGCATGCCTACCACGAACATCGAAAAATGGCATATTAAAATAATATTAAAAAGGTATCTATATGATCCCCTGCTCCTGTGGGAAGAATTACATAGGAGAGACTGGCCGTAACATTTCCACAAGGATTCGAGAGCATATACGCAGCATGAAAAATCGGGATACTCGGGGTTCTGCCGTGACGGATCATGCGATGGATTCGGGTTCTCACTATATCAGATTCGATAAGGTAACCGTGTTGGCGAGGGAAAAGTTTTTCGTTCCGCGGAAAGTACGGGAGGCTATCGAGATAAGTCGTCACCCGAATTTTAATCGCGATGGGGGTTGGTCGGTGCCCCCTAGCTGGAAAACGGTTTTGAGTGCTGCGCCGGTGCTTCGTGTGGACGATGCCGTACAGTGTGACGTAGTGAGTGTCGTGTGCAATCGTGCAGTTGACAATGGGTGTGAAAGAGGTGGTAGTGTCTCGCTTCTAACTTTGCCGGCGCTTGCGCCGCCCGCACCCTCCGCGCCTGCGCCGCCCGCTCCCTCCGCGTCGTTGCCTCAGTCGAGAGCTGACCGCGCTGGGGCTCGCAGTGTGCGTAGAGCAGTCGCCGCGGCTACACGCATGACTCATGAATAAGGGACACGGACTGTTCCGAAACATGTCGAGCTATTTTCGACTTTATTGACGTGAGTAACCCGCTATGAGAATTTTAATATGTCTGATACTCACGGGAGTTTTCTAATTAAAATCGAAAAATGGCATTGACGGAAAAACCTCTTTGTCACTCTAATATGCAAGTCTGACAGAGATGGAGATACAAATCCGCAATAGTTCGATTTTCGTGGTACTAGCCCAGAACCGATTATTGTGCGGTGTCGTAAATAAATTTATTGTACATACAAATTTATTGTAACGAATTTAAATTTTATTTTAAGTCATTTTATTATTATTTTTGTTAAACGGCCTCCTATCCTAGTTAGTGATCCTGCCTACGAAGCAGGAGGTCCCGGGTTCGAATCCTGGGTAGGGCATTTATTTGTATATTTATCACGAATGAGTTATGGATGTTTTCTATGTATTTAAGTATTTATATGTACGAGTATCTATCTATTACATATATCGTCGCCTAGTACCCACAACACAAGCCTTATTGAGCTTACTGTGGGACTAGGTCGATTTGTGTAAGATTCTCCCTAACATATTGATTATTCATTATTTATTATTACAGGTAGGTATAGAATCGGATGTTTATAAACTTCTATTCGAAAAATGTTTTTAGGCAAACTCAAAAACGGCTTGACCAAGTTTGTTCAAAATAATTTACGTGGTAAGTTCATCCTGTTTTTTTTTTTACGTATTTTTGACAGTTTAAAAGTTATAGGGGAGGGGACCAAACTTTTTCAGACTTTCAGAGTGATTGTCTTCCAATATTCCATGAAGCAATTTTTTGTTTTAGAAACCTTTAACTTATTTCTAAAGAACTATCAAATTATGTACCACAAGTAGATATTTTGCATTTATTTACAAGGATGGGGGGTGCCTCCCCAAATCATATTTAATTTCACAATTTATATGCAAAACTAAGTAGCGGCACATGAGATACACCTCTAGCTATAATATCATTACCATATGCTTTATAGTTACTGAGTAAAACCGCTGTGACACACGGACGGACGAACGGACAGACTGGATGAAACTATAAGGATTCCGTTTTTGCCATTTTGGCTACGGAACCCTAGAAAAGAACACGATTTTCAAAATCACATGTACTAGATCATTTTGATCTTTTTATCGCTTCTGTTAAAAAAATATCCTAAATGGTTATTTACGGAGGCGGGAAGAGAGCAGGGGGGAGGTATACAGCTCGCAGTCACATTCCTTATTACAAAGCCTCTTGATATTCCCATAATTAAAACTATACCTTTCATATAGATATTTGATATCTTGTCTGTGTATCAACTTAGCGAGATAACCATCGGGCCTGCTACAATGATACATAGAACTGCAATAAAACGATACACGTGTAGTGGCAATTTCAAATGAAATTATGATAATTTACTGACTGTGATTTCTATGGTACCTATTAGTTTTGTCATGGTACATTAAGGATAATGAACGGCATTAGACATTATTCTAGATTATGCGACTCAAATCCTATAGTGTCTTTGTTTAAGCTGTATTTAAGGTTTGATAAGAATAATTTAATTTTAAGTTTTTCTAGTAGTATAGTTGTAGGCACACCTGCCAATCAGACCCGCGTGGATGTGCCGGTTTTGTAGCTACCTATAACGCACCCGCGTTACAAATACCGGTCAAAAATTAAGTCCACGAAAGGTTTAATGAGATTATTGTACATCATTAGAAAGAGGATAAAACACACATTTGTGTGTGTATAAAACTCTCAATTTCAAAAAGAAGTAAGATTAAACGAGTTGGCCCTGATTTTTTTTTCAAAAACTAAAAAAAAAACAAGTGGGCTCAAAACAATTTTCGAGGGCGTGTTTATATACATGATACAGTTTAAAATTATATAGAGCATGACCTCACCTATCCGCCATTTGAATTTGGCAAACGATGGACCAAACAACCTTTATAGTAGTGGCATTAATATATTCTTCAATAAATTAATGAGAAAGGAAAGGAGACAACAATGGTAGGATTTACTCGGTTAATTTGGAAAGGTTTCCGATATGGTGAATTATTTATCATATTGCTGAAATATTCAAAAGCTTACTGAAAACAGTCCCACTGGTTGACGACCGGTTGGCGTAGTTGGTAGTGACCCTGCCTGCTATGCCGATGGTCCTGGGTTCGAATCCTGGTAAGGGCATTGTATATCGTTGCCTGAGTACCCGTAACACAAGCCTTCTTGAGCTTACTGCGGGACTTGTCAATTTGTGTAAGAATGTCCTGTAATATATATAGTGGACTCTCAGTGCAAGCTGTTAACATCAGCTGGATCCTTAATCGTCTCTGAAGTGTAACAGGGTTTGGGTTCGGGTTCAGGATTATCATCTACAAATTCGTCTCGTTCTACGTGCTGAATACGTTCTTTGGAGTTCGAAAGCGTATAATCTTTGGGCACGTTTTGTTCCTTAGCTTCATTTAATATTCGCCGCTCAATGCAATTTGAACAGGGGACCAATTTTTGAGATTCGAACGCTGGAGTACAAAAACGAGTGATCGAAAATAATCGCACGTGAAAATTTGTCACGGTTATTTTCGCATGATACCAATTATACGTATTTTTGAAAGTCACTGGAATTTTCACTCGAAAGCTAGTGGTTAACTATCGATATTTTTGCGTTACGTTGTACGCAGAAAGTCGATAATTACCGGTTTTTAGAAACTGTGTTTAAAAAATGAAACAAAGTACAAACATCATTACAAGCATTAGTTGTATTAATAACATAAAAAATTAAGTACATTTTCAGCGTTTTAAAATATTTATAATATAAAAAAATACAAAATGTTTCTCGTATTTTACACGTCTCTTCTTCCTCGGTCCCTCACTGCTGAGGATGGCGACCATCTGTATTCCGTCTCCATAGTGTGCGGTCATAAGCCATGTGGGTCACGTGCTGTATGTTGCCACCAACTATCCTCTTAACCGCATCAGACCATCTCGTGGGTGCTCTACCTTGCGCACGCTTGCCGTCCATTTGCCCCAAGATAATCTGCCTTTCTAGATCATGCTTTCTAGACCGCATGATATGGCCAAAAAAGCCAAGCGCGCGATGCTGACACATTGTGGAGAGTCGTGTTTTGATCCTCAGCTCCTCCAGGATGGACGTATTGGTTCTCATAGCCGTCCAAGGTATCGTAAAAGTCTTCGCCAACACCACATACCACATCTCAAAAGCGTCGATTCTTGCACAATCTCGACTTTTCAAGCTCCATGTCTCGGCACCATAAAGAAAGATCGAGAAGACCAAAGATCGAGTCAAGCGCACCTTGGTTGAACGACGAATATTTCTGTTCCTCCAAATCCTATCAAGGTTTGCCATAGCACTTTTGGCCATGCAAGATCTACGGCGTATTTCGTCGGTGCAGCCACCGTCACAGGTAACCATTGATCCGAGATACACAAATTCACTCACTTTTTTATATTTATTGAGTGCATCGGTTATTGGAAGTTTGTTCGCTCTATCTATTTTACACGTAATGAGGTGTAAAAAAAATGTCTCATTGATTTCAGACTGAATAAGAACTCACACACTGACTCAGACTGACTTTTCAAGACTCTTCAGAGTGAGTTTTGAAGTTTATCTGAGGAATATAGAGTATATGTTCTTTGGGTTTTGATACAGTTTTCTTTAATTTCTTTGCTTGAATTAAATTAATAACAAAGAACCGAAAAGAAGCAAAGTACAAATTGGTAGGTAAGTGTTCCTTGTTTTGATATAAGTAATAAATTTGACTTGTGGACATTGTGTTAGTATTTATTGATCCAGTGCTAAGTTTTCTCTTCTACCTAGCTTCACTCTAAAGCTAGCTAACCTAGTCTCACAGTCAGTTAAATAGGCTTGTGTTGCCAGTACTAGACAACACTGATAAACACACAAATAAATGCCCTTACTAGGATTCAAAGTAATTCAAACCCAAGACCCCCTACTTCGTAATAGGCAGGGTCCCTACCAACTGGGCTAGGAGGCTGTTATAATATGTACAAGTGTAGCTATGTAGTAATTAGGGGATGTGTCTAGTTTATCAAACTTTAAAACATATGTTTGGTTTCAGATAATGCTGATCAAATTGGAACAGGCACCAATAGAATTAGCGACATGTGCCATTGAAATTTTACCATGTGAAGCAAAATATTAGTTTTACACCTGCCTTTATTGATAACATGCCGAAGCAAATACCTCAAGACTACAGAGCCCAGCATTAGTATAATGTAATACTATATCAAACTATTTAAAGTTTTCATTAGTAGGCACCATTTTTAGTAGTGATCTACTTTATTAATACTAACAAAAATTTGCTTACCAAAATTCCCAAACCCGGCTCGGTCGGGGCTGACGTGATCTGTTCATTCTATGCCGACGTTCCCGACGTTCTGGCTCTGGTTCTAGTTCTTTGTTCTTAGTACGGATCCTCGTAGCTCGCCCTGACATGATTCAGTACGGTTCAATAGTCGGGTGAGTAAACTACGGCGCAGCACTACTACACTCATCCGGCTCGAAGGACCAATATGTTACCGACGCTGGCGACGCTCGTTATTGGTCCATTCTTATTCTTTTTTTACTAAGCTCATAGCAATTAAACGTATTTTCTTTTCCATTACATGTTTATTATCTAGTAGCTATAGCAACAAACTTCAAAAGGAATATAATAGTCAGTCTATGCTAAGTTTCCTAGATTTCGATAGCACAGACAGTGAAAGTGTTAAGTAAACGTCATAATTTCATCGAAGTTTGACGTTTAAAATAACACTTTCACGTCTGACAGTTCATTTACTGAGAAAAGATAACGTGGTTTGACTCTATAAGTAAAAAGGTTATAAAATAAAACTACTTATTCTAAAACCAAGAAGGCTTGATTCTGTCGCCAACACGCATCCTGTATTTTTTTGGAGACAAATATATTTTAAATGTGTTTTTAATATAGTATTTTCCGGTACACTTAATTAATATTTTGCACGCTGTGCTGCTTTGCTTTCATTGCTAAATCCGGGTGCATAAGTATAGGTACTTCCGTTTTGATTTGCGCTACTATTTTTTATGAAACATACGATAATAATATTTATCGGTTACTATACGTCAGAAACTCGTAATTTGCTGCAGTGTGTACAGTAATATATTTTTCATTACTAACGTGATGGCCTGTGGGACGTTAAGGCGCGGCATCCCAGTGCTTCTTGCGGCAGTGGCGTGTCTCGCCGCCGCCATCATGGCCGCTAAGGAAAAGGTAAAAATTCTAAAACATTTGTGCGAGCTTCTGAATGCTTTTGTATTTTTTAATATTATTTTATAAATGTATAATTATGTGTAAATAAGAATGTAAAAGGAGATTGCCGTTTCATGTATGGAGGATTTAGACGCTAACGAAAATCGTTGTCCATTGGTGAAACCTTTTGCAAAACATGGGCCATCAACTACACATTACATATCACTAAATATGTTGATTATCGTACGCCGCAATACGTAGAAAACTGAGATTGAAATACGAGTAGTGATTTTTAGGTTCGTTTTTTAGTAAAATAATACATTTTTGGTAAGTAAATCTGATTCAAAGAGACTTAGGGCATATGTATATTCATGCCATTCTTTACCGTATAAGACAATGAATTACCTGAATACTAGCGTATAAAAAATGGCTGAGATGAATTTCACGTATTCAAGACAAATATTAGGCATTCATGAACCTAGTAGCAAAATAAATAATAATAATTGTATATTATTATCTCTCTTAGTCTTATAATAATTCTTTATTTCGATTGTCCATATGTTTACAATAATTAAAATACAGAAAACATCTTATATTGAGTTATTTACATTAAATTAAATAACGCATTGGTCAACCCCATAATGTACTAACCTAACCAGAACAGTCCCTAAAACTTGTTTTTAGCTAATAATTGCTTTTATACCTTAAATGATTTTTTCATTTAAAAATATTCATAAAAATTTGGTTTTCAAATATTTAGTTAATTGCTTACAACCTTTTTCGATTCCAATCTATAATGTAATTAGTTATTAAGTAGTAGGTAGTTACTAAGCTATGTAGTATTTAAGCCGTATGTTGCCATGCCCTTGTATTGCGTCTTGTAATGCGTCACATGTATATTGTAATGTAATGTGACATGCAATAAATGATTCTATTATATTCTATTCTAAAACTTTTGATGACAAGTTATCCCTAGAAATGATGAGAATTTGAATAAATCACAACCAAAAATTGGCAATGCCAATTTTCAGTACTCTTGGTATGCCAATTTGGCATACCAAGAGTACAATGATTGGCATGCCAATAATTGTACTTTTTGTTTATTGGCCCTGCCAATGATTGTACCATGGTAGGCCTTACCATCCAATATACTTGTTTATTATTATTAACGACAGTGATGTGCTGCGCAGCTTTTTTGAAGATCTGTTGGTACAGTTATTGGCATAGGTAAAAGTATAATGATTGGCATGCCCAATGACGAGAAAGTATAATCATTGGCCCTGCCAACATTTAGTTACTGCTATTTTAAACGAGGTACTATTATTGGCACAGGGGCCAATCAACTAGTTGTTCATATAAGCCATAGGTACTAATCATAGCCGGCCTATTTTTAGGTCATCTCGAGCCTTTTTTCACGAATTACGGCTTATAACGCCAATAAAAACTATAACTAATATAAAGGAACACAAATATTACAATTTGAATAGGAATAAAAAGGGTAAATAACAGTTTAATAAAAATACTCTATTCTTATGATTTTCAGAAGAAAACACACCTATAGCTTTGATCGTTGCAAAATGATTTTTTTACGTGTGTTCCAGCTAGTATGCGGGAGCACTATTAATTCCACTGTATTGTGTTGTCAACAAAGAAAAATATATTTTTTTTCTACCTTCTAGTCAAACGTATATCTTTATAAATAGATTTTGGGTTCAGGGGGCCAATGATTGGGGAGGGACCAAGATCCTACCTCTTACTTCATATAGTGTACCCTTGTATACCATTTTTGTGTTCAAAGAAATTAACTACGAAAATAATGTTACGTTGCTATTCCGCCAAACATGCTAGAGTCAAACCACGTTATCTTTTCTTAGCTGTGAAACTTGAAAGTGTTGTTTTAAACGTCAAACTTCGCATAGAAACTACTAATAGGAAACTTAGCATAGACACACTCTAGTCAATAAGTGCCAACCCGTTATATCTACTTACATATTTTTTGCATGCAATTAATGTCCCCACCTTCCCGCCGCAAAAAATTAAAAAGGAAATAAATATAACAAACCACCACCAACAATATAAAACTCAAAAAATACGCAAGTAGGTATAACGGGTTGCCATTGCCACTAATTGACTAGCACGTTTGGCGGAATAGGAACGTAACATTGTTTTCGTTGTTAAATTCAATTAAATTATCTATTTAAATATTTGTTCAGGTTTATTATATGGACTTCGAACACGTTACGGTAACCTACTGGAACCCTAAGTTCTTGGCGTATCTGAACGCCAGCGCCCGCCGCTACAGCCGCCGCGACCCGACGCACTACTACAGCTTCAGCTTAAAGACATTACATCCTTTTGGAAATAATGTTACTGTAAGTTAAATATTAATATAAGCTAAACATTAATAGCCGAAATAATTTCTAACGGTCTCCCTCGACATCCCTAATATCGTTTGAGTCAATTGAACTTTAGCACTGTGACCTCACACATGGTCGAATCGCTGCTAGAAAAGTAGGTTAAAACGATGTTAGGGTAAACAATATTAGGACGTATTATGAGTTTAGGACAAAATTAAATGATCATTATGCCAAATAGTATTAGGGATTGCAAAAATAGGACAAAGAACTTTAGGAATTCCGATATAGATCCCTTTTCTAAATAATTTGTGCATAATCAGAGAGAATCATGATCCTTTTGTTTCGTAAGTATCACCACCCCGAAAAGAGGGCTGAATATAGTTTATTCAACAAAAATTCTTGCGCAAACGCTAATGTGCAAAGTTATTTTTCTTAAGTTTTTCACCAATGCTGACGTATGTGCGTATGTTACAGATATACTGGTACTTCTATCAGTTTCTTAGCAACGAGTATCGCCGCAGTTTTGTGGAGGCACATCATAATTTATGCGATTTTCTGGTTAACGATGTTTTCGGCAGATTATTTCAAAAAGAACTGTTTCGAATCAACGTAAAAACATGTCCGTTTCCAGCGGTAAGTACCTGTTGTACTCTTACACAGTTTAAGTTATTTTTAAATTGACTTGTTGATATTCATAATAAGCGTATTGTAAAGTTTCGTCAAATGGAGGTTCAATCTAATAGAGGTGACCACATTGCGGTACTAACGGATACTTTTGAAGCCGGTGCCAAACCAAAACGCTATTGAATGCAAAATCGGTTAATATATCTAAGTATTCTACAATCCATACAAACAAACGTATTACGATAACAAAAAAAGCTACCGTCCGAGTCACTGTGTGGTGGGGATCACATAAAACTAGCTGCAACCTGTTTCACCACGCTAGCATTGCGACAATTGTCAAAACGTTTCTATGAACCTTTAGTATGCAGCCGACATACAGAGGTATATCGCCGACATTGTCAACGTGGTGAAACAGGGGCCTGAATAGTCGCGGGCTCTGTTCACGCACCCCCTCGCTCTGTGTGTTCGACAATCTTTATGCAGTCCGGGGCCTGACGTTTGGGTTAATAAATACTTTAGTAAGTGGACAGAGTAACCATTTATTAATTTGTTAAACGGAAAAAAGAGAGAGGAGAGATAGTAGTCTAACGACTTATATGCACTGCTAATTGAGTTTCTTCTATTTGTTTCAGGCGGTGTATCACATGGAGAATTTGTCTTTGCCCAACCTGCCACTATTAGCCACATTCCCCTTCCAAAAGGGACGATTGTTCGTGAATTGGACATTTACCCACCCAGGGGGTGACAAAGATAGATTTCTTAGTGGATACGCGGATGCAGTAATCTTGACAAAATATCATTAATACATCGGTTTGCTCACGTTTACATCAATCTATGTAGCGTTTCTGAAAACTTACATCGCTTAAAAAGCCTTGATGCTAAAGAAAGCGGAAACGCACAAGAATAAAAATAAACTAAAAACTCCGGTACTTTCCCCACAAAGTAAAATACAAATGGTCACAAAGTGCGTCTTAACGAGATTCAGTTTAGGGTCAGTTGTATGTTGTATGGAAGCGACTCAGTTAAGGCCGTCAACTGAATCGCGTTAAGGAATCGTGGTAAGGCCTCAGGTCGCATATTTTCTATCAGATAAAATCAGAGGCAGCGTTAAGCTACAAACTTTATTACCCATCTTAATTTAACGTAGCTCAAAATTTTGGCTTTAGGATGGCTCGTTAGTTAAGGACATGGTATTACGGTGAACTTCCTTCTTCTTTTATCTATGCGGTGAACCTTTTTTTCTATTCTCGTGGTTATTGTAATATTTTTTGATTTTCGTTAATAAATTTACCGACATCGTCGGTGTTACCGTTATTGCTATTATTAAGTCTATATAGCTTCCAATTTGGACAATATTTAAGATTGAAAGATTAATATTTAAGATTGAAAGGTTATTTTGGTGCTTCGTGTGTTGTTAAATAAATTTGTGTTACTGACCTTGATATTGTTTTACTTAACTATTAAAACTTCATAATTTTTGATATATTTTACTGATGTATTTTGTATTTTTAGGATTGGGTATTTGTCTTTTTTTTATCATTATTGTTTACATTGACGATCAAGTGCTATATTTACGTGTATTGAGCCTACGTAAATGTATTTTAATTGAGTAAGTATTTCAATTTTTGACTTTGAACTATTACCCTTAATACTAATAGTTTCATTTTTATACCCCTAAAGCTGTACTTTATGATGATGTAATTTGTCGTACAGCACATGTTCACGTTGGCTGAGCGAGCGCGGGCGAGTATCTACGCGCTTTATTTATTTTTGTTCAAAATTTGCCTTTACTTAGCATGACGACAGAAACAGAAAGACGCATCCATTTATTACCTGTTTAAACTTGTGACATTCGACGCATTGAACCGTAGAAATAAAAAATTGGCAACATCGTAGTGTCTCTTTCAAATCAATATAAGTAAAAAACGGGACAACACTACGTTCCCACTTTTTAATTTCTACTTCTGTTGCACTGTTACTTTGAACCTTTTGTAAAGACCAGGCCCTAACTTCACCACAGCGACAGTTGTGACGATTCCTAAAATGAATGAATTACTGGCGTTTCAGGCATCCATAGCTATTGGTTACGGAAACCGCTGACCATCGCGCGGTATGTGTGCTTGTTTACTAAATAAAATCGTAATGTATCGTCATTAAATAGATAATTTGTTGGTGAAGACTTTTACGACAATTGTCGCAAGATCTAATAAAGTTTTAAAGAATTTGGGTAGTTTTTGACATGAGAATGATTTTTGGGCGCATAGGCAGTCAGCTAATGTATGTATGGTAAGGTGGGCCCTCCGGTTCTACAAATAGCCACACGTGATCTGAGCTCGCAGGAGGAATAGCAAAACTGCAGCGTGAACTAATACCCGCGGCCATTACTCACGGACCTCTTGCGATATGAACGAGTGCAGCTTGATATATCGTCCTGAACTGCGGAGTGACGGAAATTAGAGCGACCAATTAATCTTGCGGCGTCCGAGAGCAAACGATGAAGTTCTCACTGCATTTTTGTTGCGTCGCTGTTTTGTTTTGCGGTAAACGATCTTTTTACCGAGCTATTATAAAAACGGTTTGTTGGTTATAATACTAACTGGATGTGTATTTATTTGTACTGAATTACATCACAAATTAAATAGGTGAAGTTACCGAGATAGGTAACTAGAATACGAGTACTAGAATAACTTTGCTAAATATGCGCGGGCAAGTAGAGTCCTTTTTCCTCACAGATTACATTGAGATAGATTTTCTTGGTTAAACAGATTGCCCTCTTGTATGCACTTTTTTGCTAATATAAACCAGATTGATTAAATTTTATGTATGTTTCTGAAAAAAATGCTAGTAAGTACGAGTATAGTAACTTACTGTACATACGAGCGAAATTAAGAACGAATTCGGGGTATCTTTGATATTTCTTTGATACCTGAAAAAGTTGTACTCATAAATGAATTAAATGTTGAAATTCCTACTCTTATTTTATATTGATAAAGTGTTTCATGTATATTATCTTTATCGTTTTCAAAATCGAGGTCAAATTAAAACGCATCTTTTTTGGACCGATAATGGGATTTTCCAGTGAAAACTAGTCCAATATCACTAAATATAAACATTTCTGCAGTAACAACTGATTGCAGGTTGACCTTCATGGTTAACTGAATTAACAAAACACATGCTGGTTTAATAAAGAAATAAAAATTGTGACAATACTTTTAAGCTTAATCCGCTGATATCGGCCCAACCTCCTTCGTTCCACCACTATTTCAAACCGACAAGACAGAAATTACCAAAAACATCAATCTTTAGCAGCTGAATAACCGTTGTCAATGTATAAATGGTTCCAAAAAATTAAACCACTTAATGTGTTTTTTTTTCATATAGCATCTCATTAGCCATACGCCGTCCATTATTGGTGCGTTTACTATATTATTATCATATTTACACAAAAGATCCCTTATCTTCGATCTTAGGGCCTACCCTAGCTGACGCGGACTACCCGGAACCGATGCCAGTCTAATAAGAAATCGTATGAACAGCGCTAAATGAAGCGGACTCACGGAGCGGGTGCGCCATACCAAATCCACCCGCCGCGTGCACCCGCTCCGTGCACCCGCGCCAGCTAGCGTAGGCCCTTAACATCAGGTAAAAATACGCAGTCGTCACAAATTAATTCCAAAGTTCCACCAACAAAGCGTCTGCTAGGCGCAGTAAATTTTCAAGTAGTTTAATATTCTGAAGTTGACGAAGTTAGCCGCAGGTGCGCCGCGGCCTGCGCTCATCAAGGCGTATACTGATGCTCAAGACTATTCTAATGAAAGTCGAGGGGACTTGAAGGTGAATGCGGCTGTGAAAGGAGGACATAAAGTTAAACACAAATATTTTACGAAATAATCCTTAGCCATTAGTGTACAATTCTGGCCAAAAGGTGTTACGTATAGTAGGTTTTAAATAGGTGGCAAACGACCGGAATCGCCTGATGGTACGATCAACGCTGTCCATTCACAACATCAGAGGTGTCGCAAGTGCGTTGCCAGCCTTTTACGTACGCTCTTTTCTTGAAGGTTTGAAGGATGTATCGGTCCGGAAATACCGCTGGCGACAGTTTAGCCGTGCGACGCAGAAATTTTCGGGAGAAACGCACAGTTGAGGACTGCCAACCATTTAAATGGTGAGGATGGACATGTTGCCGCGTAGATCGATTGCGGAAAAAAACGGCAGGAATTAATCCGAACAATTCCTCGGAGTACTCCCCGTTATACATAAAAAATGCAGAGCGAGGCTACATCTCTACGCAGAGCCAAGGGGTCAAGCCGATCAGAAATACGTTGCCAACCGACAATTCGAGCCGGTCGCTGTTAGAAGCGATCTAGAGGGAGAAGCTGGTACTTGCCTGGTGCCCCTACCCAAAGATGAGAGCCTTATTTGGGCGAACCTGCGCCTTATAGAGCATCTTTCTGTATCTTCACTTCAGTGGTAAATAGATACGCAATCATGACAACTCAGTTCCAAAGTTCCACCAACGGAGCGTCTGCTAGGTGCAGGAAATTTTCAAGTAGTTTCATATTCTGAAGTTGGTGAAGTTAGCCGCAGGTGCGCCGCGGCCTGTCTGCTTACCATGAGTTGTAAATAGCCGGAGGCGTTAGACTTAGCGTTTCTAAACTACGTCCGACTTCCTCCTACCACTACTCCGGCAGGAGCGAGACGGACATACTTTAGAAACGCTCAGATTCTAACGCCTCCGGCTACTTACATTTAATGGTAAGCACAAGTCGAATATTGATGCATACGACTATTCTAATAACGAAGTCGCTAACACGGAGACTTTAAGGCGAATGTTGCCATAAAAAGTAATGTTGAGCACGTGAAGTTGGAATGGTACTTGCGGACAAATGTTTCACAAAAAATTGTTAGCCATTACTGTATGATTTTAGAGGTGATACTAAAATTAAAAGCGTATTCGTAGTTCTAAGGTTCATGAGTTTCCAGGAATCACTTTATTAGGGCTTAAACGTATACTTTACTTATGATTATATTCTATGTACTGAAGAAAATCGTAACACTAGATAGTTTATGCTGAAGGGATGACTCACACTAAAACGGGACGGGACGGGGCGGGACTCTATAAAAAATGTCACGTGACATCCGAGGGTTCCGAGCTATCACGTTATTCTTTCTATAGAAATTACAGGTCGTCCCGTCCCGCTCGTCTTATCCCGTCCCGTCCTAATATGAGTCATCCTTAAAACACTTAAGAAAAAAGTTAATACCTATTTAAAAAAATATTGCAATATTGAAGAGAATATTGTCTTCTGTTACCGCGATTGTTGTTCATTGGGCTGTAAAGGGCTCGAAACGTGGGGTCATTCTGTTAATAAATGCGATTAATCAGTTTTGTGTTTAATTTCAATATTGAAGAGATTATAACAATTTAAAATACTGAAGAGCTGATAACGGTTATTCGTCATATTTCAGTTAAGTACCAACTCAACTACGTGTGTGTGTGTGTGTGTGTTCAGTACCGGCATTAAGCGCCTTAACAAGCGAGTGCGCTGGAATTTATCGAGACGTTTTTATTGCCATGACACATAGCGGCACATACATGCTAATTCGGCGGTATTCGGGAACCACTCGCTCATGATTTTAAGCATTTTATGCTGCTATTCCATGATGTGAAAAAACTTACCTCAGTAAAAAACAAGAAAGTTTGAGTTCGAGATATTTCTTACTATTCTTTAAAGCAACTATTTCTACTTTTATCATTATTTGCTGACTAGGTAGTTACTGCATAAAGATATGACGGCGGACAGCCGTGGAAAAAAACAGATCCTCTATTGGACTCATAAGTATACAGGGTGTTAGGGTGGCTGCCGCGAAAGCAGGAGGTCGCGGTTCGATCCCAGCCCTGGGCACATCACGAAATTTGGCAAAAAGTTAGAGCTGAGTACAGTACAGCACAAGTATTATTATACAGGAGAAAATCCGAAAACCTTGTTGCGTGCCACCAGTATTTGTAAGTACATGGTATTTTTAAGTATGTTTAACCAATTGGAGGGGGGGGGGGAGCAGCCTTTGTGCGGAACTCTCGGTGGGCGAGTCCGACTCACCCTTGCCCAGTTTTTTCCTTAATAGTTCTCTTACAAACTGAGCGAAAATAAATTCCGTAGTAAGCTTCCCTTGCCTCTCTAAATGTAGTTACACTCGAATTCAGCTCAGTCTTCCATAAAGCCGCGTTGCGAATGGAAAAATCTTCCTTTCAGTACTTACTTTTAAATTTAATTTAGTGAAAAGATAACTCTTAGTGACTTTCCGTGAGTGGACAAGTTTTAAGCCGGCAGCTTTTACTAAAGTTCCGACAAGTGTTATTTTAACTAAAAGGGAGCAGGACCCGTCCTTTCATTTATTTATTTTTTTGGCATTTCACAGATGTCGTCAAGTTCGTGCATTGTGGGACGTTTAGTCTTTTTTTTAGCTGCGTACATATTTAGCAGGATGGTTCTTATTTTGTCGAAGTTTAATATTTAAACGGGGCACCCCGTTATTGTGTTCACTGATATAAAAAAACTACTTTATTACAAAACTCGAATTCGTCTCGCATTCTAACCGCGACCCTCAAGCGTTAAGAACTTTATTATATCACCGTTGCATAAACTACTATTATATCTCATGTATGAATAATATTAAACTAGAATACACGTGTGCTGTAAAATAGAAATAATAAAATGGAAACTAACAAAAACACGTAATATGTAAGAATTTCAAATTCTGAGCAGCTAGGATTGCGATTGCCTGTGTCACAGGACCCTAACCTACCCCAACCTGTAGCTAAGAACATTACTCACCACCCAGACAACTCCATTATTTACTCATTCTCATCCAATTCGTAGTTTAACATAAAAGCCTTTTTGCTACTTACGTAATTACGTTGTGTTCGGGGCACCACAATTACGCCGTAATTAATGTAATTTGTACACAAAACAAACCGCACGAAGCTAGAGATTAATTTACTTACTGTTGTTTTGTAGATCTAGACTCGTAATAATGCTCTGCCAGATCAGAATGTTAATCCATAGACGATTAGATATTAAAGATTGAACTCAGGTTTAGTAAAAATCTAATGTATGTTTTATATGTAGTAAGATAGTTTTAAGACTAATATTTTGTACACCCGAATGGTAGACCGCAGAGCACTATACCCATTCACTGTCATCTTCATGTAACCTGTGTTTCACAAATAAATGTTACCTGCCTACCTACATCAAACAGCGTAGGTTCAAGAACATTCAATTTGACTTAGGTAGCTCATACAGAAGGCCTTGTATAAGTGTATACATTAGTTTAGTTAGTTTTCCTGGGCTTTTTCCGCAAATCGACATCCATTGTGCCTTTTTGCGAAGTGTATACATTATAAATTGAAAGAGATGTCATATACTCTAGAAAAAGTGACCAAGGCCCCTTTTGCCCAGGGCTGGGATCGAAACAGCGACCCCCTGCTTTCGCGGCAGGCGCCCTAACCACTAGGCCACCCGACATAATCTTTCAATTTATAATTTATATACAGTAGTGTAACTACTTAATGAATTAAAACATTTATTATAATTAATAAATGATTTATTTTATGATTTACAATTGTTAAATTTATACATGTTGTATTTGACATTTACTTCTCGATCGCTTTAGCGTATCGAGAGTTCAAATTATATTTGCTATTTATATAAATCATCCGGCTACTTTCATATTTTGACCTCTCGATACGCTAACGCGGTCGAGAAGTAAATGTCAAATCTGAAGGCCTAGTATAAAAATTGTACGACATTAACTCCTCGACCGCGTTAGCGTATTGGGAGTTCAAATTATGTTTGCCATTTATTTAAATCATCCGGCAACTTTCATATTTTGACCCCTCCATACGCTAACGCGGTCGAGGAGTTAATGTCGTACAACTTTTATACTAGGCCTTCTGACAAGTAACTACTACTACACTACACTACTACACTAAAACTAGTGGCTATGTGAGCTGTAGACTCGCAAGCGTATGGTCGTATGCGCCGTTGACCTTTTTGGTGCTTAAGTCTTTTGTGCCAATATCCACAGTTGCAAACATTTTCCAGAAAACGAAACGACAACAAAATTGAAAGTAGAAAATAACAAATCAGTAGTTTACCTCATCCGTGGGGCGTGATTGCTCGTTTGTACTGTATCTCATTAACTGAAAACTCTGCGTGTTTTTTTAGCCTTTCTGGCACTTATCACTCACCTTTACTTTCTTCCTTGACGAAAACCAGTCCTAGCGCATTCCTTTCTACGTGCACGCTTTCCATAACGATGATTCCACAATGCGGATATAACCCTACGTTTCGAGTCCTTTACAACACTTTAATTTTAATTATAGAATGCGCTTTAGGCAATATATTACCGCCACTCGGTAAATAACGCGTTTTGGAATGTGATAATGCTACTATATGGTCTAATCTAGACATGACTTTTGACAGACTTCAAAGTGACACTGTGATCCCAACGCATCTCTATTGCGAATTTGCGATGCAGGGAAGTAACGCTGCCGGCGTAATGGGATCCATGCCGCAAGTGGACGTCTTGGACGGAGTTCTTTTTGTTACTTGGGTTTTTAGGTATAACGTTCATTATTCGTAGTTGGTTTGGATTAATTTGTTGTATTCCACGTATTATAAGATTATAGTTGTACACCCTGTTTTTATTGATTCCCGTTAACTTTAAGGGACTTTCTCTAAGAAACTAGTGTCTTAACTATAATACTTTTGAGATATTAAGTAAATCAATTTATTATCTGAACCAGTGTAAGTGGTGATAAAACTGGGAACACCCAAATATTCCGAAATATTTTTTTCCGATTTTCATAATCCCGCTATTTATAATTTCGAAGTTTTATAAATCCTATATATCAAAAATAGAACAGTATTTGGCAGCAGACCTATGGCACCAAATCTCGGCAATCTCCTTCAACCGTATTCTCGTGCAATATGTTTCAAAATCAAACCCCCTAAAGGTAATTGTCAATAAAATGAAATGAAGCGAAATGAAATGTAATTATTTATTTACTTTTAATGTGGTGTAGAAGATTATTACAATGTCGTAATTTCGATTTTCGCAAAAACGTAGTATTTATGCGCTTTTATACAAGCTAAAATAATTTTAATAAATATCATGCTATATTATGCATATAGTTTAGTATATGTTCATTATTTTCATACTTAAGTACAGTTTTTATAATACTATATACAACTTAATGTAATTCAAATTGAAAAACAAATTTGTAAATTTAGCATTTCACGTATTCTATTAAGCAAAGATCAGGATTTCTTGATTTGTCAATTTTTTTGTACAGCTCAGCATTTTATAAGATTTGATGGCCCAGCTCATTTTGGGTTGAGTGCAAGTTATCAGAAAGCTCTTTTTTCTTTGTTTTCGGCCTTTGGATCAAGTCGGACTGTAATGTAAATGAGCACGCGTATCATTTAAACTTTCCGCGCTTTTCGATATGTCCGTTTCCAAGTCACTTTCACTTAAAATATCGTTATCAACTAAACTCAATCATTCAACTGATTTCGCTTTACCCAACTAGAGAGTTAGTGGCTGTGAAAGATCTATAGAAGAATCGATTTCCGAAGGAGTTTTTGTGATTCTATCATCAACATCGTCGTCAACAGGTACTTGAACAATTTGGGAGCCTTCAGTGGGTGAACGAATAGGCTGCTGAGTAATGTTGTGTGTCGCACTTTGTGACCATTTGTATTTTACTTTGTGAGGAAAGTACCGGTGTTTTTAGTATATTTTTATTCTTGTCCTGAATTTCGAGGCATGATTTGTATTTCCACTTTTTTTTGGCATCGAGGCTTTTTAAGCGATGTATGTTTTCAGAAACGCCTGCGCAATTGAATTTTCGAATCGATGATGGAAAGATTGACGTGAACGTGAGCAAACCGATGTATTAATGATATTTTGTCAAGATTACTGCATCCGCGTATCCACTAAGCAAACTTTCTTTGTCACCCCCTGGGTGGTTAAATGTCCAATTGACGAACAATCGTCCCTTTTGGAAGGGGAATGTGGCTAATAGTGGCAGATTTGGAACAGACATATTCTCCATGTGATACGCAGCCTGAAACAAATAGGAGAAACTCAATCAGCTGTGCATATAGGTAAGTTGTTAGACTACTCTCCTCTCTCTTCTTTCCTCTCTTTTTTTCGTTAAACAAATTATTAAATGGTTACTCTGTCGACTAACTAAAAAACTTATTAACCTAAACGTCAGGCCCCGGACTGCATAAAGATTGTTGAACACACAGAGCGAGGGGGTGCGTGAACAGAGCCCGCGACTATCCAGGCCCCTGTTTCATTCACCACGCTGACATTGTCGGCGACATAGGTACCTATGTCGGCTGCATACTAAAGGTTTATAGAAACGTTTTGACAATTGTCGCAATGCTTGCGTGGTGAAACAGGTCTCAGCTAGTTTTATATGATCCCCACCACACAGTGACTCGGACGGTAGCTTTTTTCGTGATACGTTTGTTTGTATATATTATAGAATACTTAAAGAAATATATGCGCAATGTGGTCACCTCTATTAGATTGAACCTCCATTTGACGAAACTTTACAATATGCTTATTATGAATATCAACAAATCAATTTAAAAATAACTTAAATTGTGTTAGAGTATTACAGGTACTTACCGCTGGAAATGGACATGTTTGTACGTTGTCTCGAAACAGTTCTTTTTGGAAATATCTGCCGAAAACATCATTAGCCAGAAAATCGCATAAATTATGATGTGCCTCCACAAAACTGCGGCGATACTCGTTGCTAAGAAACTGATAGAGGTACCAGTATATCTGTAACATACGCACATCCGTCAGCATTGGTAAAACACTTTAGAAAAATAACTTTGCACATTAGCGTTTGCGCAAGAATTTTTGTTGAATAAACTATATTCATCCCTCTTTTCGGGGTTGTGATACTTACGAAACAAAAGGATTATGATCGTTGTTGATTATTATTTTCTCTAATTATGCACAAATTATTTAGAAAAGGGATCTATATCGGAATCCCTAAAGTTTTTATCCTATTTTTGCAATCCCTAATACTATTTGGCATAATAATCATTTGTCCTAAACTCATTTGTCCTAATATTGTTTACCCTAACATCGTTTACACCTACTTTTCTAGCAGCGATCCGACTATGTGTGAGGTCACAGTTCTAAAGTTCAATTGGCTCTAGGACAAAGGATATTAGGGATTTCGAGGGGGACCGTCAGAAAGGATCTCGGCTAAAAATGTTTAGCTTATATTAATATTTAACTTACAGTAATATTATTTCCAAAAGGATGCAATGTTTGTAAGTTGAAACTGTAGTAGTGCGTCGGGTCGCGGCGGCTGTTGCGGCGGGCGCTGGCGTTCAGATACGCCAAGAACTTAGGGTTCCTGTAGGTTACCGTAACGTGTTCGAAATCCATATAATAAATCTGAAAAAATATTTAGATAGATAATTTAATTGAATTAAACAAGGAAATGTTACCTACTTTGATATTCCTTCAAACGTGCTAGTCAATTAGTGCCAACCCGTTATATCCACTTGCGTATTTTTTGAGGTTTATATTATTGGTGCTGGTTTGTTATATTTATTTGCGTATTTATTTTTTGCATCGGGAGTATACATTTGTAATAATATTAAATAATACAAGCCAAAAGCGCTCAGAAGCTCGCGCAAATGTTTTAGAACTTTTACCTTTTCCTTAGCGGCCAAGATGGCGGCGGCGAGACACGCCCCTGCCGCAAGAAGCAGTGGGATGCCGCGCCTTAACGTCCCACAGGCCATCACGTTGGTAATGAAAAATATATTACTGTACACACTACTGCAAATCACGAGTTTCTGATGTGTAGTGATAAATGACACGTATATATTATTATCATATGTTTCATTAAAAGATTAGCGCTATTCAAAACGGAAGCACCCATCCCATTACGCATGGACTCGGATTTAGCAATGAAAGCAAAGCAGCGGAGCGTGCAAACCTTAATTAAATGTACCGGAAAAATACCCTATTGAGAAAATCATATAGCCCACAACAATAATACAGGTACCTACTAATAGGTACCTACAGGTCCGAATAAACCGACGACACAAACGAATAAAACGACGATATAAATAATACGTGACATCAACCCGTCGCGACGACATTTGTAGGTACTTTAATACATAGAAAATATCCATAACCCAGGAACAAAAATATTCGTGATAAACACACAAATTAAAGCCCTGACCAGGATACGAACCCGGGACCTCCTGCTTCGTAATAGGCACTACCAACTAGGCTAGAAGGCCGTTAGGAGGAGGAGCTTTATTGTGAAAAAACAGGAATGAAATTCCTATACTATAAGCAAAGAGGATCAAAACCTATAGTATATGTCGTTGACCTAGTATCTTGAAATTTGGCAAGAAGCAATAGTGACTATGATTGTGTTATCTTGTAGCACAAAGATGTATATAATTTCAAAAATATCAGTATCAGTGTCTATAGCCGTATGTCGTTAACTGTCATATATTCGCAACGGGAATGGAAACCTGTAGATAGAGGTCGCCATTATAAAATCCCCGACAATCTAACTTGCAAATAATGTAAACAAACCATCATATTGATCGTATTTTTTTTAAAACTACGACGGTGACAAACAAGCATACGACTCGCCTGATGGTAAGCGGTCACCGTAGCCTATGGACACCTGCGACTACATGCGCGTTGCCGTCCCTTTAAAAAAAAGACTTCACTTTTAAGTTTTAAATGAAATCTCCAAGATTAAGTTATTTATCTTATGTTTTGTATGTTACGATAATACTACCGTTTCCATTGGCGTTTGATGAGGTGTGAAAATACAAGGAGAAACAGTGACAAAAAATATGATGCCTTTTGTTTACATTATTAGGAAGTTCCGTTGACGGCGGTTTTATGTCAGAGGAGCCAAACTGCTCACAAATATCACGACTCGTTTGAGTTCGAGTATTTGTTCAGATATTGCTGAATACCACAGGCGCTCTCGTATATCTGATTGCGACTATATTTCCCGAACTCCTAAAATCATAAAATCCAAAAAAAAAATTGCATCAGAAGAAAAAAGTACGAAAACCGTAAATTGACCGCGCACTGAAGGTTTCGTACCAGTATTATTTATTTATTATTTATTTATTCATCACAATGTCACTTACAGCTATACACCAAACATGACATGGAAATACATATTAAATTTAAGTCTTACATAATATACAATAGAAATTCATCGTAGGTATTAAATAGTACTTATCGTGCTAGGGGCCACAATAGCATCAAGGCAGTGCCCGGCTTAGTAGTAGTAGCTTAAGTAGTTCTCGAGATATTTAACAATGTGACAGACAGACCGACTGAGTCGCACCATAAGGGTTCTTTTTTATCATTTTGGTACGAAACCCTAAATAAGATACCGACGAATTAAGAACCATCACCTTTTTTGGAAGTCGGTTAAGAAATAGAATAAATATAATTTAATACTGAAATAACCGAAGTAGGGTGATTGCTTGAGAAGCTTTAGTATTTTTGTGACGGAAATTGATACACTTTCCACACGTGGTTGGTCGTATGAGTAGGTACAGTAATCATTCTAAATTTGAGCGACGATAATTTGCGACCATTAGGTCGGATTATTCCGTCACATGAAGCAGTTATAGCGTGATTTGTGGGCTGACTCAGGTTTTATGGCAGCAGTGCGCAGCCCCTGCACTGTTAATATTAAATATGTAGGTGAAATGAAATGTATGATTTTAAATATGAGGTCGCTATAAAAAAAAATGAATCAGGCGTTACTTTGCAGAATTCCATATTAAAAACGACAATATTGTTTACTGTCGTTATCGCTATACTAACGCCTTTTGATATATTATTGGTCGATATATTAATTAAGGGATATAATGCACTTTTAGTATCACAATAGTGTAGTGTAGTAAACAATATTTGGTATATTCTGAAATAATATAACTATCAAAAGGTATAATGAACTTGTAATAAAACAACCATTAACCTAACAGTTATATCGTATAACGTGTATGTGATACGTTATGTTTGATATAACGCTCAGTTGGCATACTTGTAATGTAGTACTAGTATAATCTGGAATACTGACTACTATTTTAACAGCCTATTTAACCTTAACCCAGGTCCCCGTTAGGTGCGACGACGAGCAAAGCGAGGAGGAGTGTTAGGTAGGACTGCCATCCTAATACTGCGACCGACCTTTTAAAATGACTGCAGGTGGCACGGCACTTTCAGTTTTCGGGAATTACACGATTTTCGGATTTGTTCCTGTACATGTGCCAATTTTTGCCAAATTTCGTGATTCTAGGTAAACGGGAAGTACCTATACTTACCCTATACGTTTTAATTTCCATTGCAAATATATGGGAAATTTGACATAAACGGCCGTAAGTACCTTTAGATTGCGTTGACGTAGAGGTTTGGTGTTTTCGCAGCTTAGAGGGACCGCAGACCTGTGTATGTAGTATTCATTTCTAACTTACTACTATTACGCGTTCCCGAGGTAAAAGGTCTTTACAGACACCGGACAAGAACGTGATCCTTTTTCTGTTTCTTGTCCTTATGAGGTACGGAACCCTAAAATGAAATTAAGAATCTGAATCTAAAACTGTATATGACCTAAATGTTGAATTCATCTTGTATGTTATACAATATGTATTTCGGAATGCTGTTTGTTATAACTAATAACCTTTCTCCGCTCTGCAATTCGCTTGCATGTCAGAACATAGTTTCTTGTTTGCTAGCTACGATATGGAATCGTCCGATCCTATTAAAACTTTGTATAATGATGTCATCCAACTCCTGCTGTAACTACCATTAATAACTATTTGGTATCTCATCAAAAACGTATCTTTATGTAAATGACCAACGGTGGAATAAAACGACTATTTTTAGTTTATAGTCGAAAACCTATATATATAAATCATTTATTCTCGAAATATATACAGTAAGTGTAAATTACCTAACTACCTACCTCTACCTACCTTAAATCTAAAGTAGGTCCTTGAGGCATTGTACCTAGGATTGTCGAAAACCTTATATATAACTGTCGGAAGTGTTCTGCCATTTTTTTATATACTACGACGGTGGCAAACAAGCATATGGCACGCCTGATGGAAAGCGGTCACCGTAGCCTATGGACGCCTGCAACTCTAAGGGGTTCACATGCGCGTTGCCGACCCATTAATTTAATTAAAATCTTGTATACTCCTTTTTTGAAGAACCCTATACTGAAGGCCTAGTATAAAAGTTGTACGACATTAACTCCTCGACCGCGTTAATTAGCGTATCGAGGGGTCAAAATATGAAAGTTGCCGGATGATTTAAATAAACGGCAAACATAATTTGAACTCCCGATACGCTAACGCCGTCGAGGAGTTAATGTCGTACAATTTTTATACTAGGCCTTCTGTAATCTTTCGGGCAAACCTCGGCAGGGAGCTCATTCCACAGCCGGAATGTCCGCGAAAGGAAATTCCTTTGAGACCGCACAGTGCGCGACCATTTTGGTTGCAAGGTGTGTGGATGGGCGCCCTGTCGATGGCGAGCGGTGCGATGGTGAAAAGTGGACGTTGGCATCATGTCAAACATTACTTTAGAACACAACCCATAGTATAGGTGATAGAACATACATAAGGAGACAAAGTCTCTCCTTAGACTTAACCCTTAAATGCATCATCATGCAGTTTAAGTTGTCTCACTTGGCTAACCCCTTACCATGGTGTGACGTCACATACTTAACAATTTTCAATTTAGAAAAAAAATATAAAGAAAGGTCTTCCATTGATTGACCGAACGAGCAAATCGAATAATTTCTCCCAGTCAAAATGGACACTCCGTCGTTTGTATATATTGTGTGTATGTCTGTTTGACCATAACTTGAGTACCGTTCATCGGGCTGATCGGATCATCGAAAAACGAAGCAGGTTAGCGTGCGTAGCCAAGATGCCAATCGCTCACGCTTAATAACGTGTCGTAGCTACCTCTCTCTATCACTCTTCCTTATTAGTGTGACAATGACAGTTGCGTTTCGTTAGCGACTGAGCGTGAGCGATTGGCATCTTGGCTACGCACCCTGATGAGATACTACATACACACACATACATTTCGATGCTAGTGCGGAAAGTATGTCATTACTGAAAAATGACATATCCGCACGTGAATCAAACGACGTTTTTCAATACAGATGCGAAAAAAATTAAAATACATAAGAACGAATTTAAAGTTTTTTTTATTATTTCCGTGACACGATTGTAATACAGTTGATATATTAAGAACATCTTCAAAATGTTTATCTAATCTTCTTTACTTTCTCATTTTCAATCTCATAATAATTATTTCTCATAAACAAAATAAAAAATCGCATGTGACAAATCTTATCGTCATGTCTTAGAGGCCCTTCGAATATGTTTACCTGATTGAAAAACGCCTCTACCTACTTTGACTGACGTTTCGTAGGCTCTGTTCCGTTTCATACACACAGATTTATAAGAACTGTTTTCAATGTTAATATTTTTAATGAATGATCATTAGTATGATGAAGAAGTAATTATTGAAATATGAAATATCAATATCTTTAATATTATTGCGTTAATAGTAGGTATTTAGTTTTATTACGGCTCGGTAAAGTTAACGAACAATAATACTCTTCGGTAAGCAGTCATGAATTGGAACACAACTAAATTTAAAAATATTGGAAAAGTTAAAAGCACTAGTTTGCAAAAACAAACTTTGCGCACGCAAAACAGCCAAAAAAAGGGCACTTTTTGAGCAACTATATTGAAAATATAATTTTTAGTTCGAATATGAGCCAAATCATTCAATTGGCATGAATAAAATTAAGGCATATGATTGAAGGCATGACATGTTTCGGCTGCATCGGGCAGTCACTGTCGGACAGACAGAGTGGTGTTGTCACGTTAGCGGCTCGGGCATCAGTCACTCGCCATCACTCACGATAGTTTAAATTATATGAACCAAATTTGTTTGTGACAAAAGATGGAACCTGTCCCTCCCACAGGGGGAGGTCCACACTTTGTGGACCTCTTTCTTCTCTTATACATGTGACGTTATTAATGGACGAGCCCTTATAAAATAAGGCAGTACTTAATTGTGGTTTAAAGAGAAAATAGTAGTGACAATTCTGCAAACTCGGAAGAGCAAAAAAGATTATGAGAAAATATTACCACTATCAAAATGAGAAAATATGACCAGTTATACTAAAGCTTCACATTTACTGAAAATGGTTCAGGTTATATTTGCAGGCGTATTCAGATTGTTCAGAAATGTAAAAGCACGTAGGGATAAGCGATGTAATGAATATTCGCATTGGCATTCGCCGATAAATATTCGATGCCATGCGATTCCCTAAATACCTAGGTAGCAAAAACGTTACTAGCTAACATTGCAAGATACTAAACTTGTTTAACCAAAGATGTCGACCCTATAGACAAAGAAAATTAGTCAGTCAAGCCGAGACCATGAAACTGTCGAACCGTCGGTATATTAAGGTAAATTAATTACGAGTATGTTCATAATAATGTTACGACGCGAAAGTTTAACGTGTTATAAAGAAAATAAGATCAATAAAAAGCATCTCCCGAAATTAAAACCCAGCAAGCTGGATATCGTTTTAATAACATCATTAGAAATTAAACACTTTAGAACGGATTAATTCCGTTTATTAATACCATGACGTTACGTTTCGAGCCCTTTACAGCACTCGTTTTCACAGGGTTAAGATGATGACTCCGCGATTAATGCGTTCTAAAGTGTAATAATTTGAATGAACAACAATCGCGGAAACAGAAGACAATATTACCTTCATTAGGTTCTAAAAATGTGTCAACTGAGTTTGTACAATTCTAGGAGTTGAGTTTTACCTTTGAGAGCCAAGTAACTGCCAAGTTTTCGGTATTTTGTTAGTTTTTTGCTTCTAGCTAGAAAATGGAACGTCGGATGGAAAAGTAATTTAGAAGTAATTGAAGGAGGGTAAAATTTTACGTCGAATGAGATTCTTAAACATCCAATTTGGTTTAGTGGTACAAAGAAAATAAAACAAAACCGAGTCACACTTTTGTTAGTCTTTCAGAGCGATTATTTATGAAAATATTTGACTAATTTCTTATTTGATAAACCTCAATATTTTTTAAAAAGGCCTATTAGATAATGTGCCACAAGTACACAATGCAAAAAATAAAATAAAATACATTATGGGAATAATATTGTTTTCATTATTTGGGAGTCACCACTGCGTTGTGGATGGCGGACGGACTATTTTTTCAATATAATTATTGACGACTCTCTATTTGTTCTCTCTATTTGCGTTGGTGTCATCCGATAGATGATATCGTGTAGAATAAAGTGCAAGGTGCATTGAAACGAAGCACATTTCTGAATTGGTTCCTGTATATTTTGGTGAGGTTATCCCGAAGCCGTCTTACTGCAACGAAAGCAGATAATAGCAAGAGAAAAATAATGCAATAAAACCGTGTGTGGGCTCTGAGCCAAGCCGGCGACAAAGTACTGCGAATAGGTTAACTTTTTGGGAAATAGCGGCATAATTATGCAAAAACAAAAGGCGGGACATCGCAGAAACAAATTAGGGTATTGTTGATATGGTCAGAAGTTTTATCACGTATTTTAATAGCACGTTTTGATTAGTTAACTATCTCGACGCTAGAAAAAGGAATTAGGATAAGCGCCTTATCGCTTTCATTCTACCTACTCTTATTATTTAATCAATCACAATAGTATTTTGTACTTATGAGTACATTTGCATTAATACATAGATATTCCGCGTCAGCTTTCGTGAATCGATCTGTAATGTGTTACTGCAGAAATACTAGTACTATAGGTTAGTTATTTTCATTGTCTTTACTGGAATAGTTAAATATCAAATCCTGACGTTCAGGCCTAACAAATGTGATATCTAAACACGCTATGTCGCCTAAATAAGAGACTAGAGATATGCTTACATTCCTATACTGCCCAATCTTCTATCAGCTAGCTGTCGTTAAAACTCCGAAATGAATGGAGATGCGAAGAAAGAAGAAAGACTACTTCATTCACTTTACTGTGTTAGATCGCACGTGTGCTTACCAGGAGTACGTGGTCGTATTCGATAGCGACTGCGACGTTCGGGTGTATGTCCGTCTCGCTCCTGCCAGAGTAATGGGAGGAGCGAGACGGACATATTTTCGAGCGACGCAGTCGCTATTGAATCGCGTGCAACTCATGGTAAGCAAACTGCAAGTTATTCCATTGGCGTGGGCGCTGTCGCCTGCCCAGATTCATCCCGATACAAACACTCTGCGGCCCGTACCGTCGCCAACGTAACTATTTATATACCTTATTACAACTACATAAGGTCCACCAATGAGCAGTTAAGGGTGTTCGTACGTGCTGCAAAAAGAAAACAGCTGATACAAGGTTACAAGATTGTTTGAGAGTTGTCAGCTTTTGCCGCTCCGTGATTACTTGTAAGAGCAGAATGTTGGCAACCGAACAGAACTTATACCTTTTACTTTCACTCTTTTATTCGCTAATTCTTTCTTCCGGATTCGATTATTTATTTATTTTAACATAAGTACCCAATAAACGTATGTCAATTTGCGAAAAACTTAATGTTATAAGTACAATGTTCATTACATTAAAATATTTGATTTGATTTGTATATGGAGTGAGGACTCTAATATAATTTAATTACTTTATGTAAAGGTTGCAGTTGTAATTAAATAAATTTCAAGTAAGTAGACGCGAGTGTCGTTACTCACACACGTTACGTTTGTTATAAACTAGTACCCTTACCATGAGTTACATAGTTAACGAGGCGTGAGCTTGTGTAGATATCGAAAGCGTCTGTAGAAAATGTGCGTGAGCGTCTAACGCTCAACTGTCAAACCCATACAATTTTGTTAATTGCGGTACCATGAGTTTCAAGTTTGACAATCGCTTTAGAAAAAGGCGTTAGCTTCTGTAGCTACGACTCTCACCGCCAAAGTCGTGCGTGACAAACGCTTAATGGCGTCAGTACATTCTAATTCTAAACCTACTGTCAGTTACAAAATTACACGGAACTGAATGAAACTATACTCAAATGAAAGAACGTAAAAAAATAAGAGTTTTGAGTCGACAACATATATTGGCAAATTTCGGATTATCGTGTATTTTGCATTTAAAAGTGTTCATTTGTTGGTTAACAGTGACGGGTGCGTTTGGAAATGATATACTGTTCAGAGCAGAAGAGAAGCAGGTTATGCCGCTCGTGCATTGGTCTCCATAGCCACCAATACCATAGCAATCTTATATCGTCTGTAACAGACGCAAAATCCTGAAGATAATCATTGAACTAAGTTCAGCAATCTACTCGGCGCTCAGGTGCTCATGGACCAAAAATGTAAGCAGTTTTGTTACTCATTAGAAGAGCTTTCTTACATAGAGCTTTCTTATTTACCTATATATGTAGGTACTTATTACTCCTATTACAAATTTTCTCATTTAGGTAGTTATAGGTAGGTTTTAATCTTGTAAGTAAGTACTTAATTGAATCTAGGTGTACATTGTACATGTACAACATAAAATATGTTGGTTTTATAACTTTTTGTAAACCCTACCTACAGCTCTTATTTTTCTTTAGGTTCATACTAAGGAACCTAAAGAAAAATCATAGCTGTATGTAGGGTACACAACTGGAGTCCATGTACCTACTAATCATTATTTGTAACTATTATAATCCTATTTACCTGCTAGTGAAAATTTGTGTTTAATAGACTGTATTAACTGATGACTTTATTAAAAAGTAGAGAAATAATATTATTACTTTCATTTTCAGATAGAATAATCAAGACAAGAAGACTCAAGTCTGCCTAAATAAAGAAATGTATTCACCGGGCAGTATTTTTCACTAATAAGCATAAAAATATTGCCAAAGGTAATCATATTGTATTACTTATCAACATTTAAATCAACTTTTTATTATTTGTTCCTGTATACCTATAAACCTTTAGACAAACTTTAATTTCATATATCTGAAAACTATTCCAACAACAATAAATTTCGTAAATAAATAAATATTACAGGACATTCTGACACAAACTGACTAAGTCCCGCAGTAAGCTCAATAAGGCTTGTGTTACGGGTACTCAGACAACGATATATATATAATAAGTATACAAATACATAAATACATAGGAAACATCCATGAATCAGGAACAAATATCTGTGTTCATCACACAAATAAATGCTCTTACCGGGATTTGAACCCAGAACCATCGGCTTAGCAGGCAGGGTCACTACCAACTACGCCAACCGGTTATCAAATGAAATGCAATCTTTATAGGAAACATGTATCTATATAGGAAACATTTATTACAATATCATTTTTGTATTTAGTTTGAGTAGTTTGTACCTAGCATATCTGCATTGGTTATTAAAACTACACATTCATAACCATTCTTAAATGTTTGCAGAGTTCTTTTGCTCTGTGAAGTCTATATGACCTTACCCATATATTTCTCTAAATTAAAATTGTATCATAATTCCTACTGCCAATGTAATCTTTAAGATGTGAAAACATTATTTATCAATGAGTAAAATTAAACACCCATTGAAATATGTCAAATTTTATTACTTTTTACATAAATAGAACTTTTTCTTTCAGCGCTTCACTGGAGAGCGAACAGGATGGTCGCCGGCACCTTGGTTTAACTGATGGTATCTGAAAATAATGCAACTGTTTTAATAAAAGTATTCCTGTTTCCAACTGAATTTTTCTCCTGTGGTGTCCTTATGAATTGTTACTTCCACTAGTTTCACTATGTTTCTTTAATATTGGTTGGGTCAGATTTAAGCTTTCTCTTAACTCTGTCAACAGACATCTGCACTTGCTTTTTTACCATATGAAATTCATTTATTTTGTTTCGGATGGCTTGGATATCAAAACTATCTAAATTGGATACCGTGGGCTTGTGTGGTTTTTTCACTTTTCCGTCATTGATTATTGACAAACTGACATCTGTAAGAACAAATGAAATAAAGAGAACACTTTAATATGTGTACTGTTCTACAGCTAATTCAGATTTAATAAAAGTAAAATCAGTATGGGTTGAATGTCGACAGTTTAAGAACAAGCAAGGCATGTATAAACCCAATAGATTCTTATATGTGCTCATGGAGGTATGCTTGTTTCACAAACAATAAAATGATGTTTGCTCTGCATACAATAAATTTATAAGTATCTATTATTAGTTGTACCAAACCTGTGCGTGTTAATTAGGTATGTTTTAGTGATATTAGTCTATTAATAAAATTGCAAATGTTGAGTGATTGAATATGATAAGTTACAGTGGGTAGGTAGGTAACAAGATAACCTATGCATCTACATATATTTGAAAAAGACGATTACTTAATTCAATTTAATATTTACCAGTCATTGAAGATATTTCCTTTTAATACTTGTTCTGATCGAGCAAATCGTTTTGCTCCAAATCTTTCAGCTTCCCGACTCCCGAGATTTTCCAAAAGAACTGTTTTTTTTATCAGAAACGTCGAGTTTATCTGAAAGGAATACATCGTTAAATTTATTAATTTAAACATAGATTGGACAAAAAAATTATGACAACAAGATATCATGATGAATTAACATGATTTACTAACCAATAAATTTGTTCAACACATTTAAGACACTCTTTTTTCTGTTTAAGCAAAGCATCCCTCTCTTCTTGTTTTTGTTTGAATTTGTTTATCATGGTAAAAAGTATCTGCCGCACAAACTTTTAATGGTTTTACCCATGTTTCAGCAGTGAATTTCCAACAAAACTCTTCTATTTAACACGCGGATATCACACATATTTGACATATTATTAAACGGGTGCCACTAATCCGCAACCCGCGAAAGGGCAGCTCAATAATTGGCGACCACGATGTACATGGATTATTGGGCTGCCTTTTATCGGGTCGGACAAGCTCGGTAGCGGGCCAATAATCCGAAGCCACAGTTTTTACAGTACAATAATCAGCAACCCAATAATCCAAAACCAAAAAAATGGACACGAATTATTGAGCTGCCGATTATTTGTCTGCTTTTTATACAGACTCCTTAGATCGAATGTTAAGGCAGGTCGGTTTAGGTACGACGACGAGCGAAGCGAGGAGGAGTGTTAGGATGAACTGCGACCTAACAGCGCGCGAGCCGAGCGAGCGAAGCGGGCGTGCCGCAGTAGCGGCCGGCGAAGCGCCAGAACCGACTTTTTTCGCATCCCGCGAAAAGGCAGCCCAATAATCGGCGCGTCAATAATTGGCGACCACGATATACATGTATTATTGGGTCACCGATTGTTGGGTTGCCTTTTCTTGGATCGAGCAATCTCGAAGCAGGCCAATAATCGGCAGCCCAATAATCCATGTACATCGTGGTCGCCAATTATTGGGTCGCTGATTATTGATTGGGCTGCCTTTTATCGGGTCGGACAAGCTCGGTAGCGGGCCAATAATCCGAAGCCAGTTTTTGCAGTACAATAATCAGCAACCCAATAATCCGCAACCAAAAAAATGGACACGAATTATTGGCTGCCGATTATTTGGCTGCCTTTTATACGGACTCTTGCTAACAGCAACTAGCTTGTCAACGTCAGAATGACATTTTATTGGGGTGTTGCCACTCAAATAATAGCTGGGTTCAGCTTTCATTAGACACTATGATCCTATATGGTATAAAAATTAATTGGTATAGTGTAATATGGCCAATATGGGTCTTAGTGGCAATACACAAATCTTTACAGTATAAACATTACGAATTAAATGACAAATATAAGCAAACAGTAATCAACAAAACAATAATATTCCTTTCGGAGCAATTTGAAATAGGGTAGGGGAATCAATAAATGAACGGTTAAGCGACTTACCTCACTTTGGTATTTTTTTTACGTATGTTACAACAAATGTCACTAAAATTTATTTTTTTATATTATACTACATATAGAAGTTTAGATTAAACTATTCCAAACCCTCTTTCAACAATCCAATATTTTTATAAAAATGATTATGTTCCAAAATGGCCCAATTTCCCCAGAATATGAACAAAGTGCCCTAACTCTGAACATTTTTACCCCAAAAGATGAACCAGTAAAAATGCAAAAGGGAGTACCCTAATTATAAACGGCTGGGTACCAATAGATGAACGGTAGTATAGGAAGACAAGATAAATTTAGTTCATTCAAGTTTTGGGCACGATGTTGATGAAATGAACTAACAAAAGTAACACAATCGTTCATGTATTGGAATGCAGCCCAATAGATGAACTAGTAAATTCTCATAGTTCATGTTTTAGGTATAGTTTAATACAGTGAACAGTCCCGTTTCCATACAAAAATATACCCCGTAATAATTGAGTTAGGCAAGGAAAGTTCCGTTCATCTTTTAGTCAAAAAATCAAGGAACGGCAAACTAGAAATTTAAGACATAAATGGAGTATCTACCGTTACCGTTAGGATTTGTATAAATATTTCAAAAAAAGTAACATTTACCCAAAAGTTGAACGCTGTTCACCTATTGGATAAATCACACGATATTGGAACCATAACTTGAACAGTTAATATTTAATAAAATAAGTTATTAAATAATGCCTTTATTAATAACGTAAAGGGTAGCGGGATTAGTCTATCTAGAATCGTTACCAAGCAAAGGCATGTCAGTGGAAACATTATTAAATTTTATACGAATTAATTTCCTTAAATTTTGAAGCGCCATTCTTAATAAGAATCCCATATACAAACGGCGATTTCAGCGCGAGGCATATTTTCGGTGAGCTCTCACAAGCACATACACTAATCTATTATTTAAAAGTTTAAAGGTCTATGAAGGGAAAATGTTAAAGTTTTAATAAAAAATATTCCTAAGCTTATAAAGTACGTCAGGATTTAATTATTGGGATTTTTAGGAACAACGTTCATCTATTGGGGGTTGTTCATCTTTTGGATCCTCTACCCTAGGATATTTCGCAGCATTTGTTGGCATCAAATTCGATGTGCAATTCATGGAATGAAATTATTGATGGTGTTTCACAGTGTGGAATAGTAGCCATAGGCTGCTTGCGTAGCTGCAGAAGAGCTCCCTGATTTTTGGGGTTTAATGAATGCGTCGAGTTTTGTATTTATTTTATCACTGTTTTGATATTCTGTTCCGATGCTTGCCAGTCTGAATATGGTTCTGAATGTCTGTTGCACCTTTATATTTTATGCTAAAGTAACTGCTACAAATTTTACTGGGCTTCACTTTACTGGGCTCTCTACCTTGTTATTTCAAAATTGACCAAAAACACCACATGAAAAATTGTCATTACCGACATTCTGTGAAGATTGTAGGGAATTTTTGTCGGGAAATTCAATTTGTCCATATGGCAACCCTAGGCGCGATCGCGTAGCCAGAGCTTCTAACGCCTTCGCCAGCGCTAATAAAAACCTATGGTACCAAATTAAGTGCTCATTTGACAGTGACGTTTCTATAGCTGGTTTAGAATCCAGAGTATTTTGCATCCTGCTCTTTCTCATTGGTGCGAGCGAGTTGCAAATACTTTAGAAAGCGTTAGTCTCTAGCGACTAACGCCTTGTTGGCAACTCATGGTACTGCTATAGCACTGAATCGTCAGCTGTTCGAGCCCCAGTTCGCGTGAGTTGTCTGAAAATGGAGCCATAAAGAGCAGCTGCTGGCATTAAAGTTATCGGAGTGAATGCGACGCGTAACGTACTGCGACTTGGACGAACTACTATCGAATTTGAACTATCTTAAGACATGTTTTTTTTTTCGAATGAATATTATATTTTACTACTGATACTGAAACTGAAGTATCAGTAGTATACTGAAACTTATTATTATATTCAAGAACTTATTATAAAACCTTACACAATTGCCCGTGAATGAGTTTTTTTTATGGAGCCGAGTGGTGGGCACTGCCCACACAAGCTTATCCTTATTTCTAGTATTAATACTATATATATCACAGTATTTCCTAAAAATGGCATTGGTTTTATGTACATACAAAACCCCTGAAGTATTTCAATGTCGGTATACCGGGCCGTGCGACGATTGTTGACGATTGTGTGGACGCGCGCACGATAATTGGCACGCATTCCTTTGATGTACCGACAACTCCCGATTATTCACGATTATGCGCAATGATGGCCACTCACGGACGATTATGCCCTCTTCACAATGGCGCGTGCCTGTAATCGCCCATCATCGGCGACTATGAAGACGGCTGACTGTTCAGGCACTTTTTAGGAGTCGTTTGTTACTAATTAACCGGCAACATTTTGTAATAAAATGCAACATAAAAATATGTCGCCCTCCCTATTTGAGATACCAGCGCCACTAGACGTAAACAAATGGACGCGCATTACCGAACGGAACCAACAGAAAGCTTCACGTCACCGCGAATAAAAGAGACATAAAAGTAAGTGTTTTGTATGAAGTCGTTGGTCGGGCGCCGACGCCGCGCTCTCGCGCGTAATAAATCAGTCGAGGACATGCTTATAGTAGTTATAGTGCCATGATTTGTAACAGGATTGGCTTCGATCCCCGATGCATGTGTTGCATTTCTAAATATGTAGTTAATTCGAATAATAAGAATGTGAATCAGCTCTTTAATATGGCATATAAGATTGAATATCAGAGACACACCAGATACATATTATATATGTACATATTATATACACATCGTTATTAAAATGTGAATGAGCTTTTTAAGGTGGCCTATAAGATTGAATATCAGGGACACACCAGACACCACATTATGAGCTAATTCAAATGGAAATTTTATGAGAAGAGTGTGCGCGTACATAGTAAATGGGCCATCCGTTTCACCGCAACCGCCGTTTAACTCAGAAATATAATTATGTACAATACCTATTACAAAACAGCGGGCCTAAGATGACTTGTCGCTATCAGAATGATTATTGGATAATGCTATAAGTGGATAAAAAGGCCACGTTTACTTGTGATAACGCTAAGACAAGTTATCCAGAATATTTTACCATCCATCATCCTTATTACATAGGCAATAGAATTCAAGCATATAAAAAAAATGTTGATAAATAGTAGACAATACTCGGATAGCACGATGCCAAGTTATCACCAATATTTTACCAGGCATCAACCATATTGCCTAGGTAATAGAGTTCAATGAAATAGTCAAGTAAGTTGATAAATAGGTAATTTTTACGACACTCTGACATAACAAACGTATATGTGTTAGGTGATATTCCAAGAATATTATCTACAAATACATTTTGTTGGTATTTACGGCACAAGCGAAAAATCTGACTTATAGGGACACTAGTTAGCGCAATGTAATAAAGTAAACTAGTATGTCGTTTTATTTTGGATGACACAGGGCAGCTATGTTAATTAAACCCATATACATTTATTAATACTTTCGAGTATAATTAATTTTGTGTTGTTGAAATGAAACACTTTAAGACGCATCCAAGATTTTTGTCTAATGTGGTACCTACCTTATCTATATTCGTTTTTTCCTTATTCATATATATCGTGGTTTTTACATGACCTTACATTGTACAGTCGACGTCAGAGATATGTTTACATTTTTGTTCACAAATTATTAGTAATATGGAGCAAAAGTAAAGTAAAGTCAGCTTCAAATAAGAGTTAAAAGAAACGCGCCGTATAAATTGTAGAATTGACTGACGCCTTTAGGGCTCATAATGAATGGGTTGTAAGCCATTGACGCAAAAAAAAGAACACTTGAATTTTACTAAAATGATATCTTAAATAGGATATAGGATGGATCTATAAATCATCCTATTAGGATATATGATGGTGTGAGTTTAACAAAATAAGAAAATTTTATAAAATAACTAACGTAATCAACTTGTTTGACGAAGGTTCTATATTAAAATATTTACAGATATACCAACTCTTATTATTATTAGTTATGAAGATTGTAATGAGACAACAATATTTAAAGAAGAGTTTTATTCATATAAAAACACATAGAATATTCTTTTAAAAACTAGATATTTAAAATTGGCTTATGCCCTCTCGGATTCATGTTTAAACACTGTGGTCGTTGTGAAGAATGATCCTCGAAAGTAGAAAATAACCAGACACAACCCACTAAATGCCAGTTATAATTCAATATAGGTAAATCCAAAAGCAGTTCAACTGGATCTTTGCTTATTTGTGTGACATGTAGTTTATCTTTGGCAACAGCAGCAGCTACTCTACATCCTCTGAAAGTGGTTTATTGTTAATTTTCCATAGGTGGGTGAAAAATGACAAAGTCCGCCATAGAGCCTTTTACTTTCCGAATATTTTTTTAAATTAAGTTTTACATTTACATGTCCATTCCGACATTTAAGTGTTTCCCGAATCCATAAATGACGACATTACCTACTTAAATTGATATTTTGAATAATAGTTTCTTCAAAACTCTCGTACTATATGGTCATGTCTTGATATATTTAAGAATACAATGTAACAGTTTAAAATTAAAAAAGCCAGGCCTTATAACCAAAGAATGAACTTTTGGAGAAAAGCTTAAAGTAGCGGAAAGCCAGACGCGTTTATCCCGGCGTATGTTACGTCTCCGCCAATCTGGGCGTTTGGAAACCTAAACACGAGATTTGGCGTTGTCTCCAGTTTTCCCGAACGGAACTGCCATCTGACATTCCAACCCACAGGGAAACTACACCTTACTAGGATGAGTCCGACCTGTCCGACAGACAATGCACAGGCGACCGCCGATTTAGTTTAAAGTTTACCCAAGATCTCTCCTTCAACTCCTTCAACTCTTAAGGAGGTGAAAAAAGGTTAAAGGTTTTACGAATTCAAAGCAGACGAAGTCACCGGCAGCGTAGTGTTACATATGTATTTTGCTCAAATATAATTTTTTATTACTCTTTCGCAACAATCGCAGCCACCGACAGTCTTATCGGCACCAAATAACACCCCGATATAATTAACTAAATTTACTGTCAAAAGTATACGTAATATCGCGTTATCCAACCACCGTTTTAATTTTACGTTAGTGTGGGAAAGCCATTTGCGTATGTGTGAGAGAGTAGTCAAATATTATCAAAACTTGCTGACAAATGTTATCGGTTTATAGCACCATGGCCGACAACTCCTTCAATTCATCTGTCAAAATTTTCATATATCCAATGCCATCTGATAAAACGATAGTGGCGGTCGTCGTTTGTTTAAAATTATCAGAAGTTATCAGAGAATGCCGACAAGCTATCAACTTATCCAGCAAATATCGCGCTATCCACTTGGCATCTTAGCCCGGCAGATATTAGAAATATACAATTTATGAAGGTCTTCTGATAGGTACTTAAACTGGCATTAATATTGTAAAAATACCGGTCAAGAGCATGTCGGGCCATGCTCAGTGTAGGGACCCGTAGTTAACCGTCCGTCACAAACAACGAACCTAGAAGGGGATCTAGTAGGTACCATGCCTACTTATGTATAACTAGCAAATGGAGTATCTTCCCAGCACTAGGACTCATATATACTCTTTTACTAAGATAATATGACTTTTGTAAAGAAAATGGTTTAATAGACCATGTAAAAACATTTTTTTTAAGTATAAAGCTATACTTTCATTTTTTTTTATAATTTCATGTTTTGCATGTAACACCCCTGGAGCTGCAGGCGTTCATTGACCGCTTACCATCAGGCGGGCCGTATGCTTGTTTGTCACCGTCGTAGTATAAAAAAAAATTCAATACTGAAGTCAACACCTATCCAACGATACCTAAAACAATACCAAAAAAAAAACATGTCTTACTTGAAAATCCTGCTTTTTATTTCACCACGTTATCAGCATCATTGATATTAATACCAAATTACAGCTTTCTGGTACTAACAGTCACTGATCTAAGCCGCAGACGGACGGACAAATAGACATGGCGAAACTTTAAGGGTTAAGGTTAAGGGTTTGCAAAATTAATTCAGTTTTACTTAATTCGATTGTTCACATTAAGTCATCCCTGAAATTGAATCCGCGTGCTTACCGACCTCCGACCTCACCCGGGTAAGAACCTGATCTTTGATCAATACTCCGATAATGATTGACGCGTATTGTTGACGTTCAAAGGCCTCAAAGCACCGTAACGCGTAATTAACGTGCTTCACCTCATTCACCGCTATTTTCAATACTGATGGCGAAATGTTAATAGCGACTCAGCGAGCTAGTTGAAAGCAACTGTTGATTGTATAATGATTGACAGTTTAAAGTTAAATTAAATGCAGTATTTACGTAATTTCACCTCTCTTTTGGCTCTCCAAATTGTATACGTGCTCGTTTAGGGATGAATCATACTGGAATGGGACGAGCCGGGGCGGGTCGGGGCGGACCGGGACCAATTCCAACTCGATACCTCTACGCACTCCCTAGATGAAGGGTCTTGACGGACGGGAGGGTCTTAACGGACTTTCAACCCCCTTTTTTATTCCTTGGGGGATGAATTTCGGAAAACGCGGAATATACGAGTAAGTTGAATCCAAATGCGAGAATATTTTGCGGCACACTTACTAACTAACTACACTTGCTCAGCGACCCAAAATGAGTCTTGGCCTCCGACACAAGAGCACGCCCTTGCGTACTTAGCGATATTGCGCTGCTAATTAAATGAAACGCCACGTTGATTTCCTACCTAATTTGATATTAAAATAGCTCCTTCAACTCTTCGAACGAATCCTTATAATGCGCTATTAAATTTCCACCCACTCATGAACGGGAACAATAAGGTAAACTCTGCGTTCGTTTGGAGCTTAAAAGCTTAATGCGTTATATGAATTTTCGGTTCCCACCGTTTTGTTTGCTGATCGCCACTAATGCCATTACGTTGCTGTTTTCTTTTCTTCATCAGTAATACTAAATACTAATAGCCGAATTATTTAATATTTAAATGTCAGGATTCTTTTATAGTGAATTCATTTATTTAGAAAAACAATCACGACTGAATAACTTCTTACACTCAACGCAATGAACATCACTAACGTATTTTTTTATACTACATCTGTGACAAACAAGCATACGGCCCACCTGATGGTAAGCGGTCACCGTAGCCTATGGACGCATGCAACTCCTGGGGTCTTACATGCGCGTTGCCTTTAAAAAGAAGGAGGATTCGCTGTGTCGACAGCTAAAGGGGCAAACTTTCCTCCCCAAGGGAGCAAGTAGTTCTAAATTTACCAAAATTATTAACAGTCATTATTCTAAAATACCTATAAAATTTAGCAGAAAATCACTTGACTCAGACATGTTCGAACAGCGAAATGAAACATCAATCCATTTTCAAGCGGTAGAAGTAAAATTAATTAAATGTTACTCAGATTAATTAAACTCGGTTAATTGAAGTTAGATCACATAATTACCATGTGTGTTATGTGCTGGGTTGGGTTTCAAAGCTTAATTATATTAATTCACTGACGATTTAAGCGTGACTCACGCTAGACCGGGCGGGACGAGCCGGGACGAGTCGTTATGTCAATTTCTGTAGAATGCGTTTCGTGATCTCCGAACTATGGCGTGATGTTTTCAGAAAGAAGTTTTTATATAACCGTGTTATATAAAACCGTTTAATAACATTAAACCACGAAAGGTAAAAGGAAAATTAAAATGGAAAACTTATAAATATAAAACTAGCCAAGCGTGTCGGGCAACGCACAGTGTAGGGTTCCGTAGTTAACCATCCGTCGTAATAAACGTCAATAGCTGCTAGAGTAGTGGTAGGGGCGAGACGGACATACTTCGAATCGCACCGTCGCTATAGACTACGGTTACGTACAAATCATGGTAACGATAAAGTGTACGTAACCGTATTCGATAATGACTACGGCATTCGAAAGTATGTCCGTCTCGCTCTTACCGGAGTAGTGGTTGGTATGTTGGTAAGCACACTGATTCCCGCGCATATACAAATAAATAGGTAACCATAAATATTGTAGCATTTTATTTATCACAGTGACAGCGTTACAGACACGGGAAATGGGCGACATGGTACAGTCAGCCACACAGCTAACAATACACCCAAAGTGGCAAAAGTATGTATACACGACCTAATGCTCAGACAATAAAGTCCTGTAAGTATACATATTTTTGGCACTTTGGGTGTATTGTTAGCTGTGTGGCTGACTGTACCTTTCAATGTTCTTAATGAATTGAGTAACTAAAGTGAATGTCTCAATTGCGACAATAGTGGGTATAGACCCACGGGTACTGAAATTGAGAATGCTGAGTGTAAAACCTTTTTTTGTCCACCAATGACGAAGGTTCCTACATACTCCGAGCTCCGCCGTCACATACATACATTACGTAATGTAAGTACATGAATGGCGCTAAAGAAGGAATGAAGACGCGGGACGTAATAATGTCCTCCTTAAACCCTCACTGAGCTTTAGATTTACGGCCTAGGGAGGGAAATATATTTAGACGTCACAAAAACAACGCGGTGGCTGGTCGCAACTCTTTACCTTATTTAAACACAAATGAACGTGAATTATGTTTGGTAGAGGCTTTTTTTACTCAGTCGGTTTTTTTGTGGTAGAAAATATATTTAGCTCCACGTTTATGTTTTAGCAGTCTGCGTAGTGTATAATACTGCTCGTAGACAAATGGGTCAAACACAAAAGGATGTTTTTCCGGTGGACTTTTCAAAAGTTAAAAAGTTACGGGCTTTGAAGGATGATTTTCTTATTGAACCCTTACCCACATTAGAAAGTACTCCTGTTCTATTGAATTATATGATAAAAATCATGACTACATGTCCACAAGCTGTTACCTATTAGCCACAAGAAAGATTGGCTCTACAGTTCAGCTGAACACACACTTATTTTTTCCTGTGGCCAATAATTGACAGCTTCATACAATGCAAGAGAAAAGTACCCCGTAATGTAGATAAGGCTTAAATAAGAAAATCAAGCTTTATTGCCTTTTTTTTAAAGTCCACTGGAAAGACTCCGAGCATCGTTTTGTGTTTGACTCAGATATTCGAACTGATTTTCGAGAACAGTCATCTACAATACTATCTTCCACTATGAAGGTCACAAAAATAAATAAATAAATATTTGTGGGACAATCTTACACAAATCGACCTAGCCCCACGGTAAGCTCAATAAGGCTTGTGCTGTGGGTACTAGACGACGATATATATAATAGATATATACATATAAATACTTAAATACATAGAAAACATCCATAACTCAGGAACAAATATTCGTGATAAACACACAAATAAATGCCCTGACCAGGATTCGAACCCGGGACCTCCTGCTTCGTAGGCAGGGTCACTACCAACTAGGCTAGGAGGCCGTTAAAATGCCTGACATAATCTTTTTTGTGAAAGTCTTAATCAAAACCACGTACAAGCATACAATAAAAATATGAAACGAAGGTGAACTATGCAATGGAATAGTTCGATGGAAGTAACCAAATATTTTACCTACCACATTGGCCACACGACAAATTCACACTATACTATAAAAAATCACATAGAAAATCATGGAAGCCGATTTCACTGTTAAAGTTCGTATCAAAACAACGTTCTCCCGATTCTCGTTACTCGTTTGCGACATAAAGTCTGTTTATGTCATTCACAGACAAACAAATGACGATGAAGCGTTAATCAATGAACTTCGCCGTCATCTCGTTATGCAAATATGTGTTTATGTGTGCAAAAAAACAACTCCTTTTTATTAGTCATTTGCTTAAGGAAAAACTGTCAAAACATTGAGTCTGATTGTGTTTACACCAAGAAGCTTATAACTGGCTACCCGAATACCAAACAATAAGTTTATGAAGTGAGCAACCGTGGGAAGGCCTCCAACAGGCTGGAAACACGATGTGGAGAAGATTCTGGTTAACCGGTGGGCGTTGAATGCTGGTGACGCATGATCGCGATATTTATTGTGGACATTGGGAGAGACTGTCTTCTGTCGGCTGGGATGATGATCAAGACAAGTTCTATTAACGCAGCATTGTATACAGTTGACAAATATCGTAACAAGATTTGGTATTAATATGACTTGACTTGCAGCGCACCACGCTTTCACTTCTCGGAGCGTACAAGAATATGCCCTAGTGTATCTAATACGAGCGAATCTTTTAACGGTGGTTAGTATAGGAGAACGAGGAATGTAAGTATATACTTAGATAACTTTTAAAATTGCAATTTAAATAGTATCCATACAGAATAATTCGGCCCGCAATGCAATGCAAACATACTTGTGTTAAACACTCGTTGACAGTTAATTTTAAAAGCTCGCGAATGTTTACAGTACATTGCTGCTGAAAAAAAAGAGGTAGTCAAGTGTAACATAAAATCAACACTTGATGTGACGAACCCATCGCCCACTGGTTTCGTTTTGACCAGTCCAATCAGTCAACGCAGGTCCGATTGTGGCGAGCTGTTGGGGAGTAGCGACCCCACGTACCTGAGCACTCCTGGGGGACTCCGTCATCCGACCGAGTCCACCGCCTCTGACTTGCCATAACCGGCCGTCCAGAGTAGGGTCGCGAGAGCTGTGTTCTCGAGGGTAGATGTGGAAACATAAGTGGCGAGTTGGCTATATGTTTAAAATCCAGTGACATCTCTCTACCCCCGCCCCTCATTCCGATGTAGCCCTTCAGCCATCTAGATGTCGCTTTTTGTGTGGGCCCATCTTATTTTGGCGAGTCACCGTCTGCCGAAAATATAATTGCATACCATTTTATTAGGCAGGCGCCAGGTTTTACGTATACTCCATATCCCAGTAGATAGTTCATCACTTTCACATAATAGCTCAGTGTATTTTAAATCCCATTAACTCTCAATAGTCCTTGACAGGTGCTGCCTCTGCGTGCGACCCATTACTCGGGCAGGTGCAACATCCGCTCGGTGTACCCCTTTGTGTAATGAAATGATAACTCTGCGTGTTGGCTCCGGCTCCGCGTACGCCTCACAAAGGTTCGGAACACCATAGGTCCGTGATGGAAAAGACACTAATTAATTCTATGTCGAGTTTAATTCATCGCCCATATTAGACTTACACAGTAATCTAGTTAAATTTCAGAAGTCCGAACAGACCTCCATTCTGTCCATGGTATCAGGGGTCCGGGTGAATATGCATCCCGTCCCAATCAATGTGTTAATTCTCCCTTTGTGAGGTCTTTGCGACCTTTGTTTTGGGAATATCGCGCATGCCGTTCATTGGGGTATTCGTGAAATATTCTGAGATGTGGTGAAATTGTGCTGACAGTACCTTTGTTAATATCAGGCATATACCAATCGAGAATAATAGACACGTCGTTATACTGATCGAAGTCCTAACGAGGATTCTTAAGAACGAACCTTAATAAGGTAAATAATATTTACAGTCAATGTACGTGCGTTTGAGTCCTGTATTCAGCGGCAGAGTACAAAACTGCTATAATAAATAATAAATAATGATAAATATTATAGGACATTCTTAAATAAATTGACCAAGTCTCGCAGTAAGTTCAAGAAGCCTTGTGTTACGGATACTCAGCCACATAGAAAACATCCATTACTCAGGAACAAATATCTGTGTTCATCACACAAATAAATGGCCTTACTGAGATCGGAACCCAGGACCATCGGCTTAGCAAACAGGGTCACTACCAACTACTACGCAAAGCGGTCGTCGTGCTATGGTTTCATTGACTGAAGTGGTATCCTTCAAGGAAGCGTAAAAAAGCGTCACGTGATCTCCGAGTTGTGAAAAGCCTGCATTTTCAAAGTATTTGATGGTTTTTCAGTTAAAAAAAAACATATTCGTAAAAGATTCTTCTTACTAAGTAATTAAATCCTTAGGATATGAATGATTTTTATTAAAATTTGTATGCAAAATTGAATATAATAATATGTACCTACTTAAATAACTCATAAAAATAATAGCTAACACCATCCAGTACCATAATGGTAATAAAACTAATGTTCAGTTCAATAATAGTAGTGTACGCAACAGTGATATAATAAGGGTTATTACAATTCAAGGGTCGCTGTTACAAAACAAGACGTAGTCGAGCAATGTAACAATAGACCTGAGAATTTTAAGAACCAATTATAACTTGTTGCATACACTTGTTAGTTTTTCTACGACAGCTATTATGGCAGAATGTGGAAGATATCGTATGTCCAATTGTCCACTTTAGAAATAAAAATAAATAACAGTGCTAATATATATGAAAATCCATTGGAGCATCAAAACTCTAAATTAAAAACAAACTACAACACTAAGAAATATAAATTACTTATTGTTCAGGCATTGTAATCTTTTAATATGAGGGTGGGTCGATGTCGAGCGAATTCGGCGGTAGATGTAAAAAACTAAGACTGTCACCCTTATCTCGGGCGTTGGCTGCAACGCATGTTACGTGTCTCGTACATTATATTTTAAATCGGTATTTCGGTGAATTTGGTGGATAAACTGTTTGTGTATAGTGCATACTGAGCTCCCAAGGTCCAGGAAGTGCTGGCCAGCTGAAGAAAGACCGGAATCTACGAGTGTCACGGCCGTCAGCTCAGGTTAGTGCCTATCCCATATTGGTTGATTGCAATGCCTGTCCCAAAGTTTTAATTCGCCAGAGAATCTAGGACCAGCTGAGTAATCGAAGGGTTCATACGTGAACATAAATTTTGGTCCGTACGAAACGGATAGGTTTTCATTATAAGGCGTGTTAGCTTAGGGCAGCCATTTTCTAACGGTAATTTCTTTGTTTTGCGTTAACTTTGCCTTGTTATTTCTTATACATATTTTGGTTTCAATTCGTCGGTCTAAGCTAATTATAATGGCAAAAGTTTTCGAAAGTAAATTTAAAGTCAAATATGATTGGTTTAAAAATAGCTTGCAAATGATAAGTAGCAAAAGTTATAGTTCGTCCGTAGTATCGGTACGGTTACGTAAGTTGGAGGACTATTTTAATGCGTTAACGGAAGCGTATGAAAATATATTATGTGCGGGTCTGAGCGAGGATGTAGTTACTAGTTACGATGAAAAGTATAAAGAGGCCACGGATGCCTACAACCAGCTAGACGCGCTGGCCGCGGCTTATCCCAGCTTGGATGGTACCCACTTGCCCACGGAAAGCGTTGCCTCATCACGGCTTCCGCGGATTAATTTAACATCCTTTGATGGCGACGTATTTTCATGGACAAGTTTTATAAGCCTATTTACTTCGCTAGTGTTATCGCGCAGAGATATATCGAAAACGGAAAAATTCCATTACTTATTTTCTAACTTAGAAAAGGAACCACAAACGCTTATAAGGCACCTGCCAATGATAGATAGCTCCTTAGATACGGCTATGGACATATTAAGGGGTCGTTACGAAAATAAGCGATTGCAGGCGGATTCTTACATTTCTCGGATTTTACATTTACCGGTTCTTAACAAATGCTTGGGCCTCAGGGCTAAAATCTTAAATCCGTTATTAGAATCGACACGGGCGCTGAGCAATCTTGGACTTCCAGTAGAACAATGGAGTTACATGTTATTACACATAAGCTTAACTAAGCTTCCTTTAGATATTAAAACGCGGTTTGAACAAAAATACGGCGGTAATAACTTGGAATTGCCTACTTTCGATCAGTTAATGGATTTTTTGCAAAATGAGTGCAGATTAATAGACACGGCTTCGGCAGAACCTGTATTTCCTGGTCCTGAACCCGCGCGCAAACCCGCGCGCACGGTACATAATGCGACGGAGCGTAATAACAATAATCATAAGTCGGAATGGTCTAATACACGCTACAACAATTCAGGTAAGATTTCAAACTGCGCTTATTGTCAATTATCGGGACACAATATAAATAGTTGTTATAAGTTTGCGGACATGTCTAATCACAATCGTAAGGATTGGGTCAAAAATAACGGTTTATGTTTCCGATGCTTTGGAAATCATGCGGCGGCAGCGTGCACGCGTCAAGTACCTTGTAATAGGTGCGGTAATGTCGGTCACAACAAGTTACTCTGTACAATGTCGATTGCGCGCTTAGACTCGTCTGCAGATAATGAGCAACGTCCGCGGCACGCAATGGCCGTTTCACAACGCACGGATAACGTAGGTAGGTGGTCGCCAAACGTGCGCTATTGTGACGATCGAATGCATCGATCGCCCGGTACATCGGAAAATTGCGTAGGTAACCGTATGCACAAATTGATGAATAGTTATGAGCAGGATAATGCGTCTAGTAACTTATCTGAGCGAAATGATCGGCGGAGATCGGAATCGGATAAGCGGGAGTCGGGCCCGTCAAATCCTAGGGAAACAAGGAGTTCGACTATTTATCGCGAGTCGCGCCCTCAGCATAGCAATCAACTATAGCAATTACAGTATAGTAATGTCGCCTCGGTTCCACAATTAGTGAAACATGTTATATTGCCCACGGTTGTTGTAGAAGTCAAATCGGCTACTGGAAATTTCGTTCAAATTTTGGCTCTGTTAGATTTAGGAAGTCAAACTACGTTAATTCGAAGTGATTTAGTAGCATATTTGGGATTAAAGCGACATTACAGTAATACACCTCTTACGGTTGTCGGCGAGATGTCGTGCAATGACGGCACTCACATTGCTGAGTTTTATTTTAAATCGGATAAATCGGGTAAATGTTTATTATCGGCTACGGCGGTCATACTAAAAAAACTTACAACTTACTTAGCAGAACGGTTACGGTTTTTATCGGCAAAAATTAAGCTCTCGGGCGGTGATCATGATATGAAACATATTGACATAATCTTCGGATGTGACATTTTAGGGCAAATCTTGACCGGTGAAATAGTCGTTCTGGGTTCGGGTGGTCCCTATGCTTTAGGTACGATTTTTGATTTTGCGGTTTTCGGTCCGGTGCGGTCGGCGGATAATTACGATTCGGAAACGGCTGTTAACAATACTTATGTCGGTCTTACACTTATTGAAACGGTTGAAAAGTTCTGGCGGTGCGAGGAACCACCGGCCTCAACAATAATTAATCCAGCAGATTTAGATTGCGAAAATTTGTTTGTGACAACTACGTCGCGGGACGTAGATGGTAAATATACGGTTCGGCTACCATTAATAACGGATCACCAGCGGCTAGGTGATTCCATGGAAATTGCATTACGGCGCTTCTTAGCTATAGAACGTCGTATGAAACGGCAACCGGAATATCGGGATAAATATATTAAATTTATGTCGGAATATTTAGAACTCGGTCACATGGCGGTTTCAAATTTCGATGTTGAATCGAAGGAAGAACATTACTTCCTGGCACACCACGGGGTTTTCAAAAATTCGGGCGATAAGAAAATTCGTGTTGTTTTCGACGGTAGTGTTCAGACAACAACGGGCGTATCATTAAATGATTGTTTATACTCCGGGCCACGATTACAAAGCGACATTACCCAAATCATAATTCATTTTCGGCTACCACGGTTTGTCTTTACCACAGATGTAAAGATGATGTTTAGACAAACGTGGCTACATGCAGATGATCGGAAATATCAACTTATATTCTGGCGGTCTTCACCTGACGAACCATTGCTTATCTATGAACTAATGACAAATACTTACGGTCTTAAATCGAGTCCTTATGTCGCTATTCGATGTTTGCATCAATTAGCTAACGATGAACAGAGCACGTATCCTCGTGCGTCTGAATTGCTGCGAAATAATAGTTATGTAGATGATCTCAACGGAGGAGCTGATACACTAGAAGACGCGCTTTCTTTAAGAAACGAGCTTGTATCGCTCATGAGTACGGCGGGGTACGAACTACGGAAATGGGCATCTAATGATACAAAACTTTTAGATGGTTTACCAATAGATCACCTTGAGACTCCTCGTTCGTTTGACCCTGATGTGGACGCTTCTGGTTTTGTTAAGGTTTTGGGGATTCAATGGAATCCAAAATATGACGTGTTCACTTACCGTTTAAGTTTACCGGACCCAGGAGTAATTACCCGGCGAAGCATCCTATCCTTAGCGGCGCGGCTATACGATCCTCTAGGATGGGTCTCTCCGGTGGTATTTAAAATTAAATTATTGTTGCAATCTCTTCTCGGTACCTTTGATAACTCACGCAGGGTCGAATGGGACACTCCAGTAGCGTCAGATATACAACAAAATTGGCATGCGATCCTAGGCGATTTACCTAATTTGCGAAAGATATCAATACCTAGGTGCTTAAAATTAGACCCAAATGCCAAATATACCATGCACGGATTTTCTGACGGGTCATCACTCGGTTTTTCGGCTGCGGTTTATTTACGTTCGGTAGGCGCCGACGGAACGGTTCTCGTGCGACTACTCATGGCAAAGTCCCGTTTAGCCCCATTGAGGACAAAACGAACTATTCCTAAAATGGAATTGAATGGTGCGGTTTTATTAACCACTCTTATTAACCATGTTGCCTCCTCGCTGGAGCGCGACATTAGGTTAAATGAAGTGATTGCATGGTGTGATAGTACAATAGTCTTGGCATGGTTAAAAACCCCACCGCATAAACTACAGGTGTATGAAGGAAACCGGGTTTCACAAATAATAACGACTAAAACTAGTATGAAATGGCGGCACGTTCCCAGTGAACTAAATTGCGCAGATGTCGCATCTCGCGGGTCCACGGCGGCCGAGTTGCTGCATCACCCGCTGTGGTGGGAGCCGCGGTGGTTGAGCGATGCACCTGCACATTGGCCTGACGACTGTTCTACTCCCCAACCGGATACACTACCCGGTCTAAGAGCTAACACGGTACTTGTTTCGACTGTATCAGATTCAGATTTTAACCTGGTCGATCGGTTCAGCTCGTTTGAAAAGCTAATAAATGTTACGGCTTACTTATTACGGTTTATTCGAAATTGTAAAAACAAGGATAAAATTGTCAGTACTCATATATCGGTTTCGGAGCGTAGGGACGCTACTACCCACTTAATACGGCTAGTTCAAGAACAACATTATAAATCGGAGATATTATTATTACGGGAAAATAAACTTATAAAAAATTCATTACGGCGGTTGCATCTATTTCTTGATGAGAACAATTTAGTTCGGGTCGGTGGCAGGATTGATGCCTCCGAGCTGCCCTACAACGCGCGGCATCCTATCTTATTACCTGGCAAACATCGGTTTACGGAACTATTGGTGACCTACTATCACAAGGTATACTGCCACGTAGGAGCAAATACATTGGAATCTATTTTATCGTGGACATACTGGATAGTCAATGCTCGGCAAATCACGAGGAGTATCACTTTCAAATGTATACCGTGTTATAAAACCCGTCCGCGACCGGTACAACCTTTCATGGCGGATCTACCCGCCGATCGGGTGAAATGCACTCGGGCATTTCTTGGCACGGCAACAGATTTTGGGGGTCCATTTTATATAAAATCCAGCGACCTTCGGAACGCAAAAATACAGAAATGCTTCCTCTGCATTTTCGTTTGTTTGAGTACCAAGGCGGTTCACTTGGAAGTTGTCAGCCAACTAACAGTTGAAGCGTTCGTGGCCGCACTTACGCGTTTTGTCTCTCGGCGAGGACTTCCCAAATTATTACGGTCAGATTGTGGTACTAACTACACAGGTACTAATAAATACTTAAAGGACTTGTATTCCTTTCTACGTTATAATCAACCTGAAATTGACAAAGAATGTGTTAAACGCGAGATTAGGTGGCTTTTTAACGCACCTTCAAGTCCAAACCACGGTGGCTTATTCGAAGCGGCGATTAAGTCTGCAAAAACACACGCTAAGCGCGTGCTAGGTGAGGCTCGGCTCACATATGAACAACTTACCACGTTTTTCACGAAAGTCGAAGCCGTGATGAACTCAAGACCGTTGTGCCCTCTAAGTTCGGATCCGGCCGATTTAAATGTTTTGACACCGGGTATCTTTTTAATCGGCGAACCTTTGGTAGCCCTCCCAGAGTACCCGCTCACGGAAATTAAGGAATCCCGCTTATCTCGATTTCAACGAATACAGAAGATGACTCAACATTTTTGGGTTCGGTTTAAAAATGAGTACCTTCATACGCTTCAGCAACGCTATAAATGGACCTCTTATACGGAACCCCCTAAAGTTAACGATCTTGTTCTAATTAAGGAAGATAACTTGGTCACTCTTCACTGGAAGCGTGGACGCATAGTTAAGTTACTACCTGGGAAGGATGGGGTTATTCGCGTTGCGGAAGTAAAAACACAAAATGGTGTCTTATTGAGACCCATTTCTAAACTCTGTAGGCTACCTGTAGAAACTTAGGAACCAAGGAAACCTTGGTTAGGCGGGGGGATGTTCAGGCATTGTAATCTTTTAATATGAGGGTGGGTCGATGTCGAGCGAATTCGGCGGTAGATGTAAAAAACTAAGACTGTCACCCTTATCTCGGGCGTTGGCTGCAACGCATGTTACGTGTCTCGTACATTATATTTTAAATCGGTATTTCGGTGAATTTGGTGGATAAACTGTTTGTGTATAGTGCATACTGAGCTCCCAAGGTCCAGGAAGTGCTGGCCAGCTGAAGAAAGACCGGAATCTACGAGTGTCACGGCCGTCAGCTCAGGTTAGTGCCTATCCCATATTGGTTGATTGCAATGCCTGTCCCAAAGTTTTAATTCGCCAGAGAATCTAGGACCAGCTGAGTAATCGAAGGGTTCATACGTGAACACTTATAAATATAATTTGCATAAAATTGATTAATTTTCTATTGAACACCTGCTAACATTAATTAGTGAAATAAAAAGCCAGGCCCGATTATTTCACTAATAGTTTCAAATAATAACCAAAGCTATGTTAATTAGGAACATTAAAGCACGCCTACTCGTACGTCTGGCCGCGACATGAAAAGAAACATTTTCTATAGAAAACATTTATATTTGCGCCAAATTATTAAAATATAAGCCGGCTTTTTACATTTACGTTAAACATATTTACAAAAGTAAAATAAAATTTTGGGAGTTAAATCCTTAGGGTGCTGTATTTATTATAATATTTCCATTATAAAGGCAACGTCGGTCGAAAAAACTTAATCTGTTCTTTTTGAGCAATCAATTTAACTTATAATGTAGAAAAATCGACAAAAATATATTTTTCCTTAAAACTTATTTTACTTAAAACTATACTAAAATAAATAAATAACTTATAACTTACATAAAATCGCCTTTTATGCTCTAGAGTATAAAATAAAATCACAGGCGGCCGGTGCTCGCCTGCGAGGGGCCCGTGGCGGATGAGAACGACGCGCCCAAGCATGGCAAGCATGGATGTTTCATTTGTAAGTGTAATAAAACCTCCTATTTTCCTTACATTTGAAGTGAAAAGCAGAGTGTATACCTCAAGCATAAAAACCCAAATGGGTATTTATGCCTAAGGTATACACTCTCTTCGACTACTTTAAATAGCCTTGGCTAAAACGGGTTACTTTATACCCTTGATTTACAATGTTTTACATTTTTTTTAGAGAAATTAGCACAAAGAATTTAGCATAAAGTTATAGTATTAATGTGATTGTTTGAACCCCAAGAATGTGTAGTTTATTTTTATTTTTTTAATACTACGACGGTGACAAACAAGCATACGGCCCACCTGATGGTAAGCGGTCACCGTAGCCTATGGACGCCTGCAACTACAGGGGTGTTACATGCGCATAGCCGACCCTTTAAAAACTTTAAAATCTATTCGAGGGAAACTCTTGGATAAAAAATCCCCTTTATCCTTGTCCAGGCTATTCCATATGTACTCAAACCTGCGTGCATACTGACTTTTGCACTTATGTGCCTATACTCATAAAATATACCTACATCATTGCATCGTTGAAGAAAAACGTTTTGAATAAATTAAAAAGTATGTTAAATCTGAAACTGCTGAAATCCTCTTGTAACCAGCCAGCCCAGCGGTAGGATGTAAGTATATAAGCCGAGGATGAAACCTCTATAATATAGCGTCCTAAATAAACAAGCCTAGTTGTTTCAGCCGCGGCCCGACGATGCCGATTGTCTTTATAATAGCATTACTGCGGCTCTCCTATTGGGGGGGGGGGGGGGGGGGGGGCTACCAAGAACATCGGAGTACTTGCTCTTGAGCCTGTATAAGCAAGTGCCCATGTTGAGTGTGTTGATGAATCGGATAAAGGATGACTCACGCTAGACCGTGCCGGGCCGGACCGTGACCTTCTTCCTTCTAGACCGTAGGTCGGCCTTCCTTCTCCGCAATTTCTATTTAGCACGGATTTTAAATTGAATTCATTTATTTATTTGCAAAAAATGTGGTACCTAGATAAGGTCACAAACATTAATAATATCACATCTCGCCAAGGATATAGGCATGCAACTTACTTACAATCTAGCTATATTATTATTAAATTATTAAATATTTACATAATATTGTCATCTGTTACCATGATTGTTATTCATTGAAATTAAACAGAGTTTGAATTGTTAAGAGAGGTATGGGCACAGCGGATGCAAATCGTTTAGTGTGGTAGGGCACAGCACAACGAATGTCGTCTCGCTCAAATCTGGAGCAGAGCCCATCTGGGGAAGTACCTCCACCTTACAGAAAACCGCAGTTTAATAACACTAGACCCTACTCATAGTGTTGTGTTTCTGTCGGTGAGTAAGGTCGCCAGAGCTCCAAGAGGATTTACTGTGTTGACAGCTGGGGACCCACGGAACAAAGAACACTGTCTTAGGTCGATGTGGGCGCGGAGTGCAGGTGCGGCGATCAGGGAGACCCGGTGAAACGGCTGTCCGCTGGCCGCCCGCAGGTCAGTAGGGTTCCCGAACCCAGGGATCACTTAATCTCCACCCTGGGAGGCTGAGCCACCAACCTGTGCAAAATCCCTGGTGTAGTAGTCGTGCCGGAGAAGGAGACCGGGGTGGACCCGGCTGCTGCAACAGGTGTGGACCGGGGGCCCTTCCGTACGCCGCACCTGTAAACTGCACCACCTACGTCGCCCTCTGGCAGGTTTGGTCCGTCCCCTTGCCCCTTTAGCTGTCAACACAGCGAATCCTCCTTTTTTTCTTAACACACTCCCTAAATATGGCCGAAAAACAAAAAAGGAATAGTTCATCAGCGGCGTCCCCTTCCACACAAGTCGACTTCTGCAACATCAGGGGACTTCACTCCAATTTAAACGCAGTACACCACCACCTGGAGACTGCGCAGCCGACCCTACTGTTCCTCACAGAGACCCAGATATCTTGCCCAGCTGATACATCATACCTGTTATGCCCCGGCTATATGCTCGAACATAAGTTCTTGCGGCGAGCTGGGGTATGCATGTATGCTCGGCATGATGTCTGCTGTCGCCGTCTCAATGCCTATGAAGACAGGGATCTGTCAGTGCTGTGGGTGCGTGTGGACTACGGCGGCCACACTCGTATCTACGCGTGCCTATACAGGTCCCATAGCGGGGACACGGACACAACTCGGCTCTTTGAGCACTTACAAGTGACGTCCGACAAAGTTCTTGAGTACCCATCCGCGGAGTTGGTAATCTTGGGGGACTTCAATGCCCACCACGTGGAGTGGCTTGGTTCCCGGTCCACTGACCACGCGGGGAGGTCTGCTCTCGAATTTTCTCTGGCCTATGGTCTCTCGCAACTGGTTACTTCTCCCACGAGAATACCAGACATCGGGGACCATACGAGCTCTTTACTGGACCTTCTGCTGACCTCTCGTCCGGACGGATACTCTGTCTCAGTGAACGCACCTCTCGGCTCGTCCGATCACTGTCTTGTCCGGACATTGCCACCTTGCGCGCGGCCTGATCCACCTCGGCCTACTAGCTCGCGACGCGTATGGCACTATAGGTCAGCAGATTGGGATGGATTGCGTGAGTTCTATGCATCGTACCCGTGGAAGCGGCTGTGTTTCACATCAGATGATCTTGACTCCTGTGCAGTTGAGGTCGCTGAGACTATCTTAATGGGAATGGACTGCTTCATTCCCAACTCAGTAATAGCTGCAGGAGCTAAGAAACGACCTTGGTTTAACCGGCCCTGTAAAGAGGCGACAATTCATAAGCAAGCTGCCTACAGGGCTTGGACCAAGGCCGTTACTGATAAGGATCCTAACGCTTCTGATGTGAAACGCAAATTAAATGCTGCTTCGAGGTCCAGTAAAAGAGCCTTTGCCAGAGCTAAATTCGACTTCGTCGGCAGAATTGGTGAGAAGCTCGTGGGCTATCCCTCAGGGAGTCGTGCCTTCTGGTCGCTCGCCAAAGCTGCCGAGGGAAATTTTTGTCGGTCGTCCTTACCACCACTGCGAAATGCTGATGGTGATCTGGTCCACAGTGCAAAGGAGAAAGCTGATCTCTTGGGCAATCTCTTTGCCTCGAACTCGACCATGGACGATGATGGCAGTACCGCACCGCCTACCGTCCCGCGGTGCGGTTTCTCCATGCCCGGCATTATATTCAGGCAAACTGATGTCCGGCGGGAGCTGCTATCATTAGACGTCCACAAGTCGAGCGGGCCAGACGGCATACCAGCGGTGGTGCTCAAGCGGTGTGCTCCTGAGTTGTGTCCAGTGCTCACGCGCCTTTTCACGCTCTCATATCACAAACGGCAGGTGCCGTCTTCGTGGAAGACCGCCCTTGTGCACCCTGTGCCTAAAAAGGGTGACAGATCAGACCCGTCGAATTACAGGCCAATCGCTATAACCTCCCTTCTCTCCAAGGTGATGGAGCGCATAATCAACGCAAAGCTCCTGGGATACCTAGAGGATCACGATCTGATCAGTGACCGACAGTATGGCTTTCGCCATGGTCGCTCCACTGGTGATCTTCTAGTGTATCTCACCCACCGCTGGGCTTCAGCTATTGAGAGTCAAGGTGAGGCATTGGCAGTCAGCCTGGATATAGCGAAGGCGTTCGATCGGGTTTGGCATGGGTGTCTTCTATCGAAGTTACCATCTTACGGACTGCCCGGGGGATTATGCGAATGGATTGCCAGCTTTTTGTCCGGCAGATGCATACGAGCCGTTGTCGACGGAAGTTGCTCCGATAGCATGGACATAAATGCTGGTGTCCCACAAGGCTCTGTGCTATCCCCAACGCTGTTTTTGCTGCATATCAATGACATGTTGTCCATTGGCGATATTCATTGTTATGCAGACGACAGTACTGGGGATGCCTATTACACAGGCCGTGCTAACATCCCTCGTCCCGTTGTGTTAGAGAGTCGTGAAAAGCTTGTGTCAGACATCGAGAGTGCTCTCTCTGATATCTCACTGTGGGGCCAGGAAAATCTTGTCCGATTTAACCCCACTAAGACACAAGTTTGCGCGTTCACCGCTAAAAAAACCCCATTTACTGTGGTCCCACAATTCCAAGACACAGTCCTTACCATGTCAGAGAGTATTGGGATCCTGGGTGTTGACATTTCCAGTGACGTCCAATTCCGTAGCTACCTGGAAGGGAAGGCCAAGCTGGCATCCAAAAAGCTCGGTGTGCTCAATAGAGCTAAGCAATACTTCTCTCCGGGGCAAAGACTGTTATTATAAAAGTCTCAAGTCAGGCCCCATATGGAGTATTGCTGCCATCTTTGGGCGGGAGCACCTGGATACCAGCTGGGCCCCTTTGAAATGAAATGAAATGAAATGAAATACATTTATTTGACTCGATCCAAAGACGTGCTGTCCGAATTGTCAACGATCCCAAACTCACGAGCGATATCGAACCCTTAAGTCTAAGGAGAGACTTCGCCTCCTTATGTGTATTCTATCGCTTGTACAATGGATTGTGCTCTGAGGAATTGTTTGATATGATGCCAACGGCTGCATTCTACCACCGCACCGCTCGCCGTCGGCAGGGTGTTCACCCGCATACCCTGGAGCCTAAATGGTCTCGTACCGTGCGGTTTATGAGGAACTTCCTCCCGCGGACGCTCCGGCTGTGGAATGAGCTCCCTGCCACTGTTTTCCCAAAGGACTACAATATGGGGTTCTTCAAAAAAGGAGTGTTAAAGTTTTTAAAGGGTCGGCAACGCGCATGTAACACCCCTGGAGTTGCAGGCGTCCATAGGCTACGGTGACCGCTTACCATCAGGCGGGCCGTATGCTTGTTTGTCACCGTCGTAGTATAAAAAAAAAACACTTTAGAACGGATTAATCGCGATCATTAACACCATGACCCTACGTTTCGAGCCCTTTACAGCACGCGTTTTCACAGGGTTAAGATGATGATGTGAAAACGAGTGCTGTAAAGGGCTCGAAACGTAACAGAAGACAATAAGTATTATGTTCACATTTCATGTAAGGATTCCCTTACATGAAATGTGAACATGTGCATAGAGGAGATTGGTTGGCTGAAAAAGCGATGGATAGATTGTGTGAAAGAGAAAAAGAAAAGAGTGAGTGCTGAGATGACGAGAGATAGAGGAGAATGGAAGAGAAAACGATGCTGACTTCACATGGGAAAAGGGCAAGAAGAAAGTGCGACAAAGATGGAGATACAAAATTTAAAGTTTTCTGTATTCGCGGTAGACCCCCGGCAAGCTTTGCAGTGGGAGCAACGGCAAGTTATCTTTTCGCTAAATTAGATTGGAAGCCGGAGAGAACGCTCCATTTGCGACGCGGGTTTGTTTTAAACTGCCTGCCGAACAGGGTTATGTTTTCGAATTCAATCTATCATGAGACATATTAATCTTCTCCTGTTTCTTCCTGGAGTTTTCCCGGTTTATGCCACGGCTCTGGGAGCCTGGACGCCTGCCACGAACATCGAAAAAAACAAGGGTAAACTAGGCTTTATTGGTATTAGTCCGGTTTCCCCACGATGTTTTGCTTCACCGAAAAGGGATTGCTAAATATCAAATGATATTTCGTACATATGTTCCGAAAAACTCATTGGTACGAGCCGGCAGTATTTTAACCCGAGGCCTTAATACATGTCGCGCATAGTGACTTAAAATACGTGAGGAGTTTTATTTATCCAGTCCAATAGTATTTTATTAACCAAGGGTTGAAGGGATATTCCGCTACTAACTAGTTCTTAGGTGAAATGGGTGCTTTTATCCGAGATAAACACACTACTTTTCATTTCAACTACGCGGAAGGAAAAGACTACAAGTGCGTTTCATAAAATCAATTTGAAATCGAAGAAACTAATAAAAAAATAACTAGCTCAAAGTCTAACTTTACAACACAAGTAAGAACAAGCTCTGGTCAACGGTCTCCGGTCACGATATTCACCAATACGCTATTACCTACCAGCAGCTGAAGTGTACAAATCTAGAAGCTACGACCATAACGAATGACAACTTTTTTAATATTTCCCAAAGTCAATATCCCGAGCATTGTATTCGGAACGACTCTGTTTAACTTTGAATAAAAGTTATTGAGTTGTCCAAAGTCATGTGTTTAATATTTAAGTTTGCTGAGATACAATATTCTATTGTACGTATTCCATTGTATTCAATCAAACTTTGTTGGACGACACAAACGTCTATAAATCTAGTAAATGTCAATTCAACGCGTTGGATACTTGCTAAAATTGTCGCTGGACGACGGAGATACAGATTTTCTTGCATAGGTTCCGTATCAAATATCTGTACATATGTCATTATTTCATGTGTTTTGCAGCGCTAAATATTATCAACAAAAATAATGTTACTTTGCTATTCCGCCAAACGTGCTAGTTAATTAGTGCCAACTCATTATACCTACTTGCGTATTTTTTGCATGGAATTAATGTTGATTTTTTGCGGTGGGAGGGTGGGACGTTTGGCGGAATAGCAAAGTAACGTTATTTTTGTTGATAATATGGAATTCCGCAAAGTAACGCCTGATTCAATAAATGCTAAATATTATATAAGGTAGGTAAGACAGTAGGAGTACCTATAAATACAGTCAAATGCAGAGGTAAATACTCCCTCTGCTAACAAAGTCCTAAAAATCGGATAGGTACTTAATCTTTGCTGCAGATCGTAGACAAACAAAGTCTTCGAGTACCTAAGAGATAATTAAGTAACGTACTAACATTATAGAATTGTAATGTATTCGCGCGCTCTTCTGGCAATTTGGCTGGCAAGCACCATGTAAAAGTCTGTCAAATTCCGAAAGCGGGACACAATGACATTGAAATATTAGATACTATTTCTTTCTTTTTAAGAAATTTGGAATCATTATAAATTTAAATAGAAAACTCCCGTGAGTATTAGACATATTAATATACTTAGACCGGGTTACTCACGTCTATAAAGTCGAAAATAGCTCGACATGTTTCCGGTCCGCGTGGGGCGCGGACCGTCCCGAAACATGTCGAGCTATTTTCGACTTTATAGACGTGAGTAACCCGGTCTAAGTATATTATTATAAATTTACTTAAAAGTATTTCTCCATTTAAAACGTCGGAGGTTAGTTTCAAAGTTTTGCACGATAAAACCTGTTTTAAGTAAATGTATCCCTTATAAATTGAAAGAGATGTCATATACTACAGAAAAAGTGACCTAGGCCCCCAGTGCCAAGGGCTTGGAGCACACACCATTAATGTATTGGCAAGTGATCTGTGCGAGAAATAAATTGACAGAGTTTCGGCGCAGAAAAACACGTTAAACTAGTTTGTAGCAAACAAATTAAATGGAGCGAAGTCGTTTGGCCGCGAGCTACGGACTCGGCTCGTCCGCTTCCGAGCCCCCAGCCTGACAATCTGGACATCGAAAATCGAGGTTTCATATCTACATCTCTTTCACTCCAAAGAAAGCGTGATAGAGAGGAAGTAAATTTAAGTATTTCGACGATATCAGTAGGCCCGTTTGTAGGTTTGCCACTAACCATTGTTTTTTAAGGCGGGCTTTTTCGGGATGAAACCGTTTACGTAGAAAGAATTCCGGCACTAAATTACTTTCGCAGTTGGGCCTCGGACACTACGGAATTTCATTTCGCTTTTTGGTGTGCGACCTGTACGACTAGGCTCGTAATATGTATACTTTTTTATATGAGTACTTCTGAATGTCTAGACTTTTGTATGAATAACTAGAGGTAAAAAAATAAGTAAACCATTTTTCTGAAAATAAGTGGTTTAGTTTTTATTTGATTTGTTTGTTCTGTTCAAATTGCGAAGAAAATTCGTGTTTTTGTACCGGTTCAAATAATATTACAAAATTAACAAAAAAATGGGAACACACGTTTATTCTATCTTACGATTGTCCCGTGGTTGTAAAGAGGAAAAAAATCAAAAGTAAGACCTAAATAATAAATACATGTTCTTGGAAGGTAATTAAATTTTTACAATTTTTTCTCTTTAATTAATGGCACATGCATAATAGTACATAGAGCTGGACTTTTTCTTTAATATATGACTTCTATTTAAATTAATAATACGACGGAATTTCAAAAACAGACCCCTTGCATAGAATGTAACCGCTAGCATGACAAAATTCGCTGTAGTTTCCGCGCGGCGGTTCCGCCCCCACGATAATCGTACCCATTTATCGTAGTCAAAGACATAGGTCGCAGTACTTATTTGTCTTTCCCATTAAGGTATTTATTTATAATTTTTTCCTTCAACTACGAGTATATTGAACAAGACAACATTATTATTTTTGAGCAGAAACTTCTGCGAACGATACCAAAATTCTCAGAAAGGAAAAGTGGAAAAATCAAGCCCCCCGTCAAACCTAAGAACATCAAAGTCATAAACCCGTCCTTCACTTCCTCACCAAGTAAAGGACGTGTCAAAAAGAGATGTATATATCTTTGTTATTTCTCCGATTCTGTAGGTTGACAACAGTGTTGCTAATCTCGTTTGATGCAATTCGTCCAAGCAGCCAAATTAAATACAACGTTGTAATTTGTTAGTCGATGTCAATCAATGCATTACAACTTAACTTATATTTTGATAGTGGATTTTTCAAATGTCGTAAGAGGCACGTTATTAGGTTAGACTTACGACATTTGCGAAATCCACTGCCAATTTCAAGGCCGCTCCAAACTGTCGTCATTTGAAAGTTTTTGTACTACTTCCATGCTTTAGTTATTCTTCCGTGGGAAAAATTCATCCAGACTCAGAGACACCAGCTCATCGCTTTTCCAACTGAGCTACCGAGACCACACGCGTGGCCCTGATGTTCTTCACCATATCCCTTCTCATTTGCGCCTTAGGGTTCGAGTCCCACCCGAGGTCATGTATTTCCACTTTTCCTTTCTTTCTGTGACACAGAAAGTTGTATAAAACTTGTGATAATTCATTTCAACACGGTATTTCAAATAAATATGTTGTTTCATTGATCAAAATTGTACTTATAGGTTCTACTCGTATTTGAACTTTATTTAACATCAAAGTCGAATCCAACCGAGTTAATTGGAATCCGGTGAACGTTTTCACATGAAAAGCCTGCCTTGAAAATGCCGCTTAAGTGCGCTGTGTACCTGCATTATAGTAGGGGAGGTCACAAGGTTAAATTTGTAGTAACTCGAGCGCCGTGGAGACATATTGGAATCGAAATATTGGTTGATACTGTTTGATAACAGTGTAACCATGTAAGACATGTATGTAAAAACACATCATGTTATCTTTTATCTTTCATAAAAGGTTACATGATGTTTTCTTTTTTAGTGGTGGGAAACGACTGCAGATTTTTTTAAATGAAAAAAAAATCATTAAGAGGTAACTCAAGCGTGTCAAATATTTATGTACTTACAAATTACGCAACGGTTGGTATAAAATACAAATACTCGTATCACTACCGCGGTTGACGAGGTACATTTTTGTTGTTGATATTTGTGTCCCCCGAAACGTAAGGAAGTGCCCTGACGTTACGCTGAAATCGTCAGATTTTTGAAATGGACACTTTGTAACAACTAATTAAATCCACATAATTCTTAATCTAACGTCTACTAGTATTATTGACTATCGATCCCTTTTTAATTGAATGCCCAGGACGCGTGTTCCTGCATTGAGGACTCATATCAAGAATGTAAAGTCGTAGTGAAGATCAAAATCACACACGCTACCGGACAATTTAGCGTTTATGTGTTTTAAGTAATAAAGATATTCGAAGATAAAGACGTTTTGCTGCTAGAAGCATTTAGCATTCATGTCTTTGTAGTCACAAAGACATAATACAATCCAGACATTTCAGCTATATTGTCCTTAAGCGACTCAACAAAAGACGGTCGATTCGAGTTTGCGCGAAAAGTTCCATAGGCCATACAAGATATTTACCTTATCTTAATCTGCCGCGCCGAAGTTACTCTCGAATTATCTTCTTGGTCTCCTCTACTTTACTTCCAGGTGTATTTGTATGTGTGACCGTCCAGGTGTGTGTGTAATGTCAACATAATCTCCCGCGGTAATGGAACACTCGCGGGTAATGCGGAGGCTTACGGAGCGAGCTTACTTTTCCACCCAAGGCGATGGCATAGTGGGCTTAGTTTACAATCATATGCTGCGCGCCAAATATTCGCGAGGTATTATCTGTATAATACCCTGTGGTGAAACAAAATACTGGTGATCCGTTAAGGGCGTAAACAATACCTATCATATTCTGAATCGGAAATAGTAAGAAAACCATATTTATGGTGACATAAAACAAAATTGGGCTAACTTTTTTACAGGCCCATTCTAAAATAACCGGTCAAGTGTGAATCGGACGCTCGCACGAAGGGCTCCGTACCGTATTTATAAAAACGGCAAAGGATAATCACGTTGTTGTATGGGAGCCCTCTTAAATAATTGTTTTATTCTGTTTTTTAGTATTTGTTGTTATAGTGGCAACAGATATATATCTTGTGTGAAAATTTCAATTGTCTAACTATCATGGTTCATATCAGGTACAGACGGACGGACGGATGAACGTCTTAATAGATAATAGGGTCTAGTTTTACCCTTTGTTTACGGAGCCCTTCCGAAAAGATCTTTCCTGTTTTCTAATATTTACACAGTTTACACTTGTCGAATTTTCATACTTATATCAAAATTAAGTAACTAGGAGTAAAATATAAAACATTTATTTTCAAAATATATACAGTAAGTGTGACTGACCTAGCTACCTACCTTAAATCTAAAATAGGTCCTTGAGGCATTGTACCAAGGATACTGGCGGCATTTCCTCATTGTATCGCAATGCTGATACGTTGTGCGAGGAAGCCACCAGCCCTTTGGTCACCAGTAACATCAACCAGACGTTTCGCTATTTCTACGAATAACTTGCGTGTACTGGATTCCCTTGGACCAAGAGTTTCGACCCCAAATGGTACAAAACCGTACTGTCTGCCCAGGCTCTGACATATGTTTATTATGTTTTAAAATTTCGGTGCTTTCAGTCGCTCCACCCGCTTTTACGTTAGTTCGTTTGAGGTGGGACAGTGCCAGCGTATCAACGCAGGGAGCATCCTACACTAGCATGTGAACCTAATTCCGAGGCACCAAGGACACCCCATTGGGTCTCTTCCCATCATTCCTGAAAATGCCAGTCGGCTCAAGGAGAGCAGGTACGTTGATGGTGGCAAGAGACCGAAGTAAAATTGTGTCCAAATAAATTCACTAAACGAAGTTAAATAGCTTACCTGAAGGGACGGGTATTCTGGAGTTTCGGTCGCGGTCCGAAACTACCGCAACACGATTACTGTACGTATACGTAAACGGAACAACAGTTATACAGAGTGGAATACTAATGCGCAAACACGGCTTGAAATGGTAGTGATTTTGTCGAATGTCATTGTAGGTATCCCTTTGTAACAAGTATGACAACGAACCATCCGAAAAACAATGTTACGTTTTTTTTTCTTTATACTGTGGGTTATAATTTACATTTGAGTTAAAATTTAAGCTGCGTGTAATAAATGCAAGATTTGAATATAAAAAACTCTACCCTCCGGCAGAAAACCACAACCTTAAATCAGATATTTTGAAAACGACAGGTATTTTTTTATAAATATTGTAGATGAGACTACAAAATAAAAATTAAAAATCATTAGACCTACTAACTCTAAAGTATAATTCATCTTTATTTTCTGTAATCTTTTTTCCGCCTTTGTTTTACAAAAAAACAATATCCATTAGAATAATCATCCAGTTTGTTTTAGGGTTCCGTACATAATTGTCAACGATCCCAAACTCACGAGCGATATTGAACCCTTAAGTCTAAGGAGAGACTTCGCCTCCTTATGTGTATTCTATCGCTTGTACAATGGATTGTGCTCTGAGGAATTGTTTGATATGATGCCAACGGCTGCAATCTACCACCGCACCGCTCGCCGTCGGCAGGGTGTTCACCCGCATACCCTGGAGCCTAAATGGTCTCGTACCGTGCGGTTTATGAGGAACTTCCTCCCGCGGACGCTCCGGCTGTGGAATGAGCTCCCTGCCACTGTTTTCCCAAAGGACTACAATATGGGGTTCTTCAAAAAAGGAGTGTTAAAGTTTTTAAAGGGTCGGCAACGCGCATGTAACACCCCTGGAGTTGCAGGCGTCCATAGGCTACGGTGACCGCTTACCATCAGGCGGGCCGTATGCTTGTTTGTCACCGTCGTAGTATAAAAAAAAAAACAACAAAAGGAAAAAACGAAACCCTTATAGGATCACTTTGTCGCCGTCTGTCTGACAAGACCCTTTATCTCAAAACGCGTAAAGGTATCCACGTGAAATTAATACCACATACACAGGTCTGCGGTACCTTGAAGCTGTGAAAAAAACAAAATTCCTACGTCAACGCAATCAAAAGATACGGCCTTTTATGTCACATTTCCCATACATCTGCAATGGGAATCAAAATGTATAGGGTACCTACAGTACAATCACGAAATTTGGTAAAATGCAAGAGCTTGGAGCACAAATACAGGAAACATCCGAAAACCGTATAATTGACGCACACTGAGAGTTCCACGCCACTTAAAATACTAACTTACCTAACGTCATACAATTTATCGTTTGTGCAGAACCCTCGGCGGGCGAATCCAACTCGCACTTGCCCGGTTTTTCTGCTTTAAAACTGAACAGCATTTTCTCGTACATTTCGTATTGGTAAGGTAGGATAAATGCTTACCCTGTATACAAAGGTAGAGGTTATATTCGTTTAGAAACATTTCAGCCCATTCGACCGCCTCAATTTGATGATCGAATTGTATTGTTGATTTTCCTCGGAACCATTTTGACGAATTGACGACCCGAACTTTACCAAAATGAAGTTTGATTATTCGTAAAGCCAACCTACGCGATTACCTACAAAAACGAAATAAAGTGAATGAATTTTACGAAAATCGTTGTAAAAAAGAAATTTTCTGTTGGCAATAAATTACCTTTACTTACTATGTTTTTTTAAATTATGATAGTAATGGGTCATGAGTTTAAATTTGGTAAACATTACGTAGCGACACATATTATTGCTTCCAATATTTTGGTCCATAGGTAATAGCGTAAACAATAGGTATTAATATTTAAAATGTAATTACGTGTTGTTGGTATGTATTTAATTCACATAGCAAATACCGACATTAAAGCCTTGCGTCATCAATTCAATACGAAATATAAGTTAAGTTGTAGCAACGTAATAAATAATGACGTAATTTATGTCTTGTTTTGCGTAGTTCAAAAATAATTCAATTTGCGGGTTCATTAGAGAGGAATTCCCGCAAATGCTTCGGCTGTGGGGAGAGCTCTCTATAGAGGTTTTCTGAAGTACATTGAATAGGTATTTTATTTTGTTTTAAAAGAATGTTTAATAGCTTTTACAATCGACAAGTAACAACACTTTTCGAAGCAATTGTCGCGCATTGTAAGACGTCAGACTTTTTATTCTGGATGACGTTCTTCGTAAATATCGAAAATTGATTCAATTACGTGAGTGATCCGTTTTAAATATTAAATATATACGTGTCTCACGAGAGTTTTACAATTGGGTATGACTCATGGTAAGCACACACTATCTAGCAGGATGTATAGGTAAGTAAAAATAATCCAACTAGCTATATTCGCTAACCAGCATTTATTGTCGTACTAAAAACAAAGATCCTCCCCTTCAATTTATCATAGTACTATCATAATCCGTTCAGCACATGATTTATACCAGTTCCATAGGAAACTGCCCGCGTCACGCCCGCGTCGCCGCGCGGTCGTGCGGTTTACTGCAGAGATTCCGGACAATGAAGGAAAATAGAGGATTACGCGTGGATACCAATGAAATACTAGTTTCCTTGTTGCGGATTCGGTTCGATAAGGAGACGGATGAGTCTTCCTTCTTTATTAATGCCCGTTGTCTATTGTTCGCCCGACATTTATATACAATAATTATAGTGTACGGCGTTCAGGGGTTATAATGATAACACAAGAGTCGAGTGAATACTGAATATATTGGTAGAAAAGCGCTGGTCTTATATACTAAAGTTTTAACAAGCTTAATCGAGTGGAAGTTATGGCAATGGTCATAAAACCATTGTATAGTAAATTACAATAAGTCAAGGTTTATGGCATCGTTAACTTAATGTTCTGTAAAGTAGTAAAATACATATATGGGAGATCAGCTGCATCAAGTATCAGCTGATCAGCTGTGTATGGACTGTGACTACACTACAGCTTTCCCGTTTTTTTTTGAGACAAAAAATATACATTTATTATTATTTTTTGGCTTAAGTGAACTTATATCTATGGTATACATATTTGTTCTTAAAATTCTATTTGGAATATAATAAAAATCTTAATGCTATCTGGATATACAATTCGCTTACATTCTAACATTACATGTCCCTTATGTGGTTATGAAATACATTGTTGCATTGACATCTGTTTACTTTTATTGAAACTGTTAATATGATGTTTATTTGTTTGTTTTATTTGATTATGTGCGACGTTTTGCACCTCTCGTTTACTCAGTTTAATATGGTGCTATAATTTAATCTTATTCATTTTATTTGCTACTTAGTTTTGTTCCTAGTACTCCTAATTTTACTCGGATACGATCTTTTTTACTAACTTGCTATGCACAAGTAGACACTCTACATTATATTCTTTTCATGGGTAAACATATGCCATAGTTTTATTATTGGCATTTATACTAGACTTTACGGTCGCGATCCGTGGAAGTCAATCACTAATGAGCCATAATACCAATGCTGCATTGTGACTTATGTAAGCTTCTTCGTGATACTTGTCACTTTTCTTTTCAAGAGTACAGAGCGCATTTTCGCGCATTTGGCCGGCCGACCTTACATACATATATTATATTTTATTCAGGATACAAGAGTATTACTTGTTATAGCGCGCTTTTATTTACTAGGCAGTTATTTTCACACATCGGTGTACAATGACTTTCCGAGTGCCCAAGGACCTTTACGATTGAGGCTCGCTCGAATCGAACTGTTTTGGTTTCAAGGGTTCCGTGCCTGGTTTGTATCCTGGTGTACTCTGCTTACATTTTATTTATTAACACAGGCAGTTCATTTAACACTTCCATGTGTCCAAGGGTCGTCACGGTTGGTTCTCGACCGAACCATGATCCGATTTCCAAGGATTCTCATGCCTGCTTTGTGTCCTGATATACCCTGGCTACACCGTATCGCTCAAGGCCGCCTCTCGGGCCACCGAAGATGCGATAGGCATATTTTTTAACAATCACATTATTTCTGTATATTTCCCCATCATTACCGAAATTCATTCAAAATTCAATCAAATAATTCATCATACCAAGAAATCTTTAACATATAATAATTTCAACAACTCTTAGGTGATCAAGCTAATCGTTCTTTGAAAAACGTATCTGTTTCAGTTTCGCCATTTTTCATTTAAATACCACTCGCAAACCAATGTACCTACCTAAATTATTATTTTATCTTAACACCATTTCTAAACAACAACAAACTTCAATTCCAAACTACATAATTATTACAAAACTACTAACGATAAAATCAAATGTTAAACAATCCGGCATAATCCCTATGCCAACACAATAAATTCGTCTTTACTTTTACATATTGTCACGATCTTTACTTTCTATTTATTCGTTAAATTGTCACTTCCATGTATACAATTTTCAAATCCGGTACATTAACACAAAAGAAAAAAAAACCATATAAAATTCTAACTATAAAAATCCTAACTTTTATTAAATAAACGAATAAAACAATAAATCTAGCATATGGTTTAAAATCGGAACTAATCTTAGCTAACTGTTATAAGTATTTGAAATTGTATTTAAACTATTCTAAATGTTACCTGATGTTCTCTAAACTTAATTGCATTATAATAAATTTTAAATCATCTAAGTCAGTACACATACGCTACGAAATTTGAGATTAAATGACAGACGTCGCATGCCAATCCTTATATGGAGGGTATGCGGCGCTGCCACCGCGACGATGCGTCTTATTTGTAAATTGTAATATCTAACCATGTTATATACCTACGCATTGCATACAACAATAATTGAAATCGGTTTAACACAGTTATGCTTATATTGTACCTCTTAACATCATATGGTCGTTGTTGGACACTGGGGGTGGTAGTAGCGACGGCTCTAGTGCTGGTGACGCGCTGCAGGTGCGGGGTAGTAGCGGTGGGGCCGAGGCTCTTCCTAGACGCTCTGCTCTGCCTTGTTGGTATTGCGCATTATCGTGGCTACTGCTTGTCGCTCAATCAGGTTTGCGTTCGCTGGTGCAGCGAAGCTGGCTGGCTGGCTGGGCGGCTGGCTAGCTGGCTGGCTGGGCGGCGTCTAAGCTGGGGCTGTCTCGAGCAGCCCGACTGGCAGGGTCGCCATATAGCGTCTATACTAGGGCTGCCTCGAGCAGCCCGCCTGGCAGGGTTGCCATATAGTGTCTATACTAGGGCTGCCTCGAGCAGCCATCCTGGCAGGGTCGCCATATAGTGTACGGCGTTCAGGGGTTATAATGATAACACAAGAGTCGAGTGAATACTGAATATATTGGTAGAAAAGCGCTGGTCTTATATACTAAAGTTTTAACAAGCTTAATCGAGTGGAAGTTATGGCAATGGTCATAAAACCATTGTATAGTAAATTACAATAAGTCAAGGTTTATGGCATCGTTAACTTAATGTTCTGTAAAGTAGTAAAATACATATATGGGAGATCAGCTGCATCAAGTATCAGCTGATCAGCTGTGTATGGACTGTGACTACACTACATAATATTAATTTTCCCGAATGTTCTGTTTGCCATAAAAGTTATTTGACTTAATCTGGTTTACCCAAAAATCTGATTTCATAATGATACGAGTACGAGTACGCACGCATTGTTGTGGTATTAACCATATTATTATTTAATTTGTATTAAATAATAATATGGTTAATACCACAACTCCATACAAAATCATGTTTGTTTTCGAAACCATTCTAGACAATGCATTTGCTTGGTTAATAAATGTTTTCGGAAAGGTCACAATTCTAACCTAACCTACTTTTCTAGTAAAAGGTTCTTATCCAATCTAACTTACTTTTCTAGTAACCGTTTTATTTTATAGGGGTCACAGTTCTAACCTAACCTACTTCTCTAGTCGTTTCGTGTAATAAATTCTAATCGTTTTATTTTTTAAGGAACTTAAGTTTCTTCTCCCTATAGGGCCTATAGTTATATGTAAATAGATATGAAACCGAATGCAGCAGAAAATACGCGACTTAACTTCTATTTTTCCCTTACTCACTTCAAATTCACTCATAGTCACTGGCAAAACCACCAATTGACATTATAGAATTGAAACCTTTTCCACATTTGGGTACTCTCCTTGATGACAACTCTTTGCGAGTGGCGGTTGCTCTCCGCCTGGGCTGCGATGTTTGCGAACCACATTTATGCATCTGCGGTACCATGGTTGAGAGTAACGGTCACCACGCTCTGAGTTGTTGTCGGTGTGCAGGGAGATTTCCTCGTCACCACGCCCTTAATGCCATCATCCGGAGGGCGTTGGTGTCAGCTAACGTTCCATGTTTGCTGGAGCCCCCTGGTCTCAGCCGTACGGATGGCAAAAGACCTGATGGTGTGACCCTGGTGCCTTGGCAGAGAGGCAAGTGCCTTCTGTGGGACGCGACGTGCGTCAGCACTTTTGCTGCCTCGTACCTGGGTCGTACCACTAGGGTGGCCGCAGCAGCTGCAGAGGCGGCGGCCGCCAGAAAGAGGGACAAGTACTTGGTTTTGGGAAACTATGTATTTGTCCCCTTTGCGGTGGAGACGACTGGTTGTTGGGGGTCAGAGGCCCTTTGTCGCGGACATTGGGCAGCGTTTTCGAGAGAGAGGTCTTGACCCTCGCTCCGGGTCATTCCTGGCGCAAAGATTGTCAATCGCGATTCAGCGTGGCAATGCCGCAAGCGTAATGGGCACGTTTGCACCAGGGATGACACGGGGCGGGTTATTTGACTAGTGCTATATGTTTGGCACTGTTTGTGACTCAATTTTGTATTGTTAAGATTTTGTAATAAATATATTTTATTGAAACCGGGTTACTAATTCCATAATCTTAACAAAAACACACCATTTACATACACATAATAACAATTTTCACGAACGAAACATTTCTCAAAAGGCTAATATTATTAGTGTGCCGCTTTGGAAACCCACATGATCACATGATTTGACAGTTCGCAATATCCTTCAAGGAATGGGCCCTCACTAATAAAACCAAAATTCGCTAACAGCAAGTGCTATGAGAAATGAGAATCGTAAGTAACCTTATTTGCATGTGATTGAGGTAGGTATTGATTGGCGTATGTAGGTATAGGCATGGATCGTCGGTACCGCTATGTAAACCTGGCACCTCATTATCTACCTCCCGCTTGAGCTCCACCAAGCATAACAATCGTATGTGACGTTACAAAGTACATTCAATTGTGTATCGTACTTCTCCGAAATATAGTACTAGTTCGCATGTGTGTCGACAATGCGGTTGTGGCGATTACTGACTAACAGTCGCTCACGAGACAAGGCGCGCGCCATTTGTTTGTGTAAGCACATACACGTCTTTAGAGCATACCTACTAAAAGCACAGAATAAGTGACAGTAAGGTCACCCGGGATAATTGCCACTATGGGATTATTGCATCTATTGGAGTTCTTTCTTAAACAACGTTAGTTACTAGTGTTCCCGCCATCTAGGGATAAAGGCATGAACAACTTCGAGGGCAACAAGTAACATAGAGGGCGTTTTGATGAATCGTATTGTAATGATCGACCATTATGAAATTTAGTGCCTCGCTAGACCTACAGTGTGCAGGAGCTAACCTAACAAATGCGCTTAAATCCCTGTTTTTCTTTCGATGTTGGATAATAATTAGTTGTCAATGTTATCAATATTATTATTTTATTTTTTATTTATTAAGCCTTCTGTAACATTACATAGGTAATTACTTATTCTATAGCATTGTACTTATAACAATAATTCAAAGATAGTTGCATGCATTATTATAACTAAAGATAATAGGCAATGTAATTTTTTTTAATTAAACAGAATACTTTAATAATTCTAATCCAAAATATTTACCTAAATTTGATTTATCTATTATTTATTTTTAAGGTTATTATATGTATACATTTTATACCTATAGCTAGTATTTAGATATTTCTTAAAGTACCTAATTTAGTTACAGATCATCCCATTGTTGGGCAAAGGCCTCCCCCATTTCGTTCCACTTGTTTCGATCCATAGCCAACCTAGTCCAGGTATTTGTAGCAAATTTTTCTAGCTCGTCTTTCCAGCGGGTTCGAGGTTTTCCAGGTGGTCTTGTGATGTACTGCGGGCGCCATTTTGTAATTACTTTGGTCCACCTGTTGTCTTCCTGTCTCGTGATATGTCCAGCCCAGTCCCACTTCAGTTTTTTTGCCTTCCTTATGATATCTATGGTACCTGTTTTTTGTCTGAGCTTTTTGTTTGGAATTTTATCTGTTAGTTTACTCCCGACCATACTCCTCTCCATTTTTCGTTGCGTAACTTTTAGCATTTTTGTTTGATTTTTAGTTAGGGCCCATGTTTGTGCTCCATATGTTATTATTGGGAGTATACATGTGTCAAAAGCTTTTTTTTTCGTTTTCATGGTTATTTTTTTATTTTTGAATATAAATTTCAGTGCCCAAAATCTTTTCCAAGCATTTGATATTCTTCTATTTATTTCTTCGCTCTGACAGTCATCAAAAGAAAATATTCTACCGAGATATATATAATTTTCGACTCGTTCTATAGCCACATTGTCTATATTAATTTCGTAGGTTCCTTCGCAGTTGGACATAGTTTTAGTTTTCTCCTTATTTATGCTTAATCCGAGTTTAGTACACACTTTATTTAGATCCGAGACCATTTTTTGCATGCGCAGTACAGATGTTTCAAGGAGTATAATATCGTCTGCGAAACGGAGATTGCTTAATTTGCGGTCGGCTATTTGTATTCCGTATTTTTTCCATGGGATTTCTTGTAGCGCGTATTCCAAAATAGAGTTAAAAAGTTTAGGTGAGATTGGATCTCCCTGTTTGACGCCTCTACCAATTAAAAACGGTCGTCCTTTCTTTTCCAGTTTAATAGTCGCAAAACTGTTTTCGTAGATTGACTTCAGTACAAGAATGAGATCGATAGAGACACCGTCGTTATGTAGAGCTTCCCATAAATATTCATGTTTAATAGAGTCAAAAGCTTTACAGAAGTCTATAAAGGTAATGTATATTGTCTGTGGATATTCATGTACTTTTTCAAATACTTGTTGTATGCTGTGGAGGTGGTCACAAGTAGAAAATCCTCTACGAAAACCGGCCTGCTCAATTGGCTGCTTTTCGTCGAGTGTATGCGCTATTCGATTCAGGATTATTTTTGAGAAAACTTTATATATCGTAGAAGTTATACTTATCGGCCTGTAGTTACCAATATCTGCTGGGTTTCCTTTTTTATATAACAATTTTATTGTTGCCGTGCGCCATTGTTCCGGTATATATTTTGACTTTAAAACATGGTTGAATATTTTTTCCAACGGTGGAGCGATATTCTCTAAGCTTATTTTTAAAATTTCAGTTGTTATCTTATCGGTGCCTGGTGATTTGCCATTTTTCAGTGAATTCACTGCAGATACTATTTCTTTTATGAGTATCGGTGGCGACGTAAGCTCGGTTCCATTTATGTTGGTTTGGATAAGAGTAGATGTATGCGTGTTAGATGGACATTTAGCGTATAGTTGCTCATAGAACGACGTGGCTCCTTCTAAGATGTCCTGCCTGCTCGTCGCGTTCTGTGTTTCTTTATTATCAGATTGTATACTTGGTATCCATGTGTATTCGGAATTTAGCTCTCTTTCTGCTTTTCTCACAGATCCGATTGACTCTACGTGTTGCCTTATGATGTTGTTTTCATGTTTTCTAATGTCGTTTCTAATCATTCTCTTTGTAACTCTGTTTAGGTTCTGTAACTCCGCTTTTTTGTTACCTTTATTGTTTGTATATTGTATCCTGCATCTCTCTTTAATTTTTTTTCTTGTTTCTAGTGATAATATTGACTGTTTTTTGTTATGGTATTTCTTTAGATATTCCTCGCTGGTTTGCTGTATAGAGCCCTCTATTTTATTGTAATAGTCTTGTAGCTCTACATTTGACTCTAGCTGGTGATAGTTTTGGCTCTGGCGCTCTATTTGATTTTTAAGCTCTTCCGTATATAGAGTAATGTCTTGTTTACAGGTTGTTAATGTAGAGAGTTTTTCTGCAGGATTATTTCTCCTTTTCCTTTGTTTTTTTATCTTCATTTCTGCACGTAGCAATCGATGGTCCGAGTAGAATTTAAAGTTGTTTATTATCTCTACGTCGGTGAAACGTGATTGATCCTTTGCAAGAATGAAATCTATTTCTTCCTTAGTTTTGTTATCGGGATATGTCCAAGTCCATTTTCGGGATTTTCGTTTTTTAAAAAACGTGTTGATGACTTTTAGATTATGTTCGCTGGTAAATTGAACGGTTTTGTGTCCATTTCTATTTCGTGTTCCTGTACCAAATGTTCCCATAATATGGTGTTCATAATTTAGCGGCCTACCTATTCTGCTGTTGAAGTCTCCCATTATTATTAAGGTTCCTTCTGCTTCTGTTTCTATTGTCTTACTGAGTAGGGCATAGAAGTCGTCTACCTCTTGTTCTTCGGCAACGTTTGTAGGGGAGTGGATTTGAATTAATGTAAGTATTTTTGTGCTTGTCAAATATAATTTCAGAATGGCTATGCGTTCAGATATTCCTTTAAAGAGTTTTATATTATTTTTATAACAATTATGCACGCAAAAACCAACTCCATATTTCCCTTTTGTCACTCCGAAATGGTAGAAAATAAATTGTTCATTTTGTATTATTTTTTCTCCCATTCTTCTAATTTCACACATGCCCAGGACATCCCATTTGATTTTTTGTAGAGCGTTTTCTAATTCAATTAGTCTATCTTTAGTCATTAGAGTTCTGGTGTTTAATGTAGCGATTCTAATAGTGTCGCTGTACGAGTATTTGTTTCTTTGTATCGTTTTCGCAATCGGTTTTTCTTTTGTTTGGTGGTCGCTGTCGATAAAGTTCCTTACGGTGACTTCCCGTCTTGACGAATTTCTTTGAATGTCTTTACTTGGTTTGTTTTGTTGTTGATCCCTTTTATTATTTATGGTATTAAGCGTATATAAGTTTGGGTTTTCGTTCATTTGTGGGGGGTGTTGGTCATGTTCTCCCGCGGTGACCGGCCGTATTGGGAGAATGGTTTGTAGGTTTGTGGAGAGAGGCCGTGATTGTAGTTGCTATGGCTGACTGGGTGATGTGACCTTAGGGGGCCAGTATGATGGTAACGTGTTGTTTGCTGTGGTCTTACTTTTCTTGCTGACTGACGAGTTGGCTGACGAGTTTCCAGACGGGGTAATTGGTGTCTCTGGCGATGCAGACAAGTTTCTTTTATTATTTTTATTTTTAAGTTGGTCCCCATTTTTTTCGCTTTGATTATTTTTAAGGACGATGATGCGGTCGTACTTTAGCACTGCGTTTTGCCCTTCGTTTCTTAGTTTTTGTACTTCTTCATTTAAATGCCGGCGCTTTTCCTGTACCTCTCGATTGAAATCTTCCTTAATGTAGTAAGAGGTGTTTTCTAGAGATTTTTTATTTTTTAATATTTGTATTTTTTTGCCTAACGTAGTCAGTGTAAGCACAATGGGTCTTATTTTGCTTTCTTCTTTTTTGCCACGCCTCGACACTGCCTCTATTTCTGATTTCGTTAGATTTATTTCCATAGTGCTGTTGATTACTTGCAGGATATTATTCTCTAAGCTGTGATAACTCGTTTCTGTTTCTGCCAGCCCAAAAAATAAGATGTTTTTCTTTCTTAGCTCTTTTTCAAAAAATTTCAATTTTTTATCTTGGTTTACAATTTTTTCTTCGATATTTTTATGTTTTTCTTCCATTTTGTTGAATTTTTCGTCTAATTTTTGTGTTATTGTGCTTGTGATTCTACTTTCCATATCCTTGTTCTCTATTTTTAGGTGATTCATGTCTTCTTGTATTTTATATAACAATGTTTTTATTTCTTCCATTTTGTTTTTGATTATTGCGCCGTCTGCCGCTTGATAGTGTAACTAACTAATATGCGATTGAGCAGGGTGTTACAGCTTCGATTTATCGTAGGTTCTACTCTAAGTAGTTCTTCCGAATTGTGGTAGATGGCAGCACAGTTCTTGATATTGGCGCCCTCTAGCGGGGTATGTGTGTATTTCTTCCCACTATGTGAGTGATTTGCACTTTTGTTAGGTTATAAATCTTAATAGAATTGATTAACTTGATATTTCTTAATTGTTTATATCATATTCTATTGCTCGTTGGTTCACTTACTGTGATTTACTCTTAGAACTGCGGGTAAAATCGGAAATGTAACGTTTGTTGACGATGTAAACAAAAGCACTTTATGTTAGTTTTTTCACATTTTTTCGGTTTACTTTTTCCGTTTTATTATCACACACTGATTATTGCACTTCATATGATATTTTTAATCACCAGTCTTGATATTTTCTCACGTTTAGTAATTTTTATGACCGATAGTTTACAGAACAGATGTTGTAGGTGGCATACTAGCGCCCTCTAGTACTTTCAATATTACTTTAGTGAAAAGTACAAACCATTATTTTGGTTTATGGCCCATTCGTTTTGGAAAAAAATCAACGATTTCTTGGAGGTTACTTTTTAAACTTGGCAAGTTGCGTCTGTGACTTTGAGGTATTTGCGTCTGTGCAACGCATTTGCCCCAATTTCAGTGATCATCAACCTTTTCTCCGGTACGTATTTTTAACATTAGGTATATATTACAATATGTACTATGTATATTATATATTATTTTAACTAACCTCTTTCCTACATTTGATGTTAAGCTTGTCAAGCATGCAAACGTCAAGATGACATTAATATTAGGGCTGTCACCATGCTGTTAGGTGCAGGTGCGTATGGTGGTACAACAATTTGTATAAACATTTAAATAGGAACAAAATATGTATCGGAACATTATTTGTATTATAACAACACATTTTTATTGATTATTTATTAGTATTGGTATTCATTTGTCTAAGTATTAATTAGTATGCGTTTATTGAACTATAAATATATCTGAACGCAGCCGTGAGGTAATGCTCGTTACCTCACGCGTGGAAGATTTTGAGTCACCGTAAAACTTAGAGCGGTGTCCCTTGCTAAAAGTCCCTACATTTTCAGAAACTATTACCTAATTAGAGAAACTCGTCGAACCAGTTTGAACCATTTATAAGTGTATAATCGAATGTTAGATCCCGGTTCATTTTGCTTGTGTAACGGCAGCCCTGTGTGCATTGCCTTTTAGTTTACGCTGCACGTTGCGTTTAATACATTAGCGCTGAAGTGAACCACGAGAAGTTTCGAGTGAGGTTCAAACAGCCTCGCCAAGTAACAAAACTTGCTTCGCCAATTCCTCAATTTTCAAACACGACTTTACGTAAAGGAATAAGATTTATAAAATAGTTCAGCGACATTTCTGAGTACTTATGTTACTGACTGTACTTCGTTACGTTACACGGGCCGTTAACAATCCACACGTTACGTATCTTAGGCATAATGCCACTTGCTTTGAGGTTTGAGGTTCAGACACTCGCAATCCAATCAGACGAATTGCTGAATGTTACAAGCGGTTGAAGGTAAATAGACCGTGAAACGCGTATCTTAGATTAGATACCTAGCGAGTAGATAATATTGAGGTGTATGTACTAAAGTCAATGCAAGGTCAATGTGGCCAATTTCGTCATAGTGACTATTCCGTCTAATGGTCGCGTGCGTTGAGGTTGGGCTATGAATACCACAGAGTATACAGAGCCCAACCTTCATACACCCGCGCTGAACTGTTACACTACTACAAGCGTAATTGCGCGTGTGTGCTGGCCACAAACTCCGTGTCACATGCACACAGAAACCGGTTTAAACTAGCTCAGTTTGTGACCAAACTAGTGTACACTTAGAGTGTGTGCACGATTATTGTATGTTTTTTTTGTTGACTATGACAGTTTTAATGTATATAAGAAACAAACAAACAAACAATGAGCGAAGACACGATCGCTCCGTCGGGGCCGGACACATTGGCTGCATTGCAGTCAAAGCATCCAAGTCCGTCTCGTTCTCTCTGTTTCCCGCCGGCGCCGCTTCAAGACGAGCCAACATTGTTGGTTAAGGTGGAGGACGTGGCGCAGGCCGTCAACTCTTTTCACAATGGCTCAGCCGCGGGATTGGATGGCATTCGCCCGGGGCATTTGAAGGAGTTGACATCTGGAACGGCGGGGGACGGTGGAGTACGCTTGCTGGAGGCTTTGACGCGGTTATGCAATTTCTTGCTTAGCGGGAAACTAAATACTTTGGTGTGCCCTTACTTGTATGGGGCAACTCTTTGCGCCTTGCGAAAAAAGGAGGGGGGCGTGAGGCCGATAGCCGTAGGGAGCACGTTTCGGCGACTGGTGGCTAAAGTTGGGTGCCGTGCAGTGAGGGAAGACATGGCGTCGTTTCTACAACCACACCAATTGGGTTTCGGGACGCGTTTGGGGTGCGAAGCAGCCATACATGCCGTGCGCACTTTTGCTGCAAACCCTGATAACACAGGTAACGTCGTTATAAAACTCGATTTGAAAAATGCCTTCAACACTTTGGAGAGGGACGCCCTATTGAGTGAGGTCGTGGAGAATATTCCAGTACTCTATCCTTTCCTATACCAGGTGTATCATTCGCCATCAAATCTTTTTTATGGTCCGAACCGTATTCTTTCTCAGGTTGGTGCTCAGCAGGGGGACCCTCTTGGTCCTCTCACTTTTAGCCTCGCTGTTCATAAGGCCATCGTCGAGCTCAAATCACCTCTAAACATATGGTATCTAGACGATGGAACCATTGGAGGAAGGCCGGAAGACGTACAGCAAGACTTACTCGTGTTACTACCACTTTTGATGGATTTGGGGCTGGAAGTGAATACGGCTAAGTGCGAGTTTTACGCTTGTGGGCCGGGACCATGTTCTCTTTTCCCCCTCTTTTCCTCCATTCTTCCAGGCCTCAAAGAAATGAGCGCAAATTCGTTGTGCCTGCTCGGTGCCCCCATCTTTCCCTCCGCAGTTCCTGAGGCCCTTCAGTCTCGCAAGGATACCCTGTCCCTGGTCAATGAACGCCTCAAAACAATTGATGCACACGTGGCGCTTGTCCTTATGCAGAAGTGTTTTGCCGTTCCAAAAATAACCTACCTTCTGCGTACGGCCCCAGTGTGGTTATTTCCGGACGATATCGGCTCCTTCGACGTGGCAATTAAGTCTGCTATTGAGTCTATTGTTAACGTCTCCCTAAACGAGGATCAGTGGGCGCAAGCGGCTCTGCCGATTCGGTACGGGGGTATTGGGGTCAGGCGGGCAGGGGATGTGAGCCTACCGGCCTTCTTGGCGTCGGCGCATGGGGTGGCAGACCTAGTTGCTAAAATTCTTTCTTTGGATGGCGACAGGGCGAGCATACCTCACGTGTCTGATGCTTTGGCGGCGTGGTCGGCTCTTAACCCGGGAGCGACCGTGCCCGAGAACCCCAAGGTCCAGCGCGCGTGGGATGATGTGGGTTGTAAATCCACTCTCGATCGACTCATTGGAGCCGCTGCTGGAGCGGACCGTGCAAGGCTCCTGGCGGTATCACAGCCGGAATCGGGGGCGTGGTTGCATGCCTTACCTTCTCCTCAGTTGGGCACGCTGCTCGATGGTGACTCGTTGCGGGTGGCCGTTACTCTCCGTCTGGGTGGTGACGTATGTCATCCACATACGTGCATCTGTGGTGCAGTGGTGGGTGCTGACGGCCATCATGCATTGAGTTGTCGTCGCTGTAGTGGTAGGCATCCGCGTCACCATGCCCTCAATGATATTGTCCAGAGGGCTCTTCGATCAGCGGGGGTTCCGTCCGTTCTTGAGCCTCCGGGTCTCAGCCGTACGGATGGCAAGCGACCAGATGGCCTGACGTTGGTGCCGTGGGAGAGGGGGCGGTATTTGGTGTGGGATGCTACATGTGTCAGCACATTTGCCGCTACCCATATCGGTCGCACTTCACGCGTGGCCGGGGCGGCTGCCGAAACCCAAGCAGTGGTTAAGAGGCAAAAGTATGCGCCATTAGGTCCCGGTTACATTTTCATGCCCTTAGCGGTGGAGACGGCGGGTTGCTGGGGGGGGCGATGCGAAAACGTTGGTGCGAGACATTGGCCGTCGACTTAGACGGAGGGGGGAGGATCCCCGTTCTGAGTCATTTCTGGTGCAAAGATTGTCTTTGGCCATTCAGCGTGGGAATGCCACCAGTATTATGGGTACGTTTGCACCAGGAATGGCAAAGGATGGGTTGTATATAGGATAGAATTGTAATTTTGATTTGTAGTGTAGGTAATTTAGTTTTATTTTCGTAACTGACATTGTTTAAATTGTGTGCCATTATTGTGAAATGTAATATTAATGTAACATGTTCTGACAAATAAATAAATATTTATATTTACCAAGAAACAAATGTTTATACGTATTGTTCAAGTTCATAATAAAATATTTTTTTCAGACAGGGTCAAAGCTTCCCAAAAATACTGTGTAATCGATATTCGAGGAACCCAGAGGTTTGGTCAAATCCTCAGATATCGATATTTATCATGGTCGGATCAAAACTGAAGAAATTAAAAATGACGGCCGTAATTTGTAATTCTAATATCCGTTCAGTTGCCGGTTCAAATCCCCGTTTGTATCGATGAGCTTTTCGGAACTTATGTTTGAAGTGAAAGAAATCGTCTTGAAGAAACAGGACTAATAAGGTTTATCGAAGTCCTTAGGCTAGTAGGAATAAAAGATGGCGTACCCTTTACACTAGAATGGGACGGGACGATGTGGGAAGGGACGTTCTGTCAATTTCTATAGAAAGAATCACGTTCCGAGCTCGGAGGTGACGTGACGTTTTCTGTAGAAACTGACTGATCTGTCCGGTCCGGTCACGTCCGGCCCGATCTAATGTGAGTCATCCTTAACCCATTGGATAATGTTCATCAGGATGAACACACCCTTTCACCTTCTTTTGTATTTTTTTATTAGCCAGAGTTATTGGGACTAAGAGACTTGAAGTGGCGTCAAACAAGATGTCCTGTATCTCCTGAGGATGCCTAGTAGAGAGGCGAAACACGTCTCGAGTTTTGTGGTATTGGTGGTGCTGTGTTGTATATATTTGCGTATTTATTTTTTGCGGCGGGAGGGTGGGAACATTAATTGCATGCAAAAAATACGCAAGTAGGTATAACGGGTTGGCACTAATAGACTAGCACGTTTGGCGGAATAGCAAAGTAATATTATTTTCGTTGTACTATTAAAATAGACAATAGTATTAGTATTGTAAGCGTGTATTGCTTGCTTTATCATTAGAGTTATATTATGTTTATCTGCAAAAGCTTGAACACAAAATGTCCGGTAAGTAGGTATTGTGCCTCTGGCGCCGGCGGCTGCTAAGACTGCATCTTACAGCTCCTACAAGTGATATTTAAGCGGGGCTTTGTCAGGCTAAGCGTCGCTGGCCGAGGCTCTTTGTGCATGTCTTTGGGCGTATTCAGATTTCAAACATTAACTATCAAGTTGATATTAATTTGTGTGTTATATTTTTTGCAGAATTCTACCCAAACTGTATTATGGGAGTCCCAAAAAACCTCTCGGTTCACCCCTCGCACCAGAGTGGTATGCGTAAAGCATTTTCCCCCTTAAACAAAAAAGAAGGACACTCAAGTATTTTTAGTCACTATGCCAAGTATTTTTAGTATTTGTTTATTTAAGTATGTTTATTTATGTCTATTTGTTTATTATTATTTTGTATATATAAGTATGTTTATTGTTTTGCGTAGTTTTGTGTGTGTGTGTGCGTTTAGTTAATTTCATCTATATGTTTGTAACGCCTACTCTCGCTGATTAGTTCTCATTGTTTCCGCTACCCAAAGGTTGTCTGGAAGAGATCGCTTTTTAGCGATAAGACCGCCTATTGTTTGGCCTCAATCTTAAATCGACTGGTTGTATTTTCTTTTTCTTTTTTTGTTAGTTAAGCTTTTCTTGTATTTAACTATCTTTTCTTGTATCTAACTTAAACTTGAGGTGTGCAATAAAGAGTATTCTATCTTCTATCTATCTATCTATGCCGTTATCAAGCGTCAAAAACAGTGCGCGGCGACGCGTGCGGGCGGACTGAGCTTCTTCTTGCCGCGCGCAGCACCCTTGATGATAAAACCGGTTAGGTAAGGATGATCCGGTCTTTTCGGGATCATTTTACTGTACTTCTGGTTCATCCAAAGTAGGGATGACTCACACTAGACGGAACGACCTGTCAGTTTCTACAGAAAACGTTACGTGACATCCGAGGGCTCCGAGCTATCACGTGATTCTTTCTATAGAAATTAGCAGATCGTCCCATCCCGCCCCGCCCCGTCCCGTCCAGCCCCGTCTGGTCCTAGTGAGAGTCAGCCTTAATTTATAATTTTTTTATAACATTAATATGTCTCACGATAGTATACTGTGAATGATTAAAAACATGTCGTGCATTTCGAATTTTTTTCTTAATCGTTCGTTCTTGCAAGTCCCAACAATAAAACTTTGGATAATGATGTATTCGAACATCATTATAGAAAGTTTTAATAGGATCCCGCAATAACAAATGGAAACTATGTCAGAATGAAACTTATTTCAGAGCGTAGAAAAGTTTATTATAACAATGAACAAAGCAATAATAATAATGAGTAATGGGTCACATGACGAGAATCTCGTGAAGACCGAGGAGGACAAGTCCAGTAAGTACCTAGACATGGCTCACGAGATAAACGCCATGTGGGATGTTGACTCGACGATCATTGTCCAAATAGGCGTTTCAGCGAACGGTCTCATAGCAAAGAGTCTCGACCACCATCTTGAGAGATCGCTAGGTGGATGGATCAAGGGTCAGATGCAGAAGGTGGTAATTCTGGACACGGCGCGTATAGTCCGGCGGTTCCTTTCTCTGCGGCCCTAACCACCGGCAGCCTGGGCCCTGCACCGTTGCCGGCGGCACTCTAGTTTAGGTCTTTATAATGCATTTATGTTTTATATATTGCTTTTTAGGGTTCCGAGCCTCCAATGAAAAAAACAGAACCCTTATAAGATCACTTTGTTGTCCGTCCGTCCGTCAGTCTGTTTGTCAAGACCCTTTATCTCGCTAACGCATAGAGGTAGCAAATTAAAATGAATACCACATACATAAATCTGCGGTTCCTTGAAGGTGTGAAAAAATCAAATCTTAACGTCAACGTAATCAAAAGATACGGCCGTTTACGTCGCATCTCCCATACATCTGCAATGGGAATTAAAATGTATAGGGTACTTCCCGTTGGCCTATAATCACGAAATTCTGCAAAAAGCAAGAGCTTGAAGCATAAATACAGGAAAAAATCCGGAAACCGTATAATTGCCGCACCCTTAGAGTTTCGTGCCTCCTGTATTTTTGAGCACCCTAAGGTCATTAATAGCCCAACATCCTTTGTGCGAGTCCAACCCGCACTTGGCTGGATTTTGTATGTTGTTTTATATTTTACTTTTACAGACATATTGTAAAAATCTAACTTAAGAAAGGAAATGAATAAAGGAAGATAAGGGTCATAAAAATATATAAAAGAGTCTGCCTGAAAACCAGCGTTGCAGAAAATGCACTGCAACTTTATGCTGAGGCGGGATCCTGTTATTCCGAACATATTTTTGTTACTAAGCCAGGTAGTTTTAAGATGTATTTCTAGTTTGTAATATTATACTTATTTTATACAATGCTTTAATGTTGAATGAAACTTTTCAATGTCTATGTCTGTCTATATACGTTACATTGTTTACTTGGTAATCGTATACGAATGTTTACATATAAAAACATCAGAAATCTAACCTTTAGGTCGAATACAGGTTTTACTTTTTTAATTTGAGTAGATTAGTTCCGTTGTCATTGTAAATTATATTAACATGTTTTCGAATTAAAAAAATACTTTTTTTGAGATCTACACGGAGAAAAAGCCAAGTTCCCTTTACTAGATTTATTGTTGTATACCTAGGTATGTGACGACCACATTTTTTTACTCATTTATAGAGTTCTAGTATTAACATCAATATATATTGCTGTTAATATTAGAATATTGTAAAGCACATTTGCAGATGCACAATTTTCTTGTAATGAGTAAAAACATAGTTGTCTCACTTTTTACTCCATGTAAAAGTACATAAACATTTTGTTGAATTATATTGAGAAAAAACATCAATATGTACTATAATAGTTGATTTATATCAGTTTTAGAAACGGAAAAGACGTTTATATTAAATACAATCACCATTCAATTAGTTCAGTTCAGTTTTAATCTTCATTAACATCCGCTTCATCGTCGCTGAGCTCAAAGTAACTGGCAATCTTGATAATTAACATGAAACGGCAATCGGAGAAGCCAGCCGATCTTTTTGAAATCTACTATTATAGGTTTAAGGAAAATTATTAATCTTTGTACTGAATCTTTCTACTTTTAATTGAAACACAAAGAATACCTGGAACAAAAAGATACCTGTGTAGTTACCATGAGTTGTGCTTAACCGTTGGCGTTAGTGACTGTGAGCCTATTTCTGTGTCCCACGGCTGGGCAAAGGCCTCTCCCCCTTAATCTCCACGGCTCCCGATTTTGTGTTCTCCTGTGTGCTTACCATGAGTTATACATAACCGTAAGCTTTAGTTACTGCGCGTTTCTAAAGTATATCCGTCCGGCTCCTGCTAGGGTAGTGGTAGAAGCAGACGAACATACTTTAGAAACGCGCAGTCGCTAACGCCTACGGTCAAGTACAACTCATGGTAAGTACACTGGGTGCGTAGAAAAGATGGCAATCGTTGACGCTCTTTAGCGAACTTTAGAAAAAAAATTAAGTTTTTTTTATACTACGACGGTGACAAATTAGCATACGGCCCGCCTGATGGTAAGCGGTCACCGTAGCCTATGGACGCCTGCAACACCAGGGGTGTTACATGCGCGTTGCCGACCCTTAAAAAAAAAGAGGATTCGCTGTGTAAATTTATAATGTCTCTGTAAAACCAAAATAAATCATTTTTTATTATCATTATCACATTGAGTAGAGAAATCTCGCCTGTAATATTTAAAACTACGAGTATATTACTCTTACAGAATATTTAATATCAACAGTGAGCCGTTATTTCTGTTTTAGAAACTGACAGATCGTCCCGTATCGGGTCGGAACGGAACGGACTACTGTGAGTCATCCTTTAGTAAAATGTGTGAGCATTTCACTGTAGGTATATGCTATACGTATGATCAACGGTTTGGAAACCATACCTTGAAATTAAATGTAAACCGGAAACAGACTGAAGCTTTTCCAGCGCAGCGCTGGGCGCCGCCATATTTGATTTCCACTTGAAAGCCGCAACCAGCTGCAGTTTACTTTCAGCTCTGTTACTTTCCCAACCTAAAATAAGAAAGTGTTCACTATTCCATTCAACTCATCAGAATCACTATTATTATATTTGAAAAGGAAGCTGCGATTTATTTGTTGAATAAATATATTGGTAACAGAGACATGTTCCTAATAAAAAAAGGAATTCTTATCCGTACAATGTCGTTGACGATTATAATTTTAATTTGGTTCCTTACGAAATTCGTCAGGTATGATATTTATACAAAAAAATCATGTTTCAACAATTTTTCTTCTTCATTACACTCTATACAGACTCTTTGGTCGTGGTCACGTAGTTTTTGGCGAGCAGCTTAACGATACGTGACCATTCCTCCCGTAAAGATGTTTTTAACTTTACTAAATGACGATTCGTAACAGTCATCTATTACGACGGAGTTCAAGTTTAAAACAGTCATCTGTCACGATCGATTTGACTTCATTTACTTCGAAATGAAAGTCATTCTACCATATCTATACGTACTATCCATACTAATATTATAAATGGGAAAGTGTGTGTCTGTTTGTTTGCCCGTCTTTCACGGCAAAACGGAGCGACGAACTTACGTGATTTTTTAAGTGGAGATAGTTGAAGGGATGGAGGGTGACATAGATTACTTTTTGTCTCTTTCTAACGCGAGCGAAGCCGCGGGCAAAAGCTAATATATATACATGATATTGTTAGTTTATATTATGAACTCGTCTATAGCCCCAACATATTTTCATGAAGGAGAGGGACGCAGGAGCCCCGCGGGGAAATACGGGCGCGATTCAATTACGATATCGCTACAATATTGTGTACACGACGATAAAGGCCCGCTACAGACCAACCGATTTACAGACTTGAGATAGCATTCAAGTTGAAAAGGCTGTAAATCTTTCGTGGACAGAGCAGACATACAAAGTAACTAACCTATTAGGAAAATATTTTTATCACACCTGCTCGTAAATGGTGATATTATATGCAAGCAAACTAAGACTTAATGGGCTGTATTAAGCTCATGGCCTTAATGGATTTCCATACTACTTTACCGCCCGCCCGGAGCTCCCGGAGGACCTGCAGCCCACAGCGGTGTGCTGTGGACTGCACTACTACACTACCACTTATAATTATTATATATTTATTTGCCTAGTAAGTTTATTTATTTGCTTGCAAATGTGATGATAAACATTGTATGTATCATGGGCGGTACAATCATTACGAACTCGTGTTCAATTTATAAAGTTAGTTGAAATGTTGTAAAACAGCTCTAATATTTATTTGCATAAAATATTTTTACAGTTTCCTAAAGAGTCGGCTGAAAAGCGTGTGTGTGTGTGGAGATTGTGCAATCCAAACATTGAACTCCTCTAGTGGTGCGACGAGCGAGCGAGGGAGGACTGAGCCGGTTGCGACAATTTCACACAAAACCGGACAATTTCACCAAGAAATTTGTATAAAAATCTTTAGGTAAGTATTAACTAAAACGGAAACCTTAGTGTACGAGATAAAAAAATATGGGTAAAAATCTTGTGTGACTACTTCAAAATATTTTTAGAACTTGATATTGGCAGTACTCAGAAAAATATTACGAAATATTATTACGGAGTTGAAAAGCTTTTGCGGAAGTATTGTACAAACTAGCTTACAGCTTTATAAATGTACTAAAACGGGTCTTCATCGTGTACAACTTTCAAAACTAACCTCCGACGTTTCGAGGGCGACGGTGTCCCCGTCGTCCGAGAGAAAGATAAGCTGACAGCTTGCGATATCAGTAATCAACACAGTTTAGACTCCAGAAGTTCTGCGTGTGCTCTTTAAAATTGAATGCCATGCGAACATACTTTTTTATCCCGTCCCTCGTCGACAACAGCGTAAAGTAAGTGGGCCAATTTACTCCACTTGTGACGAATAAAGCCTTGGGTGTTTAAAATAACTGCAAAGAAAAATATATTGCGAATAAAAAATTTCATTTGGCATGTTCTTTTCAGGGGCTTTAAATAAAGTCAATGAAGCATAAAGTAGAAACTTCCAAGGAAAGGCTCTTCAAAAAAATGTTCGAGTAACTTGAAAATTAATTAAGAAAAAATCAAGCGCCTGCGTCGGACGTATTCAGAAATATAATGCTAATATAATATAATACCGATTGGATGTAGAGAACAGTGCGCCGGGAATTATAATTTGTTATTAGTTTAATTCTGCTTTTATATTTAAAGATTATATCTGTCAGAACTGACGTTTAGCTCATTCAAATTGTCCTTTTATTATTTTATTTATTGAGGTATATGAACAGATAATACATCTTAAGACTCTTAAATCTATGTTACAATCATGATAAAATATGCTGATCTAAGTATCGGTCATCACACCTGTGCAGTTTTCTTGAGAATAATTAGGTTATCAAGCTCGTGTCAAATACTTATAAAATTTATTATAGACTGCCAAACTTAATGGCGCAGTAAACAGAAAAAAATCTATACATACGTCTCCCTTTTTTTGGAAGTGGCAATGCAAACGTAAGAAATCCAAAGTATAACTCTCTCGACTTCATTAACGAGAACAAACAGTCATATCAATTCTCATTTCGATTCGATTATTTTCGCCTCCGGTCCCATCTAAGTATACAATTGCAGTGACAGAGCGTGCGTAGAGCCGCCGCTGCGGCCAGACGTATGACTTATGAATAAGGGACACGGACTGTTTCGAAATATGACGAAATATTTTCGACTTTATTGACGTGAGTGACCCGATAAGTATTTTAATATATTATGCCAATGTTTATGAGACGGTGGACCATTTAGTGTATAAAGTGGATTGCTAATTTTGCTATACTAATGCACTAACTCCAATAATACAATAAAATTTAAGGCTTCATCAGTTCAAAGCGTCAAAGTACCTTCATGCGCAATTCCAACTCGCACTTGGCCGGTTTTTTAATGCACACATGCATCTTTAATGCGCCACTTTGAATTATATTTCCGTTAAAAATCTGGATTGTGAATATCGTTAATCTAAAGGACGTGTTATGCAAATTTATGTGTATAATCTGCGAAACTAAAGCGTGGCCGGGTCCTTTGGTGTAAAAGCGGGCTCGCTAACATTTTGGTCCAGTTCATACAATCTCCGAGATTCATGTTTATGCAGGCACATTACCACTAACAAACTACTGAAGCTAATGCAAGCTACGGTCGGGGCAGGGACTAAATAACTCACCCTTGAACGGGACGGGACGGGCCGAGCCGGGACGATGTGTCAATTTCTGTGGAAAGCATCACGTGGTAGTCGGGCATTTTTGCAAGAAGATATCGTTGTTTTTTTTTTATTGGAGGTAAATAGTTTTTCCTACCCAGAATAACGAGCTCTTTCAATGTAAGAGAAAGAAACTACGAAAAAAATGGTCTTAAAATTTTAAAACGTTGTACGTACTCTCCATTTTGTAACAGCTGTACAAAGTGTTTGAAAAATGGTAACGGTGGAAGGGACAGCAAAAATTGGGACTCCTTTTTTCTCCTAGTAGGATCGAAAGAGCTCGTGAAGTCGTGATTTTGAGTAAGAAGAACATAAAATTTACTTGTTTTAGAAAAAAAAGTCTTTGGATCTCTTCTTACGAAAATGTCCAGTTTACAAACATCCTTAAGGGCCTACTGCGATGATGTCGAATATTAATATCTGCCTCTCTTTCGCACTTGCTAATCCGAATGAAAGAGATGCAAAATGCGAAACTTCGTTCTCTCCGTGTTCGTGGTAGGCTTTTTGAGCTATGGGAGCATTAAAGTGTTATTTTAAACTTCTATGAAGTTATTACCAAAATGTATGAAACTGAGCATAGACGGAGTCTATCAACAACTATAAGAATATTAGTGATGCCCGAGCCGCGAAGGTGACAACACCACTCTGCCTGTCCGACGATGACTGCCCGATGCATTCAAAACAAGTCAACGTGAGTTTGAACCGTTGCAATTTAACATATAACAAGCTTATAATCGTATATTATCCGTTAATTATTAAAATATGGCCGCTTAATGTTGTCGCATCCAATTGTAATGAGCAGTAAAATTGAAGGTAAGTAAATAAATCAATTTAAAAGCGTGTTTCGCGATTTATTTGAGCTTCCCATCGTCAAGGCTAAACCCAATTGCGTCAAAGGTAAAATAAACAGATTGAAATTTAAAAGAAGATCGAATAATAAATACCTTTGACCTTGAGTTTTGTTTAGCAGTTATGACATTTATTTCTTTTACCTTTATAACACAATACAAGAAAGTACAAATGGCGGACTTAATGCCTTAAGACATTATCTACCAGTCAACCACTGGGCCAAATAGAAACATACAAATTGGTGCGGAAGATTAAATCAGAGAGATAAAATGTAACATCCTGGAATATAATAACATTTAATTAAAATACATACGAAAATAATTACAATTACGGTGTAATACCATGAACATGGCGCTTGTAACAGTACCGAAATATCGCGAGCTCATAAGAATAGAAATATATTTTACATGGTAAATATCTCGTTTTAAATAGTAATTATAATGTACATGACCATGTTAGCTAAAATTGTATATTACATACATAAATACATAATTAAATATATGCATAATCCCTATACAGATTATGAATATATTTTTTTTAAATAACATTCGAAGTTCATCATATTGTTATAAAAAATAATTTTCTAAAAAAACTGTGCAAGCAAAAAGGCGTAAGTTCCTTTATAATATCAAGGCGAAGTGCCGTCCTTTTGTACCAAATGTTTTTTTGCGAAAATCAGAAACGGCTAAGGTTAATTTGTTCAAAACGATTTCCGTGGTAAGTTCGCCTTATATCCTATCTTCTTGAATTTGTTCACATTTTTTGGACACACTTTCGGTTAATTATTTCTAAAGGCCTATCAGATGAGATGATGTACCGCAAGTAGATATTTAGCAATATTTTTTTACGTTTAGTTATACATATGTATCGGGCTTTATAGTTACCAAGTAAAACCGCTGTGACAAACGGACGGACGGACGGATAGATGGACTGGATGAAACTATCATAATCGGTTCCGTTTTACCAAACCCAAAAAAAACGACACCTAGTTGAGAAAATTTCTTGATTGAAAATGAAGAAAGACGATGTCAATGATATCATATTTATGATTAAAAGTTTGGCAAAAGCAATTCCAGTTTATTAAGACCGACAGTCGATTTATTACTGTAGCTTCAATTTGCTGTCTAGTTTTTGACGTCTCAAATCAAAAGGGGGCATTTTTACATTTAAACTTTGAGAAATTAATTAAACGGGTCTCGAGTACGGTCAGCATCAGAATTTGGACTTTTCGACTTCGCATGAAGGGTTAATAAACCTAGTCGTACCAAGAGAATTTTGAACACCCCACTTGCTTAGCTACTTTTGCTGCTGACTGTACCTACCTGACAAGCCTCTGAGAGCTAGTGTCTGCCAGTGGCATAGTGAAGTAGATGCCTCGTGTAAGTAAGTGTGAAATCTTACCATATCACTGTTAAAACTATTCAGGCTATTGGCACTTAACGGAACGTCACGTTCAAACGTCACAAACAAAAATATATTAAAAAGTGCCGCAACTGCACTCTCTCTTGCACGGCACTGTTGTGGCGTCATTTTTTTTGGCTGATTGAGTATCCAGTTCTTTTATTAAACTTTCTATAATTATATTAAATATCAAATATTAGTGTGATGAGAACACACACACATACACACACGCACATACACACACACACGCGCGCGCGGGCGCGCGCACTCACAAATACTCACAGACACGCATGAAAGTTAATAAGTAGTTCCTAACTATTTTATAAAACAAATTTCAAAACCTGTAAATCGCACTCGCGGACTACCAAGATAATTACAGTCTCAGCCTAGTTTGGAGTCTGATAGACATGTATTACAAATCTAGTAATAAGTGTTCTGCTAAATAAACTATTTTGTTAAAATTCTTATAGCGGGTTACTCACGTCAATAAAGTCGAAAATAGCTCGACATGTTTCGGAACACTCCGTGTCCCTTATTCATGAGTCATGCGTCTAGCCGCGGCGGCTGCTCTACGCACACTGTTTATTGACGTGAGTAACCTGCTATAAGAATTTTAATATGTCTGAGATGATCTCACGGGAGTTTTCTAATCAAAACTATTTTGTTGTTTGTTTTTTACTCTATGGTTAGAATGTTAAGAGAAAAAACTTTCAATTTAACAAAGGACATTTATACGTATTAAGACAGATGGTGTAACCCAATAAACGGGATTAGTGAAACAAAGTAAAAGCCTTTTAAAAGGACTGAGAGTGTCCCAATAAGGTAAATAGTTCCTGGCAGCAGTGGATTGCCACTAAGCGCCCCTTGGCGTCTGTTCTTGGCTGAGGTGTCGTTGCCACCGTATCCAGCGGGAGTAGAATGCTCGGAGAAACCAGTTATATATTTATACATGATTTAAAAAAAGCTAATGGGGATAACAGTGAGTAAATTTTTGCTTGTGGAATGTGGATCAAACGGGGAACTTTCAAACGTTACTTTCTTTAATTAAGCTTCCGTTTTGGCACAAGACTCACGCATGGGTGGCGCCATCTGGTGAGAATGTCTAGGTCTGAAAAAACATCAAGCGAGTTTAGTTTGTATTGAGGCGTATTTGACGCAGTGTATTTAAGAGAGTGTGTATATTTCGATCCCAATGGAACTTTCAGATTTTTCAGGCTAGCGCAGCCCATTACCATCAGGACTTTAAGCAAGATTCTACGAGCCAGGTGTCCAGAGTTTAAAATCTTAATTTTATAGTCATGATGCATGAACGTTCAAGCATTGGTCCACACGTAAAAACCAGCGCCTCGTGTTCGTACCTAAGCAATTCAATCGCAATCATAACGATACCCATCCCAGTTCACTTCTTAGGGTTCCGTAGTCAACTAGTTAGTTTAGTTTCGACATGTCTGTCTGTCTGTCCGTCTGCGGCTTAGCTCAGGGGCCGTTAGTTGTAGAAAGCTATTATTTGGACTGAATATACAAATCAATCATGCCGGCATGCAAAGTGGGGTAAAGTGGAGGTGTTTCGTTTCAGGCTGAGGTATCGTTGGATAGGTATTTAAAAAGAGGGGTTTGCTAAAAACATTTTTTGATAAATTGATTATTTTCGGAAATAATCTCTCCGTAAGTTAAAGTGTCTCTCCTTTTCCTCCTCTAACTTTTAAACCGCAAGTCCAAAAAAATATGAAAATAGAGCTGCACGAAAACATTCAAGGAAAGTATTTTGAACTTGTTCTGTTAGGCCATTGTTAATTTTTAAAACTTGTATTATCGTCCTCTATGGCACGTTAGGGCTCGGCCCCACAGCTGCGTAGCCAACACGACGCAGCAGTGGGGCCCCTCGCTTACAACGGTTGATTGTATGAGCTCGACTCGCCCAAACTCTGCCAACAATCGGACGACGCGCCGCACCCGATGCGCTTTCCTTCATTTCCTGCTCTTCGCGGCTTCCCGCCGACTTCGCAAAACTTTCCGAATGAACTTAGATAACAAGATTAAGTGACAAACAAGAAGGACCTAGAGTTTGAACTATTTTTACAAGAAAGAAGCAACGTCTTTTCACCTACACGTATTGCACACATTCTCACATGAAATAATCAAGAGCAGAAACTATTGAATATAGAACTTTGAATGTGACCTAGAGCTTCGCAATATTCTTATTTTAAGAGAGTAAATTCATGTGAATAAAATCGCGTGAAACACTAACTAGGTACTCGTACATTCAGGGCTTTATAAAAATACGCTAGGCCACGCGCTGCCAGTTTTTAACGTACAGTCACATTCGTTTACATGTAAATTTGTGGCGATGGTTAGCAGCCTCGTACACTGCGCCGGCACGCCGTTATATTGCATCTGTGTGCACACGGCGCTATCCGCCGGTCCGTGTTGCTGCGGGCCCTTTTATATTTGAAAATAGGCCCGCTTAAGCACGGTTCACACAATCAACTCGGGCAGACTTGTGCCTCAATGCCCTTGACGGAAAGATGTCTTAATAATAATAAATAATAATTAAATAATTAATAATAATAATTACATGTAATTATATTTTGTACTATAGTTTCGCCCAATCTCAGTTTTTAGTGTTGTGTAATTATATTTACGACCCCCAAATGATGTGTCGTTACAAAAAACACGATTACACAGGCTTTTGATACACCAATTTACTTTTGATCACAACTATCAAATGGCGAACTACAAAATAAAATAAAATGCTCACAAGATCGCGGACGAAAGCGGCCCAACCACGAAGCGCACGACCCACACCCTCGCCCACGCCGTCCAGCTCCTCGCAACCGTCGTCAGGCGACGAATATGCCACAGCGCCTGACGCGAACACCAGCGAGTCGAGCAGCGACGAACGCGGGCAGTCGCCCTCGCCGCCACCACCACCAGCACGACGAGGACGACCTCCGCTGCCGGCACGCTTGGGGCCTGCGGGGCATTCTGCTCCGCCAACGGCTCCCGCTGTCGGTGGTGTAGTGCGCCGCATGCGATGGACTCAGATGATGAATGAGAACTGCATGCGCGCCTACTATGGGGCTACAGAGGGGGGAATCCGGCTATCCGCGTACCGTGCTAGGATGTTGCCTCTGTTTCAGGCTCTTGAACCTGCCATCACTGTTTCGGAGCAACGATTATCGGATCAGGTGCGCGTCATTCAGCGGTTAAAGCGGTTGGATGACGTGACGCTCGATCGGCTTCGCCTGGAGGCTCTCACTGCTGCCGCAGTCTCCACTTCGGCACGAGACCCGCCCGCCATGTTGCCGGATCCGGTGCCCGCACCCGACCTGGCATCGGAGGCACCGCGGGCTGATCCCAGTGCTGACGAGGAGGAGTTTGCTAATCAGAGTGTGAGTACTTCAGCTAATGAGCAATTGAGGAGGACTTTGGAAGAGGTAATTACGCAGTATCGGTCCACAAACAATTCTAGGCCACGATTACCACGTTTGCCAATGAATAGACGTAATCTAGCGCTAATGAGTGCCCTGAATGATTTGCTAGAACCGTATCTACGGTCTAGTAAAGATTTAGATGATACACACTCGATCATGTACTGCGGGGCCATCTCGGCGTGCCGTGTTGCTCGAGTCAAGTTTCCGGACGCTGAACGTGCACCTAGGACCGCCGGGGGTGTCCCCGCGTGGCAAGTGCGGATCGAGCGACGTATCAACTCATTTAGGACTCTTGTTGCAAAGCTGATCTGCTTCAGGGGGGGTAATAATCGCCCCCGAGTAATGCGTTTTGTGAACCAGGCGTTCGCGGGGACGGGTATTGAGCCCCGTGACTACATGGCCAATGTCACAGAACGCATTGACTTTCTGAAGCAGAAAATCTATTCATGGGCAAACCGTATTCGTCGCTACAGAAAGCGTGTGGACCGATTCCAGCAGAATCGTCTTTTCCAAAGTGACCAAAGGAAAGTATACCGAAGGTGGGAGGAAACTAACCTGCGTGTGCCCGACGCGCGACCGCCGGATGCTGCTGCCATGTCTGATTTCTGGCGTAGCATCTGGTCGGTGCCCGTTGAGCACACGGAGGGTGAATGGATGAGCGTTGTTGAACGTGAGTGCGAGGCCATCGAACCAATGGGGGCTATCACCATCAGCCCCGAAGACGTAAGTTGTGCCATCCGTACGGCTCAAAACTGGAAAAGTCCTGGACCGGACGGATTGCACAACTTTTGGCTAAAATGGTTTCGATGCTCGCACTCACGGTTGGCTGCGCAATTTCAACAAGCCCTTGAGCTTGGTTCCCTGCCACCTTCCTTAACAACTGGTATAACTTTCCTGCTCTACAAGTCCGGTAGTACCACGGAAGCTAAAAACTATCGACCCATCACGTGCTTGCCCACGCTTTACAAGCTCCTTACATCCATTTTGAGAGCAAAAATTAACGCGCATATTGTCGCAAACAATGTTTTGGCCTCTTCTCAAAATGGTTGTAGGGTTGGGTCCCGTGGTACTAAAGAGCTCCTCCTCATCGACATGGCCATTTGCCAACAAGTTCGGCGGAACAAGGGAACCCTCTCAGCCGCTTGGATTGACTATAAAAAGGCCTATGATTCGGTGCCTCATTCATGGCTGAGAAGGATATTGGAGCTGTATAAACTTGATGCAGCTTTAATATCCTTCCTAGGCGCGTGTATGGGGCAGTGGACCACAGTCCTTTGTCAACCAGGAGACAGAGATGGTCCCCCTGGGATGCAGGATTTTATAAGGATAGAGCGGGGAATATTCCAGGGTGACAGTCTGAGTCCCCTGTGGTTCTGCCTAGCTTTGAATCCTCTCAGCACCCTGTTGAAGGATTCAGGGCTAGGTTGCCGGCTTCGGAGAGAGGGTGAAGTCATTTCTCACCTTCTGTACATGGATGATCTCAAACTATTTGCACCAAATGACCGAGATTTGTTGGAGCTATTGCAAACCACCGCAGTTTTCAGTAGAGCCATCAAAATGGAATTTGGTGTCGATAAGTGCGCGATTATGCATGTACAGCGGGGGAAAGTAGTAAATTCAACAAATTTACAACCTTCTGAGACAATGTCGTTCAGATCTATCTCTGAAGCAGAAACCTATAAATACCTTGGTATGTCACAGTCGTTGGGTATTGAGGACGCTGGTATTAGACAGGCGACGAAGGAGCGCTTCTTTGGTCGGCTGACAAAAGTACTTAACAGTCTTTTGTCAGGTGGCAACAAAGTGCGCGCCTTTAACGCTTGGGTAATGCCTCTGCTCACATACTCCTTTGGCATACTAAGATGGACCCAGACCGAGCTGGATGCCCTGGATCGGAGAGTTCGCCTACTGCTCACCACACATCGTATGCTACACCCGCGCTCGTCTGTTATGAGATTGTACATCCCACGGAAATGTGGAGGTCGCGGCTTTTTAAACGCCAAAAACTTTCACAACCGTGAGGTGTACAATCTTAGGAATTATTTCCTTAACAACGAGTGTGGGATGCATCGTGATGTGGTGGCAGTAGACAGAAATCTCACGCCGCTCTCCTTGGCAAAAGAGAATTGGCGCAAATCTGTGGTACTAAGCACCGAGGACCGCAAGACGGTATGGAAGAGCAAAGAGCTACACGGGCGGTTCTACAAGGCCCTCATGGGCCCCGACGTAGATCTGCCCGCGTCGGTGAACTGGTTACGATTCGGGGACCTCTTCGGAGAAACCGAAGGTTTTGCCTGTGCAATTGCGGACGAAGTTATCATGACGAATAACTATCGGAAATATATCCTGAAGGACGGTACGGTCGACATTTGTCGGGCATGCCGCCGTCCCGGAGAGTCACTCAGGCATATTATTTCTGGTTGTTCTCATCTTGCTAACGGCGAGTACTTGCACAGACATAATCTCGTAGCCAGGATTATTCACCAGCAACTTGCTCTTAAATACGATCTTGTGGACCACGAAGTGCCGTACTACAAGTACGCACCTGCACCAGTTCTCGAAAATGGTCGTGCCACGCTCTATTGGGATCGATCTATCATCACGGACAGGACTATTGTAGCCAATAAGCCTGACATCGTGCTGGTAGATCGATCGCAGCGCCGGGCCGTGCTCGTCGACGTCACCATCCCCCATGACGAGAATCTCGTGAAAGCCGAGAAGGACAAGTCCAGTAAGTACCTAGACTTGGCTCACGAAATAACCGCCATGTGGGATGTTGACTCGACGATCATTGTTCCGATAGTCGTTTCAGCGAACGGTCTCATAGCGAAGAGTCTCGACCAACATCTTGAGAGACTCTCGCTAGGTGGATGGATCAAGGGTCAGATGCAGAAGGCAGTAATCCTGGACACAGCGCGTATAGTCCGGCGGTTCCTTTCTCTGCGGCCCTAACCACCGGCAGCCTGGGCCCTGCCCCGTTGCCGGCGGCACTCTAGGTTAGGTTTTTATAATATGTTTATATGTATTTTGTATTGTTTTTGTATGTGTTTTTGTATTTTACTTTTATAATCATATTATATAGCCTAACCTAAGATAAAAAATAAATAAAGTGAATAATAAATAATAATAAATATTATGGGACAATAGATAGATAGATAGATAGATAGATAAAATGTTTACACAAATCGACCTAGTTCCACGGTAAGCTCAATAAGGCTTGTGTTATGGGTACTAGGCGACGATAAATATAATAGACATATACATATAAATACTTATTTAAGAAAACATCCATAACAGGAACAAATATTCGTGATAAACACACAAATAAATGCCCTGACCAGGATTCGAACCCGGGACCTCCTGCTTCGTAGGCAGGGTCACTACCAACTAGGCTAGGAGGCCGTTAAATGTCTTGACTAATAAGTAACAAGCACACAGCCACAGCCCGCCTGGTGGTAAGGGATTTTAGATCAAATACATATTATGGGGTGTTCTTGAACATTTGCTTTAACTTTGCCATGTAGCTTGGTATAATTAAAGAAACAGAATGGCGTAGTTAGTTTTATTAAATTCGTTAATTTTTATTCATTTAAATTTTTCATACAAAATAATTACACGTTGCATCAACCGCTAATGTAAAACGGGCATTAGAGTTGACTTTACTAAGTAAGTGACAACTAGGACATACACGTATCAATACCATGTCGAATACTCTTTTTTTTTTTTATACTACGACGGTGACAAACAAGCATACGGCCCGCCTGATGGTAAGCGGTCACCGTAGCCTATGGACGCCTGCAACTCCAGGGGTGTTACATGCGCGTTGCCGACCCTTTAAAAACTTTAACACTCCTTTTTTGAAGAACCCCATATTGTAGTCCTTTGGGAAAACAGTGGCAGGGAGCTCATTCCACAGCCGGAGCGTCCGCGGGAGGAAGTTCCTCATAAACCGCACGGTACGAGACCATTTAGGCTCCAGGGTATGCGGGTGAACACCCTGCCGACGGCGAGCGGTGCGGTGGTAGAATGCAGCCGTTGGCATCATATCAAACAATTCCTCAGAGCACAATCCATTGTACAAGCGATAGAATACACATAAGGAGGCGAAGTCTCTCCTTAGACTTAAAGGTTCGATATCGCTCGTGAGTTTGGGATCGTTGACAATTCGGACAGCACGTCTTTGGATCGAGTCAAAGGGGCCCAGCTGGTATCCAGGTGCTCCCGCCCAAAGATGGCAGCAATACTCCATATGGGGCCTGACTTGAGACTTGTATAATAACAGTCTTTGCCCCGGAGAGAAGTATTGCTTAGCTCTATTGAGCACACCGAGCTTTTTGGATGCCAGCTTGGCCTTCCCTTCCAGGTAGCTACGGAATTGGACGTCACTGGAAATGTCAACACCCAGGATCCCAATACTCTCTGACATGGTAAGGACTGTGTCTTGGAATTGTGGGACCACAGTAAATGGGGTTTTTTTAGCGGTGAACGCGCAAACTTGTGTCTTAGTGGGGTTAAATCGGACAAGATTTTCCTGGCCCCACAGTGAGATATCAGAGAGAGCACTCTCGATGTCTGACACAAGCTTTTCACGACTCTCTAACACAACGGGACGAGGGATGTTAGCACGGCCTGTGTAATAGGCATCCCCAGTACTGTCGTCTGCATAACAATGAATATCGCCAATGGACAACATGTCATTGATATGCAGCAAAAACAGCGTTGGGGATAGCACAGAGCCTTGTGGGACACCAGCATTTATGTCCATGCTATCGGAGCAACTTCCGTCGACAACGGCTCGTATGCATCTGCCGGACAAAAAGCTGGCAATCCATTCGCATAATCCCCCGGGCAGTCCGTAAGATGGTAACTTCGATAGAAGACACCCATGCCAAACCCGATCGAACGCCTTCGCTATATCCAGGCTGACTGCCAATGCCTCACCTTGACTCTCAATAGCTGAAGCCCAGCGGTGGGTGAGATACACTAGAAGATCACCAGTGGAGCGACCATGGCGAAAGCCATACTGTCGGTCACTGATCAGATCGTGATCCTCTAGGTATCTTTGGTAGGTAGCTTTGCGTTGATTATGCGCTCCATCACCTTGGAGAGAAGGGAGGTTATAGCGATTGGCCTGTAATTCGACGGGTCTGATCTGTCACCCTTTTTAGGCACAGGGTGCACAAGGGCGGTCTTCCACGAAGACGGCACCTGCCGTTTGTGATATGAGAGCGTGAAAAGGCGCGTGAGCACTGGACACAACTCGGGAGCACACCGCTTGAGCACCACTGCTGGTATGCCGTCTGGCCCACTCGACTTGTGGACGTCTAATGATAGCAGCTCCCGCCGGACATCAGTTTGCCTGAATATACTCATACTCCGTTTACACACATGCAAATCCCATATTAGATAAAATTAAATTCGTAGTTATTTTCTAAATGGAGCTAACTTAGGATACCAGTTTCTTTGAGAAATTAACTTAATTTAAGCTGAAGAATGCACCCTTGAATTTAAAGCAATTGCTCAAAAACACGTTGTATAATACTGTTACCACTGAATTCCTCAAGGAAATTGACGGTGTCATGGCCCATTGCGTTTGTAGCACCGAGACACGCAGAACCTTACCTTTACTCTCCCTCCGATCTCTAAAGGTGTAATAGACATGTTCAAATTGCCTTTGATAACGTGTTGACTCTCTCAAAGAATAATGTAGTCCTTTGAGAACACCTCAGCAAACAACTCTATTTGCATCTAAATATGCACTTGTTTTTAAAATACGAACGAATCCCTTTGAGCGTACATGCAATTTATGCAAGTATGTCAAGAATGTTTGAACTGTAGAAACATTTTAGCCCGACTTTCACTAGCCAAAGTAGAACGATCACACCGCCCACTAAACCCGCTCAACAACTTCCATTAAATTAAAATAACAAAACGTTATTGTTAAAGGCGTGGAAGTTGGGAACTCCATCGCTCGCTAATCGCGCCCTGTAATCGCCGAGATCATCCTAATTTGAAAGGAGATTTGTCTTCGGAACGAGCGAAGTTTCCGCTAAATTGAAAACATTTCATCTAAACCTTTTGTAGAGATTAATAGTTGTGCGGAACTCCACTTCACTCGCTATTAATCGTTTGGAACATGTGGTTGGACTGTGTTCATCTTGTGTGGTGTCACCGCTTATTTTCGTAATATTTAAATCGATGTTAAATAAAATGTTTTACCTTACAGATTATTTTTCGAAATATATTCAGTCGGTTAATTTGTGTTTAAAAAAAATATCATAATTTATTTAAGAGGGATTTTTTCATGATTAAAAAAAAGTATACAGTCCGTATAAAATCATGAAATCATCGGTGTAAATAAAATGTTATTAAGACCTATATTTACAAAGATATTTCATAATCAGAGCCCGTACTTTTCATGCCGATTTCGTCATAATAACGTATATAAACACACAGGATGTTTTAATACGAAATGAGTTAATGACAGATAAGGTCACGATTCTAACGTCGGGCGTAATATTTTTAACACTATTCAATGATAGCATTTTTCTTTCAACTTAAACCATGATGTATGAAGCTTGACGTAATTTGTCTGTAATCGACATGATATGTACGGGCCCTGTTCATAATAAACCAGATTATGTATTATTTAGTTTATTGCTCTTGTATTTCTGGAAAATGTGCTCAACAGCTATCACGATATGTCATACTACGTCATAATTACGTCTCTGTCAGTTATACTAATAAATCAAATAAATATCGGACCGCAACAGACGGTGAAGGTCACCGCCGCCGGCGCCGACGTCAGTTGGCAGCTGGTTGGCCCCGCCCGCGGGCCTCGGCCGTTATTGTAAGTTCCACCTAGTAACTTGCCCGTGCCCGCAGCCCGCGGCGACGGGAGCAACAGGAACGTGGTCGAGGATAAACACGCCGCCGACTTAGTTAACCGACATTACTTCGCCAAGGGCGAGCTCGACCCTTGTTGACGAAGTCGCCAAATAATGTATTTACGGTGCGGCTTATAGTAAATACGTATACTGTTGTATACAGTCAAAATGCTCAGGATCGAGTTATTTAGGTACATAATTGTTACTTTACTTACTGAAAAGTTTTAATGTATACTTTGATTAAAACTGAACTTTGTTTAAAATAACAAGGCCTGTTGGAACTTCTAAAATTTCAACTTTGTTTGAAATAAATTTTGCATTAGTAATTTCACTGTAGTAATCTCATTCGTGCTTATAAAATAAATATTAATGGCGTTATTCATAAATACACATCAAACGCAGTTTAGCCAAATGATTAGTTGTCCTTATTAAGTGTGACATTTGCCTTTGTTAAGAGGAAAACATAATTTAACTAAAACATCTGTTAACTTTGTACAAATCTAGGGGTTGATAATGTTATTTTATATTTTATAAATTACGCATACGAGTGGCATAAAAGGAATATGGAATAAATTAATGAAGTAATTTATTTAAAACAACACGAGAGCCACATTATTGAGGACAATTTCACACAGATCAATCTAGCCCCAAACTAAGCAAAGATTGTACTATGGGTATACTAGACGACGATATACATGCTTATATAGATAAATACATACATATATACATAGGAAACGTCCATAACCATAAAAAGGAACAAATATTTGTGATAAATACACAAATAAATACCCTTACCAGGATTCGAACCCAGGACCCTCAGCTTCGTAGGCAAGGTCACTGCCAACTAGGCTACGAAGGCCGTTGCGATATTGTTAGTTTAGCACTAAGTTTATGTTAGTAAATTAATATTAAAATAAATATATATAAAAAATATTTGTCCTCTGACCCATTTTTCACAATAGAGGACAATCGAGCTTGTTACCTTGATAGGAAACATGATTGTTTAATAATATAAATAAATGAAACTTAATTAATAAGCTAGATCTGTCCTTTTTCACCGTTATTCGGTCATAATATCTAACACACAGATTTACCCTCAGGCTGATATAGAGCAGCGCCGACAGCTATCCCAAGTGCCACGATTACGAAGAGTAATGGTCAGTGCCGACTGTCGCAGCCATCATTAGCACTAATATAATGCTATCCGGGAGGTGCTTCATGTCGGTGTCATGTTCTGACTAAACGACAGGTGTCTCTCTCGCGCGCTGTCATGTGATAATCATGAATCATGATTCAGTGTGGATAGGTTACGAGTACACGTGTTCTCTAAACTATCAGGAACACAAAATTACACACACAGAGAGAGTAAGTAACAGTGGGATTATGGCTGTGGTTCTCAGTAAGTTGAAGGCTCGCTGTGCCATTCCGTTGTGCTCGAACTCTTATTAACATCTTCTCTTCTATCCGCTTGTTAAATTGGTCTAGTGAAGTTTGTACAGATGAGGCTATGACGTATCGTTTGTCCAATCTAGCGATTATTAACGATTTAGTAGAATCGATTAAACACTAAATGTTTAAATGTACAAGTGTATTAATGGTCTGTCGGTTTATATTATTAATTTACCTTTTTTACATCAGGTTTTATATTTTCATTTTGTTTTGCTTTATATATTTCATATTTTTTTTTCAACTTACAGAAATGTCATATGAATCGAATCGATAGACTCGGTCACAACACTACTTAAGAAAATACATAAGACATTATAAGTAATTGTTTGTGTAATGAATTATTATAGTTAAATATGTAATAACTACGATAAAAAAAAGACGGTTCAGTTTTGTTTAAACAGCATGGAATATTAATATGTACGTGAAAAGTTCTAATTTTATAAAAGAAAGTTATTTATAATTTCGATGGGTCATGCACGTTTACGTTTTATGGGCGTTGACATGTGTCAAAACGTGGTTCTCAGACCTCGCAAAGTATACATATATTTTAACCTACAACTTTTCTCTCACTTCTAGCCCAAGTTTTCTACCACACTGGGTACTTTTAGAATACCTTGTGTTGACTACATTGTACGCAAATTGTTGCGAAAGGAAGAAATACGGCACGTTTACACGTTATGATAAATGGAAAGAGGCTTCAAGCTGTCACGCGCGCGGCGTATCGCGTCGCCGCCGGCGTCGGCGTCGGCGTCGGCCGCGGGACACCCACAGAGGTTGCTAAACCGCACTGAAAAGTACTAACGTCTACATAATACGAGTACGTATAGGTACAGAATCAGCTCGACAACAGTACAAGAGCACATATACTTACACTTAGGACTTGTACCACTGAGTTTTTCGGAACGTATGTACGAAATATCGTTTGATATTTACCAATGGCTTTTCAGTGAAGGAAACCGGAATAAGGCCTAGTTTACCCTCTGGGTTGGAAGGTCAGTCGCTTTCGTATAACTAGCGTCAACGTCAAACCTTGAGATAAGTTGCCAAAGCGTGGGGTCTGCTTGCCCCTGGGCCGTGGCACAAGTTGGTAAAACAACTAGGGAGAAGAAGACTATGACATATTATCAGGATTCATACGTTGCTGGATAGATCTTTCATTTAATTATTGCAATAATGGAAAAGATGGAAATAAAACCATCGCCATTATTTTTTTACAAACTGATTTTATGGACTTCTTTTTTATATGTTTCTGTTCTGAAGTAGCGACTGTTACAAGAAACGTGAAATATTTTTTTTCGAGGAGTCAAAATTCGTGAACTTCATGACTCAATTTTCAAATTAAATTGACAGAGACAATTTCCTTGACTGAATGTGAGCATTTTAAGATAAAAGGAGAACAGTAGCGAAATATTATGTCGAGAAATAAGTCTTTTCGTATTTTGTAAAATCCTTACGTCCATATAAGAAGCTGCATCTTTTACATCAAAATTCTATGAATAGAAAACCCCAAACGAACTTTGGCCACTTTTACTGACACTGCCATGGGTCCATAAATATCACAGGTTATTTTCACTGCTTGCATTTTTACATCGTATTCTTTCTTATTTATTACTCTTTGGAATAGGCCATCTTATGATATTATTAAAACTAACCAGTAAAAGCTTAAAAAATACTTTTTGTATACAAACTATGAAAAGACTTTCTCCCCGACCTTAATATAATATTTACGAGTAATCAAATAAAATAAATATTATTGTAACATTATAAAGGTTTCAGAGTACAATAAGCATACCAGTTACAATCATGTGAATGTGGCTCTCGGCGAGATAACATTCAGCGGTAAACCCGACGCGATACGCGTTATTTAATAAGCGTCATTGTTATTGTCCCGACGCATTCGCAGATTACGCGACGCGCCGCTGACCACTACAATGGGAAATCTTGATCAGCGTGCTAAATTATACACACGCTTTTGTTATGATTAGACTTCATGAAATGAAGAGAGTCCGGTTAAGAGTCCGGTATATATTTTTTACGATTTTGCTCAACTTTTTAATACTATATTGGAGCAAGTAACCAGATCCTGTTAGTATTTTAACATATTACGGAAGTAATCCCAATGGAGTGATCCCTTGGAGTGCCTGAATGCCGGCAAACGGTCGATTTTGTAAGTCAAATTTGTCATCTGGCACCTGAACAGTTTGGAATGTATGAACTACTTTTTTGTTTTAGTTTTTCGATTTTTAATGATGTAGGTATTTAAATCTGAGGACAGTTTCGCGATTTTTGCTCAAAGAAATAAATACTTTCAAAATGATATCAGACCGGTATGTAAGTTATACATAGGTGTTGGAAAATAAGTCGTCTAAGGAATAAATACAATACAATACAAATCATTTTTTACAATACAAATCATTTATTCGTGGCTTTAAGATACAATTACATATAAGAGACAAATATACAAAAAATTACCACGAAATGGTCTCGCCTCAGCATAATGTCGACCCGAAAGTCGACGCTGTTCTTCCGGCCAGACCATTTTTGGGCCACGATCGCAGCGTGTAAGTATGGCCTAATAGTAAAGAAAAGTAATATTGAATGCATCCATATCCATGACGCTGACGCGAGCGCCATCTAGGCCAAGGCATGGCAATACACAATGACATAACATGATTAAATAATAAGGTACACACTAGGTTAAAACTATACATTGTAATGTAATATTTTAAAATAAATGATAAGAAAACTAACTAACGACATAATTTGTGTGCCGAGTAAATATGATAAATGTGAAAAGTGATTATAGTTTACACAGTTTACCATTGCAAAGAACAGATTGTACACTGACCAAGGCGTGAGGCTACTTATAGGTTATGATGTTATACAGTAGATATGGAAAGAAATAATAAAGAACTGTAGACAATCATATGTGAAAAACAGACAAAGGGGATACATGAGTTATATATAAAAGTATAACTATCTAGACGTATGTTTGGCAGTAATAGGACAGAACAGCAGGTAAATATATATTTTTTTTCTTTTGACCTTATATTACCTATTTAGTAGTAGTAGTACGTAAATTGTCACCGTAAGTGTACAGTTACCTACGTCAAAAGCAACTTGTGTCATGCATTAACGCTTCCTGTTGCCGCTGGTGTAGAAGAGTAAATATTTTAATTTTAGCTTTAAAACTGTTTAAACTTTGTAGGTTCCTAAGCGGGGGCGGAATTATGTTCCAGCAGCGAGTTGACACGTACCTGAAGCTCCCATGAAACGCTACCGAGGCGTGTCGAGGTGTCATCAGCTGTACACTACAGTTACGTGCTCCAAGTGACCTACGGGTGGACATCCATGACAACTTCTCGAAGAGATATCGAAGAGCTCCAAGAGGATTTACTGTGTTGACAGCTGGGGACCCACGGAACAAAGAACACTGTCTTAGGTCGATGTGGGCGCGGAGTGCAGGTGCGGCGATCAGGGAGACCCGGTGAAACGGCTGTCCGCTGGCCGCCCGCAGGTCAGTAGGGTTCCCGAACCCAGGGATCACTTAATCTCCACCCTGGGAGGCTGAGCCACCAACCTGTGCAAAATCCCTGGTGTAGTAGTCGTGCCGGAGAAGGAGACCGGGGTGGACCCGGCTGCTGCATCAGGTGTGGACCGGGGGCCCTTCCGTACGCCGCACCTGTAAACTGCACCACCTACGTCGCCCTCTGGCAGGTTTGGTCCGTCCCCTTGCCCCTTTAGCTGTCAACACAGCGAATCCTCCTTTTTTTCTTAACACACTCCCTAAATATGGCCGAAAAACAAAAAAGGAATAGTTCATCAGCGGCGTCCCCTTCCACACAAGTCGACTTCTGCAACATCAGGGGACTTCACTCCAATTTAAACGCAGTACACCACCACCTGGAGACTGCGCAGCCGACCCTACTGTTCCTCACGGAGACCCAGATATCTTGCCCAGCTGATACATCATACCTGTTATGCCCCGGCTATATGCTCGAACATAAGTTCTTGCGGCGAGCTGGGGTATGCATGTATGCTCGGCATGATGTCTGCTGTCGCCGTCTCAATGCCTATGAAGACAGGGATCTGTCAGTGTTGTGGGTGCGTGTGGACTACGGCGGCCACACTCGTATCTACGCGTGCCTATACAGGTCCCATAGTGGGGACACGGACGCAACTCGGCTCTTTGAGCACTTACAAGTGACGTCCGGCAAAGTTCTTGAGCAGTACCCATCCGCGGAGTTGGTAATCTTGGGGGACTTCAATGCCCACCACGTGGAGTGGCTTGGTTCCCGGTCCACTGACCACGCGGGGAGGTCTGCTCTCGAATTTTCTCTGGCCTATGGTCTCTCGCAACTGGTTACTTCTCCCACGAGAATACCAGACATCGAGGACCATACGAGCTCTTTACTGGACCTTCTGCTGACCTCTCGTCCGGACGGATACTCTGTCTCAGTGAACGCACCTCTCGGCTCGTCCGATCACTGTCTTGTCCGGACATTGCCACCTTGCGCGCGGCCTGATCCACCTCGGCCTACTAGCTCGCGACGCGTATGGCACTATAGGTCAGCAGATTGGGATGGATTGCGTGAGTTCTATGCATCGTACCCGTGGAAGCGGCTGTGTTTCACATCAGATGATCCTGACTCCTGTGCAGCTGAGGTCGCTGAGACTATCTTAATGGGAATGGACTGCTTCATTCCCAACTCAGTAATAGCTGCAGGAGCTAAGAAACGACCTTGGTTTAACCGGCCCTGTAAAGAGGCGACAATTCATAAGCAAGCTGCCTACAGGGCTTGGACCAAGGCCGTTACTGATAAGGATCCTAACGCTTCTGATGTGAAACGCAAATTAAATGCTGCTTCGAGGTCCAGTAAAAGAGCCATTGCCAGAGCTAAATTCGACTTCGTCGGCAGAATTGGTGAGAAGCTCGTGGGCTATCCCTCAGGGAGTCGTGCCTTCTGGTCGCTCGCCAAAGCTGCCGAGGGAAATTTTTGTCGGTCGTCCTTACCACCACTGCGAAATGCTGATGGTGATCTGGTCCACAGTGCAAAGGAGAAAGCTGATCTCTTGGGCAATCTCTTTGCCTCGAACTCGACCATGGACGATGATGGCAGCACCGCACCGCCTACCGTCCCGCGGTGCGGTTTCTCCATGCCCGGTATTATATTCAGGCAAACTGATGTCCGGCGGGAGCTGCTGTCATTAGACGTCCACAAGTCGAGCGGGCCAGACGGCATACCAGCAGTGGTGCTCAAGCGGTGTGCTCCCGAGTTGTGTCCAGTGCTCACGCGCCTTTTCACGCTCTCATATCACAAACGGCAGGTGCCGTCTTCGTGGAAGACCGCCCTTGTGCACCCTGTGCCTAAAAAGGGTGACAGATCAGACCCGTCGAATTACAGGCCAATCGCTATAACCTCCCTTCTCTCCAAGGTGATGGAGCGCATAATCAACGCAAAGCTCCTGGGATACCTAGAGGATCACGATCTGATCAGTGACCGACAGTATGGCTTTCGCCATGGTCGCTCCACTGGTGATCTTCTAGTGTATCTCACCCACCGCTGGGCTTCAGCTATTGAGAGTCAAGGTGAGGCATTGGCAGTCAGCCTGGATATAGCCAAGGCGTTCGATCGGGTTTGGCATGGGGGTCTTCTATCGAAGTTACCATCTTACGGACTGCCCGGGGGATTATGCGAATGGATTGCCAGCTTTTTGTCCGGCAGATGCATACGAGCCGTTGTCGACGGAAGTTGCTCCGATAGCATGGACATAAATGCTGGTGTCCCACAAGTAGAGTTGCCAACCGTAGTGTACAAATTTGCGGTACATTCGGGATCGACATGCGGGATTTGGGTACAAAATGCGGGACGCCGTCAACCGACGTATATAAGGTGTATCGGACTGTCAAGTGTCAACGTATTGAAAGGTATACAACATTACCTGGTTAGCTTTCTTAAGAAGAAGAAATTTCTTCTATAGATACGAGTATTAAGCCGATTTAGCTCAAGTTTTTGCCATAAGTTTTTAGTTATATTTTTTTATACCTACTACAACAATTTTACATGTACTTATACAAAAAATTAAAAGATCGTTTCAATTTAAATTAAATACTTTCTGATTTTTTATATGAAATACTTTTTCAATTTTATAGTTAGTTTTTGAAAAATTCACCACTTTCTTATAACTGTTTTACCATATTTTGCTCAGCGAGCTTCAAACATCTACTATCTTCGTATCATCTGGTTTTCGACCTTATTGCTATTGAATCTTAATAAAAGAAGTGTTTCCTTGTTAAGTACCTATGCAATCTTTTATGGAGAAAATGAAACACTTTTGAACATTTTCACACAAAATTATTAAGTTGAAGAAATGTTAAGTTTGGTACATTTTGGTAGAAATACACGAACAATAGCCAAGTTATCTGGCTAAACAGATACTTTTTACATAAATAAATAGACATATGCAAAATTTTGTTCAAACTCTATACAAAATTTATAAATTGTGTATTCAGAGATTTTTTTTCAAAACATCATTTCAAATCACTCTAAATTTCGCTATAAAATATGCGGCGTGAAGTCAGCGTCGCTAGTACGACTAGGTACGCTGATGGTTAGCGGACATGTTGCTCTGAGCTTTGAGAATATTTATAATGATGAGAGACTGAGAGTACAGAGGAACGTGTAAGTAGTGGATATCGAGATATTGGGGTGACTGAGTAGCCCCTTTGTAGGTATAGTTGTGATCCCTTGGTATGCCTATCGTTTGGTTACTGTACAGTCACGTCTATAAATATCTATACACTTTGAACTTATTACAGGGGAAGAAGGGTCAAAATTTAATAGAGATGCATATAATTATATATGAAGCCGACCGTATCAATGCCGACACAAGATATTGTGTCTTTTTCGCATATTACTTGTAGCATATACGTTTTAAGACAAAAACATTAAAAAGTATTTTTGATATGAACGGTTGCATTTACGAATATGCACCCATATTGCAAAAGAACCTATAGTTTGTGTTTTGCCTCATTAAAAAAGCATCGTTACGAGTAAGAGTTGTAAGTAGTGAGCTAAATTACATCTTCTTAGATTAAATCATCTAGACTATAATAAAAAATAGATTCACCGTCATGCACTGGCTCTGAGTCACATTAAAAACCGTTCCTTTTTGTGCTTATTATCCAGTATGGTCTAAAAACGGGACAATCGGCGTCCCGCGCGGCCTCTTTGCGGGACGCGTCGTCAAGACCCCCAGAAACGGGACGTCCCGCGTATAGCGGGACGGTTGGCAACCCTACCCACAAGGCTCTGTGCTATCCCCAACGCTGTTTTTGCTGCATATCAATGACATGTTGTCCATTGGCGATATTCATTGTTATGCAGACGACAGTACTGGGGATGCCTATTACACAGGCCGTGCTAACATCCCTCGTCCCGTTGTGTTAGAGAGTCGTGAAAAGCTTGTGTCAGACATCGAGAGTGCTCTCTCTGATATCTCACTGTGGGGCCACGAAAATCTTGTCCGATTTAACCCCACTAAGACACAAGTTTGCGCGTTCACCGCTAAAAAAACCCCATTTACTGTGGTCCCACAATTCCAAGACACAGTCCTTACCATGTCAGAGAGTATTGGGATCCTGGGTGTTGACATTTCCAGTGACGTCCAATTCCGTAGCTACCTGGAAGGGAAGGCCAAGCTGGCATCCAAAAAGCTCGGTGTGCTCAATAGAGCTAAGCAGTACTTCTCTCCGGGGCAAAGACTGTTATTATACAAGTCTCAAGTCAGGCCCCATATGGAGTATTGCTGCCATCTTTGGGCGGGAGCACCTGGATACCAGCTGGGCCCCTTTGACTCGATCCAAAGACGTGCTGTCCGAATTGTCAACGATCCCAAACTCACGAGCGATATCGAACCCTTAAGTCTAAGGAGAGACTTCGCCTCCTTATGTGTGTTCTATCGCTTGTACAATGGATTGTGCTCTGAGGAATTGTTTGATATGATGCCAACGGCTGCATTCTACCACCGCACCGCTCGCCGTCGGCAGGGTGTTCACCCGCATACCCTGGAGCCTAAATGGTCTCGTACCGTGCGGTTTAAGAGGAACTTCCTCCCGCGGACGCTCCGGCTGTGGAATGAGCTCCCTGCCACTGTTTTCCCAAAGGACTACAATATGGGGTTCTTCAAAAAAGGAGTGTTAAAGTTTTTAAAGGGTCGGCAACGCGCATGTAACACCCCTGGAGTTGCAGGCGTCCATAGGCTACGGTGACCGCTTACCATCAGGCGGGCCGTATGCTTGTTTGTCACCGTCGTAGTATTAAAAAAAAAAAAAAAAAGATATGATGGGGATTTGTATTTTACCACACCAAAAAGGAGACATGCTAGATGAAGCTTGCGACGGTGTAGCATTTTAAGAATACTGTGCTCATTCAAAAATGGAGTAACATGGGATCTTGGTGGGATATTGAAGCAAAAACGGGCACAGGCATTTTGTACCCGCTGAATAAGTCGTTTTGTTTTTGCTAAGAGACGGGGCCCATACACTAAATCCATATAATTTAATTTGGACAGAACCAGTGCTTCAGCTAACTGGGTGCGCAAGGTTTCATTAATAAATGGCCGTATGTTGTAGAGTAGTTTGAGCCTGTAGAAACAATTTCTAACTGTTTCAGACACATGTTTCTCATACCTGAGAAATAAAACATTTATTTCCACTTTCATTTTTTTTCGAATAAATGTACATTTAGATCGTGCAAATTTAAGGAAATTGCCAAATTTAAGCAGGTATATCTGGGTATGTATAAAATATATTTTATAAAAATAAACATGCAAAAATAAACTTCATTTTATGCCTAATTAACTAAATTACGTGGTACGCCTCCTAACCTAACTTTAACGGCCTCCTAGCCTAGTCGGTAGTGACCCTGCCTACGAAGCAGGAGGTCCCGGGTTCGAATCCTGGTCAGGGCATTTATTTGTGTTTATCACGAATATTTGTTCCTGAGTTATGGATGTTTTCTATGTATTTAAGTATTTATATGTATATATCTATTATATATATCGTCGCCTAGTACCCATAACACAAGCCTTATGGAGCTTACCGTGGGACTAGGTCGATTTGTGTAAGATTGTCCCATAATATTTATTTATTATTTATTTATTTATTTATTTATTATAAAAATAAATAATAAAAAATTAAGTTACAATATTATATGAATCAACCAACTCGCAAAACAAGCTCTGTAAGTATAGTGTTTTTGAATACTAAATAATAATGTATATTTATCAAAACGATTTTTTTGCAATACGAATACTTCATACTATCTTAGCAATTTCCATTTAAATGTTATTTCATTATTAACGATTTTGACTTTAAAATGTATACCGGACTCTTAAGGCAATGTGATGGCAGGACTAAAATGTTAACAGATTGGAGGCCACTTTCGGATGGAAGAAGCGCTTGGCGTCCGTCGGCCGGTGGGAGGACGGTGCTCGAAGAGTGCGGGTCACTTCTGGGTGAGGGTAGTGCAGGACCGAGACCAGTGGCGTACAAGACGAGAGGCCTAAGCTGAGCAGTGGGCCATAAACGGCTAAAATGATGTTCGTGTAAATAAACTTGGCAATACCCGAGAAAAGAAAGCTAATAGTTTTTTACGATACGCGACCACAACCTGTGGTTCCAGCGATCTTCAACAGATCATCGGTCCACCTTGTTGGAGACCTTTCAACACTTTATGTTCCAGTACGGGGAACTATATAGTATAGCCACAGTGCTTGACATCGTACTGAACTGAACCGGGTAGCTACAAAACCGTTTTTTTCTTCCTTTTTTTTAACGGCCTCCTAGCCTAGTTGGTAGTGACGCTGCCTTCGAAGCAGGAGGTCCCGGGTTCGAATCCTGGTCAGGGCATTTATTTGTGTGTTTATCACGAATATTTGTTCATGAGTTATGGATGTTTTCTATGTATTTAAGTATTTATATGTATCTATCTATTATATATATCGTCGTCTAGTACCCACAACACAAGCCCTTGTGCTTACCGTGGGACTAGGTCGATTTGTGTAAGAATGTCCCGCAAAATATTATATTTATTTATTATATTTTTTTAATAATAAAAGAAGTTTGTAAAGAACAACGTCAAGTTACTTTCTCGCAACCAAATTGTGCAACGTGTTTCCGAGAACGCTATTAAGTATTAACTCGTAAATAAGTTCGCTACGAAAGTTCCTTTCGTAGACGCTGCTACGGCGTAGACCCTCTACGCCGACGTAGACAGCCGGCGGCGAAGCGAGAAAACTTAACCCCGTGTGCTGGCTCTGTTATTATTTGGAATAAAACAGAATATAATGTTTTTGCTACAACTTATATAGCAATAGTCCGCTGGGCAACCTAATCTATTGCTAGCAGATTGAAAGTTTAGAGTTTATTTTCGATGAATCTCGTATTTATCTATATGTATGTATTTATGTATCTATATATACCTAAATGTATTTATGTTTATATAATGTATTTACTGTATATGTAATTAATATTTATATATTGACTTGTTCTTACTATTTCGGTTTTGACTATTACTAGCACCGCCCACAAATTTTCTGTTTTGCCTTAAGGTTGACTGGTAGAGAATGCCTTCTGGCATTAAGTCCGCCTTTTGTACGTTAAGGTTTCTTTTGTGCAATAAAGGTTAAATAAATAAATAAATAAATAAAATCTTATAATTATGACGTAGGAACTAGTATTTAGGAAAATGACTGACATCTCGAGTGCACCAGAGGGGTAATTAGACTATATTGCGATTAATTAGGCTTAATCAAGCTATTTTAAGTCACCAAACAGCAATAAGCAAATGTCAAAACGTCGTATATAGTTTCCGAAAAACTCCTTGAACAGCATTAAGTAAATTAGTCGATCTAGGTGACCACTTAACGGCCCCCTGTTGGTAGTTGGTAGCGACTCTGCGTATTCCTGAGGCTAAAAGAAACAAAAAATGTCATATGATTTTTTGGTCATTTCGACAAAAAAAACCAAAAACAAAAATCGAGTGGCTCCCTTTTCTAAATCAATCTAGTTATAAGTTATAAGGCGCCACTATGCAAAAGGAATTTCCTTGTACATCGTTTGCCGTATAATTAAGTGTAGGCACACTACTACTATAAATTATTCCTTGCGAGTCACGCCAATTTAAGCAATGGAATTATATTGAATACAAGCTTTTAATGGACAAAATTTGCCTACTTATTACTTCTTTTAAACAAATTTGTTAACAGATGGGTCTCTACCGAGAAATTGAATTATCTTCTCTGAGTTCGCATTAAAATACAGGCGAGTACACCAGTATATTGAATCGTATTAATGGAGAAAGAGCTAGCAACAGATTTTCATGACAATTTTTTTCTCAGGCGATATCTCGCAGCTCTTTGAATAATTTTATTATAAAATTAATTGTATCATTCAGAAAGCTGCAGCATATTTCCGTGAGCGGGAACTATTAATTTAACGGACGAGGATATCTTCATAATCATCTACGTTTAACAAATAGAGAAATGTACAATTTTAAAGCACGAATCAAATCATTTATAATACAGTGAAACCTGGATAATTGAGACCTCGATAAATGGAATACCTGTATAATTACAACGTTATGTCCGGCCCCGGTCCCTTGACAACGATAGACCTTTATAATTTCGGCGCCTGGTTAAATGAAATTCAGATTTTAAAGTTTGCCGTACAAATTAAAATCATTTTAAGCTAAATGTATCTATAATTACCGATTCACCTTCGATAATGTACCGGTCTGTAAGGTATCCCTTTTTTGCACAGAATTAAGTTAAATATTTCAAACAAAGCTATGGTTAGTACCAAAGGTTCTATTTAACTGGTTTCCCGTTAAGCCCAACTTACACGCGCTCAACAATGAGAATATAAAGCCGGGTTTACGAGGCGGCGGCCGCAAGTGCTCGTTTACCACACAACAACAATAAAACGGTTTAGCATTCGTTTTCCTAAACACCCCCCTCCTCGCCCCTCGACCCGTCGCCCCCTGGAACCTTCGCACGTGTAAAATGTAGATATTGAAATATTTACATTGCCATTTGAAAGATACTCGGAGGTATTATGTCTAGATAATCTAAGTGGAGGTTACTAAAATAGTATTCGATCAATTCGAATTTTGTGTTTAATGAAAGTTCATTGCTCCAAGAATGTCATAAAATGTTTATATATCAGTCTAAAATAAGTTAATTTATTGGAATTAAATTAAGATCATACGCACATATTTCCGCATCGTTATTTTCAAACGATTGTGATTATGATGAATGATTTCGAAATATATTTTGCGTTTTGATTAGATCGAATAATACTATCTAGACATAATACCTACGAGTAATTCTCGCTGGGTCTGGGTGCTAAAAGTCTTGTTAAACACTACTTACATACAAAATCTGCATAGTGCCTAAAATTGCCATGAATTATTCATAAAGCGGAAAACATTCAACGTTTCGAAAGCTATCACATTGCACATTAAATATAATCAATGTTTAATGACTTTAGTGAACAACTTGTACTTGCAGGCAGGTTCAGTATTTTTTTCTCATATACAAAACCGACAAAGACAGACCTGCAGACAATAATAATTTAATATGAATATAATTAAATATATGTCTACTCACACAAAAACTAGTTTACCACCCTTGAGAAAGTATTCGTTAAGGATGGCTCACACTAGAACGGGACGGGACGGGACGGGACGATCTGTCAGCTTCTATAGAACACGTCACGTGACATAAGAGGGCTTTGAGCTATCACATGATCCATAGATATTGACATATTTTCCCGTCTTGTCCCATCCTTTATAGTAAAAGTCATGCATACCTATTCATATATAGAGTGAGAAAAAGCTTTATAAGCATGGAAAAAATATACTGCTAAAATAAGATTAAATTATAAAAAAAACAAGCAGAGTAATATTTGTATAAATAAGCACAATTCTTACATTCTATTTTGCCTATTTTTGCATGGAGTAAAAACATCCGTCACTAATATTACAGTGCTTAAAAATAATCGTATTCCCAGTCTCACCAGAGGCGGTGAATTTTCCCTATTGTCGTATATTTCTAAGCATTGCTCGCCTTTTTAAAAACAGCTGTACATTCTGGCTTATCTGGTAAAGGATACAGCGTGGGCACGTGGCGAGACGGCAATAAAAACACAAACACACCCGTTTCGCCCTCGTTACGCAGTTGTTTATTCAAACTGCGTGTATTAGGAAGCAATCGTTGCCATACGTGCCCCCCCTTCGTGCCCCAGGGCCCCCAGGTTCACTAACTTGGCTCGATAAAAACTTTCCGCAATTTGTTTTTATTATTATTCCTCTCGGGTCCAATAGGGCTGGCAACTTTTACAATCTCATTTCTGTGCGAATACGTCAAGTGTGGATTCAGGATATGCTAAAGTTTTCCGAGGTGAGGGCTAAAAGTGTCGCAAAAACGAAGTACAGAAACAGATACAGTATGATTGCAACATCGGAGCTTTATTCTATTAAAACTTATGTTTCTTATGCAATTGTAAGCTATGCAGCTTACATATAAGCTATGCAGCTTGCATAAGATACACACTACAATTTTTTAATATGTTTATTGTTTATTATAAATATGGATTTGTTTTAGGCCTTATGTAGGTACACAATTTGGTATGCTGAAAAGTAAGTAGTAGGTCAAGTAGATGTCAAGTGATAATAACAAATAAAATTATAATATTTTTTGCGCAGTTTGCAAACCCTGGCGCTCGCGCCGGACAACCCTATCTCTAGAACAATCGCGCCCAACAAGGTTATAAATGTTCCACAACCCGACCTTCCGATTAATTCGACAAACCCCCGGAAATTGCGGACACAAGCGGCGCGGCCATTCATAAGTAAACAACAACTTTGTAATGGTTAGTCATTGACCTGCTCGTTTCTTTCTATGGGCTAAACCGTGCCCAACAACAATGACTAACAAAAACACTGTAGTTAAATTAATACGATTTTATTACAAGCATAAAACAGAGAGACTAGTCTCTCTGTTTTGTGATTACAAGTAAATGGGAGTGCAACGGGGAGCGCTCCCAGGAATTGTTCAAATTGATCTCTGCCGAGACATCATTTTCACCCGCAAAATTTTGATGGTTGTCCTCAACCGTGCGTAGCTAAACGTTGGAGTAAACTGTCGCCAGCGGAAATTCCGGTCCGATATGTCCTTGAAACCTGAAGCAAGCAAGAAAATAGCGTACTCTCATTTCAAAGGCGAGCAACGCACATACGACCCCAGGTGTTGCAAGTGTCCATGAGCGGCGAGAGTTACCTACCATCAGGCGATATCTATGCTCGTTTGGTTGCTATTCCATATAATAAAAAGTTGTAGTCTATGAAAAAGAACTTTAGTTACTTTTATATAAAATTTATTTATTGTTTTAAATTAACATGTCAACGTACTAAAAACTAAAACTCAGGATTAGCTCACATTAGTCATAAAGACCCCTAATAGTAGTCGAATATTTTACTGCTAGTGACCTGCTTAGCGGCGAGTAGGGCGCCCAGCGTTCATACAATATAAAGTGCATTCTACACACATAGCCTCTGACCGACCAAGGCGACCCTGATACGATTTGGTGAATAAACTACGGCTGCTACACGGTTGGCAACATTATCGGCAGCCTTATCGCCGATCGTATGGAAAGCTCTTAACATATTTACCATCGAGAACTCACCAGGCGAACTCTCTGTTCATAGTCACTTTCCTCTATAAAACAAAGATATAAATATTCAGTTAGTAAGCGTAACTTGTAGGAATAGGTGGTGAGGATAGTATTAGGCAGCGTTTGCTAAGCTCACTCTCGTACGTTTGCTTGGGTATACTTGCGCTGCTCAAGAGGCTATTTGCTTTGCACACGAAGTAAACTTGCAAGCAGTGACATGTAACAACAACCTTCACGTGAAGTGTTAATTCCGCTCGGGGAGAACGACTCGGAGCAACGTGGAAACATAAATGGAGTAAAATTTGCACGCAGAATTACAATAAGGAAAATAAATAAGCCAGAATAATGTATTCAATGTGTATCTGAGCAGGAAGCTGATTCTAACTTTGAAATTTTCGAAACCAGTTCCGGTTTCGTTATCGTTATGATTTATGATATGACATATTACTGTAGAATTATGGGTATGCGGTCTTTAAAGTATGCATGAGTACTGTTTGTGCAAGTTCTTGCAAAATAATGCTATTTATGCAAATTCAACAAGTGGTGGGGCCATTTACTTTGGTACATACTTAAACGCAAGTGCATTCGCAAGCCTGTCACTAACCTCATATGGTTGGTGAAGTATTTTCTATTAGAAAAAAGTTTAGTTAGTTAGTTTTTCTTTTATTATTTGTTTGGAATTAAATCTTTCTCAAGAATGTAATTATCAATTTCCTAACGTAATACAAATAAGTCCCGAAGAGACACTCTACTTCGCTTTCCTCACCAACCGCTTGAGTTAAGCGGTTGGTCGGTACATCAAAACATGAAAGTAAAACTATAGAAAACTCATGTAAACTTGTGAACAGTGATGTAAATCATGTAATACTCGCTCGCGCCTTATAATTTGCAATCATGGCGCTGATCAGATGTCATTCTGATAGCTGGCACGTCGCAAGCGATTCGGGATTTAAGAAAAATATCATTATTACCTCCGTGACCTATCTTGGAAGACTAGTTTGTACTTAATTTTCAAATGGTTCTAAGCAGATAAATGTAGTGAGTGCAAAATACGTCTTAAAAACCTTTTATTCCAGAGAAAAATATATTTTAACCCTACGGAGGTAAATTCCATCCCAATTTGGAACCGATGTGCTTACCAAAGAAAAGAATTACAACACTGGTCCTCGGTGTCACTTCGCAGATGGCTCTACATTTAATACCTACCTTATAATTTTACATTAGAATTTCTAAAGTAGGTAACAAATGTGGTCGTGTGGCTATACTAACTATTCGTACCGCAAGTGCTTTGGCGTTGGCCCAGAACTTCTTTTTTGCAAAGTACAGCAATTTTTACATGAATAAATGTACCTGTATGGTGGTCAACACAGCCAACGGCCAGCCGTCATTGTTGTGGGTTCTCTTACTTTGCTTTACAGTCAAAAAACATGACTACAAAAGCATCAGCAAAGATAGTACGTAACTCTGATTTCTTTTAGCGATACATAGGCAAAACTTATACAAGGTGTAACACCGACCAAAAACACCAGCAAAAAAAATTTAAAAGTTCATACATTTTGGTTGTGTGATCTTGACATTTTGTTTGGGAGAGATTTATCCCCATATCGAGGATGGTCCCATAGTAAAAGTATGAATACATACGGGGTGTGAGGTTTTTAGTGGCTGATGTTACATCCTGTATAGGCAAACTCGTGCCTATCGCGGCACAAATCGGCGAAATCGCTTCCGTATTGCAGATGTGCTTATGTTGCAGGAGAGGATTAGCCTCATTCCCGCGCGCCGCGCCGCGCCAGCAGCCGCTCGGTTCGGGGCACGCACACACCGCATTTATCGCTGAGTGTGTACCACGAACACGACAAAACCAACTCCTTTAAAACTGCTATTTTGGAACAGCTCGTTTGAGTTACTACTTCTTTAGTTTAATAGAGCAGTAGGTCGTCTTTCTTCGAGACACTGAAATATATTCTGGTGCACTTTCTTCAATTTTTCTCGAAATATACTTACGTTGATTTAGCGGTGCTCGTTTGTTCGCTTTAACGTTTAGTAACTTATTTTATGGGGAACAGTATATATTTATAGTATTATCTTAGCTACGTTATCCCAGGCGTTGAATTTGGGTATTATCTTCAGACAATTGTGATGTATTTAGGGGAGACTAGGTATAGAGTTAGGTATGGCTAATAATAGGCACCTTGTTAGTTCGAGGATTTATTCCGGACTGAAGTGTGTGACATACGTCAACCGCTATATATCTGTCTACCTACATCACACTCCTCCACGCTTAATTAAAACTAACAGTACTTACTTAGTTTATGGAATTGTTAACGTTACTTAATTAATTACATTTATCAACTATTCTACGGGAAAAAGCAAAGGCTAACTAATCTAATACACAGGTAGGTACCAACGCTCGATACAGTTACAATGTTATCAGAAAAGCGAGTAGGCCCAACAATAATCTGCCGCTAAGGAAAATAATTATGGATCTTATGTCCACGATATAAGATGCAAATCAGCATGATTATTCTTGAATGAACTGTAACTATAATAATCTTTTCTTATATAATTTATAAAAACTACAGTATCCACTACTGTAATAAGTTTAGGTACCTATACATATACATAGCAACTATGATAACAACTCGATTTCAAAGTTCAATGAATTATACAATAACTAACATGATGCTTATGTTTTATACACTGGCTTTTTCAATCTACACTGCCGAAGGGGGCGCGACCGAGCCGCTACAAGGGGTGTTGACGGCTCACCTGACTGATCCTCCCCACTACTAGTCCCCTTTCCCGGTGTAGAAAAACATTCTATTTCCTCCTCCCCTTCCGCTAACCCTGGTTGCGGCGATGCATCGAGCCTGGGTGTCGAAGCCCGCGGATGGCTGGCCAACCCACTGGTACTTGCTCGTGGTGTCGTGGGTTCTGTCCCGGGTTCCTGTGGCACTTTCGGAGAGGGAGTCGAATCCGTAGTGTCATTATTGTCCTCCGAAGTATTTGGGCAGACTATAGAACCCCTCGTTCTCCGCTTTATTTGGTCGATGTGGCGGTGAATAATATTACCCTGACAATCCATTACGTCATAATCTGTGCTACCTAAGACCTTGGACACCCTTCCGGGTTGCCATTTTTCCCCCTTTAGATATTTGCGATACCACACGTCATCACCCTCTCCTACCTGCCGTTCCGATCCCCCGGCTGAGTGAGTTTGCCGCTGTTGGGTTTTAACAACTTTTTTACTTACATCCGGCTTTAATAAATCTAAGCGCGTTCGCAATTGCCTACCAGTCATGAGCCTCGCGGGGCTCTCGCCCGTCGAACTATGTACTGTATTTCGATGATATATTAAAAAAGTATTAAGGGCGTTTGATATGTCTACTTTATCTAACATAGCCTTTTTAATGACCTGCTTAATAATTTTAACCGAATTTTCTGCCGCTCCATTCGAAGCCGGGTGGTAAGGTGCCGTAAAAACATGTTCTACCCCGTCTGAGGCCAAAAAATTTGAAAATTCTTTGCTCGTAAACGGCGGCCCGTTATCGCTTACCCTGTTTAGGTAATCCCCACCTAGCCCATAACTCGGTTAATTTTTCTATTGTTGTTACTGCGGCCGTGCTGGGTACCTGAACCACTTCCAGCCATTTGGACATAGCATCCACTACTATCAAATACATTTTTCCCTGAAGAGGCCCCAAGTAATCTACATGAACCCTAGTCCAAGCCCGTGTCGGCCACGGCCAGCAGCCACGGCGGCGCACGGCGCGCACTCGCGGCACGTCGCCTCCACTGCCTCGTCGATGCCCGGCCACCACACATAGCTACGGGCCAATGCCTTCGTCTTTACTATACCCATGTGTGGTTCATGGAGAATTTCTAAAACCTTATCGCGGCACCTATCCGGTATTACCACCCGGTGCCCCCACATTACGCAACCTAGCTCGTCATATAGTTCTGACCTTCTGTTAAAGTATGGTTTTAACGCATCGAAATCGTATTTATCCGGCCAACCCTCGCGAATAAAGGACAATACCCTAGCCAAAACCGGATCCCGCATGGTATAGTACTTTATCTTATTATAATCTAGTAATAAAGCGTCTTGCGCGAAATGAAGATACGTTTGCTCAGGAATTTTTTCATAAGAATTATTTCTTGATTCACTAACATTAGGTAACCTAGACAAACCGTCCGCACAGTTGTCCCTCGTGTTCACATACTCGATTTCATAATCATAAGCCGACAATATGATTGCCCACCGCTGCATCCTGCTAGCTGTCATAGTCGGTATGCCCGTGTTCGGCCCAAATATTGATACTAACGGTTTATGGTCTGTGCGCAACGTGAAATGACGTCCGTAAAGGTATTGGTGGAATTTCTTTACACAAAACACGATACCTAAAGCTTCACGGTGGATCTGCGAATAATTCGTCTCCGCACTATTTAAAGTACGCGATGCAAACGCGACCGGGCGTTCGCCGTCCGGCCCCAGCTGGGTCAAAACCGCCCCCACGCCCCGCGGAGACGCGTCACAGGTCGCTATCAAAGGTTTATTAGGATCATAATGCCTTAGTACATTAGCACCCGATAACAACCGTTTTACTTGCATGAACGAATCACTGCACTCCTTGTTCCAATGCCACTCCACTCCTTTTTTTAATAAATTATAAAGTGGTGACAAGATTATGCTGAGGTTCCTAATGAATCTGCCGAAAAAATTTACTGTCCCCAAAAAAGACCTTAATTCCGATACGTTACGAGATTGTACCATGTCTAAAATTGCCTTTATTTTTGTTGTATCCGGCTTGATACCCTCCCTAGACACTACATACCCTAAATAGGTCACTTCCTTAGCAAGAAAAACACACTTACTTTTCTTTAACTTGAGTCCATTATCAAATAAACGTTGGAAAACCGCTTTTAAAGCCTGTAGATGCTCCAATTTGGTTTTACCCCCAATAATAACATCATCTAAAAATACTTGCACATTAGGTATGCTACTTAGTAAATTTATCATAATGCGCTGAAATATTCCTACGCTAGATGCTAAGCCATACACAAGTCTATTGTATTGGAACAACCCCCGGTGAGTGTTTATGACGGTGTAACATTTAGACTCGTCCAATTCAATTTGGTTGTACGCTTGCGAAAGATCTATCTTGCTAAAATACATATTGCCATTTAAATTTACAAGAACGTCTTCTATCTTAGGAAGAGGGTAACGATCGACCAACAAATACGGGTTAAGAGTGGCTTTATAGTCTGCACAAATTCTAAGGGAACCGTCAGGCTTATTAATAGGTACCAGTGGGGAAGCCCAGTCCGAGCAGTCGACGGGCTCGATGACGCCGGCGCTCAGCATGGCGTCCAGCTCGGCATCCACGCGCTCACGCAGCGCGTACGGTATGGGGCGCGCGCGATGAAACACCGGGGTCGCACCCTCGCGTACCCTCAACGTCGCTTTGCCCCCCTTGTAACGCCCCAGTCCGCCACTGAACAACTGTTCATATCTGTGGAGCAAAGTCATAATATCTTTATTACCTTGTCCACTCACATCGTCTATCACGTAATTACAATTCAACTTTTGTAAATCGGGTATAGTTATACCTAATTCAACCAGCCACTTCCTACCTGAAGCCGGTAGGGTGAGGTCTTGGTGTTGAAGAGAAAGCACTGAGTTCAAAATACACTTTTAATGTTCAAAAACACGGAAAAATACGAACAAAACATTTAAAAAGTACAAAGGTCCAGAAAAATAACTTAATTATAGACCACGTGTCAAATAAGAAAATTTGCGCATTACGGGCGGCCCCGTCAGAGGATGCATGCAGACTGGTGGGGCGCGCCAATGGTTAACTTAAAGTACTTATGAGTTATCTATGCGATACATTTCTACAGCTAGGTATACATATTTCTAGTTTTAAATGGTACTCGTGAGCGCGTCGCTAACAGAGCCCACCCCTAGTGCGAAGCACTATTCTACAATAGGAACAGGAGCGACGCGTGCCGCGGACCGGCGCAGCACACCTCTTTGAGTGGTGACCTCGACGACTCTGACTCGTCCATCTCGTCCTGGAAATACTGTTTTAATAATACCTCGTGGCCACACGTTCCTCGGTGAGTCAGGATCGGCGATCAGCACGAGGTCGCCCTCGCGCAGAGGTCTCTGCTCCCGCTGCCACTTCTGACGAGGTATCAGCAAGGGCAGAAACTCCTTTAGCCAACGGCGCCAATACATGTCGGCGAGTCTTTGGGCAGTGCGCCACCTTTTTCTTAGGTACAGGTCGGAGTCATCAAATTGTCCAGCTATAGGTAAATTGGAAGAGGACCCCAATAAAAAATGGTTTGGGGTAATTGACTCGGAGCTTCCCGGCTCAACTGAAACGTGAGTCAGAGGCCGACTGTTGACTATGTTTTCAACTTCGGCTAGCAGAGTCAATAAAACTTCATCCCTTGGGGCGCGTTCCTTAAGAACGACGCTAAGAGATACCTTCACCGTCCGGATGAGGCGCTCCCAAGCGCCAGCCCAATGAGGAGTCCTAGGAGGAACAAATGTCCACTGAGCGCGGTTGTTGGCCGCCTCTGTTTTTAGGTCCTCATTATTTATTTCTTTAATGGCGTTTTTTAATTCGGTGTTAGCGCCCCGCAAGTTTGTGCCGTTATCCGAAAAAAAATGGCTAGGCCAACCACGCCTAGACGCCATTCTTCGAAGGGCTAAGATCAGTGAATCAGTGGTAAGGGAATGTACGACCTCAATGTGAACCGCCCGAACGGTGAGGCAAGTGAAGAGAACGCCATAGCGTTTCTCGCGGCGTCTGCCGACAACTACCTCCATCGGGCCAAACAAATCTAAACCACAAAATGAGAAACATCGCTGATGATGGGCTAAACGTGCCGCTGGTAGATCGCCCATTCGCGGAATCAGCGGCTTAGCCTTCCTCAACCGACATAGCATGCAACGTGAAGCCACATACTTAACGGTTGAGCGCAATCTGAGCAACCAATACCTTTGTTTGAGGTCGTTGACTACTGTCTCCTGGTGTCCATGCGCGGCCTTGATGTGATGGTGCCGCACCAGGAGTCGCGCCACGGGATGCCTTCCGTCAAGGATGACGGGCCTCTTAGTCGCCAGCGGCACATCCAGCGCGGCGTCGATGCGGCCACCAACGCGCAATAAGCCATCATCACCTAGATAAGGAGACAAAGTTAACAACCTACTGTTGCGCTGCACGCTCTTACCATTTTTTATTTCAGCGATCTCATCGCCACAAGTGTCCATCTGCGCCTGCTTTAAGATCAACAGCTCCGCCCGGGCCATCAATGAACTGTCATCATAGGTAAGTTTTTTACATTTAAGTATAAAATTAAGGACAGCCGCCGTTGACCTAAGCAGCCGAAGCCAGGAAGAAAATCGTTCCGGGTCTGGAATAGGTAAGTTACACAATATATCTAGCTGTGTGTTTACATTAACACAGCCAGAAAAAACCTCGCTCGCTTCAGGTTCCAAAAAGTTAAGCGGCCAGGATTTTTCGTGCGAGTACAAAAACTGCGGACCCTGAAACCACTCATTCATAAATGAATCATAGTTAAATACCTCTCTAGTAGCAATATCGGCGATATTTAATTTTGTAGGTACATAACGCCACTCTGATATATTCGTAAGGCTATCGATCTCGCCTAACCGGTTCGCCTCGTACGCCTTGTAGGTGCGCGTATTATTATTTATCCAGTGCAGCACGGTAGACGAGTCGCACCAGAAATAACGGCGCGCGGGCGATAGCTTATGTTCCTTATTAATGGTGTACGCCAAGCGCGCAGCCAACAAAGCCGCCTGGAGCTCAGCACGGGGCACCGTCAAGGATTTAACCGGCGTCACACGACACTTACTGGCAACGAATGTAACGTAAACGTTATCATCTTTAATCCAGCGAAAATAAGCCACCGCGCACATTGCCTTAGTAGATGCATCGCTAAATATATGCAGAGATAGGTTTGTATAATAATCACCAGTACCTATTATATTTCTTGCGAATAGATGTGCCTGCGTAGCACTCGTAGCGCTGGTACCGGGCGCGGCGCGGGCGCCCGCTTGCGTCACGTTTTTCGTAGCAGGACGGCGTAGACCCTCTACGCTGCAGCCTGCGACGGGAGATGCATTCTCCGTCGCGCTCCCACTCCCAGCGCTGCATTGGTACCATCTAGGTATGCGAATCTTATCAACTACTTTGAGTAGTTCGATCCATTCGCACCACTTTTTATAAATTTCGTCAGGAATGTCGTCATCCCACGAAATTTTGAGACGCCACGTGTCCTGTAGCATAATTCGACCCTGTATTGTAAAAGGCGACAAAAACCCAAATACATCAAATATTGACATTATAACGCGTAACATAACGCGCTTAGACGGCCTTTGTTTATGTCGAATTATACTATCAGGAATACGTTTTAGCGAGACATCAAAACCTAACTCATCCGTACCTGGAAACCACAGAAGCCCAAGCGCCCGCTCGCCTTCGAACTGCTGGCCGACTTTGAACTTTACCGCAGCAGTTCCTAAGGTTTCTTTTGGAATGCTATCGATAACAGCGATACTGTTGCTAGTCAAGTTACATAATTGAAACCCACCTTTTTTATGTATGTCAGTGACATTTTTGACCATCTGGATAGCCGTACGCTCGTCAGGGAGGCTCTGTATGTAGTCATCGACATAATGGGAATTTACTATGGCGTCGACCGCGGCGGGCATAGATGACTCAAATAGCGAAGCATTTTTATTCTTTACAAATTGCGCAACGAAGGGCGCGCAATTCGCTCCAAATATTAAACTAGTCATGGCGTATGTCTTAACTGGTTCCGCAGGGCTGCTTCTCCATAAGAAGCGTAGGGCGTCCTGATCCTGGGGTTGAATCTTGACTCGCAAAAACATGTCTTTTATGTCACCTGTGACAGCTACTTTATGCTCACGAAAGCGTAACATGATACCTAATAAAGAGTTCAGTAGATCCGGACCCTTTAGTAGGTAATCATTTAGACACAAACCTTCTGTAGTGGCCGCAGCATCGAAAACTAAACGTAACTTTTTTTTATTTACGTTATCAACGCCGAAATGTGGCATGTACCACGTCCTTTGAGTGCGTTGAGTCTCCTTTAGTTCTGTGGCGAAGTCATTATCAAATAAATGGTTTACGCGTTCGACGTACCTTTGTGCGTAACCGGGATCCCGACTCATTTTCCTTTCGATTCCTTTGAGCCTACTTAGAGCGCTCGGGAATGAGTCAGGCATCGCACAGTTAGGATCCTTCCAGGGCAAACCGACCATCCAGCGGCCGTCGACGAGCTGAGCGGTACGCTCCAGCTGCTCGACTGCCCGCAGGTCGTCCACGTTTTGTCGTGGCTTACCTGATATTCCAACGGCGTCGAGCGCAAACCCGCGTTGCACCTCCTCGTGCAGGTCCCGCAGCGCGCACTCCTCGCGGCCGCACTCACCCACGAACAACACCGACGCGCTCGCGTCGTGTCCGGCGTAGGCGTCGGCCGCGGCGTCAGCGCCAGCCGCGGCGTCAGCGCCAGCAGCGCCCGCAGCGCGCGTCGCTCGCGTAACCTGAACGGGACCGTGAATACACCAGCCCAAGGGGGTCAAAGTAGCAGACGGCTCATTTTTAAGAGTATTACCCAAGATAATTTTTAACGGTACCAACAAATGATAATTATCCTGCGCTATAAGTATTTCTGGCTTTAAATCATTAAACATTGAACTTGCAATATTTTTTAAGTGAGGATATTTAGTACAATCAACACTAGATAAGTTATAATTCAATGGCAAATCTAACTCAGATACACCTTTTGCTTTGATTGAGTGAACCTTATTGTCCATACCAGAGAGTTCAATATCCAGCACCATACTGTTGCACGTTATGACACTATTTCTCCAAGGTCCACGCACGCGCATTGTTTGACGTTGTCCGCGTAGCCCCGCGCGGGCAGCTAAGTCAGCACTTATCATTGTTACGCCAGCTCCGTCATCGAGTAACGCACTAGTGTTTATCACTTTACCGTTAGCCGTATGCACACGAATAGGTAATACTTTAAGCAACACTTCGCGACTACTTGCGTTAACGTTATTAACTGCCTCCGTCGTCGGTGGGTTCGCGTCGCCGGCGGGTTCCGCCGAGGACTCCTGGGGTTCGGCGGGCTCCGCGGTGACGATAGGTACCTCCCGGCCCGGCGGCGCGCGGTCGCTCGGCCGGCGCGCAGCGTTGTTGTTTACGAAGTGCAGTAACTTGTGATGCGCTTGACCACAATTATCCTTATCGCATACCGGTGCAGGGCAGGTTTCTCGGCTGTGGCGGGAATACAAACATTTGTAACAAATACCATTACGTTTTACGTACTGCCAACGTACCTTGCGAAGTGCCTTTCTGAATTGTTTACATTCGGATAACTTGTGTTTCGATCCTTGGCAAAAATTGCACTTATTGTCGGCGTTATCTTGCACAGACTGCAGGTTAACAGATTGCGGGCGCGGGTTCTTATCGTAACTTCTAGTTTTTACGTGTTCCGTGCGTTGACCCATAGTATAAATATTAGAAGTAGTAGATATACGTATAGCTTCCGTATTCAAGAAGTCTGCTAATATATCCAAACGTGACTTCAAGCCAGCTTTAATAACAGGAAAGCTATAATCCGACCACTTTGACAATAAAACAGTAGGTAGTTTAGATAAAATGAGGGACACTAGGCTCATGCCCTGTAGGTATTCTTCACGACCTACTGACCTTACAGCTTCAACGAAGTTCTGCACCTTTACAGAAAATTGGACTATATCCTTTTGGTATTCTGGGGAGACGGGTTGAAGCCTTTTAATATCTTGCATGAGCTTAGAAATAATGCAGTCTGGATCACCAAATCGTAGCTCCAGCGTTTCCATAATGCGATCAGGCGACGTTGCACTGATCAGCAGAGCTGAGACTGCTTCTTTTGCTGCTCCACGCAGACATTTACGAAGTCTCCACAGGTTTTCTTTAGAACTAAAATGACACACTTCGGTCGACTCCTCATACGCCCTTTTGAATTGCAGCCAATCTAGCGGGTCTCCTGTGAACTCGGGAAGGTCTCGGGGCGTGCAGATGCGGCTCAATAGGTTGGCGTTAGGCTTGTTCTGGATAGAAGCTGCGGCTAGCTGCTGGACTGTTGCAGCGAGCATTTGAATTGTGTCTTTCGTGTCTCGCGAGACACCTGCGACGGGCTCATTCGGCGGCGGTACGCTCAACTTGTCCAACTCCAGCTGGCTTTTTTCTATCCAGTTCTCGATGTTCCGTGTGCGATCCTCCTTCTCATGTGAACTGTATACTTCCTCATCTTCCTCCTCCTCCAAGTCGGCTAGGTCTGCGTCTAGCTCTTTATCAATTAGTTGCATCTGTATATCGGCTTTTCGCTTTTCGGCATCCAAAATTAATCGCTTCTTACGTGCCTCGATACCGGTTGATACCGAAGACCTGGATTTAGATTTTGAATGTGCAAGCGAGTGAACAGGGCGCGGCTCGGTTTTTATACCGCTACCCGCCGCCGTTCGTTCCGAACGGTGACACGTAGGTTCTGGAACATTCTTTGTTTCTTGTTCGGTATTACCATTATTAGCACCTTGTTCTTGATTTTCCATGAGCTCTTTGCGTACAGTGCTGCGAGTTTTCACCATTTTTGGAGTATGAAACATCTATCCGGTTCGAAGACCACTGAAGCCGGTAGGGTGAGGTCTTGGTGTTGAAGAGAAAGCACTGACTTCAAAATACACTTTTAATGTTCAAAAACACGGAAAAATACGAACAAAACATTTAAAAAGTACAAAGGTCCAGAAAAATAACTTAATTATAGACCACGTGTCAAATAAGAAAATTTGCGCATTACGGGCGGCCCCGTCAGAGGATGCATGCAGACTGGTGGGGCGCGCCAATGGTTAACTTAAAGTACTTATGAGTTATCTATGCGATACATTTCTACAGCTAGGTATACATATTTCTAGTTTTAAATGGTACTCGTGAGCGCGTCGCTAACACTACCAATCAAAGATGTCGAACTTCCCTCAATTATGAATAATTCCAATTGTTTACGACATCCATTGAACATTACTACAGGTTTTATTATTCCCAATGGTTTAATCGGTATTTTCGTTAAATAATTTAAAACAGTGCTGTCGGGTTCAATTTGAATGTGAGAAAAATACCGGTTATACGTAACCGTACTTACACAAGAAATAGCCGTACCCGTATCTACCTCCATATAAATAACCGTATTGTCTATAGATATCGGTAAACTCACCGACGGGTAGTTATTTAAGCACAAGTGGTGTAATTCTTCCTCGAGGTCCCCGCCGTACTCCTCACTCGATTCGTGACCGGCGTCCCCAAAATGCACTGCACTTCGCGTCGGCGGCGCCACCGCTGACCCTCCGCGCCGGGCCGGGGCCCGCGCTCCGCCGCGGCTGGCTGTTCCCGCTGCCGCACCCCACTCCGGGCACATCCGCCGCAAGTGACCCGTCCGCTGGCACTTGCTGCACACATAATCACGGAACTTGCAGTTGGCGTAATTATGATTGCGCGCCCCGCACGCCTCGCAAATTCTATCATGTCGGCCATTGTTATTCCGACGCTGTTGCACAGCTACCGACGCCCGCGCTCGCACCCCGTCAAATGTATTTGATTTGCTACGCTCTGCAAACATAACGGCCTGTCCGTCTCCCGTCCTGCTCGAACTCGTTACCTTTGGCTGCAACTCCACTATCGCCGCGTCCCTCTCTGCCGCTTCTAATGATGTAGCAAGTTTGACTGCCCCCGCAAAAGTAATATTGTCATCCTCCGCAAATAGCCTTTGCCTAATTAAGTCGCTATTTAGGCCACAAATGAACTGATCACGCAAATTTTCATTTAATTCCGAGGCAAACTTGCAATGCTTAGTCAGCCGCTTCAATTCCGCCACATACGTAGACACACTCTCACCGCCATTTTGTCGCCGTTGTCGAAAGCGGTACCTTTCCGCTAAGACCGACGGTGCCGGTTGCAAATGTTGCGACATCAAATCTTTTATACCCGCCAAGCTTAACTCCGCCGGCTTCGTAGGACTGGCTAGGGTCTCGAGTAACTCATACGCCTCATCCCCCATTGCCGCTATTAAAACTGGCACTTTCATCTCGTCTTTTACTGCATTCACTTTGTAATACATTTCCACACGATCCATGTATGACGACCACGCGCCATTACTCACGTTAAACTCGTGTAGCTTGCCGATGGACATGTTAAATATGTAATGTACTCCACTTGCTTGTTGCACACGCGAAATAATCACTACCTGTCGCCACTGTGATGTATTTAGGGGAGACTAGGTATAGAGTTAGGTATGGCTAATAATAGGCACCTTGTTAGTTCGAGGATTTATTCCGGACTGAAGTGTGTGACATACGTCAACCGCTATATATCTGTCTACCTACATCACAACAATCAATCGGTTAATACTTTACTTTACTCGTTAATTTTTAGTCAAAATGCATTTGGACTATCTTATTGAAATATGGGGTAGTGCCGCCAAAACTAACTTGAAAGACATAAAAACTACTCAAAACAAATTAATCAAAGTTTTATTTCATTATGACTTCCTTACTTCTACTAAAAAAATATATGAAGAAACTAAAATCATGAGTTTAAACCAACTATATCACTTTAATACATGTGTTTTAATCAGAAAGATCATAAATAAACAAATCCACTGCCAAATATCTTTCGCTACTAATAGACAAAAAGGCGGAAGAATTCTTCGCAACGCGGATAACCTATTCGTTCCTTTCCCCCGAACAAAAACTTATGGTACTAAAAGTATTACTTTCGAAGGAGCACGGTTATATAACAGTTTACCAAAAAATATTAAAGAAGTTCAATCGTTCCAAACTTTTAAAAACAAATTAAAAAATCATGTTGTCAATAATATTCCGCCTATCTGAATGCGGCCCTGGCGGCTAGCAATAGCGCTATTGCTAAGCGCAATGTACGAACGCAATGTATTTCTACCCGTTCCTTTATTATCGTGAGTGCAATAATTACCCACCGTTGTCTTTTGTAAATCTTATTAAGTTATTTTAGATGATCAAACGAGCTTCGCAAGCGAAGTTCGATCGATATTATATGAGTTCGCTTCATTCGAAGATATAAATATTTATGACAATGTAGTACTTTTATTCTACTGGCAACCTCGCACACAATTTTAAAGACACTGTTTTGACTAGTTTTTGACAAAACCTGTCAGTGGCGCCCCACTCCTGTTTACTCCGGAGCGCACCCCAGTTGGTATCGTCATTCTTTTTAGAGATATGTACAAAACTTTCTCATTGGGTTAGGGTGGGTGGGAACTTATATCTTCGAATGAAGCGAACTCATATAATATCGATCGAACTTCGCTTGCGAAGCTCGTTTGATCATCTATTATATTTCGTCGCTTCATTCTTCGATATAAATATTTATGACAATGTAGATGTTTAGAGTTGAAAGTTTTGTAATTTTTGTAAAATGTCCGTATGAATTTAGCAAATAAACGACATATATAGTAAATATGATGTGTTTATTATTATTTTCCTTAACACTTGAATACATTGTATGAACAAATATACCTTATTAGTAAATCAATTATTAATCAACGTTAGGAAAACAGACTGATCTTGCAAAGGTCCCATCGTCCGTTATTTGACGGTGGTAAAACTTTGCAAAGGTCTGTGACACGCTAGTCCACCCGGCTGTCTTCCTGATGACATCGATTGAGACGCCGGAGGCATGTGCAGCGGACGTGGCAGCGTGGCGTGTACTGTGAGCGCCGAACACTGACACGTCCACTCCTGCCTCACTCAATACTTGCTTGATCCATCTGCTAATGGATTGCGAAGTAGCAGGTTTGTGTGGGCGTTTGAAAGTTAGTAAAAGATTTTGATAGCTATTTCTAATTTCTCTAGTCTTTTCGATGTAATCTTGGATGACTAAAGCCGGGCAGATATTGCGGTTTTCATTAAAGTAAGGTAAGACTAGGATAGGCTGTTCTTTACCAGCCGCAGATGTCTTAATGATATGTGTGATAACAATCTTAACTCCACTGGGACTGATTTTTATATTATTAAGTTTAATTAGGGAGAAAGTCTGCACTCTGTGAGCTGTACATAGTGCTAATAAAACCGCTGTTTTCTTTGTAATCTTTTCTAATGTAAGATTAGTGTTAGGGTACCATTCAGATATGTAATTAAGTACAATCTGAGGGTCCCAGGTTTCACAATATTTAGGCGCGGTGGGTCGAGACTTAAATACACCTCTGAGTAGTCTCTTAGTTTGGTCATTAACGCAAATACTACTTCCTAAAAGCAAGGAGAGTGCAGACCTATGAGAATTTAATGAACCGTATGAATCTCCCATATTAAATCTCTCCGATAGAAATGATAAGACCTCGGAAACTGAACTTTCGAGGGGGTTAAGGGTACTATCTGAACAGAATTTCCACCACAATTTATATGTCACGTTATATTGTGACAGAGTGCTCTTTGCTAGGGATGCTACCATAAGATTTAAGGCTGCTGGCGGAGACCCACGTCTGGTGAACGCGAGCCGGAGAGCGTTGCCGCAGCCAGGGTAAACGTTTGTTGGCCCCTATAAGAACGATACTGAATATCATCATCGGAATCGAGGAAAATTATTTCAGAGTTAATCAAACGGGCTATCAATGGAAACCAAGGCTGTGACGGCCAGTAAGGGAATACGAATATTCCCTCCGCTTTATCGGTTATTATTTTACGTAAACTTCTCAAAATTAGAGGAAAGGGTGGGAACGCGTAAAAATACCAGGCGGACCAACAAAGCGTAAAGGCATCAACCGTTAAAGCGTCGGGATCTTGTTTCCATGACACATAATTTTCACATTTCGCATTGGTGCGGGAAGCGAAAAGGTCGATATCAGGTTTTCCTAACTGCCGAGTGATTTTACGAAAACCTCTTTTTGTTATTTCCCATTCGATATCGGGATTTAGTTTTCTGGACTCTTCATCCGCTTCTTTGTTCTCCTTTGTGCTAATATATGAAGCAAAAAGCCAGATGTTTCGATTCTCGCACCACTGCCATATATTTCTAGTGACATCGTTTAGATGGGGGAATTGTATTCCACCCATTCTATTAATGTAGCTTACAGCCGTGGTATTATCTATACGCAACAATATAGCACAATCACGTTTGTCTCGGGCAAAGCATTTTAAGCCTAAAAAGGCTGCAATCAACTCTAAGTGGTTAATATGAAACATTGTTTCTTCTTCTTTCCAACCCCCACGCGCACGTTTATTTTCGCAGAATGCGCCCCATCCAGTGCGGCTAGCGTCAGTAAAAATTTCAAGGTTGAAACTCGATTCTCCAATTGGCTTATATGTAGTTTCGATACTATTACTCCACCAATGCAAGTCCGATAAAATGTCGGGTGGCAAAGTCATCTTAGCGTTATAAGATAAATTTTCTTGTAATGCTAAGAACTTTAATCGTTCCAAACGCTTGGTGTACATCCAGCCGTACTGTATGGCGGGGCATGCGGCGGTCAAAGTGCCAAGAAATTGAGCTAACTCTCGAATTTTACAAACCCTCAAAGATTTAAATTTTTTTGTTAAGTTTGCAATAATGTTGCGTTTTTCCCTTGGAATTGATAGTGTCATTTCCGTGGAGTTAAAAATAAAACCTAAATATCGGCAACATTGTTGTGGTTGAGTCGAACTCTTCTCGAAATTAATAATGAAACCTAAACATTCAAGTAGGCGTATGGTTTCAGTGACATTGCGAACACATTCATCATAATTATGACCTATACACAAAATGTCGTCCAAATAAACGACATTAATAAAACCTTGTTGGCGTAGGTATGATACTACTTCCTTCATAATTTTAGTGAAAGTTCGAGGCGCGACAGATAATCCATATGGCATGGAATTAAATTCATACAAAGTACCTTTATTTGAATTATCAACATTAAAAATAAACCTTAGGTATTTTCGGTCTGAAGGCTTAATAGGTACAAGCAAGTAAGACTCTTTTAGATCAATTGTGGCCATGAACCCATTTTTAGGGATTAACTTTATGGCTGTTCGGTAATCTTCCATTTTAAAATGGGTTTTTGTAACAAATTTATTAAACGGTTTAAGATTTAGAATAAATCTCTTTCCACCGTTTGATTTCGGAGCAAGGAATATTTTTGAGATAAATTGGTCATGTAATGGTTCACATTTATCTATCGCGCCCAAATCAAGTAAATTTTTTATAGCTAATTTCATATCTTGAAATTCATTTGGTGAAAAAGAATTTGTAGGTATATTATATTGTTCTACATTATTACATAAAGGAATCGGAAGTCCTTCTCGAATCCATTTTAACACAATAATATTTTTCGTGATTAATGTCCAACATTTATAAAATGCCTGCAATCTGCCGGCGTGTACATGTACCTCATTCACTGATGGGTTGCAGCACGTGGTCTGCCGCCGGTCGCCGGTGGCGATTTGTTGCTGTTTGTCATGGTAGACGACGCAGTCCTGCGGGAAGTTGTCGCGTACTTGTATCCCCTCCCGCGCCCCCCCCTTCTCGAAGGCTGATAGCGAGAGGCGCTGGACCAGTTTCCCTGAGCACGCGTGCGAGAAGTCGACGGCTGGAATTGAGTAGATCCAGTAGTGGTGACCTTTTGAGGCGGTGGAGCCTTCTTGATCTGGAGACCTTGTCTCTCTATGGTTTTGGATGCTTTTATTTTTTCGGTAAGTTTTTCACCGAAAAGAGTCTCGTCCCTCTTCACATCCTGTATCACGTGCAAGAAGGCTTTGTCTAAGCCGGGAGTTATAAGTTTTACTCTCGCCTGCGTGTCATTATAATGAAGGTCAGCTAAAATTCTACAGCCATCGGCTATAAATTTTATAGCTTGGATCTTTTTGTGCTTGTCATCATTGGTGAGAAGGGAAGATAATCCTTTTAATTTTAAGTTTCAAGAGCTTGTGCGTTCGTTGCCGCGCACAATAAAAGAATGACGATACCAACTGGGGTGCGCTCCGGAGTAAACAGGAGTGGGGCGCCACTGACAGGTTTTGTCAAAAACTAGTCAAAACAGTGTCTTTAAAATTGTGTGCGAGGTTGCCAGTAGAATAAAAGTACTACATTGTCATAAATATTTATATCGAAGAATGAAGCGACGAAATATAATAAGTGTAAACGAATGTATTATAACATTTATAACGCCCACGGGCACTATTGCATGGTTTTATAATGTTTGTTATGTTATTTAAGTCTCATTAAGTGAAATGTAAATTTCTTTTGAGAATAATAAATATCTTTAACCCCAAATCATTTAGCGCCAGTTGTGTCAATCAGGGCCTATACCAAGAAAATCGAACGATTGCGGATATCGACACTGGAAATTTCAAATGTCGTAAGGGACAAAGGTCCACTTTTCAGGGGAGCCAAAAAACGAAATACAAATTAAAAAAAAATCATAACTTAGTCAATTTTGAACCAAATAAGATGATTCTTACACTCATAATCTTAAACAAGCTTTATCTATATCTTTAAAATGGGAAAAGACTTTTAAACTCAGTATTTTAGGAAATAGTGTCCCTTACGCAATAAATATACGATGAATATGCCCCTTACGCCTCCAAAATTTGTAAATATATTTACGAAATTCTCTTACGCCATAAACTAAAACTCAATCTTAATGTCGTAACTACCAAAAAACGTTCTAAATTGGGATTATTTTGTTGTAAAGTCATTATATTTCCTAGCTTATTGAAATAAGTTGAGATACAATGTGTAAATATATAAAATTATTAAACTTTACAATACTTGCAACTGGTATTTTATATTATTTTTACAGTCGAAAATATTTTTTTCGTGTTCTTTATTTTTTATATGAGATTATTTCGCGTATGTAAAAAAAGGTAATATTTTAATGTGTGAATCATAGTGTGATATAGTTATTTTACAAGTCAGAAGCGATGGCACATAATAAAACACGTTATAATTTAATAACTTTTTTAAATTATTTATTTTAAATTTGACAACAGACGGAATTTTCAATCAAATCTTAGGTATCTAATATATGAAAGATATTATGTTTCTCAAACAGCCTGAGCTGAAATATTTGCCATCATTTATTGCTAGTATAAAGTATGCACGCAAGGATAACCAAAATAACATTGGAATAATAATATGATACGCTGAGGTAGCTTAATAGATGTTCACATCAAACCAGAAACACTAAAACATTTGAAATATCACCAATACCTCATTCAAATGACAACTTTAGCAGTGCTCACGCTCACCCAAACATGTTTAGGTACGGATATTGATAATATTATGTACCTAATTGCTACGGTGCGGTGCACGGCAGCAGTTACTATCAATAACCCATATACTCGCGACAACAATGAAACGATAATACTGTTTCAGTCGTCAGTCTAATCTAATTTAATCAACGACATTAAATCTCTAATGATATCTGATAAACTATGATGTGAGCTTTCACGGCTATTACACATTAATATAATAATAAACGGAACTTAACCGCGTACATAGACTCCAAAATGACCTTAAGCGTTTCGAGGACCTCATGTCTCCGTGGTCCCGAAGAAAGACAAGACCTAAGTAAGTCTTTTTCTTTCGAGTCTATATACGCGGTTAAGTCCCGGTTATTATTATAGCAGTATCTTAAATTGTTCTTAAAATAATAAAAAAAATCAGTCTAATTGAGAACCTCCTTCTTTTTTTGGAGTTAGTTAAAAAGTGTTGCCCACACGATACGCATACCTATTAATCAACATTTGGTGTAACTATTACAGTAACAACTAAATAACAATCGAAAAGGAACTTTCAAAATGAGGATCACCTTCTTACAAGCTTAAAACAATGTTAATCTCTTATATCAATATAGTTTATATGTAAGTAAAATCAGTCAAAATTGTTCTTCAGTAATAATACTTTGTACTATAAGATTATTTTGAGTATTAGGTAAATACCTAAACCCACAGCTAATTTGACAAATTGCTATCTATTCTTCCTCTGGCTCTTCAATATTCTCATCTTCTTCGTCAGTCTCCGCTAGTGTATCAGGGACTTCATGCAAATATGTAAAGCTCAAATATTTACCATGAAAACGCTTTGGCACTGTACCATTCTGACATAAGCGTTTCAAATCATTATACTTTGCTAGTTGCTACTGACAAGGGTAGTCTTGAATTATATAAAGGTTGTAAGTATAAGGCTTGACTCATACAAGGGTCTTCAACCTGGTTTACACCAGAGTCCGCCTCGTTTACTCTCAAGTCCTCCTGCTCTTGGACCTTTTTCGCCTTACCTTTTCCTTTGCCTTTTCCCTTGCCTTTCTTTGGTCTGGTACTTTTGTCAATCACAGGTTTCTCATACCTTTTGGTGCTGCTGTATCATCGTGCCACTTATTAGCTTCAGGCTTAGACACATGACATTCATTGTTAGTAATATTATCAGGAACCTCCCCGCCATGTTCTGTAAAACAATTGAAATGTCAGTATTGCCAATTAAACTGTCTCAATAACTTTACATTATGCTGTATTTAGGTATATAATAAATATAATATAATTTTTACCTACCGGATTGTGAACTGCTGTCGTTAAGTTTTTCAACTAGTTTTTTTGGAATTTGTTCTGTTACTGGCTCTGGCTCTGAATAATTTAATGTTTGAGTCGCTAGCGCTAAAAAAATAGACAAAGTTAGGCTACTCTAGCAGGAATACTACTTATTATAAATATAAGAGTAGATGTTAAGTTTTAACACACCAATCGCTCACAACTGGCTTTATACCTACTTGGGCTCTAAACATCTACGATGGTAATGTTTTACATCTTAATAAATTAACAGTCGGACAGACTTTAGTAATAAATTAATATACCTTTTGGAGGTGCGGTATTTTCGTGGCATTCATTAGCTTCAGGCTCAGGTACATCAGATTCAGTGAAATTGAAATGACCAGGTTCAGCTCTGAAAACAAAATTATAAAAAAAATATAATTACTGTGTTAAAATATAATAAATTGGAAATACATGTCACATTGGCTGCATCAACATTCAGAAAAACTCTAAGACGAGCACGTTTTTAGTTAGTAACTAACAAGACAAGTGTTAGGTAGACTTTTGCTTTGTTTTAATCGTATCTAAAACAAAGTTTAAAAATTAACAACTTTTTCACAAACGAAACACATTATTCAACTATTAAGTATCCTTACTTTTTATGTTCGAGTCCTTTATAACAAAATGTGTTCATCGTTTATTAACGAATACTTGAGTAGTTTTGCCCCTTACTACACTTATTCCATATATTTTTTACACCTTAGCCCCTTACGACATTATAATAGTATACTTTCCAACATTTTTATATTTCAAAACACGAAAGTAATAATTACAATAAATATTAATTTCCATAATACACACGCCAATTATTAGAATTAATGTTCAAAAATGGGAAAATAGTTACAATGTTAAACTACAAAAATATTACTTATTACAATTATCCAGACACAAACAATACAAACTCTTAATCAGTGCAATAAACATTTAAAAGAATTTGGATCATAATATATTACAGATAAAATAGTTGTTTTATTTATCTGTAAAGTAGTTATAAATAAACTCTGTTAAGAAATATGTAGGTATCTACTAACTAGGATTCATCGTAAATAATTATCAATTATGATGTAAAAACAGACTTACCGCAACATCCGGCTTTGAAAATCATTTATGGCTTTTAATGTTTTTCTTCTTGAGCGAAAAGGATCCAATCGTTTTTGAGGGGCCATTATTATGACACATTCATTTAAAACAACGTAACGCAACACTGCACTGGAAATCTGCGCACTCGACACATAGTCACTTCCTTGTTTTGATTCATCACTGAGACCTATGACGCGGCCGCGGTGCGAAACCAAAACAAACCCGCGTCTTTCCCCTTACCCCTCTCTAAGACGATCCCGCACTTGTGAAGCCGATACTGTTGCAAGTGCCATGAGAAACAAAAACAAATGTTATAACGCGTTAATTTTTCGTAAAGGTTTTTATAAGTATATTTTTTTCAGGGTAGTAACAATCATCGTTGCACCGCATTAAATGTAACTATTTAGTTATTATGTTTAAATGTGACTTAATACATCAAACTTCAAGATTATTTTGATTCATACCTACACACAACAAAGGTTATAAACTATTATAATGTTTGTTATTTTGTTGTAACGGACATAAGCCTAAATCAGTTGCCCCTTACGCCAAAGTTGGTTCAAAGTTTCCTATTTATTTTATCAGATAAAATGTCGTAAAGGAATTTTGTTTTAACGTAGTCCCTTACAACATAGAAATGTATAAATTAAATGTATATACTACGTTGAAAATAAATACAGTAAACCTTACTTTTGATAATCGACCCATACAACATAACTTTTTTAGTTTAAGGAAGTTACAACAAAATTTCATCAATTCCTAACTTCTTTATTTGAAGTGGTAAGAAAACATTAACTACACAGATCGATAGAGAAAAAAATTCTGAGTTCTATGCAATATTAAGTGGACTTACGACAAAATGTCCCTTACGACATTTGAAATTTCCAGTGTCGATATGTATCTCCATCTCTGTCACACTTGCATATTGGAGTGACAAAGAGGTTTTCCCGTCAATGCCAATTTTCGATGTTCGTGGTAGGCGTGCTGGGTTAGCGGGCAGAGGCCTTATAACGACGTCTTAAAGCGATTCAGTTGAGTCGCTCCATGCAACTGAGCCTAAACGGAACCTAAACCGAATCGACCTTTTATAAGGCCCCTGATATCAATATATTTAGATAATACATTAGGTATGTATCTACTTGTGGCAGGACTATGTTTGTCAAACTCTCACTCATTTAGCTGACAAACAATATGCTGCCACGACTATTGTGTTAACTTACTAACATGAAAACCCAGATCAATTAAACTTTATATAACACTATAGAGTGGATAGAACGTAATACTTTACCAACGTTACCATTCCTTAAACCTACGTAACTAAAAGTTCTACAAAGGGAAACCACAAAATCTTGATTTTACCTACAACGGCCAAAATATTGAAGAAGTAATAACTTTTTGGGTGTTGATCTTGATAAATTTTGTAGTTGAAAAGAACATATCAGACGCCTGTGCTCCAGGATCAACAGCTTTGCTTATGTCTTGAGATGAGCACGCCAAGTAGTTTCCATAGAAGCGGCGCTAATGGCTTGCTATGACCATATCCACTCAATATTACAGTATGGAATAATAATATGGGGGAGATCAACACACGTAGATGATGTGTATATTATACAAGATTTGTATTAGAAATAATTTTGGGCTTGTAGACTTAGATTCGGTTAGGCCATAGTTTAGAAAGCACAATATTTTGATACTTCCGTCTATTTACATTCTTATTTTTTTTTAATTACATCGAAATATTTTTCAATAAGTAAAGAAATGTATCGAAATCCAATACGGACGCAATACCGAAACAAACTATTCATCTATTTAACAAAACTGTCGCTTGTAGGGAAAAACGCATTTATTAAGTACATAAAGATTTATAATAAAGTACCTGAGACGGTTAAAGAATTACTTTTCAAATAATTTAAAAAGGACTTGAAGTAAAAATGGCTCATAGCCAAATGTTTCGGCATGCGTGAATTTTATGACTATAAATAAGTATATTTAGATAAGTAGCTTTAAGTCATCTGTACATTTAATTATGCACGCCTGAAAGGCACTCACACTAGGCCGGGACGTGACCGGGCCGGCCCGATCTATCAGTTTCTATAGAAAATTTTCTAAAAAAGTCACGTGACCTCTGAGGGCTCCGAGCTCGGACGTGATTCTTTCTATAGAAATTGACAGATCGTCTTGTCCCGCCCCGTCCCGTCCCGTTCTAGTGTGAGTCATCCTTTAGTGATACTCATGTTATACTATTGTCATCCTACACTAACCTAAAGTTGTGCGTAATAAATGCATTTAATTTCAATACTATTGTCTTTTAACCAATCTGTTCGGTGCAATGCACCTTCAACACGTTTTAAGACTCGTGCGGCGCGTGCGCCGTGTCAGCTAAAATATACATTGAGTAACAATTATAATTAACCCATTTCTCAGTGCATTTTACGGCATCATCGCGGTAGCATGCATTCGGGCATCTTACAACATTAACATTTAACATTAACATTTAAGGAAACTTTGTAGAATCTGATTATACATACTATTTCCATAACATTTATCTTTTCATTAACATTAACATCTACCGCAAGCTCGCGACCTCAACATTTTGGTCCTTCGAACAAAGTACTTCGCGCGCGTCAGTACTCGGACCACCGGGCTACGGATCCGCGAGTGGAGTACGAGAACTAGCAGAACATTTGAGCGGAGCAGTTTGCAGTAGCAGCAGCTGGAGACGGAGCCGGATTGCAGCAGTAGTTACCGGCCAGGTGACACTAACAACAGGAGATACTCAAGTAAGATCTTTCCATATTTTCACTTTGAGCTCTACTAACTGAAACATGGCAGACGTGAGCAATCAGTATATTTTGGCAGAGGAAGTCAAGACTCTGTTAGCCAATTTTAAGAAGGATGGGGCGGAAAGAAAGAGCAATTCCGAGTACGTTAAGCGGAAATTAAGTAAGTTAGAAGAGTTATGGAGAGAATTTCAATTCATTCATGATCGGCTGTGTTCGGAGACGGCCCGTACTGATCCTTATTTTACGGAGCAAGTTTACGAAGCAACGGAGGGAATTTATAAACAGTGCATGCATTTGATGAACGAGGAGCTTCGGAGAAACAGGGGAGTCACTCCGGTGCCGGTAGATAGGAAGGCGCAGCCGGGAGAGGAACAGGAAGAAACAACAAGATTGCGCAGCCAGTCGCATGTGGCTAAAAAACAGCCCAGCGACCAGGAAGGCTACAAGAGTCATGGGGTATACAGTAAGATAGAAGTAGATTGTATTCACAGGTTCTGCCACCGCCCCGCCCCTACCTCCCCCTCCCCCTCCCCAGGTACCGCCCCCAGGTCGTCGGCCATTATGGTCAACCATCTTGGATGACCCTGTGAGTACCTGACTACCTGTTCATAGACACATTATGTAAAATTCGACAGCAAAAAAAAAAAAAAAAAGTTTGGACTTTTTTTCGGATAATAGACCCCCATTTAGATCGATTGCAATTGGTCCCAGACGCGGTAAATGACTCCTTGCCATACCTGCGTTATGTACGTTTATAACAATACACGCGCGCTCGCCTTGGATCGAACCCTTTGCATTGTTCCACTCGTCGCTCGAGAGCAGGTAAACCTTTTGTCAATGTACGTAGTACGCTTAGACCTTTTTTTTTACTTACGTCGAGAACGTTTTGTTTAGATAAATGGAAATGTATGAAACACATAATCACATATGTGTTTAAACAGTGATATATTGGTTGGAAGCTTGTGTTTTGAAGTACATACTCACATAGTTATTATAAAAGATTATATAATCCGCTGGGTGGCCTTTTTTTGCAAGTATATAAAGTTCGTGATTTATTTATGGATCTAGTGTATACAGGAAACTTATGTTATTTTACCTTCAAAAGCGATTAATCACTCAGAACGTGTGCATAAAAAGTTTCTACCTATTCAAAAGATTGCATTGTTCAAGTAAGAACCTATTTAATAGACATATTGATGTATGGTTTAGTTGCGACAATGCATTTTTCTAAGTAATCATGAATGTAACAATGATGGCATTGTTATATCTTTCGAAATTGTGAACATGTGGTGTGTCGTGTCGAAACTTGTATCTACAAGTCTGCATTACCTGGGTATTTTTTATATCATTGGTACTCATATAAAAGTGGCGTGTGGGTTGTTTAGTTTATTCAGTCCCTCGGCATCACTTGGAAGCTGTTATAGTGAAGTTCAGCTAAAGTTTTATAACCAGTGTCGTTTTGTTTTCACTTGTGAGCAGAAAAATGGATGTAAGTAATTTAAATATTTATTTTACATAATCATGTTTATAAAGATGTGTTAAATACAATGTGTGTTATTGTTTGTTAATTATAAACTGTTCTAAAAATAGTAAATGAAGTAAATACCCCATTCTTAAGATGAGAGAGTTGAATTTGTTTTGTTAATGTACACATACAGATTTCCTTACGATGTTTCTCTTTATCGATAAACGATTTGTGAATATCAACTTACAGGCAATTGTAATAATAATTCATTTTTGTTGTTACAGCCCTGTGAAAATACTTTTAAATCCTTCTATTACCCAGAAAACGAAGATGGCTCCAGTGACGAAGAAGGAACATTAGGGTTGAAGATCAAGCAGGCCATTGCCAAAAAAAGACCATCGAACAATATTAATGCCTTCTTCGAAATACCTAAGAAAAAACCAAAGGTCTACAAAAAATCATCTACGGTGTCACAAACAAGATCCGATGGTGTTACATACATTTCTTCAGGACAAGAGGATGGGGCGTATGCAAATCACCTAATTAAAATTGAGGTGTTTGACATGCAAAAGATAAAAAACATATCTCCTTTAGAGTACTGGAAACATTGTGATCTACGAGTGAAATATTACACTGTGGGTGAAGACGATCCGTTAGAAAAAAGTGCCCGTGATGTTGTTTATGACATTACGAAACAGCTCGCATCAAAGGACAAATGCGTGAAATATTTTTTAGATAGTGATAAGAAACAGTAATAGCCTTAAGTTGTTTATAAGGTCTTAATTAAGTTGTTTTTAATTTCCTTTTAGTGTTGTCAAGAGCATGTAATTTATATTAGTATTATTTTATTATCATAGGGGCATAAAACTGTAAAACTTTCAACGGATAGGACCACTGTAAACAAATTATTATCTTAAAAACCACACCATGGATAACTGCGGAAGCTTTAACACTCAACTTGTCAGTCTGTGTGAAGAGGCAGAGGAAGACCAAGAAATCTATGATGCCGGTCAACTTGTTAGCCAGCAACTTCGTGAACAGTAAGTACTTTTAATGTTATATTACATCATCATTTTTAGTCTTGTTGAAACGTGTTCGTTTGTAACTTGTATACACTAGTTTATTCGTTAGCCAAAGTGGGGATAGCCTTGTTATATAAGAATACCGTGATGACATCATTTATACTCACTTGCAGTGTTTTGTGTTTACAAGGGTGTAGTGTGTTGTGTTTAAAGACTGTTGTTATCATATTTAAATAATGGCTTCCACGTTTTACTTAGGAGAGAGACTTGCTAGTAACGAAATAGCTAGCTTAAGCAAATCGTTTATCTTGGAAAAGTTACACAAGTACATTCGATTGTGGTACATGGATGGAGTGTTACCTGATAACCTCATGAATGATAAGGATATTATCCCATACTTTACACCGTGTAATGGTCATATAAATAAAAAAAAACAAATAGCGTTATCAATACCTGATGTCGATGTGATTGATGGTGTATTACCAATGCAGGCTTATTGTATTCACTGCAAAAAATATTGAAGTTAGTGAAAAATACCTTTTTACATAAATTATATGTCCATTGTATACTATTTAATTCATGTATAACATTTTTTTATTATTTTTTTAAGATCTTCTCAACATGGTGGTGGATTGAAGCGTACGATTGCGGATCCTGATGTGGAAAAAACAATCAAGAAAACTCGTCCTTCTTCTCATCAAGATGCATCAGAAGCATCGAGTTCAAATTCTACATCGAACAATTATGTAAGTACAGAAAATAATGATAAAATTAAATGTTCTGTGTGCGATGTATTTATATCGAAGAGATATTTATCCAACCATCTTAATAGTAATACGCACAAAAACAGGGTCCTTAGTTCCGATAGCGAATTAGTTAACGTTCAACTAATTGACACCGCGTTTAAAAACAGAGTCGCTACTTACCGGATATCAAATGAAAATGACCAGGACTTTCTGTTATCAATAGATGCATTTTTAGAGAAACACAAAAACGCAATTTTTACGTTATTAGATCGCTCTCTGGCAAATCATACCTCTTTAAAAGTTAACTTCATCCTTTATGCAACTTTTAACCAACAAACAAAAGATATAACTAACAAATTTGATTTTCAGCTACCGAACAATATAGTTAACTTTAGTAGTGATAAAAATGAAATATTTGCATCGGTTTTAAATGAAATTTCAACTAGATTATCAAACTTTGAGAGAAAAGATAGTGGGTGGTCACTATCAGAAATAAATGAGTTAGATATCAACATAAATAAATTTAATCCAATGCGTGGATCTTCATACATTAAGTTACCACGCTCTATACATCTAAAAAAAGCAGTTATAAATGTCCAAAATAATGATTTTGAATGCTTTCGCTGGGCTGTACTGTCAGGTTTATATCCCCCGAGTACCAATAAACGTGCGCATACTGTTGGGGTATATAAACAACATATAAACAAATTAAAATTTGAAAATATTCCTTTTCCGATGAAACTGATTGACATAAACAGATTTGAAAAATTAAACGATATAAGTATTAACGTCTTTGGTTTGGAGTACGATGCAAACAGTAATAATCATACCGTCGTGGGGCCATTACATTTAACTAAATGTAAAAAGGCAAACCATTTAAACTTATTGTATTTGACAGAAGGCAGCAAGAGTCATTATTGTCTTATTAATAACTTATCCCGATTAGTGTCTGCCCAGTTGTCAAACCAAGTACAAAGTGTACATATATGTGATGGTTGTTTGTCACCATTCACATCAAGTGAAAATCTGACAAATCATCAAAAAAATGATTGTTTTCACGTATGTACTAATTTGCCTTCCGAACAAGGTGCAAAAAGGGATTGGTTTGGTAATATAACTGCCGGAAATAAACTTTATTTCGATAATTATGACCGCAAATTACGACATCCTTTCGTCGTTTATGCCGACTTTGAAGCTTTTTTAAAGCCAATCCATTCGTGTTCTAACAATCCTCTGACTTCCTCAACAAGCAATGTTCAAAAACATGAAGTATACAGTTTTGGGTACTATATAAAATGTTCGTATGACGATAAACTATCATTATATCGTACTTATAAAGGTGAAAATTGTGGGAAAATATTTATGGAATATCTTAAAAAAGACTTGCAGAATATATGTAGATATAATACTAGGGTGGTGACTCCTTTACCCTTATCGAATGAAAATAGGATAAACATTGCACAAAGCAATGAATGTTTTATTTGTGAGAAAGATTTAAACGGAGAAATAAAAGTTACTCATAACTCTTATACTGGAATGTACGAGGGAATTGCACATGAAAAATGTAGTGAGAAATACAGAACCCCTAAATTTGTACCTGTTTTTCTTCATAACTTGAGCAATTACGATAGTCATTTTATAGTGCACGGACTTAGCTTTGATGATGGCGACATAGAACTCATTCCGCAAAATAAAGAAAAATATATATCATTTAGTAAAGTTTTAAAAGTAAATAATCAAGTAATTAAGTTAAGGTTTTTAGATTCTCTTAAATTTATGCCTAGTAGCCTAGACAAACTAGCAAAAAATCTAACACCCAGTCAATTCAGGGAACTTAAATTGAATTTTCCACTCGAGGAAGATTTTCAACGTTTAATTCGTAAAGGTGTATATCCTTACGAACATATGACATCAATGAATAGCTTAAATTTGACTTCTCTTCCCTTGTGCGACCAATTTTACAGCTCTTTGACTGACATCCACATATCAGAAAGTGATTATGAACATGCTAAAGATGTATGGAATCATTTTAATTGTCAAAATATGGGGGATTATTCAGATTTGTATTTAAAAACAGACGTTTTGTTATTAACTGATGTGTTTGAAAACTTTAGAAATGTGTGTCTTAAAACATATAAGTTAGATCCTGCACATTATTACACTGCCCCAGGACTAAGTTTTGATTCAATGATGAAGGTAACAAACATTCAACTTGATCTCTTAACTGATATGGATAAAATAACATTTATTGCAAAAAACATTCGAGGGGGTATATCTCAATGTAGTAATCGTTATGGAAAAGCAAATAACAAATTTATGGATGAGTATGATTCAAGTTTACCGTCTTCTTTCCTAATGTATTTAGATGCCAATAATCTTTATGGTTATGCTATGTCACAATGTCTTCCCACCGGTGGATTTGAATGGGTAGATACAGACACAAATTTTAATATATCAGATGATGCAGATTATGGGTTTATTCTGGAGGTTGACCTTGAGTACCCAGTAGAAATTCATGATTCTCATTCGGATTTACCGTTTTGTCCTGAAAATGTTTGTTTAGGTGGATGCGTAGATAAAAAACTGATACCCAACTTACATGACAAAACAAACTATGTAATTCATTACAGAAATCTCAAACAGTGTTTACGAAATGGGTTAAAATTAACTAAAATCCATAAAATATTAAAATTTAAACAATCGGCATGGTTAAAAAGTTACATAGATTTAAATACCCACAAGCGATTACAAGCAACTTCAGACTTTGATAAAGATTTCTATAAATTAATGAATAATTCAGTATTTGGTAAAACTATGGAAAATGTTCTAAAACGCGTAAACGTCAAACTATTGAATCACTGGGAAAATCACGGTAAATCACAGGGTGTACAATCATTAATCGCTAAACCAGAATTCCATAGTATGTCAATATTTTCTGAAAACTTAGTAGCCGTTCAGTTAAGAGGGGGCAGAGTGTTTTCAACGTAAACGACAGTTACGGTTAAGACTGTGGCGTCCTCAATTATTTGCAAAGACATACAAGATGCATGTAATTATTATCTCAAAGAGTGTGTCTACCATATTCGTGTGTTTACAATCTACAATAATGTACAGTTTAGTAAATATGTCTACGCAAAGACGCAGCAAAATTGAGAAAAACGCGTGTCAGCGTTTATGCCAAAGTGAATGAAAAATCATTTGCTTTATTTTTAAAAACTAACTCTATCCAATCTCAAATATACAAGCTACTGAATTCGTATAGTCTTATTACATAATACCGGTTCATTAATTAATTATGATTTTTTTAAAACGTCCTAAAAATCCGCCATACAAAATTACTATGGAATCTGATCGTTGAAATATAACAAGTGAGCAACACTCGAAATAGTCAGTCGGCCCCGAATGTTCGAAGCGACACCACGTCTCTCTGCGGAGCGTCTACATCTTGAAATAAATCGATGTTCATTGTGTACGTATACTGCGTTATAGGTAGCAAAACGGTATAAGAATTTTTTTACCATTTTTTGTGTTTCCAAAGGAAATAGGCAATAGCAACCAGTTCAAAATGAATGACATACAGAGTTAGTTTCGTTTATACCTCATTGTATATAGTGTCACTTGGACCGTAGAAGATGTCCAAGGTCTGATGACGGAGTAGAAAGGTGGCCACCGGAACTCAGGAAGTAGTTGATGTAATACCCCCGTGTTTGGACTCATTTGTATTGTTTTGGCGGGCACTTGGACCGTGACTGGTGTCCAAGGTCTGATGATGAAGCAGAAAGATGACCACCGGAACTCAGGAAGTAGTTGATGTAATACCCCCGTGTTTGGGCTCGTTAGGTTTGTTCTGGTGAGCACTTGGACCGTAAGTGGTGTCCAAGGTCTGATGATGGAGCAGAAAGATGACCACCGGAACTCAGGAAGTAGTTGATGTAATACCCCCGTGTTTGGGCTCGTTAGGTTTGTTCTGGTGAGCACTTGGACCGTGAGTGGTGTCCAAGGTCTGATGATGGAGCAGAAATATGACCACCGGAACTCAGGAAGTAGTTGATGTAATACCCCCGTGTTTGGACTCATTTGTATTGTTTTGGCGGGCACTTGGACCGTGACTGGTGTCCAAGGTCTGATGATGGAGCAGAAAGATGACCAGCGGAACTCAGGAAGTAGTTGATGTAATACCCCTGTGTTTGGGCTCGTTAGGTTTGGTTAGGCGAGCACTTGGGCCGTAGGTGGTGTCCAAGGTCTGATGATGGAGCAGAAAGGCGGCCACCGGAACTCAGGCAGTAGTTGATGTAATACCCCCGTGTTTGGAGTCATTTGTATTGTTTTGACGAGCACTTGGATCGTGAGTGGTGTCCAAGGTCTGATGATGGAGCAGAAAGGTGTCAACCGGTACTCAGGAACCAGTGGGTGGAATACCTTCGTGTTCAGACTCGTAGATTTTGTTTTGACGAGCACTTGGGCTATACATGGTGTCCAAGGTCTGATGGTGGAGCAGTAAAGTGTCAACTGGTACTCAGGAACCAGTTGATAGAATACCTTCGTGTTTAGACTCGTTAGTTTTGATTCGACGAGCACTTGGGCCATGCATGGTTTCCAAGGTCTGATGATGGAGCAGATATTTACAAATATATTAAAAAATTATAAATTATATTTATTACATTAATATTTATAAATTTTGTAAGGTTGACTCCGATTTGGATAAAAATCGATATCTGAGGATCCGGCGGGGTGATTAACATGAATCTTGAGTCAAATTTGTTAAATATTGTTTAAACCGACGCCATCTTGGATTTTGTAAGATAAACTCCGATTTGGATAAAAATCCATATCTGACGATCCGGCGGGGTCCTTACCTTGAATCCAGAATCAAAATCGTAAAATACTGTAAAAAGCGACGCCATCTTGGATTTTGTGCGATAAACTCCGATTTGGATAAAAATTGATATCTGAGGATCCAGTGGGGACCATGACATGAATATAGGATCAATATTGTAAAATATTGTAAAAACCGACGCCATCTTGGATTTTGTAAAATCAACTCCGATTTGGATAAAAATCGATATCTGACTATCCGGCGGGGTCCTTAACATGAATCCAGAATCAAAATCGTCAAATATTGTAAAAAGCGACGCCATCTTGGATTTTGTGAGATTAGCTCCGATTTGGATAGTAGTTTAGTAGTTTATAGTAGTTTATTTATTTATCTCACAATATACAAAGTCACTTAAAACTACACATGGTACATTCTCAGGATTTATAAAAATCGATATCTGAGGATCCAGCGGGGTGATTAACATGAATCTTGAGTCAAAATTGTAAAATATTGTTAAAACCGACGCCATCTTGGATTTTGTAAGATCAACTCCGATTTGGATAAAAATTGATATCTGACGATCCGGCGGGGTCCTTAACATGAATCCAGAATCAAAATCGTAAAATATTGTAAAAAGTGACGCCATCTTGGATTTTGTGAGCTTAACTCCGATTTGGATAAAAATCGATATCTAAGGATCCGACGGAGTGATTAACATGAATCCAGAGTCAAAATTGTAAAATATTTTAAAAACCGACGCCATCTTGGATTTTGTAAAATCAACTCCGATTTGGATAAAAATCGATATCTGACTATCCGGCGGGGTCCTTAACATGAATCCAGAGTCAAAATTGTAAAATATTGTTAAAACGGACGCCATCTTGGATTTTGTAAGATCAACTCCGATTTGGATAAAAATCGATATCTGAGGATCCGGCGGGGTCCTTAACATGAATCCAGAATCAAAATCGTTAAATATTGTAAAAAGCGACGCCATCTTGGACTTTGTGAGATTAGCTCCGATTTGGATAACAATCGATATCTGACTATCCGGCGGGGTCCTTAACATGAATCCAGAATCAAAATCGTAAAATTATGCAAAAAGCGACGCCATCTTGGATTTTGTGCGATAAACTCCGATTTGGATAAAAATCGATATCTGAGGATCCAGTGGGGACCATAATATGAATCTAGGATCAATATTGTAAAATATTGTAAAAACCGACGCCATCTTGGATTTTGTAAAATCAACTCCGATTTGGATAAAAATCGATATCTGACTACCCGGCGGGGTCCTTAACATGAATCCAGAATCAAAATCGTCAAATATTGTAAAAAGCGACGCCATCTTGGATTTTGTGAGATTAGCTCCGATTTGGATAAAAATCGATATCTGAGGATCCGGCGGGGTGATTAACATGAATCTTGAGTCAAAATTGTAAAATATTGTTAAAACCGACGCCATCTTGGATTTTGTGAGATTAACTCCGATTTGGATAAAAATCGATATCTGACGATCCGGCGGGGTCCTTACCATGAATCCAGAATCACAATCGTAAAATATTGTAAAAAGCGACGCCATCTTGGATTTTGTAAAATTAACTCCGATTTGGATAATAATCGATATCTGACTATCCGGCGGGGTCCTTAACATGAATCCAGAATCAAAATCGTAAAATATTGCAAAAAGCGACGCCATCGTGGATTTTGTGCGATAAACTCCGATTTGGATAAAAATCGATATCTGACTATCCGGCGGGGTCCTTAACATGAATCCAGAATCAAAATCGTCAAATATTGTCAAAAGCGACGCCATCTTGGATTTTGTGAGATTAGCTCAGATTTGGATAAAAATCGATATCTGAGGATCCGGCGGGGTGATTGACATGAATATTGAGTCAAAATTGTAAAATATTGTTAAAACCGACGCCATCTTGGATTTTGTAAGATCAACTCTGATTTGGATAAAAATCGATATATGACGATCCGGCGGGGTCCTAAACATGAATCCAGAATCAAAATCGTAAAATATTGTCAAAAGCGACGCCATCTTGGATTTTTTGAGACTAACTGCGATTTGGATAAAAATCGATATCTGAGGAGCCGGCAGGGTCCATAACATGAATCCATGGTCAAAATTGTTAATTAACGTCAACACTGACGCCATATTGGATTTTGTAAGATAAACTCTGATTTGGATAAAAATCGATATCTCATGATCCGGCGGGGTCCTTAACATGAATCCAGAATCAAAACTGTATAATATTGTAATAAGTGACGCCATCTTTGATTTTGTGAGATTAACTCCGATTTGAATAAAAATCGATATCTGACGATTCAGCGGGGTCCATAACATGAATCCATAGTCAAAATTGTTAAATAATGTCAACACCGACGCCAAATTGGATTTTGGAAAATTAGTAGTAGTAGTAGTAGTAAAACACTTTATTGCACAAAAACAGGGGAAAAAAAACAAGATAAATAACACAAATATTTGTACAAAGGCGAACTTATCCCATTTAGGGATCTCTTCCAGTTAACCTTTGAGCAATTAAAGGAGAACTGGAGATGGTAGACATGTGTATGTGTATTGTATAAATTACATTTAAAAAAAAAGAAGAAACCCAGTTAGAATTATCTCTGATTTGGATAAAAATCGATATCTGACGATTTTTATCCAAATCGGAGTTGATATCACAAAATCCAAGATGGCGTCGATTCTTACCATATTTTCCAATTTTGATTCTAGATTCATGTTAAGGACCCCGCCGGATCGTCAGATATCAATTTTTATCCAAATCGGAGTTGATCTTACAAAATCCAAGATAGCGTCGGTTTTAACAATATTTTACAATTTTGACTCAAGATTCGTGTTAATTACCCCGCCGGATCCTCAGATATCGATTTTTATCCAAATCGCAGTTAATCTCACAAAATCCAAGATGGCGTCGGTTTTAACAATATTTTACAATTTTGACTCAAGATTCATGTTAATCACCCCGCCGGATCCTCAGATATCGATTTTTATCCAAATCGGAGCTAATCTCACAAAGTCCAAGATGGCGTCGCTTTTTACAATATTTAACGATTCTGATTCTGGATTCATGTTAAGGACCCCGCCGGATCGTCAGATATCAATTTTTATCCAAATCGGAGTTGATCTTACAAAATCCAAGATGGCGTCGGTTTTAACAATATTTTACAATTTTGACTCAAGATTCATGTTAATCAACCCGCCGGATTCTCAGATATCGATTTTTATCCAAATCGCAGTTAATCTCACAAAATCCAAGATGGCGTCGCTTTTTACAATATTTAACGATTTTGATTCTGGATTCATGTTAAGGACCCCGCCGGATCGTCAGATATCGATTTTTATCCAAATCGGAGTTAATCTCACAAAGTCCAAGATGGCGTCGCTTTTTACAATATTTAACGATTTTGATTCTAAATTCATGTTAAGGACCCCGCCGGATCGTCAGATATATTTTTTTATCCAAATCGGAGTTGATCTTACAAAATCCAAGATGGCGTCGGTTTTTACATTATTTTACAATTTTGACTCTGGATTCATGTTAATCACTCCGTCGGATCCTCGGATATCGATTTTTATCCAAATCGGAGTTAAGCTCACAAAATCCAAGATGGCGTCGCTTTTTACAATATTTTACGATTTTGATTCTAGATTCATGTTAAGGACCCCGCCGGATCGTCAGATATCAATTTTTATCCAAATCGGAGTTGATCTTACAAAATCCAAGATGGCGTCGGTTTTAACAATATTTTACAATTTTGACTCAAGATTCGTGTTAATCACCCCGCCGGATCCTCAGATATCGATTTTTATCCAAATCGCAGTTAATCTCACAAAATCCAAGATGGCGTCGCTTTTTACAATATTTAACGATTTTGATTCTGGATTCATGTTAAGGACCCCGCCGGATCGTCAGATATCGATTTTTATCCAAATCGGAGTTAATCTCACAAAGTCCAAGATGGCGTCGGTTTTTACATTATTTTACAATTTTGACTCTGGATTCATGTTAATCACTCCGTCGGATCCTCGGATATCGATTTTTATCCAAATCGGAGTTAATCTCACAAAGTCCAAGATGGCGTCGCTTTTTACAATATTTAACGATTTTGATTCTAGATTCATGTTAAGGACCCCGTCGGATCCTCGGATATCGATTTTTATCCAAATCGGAGTCAACCTTACAAAATTTATAAATATTGATATAATCAATATTATAAAAGTGACGTTTTCTGGGTAAAGAAAGATACCACATTGTCGCTTATTGATAAGAATGATAAGGCGCTTCTGTCATAAAGAATCACTTGGAAAACCTTATCAACAGGCGACAATGTGGTACTTTTACCAAGAAAACGACACAATTTTTTAACGATTTCATAATATGTGACGTTTTGCGGTGAAAGGTACCTTATGGACGATCGGCGCTTACGAAAGACGCTGATAATAATGCGCTGCAACGCGACGTAAGCGCCGACCGTCCATAAGGTACCTTTAGCCGTAAATAGCCACATATGAAATCATAAAAAATGTGCTTTTATTTAGAAAAAGGCACTTTTCCATTCTGCCGGTTGTCGATAAGGCGCGAATGTCATAAATATTAGTTTAGAAATGAACCTTATCAACAACCGACAGAATGGTACCTTTCTTTAGTACTAAATACAAACACAAATAATAAAATCATTTGGAAAAACCGAACAAATATTAGGTGAATTAATACAATATCTGTATCAAAGGATTATAAAAATGAGGAATTCTAAGATTTCTAAGTTATAACCTTTTAACGCCCGAATAATGACGCGCCGGTGTAGTAGTGTGCGTGCGCGCACGCACACAGATAGCGAGCAGTGCGGGGCCGCTAAATGCCTATTTCGTGTCCGCGGCAAACACTCTGCCCGCTCTTAAAAAGAACTAAGGTTGTATACAACAAACCTATCTACCTTGGTTTTTGTATTTTAGAGATATCTAAAACTCTAATGTATGATTTCCACTAAGATTATATGAAAACTAAATACCCGACAGATTTGAAGCTACTATATACCGACACTGATAGTTTAGTTTATCAGATATTTACAGAAAACTTTTATGCGGACATAAAACCAGATTTAAATTTATATTTCGATACCTCAGGGTACCCCAACAACAATGTTTATGGTTTACCATTAGTCAACAAAAAACAATTAGGTTTTTTTAAAGATGAAAACAACGGGAATATTATGAAAGAGTTTGTGGGTCTACGTTCAAAACTGTATGCCATTTCCATACAAAACAGTAATCTGCATGCTAAAGCTAAGGGAGTAAATAAATGTGTTACTGAAAAACTTACCCTTGATGATTATAAAAGGTGTTTACATGATAAAAAGAATCAACACCACAAAATGTTGCGTTTCAAGTCAATAAAACATGTAGTGTTTACACAAAAAATTAATAAATTATCTCTTTCCCACAATGATACAAAACGGTATTTGTTAGATAATTCCACTGATACTCTTGCATGGGGACATTATTTATCACCCGACTAGTCTTCGAAAGCTTAGTGACTATTTTTCTCAGAACATTTAATATTTTACCATTATTTTTTGTATAAGGTACCACAAAAAACCGCGAACAAGAAGAATCGGTTATTTGTATTTGTTGATAGTGATGATGATGATGTATTTGTGTGTAAAAATAAAAAATAGTTTATAGTTAATTTTACTATAAGATTGTTTTGTGTTCAACTATTTTCATTGGGTTGTAAATTTTTTTTTCATATAACTAGTTGTAAGTTCGTAATAGTATTGTAAATAGACAAAGTATTGTAAATGTATAAATGTGTTTGGCTACAGAAAGTTTTTTTGTATAAATAATAGGCGTAGATATTACATCATATCATAGAATAAGTTGAAATTAGAAAAAAACATAAACAAATTTGATAAGAGACTAACTAAAGAGTTTCTTTCAACATTTCTTCTCTTTAGATATCCATTTTTATTTCCGAAGTGCTAGTAGAGACAAAACGAAAATAAATTATTTGAAAACACACATTTTTTTTTATTGTACCCCTTTGTTATATTGAGCACCATAAAAACCCAACAATGAGACACAGGTGGCGTCTAAACCTAACGCCGGTTCTTTTGTACAAGTCATGCACCATAAAAACCCAACAATGAAACACAGGTGGCGTCTAATCCTAGCGCCGGTTCTGTTGTACAAGTCATTTTCGTGGTTTAGTATCAATTTGTAATCTATTATTTATAGAAATAAAGTCGTTATCAATTTAATCTTCAATGTAAGCGTTATGGTGTTTGCGGCTAGTTAGATAATACTAGTAAACATTTTGTTAGAAAGCACTATATCTGCGACATGATTCATATATGTACTTACAAATTATGAATTATATAAAAAGTTGTTACAATCACAATATGACTCATTTGAAAGCCACACGTTTCCATATAAAGACACGTTACTTTAGTTTACAATGATTCATTTTTATCATCCTTTCACTACCATTGTAGCAGGGCAGGACCGAGTGGGTGCGGTAAAACTAAGTTTGTTACAAACTTTTTAAACTATTACAAAGAAGTGTGTAATGTTGTCTTCAATGAAATTGTTTGGTGTTATGATGAAATGCAGCCATTATATAACTTAAATAATGTGAATTATAATCAAGGAATACCTGATATATCAATGTTTGATGGAGAGAAGCCCAAACTTTTAATAATAGATGATTTAATGAGGGAATCAGACGAGCGCATTGTTGATCTTTTCACGAAAGGCAGTCACCACAGAAATTTAAGCTTGTTTTATATTACACAAAATATATTTCATCAAGGGAAAGGTCAACGTGATATTTCATTGAATACTAGCTACATTGTTTATTTTAAGAACCCAAGAGATAAAACACAAATACGCTACTTGTCCAGACAAGTTTATCCAGAAAATTCGAAATTTGTGGATGAAGCATACAAAGATGCCACTACAAACGCTCATGGTTACCTCATGATCGATCTCAAACAAAATACTGATGACATGTGTCGTTTTAAAACTAAAATATTTCCTTTTGATGGTCATTGTACAGTATATATCCCTAAGAAAGGATTTATATACAACAAAATTCATCACGTTACAATCAGTTCTAGATGATGCACGCAAGAGTGAACACATATAAACATTTACTTGAAGCATTGCAAGTACTTAAACCAAAATATCGCACTGCATTGCTTAAATCTTGTGATGATGAAGAAATAAATATTATATGTGAATGTATTTATAACGTTCTGAAAGGAAAAATCCCTTTGGAAAAGAAAGACCAATCTAAATTAAAAAATATAAAGATACATTACGGAAATTAGTTTCAAAAGGTAAACATAAGATAAGAAAAGCAGTTATTATTCAGAAAGGTGGTGCATTTCTACCGATTATATTAGGTGCAGTTTTAAGCGCTTTAGTTAACACGTTAACTTAGTTATAATGGAGAACGTGAAGAAAATGTTATTAGTAGAACCTGATTTTATTGAAAGACTCAAACAAAGTAATGAGAATATACCGGAGAATCCATCATCCCGCCTAGATGGAGAAATGCAAAAAATTTTAAAAACAAAAAATAATGATCGTGAAAAGTGGGCTCTATACTCTCAAACACTACAACGATTTCTACATTTTGCTAAGAGTAATCGAGAACCGTTCAAACTACCGATAGTTCTGGATGAAAATACTCAATCATTAAATGAAAACATAGATTTTAACCCAAAACTCATCAAGAAGGAGGAACAAAACTTAAAGGAAAATAAAGAATCAGTTGATAATACGATGTTATCAGAACGTGAAGGTGATGTTTATGGAACGCCCCCTGGTGGAGATAAATCGAATCTACCTAAGCAGTATTCCCCTTCTTATATGATAGACGTGATACCGAAATCTTACAGGGCGAAAAGCCACACTTTGTTGAATTGCATAATTCAAAGCAAACCAAAAATTTGGTGGAAGGAGAACGGCGAGGTAGTTATAAATAATGATACTATTAAAAACAGCAATATTCTCGATCTAGTAAGCGACGTGCTTAGACCTCTTAAACGTCCAAAACCAATAGGTTGGAAAGAATTTGCTATAGTATTAAATGATATTAAGGCACCCACATCTTGCATCGGTAACCCCATGAACTTGGAATTTGTTACAAGATTAAAATCGAAGGACCATAACACATCAACGGCTTCTGTAAGTACGGGAAGCCCAAAAATCAAAGAAAAAAACACATCTACACCTCTCTCTGTAAAAACATCTAAAACATCTAAAAGGAAATTAAATTGGGAGAAATGGACCCCCTATTAGAAATAAATAGGATCTATTATGACGTGTCTAATCCTGCTGGATACAGTAGTTCAGATAAGTTGGTAAAGGAAATGAAGGGTAAAATGAATAAAGGTGAAGTGAAAAAATGGTTACAATCACAGGAAACGTACACTTTACATAAACCTGTCAATAAAAAGTTTACCAGAAACAGATACATCCTTTCGAATTTCAATGAACTGTGGCAAGCTGACTTAAGTGATATGCGCACATATAGTCAATATAACGATGGATATAAATATATTCTTTGTGTTATTGATGTTTTCAGTAAATATGCTTTTGCGAGAGCTATGAAAAAGAAGGATTCTGAAACAGTCAAACATTGTTTTGAAAGTATATTCACAGAAGCTAATGCTACCCCACGTCACATTCAATCAGATAAAGGAACTGAATTTGTTTCGAAAGTTGTAACAGATTACTTTAAGACTAAAAATATCAACTATTATACTACAAATAACCCAGACATTAAAGCAAGTATAGTTGAAAGGTTTCAGCGAACACTTAAATCAAAAATGTGGCGTTACTTCACACATAGGAATACATACAAATTTATTGATATATTACAAGATCTGCTTCATTCTTATAACCATGACCATCATTCAAGTATTAAAATGCGTCCAGTAGATGTTAACTCTGAAAATATAATGACTGTTTGGTGTAACTTGTACAATAGAAAAAAAGATAGACAAATCGCATTAGAAGTTTCAAAACTAAATATTGGTGATTATGTTCGAATAACTAAATATAAACATATATTTCAAAAAGGATATGAGACTAATTGGAGTGATGAAGTATTTGTTATTGCATCGGTAATCAAAAGATCTCCAAGAATTGTTTATACGTTAAAAGATTTGGAAGGTGAATCAATCACGGGTACATTTTATTCAACTGAATTGCAAAAAGTAACGTACGACCCCTCCAATCAATTTAAAATAGATAAAATAATACGTTCCCGTCGTATTCATGGCAGAAACGAAGTGTTTGTCAAGTGGAAAGGTTATCCTAACAAATTCAATTCTTGGATTCCCGCATCAAACCTTAACCAAATATGAGTGACGATACTAGCTTCTATTTAACCCTGTTAAGTAACAGCTCATCAGATTACTACACCGATAACAGTACCGCACATTTCATTACCAAGTTACCAAAAACTATAAAATTAGATGGGGAATGGGTTGTTGGTTTAGTAGAATTTCAGTACCCGTGTTCCATGTATAATGTTCAAGATCATGAAAACATGATTTATATAAAAAAGAAAGTACACGTACCTACTGAGAAAAAAGACACTATTGTGGATTTAAAAACTCATATTCCTGCTACTTCATATGATAATATAGAACAATTCCTAAGTGCATTTAACGAAAACCCACAATTAAAAAATAAAGTTAAGTTCAGATATGATAATATTACAAAAATGGTTGGTGTTTCAGCAAACAGTGAAATAATATCAATAACAACAACACCTATGTTAAGTCTACAGCTTGGTTTTAAGCCTAAATCGAATTTGAAAGAAGTTTCAATTGGAAAACACCCTACAAACTTATACTTAGGTTTACCATCGCAAATATTTGTTTATACTGATATCATTCAACCGCAAGTAGTGGGGGATGTTATAACATCGTTACTAAGAATAATACCTTTAGACCCTACAAAATTTATATATGGTGCATATAAAATGCATGTTTTCTCACCTGCTCACTACGTACCTGTTTTACGTAGAGAATTCGATACCATCGAAATAGATATAAGAACAACCACCGGGTCAAGGATACCATTTCAATTCGGATCTTCTTGTGTGAAGCTACACTTTCGACGAGTAAAATGAACCATAGACGATCGTCTTCGTGCCCATATGAGCATTATTATACCCACCAAGCTGGTTCTGGTGTGGGTATAGTCTATAAAGGTGTACCATATCAACGAGGACATGGGATTGGGAGTTTTTTGGGGGGATTATTTCGATCTGTTCTACCTCTCTTATCCAGTGGTTTTAAAACTGTAGGTAAAGAAACGTTAGATGCAGGAATTGGTTTATTGTCAGATATGATGAATTCACGGCCTATGGACAGTTCAATTAGATCTCGATTGAAAGAAGCTAGTACTAACCTAAAAAGAAAGGCCGATGAAAAAATTGACTCTCTTATGTCTGGATCGGGGTATAAAATGACGACTAAAAGACGACAACCGCTCATTACCTTGAAAGCATCGCGTCGACGAGGACCGAGTAAAATAAAGAAATATAAAAGTGACGATATATTTTCAAATTAAATATGTCATTTTTACATAATCATTCGTGTGAATGCGTCAAATCCGAGTTAGATATATTTGCACTACCTTCTACTCAAACAAGCATTGAAAGCGGACAGTGGGTTCACTATAAACCAATTTCCTCTTTAAGCGATGATGGTCCCATTGAGTTTCAAGTACCTGGATCGGGTGATGACTATCTTGATCTGTCACATACGCTACTTCATGTCAATGCTAAAATACTTCATCAGGATGGTACAAAACTTAAAGCAGATATCCAAGTTGCACCCGTTAATAATTGGTTACACTCACTGTTCAATCAATTAGATGTGTATTTAAATCAAAAACTTATATCGCCACCAAACAATACCTATGCTTATCGTGCTTATATGGAAAATCTATTAAACTATGGACCGGCAGCTAAAGAAACACATCTTACATGTGGTTTGTGGTACGAGGATACTGCAAATTATATGGATACGGTTGATTCCAACAATAAAGGATTTCAGAAAAGAATGGAGTTTACGAAAGAAAGTAAGGAAGTTGAATTGATTGGACACTTACATGGAGATATTTTTAATCAAGAGAAATTCTTGATTAATGGTGTTGAAATGCGTGTGAAATTAGCTCGATCCAAAGAGTCATTTAACTTACTGTGTCATCAAGATAAAAAATTCAAAGTTCAAATAACGGATGCGAGTCTTATTATAAGAAGAGCTAGAATTAATCCTAGCGTTTTGTTGGCACATCAAAAGGTATTAGCAACAACCACAGCAAAATATCCAATAACAAGAGCTGAAGTTAAGGTTCTAACATTGCCTGCGGGAATCCAGGGCAAAACGTTAGATAACATATTTCTCGGTCAAGTTCCCAAAAGGTGTATTATAGGATTTGTTTCAAACTCAGGTTTTAATGGAAATTTAGCTATAAATCCTTTCAATTTTCAACATTATAATATGAATTCCTTTAGTTTATATGTTGATGGTCACGAAATTCCATCAAAAACATTACAACCTTCATTCAGTTCTGGGTTAATAGCTACAACATACCATACGTTATTTTCTGGGACAGGCATTCACTTCCATAATGAAGGTAACGCAATAAGCAGAACGACTTATGGAGGAGGTAACTGTTTGTTATGTTTTGATTTGACCCCCGATTTATCAGCTAGTTCCACATCACATTGGAACCTTATTAAACATGGTAGCGTGCGAATAGAAGTGCGTTTTGATACATCTTTAAGCACTACCATTAACTGTATTGTATATGCTGAATTTGATAACATAATTGAAATCAATAAAAATCGAGATATTACAGTTGATTATAATAGCTAATAAATACATAAATAGAATTATTTTATCAAGTGTCTTCATTCGCTATCAGTCATTGTAAGCAAGACCACTAATATATAGTTTTTTATAATGGATACTAATGAATTACAAATATGTTTAAATAGCTTAAGTTCAAGTTTCGTATCAAATGTTTTTGCTGCAAACCAAATCCCTGTTTGGGTTCATTTACCTGCTTTTATTATAAGCAATTTAGATCCTGATTCAAAACCTGGTTCACATTGGGTAGCCATATATATTGACATTAATGGAGTAGGCGAATATTTTGACAGTTTTGGGAGAAAACCAACTGGGTTCCACAAGTTATTTTTAGTAAGAAATGCAAAGAGATGGATTTATAACAGCCAATCCCTGCAAAACCATTTTACTTCCGTTTGTGGAGAGTATTGTTTGGTGTATCTTTATTTTAAGTTTAAGGGGGAAACTATGTATAATTTTTTAAGATTGTTTTCTAATAGTTCTTTATGTAATGATGTAGTGATAAGGAATATGTTTAATTCAATTTTTATGAAATAAAAACAATGTAAATATATAACTTTATCTTTCATTTAATGTTGTTTTATCATTAAGGTATATAGCACATAAAAAAATCACACACACACACACACACCCATATACAGATATTAATAGAATTAAGTTGCTAAGAAAACAATAGTGACAAAATTTAAGAATTGTTGTTAAAAAGAAAGTAAAATACCAGCTATCCAACACAGGTAGACGTCATTTCAACAAAGAAAGTTTTACAGTTTTATGCCCCTATGATAATAAAATAATACTAATATAAATTACATGCTCTTGACAACACTAAAAGGAAATTAAAAACAACTTAATTAAGACCTTATAAACAACTTAAGGCTATTACTGTTTCTTATCACTATCTAAAAAATATTTCACGCATTTGTCCTTTGATGCGAGCTGTTTCGTAATGTCATAAACAACATCACGGGCACTTTTTTCTAACGGATCGTCTTCACCCACAGTGTAATATTTCACTCGTAGATCACAATGTTTCCAGTACTCTAAAGGAGATATGTTTTTTATCTTTTGCATGTCAAACACCTCAATTTTAATTAGGTGATTTGCATACGCCCCATCCTCTTGTCCTGAAGAAATGTATGTAACACCATCGGATCTTGTTTGTGACACCGTAGATGATTTTTTGTAGACCTTTGGTTTTTTCTTAGGTATTTCGAAGAAGGCATTAATATTGTTCGATGGTCTTTTTTTGGCAATGGCCTGCTTGATCTTCAACCCTAATGTTCCTTCTTCGTCACTGGAGCCATCTTCGTTTTCTGGGTAATAGAAGGATTTAAAAGTATTTTCACAGGGCTGTAACAACAAAAATGAATTATTATTACAATTGCCTGTAAGTTGATATTCACAAATCGTTTATCGATAAAGAGAAACATCGTAAGGAAATCTGTATGTGTACATTAACAAAACAAATTCAACTCTCTCATCTTAAGAATGGGGTATTTACTTCATTTACTATTTTTAGAACAGTTTATAATTAACAAACAATAACACACATTGTATTTAACACATCTTTATAAACATGATTATGTAAAATAAATATTTAAATTACTTACATCCATTTTTCTGCTCACAAGTGAAAACAAAACGACACTGGTTATAAAACTTTAGCTGAACTTCACTATAACAGCTTCCAAGTGATGCCGAGGGACTGAATAAACTAAACAACCCACACGCCACTTTTATATGAGTACCAATGATATAAAAAATACCCAGGTAATGCAGACTTGTAGATACAAGTTTCGACACGACACACCACATGTTCACAATTTCGAAAGATATAACAATGCCATCATTGTTACATTCATGATTACTTAGAAAAATGCATTGTCGCAACTAAACCATACATCAATATGTCTATTAAATAGGTTCTTACTTGAACAATGCAATCTTTTGAATAGGTAGAAACTTTTTATGCACACGTTCTGAGTGATTAATCGCTTTTGAAGGTAAAATAACATAAGTTTCCTGTATACACTAGATCCATAAATAAATCACGAACTTTATATACTTGCAAAAAAAGGCCACCCAGCGGATTATATAATCTTTTATAATAACTATGTGAGTATGTACTTCAAAACACAAGCTTCCAACCAATATATCACTGTTTAAACACATATGTGATTATGTGTTTCATACATTTCCATTTATCTAAACAAAACGTTCTCGACGTAAGTAAAAAAAAAGGTCTAAGCGTACTACGTACATTGACAAAAGGTTTACCTGCTCTCGAGCGACGAGTGGAACAATGCAAAGGGTTCGATCCAAGGCGAGCGCGCGTGTATTGTTATAAACGTACATAACGCAGGTATGGCAAGGAGTCATTTACCGCGTCTGGGACCAATTGCAATCGATCTAAATGGGGGTCTATTATCCGAAAAAAAGTCCAAACTTTTTTTTTTTTTTTTTTGCTGTCGAATTTTACATAATGTGTCTATGAACAGGTAGTCAGGTACTCACAGGGTCATCCAAGATGGTTGACCATAATGGCCGACGACCTGGGGGCGGTACCTGGGGAGGGGGAGGGGGAGGTAGGGGCGGGGCGGTGGCAGAACCTGTGAATACAATCTACTGATAGATGAGACACTTCGAAAACAAGAGGCGAATTTTAGGGCATTTCAGAGAACAGTAGCGAACATTGACATAGCAGCTTTGTCTGCGAAATGGGAGCATGAGGACGCTCTTAAAACATTAACAACTAGATGGGAGGCAATCGACACACTTCATCTAGAGATCGATAGTGAGTAGAATGGCGGAAACGCAGCATACGACGACACCTTTGCGTCATATGAAAAGCAATTTAACACGTTAAAGACAGCTATTAACAGTAAGATGTGGTCTGTATCACATAGGGAGAAAACGACTCCTAAACTAGATATCCCTACCTTTAGCGGAAGTTACAATCAATGGGTGTCGTTTAAGGATCTGTTCGTTGAGGCTATACATTTGAACCCCGCACTATCGGGGGCACAAAAAATGCAGTTTCTAAAATCAAAAATTAGAGGAGAGGCTGAAAGACTCATCCAACATTTACCAATAACGGCAATAACATCTGACAATTATGCCACATGCTGGGAGATAAGACAATTCATAAAACTGCTGGTTCCAACTGAGTCTCGGTACAATACGATCATCTTTTGTTGGCGATTGGTTGAACTTTCTATTTTATTCGGTTTGGCAGTTAAATATTGTGGTACGGTTTGACGGGTGTCGGCAGCACGCTTGCTTTAATATTAAATTGCTTTGTTGGGCAAGTTCCTGGAACGTGGCGCCGGTAATTAGTCCAGTCAAGTTGACGGAGGTGCCCGTGGAAACCTGGTGCCTCAAGGTGAGGCGCGTCTAAATAGACAACGAACAAACCACTTTCAAATTAAATATATTGTGGTAATTATAATTATAATGATTTTTACATTTTATAGTAGTTAAATATTGTGATGCGGTTTGACGGCTGTCGGCAGCACGCTTGCTTCAATATTAAATTGCTTTGGTGGGCAAGTTCCTGGAACACGGTGCCCGGATTTGTGCAGTCGAGTTGACGGAAGTGCCCGTGGAAACCTGCCGCGTGGCTGAGGCGCATTTTGACAATAGACTGACCACTTGCCGATTCAATATATTGTAGTTAATAAATAATAGGGGACATAGTGGGAACACGTAAAGATATCTGGATAGACACTAGCAATCAATCAAAAGTAAGTCGAAATGATACAAACAAAATTTATAGGGTAGACGCAATGTCAGTTTTTCCATGCTACTTCTACACTTGTCAATGTACTCACATATATGCAGTTGCAAACATTGTTGAGACACTTTTATTCGTAATTTAGTCGGGTTATACATAACCAATCTCTCGTATCAATAGTAAATGCAAATCAGTTACTTACTAAATATGACCGATTTGAATATAAGAACTGTCGTGACTATAGTTTACAAATCGAAGATATTTGTTTATTCAACACTGTTTAGCCCTCATCGCCGTACAACTCACAATATGTATCACAATAAAAGTAAGCTCAAGCCCAACTTTACGAATCCAAGATACAGAGATAACTTAAAGGCGAAACTAAAAAGGAAAATGGCCCTAACGAACGGCTTCAACGACTGCTGCGCCAAATGAAAGAACTTTCCTTATTTAAACACCAAGTTTCGACTCAAAGGCGCCGCACGACTCACTTCGGAAGGCGAATGATATCGGGAAGCCACTAGCTTTAACGTTCACCTGCCGGCGGTGCTGCAGCGAATCAACAGGGTCATAGATTACTACTTATCGTTGCGTAGGTAGTGCTCACAAAATATTACGTAAAAACGGCTAACGAATGTGAAAAAAACTTGCTTGGTGGATATTTTTTGATGGTGGAGATTACATAAATGTATACCCAAGTTCTAATCAGATGTAGTAGAGGGAAAAAGTCACTTAATACCTAACTGACCTACTCTTATCAAAAGCGACGAGTATTACAGTCAGCTGTAAAGATAATGGACCCTTCTCTCCTGTATACAATCTTTCTATACAGGGGGTCCATTAACTCTGCATATGACTGTGCTTATACTTTTTAAGCTACCCTTAAGGAAAGCAATGAGGAAGAGTCCTTATACAATTATTTTTATTAGTACTCCCTGTCATCGTTTTTGTTAAGGGTCATAACCAATAAAACTTTAGTGATTTTGCTTAACAGCCAAATGCTTAGCTAAGCTAAACTAGGCTTTAAATGCCCTTTTATACAATAGTAAAAAGGTGTGTAGCCCAACAGATGCTTCATCTGCGCGATCTGGTAGAAGGTAGTCATGGTCCTGAGCCCGCGGGATGCGTGTGCAACTTTGCATTTGAAACGGGCCAAAGCGTCTTTCTGAAAGTTTATCGCGCCCTGGAGTTTCGATCCGCTTGCTTGCCGAGTATGTATTTACAGTGACTTGAGTATGTATTTAGAACTCATTACGCTTTGAAGAAACTGAGCCCTTACCATGACGTCTTAACGAGGTTCAGTTTAGGACCTAAACTGAGTCGCTGCCATACAACTGAGCACAGTTAAGATCCTAAACTGAATCGCGTTAAGACGTCATGGTAAGGCCTTACACTCCAGAGTCCAAACGGAAAAAATCCATACCCCAGTTTACAAAAATGTTTTTTCCATTTTTTATTTCACCACTTTGTTGGCGTGATTGATATGTATATTCGTAGGTACCAAATTTTACTTACCCCTTATCCCCGGAGAGACAGACGGACAGACATGGCGAAACTATAAGTGTTCCTAGTAGACAACGGAACCCTAAAAAGCCATGGTAAGAACCCGTGTTTATTAGTTAAAATAAGTAACCTGAGTTACTCTTTAACCTAATTCACAATAATTTGCATCTATTACGTCTGTAGGCGCACCTAAGTGTATACACACTTTGATAATGGATATTACACGAAATTATCTCATCTTGTATATAGATGGTGTAGTTACTTGCTAAATTTGATAAGCAAGCTTCGTTATTAAGTCATTAGCAGGTTTCGGACAGCGGCTAAAGTGGCTTCTTGTCCTTGTCAAGAATTCCAAGTGTACGCCGAGAACAGAGGATCCACTTTGGTAGACCTGTGTAACTATGCAGATCGGAGCTCTTGTCCCATCAGTATCCTACAACTAAAAAACGTAGAAAACGCTCAAGGCGACACTACTCGACGCTGACATTACGTGTAAAGCAATAGTTGCATTATTTGCGAGTAACGCAACTGTTTCGACTAATTAGATGCAATCATTGATGGACAACGAATAACATTAACTCATTTTATCATGTTTGTATTAAAGGCCTCGCTGCTCAGTGAATAGATGCCATACTTTTAGTCAAAGTATATTTTGAAGACCACTTTGTAATTGTTTATAAGTACAAGGAGTAATAGAAGAATCATCAAAATATTCCAAATATATCTCAAAACTCTTCCCAAATTAAGGATGAGTCACACTAGAACGGGACGGGACGGGACGGGGCGGGACGGGAAAATCTGTCAATAGAAAGCATTACGTGACATCCGAGGGCTCCGAGCTATCACGTGATTCTTTCTATAGAAATTGACAAATGTTCCCGTCCCACCCCGTCCCGCCCCGTCCCGTCCCGTGCTAGTGTGAATGATCCTTTAAACAGTTGGAAGATGATGTCAAAAGAAACAAAAAATAGTATCTAGTACCTACGCCATTGATCCAATATGTACATATTGTAACTGTACACACGCATTCAAAAGTTTATGGGCTATTTATAAATGCATTCTTAAACTGCCCATCCAATTTTGAACGCATGTTTTTTACAATTGATACACCAAGCGCCACCGCCGCCACCACGAAGCAAATTTACATCGAGTGTATTTTTCATACCCGCCCCGCGGATCATACTAACTTGAACACGTAGAATAGGTAAGGTATTCTCGCCTGTCGCTAGGCGACACTAAGCTCCTCGAGCCGTTTCTTGCTCGATCACTTGGATAGTGTAGGACCCATGAATCCAGAACGCATTAACGTTGGCTTTTTGTGGACGGTAAGTTATTCCCTCGGCTTGAGCAGAAACTTGATTATGCGCTATGAATTAAACATCGCAGCAAAGTGGTTATGCTGGAACTTCTGGGTACTGTTATATGTAGTGCACAAATGGCCTAAAGTGTTGTCATATTCGAAGCAACGAAATCGAGTTAGGCCATAGAACAGACCATAAGTAAAACAAGTACAAAAAGTGTCGATTTTAGGGGGTATTTTTAGTAAAAATAACGTGGTTAAAACTATAAGCAAAGTCGAATAGAAATAGAGATCTGAAAATATCAAAACATAGTCGCGTTCCAACGAAATTAGACGTTTGTTAACAATTTGTGGGATTTTGGGATTTTTCTATTGCATATGATCCCGTACAGACATTTGATCATCACAACATATCGGATAAATAAATAAAAAATGTACACCTAGCCTATTTTACTTTATATTTCAATTTTCAGCCAGTAGAAGATATTGATATAAAAATGTGTTAACTGACTAATTGGTAATGCGCATAATGTCTCCAACGCAGCGTCACTGTCTCCGTCGCCAGATGAAGCCCCGTCCCCGGTGTGTGTTGGACAGAGGGACGGTTCATTGTTCATGTCCTACTCGTACACCCCCAGGGAGGCACATAACCGTTCCAAGGATGGCGGCACAGTTGATTTATACTTAACACATTAATTAACGTTATAAAATGTTCAATTTTACTCCACTGAAAATGGTTTAAATTGACGATGTTCTGAAAAACCAAACCATTTTACATCGGTAAACTTGACTGAATATTTCAAAGAGGATTAATCATAAATCATAATCATAATCTTTATTGTGTGTGAGAAATGGGTTACATTCCCAGTAGGGACCAAAAGTAACAATTTTAAATGGGTTTCCCCAATACTACCTTTTCAGGTGTACCAACAAAATTGTTAAACTAATCTCAAAGTTACAAAATTAAATTAAAATGATGTCAATAATTAAAGATAATAAGTAAAGAAAAAAATACAATTATAATCAGGTTCCACAATAGAGGGTTAGTGGCCCAGCGGTATGACTATCAATCCGAACTATCCGAAGGTATCCGGTTCAAATCCTGCCGCAGCTCAATGAGTTTTTCCGAACTACCACTACTACTACTTATGTATCATTTGATATTTATCGGTGAAGGAAGACATCGTGAGGAAACCGGACTAATCCCAATAGACCAAGTTTACCCTCGGGGTTGGAAGGTTAGGTGGCAGTCGCTTTGTAGAACTAGTGCCTACATCAAATCTTGGGATTAGTTGCCAAAGCGGACCCCATGCTCCCTGAGCCGTGGCATAAGAAGAATCAGGTTCCATAATCTAACTACATAACATACATATTTATATTTAAGCGAGAGAGTGGCCGGGCTGGTCCGAACATCAGCGCACAGCAGCTGGCTCAACGAGTCAACGCTCGTTAGTAGTGTTTAGTTGTGTTACCTATTAGTATTACGTGTACTAATGACCAGCAATCTGCATCTAACTACCGTTAGCCTGCGGGCAATGGCGGCCTTATCTTGCAAGTAACAATCGTTCCATACTATCGGAGAAGACTACTCGCAAAAGTACCTATTATCTACCATACTTATAATCTCATATACCATTATCTGATTTCTTTACGTTTGGTACATTTCTCTGCTCTTACGAGTAAGTAAGCAAATACTCTTAAATAAGAACTATAATTACAACACAGTTAAAAACTGAAAGTACTGTGCCAGAGCACCGTCTTCTTGCTTTGCTATTGTCATCACTCGTCGCTTGCCACCATATCCACCAACCATTATAAGTTCGCTCAAACGCTTAAATTCAAAATTCAAAAAAATATTCTGCAAGTAGGCCTCAAGAGCACTTTTACAAATCAATAAGCACTACAATAAAGCATTTGCATGTACAAACATTTACAATATATAGTGAGGTTTAGTATAAGCTTATTAGGTATGGCGGCTCTAGCCTCTCACACTGATTCACTTAAGATGACTTGACTCTTTAGGCAATCATAATCACAGCTCCTTATGAAGCGGCCAGTAATAAATCACCGCACACATCCCGGAGTCATTTACATCAGGAAAGGAGTCCCGGGCTAATCCGCTCCGTGGAGGGTGGGGGGGGGGTGGCAAAGGGTAGCCGGCCAGTAATTAAAAACGTCCTTAATTGACCCGCTCCGCCAGATTCCTGGCCTTCTTACAAGCTAGGTTAGTTCAGACAAAGCATTCCGGATTACGAAACATGTTACGCATTGTTCCAACTATTTTAATGACACGAGCCTTAATTGCGTACGCTTGCCTTTATTGTTGAAAATAAATAAATATTCGTGTGCGCGACTAATGCGCGAAAGATTAAATCTACAATTCGCTCTAACTGACCCATTTCCCTAATTGATGTGACCACGCAATTCAACACTGTGTAAGGATTAGTTTATTTATACCGTATTGTGGTTATTACTATTGGCCCCTATTTCACCACGGTGACAATTGTGACTATTGTCAACATCATTATTACTGGTATTACAGGCGATTATAATCGGGCGCCTAAATTAGGGCTTAGTCTTTGAAGTTGCCGTTGTCTAGTCTAGCCGGCCATATACGTTCGGACAATCCGTCAAATCTTCATAGTGGGTATGTCGGCCGGGCATCCACCAGACAAATGTCGCATACATTTATTAGCAGACCTGACGGATTTGCCCGAACGTATACAGGATGTCCCATAAATGACACGTCACAGTGACACTGGAGGTAGACCAGGTCAAGAGGTACCAAACTGACAGATTTTCGCGTCCCGCCCCGTCCCGTCCCGTTCTAGTATGAGTCATCCTTAGGTCGTAAGAGCTGCGAAGATACTTCTTTTTATTCATTCTAACTATTTATTTTTATTGTTATGATCATGGTATCTATTAAAGCCCTTTTTAAGTTTGCCTATTATGATGGACGGTAATAAACAACGGAATCCTACACTAAGCATGGCCCTACATGCTCTTGGCCGTTCCGGACAATTTCGAGTATTGCCACGTATTTTTTTTTACATTTAAAAAAGTCTGTAGTCGCTACCCCCACCACTAAAAAGAAAAAATCATATAACCTTTTAATATTCCTATCAACTAATATTTCGATTCCAAAGGGTCTCCACGACGCTCGAGTTACAATAATTTAGCATCTTGACCTCCCCTACTATAAGAAAGGAAGTTTGTGTTGTCATGTACTTTCATTTGATTAAAAAAGAATTTGTAAATTAAGACTAGCATAAGTTTGAGTGACTAAAATGTTTGCTATCGTTTCGGCTGCGCTCATAATTATATTTTGGTGGCGCCCTTGCCGGCCATGCCAAAATGAGCACCAAAGTCAAGAAAATTTTAAAAAGCACGCTCTTGGTGCGAACCATATTGTAGTCTTAATTGCTAAGTTTTCTCAAGCCCGCCTCCCCTCTCCTCCCCCTCGCGTGGAATCGCCCTCTAATTGCTCCCCCTCCTCCCACCTGTTTCCTCCTTGTAACATTTTTCATAATTCCTTTCCGTTCTTGATTCGGGCAAAGGCACGTGACGAATTATTAACGCCAGAGTAAATAAACTGCCTTTAACGTGGAAATGGAATTTCTTTTCATAGGCATATGAATTAGACGATTTCCAGAACGTGTTTATTATGTTTGGGTTGTGATTTTATTTTCAATAAAGCTAAATTGAACATACAGCGTGTGTGTATTGAATGGGTTTGCAATTTGTATGGCAGATATTGTTTTTTCTCGATTGTAACGTATTTAGTTTCTAGTTCCACTGGCGGCGTGGCCGCGGGGAAAATGCTTTCATATTTTGAAATAGGCAAATAGATTAACAAAAACGAAAATAATGTTACTTTGCTATTCCACCAAACGTGCTAGTCAATTAGTGCCAACCCGTTATACCTACTTACGTATTTCTATCATGCATTTAATGTTCATGCAGCGGGAGAGCTGCATAAAATAAATACGCAAATAGATATAACAAATCACCACTAATAATATAAACCTCGACGTGTTTCGCCTCTCTACGAGGCATCTTCAGGAGATTCAGGAGATCTTGTCGTACTGGCGTCTAGCAAGTGAATGACATGCCCAGACTGGTCGGCCATATTTATAACGTGACCAGGTTATTGACTAGCACGTTTGGCAGAATAGCAAAGTAACATTATTTTCGTTGTTATTATGGAATTCCGCAAAGTAACGCCTGATTCAATAAATTAGATTTACAAAATTACGTTTTTTCGTAGAAAAATAATAAAACTAATTATTTAATACTAAATGGTGAAGCGTTTGTGGGCTACCAGTACTGTGTACGACTTTTGAAACAATGGTCGCCGGTTCGTACCCGCGACGGCACCATTAGTACCAGAATCGTACACATTAGATCTTCGGAACTTACGTACGAAATATAATTGGATATCTACCAAACGGTTTTCGGTGACGGATTCAAACATTCTTGACAAGGCCTAGTTTCCTCTCTTGGTTGGAAAGTCAGATGGCAGTTGCTTTCGTAAAACTACTACACCGAATCCTGGGATTTGTAGCCAAAGCGGATCCCAGGCCCCCTGAGCCGTGGCATAAGCCAGGAAAACGAAGAAGAAGACGAATCAGACATAAATGGAAGCCACTGATACACTGTCTTACAAATCGTACATCCACTTGGGAAATGTTGGGGGGTGTGCGTAGCCAAGATGCCAATCGCTATCGCTCAGTTCCGAACGAAACGCAACTGTCACTGTCGCACTAATAAGGAAGAGTGACAGAGAGAGATACTACGAAACACTACAGAGCGTGAGCGATTGGTATCTTGGCTACGCACGCTGTTCCGCATAAGGGTCTTGCAAAAATAGAAACGACTTAATGTAAAGCATACATTTTAATATAATTAGTAAAACATTTCATGAAATAAAGGCTACTATTACTATTACATTCACTAAAGCTCTCGTATACGCCAAGAATTTCATTTCGAGACCTATTTCTTTATAAAAATAATTTTGTTGGAATTGAGACGAGTTTTCGCGAGTGTATCTCGCGTGTCGGTATCATGTATGGAGGGGTGGGGGGGTAGAGGGGGGACTAGCCACCGTGCCGTAAATCATTGGCCCTTCAATAAATATACGTCCTAGGTCATGCCCGACGGATAAACTCTATTCTCAGACACGGTCAAGTTACTATTTATATTGATGACCTAGACTAAGTTTATAATCTTGGAAAACTCTCGTGTTGAATGAGACAGCTGTTAGGTTTGAAGTTCGAGTGAATTGTCAAAAAAAACCACTTGGCTATCATATATGTATGAGATATATTATAGCCCATACAGCACAGTATCATATATTTAAAGGTAAGAGTATAAATTATGCTCGAGTGAGGTTTGATACGATATTAAATCAGTAAATCAGTTATTTTATTTGCTAAAATATGGTAAAGTTAACAGGTCTTCCAATACATAATAAGTTCCAGCTACACAAGAACATGCAAATATTTATGAGTGTGTATGGCATGCATAAATTCATCTTTAATATTCACAAGGGTGAATGTCATTCAGATATTTTTTTATAGCAGAGGCCGGATTTTTTGTGGCACTTTTAAGCTGTCATGGGGACTTCTCATTTATCGACTTTGGATATTCACATATCTCGATACATTATAGGCCGGACTCTTTCTAGTATTCAGATCAGTGTCAAAATACCTAAACTTGTTCAAAATTGGATATTAACTCAGTTCTTGTGTTTTTAAAATCTTAAAATGGAACAAACATCACCTTAGACAAAAAATTGTATGAACCTCTAACAGTTGTCAAAGATAAAGTCCGCCGCTGCGCGACAGGATCGCTTACAGATCGTAAGATGCATGTCGCGGCAGCCATGTTGCCTCTGTTGCATGTAATGTTGCACACAGCCGGTCTGGTGCCGAACGCGACCGCGCGTAAATCATGGTGCCAAGCTATCCTATCCGTCGCCAGCACGAAACGAGGGTGATTCTGAGACCGATATGCAATATATTCAGGAAGGTAACTAGAATTATATTTCCGATAAATAGAAAGTACTCATTTTAATTTACTTGTAAAATAAAAGATTGTACTATCACGTTCAGAATTGCATGGACAGTTTATGAATGAATGAATTCTGAACGCGTGTGTCACACACGAACGTGTGTGTGGGACAATGTCAAATTTAATAACATTATTTAAAGATTACATTTTTGAAGGTAGTTTTATATTTAGGGTGGTACTTTTTTATTTATTTCTAGGTAGTTTTAATTAATAATCGTCATTATATTACTTACTGTGATACATTGTATGCAATAAAAAATAAATATTAAAAATAAACTAGGTACGTTTACAAAACGTTCGTTTAACCTGCACAATTTTTTTAAGTACTAACTTAACTGAAATTGTATAGGCTGTAACGTTTAAAATAAAGTATTCATTCATTAATTCATATAAAATGCAAACGCATACTTCCTTAAGAAAATAACACCAAATTTGTTATGACGCAATATTTTAAAAGTTAATTTTTTTCGTTTAATTTTTGACATAAGTAGTCATCCTAGTCAAATCGTGTTAGGAAGTGTTACAACCCATAGACCGATGGCTGCTCTCCAGGTGAATTTGTCAAACAAGTAAACCGTATATTTTATAGGTTGTTCGGCATGATCTTGATCCACTCATTTATCAACTAACTCCTCAAACGAAAATAGGTGTAACGGCTACAAGTGACTGTTGTTTAGAGCAGGCTCTTACTCCCACAACCAATGCGTTTTAAGTATGATTTTTACTAAATGCACATTTTAGAATACACCATATTTTTGGCTGAGCTTAGTTTTCACGGTAAAGGAAATCGTAAAGTTATGGCGGAACGCTGCCACTGGCAAGCTATCGCGGCCGCGACCTCCCACACATCACCACTCTGTGCAGCTTGGATAGGGTGGTTGACATAGCACCGGCGCGGCAAGAACTGCAGGATTGAAGGCGGGCTCAAATTAGTTGACAAAAATACTATCCCGACTTTGATATTTAATTTATTTCGGTAGTGCTCAGTAGTAAGTCATAATCATAAGTCATAATTGTCATCAGTATAGTAAAGGTGCGACCAGACCGCAGCTTAAAAAACGATCACGATACGGAATCGCAGTGACGCGTACCGTTTTTGACGCATGCTCCCCACACCGCTGCTTAAAAAACGGTGACGGTACGGAATCGCAGTGACGTGCTTCACGCGAATCTTTTTTAACGCAAACCTTCCAAACCGGTGCTTAAAATACACTGCGTCAAAATCATGCTTCAGATACCTATATGACATATCGTTGCCGATTTCTAAGTCTGAACTTTTGACACTTGAGTATTGACGTACTTAGTGATGAGGCTAAGACAAATCGTTTGTCAAATTCAGCGATTATTGATTTTAGCGATGATTGTTTGATTCGATTTTACTACTACGGATTTGTATTTGATAAGACCGAGAAACTTCGACAAACTGCGCATTTGTCATACGATTTTTTCCAAAGTCATCTTAGTTTGGTTCAGAAATCAATACCTACTGTTGAATTCTTAAAATGTAAGATAAAAACCTTCATAGTTAATTTGTCTTATTTTAAATAACATTTTTTTCCACATCGTACTCAGTTTTATTTTCGTTTTAATCGTTTTGTTTTAATTTTTAACTGTATTGCCTATTGATAACAAGATCGATTTTTATCGATTAACAGACAGTTGTATGAATTGGAACAGCAGACATGGTCACAACACTAAATTAAAAAAAAACGACGTAGACCGTAACTGTTGGCGTGCTAAATTGTTATCGTAAAATATTCAATAACTAATGTATGAAAAAATGTAACATTCATCACATTATGTTTATGAAAAGTGAAATATTGTGTTTATGTACATGACTAGCTGTAATATCTTTATGGGATTTTGTTTATAATTCCAAAGTCTCTTGCGCGTTTACGTTCTACGGGTATTTCGATGTGTCAAAAGTTCAGACTTAGAAATCGGCAACTATAAGTAGATGATCAACTGCAACAATCACAGCAACATGTGTACGTCATCTGATGATCTCTATGTGAAAAACGAAGTGTTACCGACAATAACTGAGAAACCCCGATTCGCAAATCTTTGCGTAAAAAACGCTGCGTTTACAAAACAGTTGCGTCTTTCACGTCACCGGTGTGGTGTCTGCCATAAGATCTCCGTGTAATATTTTTTGCGATTTTTACGCAGATCAATTTACGGTGCGTCAGCGTATTTTAAGCAGCGGTGTGGGGAGCATGCGTCAAAAACGGTACGCATACGACGCGTCACTGCGATTCCGTATCGTGAACGTTTTTCAAGCTGCGGTCTGGTCGCACCTTAATTAAAAAATAAACCTGCTACGACATGCTTGTCGGGCTACGCTCAATGTAGGTTTCCGTAATTAAACGTCCGTCGCAATTTGAGAACTTAAATGGGGGTTTTAATAGTCACCTGCCATCACAAGTAAAAAGGAGTAGCTATCTTCACACGCTCTTACGACTTACGCTCTTAGGACATGACATGACTTTTTACGAAAAAACAAAAACGGGTTAACTGACAACTGGGTTATTACAAGTTGCATAAATATCCTACAAAATGTATGCATGTCAACCGCGACAAGTATTTATTTTAATTATATGTAGTGACAATGTGTTTCGACATAAGTACAGTCAAGGAATTTAATTTTCGACTCATTTTGCAAACTTTTCCTTTGTTGGAAAGGACTGTCACTCTGAGGTGGGTCTCAAATTATTTCCTTGACTGTACCCAGACTGTAACATTTTATGTTAGTTATAGTGCAGATTAAATTAAACGATTAAACGTTTAAAAAGTTCAACATCGCATGAAGTTGTAAAAAGTTAAATTGTTGACATGGTTATTGGGTAAAGCGGTCCCGACGCGACGGCAACATATGCAGGTCCGCTGCTCGCAGAATAGTTTCGTAATAAAATTGTTCCAATTATGAATGTTTACAGCGGAGTCTGACTGCTCGCTCCGCAGGTCGGGTCTCGGGCCGGCGTCCCCCGGGCCCGACGGGCCCGGCCGCCGGGATAATGGCCAATGTTGGCGAGAATTAAAAACAACATCTATTCTACACCGTACCCTCCCGCTCTCGCCGCCTCCTCACACCCCCTGCCATTGTTACTGCGCTGGATATTGTTCCAAACTTCGCCATATTTCACGTTATTTTGCGCCACCACGACTCCGCATGCAAAAATACGGACGTTTATGTTACATGTCGTCCGCAGCTACTTGCTGTGTGCGTTAGCGGGAACTATGATTTATGTCCGCTCTTTATGTCGACGGAAACTCGCGACACACATTACCCATCCTCCACGATAATCGTATGGTTTTAGTGCAAAAAACGAGTAAATATAGCGGAATTATTTCGTCACCTAACGCAACGTTGGCACGGTTCCTACGCTCGCTGCGGCTCGACGCCGACGACTCAATCTATCGGCGACTCAGCGACACCTCACCCGCCACACGCTCCGCCGCAATCACATTACCTAACTCCATTATGAATGAAAGGGGTTTGTACGAGGAATTGATGAAATGCAAACACAATGCGAGTCGCGCCGGGAAGAGCGCAGCGGCAGCGGGCCGCGCCTCGAACCCCTGTTCCGCTTCACAAAACTTCCAGACGTACCCTCATCATCTTAATTGAATAGGAGCGTCTTGGAGGATTACGGCCTCACATTAACAAATAACGTGCGAGGGGTATGGGGCATGCATGGTTTAATTGAATACGACGGGACAATGACGCGTCGGAGAACAGACGTGGATAAACGTCGATCCTCGCCTCGGCCACGCAGCCCGCAGCCCGCTCGATACGCCGCTTCTACTCTACTCAATGTAATGTATTAAATCACAAAATACTCCGATATCAATAATGCACAAATACCTCTCCCAGAAATGATGTCTTTAACATCAAAGGACCTTTCGGCCTGCGTGCGAAAGCGAGCTAGACAGGGCGCGGTTAAGGCATAAATTCGTTTGCTTCGAGCGTCTTTTAAAATTCAAGCAGAATGTAGGTCCCAGGAGGCGCCGAGCGGCGGTAATAGTATCTGTCGGCTCACACTCGGGATGAGCACACGCCGAGATTTCCCAGACGTACGAGTACTACATCTTATCATGCTCATTACTCTACGTTCTGTTATATTAGGACATCTATTGCTGGCCCGGCGGCTATTGTAGGCACAAAAGTGCGTAAGTTTTCGCAAGTCACCGAATTTCTTTACACTATTGTCATCGCTGTATACATTAAGTTGCCTACCTAATGTATACGCTTGGCATTAGCCTGAGTGGTGGGTTTTCTTAGGCTCTTTATACGGGCACCTTACTTTTATATTTTTTTCCTATTATATATTACAAGGCGTATAGATTATTATCGTATTCCTCTCCTCCCAACGGCAGCTTAGCAGGAAACATTCTTTGTGACCTTTATTGCCATCAAACGTCGTTTCAAATAGAAACTCAAGATCCTAAATCTACTATTTGTATTATACAGCGTTAAGGAGGTTGTCTATAGGTCAAAGACACATAATAGTTTAAAGTAGCATAGATGATGATGGTGTAATTTCCACGAAGCCCGTTAGGTTGAGTATGGCGAGAGTCGCACAAAGCGCAGAACGTCGCTTAACTCGCGACGCGGCCCGCGAGCCCGCGACAGTAATTAACTCTGCTCGCTACAGCTACATGTTCTTCCCACACAGCTCTGATTCGCGCCGTCGGACGCCTATTCTGTACAATCATTTTAATCTCCAGAGAAGGGCTTGGGCGTGAAAGGAGTTTTACAAAGATTAGGTGTACAAGACTGAACAGTGCGAGGAAATTCCACGGCAAAAATAAAAGTGATTCCGACGTGTCAGAAACGAAATTTACGTAAATCCGTGATATATATTTCTTCTCCTCTGGGAAACAAACGTTGTGATTTTAAATTACTTGCGTGGGTATGGATATGGATGTGGGCTTAATCCCGCTTAAAAACAAATAAATAAGCAATTGGTATTTGCATTTGTCGGATGGTCCCAGTGATAGTCCCGAACTATTGCGGGCGTCGATACGTACGATAGCGAGTGACGTATGGCCGCTGTGCACAGATCAGAAATTTTAGCTTCTCTCCGTTTTTCGGAATAAGGATGGACATAAACGAGTTCCTGTAAACTGAATTGAAGTCAGTGGTAACCATGAATAATCGGTTTAAAAGCTCCCAAGCACCGCACTGAGGTACGTTTCACTAGTTCTTTATTTGCTAAGTAACAGAGCGACACCCCCAAAGTAAATATTTAATTTGTTGTTTCTCTTAAAATGAAGGAGCGTGGTGTTAATAACTTTGTAGTAACTGTTACGTGCAGCTGTAGTGCTTGATAATGCATTCGGGGATAAACTAGTTGCCGAGGTTCATGAACGGGGTTGTGTTTTAATTCCTGACAGCTCAAATTTTAGCTTGCGCATACATCTTAAACTTGTCTGATGTTTTGGAAGTATAGTTTTTGTTATCGTGAGAGCTCGGGTAGCCCAACGGTAATCCAAAGGTTTTTCGGAACGTAAACTGTAAAGAACGTCATTTGATAGGTATTTACCAATCGTTTATCGATGAAGAAAAATATCGTGAGGAAACCGGACTAAGCACTCCCAATAGGTACTTGTTTTCCATCTACGTTGGTTTTACCATAATTTATTTCAATAACAACACATCCTCATAAAAACCTTAAAACAAAACTTACCTAAATAAAAATTAAAAACTAAACTTAAAAATAAAAAGGTTGGTAGTTCTGATGGCAGTTGCTTTTGTTAAACTGTCGTTCACGCTAAATCTTGGGATTAGATTGCCAAAACGGGCATCTTGAACCGTGGCGAAAATCGAAGAAAACGCTAGAAGACACTATTTGTTTATGTGATAATGTAACGCACTGCAGGTCATCTTGCAATATGTGAGAATGATATTTAAAATTGAAATCAAGTTAGTGTCATAAGTAATCACGTCTCTGGTCAGTCGGTTTGGCTCTGGTCGCTGGTGCATGCCGACGTCTAAATAAATAAGCGGATCGAGCTTACTGCGGCCGTTTAATTCTTCGCCTAAAATTACCAGTTTTATGCGGACATTTTTGAGCGGGCCTTTAATCGGTAGCGCCGTCGTCCTCCCGGCGCCCCGCTTGTTAATTGCTGAGAGCCTGGCCTTTTATATTTCAATGTCTAGTTTTTCATTTATTTAATGCCTTTAATAATTCAATTTTTGGTCCATGAAGGCGCTATAATGAAGGGCAACCTTCCATTAGCACTAAAGCGAAAACTCGTCGACATGTGTATCCTGCCTATCTTAACCTACGGCGTCCAAGCAGGGGGATACAAAATAGGCTATTCAAAAATTTTGAAACGAAAAATATATGTAAAACTTATTTTCTGTAGTTTGCCTGATCATTAATATAACCTGTCTCATTGATCTTCAAGGTCTTGAGATAGAGATCAAGAAAATCACACTTTATGTGTGTCATTCGTTACACGAATTACTTTTTCCCTTTTAGATTTATTTTAAATGTAAGTTGAGAATGAAACGTATGTGTAGTGTGCACGTTGGTGTAAAGTGTACATAAACTTCAGGGAAGATGATTACCTAAGTAAACAGCACGTAAATGGTAGCGAGACCGAGCGCCGCCACGCACTCTCCTGTCGGAGCAGCTACACAATGATTTGTAATAAAATTAACTTTTACTTCCAACTTTTAAGGCCTTTTCATTTGCCACCGGAAAGAAACTCCAGAATTATTAACGAGTTTTGTTTTGGCCTCCATTTACTCTAAAGCTGTAAATTCGTTACGTAACCCTCAGGGCCAAGGTTTTATAAGGAATTTAACCGATTGCCCGTCGGCGCGCGTTAAAAGGGAAGGTATTCATAAAATTCCCACCAAGATCTCCGCAGTCCATACACGGATCTCGAGCGTAGCTTAGTTATACTTCCAGCTTTATTACAATGGAACAGAGACTTATTTTCCGTAACATATTTTGTCGCATAAGTCGATTGATGGTCAGGCATGGTACGCGAGGGTAATTGTATTTTCGCTTTTGTAAATGCGTTTCCCAAACTTATGGAGTTGCGCGATTGAGTGTCGCTTGCGGGTGACGTGCGCGTAATTGTGCGACTTGCGCGTTGCGGCAGCGTTGCGTCGGCGTCGGTATTGTGTCGCACAACTTGGTACTTATGAGCGTATTGCCGCTGAGTACGTAAATACTTGTGGCATAACTTTGCGTGCAGCTCATTATGTGAGCTATGGAGTGTTGTTTCGATTTAGGTACAGGTACCTGCAGAAATTCAACGTTTGTCGTGTATTAACTTTGTTAAAAAGATAGTCATATAGACTTTGATTAATTTCCCGTTTCCCTGACAAAATTAATGATCCCATTTTTTTTCAATATACTTATATATAAGTACATTATTTTTTTATATTATAAGAACCAACTCGCGCAAGGCGGACTTTTCATCTTCCTATCGATACCTATAGCATTTTAATTAATTCGATCTATAAACACATCTTTTATCGAGGTATCTATCTCGTATTTATAGATTGATGCGTCGTCATTGTTATGCGTCGAGCAAACTCCCTGGAACTGGGTAGTCAGAATGAGTCAGGTGAATAGTGAATGAAGTGAAGTGAATCCGTTGGTCTGCCTCTCGGCAGTAGCCCGCAGCCATTACTGGGGCATTCATGTGACTATGCGGCGAACGGCACAAAAAGGGTTTCACAAGTTGTAGCGCACGAACACTAGCCGATCAAAGGGCGAAGGGGATTGAAAGGATACGGCACATGTAGCACGGTTTAAACGGACTCACTTACGCGTTAAAATAAAATAAAATAAATATTTTTAAGCAGGTACGCTGCGAACAAAAAACCTCTAATGTTTCTAAGAAATTTGGTTATAAAAGGTTTTTAAGTACGTTTGGTTAAACTTTGAGAAACTTTGCTCCAAACAAATTACACACTGCTCTTACAAAGCGACCGCAAATATAAAAAAAAACTGGTGACTTTTCAGCGTAATATGTATTTATGTAGATATAAGTGGAAAGATTTGCTGAGTAAATGTCAGCAAGGTTCTCCGCAATGCCAGCTCATGCGCTGCCCGCCAACCTTACCCGATCATCGGGCCATCTTATTGAGGACCTTCCCACACTGCATCCACGTGGAAATTTCAAAACGAAATCCTCCAAATTATGTTTGAATTTAATGATTACATAGGTAGTTTATTGATAACTCAGGCGGGGTCGGTGGGTGGGCGCCCTTGCGGATTAATATCCATTAACACCGGAAATTCCCCGGATTTACCGGAGATTTCTTTTGCCTTATACCTTCGATCAACTCGATCCTTTTGCGTCCAGCATAGAGAACTTTCTATCGACTACATATTTTGGAGGGATTAGGCCATGTTTCGATCAGAGATGTAGCGAGTTTCTGTTTGTTAAGAACCACAAACATCACTTAATTTACCTATCCTCGCTCAGCGCTAAATTCGCTGATTCTATTGGTTCTTAACAAACGCATTCGTCGCTATTACGCATCTTCGCTCATTTCTAGAGGAACCGCAGTCTTAAAGTTGACTCAAACTAGAACGACGTGTAAACTAAACAAAGCTTCACGTGTTTGCTCGGAGATTAAATGACGCTTTTTATATATAAATTCATACATTATCCCGGCCCATTCTAGTGTAAGTCATCCTTTACTCCAGTGCTCATGGTTCGTCCAGTAGGTACATTATCATCTGGTGATGTTGCATGGAACAATTAGTTGGGTTGGAAAATATAAATAACGTGGCGCGTTAACTGAGCAGGGGCTCACTAATCTCACGTGATTGGAACACTCTATTAACTTGTTCATTTTTCATAACACGTATAATTCTTTTTCGTTACACTACCACAGAATAAATAATAGTACAAGTACAGAAGACCCTCTGTTTTGATGTTCACGAATGCCGCCTTTTTACGTGCCTATTAATTATTATTAGCACGGACCGCACGCGAGCCGCGCTGTCATTGAGTTCTATTGCCCGGCGCGAAAGTCGATATTACTCCGCACCTCGCCGAAGATAGGGTTGTCATTTTTTTGAACGACGTCGGTGGCAAAAAAGCATACGGTCCGCCTCGGCGACAATAAGATATTTAAATGTACATATCACCTACGCATCTTGTACCTACCCTTGATCCAATAATATACACACAAAGAATACGCGAATTATAAATATTAAATAGCACGCGTGGTATATCTACATGCATAAATTATTACACTTAGCAGCTACTTAGGTAAATAACACCGAAAACATAACAGGCGTGTGACCGCAAACCGTAACGAAGATTGTAAAGTCTATCTCCATCTCTGTCACACTTACTATTCGAATGACAGAGACGGAGATGACTTTACGATCTTCGAACTCGTTTAAAGAAATAACGACTCATGTTACGATAATACTAAGTTAAAATGCCGACCGCGCAAGCGCGCAACGCTGAATGCCTACAATTATATTCACGTAAAGTGCGCTCTCTTTCTATCGCGTAACTCGTTCCTTTTATGATGATATCAATGTTGTCTTCTTTTAATATAATCTTAATACTTAGTTACTACCTTTTTATATTGCTCTACTTTAGCTCGAATAAACCTAAGATATGTCTAAGTGGTATGTAGGTTTAATTCTAATAAATTTGCGTGCAACTAGTTAGGCATAGGTACTTACTTAGATAGGTACCTTAATTGAAACAGGCCTGATGAACCTACCCAAAGGCCTTGAATAATGCCGCCCTTTAGTTATTTTAATATAAATAAAATTCTGTGACGGCGGTCGAATCAGTACGTAGGTATGCGACAAACAACTCTCGCGCGTGCGTCACCGCTCGCCCGTGAGTCCCTACTGATTTGGCCCCTAGCAAGGGGTACTAACAGTTCGATACCTACACGCGCGAGTGGGACAGGCCTGACACTACGACAAAAACCAACGTACAGACTGCTATAATCGTAACCTCTTAGTCGTTGAAACTAAATGATGCTAAACTTTGGGCAGTGTGTTTGAATTGCATCGCAGGCAAATAATGCTCCATTTTACAGCGCGATTCACATAATTATATACTATGCAGCTGCGTGCAGCACAAGATGCAACATCATTAGAATTTACCGGCGCATCTGAAGCACCACTTCGATTTCCGTGTTGTTGCTCGAGTCACTCTATATAGCACTTGTGTGTGCATACTGCATTGGCGCGGTCGGTAGGTTTCACACGCAGCGATTACAAACATGGAATAAGTTATTCCATACTTGTAATCACTGCGTCTGAAACCTACCGACCGCGCCAAATCCCGGCTACAAGTAGCCATGTTTAGTTATGGTATACATTACCTTACTGTCATGTTATATTTCCTTATTTAAATTTTATTTAAAAATGATATATATACATAATAAGAAGGGGGCGGCAGTAGTCCAACCAACCAAGAAAAAATTCACGTGTGCCTTTACTAGATACAGTAGATACCAACTATTGTTTGAGATCGGGAGCTCAAAGATGTGAAACAAAACACATTAGTAAGAACCGAGTTCATTAGTTAAAATATTGTTTGAGAGCTTCCATAGATTCGATTTAACTTTGCCAAATGAGACTGCGTATGATTGTATAAATGAATGCAATTCGACTGAAATATAACAATCCGCAGTGGCGTAGCTCAGGCGAGCCGCGAGTCGCCGCCAGTTAGTTTAGGGACTTACCGCTGCTAGGCGGAATTGCAAACGCTATTCAAGTATGGGACAAAATAACGACAACAAAACTACCCCATTTTGCCTCTTTTATCCGTTTTTACCCGTATTAAGCCAGTTCGTAAGTTTGTATGTAGATAATAATATGTTAACTCTCACAGGTTTTTATAATTTTTAATTTTATTATGCATTGTAGACCAGCCTTTGTTTTTGTTTTTTTTTGTATGTAGATAGTTTGCACAAGTAACTTTTTTGATAGACAGGGAGAATTCGCATTCTCTCAGTCATCATCTTAATCCTGTGAAAACGAATGCTGTAAGGGGCTAATAAACGCGAATAATCATTGTTGTTCAAAATCAATATTTCTATGTTTAAGTCATGGTTTTTGTATGCTTTATATTCAATAAATGCTTATTTTTTTGTATTTGTGGCCTTTGATCTAAAAAAAAATATCAGAGTTATTGTTATTTTTTTATGCAAAACGGACGTTTACGCTGATAAAAGTTTGTACAGTACAATTTACTTTAAAATGACCAAACACATCGAAAGAGGGTTGGTATATCTACAAATTGATATATAACACATATAATATTAATCTACTAAATAAAGTTTTATTAACAAAAAACGAATACAAAATCTTTAAACAACTCCCCTGTAAAAAAGAACATTTTTGACTTGTGTCGCTTTTGTATTTAATGGACGATATTTGAAAAATCCATAATAACGCGTCAATTATTTTTTTCGATAAAACGTGTTGTTAGGACCTTACCCACACTCGCGCAGCGCCGGGAGCGGGAGCGATAACAATCCGCTTGTTAATTCCGACCGGCGGCGGCCGGCTCGCTGAATATTAATGACTCAAACTTTAGCGCTTTGCGAATTTAATGAGCTGCGAATAGCGAAGCGCCGATTTCCCTTTTTCATTAAACGATCACCGAACAAGGCCTTATCTTCGAGGAGTTCCGCTGACCCAGTGTTATTGTAACATTTCAACTTAAAGACCCCTCCGCTCGACGCTCGCCACCTACGAACTAACAAGTGCCATGTTAATTTCCTTCAAACTAGTTTCCTCCACAACCGCAATTTTGAATGCACGACGGCGACGTTAAAATCTACACTGCCCTGCAGAAAGCCTAACTAACTAGCCATAATAACAGAAAACATATCTATTATTTTATTGTATTTATTTTCTGTCTTAGTCTGCTGCTTATTTTTAAGGGGACAAATGATTGCCATGTATGTGTACCAAATTAGACTAATTCCGGCCGAATGGTAACTCCGTTTCACAGAAGTCACGTCGGTTTACTGTACGATGTACCTACATATAAAAATGCATACATAAAATGGACGCGCGTGATTTATGGTGTGCACCGATAAATAAAACCGTTATTCAACCGAAACATCGCGTCGTTTGTCACAATCCTTTAAATAGACATGTGCGATACATATTACATTATCTATCTGGCTCGGAGCTCTTTTTGTGATTGTTTCGCATCTGCGGGAGCGTCCCCCCCTCCTGCACCCTGTCCCCTTCCTCCCACCCACAACTCGCGGAACAAGAAGCGTTTTTGGAGAAAGTCGGCAGTTGCGAAGTAACTCAACATTTACATTTGAAGGGGCTTATTTCGCGTCTCCTCTGCCTTAATGAAGCGGAATGGGGACCGTTTAAGCGGCGAATGTTTTAATTGTAACGGAACGAGTGCACTTCGACGGCCGTCACCGCGTCCCGTCGCGTGCAGCGGGCGCACCGTAGCCGTCTCTTAACGTAAAACACCACATCAAACTAATTTCATAGTCAATGCAAATGCACTCACACAATAAATGTAACCGACCTCTTGCAAGCACCCATAAAATATTATCCAACTATTATCAGTTGCCTAATAATTGAAAAATATGTATATTATAAGTAGGTATAGGGAATTTTTTTTTCTATTATATCTATCTCTGTAATACCTAACCAAATCAATTTTTTTTTACGTTTTGAAAATGAATTACGCAACAAAACAACTTTTCTGAGCTAAATATAGGTATAGGGAGAAATCCTTTTTTTTCTATTACAGCTATCTCTGTATATTTATAGTTCTCCTCATCGCTTTCGATGACGGCGACACTAAAAATTAATTTTATGGACGTTGTCAATTGTGAGCCCTGATATGGCTGGCAAGACCGAACTTGGTTTTAAATACCCTTTTGCAAGTGTGGCAATACTGTTGGCCAGCCGCATTATGTGTAAACGTAGGAGGGCTTTGGTCTTTCTTTAAGCTGTTGTCTTCTTACGTCTAAGGTGGTGAGCTATCTCTGTAATACCTAACCAAATCAATTTTTTTTACGGTGTGAAAATGCTTTACGCAATAAAACAACTTTTCTGAGCTAAATATGAAAATTAACTAAATTTATATTTACCTTACGGTTTACGTGATACATAATTATCAACGAGAAACAAACTCACATACTAACTAGGTATATGCCGTGCAAACAAGTGGCACTATTTGTCGATACGTGGGGCTGACTTCAAATTTCTATTTCAAAATGCAGTTTATTGCATCATGTTTATATATGAATGCGATAGCTAAATTACTGTACGGAAGACTGTGTGCGAGTCCAGCTCGCACCTGGTCAACGGATTCTGCATTGACAGTTAATTACATTACAGCATCTAATAGATGCTGTAATGTAAAGTATCTTGATTATTGAAATCATAATAAAACACGCCGATGTAAGGTCGATGAGCCCTCGGCTTTAAATTAGCGATCCCCAACCGCATTCCTTTGTAATATCCATCGTCGGGAATCCCGACCGCGACGAGATTACCAACAGGACCATGAATATTACACTCGGTGTAAGGGCGCTCGGTAAACACAGATATCTCAGACGAAGGCAGCTCTAATCTAATACAATCAAATCAATTGCGAGCCAAACTTCCAGTTGGATTTAGTTACCATTAGTCCCTCCCTCCTCTTCGTGCTACCGGGCATTGAGAGGTTCGCCCATTAAAATATTAATTCGATTCTGTTTGAGCAGTTTATTCAAAGTTAGGGACTTTGTTCGCCCACGCGGTGTTTACCCTGGACGTGACCCGGCGGGGTGCTATTACTTTGACGATTCTTTTAGAGCGTTTCTTCCGCGCCTCGGTTATTGGGTTGTAGTCCTGCGGCCAATAGCTGACAATAAATACGCAATTTGATGTTGCCTCGGCGTAACCTCGTTACCAGCGGCCGCGGCCACCGCAGCGGACCCCCCTACGCTCCTGCCCCCCAACGATAACTGCTTTTATTATACTTGCCCATTGAATCACTAGGTATTGCCGCTGGTCGAACTTGCCTATTTTTTTAATTTAAATAGTACAAAGGAGATTCCCGTTTCATGTGAGGAGACCGAAATATTAACATAATATGTTAAATTTCATCAAAAACACTATTTGAATTGATCTTAGATTTCCAACGATTATGAAAATTTTAATTGGGTTTAAAAATATAACAAAAATAGAACAGTTTTCGGCAATGGACGCTATTGACACCTAATGGTAGCATATCTCGCCAATCTCTTTTGTTGAATGTCACTGTTTTTCTTATGATTTCAACAGTGAACGCAGATAAAGCATGAAAGCATTCTTCCCGCTATATTAGTTCTTCCCACCCATGCCGTACAATATAATCGTTAAATAAAAGAAGTTAAGCTTAGGCTCGAACACGAGTCGCTTCTCTGATGTGGAAAAGCTTCCTGATAGTAATTGCCGAAAGATGGCACAATCGTATCTAGTTTTTCTCGGTGGAAATGCTTACATTTTGAAGTTGCATCACTCCTAAAATATCTCTATAATATTGACTGACTACCATTTATTTGCATATTTAATTTAATTTTTATAATATTGTTGCCGTTATTGACCAATAAACCAATGACCAATTTTAAATTATGTATTTACAAAATATTGATGTAAGAGTTTCAAATAAAGTTATTCATTTATTCCATAGCCATTTTGACTATAGTATTATTTGGATCTTTGGATTGAAATTTCACAATGTTTGTACGAGCATCATAAACCCTCTATAATGCGTTCATCGCGACAAACGCTTCATTTTATAAACCCAAATTCGAGTTTTATTCGCCGATAACAACAAACATTTTTTAAACCAATTACAAGAAAAATGTTGGATGTGAATTTTTTTATTTATTGTATCGAACCGCCTACTGATAATGCGTTTCCCATGTGGTGTGTATCCTGCTTGCTGGTAGGTGACGTTCCTTATCTTTGGTAATCAATGCCATATTTGATTGTTATTATATTATTCTTTTGTCCTGTAAAGAATCACCGTTTTATTTATTGTTTCCCATCAATATTCCCTAGATAAATCTGTTAATCCTTCCTTTGAACCTTCAGGGATCAGGGCTGATCAATGATACTCGTGCGTTATTTCAACTTTGGTTTTAATGACATTAACTACACAAATTAACCGTCACACCAACCGTTATATAACTTTACTATATAAGTCACAAGTTCACAGCATGAGTGTTCATAACCGAATGTCTGTGCAAAAGAATTGCAAACCCAAGTAATCTAACAGAAACGCAAGTGGCGCCACTCGGTCCACAACACTCAAGCCATGACCAATGACAATCGTACAAAAATCATTTTCAAACTCTTTAACTAAAATTTGAAAGGAAATTCATCAGTTTAACAATTCACTTACTTAATAAATCATTAACATATTTAAATGAAAGCTAAGTAAACAATATAAATGCTAACAAATCAGTACACTGTTTTTCTTGTAACTTTCAAGTGTCAGCGCTAGGGCCAATGACAGCTAACAATATTGACGCTGCCGAATTATGTTTTAGGCTATTTTGTAATAGAAAATTGACTAATATTTTGACGAATTTGATTGGCAGCGTAGCTTACATGCGCGTATCGAGTTTTTGCCTGGCTTTACGTAGACGATTTGTTTGAAGGTACTCTTCCATGTTTATTTCCATTCACTGGATTTCAAAAAGAAAATGGCGCATAGTCGAATAGTAGCATACACTACACTTGCACAATGATTTAATACCAATTACCTACTCAACCAAAATGAAACCGGCAGCTAATCGCGCACATCTCCAAACGATTGTTTATATCGGCTCGGCTTTGTATACTAAATTAAGTTCGGTAATTCGATCGTGATCACCCGAATATTCGTGTTGCCTGTTTGCTTTTGCGAACAAAATGGATACGGTATCCGATTTATCAATTTGTTTTGTTTAACCTGCTTATAAAACGGCGTGGGTTCTCAATATGGTTATAATATTCGTATTTTACGCGATTACTCTGTCAATTATAAATCGATTTAGATAATTACTTATTTGTGCCACCGAAGATACCTCCGACAGGACCGAGAGTAGGTAACCCAAGCTATAGGGGGCTATGGGGTATGCGGAGGAGAATGGTCTTAGGTATAACACTAGCAAGAGCGAGTTTGTCCTCTTTAAAGCCAAGAAATACAACCCTACGACAGTACCTGAGATCATGCTCTGCGGCGTGCCCCTGATGAGAGTGGAGAGGTTCAAATACCTGGGGCATATCCTTACAGAAGATCTAAAGGATGACCTAGATCTAGAGAGGGAAAGAAGGTTGATGGCGGTGCGTGGTAACATGATTGCCCGCAGATTTGCAAGGTGTAACGAACAAGTCAAATTGACGCTTTTTAAAGCATACTGTCAGACGTTCTACACCTGCAGTCTGTGTACAAATTTTACACAAAGGGCATACAACGCACTGAGAGTCCAGTATAACAATATCTTGAGGATGCTGTTGCGATTGCCGAAGCACTGTAGTGCGTCGAGCATGTTTGCGGAAGCGCGAAGTGACGACTTTTTCGCAATCAGTCGCAAGCGTGTTGGATCACTACTTAGGCGAGTGCGTTGCAGTGGCAATGGCCTTCTCAAGGTATTGTCGGATTGCCTTGACTGCCCTATAATAAAATGCTGGGTCGAAGTTGCCATTGGAAGGGCCAAATAAGTACTCGTGGACGTTTTTGTTTTTGTTTACTTTTATAATGTTATGTATCGGTATAATCAAATTAACATAGTTATTAAGTCTAGAGTATAAGTACTAACATATTATGGATCACTGATCTGAAATAAATATATTTTTTTTTATAGGTCTGTCAACTATTAACTACTCAGGAGGCACTACCATACATAAATTATAATCCTTGTATCCTTTACTGTACCTGTAGTAAATAGGTATACACATAGCCTATACCTAATTTATTTGAACTGTGTTCCTCTGCGAATTGAAAATAGGCAAGTCGGTGGAAGTCGAGTTCTATAGTCACCGTCCCCGTATCGTACAAAATAACCCACTTGTCTTAACATCACATCTCAACCTTTTTGCAGCGTAACAACTGCGGAGCGAGACTTGCGTCTTTTTAAGTGTAATGTTTGGATGGGATTTCACCTCTTTTCGTAGGCAGACCTTCTTTTTAAGGTTCCCTAGTCAACTAGGAACCCTTATAGTTTCGCCAAGTCTGTCTGTCTGTCCGTCCATCCGCGGATAATCTCAGTGACTGTAAGTTCTAGAAAGCTGTAATTTTGTACGAATATGTATATTGGTCACGCCAACAAAGTGGTATAATAAAAAGGGGTTATAATGTTTTTTAGTGTACCTCCCGTACAGTTAAAGTGGGAAGTGTTTTTTTTTTCCTTTCAACCCAATTGAGTGTGACATATCATTGTATAGGTATTTGAAAAATAATGAGGGTTTTCTAAAAACAGTTTTTGATAAAGTTAATAGTTTAGAAATAATGGCTCCAGAAGTTTAAAAAAATGTGTGTTTGTTTTGCTCGACTTGTTGGGGCAAGGCACGACCTTCAGATACTTAATTGTGTCGTGTTTGCAAAAGGATATCGGTCGTAACTCGCGCGCTGACGGCTGCGCACGGCTGACGCCACTAGTTTGTCTCTTGTGATCCCGCATACACGAAACCGAGCGTAACGCTAGGAATGTAAGTGTTAACATTAATCTCGCGTTGATTGCCTGTGGCAGGGACAGCGCAAATCGTCCCGCATCGACTACGCGGACCGTTAATCCGAAAGCTTACACACTCTCTGTCGCATTTGGTATTTCTATTAGTCCGCAAGTGAGACAGAGTGGCAAAACTTCGATCGCGATAGGCCCTCTGGACAGAAAGTTTGCGCCATAAATAATGCAGCGGAGGAAGTGATAACTCTCGGAGCGCTGTTTTCCCGCGAGGAATCAGCACGCGCCTGGAATAACGTCCTCAACTTGCAAATTAACAACTTCCACGATTTTTCGTTACTTTAGCACGCTTTATCGCTTTTGTATTTACATAATGGATACCTATAAAAGTTGTCTTTTCGCCTGCATAATCAAATTTTGAACCTTATATTTTTTGCTATAAGTTTGACATGACTCTGACCTGTGTGTGAGTCTGTGTGGGGCGTCGTAACTATAAACAGATGAAAAGCGCAGTTTTCGAAAATACTATTCACCAAGATGGTTTAAAATAGACGAGAATGGATTTATAATCGATTTTAAAGTCATATTTTTGGAGGACTTATATACATTTAGGACGGGCGTATGGGCGGGTTTGAGTATGCCTATAGAAGTAAGAAAACTACAAGTACAGTCAAGGGCATAAATATCCATACGCTTTTTGTCTTTTCAGCCATATGATTCCATATAAAGTAATGAAAAAGTTGTACATATATTTATGCCCTTGACTGTACAGTAACATTTGGTGAATCGTCTTTATTTCTACGTACAACAACGTCAAAAGTCCGATTTCCTGACAAATTGCATGAAATAACTCTTAACGAGCTCCAGTGTCCATGTGTACGTTGGTGTTCCAGCCACACTTGGTTAGTGTCTTGTGAACATTTCCCGCTCCTAAGTTGTATTAGATATTTTTTTTACTCAATTTAAAATAAAGTGGGAAAAAAACTCACTTGTAACGTTTTCAAGCTAAGGGCCGGTCCAGTCACCTCACCTTGGATTGTAATGACTGTAGCTCGTTATTGGACTTATTGGCAACCGTAGACCCTAATCTGTTTAAAATCGCACATTTTAAGAATAAAACCTAGCTAGTATTAGTTTTTCCTTAGAAGGTGCCTAGAATACGTTTCATTGAAATCCGTGCCCTACTACACCTGGTATTACTTAAACATAGTAATTGTATTTTATAATAATTCCGACTACGAGTAAGTGCAATTTCTTGTTATTTTTTAGGCGCGTGCAAACGAAGGAAAAGAGAGTATCGGACTCTACGGTTGATTGATATTGCGGCGGCGATATTGCAGCGGCGAGGAACGACTCCGGGTCACTGCGAGCTCATTATGATTCCGGGAAGATCCGTCCCTTAGCTAGTTGGGCGACGACGTTAGGGTGAAAACCCTAGGTTTTAGTTAGGGTACAATCCACAGTCACATGAATCATGAATTGAACAATATGCGAGGAAAGCGTCGATCTCCCATAAACATTTTGAACGTTAGTGACGAACACAAAACTGGTGACCTATACTATTTATTTGTGCAACTAGTCCACTCAAATGTTCAACCAAACTAATATATACGTAGTACTATTATATATATTTAATATTCTTAGATACCTTTAATTTAACTTACCACTAAGCCATCGGGAATAGTGCGCTCAAGCATTTGTTGACACTTCCGAACAATTTAGATCAGTGTTATTTAACGTAATACGCTCACAGTGCAGCAGCGCACCGCGCATAATTATATTGTCTTGCAGGCGATTCAAATCTACCTACTATTATCATCTAAATGGTAATTATACCGAATATTTTGGACCCGGGTATGTCCTTAAACTACGTCCAACAAGTGAGGTAGGGCACAGCGAAACGTCATCTCGCTTGAATCTGGAGCAGCCTGACTGGGGAAGTACCTCCACCTTACAGAATACCGAAGCCATAATAACATCACTACTTACTTTGTAGGTATGTGGTGTGTTCCTCACGGTGAGTAAGGTTTCCAGAGCTCCAATCCCCCCAACCTCCCCCTTAATGACGATGACAGCGCAGATTAATAAGCTACCCCAGGAGGGTACCAGCTGCTCTAGCGCTGGAGAATCCCTTTCTGGGCTTCCATGCTCAGGTACTGTCGTGCCTGAGCGTGGACGCCGAGAGCGCCCCGTTTCGTACTCTGGGGGGGGCAAATCCGCGCTCCGCCATCCGCCATCCTCCCGAGGCAAGAGCAAGACGGCTACGGCAGCCCCTGCCACGCTCGCTGTGGATTTCTGCAACATCAGGGGTTTGCATTCTAATCTTAATGCTGTCCATCATCACCTCGAGACAGCTAAGCCGGCCTTGCTTTTTCTGACAGAGACGCAGATATCGTCTCCAGCGGACACAAAATACCTCTCCTACCCTGGGTACGAACTAGAGCATTCCTTTCTGCCTAGGGCTGGAGTGTGTGTGTACGTTAGAGGCGATATCAGTTCTCGTCGCCTCAGCAATCTTGAAGGTAGGGACCTTTCCACCTTATGGCTACGTGTTGATTGTGATGATCATCCTCGCGTCTATTCGTGCCTCTATAGGTCCCATAGCGGTGATGCCGAAACTGACCGACTCTTGGAGCAGATTCAAACGGCTGTGGATTCAGTGCAGCAGCAGATCCCATCCGCTGAGATCATCGTTCTTGGCGATTTTAACGCCCATAATGCCGAATGGCTGGGCTCCAGCAAGACTGATCATGCGGGGAGATCTGTTCACGACTTTGCTCTGACCTACGGCTTGACACAACTGGTTACTGCGCCTACGCGAATCCCAGATGTGGAGAGCCAGGAACCTTCCCTGTTGGACCTTCTGCTGACTTCTCACCCGGTTGGCTATGATGTATCCGTTGCAGCCCCTCTCGGTTCCTCGAATCATTGCCTCATCCGGAGTACAGTGCCTCTCACGTGCCCGCCGCGTCGGCGAGTTGCTTGTAGCCGCCGTGTGTGGCACTATAAGTCAGCAGACTGGGACGGGATGCGGGTGTTCTTTGCGTCTTACCCGTGGGGGCAGGTTTGCTTCACGCCGGATGATCCTGATATCGCTGCTGACTCTGTTGCTGACGTGGTGCTTCAGGGAATGGAACTTTTCGTTCCATCCTCTGCGGTACCTGTTGGTGGCAAAACCCAGCCTTGGTTTGATCGCTCCTGCAAAAAGGCGTCTCGCCGAAAGCTGGAGTGCTACCAAGCCTGGGTAAATGCAGCGGCGGTACAGGATGTAAAGACCAGCGCTTTAAAAAAGGAGTTTAACTTTGCCTCCAGGTCCTTCAAAAGAGCCATTGCCAGAGCAAAGTCGTTGCACATTGGTAGGATTGGCGAGAAACTAGAGCGTCTCCCCTCGGGAACTCGTGCGTTCTGGTCTCTTGCCAAAGCTATCCAGGGGAATTTCTGCACGCCGTCTTTTCCACCTCTGCACACGGGAAATGATTCGTTGGCCCACGACGCAAAAGACAAAGCCGATCTACTGGGTAAGCTTTTTGCGTCCAACTCGACTTTGGATGACGGGGGACAAGCGCCGCCGACTATACCGCGGTGCGAGAGCTGTATGCCAGATGTACAGTTCCGCCAAAGCTTTGTGCGTAAGGCTCTTCGCTCCCTCGACACCCATAAGTCCAGTGGGCCTGATGGAATCCCTGCAATTGTTCTCAAGATGTGTGCTCCTGAGTTGGCGCCGGTCTTAACGCGTCTTTTTCGGCTCTCCTACTCTTCTGGCGTAGTCCCGACTTCGTGGAAGTCAGCTTTGGTGCACCCGATCCCTAAAAAAGGCGACCGCTCAAATCCATCCGACTACAGGCCGATAGCTATAACCTCCCTTTTCTCTAAGATTATGGAGTCCATCATCAATCGTCAGCTCCTCTGGTACCTAGAGGATCACCAGCTGCTGAGTGACCAACAATACGGTTTCCGTAGGGGTCGTTCGGCTGGTGATCTTTTAGTTTACCTGACACATTGCTGGGCACAGGCGATAGAGAGTAAAGGTGAGGCACTGGCAGTTAGTTTGGATGTAGCGAAGGCCTTCGATCGCGTTTGGCACAAAGCACTTCTTTCGAAACTTCCATGCTATGGGCTCCCCGGGAAATTATGCGAATGGGTCAGCAGTTTTCTAGCAGACAGAAGCATTAAGGTCCTAGTTGACGGTGAATGCTCAGACTCAATGTCTGTGAATGCTGGTGTCCCTCAAGGCTGTGTGCTATCACCCACGCTATTCCTCCTGCATATCAATGACATGTTGCAAACTAGCGGCATTCATTGTTATGCTGATGATAGTACGGGTGATGCCTCCTACACCGGCCGCGCCAATATTTCCCGGGAAAACGTCATTGAGAGCCGGAACAAACTTGTGTCCGAAATTGAGACCTCCCTAAAAGAAGTCTCAGATTGGGGTCGACTTAATTTGGTCCATTTTAACCCTACAAAGACACAGGTTTGCGCGTTCACCGCAAAAAAACTTCCGTTCGTCGCGTCACCTCGTTTTGAGAGCACTCCCCTATCTGCCACAGCCAGTATTGGAATCCTTGGCGTTGACATCTCGAGTGAAGTCCAGTTCCGCGGCCACCTAGAGGGTAAGGCCAAATTGGCCTCGAAGAAGCTCGGTGTGCTCAATAGATCGAGGCAGTATTTCACGCCGGCCCATCGCCTACAGCTTTATAAGGCGCAGGTTCGCCCGCATATGGAATACTGCTCTCATCTTTGGGCAGGGGCACCTAAGTACCAGCTTCTTCCTCTAGACCGCATCCAACGGAGAGCAGCTCGAATTGTCAACTGCCAACGTATTTCTGATCGGCTTGATCCCTTGGCGCTGCGTAGAGATGTGGCCTCACCCTGTATTTTCTATCGCATGTATTATGGGGAGTGTTCCGAGGAATTGTTCGGATTAATCCCTGCCGCTTCTTTCCGCCATCGCCCTACGCGACAATATTTCCACTCTCACCATTTAGATGGTTGGCAGTCCTCAACTGTGCGCTTTTCCCGAAACTTCCTGCCTCGCACAGCTAAACTGTGGAACGAACTGTCGCCAGCGGTGTTTCCGGACCGATACGACCTTCAAACCTTCAAGAAAAGAGCGTACTCCCACCTTAAAGGCCGGCAACGCACTTGCGACACCTCTGGTGTTGCGGGTGTCCATGGACGACGTTAATCGCTTACCATCAGGTGATTCGTTTGCTCGTTTGCCCCCTATAGCATAAAAAAAAAAAAAAAAAAATTGCTTTATATAAACTCACTAGTTAAATGCTTAACATTCATACTGTAAAATTGCTTCTTTCTCATGTAAGTGAATTATTGTAATTCTTCTTATGGGAAATAAAGATCTTTAAACCGAACTAGCACGAATCGGAACTTGTGCTCCCAAGTTATGGAGTCCCCGTCTGAATCTGAATTTCGCCTCCACCCCGTTACAGTACAATACCCTACTCCGTAAGCCATAAGCTATATGTAGTAATCAATACATATAATAAGAGAGTAGAAATAAAAAATCTGTACAATAAATATATTTAAAAAAAAAATACGTAGGGGCGTATCAGAAACGTTGATAAAATATCTTTCAATGGTTTTTAGAATTTTTGTCTGTCTGTCGGTCTGTCTGTGAATTTGTTCGCTAACTCCGCAAAAAGTACTGGACAGAATTTTATGAAATTTGGTATGGTAAAAGTTTATGTACCGGAGTAACATTTAGGATACTTTTTATCCGGTTTCGGAACATTTTTTTTTTTACATATGTATAGTTTGCATTGCTCATAATAGATGGCGCTAGCGGTACGGCCTTATTGTACAAAACTTGAAAACGGCTGCAATGTTCGAAATACCGTCGTATAGTATCAATACACACACACTGTACACTGGCGCCATCTATTTGCTTAGATATGAAGTGAGTAACTTTGCCACGACAAATCTATGGTTTTATTACTACATTTTGCTCATCGGTGGACCTTATTTTAAATAAAATTGTGCACACACTTAATAAGTTTATCGAAAGAAATGGGCAGAGCCATAAAAAGTACATTTTCCCGTTAATATTCTGTTTATTACACTGCCATCTATATATTACATGCAGAACTACTTAAGGCTCTTCAGAGCTGTATCTAACATTTTCATTCTTGGGAAACATACTACGTCGCAAAGTCTTCTAGATTTGGTAGATGGCGCTGTTATTAAATAATATCAAAAAAATGAAATGCGTAACCGAATGATATAAATTGAGTTTACTGAAAAAAATATCACAACCAGTTACTCAAAAACTGAATTACACAGGAAAAAAACACAAATACAAGACTTATTATAATAACCCGTCCTTCGCCATTCTTGCTGCAAAAGTGCCTGCATTCCATGCTGGACAACCTTAGATTGTCTGAGTCGACATCTTATGTCATGTATCCAAGTCCTACATGCCTAAGTTGGTTATACACGAATGTTTTTGGATAATGACAAAATGCTATAAGTTCATAAAAAGACAAGTTGCACGGATAGCGTGACAGTGAACGCAGTCAAATGTGAGTACCTGTTTACAATTATCAGGAATTGTCATACAAAGGTGACACACTGTCGTCTTATAATATGAGTATCATGCTATCCTTTTGGAACCTTATCTTAGAAGGGAGCGCACACTTTTGCCGCTTCACCGAGTTTCGGCAGAGGGTCACGCGGGAAGTGCGAGTAATATGGGTGGTCGAAAGTGTGCTGACGCATGTACCATCCCACACTAAACACCGCCCCGTCTCCCGCAGCACCAGCGTCACTCCATCCCGCTACTTGCTATCAGTGCAGCTAAAACCCAGCGGCTTCAGAAAATGGAAGTAACAACCGCTGACTGAAGAGACCTCTGGACAATATCATTAAGGTCTTAGTGACGCGGAATCCTACCACTACAAAGACGGCAACTCAATATATGATGACTCTGCATGCATTATACAAGCGGATAATATATACATCATAGCGGGCCCAGGGGAAGAGCATTGGCCAAACGAAATGATTTTGCGCAACGAAAAAGTCACAAAGCCAGCACGGTTTTAGATTCAATTTTGGACAAGGATAGACTAAAAAATTTTCGTATTATTATTTTAGTTTAAAGGCAAAAAAATAACGGAAAATGCACAACTTGATGGATTAGGATGGCACTAATATTGTAGTAATATTAGGATAGGGCGCTAATATTGTAAATTTGAAAGTAACTGGGTGCGTAGCCAAGATGCCAATCGCCCACGCTCAGTCGCTAACGAAACGCAACTGTCATTGTCACACTAATAAGGAAGAGTGATAGAGAGAGGTAGCTACGAAACGTTATTAAGCGTGAGCGATTGGCATCTTCTTGGCTACGCACGCTGTTCTCTATCTGTTACCACTTCACACTAAAAACGCTGAACGGATTAAGGTGAAATTTGGCATGAGGATGTTTTGAATCCTAGAAAAGGACAGAATAGTTTTTGTTACGAAAATCATTCTCTATAGAAGCGCAAAGAGGGAAGGAAGCAAGTGAAATAATCAATTCAACCCTCTGGGTTAAGTCCTGGGTTAAGAAAGTATAATATGCATTACCTACTTTTTTTTTTACAGGTGTTTTGTTCTGACCTTATGTTGAGTAGGTAGATGCAAATAAAGGCGCGGCTATAGCCATATCCCCTACCCTACCATGGGATTGTCCTTGGATAAAACAAATGCGCGAAGTAATAATGTTGGTATCCTCACAATGATTTTTCTTCACTAGGAAGTTAGTTGTAATTAGGTATCGAATGACATTCCGTGGGTTACATTCAGTAAGCGTAAGGTAGTGTTCCAAATCGTGATCAGAAACACTCGGCCTTGACCACTTATTTAATTAAAAGATAATTCATGTAAACGTTAACGTACCTGATTTTAACCATATCTACAGCGTATCCACCAACCACTGAAAGACTGTTATGAAGTAGACACAAAGATACATACAGGAGTAACAAGAATGCTGGTGATCCGATTAAGGGTGCAATCAGTGTCGTATTGTGATTAGAAGAAAAAATAAACAAAAAATGTTAGACAAAAAAAACTTTCATTACTATTTTTTCCAAATCCGATTACAATATTTATCTCTAGCATTTTTTGTACATTCTGAATTATTAGCGAGATAAAAAGAATTTAATGCTTATGCTAATAAAAATACATTACTAAAAGTTGTAACGCTACGCAGACGAAGTCGCGGGTAAAAGCTAGTTACTAATAACTCGGTTTTGTCTTATCATTAAACTACTAAAACCAATTTTGATTAATTTTAACATGAAGAAAGTTACGAGGGGAAAAAATTACACTCGACTGAATCCCACTAAGAACCGCGGGCATAACGAATCGGTCATATATGTTGTTACATTATAATGAATTCTTCGAATAAACTGTTTATATTTGGCATCTTTTTCTTTATCTTTAATTCGTACTAGAGCAGAGCAAGTGAGATTATCTCCGAAATGTTTATTATTATTGACTAGGGCTCGGCCTTCAGCACTCCCGGCGGAGCGCCGGCGGTCAGCGTCAAGACGCCGGGAGATTCCTTCCTCGTGTAATTAGGAACTCGCATGACGAGGGTCCGAGGGTATTGCCACGCGCAGCCGTTTATAAAAATATCTGACAACATTCAAAATCTTAGTAGTCTCTATGTACCATAAAACTCAGTTTTTGAACAGTCCTGATCCAGGGTCCATGTACACTTCATTTAAAATTGTTTGCAAGAAATGAATGATGTGATACGTGAAAACGTACCAGACAAACGTAATGACAGGCAGATGAAGTAATTTATAGATTTACAGTGTTTATAACGTTAGTAAAAAAAACTATAACAGTAAAAAGTTAAAGTTAGTGGTTAAAATGAAAAGTTACGCATTTCTTCGTTCCGAAATCCGCCTTTGCAAGCTTTACAAACTCATTTTCTTCGTCATTGGGCAACCCAGGCACGACCCGTCGGACGTTTCCTTTTAATTATCCCTGTTCGCTTCGGATTTCGCGTGTCGCCTAATGACGTGCCCGTCGCCCGTCGCTCGTCGCTCGTCGCCATCGCAAGCGCGGTGATCTTTCGCAGGACGACCTTCCTCGTGGACGGTGGAGCGAACCACTCAATTGCCTTATAAAACATTCACTAGTACCCGGTTACCAAATTTTGAGAAGAAGACAGTAATATACGGGTGTCCCGTATGGTTCTTGATTTGAATAAATAACATTGAGGATATACTTTATGGTGCAGAAGTGCTAAACCATCGCTTTTTATTTTATTTATCTTTTAATTTTCGAGGTTTGTCCATTCGAAGTAAATATAAAGAACAAGTAGTAACAAGAGTAATAAATTAAATCGCAGGTAGTACCTACTCCTCAATTCTAACAACTTTTGTTCAACAAGTTAAAATTATGTACTTTTTCATTTATCATACAAACTAAATAGTATTTTCAATGTACGTTCACGTCAGCCTAATTGACGTTTCTTATATACGTCTTCTAACAAACTTTAAAGTGTAATAAAAATCAAAACACACGTTATTTTTAAAAGTCGCTCAACAAACGTTGCTCTGTTTGGGGAGTACTACTACCTACGATTCAATTTATTGATCCTATTACCCGGTATAATTGTATGATTAAACGAACTTACCTTAAGTGAAGTTCTATCATAATTTTACGAAGCTCGTTGTCAGAGATATTACAAGGTAGTTTATGCTGCTTGCAGTAAACGTCATCACATTTTCAAAGATCATAGAAAAAACAAAACGCTAATCCCGACGTCATGTTGGCAACACTGTGTGGTCTGGTCTTCATTACGTTCAAAGTTCTTCATGAGCAACCCTATATTAATGGGGAATGAATACGTGTATTATTGGGAGGGTCGGGAAACTAGTCTCTGACAACGAGCTTCGTAAAATTATGATAGAACTTCACTTAAGGTAAGTTCGTTTAATCATACAATTTTACTCCGCTCGTTGTCAGAGATATTACAAGGTAGCTGTTTAAAGCAGGGGTTGCGAGTGAAAGTTATTTACAGTACAGAAAAAGAAATAACATTTATTATTTTAATTTCCAACAAATTTTCTTAATGAGAAATAAACAATTAAAAATAGTCAATAATCAACTTCTATTACTGTCTTCTATAACATAATAATGACCATGTGTAGAAGTATACATACTATTATGCACCCTTATTTATTCATAGAGTTACAAATGGTGTTACTGAAGGATGTGGGATCATCTACTAAGGGTCTATCATAAAATCTGGCAAAGGTGGAAGAGTTGTTAGTCCAACCTGCAGTTCTGCGTATTAGGTCTATGCTGATCCCACTCCTTTTAGCAGCCGAGGTCGACGAGTGTCTGGTGCTGTGGGCAGTAAAAACATTGGTATCTACGCCGGCCTCCCCAAGAGTTGATTTGATCCAGCGACTAATTGTTTGGGTTGAAGCGCTCCTAATTGGTTTTTTATAGGTAAGTATAAGGTTTCTTATATCACCTCTTAAATTGTTTGTAAGATTGATATAAGATTCTAAAGTCTTAACTGGGCATATTTCAACTTTTTCATTAAAGTATGAGAGATGTAATATGGGTTGCGAGGCACCGGGCTTTGAAGTTTTTATTAAATTTGTTATTTTTATTTGTACTCCATTACTGTTAAAATGTATGTTGTCAACAGTAATGAATGACAAAGTTTGTACCCTATGACCAGTTGTTAAGGCAAGAATTGTGACAAGTTTTTTAGTTAATTTCTCTATGCCGAAAGAGCTATTTGGATAACATGTTGAGAGGTAATTTAAGACTAAGCCCGGGTCCCAAGTAATGTCATATTTTGGTTTAGGAGGCTTTGTTCTAAATACTCCTTTAATGAATCTTTTAATAGAGTTGTTTTGACCTATTTCAGGTCCTAATAGCAAGGATAATGCGGATCTTGCAGTGTCAAGCAGTGCTTGAAGCATTATCTTTGACCCGATCAGTTAGGAAAAGGAGTACTAGATTTATTGAAATGTCAAGTGGGTTAGAGCAATGTCTATAACAAAAGTTCCACCAGGCTTTGAGTACACAATCATATTGTTTGTATGAGCTAGGTGCGATGGAGTTTAACATGATTGGAATGGATGTTGATGGTATGCCGCGCCTTAGATATGCTTCCCGGATAGCAGACCTGCAGCCAGGGTAAGTTGCCGATGGAGTGGGTGAAATTGTCTGAAATTGGATAATAGTAAGTTTTTATTTGGTTCAAAAATAATTAACTCTTTTAATAACAGCGGTTTTATTATTGGGAACCAAGGTTGTGAGGGCCAATAAGGGAAGATAACTATTCCAGTTGCCTTGTCATTAATTATTTTTTGTACAGTCTTTAAAAGTAAGGAGAACGGTGGGAACGCATAAAAGAAAAAATCTGTCCACTCTATGGTGAATGCATCTATTGCATAAGCCTCCGGATCTCGTTTCCAAGAAACGAATTTTCTACATTTTGTATTGATTCTGGAGGCAAACAAGTCAATAGAAGGGGTACCAAAAGATGTTATAACTGTCTTGAAAGCATCTTTGGATAGTTCCCACTCTATATTCTTTTTTCTTGACTCTATGTCGGCTATATTTTCTTTGGTGTTTACATAGGATGCATATATCCAAATGTCCCTCTGTTCAGACCACAGCCAGATCTGTCGTGTTATGTCGTTCAAATGGGCAAATTGAGTTCCCCCATACTTATTTATATAAGCAATTGCGGTAGTATTATCGACTCTGAGTAGGACCTCACAGTCGTGTACGTCCCTAGTAAAACATTGTAGTCCTAACAGGGCAGCTTTTAGTTCTAAATAATTAATATGGCAATGTTTTTCTTCAGTGGACCATGAACCTGAAGCGGTTTCAGTTCCACATACAGCACCCCAGCCAGTGTTAGATGCATCTGTATGAATTTCTAATTTGAACTTGTATTGTTTTATTAAGTTATGTTTGTGTAGACTAGATAGCCACCAATCAAATTCCTGAAATATGTCATCCGATAGGGGCATTATTGTATCATAGTTGTCATTAGAGGATAATAATGCCAAGTATTTATTGCGTTCGAGTATCTTGGGGTTAATTTTTTGTTTAATTTTGGATTGTTTATCAAGAGGTAGGGCAAGGGAGAGATTCTTAGAGTTCAATATGAAACCTAAATACTTGCAGCGCTGCTCAGGTATGAGAATGCTTTTGTCATAATTAACTTCAAACCCTAAATCTGTTAATAGTCTAGTTATTTCCTGTAACTTAGTTTCACAGTCCAGTTTATTTTGAGCAAGACAGATGAGGTCGTCTAAATAGATTGTTATCTTTATACCTATACTTCTCAAGTAGGTGGCAACTGGTTTCAAAATCTTGGTAAAAACATATGGTGCAGTACTAAGACCGTAAGGCAGGGCATTAAACTGAAACATTTTATCATTGAATTGAAATCTCAAAAATTTCTTTGATGATTCTGCTATTGGTACAGACAGATAGGCTTCTCTTAAATCAATGGTGCCCATAAAACAGTTTTTTGTCATTAATTTACAAGCAGTGCGAATATCTTCTAATTTAAAGTGTTCTGTATCTATGGATTTATTTAATTGCTTAAGGTTAAGGATGAACCTAAAGCTACCATTTGACTTAGGGGTTAAAAAGATAGGCGAAATAAATTGCCCTTCAGTATAACTACATTCTGATATAGCGCCTAAAGCTAGTAGCTTATTTATTTCCAACTGAATATGACACTCTTCAGTATGGGACCACTTCTGCTTGTTAGGTATTTGCGGTGGGAGTGGTCTGGCAAACACAATATTATAGCCTTGTAACCAATCCAGCAGGACGGGATCATCCGTTAGTAACATCCAATTATGGATGTGATTTTTTATTCTACCTGCATGTACCTGATCTAGTAGCGGCGGTGGTGATGATACTTCCGGGATGTGTACTTCTTCCGGGGTGGTGCTGCGCGATGCGGTGCTTGTTGCGTTGGAGGTCTTCGTGTTGGTCTCTGCCCACCGCGGCCTCGGTGACTGTTGGATTGGTACTGCGGTGGGCCCTTCCAGTTTAAAGGTTTTTGAGTTGTTGTAGCTTTTTCAGGTACTTTAATTTGAGCTGCAGTTCGTTTAACTGATTGGATACATTTTATCTGCTCGCTAAGGCCCTCTCCAAACAAAAACTTATCTGTTTTTGTATCCTTGCAGGCTTCCTGGACCGCCTTTGTTGCACTAGAGAGTGCAAAGAACTTACGACTTATGTTGTCATTATGATATATTTCTGCAACCATTTTTGCAGCATCATTTATTTCCTCTATCAATCTTTTAGTATTCACATTGCCATGTATTACTTCAGTTAGAGTTTTACCCAGACAGCTTAAGAGCTTTCCAACCATATTTTGTTTGTTGATGATTCTCTTGTCTCTATTAATAGAGATTTCAGAGAGTGTTGCAGCAATTTCTTTATTTAATATGGGAGCGTTGGCCAACTTGAAATTTTCAGGAGTTTTATATTTACCAAACAGGGACTCTCTCTGTTCCTTTGTCAAGCCCTCTGTAATAATTTTTGTCCATCGGATGGAGAGTTCATTGGTGATCGCTTCTCCTGTTTCATCTTGTTCTTCCCCTTCATGGCCAAGAGCGAGCAGTAGTTCCTCAGGAAGTTGATCTTCCTTATTCTCTGAAATTGTAATAAATTACTTTATAGCTTTAAACAATACTGAGACAAGTTGTCTATCCACTAGTGATAGCGCATTAGTCTTTGTTTTGTGAATGGTAATATATTGTGGTAGGGAATATTAGTGACAGGTTGTCTATCCGCTAAGTGATAGCGCATTTGTCTGATTAAAATATGTATATAAAATAGGTATAGAAACCTTGGAAATTCTCTTAGGTATCTACCTGGTTCTGGGGTTGGTGAGAGCAGGGCCAACGGGGGGGGCTCCGTTTGGGGCGGGGGAGGCGGTGGCGGCGACAAAGGTGCCGGTGGCTGGGAAGTCTCGGGCAGCGGTGATGATCGAGTCGGTGTCAGCTTCGTCGGCGCGGTCAGCAGCGGCGGCGTTGACTGTTGTGGTGTATGAGCACGGGGGTGTGACCGTGATCGCGAACGTCGCACTCGGGAGTATGATCGCGATTGTGAGCGTCGGCGGATCCGAGAATAAGACCGCGATCGTGAGCGTCGGGCTCGGAGATGAGAACGTGATCGCGAGCGTCGGTCGCGTGGTCGTTCCTTCAATTTTCTGTCCAATTTCTTAATCTTCTTTAATAAATACTCGTACGAGGCATCCTCATATTTCCGTTTTGGCATGTTTTTCAAACGTTTTGTAACTATTTCACCACAAATTACTTTCTATCGGCGCAAAGAGTGAAAAACCGTAACCGTTTGTAACTCGTGAAGACAAGTAAAAGAAGAAACGGAAGTATTTCAAACATAATTTAAGAAACAAAACTTTGTTTATCTATGGTCCGTTATGATTTTTTATGTTGTTATACGTCACTGATGACGTATCCGGTAATTAAAACCCGGTCTCGAATATGCCGAACCAAGTTTACCAAACGTCATGTAACTTAACCTAACCTATGTATTTACCAAAAGCGTAAAGCCGCAATCCAATTATAATAGAAACAATGGAAAGGAACCATTATACATGTTTGGTAATGGTTAAAAAGGACGCTCAGTATGTCTAACAATAATATAATGTTATATAGTACTTACATTGCTGTCTCAATCTGTACGATTGCTTACATACCAAAATGGCTCTTCTTTCTTACTTTTCTCCTATTGTAGATCACTAAACCTATAATAAACATCGATAGAACACTCACTTTCACCATATTTATTTATAAGAATTAATAATTTGATTATTTTATTGCGAGATCGTGACAACGTTTGACACACAAGAAAACATAATGAAGACCAGACCACACAGTGTTGCCAACATGACGTCGGGATTAGCGTTTTGTTTTTTCTATGATCTTTGAAAATGTGATGACGTTTACTGCAAGCAGCATAAACTACCTTGTAATATCTCTGACAACGAGCGGAGTAAAATTCTTATCTAATATCGCGAGAAGTCTCTTCTTATAAATCTATAAATCTTCTCTAATTTTTCTCGTGATTGAGTGTCGATGCCAACGCGGTCTCGATTGCTAAACTTGACTATGTAATCACTCTACTCACACATTGACTGTCTACAATATTAGGTACCTACACCTACTATGTATGGAACGCGAGACGATTCCGCGAAATGATTTATTCGGACTTGTCGAACAGGGAAAGTTATTATATTAGAACAGTGATTTTATTGAATTCTAAATAGTTTGAAACATGGTGAAAACTACTACATATTAGTTTTAAAAGTAACTTCATCAACTATGTATGTTTTATGTTAAAATAGGCACCTGCAAAGTTTTAACAACAACTGCTGTGATGCCTTACTTTGGCTGAAGGTCTAACAAGTTAGCAAGTTATGTTTGACAAATTGACAATAGACGATTAAAATGACAAACGACCTATCTGCGCATTTGTTATAAATATTAATAATATTCTCATAAAATATGCACATCGTTTTTTTAACTGTCGAGTCAGCGCTTTCTTCAAGAAAACTGACACAAGAAAGTTTCTTGGTCGTGATACGCAATAACATTTATTTGTTCAATTGTTTTAAGGTTTCGTTAATGTTCAATGATTCGCCAAGGCCGTTTGTAAAGCGAATTGTAAAAGTTGCGCTCCACCTTATTTATGGGTTCGCACGCTTCAACAATGTGTCCGCTGGGGTGCCACTGCCATCGCTTACCGAGTTCACTACTCGCAGGAACCAGCGTAAGAGTTATGCGTTGCCTGTACGGCAACGCATGGATAAAATTATACTGGTTGTCGAGTTACCCGCGCCCATGGAGCTTATGGATAATTTTTACCCTGACCGCTGCCGACGACGACATAAATAATCCCCCCCCCCCTCGTACCCCCCCCCCTGGGTCCTGTGATCGCGCGATAACAGGCGCGCTTGTAAACGCCGATAGCCGCGCGCGTGTAAACACCGCTAATGAAACACACACACAATCAACACGCGCTTAGCTTCAAAATGTGCCTTTATTTATTCGAACTCGTTTATTTTTTCAATCACGGATAGGATTCCGCGCTGGCGTAAATGATGGAAAAGCAATTAAATTTTATTTTTATTCAATATTCTTCTGATGAAGTATAAAATTGGGCGTCAGTAAATAGGTATAGCAGCGAAGCGACTTCACGATCGAAGAGGATTAATGATAATCATCCTCCTAGCGTTTTCCCGACTTATGCCACGACTCAGGGAGCCTGGGGTCCGCTTTGGCAACTAATCCCAAAATTTGGGCCTTGTCCTCAATATGTTTTCCTTGACCGAAAAACGATTGGTAAATATACATATATTGGTACATAAGTTCCAAAAAATTCATTGGTTCGTACCAATGAGTACGTATTAATGAGCCGGCTCGGGCCGGCAGGATTCGAACCCGAGATCTCGGATTGAAAGTCTCACGTCAATAATTTGCAACGGTTAACACTTATGTATTTTTATCACAATAGGCGTGACATGTTTCGACTGCATCGGGCAGTCATCGTCGGGCAGATAGAGTGGTGTTGTGACCTTCGCGGCTCGGGCATCACTGCCCGAGACCGGCGTAGGTAACGGGTCGCGCGCGTTGAAGCAGGCTGATTCGAGCAATCCAGCGCCCTCGTTGCGGGAGTCTGAATTGTCTCACAAGAGGCAACCAAGAAGATTAATGATTATATTAACAAGAATCATCGCAGGTGACTACTTTGTAAATGGTTAACTAACCATCTTTAAACATTATTTTGCTGCAGATTGCGAATGACGTGCGTGGAACTACAAATTATTTTATTTTATTTTTATTTTATATTACATACATGGAAAACCAACAGCATGAAAACATGACTAATAGCTAAATAAAAATACATAGCCAATTACAGGTTCTCACTTATAGAACAAAGATATACCTAAAACAAATACAGGTTTTGCTCAATTACACGCATGCAAGTCCATTTGGGCTTAGGGCCACTGGGTACCTACAAGTCACTTATATAACACTTATATGCTTTACGGAAAAGGGACAAAAGGGAAGATTTATATTAATAAAACTAAAGTAAACCGAGCCCGAACCCGCACCTGCGCAAGAGGTGTCAGTCACCCATATAATATTGTATTAATTTCTTCTTTATTACAGATATACTGTCATTGAACATGTCAAAGTCCAAGTCTGCTAAAGCTTTATTTAAAGTTATGCCTGCCCTGACTAGAAAGCTGTTTCTTCTATATCTAGTAGAAGCCTGGCAAACACTAATAGGACGAAAGTGCCTAAACCTTCTTATAGGAGTGCTAAAAGAAATTTTGCTTAGTAAGTTGGGACAATCAACATTGCCTTTAATAATATTTAACAAGTAGGTTATGTCAGCAATTTTGCGGCGCTTAGCTAACGGTATCAAGTGATGTTTCTTACATAGTTTAAAATAATCGGAAGAAGTATAAGTTACATGCAATTTATAACACAAAAATTTAATAAATTTCTTTTGCAATCTTTCGATTCTATCAACGTAAATTTGATATAGAGGATTCCAAATCTGGGATGCATACTCCAGCTTGCTCCTCACATAAGCACAATATAAAATCTTTAGCGTTTTTGCACGAGTAAAGCAAGCAGAGCTGCGCATGATAAAGCCAAGAGACCTGGATGCTTTACTCACTATATCATCAATATGATCGCTAAAAATAACCTTGGAGTCATGAATAACACCCAAGTCTCTCATGCCCAGTACCTGCTGCAGAGTGTTACCCTGTAATGAATATGATGTGGGGATAGGATTACGTTTACGAGTAAATGTTAATGTGAAACATTTAGAGGGGTTTAAGTCAAGTTTGTTATTAGTGCAATAACTGTCCAATCGATTTAAATCCGATTGCAACAAGGCTGCGTCCTCGAGCGAAGCAATTTTAGCGAAGATTTTCATATCATCCGCAAAGCTTAGTAACTGTGAAGACTGGAAGCAAGTGCTTATGTCATTTACAAATATATTAAACAAAAGTGGACCCAGCAAAGAGCCCTGGGGTACTCCACTTGGTATAGGTACCCAACTAGACATGTAATTATTTATTACAACCGATTGACATCTATTGTGTATATAAGACTCAAACCATCTCAAGAGGTCACCCCTAATGCCAATTAAATAAAGCTTGGAAATTAAGATGTCATGATCAATCCTATCGAAACATTTACTGTAATCGGTATAGATTACGTCCACCTGATGGCCATTATCCATAGAGTCAGTGACGAATTCGTTAAGTAAAGCAAGATTTGACACTGTTGACCTACGCTGCACAAATCCATGTTGCGTGTTATCTAACGAATTCTTCAAAGCTAATGAAACCTGTATGTGGACTATTTTTTCTAGTACCTTAGCCAAGATGCACAATTTGGAAATCGGTCTATAGTTAGTCACATCTGTTTTAGGACCTTTCTTGATAACAGGGGTAATAAAGGCCGATTTCCATATGGTGGGTACAGCACAGTCGGCTAAGGAACGACGGAACAGTAGCGAGATGGGTTTGGTTAGAACTGTGGCACAATTAATATAATACAGAGCGGGCACTTGATCAGGTCCAGGTGTTTTATTAGGATCGAGGCGCAACAAAAGTTTAGTTATCAAATCATCATCAAATGAAATATTAGATATGTCACCAATTGTGTGAGTGTATTCGTATGAATTACAACTGCTCGATGACCCAGGCGAGGTACAAGTCCCAGGATCTAGAAAACTTGCTTTAAAATACTCAGAAAACGCATTACAGATGTCGATCCCCGAATTCATCGTTGCACCACAATAACTTACGCTATTCGGTATCCCAAAACACTTTGAACGAGATTTTATGAACGACCAAAATTGTTTTGGATTTTTACTAATATTATTTTCAACAGTTTTAATGTAATTCAAAAAACACCATTTTTCCATGCGCCTAACTCTGTCTCTCTGATACTCAAAGTCAAGCAAGTCACACTTATTACCATATATTTTATACCTACGATGATATTTATGTTTTTCCTTTACAGCTTTTCTAAGCGAAGACGAGTACCACACTGGGTATAAGCTCACGGTCATAATCCTATGAGGGACGTACTTATCTCTTAAGTAATTTAATTTAGAGTAAAAAAACTCAACACATTGGTCTAGTGTGCGGCATGAGAATTCAACGTCCCAATCTACGTCTGATAGGCCTAATTTAATTAGGTCATAATTAGCTTTATTATAAAAGTATTTAGTGACAGGTGCCGGCTTAAGAGAAGTACTAGAAGCAAATTGTATGGATATATTTAGAGCATTGTGGTACGGGTCCAAGGGTACGAGCGGTGCCTGGCAGTCACACACAGTCACCACGTCATTGCAAAGCACAAGATCTAAAATTTTACCAAACTTATTGTGCACACCGTTGTATTGACATAAATCGAGACAGTTGAGCTCATCAATTAAATTACATTCATCAACGGATGAGTAATTAGATGGTAACAAATACTGATTACTAGGCGTCCACACAATATTACTTAGATTAAAATCCCCTATAATCATGTATTTATCATCAGGATTACCAATTATCACCTCACCCAGTCGAACCAGGAAATTAGTAAGTTGTTCGGAGAACGAATGACCTTGCCCCTGATTACACAAATATAACACACATAAATGTATTTTTAGCGATGCATTATTCATTAAAAGAGTAATCCACAAGTCCTCTGCTGAAGATTGGTAGGTGGGCTGGGGGACAACCGCCAATTCCTTTCTTGTAGCAATTAAAACACCACCCCCTCGAGTCTGGCCGGTGAGCGCCAGATCGCGGTCGCGCCGCCAAACAACATACCTACCATCAAAAAGTTCCGAGTCCGCGATACCATCCACTAGCCATGTCTCAGTTAAAATTATTATATCGTAGGAGGCTAATACAATGTTACGATAAAAATCTATTGTTTTAGAACGCAGCCCCCTTACGTTTTGATAGTAGACGGAAAGGCCGCTATTATGTTTACTATTCATTTTAAGACATAATTATAAAAACATAGTAACAACACCATAAAATAAAGCACTTAGTGGCAGATTTCATCCCAGTAGTATTCATTATGTTTAAAACTTTACTGTAATACGAGGCTAATAACAAAATATGGTAAGATAAATAATAAAATTTAGGCATAGAAAATGTCATGTAAGCGCGACAAGGCAAGCAATAGCAGAGCATGGGCGTACAGCAATTAGCTGCAAGTAAGAAAGAGATAGATATTTTTTGCACAATATGGTTATTAGTTGGATAATAGGCGCAGGTAACAGGCCGGACAGTAAGAAGCGATAACACAAAACTGCATTCCATTGAGCATAGGGTACTCAAACTTTTATAACAGTAGTTTAATAATGTGATTAAATAAAACATGCGACTTATCAAGCCTACTAATACTGATTCAATATAACCGTACACTAGAGTCTGTTTAAATCCGCTTGACTATTTATCACGAATGGTTTCGAAGTATCGTCTTTTCTCACGTGTATTTTACCGTATTTCACCCATATGTACATGTAGCCCTTTGGTTTGAGTGACGCCTTTACAGAGGTGAGCAGTTTCTTGTAATCCGGGGTAAGGTGGTCATTGACAAATATTTTTTGGGTATTTCCCGAAAAACCAATATCACTCGCCATAATTGTCTTTTTTGCACGAGCAGAAGCAACAAAATCTTCTTTTACGTAGCGATTAATAAACCCCACTATAATCAGCTTCTCATTGCTATTGAATGTTGGCACCCGTGATATATAGTTAACAGTGGATTTCTGGACAGGGTAGTCAATCACTATGGATATCTGGTCTAAGATTTTGAAAAGATCTTCGTTTTGCTTCAGCGGGACCCCTTTTATTTCGACGTTATTTAACCTCTGCCACTGGTCCTTACTCATATTGACGCTCTTGAGAGTATCAATCTCCTTATTTAGAGACTTGATATTATCCTGAAAGCTTGAAACTTCCAACAGCTTCGCCTCAGCTTTATCTAGCCGTTTAGTGTGATCATCTATCGTCTTGCTGTTGAAATCACAGGATTTTTTGAGGTCGTCAATTTCAGTTTTTATGTCCTTGACATCCTGTACAAGGCCTGGCATACTTTCCAAGTGCTTATGAATACGTTTAATTTCCAGCATGATAGTCTCAAGTGAAACTGCCTCATTGTTGGGAAGAGACGACGTTGTTGGCGTTGTTTCTAATAATAATCTGCAATTGGTGCACTTCCAAAGTCCCCTCCGCTCCGGACCCAATTTTCGGTAGCCTTGTTCGGTCACACCGGCACAGCAAAATCCAAATATTTGTTTGCATACAGAGCACTGAGCGCTGTCGTTTACCTCAGCCTCACACCGGCTACACAGCATTATGCTTCACAATTATATGCACGAATCGGTAAAACGGAAAGTTTGGCAACCACTGACTTTTATGACCAGACCTGCACGCGTGCTTCTCATATGAGCGCTTGACCCGAACTGATTATGGTACTTATTAGTCGCTAGCACATCATTCTCACCGCCGGCGGTCCACGATTGGCCCACTTCCTCTCGCCGGTGCGCAGCATATTTCATGAAGTATGGCCTCCCGTCGACAAAGCGGATTTACAACCGCTCGATTAATCTTCCCGGCCATACCCTTTGACACCCGCGCCAATTCTAATAACTTCTATCTGATTTACGATTTAATCATTGCAAACAGTCAGGCGATTCCCGAAACCGATCGCTGCGCTTAATGGGTTATCTTATCTGTAATCGGTGTTCATCGTAACTTTTTTACAATATTATATATCGCTTACAGAAATTAGATGAGCGTTTTTATGTGGAACTACTAGATTCGTATAACCGCATAATGTTCACTCAACATGCCTTTAAGGTAGACGACCCAGTGGATGACACGGACCCATTGGATGACATTGTGACAGTTTATTAAAAAATATAAGATAACGGTTGTTAATATCACCACAGGGTACAGGGGTTGTTGTTACCCCTTACTGTTACTGTTCTGTATTATTATTTTCTCTTGTATCATCTTGCGCCATCTTTGATTGTTTGTAGTAAAACTTTCATCGATTCATTAAGTGTTTGTGAGATGGTTTTAGTGATCAGGTGCATCGAGTCGGTTTTACGCCGGGGCACTTAGCAAATCTGTTAAGAATGTGCATTGTAAAAGTGAAGAGAAAAACAGGATTTAATTCATAATAAAAAAAATTGTTGGTTAATTAGTAAACAAACAATGGATTTTGTGTATTTAGAGTTGATTAATTTGTATATGTTAGTATTTTGTAGCAGTGACAGTGACAAAATTATAAGTATAGTAGTGAATGACACCCATGTTATGATTTTGCATATTTTATGATTTTATGAAACTTAATGATTTTGAGCTTTTGAGCCCGACTTTGTAATTATTATTAATGTATCTGCAGTTCAGTAATCACCTCTGAAAACTTGATGCAACGCCCTGTCATACACTGGGATACCGATTCAATTTTTTCCATAGTCATCCATTAGAAATTTTGCTGGTACAATTTGAGATGTCACGGATAATTGGAATTATTTATTAATGGTTTGAGAAATATATTATTTTTGTTTCCTATAACCTTGAGGAAAAACCGGTTTATAAATTTGCATATCCTTATAGTAAGTATGTTTCATAGTTAAAAATTATTAAACATTTATTTTCGAAATATATACAGTAAGTGTAACTTACCTAACTACCTCACTCTACCTACCTTAAATCTAAATTAGGTCCTTGAGGCATTGTACCTAGGATGCTGGCGGCATTTCCTCGTTGTATCGCAATGCTGATACGTTGTGCGAGGAAGCCACCAGCTCTTCGGTCACCAGTCACATCAACCAGACGTTTCGCGATTTCTACGAAAAATTTGCGTGCGCTGGGACCCCATGGACCAAGAGTTAAATAGTTTTCTTCGTAAATATCTGAATTTCCTTCTTAAAGTTTCACCCACTGGGCCGCTTACCTTAATTACACGTGAAATTGATGACGCGTGGGTGGCGGCATGTTTTGGTTATGCATGCACTTTGATTTCATTTCAAACGTTTGAAAGCGCTCACACCAAATACATACAAACGATTGCTCACGCTTCATCTACGCCTCGGTTATGAAAAGTCAAAGCGAAAGCTGCGAAAGTGAACAAGCAATTTTAGGCAAAGCCGTTTGTTTGTTTTATTGAATGCCGCGAGCCATCACGCCGACGTTACGCGGCTTAGTAACGCGGTTTTACGCGGTTTAGTTTCACTCTTCACGCCTCCTCCCACTACGCTCAGATTCTGCCTATTATGACGTAGAAAGATCATCGCGCGTTGACTGTTTATACGCAAACTTGTATTATAATGTGAACGAAAATTCTGATACTCATACAAATACCAAACCACCGTCAACATGAACAGGAACCCTTCTAGTTTCGCCATATCTGTCTGTCCGTCCGTCCGTCATTATTCTATTATATAATATTATCTCATAATAATAAGCCTGAGCCCTGCCGTGCCGAAGCGCCTCGTCGGCGTGTTGCTCGCCGCGCCGTACGCCGCTGCCGCCGCCGCCGTATAATTATATAATATATATGAAAAAGCTATTGCCGTTTATATTGGTTTGTATGGAGTATTAAAAACTTTAAGGCCGTTAAGCGAGCTCTGAAAGTGACATCTGAAGTAGATATTTTGAAAACAGATCGTAATAATATTTAATTCGGCTACTTTTGGGATGTATTACCCTTGCAATTTCAAAAAGTTTTGAAAATGACACACCCTATTGCATACGTCCGTATAATATTGATGTATTATATACCTACATACGAGTACAAAGCAATCATTCAGCTTGCTATCTGTAGGTAGGTATTGATGTGTTTCGTTGTTCTAGCAATTAGGTACTTTAAAAAATTATTTTGTTTTAATGACTACACATTTTCGAAACGTTGAATTATTCTCGATAAAGGTTATTTCCGTTCTGATATAATTACACGTGTAATTTGTAATTAATGCAATATGCAAAATGTTATTTTGCGCGTGGACCTTGTGTCGTGGTACGTACTGGTGGTGGGGTTACAGTGTATCGAATACGATAACACAAGGATATAATGACACTTCATGGCTGTGTGTTCTGTGATTTGGCTCTTTCTGCTAGGTATAATTTTAAAAAGTAGCATAAAATAAATTTGAAAGCATTCGTTGAGTTAGGTACATTCACGATAATGACGCGACAAGAGGCGACGTAATCAAACAGCCATATTTTGCGCCTCTTTGGCTTATACATAAGTATATTCAGTTTCCAAAAATAAGGATTTGATCGCTGCGGAAATATGGCGGCAAACATCACGAGCATAACTTAATAACAACACAAATTGAAGCTTTTGATGGAAAACATATTGAAATTGCAGGAATACTGCCACACAATACACTTACACGCCGTGGCGCATGTGTCGCAAATATGAAAGATAATAATATATTTAATGATAATTTGACTTTAAATAATGAAAAAATGAAAAAATGTTTATTTGTTAATAATACAGGGTAGAAATAATAGCTAAAGCTACCAGTGCGCGGGGTCCCTCCAGGCACAGGTACAATATACAATTGACATCATATTTTATGTAGGTATATGGTTGTGTACCTATATACTTTTTTGACCAACAGTGGAATATTGTTAAGTGTCTTAAACTGAACACTTCGGTCCTACGAGGTTTCAATAAACATTCGACTCAAAATGGATTTGTCGGTTTATCTCTACTGGTACTATAATATTGAACTCCCAAACCCATGAATAACTGATTACCGAAGTAAAAGTTACGGCAGTATCCTGAAGTTGAACCTAAATTGATATGGACTCGAGTTATTACGTTCATAACTTATTCAAGCGTAAAGCCAAAGGTGAAGGAAGCAGCGAAAGTTCATGTATATTTAATGATAATTTAAACAAGTCGGTGGCAAAATAAAACGATATTGTCAGTGGCATCGCAGACGTAATTAATTTAACTTGCTCATAGATCGTATGACACGCGGTTTCCTCGGAGACGAAACTGTGAGCGAGCGGTGTGTATTTTCAGTCAGGGTATAAAATTTCAACGTAAGTGTTTGGACAAAAAAAAAAGCGTGTGCATCGCTCCGGCTGTGGAATGAGCTGTTTTCCCGAAAGTTGACACTATATATAGGGTTATACAAAAAAGGAGTGTACAAGATTTTAATGGGTTGGCAACGCTCATATGACCCCCTGGAGTTCCCGGCGTACATAGGCTACGATGACCGCTTTCCATTAGGCTGTATGCTTGGGGTGGGGTATGCTTGTTTCCCACCGTCGGTGTATTAAAAAAGGGTACTAGTTTAGTAAGAATACGTTCTTGTGCGTAAAATGAAGGTCTTGATGGATGACCGTCTCGCAGTAGATCCCACGACCCAATATCCGTCGGCGCGCGACCTTGACGGCGGCACTGTATTATACTAGCTGTACGTCACGAGAGGAATGCCGGTATGACGCGGGAGTTATTCGTCCGACGTGCGAGGACGCCGCGGCGACTCAGTCATCCGTCTCTCGAACGAGCACGCGAATGTTCTCCCAAATGTCAATGGGAAAGCCAACGTCTAATCGATTTTTGCCTGAATATTAAATAATGGTTACATTTTTCGAGCGTAGATCTATATATGCATGTGTAAATCTTTGTCACGGGTTACAGCCTACATTGCTTGACGGTTTGCAATTAAATGAGGTGTCAATCTCAAACTGATATTAAATTGCAACTCACGTATTTTTATCACAATAGGCGTGACATGTTTCGACTGCATCGGGCAGTCATCGTCGGACGGACAGAGTGGTGTTGTCACCTTCGCGACTCGGACATCAATCAATCGGGAGGTGTTCATCGTAAGTAGGTAGCGGAGTGACCAATTTTCTACCAAAGAATATTTCACAATCCCAGATTTATTGGCAGAGTGTTAAGCGAATGTCACACTTGATGAGATTCGCACCGTTGCGAGGATACCTACGATATGAACCTTAGAACCCATCGTCTTTTACGTGCAGACTTATTAAATTTGGAATCCCACATTTAAAATACTATCTCTAACGACCTAAGTATTTGATCTTATGAGTTTAGTCCTAGCTGTAATGAAATATTATATTAATAGAGTATCAGTTTACGTTTCAGTACTTTATTGGTAAAAAATATTTTGCAGGTCATTCATTTATAGTATACATAACTATTTTGGAGATCTTAACATTATATAGATAGGTAATTAAATTCTATCAGTAGGTAACCATCTTACAGAATATTTTAAAACATTTACATAATTTTTGACATATTTGCACATTGTATCATGTTATTTAATAATCAAAAGTAAAGTAAATCCATCCTAAAATAGTCATTCATGTAGTATGATAAGTGAAGACCTATAAATAATTTGTATTTCGTTTTTTTTTGTTTATTGTAAACGTCTCCTACCGGACGTAACGTGACGTAACGTAAAAATGTATTGCTCATTAAGATTTCAGTTTCAATAAGAGTTGAACTGTTTTTGTTTTCTTAAATGGTTCATTGTGTAATGAACGAATCTCTTTGTTTTTTATAAATTAAACTAATTTTATAAATTGCAATTGTATTTATTCAAATTTTACCAAAATGAATCAGTTTTGTATAATTTAAAAATAATTAAAATCAATCGACTGCGTCAATGCTTTTATTTGTTAGCTAGAACAGACACTGTGTCTAGTTACAGCAGCTCACACGCCGGCGTACGGTGCGAATTGCATCCAGTGTGACATCCCACTTACATCGACTAAATTAAGGTATCTCATACACTCCACGCAATACTGATGTCTTAGTTAATCAGTTATATACACTTTTGAAAAGTTAATGCCCTCGAGCGGAGTGTCGTCGTGCTACCTCTGACATTAGTTGTTTCGTTCATCCTACACCGCTCCCGAGGCGCAGCCGTCTCGGCGTCCTGTTCGCCTTTGGGACGCTACCCGACGCCGCGCTTCGCGAGGTAACTACCAATTAGCTACTAAACTCATGACAACTCTGTCATCAATGTCATTATAAAGGATAAAATCGCAAGAGATAAGGATAGATCGCAATGTGTCCAAATACAACACTACAACGAGACTACCGCCGAACTTAAATACATACAATCTGACACCCTGATAATAAACTCGTCAATACCTCAAGGAAGTGTCTTAGGCTGTATTCTATTCTTAGTATACATAAATGACTTGCCAAAAATAATGAATCAGTCATGTGTTTTATTTGCGGATGACGTCTCAATACTGTTTTAATGCCCTAACAACTACGATATAAACACCGACATAAAAAGTACACTCAACACAGTACACGACTGGCTTCGCGACCACTCCTTGGAATTAAACACCTCAAAAACCAAACTTATACAATTTCGGCCTTACCAAAAAGACGCTCTTGATCTTACTTCATTATCAACAGAGATTGGTGTAGAAGAAGTTAGCGAATTCAGCCTATTGGGGGTACATATAGATACCCACCTTAACTGGAAAAAACATATTGAGGTAATGGCGACAAAAATCTCTCGGTTCAAATATGCTTTAGGAATAATAAAAAGAAATACTGGCAGTGAATGTGCACTAACTGTATATTACGCATACGCGTACGCCTGGCTGCGATACGGAATAATATTGTGGGGCGAAAGCACAGATGTTAATGACTTATTTATATTGCAAAAAAAATGCCTTCGTATCATTGTAAATACCCGTGCGCCTGACGGTTGTAAACAATATTTCATTAAAAATAATATCTTGACCCTACCCTGTATATACATTCTTGAAGTAGGATTATTTGTCAGAAAGCATATCAACTTGTTTGAATTCACAAAGAGTGCTCGGCGTCGAGATATGTTAGTCCTTCCGCCTAACAGAATAAATATCTACAAGAACGGTCCTTACTATAGATGTATACAAATATATAATAAGCTCCCGACATATATTAAAAGCGAAACCAAATTCAACACCTACAAAAGCAAGCTAAAAAAATTCTTGTCCTCTAAGGCCTATTACTCAGTCGATGAGTTTATGACGGATAAAGATCAATAAATAAGTAGTTTGACCGTGAAATCATCCCTACCCACAATGAAAATATTTACCGTTGGACGAATGACGCATGCGTTTTGCACCTAGTATTGTATAGTATATACTCTTGACAAAATTATAATTATCTACTTTTAGAATTCTATTATTATATAAAAATATATTTTAAAATAAGCACAACCTTGACATGTTTTCTCCATTGAATTATTATTGTAATTGCAACAAAATCATATCATATCTGTTTTGAATCCCGAATCACTGTAACATTAATTAGTTTTAGTTTAGAATAGGTATAAATATAAGCAATGTTGCTATGCCCTGACAGGGTAACCATGTACGCACTTAATACAATATGTTAAGACCTTTATGTAACCATGGTTCTGCAATAAATGAATATGAATATGAAAATAACACGGAAGTGTCATTTTATTTTATCCTTACCTAAACCAAAACCGAACGCACTGCTACGAATGTGCTACGAACTCTGTTCAAATGTGCTACGAACTCGCTACGACGTGTGCTCTGCGTGTGTTGAAACGCACGATTTCAGGATTAGTGTCTTGTCTATCAATGTATTTTTTTTTTGTTAAGTGTTCTAAGAAAAATAGTGCTATTTAATACTGGTAGCAACTTATGCTGCAAATAAAACAGTAGCAAATTAAATGTTGGAAAACAAACAACAACAGCGTCGTCATGACGTATGTAATCAATAACACTGTAATACATTAGAAGCTGATATTGAATAAGTACATGTTAGTGTATCTGACTGGACTTGAAATCCACATTTCCGTTAGGGCCAACATAGTAAATACAACAAATTTTAATAAATACCTAATCAATTGCATAATTGAAGTCAATAATTATTTAGATATCAGTAGGTAAGGTCCCGCGCTATTTCTGGAGTAAACTAAAATAGCATATTTAATAACGATACCATTGCTTACATCATAAAAAATGTTTTACGCGTACTTTTTAACGGCCCTCTAGCCTAGTTGGTAGTGAGTAGCGAGAGGTCCCGGGTTCAAATCCTGGTCAGGGCATATATTTGTGTGTTTATCACGAATATTTGGTCCTGAGTTATGGATGTTTTCTATGTATTTAATTATTGATATTTAACCAAATATAATATATAGCGTTGTCTAGTACCCACAACACAAGCCTTATCGAGCTTACCGTGGGACTAGGTTGATTTGTGTAAGATTGTCCCACAATATTTCTTCTTTTTATTATTTATTTTCCTTTTGCCAATCAAACCAAATTTACAAAGATAAAGCGCTTGAAAGTTGCCAACCATCTAAATGGTGAGACTGGAAATATTGTCGCGTAGGGCGATGGCGGAAAGAAGCGGCAGGGATTAATCCGAACAATTCCTCGGAACACTCCCCATAATACATGCGATAGAAAATGCAGAGTGAGGCCACATCTCTACGCAGCGCCAAGGGATCAAGCCGATCAGAAATACGTTGGCAGTTGACAATTCGAGCAGCTCTCCGTTGGATGCGGTCTAGAGGAAGATTATTAGCACTATTCTTTAAATTGCACTCAAGATATTGTTCTACGAGCTATTGGAATATACAAACACGAAAGTGCTCAACACTTCGCTCTACTCGGTCGATTACATGACCGCGAGGGGGGCCGGCGGGGAGGGGGGCCGGCGGGGAGGGGGGCCGGGTCGGCGTCGGCGTTATCAATTTTGTCATTAAAACTCACTTTGTTTTCGGCGGCGCGAAATCGGTTTCAATATTAAGTAGAAATATGGTCACGGAAGTTTCATATTTCCAGTGGTATATTGGAAAATAATTTGAAGCGGAGTACGTAAGCTACTATGTCATGTATAGCTTCCACGTGTACCGGCGGGTAAAGCCCTCCCCCCGCACCCTCTGCCCTCCTCGTGACACCATCATAGTTTTGATTTCGGGAAATGAAATTATTAGTAAATGTGATAACTTGCTCGTAGCCACACACGTGGGGACTCGATCTCTACGCGCGCCGGCGGCCACGGGACTTCTATCCGACTGTGATTATTAGGCCCATTTTCCTGGAGTGGCCGATAACAAGTTATATGTATATATCGTAATATAACTCAATATAGAAAACCCAGGTTATTAAGTCACTTAACCTACAAACTCTTCAAATCTTGATAAAATATACCAAGGGTCAAATCGACAGCAAAAACATGCACACTAGATGACTGAAAACTCACGTAATTGATGACACGCGAAAGTCATCAATTACGTGAGTTTTTAGTCAAGAATGAATACGGTATAATCCCGCTGCACTGTCCCTAATCTTTTTATCCGCTGCCCCAATTTGTTACTGACCATAAAACTAAAAAATATAATTAGAGCATGCCACCCGACCCAGTAGCGGCGAATACTTATGCACGTAGTGTGCCAACGTGAAGAATCTCGGCGACGGACGGAGGGAGCAAGCGCCAACTGCGCTCTTTATCGGGGACAGTATGCAGTATGAAATGAAACACTTTAGAACGGATTAATCGCGTTTATTAACACCATGATCCTACGTTTTGAGCCCTTTACAGCACTCGTTTCCACAGGGTTAAGACTATATCTTAAGGATCATGAAAAGGATCATGGTGTTATTAAACGCGATTAATCCGTTCTAAAGTGTTTAATTTCAATGAATAACAATCGCGGTAACAGAAGACAATATTAGTGCAGTATGGTTATATTATCTATCCATGCGTTTAATTATTGCACTAAAAGGACATAATATGTACCCGTTAACGATAGCTTTGGCCTTACGGTACTGAAATCTGTGGGTAAATCAATAACTAGCGTCGACAATATAGAAAGGAGTAGGTATGTTGTAGGTACGGTTTGTATTTGTTCGGCTCTAGAGAATAGTTGACATAATTGCGGCAATGAAACCAGCGCCAGCGAGGCCGGGCCGGGTCGTTAGTCGTAATTGTGCCATTATCGAATTACAAAAACATAAAAAAACCGTTTTGTTTGTAATTGCCCCACCGGCCCGGAATTGAGACGTGCGTGAGAGGGAGGGCGCGGCCGCACGCAATGGGCACATAGGGACGGCCTTGTCGACTAGAGGGCCTACCGTGAACTGCGAACAAAGATTTGCCTCTGTCGCACTAGCGTACCTACAAAATTACAAGCACTTGGAATAGCTACGAGGTCAAATTTTAATTTTTAAAACTTAGATTTTTTTTTGGGAATTTCAATGCAGTTGAAACGCCACTTGCGTCGAGTCTGATAAGTCCACGTCTATCGTCACAACCACTTGTATCGGGTGTGCGGACTGCGGAGTGCGGCGCCGTCACTTTTAGTTGTCTTAGACTATGACGTCACGCCAAGCGAGCGTTTTAAAATAACATATTTTAGTTCTATTGCGCTGAAAATTTTTCACAGTATTAAAATGATAATATCTAGTCATACAACAGTATAAACACCATGAGTGCACATTACTTATTGTCTAAAAACAATTGCCGCATATAGGACCATTTTGGATCCAAGGCATTTAATTTGCCTCAATACTCTTTTATTCTACACATCATTTTGGTTCGATTGGTTGGTAATGCATTCCGGAATCCTAAATTCTCTTCTCACCCATCACATGGTACAAAGCTACACCCCATGTTCCTACGGTTCAGTGATGTTTCTCTTGTAAGTAAATACAAATCCGTGAGTGTTTGGTACTGACGTGACGTGTTGCTTTGACTGACTGATGTTTAGTGAATCTGTTCAAGCGGTGAGACTCGACGTCTGGATGTAGCGAATCAGATGAACGAATAGTTAATTGCCCCGCGACTGTGATAGTGTAGAGGCGGACCCAACGCGTAGTGTCGGTGTAATGTCGGCGTAGTGTCGGCGAGTGTCGGTGTAGGTACGCCGCCGCCGCCGCGGGCTTTCGGCGCGGCTAATTGGCTGCTAATAGTATTCCAGCGGTTGGTATTGTTTGTGCCGCTATATCAAACCTAACAGCGCCTAATTACCATTATTGTTTGCCGTTCAATTCCCTTTATATTCTACTCATTATTTAAACGGTTTAATTAAACTTATTGAGTGGGACAGACATTTACCTACTTTACAAAAAACTGTTCCTATTTGTTGGTTTAAACTAGTATTAAATCTCCATCAGTCCAACTAACAAATAATGTAAACAAACCGCCATACTGATCGTTATCACCTCACTTCTAAGTTTTTAATGAAAACTCCAAGATTAAGTTATTTATCTTATGTTTTGTGTGTCACGATGATACGACCGCTTCAGTAAATAATCGTTTCAGTGGTGTTTGATGACTTGATGAGGTAGTGTAAAAATACAAGGAGAAACAGTGACAAACCATGTGATGCCTTTTGTTTACATCGTCAGCAAGTTCCATTGACAGCGATTTTAATTTAATCGAGTTTAATAAATTATTTTGTCTCTGAAATAAATTATCTTAACACACCGCTAGCTTTCAAACAATGAGGAACGGCTTCCCGAGCGGTTGTGTTGTCAAGTTCATGGTCAATCAGCGAACACAGCGGTGACGGTCTCCGTGAGCGGTGGAGGCTCTATCGTAGCAACTGGCGAGTTGCCACTCCGCCGGGAAACCCTATAAAACTTGCCCTCCAGCTCATTTTATTACTATGATTTCGTTGCTTCTTGCGCACAGGAACTCGGCCTCTATTCCTGCGCCGTAGGGAACTGAATCCCGCGCGCCTCACCACGCCATGTTTGATAAACAGTCACCTACTAACTCATTTTATCGCTTTAAGAGTAAAATTTTATGAAACCTACATTGCCCGTGACCCCGTGAAAATTACCTGTTTAAATTACATTACACATTAAACCTTATCATTACAATACAGTAATAATAAGGTCTTAAAATATGTTGAAATTAAACACTTTAGAACGGATTAATCGCGTTTATTAACACCATGATCCTACGTTTCGAGCCCTTTACAGCACTCGTTTTCACAGGGTTAAGATGATGACTGAGCTGGCTCGAAACGTAGGATCATGGTGTTAATAAACGCGATTAATCTGTTCTAAAGTGTTTAATTTCAATGAATAACAATCGCGGTAATAGAAGACAATATTATCTTAAAATATGATTATTGTGGTGAAGAAATTGGTAAATAACTCAAAAAACTAAAAATTGAAATTGGTGCATTTCAAAAGATGTTCCGATATCGATTTGGCTTGGCACCGACTTCAAACGTATCGGTTGGTAGCGCATATAAAGAGGAACATCTTATATTTTCCCTTTTTGAAGTCGGTTTTCTTCGTTGTGATGTGTCTGAAATACGGGTTGGTCCGTTTCCCATAATCTCCAAATCTCGGAAGACCCTTATCCCATAAGTAACCCCTATAAAAATGTAAACAAAGAATTGGCAGAGAAACATGTAAGAAATAGGGGCTTAGGGAAAGGAAAATGATGTTACCTGTAAAATACGGACATTTATGTCGGGAAATGGGTTTCGAACAAACGGAGCTCCATTCTCTCCGTGCGTACTCCGCCGCTCCGCACGGAAACCATATTAAAATTCAGCCATAAGAAACAACAAGCAATTAGGTACATCGCGGAATGCTCCGCTTACGTACAATACGTACCCACGTACGTACCTACTCGCGCTCGCTGAACGACGATTTTAACAACTAGAATAACTCGAGCCGTATGAACGCTCTTTTACTGCAAACTATAAACTCCTTTTGTTGCTCATTCATACCACCACAGTCCGTAACGTAAACACTGTGAGCATGGCCAACAACAAACATCAACATTTATTTTTCATACCAAAAAATAAAAGGTCAGTTATAAACTTATAAAATACTCGTTAGTTGTTTGGGTTTTAGTAAAGCCACCGTCAGTAGTCGGCGCAACGATGCCGACCGTACAGACGGCTTTACGACTTACCGGCTTTATCGACTTATTCTTACGAAGAACATTTACTCGTATGCAGTACTTAAAAAGTTTTATCCGTAATGCTTATTAGCATAAGCCGGGCGGGGACCGAGCGGCCCCGGGCGTCATTAATAATTCCGTTTTACGACCCGGGCTCCGCGCCCGCGTCCGCGCTCGCTCCCGCGCTACCCGCGGCCCGCGTGGACGACCCTTCTTTTCAATTTAAAAAGCACTTCAATTTGAATAAGTCACGTTTGAACACAGCGAGCACCCGCGCCGGGAGGCAGCAGCGGCGGCGGCATAGAGAGGCGGGCGCGGCGCAGCGAACCAATGTCAATTGTTGACCAATTTGCCGAACATTCAACAAGTTGGTAGGACTCAATAAATAACAGGTATCATAGTCATTCACATGCCCTGTAAATTTCATTCGGGGCGGTCAGTTAAAGCTTTGTAATTTGCACATCTAAAAGTTATAAGGTATATAGATTATTTATTGATATATGATATATCCCCCAGGAGTCGGACACGATTTTTCCGCGCAGCCGGGGCGCGGTGTGTGGAACTGGTCTTCCGCAACGCCTATCTCATTAAATTACTAGTTATTTAAAGTTCGAACAGGACAGGACTCGGTCCTCTTGTAACACCCAGCAGGTAATTTTTCTTCAGTTGTACTATGCTGTAGCATATAGCGGGTATTACCTGCTTCGTAATTCTAAATCCTCGTCGATCGCTACTCAACACCAAATTTTTTTCGTCAACCTACCAACCTACAGAAAACTTACAGTTAGATCATGTAGTTATAATGCGTGCCGCTGACGTCACGGCCCGCGTCGCCGCCCCGTCGATACAGGTCCCGCACCACCGCGGGTCGCATTTCTCACCTACTGAAATTAACTATTTTCCAGCGTCAGCAAGGTGTCTCCATCGCCGTCAAGTTAGTCGCATGGATTGTTATGGCGCGGTCAAAGGGTCGCACAGAGAGCGCGGCGGCCCGGGCCGGCGCTGCGCGGGGGTGGGGGGTGGTGGAGGCGCGGGCGCGGGGTCCGTCCGGCAGTCTCGCGCGCGCCGTCCGCGAGAGCGTACGCGGCCCGCAGCCCCACGGACCGACGAGCGCGGCGGTTGCGTCACCAGTGCAGTGCGGCCGAGCATGCGAGCCGCGTCCACCCGCATGAACACCACGTGTGTGCACTTTTATATCACTTCTAACTTACTTTAGTGCGAAATATTACCATATTTATTGTTTTATCTCTTCTTGGAGAAGAGTTCTACAACTCGAGTGTAGAAAACACGAACAAATTTTAAAGAACTAACTGAAGAGTAAACATATGACGTAGGATTTATCAATCGCAGGTACATAGTTTTATGAAGTACAAGTGAAACTTTTGCGTATTCCAGAGAACAAGTACTTATGAGATCCTACAAGGACGTATTGAATGCGTTTGTAACAACTCTGAAAGGTCAGGGAAATTACATATCATCGGATATGCCGTATTTCGAATCTGTCGATACATTTATGCAAAGTACCTATATGATCATCAGCCATTAAACCGTCCAGCATGTTCCTACCTAGATCCTGATGGCTAATTGCCTACGTATCGTAATATTAATATGTCAAACCGTTCGTGCCCCATGTCATTCATAGGTAAACGGGTGAACATACCACTCTCTGTTCTTAATCAGACATGGAAGAAATACCGGATAAAATTGAAAAAAATTGCCAAGTGTGAGTCGGACTCGCCCACCGAGGGTCCCGCATCCCAAAGGATGCTGAGCCATTTATGACCTTAAGAATACTAGTGACACGGAACTCTCAGTGTGCGGCAATTTTACGGTTTCGGATTTTTTCATGTACTTGTGCTACAAACTCATGCTTTTTGCCAAATTTCGTGGTTCTAGGTCATTGGGAAGTACCCTATACATTTTGATTCCCATTGCAAGTGTATGGGAAATGACATAATCGGCTGTATCTTTTGATCGCGTTGACGTAGAGGTTTGGTTTTTTCACCGGGACCGCAGACTTGTGTATGTAATATTAATTTCAACCTGGTACCTCTACGCGTTTCCGTGATAAAGGTCTTGACAGACAAACGGACGGAAGGACGGACGACAAAGTGATCCTATAATGGTTCCATTTTTTTCCTTTTGAGGTACAGAACCCTATAAATAACATAAAGCAGAGTAACCATTAATAAATCGTGCCTTTGCTTTTGAACTGTGTTGCGGTTTTTAAAGGCGCCCGGCGGCGACGGCGACCGTCGGCGCGGCGTGCTTGCGGTGCGCTCTACTCTCGACTCTCGACCAATACTTAAGTAAAAATTCAGTGTAATCCTTGTTATATTGCTTATCTCCCGCCCGCACCGTGCCATCGGCGACAACCACTTTGGAAAGGGCTACTGGGATGGGACAAATGTTTTTTCCCATCACTAGCTCGGAAAGCGCTGTTTTGTCCTTTAAAACTAGCGTGGAAAAACGCATTTTATCCACATGTGGGGCAAAGTAATCTAATTCCTATCACTTACCACCAGTCCAGTATAAGTGAGTCCTATATGCCCATAGTAAATATGCGCAATCGGAGGTCACACCTTAAATTGGTCATGTGATCATGTCTTATCCCGCACTTGGTAAGCTGTTGGCAATATCTAAGTACCAGGAGCGTACTTACTCTATGACAAATTTTGAAATTGATTTTTGATGGTTTCTTCAAGATAACTTACATGTGGATAAGATTTATAATCGTATGTAGTCTGTATTTTCCTCGCAATAGTGAGGGGAAAAATGTTGTATTACACTCGGCGGCAAAATTTGTTCAACTCTCGAGCCTTGAGACCCTCGTAAAGCTCAAGATTCCAGTTATAGAACCACTCGCTACGCTCGTGGCTCAATTTTGGAATCTTTCGCTTGCTCGGGTCTCAATATAAGCCCGAGAGTTAAACAACAACTTTGCCCCCTTGTATAATAAATAACTATTGTTTTGTTTCAAACCTCTCCTCCCGAGAAGAGATGCCCCGGGGACCGGGGACCGGGGACCAAGTTAGTGTAGGTACTAATACTCGTAGTCGTTAAGGCGCGGAATAAGCGGCGCAGCGGTGGCGGACTAGTTCACACGTCTAACCTTCAATCCCAAAGTTGCTTTTAGAACTTACGTATATCCGAACCTAATATTTGCGTATTAATTAGCTTTTAAAAAAAAACGTTTTTAAAACCTTGCAAGCGGCGGCAGAGAACCCAATACTACCGGTAACAGAGATTTAATAATGTAGGTACCTACATGGTGAAAAACCAAAATCTCATCCACGTGGGGGCTATTCAATTGAGTCTTGTAACCAGCAGTGGGCGTATAAACTCTCAGGATGATCATGGTGATTGGTGGTGTTTCGAGACCAAGTTCAATTGAGCAATCTCAATGTATAAAGAAAATAAAATAACTTATAACGTGCACTGCTGGGCACGGGCCCGTCTCAAGCGTGGGGGGGGGCTGGGCTACAGTCCCCACACTGGCCCATAGTGGATTGTAGACTTCACATACTCCTATGAATTTCATATTTCGGACAAAAGTTGAGCAATCAAGTGTTGAACTGTTGAGGGCTTGGAATAAACTCCCAGAAGACGTGGTTTCAGCACAAAATGTCAACCAATTCAAAAATAAATTAGACAAGCATAATGAATGAACTAAACTGGACAATGATAACTGCTGTCGATGATTACTGGATACAGGCAATATCAGTTGTCATAACTGCCTGCCTGCTTATCAAATAATAATAATAATAAAAGTTCCGAATGACTCATTGGTGTTTGAACCCGTTACCTCCGGATTGAAAGTCTGACGACTTACCGCTTGGCCACCAGTGCTTTTAAAATCGAATGCAGGTTCGTCAAATATGACTAGTTGACTCCCATACAGGGTGGAAGTGTAAATACTTTTTGAGTTAAGTATTGAAAAACCATCCCTCGGTTAAATTAATTGGCGTCCACAGGTTGTGGAAAAAATATACAGGTTGCGAGAAATAGGTAATTTATGGCAATGTTCTTTTTTATGCCAATTGATTCCATTCCTATCAACGACCAAAAAAAAACACAACAATCCGTCCCTTTTCTTCAAAACTTTTCCCAGACAATTAGTATGAAAATGATTTAGTTCTTGACTTGACTGACTTAGTTCCGAGCTCCCATGCAAGCTTTTGATCCTGAATAGGATTGAAAACGATTGGCAAAAATAAAGTTTCTCAATAATTACCTTTTTCTCGCACGCTATGTGTTTACAACGAGTTGCTGTAGTAAGCCGTCTCGCTCTCGTCTCGTTAGCTGCGGTTGCATCTCGCTGCCACCAGCAAGTGCAAGCGAGATGCACTGACAGTCAGTTGACGTTAGCCAGTAGATAGTGCCTATTCTATAGTACATTTTAAACTCATGGTAAGCAAACTGTACTTTTTTTCCGAAATCTGTAGACGCCAATCTCAGTGAATTTAAAATCGAGGGATAGTCTCTTAAGACCATTTTCGCGTTGCAGCACAGGATCCGGTAGCGGGCCCTCACTGACCCAAAAATTATTTTCAGCCTGTATAGTTGTCATACTTTTTTATATAGGTACCTACGTAGGTAAACAACTCTGCAACGTATTTCAGTATTTTTTTCTGTGTAGTATCACCGAATAAGTATCACCAAAGAATGCGAGTTTACGCGTGTGAATGAGAGATGTTCTCAATCGAACAATAGCTGCAGGGTGTTGCGGCACGCGGCATGCGGCAGCGGGACAAGGGACGGAGAGTGTACATGACATGTCATTGTTCGCGACTCCGTCGTCGGTGGAGGGCAGTCCTCGGTGCCGGCGGCTCCCGCCAGTCCCGCCGACTCGATACTCGACAGCTGTGCCATCGAGTGGGCCACGCGGAGACACATCACTCGCGTCTAATACATTATCGCATAGCTTACAGCAAACCGTATCGTATAACATGTCTAAATGTATTTAAGGGGCCGTTCTCCTTTTTACCGACAATGATCTGTATCCGCGCTGAAAACGGTCTGATTTAGAATTTAATTAGTATGTTTTGTATAGGAGGTAAATGCCTGAAATTTTAGGTTACCTTATAAGTACAGTATACTTGTAACATCCCTGGTCAGTGACTGTAAACTTACCTACATTATTAAATATCAAAACACCGTGACAGAGTGGTCGGTCGGAAGGCTCTCTTCGCTGCAAAAGAGCCACTCTGTCACGGTCGGTACTTTATAGCAAACCACTGAAAATAAATTACAAAAAAAGGAATCATAACATTTATTTTCAAAATATATAGGTACAGTAAGTGTAACTTATCTAACTACCTACCTCTACCTACCTTAAATCTAAAATAGGTTCTTCAAATAGTCTACTTCAACCACATATGTGGCTTTTAGGGTTCCGTACCATAATGGTAAAAACCCTTATGCTCTCTCAGTCTGTCTGCCTGTTTGTCACAACGTTAAATATCTCAAGAACTACTTAAGCTACCGGTACCGATTTGAAATTTGGAATAGTTATAAACAATGTTAACCCAGATCGATACATTGAGCTCTCTCAATACTCTTATTTATCGTATATTTTAATTAATTTTTAATGAAAAATGCCCAATAAAAGAGGGGGCAAAAATTAAAAGTTTAGTTTATGTGTCATGTGGGAAATCATTAGAAAGAACTTGATTTGCACATTCTAAAACAATTTTATTTTTACGTAGAAATTTTTAATTTTCAAATTTTCAAAAGTCCGAATAATTGAGAAACATCGCGTTAACTGTCGGTATAAAAAGAGACCGGCTTAGACGTTTCTCCAGTTAAGACACTGCCTACTTATAGAAGTTATAGATCCCTATTCCCTAAACTGCGCCATTTACATTTACTAATTTCCGAAAATATAAATGTTTTCACAAATAAATTATGTGTAGATAAACAATAACATTTAAAATTACTCACGCACATTATGCAACTGCACAGATCAAAATAATAAAGCTGACCGTGTCGCCCCGTCGCCAATATTTCAGTAAAATGTAATTCATTTACTGGAACTGTTATCATTTGTCGATTTTCCCAATAGTCTAGGCAACATTACCTACAGGTTATCGCGAGCTATAACCTAGCTTTCCAATTACATTACGGTGCTAATGAAAAAGTAGCAACTTAAAAATAATGTGGCAGTACAAAACAAAGTTTCACACAAAGAATGTTAAAGTTACGCCGCGCGCCCGTCGACGTTGGCTTGGTAAGTGTGCTCCGGCTACTGGTAAACAAGCTTCATAGCGTGTAGCATACCACGGATCCTTGGGTCACTTAACTCAAATAAGAAATTAGTGCATAATAATAGAAATCTATGTTCTAACGAATGGTCCGACCTGCGTCCGCGTACGAATTGAATGTTTGGAACCGGTGCATGGTATCACCATTTCTTAATCGTTTCTTTAAAGTATTTATGAAACAAATTCAGACGCTCCTACAAGTCTAATAGCGCAATAAAAAATATTGCTCTTACGCTACTCTACAAATACTACTGTAGTGATTTTAGAGGAGGTGCTGAGATTTTCGTTGATGGCCGATCGAAAGCATATCAATCATAGTCCATCAGGTCTTGGAGCACCGAATTACGCAAAAGCGCAAAACGCCTCGGGGATCAAAACATAACTGAATATCCGAGCGGGTCGAGCTAATAGTTTTTCATGGGCTGAAATATAATCGTAGGCGTCTGGCGGCAGGTAGGGGCTCGTAAAAATCGCATCAATCTCGGCGCCGGACCCTCCGCGACCATCCATCACTGCCGCCCCTCGCCCGCGCCCGCGCCCGCGCCTCCACCCTCGGTAACCCTTCATGTCGCACCACTTAAGACGCTCGCTAATGTCTGCCGCCCGCACCGCACCGCACCGCACCGCACCCTTCCCCGGCCTCCAGTTACTCGTGTCCTGTGAGCCTCGTTCATATTCACGCAGCATTCACGCACGACGTGCGAATCCTTATCATTTGTACAATCCGCCCTTAATCCCCGCCCCCCGCTCCCCGCCTTCGCCCCGGCGAATATTCTTAAGCCATCTTATACTCAGTTGAGAGATTGTCTCTGTTTTAATTTGCGTCCTCGTGACCTTTTACATTGGTTGCATACAACTGTTCGGATGGAAAGGTCAGAGGTGGAAGGTTGCATCGACACATAGCTTAGCGCGCCGTAAGTATAGCTGCCACTGAGGCACTAAAAATAACCATCCTTTCCGACATTCAAATTCAATCTGGGGCCTTACCGTGACGTCTTAACGCGATTCAGTTTAGGACCTAAACTGAGTCGCGTTTGACACGTCATGGAAATGCCCCTGATGAGCACAGTGTAGTACCTAAACTGAATCGCGTTAAGACGTTATGGTAAGGCCCCTGAGCACTGTTTAAAACCTAAACTGAATCGCGTTAAGACGTCATGGTAAGGCCCCTGATCTGATAAAATACTAGGCCATATTTTCATAAGTAGACACATTTTACTGTTACTTATTTCAAAGGTAACTTACCCTTAAAACTTAATGATTTTACAATCAATATGTGCCTAATTGCCTATCTCTAAGAGTCTAGAAAAAGGCACGAGGCTTCAAAAAATGTATTTTTGCCGAAACTTTTGTACATGTCCACGTGCCTACTATGCAGGAAGCATAATTTGTTGCTAGCAAAACACAGTTTCATACTTCGCTATAGAGCCCAAAAACAGACCAAAAATGAAGCGTAACATCACAGTTTGTGTTTCTGAAGTAAAATTTGTCTGGCGTGAGTGGCGTGTATGAATGACGTCGTTGCACTACACTCGCGCGAGTTTTGTATGGCGCGCGGACTCGGAGCGAGTAGCCTAGCTACGAGTACCTACCTACGAGTACCTCTGCTCCCGCGTGCGTGACCCACTGTCGCCTCTCGACTCGACGGCGCGCGGCGGCGCACGGCGGCCTGTGTGCTTACCATGACTTGCATTCGATTGCGACAGTATGTCCGTCTCACTCCTGCCAGAGGAATGGTAGGAGCGAGAAGGATATACTTTCGAATACCGCAGTCGCAATCGATGCAACTCATGGTACGCACACTGTTCTTACCATGAGTTGTACATGGCTGTATTCAATAGCGACTGCGACGTTCGGAGGTTATGTCCGTCTCGCTCCTGCCAGAGGAAAGGTAAAGGCTTCGTCAGACTAGCGCGTGGCGTGAGCGGGGCGCGAGCGGGGCGCGAGCAGAGCGCGATAGAAGCGGGGAGCGCGGCGCGCTTACATCGCGCGCGTGACAGGCTGTGCGGTCGCGCCGCGCGCCGCGCGCGCGTTGAAAGCGGGACGTGAGCGGGGCGCGATAGGAGCGCGGCGCTAGCGCCGCGCTGCGTCCAAGCGCGGGTCGCGCTCGCTTCGCGCCCCGCTCGCGCCCCGCTCACGCCACGCGCTAGTCTGACGAAGCCTTAAGAGCGAGATGGACATACTTTCGAGTGCCGCCTTCGCTATCGAATACAGTTGCTTGCAACACATGGTAAGCACACTCGTGACCCTACCTACACTCGCCACACTACTCGCATGACGGATGGAGATGTCACGGCGACGTCAACTGTTATTGAATACAGGCACGCGTGGTTTTATTATACATATACCTACATATAATATGTAACAGCTACACACTAACACTACTCCAATACTGCCGTTAAAATTGTGTGTAGATAAATGTATACATACACTTACCTTATCTCAAAATGGATACGTCTGAATATAATATATGGGCGACTGCTTTCAAGAAAGCGTCGAAGGGTCGGTAGGCAATGCTCCGAGTTGAAACTGATTAGCACATTGAGTGCTGGGAACCCGCTAGGGGAGTTCTCTGTGGGTGGTCGCTTTCCTCTACAAAGCGGAAAAACGACGGAATCGGCTACGAGCGTAGCGCGTAGCACTCGCTAGCAGTCAATTTGTTAGACAAGCCGTGTTACCGTTTACCTCTCAAAATACCTGTGTATAAGTTGACGGCAAAGCTCTGCTCATTACTTTTTCATTTTAATTCTGAAAAGAAGCCTGCGAAGTATTTACCATCAATTTAATTAGCATGACCATAGGGCTTGTAAATAGTTAATGTTGAATATAATTATTTTTGCTGGTAGCTACGCGAGTTCACTTCAGTTAACATTTAAAGTTCAAATCTCTCACAGGGGAAATTTAATTTTAATTAAGTAAAATTTAATATGTACCTACTTAAATAAGCATGAAAAGAGGCTTAGGTAATGTTATTACAGTACGCACTTACCAAGTGCTTCATCAAATATGATGACTTGATGACTTTAGCTAATGTGTTATGATTATAAGTACCTATATTAACAAAAAATACAGACTTCAGTGATGGTACGGATCTCGCTTTTGGTAACGTGATAACGTGTCGATCGATAACACCATATTCTATTTGTAAACGGAATTCCTATAAGTAACTAAGTTACATGTGATTTGTTTCACAAAATTCAATTGCCTTCTAAACTTTTATTGAAACTGAAAGTAAACAAAAAGAAGCTTCAGAATTCTGTACAATTTACTAATACCTATATGCCGATTGACTATCGCATGCAACTTCATTTTACGCCAAGCGTACCAAACTTCTGTAAGTTAAATGAAACTGAAAATATTTAATGTAATAACTCTCAAAAATAAAAAATAAATTCTAAACTAAAAGCGTGTAGTGATTTTCTCACAGCCGGAGCCGCTGCTCCGGACTCAGGAGAACGATAACGACGAAATCGCGGCGCCATTGTGAAGGATGTGGCGAGATTATGAATGGATCCTGGAGGGCTCCCGGGGGCTGGGTAAGCCCAGGAAATGAGCCAACTGTGTTTAACTTGGTGTTGTTAACATTGAAAAACCGAAGTAATCTTGTAACAAACGACATTTATTTCAAAAATAAGAACTAAAGTATAAACAATTTAGGATGACATAGCGTTAGCCAGTTTGTAGCCGGTACAGCGACATCTATCGCATTTTTGTGGTACTAACTAGAGTGATTTTGTTTACAAACTTAATATATACTTAACACTTTAACATGCCGCCCACCAAGGACAGAATGTCCTTCGATTGCAGGACCGCCCACCGTGACGATCCTCTATAGAAATATACATAATAGGGTCCATTACCTTTTATGCGAAATGAACCCGTTAAACAACCTTATAACAATATTATAAACAGTTAATTAGAAATAGGCAATATACATAGTTTCGAGGTAGGACGTTTAATTATGGAGTTCCCACATTTTAGGGAGACGACTCTGGTCAGGTTATCTGCACCAGGGAACTTTTGTACGATTCTACCAAAAAGCCATTTAGCCGGAGGCAAATCATCCTCTTTTACCAAAACGATATCTCCCACTTTTGGCTCAGGAGTTTTGAACGCCCATTTGTATCTGTGAAGAAGATGAACTAAATATTCACTGGACCATCTACGCCAAAAGCACTGCAGCATCTTCTGAGTCAATTGCCATCGCTTCAGTGAACTGATATTGGACTCTTCGTAGTTAACCTCAGGGACAGTTACTAGGGCTTCTCCTACTAGGAAATGACCGGGAGTCAATGGACTGGGATCATTGGGGTTGCTGGGCAACACAGACAATGGTCGAGAGTTTAAGCAAGCCTCTATTTGGCAAAGAAGCGTGGCCATTTCTTCGTACGTTAGCGTTGATTCACCAAGGACTCGTCTTATATGAAATTTTGTGGATTTTATACCTGCCTCCCATAATCCGCCAAAGTTAGGTGCTCTAGGGGGTATAAAATGCCACGTTGTTCCTTGTATGGCCAAGGCTTCAGATATTTCCTTGACCACGGCTGATTTTTCTGACTGGAGTAACTCCTTGAGCTCTCTTGAGGCACCTACAAAATTGGTGCCGTTGTCGCTGTAGAGTTCGGCGCAATGTCCTCGTCGCGACACGAAGCGTTTGAACGTCTCGATAAACCCTTTTGATGTTAAGTCGCTAACCACATCGATATGCACAGCCTTGGTTACCATACATACAAAAAGACAAATGTACCCCTTGTAAGCCTTGTGACCTCTGCCTTTGGATGTTCTTAAATAAATAGGTCCCGCGTAGTCTACTCCGCTTCGGTAAAAGGGCCTAGCTGGGATAAGTCTGACTTGAGGTAAAGAACCCATCAACTGGGTTTTCAAACTTGCCTTATATCTCACGCACGTAATGCATTTGTGCACATAGTTTTTCACTAGATTCTTGGCCCCTATAATACAATAAGCAGCCCGTATGTAGTTAAGCATTAACTGTTCCCCACCGTGCAATGTTTTTTCATGTGCATCTGCTATTAATAATTTTGACAAGGGCGAAGCACGTGAGAGCAGAATTGGATGTTTGACAGCCTCAGCTTCATTTGAATGTGTTAACCTGCCTCCCACTCTAAGCACACCCTTGGCGTCGATGAACGGTGTGAACGACAATATTTTCGATGATCTATTCTTGATGCAGCCATGTTTCTCGATTTCTGTAAGTTCTGATTGAAAATCGTTAGTTTGTGCAATTTTAATGCAGGTTGTTAAAGCATCATTGAGTTCAGACGCATTTAAATGTGTACCTTGATCTGCTAAGTTCACCAATTTATTTCTTTTTACCCTCAGAACTCGCCTGCAATAAGCAATCACTCGTAATAATTTCTGAAGTGATGAATATTTACTTAGTATGCAATCCTCTACTACATGATGAGCATGATGTGATTTAATGGTTTCCTCCAAGCGTGTTTCCATGTCAGTTGGTTTAGTGTATACCACAACCTTCTGTTTCAAGAATTGTGGACCGTTCTGCCACAGTGAGTTTCCTATTAACTCTGCTGGACGAACACCACGAGATGCACAGTCCGCTGGATTCTCCTTCGTGGGGACATGAGACCATTGATCGGGTTCAAGCAGTCCTAAAATTTCTGAAACCCTGTTGGCAACGAATGTCTTCCAGTGGCTGGGATGCTTGTTTAGCCATGCAAGAACGACGGTCGAGTCAGTCCAGGCTCTCAGGTGACCTTTTGAAACATTTAACACTCCTGACACTTCAGTTAACAGTTTAGTTAACAATACGGCACCACACAATTCGAGACGTGGTATACTGACTTGTTTTACCGGAGCAACTCTGGTCTTGGCCGCAACCAGTTGGACTTTAATATCGCCCGACATACTTACAACCCTAATGTACACCGCAGCAGCATACGCCGTTTTGGAAGCATCCGAAAACCCATGCAGCTCGATTTGAACGTCACCCGCTTGCGTGTTAAGCCAACGAGGAATGGTAAAGCTGGACAGTAGGCTCAACTCCTCTCGGTAAGTATACCAATCATGTAGTATTTCTTTTGTTGGCTCTTCATCCCATCCTGTTCCAGCTAACCATAAACGCTGTATAAATGACTTCGCTTTAATCACACATGGAGCAATCCAACCTAAAGGATCGAATAGTTTTGCAACGTCTGATATAATTTTCCTTTTCGTTACAGGTGCAGTTATAGGCGGTAGTGTAACTGAATACTGAAATTTGTCCTCTTTCTTATTCTTTTAATACTGCTGTATACTTATCTTTTAAATCTTTATTTTTAGCGAGCTTCTTCTCCAATGACTGAAGCCTTTTAATAGCGATTTCTCTTGAATTTCCGCCTTTGCAGAGTGGATTCTCGTCGCGGAACGGTAGGTGAACCACATACCTACCAAGTTCATCTCTTTTCGTCGTAGAAGCGAAGATGTCTTGACACCGCTGTTCTTCAGTCGTCAACATTTTCTCAGAGTTTAATAACGGTTCTGATTCCATCTCCCAAAACCGTTTTATTATCTCATTATCCATGACCACCTGTGCATGCAATACAATTTTCTTCTCGCTGTGACCTGCGGTGCCTCCAGATACGATCCACCCCAAACTGGTATTTTGTGCTATAGGAGTTCCTATAGGGCCTTTTATTACATCGTTCTGTAATATTTGGGCATACACTATAGCCCCAAGCAAAACGTCAACCTTGTTTGGGGTGGTGTAATCAGGGTCGGCCAGAACTAAGTGCTGTAAATGTAGCCATTCTGTTGCATCAACCTTGCGCTCAGGAAGATTCGTCGTGATTCTTGGTAGTACGTAAGCTTCTAATTCCAGTTCAAAATCTGGATCTATCAACGACTTAATTTTTAACCTTACCATGTAACTTGATGTTACTTTGACTTCTTCTAACATAGTGATTATTGTCTTGACGGGAATTTTCTTCAGCCCTAATCCTTGAACTGTAGCCTCTGTGATAAACGAGGATTCGGACCCTTGATCGATGAATGCCCTGCAAATTTGATATTGACCTGTTTTATCTTCGGCTTTCACCAGAGCCGTGACTAGAAGAGCTCGTCGATTTACCCTTTTTTTTGTGAATAGAGTCACCTGAGACGGTTGTGACATTACCTCATCAAATGAATTATCAGATGCTGCTTCCACTTCACGAATTTCCTCAGAAGGAGCTGCAACTGCTTGATCTACGTTCCTCACATGAGCAGTTGAAGTTTGTATATCTTTAGGATGAAGCAGTGAATGATGCCGTTTATTGCAAATCCGACAATTCATAGTTTTTTGGCAGAACCGTACGGAATGATTGGACCCCAAACAATTATAGCAGATGCGATTGTTGGTTACAAATTCGTGTCTTTTCTCAAAATTCTCCGCAGCGAACTTCTTGCAAAAGCATAGTTTGTGGTTTTCACCGCAAAATTCGCACACAAGATTGACAGAGTCGCTGGTATAAAAGGTTTTTGAACTAGTAGCATTGGACGTTGACGGTTTGACATACATATTCTTCGCTTTATTTGCCGGTTCAAGAACCTCTAAGGCCCGATACCTACTGGACAAAAAATCCTTAAACTGTGAGAATGTGGGCAAACTGTTTGGGCTTATATTTGACGTGACGCTTAACTCCCATTGCTTACGAGATTCCACGTCCAATTTAGATGACAACAAATATATCATAATAATGTCCCAAGTAGACACATCTACGCCTAAATTAGTCAACGCGCTCAAGCAATCGGAAGATGTGTCTAACAGTTCCTTTAAGAAGCTTGCCGATTCCGAATTAGCATTTCGCTGACCTAATAACCGTTTTAAAATACTATAGGATATAAACTTTTTATTACTATACCGTTCTTCCAATTGCTTCCAGCAAGTAGTGTAATTTGCGTCTGTTACCGGTGTATACCTAATTAACTGTTCAGCTTCCCCAGTCAAGTACCCCTTGAGATAATGCAACTTTTGAACGTTATCCAGTGACTGATTATTATGAATTAAAGATACAAATAAGTCTCTAAATGTTACCCATTCGGTATATTTGCCTGAGAAGCTCGGTATACTTATTTTTGGCAGACGAATATTACTGTGCTCATTGCTAACTCCAATGGAATCACTTGGTTTACTTATGATAGCTGGTTGAAGTTTTGCCAAAATAACCTTTAATTCACATTTATATTCCATATACCTTTCCTCCGTTGTATCATAAACATCCTTTTTAATATAATCTTGTTCCTTTAACAATTTATTTTCTATCTTTTGCAAAAGTTCTTTATGTCCAACTCTAAATTCTGACCATAATTGCTCTAACAATTCTAATCTTCCCTCTACGTAAATCTGAGTCACCCGGTCTTTAGGTGACTTTTTAAAGTTTGCTTTAGCCTTAGAAATACGTTCCGATATTTCCTCCTGATAAGAAATTAATGATTCCATAGTGTACACAACTCTTTAATTTAAAGCAAACTTAAATATACAAATTGCTTCAACCAACCAACTTGCAAACAAAACTTTATAACTAAATATAACAAATATTCTAAGTGCAACACAATTTCACAAAAAATTACAAGTGTTTGGCACTCATAGCATATAATATAACACCCAAAAATTCTAAGTCCAACTCCAATTCACAAAAAATTACAAGTGTTTGGAACTTCTGTTTAAAATCGGGCATGGATTCCCCGTTCCTCCGTTTTCACTGTAACTATTCTAAGTCCTATATTTAATGTTAGTAAAATTTCTAAGTCCAAGTTTAATTAGTAAGAAACACTTGATGTCCCGTATAGAGTTAACGTTAAAGTTGAAATTAGCTTGACCTTCTTCTTTATTCTTCAACAAGTTAAGGTTCAATCTTGCATAAATAATTGAAGATCAAACGAACTTACTAAGTGAAGTTCGATCGAAATTATGTGAACAGCTTCATTCGACGCGATTTATAGTTAACAAAGTGTAGTAGCACCCCCAAGCATCAGCCTTGCACGGTTTTTAGAGTCTTGTACTGGCAACATTGAATTTAAAAAGTAAAAAACAGGTTGCCCCACTTCCCCCACCATGCTCACTCATCAGGTGGCGGTTGGGCCCAACATTTTACTTCATTTGTTTAAAGCATTATTTTGAACGCATTTATTTCACATTGTTGTAATACAACAAAGATGTGGGTAGGGCACATAATTATGCACGTAATTTAGGGTGGGTTGTATTAAATCGCGTCGAATGAAGCTGTTCACATAATTTCGATCGAACTTCACTTAGTAAGTTCGTTTGATCTTCAATTATGTTTCACAGCTTCATTCTTTGCGATTTATAGTTAACAAAGTGTAGGATGTTCAGAGCTATTAATGTGAAATAAAGCGTATGGGATTTAAGGACTTACTTCAGTAAGTAAACACAATTATTGATTCGAATTTCTTTATTATTTCAATAAAACATAAATCTTCTTTTAGTACAGACTCATTAACAATATTTACAAGTGTTTTAATTCTTAGCGTATAAGGTAAGGCACATATTTAATCTTATGTATTAATTACAGGTCTTCGACAGAAGAAAGAATCGAACGAGCGAATTGATTACAATCAGTGATTATTTCTTTATTATAATATTTAGCAAACACACACGAGGAATCAGTCCAGCCCGCGGTCTTGCGGATAAGGTCAAGACTTACACCCATCTTGTTGGCTGTGCTTGTGGCCGAGTGGCGAGTGCTGTGAGCAGTGAATATAGAAGTGTCTATTCCGCTATCGCGCAAGGTGGTTTTTATCCAAGAACTTAGCGTTTGAGACGTAACCTTATTGTGTGGTTTTTTACAGCTTATAAATAAAGCATTGTTATTTAAAAGTCGGAGTGTCTTTGTTTTATTTACGTAAGTCTTAAGACACCTTGCAGGACATATTTCAGGACGTTCATTAAAATAAGGGAGCCTGAGGAATGGTTGAAACGACGAGGGTCGTGATGTTTTTATCAGAGCTGGAATTTTGATAGTTATTTCAGAATCAGTCTGCATGTTTATGTTACTCAATTGGATGAGGGAAAAAGTTTGTACCCGATGCGCACAACATAAAGCCAACAAGGTAAGAGTTTTCTTTGCAAGCGTTTCCAAATTAAGACTATCATTAGGCCATTTTTGGCTCAGGTAGTTAAGAACGGTACTGGGGTTCCATGTCAAATTATATTTAGGCAACGTTGGTCTTAATTTGAAAACGCCCTTCATAAATCGTTTGATTCGATCATCATTTAAAGAGCATCCTAATAATAATGAAATAGCCGATTTGTAACTATTTATTGTTCCATATTTAGCACCATTATCGAAAATCTGTGTTAAAAAATCAATAATAATTGGAATTGATTGTTCCAAGTAATTATGTTTACGTATTTTACAGTAATCAATATAGGCTTTTATAGAAGGGCCATATTGCTTGTAAGTGTTATCAGATAATGAAGCTAGCATTATTTCGATCGATCTGGGGGACAGTGATTTATTTAATAACGAGTCCCTGATAATTTTGCGGCAATCAACGACAGGGTCCTGTGCAAGTTGTGAGTCGATCTGAAAGGAGACGTTAGCAGATTAGGACTTGGCCTAAAATAAATAGGTTCTTGAACAACCAATTTAGAAAATAAAGGGAACCATGGTTGTGTAGGCCAATTTGGAACGACAAGAATACCCACAGCTTTATCATGAATTATTTTTTGTATGACCTTCAAAATTAGTGAAAATGGTGGAAAGGCGTAAAAAATAATATTTTTCCAGGAAAACGTGAAAGCATCTATGGACCATGCGTCAGGGTCGCTTTTCCAGGTAACGTATAGATGACATTTAGCATTACAGCGACTTGCAAATAAATCGACTTGAGGTACACCGAAAGTCTGTTTTATTTTGTTGAATGCATAATCACTTAGCTCCCACTCTGTGTCTGAAAATTTTGTACGGGACAACCTGTCTGCTTCATAATTTTCCTTAGTATTGATATACGATGCAAATATTACAATCTTACGCCTTTCACACCACTGCCAGATCTTTCTAGTAATACAATTTAAATGCGGAAATTGGATGCTACCCATTTTATTTATACACGCGATGGCAGTAACATTATCGATTCTTAAAAGAACTTCGCAATTTTGCATTTCATTAGCAAATGTTTTTAAAGCCAAAAAAGCTGCATTTAGCTCCAATTCATTAATGTGTAACAACCGTTCATTCTCTTTCCAATAACCATGTGCTTTCTTATTGTCACTATATGCCCCCCAACCAGATTTTGATGCATCAGAAAATATTTCCATCTGGAATTGATTAAACCTGAACGGACAGCGTCCATAATCGATATTATTAATCCACCAACAAAAATCCTCTTTTAAATTAGGCGTAATCGTGATAGAAGCTTCATAGCTAGAATTATTAAGTAAACATAGATATTTATGCCGTTCCAAAATCTTAGTATACATCCAAGAAAATTGTATAGCAGGACATGCAGATATCAACAAACCAATTAATTTAGCAAATTCTCGTAAAGTACATTTATTTATTTTCATGAATTTTAAAAGCTTGTCTTTAATTTTATTTCTTTTTGAATCAGGGAGCGTTAAGGTCATTTCTCGTGAGTCAAAAATAAATCCCAAGAATTTACATTTAGTACTTGGCGTAAGACAGCTTTTTTCGCCATTTATAATAAATCCTAGGTCTTCTAATAACAACTTAGTGGTGTTAACGTTAGTAAGGCATTCGTCTCGAGTTTTGCCTACACATAATATATCATCAAGATATATACATGATAGATAGTTATGAAGTCTTAAATATTCAACTACAGGTTTTAGCATTTTTGTAAATACGTAAGGTGAGGTACATAGGCCAAAAACGAGAGTATTAAACTCGTATAAAACGCCATTGAATAAGAATCGCAAGTATTTTCTATGTGGCTTGTATATCGGGATTAATAGGTACGCATCTTTAATATCAATAGAAGACATAAAACAATATTGTGTTATTAATTTTGTAGCGGTTCTATAGTCTTCCATTTTGAAATGGCGAGTAGCTATAAATTTATTGAGGCATTTCAAATTTAAAATTAACCTTTTTTCGCCATTAGGTTTAGGTACCAAAAAAAATACTGGATATAAATTCATCGGGATCATGTGTACACCTAGATATAGCATCAATGTCTAATAGTTTTGTAATAGCCCTTTCATAGTCAGATTGTTCTGAACTTGTTCTGGAATAAACAGCAGGACAGTCACTTCTGGTAGGGACAGCATTGAAAGTAATTTTATATCCCTGGGTCCATTCTAGAATCGTAGGGTCAGAAGTGATCTGTGCCCACTTATGGGTATAGTGTCGTACCCGCCCTGCGTATCGTACCTCGTGTTGAGCTATCTCCTGTAGCTCCGGTAGCTGCGGCGGTTCGGCGGCGAGCTCGTACGGCGCCGGGAGCTGTTCGAGCGATCTGGGCGCGACGGCGGTCGGTACTGCCCTGCATCGGGCTTGTTTTGTGTCCTTCGATGCAGGGGTTTGAAGTTTAAATTGTTTTTCTGTGACTTCGCTTTGTTAAGAATAAAGTTGTTTTTATTAAATCGATTGTTAAACGTCTTTGGTGTATTCTTTAATGTATCCCCAGACTTCTGAATGGACTGAGCGGCTTTTAATTTGTCAGATACATTATCTCCAAAAAGCAAACCGTCTCTGGGAGTATTACTAAGCGTATCTTTTAGGTCGGAATTAATCGACGAAACTACAAAGTAGCGACGAGTCTTTGTTTCTAAATAGTGGTTGTCGCACAAAATGCGACAAGCGTCGCTGACTGGTTTAAGAATTTTTTGTGCAGATGTTTCCTGTTTAAGCAATAAATCCATGGCTTTTGCTAGAGCAGACAAAGCCACTCCTATTTGTTTCTGTTTTTGCATTATAGAATAATCCCTTTTTACTAAATTATCTGTTAATGCCGCTTTTGCCTCAGGGTTAAGGGTAGGTGCAACTAACAGATCACAGTTACTAGGCACGAGATATTCTTGAAGTAGTTTTTCTTTGACCTCTTTTTGCAAACCTTTTAATAAGATTTCCTGCCACCTACTGGCTACATCTTTATGTATGCTATCGCCTAAGGCCACGTCTGGTTTCGGTGCATCGCCTAGCATTAACAAGACGTCATCGTCGAGTTGCTGATCATCGGGAGATACCGAAAGCACCTGGTCGTCGGGAGACGAAGAAAGTACCTGGGCTCGAGTTTCTGCCAGATCTGGAGCAGATGACGGTCCCGGTTGCGGAGACGCTGGTCGCGGTTGCTTCTGTTGCGTCGAAGGCTTAATTGGTTGCTGTGCCGAGACAGGCGTCGGTGTCGGAGACGGCGATGCGGCGCGAGGTGGCGCCTCCACGTGGACCACTTCCACGTGGCCACGGTGCGATGAGATGCGCTCCTCGTATGTTTCAGAATCGACACGTCGTCTGAAAAGAACCATGGGTTATATATTTTGTCAGCAAAACATTGCAGCAACGAGCCCAGGTAGGATAAGCGTGATTGTATGAGCCCGTGATTAGCAAATACGTATCACAATCCTTACGAAACGATCTTTTAACCATATGAGTTTACGGCTAAATGTGACGGTAAGTGCCCGTAATTAGCAAAAACGCATCACTTTTCTATCAGGACCTATTGATCCAACCACCGGCTGAGATTTTACCAGATCTCATCAAATCCTAGAAATAAAAGCTAGATAACCTATAAACTCACCATCTGCTTCACTAGAATCTGAAGAATAAACGATTCTTCGTCGGCAACGTGTTCGACGTTGCAACTCTGATTTTAACTTTTTGATTTTATGCCTAATCTCCTCCTCCTCCTCGAAACTCCGTTTCCCCATGTTTATAGAGCACGTGCGAAGGCTTGAGCACGGGAATGAAGAATGAAGTAAAATGTTGGGCCCAACCGCCACCTGATGAGTGAGCATGGTGGGGGAAGTGGGGCAACCTGTTTTTTACTTTTTAAATTCAATGTTGCCAGTACAAGACTCTAAAAACCGTGCAAGGCTGATGCTTGGGGGTGCTACTACACTTTGTTAACTATAAATCGCAAAGAATGAAGCTGTGAAACATAATGAACTAATAGTACTCACGGTTTGCACTTTGTATCACTCAACTGAATGTAAACAACACTTGTATGTAGAAGCCCCTCCTCCTCGCTGTCCTCTCCTGACGGCCGCGCTCTCCTTGTCGCTCCGTCTGTGATTCAGCTTGGCAACCACCAGGGGGCGCCACTGTATTGCTGCTTCACTGCACTGTCTTGACTTCGTCGTATCCCTCTGAACAGCGATCCACTGCTACTATGGGAACGAGGCGCAGAAAGGCTCCATACACGAACGTAATTTGAGTCGCAACTAGCGCCAAACTGTCCGATTCGATGGACCAATGTTTAACTTGGTGTTGTTAACATTGAAAAACCGAAGTAATCTTGTAACAAACGACATTTATTTCAAAAATAAGAACTAAAGTATAAACAATTTAGGATGACATAGCGTTAGCCAGTTTGTAGCCGGTACAGCGACATCTATCGCATTTTTGTGGTACTAACTAGAGTGATTTTGTTTACAAACTTAATATATACTTAACACTTTAACAAACTGACACGTGCCATGTCATTGTTTCATATCTTATTTTATTATTACCTTGCTCACTTACAACAATCACAATCATTTATAATATCCATGTGTGTTAATTAGTAAATGCGATCAGCTTACGTAATATAAATATAAGCAACAATGAACATCGAATTTCGATAGATTCTTTCAGAGTGGTATAGAATTACTAAATAAAAAATAATCAAAGCGAATATTTGTAATAAAATACAACGTTGTTAACCCCTGCGGTAATACAACAAATATCGCCTACTCGTGTACTTTCTATTCTGTTTGCTTTCTATAATCATTTAAATGTTTTTAAGGGACGCTAATATTTAACTAACTCAAACATTGCGTAATGCAAATACATTTTATTTGATTTACAGATTAACCTGCGTTATACAATCTGTAAATCAAATAAAATGTATTTGTAAATTTGACTTATAATTTTATTCACGTAACATCAACATCATTGAGATCGTGAGACATTCTGAACGCGAGCTGTTTGTTTGCAGGGTTGGTAGTGTGGTCGCGCGGCGGGAGGCGGTAGCGGCGGCGGCGCGGCAGCGGCAGTAGCGGCAGCATGGGCGGCGCGCGCGGCGCGGCGCTGCTGGTGCTGGCCGCGCTCGTTGCGGCCGCCGCCGGCCCCGCGCCCCCCGCACACCCCGCGCCCGGCTCGCCGGCGCAGGACCCACACCCCAGGCCTCGTTAGTACACACCACATATGAGTTACTCGAAGTCGTACTCGCATCCCATTTGGGGGTTACCACAATCGCCTAACCGTTTTTATGACAACAGGTGCCGCCCGCGCCAGCTGGGAGGTGTCGCCGAGCCCGCCGGGCGTAGAGAACGCAGGCGTGCCGCTGGACGCGTTGGAGGGCGCGCTGGACACGCCGGACGCGCTGGACGCGGCGCTGGGCGAGGAGGAGGCGCCGGCGTGGCGCGAGCTGTGGTACGCGTCGCTGGAGGCGCGGCGCCGGCAGCCCGTGCTCAACGCCTCTCGCGAAGACGTGCTGGCGCAGCTCGGCGCCACCGCCTTTCTGCACTGCCCCGTGCGGCACCTCGGCGAACGCGGCGTGAGTGTTTCACTGTTTTTTTTATCATTGTTGCCTTTCACCTGTAGGCATGGTTTAAGAGGCGCTTTATGCGCTTATAAAAAACGATTTAGTTTTAAATTACCCGTATACGTACAATGCTAGGCCTACCGTTTAACTCAGGCGTCTCCCTGGAAATGCGACGAGAGGCGGGCGGGTTTATAGTTATGTCATACTATGCTTGACAGAATAATGATGGGTCATGTCACTGTTCCACAACCCTTCTTCGCTTGCGCTCAATCCTAGAGCGTCTCTCTAATTAAACAATTGAACTCTAAGTACACATGCGTTCAAAAGCGTAATTTATAAATAAACTCATTAATAAACTGCCCATTCAATTTTGAACGCGATATCACAGCGTGCGAATGGGCGTGAATCGTGCAGGACCTACTAAATAATTGCGTTGATGCTCTATATACGTGTTTATTGCAGATCTCTTGGGTGCGTAGACGAGATTGGCACATCATCAGCTCCGGCCTTTTCATGTATACGAATGACGAGCGCTTCCAGGTATGAAGGAATATTTGATGTGCTTAATACTTACTCAGAGCTTTAACAATTAAGAAAAAGGTTAAAATCCTGATATTGAAAATTAAAATTTAGGAGGCCCTGATACTCCAACACGTATGTTGACAGTGTGTGTAACCTGTTGCAGGTGCTCCACAGCGAGGGCTCAGACGACTGGACGCTGCAAATCAAGTTCGTGCAGAAGCGGGACAACGGCACGTACGAGTGCCAGGTGTCGACGGCGCAGGGCCCGCTGTCGCGGCTGGTGGCGCTGCACGTGCTGGTGCCCGAGGCCTTCATCCTCGGCGCCGACGAGCACCACGTCGACGCCGGCTCCACCATCAACCTCGTCTGCATCATAGAGAAGGTACTTACGAGTGCCAGGTGTCGACGGCGCAGGGCCCGCTGTCGCGGCTGGTGGCGCTGCACGTGCTGGTGCCCGAGGCCTTCATCCTCGGCGCCGACGAGCACCACGTCGACGCCGGCTCCACCATCAACCTCGTCTGCATCATAGAGAAGGTACTTACGAGTGCCAGGTGTCGACGGCGCAGGGCCCGCTGTCGCGGCTGGTGGCGCTGCACGTGCTGGTGCCCGAGGCCTTCATCCTCGGCGCCGACGAGCACCACGTCGACGCCGGCTCCACCATCAACCTCGTCTGCATCATAGAGAAGGTACTTACGAGTGCCAGGTGTCGACGGCGCAGGGCCCGCTGTCGCGGCTGGTGGCGCTGCACGTGCTCGTGCCCGAGGCCTTCATCCTCGGCGCCGACGAGCACCACGTCGACGTCGGCTCCACCATCAACCTCGTCTGCATCATAGAGAAGGTACTCCGCCCACCGCACTCGCTCGCTTATCCTCCGTGTCGGTTAAACCCAAACTGAAGCACACCATCGACCTCGCCTGCCACTGTGAGCTGGCGAAGGCAGACCACTAACAAGCGTGGACCCAAAAACCATGCAGATTAATTAGTAACCGTAAATATTACTTTTACCTTAATTTTAATTAGCAACCGCGACCAATCAAAATCCGATTGCCCCGTCGGACAATCCCTTTATTAACGAAGCTAGGTAGGTAATGAAAGAATGACTGAGTGGGTATTGAAAGTATGTTCTGAAAGTGAATTGTTGGTTACTGACGTATTGCCGAATATTTTTTGCCAGATTTTCATTTCGCAAACAATCTATCCCAAAAATTTAAAACCCAACTAATCATTTCCCAACTTAACAAATGGCATATAAATATTTTCCAAAAGAACATTATGCAAAAATTTTTTTTGACATTTCCTTACTTTGGCAACATTTATTTTACCAAATTTTGATATTCTACGTTCAAAATGTTTAATGAGTAATTTTAACTTTACACATACTTGTTTTTTTTACTTTCCTCGCATTCGAAATGGAAAGTAGAGTGTTTAGCTTGGGTAAAAGGCACTCATTTCGGACTCACGCTATTGGCACACACTACCTTGTCGGCAATGCCTGCCTTTCAGCTTTTGGTTTACAATGTACTATTGCTCGATAACCAGTACTGAAGGATTGTTTGCCTCGTCTGCTGACAGAGCCCAGTGCCGCCCCAGTACGTGTTCTGGTACCACAACGAGCGCATGATCAACTACGACGCGGCGCGCGGCGTGGGCGTGGCCACGGCGCCGGGCGCGCGCACGCAGTCCGCGCTCACCATCCGCGACGCCGCGCCGCGCCACTCCGGCAACTACTCCTGCCGCGCGCCCAACACCGAGCCCGCCGCCATCTACGTCTACGTTTCCGAAGGCAGTGAGTGACGATACACCACTCTCTTGAATTCCTTTCATGACATGCGATTGCCTTCCATTCCATGACAGACATCGCTAAATACTTTCTCAGAAAGAAAGGAAATGTGGAAATATTCATGACTATCGTCGCTACAACTGAGCTACCGAGACTATACCCGTGGCCCCGAAATCCTGAATCATGATTTTTTCCACTTTTCCTTTGTTTCTTAGACATTTGGTATCGTTCGCAGTTGTTTCTGCTTAAAAATAATATCTCAAATACCTTCATTAGAAGCTGAGATCATTATGTTTTGTATGACTTTCTGTAACCATTATTAATTTCTGTACGATGCAGGCGACAAGATGGCTGCGACGCTGTCGCGGTCGCTCAGCACGCGGCTGCGGCCCGCCGCGGGCGCCGCGCTGCTGCCGCTGCCGCTGCCGCTGCTGGCTGCCGCTCTCAGTGTGCGGCTGCGTTACCTATTCAATATTTGAATTGAAATATGTTAAAATCGTGTTATCAACGATGACTTGTCCGGTATTTGTATTAATATAAAGAGTTTATCTAGTCTGTAAATAATAAAGTGATCGGAAATGTAAATAGTTACGAAAATCCCGGTAAATCTATTTCTTTGTAGATATCTGTTATCTACGTGTACATAAATTACCGTTAAGACTTTGATCTGTATCGTTGCAGTCGATTACTGACTTGCTATTCGGGTCTTATTTTATTACGTTGAGCCAAGTGCAAGTGCCCTGATCATTGTGGATAAGTTCCATATGACCTCATCCGAGAAACAGAACAAGTGTTGTATTTAAGCGCTTACAACGTAATAAAAGACGCCAACGACTATCATCACCTTGAGATTCCTATTAAATAACAGTGCGCTTAGAGCGACCTGCGTCTCTCGGACCTCATGCAAATACAAACAAGTATTAAAACATGAATTTCTCAAATCTGTCGCCTTCCATAGATTTATACCTTATAACAATAAATAATTACAAAGTCCCAGTGGTGTTTCATTCATGTCCCACACCTTGTCCCAAACTATTAGTTAGACGCTTATGGTGATACAAATTGTTGTTTCAGATATTTATAGGCAAGCCGGAGCTATTTTAACTTCCCTTTTTTTTTTGCTACTGAGAAAAGTGCTCAAATGTAAATTTGAGTAAATCCGAACTCAAGTCCCACCGCCTTACCAGTTTAAAACAAGAAGATTAAATTATTCATCGAGAAAAAGTAAGTTAAAGTTCAACGCACCGGCACTGCTAACGCCATCTAGTAATATTCTATGGTGATAACTTAGGTTGCTACTCGCCACTGGAGGGCTCTGGGTGTACGAAGATTTTCGTTATTATTATTTATGCAAAAAGTAAATTAAAGTTCAACGCACCGACACTGCTAACGCCATCTAGTAATATTCTATGGTGATAACTTAGTTTGCTATTCGCCACTGGAGGGCTCCGGGTGTACGAAGATTTTAGTTATTATTATTTATGCAACTCCACCGTTGACAAGGACTAGGCAATTAATGACAAAACAAAATCTACAATGGTTTGGTTGCGGTACAATGGTTTGATGGTTTGGTTAACGGTTTGGTATGGTTTGGTAAAGTTTCATCTATTTTAAATACATAAAGTGATGAGAAAACCACCTTAAACATAGATACTGGAACTCGTCGTAATATCGGCTTGTCCAAAGAACTCGACTCCTACAGCTTAACCTATTAAAAAAAACCGTCCATGTTACGTTGCAACTACACATAGAAGTAGAAATTGGACGTCAGCCACAAGTATGGATGGTCAGTCGTTAGTACGGCATCGCGGCATGGAGTTAGTATGCGAGTTTGTTTTTCGTTGATTTTATTTATGACGTTTTTTTGCTGTTTTGCGTGCGCATTTTTTTAAATTTAGTTGTGTTCCAATTCATGACTGATTACCGAAGAGTATTATTATTAGTTAATTTTGCCGAGACGTAATACAACTTACGCACGACACTGCTAACGCCATCTAGTAATATTCTATAGTGATAATTCAGTTTGCTACTCGCCACTGGAGGGCTCCAGGGCCTCCTGGTGTACAAAGATTTTAGTTATTATTATTTATCTAAGTCCACCGTGGACCTTTTCGACCAAGAGAAGTGAATAACATTATATCTGCCTCGGTGGAAACACGGCTTGCCTGAGCTTGGCAAACCTCGGCAAGCCTCGCCCCGGCAACTATCTCGTCAGTTAATCCTTTATCTTATTCGTCCTCAAAGTTTCAATTGCAAACAAACAAAGAACAAAAAAATCTTTGACAAAGTGCCTCCGCCTTGTTTTTACCATCGCACCTCCCGCCAAAGGAATAAGGTTCATACAAATTTCCTGGATACATGTAATGGCACACTATAAGAATAAACGGTTTGCTTATGTCCATGGGCGGCAAAAACCGCTTCCCGGCGGTTTTTTTTTTCCATAAAAAAACAATGTGGTGCGCAAGTTGTACATTATTTCATATCTAATTACATGAAAATTGAGGTCACGGAATTTCGTACGTAAGATTCCATAAGTATTTTACTGTACGTATTTTTTTTTCCAACGCAACCACGGTAAGATAACAGGCTACAAATAATGATTAAAAAAAAATACGTACAGTGAAATAATTATGAAATCTTATAATTAAGAAATTCCGCCACCTAGTGAGCAATATAATTACTACCCTCAACAGAAGTTAGTATAATTACTTTTCGGCATAATTATTTATGGTCTCTGTATCACCTTAGGGCAACAATGCTTTTTTCAATCCTAATAATAATAATATTAGCAGTAGGTACCTACTGCTAATAAGACGATGGTCCATTAGTATATATTAAATTCGTAGAAAATCAGATTACAAAAATTCAGTTTATTTATGCATATTAACAATGAAACTGAATAAGCCGACAAGCAGATTCTAATTTGGAATCAAGCAAATGTGTACAATGTGGGGGTGTCACGGAGCTTTGACTTCGGTGTCGATATGCCGAAACTTTTGATTGATTTCGCACCTCCGGTTACGGCTTCTGTTTCCATTGGTGTCAAGCAATGCAAAATTTGGCGAATAGGTAAATTTAAATTCTATAAATTAAGACCTATGAGAAAAAAAAATACCCAACATCTATCGTATAAGATATATCTATAAAATAAAATAATATTCACTTTGGTCCCCTTCGTATTAAAAAAAATATATATATATATATATCCTTAGTTAAAGATGGAAATGCCTTAATATCCCGTAATACAGTGTGTAAATAAAGTGTGTAGGTCATAATAAATGTAATTAGGTAACTTTTACTTAGATTTGCAATTACAATTTTATCCATACAAAATAATTCAGCCCGCAATGTAATGCAAAACAGTCACGTTAAACGCACGTTGACAGTTACTTTCAATAGCTCCTATCGCGTATGTAATATCAACTGTCATGAGTGGGTACATAGTAAGCAATAATGATGCTTTTTATCTGATGAACGTAATTCCTAATTTCAAAAATAAACTACAAACTTAATTATGCAATTTAATTTAATAACTACTTATTGAAAGGACAACTGTACCTACTGTACTAAAGTTTTTCAAAAACTTACAGAAAACCAGCTGAAAAAGGAAACGAAGAAATAGAACTCACAACAACACAAACTCGAAACACAAAAAAGTCGTCGTGCAGAGCTAACGCTCGACTACTATTTTGTAGTGCTTCATCGTAAATTAAAATCATGTCCGTTAATTCACGAGCAGTAAAAATAGTTAAACAAGATATTTTTACAACATACAGTTGTGGTTACTTCTGTATTGATCGACTGACGTTGTCAAATCAGGCCCTATACCACGAAAATCGAACGATTGCGGATTTGTATCTCTATCTCTGTCACACTTGCATATCGGAGTGACACAGAGGTTTTCCCGTCAATGCCAATTTTCGATGTTCATGGTAGGCATGCAGAATTGAAATAACCAACCAAAGAGTTTGCGACGTTTTGAGACAATGTACCAAACTTTGTGGTGTTTAGGCTGTGTATTCTCTAAATCATTTTACAATTATCAGGCACCATCTTGGTATAAAAATCAGAAAATTAAATACAAATACTTAAACAATAATTTTCTTTATTCGTTTACACAATAATTACTATTTAGGTACTGGAATGAACTGAATTTTCAGAAAAGGTGATATTAAAGAGTTTCTAATTGATCAAGCTATGATTAATATTAATCATCCCGTCAAGTGCTGTTATCGTGACAGATTAAAATGACATTAAGTAGATGTAGTCAGTTTTTTGTTGATAAAAAAATATATATATATAAATAAACAAGATTTAATATCTTTTAACACGCCTTACTAGGCGTACTACTGTACTCTCCAATCAACCAAGATAACTACAAAACATTACACGCAGTGTAATACTAACATGTAATGTATTGTAAATGTCCCTGCAGGTATGAGTAAGTAGTGGTAAGTTTGTAAATGCTAGTTCCGAATAGACATTCCGGTGTCGCAACCATGTTTACAGTACATTACTCCTCAGAAAAATTTCAAAAATTAATTATGGGGTCATAATTGAGTGTAACTTAAAAAATCCTTTTAATTAAGGATTACACCAATGAATACTACATACATTTCATTTATCGCCCGTATTAGATTTACTCACTGCAACTACCACTGCACTGTACATCTACCTTACCACACATTCTGATAGATTATATTTAACTACTGGAGTCTATAATAATTAATCCATTACGTTGACTGACGGATACGACCACGGTCGATACTGAGTTTGGCGGCGAGCGGGGCCGCAACGACACCGCTCGCTCATCGGCCCGGCCTGAACGGCCCTTGTCCCCCGGCGCACTCCTGCGCCACACGTGCGCACGCGCCGCTACAGTCTACAGATGATGTTGTCATCAAAGTCAAGATCACGAAAACTTTTTTTTTTTTTTTTAACTAGTCCTAGTGTTGAGACACTTGGATAAAATAAGTATGGGTACACAAATAAATGGATACATATACAGCAAACTTTAAATTATCACTTCCACACACGCTTACCGCTTTACGTGGACCACGATCGCAGTGTATGCATTAACCGTACGCAGTAACCGATAGATGGCACTTACCACTCAGAATGTTAAATGCAGATCGCGCTGTTAAGATTTTTCCACGGACACCCTAGCCGGTCAGCTGAATGACTGGTTAGGTAAGGCTCGGTTCGGAGTTAGGTTAGGTTCGGTTCAGAGTTAGGTTAGGTTCGGTTCAGAGTTAGGTTAGGTTCGGTTCAGAGTTAGGTTAGGTTCGGTTCAGAGTTAGGTTAGGTTCGGTTCAGAGTTAGGTTAGGTTCGGTTCAGAGTTAGGTTAGGTTCGGTTCAGAGTTAGGTTAGGTTCGGTTCAGAGTTAGGTTAGGTTCGGTTCAGAGTTAGGTTAGGTTCGGTTCAGAGTTAGGTTAGGTTCGGTTCAGAGTTAGGTTAGGTTCGGTTCAGAGTTAGGTTAGGTTCGGTTCAGAGTTAGGTTAGGTTCGGTTCAGAGTTAGGTTAGGTTCGGTTCAGAGTTAGGTTAGGTTCGGTTCAGAGTTAGGTTAGGTTCGGTTCAGAGTTAGGTTAGGTTCGGTTCAGAGTTAGGTTAGGTTCGGTTCAGAGTTAGGTTAGGTTCGGTTCAGAGTTAGGTTAGGTTCGGTTCAGAGTTAGGTTAGGTTCGGTTCAGAGTTAGGTTAGGTTCGGTTCAGAGTTAGGTTAGGTTCGGTTCAGAGTTAGGTTAGGTTCGGTTCAGAGTTAGGTTAGGTTCGGTTCAGAGTTAGGTTAGGTTCGGTTCAGAGTTAGGTTAGGTTCGGTTCAGAGTTAGGTTAGGTTCGGTTCAGAGTTAGGTTAGGTTCGGTTCAGAGTTAGGTTAGGTTCGGTTCAGAGTTAGGTTAGGTTCGGTTCAGAGTTAGGTTAGGTTCGGTTCAGAGTTAGGTTAGGTTCGGTTCAGAGTTAGGTTAGGTTCGGTTCAGAGTTAGGTTAGGTTCGGTTCAGAGTTAGGTTAGGTTCGGTTCAGAGTTAGGTTAGGTTCGGTTCAGAGTTAGGTTAGGTTCGGTTCAGAGTTAGGTTAGGTTCGGTTCAGAGTTAGGTTAGGTTCGGTTCAGAGTTAGGTTAGGTTCGGTTCAGAGTTAGGTTAGGTTCGGTTCAGAGTTAGGTTAGGTTCGGTTCAGAGTTAGGTTAGGTTCGGTTCAGAGTTAGGTTAGGTTCGGTTCAGAGTTAGGTTAGGTTCGGTTCAGAGTTAGGTTAGGTTCGGTTAGAGTTAGGTTAGGTTAGGTTAGGTTAGGTTAGGTTAGGTTAGGTTAGGTTAGGTTAGGTTAGGTTAGGTTAGGTTAGGTTAGGTTAGGTTAGGTTAGGTTAGGTTAGGTTAGGTTAGGTTAGGTTAGGTTAGGTTAGGTTAGGTTAGGTTAGGTTAGGTTAGGTTAGGTTAGGTTAGGTTAGGTTAGGTTAGGTTAGGTTAGGTTAGGTTAGGTTAGGTTAGGTTAGGTTAGGTTAGGTTAGGTTAGGTTAGGTTAGGTTAGGTTAGGTTAGGTTAGGTTAGGTTAGGTTAGGTTAGGTTAGGTTAGGTTAGGTTAGGTTAGGTTAGGTTAGGTTAGGTTAGGTTAGGTTAGGTTAGGTTAGGTTAGGTTAGGTTAGGTTAGGTTAGGTTAGGTTAGGTTAGGTTAGGTTAGGTTAGGTTAGGTTAGGTTAGGTTAGGTTAGGTTAGGTTAGGTTAGGTTAGGTTAGGTTAGGTTAGGTTAGGTTAGGTTAGGTTAGGTTAGGTTAGGTTAGGTTAGGTTAGGTTAGGTTAGGTTAGGTTAGGTTAGGTTAGGTTAGGTTAGGTTAGGTTAGGTTAGGTTAGGTTAGGTTAGGTTAGGTTAGGTTAGGTTAGGTTAGGTTAGGTTAGGTTAGGTTAGGTTAGGTTAGGTTAGGTTAGGTTAGGTTAGGTTAGGTTAGGTTAGGTTAGGTTAGGTTAGGTTAGGTTAGGTTAGGTTAGGTTAGGTTAGGTTAGGTTAGGTTAGGTTAGGTTAGGTTAGGTTAGGTTAGGTTAGGTTAGGTTAGGTTAGGTTAGGTTAGGTTAGGTTAGGTTAGGTTAGGTTAGGTTAGGTTAGGTTAGGTTAGGTTAGGTTAGGTTAGGTTAGGTTAGGTTAGGTTAGGTTAGGTTAGGTTAGGTTAGGTTAGGTTAGGTTAGGTTAGGTTAGGTTAGGTTAGGTTAGGTTAGGTTAGGTTAGGTTAGGTTAGGTTAGGTTAGGTTAGGTTAGGTTAGGTTAGGTTAGGTTAGGTTAGGTTAGGTTAGGTTAGGTTAGGTTAGGTTAGGTTAGGTTAGGTTAGGTTAGGTTAGGTTAGGTTAGGTTAGGTTAGGTTAGGTTAGGTTAGGTTAGGTTAGGTTAGGTTAGGTTAGGTTAGGTTAGGTTAGGTTAGGTTAGGTTAGGTTAGGTTAGGTTAGGTTAGGTTAGGTTAGGTTAGGTTAGGTTAGGTTAGGTTAGGTTAGGTTAGGTTAGGTTAGGTTAGGTTAGGTTAGGTTAGGTTAGGTTAGGTTAGGTTAGGTTAGGTTAGGTTAGGTTAGGTTAGGTTAGGTTAGGTTAGGTTAGGTTAGGTTAGGTTAGGTTAGGTTAGGTTAGGTTAGGTTAGGTTAGGTTAGGTTAGGTTAGGTTAGGTTAGGTTAGGTTAGGTTAGGTTAGGTTAGGTTAGGTTAGGTTAGGTTAGGTTAGGTTAGGTTAGGTTAGGTTAGGTTAGGTTAGGTTAGGTTAGGTTAGGTTAGGTTAGGTTAGGTTAGGTTAGGTTAGGTTAGGTTAGGTTAGGTTAGGTTAGGTTAGGTTAGGTTAGGTTAGGTTAGGTTAGGTTAGGTTAGGTTAGGTTAGGTTAGGTTAGGTTAGGTTAGGTTAGGTTAGGTTAGGTTAGGTTAGGTTAGGTTAGGTTAGGTTAGGTTAGGTTAGGTTAGGTTAGGTTAGGTTAGGTTAGGTTAGGTTAGGTTAGGTTAGGTTAGGTTAGGTTAGGTTAGGTTAGGTTAGGTTAGGTTAGGTTAGGTTAGGTTAGGTTAGGTTAGGTTAGGTTAGGTTAGGTTAGGTTAGGTTAGGTTAGGTTAGGTTAGGTTAGGTTAGGTTAGGTTAGGTTAGGTTAGGTTAGGTTAGGTTAGGTTAGGTTAGGTTAGGTTAGGTTAGGTTAGGTTAGGTTAGGTTAGGTTAGGTTAGGTTAGGTTAGGTTAGGTTAGGTTAGGTTAGGTTAGGTTAGGTTAGGTTAGGTTAGGTTAGGTTAGGTTAGGTTAGGTTAGGTTAGGTTAGGTTAGGTTAGGTTAGGTTAGGTTAGGTTAGGTTAGGTTAGGTTAGGTTAGGTTAGGTTAGGTTAGGTTAGGTTAGGTTAGGTTAGGTTAGGTTAGGTTAGGTTAGGTTAGGTTAGGTTAGGTTAGGTTAGGTTAGGTTAGGTTAGGTTAGGTTAGGTTAGGTTAGGTTAGGTTAGGTTAGGTTAGGTTAGGTTAGGTTAGGTTAGGTTAGGTTAGGTTAGGTTAGGTTAGGTTAGGTTAGGTTAGGTTAGGTTAGGTTAGGTTAGGTTAGGTTAGGTTAGGTTAGGTTAGGTTAGGTTAGGTTAGGTTAGGTTAGGTTAGGTTAGGTTAGGTTAGGTTAGGTTAGGTTAGGTTAGGTTAGGTTAGGTTAGGTTAGGTTAGGTTAGGTTAGGTTAGGTTAGGTTAGGTTAGGTTAGGTTAGGTTAGGTTAGGTTAGGTTAGGTTAGGTTAGGTTAGGTTAGGTTAGGTTAGGTTAGGTTAGGTTAGGTTAGGTTAGGTTAGGTTAGGTTAGGTTAGGTTAGGTTAGGTTAGGTTAGGTTAGGTTAGGTTAGGTTAGGTTAGGTTAGGTTAGGTTAGGTTAGGTTAGGTTAGGTTAGGTTAGGTTAGGTTAGGTTAGGTTAGGTTAGGTTAGGTTAGGTTAGGTTAGGTTAGGTTAGGTTAGGTTAGGTTAGGTTAGGTTAGGTTAGGTTAGGTTAGGTTAGGTTAGGTTAGGTTAGGTTAGGTTAGGTTAGGTTAGGTTAGGTTAGGTTAGGTTAGGTTAGGTTAGGTTAGGTTAGGTTAGGTTAGGTTAGGTTAGGTTAGGTTAGGTTAGGTTAGGTTAGGTTAGGTTAGGTTAGGTTAGGTTAGGTTAGGTTAGGTTAGGTTAGGTTAGGTTAGGTTAGGTTAGGTTAGGTTAGGTTAGGTTAGGTTAGGTTAGGTTAGGTTAGGTTAGGTTAGGTTAGGTTAGGTTAGGTTAGGTTAGGTTAGGTTAGGTTAGGTTAGGTTAGGTTAGGTTAGGTTAGGTTAGGTTAGGTTAGGTTAGGTTAGGTTAGGTTAGGTTAGGTTAGGTTAGGTTAGGTTAGGTTAGGTTAGGTTAGGTTAGGTTAGGTTAGGTTAGGTTAGGTTAGGTTAGGTTAGGTTAGGTTAGGTTAGGTTAGGTTAGGTTAGGTTAGGTTAGGTTAGGTTAGGTTAGGTTAGGTTAGGTTAGGTTAGGTTAGGTTAGGTTAGGTTAGGTTAGGTTAGGTTAGGTTAGGTTAGGTTAGGTTAGGTTAGGTTAGGTTAGGTTAGGTTAGGTTAGGTTAGGTTAGGTTAGGTTAGGTTAGGTTAGGTTAGGTTAGGTTAGGTTAGGTTAGGTTAGGTTAGGTTAGGTTAGGTTAGGTTAGGTTAGGTTAGGTTAGGTTAGGTTAGGTTAGGTTAGGTTAGGTTAGGTTAGGTTAGGTTAGGTTAGGTTAGGTTAGGTTAGGTTAGGTTAGGTTAGGTTAGGTTAGGTTAGGTTAGGTTAGGTTAGGTTAGGTTAGGTTAGGTTAGGTTAGGTTAGGTTAGGTTAGGTTAGGTTAGGTTAGGTTAGGTTAGGTTAGGTTAGGTTAGGTTAGGTTAGGTTAGGTTAGGTTAGGTTAGGTTAGGTTAGGTTAGGTTAGGTTAGGTTAGGTTAGGTTAGGTTAGGTTAGGTTAGGTTAGGTTAGGTTAGGTTAGGTTAGGTTAGGTTAGGTTAGGTTAGGTTAGGTTAGGTTAGGTTAGGTTAGGTTAGGTTAGGTTAGGTTAGGTTAGGTTAGGTTAGGTTAGGTTAGGTTAGGTTAGGTTAGGTTAGGTTAGGTTAGGTTAGGTTAGGTTAGGTTAGGTTAGGTTAGGTTAGGTTAGGTTAGGTTAGGTTAGGTTAGGTTAGGTTAGGTTAGGTTAGGTTAGGTTAGGTTAGGTTAGGTTAGGTTAGGTTAGGTTAGGTTAGGTTAGGTTAGGTTAGGTTAGGTTAGGTTAGGTTAGGTTAGGTTAGGTTAGGTTAGGTTAGGTTAGGTTAGGTTAGGTTAGGTTAGGTTAGGTTAGGTTAGGTTCGGTTAGGTTAGGTTAGGTTAGGTTAGGTTAGGTTAGGTTAGGTTAGGTTAGGTTAGGTTAGGTTAGGTTAGGTTAGGTTAGGTTAGGTTAGGTTAGGTTAGGTTAGGTTAGGTTAGGT